>JAWDJD010000002.1:12545000-15045000 GCA_035047305.1 Bradypodion pumilum
TCGAAAGCTAGTCGTATCCAACTCTAGGGTTCAGTGTGTATATAGCCAAAGAGCCAGTGCTATCTGCATACATTTCCATGGTCATATGGCAGGCATGCCTCGACATCAGAGTGCATGGAATGCTGTTTACCTTCCTACCAAAGTGGTACCTATTTATCAGCTTGCAATTTCTTGCTTTCAAACTGCTAGGTTGGCAGGAGCTGGTACAGAGACAGGAGCTCATTCCAACGTGCAGTACTCAGGTCTCAAAACTGCTGACCTGCTGACCTTCCAGTCATCAAGTTTAGCATCTTAACCACTTGAGCCACCGCGGTACGGAACATGACAAGCATTCACAAAATTTCTTGTCTTTTGTGAGCCCCACCATCCCAAAAACCTCTTCCTGCATCCTTGAGACTAGCCACCCTCCTGTGAAGGCCCCCACAACTTTTTCTAAAGCTGTTGTTCAGTTTTGGGCAGGAAAGGGCTGAAATTTTGCACAGCTGAAGTCCGTGAAATCCTGCTCCTGACAAGCAAGAGTCTGCATTGGAACTGTAATAATCCTGCATAGCTTGGCATTTTCTCCCACACACACACACACAAACAGGGGGAGGGGGAGTGAGCCTGAACATCTGAAAAACCCTGCAAGATTTCTTGGGGGTGACGCAGAGAAAACTCTGAATGAAAGAAAAGTTGGGTTTTTCTAAATCTCTCAGGGTCCCTCCACAAGTGAGAGCTTGTGAGCAACACATGGTGATTCTTCAGACATGGCTTTAAAAAGACCATGCCTAATTTCCATCCCAAGGGCCACAGTGTCTTAGTGGTTAAGACCCAAGTACTGCAGTTTGAGACCTGAGTGCTACGCAATGGAATGAGCTCCTGTCGTCTGTCCCAGCTCCTGCCAACCTAGCAGTTCAAAAGCAAGAAATTACAAGTAGACAAATAGGTACTACCTTGATGGGAAAGGTAACAGCATTCTGTGCAGTCTGGTGTCTAGTCATGCCTGCCATATGACCACAGAACCATCTGCAGACTGTAAACAGAGATGAACATCGTCCCCTAGAGTCCGATGACTGGCTATTGAGCAAGGGAGAGCTTTTCCTTGATTTCCATCCTGCCTTCTAGTGAGCACATCACATGTACTTATCACTGACTTCTCCAGGGTGTCATGAATGCTCACTGTTCAAAACATAATTCACACACTTTATCTCTAAATAGGGATATCAGGAAACACTGTCACAGAATTTCCCATGGCCACCACTCTAGTGATGCCCAACGTCCTATGTTTCCTTACAGTCATGTGATAAAGTGTATCAGAGTGCCTCACTCTGTGGGAAACAGCTGTCACTTGGTGCTATACCATATATACTCGAGTACAAGCCGGGTTTTTTAGCCCTAAAAATGAGTCCCAAAAAGGGGACCCAGCTTATACTCGGGTCAGCTTTTACTCGAGTATATACAGTATATGGACATCCCAGGTCCACTGTCACTAATAATTACAATCTTTGGTCACCATCCCATTTAGCCAGATTTCTGGCCATAGGAAACCCTGATTCCCAGTAGGGTCAATAGAATAGCAATAGCAATCACACTTATATACTGCCCCATACATAGCTCTTAGTTCACTCCCTGGGCGGTTCACAACGTAATTAGTATTTTCCCTTAACATGATGGGTACCCATTTTGCCAACCTCGGAAGGATAGAAGTCTGAGTCAACCTTGATCCCTGTCAGAATCAAACTCACATTAGGAGATGTACACGTCAATCCTGAAACTCACATTTTGGCTGCAGTACAGCAGTTTAGCCACTGTATCAACAGGGTTCTTTTATATATAAAGGAAAAAGAATGATCCCATACAATACTCCTTTGACAAGTACTTTTCTCTGCAACTATTACTCCACCCTCATTTCCACTACTTCTTATGGTAGTGCTAAATGGCAGCAGTCAATCAGGGACGGGAAAAGTTGCTTTTTCAGACTACAACTCCCATAGTAAACCAACTGGCATGGCCAATGGTTACACTAACTCTGTAGTATCCTGGGAATTGAGATGGAAAAAGAAATGTTTCCCATCTCTGCTTAGCAGCCACCTCAATTTTAATTAGCAACTGAGATTTCACGTAAATCTTTTTTTTAATCACAGTTTAAAGGAAATTCATTGACTTACTTCAGCTCCGTCTGCCCACAGGGCTTCTTCCTTGATAGATTAATAAGGTCCTTTCCATATCTTTCTTCTATAGAAGCCCTGTTGTGTGGTAAGAGAAATAGTTAGATAAAAAGACATTGAAGGAAGGAGGGAAAAGAAGGAGGAGGATTTTTCCCCAAGAGGAGACAACTGGACATCAAGGCTATGAAGACTTATATACTGCGGTGGAAGAGATGTAGACCATGAAATCCCATGATTTTTTTAATTAGGAGGCCAACTTCAGTACAGCCTAAAAGTCCTGCCTTCCAATGGGTTTAAAGAAAGAGACACATACCTTTCCTTCAAAAAATCTTCAAATTCTTTGCAGTTTTTCCGGCCATCGTTCAGGCGTTGAATGATACTGTCATACCCAGCTGTGCTGACCAACTCTGTAGACTTAGCAAAAGAAAATATAAAATATATTTAGAAAGTATGTAGAGTAGAACCTCGGATAAAGTCCAAACTCCGTTCCACAAGTTTGGACTTTATCCGATTTTGGACTTTTCCGAATCAAATGGGCGATGCAACGGATGATGTCCAAAAATGGACTTTATCCGAAGTTCCTATACCAAATACCTCAGATAACATCCATTTTTTAAAGCAGTTTTGGACTTTATGCAATGCATCACATGTGCATGAAAACTGTGACTTTATCCGAAACAGACTTTATCCGAAGTACCACTGTATAGGCTATTCTTCAGAGTATCCACTATAAGGCTGTCATATTTCCAGATCTACCTATCTATCTATCTAATCTATCTATCTTTCCTTCCATCCATCCATCCTTCCTTCCTTCCTTCCAACCAATCTTATATACTGTCCCATTGGCAAAACATAGTTCTTCCACTCCAGATGGTGTACCACAATAATAACAACTTTAAACTTTGGTCCTAAGTCTCAGGTTTTAGGAATCTACAGACCCCAGGTGTGGATCTGAAATCTCAGGGTAAGGATGCTGCCAAACTGTGGACACTGGATTTTGGGGTTCATTCTGATGATTTCAGGATATGCCATTTAGGCACATTGAGAAGTGCTCTAGTTTTTATTATTATTATTATTATTATTATTATTATTATTATTATTATTATTATTATTATTATTATTATTATTATTATTATTATTATTATTATTATTATTATTATTATTATTATTATTATTATTATTATTATTATTATTATTATTATTATTATTATTATTATTATCTTGCGTTCTCTGGCTCTGTTGCTGCTACCATGGAATTCACATGTCAATCCTGAAATTCCTCCTTGAAGATGGTGGCATTTTAAACCACAATTGGGTGACCTTGGTAACAGCAACCTTGTGTTGCCAGCTAATCTTTCTCACACTAGGTCAGGTGAAAGGAACTGCAAAATGAACTCTCCAAAACGTGCTTTCATTTTGGCAGTTACATGTCTGGCCTAAACAGAAATGGAAGAAAAAGAGAGAGAATGTGAATCTCTGTATTGCCCGTCTGCTACAACCAAGCCATTGAGTAATCATTGTCGGCTTGTCCCAGAGTCTTAATATTTGGCTCTGAAAATTTCAGGATTGGGTTGTTACTAAGCTGGAAACTGTAAGCACTAGACCAGGGGTTCTCAACCTTTTCACGCTGCAAGCTGGACCGCACCCCCTCAGACAGCTGAGTGGCCCTGACTGGTGGTCCCCCCCCCGGGCCATTAACACTGCCATAAAATGCGTCCATGGCTCTCATAAATGTGTTTACAACAGCCAAGGGCGCATTTACGGCTATCATAAATGTGTCCACTTCCACTTCTGGCGGCAGCGGTAGCGGCAGGCCACATGCAATGGTGCTGTGGGACATAAGTTGCGAACCCCTGCACTAGGACTAACATAAGCATCTATACAGAGAGTCACAGTCTCCAATGTGATGTAGTAGATTTGATCTCAAGCCCAACTCTTCTTCCTTCACCAGCAAGATGCTTTGTACATCTCAACAATTGCTCATGTGAAAAACTTCAGCCAAAGGTTGTTAAAAGTCAGGCTGGTTTGCTCTACCCTCCACCCTAAATCACATGGCACAGCCTAGTTGCCTGTAATATACTTCCACAATTCATATGTCAAGAATGGTCCAGATGAACTTCACAACACAAACGTCTACTGAACATCATAAGAACAGCCTTGCCGGAACAGGCCACAGGAGCCCATCCAGTCCAGCATTCTGTCTCACACAGTGGCTCACCATTGGCTTCAGGGTATTATTCCCAAGGAGATGCCTTCACCTGCTTAGGATTCCCTGGAAATGGCATTGAGAGATATCCTGCCTATCTCTCCAACCCGGAGGTTGTCCTTAAGTACCCATAATTATAGCCATGGATACCCTTGTCCTCCATGAACTTGTCTAATCCTTTCTTAAAGCTGTCAAGACTGACAGCTGTCACCACTTCTTCTGGCAGGGAGTTCCATAGACCAGGGATCCTCTGGGTGAAAAAGTACTTTCTCTTATTTGTTTAAGAACTAGTACCCAAAAGCTTCATGGAGTGTCCCCTAGTTCTAGTGTTACGCGATAGGGAAAACAGTTTTTCCTTATCTACTTTGTCCACACCGTGCATGATTTTATAAACTTCAATCAGGTCACCTCTTAGACGCCGTCGCTCAAGAGTGAAAAGGCCCAACCGTTGCAGCCTCAGATGGTAAGGAAGGTGTTCCAGTCCCCTAATCATTCTGGTTGCCCTCCTCTGTACTTTCTCCAACTCCATAATATCCTTCTGGAGGTATGGCGACCAGAACTGTACACAGTATTCCAGATGGGGCCTCACCATAGATTTATAAAGAGGCAAAATGACACTTGCTGACTTATTTTCTATACCCTTCCTAATGATCCCTAGCATTGAGTTTGCTTTTTTCACTGCTGAGGCACACTGGGTTGACACCTTCGTTGAGCTGTCCACCAGGACACCAAGGTCCCTTTCCTGGTTTGTCGCAGAGAGTTCAGACCCCATCAGTTTATAAATGTAATTGGGGTTTTTTGCCCCAACATGTATCACTCTGCACTTACTAATTTTGAAGCTCATTTGCCACTGTTTTGCCCACTCCCCCAGTGTCAAGAGATCCCTCTGGAGCTCTTCACAATCTCTCACAGTTTTCACTACCCTGTATAATTTAGTGTTGTCAGCAAATTTGGCTACCTTGCTATCTACTCCTACTTCTAGATCATTTATGAAGAGGTTGAAAAGCAGGGGTACCAGTACTGAACCTTGGGGGACCCCACTCTTTAGGGTCATGAGGGATTATAACATCATTTGATTAGAATAGGTATGGTCTGGTTCCTCCATAGGATTTGGCCTGTGGTTTTTTCCCAGATAGTTTTACTTCAATGCAGTTTAACAACTTTCATGTCCTATGATAATTTGCCTCAGTAATAACAGTATTACTCGCCAGTTGCGCCTGCTCCTGGATAGGGATTCCTTGCTCATGGTCACACATGCTCTGGTCACCTCCAGACTTGATTATTGTAATGCACTCTACATGGAGCTGCCCTTGTCGACCATTTGGAGGCTGCAGCTGGTCCAGAACGCAGCGGCTCAGGTAGTGATGGGGTGCGGGCATTATGCTCGTGCCTCGCCTCTGCTCCAGGAGCTGCACTGGTTACCAGTTTGCCTCCGGGTGCAATTCAAGGTGCTGGTTTTGACCTTTAAAGCCCTATATGACAGTGGGCCAGGCAACCTAAGAGACTGCATCGCCCTAAGGACGTCTGTCCGTCCAACCAGAGCGGACCGGAGGAGCTCTCTCATTGTACCATCTGCTAGAGGGGCTTGCCTCTTCAGCAAAAGGAGGAGGGCCTTCTCCGCATCCGCACCGGCTCTCTGGAACCTCTTACCAACAGAGTTACGTCTCCAGACAGAATTGCTGCCCTTCAGGAAAGAACTTAAAACATGGCTGGCAGGCCATGTATAGGGTGCAGGTGGCGGGGTGACTTCCGCGGGGTGGCTGGTGTAGCAAATCCCAGCACCCTCGGCCCCTGCACCCTTTTTTTAGTGAGTGGGTGGGTAGTTTTTTAAAGCAGTTTTAACTATGTTATGTTTTTATTATGCTGTGAACTGCCCTGAGTTGGCCTTGGCCAAGTGGGCGGTATAGAAATTGAAATAAATAAATAAACAAATAAATAAACTTGAACACAAGCTGACTTGAGTAGATCTACCCCTGCAAAACCTAAAAAACTTTTTACTCTATAATTCTATTGAATTGGGAGCCAAACAGTAACTGAGGCTGAGAAAGTTGTTTTTTAACTACAAATCCCAGAAGCCCCAGCGGAGAGGGAGCATGGGAAATTATAACCGAGAAGGACTTTTCTAAACTCTGTTATCTGTATGCTAGAACGGCAGGGACTCAGCAGGGAGAGACGTTGAAAGAAGAGGAAATTCTACCACCTCAAAAGTTCTTGCAACAGGAGATATTTCCCCTTTTTCTTTTGAACCAATATTTACATGGGATGCTCTGGAGAGCGAAAAAACAGACCAGTCTGAACAGCTCCGATCACACACACTACTACGGCACTAAACTAAAAGTGGAACCTCCAACAAATTATTGCAGTACAGAGTGTGGCTACTCACTCAGCTTACTAGCCAATTATACCCTCATTCTCAGTTATTCCATTCCACAGTAGAGAGGTCCTCAAACTCCCAGGTGCCACAGCTTGGACAGCCAATGGTCAGGGCCACGAGGGATTATAACTCAAGAGTATCCAAGAGTATAGAAGAGCCGCCATGTTTGGTAACCTATGGAAAGGTAGAATAAGAACAGAAGACTTCCATAGCTAGTTAGGAAAAGCCCAGCCAGGTGCCAAAACACACCCAAAGGATGCAAAACTTTACAGACTTGAAGATAATACCTTGGACAGGAGTTGATAAAGACGATTCAATGAACAATATTGGGACCAGCAGTTTGTTGTCTTGACGTAGTAAAAGATGATATATTACATTCATGACACATGACATAGGGATCCCACTACAGTAATGGAGTAGACTGTACAGCCAGCGACTCAACGCTGAGTGTTGGGCAACGGTAAATAACCTGACTCCCTAAAGGGTCAACAGCTACGGACGGATGAGCCCCTTTCGGTGGGGTGATGGTCCCCTCAGTGGAGGAAATGCCACTGGAAACTATCATATCGGACCCAATGGCAAAATGAGCAGAGGAGGAACTCTGATTCCCAACGGTCATGGAGACGGAAGAGGCCATGCCAGATGGACTGGCTGTGAAGGCGCACCTTGATAATATCCTCAAGGCTGCGGCAGTCCATTGCAGTCCCGGTGTTAAATCCTGCCTGTCACATTTCATACGTGCCGAAGAAGATGGCTCCGTGATCACAGTGTTTGGATCACTTCACGGCAAGCTGGGATCCACCTTAAACAAATTCACGGCAATGGCATTTTTTTCCTGCTTGCCTTGGAGGGCGAAGGCAGCCCAGAGGTAGCCCCAGGCCTCCGGGTGCCCTGGGGCAGGAAAAACGTATGCTCGGATCCAGCTGCAGGCGACAATGATGACATAGGGATTTGGACAGACCTTTAATGTTTCAAGGGAAAATGAGGTCCATCTCCACTCCCAATTTCATATTTTCCATTTGATTCCCAAAAGAAAGCCTGAAAAACATTCATGGTTTGTATAAAACTGGGAAACACAAAAGTCTCTGTTGCTTTGTCTCTATTTTATGCAGTAGTTTTAAAGAATTATGTAGGGCTTTGGGAGTGGCAGTAATATGAAAGGGAAACTCCAGATCAACAACATAAACAAAAAAGGCTTTCTTTTTAGTGGAGAATGAGAAAACAGAGCAGGCATACACAGCCCTCAAAAGAACCTAAAATGAAAGAATTTTTAAGAGTCCATGTTGCCTATTCATTTATACCTATTTGGTCTTATCTGGCAAAAGACTAGGTAAAATGGGGCTCTTAGCCCCACCTATGTCCTGCCAACAGTATTTATGTGGTACCCAAAGCCAACTGCAAAACTGTTGATGTTACGAGTTTGATCCTGACGGGGATCAAGGTTGACTCAGCCTTCCATCCTTCCAAGGCCGGTAAAATAAATACAGTACTCAGCATGTTGGGGGCAAAATGCTAATTAACTGATGAGCTGGCCAGAAAGTGCACTAAGTGGTATGGGGAGGGATACAAGTGTAATTGCTAATATTTGAACTTTCTTAGGATCTAAGATCACTCCAGACGGTGACTGCAACCATGAAATTAAAAAATGCTTACCCCTTGGGAGGCAAGCTGTGAGAAACCCAGGCAACATAATAAAAAGCAGAGACATCCCCCTGCCAACAAAAGTCCGCATAGTTAAATCGATGCTCTTCCCAGTAGCAACGTATGGCTCTAACAACTGGACCATAAGGAAGGCTGAGTGCAGAAGAATAGACACCTTTGAAATGTGGAGCTGGAGGAGACTCTTGAGAGTCCCCTGGACTGCAAGGAGATCAAATCAGTCCCTCCTAAAGGAAATCAACCCTGGCTCCTCCTTGGAAGGACAAATACTGAAGCTGAAGCTCAAGTACTTGGGCCTCCAAATGAGAAGAGAGGACTCACTGGAGAAGGCCATGATGATAGGGAAGATCAAAGGCAAAAGAATAAGGGGGTGGCAGAGGTTGAGATGTTTAAATAGCATTGTTGATGCATTGGGCATTGACCTGAGCAGACTCCGGAAGATGGTGGACGACAGAGGAGCCTTTGGTCCATGGGATCACAAAGGATCGGACGCAACTGTACGACTGAACAACAAAATGTTTGAACAAGGCAAGAAGAAATAATATAGCCTAGGTACCAGAGAATAAACAGAACAAAATAAAAATGCTTTAGCACTTTTTTGTTTTGCTCTGTTCTGTTTATTCTCTGATGTGCTTGCAATACAGATTAACACGGATACTATTCCAAATAATATATAGCCTAGAGCTGATCTCATTCTCCTTGCTCATCAGAAAGTTCCAAAAGTTTGTCCCTGTGTGCCCAGGACTTCTGCTGGAGAGTTCCTACTCATTAGGGCTAATTACTGACTATATTCAACAGGAAGAACAATGACAGTTTCCTGGTTGCGCCTGGTTCCCTCTTCTTCTGGCTCTGGGCATGTCTTCTTGTCCTATCTTGTTCATTGTTTCTGACTGTTGGCTGGTGTCACCGTTCAATCCTCCACTACACTACGGCAGGGGTGCCCAAACTACGGCCCTCAGGCCAGATCCAGCTTCCGATGCCAATTCATCCGGCCCACACCGCCCTCGTCGCTCCTGGAAGTAGAAATATGGACACGTTTTACTTCCGCTTCCAGGAGCGATGCGGGCGGCGTGGGCCATAATTTGAGCACCTCTGCTTTAAACTGAGAAAATGTCCGCTTAAAATCTATCTCATCCTGTTGCAAAATGTGTGTTTTACTTCTGTGGGAGGAACCACGTGACTGACCCGCTGAACCACGAGACCAGCCCACTGAACCACGTGATCGGCCCACGGCCCGAAAACTTTGGCTACCCCTGCACTGCGACATGGAACAACCAGGAAGGAGGCAGGGTGGTAGAAATGTCATTAAAAGTGGCATTTCTGCCACCCAGAGGGCAGGAAGACAAGTGCAAACTTTTCAGTTTGGGATGTTACATAAGTCACCCACTGTGGCCCAGCTATGAACATAAATAACCCCAGGAAAAGCACTTTGCAGAAGTATCAGTGGAATATGTAGGCAGGCAACTTCCAGGTTGTCAAGTCATCTGCTCATGAGTCCTTGCTCTGGTGGCAGAAGAGAGAGAGAGAAAGAAGCCAAAGGAAATGGAAAGAAACTCAGTCACCAGATATCTTTTTTGGAGAAACTAAAGCCCTTTGTGCAATCAATTCAAAGATGGAGATTTGTAAGGGGAGGGGGGGAGAAGTAATTTTTCTCACACCTGATTTAATTCTATCGCCCAGCAATAAGGACTGTGGTGGCTCAGTGGTTAAGAAGCTCGCCTTGTTAGCTGGAAGGTCGGCAAGTCAGCAGTTCAAGACCCGAGTACTGCATGACAGAATTAGCACCCGTTGTCTGGCCCAGCTCCTGACAACCTAGCAGTTCGAAAGCAAGAAATTGCAAGTTGATAAATAGGGACCACTTTGGTGGGGAAAAGATCTTGGGGACATGAAAGGAGCCTCATCCAGGCGTCCCCTGAGCAGAGATCCTCCAGCAAAAATCCTTTCAACCCAGAAAGCACCTTTGTGTGCTTTTGACACGATTAAAAAAAATTCCCAACAATAGAAAGCACAATAGAGGGCAATGCTAGCCACACAACACAAACATTCTGCGCAAAGTTTGCTTTAGTAAAGCAAAGATATTGCCACCCTGTCCCCACTTCACAAGTCTCATTCAAGGCTCTAAGATAGGGGTTCCCAACCTTTTCAAGCCAGGGGCCGGGTCACGCTCTCTCAGTCAGCTTCGAGGGCTTGATGGCCATTTTGCCCTGTCTGCACGATGGGGGTGGCCATTTTTGTCCCAACAGCTTCAAAGGGGAGGCCAGTTTGTTTCCAAAATGCCCTTGGAGAGGTGGGGGTGGGGCACACGAAATGGCACCATGGGCCAGATCTGGCCCACGGGTCTTCGGTTGGGAACCCCTGGTGTAGTGATTACTGTGTTAACCTAGGAGTTCTGACAAATCCAGGTTCAAGCCCCCGCTGAGCTATGATAATTTCTACTTTGTTTCTCGAATGCCCTTGGAGGGGTGGGGGGCACATGAAATGGTGTCACAGGCCAGATCTGGCCCACAGGCCTTAGGTTGGGAACCCCTGATTTATGAAATGTTTACCAACGTCTCGTCAACCTCTTCTATCCTTACTTTCATTTTTCATTTTAATGTCATTTCCATTTGAGTTAAATCTGAGTTGAAAAGCGCAACCCTATGTGTGTTAACCTAGTAGGAAGCCCTATGCATTTACTTAATACAGTACATTTACTTAATACATGCAGTAGGAGACTACATGTATTACCACTACATGTAGGAGACTTCATGTATTATAACTACTACAACTAATCTTCCCTTCTTCTTTTTTTAGTAGGGTGTGAGTTCAGCGTCTCTGGTTTGCTGAGCTTCAGCCTATCTCACGACCTTTCATGGGGTCTCCTGTTTGACGTCTCCTGCATGCTGTCTGCCAGATTCTCCTTCAAGAATCTGAAACCAGTTTTGCAGTTGCGCTGGTGAAGAGTGTCTTCTTCCTCTTTTGCTCCGAACTATGATGACACTTTCTCATGGTGCTTTGTCCTCTAGTTTGTTCCCTCATCAGCCTTCTCCTCTGCTTCCTCTTGTTGTTCTTCCACCTCCAGCGGCTCCGTTGACTTCTGCTGCTCACGAGATCTACGAACTCTTCATCTCCTCTTATAATCTTAAGTGTGGCAACTTGCTCTACCGGTTCTTTCACTTTTTCTTCCAATGGTTGCTACTGTTTTGCACTTGCTACATGCTATGATGTTTTGATTTGATCTTTTTATATAACTTTTTTCATTTGGCTCAAGAGAAGAAGGGAAGGAAGGATTTACAGCTCTACTAAATGGCTTCAAGATAGCAAGCTAAAGCTTCCTCCATTCACTGAGAACGTCATCCCCTTTTCAGACGGCTTTTCAGTATGTGAATCTGGAAACCTAAATTTAAAATTCTTTCAGGTGTTCTTTTTAAGGGGATTGGGGAGGGTTTCAGGGTTGTTTGATAGCTTTACTGTATCAGTTTTAATTGGTTTTAATTGGTAATAGGTTTTAGTTAGGGATTTTAACCGATGTTTGTGAACCGCTTTGGGTCACTCAAGTTGAGAAAGGTGGTTGGTTGGTTGGTTGGTTGGTTGGTTGGTTGGTTAAATAAATAAATAAATAAATAAATAAATAAATAAATAAATGAATAAATAAATAAAAATAAAAAAATAAAAAATGAATGAATGAATGATTGAATGAATGAATGAATGAATAAGAGTGGAGTGGAGTGCAGTGGAGTGCAGTGGAGTGGATGGGTTGTTCGTGTCTATTTACACAATCAGCCCACCCTTCTCTGCTCACTATGTTGTGCCCAGCCTCACAAAGGAACAAGACATTTGTTTTGTACAAAATATGGAAACCTCTACCACAAAAGCACTTATTGCTTCTTGCACCAATGGGGATAATTGTCATAAGTGTAACAAATTGAGCTGAGATGTTTTGTCACATGAAGAAAGGAGAGCTTAGGGGCCATTCAACAATTATGTGATCCTCGAGGGAGGGAGGGGGTATGCCATCTGAATCATGGAAAATTACGTGGGGGCGGTGGGGGTCAGGTTCTAGATTACATAATCCATTTGGAGCTGCTGTGATTTCGAAACATGGCAGTTTTTTAGGTTTAAAAATGATCTCTGGGAATTTTGATCCGATTTGTGAAGATGATCTTGATGTACCTCCAGCAGGAGACAACGACTCTTAATCCTTATAAAGAAGATAGTAGAAGAACACTATCGGAACTTGTTACGTATGTTAACTGTGTTTTCTGATAGGAGCGGAATGTATCTTTTCTCATGTATCTATTCTTATGCAAATAAGTGGATCGAAAATGTGCACACTCTGTTAGCCAATGGGCTTTTGTTATTGTTGTTACTGTTACTGTTTATAGTGTATATAAGTCAGAGTTTTGCCCCATCCAAACTGTGTTCAAACCCCACTAATAAAGAGCTGAATTTCACTACTTCACTCATCTGCTTCTTCATTCCCTGAACACTAAACTGGCGACGAGGATGGGATGGCGTCCCCACATGGCAGCAACATTGGCCCATTTGACCCAGCGCATCCAGAGAAATGGGCAACATACGAACACCGATTCCGCCACGCAATGGCCTCACAGAAGATCACCGACGGAAACCAGAAGCGCTCCTGTTTCCTCACTCAGTGCATTTCTGAGACGCTTGAGCTGGCAATCCACCTCGTTCTCCCAAGGGACGTGGATGTGGTGCCACTCGCAGAAATCATGTCCACACTGAGGAAACACCTGCAGCCAGAGGTCTCGATCTTCCCAGCCAGGGTGGCCTTCCACAGAAGGGAGCAGCGACTTGGGGAGTCCATTGCAGACTATGCCGCCGCTCTGCGCATTGCTGCCGCCCCGTGCAAGTGGGACAACATCGAAGAAGCACTCCGGGAACGTCTGCTGGCCGGCATGAGGGACGAAGATGCTCAATGTCACCTCATGATCAGGAAGACGCTAACTTTCGAGGCTGTCCTAGAAGAGGCGGTAGCGTCTGAGACCGCATGGTCCGGCATCAAGCTTTCCCGGCATCACCACTCCACCACCAGTGCCACCGACTCAGCTGTGCAAGCTCAGCAAAATTCATCTTCATCCTGCTCAGCTTCGCCTGGTTCCACCTCTTCATTGGAGTCCAGCGACGCAGAGGGAGAAGTCCGAGCGGTCCGACAAAAGCACCGAGAGCACCGTGACGATCGGGAGAAGAAATTCCTTTGCAAGTGTGATGGCTGCGGAGCCTGGCATGACCGCAGGATGTGCCCCTTCCGCACTGCGGAATGCCACAACTGCGGGCGACGAGGGCACATTGCTAAAGTATGCCGCCAGCGAAAGCAAAGACCTCCAGCACCTGAGTCCAAGAAGAGTTAAAACCACAAAACGTCCACCACCAAAGTGTCACAAGAGCCTGAGCCGTGCCAAGTGGGCATCGTCAGCAAGCATTTCTTTGCAGACCTGAGCCAGCAGGACGTCTCCTTCAAGATGGAGGTGGATTCAGGTACTACCTTTTCCATAATCCCACAGCGGGAGTTTTTGAGAATTCCCCCTGCCTCTCGGCCCAAGCTCAAATCTTTTAAAACTTCCCTCCGAGATGTGCAAGGTTGCCAGATTCCGGTCCTGGGGGTAGGAAATTTCTTGGTCAAATCCAAAAACATTTGCACCTCCTTGCCATTGGTTGTAGTTAAGCAGGGCACTAACTGTCTTACTGGGACCCAATGGTTTAGGCCTCTGGGAATCCGGCTTTCTGGCATTCACGCAACAGACACTGACCTAATCTGGGACGTTTGTGCTGCACATCCTGAGGGGTTCAAAAAGGGTTTAGGGTTATACAAAGAACCCCCTGTGGACTTTGAGCTTGACCCAACCATCCGGCCCATCCGGATGAAGCCACCCCGGGTACCCTTTGCTTTAAAGAAGAAGATAGAAGCCAAGCTGGACAAACTGGTGAGGCAGGGCATCCTAGTGCCAGTGGACTCCAAGAGTGGGAGACACCAATAGTGACTGCTTTGAAAAATAATGGGGAGTTCAGGATATGTGCTGACTACAAGTGTACCATCAATAAAGCTATTCGCCCGAATGCATATCCTGTGCCCGTGGTAAGCCACCTTCTTGCCTCCAAGCATGGAGGAAATTGCTTCTCAAAACCTGACCTTGCCCAGGATTACCAACAATTGACTGTGTCTCCTGCTGCTGCCATAGCCCAGACCATAGTAACGCATAGGGGGGCATTTAAGGTAACGTGACTACAATTCGGGGTGAATGCGGCCCCCAGAATATTTCAATCTCTTGTAGAATGTATTTTAAAAGGTTTGCCCGATGTCCTGCCATATTTTGACGATGTCCTGATCACCGCTAAGGACACCGTCGAACTAGCGGCCAGGCTCGATCGAGTCCTGTCACGTTTCAAGAGGGGCGGTCTACGTCTCAGAAGAGACAAATGTGTGTTTTTGGCACAGGAAGTGGAGTTCCTGGGGTACCGAATTACACCCCAAGGTATTATGCCCTCTGACTCCAAGGTGGCAGCTGTACGAAATGCACCCAGGCCAAAATGTAAAGCCGAATTACAATCATTTCTAGGATTGATAAACTTCTATCACGCTTTTCTCCATCGCAAAGCCTCAGTTGCCAAACCATTACATCGGCTTCTTAAGAAAGATATTGTTTGGCACAGGGGCCACTGCCAGGAGACAGCGTTCCTAGAACTTAAAAGGCTGCTATCTTCGGATGCTGTATTAACTCATTTTGATCCTAACAAGGAAGTTGTACTTGTGTGTGATGCATCCCCTGTGGGGGTGGGAGCTGTGTTATGCCATGTACTAAATGAAGGGAGGGAAGCCCCCATAGCATTCTATTCCCATTCACTCTCAACGCCTTAGAAAAATTACGCTCAGACAGACAGGGAGGCATTGGCAATCGTGGCAGGCACTAAGAAATTCCACGATTATCTTTATGGAAGGCCTTTTTTTAAATAAATTTTTTATTAAATTTTTCAATAATATACAAACATACAAAACAGTACATCATAAAAATGCATACATTTCACAAAAAATAAACAACACATCCGATAATTGATCCAATACATTTTTATACCTATCTTTACCATAAAACATCCCCTAAAAAGAGAATTAACGTTTGATTATGATTTAGTAGTTAACATCTAACCTATTTCAAAAATTCTTCCCAAAACTCTTTATTTATTACTACCACTAAATCCATTCACATAAAACAATTCAATAATATTTTGATTTAGATACAACTATCGAAATCCAATTTTCACATACAATACACCGTATGTTTATTTACATTGCCCTGGAAAGCTCAGTGTCTCATTATTTACCTCCATAAACTGCTTTGAGCCGGTACAGGTCTACTTCTTTCTGAACCTATAAGTGAATGATCCACAAAGGGCTTCCAAATATTCCAGAATCTATTCTCTTTCAATTTATCCCTTTTTTCTTTTATCTCCCATGTCAATTTATCGCTCAATGCAAGATTCCACATTTCTTTGTACCATTCTTCTGTCTATATAATTACATCATTTTTCCAATGTCTAGCGATACATTGTCTACCCGTTGTTAACATTATTTCTAATAACTCTTTTTCCTCCTTGTTTAAATTCATACCATCCACATCTGTTAGCATAATGTCTGACACCAGTTTAATTTTTTTACCCAATATTTCATCAATCTCTTTTTCTATTCTTCTCCAAAAATCCTTTATCATCTTACAGCCCCACCACATATGTTCATAAGTTCCTGTAGTATCTTTGCATCTCCAACATAAATTATCCTTTTTATTATCAATCTGATGTAACCTCACTGGTGTCAGATACCATCGCCACAACATTTTATAATTATGCTCTTTAATTCTAACTAACATAGTTCTCGTTATCCTCTTTTTCCACTTATTTCTCCATTCATCTTTTCCTATCTTTATATTCAAATCCTGTTCCCACTTCAATTTCAAATCCTCCTGTGGATCACCCACGGAAGGCCTTTTACCATCGTAACTGACCACAAGCCCCTCCTTGGAATATTTGTGAACGGGAAGCCCACGCCTGAAATTCTGTCCCCAAGGATGTTGCGTTGGGCAATTTTCCTAAATGCATATGATTTTACTTTGGTGCATAGGCCCGGCAAGAACATCAGCCACACTGATGCCCTAACACGTTCTCCACTGCCAGGGGTTGGGGAAGCCGACTGCGAGATCGAAAGCGACCACCAGGCCCTTATGATTGAGGCTTTCGACTCGCCCCTAGTCGTCCCCTCATATATAGCCAAGGCTACGGCCAAGGATGTAACATTGACTAAAGTAATGTCTTGGGTACAAAAAGGCTGGCCTGTCCTTCCTCTAGCCGAGGAATTCAGAACATTCCACCGCAAGCGTTTGGAACTGTCAGTGGAACGAGGTTGCCTTCTATGGGGCCAGCGGGTGGTCATTCCTGTCACTCTCAGGAAAAAGGTTTTACATCTACTTCACACAAGTAACCCAGGAATTGTCCGTTCCAAAGCCCTTGCCCATAGCTACTTTTGGTAGCCTCAACTTGACCAAGACATAGAACAAATGGTTGGCACTTGTACCAGTTGTCAATCCTCTCGCCCAGAGCAATCCCACCTTCCCTCTCGGCAATGAGATTCTGCTCGGGGTCTGTGGTCCAGGTTGCACATAGATTTTGCAGGTCCATTTAGGGGTGCCCTATTTTGTTGGTTGTAGATTCATTCTCTAAGAGGCTGGAAGTGATTAGGGTGCCTAATACCACTTCAGCCACCACGATAATACACCTAAGAAGGCTGTTTGCAGCATTTGGACTTCCAGATGTGCTGGTGTCCGACAACGCGTCCACGTTCATATCTGCAGAATTCCAATCCTTCGTGGAAAGGAATGCAATTAGGCACATCACTGCCACCCCATTCCACCCAGCCACCAATGGCCAGGTGGAGCGGCAGGTGCGCACAACTAAAGACACGCTTCAGCGTATGGGTGAAGGGGATTTGGAGCTCCAGCTATGCCAGTTTCTTTTCACATATAGGCTCACCCCCCTTGCCTCAGGGCTATCCCCTGCTGAATTGCTCCAGCAAAGGAAACTGTCATCCTTGCTAGACAGATTGGATCCCTCTAGGGTAGAGGACAAAGGCACAAATATAGCGATCCAACACCAGAAGGGTTTTTCTCCGTGAGACACTGTACATTGCCGCAATTATGCAGCTGGTGGTCCTACGTCGGTGCCTGGGTTTGGGATTGATCAAACTGGTCCTGTTTCTTACAGAACCGAAACAGCCACTGGTCTGATCTGGAGGAGGCACGCGGATCAATTGAGACCCAGAGTACTGGACCCACAAGACGAATACGGACACTCAATGCTAGGGTTGGCCCTCACCCATTTAAACCCAGGGGACAGAGGTAATAGTCAGCAGCCAGCCAACATTGACCCAGAAGTGTCTTCTAGGAACTGATTTTAAGGGGAATTTGTGGCATGCTCCCCTATTCCGGCCATGTGTACCCCTACACTGTCCCAGCCTAGCACTCTGGATTCCTTTATCGATAATTATCAATTTTGTTTAGAGTCAGCCTCCACTCTCAATACACACAGGAGGGACCCTAAGTTGTCTTATTCATCCACAGAATTAGATTTTGGTTTTGAGCGATCCCCTGCTCCTCCATCTGAAAAACAGGGCTTTAATTTGGGTTTACAATCCTCCCCCTCTAGTCAATCCCTCACTCCAGTCGGGCCGCCCATCCTATGAGCCCCTGAGCCGGCTCAGCCAAGCATTCGACCCAGAAGGGAAACTAGACCGCCATCCTGGTTAAAGGATTTTGTTTTTACCTAGGGGGGGAAGAATGTCATGTATGTTAATTGTGTTTTCTGACAGGAGCGGAATGTATCTTTTCTCATATATCTATTCTTATGCAAATAAGTGGATCGAAAATGTGCACACTCTGTTAGCCAATGGGCTTGTTGTATTATTGTTACTGTTACTGTTTGACGTCCTTATTTCTCCCTGCCCAAAAAAAAATCTCTTCCATCGAGAATCCTCACCGATACGTTCTGCATTAGGCACCAATAGTGAAAAGCTCTAAAAATTAGAGTTTCGATACAAAAGCTCTGGATTACGTAAATTTTTTAAAAAGGGGGGGGGGGAGTTGAAGCAAAAATTACAGTCGGATTACATGGGGGGAGGGGGTCAATGTTTCCCCAAAATGGATCACGTAATTGTTGAATGGCCCCTTAGTGAGATTTCTTCACTTTATAATTTAGCTAAACACCATCGCTACGAAACTTTTGACTAAATTTCTGAACAAACCCATAAGAAATGACACCATTGGAAAGACCTCCAGCTCTCAAGCATTTTCCTCTTTTCACAACGGCCTCCGGAAACAGCTAAATCCCAAAGACGGAAGTCTCTTCCATCATGGAGGACATTTATTATAGGTTCTGATCTGTTTTGTGCCTGGCCTTTTAATGCACAGCTGGAAAAAATTGCCTTTTGGGGCAACATTCCCAGAAACTGTTAGCTAGAGTTGTCAAAACAGTAACACTCCCACTCCTACATACACACACACACACACGCACACACACAGCGCAGCGTAGCGCAGCGCAGCACAGTGAAGCTAGCTATCTAGCTATGCAAGTGAAGGAATCTCAGAAGGCGTAGTAGCCCCAGGGGTCTTTTGCATTGAGCGATGGGGCTGCAACATCCTTACATTGGGCCACCCGGAACATGTGCTTTCAAAGAAAACCAGTGGCTTAGGGGTTGAGACGCTGAACTTGACGACTGGAAGGTCTGCAGGTCAGCATTTCAAATCCTAAGTGCTGCTTGATGGAGTGAGCTCCTGCCAACCTGGCAGTTCAAAAGCAAGAAATTGCAAGTAGATACTCATATAACTATCCTAAATATACATATTCAAACTCTATTCTTAAACTCATCAATTTGATACAACTATTAAGTCAAAGTAAAAATACAATAATTAAAATACAATTTTCACATAATACACCCAGTGTTATTTACAATGCCCTGGAGAAAACTGAGTGTCACAGTTGTTTTCTAACCCCAGAAACTCATTTGATCCGTTACTGGTCTAATCCCTTCATCCCCCTTCAATGAGTAATCCACGAATAGTTGCCATATTTTCTAAAATCTGTTTTCTTTAACTATACCCTTTTTCTTATTCATTTCCCATGTTAGCTTGGAAAAATAACTAAAGAATTACGGAAGAAAGAGGAAGGTAGTACATTATTAAGTCGTAGTTTATTGTATTCTTATGCTCCCCCCTCCCCTGGGGCCGCAGGTTCAATCCCCGGCTCCTTCCATGCCCTGGAGGTTTGTCGCCCAAGGGCAACAATGGTGCGCACGCACGTGCACACACACACAATGGCACGTGCACCATTGTTGCCCCTCCTGAAAAAATATTCCCCCCCCCCACCTAGAATCCTGGCTACAGCCCTGGAGCTGGGACAGATGACAGGAGCTCACTCCAACATGTAGCACTCAGTTCTCGAACTGCGGAACTGCTGACTTTCTGGTCATTAAGCTCAGCGTCTTAACCACTAAGCCGCCATATAAGTTTACTCTAGCCTTATATCTGTGTTACTGTGGATAGGTTTGTGCCTTCCCTTTTAGAGGTACCACAGGGTGTGTCTGTTGGCATTTTTCTTTGTTCCTCTGGGGAAATGGCCGATAAAATACCTGGAATTTTTCCATACAAAATCCATGGTTGGGAGAGAGCCTGAGGACCTCTTGGTTCAGGAAGGATTGGTCCCTATCACAGCCTATGCTTCAAGGAAGGAGGAGGAAATAGTCTCACACTGTTTACCTCCTCGTCAATAAAAACTGCAATCCTTAAGCTCATTTAAAAGTTCAGGTGTCATTACATACTTAACAAACGCAGGGTGTTGACTGCACAACTGCCAAGATAATTGCCCACACCAACAGCCAGGGGGTAAAGAAGACGTGGGAGGCTGTGGCTTCGCAGCCACCCCGAACCTCCATTGACTGATTGTATTATTATATTATTATTATTTTATTGATTGTACTGTCTGTAAGCCGCCCTGAGTCGCCACTGCGAGTGGGCGTCAATATAAATATGAATGAATAAATAAATAATGTCTAGTCCTGGCCTCAAGTGAGCATCTTGGATTTTTCCAGCCTTGCCAGGCCAGCAGTTACAGCCAAGTGGAGCATTCGATTTTCCCTCTTCCACGTCTTCATTTTATTTTTCCAGTTCAGGCTCAACTAGGGTGGCCTCTCTTGCAGAAAGTCAGTCCTCTACTTGAAAACCTACCTTTCACAGGTGTCTTCTTTAAGGCTGGTTTAAAAGGTCTTTTTTGTCCCCCTTCCTCTTTTACCCCTTTGGGTGTCAAGGGGGAAAGAAGGTACTTGCTCATGCACTTCTAACAGACCTCCTCCACCTCCTCTTCTTCATCTTCTTGTGCCATATCTGTTTCCAAATATTGCCTATCATCATGGTGATCAGCCATGAAGATTGTCCTGGGAATAATCTCATGCAGTAGCCTTCCATTTGCCTTCCACATCACAACGAGATACCCATGCCACTGATCCAGTTCCACGAGTCACTTTCTGGTCCTGAGCACTTTTGACACACAGTCTTTATCAGCCCCAGGCCAGTATTGATGAAGCTGCTGCCCTCCATCAAGATGGATTCAGGTTGGATTTAATCCACTTGGGGACCATTACCCTTCCCTGTGGACTTCTCCACTAAAGCCATTAGTCCTCAGGGTTGTCAGGTTAGTTAACCACCGCCTGATGATTCGCATTGAGTTGCTGACAGTAGGATCTACTCTATTACCACAGCAGGATGACCTGGCCAGATTGGTAGCAGCCTCCACCGGCATTATTTGGTGTTCTTGTAATATTTCTTCGATGTTACAGTATTTCTCCACCTTCCTCTGGGTCTGCCTCGTGGTCTTTGTCCTTCTTGTCTTTCCACATATGCCTTGTATGGTATGCAATCCCAAGACATTCTCTCCAAATGGGCAAACCACTTTAATTGTTATCTCTGCATGTAATCTAAGTTTGGGTCTATTTCAATTCTTTCCCTTATAATCTCATTCCTGATTTAAAAGATATAGGGTTAAATTGAAGTGTGAGCCCTAGGTACCCTAGACCGGCCAAATAAATAGGATATGCTAAGTCAACTGCAAAAGCCAAGTTCCTGAACATGATTTCTGTAGGCTTCCCAGGAAAGAAATCCATATAAAGTCCTTTCTTACTGCACCTCTGCCTCTTGTGTTCCTGCTTCCCCCTTTTTTAAAAGCTAGTAAACAGTTAATTAGGGATCCAGTGACTTCGTGGTTAAGAGCTGGATGTCTGGAAGGTCAGTAGGTCAGCAGTTTGAGACCCAAGTGCTGCACAAGAGAGTGAGCTCCCATCGTCTGTCCCAGCTCCTACCAACCTAGCAATTCAAAGAAAAGGCACAGAAAGCAGGGTAATACACATATCTCAGCCTTTGATTAACCTGGTCAATGGGAAAAACAACTAACAGGAAGAAAGCCAAATGAGAGATTTTGCCTCCAGGTAGAGAAACCCAGAATATGCCATTGGAAGGTGTGATGTTATATGTCAGTAATAAGGTGTTCTGTTGAAGAGACTGCATGAGAAAGAGGGCAAATTCTGTCCCAGAATTTGGAAAGTTCATTTTTAAAAAGTTCATCATAGTGTTTTGCAATGAATTGTTGTCATTTCTCACTACAGTTTTGGGAAGGGAAAGCCTTAAAGGTAAAGATCTCCCTTGCTCAGTCGTATCTGACTCTAGGGTACGGTGCTCATCTCTATAGCCAAAGTGCCAGCGCTCTCTGTGTCTGCAGATGTTTCCATAATCATGTGGCAGGCATGACTAGATGCCAGAGTGCACAGAATGCTGTTTATCTTCACACCAAAGCGGTATACCTATTTATCTACTTGCAATTCCTTGCTTTTCAACTGCTAGGTTGGCAAGAGTTGAGACAGATGGCAGGCACTCACTCCATCTTGCAGCAGGCGGGTCTTAAGCCGATGACCTGCCGACCTTCCAGGCGTCAAGCGCAGTGTCTTCAACACTAAGCAACCCCTTTATTCAGATGTTAATAGTTCCAGGTTCCTCAACACATTACAAAGGGAGCGCATAACCTGACCCATCCAATGCTGGATTCCTCGTACAATGAAGGGTTTTGAGGACCAAAAGTACCTGTTTGTGTACAGTCTAGACACGAGCAAGTTTTGCAGTTTTTGGGGACAAGGCTAGCACCTTCCCACTGAGCATGCTGAAGAAAGTGGATTTATGGAATCCCCAAATAGACTCCTTACTACACAATCCTAAATTGTGATTATTTATTTATTTATTCAAATTTACATATTGCCGCCCAAATCGAACGAGTGACTCTGGGCAGCATAACAACGATAAAATCACTACAATAATAAAACATTAAAAACCCTTAATAGACTTTTTTTAAAATTACCCTCACCCTCCCCATCAATTGTTCTTAAGTCCTCTTAAGTGTATCTTCTAAAAATACAAACGAAAACAGCAAAGGTGTAGAGGAGCGTTTTCGTGCCAGAGATTACTCTGGGTTGAAAGGATTTTTGCCGGGGACGCCCGAATGAGGCTCCTTTCATGTCTCCTATCGTGCAGCTCTCGGGGAATCGAACCCCGTCCTTGGGTCTCCAAGCACAGTGCTTTTAACCACTGAGTCACTGGGGAAAGGACTAAGAAAGAATAGCCAAGGAGAAAGCAGAAGAAGCTGAATTCAGAAGTCACCAGGAGAATAGCAATAGCAATTCCACTTATATCCCGCTCCATAACACTTAGTGCACTCTCTGGGCAGTTCACAAGTTAATTAGAATTTTGCCCCCAACATGCTTGGTACTCATTTTACCGACCTCAGAAGGATGGAAAGCTGACTCACCCTTGAGCCCTGGTCAGGATTGAACTCACAACCTTTTGACTGCAGTGCAGCAGTATAGCTGTTATTTCCCCAGCACAGAATAGGAAAAGGTTTATGCTGAATGTGTGCTGTTAAAAATACCAGAAGGGAAGAGGGAGACCTAACCGACCAGGAGGAAGTGGTGACTTCCAGAGAAAAGCAAGTGGGGGGAGGGATGCAAACATAAAAAGAGACATGGAGGTTCTTTCCAGCAAAGCTTTTTTAACCCAGGGGTGCCCAAATGTTTCGGGCCACGGGCCGGTCACGTGGTTCAACAGGACAGTCACATTGGTTCAACAGGCCGGTCATGCAGTCCCTCCCACCAGAAATGGAAGTAAAACATGCCTTGCAATCTGTTTTGCAACAGAATGAGATAAGATTTTAAGATACCACTTTCTCTGCCTAAGCCAGAGGCGCCCAAACTACGGCCCTTGGACCGGATATGGCCCCCGACACCAATTCATCCAGTCCACGCCGCCCTCGTTGCTCCCGGAAGCGGAAGTAAAACGTGCATAGGCATGTTTTACTTCCGCTTCTGGGAGCAGCGAGGGTGGCGTGGGCCAGATTAATTGGCATCGGGGGGCCGGATCCAGCCCACAGGCCGTAGCTTGGGCACCCCTGCTTTAACCAAATAATGAGCATTATTAGTGAAGGGGAAGGAAAAGATAAGTAAGACAACAGATGAGCCAAAGAGGTAAGAGGCGTCAGAACAAAAGTTAGTAGCTTTGTCCCAAATGAAGTAGGATATCAATGAGGAGATCTGCTGAATGCTTTGAGTAAAAGCAGCTACTCAGGAGCTTAAATTCGGGCATGAGCTATAATGCAGCGGAACGGAAGCCTCAGCAATTCCCCGTCCAAACACCAGTTCCCTGACTTGAACCCCCACCCACCCCCCAAATATTTCCAATCCAATAATAACTGCAGTGGGTGTGAAGCAATGGAAGTATGGAAACTCAACTAGTGAAGAAGGCAGAAGAGACTTTTTCTTGTACCCTATTCCCAACCCAAAAATATTTTAAGGCATTCAAAAAAAAAAACACAAAATCTAATCATGGCTAATTTGGCCTTTAAAGTAGATTCATGAAGAGGAAGTGTTGAAAATGGGCAAATTGCAGCTTGCGGGGCTGTGGTTACCAAAAGGAATACATGCACCAAAAGTAGGAGAGAGAAAGGCTTTATTCTTACATCTGTATACAGATGCTCCACCTTTCAGCAAAGAGCAAAAAGCTAAACAGACAAAGGTCTTTTTATAAAGAAGGCTGAGGCAGACATCAGACATCCCAATGCACAAAATTCACAATAGGCCAGAACTGGTCTGACCAGACTCTTCTCTCTTGTACCACGTTATTTTGCATAAAACCTCGGTTCCTTTACCTGCTTCCTGGCAAGTACACATAGGCATGGGGAGAAGGGGACTTTTTACTCTTAGTTCACTTAAAGTTCAAAATAGCCTTTCTTCGGCTACAAAAGAAGAAAACTGTACAACAGGCAGGCAGGTCATGTATTCCTCCACCATATGCCCCCCCCCCCAAAAAAAAACCTCTAAGAAACCAGTATAACAACTCTGCCAGGTAAACTACTGTTATTAGATAAGAATTATGGAGATATTGCTGGTCTCCAAAGATTTTGTTTGCTGCTAAATGGTACATTTGACTTGAGTCTAACTCTAAGGCAATGTTTCAGTCACAGAAATAAATCAGCTAGCCTGAATGGTGTTATAATACATTTGTGATTGTGTGTGTTGTTGTTTTGTTTGATTAAATTATATACTTGAGTCAGGAATATCTTCATTCAAAACTTGTTCTGTTAATTTCTGAAAAGTAGGTTCCCTGCTGGTTTCCCTTGCTCGAAAGCTAGTCGTATCCGACTCTAGGGTGCAGTGCTCATCTCTGTTTCCAAGCCGAAGACCCCAGCGCTGTCTGCTTCTGCAGACGTTTCTGTGGTCATGTGGCAGGCATGACTAGACACCGGAGCGCACGGAACGCTGTTACCTTCCCACCGAAGTGGCCCCTATTTATCTACTTGCAATTTCTTGCTTTCGAACTGCTAGGTTGGCAGGAGCTGGGACGAAGACGGGAGCCCACTCCATCCTGCAGTCTATAGCAGGTTCCCTGCTATAGACAAAGAATTATAGATCTGATGTTTATGTTGCAGTGGCTGAAAACCTCAGTGAATTGTTTCCCAAGAAATTGTGTCAGGACATAACAAAAGAACAGGAAGGGGGAAAGGCAAAATATTGTAGCATTTTAAATACTACCAGATTTATTTCAGTGAAAGGATTTGTGGACCCACTTCTTGATTTGTGCCGACTAAGCTTACCACGTTGGCTAGGGTCTGCTAAATAACAGCTTGACCGTCCCATGCCTGGGACTATGAATCATTGTCACTTTGTCTATGATCCATCTCTTCAGATGAATCTCATCACTGATGTAGTGGTTGTGTTTCTGTACTCCCTGCGTCTGAAGATGTGGATCTGAATGCACAAAAACTGTTCATCTTTACCCTGGAAAAAACTGTCATAATAAGTTGGGAAAATGTTGACAGCACACAGTTTATTTTCTGTTATTTTACAGTGAAAAGCATTTGGGAATCAAAGAATCCAAGAAGGATCTGATTCAGAAACCTTACAAAAACTGAAGGGCAGAAACGAAATACTTCCTATATTTACGTCAGAACACAGACGGACAACCGGACCGTTCCTTTGGGCTTATCCACTGAGAAACTGGCAATAGAGTTGACTTGTGCATAAGCAGTCACTGCATTCAAAATAAACTACGTCAACAACAGGGGAAAGGGTGGAAACCACGAAAAAGGTCCAAACGAGAAGTTATGGTTAATCCTCAAGTGATGACTGGACTGTCTACCTGCCTTGTTCATTTTTAAAATAGTGATGAGAGTCCAACCCCAAAGAAACATGAGTATTTCTCACCCATTTATAACCACGGTCTAATCTAACCTCACATGTTCCTACTCTTACACAAACATGGGTTTCCCAATGGCCAGAGTTTCAAGGGTTTTGAAATCCAAGATATTTTGACAGTATTTCACATTTTTTTGGTTACACTTCCGAGTTTTCTGAGCTGTGACATAAATGGCAATGATACAGACAGTGAAAGCAAAGCTTAAAAGAATAACATCTTCACCAAAAAAAAAACAACAACTAGCAAGCTCATTCATAAGGCAAATGTCAGCTAGGAAATTCTTAGCAGTTCTCACTCTGGGTGCAAATACTTGGGAATACTTGGGAAGAACACAGTAAAGGTAAAGGCCACCCTTGCTTGAAAGCCAGACATATCTAACTCTAGGATTCAGTGTTCATCTCTGTTTATAGCCAAAGAGTCAGGGCTATCTGCGTCCGCAGATATTTCCATGGACATGTGGCAGGCATGACTAGACACTGGAATGCACCCAAGTGGTGCCTATTTATCTGCCCAGAGTCGGCTTTGGCTGAGTGGGCAGTATATAAATTTAACAATAAATAAATAAATAAATCTACTTGCAATCTCTTGCTTTCAAACTGCTAGGTTTGCAGGAGCTTTGACAGTGACAGGAGCTCATTCCGTCATGCAGCACTCAGGTCTTGAACTGCTGACCTGCCGACCTTCCAGTCATCAAGTTCAGCGTCTTAACCACTTGAGCCACAGCAGTCCTTGCAGTAGGATTTACTTCTAAGTAAAGGCACCTAGGACTGAGTTATTTGCTGCTAGGATAAGCCAACTCCGAGAGTGCAGAAAGGCAGAAAGTCTCACAAGCAAATATACAGAATTGTCCTGGTTTATGATCTCTAGAGCACAAATTATCATATTTTATTACCTGAATGTCGTGCACATCTAGGATGGCCAGACTAGAGAGGAGCAGCCCTCCAGGTACTGGAATCACAGAAATGTAGCCATGGAGGGAATCCCAAAGATCATTTAGTCTATTCCTCCATCATGGCAGAAAACCCATTGCTAAAGCTACTCTGCAGAATCAGCAATGGATTACAGTTCCCATCAGTCCCAGTCTACAGTCCACTGTGAGCTGGCTGGTAGTTCATCCATCTGAGGGATCCCTTTTGCCCATTCCTAACTGAGAAAGCGTTTAAGAAGGGGAATACACGACCTCAGCTGCATGGCCGGAGGACAGTCAGGAGCCAGAGATTATGGGCTCTGTAGTCCGATGACCTCTAATGTGCCAAACACTCTGCAGCCTGGGTCTTAAGCAACCCCTTAAGCAACCAACACATTGGGAACATGTTCTTGCATTGAGAACAGAGCTCAATAAGTCACATATCTTGTCTTGTTTATTTTACAGACAGAGACACATACCGACCACCCATCTAACCCATATGGCAGTCCATTAGCATTCGCTCCAGATTCAACTGTTCTGATGGACCTCTCTAAAATTCATCGCCCGGTCTGGCTGTGGGACCTGAGGAGGGTTCTGGAAGCCACTGCAGTCCCAGAAAAAAGTAACTTTCCCACGCTCTGGTCATCCATGACCAGTAGGGGTAGAAAAGTGTCAGCAGGAGGAGGAGGAGGAGGAAAAGTAACAGAGCGGCCAAAATTATTTATAGCCTTGGCAAAAGTGGCATCCAGAGCAGCCCTTACCGAATCCAGACCACAACCTGGGGGGGGGAGACCACTTTCCTGAACTACAACACCCAGAATCCCCAGCCGTGTCCTGCTCTTGTTGGCAAAAAAGGCATCCAAAAACCCAACCCAATATGGGAAAGAAAGTGGGATGTTGGCGCAGCCTTTTTTTGGGAGGGCGAGGCCAGAGGAAAGGATGTGGGGAACTCTCGGATCCACAAGAAAGGGAAAGCTTTGGAGAAAGGGGCCGTCGGGGCCTTCTTAGGATCGTGCCCAGCTGCTGCTGCCCAGCCAAGAGGGCGATCCAAAGGCAATCCAAGCGATCCCCAAAGAGGTTCGGCGGCGTGCGCCAATCCAGGTGTCCCTTGAGGGCTTCCGAAGAACCCCTGGCGACGCAGGAGTTAAACTCCTGTATTTTAGAAGAGAGCTGGACCATAAGGAAGGCTGAGCGCAGAAGAATAGACGCCTTTGAGATGTGGTGTTGGAGGAGAGTCCTGAGAGTCCCTTGGACAGCAAAGAACAAATAGGTCAATACTGGAAGAAATCAATCCTGACTGTTCACTGGAGGGACAAATAGTGAAGATGAAGCTGAAGTACTTTGGACATTAAAGGAGAAGGGAGGACTCACTTGAGAAGGCTTTGATGCTGGGAAAGGTAGAGGGCAAGAGAAGAAGAGGGCGTCCAAAGAAGAGATGGATAGATGGTATTGTAGACACAATGGGCACAGAGCTGGGAGGGCTGAGGGGGATGGTGGAGGACAGAGGCGCCTGGAGGACAATGGTCCATGGGGTCGCAAAGGGTCGGAATCGACTATGCGACTGAACAACAACAACTGCAGTGCAGCCAAAATGTTGTGAGTTCGATCCTGCCCAGGCCCCAAGGTGGACTTAGCCTCCCCTCCTTCCGAGGTCGGTCACATGAGGAGGACCCCAAAATACGAATGACCATGTGAACCGTCCAGAGAGTGCACCGCTAAGCGCCATGGAGTGGCATAGAAGTGCAATTAATAGAAGTGCCATTGATCATTCATTGCTCCCACGCCTGGCTCAGGATCTGGCGCCTGGTTGCGCTCCTTTTTCACCGCGGAGTGGAGGAAACGCACTAAATCCGCTCCGCTTCGCTTGGATCCCCCCATTCCCCCCCCCTCGGGCCAGGCAAGGCAAGTCCCCATCCCGGATCCACGCCAGCCGCTGCAGGACCCCCACCCTCCCCCCAACCCCCGGCTCCCCCTCCCTCCTTCCCCACTCCGGATCCTTCCCAGGCAGCGTTTAATCCGGAGCAAACGTCGCACACACACACACACACACACAGCCCGCCGCCGCCTCCTCCTCCTCCTCGGCCTTTACCCAGAAGTTGTCCTTGAAGAGGGTCTCCCGCATGGCGGTGGCCGAAGAAGGAGAAGATTCCCGGAGCCCCGAGCGCGCCGCGAACCCGCGGAGTTGCAGCAGCGGGCGATCCGGGCGGGCGAGTGGAGCAGCGGCGCTCCTCAATTGGTTCCTCAATTGGGCCGCCCGCGGCGCCTCCCGGGTCCTAAGGCGCGCCCGGCTCGACCCGGAGCCAAGCCACGACGGCAACCCAACTCTCCCGGGGGATGATCGCCGGTCCCAAAAGCCCCAGCGCGTTTAGGGGGGAGAATAGAATGGGACTTGTAGTCCCCGCCCGAGGGACAGCAGATACTAACTGGTACCCGCGATCGCACCCTAGTTGCGAAGGAGACGCCCTTGCGGCGAATCAATGGCAAGCCATGGCAATTCCACACCACTCATATTATCCCGGCCCCCCATAGCCTTTAGTGCACCCTCTCTCTGGGCGGTTCACAAGGCAATTCGCATTTTGCCCTCGACATGCACATGCTGGGCATTGAGTTTACCGAATTTATTTTTTAATGGCGTGTTATTATAATGCACAATCAGGAAGTTTTCAAAAATCCGGGAATGTAACATGGTTTTTGTTGAACTGGCCGGGATAATGTTTTTTCTGACCTTGGATCCGGGACAGTCCCGGTTTTCCAGGACATATGGCATCCCTATCTAGGCGATTCACAAGGCAATTCGCATTTTGCCCTCGACATGCACATGCTGGGCATTGAGTTTACTGAATTTATTTTTTAATGGCGTGTTATTATAATGCACAATCAGGAAGTTTTCAAAAATCCGGGAATTTAACATGGTTTTTGTTGAACTGGCCGGGATAATGTTTTTTCTGACCTTGGATCCGGGACAGTCCCGGTTTTCCAGGACATATGGCATCCCTATCTAGGCGGTTCACAAGGCAATTCGCATTTTGCCCTCGACATGCACATGCTGGGCATTGAGTTTACTGAATTTATTTTTTAATGGCGACGCTATGTGGACCTGGGAAGGATGAGAGGCTGAGTCAACCATGAGCCCATCAGGATCTAACCCTTAGCCTTTTGGCTGCAGCACAGCTGTTTAACCAATGCGCCGCCAAGGCTCTTATGTGGCATCCACTTCCTGGCCTGTGAGTGAGTGAGTGAGTGAGTGTGTGTGTGTGTGTGTGTGTGTGCGTGTGTGTGTGTGTGTGTGTGTGTGTGTGTGTGTGTGTGTGTGTGTGTGTGTGTGTGTGTGTGTGTGTGTGTGTGTGTGTGTGAACCTGTGGCGCGGGCCCTACTGTGGAAAGTATTTTTTTTATTAACCTACAAAAACCTTTTAAAAAAGAATCACATGGTGCGGGGGCCCCTTTGTGGTGCGGGCCCATAGGCTGCAGCCTAGGTAGCCTATGCTTAAATCCGGTCCTGTCTAGGGGGCGGTGTTCCTTTCCGCTTACAGCCAAAGAGCCAGCATGCCTGTGTCTGCAGACTAGATGCCAGCGTGCATGGAACACTATTACCTTTCCCTCTGAAGTATCTATTTATCTACTTGCAATTTCTTGCTTTCAAACTGCGATGTTGGCAGTGGGAAACAATCTTGGGGACATGAAAGGAGACTCATTCGAGCATCCCCAAACCCAAAGCAGATTTCCTTCAGCGAAAATCCTTTCAACCCACAAAGCACCTTTGTGTGCTTTTGACATGATAAAAAATATGAAAGGTATAATCAATATAATTTATAAAATGTTAAATGATAACGTAGACTCACACACAAAAAAACTTTAAGAGAGGTATGGGAGTATGATATGAAAGGGAAAAATAAGTTAATAACAATGGGGAAAATTTTGGAAACAAAGTAATGAAAAATTTGTCAGTGAGGATAAAACAACATTGTTACAAAATAATTTGGAGATGGTATATGACACCAATTTGTTTAAAGCTGTACAATCGGGCACAGGGTAACAGATGTTGGAGGTGCTAGGTACATATTGGGACATATTTTCACATGAGGTGGGAATGTGACGAAGTGAAGAAAGTATGAAATTATGTCTTTAACAACAAATATTAAAGAGAAAGCCAGTTATTTAAAGACAAAGCCAGTTATTGTTGACCTTTTGGTCAAGCAGTGCCTGAACCCAGCAAAATCGTTCAACGAGGCCAAGGTAGGAGAAAACCAAGAGTGTGGCAAGAGTCAGCAAACATTCCTTTCCCAGGACCATAATTTTCAGAATTACGCTATCAACTTGGCAGAGGTAGGAGGCCAGGGAATTATGGGAGTTGTAGTTTGTTTTGTTTTTGAAAAGAAGGAACACACACGCACACATGCAATCTCTGAGTGAATGGTCTCTTTCTCTTCCATGCTCTGAATGTTGGTCTGCTGACCATAGCTGGGCCATCCTTGACTCTGCAATATAATAATTTTGTGTCAGAAATTATTCTGGGTTGAAAGGGTTTTTGCTGGAGAAATTCCACTCAGGGGACTTCCGAATGAGACTCCTTTCATGTCCCCAAGAGCTCGGACAGTGACGGGTGCTCAATCCGTCAGGCAGTACCCGGGTCTTGAACTGCTGACTTGCCAGCCTTCCAGCTAAAAAGGCGAGCTTCTTAACCAGGGGTGGCCAAACTTTTCAGGCCGTGGGCTGGTCATGTGGTTCAGCAGGCCAATCACGTGGTTCCTCCCACCGGAAGCATAAACAAAATGCGCCTTGCAATCTGTTTTGCAACAGGATGAGATAGATTTTAAACTGCCATTTTCTCTGCTTAAACCAGGGTTGCCCAACCTACAGCCCGCAGGCCAGATCTGGCCCCCAACACCAATTCATCCAGCCCATGCTGCCCGCACTGCTTCTGGAAGCGGAAGTAAAATGCACCCATATGGGAGCGGTGCGGGCAGCATCAGGGGCCAGATCCGGCCTGTGGGCCATAGTTTGGCCAACCCTGTTCTTAACTATCTTCCAAGTTCCAAACCAATTAAAGGGCTGGCCCAGTTTATTTGAAATGAAGCAACTGGAAAGCACCTTTTACACTTCTCTTAAGAAACAGGAGAGGAAGTTACCGGGCCAACTTGCTCCCTTGCTTAGTCACGTCTAAACCCTCGTGTGTGGCTTGAACACACAAACTTAACGCCCAAACTCTCAAAGCTGAAATTCTGAAAGAAGTTCCTTCCAAATGTCAGCTATCACTAGCCCCATCCCAGTGGCGGAAACAACAACACCTCAGGTGGAAAAAAAGCCATGCCTTTGTGAGGCTGGGCCTCAGGACCTCTTCCTGCAAGGACTCTCCCTACCATGGCACGCCTTGACATGGAATGGAGATTCCACACACATTCTCTTGCATACTTATGGTGTGACAGGCTGGCTAAAAATACAGTGGAGCAATGAGGAAGGTCAACCAGGACAGTTTCCGGAGGATGTTTCCACATCAGAATGAGAAAATTAGAGGAGGAAGTCCCTAATTCTTACTCTCTCTGGCCTCTGAGAAAAGGTCCCTGAATAGGAAAAGAATGGGCTAAAACAGGGGTCAACAACTCAAACCCCTTGAGAGAAAACTACCCCCTCTCCCAAGCAAAGCTTGTTTTCTGCCTGGAGGGGCAAGTCCAGAAGCAGAGAGAGAGAGAGGAGGCCAGTCGTATCAGACTGTAGGGTTCAGTGTTCATCTCCATTTATAACCAAAGAGCCAGTGCTGTCTGCATCTGCAGATGTTTCTGTGGACATGTGGCAGGCATGCCTAGCCCTAGACACCGAAGTGCACGGAATACTGTTTACCTTCCTATTTATCTACTTACAGTTTCTTGCTTTCAAACTGCTAGGTCGGCAGGCGCTGGGACAGAGATGGGAACTCTGTTCCATTGGGCAAGTGCCTGTTATTAATCAATTGCGCCCACTCCTGGACCGGGAGGCCCTGCTGACGGTCACTCATGTCCTAGTCACCTCCCGTTTGGACTATTGCAATGTGCTCTACATGGGGCTGCCCTAGATAACCATCCGGAGACTGCTGTTAGTCTAGAATGCGGTGGCCCGCACAGTGGTGGGTTGTAGTCGTTTCGCCTGTGCCTCGCCACTGCTGCGGGAGCTGCACTGGCTGCCTGTATGTCTCCGGGTGCAACTCAAGGTGCTGGTTGTCACCTTTAAAGCCCTTCATGGTAGCGGACCAGAACACCTCAGGGACCGCATCGTCCCTAGGACATCGGCCCCATGACATCCCACGAAAGCAAACCAAGAGGGCACTCTCCAGGTACCATCTGCTGGGGAGGCTTGCCTCTCCAGCACAAGGAAAAGGGCCTTCTCGGTCGTAGCCCCCACACTATGGAACCTCCTCCCGGTAGAACTACGCCTCCAGGCCCAGTTGTTCCCATTTAGGAAAGAACTGAAGACGTGGTTGGCAAAATGGGTCTGGGGGCCGGGATTGTCAACAAGCTCCCCTTTCTGGCTCGTCTGAGGCTCCCCCCTCCTGTAATTAATTTTAACGTTAAGGTTATGCCGATTTTATATTTGTTTTTAGATAGCAATGGCACAGCGATGGGCAATACTACTATGTTCTTAAGGGTTTTTAATTGTTTTATATTGGTTTTAACTTGTGTACACCGCTCAGAGTCCATTGGTTTAGGGCGATATATAAATCTATTAAATTAAATTAAATTTAAATTAACTCACTCCGTTGTGTGGCACTCAAGGCTCGGAACTGCTGATCTGCCGACCTTCCAGTCATCAAGTTCAGCATCTTAACCACTAAGCCACCACAGTCCCTGGGGAGGAGTTGACCTTCCCATTAGACAGAAAGATAGAGATAAGAAATTTTCATTGTCTAGACAGAGAGAGAGAGATGAATTTCCCGTTAAATTATACATATTGAGAAAGAGAGAGAGAGTTGAAATTTTCATTAGCGAGGGAGAAAGAGATGAACTTCCCATTAGATAGACCAGGTATTCTCGACCTGAGGCCTGTGGGCCAGATGCGAACCCCTGCACCATTTCATGTGGCCCATCACCACCTCCACTACACCAGGAAGTCAGACGTGCAAAAGTGACCTTTTTTGGGAGGGCGGGTTAGCTTTTCCACAGCATCCCAGTTGTAACCCTCAACCAGTTCATGTTCTCTGGGACTGCTATGGGATTCTGCCTTAGAGGTTCTGGCTAGTTAAGGGGAGATGCACAGCAAGGCTGACTTTACCATTGAAGCCGGAGGGAGTAATTCACCTACTCTTGCTTCAACTTCGGGTTCTCAAATGTTACTCCTCTTTGGGAATTCAGTTCCCAGAATCTCCCACCCTGGAATCCAAAAAGGTAACCTTCCCCACTTCTCCCCCCTCAGCTACCCATTTCTTACCTCTCTCGGTGGAGTTGCTCCCTTGAGTATGCCTTTCTCTGTCGAAACCAAAGTATTCCATATTAACTCCATGTGCTTTTTGTCCTCTTTCTCTCCCCCCTCCCACAAAAAAATAAAACAACAACAATCCTTTCCCCTTTTCTTGTGCCAAAGAAGTCTGGGGTGCTGCACCATGCAAGCAGATCTAGGGACTCGGCTGGAGGGAATGCGCGTCCCAGCAGTATTTATCCACAAGAGAAATGGTACAGCAAGGAAGCCTGTGGAGCAAGACTGGAAAAGCTGATCAGGAAGTAACATCTAAGTAAGGCAGGTGTACCTCCCTAATAGGTGTCTTCCAAAATCCACAGATCTGCACAATACAGGAGGATGGCAGAGAAATACCCGGAACGTGCAAGGCTGTTCTTGTTCTTTCATGCTGTCAAGTTGTCTCCAACTTTTGGTGACTCAAGGAATGAGAGATCTCCAAAATGTCCTGTCCTCAACAGTCCTGCTCAAACCCTAAAGGTTATATATCATTTGTGGGATTAGTCCATCTCACATTTGGTCCTCCTCATTTCCTGCTGTCTTCTACCTTTCCCAGCATTATAGTCTTTTCCAGAGAGTCTTGCCTTCCCATGATGTGTGCAAAGTAGGACAGTTTCAATCTCATCATTTGTGCCTCCAGAGACCATTCAGGGTTGACTGGCTCTAGGATCTGCTTGTTTGTCTTTTTGGCAGTTCAAGGAATCCACTAAGCCAGTGATGGCCAACTTTGGCACTCCAGGTGTTTTTGGACTTCAATTCCCAGACGCCCTGAGCAGCAGGAGTGCTGACTTGGGCTTTTGGTAATTGAAGTCCAAGAACACTTGGAGTGCCAAGGTTGGCCAACACTGCACTAAGTTCTCCTTCAGCACCATATTTGGGACAAATCATCCCACCCCACCCCCCAATCAGCTCTCTTTACTGTCCAGCATTCACAGGTTCAGTCTCTGTGCCTTCCAATAATTCCACTGGTATGCCATCTACTCCTGATGATTTATTTTTACTTAGTACTTTCAGAGCAGCTTTCATTTTCTAGGATTGTAGGTTCTTCATTTCATAATTCTTCTTCAAAGAGGTCTGCCATTCTCCTATCTCTTCTGTATATTTCTTCCGAACAGTCCAGTGATGGCGAACCTTGGCACTCCAGCTGTTCTTGAATTTCAGTTCCCAGAAGCCCAAGTCCCTGTGAATCCACATGAATGGGTTTTCATTCATGTGGATTCATAGGGACTTGGGCTTCTGGGAATTGAAGTTCAAAAACAACTGGAATGCCAAGGTTCGCTGTCACGGGTATAGTCTCACCACTTTCTCTGTATTTTATCCTGGTCAGAAATGGTGTTTCCCTGTTGTTTTTGTTGAGCATTCAATTTCCCAGCATTATTGGCTTTTCCAGAGAGTCTTGCTTTATCATGATATGCCCAAAGTAGGACAGTCACAGTTTCATCATTTTTGCCTCCAGAGATGTTTCAGGCATGATTTGCTCCAAAGTGCACTGTATGTTCTGAAAGTATGTATTAAATGTCATTGAACTACCTGTGGATTTTTGTCCAGGTGGCTGGGGTCACAAAAACAGCACACACAGACCCCGCCAGTCTCAGCGTCACACTTACCCACCCATGGATTTTTTTTCTTAAAAAAAAAACTTGAAATACACAGCAATTGGAGAGCTAAGCCCTACCTTTTAAGTAATTTAATTTAATTTAATTTAATTTAATTTAATTTAATTTAATTTAATTTAATTTAATTTAATTGTCACATTTATATACCGCTCACTCGGCCAAAGCCAACTCAGGGCGGTTCACAATAAAAATTAAAAAAACACATGTTAAAAACAGTTAAAACTACCCACCCCCTAAAAACAAGGGCTGCAGGATCCAAAGGCACCATGGGGAAGAGTTCTTCTACACCAACCACCCAATGGAGGTTACCCTTCCACCTGCACCCCACACTTGACCCGCCAGCCAGGTTTTAAGTTCTTTTCTGAAAGGCAGCAATTCCGTCCGGAGACGTAGCTCTGTTGGCAGGAGGTTCCAGAGGGCCGGTGCAGACACGGAGAAGGCTCTCCTCCTTGTGCCAGAGAGGCGAGCCCCTCTGGCTGATGGAACAATTAGAGAGCCTCTCCGGTCCGCTCTGGTTGGACGGACAGACGTCCTTAGGGCGATGCGGTCTCTTAGGTAACCCGGCCCACTACCATATAGGGCTTTAAAGGTCAAAACCAGCACCTTGAATTGCACCCGGAGACAAACTGGCAACCAGTGCAGCTCCCGGAGCAGTGGCAAAGCATGGGCATAACGCCCACACCCCATCACCACCCTGGCTGCTGCATTCTGGACCAGCTGTAGCCTCCGAATGGTCGTCAAGGGCAGCCCCATGTAGAGCGCATTGCAATAATCTAGTCTGGAGGTGACCAGTGCGTGAGTGACCATGAGCAAGGAGTCCCGGTCCAGGAGTGGGCGCAACTGGCGGATCACCCGAAGTTGGGCGAAAGCCCTCCTGGTCACAGCCGCCACCTGTTCTTCTAGCAGTAGCCGCGAATCCAGGAGGACCCCCAAGTTGCACACCGGGTCTGTCTGGGGCAAAATAGCCCCATCCAGAACCAAAGATGGTAGCTCCCGGGTTAACGCAGGACCCCTTATCCATAGCCACTCAGTCTTGCTGGCATTCAGTTGTAGCCCGTTAGCCCCCATCCAGACCCCAGCAGCCTCCAGACATCTGGAAAGGACTTTGACTGCATCACTGGGGTCCCCATGGGCCAAGATGTACAACTGAGTGTCATCCGCGTACTGATGGTACCGCACCCCATGGGAACGAATGATCTCACCCAGCGGCTTCATGTAGATGTTAAATAGGAGAGGAGAGAGCACCGAGCCCTGCATGACTATAGACCAGTGGTTTCCAACCTTTCTTTAGCCATTCCCTACCTAAGCATCTCTAAAATCCTGATCCCCCCCCACACACACACACACACACTCCCGTGACATGCAAGAGAAAAAATAAAAGAACGAAGGTAAAGGTCACTCTTGCTCGAAAGCCAGTCGTATCTGACTCTAGGGTTCAGTGCTTATCTCTGTTTATAGCCAAACAGCCCGCGCTGTCTGCATCTGCAGACGTTTCCGTGGACATGTGGCAGGCATGCCTAGACAATGAAGTGCATGGAATGCTGTTTACCTTCCTACCAAAGTGGTCCCTTTCAAACTGGTAGGTTGGCAGGAGCTGGAACAAAGACAGGAGCTCACTCCATCTCCAAACTGCTAACCTGCCACCCTTCTTCCAGTCGTCAAGTTCAACATCTTAACTACTTGAGCCGCTGCAGTCTATGCAAGCAGTGAGCTACTTAGGAAGAAGCTTTTAGGATAAAGAGGAAATCTTGCAAACCAATTTTTGTGATTGTGTTGTTTTGGAGACTGAATGTGTTGTGATCTTGGTTCTCATATTTCCTTTGCCCTAAGATGGAGGTTCAGGACAAAGAGGAGTTTATAAATAAGATTGGCTGAAAGAAGACAAGTATTAAAATATGTAATTAATCTTTTGTCACAATATGTTAAGGTTAATTATATATATAAAAAGAACCTGCAATTAACTTAGTAAGAATACTGAATAACAATGGTCGTTATAGTAAAGGTAAAGGTTTCTCTTGCTTGAAAACAAGTCGTATCCGACTATAGCGTTCAGTGCTCATCTGTTTCAAAGCCGAAGAGCCAGCGCTGTCTGCTTCTGCAGATGTTTCCATGGTCATGTGGCCGGCATGACTAGACACCGGAGCACACGGAACGCTGTTACCTTCCCACCAGTTCCCAATTTATCTACTTGCAATTTCTTGCTTTTGAACTACTAGGTTGGCAGGAGCTGGGACAGAGATGGGAGCTCATTCCATCCTGCGGTACTCGGGAATCGAACTGGTGACCTTCCGCCTCCCAGTCAGCATCTTAGCCACTTGAGCCATTGCAGTCCCTGGTCATTATAGTAACTACAGTAAAAAAGGGATAAATGTGTGATTGAGTTATTGAATAGAAACAATCTTAAAGGAAAATAATAAAAAGAGTAATCGTAAAACAACCATCATTAGGAGGAAAGGAGAGAGATTTGTTCCTCCTCTTCGGCATTTGGAGGTGGCCCTTCATATGGAAGGACAGGGGGAGTGAAGAAGAGAGAAGGTGAAGGGTTGGGTGAGGGTGATTGGAGAAGTCTGAGAATGTTTTTATGTTATCAGTATTTTTGTGATTTATGTCTTACAGGTATATGTTATATGTAGGTTGTGGGGGTGGAGGATTATTATTTTTGGGTGGGTCTTGTTTAATGTAGGTTTTTCCCCTTAATTTTTTGTTGATGTTTCTATGTTGTATTTTTGTATTGTGGGTTTATTTTTGAAAAATTACAAAATAATTTTTTATATATATAAAAAAAGGACGAAAGGACACTGCAGAAAACTCACTGTTAATAACTCATTCTCAAATTGCGTCCCTGTGGGACATGTGTCACACATTGGGAATTATGGCTGTAAACATTACCCTGCTTGTAGGGTTTTCCTTTTTGTAGGGACAGGCACTGCCTTCTTCTGGCCCACTTGTGCCTGTGGTTTTCCTTGTATCCTATGAACAGCATAGATGCTGTTGGGAGTTGCACAACCTTGGTGTTCATTCAAAAATGCAGAATCCGACAGCTTGGATGCAAACCCGGGGAATGGTTACATCTTCTCCATTAACAATCTTTGGACCATTACTCGAAGTGAACATTTTGAGGTTGTAAAGAACCATACTCTCGCACGCCAGCCCCCAAACTATGCACCATTATTCACACTAAAAACACACACTTATCTTTCAAAGAGCAGGGCTTCTTGGGCTCCTAAAGCCAGGCCATCTTTCTGACTCAAACTGGGGCTCAGAAGCGTTTCCTACTTTGGACTGCCAACCCTCTCTGCTCCTCCTCGTGTTATGAACATGTAATCACTTGAAAGCATGTCAGATTCTCTTGCATAGACTAACGTGGCCGCTTCTTTGGAAATTACAAATTTGAAGGCATGTCAGGGCTAAAACATAGGGGGCATTTTCCAGAAGAACTCCTTCCCCACTGGCTCATGAGACCATGTGTATATATAGGACAGCTTTATGGTCTCTCACATCTGAGGAAGTGGGCTTGACCCAAAGCTCATACTAAAATATAGCAGTTAGTCTTTAAGGTGCCACCGTTGCACAGCTGGGGGCAAGTCTAAATCCTAGATGGCTACTCTCTCTCTCTCTCACACACACACACACTGTACTCTTCTTCTTTACTTCCTCTTTTATCCCTTCAGGTGTTGAGGAAGATAAAAGTTTCTTCTTCTGGTATCTGAGGATTTTGACAACTACAGTAAAACCTATAAAGTTGACCACCTCTCTAAGTTGACCTAATTTTCATAAACCAGACATATATGTATGGCCAGGTTATCCTGCTATAGTAATAAACCAGTGATGGCAAACCTTTTAGAGACAGAGTGCCCAAAATGCAACCCAAAACCCACTTATTTATCGCAAAGTGTCAAAATAGCAACAGGGGAGGGAAGAACCGCTCCCATTGGGCTGCTGGGCTGAGGGGCAGGTGAATTCTGTGCTGGGGGAAGTTCCCATTGGGCATGAGGGGCGGGGCAAACTCTGTACTGGGGTGACTGCATGGGTACCCACAGAGCAGTGGTGGGCTGGCGCATTGAGCTACCGGGACACAACCTGGGGCATCCCCCAGTACCATGGTGCCTCCACCTTGGGTGCCAAATGAGAGACGAGCTGAGTTGTGATGCCCAGAACGATCAAGCAAATGAGCGGGGCTCCATGTTCCTCTGCCTGCCTTCCTCCTCCTGTGCTGCCAAAGATAAGATTACAAAAGCAGCTCCATTGACAGTGGAGCTGCTGTGGCTTAGAAGTTGCAGTTTTACCTTGTAAGCAGGTTATTGGTGCGAATCCCCAGAGGGGAGTTGAAAATAGAAGGCGAGTGGGAACTTATATATTTTGTTAGGGTTAGACGCCCTCATGAATCCCTGTCCAGCGCCCTTTTAGCGTAGCCAACACACCCCTGCCATAGAGAGAGCTTTGAGTGCTACCTCTGGCACACGTGCCATAGGTTTGCCATCACTGGAGGAGACCATACTGCCAGCAACTCAGCACTGAGTGTCAGGAGGCGGTTAAGTAACCTGACAACTCTGAGGACTAACGACCTTGGATGGCGAAGTCCACAGGGAAGAGTGATGGTCCCCAAGAGGATTAAATCCCACTTGAATCCATCTTGATGGAGGGAAGCAGCTTGGGGCTGATGAGGACTTTGTGTGCCAAAAGGGCTCAGGACCAGAAAGTGACTCACGGAACTGGATCAGTGGTACTATGGGTGGTCACGCTACAATGCGGAAGGCAGATGAAAGGCCACTGCATTATATTCTCAGGATAGTCTTCATGGCTTATTGCCATGATGATTGGCAATATTCGGATATGGCAGAAGAAGGCAGAATAAATAGGAGTGTCAGTAATCCCTGTCCTGGTCAGCAAAGAAATCCTGGGCCACATATCTGCAAATCTACTGTACAGTACTTTAGAACAAACAGGCTCGCCTTCAGGGTTGAAAGCATACAAAAAGAAAGCACAACACAGTACTCCCACCTCTCTAACCTTGGTTTGTTAAACACTGCAAGAAAAAAAATCATCATGAAAGACACATGGGCCTGAAGGTTTTATTCATCACGCAGTTATGTACACATGGATGATGCCTCTTAATCGGGCGCCATCACACTGAGGCCTCCGCCCACAAGACTTCTTTATCTGACGTGTTTTCATTTCACTGGGAAAGCCGTACATCTTTTAATGCTCTGGAGAACCGGAACCAGTGTACTGCCAGCTGCCAGTGACGAAAACAGCCTGGCATATAGAACTGTTAAGAGTTTATCCTTCAAACGTGGACAGGAAACTTGTGACAATTTCTTTCAGCTTGGCTTCCGCTTGTTCAGAGATCTTCCCTTCAGTTCTGCCAAGGCAAAACCAACATTCAGGTCATCTTCCACCTGTCAAAGCCTGTATAACACCCACCCATTCATGCCCACATACACATACACACTAATGATTTAGTAACACTGCATCACAAAAAAAACATTGTCTGCTACTTGATCTAATCCATATGTCCTATGCTAAATCAAGTGTGCTGAATCCAAATATGAAGTCCAATTCTGCCTAGAATTTCAGAAGCTTAAGTAAGCCAATCTCATCCCCTTGGTTAGCAAAAATAGTCCAGTTTTTTTAAACATAGCTGTACCTACTCATCTATAGCTCAAAACAAGACTCACTATGGCCTAGCTGTACTATCCAATAAGGTGGTTTCACACTAGAGAAAGCCTGTGGTCCATCTCGCCTTTTATATCTATTTCTAACATCAGCTCACTGATTTGCCCAGACATGCCTAGCCGCTGCTGGAACACGCATGCCACCAGGGGACGTGATTCAGCTGAGGTAGCGGCAGGCATAGTAGTGGTAGCTGCAACTGTTATAATGTTCCTATGTAAAAATAAATTACCAACCATTTGAACAGCTATAGTATGCTTATGACTTAAAATTTGTACGTGATAGTACAGAATTAGGAATCAGCACACTTGCTATCATGTAAATCACTTTATTCCCAGTAGCAAAATCATTGTTGTGTAATGTAATTATTTGCTAGCTGAATTTCAATCCCAACTGCAATGCTGAATGTTTAACATAGGCAAACTTTTTGTAACAGCCCTTAAATTTGTCAAGGAACACTAAGATGCTTTTAAAAAAGAAAAGCCACTTCTGCTCTACAGTGACTTAAAAATTATACTACCGTGTTTCCCCGATTATAGGACCTCCTCCCATAATAAGACACTCCCCCTTTTCCCCCTGCCTTTGAAATATAAGGCCCCACCCGAAAATAAGATCCCCTTACCTCCTGGCAATCCGATCGCATGCACTCCTTGCTTCCGGTGTCCGGGACAGAAGAGAAGGACAAGCGGAGCAAATGCCAGGTACGGTACTGTAATACCGGTATGCCATCTTCCACCGCCGACCCCCTCCTCCCGGCGTGTAAGAAGGCCTGCCGCGTCGGAGTCTTGATTGCCTCCCCGCTCACAACCAAGGGAAGTTTCCCCTGGCGAGAGCGGGATCGAGACTCCGACGCGGCAGGCCTTCATGGGCCATGCCATCCGCCTCACAGCTGAGGCCAGTCTCGATCGGGCTTCCCCACTCGCAACCAAGGGACGCTTCCCTTGGTTGCGAGTAGGGAAGCGCGATCGAGACTGGTCTCGGCTGTAAGGCGGCCGGCTCCGACGCCTCCTCACAGCTGAGCTGAGGGCAGTCTCGATCGCGCATCCCCACTCGCAACCAAGGGAAGCGTCCCTTGGTTGCAAGTGGGGAAGCCCGATCGAGACTGGTCTCAGCTGTGAGGCGGCCGGCGTGGCCCATAAGAAGGCCTGCCGCGTCGGAGTCTTGATCCCGCTCTCGCCAGGGGAAACTTCCCTTGGTTGTGAGCGGGGAGGCAATCGAGACTCCGATGCGGCAGGCTTTCTTATGGGCCACGCCAGCTGCCTCACAGCTGAGGCCAGTCTCGATCCCGCTTCCCCACTCACAACCAAGGGAAGCGTCCCTTGGTTGTGGGTGGGTAAGCGGGATCGAGACTGGTATTCTTCTTCATGGAAAAATAAGACACCCCCTGAAAATAAGACCTTTTGCTAATTTTGGAGTTTAAAAAAATATAAGACAGTGTCTTATATTCGGGGAAACAGGGTAGGGTGGGCAGCCACAGGATGTTAGAGATTACTTCTAGTTTTTCAGAAGAAAGCTATTTCAAGGGGGGGGGAGGGAGAGAAAGGCTCAGGGAAGCCGAGGGCTCCTGAAAGAGAACGGTGCCTCTCTGGGACTTTAGAGAGCATCAATTTTCCATTAGGTTACAGCCACACAGAAATTGAACGTCCAAGTAGCGGGAGGTTTGGTTTGAAAGACTTGGTTTCTTCTAAGCTGCGGCAAAGCAAACACACGATTACCTGATTGTGGAGAGTAGGGCCTGGTGCTGGCTCAGTACGTGAGCAAGGAAAGCTTGCTCGAATTTGGTGATCTTGCTGGGCTCCAACTTGTCCAGGTGCCCTCTTACCCCAGCATAGATAACAGCTACTTGTTCCTCAATAGCCATAGGAACTAAACAGAGAATTGAAAAAAGCCTGTATCATAGCACTTAACATTCAGTTTTCTAGTTTGTCACAAGTATCAGAAAACCTACAGGTGAAACTCGGAAAGCTAGAATATCATGCAAATGTTCATTCATTTCACTTAAAAGCTGAAACAAATATATGAGATAGACTCACTACATGCAAAGCGAGAGATGCCATGCCTTAATTAATTATAATTGTGATGATCATGGCGTATAGAGTACATGAGATTATGTGATGATTATGGGGTACATGAGATTTGGGGGTTGGGGTTTTCATAAGCTGTAAATCATAAGCATCAATATGATAACAAAGTAAGGCTTGAACTATCTCGCTTTGCATGTAATCAGTCTATCTCACATATTTGTTTCACTTTTAAGTTGCATTATTGAACTGAATGAACATTTGCACGATATTCTAATTTTCCGAGTTTCACCTGTATATCTATGCTAATTAGTTAGAACAAAAGAAACAGATCTTGGTAGAACAGCTGGCTCTCCCTTTCAGATACAGAGAATAAAACTATACTTAACGTGTCTCTGGTCAGAGATCTTTAGGAATGCAAGATAAATTTAATACTGACGGATTTTTTTCCGCCCATTTTGGGCTCTCCACCTCCCCTGCCACCTCTGGGAAGGTTAGGGGACCCGATCCGCGCTGTTTCCAACATCTCTCGACCTTCCCAGGCGATGCTGCAAGGCAAAACCTGCAGCTGATGACGGAGTTTCCCCCGGTGTTTTGCCTTGCAGCGCCTGGGAAGGTTGGGGGACGTCGGAAACAGCGCAGATTGAGTCCCCCAACCCTGCCAGAGGTGACAGCAGTGGTGGGTGGATCTGCGCTCACCCGTTGCCGTTGTGGGCAGGGAGCCAGTCAAGCACTTGACCGGCTTGCTGCCCAGTGGCGGCGGGTGAGCGCAGAAAAACGATGCATCACATAACGCTAAAATGGTGTTATCCAATGCAAATCCCCCCCCCAAATAACGGGTCATTATCCGATTTTAGCGTTATGCGATGCGGTCATTATCCGAGGTTTTACTGTATCTAGAAGCACTAATGACTTGAGGCAATGCTTCCTAAATCCAATATCGATTTGTCATCCTTTTTAGCGCAAATCAACTGAACTCCAAAATGTTATACCCTTTGCCTTCTGTTTCCATCTCTGGCTGAACAACTTTACCATCGACTCATCCCTTCATTTTCGGGGTCTGCCTAGTGGTCTTTTGTGGTCCCTTGGTGTCCAGTCTGTTACCCGACAGATCCATCTGTTTTCCTTTAGGCAGGTGATATGGCCTGCCCATCTTCTTTTTGCCACATATAGTTCATTGACCACACCACACAGTCTGGTTCTTTGGCGTAATTCCTTATTGCTGACCTTATCTCATTATTATTTTGAACAGGGCAGTTAATGGCAGTTGGTTTAACTTTGGGGGGCCAACTGTCCATTATGATCCAAAAACGGTGAAGGCGGCCATAGGATCACAAGGGCTGGCAACCTAAATGACACTACTGCAAAATCTTCTTGGTAAAGTAACTGAGCTTTCTAAATATTAGCTGCAAAAGCTCAGAAGGAAGGAAGGAAGGAAAGAGACCCAGGGAGGACTCACTTACTCCATGGTGAAAAGGCAGCAACATTTTGAATGACTAATATTAAATTCTACTAAACGATTCTTACCATATTGCCCTTGTTTAAGCAGCTCAGTCAAACGCACACCACGATTCAGCAGCTGCTGAGTTGCAGCATCAAGGTCAGAACCAAACTGGGCAAAAGCAGCTACTTCACGGTACTGAGCCAATTCCAACTTCATGGTACCAGCCACCTAGAGAATGGGGAAAGAGAGGCATATTGGCCTTTAAGAAATAATAGGACCAATAACAAAATACTTGTTAACGAGGGTAAGAGTTTGCTATACTCTTAAAGGTTATTGTTAGCTCTCTAAACAAAGTCTCACTTTGGACAGGCAGACTTAGTCACAGCGCTCAAGCCTGGGTTACCCACTATGCTTTTTGTTGTAAGTCTGTGATCATGCAGTTAAGACATAAAACACCTCAAGTGCCAAGAACATGGACTTAAGTCAATTCCTTTAGTATGTACAGTAGAAACCTGCATTACGACAAAGCTCCGTTCCATGGAGCTCTTCGCTATGTGTTTTTTTCCGTTATGCAGATCAAATGGGCGATACCCCACATAACGAAAAGAAAATATACCTCGCCTAACGAATAAACCCCACACACATTTTTTCTGTTAGGCAGGGTATCGTGATTGCCGCACGAATGCTTCATTGTACGAAATTTTCATTATGTGAAGCGTTCGTTATGCGGGGTTCCACTGTATTCATTTTAGAAATTTGTTTCAATACAGACTGATATTCTGAGGTTCTATTCCTGCCTGCCCACCCATTTTCTAGCAGCCTAATTTGGAAACAAAAAATCTTGTTCTTGTTTTGTCAAGCTAAAAGAAACAACCCATATATCTGACCCCCAGTTCCAGCTTAGAAAAACCAAGACAGCTTTTAAAGTTGCCAGACATTAGCAAAACTATGACAAAGATTTCCCCCCATATTTTTAACAACCACATTTTGCTGGAGAATAGACCTGCCTGAAATACAAGGAGGCAGCAAAAATCCAGAACATTTCTGGAATGACACTTGAATCAATTTAAGCAGGTGTTAGTTCATCAGGATTTTCCACATACCCATCATTTTATGCTTACCTGCTTCATGGCTCTTGTTTGAGCAGCAGAACCGACACGAGAGACGGACAACCCAACATTGATGGCTGGGCGGATACCTTTGTAGAACAATTCTGTTTCTAAGAAAATCTACAGGGAAAATATCAGAATATTAAACACAGGTGTAAGTAATACAACGTGACTCTCTGCCAATAGAGTCCTTACAGATGGTCTCATGTATGTGCTTTGGAACCAATCCTACCTGCCCATCAGTAATAGAGATGACATTAGTTGGAATATAGGCTGACACATCTCCAGCTTGAGTCTCGATGACAGGAAGGGCAGTCAGAGAGCCACCTCCAAAGGAGTCATTCATTTTGGCTGCTCTTTCCAAAAGACGGGAGTGCAGGTAGAACACATCCCCAGGGTAGGCTTCTCGGCCAGGGGGACGACGCAGCAGCAGAGACATCTGGCGGTAGGCAACGGCCTGTTGACATACACGACAGCGAGACTGTTACATCTGCCCTCCTAACCCTTAGAGGTATCTTCAAAATCACCCCCTCTCTTCCCCAAACTAAGATTCCAATGTCATGTTCAAACCTGCTTGGATAAGTCATCATAGATAATCAAGGCGTGTTTGCCATTGTCTCTGAAATACTCTCCCATGGAACAGCCAGAATATGGAGCCAAATACTGAAGAGGAGCAGCATCTGAGGCTGTAGCAGAGACCACAATAGTGTACTTCATAGCATCTGAGAAAAGAAGTGTATAGCAATACATATGAGTTGCTTCATTGCCCAGAGAAAATGCAAACCTTCTATTCAACAGCAGCACTATTAAATTATCTTCCAACCTGTTCACTTATTTTCATCCAAATTCCACAAACAAACGAAGGTGGGTGACTTTTCTATGACTTACTGTCAGTAAGTGGAAAGAGTTTTGAGTGGAGGGGATACATTTTTTTGGCTTTTTAGTGAGTTCCAGAACTGGTTTTTTTTTTGGTTTGCAATGCATATTCGGCACATTTATGACAGTGCCATCTAGTGGCCAGCCCTGATAATTGCGGAAAAAGTCCCCACTGAACAGATGAAGGGGCGGGGAATTTCACCACTTCCTGGTTGTGGGAAATGCTTCTGGAGGTGCCAAAACATGATGAAAAAATTCAAAAATTGAAATTTTCAAACACCCTCCCACCGCATCAGAACACCCCTAAAAAGTTCCATATAGCTATTTTTCCTCTTGAACCAGACAGTCATTTCCTATGGATTTCTTTTCTTGAAGCAAGTTGTCCGGTAAGAGAGCAGCCCATAAAGTGACGGTTCACTATATCCTTTCCCGTTTCCCAGTGCTCCACAGGTGGACAAACTCTGGAGGTCTGAAGACTGCACATGCCTTCAAAGGGCCACCCCTGCTTCCACATCCTTCCCATTTCAAATCTATTCCTAATATAAGAAGCTTGTCAGTTATGAGATTCTCAGCAATAGTCAAAATTAAAATGCTCTACATTTCCACAGAGAACATCTCTATGTAGGCAAATGTGTGTGAGATTGACGCTGATACCTGCATCTGTAAGCCTCTTAACCAGCTGCGCAACAGTGGATCTCTTCTGACCAATGGCAACATAGATACAGTACAATTTCTTCTTTTCGTCAGTCCCTTCATTAAAACGTTTTTGGTTGATGATCGTATCAATAGCAATTGAGGTTTTGCTGCATGGGAAAGAGGTGTAGTCAAAATCCTATCACATTACAATTGCTGATTTACTCTTGATTTCAAACTGTTTAATTGGAAACAAATTTCTTAAATTTATATATGCCTCCCCTAACTTCTACATAGAACAAGACCTTTTAAGTTATATGCAATTATTAGACATGGGGCTTCTCAGAAAAAAAGTGACAATGGTAATTAAGCAACATAAACAAGGTTAAATATAGCACCACGAAGCCAGAATAAAAGCTATACATTCAAGATGCTGCTTAAACATTTTCCACACTGATATCTCTTAAACTGGCTTAACCTTTGAAGAAATTTTCAAACATTGAAAATCCATAACAAAATCCATTCCAACTAAAATTTGTATCCATCCTTAAGCATGTTAACTCTGTATGTACTATCTACCATGACACAGAAACTGTGGCAGTTCAAAGAAATTCACGTCAGTTAGGAACAAGTAAGTCTGAGTGGCTGACACCAGTTTCTTACCCAGTCTGCCTGTCACCAATGATCAACTCACGTTGGCCACGGCCAATGGGTACCAAGCTATCTACAGCCTTGATGCCGGTCTGCATGGGCTCCCGTACAGAGATTCTAGGAATGATTCCAGGGGCTTTCAGGCCAACCCTCCTGCGCAACTTGGAAGTGATGGGGCCCTTTAAAGCAAAACAATGTTGTCAATTTTCCAAGTTTACTCGCCATAACTAAGAAACGTACAAAGCAATCGCTATGATTTCTACATCTACCTTCCCATCAATAGCATTGCCCAGCGCATCTACAACACGACCCAGAAGCTCATCACCGACTGGCACATCCACAATGGCACCTGTTCTCTTCACAATGTCGCCTTCCTTAATCAACCTGTCATTGCCAAATACGACAACACCAACATTGTCAGGCTCCAAGTTCAGGGACATACCCTAAGAAAAAGAGAGAGAAAAAACTCATTTTAAAAATTAGTGCATCAGACACTCCAAGCAATATCAGAGGCAAAGTGACACTATTAAATAAGCTTGTAGTGAAAATCTGGTTTTATAATACATTTTCTACAGTTTGATTAATGGTTCTTGGGGGGAAACCTTTTAGTTAATTATGACAGCAATGGACCAATATGACAAATGTTCATTCCATTTGGACTATATACAAAATGAAAGACCGACCTCATGCTTTCAAAGAGCAAACATCAGTCAGACAAGGCGATTCTAAGCAACATCTTTAATCTCGATTACTCAGACTTGACAGAAAAAGAGGTCTGTAAATAAAATAACCACAGGAAAGTTTGGTACTGGTACTTAACACAAACAGAAGTGAAGAACTTACCTTCAGCCCAGAAGAGAACTCAACCATTTCTTCTGCCTGGACATTCCTCAAGCCATACACACGGGCAATACCATCACCAATTGAGAGCACGCGGCCGGTTTCCTCCAGCTCAGCAGAGGTGTCAGCACCGAGAATACGTTCCTCAAGGATAGAGGATACTTCAGCAGTGCCTGGAATAATTTAAATCGAGACAATAATGTTTTCCTTCGCCATCCAAATGAAAAGTAACACATCCAGGTTACATGGCAATTCTCTCTTTTAGCAGAAGACACACTCGCACCCATCCCGGCAACCCTCTTTTCTTATTGGGACATAATTCAATGGCTTTACTGTGGAAAAGAGTGAGATGTATGAGGATCTCCTAGAAAGGGAAAGAAGAGAATCTTCTCCAGTTCCACCACAGAGATACACATAAAGACCATTCTTCCCTTCCTGCTGAAAGCAACCTATATGGGACTATAAGGGTGGCTTAGCGGTTAAGAGGCAGAGGCTGAACTTGATGACTGGCAGGTCAGCAGTTCAAGACCCAAGTACTGCACAATGGAGTGAGCTCCCGTCTCTGTTCCAGCTCCTTCCAATCTAGCAGTTTGAAAGCAAGACATTGCAAGTAGATAAATAAGTATTCTCACAAACCTCTGCCCCTGTCTGGGGAGAATAAGTTGAGGACGCGGGGCCACAAACCCTCCTCAAGTTCTTTCCTCTCTCAGAACTCAGAGCTATAGTAGACTCCCACGACTCCTTGAATCCAGCCCTGGAACCCTGTGCTTTCTGCCTGAGAAAGTCCCCTTATCTCCCCTCCGTCCGTGAGTTTCAAGGTCAAGCCATGGGAGATTTGGTTGTAGGTGGTAAAATCCCAGTAAAATAATTTGTAAGCAGGTGGTGTTAAAAATCCTTTATCCCAAGACCACACCAAAGTCTCAACACTTCCAATTGTCTTTATAGAAGAGACCTTGTGCGGCCTCCCCCTTTTATTGGAATTAAGAAAACAAAGTCCATAAGAAAGTCCATAAGGCAATCCATTGTCTCATCAAGCAAAACATGGTGAAAAGCAAAACAGAACTAAAATAAAGCTTCCCATTCTTGGGTAAAATCTAAACTAAAAAGCATCCTAGTTTCTAGCAAACTAATTTCCTAGACGCAAAGCCTACCTAACGCTTTGACTAGTAAAATAAGAAACGCGATAGTTTCTAAGATTAGCTTCTCCAAGCTATCAAAATATCTTCAAAGTCCGAAGATGCCAAGGATTTGGCAAAGTATAAAAGCCAGAATATTTCAAATATTCAAATTCAAGTCTACGTCAGATGAAGACTTTGCCTCCCTTATCTGATAAGATTGAAAGCGTTGGCCGGTCTCGGCGTCATCTGTTTCAGATGTCCATCTCTGTTCCTCCTGGAAAATGTTGTTTCAAAGATCAAAGGCTCTCGCTGTATTCGAAGAAGTCGCTTTCTAACTGGGCTCGAACTGCTCTTATCCCCCCCCCCCCAAAAATGACACTCCCACCTTAGGAATTTCAAGTGACCTTGAAGCTAGATCTTGAGATACGAATTCTGTTATCTCTGTAAGATCTCCCAAGGTCGTGTTACCAGGATCCGACCATAATCCTGGCAAGGTGCCAAAGGTCCCCCCCTCTCTCTGGGTGGTTGACCTCTCAAGTTCAAAGTGTGTGAACTTGCACTGAGGTACCTATGGAAATCTTTCCCTTGATGATTAAGGAAACCTCTAGGGGCGCTCAACCCCAGCGACACATGCTTCACTGGGAAACCTCAATGCAAAGCAGCATAGAGAAGTTTCGTTTCTCCGGACAAAAAGCTGCTGTGATCAATTAAATTATGGTGACACATTTTGGTGAGATTATTTTCTTAATTAAAGCTTCCAAATTCATTACAGGTACCACTTCGGTGGGAAGGCAAACAATGTTCCGTGCACTCCAGTGTCAAGGGGTGCCCGCTACACGTTCATGGAAATGTCTGAAAACAGACAGCGTAGGTTCTTTGGCTATAAACAGATGAGCACCGAACTCTAGAGTTGGATACGACTGGCTTTTGAGCAAGGTGACCTTTACCTATATGGGGCTAAATGGAAAACTTCTATCTCCCCCCCCACACACACACACACACTCCAGCAACCTTAGTAACGCTGCTCTTTTCTTAGGCTAGCTGCAACAGAAAAGCCTGAATAAAATGGGGGTCCAGTGGACCCCACTTTAAGGGCTGACAGGGCTACAGACTGTGCACTCCAATCAATAAGCTACTAAAATCTTTGCTCACACTCATTACAATGGTTATTTCTAAATACATGTACTGTGGTTATAGTTCCATCATGTTGCTCATTATACTACAATATTCATGTCTCTCCTGTAAGACGTAACAGATGAGATCAACCAAAAACACTATTTTGAAAGATAACAGATCTAAGCACTAGACCAGTGGTTCCCAACATGGGGCACACACACCACAGGGGGACTTCAATTCCCAGAAGTACATTGGCTGATCAGTGCTTTGGGAAATTAACTTAGGCTACTGGGAATTGAAGTCCCAAAAACAAAGGTTGGAAAACACTGCACTAGGCAGAGAGAAAATCAATTCTTAGGTGAGAGGTTCACCATACACGGACCTGCACTAGGTACTGACCTTACTGCTGTGGAAATGAGAGCACTAGTTCTCATTTGGAACCAAGCATGAATGCAAAAGTGCATTGTTTTAAGCACATATGAATTTCCAATGGGCTTCTTCCATCTGTGTCAGTTTTTGAAACTGTCATATTTCAAAGGCATTTTTTTAAAAAAAAAATCTAAGAATGGTACAGTACTTTGACTGAATCCAGCATTTTAAGAAACCTGTGTAGCTAAAGAAGTGACTAAGCCAGGAATTCGCAACCTGTGGCCCGCAGGCTGGATGCGGCCCACAGCACCATTTCATGTGGCCCCCGAAGCTGTCTGAGGGAGCGTGACCTGGCCCCCAGCTTTAAAAGTTTGAGAACTCCTGCTGTGTAGGTGATAAGCCTCCAAAACTCAAGGAATTGGATCTGAGAATGCCACCGCAGCAGGACAAATATTTGGCTAAAGCCTTTGCATGGAGAAAAGTTTACTTTGCTTTGATCTTGAAAGCTACAGCACAGTATAAACTTTCACTGCTACTCACAACCACAATCAGAAAAGCAGACAGGCTGCTACTACTCAGGCAGAAATACATGAAAGGTAAAAGGTCAAATGAGGATTCATAATAAACGTCAGCAGAATAGCTGAAAAGCAAAAGCAGCTGAAGTTGAGAATTACCACTGCTTCACTGTCAAATATGAGTTTCAAATGACTATTACTTACCTGTTTTCTGTAGACATGTTTTGGAGGCATGAAGGTTCCTTGAGGCAACAAATGCAGAGCCCAAAGCATTACGAGACACCTAATGAAAAGAAAAACAACCAAGTATTGCATTGGGCAGACGCTTCCTCTGACAAAGATGTAACAGCCTTCTCTAGCATGGTTTTGAACTGGAAGAGATAACTTCAACAACAGTTGACCAATGGTTTCCCCTTATTTCAGGACAGCACTCTATGTTGGCTTTAAATTTTAGTGCTTTGTTCTCAGATAAAGAAATAAAAAGCACAGCACTGCCCATAAACCAATTTCTATATCAAATAATGAACAGATGTTATTCCCTATCTTCCCACAGAACTTCCTACGTAATTCTTTTTTTATGCATCCAGAAACAATTAGAACAGGGTACTATACTATATGACTTACTTTGTATGGAGTTTAGACCAGTTAGCCCCCTGCAAGCAAAAGTGACAAAACTGAGGCTTTCATATTTTTGGCACATCATGAGAGAACAAGATTCACTCAGAAAGATGACTGCTTAGGAGGAAGAGAGGGACTGGTTATGGGATATACTGACTCAATGAAGTCTGCAAAAACTGAGTAAGGCGGTCAATGACAGGACATTTGGAGGTCACTAATTCATTCCATCAGACTAGGTCAGAAATAACCTGACAGCACTAAATTGCAAAACAACCACTATACATATTTTAGATTGTATTCTAAGTATATTAAGTGCCATAAAAGTTCCAATAAGATATGCATTTGGGGCATTACAGTCATTGGTTAAAATCCTGTTGTGTATTTATGCTGTTGCAGCTAGAATGAAGTCAATGGCATAAACAAATGACTGCTAATTAAAGACTATTATTTTGATGTTGGATTGCATGCAACTTTGTGCAAATTGCATATGATTTAAAGTAAAAAAAAGGATTTTTTAAATTAGTATTAATCTGTCAGTGTCACTATTCCAACTTTGCTACCACAGCTAAGCAACCAGATTATCAGCCAGCAGTGTTTAGCTGTAACTTTAACAAAGACAGCCCTGACATTATCAGAATTAAAAACATTAAGGCAAAGGTTCCCCTTGCTCGAAAGCCAGTCATATCTGACTCCAGAGTTCAGTGCTCATCTCTATCGCATAGAAGAGCCAGCTGTCGGCTTCTGCAAACGTTTCCGTGGTCATGTGGCTGGCATGACTAGACACCAGAGCGCACAGAACGCTGTTTACCTTCCCACCGAAATGGTCCCTATTTATCTACAGTACTTGCAATTTCTTGCTTTTGAACTGTTAGGTTGGCAGGAGCTAGGACAAAGGCGGGAGCTCATTCCATCCTGAAGTACTCGGGAATCAAACTGTCTTCCTGTCAGCGTCTTAGCCACTTGAGCCACTGCAGTCCCTAAAGAACTTCCTTTTAATGGAAAATTCAAGGACCAAAAAATATTTTAAAAATAAACAACAGTTTATTTCCTTTAATGGTTTAGAAGCAAAGCATTTCTGCAGACTCCTAAGTGAAGATTTAAATTTCCTGGTATTCAAAAAACCCTATCCAAAACAGAAGCAAGACTGCTTCATCATTGCAACTAAAAAACAAAGTGTTTTTATGTCTTAATGGGCATTTTGGCAAAATAATGCAAGAACTGTCAAAACTGAAGCAGCATGGTCAGGTAACTAACATACAGAACAATAGGCAGCAAACTGCAGAATGAACTCACCAAAAGGCCTAGATATGGAAGAAACAGGCAACAAAATTGCTATGCATGTCATTCCCATGGAAGGAAAACTACACTATCAACTTGCCTAAGAACACGCAGTGATGGCTAACCTTGGCACTCCAGGTGTTCTTGGACTTCAATTCCCAGTAGTCCAAGTCAGCACTCCTGCTGATCAGAGGCTTCTGGGAATTGAAATCCAAGAACAGCTCGAGTGCCAAAGTTAGCCATCACTGGGCTATAATACTACAGGTGTAACTCGGAAAATTAGAATATCGTGCAAAAGTTCATTGAGTTCAGTAATGCAACTTAAAAGGTGAAACAAATATATGAGATAGATTTATTACATGCAAAGCGAGATAGTTCAAGCCTTACTTTGTTATAATATTGATGCTTATGGCTTACGGTTTATGAAAACCCCAACCCCCCATTCTCATGTACCCCATAATCATCACATAATCTCATGTACGCTGTACGCCATGATCATCACAATTATAACAAATTAAGGCATGACATCTCTCGCTTTGCATATAGTGAGTCTATCTCATATATTTGTTTCACCTTTTAAGTGAAACGAATGAATGTTTGCACGATATTCTAATTTTCCGAGTTTCACCTGTATACAAGACGCTTGCATGTTAACAATGAGAACCAATGGACAAGCATGCATGAAAGACATTTTCCCTTGATTCGACATGTGGACATAACTATGGCTAACGGGTTTATTAGAGAAGATGCTTTACAAAGATCAGTAAATAACAGCGAGTTGGGAGAAACCCAAAAGATTCCTTCCTATCAGCGTTGCAGCGTCACTTCTCTGTCCCACCCCAAACCTCTTGTGGCCCCCTTCTCTCCCACCCCTGTTTTGCAAGTTTTATTGGGGTATAAATTAAACTAATGATATGATATGATCACTGTTTATCAGGAGCAAAGGCTCTAAAGACAAAATGAAATGAACTAATTCAGTTAGGAAAAGGACTCTGTCTACACACCTTTGGGCAATTGCACTACAAGAGGGATGTGAAAGGAACAAGGTTTTTGCTTCTCCCAGAGGCCCACAATGCTTCCAGATTTCGTTCTGAGGAATCACTGTGTTTTTAGGGGCTTAAAAGGGTCGCCCTTCACAGCCCACAGGGAGATCTGGCAAGGCACACCATAAGCAATGTTTCCCCTGCTAAGATGAACCCTGGTTAAAAGCTGCTGTGCTGCAGCCCAAACGTTATCAGTTCAATCCATACTGGAGCTCATCCTTCTCAGTTCAATAAAATGAGTCCCCAGCATGCTGGGGGCAAAAATGAGAATTAATTTGTGAGTCGCCCAGAGAGTGCACTAAGCGCTGCAGGGCGGTAAAAAGTAAAGGTCTTGCTTGCTTGCTTGCTTGAAAGCCAGTCGTGTCCAACTCTAGGGTTCGGTGATCATCTTGATTTATACCGAAAAGTGCCAGCGATGTCCATCGTCACGTGGCAAGCATGATTAAGTGCCAAAGTGCACGGAACGCTGTTACCTTCCCACCGAGGGTATTTAAGGTTTCCCTTGCTCGAAAGCCAGTCGTATCCGACTCTAGGGTTCAGTGCTCATCTGTTTCAAAGCCAAAGAGCCAGCGCTGTCTACTTCTGCAGACGTTTCCGTGGTCATGTGGCAGCGCACGGAACGCTGTTTACCTTCCCACCGAAGTGGACCCTATTTATTTACTTGCCATTTCTTGCTTTCGAGCTGCTAGGCTGGCAGGAGCTGGGGCAGAGACGGGAGCTCACTCCGTCGTGTAGCACTCGAACTGCACTCGTCAAGCTCAGCTTCTTAACCCCCTAAGCCACTGCAGTTCCCCTATAAGCCTATGGTTAAGAGTGAAGGGAAGAAGTAAGTAGCCATGCGCCTTTCTATGCCCCATGACCTTGCTCGGCCATGCCTCGGTCGGCCCTCGAAGGGGGGCGGGAGAAAGGCAGCGAAAGAGGCCTAGCCGCTCGCAGGGCCTCGGAGGTCGAGGAGGAGGAGGGATAAACCGAGGCGGAGAAGCCGAAGGGCCCAGAGACCTCCCGGGGAGCCGCGGGGCCAATGTCACCCTCAGCGGCTGCCCGGGCGGGCACCAAGATGGCGGCCCCGAGGGAAACCCTTTCTCTGCCTGTCTTAACATCTGTCGCTCACCAAGCCGGCCTGCCGGGGAAGGGAGCGCACGAGGGCGGCGGCTACGCGCACGGACAGCATGGTGGTGGCCAAGCGGAGCCGGAGGAACCCAACGGGGAGAAGGAAAGGCCGAGGAGGAGGAGGAGGAGGTCCCTGCGTTTCCTTCCTGCCGCCGCCTCACGCCGAGTCTAGACCGCAGAGCAGAGAAAATGGCCGCCGTGGCCCCGCCCCCTCAGGGGGAGAGGCAGGGAGGAAGCCACGCCCACTTCCCCTTCAGCCGCCCCGAAAGAGGCGAAGCGAAGGACAAGTGGAGGTATAAAAAAACAGATGACATGACGTCACAAACTTGAAGCCGACTAATCTGACAGTCCGCCATGTTAGTTGGCCCAAAACATTGCCTTAGGCTGCTTTGATTGTGTGGAGTTGTGAAAGTAGATCGGGGTTTCCCCTTTAATATCAGTAGGTGGTGGTGGGGGTTTGCGATCCCCCTCTCCGCTGGCTCCCCTAGGTCCAGAAGGGTTGGGGGGGGGACAGACCCCTTTTGTCCCCTCAACCCTCACGGACCCACGGGACCCAGGAGAGGGGATCGAATCCACCCCACACCTTAATATTAAAAAGGAAAATCCGATCGGAGTTTCCCCTTTAATATCAGTGGGTAGGGGGTTGTGATCCCCCTCTCCGCTGGCTCCCCTGGGACTGGGAGGTTTTTGGGGGACAAAAGGGGTCTGTCTTTTCTGGACCCAGGAGAAACCGCCTGGTTTAATAACGCCTCTTTAATAACGGGGTGTCCTGCAGGGGGGATCCCCTCTCTGCCGGGTCCCCTGGCTCTGGAAGGGTTAGGGGGACAGACCCCTTTTGTGCCCCCCCAACCCAGGGGACCCAGGAGAGGGGATCGAATCCACCACCACCCTCCAACACAAGAAGCAATGTAAACAGTAGTCTGCTAATGTCATGGAGGTAATGTTTTGGTCCACCTAATATGGCGGCAGGCCACGCCTACTGGCTTCAAAAAACTTACAGCATGAAGCCTGTAGTGCCATCTCCTGTTTTTTATACCTCCATGATGCGAAGGACACCTCGGCCGCGACCCGGAAGTGCTTCTGTAACTTTTCACCTCAGAATAATTTTCTCTCAGAAAGTCCATTTTTAAAAATTTAATATACACAGCCTTAGTATTTTAGATCAGGGACACTTATACTTTTTTTTTTTTTTAAAAAAAGAGGTCTCTTCTTTCTGAATGTTCGTTGGTGACCTTGAAAATGGGCGGGGAACCAGAGAGCGGAAGAAGCGCAGGCCACGCCCCTCCAAAAGGGGACTTTGCCCTGAGGGGCGTGGCTTGTGGATGACGCGCCTGAAGTCAAAAGGGGCGTGGCCTGGTCCTTGGTCCCGCCTCTCTAGTGGACTGAGCCTGGGAACTTCCACGTGGCTTGCTGCTGTGACAGACAGCCTGTCATTCCTTTTATCATTCATTTTATACAGAAGAGTACTGCGTGGCTTCGTCCGAATGGAAAGCTTTGTTTTCATTTATTATGTGCCGTTAGCTCGTTTGCAATCATAAGAACTGGTGACCGTCAAAATATGCTATTATTAAATTCAATAGATTTTGGGAACTCAAGGCTTCTTTTACTGAGTCAATCTATCACATGTTCTCTACTCCTCTTCTCTTGCTACTTGCAATTTTTCTACCAGTACACTATCCTGGTCAAGCTGCAGCTAGATCTCTCTTTGACAATCTGAGTTAGATCCCAAAGGCGATCAAGGTTCACTGAGCCTTCCGTATCCTGTACTCACTGTACTCAGCTTGTTGGGAAGAAAATATTAATTACTGTGCCTTCTATGCTATGATTTCTAACACCACATTTACAGCAACTACTTCAGCAGAATTCTCATCCACAGCCTCAGATCACCTTACGGAACAAAGGAAGGACTTGGTGCTTTGCCTGCATCACTCCCAACATTGTCAATAGATCCTAGGGAAGAAGAATAAATGTCATTAGCAAATGTGTAATGCATCCAACTAGTAACCGTTTGCAGCTCAACAAGGAAAAACTTCACAGCAAATCTGAGTAACAACCAGCTAATTAAGTGGACTTGATCCATGAAAGCTAACATTAAAATACACCAGTTAGTCTTTAAGGTGCCATAATGTTGTCTTTTTTTTACTCGCTAATAGCGTGTGAACTTCCCAGAGAGTGGTCTAAGCACTATAGGTCCATACATGGAATTGCTCTTGCTGTTTTTCAGTGTGTCCTGTCTTCTCACATTTAGTCCAAAGAGAAAAAGCCTCACTTAAGTTTTTGTTGTTGTTGTTCAGTCGCACAGTCGATTCCGACCCTTTGCGACCCTATGGACCATTGTTCTCCAGGCACCTCTGTCCTCCACTATCCCCCTCAGTCCTCCCAATTCTGTGCCCATTGTGTCTACAATACCATCTATCCATCTCATCCTTGGCCTCCCCCTTCTTCTTTTGCCCTCCACCTTTCCCAACATCACGGCCTTCTCAAGTGAATCCTCCCTTCTCATTTGATGCCCAAAGTATTTTAGCCTCATCTTTACTATTTGACCTTCCAATGAGCAGTCAGTGTTGATTTCTTCTAAGATTGACCTATTTGTTCTCCTCGCTGTCCAGGGTACCCTCAAAACTCTCCTCCAGCACCACATTTCAAAGGCATCTATTCTTCTGCGTTCAGCTTTCCTAATTGTCCAGCTCTCACATCCGTACATTACCACTGGGAATACCATTGCTTTGACTATTCTAATTTTTGTTTCCAAGGTGATGTCTCTGCTTTTCACCATGTTCCCCAGGTTTTTCATGGCTTGTCTCCCAAGAATCAGTCGCCTTTTTATTTCATGGCTGCAATCTCCATCTGCAGTGATCTTAGATCCTAAGAATGTAAAATCTGTCACTGCTTCTACTTCTTCCCCATCTATTCTCCAGGAACTGATCGGGCCAGTTGCCATTATCTTGGTTTTCTTGATATTGAGTCTCAAGCCAGCTTTTGCACTCTCTTCCTTCAAACCGATCAAGAGATTCTTTAGGTCTTCCTCACTTTCTGCCATTAAGGTGGTGTCGTCTGCATATCTCAGATTGTTGATGTTTCTCCCAGCAATTTTGATCCCATATTGTGATTCCTCCATCCCTGCGTTGCGCATTATGTGCTCTGTGTATAAGTTGAATAAGCAGGGTGACAAAATGCAGCCTTGTCTTACTCCTTTTCCTATTCCAAACCACTCTGTCATTCCGTGTTCTGTCCTAACTGTTGCTTCTTGGTTCATGTACAGATTTCTCAGGAGGCATATGAGATGTTCTGGTATTCCCATCTCTTTAATCACTTGCCACATCTTGTTGTGATCTACACAATCAAATGCCTTAGTGTAATCAATAAAGCAAAAGTAAACTTGTTTCTGGTATTCCTTTGTTTTCTCCATGATCCAGCGTATGTTGGCAATGTGGTCTCTAGTCCCCCTGCCTCTTCTGAAACCAGCCTGCACCTCTGGTAGTTCTCTTTCCACATGCTGCTGAAGTCTATCCTGTATTATCTTGAGCATCACCTTGCTGGCGTGTGGGATGAGCGCAATTGTTCGATAATTTGAGTTATTTTACCTTAATCTGACCCAGAACTCATACTTAAGTTATTTTACCTTAATCTGACCCAGAACTCATTCCATGTTATTTGTTAAACTCTCCTAAATGACTAGCTTTTCTATGAATTAAATCTTCCTGACAGCTGCTGCTTCTTCCCTGTCTAGGCTAGACATGAAACTGCCAAAACGAAGGGACCTTTAAGATGAGTTCATTCTGTACAGTAGTTCCTTTCGCCTGCTCTAGTGTGAGAAAGATTAGCTAGTGACACAAGGTTGCTATTACTACAATCTTTTAGGAGGCTCTACAGGTATTTACCTGAACCCATGGATCATATTTCTTACATCTGATGAAGCGGTTCGTAGTAAACAAAAACCAACTCTAATAACATTGCTGATTTTTCAGACCAAGTACAAAATGGATTGACTCACGCAGGGGTGGCCAACCTTGGTGTTCCAGCTGTTATTAGACTTCAAATCTCAGAAGCCCTGATCAGCAGGTGTGCTGACTTGAGCTTCTGGTAATTGAAGTCCAAGAACAACTGGAGCACAAATGCTGGCCAGACCTGAAAGGAAGCTGCAAGGTTGAGTTTGCAAGAACTGAACTGCACTGTTGAGTGCAGGTGACTCAGTTTTAGGGTCAGCCTAAGTCTGAGGCAGGTGGGTGGCTCCTAAAAACTGCCCCCCAGTTAATTATGAAAGAGGGCAACCAGACCCAGCAGCTCAGATGAATCATTTCAGTCTTGTGAAATGTGGTCAAATACGTAGCCTTATAAAGATGGGAAGATACACAGAGGTGATCACCTGCAAACTAATGCCAATGCAGGTCTGCTGCAGCTACATTTGTGATTGCTATTGACAGCCACATCCCTACTGATCTGAGTCCTCTAAGATTTGAATCCCCTTTTTTGGTCTTGCCCGATTATCCTGCTATGGTAATAGAGTAGAGGGTCAAGAAACTTGGCTCTCCAGGTGTTCTTGGACTTTAATTCCCAGAAGCCCTGATCAGCAGGTGTACTAACTTGAGCTTCTGGGAATTGAAGTCCAAGAACACCTGTAGAGCCAAGTTTCCTGACCCCTGGAGTAGACCAATGGTGGCTAACCTTGGCACTCCAGCTGTTCTCGGACTTCAACTCCCAGAAACCGTGACCATCGGGTGTACTGACTTGGGCTTCTGGTAATTGAAGTCCAGGAAAAGCTGGAGTGCCAAGGTTAGAAACCACTTGAATAGAACATGCTGCCAGCATCTTCAGCTCAGTGTTCTAACCACTAAGCCACCAGGGTGTTGTTGTTGTTGTTGTTGTTGTTGTTGCAATATAGTGGATAGAGTAATGAACTAGGAGCCAAGAGGTTTGGGTTCAATATTGCTGCCCTGCACAAGGAGGGTCAGACTGACATGTCTGCTTCTGCTTCATGGAAATACAGTAAAACCACTACTTATGAAAAAGTCCGTTCAGTAGGCTTTTGCTTAAATTGAATTTTTTTGTAACTCGAAACCCATACGAAATCGTGTAAATCGGGACATGGTTTTAGCACAAAATCATCATGTAAGTCGAATTTTATGTAACTCGAGGCATTATGTAACTCGAGGCATATGTGCTCTGTGTATAAGTTGAATAAGCAGGGTGACAAAATGCAGCCTTGTCTTACTCCTTTTCCTATTCCAAACCACTCTGTCATTCCGTGTTCAGTCCTAACTGTTGCTTCTTGGTTCATGTACAGATTTCTCAGGAAGCATATGAGGTGCTCTGGTATTCCCATCTCTTTAATTACTTGCCACATCTTGTTGTGGTCCACACAGTCAAATGCCTTAGTGTAGTCAATAAAAAAAGTAAACTTGTTTCTGGTATTCCTTTGTTTTCTCCATGATCCAACGTATGTTGGCAATGTGGTCTCTAGTCCCCCTGCCTCTTCTGAATCCAGCCTGCACCTCTGGTAGTTCTCTCTCCACGTGAAGTCTATCCTGTGTTATCTTGAGCATCACCTTGCTGGCGTGTGGGATGAGCGCAATTGTTCGATAATTCGAACATGCTTTGGCATTGCCATTACAGTATTTTGGTTTTCTTGATATTGAGTCTTGCCCAGTCCCCTTGAAGTCTCCTCCTGCTGGGGGTGGGGTGGGGAGGTTTGCAGAATAGTGAGGGGCCTGTAGAAAGATAGAGTGGCATGGCAGGGCCGGGCGGACTACGACTCCCAGGAGCCCCTGCGCCGCTGATGAGGTCATCAGTTCGCGCCCCAGGAGTGGATTAAAGAAGGGCGCGGCGCGGGAGGTTTGGAAGGAAGCGTGCAGGTAAAGGAGTTGGAGATCATGGCAGGAATGGAGGAGAAGCTCCCCAAGGTAGGCGCCCCTGGAGCCCCTCTTAATGGGGAGTTTGGTGTTTTGCTCCTCTTCTCGCCTTCCTTGTTCTTTGGCTTCCCCTGCTTTCCTCCCACTTCCATCAGCTGAATCACCCTAAAAGGCAGGGGTGCCCAAACTATGGCCCGGTGGCCAGATCCGGCCCCCGATGCCAATTCATCCCACCCGCGAAGCCCTCGTCGCTCCCGGTAGCGGAAGTAAAACGCACGTAAAAAGCGGGTGTATTTTACTTCCGCTTCTGGGAGCGACGAGGGCATTGCGGGCTGGATGAATTGGCATCAGGGGCCAGTTACGGCCATTGGGGCCGTAGTGACCGGCCTCCTGAACAACATGACCGGCCCGCAGCCTGAAAGGTTTGGGCACCCCGTTGAAAGGTGATGCTTGGTTGCAGTTCTTGGGGCCCACAACTTTTGCAAAATGCAGTTATAGAACACGAATAATGTGAACAATTATGATTAATAGTTATGATTAATAATTATTAAATAAGATACAACGTTTAGTTTTTAAATAAACCCTGACATTTTTTTTATAGGATGGTTTTCATGTTTAATATTGTTTGATATTTGTGTGTGTGTTGCTTTAAGTCTGGTCCGAGTTAAGATTTCGTGAGCCACATTTGAGGCCCACTGCCAGGAGAATGGCAGCATAGAACTGCAATCAAATAACTACATAAATAAAAGGGAAAGCATAACTCAGTATACAATGGTATATTTTTTTAATGCCTGACTGCAGTGGCTCAAGTAGCTAAGACGTTGACTAGGAAGCGGAATGTCCGCAGTTCGATTCCCGAGTACTGCAAAACGGAATGAGCTCCCGTCTTTGTCCCAGCTCCTGCCAACCTAGCAGTTCGAAAGCAAGAAATTGCAAGTAGATAAATAGGGACCACTTTGGTGGGAAGGTAACAGCGTTCTGTGCACTTTGGTGTCTAGTCATGCCTGCCACATGACCACGGAAACATCTGCAGAAGCAGACAGCACTGGCTCTTTGGCTTGGAAACAGGGATGAGCACTGCACTCGAGTCGGATATGACTGGCTTTCAAGCAAGGGAAACCTTTACCTTTAAAGTCTCAAGTCTTTCACCATTTAAAACTAAATAGCCAATATCAGGCAGTGAGTTAAATTTACAGTATCAGCTACTTGACTCATTGTAAGTCTACTTTAGATGTTACAACAATTCTTGGTCACTAATACAAACTAAAGCTTGGAATTGTGTTGTTGGGTTGTTGCCGTCATGCTGTAGGATTCCAAATGTGATCTTAAGAGAGAGCTGTATAAACCACAAACTGTGAATTGATGTTGGACTATGCAATGCTATTGTGTACTTATTACTGTTCCCTACTTGCACAAACTGTGATCGCTGGGAGGATAAAGAGAGCTCCTCGAGGCCTCGGGGAGCTCAGAAACCGCCGCCTGAGCCGCCGTGCCCTCCCGCCCTGTCACCACCAGGAGGATAAAGCAAGCTCCCCGAGGCCATGGGGTGCTCGGAAGATGCCACCGCCGTGAACCGTCATGCTCTCCCGGGCTGCTTTCGGCCAGGAGGAGGACAAGGGCGGTAGACTTTGACTCTGTTCTTGGGGCAGTTCTGCTGCGGGCGGTCTTTGTGGGGCCTCTGAAATGAGGTTTCCCTTTTGTTTTGTAATGCCTTTGACATTGTATTTTGATGTTTTTCACGCCTTGTAATTTGAATTGTAATTATTGATTGCTGATACTTTGGTGTTGTGTTGATATTTTGTACCATTGTGGATTTTTTTGATTATTTATTTGGCATCTGTGATTACGTGTATTATTATATTGTTGTAATTTGTATGTATATGAATCTGTTGTATTGCCACTCTGAGTCGGCCTTGTGCTTGAGTAGAGCAGGGTATAAATCCAATAAACATAAACAACATAAACAATCACCAGAAAAAATAAGGAATAATCATTTGCTGTGTAATTGCCTGTTTAGCATGCCTGAGAAAATGACTTTCACTTACTCGATTAATTAGTTTCATTTCTACCATAACTTCATGCTCAAGTTGGGGAATCAAAGGCAACTTGCAAAAATGTTCCTTAAATTTTAATATTAAACCACAATTAGTATATAATCACAACATTAAAAGGAAGAGATTAGATTAAGTCATGGGTGGCCAAACTATGGCCCGTGGGCCAGATCTGTCCCCTGAAGCGAATCCATCCAGCCCCCGACGCCCTCACCGCTTCTGGAATTTGACAGGATGTGCCCACCAATGTGGATGCATGTCTGGAACCACTTCCGGGAGTGGTGCGGGGGTGTTTGCGCATGTGCAAATGCCATCGTGCCATTCCCGGAAGTGGTTCTGGATATGTGTGCGCAAATATGCCTGCTTCTGGGGGCATGGTCAGGCCCGCTCAGCTGTTCTGGGGGTGCAATCAGCCACCACCCTCGGCACAAAATGTTTGGGCACCCCAGGATTAAGTGAATCACCTTTGCACTGGTTATGCATATGTACAAAATGCACATTTCTGGGTCATACTGGCTGTTCTGGAGCATATACAAATAATTTGGACTTTGTGACCTTTTTATCCTTATTCTGTTCAGATTCATATGCTATAGTTGTATTATTTTATTTGTGACTTCATTTATAAAATGGGTGCCAGAAATAATTTGGGAGAGTAAAAATTCCTTTTTTTTTTCAACACCTGTGACAGGTTACATCATGGTTGAAGAAAATATTTGGCGATCAGTCTATCCCCCCATATGAAGTGAATGAACGAACAATTGATATTTTGTACGAGTTGGCAGAAAGCAATGAACGCAGAGATACTGATGTCAGCCTCCTAATAGATGACATGAAGCAGAAAGCAGCGGAGTATGAATCAGATGGTGAGACTAGGTTTTAAAAACAAATGCATTTAGTTTTAAATCCAAATAACAGCAACAAGCTTTTCCCCACTAATCTTTTGTCCCTTCTTTACTTACTACAATAATTTTTCATTTCTGCTTTGCTCATTCAGAACGGTAATTGTGGTGGGATTTTCCTCTAGTAAAGATAAGAACATAACATAAGAACATAAGAACAGCCTTGCTGGAACAGGCCACAGCCCATCCAGTCCAGCATTCTGTCTCACACAGTGGCTCACCATTTCCTTCAGGGTATTCCCAAGGAGATGCCCTCACCTGCTTAGGATCCCCTGGAAATGGCATTGAGAGATATCCTGCCTATCTCTCCAACCCGGAGGTTGTCCTTAGGTAGCCATAATTATAGCCATTGATAGCCTTGTCCTCCATGAACTTGTCTAATCCTTTCTTAAAGCTGTCAAGACTGACAGCTGTCACCACTTCTTCTGGCAGGGAGTTCCATAGACCAGTAATCCTCTGGGTGAAAAAGTACTTTCTCTTATTTGTTTGAGAACTAGTACCCAAAAGTTTCATGGAGTGTCCCCTAGTTCTAGTGTTGTGCGATAGGGAAAACAGTTTTTCCTTATCTACTTTGTCCACACCGTGCATGATTTTATAAACTTCAATCAGGTCACCTCTTAGACGCCGTCGTTCAAGAGTGAAAAGGCCCAACCGTTGCAGCCTCAGATGGTAAGGAAGGTGTTCCAGTCCCCTAATCATTCTGGTTGCCCTCCTCTGCACTTTTTCCAGCTCCATAATACTGCAGGACGGAAATGAGCTCCCGTCTTCATCCCAGCTCCTGCCAACCTAGCAGTTCGAATGCAAGAAATTGCAAGTAGATAAATAGGGACCACTTCGGTGGGAAGGTAACAGCATTCCATGCGCTCCGGTGTCTAGTCATGCCTGCCACATGACCACGGAAACGTCTGCAGCAGCAGACAGCGCTGGCTCTTCGGCTTAGAAACAGAGATGAGCACTGCACCCTAGAGTCGGATACGACTGGCTTTCGAGCAAGGGAAACCTTTACCTTTAATATCCTTCTGGAGGTATGGCGACCAGAACTGTACACAATATTCCAGATGGGGCCTCACCATAGATTTATAAAGAGGCAAAATGACACTTGCTGACTTATTTTCTATACCCTTCCTAATGATCCCTAACATTGAGTTTGCTTTTTTCACTGCTGAGGCACACTGGGTTGACACCTTCATTGAGCTGTCCACCAGGACACCAAGGTCCCTTTCCTGGTTTGTCGCAGAGAGTTCAGACCCCATCAGTTTATAAATGTAATTGGGGTTTTTTGCCCCAACATGCATCACTCTGCACTTACTGATGTTGAAGCTCATTTGCCACTGTTTTGCCCACTCCCCCAGTGTCAAGAGATCCCTCTGGAGCTCCTCACAATCTCTCACAGTTTTCACTACCCTGTATAATTTAGTGTCGTCAGCAAATTTGGCTACCTTGCTTTTTACTCCTACCTCTAGATCATTTATGAAGAGGTTGAAAAGCAGGGGTCCCAGTACTGAACCTTGGGGGACCCCACTCTTTACTTCCCTCCCCTTGGAGAAGTGTCCATTTAGTGCTACCCTCTGTTTCCTGTCCCTTAGCCAGTTGCTGATCCAGGACAAGACCTGTCCCTTTATTCCATGACTGGTAAGTTTATTCAAGAGCCTTTGGTGTGGGACCTTGTCAAAAGCCTTCTGAAAGTCCAAAGATGTTGACTGTGTTGCTTTAAGGTGGCTGTTGATATTTCCCATCAAGTTGCTTTCACTTTAGGGTGACCCTATAATAATAATAATTTTGTGTCAGAGATTATTCTGGGTTGAAAGGATTTTTTCCCGGAAGAAACTCCGTTCAGGGAACGCCAAATGAGGCTCTTTTCGTGTCCCCAAGAGCTGGGACAGAGACAGATGCTCAAACCATCATGCGGTACCCGGGTCTCGAACTGCTGACTTGCCAGCCTTCCAGCTAACAATATGAGCTTCTTAACCACTGAGCCCCTGCAGCCCCTGAGGGTGACCCTATGAATGAGAGTTCTCTACTATGTCGTTTCCTCAACAACATCGTTCAGCTCTTGCAAACTCAAGCCCGTGGCTTCCCTCACAGAGTCAATCCATTTCGTGTTCCATCTTCCTCTCCCAATATGTCTTTTTCAATGTTTTTTCCCCCTTTTACTTGTTTTGCAGGTAATTATCTGCGGGATCTGCTAACAGAGAGCTTGAGTCTTTCTTTTGGCAGCCAGTCTGAGTTGAGCACCTCCTTTCTGAACCACTTGGTGGACATAGCTGTTGCCCTTGAAACAAAAGACACATCCCTTGCGAGGTAAATGTCCACTTTTGGTTTTCTATCTCATTTAATGATCTTCTGTTCACCCTCTGGTCCTTTCCAGGGAGAAATTTAAACTTCTAGAGTCGGGGTACCCAAACTACTGCCTGTGGGTTTATGGCAGCCACACGTTTATGATAGCCACGGGCACATTACGGCAGCGTTTTGCACATGCGTGAGTGTGTCTAACTTCTAGGAGTGGCGAGGGCAGCGCGAGCTGGATTATTAGATACCACAGGCCAGATGTGGCCTGTGGGCCTTAGTTTGGGCACCCCTGCCATAAGGCATTAAGGCGAATTGGAACAGCATTAAATTCTCAGAAGCCAAAATAAGAAAACCTATTAGAAGCCAGGAGGCTTCAAAGCCTAGCATTTTACCCCCTGGTTAATACAGGGATCTCAGTAAGCAATCCTAAACAATTCATTACATTTTCCCCAACTTGGTAACAATCAATCAGGCATCAGAACTAATCCGGAGCTCAGTATGGGAATTAGGGGCTTTCTTCCCAGCTAGCACAAACACACGTCCGTTCCCTGGCCCACAGAATTAGCTCAGTTGATTATGAAAAACACAGCCAAGGTCTTTGGGTGTTGTTTTTTGAGGGGAAACAGCACTTGCAGAAAACATAGGCAGGCAGTTTTCTCAAGCCACATTTCCAAACGGACAATTTTTCCTTTCTCCAAGCCTAGTAATGGCTTCCAGGGCTTTTCAATTTCCTGTGTCTTTCAAGCAGAACCAAGGTAGCCCTATAATTCCAACTCTGGTCTCTTACATTTACTCTTGATAACCATTTGTGTAAAGGGACTAAAGCAGTGTTTCCCAATGTGGGGCCCACACCCCACAGGGGGACTTCAATTCCCAGAAGCCTAAGTCAGGACATTGGCTGATCAGTGCTTAGGCTTCTTGGAACTGAAGTCCAAAACCAAAAGTTTGGGACACACTGGGCTAAAGAGAAGATCCGCCGTTGTAATTCATCTCCCTAGATACCTTGGGGACCAAGAGATGGTTTTCCTTCTTTCATCATCCTCTAATACAAAATTGACTGTCTCTTTTTGCAAAAATAAAACATCTGATGGCTCTGCCTTATTGCCTCCAGCTTCATTCCAGCCATCAACGACTTGACATCGAGCCTCTATGCGGCTGAGTCAAAAAACAAGGACATGGAGCTCGAGCTGAACCACTTGAGAAGAAAGCTCACCTCAGCCCTGGTGTTGGAGAAACGCCTCCAGGAGTGAGTGCTCAATAGATCCTCCCTCTTGTTTCTTTGTCTTATGACTTCCCCCAACACTGGTGTATTTACATAAGAAAGCAATCCTAAGGAATTGCACTATGAAGCAGTACGGTCTCTGTTTGTAGCAGAACTGTCGCCTTGCTTTCCTTCCCACCATGCTGGAATTTAAGTACCGTCATGGAATTTAAGTACCGTCATTGTCCTCCAGAGGTGCCTGGAGGACAATGGTCCATAGGGTCGCAAAGGGTCAGAATCGACTATGCGACTGAAGAACAACAACATGGATTTTATTGTATTTATAACTTGTGTCTTCCTTGATTCTACTGTTTAAGACAGGGGTTCCCATCCTAAGGCCCGTGGGTGGGATTGCATGTGGCTCCCCCACCCTTCCAAGGGCATTCAAGAAACAAAATGGCCACCACTTTGAAGCTGTTGGGACAAAATGGCCATCCCCATCGTGCGGGCAGGGCAGGGCAAAATGGCTGTCCGGCCCTTGAAGCTGACAGAGACCATGACCCGGCCCCCGGCTTGAAAAGGTTGGGAACCCCTGGTGTAAGACAACTTGAGAACGGTAGTTGTTGTTCTTGCTGGGCAAGGCCAACATTGATTTTAAGCTGTATTAACAGAAGTCTAGTTTCCAAAACCCATGAGGTACTATTAGTCACCCCCTATTTAGCACTAGTTAGACCACATCTAGATTACTATGTCCAATTCTGGGCACTGTTCTTTAAGAAAGGTTGAAATAAATTATAGCAGGTAAGGCAGGGGTGGGCAAACTTGGTGCCCTAGTTGCTTTTGGGCTTTAATTGCCAGAAGCCCAAGTAAGCACACCTGCTGATCAGGGCTTCTGGGAATTGAAGTCCCAAAACACCTGGGGCACCAAGGTTGGCTATCCCCCGAGGTAAGGAGAAGGGCAACAAGGACTGGAAACCAAACCCTTTGGGGGGGGGGAGATTGGAGGAACTGGGCATGTTTAACCTTGAGAAAAGGAGATTGAGAGGGGGATAGGATGATAGCACTCTTCAAATACCTAAAAGATAACCATAAAGAGGAAGGGCAGGATCTGTTCTCCATCAACCCAGAGTGCAGGGCAAGTAATAGCGGGCTGAAACTACAGAAAGCCAGATCTAGGCTGAATATTAGGGGAAAAAACCTTTAACAGTTAGAGCAGTACGACGGTGGTACCCACTGCCTCCAGAGGTGGTGAGCGCTCCCAATACTGGAGGCATTTAGGGGGAAACCATCTGTCAGATTCCTGCTTTGATTCAGATTCCTGCATTGAAGAGGGGACTGGACCTGATGGCCTAAAAGGCCCCTTCCAGCCCAGTTATTCTATGAAGTGAAGCCCTCACGAGGGACAGACTGGTATTCCATGGGATACCGGTAAGTGAGAGTCTGCTCTGACATCTTCTTGGAGCCAGGACAAGTTCCTGCTCAGTCTGTTGGGTAGCATGGCCATACTGCTAAATATTGCACTGGGTTCTGCCGACCTACAGGAGAAAGCTACCAAACTACAATCACAGCAATGGCGTAACTCCAGCTGGTATATATTTCTGTTTATTTCTTGCATTTAAGTCACACCTCTTCTCTAATGAATTCAGCGAGACATGCAGAGTTCTTCTCTGTTCTCCATTTACCGTGGCCCAAGGTCACAGCCAGGATTTTGAAACTAGGTGTTCTGAGTCCCATGTTCAGCATTCTAACCTGTGCCACATTGTTTTGAGAGTACTTGGGTAAAATTTGCAAGACTCATTCCCGTGGCAATCAAAGGGCTTTGGCAGGCAGCGGCTGGGTTCTTTCCCACCACAAAAAGGTTTTTTTTTCTTCACGCAGAAGCCACGTGCCTTGTGTCGTGTACGTTTACAGAGACTTTTTGTAACTTCTATTTTTAGTGATCTCATGAAAACAGAAGAATTTCTGATACTGGAAAAAGCAAAAGCTGATAGCCGAAACCAGAACATGACGTTCTTAAAGGACAAATCAGAGGATATCAAATTCAGGATCAAGTCAGCCGAGGTGAGCTTTACAAACTTTCTGCTAGTGTTACCAAAGTGCTGTCTGATTAAAATTGAGAACTTTCCATTATCAGCTTTCACTGTTAACAACACTGTCTGCCTGGCCAGGTTATCCTGCTATGGTAATAGAGTAGACTATACTGCCAGCGACTTAACACCGAGTGTCAGGCGACGGTTAACTAACCTGACAATCTTGAAGACTAACGGCCTTGGGTGCCGAAGTTCACATAAAAGGATGATGGTCCCCAAGTGGATTAAATCCCACTTGAATCCATTTTGTGGGTGGGCAGCAGCTTCATCAGTCCTGGCCTAGAGTCAAGGAGGACTTTGTGTGCCAAAAGGGCTCCGGACCTGAAAGTGACTCAAGGAATTGGATCAGCAGTACGGGTGTCATGTTGTGATGCAGAAGACAGATGAAGGGCCACTACATTATATTCTCAGGACTGTCTTCATGGTACACAGAACACAGAAAGAGCCTCCTTGAAGATTGTGTTATTTTTGAACCATAATCGGGTGTACCCTGCTAACAGTAATCTTGTGTTGCTGGCTAAGCTTTCTCACGCTAGATCAGGCAAAAGGAACTACAGAATGGACTCACCAAAAAGGTGGCTTCATTTTGGTAGTTTCACGTCTGGCCTAGACAGAGAAGAAGAAGAAGCTCTTAGAACAACTTTATAAACAGGAGAGTTTCCTAAACCTAATTACTTACAAGAAGGTGAACTTTTGAATGGCAGTTCTGACAATCCTGTATAATTGATTATGTTGCTGGGGCTGGTGTGAATTGTAAGATAAAACCAGACTAGATGAGTCAGTAGTCAGCTTGGAAAAATTATTTAATGGACCACACAGCTCTCAGTGGTTAAGGTGGTTGAATAGTGCAAAAAAGAAGAAGCACATTTTCCCTAGCTCTGCCACTAGTTTTTACTACCTTAAAGTAGTTTCATGTGTCTGTGAATTGCACTTGATTTCCTAGCACAGTAAAACCTCTACATAAGATTTTTTTCCATTCAATGAGGTTATTTGTAAGTCAAAAAATTTGTATGTTGCAAACACATTGCGTTACCAGAAGAGGCCACTAGATGCCAGCATATATTTTTTGTACAGTACAGTATGTCGAATTTTTCCTATTAAAAATTTGTACAGTGGTACCTTGCATAATGAACGTATCATATAGCGGAAAATTTGCACAATGAAGCGTTCATTATGCAATGGTGATACCCTGCAGACATTTCCATGAACATGTGGCATGACTAGACGCCGGAGTGCATAGAACACTGTGTACCTTTCCACCGAAGTGGTACCTATTTATCTTGCCTTTGAACTGCTAGTTTGGCAGGAGCTTTGACAGAGTCAGGAGCTCACTCCATTGTGCAGCACTTGGGTCTCAAACTGCCGACCGTTCAGTTGTGAAATTCAGGGTCTTAACCACTAAGCCACTGCAGTTTAGGTAGGGAATTTTTTCAAATGGCTTTCTGCATCTCTTCATCATTTTCCTATGTGTAATCCTGCAATGTTTGCTGTCTGGCTTTTGCTGTTGAACAGTCATCTCTGTTTTCTCCTGTCTCTGGCCCCTCCTCCCCCTGCTTTTTTCCTTCCCGCAGGAACAACTTTCTGCAAGTGGGCTCGATGCTTCCCTGACTCACGAGTCTCTAGTGAAGCTTTCGGAGGTGGGTGTTCTGCCACAGGGACTCACGTTGTTCTCTGATGACACATGCTGGCTGGCATTGAGCCTGGTTGGGAATGGGAGGAAATGACATTTCTCCAGATGGTACTTGGGTGTGAATTTGCTGCAGATGGTGGAGATCATATCCAAAGCCCTCTCTAATGAGGGTTTCAGAAGGCAGGGCGCTTCAAATTGTTCCTCAGAGGGCTTAATTGAAATACAGTGGTACCTTGCATAATGAACACTTCGTATAACGAAAAAATCGCATAACGAACCGTTCGTTAGGCAATGGCGATACTCCACATAATGAATTTTTTTCATTATGCGGGGTTTATTTTGTTAACCAGGGTATACCCAGTCAATGGGAACCCCAGATAATGAACATTTTTTTGTTCATTATCCAGCACATCTCGCATTAGCTTTGCATAATGAAAAAACCCGCATAGCGAAGAGCTCCGTGGAACAGTTTTTTCGTTATGCAGGGTTCGATTGTACTATGGACGAGAAAGGAGAGGCTGGTGGAGAAACAGAAAAGCAAAACTGGATACACCTTGTGTCTAAACTAAAGGCTGTAGTAATAATACACGACTCACTGCAGTTAAACACAACAATGATATGTATCTACTAAGGAGTAACTCCCATTTACTTCAGCAGGTGTTTGCTTGTAGTTTAGAAAGTGAGTGCAGGATTGTCGACTTTTGGCGTTGGGGTGAAGGTCCTATCAATCCAGAATGCTTAAGCAGCCTGGAGCAGTTGCTATGTACAGTAATCCACTTCACACCTGATGGCATGGAAAGCATCAAGGAGAGAAAGGAAGACATTTCCCCCCACCTGGCTCGTTTTCTTTCTCTGCTGACCCGAGCCAAGTGGCATAGGTCTGGAGTTCATTTACATCCCAGAATCTTAGCTCTATACTGAGTTTATTTTTTTTCATGTTGTGGGTTTGCTTTTAAAAAAGGATATTTTTAGCAAAGCCTTCTTTATGGTGGCACACAAGACAAATGCTGTCAAAGACAACAAAATGTCAATAAATGCTCAATAAAAGTAATGATCGATAAACTTGGAAGCCCAAGAACTCTGGTAAGGGGGTCATGAAAATGTGGGTCTTGGCAGGTTTCCTGAAAAGCTACAGAGAAGTTGCCTTATAAGCCACCTGTATCAACCTTTCAGTATGTAGGATGAGGTCCCCAAACTTTGCAGGTTGTGAGCCGGTCACGTGGTTTAGCGGGCTGGTCACATGGTTCCTCCCACTGGAAGCGGAAGTAAAACACATCAGTGCATACGCAAAACGCTTACGGCAGCATTTTGAGCATGCGTGGGCACATTTTGCTTCCACTTCCGGGAGCGGCGCAGGCCAGATCCAGCTTGCAGGCCATAGTTTGGCCACCCCGATGTAAAATCATCTCCTGATTACTTTACTTGTGGAGAGGCTGATGCAGAAGACCACAATTGTCCCTGTAACTCAGGCTTGAGATTTTAAAGACTATTTTTCAGGGAGAGGAGATCTATTTTGGAGAATGGAGAAGGAAAAGGTTGCCTAGATAATGTTAGGTAAAGTTTTCCCTTGCTCGTATCTGATTCTAGGATTCAGTGCTCATCTCTGTTCCAAAGCCAAATACATTTTTGTGGTCATGTGGCAGGCATGTCTATATAAAGGAGGGCACTGAAAGCTGTTACCTTCCCACGTAAGTGCTCCCTATTTACTTGCAATTTCTTGCTTTCGAACTGCTAAGTTGGCAGGAGCTGGGACAAAGACAGGAGCTCATTCCGTCCTGCAGCACTTGGGAATCGAACTGCTGACCTTCTGCCTCCCAGTCAGTGTCTTAGCCACTTGAGCCACTGTAGATCATCAATGTTAACTGGAACTAATTACAAATCATTGTTAGGAGGTTAAAAAAACCAACCACATGCCGACATATATCCAGTACTGCATCTCCTGCTGCTGGATATTATTTGAAGAGTGTATACTCACTTCCTAGTGAGAGTCCAAATATGTAAATTTCCTCTTGATAGGACCCAGAGACCAAAGTTGTATTGGTGTTTGCGTAGCTTGCTGTAGCTAATTGTCATTAGTGGATGAGGTGGTAAAGCGTGCCTCATCACTCACTCACTCACTCACAAAGCCAAGGTATAGCTCTGCAAGTCAGTAATTAGTTCCAGTTAATCATGGCAATTTATACAAATCATATGTTTGTAGGATTCAGGCTGTAGAATTAGTCTTTTGGACATCGCAGCTTTTGGCTCATGGAAATATGTAAGTCATCCAATATAAGGCAACACTGGTAGTACGTCTTCACTGACCAGCCATGCCTGCATTTTGCTGTTCCTACACTTTCATGGGGGAACAGGAGCAACAGATCAATTGATTAAGTGAATTGAGAGCGGTAGGGAGAGGCTGGCAATCTTTTGCAATTTTGGATTTACCTTCAATTATGCGCAGTCACTGGGACTCCATTGCTCTAGTCTCCCAAAGTATGGAAACGAAATGCCTAGGAAAATAAGTGTGGTATGTTTCATAAACTACCTCATATGGAATAGTGTGACCTCAGTTGTACCTAAAAATACTCTCATTTTTTAAAATCTGAAAACTTGACCAGTGGTTCCCAGCGCAAGGCCAATGCCCCACAGGGGAACTTCAATTCCCAGAAGCCTAAGTCAGTACATTGGCTGATCAGTGCTTTGGGGAATTGACTTAGGCTTCTGGGAATTGAAGTCCAAAAACCAAAGGTTGGGAAACACTGCTCTAGACTGTGTATGACAGGCTGTGTTCTCTCTACAGAAATTGGCTGAAATAATGAAGCATGCTGTACCACTGAAGAAGAGACTGGAATCTTACCTGGACCTTACACCTGTAAGTCTATTCCTATTTCATCTACTCCATTTTCTCGGGCCTGTTCTCCCTCTGCATAGTAGCTCCTAATTGAACAAAGAGGTGAGTTTTGCTTTGGAAAAAGTCTTTTATTTGCACAGTGCTACCAGAGTGGACTGCGGCGGCTTAGTGGTTAAGACGCTGAACATGACTGGAAGGTTAGTATGCGAGCATTACTTGACCAGAGTGCTGCATGACGGAGTGAGTGCCTGTTGTCTGCCCCAGCTCCTGCCAACCCAGCAGTTTGAAAGCAAGAAATTGCAAATAGATAAATGGGTACCACTTTGGTGGGAAAGTAAATAGTGTTATGTGGACTCCAGTGTCCAGTCATGCCTGCCACATATCCACGAAAATGACTACAGACTCAGACAGCACTGGCTCTTGGGCTGTAAATGGAGATGAGCACTGAACCCTAGAGTCGGATATGACTGCTTTTGAGCAAGGGCAACTTTGAATACTGTTGTACAGAGTCATGTTCTAAGGAGCTTATGAATTTATTTATTTATATATCATTTCTATGCCTCTTCTCTCCTATGGAGGGACTCAAGGTGGCTGACAACAATTAAAATACAAATGAAGATTTCACACAGTCATGGGAGGTGAAGACAGGCTAAACAGGAAGGGATTATGTGTCTTGTAAAGAGTGAGCTAGTGGGTATTTTTGTATGTATTAATCAGTTACCTTAATTGTACTGCTGAACAGGCTGTCGGAGACTCCTGGACATGTGCCAACGTTACTTTACTGTTACCTGGCACTAAACTTCCTCCGCCTCAGTCCTCTCCTGGGTCTCCCAGACACAGGCAGCTCCAATTTTGGACTACTGAGACTCCGAGCCGTTTTCTATGGAGTCCTGGTCCAGCAAAATATTACCTTTTTGCTGCAACCTGGAAGACCCACTCTAAAAGTGATCCCCAGAAAATGTCAAAAGGAGAAAATGTCAAAAGGAGAGAATGGTAGCAACGTGGCCTCTCCTGTCTTAAGATGGCTTTACTCCCGTCATGGCGAACCTTAGCACTCCAGATGTTCTTGGACTTCAATTCCCAGACCCCCCCCCCCCCCGGTGAATTCACACAAAGGAGTTTACTGCGATTCATCCGGCCCACGCTGCCCGCATCACTCCCGGAAGCGGAAGTAAAATGCGCCCTTACAGTTAAGGCTCTTCCGGGTTAACCCTTCCTCCATACGGGCGTGTTTTGCTTCCGGGAGTGACGAGGGAAGCGCGGGCTGGATGAATGACAGTAAACCCATTTGTGTGGATTCACAGGGTGCTTGGGCTTCTGGGAATTGAAGTCCAAGAACATCTGGAGTGCCAAGGTTCGCCATCATGGCTATAGAGCGACAACAAAGTTTAACAAACATATGGACTTTTAACTAAATATGGTGTAACTTGTGAGCCCATGGTAAGCTCTACCATGACATAGGCATATCTGAACTCGAGCGGGCTTTCAAGCAGGGAAAGAGGACCAGGGGTTTGACGAAGTCTTAGTGGTAAGAAACCAGTTTTGAGGGTGGAGCCTGGAGGGAGAGGTGGACATGGCACCAGGAAAATACTCGGTGAGACTTTTCAGGCACACAAGGAGAAAAGGTAGAGTCTTTTGGAGGATCAGAAAATCTTTAAACTGCTTCTAAGTATACCTGGGCTTGTTCCAAACTAATTTTCATCCTTTGCCACTGTTGTATCTGTCATAGGTCTTCCAGAGAATTTGCAGTGTGGACTCAACCAAGATAACTGCTCAAATGTGTTGATGACTTAGATCAGGGGTGACCAAAATTTTTGAGCCGCGGGCTGGTCACATGGTTCCTCCAACAGGAAGCGGAAGTAAAACGCGCAAAAACGCTGCCATAAATGCACCTGCACCTGTCAAATGTGTTTACAACAGTCATGGGTGCATTTATGGCAGCATTTTGAGCATGCAAGTTTTGCTTCTGGGAGCGGTGAGGGCACCGGATATTTGGTGCGGTGGGCTGGATCTGGCCCACAGGCTGTAGTTTGGCCACCCCTGACTTAGATGTTTGCAGACATTCAGGAGATTTGGGCAAAGCTTCATTCTGCTTAAATGTTTGTGTATCCTTTTTCAGAGCCCTTCTCTTGCCCGAGTCAAGATTGAAGAAGCAAAGAGGGAATTGGTGGGTATTCTTGTATTAATCAGTTACTGTATCTTAATTGTACTGGTGAGCAAAGACATTGGAACTAATTTTGGCACTGCGTTTCCTATATTATTGTGTAGGGAGTAGAGGCATTGCCCTGCAAGGAGCAAAACTGCTTTTGTCCTAGAGCTGGCTGCGGTGGCTCAGTGGTTAAGAAGCTCGCCTTCTTAGCTGGAAGGCCGGCAAGTCGGCAGTTTGAGACCCAGGGATGGATTGAGTGTCCGTCTGTCCCAGCTCTTGGGGACATGAAAGGAGCCTCATTCAGCTGACCCCTGAGTGGAGTTTCTCCCACAAAAATCCTTTCAACCCAGAATAATTTCTGATTTGAATGTATTATTATGGTATGTCCAAGAGCCAGCAACGAGATATCGCCACATAAATATTGAAATGTCAACCTTTTGCTTTATTTCCTTCTCCCAAATTATTTGCACTTCTGTGAAAACAGAAGGTTATCAAGGAGATCTGTGTACTGGCATTAGCACATTACTGTGGCACCGATGGCCTGAACCTGATAGTTCATATTGTTTAAGGAAATGAGAGAAATCCAGAAGTAACAGAACATGATAATGTAGTGCTCTAGTCCCGTGATGGTGAACCTTGGCACTCCAGATGTTCTTGGACTTCAATTCCCAGAAGCCCAAGCAAATGGGTTTACTGCGATTCATCCGGCCTGCACTGCCCTCGTTGCTTCTGGAAGTGGAAGTAAAATGCGCCCGTATGGAGGAAGGGTTAACCCGGAAGAGTCTTAACCGCATGGGCGCGTTTTACTTCCACTTCCGGGAGTGATGAGGGCAGCGCGGGCCGGATGAATCGCAGTAAACCTATTCGTGTGGATTCACTGGGTGCTTGGGCTTCTGGGAATTGAACTCCAAGAACATCTGGAGTGCCAAGGTTCACCATCATGGCTCTAGTCCTTTGTAAGGCCACTTAGCCCCAGTGGAACAGTGCAGCCAGAAATCTTAGTGTTAGAAACAAATATGCTGCTTGTATCTCTGTTTTTCCACAATCCCTTGGAACTTCCTTTAATAGGTTCAGATCTGCCCTTGATGATTATTCCCATTTAAGGCCCAACCCAGTGACTTTTCTATACAGTCAATAGCAGTTCCCTTTCTGGTTCTTTAATCTTCAGTTATGGGGTACACAGAAAGATCCTCCTCGAAGATTGTGGTATTTTTGAACCACAAGTGGGTAGACCCTGGTAATGGCAACCTTGTGTTGCCAGCTAACCTTTCTCATGCTAGGTCAGGCGAAAGGAACTATAGAATAAAAACACCAAAAAGTACCTTCATTTTGGCAGTTTCACGCTTGGCCTAGACACGGAAGAAGAATCTTCAGTTATGCTTATTGTATTAACATTCTTTTTAGTTAACATTCTTTCACTTTGATGTCGTTTTCTAAAATGTGTCAACTTTTTTTTTTACTATGAACACTTGAATACAATGGGTGAGATGAAAAAGTCCATGAAATTGGATGTGAAAAGGGATGATGAAAAGGACTATGTATGGATTACACAATCTGTAGATGCCCTAAAACAGAGGTAGCGATAAAGGAGGAAAACACTCCCAAAGCAAAAGTCAATGACGGCGTGTAAGAGTTTTAATGCAGTTGTATTGTATTCTATGTGTAGTAGGTCACTATGCTGCATACAAAAGCAGTGCAATCACTCGGTTCCAGTAGCACTTATTCAATGCATAAGTAGATAGAAAACTAGAAAGGCTGTATAAAAAGTCTCATCTTAAACTGTGTACCCCGGTGAGAGTGACTGCGCTTAAATGAGAATGTAGACTTCTAGGCGATGTCCTTCCGGTATTCGGACATTTCGAAGACTTTCTCAAGCGTCTACAATATAAAATACAATGCAAAATATAGCTCTTGGTCTCTGTACATGTACATGTTCATTACATAATAATAATAATAATAATAATAATAATAATAATAATAATAATAATAATAATAATAATAATAATAATAATAATAATAATAATAATAATAATAATAATAATAATGCAATACAGTTCGCAACATAGAACTGAAATGTAATATGGTATACAGTATCTAACATAGATTATAAGTAAATCATGAGTAAATCAAGACTGGATCGAGCAGTTTGTGCCTGGAAGGGCAAATATATGTTCAACATGAGTCTAAGGCAATAAGTCATAAAGTGCTCATATCGATCCATAATTACATATAGGTCCGCGACAGAGCGAAGTGAACATGTAGATAAATAGTGAAAGAGATACATACCTAAATGTATATGTGTATATATTTCGCGCATTTCACACCTCTTAAAGTCTTATGTCGTGTGCTCGCGTTATGTGTGTGAGAAATTCTTTTCTTTATATAATTTAATTTCCACTCACTCATGTGTGGTGAATTAATGCTGTAATCAGGCAAATCTCTATAGGCCTGTGTGGAAAATTGCTATACAAGGAGGTAAGTAGCTGTTCTGCAAAGAGAACCACTGCCCTTAAGGGGGCCTGTGACTGGAACATGGTGGTAATGATATATACAACCAGATAGAATTTATAGAAAAGATGAAAGTTCCCAATCTGTATTTAAACCATGTGGTATTAAGGTATTAAACCAGTGAATATAGAAGGCTTCTCTTTGTAGCAGGACCTTTTCAATATTCTTGATATGATATTTGTTTGGAACGATGGTTTCCAGCACGATGATTTTGAGGTCCCCTAGTTTATGCTGTTTGTTCAAAAAATGGTTGACAAGAGGTGCTGTGATATTCCGGTTCCTAATCCGCGAAAGATGTTCGCCCAAGCGTATTTTAAGAGGGCGACTCGATTGTCCCACATAGCCCAATTGACATGGACAGATTATCATATATACAGTGTCTTTCGAATTGCAATTGGAGGAGGAGGATAGTTCTAAGGTATAATCACTTGATGGTATTTTAATTGTTTTAGCACATATCATGTGAGCGCAGTATTTACAATGTCCGCAGCGATGGTGTCCTGTGAAGGGAGTGGATCGTCTGTTGTGTGGGGAAGAGATGTCTGCTCGAGAAAGGAGGTTGGAAAGTGACTGAGTTTTCCTGAATCCTATCAGTGGTTTTTGCTGGCACCCCGGTATCGTGTCCAATATATGCCAGTGCTTGTTAATGATACGTTTAATTTGGTAGCCAATGGGGTGTAGTCTAAGGACCAAAACAATCTTTGGTATGGTTTCGTTTGATCCGTGTGTCTTTTAAACAGGGAATTCCTAGTGCGTGAGTCAGCTTTAGTCCGTGCATTTGCAATTATTTGTTCTGGATATCCTCTCCTGGCAAGAGTGGTCGAAATATCTTTAGCTGCAACTCTTAAAATTCGCCCTCTTAAAATACGCTTGGGCGAACATCTTTCGCGGATTAGGAACCGGAATATCACAGCACCTCTTGTCAACCATTTTTTGAACAAACAGCATAAACTAGGGGACCTCAAAATCATCGTGCTGGAAACCATCGTTCCAAACAAATATCATATCAAGAATATTGAAAAGGTCCTGCTACAAAGAGAAGCCGGTTTAATACCTTAATACCACATGGTTTAAATACAGATTGGGAACTTTCATCTTTTCTATAAATTCTATCTGGTTGTATATATCATTACCACCATGTTCCAGTCACAGGCCCCCTTAAGGGCAGTGGTTCTCTTTGCAGAACAGCTACTTACCTCCTTGTATAGCAATTTTCCACACAGGCCTATAGAGATTTGCCTGATTACAGCATTAATTCACCACACATGAGTGAGTGGAAATTAAATTATATAAAGAAAAGAATTTCTCACACACATAACGCGAGCACACGACATAAGACTTTAAGAGGTGCGAAACGCGCGAAATATATACACATATACATTTAGGTATGTATCTCTTTCACTATTTATCTACATGTTCACTTCGCTCTGTCGCGGACCTATATGTAATTATGGATCGATATGAGCACTTTATGACTTATTGCCTTAGACTCATGTTGAACATATATTTGCCCTTCCAGGCACAAACTGCTCGATCCAGTCTTGATTTACTCATGATTTACTTATAATCTATGTTAGATACTGTATACCATATTACATTTCAGTTCTATGTTGCGAACTGTATTGCATTATTATTATTATTATTATTATTATTATTGTTATTATTGTTGTTGTTGTTATTATTATTATTATTATTATTATTATTATTATTATTATTATGTAATGAACATGTACATGTACAGAGACCAAGAGCTATATTTTGCATTGTATTTTATATTGTAGACGCTTGAGAAAGTCTTCGAAATGTCCGAATACCGGAAGGACATCGCCTAGAAGTAAGTCTACATTCTCATTTAAGCGCAGTCACTCTCACCGGGCTACACAGTTTAAGATGAGACTTTTTATACAGCCTTTCTAGTTTTCTATCTACTTATGCATTGAATAAGTGCTACTGGAACCGAGTGATTGCACTGCTTTTGTATGCAGCATAGTGACCTACTACACGTAGAATACAATACAACTGCATTAAAACTCTTACACGCCGTCATTGACTTTTGCTTTGGGAGTGTTTTCCTCCTTTATCGCTACTGCAACACCCCAGCCGCTTCACTTTACTAAAACAGAGGTAGCCAACCTATAGCCCGTGAGCCGAACCTGGCCCATGGCACCATTTCATGTGGTTCATGCTGCCGCCACACCGGAAGCAGAAGTGGACGCGGACACGTTTATGGCAGTCATAAAATGTGCCTGTGCAAACGTGTCTGCGCCTGTCGTAAATGTGTTTATTACAGCTGTGGACACATTTTACGGCAGCGTTTATGGCAAGGGGAACCATGTGACCCACTCAGCTGTCCGGGGACGTGGGCAGACCCACAGTGTAATAGGGTTGAAAACCTCTGCTCTAAAGAAATGTATTGGACAAACTCCAACTGAAAATGTTAGCTTAAGTGCAGTAGTGGAGGTTTTGAACTGCTACCAGTAAAGAGGTCATTTCTTGTCTCCTGCGCATGGTGTACAGCACAAATAACTGCCAAAGTCTTAACCAGTGGCATTGTGTTGCTAAGATTGACATTGTTGGACTTACACAAGAACATGTAAGTACTGTAATAGGAGACTGGCCATTGCTGTTGGCTAGAACATGCTTTTACAGACCCAGAAGGCTTAGGGCAGTCCTGTATGGCACCTTCTTGGCAGTTCGTTCTAAGTAGATTTCCATGTAATTGAGCTTGTAGGTTCAAAGGTGTGGGGTCACATAAAAAGAATGGAAATGTATCAAGCCCGAAGGAGGTTTGTGTATTGACAAAGTAGATCAGAGAAGAAATATTCCATAGAATTCACTACTGCGTGCTTGAATTGAGCTGGTAGAGGTGGTGGTGCTAGGACATGTCTGCTTGGTTGCGTGTGATGACTGTGGAAGTAGGCTGTCCTCATGCTGGACCTGAAACTGAGAAATAGGTTTCCTCTCTTGCTTATTTGGCCCCTACAGTACAACTACTGCATTTGTTATGCAGTAGAGATCTAACTCTTGCGATAAAGATCCGAATAGCGTGATGTTACATATTCCCGGTGTTGCTATATGGAGTTGAAGCTTGGACATGGACTAAACCATCTGAAAGGAGAATCAAAGCTTTTGAAATGTGGATCTGCAAATGGCTGCTAAGGATATCAGGGGCTGACCATGTGACTAATGTAGAAGTATTGCACCGGATGAATAAAGAAAAAGAACTCTTTAACACCATTAATCAAAGAAAGCGCCAATACCTTGGCCATATCATGAGGAACAACATAAAGTATGGAATCCTCCAACTCGCTCTGCAAGGAAAGATCCTTGAGAGGCCTTGGATGTCAAAGGACTTCATGGCTGAAGAACCTGAGAGACTGGTGTGACATGTCCGCGGAAGAACTATTCCGTGGAATTAAGAATAGGAAGACTATCACCATGATGGTAGCCAATATCCGGGACGGATACGGCACCTGAAGAAGAACAGTACAACACTTAAGTTGACGTCTCTGGAAAGGTTTTGAAGAAACCTAGGGCAAACCCCATGTATCTTGGATGATTTACTTCATTTTCTTTGTCTGCTTCCCCCAGAGTTATGAGAAGGGGTTGTGTGCATGTTAAAAAGCTGAGCTGTTCTCTCAATACACAGCGTTTGGTGGGTTTCAACTGTGCCATATGGCGATTCTTCTTCTATCCCAAACACTAAGTCCCTGATTTTTCTCTTGCTCTTTCTAGGAAGCACTTGAGACAGAATTTGCAACAAAGGTGGATATGATGGCTTGTTCAGTAACTTTACCTACCAAACGTCCATTTACCTAACAGGCCTGGGATGGAAAGAAAGGCATAGTTATGTGAATGGTAATTTTTCTGTCTTGTCCTCACTTGTGATATCATGCTGTCTCCTTTGTATTCACTTCTCCAACAAATGCAATACTTATAAAAGAAATTTGTTCAGCTTTCTTTTGTATGTAGTCATTTTTCTTTGCCCTGAGAGCTTTGTTTCTTGTTCGTTTTCAGTGAATGAGATTTACAAAAATAGTGCGGCCACCTCATTTGCCAGTTGTCCTCAAGGTGGTGCTGCAAACAGATGAAAGAGCAATAATATTCCATTGTTTAATCAACTTTAGCAGAATTTTATTCACAACCCCCCCCCCCCCCCAAAAAAAAAACTGCTTAGAAACATTTAAAGACAGTATTTACCCTGCCTGTTCCTGGCTCTTACTACTTGTAGTGAGAATTACCCAGCACCCTTGCATTCTTGAGTAGCTGGTAGAGACTTAAGTGTCGCAAAGTCTATGGTAGATCTCTAGCAAGCAGTGAGGCGGTACTGTGAGAAATTTAAAATGCATCCTTACACTTGCTCTTTTCTAATTCCTACTTTGCTGCCATTCTGCCACTCAGTCTTCTGAGCTGCAGTCTCCATTGAACTGATGATGGAATCAAGGTATATTTCAGTCTCTTCATTGTCAGCATTAAAGTTGTGTAATCAGGGTTGCCATATGTACCGTTTTCCCAGGATTTTCCTGGGTTCAAGGTGTCCCGGCCGGTTCAAGAAAAAACATGTAAAAGTCCCGGATTTTTAAATTTGAACAAAGGAAACAAGATCACCTCTCACCAAGAGATTTTTGCAAAGAGTTAATTCACTGCCTCCCTGCCTTTCTTTCAATTATTCTGCTTGAAACCGGCGAAGGCAAAACAGCACCCTGAGAAGCCCACTGGGGAGGGGAGACACTTGTAAGAAAGATAATTGAAAGAAAGGCACGGAGGCAGTGAAATAACTCTTTGCAAAAATCCCTTGGCTCACCTTGAAGTTTGGGGGACAAGGAGTCGTCCTCAGCCCCTTTCCTCAAAAGCTGGGAGGGAGCAAGAAATACCCATATCTAAGAAGCCAAACCTCCACAAAGGGTTAATTGCATAGGGTTGGTATTCCTAGAGAGGAAGGGAAAAGGGTGGACAGAAAGTGAAGAGTCCTCCATCACAAAGGTCCTCCTCCAAAATAAGTCCCTTCCTGTCTCCTGCTTTTCTCCTTCCGGAGGGAAACAGAGGCACCATGGACTGCATTGCCATTCTGTGCCCCTCTTTAGAACTTTCTTCCAAGGGATCCTTGTGTGGGGTTTGCGGGTGTATCTACTTCAGTGGGGTATGTGTGAAGGGGAGAGTGGGGTGCCCTCAGGGGGAGGAAGGGTGGTTTCAAGAGTGGCCCAATAAATTTTATTAAAAATAAATAAATATAAAAATAGAACCATCAAGAATAGTCTTTTGCAAGAAGAATCAAATGGGGAAAAACCTCTTGACTACCGTTTATTTTAAACTGACGAAGGTTGTCCACCCTGGAAGGGGATTCCGCGGGGTATTAGAGCCGCGGTCTCCCTGACAGCCCCATCCGATGCATACGCCGTTTGAAGAATGCAATGATGTCACGTGGCTGTCCTGGTTTGGCGGGAGAGAATTATGGCAACCCTATGTGTAATTCTTCTGTAGTTTTGATTTTTGTCATCTTAACATTCAACTGCAGTCCTGCTTTGGCACTTTATGCATTTCCCCTGAAAGTTGTTTCAAATCGTTGGTGCTTTCTCCCAGCAAGATGGTGTCATCTGCATATATTACTGATTTTCTTCCAATTTTTACTGTCCCTTTATCTGAATGTAGTCCAGCATTCTGCATGATATGTTATATGCACAGATTAAACAGATAAGGGGATAAATTGTCTATAGGAAACCATTTTGTCTTTCCATGCTCTGTCCTAATGGTACCTTCATGTCCACAATACATGTTATATATCAGAATAATCAATTATATTGAACATTATCAATCTATTGGCCATTATTTGTTTTCCATAGTTGCTGGCATATTTGTGTTAGGCTTTTGATTAACTCTCTGTGATTTGAAATACAGTGATACCTCATACAACGTCCAAACTTGGTTCCACAAGTTTGGACTTTATACGGATTTGGACTTTGTATGATGCATGCAAAATCCTTGCCTCGTACAACGTCGTTTCCATAGAGATACATTGTACTGTAACAGCACAGACTTCAGGGCAAAGTCAAGGAAACAGACAGGAAACTGACAGAACTTTAAGAAATCATTGTCTAAAGGCTAAAAACATTACAAAAACATGTCAAACAACCCTGATTGTCCAAGAACCTGAAGAATGCTGCAAAAATCCCAGGAATGCTTCTAAAAATTCTGACGAAAAAATTCAAAAAAATCCAAAATCGTGCTCAAAACCACTCCTAAACACTCTTCGCCTTGTGCAAAACCCACAAAAGCAATGCATGCATGCATCCTGCCTTTTATACTGCCCAGGCACAGTGAAACCTGGGAAAAACCCCAGTGCCTCATACAAAGTCGCACTGTACACTTATATACTCTTGGTAATCTATTTTTTTCTAGTGTTTGCATTTCAATTTCTAGAACTGCAGGTTCTTCATCATAGGATTCCTCTTCAAAGGAGTCTGTCATCCTTTTATCTCTTCTATTACAGGTCATCAGTAAACTGTTTCCACTTGTCTCTTTATTTTCTCCTGGTCAGATAGTGTGCTTCCCTGTTGGTCATTCAGCATTTCCAATCTAGCTTTAAATTCCTCTTTTCTTTCTCGGATTGGCTGGAAGAGATATCTTGGTTTTCCTCTTTTGTTGTTCTCTGTTTCCTTGCTCTGTTATTGTAATAGTTCTCTTATCTTTATGGAAAAGTTGCTGAAAACTGCATCCAGGGCTCTCTCCCTATTTCTGTCTCCTACTACTACTACTACTTTTGCTTCTCGCCTGTCCTTTAGAATTTTAAGCAGAATTTAGGAGCAAGTAGATCTTGCCTGAGACTTGGATTGATAGCAACTCCTTTTCATATGTTGGGAAATATGCTGTTCCAAAAAATGAAGGGAACACCTAAGCAACACAATGTAATCCCAAATCAATCACACTTTTGTGAAATCAAACTGTCCACCCTGGTAGCAACACCAATTGACAATCAATTCCACATGCTGTAGTGCAAATGGAAGAGACAACAGGTTGACATCAGAGGCAATTAGCAAGGCATCCCCAATAAAGTGTGGTTCAGCAGGAGGTGACCACAGACCACTTCGCAGTTCCTTTGCTTTCTGACTGATGGTTTGGTCACTATTGAACGCTAGCGGTGCCTTCACTCTAGTGGTAGCATGAGACAGAACCTACAACCCACACAAGTGGCTCAGGTAGTGCGGCTCATCCAGGATGGCACATCAATGCAAGCTGTGGCATGAAGGTTTGCTGTGTCTGCCAGCGTAGTGTCCAGAGCATGGAGGCGCTACCAGGAGACAGGCCAGTACATCAGGAGACGTGGAGGAGGCCGTAGCAGGGTAACAACCCAGCAGCAAGACCACTACCTCCGCCTTTGTGCAAGGAGGAACAGGCGGAGCACTGCCAGAGACCTGCAAAACGACCTCCAGCGGGCCACCAATGTGCATGTGTTTGCTCAAACGGTCAGGAACAGACTCCAGGAGGGTGGTATGAGGGCTTGACGACCACAGGTGGGAGGTGTGCTCACAGCCCAATACTGTGCAAGACGCTTGGCATTTTTCAAAGAACACCAAGATTGGCAGGTTCGCCACTGGCACCTGTGCTGTTCACAGATGAAAGCAGGTTCACACTGAGCACATGTGGCAGACGTGGCAGGGTCTGGAGACGCCGTGGAGAACGTTATGCTGCCTGCAACATCCTCCATCACGACCAGTTTGGCGGTGGGTCAGTAATGGCCCTGGAGGGCCACACAGCCCTCCATGTGCTTGCTGAAGGTAGCCTGACTGCCATTAGGTGCCGAGATGAGATCCTCAGACCCCTTGTGAGACCATATGCTGGTGCGGTTGGCCCTGGGTTTCTCCTCATGGCTGGAGTGTGTCAGCGGTTCCTGCAAGATGAAGGCATTGATGGCCCGCCCGTTCCCAAGACCTGAATCCGGTTGAGCACATCTGGGACATCATGTCTCGCTCCATCCACTGATGCCATGATGCACCACAGACTGTCCTGGAGTTTGGGGTTGCTTTAGTCCAGGTGTGGGAGGAGATACCTCAGGAGATCATCCGCCACCTCATTAGGAGCATGCCCAGGCATTGTAGGGAGGTCATACAGGCACGTGGAGGCCACACACACTACTGAGCCTCATTTTGACTTGATTTAAGGACATTATATCACAGTTGGATCAGCCTGTAGTGTTTTCTTCTACTGTCACTGTGAGTGTAACTCTTAAATCCAGACCTCCATGAGTTGATGAATTTGATTCCCATTGTTAAGTTCTGCGTGATTTTGTTGTCAGCACATTTGACTACAGTGTGTGAACAACAATAAGAATACAGTATTTCAGTCATTCAGATTGTGGGGTGCCTTATTTTTGTGTGCCCTTTATTTTTTTGAGCAGTATACATATTTTCATGGATCATATGACCTGATCCATGAAAGCTAACATTAAAATGCAGCAGTTAGTTTTTAAAGTGCCATGTTTTTTGTTTACTCTCTGATATGCTTGAAACACAGACTAACACGGGTACTACAGTATTCCAAAAAATTCAAATATGCAGGGCGGACAGTCCTCCATTCAAATGGTTGCCAAAGGACAGTACTTTTGAAGGTGTCCTCCTCCATTGGAAGGATTTGCTGAAAGCATAATGAGAAAAATAAATACATATTTTAAAAAAATCAGAGATGCCGCCCTTAAATATCAACTGTTGTTTGTACATTTCTAGTTTGAACTGCTGTATGCTGCCCAGAGTAGGAAACTGTCCCAGTCTAAAAGTTTAATAAATAAGAGATAGACTTTAAAGTTGATCGTCCATAGGTAGAAGTACCTCACACCTAGAAAGACACACATAAGCAACTTCCTCAGTTTCTCCCACACCCAAATGGTTTCTAGTTAAGTTTACATGACAATCCGATGCAAAAGCAGAAATGTATCCATTAGCACATGTGATTTTTATGAAAACCAGTGACACCTTTTGCCCTAGTTTTTAGAAGTACATGTCTGTTGAAGTTGTCTTGGTTCTGCAGGATTGCGTTATGTAAAATGATGTTATTACCGAGAATTAATTTTTATTTGAAGCCTGCTGATCCAACTAAATGATAAGGAAATCAAGGAATTTCAAAATTTGTTGAATAATTTTTGTAATGGTGGAAAGAAGCCTAGAATTGTTAAAAAATTGTGGCATTTATCTCAGAAAGAAGGAGGACTAGGATTGCCAAAATTTGAGGAATTACTATAGAGCTTTTCAAATTAAAAATATTGTGAAAATCTTAGCGAGGGAAAAGGTTATATGGGAAGAAATGGAGATGAGGGAGTTAAATCGAATGGGGAAAATGATTTTTTTAGATGATAAAATGGGGAAAATAGTTATAAAAAATAAAATGATGAAGACATTGTTAGGAGTATGGAAAAAGGTGAAGATGGAATTGGCCCCAGATACATCTCCTATAACAGAAATTGAGGATATTAAAAAATTTCCAATACAAATTGATAAAAGGGTGAAAGAAGTTTTATTGAGAAATGATGTTTTCCTGCTGAAAGACTGGATACGGGTTTGTAAAGATGGAGAGAGAAAAGTAGATTTGTTTGCACAATTGCGGTTGAATTGGTTCCAGATTGCATTGGTAAATAAGTGGAATAGTAAATATTTGACGGAATTTATCATGCTTCAAAAATGAATTTCTCACACTTCAAACCCATTCTGGTAAATGGTTTTCGAGAAAATTCATCATCAGGAAGATTAACAATTATCCTTTCGCGTCAATGGCCTCACCCGGTTACTCTTTCAGTCATCAGTGTGAGAAATTCATTTTTGAAGCACGATAAATTCACGTGTTGGACTGTTCCATGAAGTGAGAGAAATTCATTCTTCATGCATGACAAAATTACATGTTGGATTGTTCTATATTTGACTATAAGAGACTTTTATTTTGAACTCCTGTTGAGGAAATAATTGGTTTAATTTCAGTGAATATAAGGAATTTATTTTGAAGAAATACTGAATAGAAGTACATCTTTGTTTACAGCCAGAGCCAGCGCTGTCTGCGTCTACAGATGATTATGTGGACATGTGGCAGGCATTTATTTATCGTATAATGAACTTCACTTGTCTACATTAACGTTGATATATACAGGTGAAACTCGGAAAATAAGAATATCGTGCAAATGTTCATTCAGTTTACTTAAAAGGTGAAACAAATATATGAGACTCATTACATGCAAAGCGAGATAGTTCAAGCCTTACTTTGTTATAATATTGATGCTTATGTCTTACAGCTTATGAAAAACCCCAACAACCCCCCCCCCATCTCATGTACCCCATAACCACATAATCTCATGTACTCTGTACGCCATGATCATCACAATCATAATGAATTAAGGCACATCTCTGGCTTTGCATGTAGTGAGTCTATATCTCAAATATTTGTTCCACCTTTTAAGTGAAATGAATGGACATTTGCACGATATTCTAATTTTCCTTGTTTCGTCTGTACAGTAAAGTACAAATTGTCCATCTCAAGGTTCCTAGCTAGAGTTCCACGTCCAGGGTTTGAAAGCCATTGATTGAAAGGCTTCATCTGTGGTACTACTATGAGGATGCTCCAATGTGCCTCCAAAGGACACCTAAATATAATGTGGTCCATGTGGTGTGGTGGTGATCTTCTCCAGTCACATTGGGGAAGAGGAGGACTTCCATTCCCCATCATGCGTACCATGTATGGTACTATCTTAATTGGCGTTTCTGTAGCTGTTTTAAATTAAGGGGTATGCCTTATTCGAGTTGATATATAGCAACCGAGAAATTTCGTTGTTCCCGCAAGGGGACAATGACAATAAAGATTTATCTTTATCTTTAATGTGAACAGAGTGGCTTCTTCGCAATTATTTACCACACACAGCCTCACAGACTGTCTCCAGCGCATGCGCTATTGCACTTGCCCTGCCCCCCCCCCCCGTTTTTTTGGCGGTTACGACCGTTAGTTACGCAAGCTCGGCTCTCCCGCCCTCTCTGAGGGAGGAGGCCAGCTGTGCGGGGGGGGAGGGGAGGGGGTTGTGGGAAGAGAGAGAAGCTGCCGCTTCGTTTTTCCCGCTCTTTTCTGGCGGGGTTGTGTGTTCTTCTGCCGAGAACCGCTGGGTGTCGCTGTTGCCGTAGTGGGCGCTCTAGCCCCTCCTTCCTTGTTTCTCTCTGGCTTCGTCTGCCAGCCGTTCTCTCCGGCCGGCTTCCCTCCTCGTCGCTTCCCCTTCCCTCCGCCGCTTCCCTCACACGCACCTCGTCGCCAGCCGGCGGCGGCGGCGGCTCCCGGAAGTGACGTTTGCGGCTGGTGGAGAGCCGAGCTCAGCGGCCTCCCTCTCCCCTGCGGTGACATTTCTACCCTCCGTCCGGCTCTCCCTCGTTCCCCTCCCTGAGGAGGCGCCGCCGAGGGTGGGTGGGCTGAGGCGGAGGGAGGGGCGCCGGCTCCGGCCCCTCATGGTCCACCTGGCCTTTCCCGCAAGGCCTGAGGCCTGGAGGACGAAGGCGAGGAGGAGCAGCAGCAACAACCACCGAAGAAGTAGGGGCGGTGGTGGAAACCCCGGCCGTGGAGGCCCCGGTGAGTGACTCACTTAAAACCTCCTTTAAAAAAAAAAAGCCAGCCACTGCCCCTCCCCCCTCCACATTACCCCTTTGGGATGCCCCCCCCGCTCAATATGGCATTGGGGGGGGGGAATAGTCAGTATAATAGTATAATCTAGTCAGAAATTATTTTGCGTTGAAAGGATTTTTGGGGGGTGGGAGAGTGGTTTAACCTTCTATTGTCGACCTCCCCCCCCCCTTTTCCCAAATCCTGTGACTAAGAGGACAGGTAGAGAAGAAGATGGCCCCCAAGTTTATCTCCCTTGTGAATAAACCATAATGGAGGTGGAAGAATGACAATGAAGAAATTAGCTATGCGTTTAGGTACCTCTAGGGGGGGGGGCGGAAACTAGCAGTTCGAAAGCAAGAAATTGCAAGTAGATAAATAGGGACCACTTCGGTGGGAAGGTAAACAGCATTCCGTGCGCTCCGGTGTCTAGTCATGCCTGCCATATGACCACGGAAACGTCTGCAGAAGCAGACAGCGCTGGCTCATTGGCTTTGAAACAGAGATGAGCACTGAACCCTACAGTTGGATACGACTGGCTTTCGAGCAAGGGACACCTTTACCTAATTGGGGGGGGTTCAAAAAGGAGTGCTAGGCGGAAGGTTGGGGCATTTACGCCGGGGCTGTTGGGTATGGCTCCACATCTAAGATCCAGGAGAGAAGTAGCAGCAGCATATGCCTCGAGAATTAAAATTAGAAGAATGACCCTCGACATCCTCTGAATGGAGATGAGCCTCAAGCCTCCCGGCTTAGATCCAGAAAGAGCTTTATGGCAAAAAGAAACATTCTTCAGGGTGCGCAAGAGCAAAACCAAATTAGAAGATGGAGGAAGGAGCTCACTGGACAAGGAATGACATCAAAGGAGGTTATGGGCGAGGAATGGGTCCTCCACTATGTCACGTAGAGGACCCAGAATAGGCTGAGGGTTGGAGTCCCCTACATGTAGGACCAACATGCTCAAATGGGGGCTGCTGGCACACAACAACACACCATGTGAATGGAGAGACGCAGAATCCGGCTCGTTTGCTGGTCTGGCAGTTACTACGTGCGCTGAGGAAGATTTCATTTTGGCCAAAGGCAAAGCCAAGAAATTAGCTTCGTTTTTGCCAGTCCAAAGTTTGATCTGGACATGAAAGAAGTACATACATAGTTGAGGGGAGAGGGTTAAAATTACAGGTAAGGCCAGAAAGGAAGACAGGTTCAAAAATATCTCCCTTTTTTGGCTGCTCTTATCCTGAGTCTTGTGAGGGTGTCTGGTGGCTGAATAATCCTGCCCCAATGGTGAAATAAAGAGATCAAGGGGAGGGGAGGAACTTGGGGGCCTGTATAGAAGCTGCACCTGATGTGCGGTACTATAACCATGAGTCTGCTCTCCCTGCCTCACTTGGCTTGCTTGGTCTTTATGTTTGGCAGAACCCCGAAAATAGGCAAACGTCATGGGAAGTCTTTTACTGTCTTTTCTTCTTCCTCTTTCCTGTGCTGTGATGGTAATTTAGTTTTAAAGGAAGGAAAAGAGCTAGGTGGCTCTCCCCTTGATTCAGCATTTTTAGGGCCCTGGTTTTCTTTCCAGTGCCTTGATGCGTCCCAGTATTTTTTCTTGCGTCACTCAAGGACGGACAGTCTCTCCACCCTGTACAGTCCATTCCTAAGTATGTCATCTCAGACGTTTCAGTAGGACTTGAAGTATATGTACTTGAGTTTAGAGCCTTTGCTGGAAGGCACAAACCAAATATAGTGAATATGAGAGCTCTGAAAGCATAAAAAGAAGCCGTGACATCTACTCTTTTGATGAATTTGAAATCTCACACGTGATAGAAAAGCAACAAACCGTTTCCCTTTCTTTTCTGTTTACTAGCTAATATGCTAAAGTAAAGGTTTCCTCGGTAATTAAATTATGGTTTGTATTTCTTGCAAGAGAAAAAGGAAAGTTTTGTTTAGACTTTTTCTGTGCATTTGGTGTAGGCTGGTTCACAGTAAAACCACGCAAAAGATGGACAGGAAAAAAAGCTGATTTGTTTGAAATGTGATGCGAGAGGAGAGCTTTGAGGATACCCTGAACTGCCAAAGAGACAAACAAGTGGGTCTTAGAGAGCAAGTGAACCCTGAACTGTCTCTGGAGGCAAAAATGATGAAACTGAGACTGTCCTACTTTGGGCACATCATGAGAAGGCAAGACTCTTTGGAAAAGACAGTAATGGTGGGAAAGGTTTAAAACAGCAGGAAATGAATAAGGCCAAACGTGAAATTGATTGGTTTCCTAAGAAAAGACACAAGCTGCAACTTGCAAGAGTTGAATAGGGCTGTAGGGGACATGACATTTTGGAGATCTTTCATTCATGGGGTTGTCTTGCTTTGGAGAAGACTAGATGGCACATAACTACAACAACCCATGTTACAGGAGGCGCACATGTGTGTGCGTATGCACGTGCGTGTGCACACACAATTTCCTTAATGCAGCTTCAAGAGTGCATATGTTTGTGTTAATCCATTCTATGCCACCAGTTTCTATTGAAAATTAATCCTGGTTTGGATGCTGATTGTTACTTTTCTAATAGAATAATAGAATATGTACTGGCTCTCTCCCTCCCACCTAGTAAAGCTGGAAAAGTCATATTTTTGACTTCCACCCCCATATTATATACTGAACATATTGTCAATTGTTGGAGACAATGAAAATAAGCCAGAGGTGTAACTGAAATTCAGCTGTCTGACCTAGAGGATTCTTTTTAGCTTGTTTAATAACAGTGAATAATAAATATAACTGCTTTGAATTTCTGTGACCTGACACATAGCTTTAGCGAAGCTTAATTTTAGCCCTTTGGGATGTTGAGTAAGAATAGTGATTATGATAAGTTACTTATGCAGTCATAGTCATAATGTTGGAGGAGATCTTCTGGAATGCTTGTAGCAATATGTGGAGTTATTGGTGAGATCATAATGCAGCAACAATTTGAAAAGGACTCAGTACAAGCTTAATTTTGTGTAATGTAATCAGATTCATAAAGAATTGACCTGTTTTGCCAGTGACAACATTCTAGATGTCCAAAGGCATGTTGTTTTTCTTTTTTAAAAATAATAATAATGTTTTTGACAGCTTTGACTTAAGAGAAGCACAAATAAAATAAAACTATTCATGCAATGTTTGAGAAATGGAAACAGAAACTTTAGCCATTTTAAAAAGGGCAGAACTGAAAATTTCATTTTGATACCATTTGCTTGCGGTAAAATGTTGGGCTATATCCTTTATTTTCATGTTCAATTTATAATAATTGGTGAATTCATGGTATTCTTCTGTGAATATTACATTATTTTCAGTTTAGATTTAAAAAGCTTCAGAGTTCATATTTCATTTAAATGACCTGCTCATTTATATGATAGATTATAAAATCATCTTCTGTGTCTAGGTCAGATGTGAAACTGCCAAAATGAAGGCACCTTTTGGTGAGCTCATTCTGCAGTTCCTGTCACCTAACCTAGTGTTAGAAAGATTAGTTGGCAACACAAGGCTGCCATTACCAGGGTACGGCCAGTTGTGGTTCCAAAATACCACAATCTTCAAGGAGGCTCTTTCTGTGTGCCTTGATTATAAAACGACCAACTATTACTGCTTGCATATTTGTTGAAAACTCAAAGTCTGTCTTTGTTTCTCCTGTACATGCTTTGGGTGTCTAGCCCCTTTTTTACTGAATACTTAGCAATAGCAATCTCTAGAACAATTTTGTTGTATAATGCAAGGTAATTATGAGAACGAAAGGCTAGGAAAATGTCTTTAAGCAAGTTGAATATTCACATGTACAGTATCTATTTGGATCCTCACCACCTGTGACTGCACAGAGTTGTAATGGTTTGAAATTCCAAAGGCAGGTGAAGAGCCTTGTGGCCTATATTTACATTTAGTTGTTTTCTCTATTTCTAGGCCAGTCACAGAACTGCCAGCCTTCCTTTGTGGCAAGGGCATAACAACAAAATTAAAATATTGCTTGGTTTTCCTGTCCTGCATAATTGGAACTGCCCCAGTTCAGTTAAAGTATTTCTGTGGATTATTTTTTTTTGGCTTGCATATGCAGATGTATGTTTTTGAGATGGTAAAGAAAAATGCAGACTGTTCTTCTGATTATGTGAAACTTAAATTTATCCATATTTAAAACATGTTGAGCACTGTAGCATATAGTTTATATAAACCTATGCAGTTATATTTTATATTATTGCCTCAGTAAGTAGCACAAATTAACAGTCATGTGGTCTGTAGGGAGTTGATAAGAATGGTATAATCTATTACCAAGAAGTTGGTTAAAAGTGCCTGGCTATTAATATTTTAAAAAATGCTGTGAAGTTCTGGAAGAACTTACGAAAACTTCACAGTACTGTATATAGTTTTTCTAAAAAGCACATGAGAGGTAAACAAGGGTGCTTCTTAAATAGTTTTGAAACCTGATAGTTTCTTTAAATTATTTAAACCTTTGCAGGCTCTAATTCTGGATGACCTCTTCCTATGCTACGCTGGCTATTAAGATAAAATAGAGAAGAACCAAGAGGGCATAGATATTTTTTGTTCTTCTTTCATGTCTTGATGAAACCCTGGACTTCGAAAATGAAGCCACTTTCTTGGCTATGTTGTTGGCCAAACCTAAGTCCTCATCAGTGCATGTTTCTGGCAGTAATCGGCATACCAGTAAATGAGACGGATTCTGTATCTCTCTACATTCACACAGCGTGTTAGTATCCACCAACAAACCCCCACTTGAGCATGTTGGTTTTGCATTTAGGCCCACGGTGGCATTTCATGTGGCCCTCCACCGCCTCCACAACATCCGGAAGTGCCATGTGGTGGAGGAAGGGCAAAATGGCCGTCCAGCCTACAAAGCTGTCTGCGAGAGCATGACCTGGCCCCCAACTTAAAAAGTTTGAGAACTCCTGATTTAGGCACTCCAACCCTCAGCATATTCAGGGTCCTCCAAGTGTTGTAGAGGAGGTTGAGTTCCTCAGCCATATCTTCCTTTAGTGTTCCTTGTCCAGTGAGCTCCTTCCTCCATCTTCTAATTTGTTTTTGTTTTTGCGTACCGTCAAGAATGTTTGTTCTTGCCATAAAGTTCTTCCTAGATCAGCCAGCGGACCTGAGGCTCATCTCCATTCAGAAGATGTCGAAGGTCATTCTCCTGTTCTCTCGCCATCTCTTGCTACTTCTCTCCTAATCTTAGGTAGAGTGATATACCTTAGTTCCTTTGGTTTGATCTGACGTTAGAAAGATTAGCCAGCAAAGTTGCCACCCAGGCTATGCCTGATTGTATTCACAATCTTCGAGGAGGCTCTTTCTGTGTAAAATGTATAGTTTTAACTATTACCTTAAGGGGCAGTGGATTCAAATGGTAAGAATTGGTATCAGGGAAGATGTAATTCTATTTCAACCTTCTTCTTCTCCTTCCTGTTGGGTGAAACAAAAAGAATTGTGGTAGCTAAGAAGAACCCTGGTTACCATTTCTCAAGTTTGGGAGAATGCTTGAAAGTGAAAGGACCATGTGTACCATGAAAGGTCTCATAGTAGCTGAATTGTACAACACAACTTGCTTAGGCTTTTTTCCGTTAGTACCTGGGAATATGACTTAAAGAATAAGAAAGCGAGCATTAAGAAAGAGAAGCTGTATAATCAGTCTGTAGGGCTATGTATTGGGTAGCTATGTTATCTAGTTACATACAGAGTAGCCCTTTAAAATTTATGATGACCAAAGCTGATATCTTTCAGGTGGGAAACTTTAGCAGTTTAACTCAGGACACCAGGTCTCAATAGGAAAGACCGGTCCATTGACTTGGAGGACACAGACAAGTGCTTTTGCTAGGCAGGTTAGTTTATTTTAGAAGGCAGATGTGTGTAGTATATATGAGGAGGAGCAGTAATTTTGAATAATTGTCTTCAAATCTATAGCATTGTTGTCTTATGGAGGAAGACTTCGCAATACTAATTTGTAATAATGTGTAGACAAAGGATTTTGAATGATGACACATGTGGAATATGAGTAGGTTAGGGCAGGGTTTCTCAACCTTTTCCAGCTGTGGGCCAGACCATGCCCCCTGAGACAGCTGAGCAGGTCGGACACATGGTTCCCCCTGCCATAAAACGCGTCTGCGGCTGTCATAAATGCGTTTATGACAGCCACGGGTGCATTTAGGGTGCATTTTTGGCTGTTTTCACTGCTTCTGGTGGTGGCGGGAGAAAGGGTAACACGTTTTTGGCTGCTTCTGGTGATGGCAGGAGCGAGGGCAGAGGGCCACATGAAATGGTGCTGTAGGCCGGGTATGGCCTGTAACAGGCTAGGCCCAAGTTATTCAACATGGATTCTCTTTGGTTTAAAACTGTCTTAGAATTGCAGCATAGCATCTTTGCAAAGGCCTCTGAATTCCTTCTACAGCCTTATCTTGCAGGTGGCTCAGAGAAGCCGTCTTTTGACTTTCCAGCCCGGCCTGGAATGTTCTTCCTGCGCCAACATCCAGAGCTGGGATTGTTATGAGAACCAGGGAATGTTTATGCCACCCCTGGATGCTGATTGGCTGTATGCTAGTTAGGTAGGCAAAATTCATGTCTTTCTATTAGGCACATGGGTTTGATAGTCAGTTAGTTGGGAGTTCGATTCTACTCTGTTAGAGTGAGAGTTTGGGTATCCTGAGGACCAAGCCAGGTCTCTGGGCCTACCCCAAAGGATTAAACAGGTTTTCTTTCTTTTGTGGGAGAAGTCTGGGTGTGTATTTCCCTAACTGTCTTTTTTGATTAGTATTTTTGAATGCTGATTCTGTATCCTGAAACCTCAAGGAACTACTATTTCTTCAACATGCTTGGTGAACAATAAAACAACTTTTATTTCATCAACAACGCCTGTTCTTTGGGAAGGGGGTAAGGAAAGAGTTAAGCCAGACACCACTGTAACCCTACGCTACCAAAATTAATCTCCAACTCTCCATAATACTTGGCTGGGCACTGCCAAGGCAGATAAGTCCCAGGTAATTTGCGGCCTTCTGGCTGGACAAAGTACAAGCCTGCTGTGTTGTGGTCAGTTGGGAACTGGAGAGGCCCATCTGACAAGGTGCAGGACTGGGCTTGTCTGTTATATGGCCCACGGGCCGTAGGTTGCAAACCCATCTGCTAGGGTGCCATTAACAAACAGCATATACTTTTTAGGGAAGGTGTTGGAGAAGGCAGTGGCGCGTCGGCTGCAGGGGGTACTAGATGAAGCGGATTACCTGGACCCCTTTCAGTCAGGATTCAGGCCTGGATATGGTACCGAGACGGCATTGGTCGCACTGATGGATGATCTCTGGCGGGAGCGGGACGGTGGTCACCCATCCGTCCTTGCTCTTCTTGACCTCTCAGCGGCTTTCGATATCGTTGACCACGGTATCCTTCTGGAACGGCTCCGAGGATTGGGAATCCAGGGCACTGTGTGGTCCTGGTTTTCCTCATTTCTGAGGGGTCGGACCCAGTCGGTGTGGTTGGAGAGTGAGAGGTCCAGTCCTAGGCCCCTCAAATGGGGGTGCCTCAGGGCTCGGTGCTCTCTCCTCTCCTATTTAACATCTACATGAAGCCGCTGGGTGAGATCATTCGTTCCCATGGGGTGCGGTACCATCAGTACGCGGATGACACTCAGTTGTACATCTCGGCCCATGGGGACCCCAGTGATGCCGTCAAAGTCCTTTCCAGGTGCCTGGAAGCTGTTGGGGTCTGGATGGGGGCTAACGGGCTACAACTGAATCCCAGCAAAACTGAGTGGCTATGGATAAGGGGTCCTGCGTTAACCCGGGAGCTACCATCTTTGGTTCTGGATGGGGCTATTTTGTCCCAGACAGACCCGGTGCGCAACTTGGGGGTCCTCCTGGATTTGCGGCTACTGCTAGAAGAACAGGTGGCGGCTGTGACCAGGAGGGCTTTCGCCCAACTTCGGGTGATTCGCCAGTTGCGCCCACTCCTGGACCGGGACTCCTTGCTCATGGTCACTCATGCTCTGGTCACCTCCAGACTAGATTATTGCAATGCGCTCTACATGGGGCTGCCCTTGACGACCATTCGGAGGCTACAGCTGGTCCAGAATGCAGCAGCCAGGGTGGTGATGGGGTGTGGGCGTTATGCCCGTGCTTTGCCACTGCTCCGGGAGCTGCACTGGTTGCCCGTTTGTCTCCGGGTGCAATTCAAGGTGCTGGTTTTGACCTTTAAAGCCCTATATGGTAGTGGGCTGGGTTACCTAAGAGACCGCATCGCCCTGAGGACGTCTGTCTGTCCAACCAGAGCGGACCGGAGAGGCTCTCTAATTGTTCCATCAGCCAGAGGGGCTCGCCTCTCTGGCACAAGGAGGAGAGCCTTCTCCGTGTCTGCGCCGGCCCTCTGGAACCTCCTGCCAACAGAGCTACGTCTCCGGACGGAATTGCTGCCTTTCAGAAAAGAACTTAAAACCTGGCTGGCGGGTCAAGTGTGGGGTGCAGGTGGAAGGGTAACCTCCATTGGGTGGTTGGTGTAGAAGAACTCTTCCCCATGGTGCCTTTGGATCCTGCAGCCCTTGTTTTTAGGGGGTGGGTAGTTTTAACTGTTTTTAACATGTGTTTTTTTAATTTTTATTGTGAACCGCCCTGAGTTGGCTTTGGCCGAGTGAGCGGTATATAAATGTGACAATTAAATTAAATTAAATTAAATTAAATTCTAATAACCATGAGGGAAAGGGTGCCGGGTGGGGTGGGGTGGGATTTGGTTTACACACATTTTCTGTGGCTCAGACTTGCTTGTAGTCACTATTCTTACCGATACAGCTTGCTTCCTCTATTAATGCATAACTTAATTCTCTGCTTACAAAAGATCAGAATTTGTACAATGCATTTATAAATTAAACTCGTTACCATGATTTTCATCTCAACAAGGGTATCATCTATTCAGTATTTAGCTCAAAAAAGTTCTAAGTTGAGACGTGTTTTAGCTCAGTGTGCTGATTGTGACTGACAGACTCAATAGAATTTTATAGTGCTGATGTCACCACGACCCACCTTTCAGTCGCTAATGAAGCCTTTAACTTCCATAACAAAGTTTATATATTTAATAATACTTGACAATGAAGTTTTTTGACCTTGCTGTAGTGTCATTCCACTAGGTATCGCTGTTGGATAATAGAAAGCAGGCAAATATATAAAAAAAGTTCTCAAACTTTTTTTATGATCTCCTCTCTTTCATCTTTTCTACTCTCAGGTTGTACTTTTTCATATTTGTTTTTGAACTAAAGCACTTAGAAGTCTCTAGGAATTCCCTGGACATAATTCAGGGCTTAGTCAAACCTCCTGTCACATGACGAATAGCAGGGCAAGCCTTCCTGGATGTAAAGGACTTTGGATGATATTGTATTCCTGTCCATTAGGCTATAGATTGGGCCTACCAAAGAACTGTGACTCCCAGGAAAACCTGGAACTCCCAAGCAACACCAGAACATCTTCCTATTTTGAAAGCAGATGATGGCTGGATAAGGCAACAGACTGAAATAACTAGAAATATAGTCAGTAAACATGTATTTCTGGGTTGCACCTCCCTTATTTGTGCCAGGGGAGTTCTCTAATACTTTTTGTGAAGCTACTGTCTGTATCCTGTTAACAACCTTTGATCATAAGTAGAGGGATGAGTTGTCTCCTGAACGCCAACCTGCAAAGGGGTAGCCCTCTGAGCCAAGGTCAGTGATGACCATTTAGAGACCGAGTGTCCAAACTGTGACCCAAAACCCACTTACTGTATTTATCTCAAAGTGCCAATACAGCAACAGGGGAGGAAGGAAATGCTCCCATTGGGCTGCTGGGCAGAGGGGTGGGGCAAACTCTGTGCTGGGGGAGGGAGGAAGTGCTCCCATTGGGTTGCTGGGCAGAGGGGTAGGATGAACTCTATGCTGGATGAGAAAGGAAGTGTTCCCATTGGGCTGCTGGGCATAGGGGTGGGGCAAACTGCTGGGGTGAATGCACGGGTGCCCACAGAGAGGGCTTCGAGTGCCACCTCTGGCACACGTACCATAGGTTCGCCACCACTGGCCTAGGTACTTATTCCAAGTATCATTGGCTTTTTTAGTTTCATTTTCCAACTGATTCACCCAATTACAATTTCATTTGCCAAATGACAGTGTGCTCCTTGACTCAGTTGCTAGTAGAATTTGCCTAAAAGCCAAACATGAAATCAGTTATAGAAAGAATACAGGCACTCTGACACATGTATTATAGTCTTCTTATGGAAGCAGAAGTAAAGAGTCAGACAAAAGTAAGAGGCATTCTCTGGGGGTGTATATTGCATAATAAAGTTATTGCTTCAGAATTACGGTATTTTGAAACATAGCCTGAAGAGAGTACAAGTAGATTCTCACACATCTCACACAGGGTTAGCAAATATTTATTTATTGGATGATTTTTAATAGCATCAAGTAGTAGTTTAGGTAGGTTTGTTCTGGATCCTGTAGATCAGGAGTTTTCAACCTTTTAAAGCTGGGAGCCGGGTCACACTCCCCCCCCCCCCGACAGCTTCGGGGGCCGGATGGCTATTTTGCCCTTCCTCCACCACATGGCACTTCCTGGTGTGGTGGAGGTGGTGGGGGGCCACATGAAATGATATTTCTCAGAAGGAGATTATTTCTCATGTCCAGTAGTTCAGGAAAGTGGCGTAATTGAAAGTCAAACCCTTGACCAAGCTCCTGGGGTCCATGACACTGTATCTGATATGATTGTTTTAACAATTTTCAGCATTATTTCTAAAGGCAATAATACTGAGCTATAACCATTGGATTAGAATTTCAGAATAAGAAAAAATCAACATACAAAAAAATACGGTCACATCTAGTAGCCTCTTCTGGTAATGCAATGTGTTTTTAACATACAAATTACCTCGTGGAACAGAAAAAATATCCTATGTAGAGGTTTTACTGTCATATGGAAGAATTATTTAATTGCTAGGATGTACAGTCAGTGGTAGGAGCTAAGATGTAGTTTCCGTTGGGAAACATCAATAGCTAGAATTGTGTTCTATCATTGGAAGGGGGCTGCGGTGGCTCAGTGGTTAAGAAGCTCACCTTGTTAGCTGGAAGGCTGGCATGTCGGCAGTTCAAGACCTGGGTACTGCATGACGGATTGAGTGCCCGTCTCTGTCCCAGCTCTTGGGGACATGAAAGGTGCCTTATTCAGGCATCCCCTGAGCAGAGTTTCTCCAGCAAAAATTCTTTCAACCCAGAATAATTTCTGATACGATATTATTATCATTGGAAGAATGGATAGGGTTGAATATCTCCCCAAGAGTTAAACTATTCAAAGCAAATGGCTTTCAGAGAGGAGAGGCTTCAGTATGAATTATCCTTACATTAAGGGTCACCAATTTGATGATAGCTTCTTTTCTTTGATGGATTCTAGGAGCAGTAATTCTGGCCAAGTCTGACCAGGTCAGAGCAGATTTTAAACATCAAAGAGGAAGGAGTGCTGATTTCATTACTTCAGTCTAAGCCCAGACATTCTTTTTATGGCCAAAGATACTTTTCTCTACAAGACCATGGATCTTCGTCAGAGCTGGGCACATGGAGAAAAGCTTTTTCCGTATATACTCGACTATAAGTCATCCCAAATATAAAATGAGGTACCTAATTTGGACCTCTAAAACTAGAAAAATAGATTGACCTGAGTATAAGTCGGGGGTGGAAAATGCAGCAACTGCTAGTGAGTTTCAATAATTAAAATACACAAAAATATGGTAAAATTAATTAAGACATTTGTGTGGGCATGTTTTTGAGTGCTTACATTGACCTGAGTATAAGTCAAGTCCCATTTTTGGACTTCATTTTGGCGGCTAAAACCCGACTTATACTTGAGTATATACTGTACTTATCAGGGGAAAAAAGTCAGATGGATTGTGTCTTTGTCATGAAATACTGTACTGTATATATTTGCAGTGTTCTAGTGGGGACTGTGGTGGCTTAGTGGTTAAGATGCTGAACTTGATGACTGAAAAGTCAGCAGTTCAAGACTTGAGTGCTGTACAATGGAGTGAATTCCCATCTCTGTCCCAACTCCTGCCAAACTAGCAGTTTGAAAGCAAGAAATTGCAAGTAGATAAACAGGTACTGCTTCAGTGGGAAGGTAAACAATGTTCCGTGCACTCTGGTGTTTAGTCATGCCTGCCACATGTCCACAGAAACGTCTGCAAACACAGACAACACTGGCTCTTTGGCTATAAACAGAGATGAGTACTGCACCCTAGAGTTGGATACAACTTGCTTTTGAACAAGAGCGACCTTTACCTAGTGGTGCACCTCTTCATCTCCAGATACAAAACAGAAAGGAAACAGTTCTTGAATAGAGGCTTATTGCCAAAATTATTGCAGATTTTACTTTACATCCTTTTCTTGGTATCCATTACTGGGGAAAATGACAGAACATTTGTTATCCTTGGGGCATTGAGATGCTGATTTTCAGAAGCTCTGGGATAGAATAGAAACCCTTTCAGAATTGAGTTATTGCTACTTAATGGTGATAGGAAACATTCGGAAGTGAACCTTTGCAGCATCTGTTTCTGAAAAGCTTTTACTTATGTAATTGGGCCCTACAACATGATGAAGTCATCTTTGGGAGAATATATTGGACTTCTTAAATGTTCATGGTGTTTGTTCTTCAGTGTTTTCTTTGTTGCAATCAGATATTGTTTTTTATAATTGGGCTGTGCTTCACATGTTTTCCAGTCTAGCTATGGAAGCTCTTCTTTGAAGCAGTCTGTTTTAGAGTGGTATTATTTTAAGTGGCAATCCAGTCCTCCCTGCCTGGGACAAAAATTATTACAGTACTGTATATTTCTTTATACATCAATGGTAGGAAAAGGTTACTCTTCATTTTTAAAAAATATTGTCTCATTTGTAGTGTAGAGTTGATTTAAATAAAATTTATGTAAATCACTTGTCACTAATACTAGATTTTAATTATGGTTTTCAACATAAAAACTCATTCTTAATGTTCATAACTAGGTGAAAGTTTTATTTTTAGAACAACAATACATAGATAGTTCACCTTGCAATAATTTATGGTTATTTCCAATTTAATAAGTCATTTATATTTGAATATCTTTTCTGCTGTATTTTATTGGAAGGAGAAAAAAAATCATTGCCTTAAAACAGGAGTTTTCAACTTTTTAAAGCTGGGGGCCGGGTCATGCTGCCTCAGATAGCTTCGGGGGCCGGACAGCCATTTTGCCCTTCCTCCACCACATGGCACGTCCGGGTGTAGTGGAGGCGGTGGGGGACCACATGAAATGGCACTGGTTGAGAATCCCTGCTTTAAAACAATAACATAGCATACATTTTCTTTTATTTGCTTAAACATTAATGTTTGCAAACTGATTTGGTTAAACAGCATCTTTTTAAAAGTAGACTATCGGCCCAGTCCGTACATGAAAAACTTAAAATACTCTCCTCTGTAGTTCACTTATTTTCTTCACCTTGTTTGTTCATAATCTGTTAAAGAAAAACAACCTTTCCTACTTTATTGGGTCCAAACAATTTCTCAATATAGAATGAAAGAGAATATTCTTTCTACACTAGTAGAAGAAGCCATTACTGATGAAAGTGAAATCTTTCCTTCAGCATTCTCTGAATGTACTTAGGTAACTTCCACCAGTTCACTGGTGTGACTTCCCTTTAAAATATCATCAGTAAACAGATTTCTTGAAAGGTTCACTCTCATCTTTTATTATAGCTAACATTACAGATGGATGTTTGCTGGATACCATTGACACAGCTAAATCCTCTTCTCCAGCACTTAAAGTTTGACCCTTGTAACAGACAATTTTTGCAAGAAGATGAGCTGGAAACGGAGACGCACTTGTCTCATTCACGTTTTTAATGCTTGTAATTATGTCAGTGTCTAGTTCTCTGTTTCTAAATGCTCACTCAGTTTCTTCCCAATCCCAACATGTTTATACTGATAGGCAAACATTTACTTGTTTTACTTTATATGGTTAGCCTTTCAGTCATGGCATTTTAGCCATCATGACAGTAATCTAGCACAAAGGTGAAGAATAATTCTGTGCTACTGCTGATTGAGACTTAACATGCAGATACAGTCTTGAGAGCTCACTGTAGAAATAAGCAAAGGATTAGTATCATCAGGTATTATTTTCCAGGTGGAGGTTTATGCTTCAGCAGGTTAAATGGAATAGCGGCAGCGGCGGCAACTTGTATCCGAGAATGCATTTTTTTTCTGAAGCAGGAAAAATGCCATTGGCGTGAATTTGTTTAAGGTGGATCCCAGCTTGTGATGAAGTGACCCACACACTATGACTATGGAGCCATCTCCTGTGGCACATATGAAATGAGACATGTGAAAGCTGCTGGTTCTACCTGCATTGAGCTGGTGGAAGTCCTCAGACACGTCCCCTACATTCTGATGGTGATGTAGGCCAGTGATGGCGAACCTTGGCAGACAGTAAACCCATTCATGTGGATTTTCAGGGACTTGGGCTTCTGGGAATTGAAGTCCAACAATAGCTAGAGTACCAAGGTTCGCCATCATTGATGTAGGCTATAAGGAGGCAACCAAAGACACTGAACTGTTGTTTCAGTATTGCATACTGTCTATAAATAGAACCTCAGCAGTGGCCTGAATGATGTAACTGTCCAAATATCAACTGGAAAGGAAATATGCATTGTTACCATGTTAATCGTGAAGAACTGTTTTATGTCTTGGGCAGATGTAATACAGCAAGTGCTTCATTTCATAGCAGCTGCAACAAAAGACAAATGGACAAGTACTGTACATCTCCTTACCACAGTGTTTATTCACTTCAGCCTGCACTGTCTTTCCATCCTTGAACATCTCCATTTGTGATGCATTCCTGGCATTTAGTAGCTAGGATGTTTTAGCTGGTTGAAGAAGATATGGACTGATTCATTTTTTTTATCTAGTCTGGCATAGGAAATTTTAAGTTAGTCACATTGCAGTTCAATAAAAATGGTGCCCAAGTTCCACGCTAAATGGTTTGATGTAAATTTTCCTGCTTTTTTTCTTGCCCAGCTACCTACCTGAAATGAAGGAAACAGAACCTTTCTGTTGGAGAAATGAAGTACAGCAACTCCATACAGGCAGTCTTGCTCTTTTACTACTCCTTTCTCACAAGTATTTCTTGTCCTCAGCCCAGAGTAGGTTGCTGTGAGGACATGCTATAATAGCCCTGTTAGCTCAAACCATATAACCTAGCATTCTTTTTCAAGTATTGCCAGCCCTTGTGAAGCTTATAAGAAGGATACACAGGCATTGGCCATCCCCTGCTACATGGGCTTGGCCTTTCATAATTAAAATGTAATGTCTCTAAATGTTCAGATCCATTTAGCTGTCAGCACTATGGTGGACTTTCTCAGCTCTCAGGCTATAGACTCAGGGGAATGAGTGGAATTGATCCAGGTTCAGTGCAAGTTTGTTCCTCGTTTGGTAGACCTCTTGCATCTGTTCTTGTGCCATATCTGATTCTGAATATTGGTGGTGATCATGGCAATCAGCCATGAAGATTGTCTTGGGAGCAATATAATGCAGCAGCTTTCCATTTGACTTCCACATTGCAGCATGACACCTGTACCACTGATGCAGTTCCAATAGTCACTTTCTGATTCTGAGCCCTTTTGGCACACAAAGTCCTCCTCATCCCTAGGCCAGGATTGATGAAGCTGCTGCCCTCCATCAAGATGGATTCAAGTGGGATTTAATCCTTTTGGGGACAATTCACCCTTCCCTATGGACTTCGGCACCCAAGGCCGTTAAGCCTCAGGGTTGTCTGTCATGTTAGTTAACTGCCGCCTGAGGATCAGGGTTGAGTCGCTGACAGTATAGTCTGCTCTACTACCATAACAGGATAACCTGACATCTGTTACTAGTGTGAAAATGTCATGTTTTGTTGTTCAGCTGCTTTTCCAAGGCTGAGGCCCACAAAGTCCGGAGTGCCTTCTAGTCTCCAGCTGGCCACAGTGCCTTCCCTTCCAAGACTCCCTGGTGGCTCATCAAGTCCTGGTTCTCTAGTCTTGTGGCTCTAATGGTAGAGAGTCACTCCTTCCGTACTATCAGCACTATCTCTCCCAAGTACTTTTTTGGATTCAGATTGACTCTTCTTAGATGCCTAGATTTGAAAGCCTCCTCTGTACTAGACTAAGCTACCCAATAAGCCCAGCTGTATCTTGATGTCTTCCTGTAAACACCCGCCTGGACAATTTACATGTCCTTCCAAAACCCACAATAGCTTTCTCTGTCTGTGACCTTCTCAACTGCAAAATGCACACTTCCTCTGCTGAAATTCTGCAAAGTAGCAGTCTGGGATTTTCCATCTCCATTTACTTGACATCACATGATGTATACATTTTGCCTAACTTCAGATGATCTTTAGGCGCAAGATTTTTCAGTGTCTCCTGCTTCCCAATAGATTGTGGAGCTTGTGTAGATCCCATTCAGTAGTGTCTTTTGCACATAGAAGGGAATGTAGGGAAATCTTACAGTAAAAATGCACTCTTGACCCCAAAGGAGATGTCCAGATCCTCTTGGTTGATGGTGTATTCTGTTTTGCACTCTCTGCTTTCTCCATTTGCCTCTCCACTGGACACTAAAGCTGTACTATTTATAAAAACTTCTTTTTGCTCTATCTTTGTTCTCCAATTAGGTAAGTCAGAACTGGGGCAGAGCCTTGGGGTCTAGTCTGTCGAGAGATCAGTCACGGGATCCCTAGCTTTCCTTGGCAGGAATAGCAGCTCATTCAAACCACAACATTGCATTTTGTTAATAGTTCAGTCATTTTATACTAGGTTCGTAGCATAAAATACATGTGCTGTCGATTTGTTAAATTGTCAGCAAGGAAAATAAATAAAGTATAACTTGGTCTACATTTGGCATGGGTCCTCCAGGAAAGCAATGGCTTAAATGTTTGTCTTTGCAACCTCTTCCATTGGAAAAGTCAGTGTAGAGAATTTATCCTTTCTCAGAAAGGGGTTAAGTGGTACTAAATGTGGGCAACAAGGGTAATAAACATCACAGGCAGATTTTGAACATGTAAAACAGTGCTATGGAATTGTCTCCCATATAGATATACTGTACAGTGGAACCCCAGGTTACGGACACTTCGGGTAACGGAAAACTTGATTTACGGAAAGAAATCTATTGACAATAATGCCTTAGCTTACAGATTTTTTTCGGAACGGTTTTTTGATTTTTCAATGCGTTCCTATGGGAAACCACACTTCAAGTTATGGAATTTTTGCTTTCAATGCATTCCTATGGGAAACATCGCAATGCATTCCTACAGGCGCTTCGCTTAAAGGGAAATCGCTATAAGAAAAACCCTGCGGAACGGATTAATTCCATAACCTGGGGTTTTACTGCACTTTTATTTCATAGGATTAGCACCAGCGATTGATCTGTCTGGCAAATTTACAGAATGTTCACTGTACAGGGTTTTGATATGTTAGACATTTATATTAACCTGTATTTGTTATTTAACTAGTCTGACAAATATAGGGTAATGGTGGTGGTGGTGGCGGCGGTGGTGGTGATGATGATAATAATAATAAAGTTTGATTTATATACTACTTTTTTCAGCCCAGCAGGCAACTCCTTTTGAATTACATGCAGGATGTTCACTGTACAATGTTTTGATATGTTAGACATGCATATTAACCTGTATTTGTTATTTAACTAGTCTGACAAAAAATAGGGTGAAGATCCTTTTGAATTGCAGCATACCTAAATTTTACTCCTTTATTCCTTTGAAATTTGTTGATCGTTTTGTAGCTTCCAGAAATTTGCAGGATACTCTAAAAATAGTATTAAAGATTCCTCCCTCCTTTTAGTGCTGGTTGGGTACATTGTCTGCTGAACACTAAATAGAAACTGCCTGTTTTCTTAACCTTTGTTTGTTTATGCAAAGCAGTGTTCTAATTTCATTCTTTCATCTCTTGTTTCACCCATGATCTTAGTGGAACATAGAAGAGCCTGCTGCCCCTAGGGAAGCTGCAGCTAATTTGTTAATTGTCTGATGAGTGCCAAAATGATTTCCGGATTTTGTTGTTGTTCAGTCGCACAGTCAATTCCGACCTTTTCCGACCCCATGGACCATTTTCCTCCAGGCACCTCTGTCCTCCACCACCCTCCTCAGCCTGCCCAGCTCTGTGCCCATTGTGTCCACAATACCATCTATCCATCTCATCTTTGAATTACATGCCCTCTACCTTTCCCAGCATCAAAGCCTTCTCAAGTGAGTCCTTCCTTCTCATTTGATGTCCAAAGTACTTTAGCTTCATCTTCACTATTTGTCCCTCCAATGAACAGTCAGGGTTGATTTCTTCCAGTATTGACCTATTTGTTCTCTTTGCTATCCAAGGGACTCTCAGGACTCTCCTCCAGCACCACATCTCAAAGGCGTCTATTCTTCTGTGCTCAGCTTTCCTAATGGTCCAGCTCTCACACCCATACATTACCACTGGGAATACCATTGCTTTGACTATGCGAATTTTTCTTTTCATGGTGATGTCTCTGCTTTTCAATGCTTTGGGTAAAATGGGGAAACGGCTGTGATAGAGCATTCTCCCCCTCAAATCTAAATCTTATCTCATGAGTATCACTGCAAGAAGATTAGGAAGGTATGGCCTACTGTTATGGAACAAATGACTAAAGAGGTGAGGAGCTAAATATAAGGAAAATCCTTCTCCTGTTAAGAATTGGTGAAATACTTTTTAGATGTTTTGATTCTTTTTCTTGAATATTTTCAGGAGCTACTCTAGCTTTTTGCTTGTAACAGCCAACCCAGTTTTTCTAAATGACTATTCCATTCATCAGATGGCAATTTGGCCCTTCAACTCAGTCTTTAACTAGCATGTTAAACAAAACTGAGCACTAATTGCCAAATCTGAAATCCAATAACCTTTTGCACAAAATGCTATTATCAGAGTGACCCTTGCATTTTTTCTGGTAAAAGTGAGATAAACCTAAAGGAGGGAGCTTTGCTGAATTTTCTCACACCGAAAAGAATTGAGGTACAGTATTGGAGGGCAGGGATTCTAATCAGACTTAACCTCCCCACAGAATCATCCGGATCCTTTTAAAAAAAGTGTTGAGAGTGTATAACTGCATAGTAGGCATCATGTCCAGTTCAGCCTGAAGTTTTACATTCAAATCAGATTTATATGGATAGAGAAACTTTTGAAGCCAACAACTCTACTTGAACTATCCATTGATTGTTTTTAGCCTCACTCCAAGAAATAGCAATTACACTTACAGTAAATAGTGCTTAGTGCATTCTGGCCGGTTCACAAGGTACTTAGCATTTTGCCCCCAACATGCTGGGTACTCATTTGACCGACCTTGGAAGGATGGAAGGTTGAGTCAAACTTGAACCCCGGCAGGATCGAACTTATAATGCCAGCAGTTTTAGCTACAGTACAACAGTTTAACAACTGCCAAGTATGCTCTTCAGTCATAGTTCTGAATATTGGAAAACAGCAATGCGTCAACTTAATGTTTATTGTAATATTTTTTGTTTTGTTTACAGGAAGGGGGCTTTAATTGAGGAATGGACAGTTGGGGGAAAGAATACACAAGAATTCTGGGAATTGTAGTCCAAAAACAAATATGGAAGTGTCTACCTCTGAGTTCTAACTTCCAGTTGTCATTCTGACACTGCAGTGCCATAGAATAGCTGCCCCCTTCTCTCTACCCAAAAATAGCTCTGGGCAGGTGTTCAGCCATTGAGAAACACCTGGGCTCTGGTGTACTGTCAGTAGATATCTAAGTACTGTCCAGGTTCTCCAGTTTGTAAACACTTTGTTATATATACAGTACATCTGTTTCTTAAGGTTACAGAGATAACCTTTTGACCAAGCCTCATATAAGTATAGATGATAACTTAGTTAATTATGTGTGAAAAGTAAACACACATGATCCTATTTATGGACTTTTATAAACTGTTTGTGTTTATGATTGCTTGAGTAAAGAGCTTTTTAGCACACTGTATTAATGAAGACATATGCATGGGAAATTTTTATGTTTCCCTTAGTGTTGTCTCTTCTGTGTGTCATTGAATTGTTACTGAGACAGTAATTTGAAACTGCTATTCATGAAATGCTGTTTCCTACTGTGCACCTAACACATGCTGTCTGTACAAAAACACAAACCTAAAACTCAGTTATATTATGTGAGGCTTGTTTTACGCATCACATTTTATCTGTATAATGTAGAATTTCTAAATTTCATAGGAGAGATGGGGGTGCTGAGTAATTCAGAAAGACAAAAAGATTAAAAAGTTAAAGGAGTTGTTTCTAAACTTTTAGGCATCCTCCTACCTTTTTGACATTTGAGAAGCTTTGATGTCTCGCACCTCTTCTTTGCCACCATCCAATCTACATATTTGCTGTTTGTCGCTTGTCAAAGTTCAAACTTAAATGAAGGCTGCAAACCTATTGTCTTATGTAACTGTCTAACATTAACTTCACTAAATTACTGCGTTCGTCCATTGATTTATATAAAACATGCTTACTCATTCTGGTTAAAATTCTCTTCAAGTATAGGGGAGTTTTCCATTAGTAGTTGAAAGTGAGATATCCTAAACTCCAGGGTTTATCTTAACGTTCATTAGCATAGCTACCATACTAATGACATAAACAATCCATAATATAATTATTTTATCTGTGATGTGAGAGAGCCAGAATTGCATGCCATTTTTGCGAGTGATATCAGATTCATAATATGTCATGCAGTTTGCCTCTTTAGCAATGCAAGTATAACAAGTATATATAACAAACTAGTTACTGCAGTGGAAATTTAGAAGCCCTACCGCCTTCCAGAGTATGCAGGCGATCTCTGTTGCAAATAGTTTCATTTGTTGGTGGCCAAAGAGAACAAATGCAGTACTATCTTTTATACATCTAAAATACTATATAATTTATTAACTGTTTCTTATGTTGACCTTGGACTGATATTTTACCAATTGAATACTGTAGAACCAAATATGGAGCAACTTTTCTGCTGCTGCTGCTGCATCTGAATCCAAATCCAAATATTGGTGATCATCATGGCAAACAGCCATGAAGACTGCCCTGAGAATACAGTATAATGGAGTATTTATTTATTTATTTATTTATTTATTTACGGCACTTATACCCCGCCTTCCTCATCACAAGATGACCCAAGGCGGCTTCCAACATATTATAAAAAAGACATCAGTTAAAAAACATTAGTTAAAAATCACAGTCAAAACGCAACAAGGCAAGTAAAAACTCCATCATAAAAACTATCTAAAACCGTCTAACATCCTGCCTAACCCTTTTAAAAGTTAAAAGAAAGAGGGAATTGCACTAGCCTTTCATCTGCCTTCCGCATCGCAGCATGATCCTCGTACCACTGATCCAGTTCCACAAGTCACTTTATGGTCCTGACTGAGCCCTTTTGGCACACAAAGTCCTCCTCGGCCCCAGGCCAGTATTGATAAAGGTGCTGCCCTCCATCAAGATGGATTCAAGTGGGATTTAATCCACTTGGGGACTATCCCCCTTCCCTGTGGACTTCTGCACCCAAAGCCACTAGTCCTCAGAGTTGTCAGGTTAGTTAACCGCTGCCTGACACTCAATGTTCAGTCCCTGGCAGTATGGTCCCACCTGGCCAGACTAGAATGGATCAATATACATTTAAAAGATTAAACATTAAATCCCTCTCAAACATTTTGTAGTGGTTGCTTTTAGGGCAGCAGAGATAACTGAAGAAGCATTCTTTTAAAAGAAGATAAAAGAAGTTGGCCAAGCCCAAAAAAGAAGTGTGCTGCTCTTTATGTTTTAATGCACAGGTGGTCATTATAACTGCTAAATGAAGATGGTCTATTTAGGATCCAAGTTTATATGTGACATAAATTTAGACAATATTGAAAATGTTGGCCCGATTTGTGAACATGCATTAAATAAGCCCTATGTTATCACCTTTGAACATTTCATGACAGAATAGACCAGGGTTTCCCAACCTAAGGCCTGTGGACTGAAACTTGCCCCCTATGCCATTTCATGTGGCCCTACCCCTCCAAGGGCATGAAGCTGTTGGGTCAAAATGGCCACCCCATCGTGTAGTAATGGCAAAATGGCCTCGAAGCTGACTGAGCGAGCGTGACCTGACCCCTGGCTTGAAAAGGTTGGGAACCCCTGGAATAGAGGGATATCAGGGATATGGATAGAACTTATAAACATCTTGTGCTTTTTGCTAATTTGTATTTTTTAATCTTTTCTTTACATGTGAATCCTTTGTGTGTGTGTTTTTTTAGTGGATTTGGTGATGAAATACAGCCAGAATGACATCTTTGAACTCTCAAGTCTTCTGTCCAGAGAACGGGTACAGCCATAACAACAATAGTTGAAGGGTGAGTTCATGTGTTATGCTCCTCACATAACAGCTGTTCCTCTTTGGTCATTTCAGCATGAACATTAATCTGTCCCACATTGTCCAAAATGTATCTACTTAGGTTTGCTATCAGTTGTTTAGTTTTGATGAATACACTTGTCAGGAACACTGTTTATCACGAGTAGGACTTCTGCCCACAAGTGGTTGGTTCCTGCTTCTGAGCTGACACCCCTCTATCTTAGCAACCCAGGATATTAGCTTAATGTAAATAAGGTAGCGAATAGCCAGGTAAACACTCCAGACATATTTGGGTATTTTAAAAGTATATTGTAATCAGAGTAAGTTACAGAAGAAAGTTTATCAAAAGCTCAGAAAGCACATCATAGCAAAGAGAGCTTCTCTAATTGGGCAAGCCCCATGGGGGCCTCCTTCTGGCTTAAGAACCTATTGCTGTCTAATATCACACAGCTCACCCTCAGAGCGAAGCATCTGATCAAGAGAGCATCTTGGCTCCTCCCTCTCGGTTTTATCTCCTCACCCATGGTCCACCCCCTTGCCATTCCCCTAAAGGAATCCATCCAATGGCCATACAATATAACATGTCCATCACACATTAGGTTTCATTTCTTCTAACCCATGATGTTAGCATGTTTTTAAATTCCAATCCTTCTCAGGAATGTTTTACCAGTCGCCCCACACATAGAAATCTCCATCTTGGAACGAGGCTGAATCAGGGTACAAATCATACCCTGACATACACAGTATATGCTATTAGCAAAGATTTATTGTTGATGCTTCCAGCCACTGTTTACTGAGTGGATTGCATGCTTTTTCTTTGAATGATTGCCCTGTGTTCCTGCTATTAAAATATTAATTTTAGGGTGTGTGTGTGTGTGGAATCCAACAAGCAATTCATTTTGCACATTTAGTGCTCATTTGTCTTATAATAGATTGTACTCTCTGTTCACACAGAAAGAGCCTCCTTGAAGATTATGGTATTTTTGAACAACAATTGGGCATAACCTGGTAATGACTACCTTGTGTTGCTGGCTAATCTTTCTCACACTAGGTCAGGTGAAAGGAACTGCAGATTGAATTCAACAAAAGGTGGCTTCACTTTGCCACGCCCCTCCCCCCCGCACCACCTTTCTGCTGGTGGCAAACCTTGATTAATTTTCCTACCTCTGTTTTTCTATGGATTTGGCTTTGTAGAGACAGGATGGAAGAAATGGAGCTAATCGTTATGGTCCCTGGAAACTGGCATTCATTTCCTTTTAGGAACATCTTTTTGTTCACTCTTGCAGAGTAAACTGGAAGCTCCCCACCCCCCTTTTCTACTTTTGCTGGAAAGTACTTTGGGTCAGCTGTTGGACTTCTCTTGCTTGGGGGTAGTTAGCCTTCTTGGTGGCCGTTGCTACCTACAACTTTGTGCTTCTGGGTATCAAGAGGAATTTATATTCTACTCAATGCTAAATCTCAGTGCTGAAGATTACCAGGTTTCATTAGCAATAGATTTCAGTTGAAATGCTATCTTGCCCCAGTAGTTAATCTATGGCATTTGTTATCACAAGTTGCCTTGGTATAACAATTGTTAGGAAACATTGCAGGATCATCAAGAGGCAAGTGGCTGATTACTGTGGGAGCAGAAATTTGGAATGGATGGGCCTTTGGTCTGATCAGCAGAGCTCTTGGGTTCTTAGGCTCATTAGATTGGCCTTCAGTATGAAACAAATCTAATGTAATTGTGGAAGAGATTAATTACTTGGCTGTTCAATAACTCCACCTCCTCTCAAAGTTAGCTCTGGGAGTTCAAGCTCCAGTCGAATCACCTGTGTTAAAAGAGCCTCTGTATTTACTCAGTTCTGCTTTGTAGCCAAAAACATTCTTCACGTTTTATGAAGGGTAGTTCAGATAAAGGGGTTTTAGTGCTGGAAAATGTTGTCACTGTCAACCTGTTCATTTTCTCTGTGTGTTTCCTTGCAGATTGTTCTTCAGCTGAAGCCCTAGGCTAGCTTGCACTATCTATTAGACTTTGTGCCCCATGCTTTGAAACCAGGAGAGACTTAAAACTCTGAAATGAAGATGGAGGCGGCGGACAAAACAGAAGAACTCATTGACCCAGAAGTCCCACCGAAACTCTCGGAAAAGCAAGAGGCATCTCTGGGTGAAGAAGGATCTATAGAACTAGACATGCATGCACAGAAGGAGAGTGGATCTGTTGTAGAGGATTCAGCAGTGCTTGCCTCAATGCCGTGCTTGTTGATGGAACTGAGACGGGACTCATCAGAATCTCAGCTAGCGTCAACAGAGAGTGACAAGCCAACGGCAGCTCGTGTTTATGAGAGTGACTCTTCCAACCATTGCATGCTGTCCCCTTCTTCCAGTGGGCACTTGGCTGATTCAGACACTCTGTCTTCTGCAGAGGAGAACGAGCCTAGCCAAGCTGAAGCAGTTGTGGAGGGAGACTCTTCTGCAGTCTCAGGGTCTACTGTTGGGAGAAAGTCTAGGCGGTCCAGGTCAGAAAGTGAAACCTCAACGATGGCTGCCAAGAAAAACCGGCAGTCTAGCGATAAGCAGAATGGTCGTGTCGCTAAAGTCAAAGGTCATCGGAGCCAAAAGCACAAAGAGAGAATTCGGTTGTTGAGGCAGAAGCGAGAGGCGGCTGCCCGCAAGAAGTACAACCTGCTGCAGGACAGCAGTACCAGTGATAGTGACCTAACCTGTGACTCAAGCACGAGTTCATCAGATGATGATGAAGAAGTTTCAGGAAGCAGCAAGACAATCACTGCAGAGATACCAGGTAGAGGATGTTTTTTAAACTGAACTGGTAAAGTTCCTGCCATCATTTCTCAGCTGTCATGTTAAATTTAGAGGAGCGACACTTGAGAAAAATAAATAAATAATAAACTAGGAGAACTGAAGTTCTGTCTACATATGCTAGAGCTGCTGTGTGTTAGAAACACAGTGTATCTTAAGAGTGGGTTATGCGGGTTCTCAGTTGCTCTTATTTGCACATTATTGATTTTTAAAAAAATGGGTAGTGATGATTGAAGCCCAGTTCTTATCCTCTGCCTTATGCTCTCCCCCTCCCTTGTCCAGTAACACCAATATGGTTTCAATCATGCTATTTAAAATAGCTTACTTTGGATTGTCCTTTTAAGATGCAACTCTTTCTGCCTCTGAATCATCATTGGGGCATTTTCTGCTGTTTATAGCAAGGCTCCATTCTCCCCAATACTGCATTTAATGCTAAACTTTCCAGCTCTCTTTGAGTGCATGATGAGCTGGTTTGGGCTTGTTGCAGGTCACAACTTGGCAAGCTCTTTACATCAGAGACTGTATAAGGAAAGGTTTGTGCACAGGTTGATAATTTACTAGCCCCACATTGGCCCTCAATCTCAGAAGCAAATGAGTTACTGGTAATTTTTTCTGCTTTGTGGATTGCACAGTTTCTAATCTTTCTGTTTTTGCTGCATCCATATTGATTGATTGAGAGGTGATATATTTTGGATATTCTTTTGATTAAAATATCAGGAAATGCATTTTAAGAAGTTTTCAATTTGTAAAAGTTTGCCTTATCCCTTTAGTCCAAACAGCATGAGCAGGAATATGTATTGCCCACTTGACTTGGCATATGATACTCAAAATTAACTGCAATTTATAGCAACCTTAAAATAAAATGCTATTTAAAAAACTTTCAGTTTGCCAATCTTTTATGGGGGAGCATGCATTTGCTATTTTGCAGAAAAGGAAAATGAATTTTTTAAAAATTTAATATCTTCAGTGACAAACTTTCTGTATGTTTTGAGTAGACTTAAAAGAAAATTATAATGCTGAATTCACAACTTGACTTTTTAAAGCATCTTTCTATTAGTGATAGCTTATTAAATTTGACAGTTCTGCCTTTGCAGAATCGGCTTCCCAGTTCTGTGTATGTCTGTAACCTGCCAGTGTTATAGCTGTCCAAGCGTCATTGCATTTTGATTTTCATGGACATTCTGAACAAAGTAGCTGAAATAAACAGAGATTTGCAGTGCTTGGTGTGCTTCTAATGGCCAGATTTTTTTTCCTTCTGGCCTTCACATTTGTTTTAAATGTGCCCAAACTGCGGCCCGCGGTACCCAATCATCCAGCTCACGCCGCTTTCAGAAGCGGAAGTAAAACGCACCAATGCATGTGCAAAACGCTATCGTAAATGCACCCACAGCTGTTATAAATGCGTTTACGAAAGCTGCGGGTGCATTTACATCACAATTTTGTGCATGTGCAGGCACATTTTACTTCCACTTCTAGTGGCCTGAAAAGTTGGGCACCTCTGTTTTAAACCATGCCAGCTTGAGCCTCATTCTTGGGGGAAAGGCAGAATGTAAATCTAATCAATAAACAATATAGCAAAACTGTGCAAGGTTAGCCTCGGAATATTTACCTGTCTGTGAGCTTGTGAAAGGATCTCTACTGTCCAAGCCATCTTTGGTAAGGAATAGACTCTGTGTGTGTGTGTGTGTGTGTGTGTGCGTGTGCGCGCGTGCGTGCGTGCGTGCGTGCACACACACACACACACCATGGTCAAACATTTGTACAGCATATAGACAAGCTTTTTCGTTTTTACCTCTTCTGAATAATTGGGGAGGGGGTGTTTGGCAAATCTGCATAATCAAAGCATATGGCTTCTGTTACAGAGCTTTACCTTGAGAGTTTTGCTGTAGGGATCTTATTTGTTTGGCAATTAGTATGAAGCAAAGCAATTACATCTAAACTAGTGTGGATTGAGCTCTTTGGCAGTTTAATATCACCCCTTTTGCCTTCCGACCATGCTTACTTATTCATAGAAATTAAAGTGATGCAGATGTTTTCTTGAAAGATTTGTTGCTAATATAAATATAGGAAGGGTTTTGGTTTTGTTAAATTTCCATGTAAGAGAACAAAGGGGTAATGGAGGTCTCAAATTTGAATTGGCAGCTAAAATGGTAAGGCTAGAAAAATGCCATTTCATTTTCATGGTATTCCTAGCCTATAAGAGAACTTTTGAAATCAAAGGGGAACAAGGAACATTAGGGCAGAAAATTTATGAGAAGTACATAATTTCTAAATAATTGTATTTGCAAAATTTAAAAGTAAATACTTTGTTCTTCTAAAGCAGGGGCTGCCAAGGTTTTCACGCCATGGGCTGGACCACTCACCCTCAGACAACTGAGCGGACCGGACATGTGGTTTCCACCATTGTAAACACTGCTGCAAACCACAGCGGACATATTTGCACATGCGTGGGCATGTTTATGGCTGTTGTAAACATGCCCGCTTCTGCTTCCAGGGTTGTGGCCATGGGCCGGATGGAATGGCATTGGGGGCTGGGGCCGACCCACAGGCTGTAGGTTGCAAACCCTTGTTCTAAAGTATCCTTGATTAATATTAGAAATAATAGTTTTGAAGGATAATTCTTGGTCTTCTATTTAGGTGTGCATGGTCACACATCAGATTTGCATTCCCTAAAAATATCAAGACAGCTTTGATAAATACCTGAATATTTGAAACCTTGGCTAAAATTCAAGTAGGAGTTATGAATATTATGTTAAGTATTTGTTGTGTTTTCTTTGTTGTGTAATTTTCTATCTTGTGATAAAGCTCAGTAGGATGCCCTATATTTTGGTAGGGATGGGGTGTGTGTGTGTGTGTCTGCATGAGATCTATCAAAGTCTCATATTCAATAAAAATAAAGGTTATGGAACCATTTTAACCACAGCAATCTACTAGAGAGGGAAGATGTAGTCAAAGAGGCATGTCTCTGCACTTGTAGGCTTCCACCTGCATGGCACAGACAAAAAAAAAATCTCGATATGTCTGATCAGTTGTCAATCAAAAAGGGTTAGAAATACATACCCAGGCTTGTCTTTGCATCTGTTAGAGCTCCAGCTTCCAAGGAGAGAGAGCCCATACATTACAATTACTTCTTCCCAGTTCTGATTTGGACAGTAGTCATAGATAAGCAGTGCATTTCTGAACTTATGCTGCCTGTGAAAGTTGGTGTATGACAGTGATGGCAAATCTTGGCACTCCGGGTGTTCTTGGACTTTAATTACCAGAAGTCGAAGTCAGCACTCCTGCTAATCAGGGCTTCTGGGAATTGAAGTTCAAGAACCCCTGGGGTGCCAAGGTTTGCCATCACTGGTGTATGGCATCAGAGCCAAGGCTCCATGCTTTTGGCCAGAAACATGCATTGGCAATGACAAATTATTGTCTGCTGAAGTCTACCCAGCTTTATCAACCTCTTTATATTAAGACCATCTACTGGGGCTGTGTACTCTCGAATGGGGGACTGCGGTCACTTAGTGGTTAAGATGCTGAACTTGATGACCTGGATGGTCAGCAGGTTAGTAGTCCAAGACCTGTGTACTGCAATTCAGAGTGAGCTCCCATCTCTGTCCCAGCTCTTGCCAACCTAGCAGTTCAAAAGCAAGAAATTGCAAGTAGATAAATCGGTACCACTTTGTTGGGAAGGTAACAACTTTCCATGCACTCCAGTGTTTAGTCATGCCTGCCACATGCCCACAGAAACGTCTGCAGATGCAGACAGCTCTGTCTCTTTGGCTATAAATAGAGATGAGCAATGAACCCTAGAGTCGGATACGACTGGCTTTTTAGCAAGGGTTATCTATATATGGCTGGACTGCAGTTAAGCAATAATGCTTATTGTGAAATCTGTAAGCTCATATAGCATGCACGGTCTGGGTAGTGTACTGCATACCCCCTCCCATGCTTATAGGAGGCACGTAGGTGTTTTTTAAGGATAATGTTCAAATTATGACAAATTTTATATGTTGCAAATTAGCTTCAGGAATCAGGATAGTAAATTATTTCTTTAAGCTTACAGGAATAATAGTGTCATAGTTCCTTTCATTCTCTTGGATATGCCACTTCTGGCATAGTCAAGGAATAGGGGCAGGGGAAAAAAGATAATAGAGTTCCTAAGAGGGGTTTGGGCCTTTCAAAATGGAATTCATAAGTCCATGAGCAATTTTAGTAAATTAACTGGCATAATCAGAACCCAGGCCAGTTGAGTTCATTGGTGGAACTATTGCTTGTTGATTAAGTTGGATCAGAAGGCTGAGATTTTCCAGGTCACTTGAAATGCTTATCTATGTTTGCTTTACTTTTTGACTTTTTAATGGAGTGAATCATAAAAGGTTATTGCAGCCCTTCTGTGTTTCAAATGAGAGAGAATATTTTCTCCACTTTTTATAACAGTCTTGGATCTAAATCCAAATGTTAATTCTACTTTGTATAAACTCTTATTAGCTGCAGCCTGATAAGTAAATACTTACATAAATTCCTTTGAGTCAGAAGGTCAAGTTGGAACTCACTATTTGGTTTAAGCATTTCAGAGATAAAACCCAAGGAAGTTCTTTCTTTCTTTCTAATTAAGATTAAGAAATTGTTAAAAAGGAACTGACCAGTAACTAAATTATTCATAAGGTATTATCAGACAAGAAACCACAAAAACACAAGAGTGAGACTTATTTGAAGAAGTGGATTATGATTCTGACTGTGTGTAATAATTGTGTTTGCTTATAAGCTGTATAAGGTCTATTCCTACAGGTTGTTGAAGTATGAGGTTTTCTCTTTAAGACTGGAATCAAGTGGTAGGGTGTTTCTCTCTCTCTCTCTTTGTTTCTGCATATTCACCTGTGTGTGTCCTGTTTCTTATGATTCTTCTAATGTAATTCTGAGTATAATGGGACAGGCATTTAACCTGCTGTTTGGTCTGCTGCAGGAATGGTTGGTTCACTCCTTTTTCATGCAGTCAGATGACATAATTGCTGATGCAAACCAAATCATCCTTAGAGTGTTAGTACCTACACCTTTCCGAGCTCCTCTCATGGGCTTTAATTCTTTTGGTACAGGCATTCTCACTCTGATTTGATCTATTTCTAGCACGTGTAGTTGCTGGGAATGGACCAAAAGCACTCTTTGCTGTCAATGCTCCTTCCAGTTTTAATTTCAGATACTGTGAAGTGAGCCACTTCAGCATATAGGCAGATTGAAATTTCTTCTGCTCCTAGGCAGAAGGGCAGAGTAAGTGAAAAAAAGTTTCAGACTGCAGTAGACCACCACTGATGCACTACATGAATTTAGCTGTGAGTAGCTTCTCAACTGGCTTGTTAAAACAAGGCAAAGAAATATTTTTATTTAATTAATTATTTGGTTTGTAACTGCTGCAGTGCATCACACATGGTCTACTGCAGCGTGAAAGAAAATCACTTCCTCTGCTCCTCTGCTGAGGAACAGGGGAAGTAATCAGTTTGCTGATAGCTGAAGCAGTTCACTTGTTAAGTCACTTTATGATACAGGAAATTCAGACTGGAAGGAGCTGGATCAGATAGAATTGCTTGCTCTGATATACTATTCGGATGCAAGGATAGAGTTCCCTCTCTAAAAATCATCAGAGCATAGCAAGTTTTAATAATTATGCAGATGTGTGAGGGTTACTGATGTTTTTTTTAACTGGAAGCTTCACCTTCTGTGAGATTGTATCCACATGACCAGTATAAACAAATATATAATGTGTTCCTGCTCGTATGCCTTAATGTTTGGATGTGATGATGTTTCCTTCAATGATATCTTATGCAATGGCCTAATGTCTTTAAAGCTGGCTTCAGTCGTGCTGGAGGAGCGACCAGGGAAATCCCAGGATTGCTTGACAGGGGCAACGTATGGGAAAGGAACTGTATAGGCAGCGTCCTGGAAGAGGCCATGAACTGCTTTGCCGAGATGCAGAGGCAGACAGAGGAGAAGTTTCGCACGTGGATAGAAAAACTCACCCGTCTTGACACAGATGAAGAAAGCAAGCAGCAGCAGCAACTGGAACCCAGGGAACCTAAAGTACCACCTCTAGCTGGCCAAAGGACTTCCTCCCCAGCTACTCAGGCAGCAGGGGTATTTTTGCAGGTGCCTGGTAGCCAAGTACTTCCTCAGCAACCCTTTCCTTCTTTTGCCAGCTATGAAAATGCTGATCCAGCCTTGGAGTTGCCAGCAAATCTTAATAACAATTTCCCAGCTAACTTTCCGGAAAATGGGAATACTACAGAGGCCAACTTGAATCAGTCACAGACCTAACAAGGTTCTCACATGTTTGGGTTTGACCTGGATTGTACCACAAAAGTTGACAATTGTTTTCTATATACAATTTTGGCTCTTTTTTTAGGCTTTATATCAGTCTGTGTTTGTTTGGTTTGTGTTTTTGAAACAGAAAATAGATGTGCTCAGGTTGTTGAAGTGTTTCTCTCTTCCCCAGCACACTATGAGCAAAGCTTGGCAAGATAAAATTTAAGAATCATCTTTTGTATGTTTTACTGTGAGAGCAATTGATATATTCCTCTGGATGATCTTTTTGCATGCCAAAAGTGTTTATATATGGAAATACAACATAAGAATTGAAATAACCCTTATTTACCCATGCAATGTGTCCTATGAATACTTTCTTAAACAAGTTCTGATATCTAGATTGTGCAGCGTTAACAGAATAACAGATTACTTGCCTCTTTTCCGTTTCTTCTTCAGTCATGTTGAACAAAAGTTGGTCGATACCATATCCCTTTTCTATCATTTATTTTCTTGACAAGTTTCTATGTTTGTAGTTTTACTCTTAGAGAAATAATAGGTTCCGTTAAACTGGCAAAATCTAAATGCCTCACTAGCCCTGAACGCCTCAGGAATTTGAGAGGAACAATAGGTCTGTTTCCCCAGGGTTATACTAATTTTAGATACCTGCAACAGTTTTATTAAGAGTGATTGATTCAGGTTATAAAGTATCACTTTAAAGCAGAGGTTAGGTAAAGTCTATTCTAGTAGTTTATTTTTTAAAATTATTTTTGTGTTACTATTGAAACCCTCTGTGTGCTCTATTAGCCTTAGAAATTTAAAAATTAAAACTCAAGGTGACTGAGTACCCACTGTCTACTATTAAAAAAAAGTTTTTTGGGGGGGGCGAGAGTAGGGTGGTTTGAGTCTGGAGCTATTTTAGCCAAAGGAAAAAAAAGGTAAAAAGTAAAAATAAGTCTATAAACAGGAGGAGAGCTCTCAAAGGAATCCAGAGGGATGGGAGAAGGGGGTGCTTTTGGGCCATACTTTGATCATAACAACTTTAAAGACTTGTGGTTCCTGTCCAGATAGAGCAGAGTTTCCCAAGCTCAGCCCATGGCACCTTTTCATGTAGCCCACCGCCGCACTCAGAAGTGGAAGCAAGCGTATTTAGGACAGCCGTAAAACATGCCAGCACATGCGTAAACACAATTATGTCAGCCATAAATATGCCCGTGGCTGTTGTAAACGTGGAAGCGGGCCCATTTACTTCTGCTTTGAGGGGGGGCATGGTCTGTCCTGCTAAGCTATCTGGGGGGCGTGGTCAGGCCCACAGCGTAAAAAGGTTGGGAACCCCTGAGAGAAATAGTACACTCATACACATGACCAAAACCTTTTTATGCTGCAAGTAATGTTCCCCGTGAAATAATAACGGTTATATTGTCAGGATTGTGTTCTAGATTGGCATAAATGAATGATGGATGTACATTATGAGTGATCCAGAGAACTACTTATGGCAGCTTGTACAAGGCTTGCACATAATATCATGGCTTTTGGCTTTTTTTCCAATTATCAGTCAGAAACTGCATGACAAATGACTTTTGAGATTGCCTCTGAGTACCAAGTCTGTTTTCCTAATTCTGAGGACAGACTACCAAAGGATCTGTTCTTAATAATTAATTGAAAACTTGGGTCATGCAAGGTGCCACAACCCTTCCAGTAACTAAGAGAAGAGGTTCTTTGGAAGCCTATAAAGCTACTCATCTGTATTTTCTGGATTCTGGTTGAGCTCATGTCATGATAATGATTATGAAATGCAAAGTAGGCAGTCTTGCATACCTAAGGTCTACTTCTCACATTGGCATTAAAAAAATCAAAAAAAAAAAAAACTGATGTCAGACCTGGAGAATGCACAGAAATATTAAGTCTAAAGATCCCCGAAATATAAAGTAAAATAGAAATGAGGTGTTTTCACATGCATGCTTGAAGCTCCTGCATTTTCATCTTCCTAACTTCCTGGATTATGGCCATTTTAAACCCTGGCCCAAGATAAAACATCTCTTGACATATCTTGCAGGCTGTCTGGTCGGAAATGCCTAAACTTTTGTTCACTTGTAATTATGTTTAGGTTTAAGTTAATCCCTACAATTGGGATCCAGTTCTATGTTGAATAATTGTGTTTGAAAACTTGTTGATTAGATATTCCCTAATAAAAGGAGTGAATAGAATTGTTCACCTCTTTGAGTTTTCCATTAGAAATTGTTAGTGTTGCTTACAAAATGTACATACAGTACAGGTTAGCAACATCATGTTCATGGTAGTAAAGGCAGATTTGAAAAACAGTTTAGAATATTTAATTAGAGTTAATCTGAACAAAAATTAAGACGCTATTTCAAGCAGCTAGTGTGATCCTGAGCATTTTTACTTGAAAATTAGCTCCAGTGAGTTGAGTGAAACTTTGTAGTAATTGTGTTCAGGACTCCAACCTAGAACTGCAATTGAAGAAGTTGGTTGAGATTTAAAGAATTGTCTCACAACCTCGATATATTCAAAGAATCTGCTTCTTAAGTTAAACAAAACAACTTTGTGGGTACTTTGTGATGTGACATGATGTGCAGTACAAAAGCAAGAATTCAAACATTCAAACAGGCTTACCTGGTATCCTGGTGAGACTTGTTATTTGAAATCCTTTCATTTTACTGCAAACTATCAACCATGGTTGAAATAAACTTTAATTTCTCTTGGATGTGCCAGTGTATGTGCTTATTGGCCCTCTTTTTTGTTAATATCTCAGATTTTATGAGAATACTATAACTTGTAAATGTACTTTCTGCTTTTAAAAAGCTGCATTTTCAGGGTAACGGTTTAAAAGGCTATGCAGGATGTAATTTTATGTAACATGAATACAGTTGGTCTTTAAAGCAATTTTGGTGTTGAATCTTCTGAAGTATAATTTTGATATGGTGTTCTGATGTGAATTTGACATATTCCTCGTCTGAAAATTATATGTATGCTTAATACAATTAGTTTAAAATAATAGGGTAAATTGTGTGGTTTGCCTTGAATAAAATATTATGAATTTGACCTGATTTACTTTAAAAGTTGAGATTTTTGTGTGTGTGATTATTTTGTTGTAGTTAATTTGCATCACTTTCTTGTACTGAGAAACCAAAGCACTTAGAAATAGGCCCAGATGTACATGCCTACCTCTTATGGGTTAGGGAACTGTCATCACTAAGTCCAGACTGGTTAATATGACAGTTTACTGGATCCACATTCCAGTTGAGCAGGGACTCTGGGTGGTATTAACCACGAAGCCACCATTTTCCTTAATTATGACAGGAACAGGGGATTTACTAGTGGAAAGGGGAAAGTGGCAGGTCGGAGCTCTACGGCTTACATCTGATTTCTCAATAATGGTTAATAAAGAGCCAGCTATAAATTATCTTGGCCACCACCTGCCATAGGTCGAACACTGTTATCAGTGTTGTCTGCTGTGTTAATTTTTATCTAAAAAAATCTATGAACATCAAGAGAAAAAAATCACTGGCAACTAGATAAATGGAATAATCTTAGTACCTTGGATACTTTGGAGTCGTTATTCAGAGAGGAGTCCGTGCATTGGTAGATATCTCTGCGACGACATTCCGCAAACAGACCCGAGAAATCAAGTCCATCTGCATGTGGTTTTTAGCCATTTGGATATCATGTCACCCGTTGGCTAGGTGGACCATGACGTGTGCCCTCTGCTTTCACCTGGCCCAAGGGATCTGACGGAGAACACTTTGGTGAGTTATAGTCCTGGCCTAACATCATTGACAGAGATGGACAACACTGCCTAGTTAGACTGCTCAAGCCCCCGTGTAGGTTCTTGTTAGAATCAAGAAGCTACTTTATGTCTAAGAAACATTTTGCTTTCTCATTAATTATTGCCTGGTTTCTCAACCTCTTGGAAGTTTAGTGTCCTTCTCCAGGCTTCCGTACTAATTCAATTGCTTTTTCCTTGAACAAGGAGTTTTTAATCCTGCTTAGAAAGATTTCGATCCAGAGCTCTGCAAGTGATGTTTATTCTTCACATCAGAAGTTATGTTAACCTGAAGGGGGAGTCTGATTACACCTGTCTTTTTTCTTAATTGCTGTTGAAAAGGCTCACAAATTTTTTTTTAGAGTGAAATTACTTATGGATAAGATGGAGTTTGCAGTGGCGTATGTGAAATACCAGGACATGGGGCTGAGTTTATTTATCTAGGGCCATGATGGCAAACCTTGGCACTCCAGCTGTTCTTGGACTTCAGTTCCCAGAAGCCCAAGTCTTTGTGAATCCACACGAATGGGCTTACAGTACTGCACTTCTTGGGCTTCTGGGAATTGAAGTCCAAGAACAGCTGGAGTGCCAAGGTTCGCCATCACTGACCTAGGGGCTCTAATCCAGCCCTTTGAGGGTCTCTGGAAGTTACACCATGGTTTCCCAACATCGGGTATTTTGGGTGTTGGTGGTGGTGGGATCTTCTATAAAATGCTGAAATGCATTCCTAATGCTTAGTTACTGGCAGTAAAAGGTTTAAATTAAGACATGAGCTTGGCTGTACACTTTTGCCTTTAGTCCCACGTGCCAATGGACTGCAGCATCTTACTAAGTTTTTATCTGCCCATTCACCACCTTTGATCTGTGGGAAGATGTAGGCAAACATATACTGTTGTGACCTCCAGAAATGGCAGCCTCATAAATCCCAGCCAAACACAACCATCAGGTTATGGTCTTAGAAATATTGGCAGGGAAGCAGGTTAACAGTAGAAAATGGGTTCAAAGAGTTATTAAGAGGTTCTGTGTTAAGCAGCAGTAGGCCACTGAATATTGAATTCATGTGCACAAGAATCTGTTAGCGAATTAAACTTCAACACATAATAATGTCTACTTTCTGTTCCACATTCTGTCATTTGCTTGGGTTGCCCCATCACCAGGGGTTCCTCAAGTTTAAAGTTAATTCAAGTGGAAATTTCAAAAGTTGTGATGAATTGCTATAATAAATCTGGGACAAATTGGGGGTGTTTGACTTGTTCTAGTTTTTGTTTTCTTGTTTAAAAAGAAAATCTAGCTGGACAGTTTGATCTCATTTTTTAAAATGACAAAATGGTAAATTTTACTTACTGTTCCGCATGTAAACTATAATTTTTTGTTTGATGTATGTTAAACTTAAACTAAGTTATAAGGTGTGCTGTTTGGAAGTGTGGAAGATACAAGAGTTGGAGCTACAGATAGCAAGTTTATGCTTGTATTTCCTACTGATGAAGACTTTCACCCAAGTTATTCTCTGGGTAGGTGATAAGCATATCACTCTGCATGTATATCTATTTATTATATATATTTTTGCATGATTATACATGTAGGAGTGGTACAATTTTGACTTTAACTCTTCTTGTCTAAATTCAATTTGGTTTCTTTAAGCCAATCTGATTCTAGTTTTGGTAAAATTACTAGCAATTAAAACAATTCTTACTAAACAACCTGCTAAAAGGAATTATGAGCAGCTCCATAATTGGTTAGATAATAAACAGTCAATATTGTACTTGACTCTCGTATCTTCTGCACTCAAACCATTTTTTAATTGACCATGTTATGCCAGTTGATGCCAAGGTGCACTAAACTCTGATGCTATTGTTGTGAGGGGAAAAAATTACTCCTTCAAAATTCTGCAAGTTAATTGGCATGGTAACACCCATTCTGGTTCCTCTTTCATAATCTCACTCTCATCTATAATTGTGTTTTCAATACTAAATATTAAAATGTGATAGAATTTCTTTCTGCTTTAGAGTCATCAGGGTTTAATGTCCAGATATTGTTCCCCCTGTATATACAGGTGAAACTTGGAAAATTAGAATAGTGTGCAAATGTTCATTCAGTTCAGTAATGCAACTTAAAAGGGGAAACAAATATATGAGATAGACTCATCACATGCAAAGCGAGATAGTTCAAGCCTTACTTTGTTATAATATTGATGCTTATGGCTTACATCTTATGAAAACCCCAAACCTCCCAATCTCATGTACCCCATAATCATCACATAATCTTATGTACGCTGTACGCCATGATCATCTCAGTTATAACGAATTAAGGCATGACATCTCTCGCTTTGCATGTAGTGAGTATCTCATATATTTATTTCACCTTTTAAGTGAAATCAATGAACATTTGCACGATATTCTAATTTTCCGAGTTTCACCTATATACACTAGTATTTAACCATTTCTTTATCTTTTAAAAGTTGGGTCCGTCTTAATTTTTGGAATTCTAACATGGTTTCAGGAAGCAGTTTTTTTTATTTGTTGCAGGTTTCATATGAATTGTCTGTATGTTTCTTTAGTTTAGATTGCAAACCTGGTATTTGATGTTCAAGTATCATTTGTTTTCTGTTGAAGAACATTCTTACTGAGTTATCTATTATGCTTCTTGATTCGCTAATGAGAATCAAGGCAAAAATGTCCAGAAGAATTGTTGGGAGCAATGAACATGTGCTACACTTTGACACTGTTTCAGCTTAATACAGAAAGAGAGCTTCCATATTCAGAAGTAATGGGTCTTCAGATACCAATTGCCAATTATTATTATTGGGGGTAGGGGGAGGTCTCTTTATGTTCAGGGAATATCTGATTTGCCATCAGTGAAAACAGGCTTGACTTTTGGTCTGATCTAATAAGACTCTCAGATTCTTAAAACTTAACCAAAATTCCCATGGTATAGTATGAGCCTATACTATACCTGGTTACATCAGATTGGTGCATGGAGTGCATTTTAAGTGCACTATGATAGAAGCTAAAAATAACTGCTTTTGTACTAACATATGATGAAAAAACTGAACAGTCTTGCTGGCATGCAGCAGTTCTTCCAAGTGTCACAAACAAATTGTTCAGAGCTTCATGCCATGAGACCCTTTACCTGGAGAGGCCAGGGAAATTGTAACCTTATGTGATATTAGTGTTGTAACCCTTTCCCCAAACTTCATGATTTCTTGCTTTATTCTCTTGTAGTCAGGACAAAGAGAGATCCAGTCCTCCCAGCCCCCCTCTTTAGGTGGTCTTATGCTTGAGATGGCTAAGTCTGGATCTAGTCCCCCAGCTAGACAAGACCTGTTGAATCAATCCTTTGAAACATACATTTGACTCAGTAGGTTTATTCTGCTTGGGACTAATCCAGTGTTTCCCAACCTTTGTTGTTTTTTTTTACTTCAATTCCCAGAAGCCTAAATCGATTTCCCCAAAGCATGGCTCAGCCAATGTACTGACTTAGGCTTCTGGGAATTAAAGTCCCCCTGTGGGGCGTGAGCTCCTCTTGGCTTTGTGATCTGCTCATTGGCTTCATGGAGGTCTCTACTCAGTCATTGAATAGTAGGCTCAGGGAGACCTTTGGTCTGATCCTTTACTATGTTTTTTAAAAAAAGGTTTTAAAGATTAGGACTTTAGTAATGCGTATCTGCATGGAATTATGGGACATTGTCTCAGTTCAGATTTAGCAAAACAAGATGGGTCAGCAGTAAGGAACACTCCTGTTTCTGCTTCCACTTCCTGCTTTGTGGAAACCAATGGGTGCTTGTGATAGCTTTGTTGTCTGACTATGGTTATTCCTAATCAAAGTTTATACAGTTTACTGTATAAACCAAACTAAAGCTAGACACTTACTGAGAGCCATGGTTTCTGATTAGCTTGAAGTTAAACCATGATTAAGCATTTGCATAATTTTTTTCAATGTGAGTGTCAAGCTGAATTCTGGTTCTAGAAGCCAGGAGATGTAGACATAGGGGAGAGTGACCATCGAATGGCTCTTTTACAGCCATCTAAATTAAGCCATTGGTTTTTCCGTGTAAACGCTGGTTTTTCGGTTATTCCTTCTTCTTCCTTTTCTCTCTCATTGAAATAGGTGCTTGTTATCTAAACAGCTTCATTGAGTATAGTTTCATGCTCATTACATGTGGAAGTCCCCCTCCCCTTTTCCTTGCATAGCAACAAAAAAAAAAAAAACCACTTTAATTTTGAAAACAATTGGGTACACATTCTTTTGTCAGTTTTGTATAAACCATGACTGGAAAAGATTGCCCTCAGTCATCCCCAACATCGAACGTTGCCAAATAAAATATTTAAAGGTTTTCTTCTTAATGCTATTTTCCCAATTTAAAACACATTTTCAGTTTAAATTTGGACAGGCCGATTTCAAAACAAAAGCAAGCACCAAGCAATAATCTTTTGCAAGATCTAACAGCAGCATTTAGAAATCTGTAATGCTTGCTCCGGGCAACGTGTTTGGTGACATAAGCAGAGACTCAAGGCTTTGTTTTTGAGGGGAAAGGGGATGTTGGAATTTGTAAATCTAGGGCAGCATGGGCACCACATGGGAATCAAGTTTAATTCAGTGGTGTGCGAACAGATCCTCCAATTGAGAAAGGACAACATATTTGCAATAGGTCACCGTAAGAAACTATTCTTGAATGCTCCAACCATTGCTCTTTGGGTGGCTCTCCTGCCTGCAGACTTTAGGACTCTGTTCTAAAATAGTTCCTGTTCACTGCCAGTCTACAGCGCTCATTCACAGGGCAGTTTACCATTCCTATTTTTATCCATGTACTCTTTGCCTCTGCTGAAGTCACTGTTTTCCCCCCTGAAACTTTGTACCTAGTCCAGTGATGGCAAACCTTGGCACTCCAGCTGTTCTTATGCACAGTAAACCCATGTGTGTGGATTCACAGGCGCTTGGGCTTCTGGGAATTGAAGTCTAAGAACAGCTGGAGTGTCAAGGTTTGCCACCGTGGACCTAGTCTATTTGGATCGCTCAGTTACTTCAGTTTAAAAGATGTAGCAAAACAGACTTGCCAGTTGAGCTTCTAGATCAGGGATTCTCAACCTGTGGGCCGTGAGCCGGATGTGGTCTGTGGCACCATTTCATTTGCCCCCCCCCCACACACACACACAACCTGCACCACACCAGGAAGTCCCATGTGGTGGAGGAAGGGCAAAATGGCCATCCAGCCTACGAAGCTGCCTTGAGGGAGCATGACCCAGACCCCGACTTTAAAAAGGTTGAGAACTCCTGTTCTAGATGAGCTGTTGGCAACAATGCAGCCTTCCAAGACCATTCTCACAACTCCTAAATGTTGTCCCTCCCCTGCTGAGAATGTTTTGCAAAAGCCATCATTTTTTGTCCCTGAAAATTACCAGGAGCTGAAGGTGTGCAATAAGAGTACAAAGACTTCCTGGCAAACTTCAAGTTGAATTTCATTAATTCTGCTCATTTACAGACTTGTTGGGTTTTGGAGGCCGAACATTTATCCCCAGGCCCTCCAAATTTGCCCACCCCTGTTATAGGTGAGTGCCTTCCAAGCTAAAACAACTAGAAGATATACCTGGATTAGTAACGTGCAAAAAGACACTCTGAGGTCAGATTTGCATGTTGGCCAACATTGTGTTCCCAACATAATAAAAGTGGCATAAACTTGACAGTAAACTGCTGCAAGTCAGTGCAGACATCTGTTGTGTACCAAATAACGTCTGCATTGACTTTACTACTTGGAGCAATTTGCTGTCAGAACTATTGCTGGCATGACTCAAATGCCAATTTGAGTTAAGCCAGCAATAGGATTTTGAGCACCACCTATAAGCATTTTTTTCTGCAGGGAGTCGCCATACGTAGGCAAAATTGCATAACAACAGAATCTTGGAACATGTTCACCATGAGTGGGGGAGAAGACTTCATGTGTATGTAGGAAGAGTTGGCCAACACAAAGAGAATATTTTGTAAAAAATTGGGATAACTATTTTGTACATAAAGGTACATTTAGTTACAATTTCCCATTTTTCATATGCATGGCATTGTATGAACAATGAGATATACCTCTAAGTTTAAATCAGGGGGGAAATGGTGTGACATCTCCATACTAAGGGTGAAGATGATACATGGCCTCAGCAAATTCCATACCTCATTAGTAGAACATATGTGTTTGCATTGAATCCTTGGTGTCTCCAGGTAGACGTATCTCAGCAGGATACCTTCCCCAAATCTTGTAGAGAAGCTTTCAGTTCAATTAGGCTATAGAAACTATGAACCAATGGTTAAAGCAATGTAATATAAAACAGTTTCATATGTTTCTATACAACCACCTGTATAAGTTCCCCCTCACCAGAGTTGTGATTTCAATTGGCAGATTATTCAAAAGTTCAAAATATCAAGTATTTTCTAAACGAACAAGACTGTCGGGGTCTACCTGGTTTGTACAAGGTAGTCCAACGACAAAATTAAGTCTCTTTAGCTTTGTGCTTGGCTTCTGATGAGAAGCAAGACATTTCTTAGCAGTGTTACTTTATTCACATGCTGTAGCAGACAAGTAGATTTGATTCATGAAAGCTCACATTTAAATATAGTATAGGAGTTAGTCCTTAAGGTGCCACAACCTTTTTGTCATTTTTTTGCTGTTTTGTTTACTCTCTGATATGCTTGCACAGACTTAACACGGCTACCACTTCAAACATTTATCTTGTACTGTACGTCATTAAGCAAATTATCAAAAAAGTTTACAGTTGCCTCACTACTTTGGTTCATCAATTTTTCCAGCACTCATGCTAGGTATCTAGAACAATGTTCTACTAATAGGGTAGAGTTTCTGTTGCTTCTGTTCTCTAAGATCACTGCCATATAATATCTGTGGGTTTACTGTCCTTCCCAGATGGACCTCCGGTTGTGGCTCATTATGATATCTCAGACACAAACTCTGACCCAGAAGTGGTGAATGTGGACAATCTTTTGGCAGCTGCGGTCGTTCAGGAGCACGACATGAAACAAGACACTGGCCCCACGTGGAGGACGAGAGGGTTACGAGAGGAGCTCAATGCTGAGACAGGTGGGGGAAAGATGATTGCTGGACGTTTTTAATCCACTTTTATGTGATCAATTCACTACGGAAGTGCTTCTTCTTTCTGTGCTGTATCCGATTCCAAATATTGGCGATCACCATGGCGATCAGCCATGAAGACTGTCCTGCGAATATAATGCCATGGCCAGGTTATCCTGCTATGGTAATAGAGTAGACCATACTGCCAGCAAATCCTGAAAACCCTGAGGACTAACGGCCTTGGCGAAGTCCACAGGGAAGAGTGATGGTCCCTAAGTGGATTAAATCACACTTAAATCCATCTTGATGGAAGGCAATGGCTTTATCAATACTGGCCTGAGGTTGAGGAGGACTTTTTGTGTCCAAAGGGCTCAGGACCAAAAAGTGACTCACCATATCACCAAAAACACCTCATGGCACTGAAGCCTTGTTCTGTGTTTGAATTACACATTCTCTTAAGAGTGGAACTTTTTCTCTTTTGCGAGCAAGATTGTAGTTTATTTCTTGTCAGATAAACTCATCAATATGGATGGTTTTAGAATCCCTTTGATGCTTTTCTCTCATTCCAATTGATTGTTGCTTTCGATCAAACGTTTCTGGCCACAGGTCGGTCACGTGGTTCAGGGGGCCGGTCACTTTGGCTCATGGGCTGGATCCGGCCCCCGACGCCAATTTATTTGGCCTGGGCGTGTTTTACTTCTGCTTCTGGGAGCGATGAGGGCTTTGTTGCCCGGATGAATTGGCGTCGGGGGCTGGATCTGGCCCATGGGCCATAGTTTGGGCACCCCTAATTTAGATGGATGCCTCAGTTGCTCAGTTTTATTTACTTATAATCTACTGTGCATCCAAAGCAGAAAGGCAGGGAATCAGGCTTTTTCAGGCATCCTCTTGTTGCTCTTTATATACACTAGTATATTCTGCTAGCGGGACTACGGTGGCTTAGTGGTTAAGACGCTGAACTTGATGACTGGAAGGTTGGCAGGTCAGCAGCTCGAGACCAGGTTACTACACGATGGAGTGCACTCCCGCCTCTGCCTCAGCTCCTGCCAACCTAGCAGTTCGAAAGCAAGAAACTGCAAGTAGATAAATCGGTACCACTTCAGTGGGAAGGTAAACAGCATTCTGTGTTTAGTCATGACTGCCATATGTCATGAAAACGTCTGTAGGTTCAGCCAGCGCTGGCTCTTTGGCTATAAACAGATGAGCACTGAACCCTAGAGTTGGATACGACTGGCTTTCGAGCAAGGGCGACCTATATTCTGCAGCTGCAGTCTAAGGAGTCGTACCCTTGACTCAGGCAGGAAAGGGGTATGAGAAGTGACTCCTTGGTAAAAACTGTTGAGGGTTGATGAGCTTCTCCTAACGTGTGTGTGTTTGGCTTTCTGTTCTGCAGATCACTTGGATGCTGGATTCTTGCCGAGTGACAAAACCCCTACTAGCAACACCCAGGTCAATGAAGAAATTAATATTGCCTCATCGGATAGCGAAGTGGAGATTGTGGGAGTTCAGGAACACGCAAGGTGCTTATTGGATCCTCTCCCCCTTTTAGTACAGGATGAATTTTATAAAGTGATATACACAGATTAATTATCTGTCCAATGTTTCTGTTATTTGTGGCCAGGAAGTTTTGTTTCTTTCCCTCATTATGATCATAGTGTGTGGGTCACTTCATGGCAAGCTGAGATCCACCATAAACAAATATACGCCAATGGCATTTTTCCTGCTTCCGGAATAAATGCATTCTCGGATACGAGTTGCAGCCGACAATGAACATCAGTGTCCTCTCCCAGTTTATCCTGAAAAAATGTACAGTACTGTATTTGCCTGTGTATAACATGCACTGGAGTATAAGACACACCCCATCATTACCAAAATAAACCACTATAGGCCACTATATACAGTATAAGACGCACCCCGTTTTTCCATTGTATTTTAGGGGGGGAAGTGGGTCTTATACACCAGAAAATACAGTATTTATTCATTAATTTTTTAAAAAGGATCCAAGGCAGCTTAGAAACAATGTTAAAAACTAAAACATCAAATTATTACAATATTTTTTAAAAACTTTAACAAATATAGTATACCTAATAGATGAAAACAATGTATACTTGTTTGTTTATTTAATTTATATCCCACCAGCAATTAGTACCAGGCACTACTTTGGGTGGAACACAATAAGAACAAAAGACATCAAAAGCTAAGGAAAACTCTTAAGTAAAATAGGAAGAAATACAATAAGAACTGCTCTACCCAGAGAATATTGTAATAGCCAGCACATAAGTCAGTGATAAGAGACCTGTCCAGGAATGGGCAAAGCTGGGCAGTGCATCACAGTTGGTAAAATCTGGACTTGACCACCATGGAAATGTTCAGGACAAGTGGCACCCCCCGATTACGCACCCCTTCCTTCAAAGGGAGAAAGACGGCCCTCAAATTGAGGGAAATTCCCCCATCCTGAGACAGATGTTCTCTATCAATATGACCCCTGTCTTATCCATATTCAGTTCCAGCCTATTCTCCATCCACTCCATAACTCACCCCAGGCAATCCTCCTTGGTATGGGCAGCATCCTCTATTGAGAGGGGAAAGGAGATATAGAGCTGTGTATCATCAGAATACTGATGAAAGCGAACTCCAGATCTTCTGATGACCTTGCCCAATGCCCTTACATAGATGTTAAATAGTAGTAAAACAAAATAGTCCCTTTAAAAAACCCTGTTAGAGAACCAGTTTTTAAAGGGGGGGGGACCTACTTGAAGAGAAAGGTCTTTGCCTGCTTGCAGAAGGACAGCAAAGGTGTGGACAACCTGACCTTCGATGGTAGGGAATCCCAGAGTCTAGAGGCAGCAACGGAGAAGGTCCTTTCCCATGTCCTCACCAAATGTACCTGTGAAGGTTGTCTGGCCAAAAGAAAGACTACCCCAATGATCTTAAAACCATGGTAGGCTCTTGTGGAAAGATACAGTCTTTGAGATAGCTTGGGCCCAAACCATTTCAGCACTTTGAGTTGTGCCTGAGCAACCAGTGAAGCTTCTGCAAGGGGGATTTATGTGACCACTATAACCAGCCCCAGTTCATCACCTGGTTGCAGCATTTTAGACTCTCTGAACTTTCCGAAAACCTTCCAACGAAAGCTCCACATAGAGTGTTGCAGTAATCCAACTGGGATGTAACTAAGGCTTGTGTCACCATAGACCCGTGATGGCGAACCTTGGAACTCCAGATATTCTTGGACTTCAGTTCCCAGAAACCCAAGCCCCCGTGAATCCACACGAATGGGTTTACTGCGATTCATCCAGCCCACACTGCCCTCGTCGCTCCCGGAAGTGGAGGTAAAACGCGCCCATATGGTTAAGGTTCTTCTGGGTTAACCCTTCCTCCGTACAGGCGCGTTTTACTTCCGCTTCCGGGAGTGACGAGGGCAGCACGGGCCGGATGAATCATAGTAAACCCATTCGTGTGGATTCACAGGGTGCTTGGGCTTCTGGGAGTTGAAGTCCAAGAACATCTGGAGTACCAAGGTTCGCCATCACGGCCATAGGCAGATCAGACATCTGCAAGAATGAACACAGCTGGCACATTGGTTTTAACTTTGCAAATTCTTTCCTGGCCATTGCTGAAACCTGGGAATCCGGGAATGCACAGACCTGTATTTTCAGGGTGGGATGTACAAATTTAAGGGACTGCAGTGGCTTGGTAGTTAAGATGTTGGACTTGATGCGGAAGGTTGGCAGGTCAGCAGTTTGGGACCAGAGTGCTGCATTACGGAGTGAACTCCCATCTCTGTCCCAGCTCCTGCCAACCTAGCAGTTCAAAAGCAAGAAATTGCAAGTAGATAACTAGGTACTGCTTTGCCAGGAAAGGTAACAGTGTTCTGTGCACTCCGGTGTTTAGTCATGCCTGTCACATGTCCATGGAAATGTCTGCAGACACAGACAGCACTGGCTCTATGGCTACAAATGGAGATGAGCACCTAACCCTGGAGTCAGATATGACAGCCTTTCGAGCAAGGGCAAACTTAAAATTTAAATTTGAAGTTAGTTGAATATTGAGTGTAATGTATGCCTCCCTCAGAATTCATTCTCAGAAGTAGACAGTTCCTGCTTCGTGCTGCTGAAAGTTTCTTTTTGAAATAAAAAGCAGAGAAAGCATAAGAAAGCCAATCTTAAGGAGATATTTTTATTTGAAACAACAGGAAAGAAGTTTGTCAGACAGCAGGGGAAGAGAGACTCCCCGCCATAGAGAGAAGTGAAATGAAGACAGAGAAGGCCGATGAGATGACAAAAGGAAAGGCAGTCGGACAGAACGAGGAAATGTATGAACAAAGGTGCTAAGTAAAAGGACCCCTGGGTTCCTCCTAGTTGAAAGCCAAACCTGTAGAACAGGGATGCCCAAACTTTTTGGGCCGTGGGCTGGTCACGTGGTGCAGTGGGCCGGTCTTGTGGAAGTAAAACGTGTCTTGCAATCTGCTTTCCAACAGGATGAGATAGATTTTAAGCTGCCATTTGCTCTGCTTAAACCAGGGGTGCCTAAACTACGGTCTGCGGGCCAGCCCCAGCCCCCAACACCAATTCATCCAGCCCACACTGCCCTCACCGCGCCTGGAAGTGGATGTAAAACGCATCCGTACAGGCGCATTTTGCTTCCACTTCCGGGAGCGACGAGGGCAGCGCAGGCCGGATGAATTGGTGTCAGGGGTCGGATCTGGCTCACAGGCCGTAGTTTGGGCACCCCTGCTGTAGAATTAATATATGCTCCCTGTGAGTTTGAACTCTTAAGAGTGGCACCCAAGAACCCCTTTGCCTGCTGCCTTTTATTATTTATTTATTATTTAATTGATTAATATACCGCCCTATTCGGCACAGGGCGGCTTTTTACAGCCCTGCTTTTAAGGCAAAAGGATCCATCAATATGCAGGTGGTCTTGGAGGCCAGCTAAGAGTGAGAAACAGGGACTGCACTGGCTTAGTAGTTAAGATGCTAAATGTCAGCAGTTTGAGACCCGTGCGCTGCATGACGGAGTGAGCTCCAGTCCTCTGTCCCAGCTCCTGCCACCCTAGCAGCTGGATAGCAAGAAACTGCAAGTAGATAAATAGGTACAATTTTGGTGGGAAGGTAACAAGGGTTCTGTGCCTGCCACATGACCACAAAATCATCTGCACATGCAGATAGTGCTGGCTCTTGGGCTATAAACAGAGATGATCACTGCACCCTAGAGTTGGATAAGACCGGCTTTTGAGTAAGAGTGACCTTTTACCTAATAGCCAGCTAGAAGATATTAATATTGTTTCATCAAACAGTAAAGTTTCCTGCCATATCTTCTGGCCATTGAGAGTTGATACAGCCTAGGGTAGGTGTATGCTGTAGCAAAGCCTCAAAGTTGCCTTTTGAATACCAAAGCTATTCCTAGAAATGTGAAAAATGGAGACTTTTCTCAGATGTGTTTCCAGGTCTCTCCATAAGGAAAAAGACAGGAGTGTGGGATTACTTTACCACTACTTGAAGAATGTGCTTCTCAGGATCACATTCATGCATGGTAGTCAAACACAAGTGCCTTTGGGCAAGTTTCAGTCAGCCCGTTTTCCCTGAGCCTCCTTCCTCTTGCAAAGGCATTTTTCCAGGAATACGACAGGGAGGACAAAGTCTGTCCTCGCCCCTTACATCTCCCATCCATCCTTCAGTGTTTAGTTGTGCTCTGGTGTATATGATTGGAAGAATATTAATAAAGTTATAGTCTCATGTTATTAAGAATGTTGAGATAATAAGAGTAAATCCAGTTGTTAATCCCAACTAGAGTGGAATCAGTCCCATCTGTTTGTTGGGTCTACTCCACATGGCAGGTGGGTTTGGCTCATAGTGACAAGCCATGGTCTTCCATATGGCAGCATACCTTAGATGTAAAATCTCACTCTCGTAATAATGGGGCTAGTAATATTAAGCATGACAAAGCTGTTGAAAGGGGTGTTGGGACACTGTGTAATGAAATGAAAACCCAAGAACTGTAAAATTATGGTGGTGCAATGATTGTCCTGCAGTGTCCCATTTCACACATATAATTCAGTTTCCATAAAGGGTGTTCTGCTCATTAATGCCATTTTTCTTCCTATCATGTATTAACTAATAGCCATTCCCATCAGATTTCACAACATAGGTGTCTCTCCTTCCTATTTTTCTACACACAATATGTATTTCAAGTGACTCCTTGTTGAAGCTGTTTGGCAATGGAACTGCTTGTAGGTGAACCATATAGGCCAGTGATGGTGAACTTTTAGAGACCAAGTTCCCAAACTCAACAGGCTGCCGTCTGTGCTGCAGAGGGACAGGGGTGAACTCTGTGATGAGGGGAAGGAGGAAGTGCTCCCATTGGGTTGCTGGGCAGAGGGGCGGGGTGAACTCTGTGCTGGGGGAGGGAGGAAGCACTCTCGCTGGGCTGCTGGGCAGAGGGGCGGGGTGAACTCTGTGCTGGGGGAAGGGAGGAAGCACTCCCATTGGGCTGCTGGGCAGAGGGGCGAGGTGAACTCTGCTGGGGGGAGGAAGGAAGCACTCCCATTGGACTGCTGGGCAGAGAGGTAGGACAAACTTTTTGATGGGGTGATGGTGCACATGCTCACAGAGAGGGCTTTGGGTGCCCCCTCTGACATACGTGCCATAGGTTTGCCACCACTGCTATAGGCCATGTTCTCAAGGGGAAAGACTTAACAAGTATCCTCATGTTTTTTCTGTCTCTCTCCCCTCCTCCCTTTGCCTCATCACAGGTGTGTCCATCCTCGTGGAGGAGTGATTCAGACTGTGTCTTCCCGGAAACACGGCTCAGGTCTGCAGTGCACCCGGCAATCAGAACCATGGACAGGTGTGGCTGCTGCACAGAGTTGGTCTTCTCCACCCGAAGTGGTTGACCTCACACTTGACGAGGACAGCAGGCGCAAATATCTACTGTAATGCAAATTCACTGTGTGTTTTGCCGCCTAGCCCTCCTTCTTTTGTGGCACGGAAGTTCTTGGGTGTCACCTTGATGTCTAAAGCGTCTGCTTCTGGCATGCTGGACTTCAGACTCCCCCGGGAGATTTTCTTCCTTTTCTCCCCATCCACCCCCCTTCCATTAGAATTGCCGTGTCATTTCAGAAGTTTCCTTGAAATGCTTACCTTCCTTAGTCAAAGGAAACTTCCCTGTTATGGAAAACCTAGCAGCACTGAACTTCAGTGACAACTTCCACATTTTTAATTGTGTGCGATACTTTTAGAGCATTTGTTGGCAGAAGCCATGACCTCTTTCCACTCAGACCCTTTAGAGGGCCGTGCAGTTTCTTTATTCACCACTAAAAAGTATGTTGCTGGTTCATGTAGTTTTTTGATTTGCTTTCTCCCTTGTGACATAAGCATTAAAAAAACCCAACCCCATCACTGCCCTTATTTGTTCATGGCTATTGAGTGTCCCCATCAAAACGCTGATATGACTGCAGGAGCTTAAAAGTGTTGAGTTGTGACTGGGGGCATTCATAACATGAGGTGATTGGGTTATAAAACCAGCCGGCCTCCAGAGGTCTGTAATGTGCACTGAGTAGCTTCATTTCAAATTCAAAACTTCATTTGCACCTTCCATACAAGTCAGTGCCGGGTCTTCTAATAATGCATTTTTTATTTTCTAGGCTGCTGTACCATTACTAGTAATTTGGCCTAGCTTATTAACAGTGCTTTTTCATACACACGCACCAACAAAAGCACAAGAAATAATACATCGCAAAGTCGTCTGCATTTTATGGCGATCTCAGGTTTGCTTTTCATGTTTAGTTTTCAAAGTCCATTTGTAGCCTAACACTGTGATGGCTAACCTTGGCACTCCAGCTGTTCTTTGGCTCTTGGTCTTCAATTCTTTGGACTTCAATTCCCAGAAGCCCAAGTCCCTGTAAATCCACACAAATGGGTTTACTGCACATATGCGCGTGTGGATTCACAGGGACTTGGGCTTCTGGGTATTGAAGTTCAAGAACAGCTTGAGTGCCAAGGTTCACCGTCACTGGCCTACCACATGCTGTCTGTGAAAGTGGAGTGTCAGAACTGGACTGAGCCAGCCCCCTTCGGCTTGAAATGCATCTGCACTAATGAACTTTTAATGGATGCTTACCACATTTTGCTTCCCCGTTCTCTAGCTGAGGGGAAAAACTTGAGTGAAGAAGAGGCAAGGGGGCAGGATCTTCTTTCAAAATGAGTTTATTCTCTTCCATGCCAATATGACCAGAGTAGGCCTAGGACAGCCTCTTCTTAGAATAGTACTCTGTTCACAGCAGAGCAAAAGAAGACTTCAAAAGAGAGCATACATGTGGCTGGAGTAAATATTACCATCCTTATGGGGAAGACAGAAGACTGTGTATACCAAATTTGTATGAGCAAAAGTAAGATATATTCTGTTGTGATACTCCTAAGATTCCCAGGCCTGCTTTTGCCCTGATTGATTTGAGTGCTTCTCAGGAGGGCAAATGCATAACGCAAGTGGCAGCTTGAGTTTTCCCATGTCTTTTAATCACTTCTCGTAAAAAATAACACTGCATCACACACAAACACACAAAATATTGTCTGCTACTTGGTCTAATCCATGTGTCCTATACTAAATCAAGTCTGCAGAATCCAAATCTGAAGACGTCAGGATCTTAATAAGTTAATTACGCGTAGCAAAAATTGTCCAGTTTATTAACACAGCTGTGCCTACTCATCTTTAGCTCAAAACAGACTCAATATTGCCTAGCTGTACTATTAATTAAGATGGGTTCGCACTAGAGACAAGCCCTTGGTCCATCTCGCCTTATATACCTATTTCTGACTTCAGCTCACTAACTTACCCAGTGATACCCCGCTGCTGCTGGAACATGCATGCCACCAGGGGACGTGATACAGCTAAGGTGGTAGTAGGCATAGTGGTAGCTCCAACTGTTATAATGTTCCCATGTAAAATGCATTACCCAATTACTGACCATTTCAACAGCTATAGCACGCCTATAACTTAGAATCTGTATGTGATAGGCAAATTCTGAGCTCAGATTTGGAATCAGCACACTCAATACCATGTAAATCACATGTGTTATTCCCAGTAGCAAAATCGCTGTTGAGCAGTGTCATCATCAGAAGAAAGAAGAACATTTAAGTTTTGTTGTAAGAACCTTTAGAGATAATTTAATTTAAATCTTTAAAACATAAACTGAGAAATGGCCTTTAATTTTACCCAAGCATGTTAAACCTTCCATTAGCCTGAACTGTTGGCAAAGCACTGATGGAATTTGCCAGTTAATGGGTTGCAACCCCTTCCTGGGCCAAAGTCCAATAATGCCTTCTTCCAGAATTAGTGTGTCCAGAAGTTGAGAAAGTGTGATTAGTGATGTGCAGTTGGGAAATATGAATGAAAAAGAAAACCGAAAGAGGGGGGGGGGGGGTTTGGTTACAAATTCTTTCAAGACTTTTCAATAGCCTCTGAAACCCAATACATTTGACTTCCTGAAAGAATGGGTCCTAAAACTATTGAGTTTCTATTGGGTTTCCTCTGTTGAGTTGTGCCTTATTAATTAGGTAAAAGAACATTTTCTCTCTGTAAGACCAGGAGATGTTAAAGTTAGGGAAGAACTTCCATGCTTTCTAGATTGCACTTTGGGGGCAATTCAGTAAATATTGTCCCTAGGTTAGTCAGAGGCTATTAAATTAACATGCACTAAGTGGCCCCTGACAGAAGTTAGTTAAATTAAAAAAATTATTAAGTGTGCAACACCTAGTCACATTATATGCAAGTTGGTAACATTTATTTTTCCATTTACAACCCTCTTTTCCAGGGATTCCTAACCTTTTTCTGCCAGGGGCCTGACCATGCCCCCTCAGTCAGCTGAGGGACCGGTCACATGGTTCTTCCCACCGGCAGCGTGTGCATTTGTGCCACATTTTGGGCGTTTTTCCCACCTCCGCTGCTTCCCTTGGAGGAGGGAGCGAAGGAGGGGCATTTTCACACCATTTTTGAATTTTTCACTGCATTTTCGCAGTGTTTTGGTGCAAAAATGCGGTGATTTCAGCACTTCCAGTTACGTCAGGGCACTTTTGGCATTGGCAGCAATTTGGCCCTGGGGGCTGGATCTGGCCCGTGAACCCCCTACTCTTTTCCCTCAGGTGCACTGTTAGTGAAACGATCATTTGCCAAACCTCAACTGGAAAGGCAGTTCTAGAAAACTGGAAGGATGTGATCACTTAAAAGAGCAAACAATTAGCAGCCTTCTTCAGGGTAGAAGACAAACACCGTTTTGGGTCATGTTGGTAGTCACATAAGGTTTGTGTAACTTACTATAGCAAATTGCAGCTGATGGATGAAGTGGCATCTCAGTTGCCCAGTGAGGTGTGTGACCAGGCGTGCTACTGTAATGTTCTCTGGCAGCTTGTCAATTAGTCGCAGTTAGCCATGACAATTTATATAAATCTTACCAGATCACCAGTCGGATTCTGGCCTATATTTTGTTTTTCCTCACTAACCCCTAAGGTTAAGTTGGACTCTTTTAATATCCTTTGCTTGGAAACTGACCGAACCCAAGACTCTGCTTGTGACAGTGGATAGCATTCTAATCTTAGCCGCTGTTTGTACCGTAGTAGTTTCCGTAGGGAGGGTCGAAGTGGCCAGCTTGTCATCAGCTTTAACAAATCTGAAACCGCAAGCCTTATTTTAGACTGTAGGTGGAGTAATTAATTAATTAATTTGATTGCTCATCTGTTTTTTTTAATTAAATAAATCCTGACATGTATAAAATAAGGCTTATTGGGAAGAACCCTAGAATGCTTCCCATTGCATGCTGTTTGAAGAAAGTTTTTTTTTTTAAATTTACAGAAGTATTTAATTATGTAAATTCTCCCACTTCCAGTATAGAACATTAACACCCTGAGAAGAGTTGGTTCATTTGATTAAGTTTTTGAAATGAGCCTCTTGCTGGCTAGAGCGGGGAGGTTTTCTGACACACAAAAGGCATAGGAATTGGCTGGCAACAGCAGGGTCTTCTCTACCACCTGAGGGTGTCAAAGCCATCATTGGGGTCTGTAGACCGTCCCAAGGCCATCTGATTTTTTCTCTCCTCACTTGCTGCTTTTACTACTGTGGCATCACCAGGTAAATCAGCACCAAGCTAAAGTTCCCTGCACCCTCATCAGTAGCTGCTTAAAAATCGCCTTCCCTAGTTGCAGTCCCATGTGACTGTGATATACGTGGAGGCATACAAGTCAAATAATAAATAAATAAATATGTGCCCCCATCATGCCAGGAAGGGAGGGCAGTGCGAAGGCTGTCCGACTTTCCCACACAATTCCAATGTGTACATACATATATATGGAAAGGCAATCCCAGCATAGGTTCTCTAGATTGGGTCGCCAACGTTTGGCTTTTTGGACTTCAATTCCCAGAAGCCTGAGTCAGTACATTGGCTGATCGGTGCTTTGGGGGAATTGACTTAGGCTTCTGGGAAATAAAGTCCAAAAAGCCAAAAGTTGGGGACCCCTGATTTAAATGGCCTCTGATGAAGAGAAGCTGCTTTGTACTCGTTTTTTTAAAAAAAACTGTTTAATTTCAATGCATGAAGATTAGCTTTCAGGCTCAATATCTGATGCTTAACATTGGCCAGTACCCAGAACCTCCAGAGGAACTTAACAGTTTCAATATAGGTATGCAAGACCTCACATACTCATCCTTTGGGCCTTTGATCAACCTGTGATTTGCAGCCACAGCAAACAAACCCATTCCAATCCCCATCCCACTAAGCTAGGGGTGCCCAAATTATGGCCCGTGGGCTGGATCTGGCCCCTGACGTCAAATCATCTGGCCCGTATGGGTGTGTTTTACTTCCGCTTCTGGGAGCAACAAGGGTGGCACGGGCAGGATGAATTGGCGTTGGGGGCCAGATCCGGCCTGCAGGCTGTAGTTTGGGCACTCCTGGTTTAAACAGAGAAAATGGCAGCCTAAAATCTATCTTGTGCTGTTGCAAAACAGATCGCAAGGTGCATTTTACTTCCGCTTCTGGTGGGAGGAACCAAGTGACCTGCCCGCTGCACCATGTGACCAGCCTGCGGCCCAAAAATTTTGGGAACCCCTGCACTAAGTATTTGGTAAACGGCAACACACTCAAACTTGGAATCTTCCATAGAGAAGACAAAAAAATCAACAATAAATGATTGCTTGGGGGGGGGGGACTTTACTGTTTTCTGTTGTGTAATTCTTGAGTTTAGAAAAGACAAAAACCACACAAAAATGTTCTTTTTAACACTCATCCTCATTTCCATCTAGTATTTAATGGTCTTTGGAGAAAGTAATAATAAAACAGAGTGTTATAAAAATATATATTTTTGGTGCAAGATGAGATTTTCTGGGTTTTTTGAACAAGTCTGTAGCATAAAGTTTAAACTATTTTAAGACAAAATAAAATAGAGTGGATTATTTAAACACTATCTTATGTTGCGTATGCGGGGGGGGTTACTATATTTGTGTGATAATATTTGGGCGGGGGAGAGCGATTTGCAAAAGTGAAATGCATGGATTTCTCCCATGACAGTTGCCTGCTTTGTAGTATGAACAGTGTCAAGGGGATGGGGGCAGGTGAGCCTAGGCAGTGATGGCCAACCTTCTCCAGATGTTCTTGAACTTCAATTCCCAGAAACCCTGGTCAGCAGGTGTGTTGACTTGGGCTTCTGGGAATTAAAGTCCCAAGAACACCTGAAATGCCAAGGTTGGCCATCACTGTCCTAGGTGCAATCATCCCATATTGGTGTGGACCCTCTGGAAGATATGGACCATCAGAGTGCTTGTTCTTGAGAGGTGCTTCACTCAGCCACAACCATGCTCCATCTAAGCATCTTTAAAACCCTGACGCACACACCCCTGGGTCCAGTGACATATAATTCATATTATTCAAAGTGAACTATTCACGTGGAGGAAGCCTAAAAGGCCTTTCACTGTTAATAACTTTCTCAATTTGCCCGTGTTAAAAATCAACATGCCCCCTGTGAGGTGTGTGCCCCACGTTGGGAATCACAAGTTTATAGCCAAAGAGCCAGCACTGCATCTGCAGAGGTTTCCGTGGCCATGTGGCAGACATGACTAGATACTAGGTAAAGGTAAAGGTTTCCCTTGTTTGAAAGCCAGTCGTATCTGACTAGGGTTCAGTGCTTATCTCTGTTTTGAAGAGCCAGCGCTCTCTGCTTCTGCAGACATTTCCGTGGTCATGTGTCAGGCATGACTAGACACCGGAGTGCACGGAACGCTATTGCCTTCCCACCTAAGTCCCTATTTATCTACTTACAATTTCTTGCTTTCAAACTGCTAGGTTGGCAGGAGCTGGGACAGAGACGGGCACTCACCTTGTTGTGCAGCACTCTGATCTCGAATTGCTGACCTGCCAACTGTCTGGTCATCAAGTGCAGTGTCTTAACCGCTAAGCCACCACAGTCCCTGCCACAATCAGGTAGATGTCTCCAAATAGTCACATGGGCATTAACAAAGACATTTCATGGATCCCTTGGTAGCCAAAGTGCTTGTCTGCAGTCTGGGGGTGCTATACCTATGTACAGCTGGCTAGACAGCTCAATGAGTTAGCTATCTGAATCAGGAGCCAGAGGTTGGGAGTTTGATTCCTCATGGTGCCTCTTGGAAGAACAGCCAGCTTGTATAACCTTGGACAAGCTGCACAGTCCTCCAGGGCACACCAAGAAAGGGATGGTGAACCACGCCTGTATATTCTTTACCTAGAAAACCCCAGAAAAAATCAACATAAGTTGGAATTGATTTGATGATATGCAATATATACATCCATATCAGTGTACATTTCTTATAACGGCTTTTCCCAAATGGCTAAATCCTTATGACCTATCAGCGCTATGAAGTAAGGATTGTACAACCATTTTTATACATTAGCTTTGGAGCCATCTTTATAGCACTACTTTAGGTCAGGCACTTATTGGGCATTATTCAGCACTGAATTTGTGTGCACAAGAATGCAAACTGGCAAGAAAAATAAATAAATAGGCCAGGATCTTTCCCCTCCTGCTGTGTCTCATTGCTATTGCTGGATCCGGAGTATGAGACCTGATCCAGTACGTGCGTTGAGAGGCGATGGAGAACTATGACCAGTGGGGGTGGGTGGGAAGGATTTCTGTCACTCTGGGTTCACACCTTGGTTCCATTACTGCAGATGAAAGGACCGAGGTTGAAAGATAAGGGGGTTGTTGAGGCCTATTTGTGTAATGCTTAACTGAGCACATGAATCTACTAATTCAAATATCCATATTCCATCCTGTTTCTAGTTCACCATGCAGGAGACAGAGAGGAATATCAATTGTAAAACACTTCAGTGGGCTCAAACAACAGGAATCTCTAACCAGTAGGTCAGAGCTATGTCATGGGCACGATACAAGTACAGTACTGTATTTGCAAATGAATGAAATAAATATGGGCAGAATCTAAGTCTCCAAGCAAGGGTTCATCCATGACAGAGAAGATTTGGTCCCAGAAAGCTTTGCTCCAGAAACAACATTTGGGCCCCATGCTGCTTCATCAGACAAAGCATGTGGAATTATTTGTTGGAAAGAGCTTGGCAAAAATCTATGTTTTGCCAAGGAGTGGTTTACATGAACATTTTCCCCTGGCAGTGGTGTGGATTTGGATTGAGGCATGCCAAACCCAAAGACTGAACTGTGATGCTCATAAGTGTGGCTCTCTATGGTCAAAATAGTATCCATGCACAAAAGAAAAGGAAGAGATTTGGGAAGATCCCTGCTCTAGATCCTAAGAGTGGAATCAACCAAAGCACCATACACTGAGTCGGGTTTGCCAGAGTGGGCGGCTTAGAAATTTAAAAATTTAATTTAATATCCCAAAGGCTGAAGAAATAATACCTAAGAATATTTAGAGGAAAATTTGGCAAGGCGGCAGAGGAAGGCAAGCAGCCTGACGAGAAATGGACACAATCACCAATAGTGACAAAATGGGTTTGTTGGAGAAAATAGGAGTGAAATATTCAATAGATGGTATAGTCCTGTGATGGCAAAACTTGGCACTCCAGATGTTCTTGGACTTCAATTCCTAGAAACCCCCGTGAATTCACACAAATGGGTTTATTGCGATTCATCTGGCCCTCATCGCTCCTGGAAGCGGAAGTAAAACACGCCCATGCTGGGAATTGAAGTCCAAGAATATCTGGAGTGCCAAGGTTCGCCATCACAGGTATAGTCCATGAGCAAAGTATTTTGCAGTCTTTAGTTGTCAACAAGTTAAACATGAGCCAATAGTGTATTGTGGCAAGGGAGGGAGCTAACATCAACAAATATATCCAAACCAAGAGAAGTAATAGTATCACCCTATTCAGCTTGACTCAAATCTTAAACCAGAATACCGTGTCTAGTTTTGGGCACTGCAGTTCAAGAACGATACTGAGAAAGTAGCAGATGTCTAGAGGTGGGAGACCAAGTTTACAAAAGGTCTGGAAACCCAAGCCTATGAAAAATGGTACATGGAGTAGGGTATGTTTACTCTGGAGAAGGGGGGAATCAGCTGTGATATAGTAGCCCTCTTCAAATGTTTGAAGGGCTGCCATGATAATAATTTCGTGTCAGAAATTATTCTGGGTTGAAAGTATTTTTTGCAGAAGAAATTCCACTCAGGGAACGCCCAAATGAGGCTCCTTTCATGTTCCCAAGAGCTGGGACAGAGACTGGCACTCAATCGTCATGCAGTACCTGGGTCTCGAACTGCCGACTTCCATCTAACAAGGCGAGCTTGTTAACCACTGAGGAACCCAAGCCCCACATCATGCCATGTGGAAGATGGAGGAAGCTTGTTTTCTGTAGTTCCAAAGGGTAGGAGCCGAAGTGATGGATTTAAATTATAAGAAAGGAGATTTTTATCCCACATGAGGAAGAACTTTCTACTAGTGAGAACTGTTCATCGGCTTGGACTGCCTCAAAGCATCGGGCTCTCCCCATGCTTGAGTTGTTTAAACCGGATGAATGTCCAGCTATCAGGGAAGCCTTTTCTTCTTTAGCAAGGGGCTGGACTTCATAACACCATAAAGACACATCTACTTGAGTTTCTTGAACCAGAGCATTCTACATTAATTGCTGGTCTTACTTTCACTTACCTTTACAGTATAATTCACTTGAAAAGAAAAACCAAACCCACTCTCAGTTTCCATCTATATAACTAAAATCAAGGTCCGGCGCTGTATGTTCCTTATACAAATCCACACCCCTGCACCGATCGCGCTGAATCTTGGTGCACACGTACCTTGGGTCAAAGAGACGGTCACTGTGGGGGTGGCAAGCCCCATGGGGAGGGGTACACCCCCTAAATCAATCCACAAAGGGAACACCCCCACCGACAGGAGAAAAAGCAAGGGAAAAAAACCAACCAGGGTGGATTGTGATGTCATCGCCACAGCTCAATCAATTCCCAGCTGACCAGATCTGGGGCTCCATGACATCACAGGGCTTCCTAATACAAAGCGACACCCCTGCACCGATTGCACTGGAAACTGCATGCACGCCTATCTTCAACGTCTGGGGTGGCCAGCGTGGGTAACCGGCAGCCCACCTCGGGGTCCTTGCCCCTGAAAAGGGGCTGCAATGCCCACCCCCGGTTGGCAGAAATGACCAGGAGAGGTGACTGTGCATGCATGAGAATCCACACATGCATCTAACCCTGCTTGGCATTCCAGGCTGTGGCACATGCACGGAATTCCATGCATGTGCCAAAGTCTGCCCGGCATTCCAGGTGGCGCACGGCCTAGCCGCCAGTACGGATGGTGGCAATTACGGCTGCCCCAGCCCCAGCGACTGCAGTTAGTAGGCGGCCACCGCAGCAAGGCTCTTCTGCACTCCTGAGGCATGCCATGGGGGGAAGAGAAAACCCACAGCCGGGGGCGGGCAGAGGACGGGACCAGGCCACCGCCTTCCACAGGCCTCCACCCCCAAATGGGTCCCACCAAAATGGAGCCTCCCTTCCACCTGACACAACCCATGGGAGGACAGAGGGGCCAGTCTGCGATGGCTACCCACTGACTAGTCACTGGGGAGGCCGGCGGTGGCGGCCAGAGTCAGGCTGAGATGGCGCCTTGCGGCGGAGCCGAGAGAGTGGCCACAATGACAGCAGACAAAAAGGTAAGGCAGTGACTGTCTCTTTGGCCCAAGGTACATGTGTGCTGAGTTTCAGCACGATCAGTCCAGGGGTGTGGATTTGTATAAGGAACATACAGCGCTGGACCTTGATTTTAGTTATATAGACTAGCATAGTTTGCCCGGCGATGCTGGGCTGTTTTAAATTGTGTTTTGCTTTTTTTTGTGGGGGTGGTGGTTGTTTTTGAGTTAAAAATCAACAGAGGATGCTATATTTTTTAATTTTTTATGTAACATATGTTTGTTATTTGTCTAAACTTTTGCTGTATTGTTATTTGTTTGTCTTGTTTTTACTCTTGTGGCCTCTAGGTGGGGCTTTATTGTTTTTTAGTTGTTTTTACTATTCCGCCCTGCAGGTGGGGCTGTTAGTGGTTTTGTTTTAGTTTCACGTGTTTTTTCTCTCCTGGCCTCTAGGTGGGGCTTCTTCTGGTAAGTAGTCTTTGTTTCTTCATTTCTGCTCTGATCTCGTGGAGGGAGGACGTGCTGGTGAGTTCTCTGGTTTTCTTGCTTCTGGGGTTTTTTTTTTGTTTTGTTTTTGTGGTGGTGGGCTGGGAGGTGTTTCTGTTTGTTCTTTTTTGTTTTGGTTGGGCTTTAGATTTGTGTAATTGGTTTGTTTATTTCTGGTGTTGTTTATTTTTGTTATTTTATTGTTGTTTATTTGTGTAATTTGTTGTAGTTGTGTTGTTAGAGTTAGGTATTTTCGTGTTGTAGTTAGGTGTTTTGTCTGTGCTTTTGTGGTATTGTTGATGTTTTTGTTTGTGTATTTTGTGGTTTACTTTTTTGTTTATTAATGGTTATTTATTTATTTATTTATTTTTGTTTTATTAATTTTGGTGTTTGTTGTTGGTGTGTAGGTTTGCGTGAAGAATGGGCTGCCTGTTGGTTCCTCTTTTCCCCATTGCTGCTTCGAATTTTAGTTTCGATGCAGCAATGGGGGAAAGGAGGAGGAGGCAGTCAGCCCCGTTCTTCCACTGGCTGGTAAAGTTCTTCCACTGGCTTGTTAGGTAGGTCGGGGGAGAAGGAGGCAGAGAAGAGCTATTTCTGCCTGACGATGGTTATCTCCTCTCTGTCTCCTTTCTCTCCCGGCTTACCTAACCAGAGATTGGCAGGCAGTGATCCGTAAGGGGTAGTGGTCTTCCTTGCGGATTGCTGGCTGCTGCTTTTGTATTACCTCTGTCGGTAGTACAAAGGCAGCATCCAGTCATCCGCCAGGGAGGGTGCTTCCACTGACGAACTGCTGCCTGTTTTGGGGTTTTTTTCCCCCCACCCCGGCTCAACTTTCCTTGAGGCCGGTGATGGTCTCGCCGTGTCTTCGGCATGGTAGCGTGGAGGAGAGGGAGTCCCTCTTCTCCCTGTTGCTCCAGAAAAGAAGGCCGGTGGGTGTCTTGCAGTGGAGTTTGGTGGCTTTTTGTTTTGCGAGGCTGTTGAGGTGCTGCATCTGTCTGTGGCGGACTTGCGCTCCCGTTGCGTTTTGTAATTTTATTTTTTGCGCACCGGCTTTCTCAGCATTCTGCGCACTCACGGCGCGCAGGACGCTGGGACTTGTAGTTTTGCATTTTTGTTTTGCGTTTGTGTGGTGTTTTTTTCCTGCAGCTTGATTTTAATTGGCCATGCCACGTTTCCCAACGTTCTTTTTGCTCATGCCTCTCAGCCTGATTGCCTGTGACGTGGCATGGCGCGGTGCAGAGAACATTGGGAATTGAAGTTGTTTCCCTTTGTTCACATTCGTGGGGCTCTTGCCCCACTGGCGTGTTTCTCAACCCTGCAGTAACCTCCGGACCGGGTTCGGGTGAGTGCAGGAGGCTCGGTACGGGATAGGATGGATGGGTGCAGAAACGTATAGCAAGTTCCAACGGTTAACCCTTGGATTTATAGGTATAGATTGCATTGTCCGTTAGCTTTTCCAGTATGGCCTGATAGGAGTCCTGAGCATACCTGTCAACCATCCCGATTTGGCCGGGATTACCCCGTAATTCGGCGCCGATTTGCGCCATTTCCCGACCCGCGCTGCCAAAACCCCGTAATTTGGCAGCGGGGGGGGGGGGAGGAGGTACTCCCTCTTCTGTTGCCCAATCGGATTTTTGGATACGATGAGCATCAGTGCAGTAGCTCCCCGCCCCCGCTACCTTCCTGTGAGGACAAGAATCACGAGGCTCGGGGGCCGGCTTAGTTCCTGGTTGGTGGGATCGCGCCGAGACTAAAGCCGGGGCTTCTCCCTTGCGAGAGAAGCACAAGGGGGAGGGGGGGCAGAAAAGAAGAAGGAAGAAGAAGGAACAGCCCGAGCCTTCATTCAGGGGACTCACTGAGAGTCCCACTTTAAACTCTTTTTTCAACCACCGCCCAGCCCGTTGGGAAGGGAGTCCCCATGATGATGTCAGTGGTGGGGCAGGAGAGTGAGAAGGGGGGGGGAGCCCTGAAGCTCCAGCATGGAGAAGGCGACGGCATTCTACTTGGTTTGCTATGCAAAATTGCAGTCTCCCCCCCTCTTCTCCCGTTCCCTTCCCTCAGGCTGGCACCTGGAGAAAGGTGTGTGTGTGTGTGTGTGTGTGAGTGAGAGATCGAGAGATCTTGGACAGGGAGGGAGGGAGCAGAGATCCTTTTGGGGGAATAATTTATTTATTACATTGATCTGGGATATTTTCCTTCTCTCTTCCCTCCCCACAAACCCCTAGAAAAGGGGTGCCCAAACTACGGCCCCAGGGGCCAGATCTGGCCCCCCGACTCCAATTCATCCAGCCTGCAGAGCCCTCATCACTCCTGGAAGTGTTTTACTTCCACTTCCAGGAACGACGAGGGCTTCACGGGCCGGATGAATTGGCATCAGGGGCTGGATCTGGGCCCTGGGCCATAGTGACTGGCTCCCTGAACCACATGAATGGCCCACAGCCTGAAATGTTTGGGCACCCCTGCCTTAGAATTAGTGTTGTCGTTGGGCAAATTGTGCCACTTCATGAACCTGCTCTTCCAGACCCCTTTCTCAGGGATTTCTTTGTCGTCGTCCATGTCTAGGCCAGATGTGGAAGTGTCAAATTGAAGCCACCTTTGGGTGAGATCATTCTTGCAGTTCCTTTTGCCTGACCCAATGAGAGAAAGATTAGCCAGCAACACAAGGTTGCCGTTGTCCATGCCCAACTGTGGTCCAAAAACACCACTATCTTCGAGGATGAGCACACAAGAGAGCCAGGGTGGCTCTCATTATTTTCCACTGTTCCTTTCCTATTTTCTAATAAGCTGCAGCTAAAGTAAGTGTCCACTGTAGGTTTCTGGTAACTTACATAGTCCATTTCCCATAACCCTAGTTATTTGTTGTTCATGCCAGTCATACATTTTGCAGTGTTGCTATAGCACCAATGTTATATGAAAAACTGAATGCTGAAATTTATGTCCTGCAGTGTTCTAAATAGTAGGGGGGTGCTTCCTCCTTCACCCGGGGGGGGCGCAACACTCCTCCTCTTCTATGCTCTTCGATGTGCCTGGATTGTGGGGAGGAGGGGGCGTGGCTTGGTGGGGTGGGGGCGTGGCCCAAAATTTACCTTATTTTTAAGTCCAAAAGTTGACAGGTATGGTCCTGAGAGAGCATGCAAGGCTTCTCAATCCTATGGGGTTACCTGAGCTATCAGTTTTGTTTAGTTTTTAACCTCCATGCAAAGACCTCAACAACAGTTGTCTCACTCTACCATAGCTTGGTGATTTAGCTTCTCAAGTGACCAACTCTCTGTCTCCCAGCTGTTAGACATCTTGTTTTTGAGTTTTAAGAATATCATGGCCTTTTGTGTTGTAAGACAGTGGACATTTGTTTGTGCCAAAGGACGCCTGGTTTGTGTTTTGTTTTTTAAAGGTACAGTTGTCTTTTTTGGCTCCTGTATGGTTTGTGTCTCATGGAGCTTCTTGATTGAAACACTTGCTGTTGAAATAGACACAAATGGACAGAAGGAAGGAACTGTCTTTTTAAAGGATTATCCAAATCTCCAAATCGGATTTGGAAAGTCACAGGGGGTCAATAGAAGTTAACATAATTCCCCCTTTTGCTGCCGTAAATTTAGGTCGCTTACAGAACAATAAGAAATCTCCTTTGTCTCAGATGAGACTAAACTAAACCCAAGATAGCTTTTGCTACAAAAGTGGAAATTTCTGTGGCAGTTTAACCCATTTTCTGAGTGAAATACTACAATACGATGCTGATGAAGCTCCTTTGCAAAGTTATTTAGCAGCTACTGTCTTCTGACAAGAGATCTTGTCTAGTATATTGGATAGTCCTTTCTTTCATGTCCTGATCAAGCCCTGGACTGCCAAAATGAAGCCACTTTCTTCACTTTGTCCTTGCCCAAACCTAAGTCCTCATCAGTGCATGTTTCCGGCAGTAATTGGCAGATCAGTAAATGAGCTGGATTCTGTATTTCTCTACATTCACAGATAGATAGATAGATAGATAGATAGATAGATAGATAGATAGATAGATAGATAGATAGATAGATAGATAGATAGATAGATAGATAGATAGATAGATAGATAGATAGATAGATAGATAGATAGATAGATAGATAGATAGATAGATAGATAGATAGATAGATAGATCTTTATTGTCATTGTCCTGCACAGAACAATGAGATTGGCACCGTGTGTTGTTGCCTGTCAGCACAGGGCCACCATCAGGGCAGTACTACAAGTACTGCCGTATAGGGCCCGGAGCTGAAAGGGGCCCTGCCCATACCTGTCAAGTGCAGCTCCAGAGAATACGGGACCTGCGCAATAGCCTTCTGCACAGAAGCCTTCTCCGCATGTACAGAAGCCTTCTACGCATGCCTAGAAGGGTTCTACAAAATAGCCTTCTGCGCAGAAGCTTTCTATGCATGCGTAGAAGGGTTCTGCACAGAAGGGGATGCATAGTAACTACTTTTCTCCGCCATCAAATTATGGGATGGTGGCAGGAAAGTAGAGTTTGCGGTGCTGAATTACGGAAAATCCTGGCCAATCCAGGATACTTGACAGGTATGGCCCTGCCGCCACCAGCCATAACTGTGCGGTGACAGAGAAAAATGTGTGTGTGTGTGTGTGTGGGGGGGGCAATAGAAATTTCTGATGGCGGCCCTGCTTTAGCAGCCCCCACTTGAGCATGTTGGTCTTGCATTTAGGGGCTCCAACCTTCAGCCTATTCAGGGTTCTCCAAGTGATGTAGGGGAGGTTGAATTCCTCAGTTATATCCTCCTTTAATGTTGTTTTTTGCCCAGTGAGCTCCTTCCTCCACCTTCTGATTTGGTTTGGTGTTGGAGTAGGACTCATGATAACTGAGTTCAAATCCGTACGCAGGCATAGAAATTCATTGAGGTGGTACTGGTAAAGCCTCACCTTAAAAATCATACAAACAGTACCTTGAAAATTCCAGTAGGTTTGCTTTAAAGTAGGAACTAAGGTTGACAACAGATAATAAACACTGCGTCTGACATACGCTCACATTCATGCAACTTTTTGTTGTTCAGTCGCACAGTCGACTCCGACCCTTTGCGACCCCATGGACCATTTTCCTCCAGGCACCTCTGTCCTCCACCATCCACCTCAGCCCTCCCAGCTCTGTGCCCATTGTGCCTAAAATACCATCTAGCCATCTCATCCTTGGCCTTCCCCTTCTTCTTTTGCCCTCCACCTTTTCCAACATCAATGCCTTCTCAAGTGAATCCTCCCTTCTCATTTGATATCCAAAGTACTTTAGCTTCATCTTTACTATTTGACCTTCCAATGAGCAGTCAGGGTTAATTTCTTCTAAGATTGACCTATTTGTTCTCCTCGCTGTCCAGAGGACTCTCAAAACTATCCTCCAACACCACATTTCAAAGGCATCTATTCTTTTGCGTTCAGCCTTCCTAATTGTCCAGCTCTCACATCCATACATTACTACTGGGAAAACCATTGCTTTGACTATTCTAATTTTTGTTTGCAATGTGATGTCTCTGCTTTTCACTATGTTCCCCAGGTTTCTCATTGCAACTAGGAGAGGTAAAAAGTTGCTTTTCTGAATATGTAGACACATGTTCTGAAGATATGGGCTTGTCTTTCCAGTACTTTACACCTTATTGTTCTGCTTTTTTTGCACTGGCTCTTTGGCTATAAATAAAGATGACCACCCTAGAGTCGGATACGATTGGCTTTCAAACAAGAGCTACTTTTACCTTTAAATGCAAAGAACTCTGTGTAAGAGGCAAGAAGGCAGTGCAGTGTAATAGTTAAGAGTATTTGACTAGGAATTTGGAGGCCAAGGGTCACAGTACCACTCAAGCTAACTTTTGTTAGTATTGTGCAGAAGGAGGCAATGATAAACCATTGCTTCATCTTTCATACCTATGATAAGACAATCCCCAACCAGAAAGGTGTGAATGTTGATATCTAGGCTTACTTGAGTTTGCTCGTTGGTTCAGCAAACGTAAATCCTATAAATTCATCTGAAAATTCCGACCCAGAAAAGCAGATGGAGGGCGGTGGGATGGCACCCTCTTGTGGACACTATAGACCTGTAAAGAACACAGGACGCTGTCCCATGGTTTCTTCCAGAATTAATATCTTTTAAAAACAAGGTTATTAAAAAGTCTTTGCACCTTTTAAAAATTCTGCAAAATGCAAGCAGCATAGCAAAGAAGCAGCAAATCACAAAAAACCCTCATACGAATGGTCTGATAACAGTTCTACAGTAAGGTCGCCCTTGCTCGAAAGCCAGTTGTATCCAAGTCTAGGATTCAATGCTCATCTCCATTCACAGCCAAAGAGCTGGCGCTGTCTGCATCTGCATACATTTCTGTGGTCATGTGGCAGGTAGATAGATAAATCTTTATTGTCATTGTCCTGCACAGAACAACGAGATTGGCACCGTGTGTTGTTGCCTGTCAGCACAGGGCCACCATCAGGGCAGTACTACAAGTACTGCCGTATAGGGCCCGGAGCTGAAAGGGGCCCATCACTAGACATGGAACACAGTTTGCCTTTTCACCAAAGTGGTACCTATTCATCTATTTGCAATTTCGTGCTTTCGAACTGCTAGGTTGGCAGGAGCTGGGACAGACAACGGGAGCTCACTCTGTCGCGCAGCAGTCGGGTCTCAAACTGCTGACCTGCCAACCTTCCAGTCATCAAGTTCAGTGTCTTAACCACCAAGCCCCCGTAGTCTACAGTCCTACAGTAGATGTGACTATATATAATGGCAGTCCAGAAAGACAATTTTGGTGTGTGGGGACAAGTAGTTTCAATGCCTGAACTGATACACAACAAATAACAGTCTTCACTGCGGACCTCTTAATTTCTCCTTGTCTCCACTGGCATTCTGTCACAGACAGGACTCTCTCTAGGAGTGAAGCCCAGTTCCTGCTGATCTTTGTGGCAGTGGGTGAATCAATTTATGTAGCACATTAAGCCAGCTAAAGGGCATAATGCTTCTAGGCAGATGTCCAGTTGGCTGTGGAGGCAATGAATAGACCATGAGGTCACCACTTCACCCAGCCTTCTCTCCTTGCAGGGAAGGTCCCTGGGTTGGGCATCATCTATCCATCATCTTGTGACAGTGGCATTTCTTGCTAAAGAGAAAGTCACTAGATGGCGCCAAAGTTAGCCGCAATTTTTGAAATAATACTATACCTTCCAAAGCTGTTTCAGGAGCAAGCTGAAACCTTTCTCAGATCATTAATTAAATAATAATAATCATCAAACATTATGCCAGCTTTCGTGATTCAGGATCATTTCTTCAGGCAGGCACCAATTTCTTGTGGATAATGCAGGTAAATTACAAATGAGAGTCTGAAAGGAATTGCTGGCTAGCTCAGTGGTTTAGGACTCTGGCTGCGGTTGGGAGTTCGATTCCCCACGTTGCCTCCTTGACAAGTGCTGGACTTGCTGATCCAGAGGGTACAGCTCTGCAGTTCCATGATCATAATGATGTTTCTTCTTTCATGTCTAGATCAAACTTTGGACTGCCAAAATGAAGTCACCTTCTTGGCTTTGCCATTGGCCATAATTAAGTCTTCATAACCACAAGCAGGTGCATGCTGGTATATCAGGCAATTGGGCTTTGTGTCACACCCCGTCCTCACCTCTGGCACCCTGGGGCACCAATAGCAATGTATGGGATTCCCCCCAGCTTCCCCCATTCCCTGTCCAGCGCTTTCTCATGGTGCCCTGCACACCCCTGAACACATGTTTCCAGTAGTAATTGGCAGACCAGCAAATGAGCTGGATTCTGTATCTCTCTGCATTCACACAGCATGTTGTCCGCCAGTAACTCCCACTTGAGCATGTTGGTCTTACATTTAGGCACTCCAACCCTCAGCCTGTTCAGGGTCCTTCAAATGACGTAGGGGAGGTTGAGTTCCTCAGCAATATCCTCCTTTAAAGTTATTCCTTTCCCAGTGAGCTCCTTCCTCCATCTTCTAATTTGGTTTTGCTCTTGTGTACTCTCAAGAATGTTTGTTCTTGCCATAAAGCTCTTCCTGCATCTGAGGTGGCGGACATGAAGCACATATCCAATTAGAGAATGTTAAGGGTCCTTCTCTTGCTTAGTTCTCTCGGCGTCCGCTGCTACTTCTCTCCTTATCTTAGGTGGAGTGATACCAACAAGAGCATATATTTTCTCAACTGGTGTAGGTTAGAGGCATCCTGTCACTATATGCATTGTTTCATTAACAGCAATGTCAACTTGTTTAATCATAATGATGATTAACATTCATGACAGATGTTGTGCCAGGCTTTGTTTCTTAAAGGTGAATTGGGGGGAAAACCAGCAGACTGGATCTGATAATATCTTCCATTCCACAAACACAGGAAGCCATATACATACGTGCATTAAAAACCCTGCGGATGTCCTTTTGAAACTGCAAGTTTATCTATGGCTGAACATCCAATACAGGGACAAGCCTATAAAGAAATCCCTGGGGAAACGTAGAGCCAGTGTGATGCAATGGATAGAGTAGCAGACTAGGACTCAAGGGAACTTTATTTAAACCAGTGGTTCCCAAACGTTTTCTGGCCATGCCTCACCTAAGCATCTCTAAAATCCTAATGCCCCCACCCTCTGTGATATATAATCCTTATAATTCAAAAAGTGAACTCCTATTCACGTGGAGAAAGCCTAAAAAGCCATTCACTCTTTAAATATTTCAGATACAGTAAAACCTCGGATAATGCTAAAACTTGGTTCCACAAGTCTTAGTGTTATACGATCCTTAATGTTACCATGTGCATGCATCGGATAACGTTAAAATCCTATGGGATGAATCGCATAATGTTAAAATTCCATAGAGATACATTGTAACCGGCACAGGCTTTAGCGAAGGTTATCCGATACATCCCATAGGATTTTAACGTTATGCAATGCAATTTTTCCCCCAGATTGCTTAACGTTATGCGGTTTTATCGTTATCTGATGCATATGTATTACTGTATTAGTGTACCTTGAAAACTCTGTTAGGGTTGTAATAAGTCAGATAAGACATGGCAGCATAAGAGAGGAAAGTAGTGATATGATCCATCCCTAGAAAACAATATTCCAAGATAATGGCAACAGGCCCTGTCATGGAATGAAGGTCCTCGTTCCATGTTTCCCGCCTACTGGAAGAGGGGGAGGGAGATGCCCCTTCAAGATGGCGGCACATGGGAGCCATGTGGCAGACTTGGGGAAGAAGGGGTGGAACCTGGTGTGTGATTGACATGTCTTCTTGCTGGAAGGTCATTCGCGGTAAACCCTAAGGAGGAGGGTCAAAGGGAGGATCCTGATGGCAGGAGTCGTGTCCGGGAGGAAGACACCCTCCCACATTCATTCAGTCTCTCTTGGGAAGCCGGCTGGCAAACAGCCAAAGTGTAGTCTCTTGGAAAGAAGGGGCAGCGGCCAGCCTTCTCCCCCCCCTTCCTCCCAACAGATTGCTTTAACTATGTGCTTTTGATCTTTTACTGGAATGTATTTTGGACTTTGCTGCGCTTGTAATACAATTATGAAAATGCCTGAAGAGACTCGGAGTGATTTCTTTGCTCGACGCTACCTGATTTGCCTGATGGAGAAGCCTGAACTGAGAGGGCCAGATCTGGCCCAGAGAGCCATGTCTGGTACACTATTGCAATCCCATCGTCGGGAAGCTGGAAAAGCTTGGCCTGGGTGTAAGCGGATTGTCACAGGCCCTATCAGTTCCTGGGAAATAGGATGGGGAAGAAGTAGAAGCAGTGACAGATTTTACATTCTTAGGATCTAAGATCACTGCAGATTGCAGCCATGAAATAAAAAGGCGACTGGTTCTTGGGAAGCAAGCTATGAGAAACCTGGGGAACATAGTTAAAAGCGGAGACATTACCTTGCAAACAAGAATTCGCATAGTCAAAGCAATGGTATTCCTGGTGGTAACGTATGGTTTTGAGAGCTGGACCATTAGGAAAGCTGAGCGCAGAAGAATAGACGCCTTTGAAATGTGGTGTTGGAGGAGAGTTTTGAGAACCCCCTGGACAGTGGAGGAGAACAAATAGGTCAATCTTAGAAGAAATCAACCCTGATTGCTCCTTAGAAGGTCAAATAGTAAAGATGAAGCTGAAGTACTTTGGACATCCAACGAGAAGGGAGGATTCACTTGAGAAAGCTTTGATGCACGGAAAGGTGGAGGGCAGAAGAAGAAGGGGAGGCCAAAGATGGGATGGCTAGATGGTATTGTGGACACAATGGGCACAGAACTGGGAGGGCTGAGGGGGATGGTGGAGGAGAGAGGCGCCTGGAGGACAATGGCCCATAGGGCTTCAAAGGGTCGGAATTGACTGTGCGACTGAACAAAAAAAAAGGTCGTCATTGCTCGAAAGCAAGTTGTATCTGACTCTAGAGTTCAGTTTATAGCCAAAGAGCCAGCACTGTCTGAATCTGCAGACATTTCCATGGACATGTGGCAGGCATGCCTCAACACCAGAGTTCACAAAACACTGTTTATTTTTCCACTGAAGTGGTACCTACTTATCCACTTGCAATTTATTGCTTTCAAACAGCTAGGTTTAGCAGAAGCTGGGATAGAGGCAGAAGCTCTTGTGCAGCACTCTGGTCCCAAACTGCTGACCTGCCAACCTTCCAGTCATCAAATTCAGCATCTTAACCACTAAGCCACTGCAGTCCCGACTGGGTAGAGAAGCAATAGTTTTTATTGGAGCAAATGTTTAGTTTGCAAAGGAGTCAAGCTTCCCAATCCACCAGAAAGCATAGCCTGGCAAAGATGCTACAAAAGTGGGGCTGAGAGAAAGGTGAGTAAAGAGATTGTTATTAGATGTTTTGAAGTTCTGACTGCTTTTTTCAAGTCAAAATGGAGGTTACAGATGCCACCTGGAATAAAGGTGTTAAGGTGTCAGTTTGTACCCTGACCCTCTCTTTTCCCTACAGGCGAAAACACCTGGCTGCCACCTTTGCCAATCACACCTTAACAACAATGTGTTTGTTTGTGTTAAAATAATAACTTTTGTAATAAAAAAACAGCTTTTTAAAGGTAAGGTTAAAATGTTACAAATATTACTTTTGAACATTTATTCTTTAGAGGCACAAGTTGGCATGTTGTCTTATTAAATGCAAATGTAGCAATTCTTAATGTCAATGTTCTGCTGCTTGTTTGTTTAGCTTGCATACCTCTCTACTAGGGTACACAGAAAGAGCGTCCTGGAAGATTATGGTATTTTTGAACCACAATCAGGCGTACCCTCCCTGGTAATGGCAACCTTTGTGTTGCCGGCTAATCTTTCTCACACTAGGTCAGGCAGAAGGGACTGCAGAATGAACTCATCAAAAGGTGCCTTCGTTTTGGCAGTTTCGTGTCTGGCCTAGACACAGGAAGAAGAAGAAGGACCTCTCCACTTTGTGAAATCCACTACTTTGGGCAGCTTACAGAACAGAACAGTCAAACCCACCCACTCAGACACCACTCCCATACAAAGAACAGACAGTATTGCAATGACTATCTGAAATACAATAAAGAATACTCTAAATTTAAAAATTAAAAATTCACATCAGTAGGGGATATGCTCTAAAAGGGTAGATTTTCCCCAAGCCGGCCAGGTGAACCTCCCAACAACCTCGTCTGGATTCAGTTTCAATTTATTGGCCCCCATATGGTCTATCATCAATGCCAGGCAGTACTCAAGGACCCGAACAGCATCCTCTACACATGAAGCAAAGGAGAGATCAGTGGTGTACTGGTCCACAGGGATACAGAGACTCACCCCGGTGCGCCCCAGTGCCTGGTGCTCCCCAGAGGCAGGCAAAATGATGTCACTGGGTAACATAATTCGTCTGGGTGCAAGAATTGTTCCTAATTAAATGTGAGATATAATGCTTGCCTAACTTGTACTTAGATTCTTCCCTACTGCTTCTATTTGGTGAGTCCCTACGTCAGTCTGGGAGGATAGGGGGGTGCTGGAGGTAATGGGAATATATGGGATCCCCCCCCACCTTCCAATAGGTGCCCCCATCATTCCCTGTCCACTGCCCTCCCAAGGTGCCCAGCACACCCCTGGGAGAGAGATATCTGTGGCAATACACCCCAATTGGTGATCTGAATTTTGGAAGGAGCACCAACCAGTTCAGCTGAAAAATCCCCAAGGGAATTGGAAACCACCTAGTTTCAGTAGCCTTTGGGTGCAGACTATTCTAAAAGGTCTATCCTCCCCGCATAACAGCTTCATTACATTTACTATGGAATCACAGAATCACAGAGTTGGAAGGGGCTTTTAGGCCATTGACTCCAACCCCCTGCTCAATGCAGGAGTCCAAATCAAAGCAGATCAGACAGATGGTTGTCTAATTTTCTCTTGAATGCCTCTCAAGGCAATTGCGTCCATTGTTGTACTCCTCTAACAGTTAAGAAGTTTTCCCCTCTGATATTCAGCCAATTTCTGGTTTCCTGTAGTTTATTTTGTGTCCTGCACTCTGGGACGATTGCAGCCATATCACACTGTTGATATTCAGTTTGTGATCTACTACAATTCCAAGATCCCTTTTGTTTGTAGTATTACTGAGCCAAGTCTTTCTATCCCCATCTTGTAACTGTGTACTTGGAATTTTTCGTCTAGGTATAGAACTTCATACTCATCCATATTAAATATTAAAATTATTTTATTTTCAGCCCAGTATTCAAGATTTTTTTTGTATTCTGTTCCTGACTTCCCAGGTATTAGCTATTCCACCCAATTTTGTGGAATATTCAGATATTTTGATAACTATTCCCTCCACTCCCTCATCCAAGTCATTAATGGAAATCTTGTAGAGGACTGGCCCCAGCACTGAGCCTTGGGGTACCTCACTTGTTCTCAGCTTGAGTAAAGATAAAGGTAAAGGTTTCCCTTGCTCGAAAGCCAGTCGTATCCGACTCTAGGGTGCAGTGCTCATCTCTGTTTCTAAGCCAAAGAGCCAGCGCTGTCTGCTTCTGCAGACGTTTCCGTGGTCATGTGGCAGGCATGATGACACCGGAGTGCACGGAACGCTGTCAGCTTGAGAAGGAGCCATTAATAATCACTCTTTGAGTACAATTCTGTCATCGGCTGCGACTTGTACCCGAGTATACATTTTTCCTGGAAATACAGAAGCTTCTTCAAACTCAACTATGCCCTCCACCATCTATTCAGTATAATGTGTGTCGTTGCATGTTTCATGCTAGGATTGGTTTATTGAGTCACCAGAGATACATCCATCAACTGAGAAAATGACTTCCAGGAAAAATGTATGCTCAGATACGAGTAGCAGCTGCCGACGACGATGATGATGATGAAAGAATAGAAGAATAAGACACCTGAAGCTTGCTAATAAGCCAAAAAGGCGAGGAACCAAGTGATCAGCAGGAGAAGCCATTACTTCTGCCTCTCCCGCCATTGGAAGATTTTTGAACCATGTACCAATCTTCAGATCTCAAACTCCTAATTGCGTGAGGTGAACTCTGGTGATCTACCTATGTACATTTTCTCCTATTGTGCTGCACCAAACGGTCTCAAAGAGAAAACCTACAAGGCTGTTTTCAGTCTAAATTGAACACCCGATCATCTCCACAAGTGCTGAAAAGACAAAGAAAGCACCTGTTTAGTCACACCAGTCTTAGCCTGCACCTCAAAAGCAAAATACTTCTCTCTTTGGGATGGGGAGAGATTTCTATGGAGTTAAGCTGTGTGGCAGATCTGCCTCTGTTCTTTGCAAGTGATCCTAAGAGTGACTGTTAGGATCAAAAGCAGAGAATTAATTGTAAGTCCTGTCACAAAAGAACAAGGAGAAGCATAAAATGAAACTCCAGACTTAGTGTTGGCTTTAGATCTAGATGAGCCTTTTGAAGTTTGAAAATGAGGGGAAGAAACAAAGGATGATCCAAAGATGTATCCCCCCCCCCCCCTTCAGTTCCAGGATGGGCATTTTGCAGCATATTGCGCCTGCTCAGTATCATCCAACTTTTTAATATCATCTACTTCTTTGGGGCTGTGGAGGTTCAGTGGTTAAGAAGTTCACCTTGTTATTTGGAAGGCTGGCAAGTCAGCAGTTTGAGACCCAGGTACTGCATGACAGACTGAGCCCCTGTCTCTGTCCCAGCTCTTGGGGACATGAAAGGAGCCTCATTTGGGCGTTCGTTGAGCGGAGTTTCTTCCGCAAAAAATCCTTTCAGCCCAGAATAATTTCTGACATGGAATTATTGTTATATCTACTTCTCTCCAAATATATTGAGAAGAAGGAAAGGTCTCTGTAGTATTGAAATCATGTTGACTAAATTGAAGGGGAAAATTTGAAGGCAGCAAGAAAAGAGGAGATTGGCTGTTTGAAAGAGAGACTTAATCAAGGAAGTCCTGGCATCGAGTTTGCAATTGCTGAGTAGGAATGCTAATGGCAGAAGCTTTTTGAGGTCATTCATTGATAGGGTCACCATATGTCATGTCTAACCCAGCTGCTTTCCTCCAGAGCTTCTGGATGGCAAATCCTATAAGCCTCAGACAATTGGCCAACTGTCAGGAATTCTGGAAGTCCAAAACATTTCAATGAGTCTAAACTCAATTCAGAACTAAGTTCAGGTCACCATCTTATATTCAGCTGACAAAACCTTTGCAAACAGATTAATAAATCATAGAATCAGAGACTAATGGAGTTAGAAAGGGCCTTTTAGGCCATTGAGTCCAACACCCTGCTCAATGCAGGAATCCAAATCAAAGCAGATCTGACAGATACATTCCCATTTTCTCTTGAATGCCTCAAGTGTTTGAGTGCTCAACGCTGCTCAAGATAATTGGTTCCATTGTTGTACTGCTCTAACAGTTCATTATAGTCAACCGAAATCAAGTTTCCTGAAACTTAGATCACCCTTGATAGAAAGCAAATTGTATCCGACTCTAGGGTTTAGTGCTCATTTCCGTTTATAGCCAAAAAGCCAGCACTATCTGCATCTGCAGACATTTCTGTGGACATGTGGCAGGCATGACTAGACATTGGAGTGCACAGAATGCTGTTTACCTTCCTACCGAAATTGTACTTATTCATCTACTTGCAATTTCTTAGTTTTGAACTGCTAGATTGGCAGGAGCTGGGACAGAGACGGGCACTCATTCTGTCATGCAGTACTTCGGTCTCGGACTGCCGATTTGCCGACCTTCCAGTCTTAACTTGTAACTTAAGCCAGTTATTATACTTCCTGCACTCATTGATGTTTGAAATCAGATCCTAACCCTCCTATGAATGACAATCTTTCAAATACAGTATTTGAAAAGTGCTACCATATTTCTCCTCACTCTTATTTCCTCAAGGCTAAACTTTCCTTAGTCTTTATTCATCAAGGCTAACATGCCAGGTTCTTTCTAGTCTTTCCTCATAGGGTTTGGTTTCCAGTCCTCTGATCATCCTTGTTGGCCTCCTCTGAACTTCTTCCCCTTCTTCACCATCCTTAGAGTGTGGTGTCCAAAATTGGGCACAAGATGAGATCTTGCCAATGTTGAACAAAGCAGAGCTAGTACTGTACTTCACAAGATTTGGAAACTGTATTTCTGTAAATGTAGCTTAAAATGGCATTTGCTTTTTTCCAGCCACATTGCAATGATGGCTCAGCTTGTGATCTACAACAGTTGTGAGATTCTTCTTGATTGTAGCATTTCCTTCCTCTCATGTAACTGTTACATTTTTTTATATACAGCAGTAGGCAGGGTAGCTTTACAAATAGTTTTAGGTATAGTTTGCAAGTTCTCCAAGTATTACACTCCCCACCCTAGCTTGTAGGAATCGGGGCCGCTAGGACGGCCGTTGGGTCCCGGAGGAGACTGATCAAGTAACGATACAAGGTAATATGGAGCGAGATCAGATCAGTGGTTTATTGAAGGAAAAGCATCATCATATATAGATCAGAAGGCAAGGCAGAAAAAACCGTCATCTGACAGAGAAATCACATCACCTATTTACTCAGGTTAATGGGAAATCTTTCTTGGGGAAGTTAATTAACGGGGGCAAACATTGACAGGGGAAACACCATTGTCTAGGGCTTAGACCGGGGTAAATATGGCTTCTATTTGCACCAAAGATTAGGCTGATCTGTGAGTCAGTAATTGCTTAATGGGTAACGGAGGTTAGCGATCTGCCCTCTCAGCAGAAGCGCCGGTCAGGTCGGGTGTGGGTGAATAAACCCTTATGATTTATACTATTAGTCCGCTCCCCCAATTTCCGTACTGGCAAGGGCCAGTGGCCAGGAGTTTGCTCAACTGGTTTAACCTCTGCCAAGGTTCCGTGCCAATTGGGCATGGGGAAACCACATCTCCCCTTTTTCTATTGTTTAGAGACCTGACAGGCGACCCTGCGTAGGAGTGGCATCAGCTGATGAGCGGGAATGACGCTTCGGGGCTCCCCCGGCGAGGGACACCTCGAGAACAGTGAGAACAGTGAGGGGATACATTGCATGAAACAGCATCCTGCTATGCCTAGCACTATCACCCCCACAATCACTTTGAGCACCGTCTGAAGCCATCCCCACGGAATCCATGACCACATCCAGTTCCACAATGAACTCAGCCAAGTCCCCCATGCGGAACCCTCTCTGATGCCCTTGACTATGGTGTGGAGGTCCGTGAGCTGACTCTGCACCTTGCGGGAGTTGTCAGTGAGATTAAAGCAACACATGCCATGGACAGATTCGCAACCCAGGTGGTGCAATAGCAAGAGATAGTCTATCGCCGCTCGATTGTCAAGAATGGTATGGCGAAACTCTGCCTGCTCTTGGTTGAGCAGCGCTATCGCCGAGGAGGTATGGTTAATGGCTTTCGCTAATCCGCAAGCCAATTGACCAATTCTCCGAGCGTTGCCGACGGCTAAGCCTGGCACGCCAAGTATGCTGACTGCCAGCGAGACGTATTCCGCTGGGCTAAGAACCCTGATGTTGCTATCACATGAGCTGTCTAACTGAGTGGCACGAGTGTGTCGAATGGGTGAGGAAACATCTGAAACATTTGTGCTTGGGGTAATCATATCCTTGGTGGGGAGCAACAGTGTCAAATGACTAATGCAACATACAGAATCTGATACATTTGCAGGAATGTAGTTCCACGTGTACTGGTTACATGTGAAGAACCAACCCGAAGGTAGGGTGACATGAGCATACATTGAGCCAAGTGTCTCTGGTTTATCACAAGTCCAATTGCTGCTGCCAGTGTCGAGGCAGCGGCGCTGGGTTCGGCCGACTGCAGTGCAGCCGACCATTCTAGCACAAGTAGAGTTCGGGCTGACCGCCACTCGAGGAGTGTGGAGAGTGGCTGCGTCAGCCGGCAAGGTCATTGTCAGCTGCATTCCCCCCCAGCGAGCGTATGCTGTGAAGCTCACAGGGAGATGCGGGCCGAAAATCCTCTTCAGCAGCCAGTCGCCATTCCCGGTGCGCGCGTCCAAAGTGTGGCACACAGGGATGAGACAGGTGCCCAGATTTGAGGCAGAACCAATGTCCTGCTTCAGGCAAAAATCGGACTGGTTGACGAGGCCCGCCAACCTTTCCCATAAGTTGTAGTGCATCCGGGCTGAAAAATCTTCGCCTGGCATCAAACCGTTGGCCTGCAGTGAGACAGCCTGAACGCCTCCCCCCGCAAGTAGGGAGAGGATCAGGATGATGGTGAATGCTATGGAGTTGGCATTGATCTGGGCAAAGACTGCAGCCACGAAATTCTCTGGTGTCGGCTCCCTCTCCTCGCGTCGGAGGGCGTCCTGGGCCTCACTGCAAAGGGTCTTGACCATCCCCCAGGTGATCCTCGGCGCTGTCGTCCGCAGTCGCCGCTTCTCTCGCCGGGTCCCCTCGGTCAGGGTGAGGTCCTCCATCTCCAGGATCGGGCTCGGATCGGTCTGGGTCCATGCCATGTGGCTCCAAGTGAGGTTTGACACACCGAGCTGGAATCCAAATGACACCTGTAGGAGACATAACTGCAGCATACCCTCTTCCCCAGGTTACGAGTGGCGCCGGGCCCCTCCAGGAAGGGTCCGGTGGCACCCGGTATCGAACCATTGGTCGCGGGAGAGCTTCCGAACGGCGGAAGTGCTTCTCCTGCGGCGTGCAATCGGAAAAAACATTAAGGTGATTGTACGTGAACAATACCTTATTCAGACAATGCTGTGCCTGACCCTGTGACTTGGGGAGGGCTGGTGGCTCCCCCCTTTCTGTTTGTTTGTCAATATAGGACTTTAGCATCCGATTGACCCGTTCCACAATCGCTTGCCCCTGCGGATTGTAAGGACCGCCAAACGTATCCTTAATATCCCAAGTGGCCATGAAGTTAGCCAACTGCCTAGAACTGTAAGATGGTGCGTTATCGGTTTTCACGTGCCGCGGCTTGCCCATCGCCGCGATGCAGGAAAGGAGGTGCTGCTCCACGTGGGAAGCAGTCTCCCCTTTCTGCGCCGTTGCCCAGACAAATTGTGAGAAGGTATCAATGCAAACGTGCATGTACTGCCATCTGCCAAACTGCGGAACATGCATGACGTCCATTTGCCACACCTGATTAGCCTCTGTCCCTCGTGGGTTGACCCCCCACGAGGGCCCCCCCCGGTGCCCCTGCACAATGCTGGCAAGAGCGAACTATGCCTTGGGCTTGAGAAAGTGGCAGATTGAACTGTCTGGCGAGCGCTTTGGCATTCTGATGGAAGAATGCATGACTCTGGATTGGCGTAGTGAAAACACCTAACACTGAGCGTTGCTGAATTTCCTTTGCCGCCGCGTTCGCTCTGATATTGCCCGCCGAAATCGGACCGGGTAGGTCTTGGTGACTTCGGATGTGGGCGATATAGAGCGCTTCCATGCGGTTTCGCATATGAAATTGAGCAGTGAGGAACAAACTCAGCAAATTCTTGTCTATCGCGGGAGTGATGTATGCTCCCGGTAGACTGTGAAGCAAATTCCTGACATACTGACTGTCAGTAATGATGTTTAGGCGCTCTTTGGCGAAGGTGTGCAAGGCGAGGTTCACCGATGCCAACTCCGCCCGCTGTGCGGACTTCTGTGGAAGAGTTAACAGCGTGCGCCAAGCCTGGTCTTCCTGCCAAGTTAAGACGCCATATGTGCAACCCCCATCCGTAAAAACTGTTCTGGCCCCCTGAAGTGGAACCAGCGAAAGTGATTCGAACAAGCTGACTGTCTGCATTTGAAGTGAGATGAGTCTGGGGTCTTTCGCCAAGTGGTATGCCAAGCATCCGGTGAATCCCTCCAGAGCAATTGGAAGCGAGTCACCGAGCTGCATCAACTGCTGAACCTGCTCTTTGGTGAACGGGACTACGATCTTTGCTAAATCGTGCCCTGAGATGTCCCTAGCTCTCAGCCTTCCGCGGTAAACCACCGCGGAGACCAATTCTTGGGGAGGAACGATATTTCGGGAAGAGGTGTTCGGCAAGTACACCCATTCCACGATATTTGCTCCTTTCTCGGAATCTACTCCTAGGGCTCTGGTGAACATGGATCCTGCCCGAACTATGTACAAGTTCAGGATCGGGGCATATGGCCCCTGAGCAATCCTGTCCACCCACCTTTGGCTGAGAATTCGGTTGACTTTCTCGAGGGCCAAGCGCGCCTCTCGAGAAATCTGTATCCGGTCTGCCGGCTGCTTGCCTAATGTTAGCAGCGAGAAGAGCGGTTTCAAAAGATCCGTATCCAACCTGAAATACGGTCTGGCCCAATTGATGTTTCCTAAAACCTGCTGTAATTCTACCAGGGTGACTGAGTCCTGTAAATTGATCTGAGGCAAAACTGGTGCTGCAAAGGAACGGAGAAGCCGATGACCCAAGTATGAAAAGGGCTCGGTTCTCTGCACTTTTTCTGGGGCAATGAGTAAACCTTTCTCCCCCAGGCTGGCCTGGAGGTCTGAAAACATTTCGCTGCCGAGTTGCGGCACCGCGACCAAGATGTCGTCCATGAAATGGCATACTAAGGCTGTGGGATGAAGGCTTCGAAACTTTGCCAGTGCGTTGTGAACATAAATTTGGCACAGGGTGGGCGAATTGAGCATGCCCTGTGGCAAATATTTCCACGCGTAACGCTGCGTGGGCTCACTGTGGTTCACAACCGGCACCGTAAAGGCAAACCTTTCCCTGTCCCTGGGGTCTAAGGGAATTGTGTAAAAGCAATCCTTGAGATCTACAACTAGGATCTCCCACCCCTCGGGAATCATATTTGGATTTGGGATGCCGCATTGAAGCGGACCCATTGGCTGTATACATTTATTGATCTCCCTGAGATCGTGGAGGAGTCGCCACTTCCCCGACTTCTTCTTTATGACAAAAATTGGCGAATTCCAAGGACTAGTGGACTGCTCTATGTGTCCTGCGTCTAGCTGTTCTTTAACCAGTTGCTTTAGGGCAACTAATTTCTCCCCCACTACCGGCCATTGTTCCACCCAGACCGGCGTATCGGTGAGGCATTTAAGTGGCAACGCCATTACCCGAAGGTAAGCGTAGCACCGTACTGCTGTAAAATGTCTCGCCCCCAAAGGTTGACGTGCACGTCCAGAATGTGCGGCCGAATTACCGCCGTGCCGTCAGCCCTTGGGATCGTGACTTCCACCCACTCCCGGCTCCTAAACGCTTCTTGGATGCCGCCTACCCCCCACACATCGGAGACCGGCTCAATGGCCCACTCCCGTGGCCACTGGCTTCGGCTGATCACACTCACATCAGCTCCGGTATCTAATAACCCTGAAAATGATCTTTTATTCAGAAATACCTCAATAACTGGGCGCTGTTTCCACTCAATGTTGGTCTCCACTGTCGCTAAGACTTGGTATCCTTGCACTGCCTCACTTGCGCTCGAGCGGTCTGCTGACCCAGACTCTGAGCTGTCCCTGAGCCTTCCCTGGCTGTCTGCTGGCGAGTTACAAGGAACCATAATCAGTTGTGCTAAAGTGTCTCCTTTGTGAATTGTCTGGGGTAAGTGCGTCCAAAGCTGAACTTGGAGAACGCCTGAAAAATCGGAGTCGATGACTCCCGGAATTACGAGAATTCCGCGTGCTCCTGCTACACTGCGAGGCAAAACTAAACCTATAAAGCCTTTGGGCAGGGGTCCCATGTACTGGGAATCCACCAGATAGGCTGTGCCTGGCAGGTCGCATGTGACCTCCGCCTGGCAAGTCAATTCTAGCCCTGTGTTACTCTTGGGGCTGGCCTGTGCCTTCGCAGCGCTGGGAATGGGAATTGAATCTAGTCTAGCTCTGGCGCGCCCAGAGCAAGGGATGTCTCTGTTTGGACCGGGGCCAGAGACGTGCCCGCGTTCCGGTTTCCCGAACTCGGACAATTCCTGGCCCAATGGTAGCCTCTTTTACACTTCGGACACAAGGTGTTTGGAGCCTTGGGGCGGCCGGAATTTTGTCCGCCTCCCTTGGATCGGCACTTCCTAGCGAAATGACCGACCTTGCCACAATTGTGACATGCTCCTTTGGGTCGGGGTTTCCTGCCTCCTTGCACCGCCGCTGCCAACAGCCCCATTTTGTAGGATTCTGTGCCAACGTTGGCGCAAGCCCTAATCATGTCTGTGAGAGTCAAGTCGGGACGATTGCCCAGGGACTGCAAGATTTTACGGCAGTCTAGATTGGCATTATCTTTGGCCAATTTCATCATGAGCTCTTGTTGGGCTTCCTCGTTATCTATCTGCCTACTGATCGCTTCCTCTAAGCGATTGATGAAGTCCATATAGGGCTCCTGGGCTCCCTGTTTGACTGCGGTGTAATTTTTAGCTGCTTTGCCAGTTGCGGGAACCTTGAGAAATGCCTTGAAGGCTGCCTCGGCTGACATTTGGAGAGTGGCGAGCGGCAAGTTGGTCTGCGCATCAATGGATTCGAAGGCCCCTGACCCATATAACTGGTCAGGAAGTACTGCGCCTCCCATCCTGGCAGCCCTTGCCTGAGCCTCGAGGCGATACTCGCTGTCCCATAGCAAATACTGGCTGGGGTTGAGCATCATCCGCATGACAGCTTTCCAGTCGTGCGGGATGAACATGGTGTTCTCGCACACTTGCTGAAGCGTGCCCCTAGTGAAGCGACTCTGGAGTCCTGTGTCTGTGATGGCCTTCCGTATAGCCATGAGGAGCTTATACGGGACTGGTGAATGAACTACCTGCTGAGCCCCTGTGAGGGCATCCATTTCCAAGCGAATTGGACAAATCTGGCTAAGCTCAGCTAGTTCTTCTGCTGGCAAATCCCCCTTCTTGATCACTTCCTCAACTGTGCGCTGAAGGGCACTCTTGGTTTGGGAGCCTGTAACTGTCAGAGAAGCGCCTGCGCTCCTCATTCCATGCATTCCGTCGGTGACGTCTGCAGCTGTCACCGAGGGAAAGCTCCCTACACTACTCTGCTTGAACTGAAGTGACGGATAGAGCGCCGTGGGCACTGTTGGTTCGACTGGCGCTGGGGGTTCTTTGGCCTCTACCCGGACTGGATCTATCTCCGCTAAGAGCTTCCTACATTTGCCCCATGTGCAAATTACACGCTCTGGAGCTTTTGGGGGTTGCTGAATGCAGTCTCCTATCTGATCCCAAAGCTGAAGGGTTAATGTACCTCCTTCTGGGTAAAGTAGGCAGTGTTCCCTTAGGTACACCAAAAGTCTCGCTAGTTCTCCGCTGTGAAACCTTAACTGAAACACCCTGGCCAGGATTCTGAACTCCTCTTCATGAGTTCTTTGGCTAGCGGACGGACGTTGCCGCTGAGGGCAAGTCCCCATATTACCTGCGAAGGGGTCCTCCGAAGTTTCCTCCTCGGGACAGGTCGACGCGTCTCGGGCAAGTAATAGGTTTTGGCGACGATTCTTTGGGTAGAGCTCGGAGCGTGGCCCCGTGCCACGGGCCCTCGGTGGCCTCTGCGCTGTCAGGGGTTCACAGCTGCCCTGAGGGGAACGCGTTTTTCCGTAACCGCAACACCTCCGCGAAAGTCGGGAGCAAGCTGTAGGATGCCTCTTCGGTACTGCCCCGCCGCTTGGGCCATCTGCCCGATCGGCTGGCTTACCGACCGGGTTGCCGCGCTGTCCTCCGGGACGATCGGACGCGGTTCAAGCGCAGAACCGGACCGTGTGATCACTTACTCTCAGGTAAGATCACGTCGGGGTCACCAGGTGTAGGAATCGGGGCCGCTAGGACGGCCGTTGGGTCCCGGAGGAGACTGATCAAGTAACGATACGAGGCAATATGGAGCGAGATCAGATCAGTGGTTTATTGAAGGAAAAGCATCATCATATATAGATCAGAAGGCAAGGCAGAAAAAACCGTCATCTGACAGAGAAATCACATCACCTATTTACTCAGGTTAATGGGAAATCTTTCTTGGGGAAGTTAATTAACGGGGGCAAACATTGACAGGGGAAACACCATTGTCTAGGGCTTAGACCGGGGTAAATATGGCTTCTATTTGCACCAAAGATTAGGCTGATCTGTGAGTCAGTAATTGCTTAATGGGTAATGGAGGTTAGCGATCTGCCCTCTCAGCAGAAGCGCCGGTCAGGTCGGGTGTGGGTGAATAGTATATGATTTATACTATTAGTCCACTCCCCCAATTTCCGTACTGGCAAGGGCCAGTGGCCAGGAGTCTGATCAACTGGTTTAACCTCTGCCAAGGTTCCGTGCCAATTGGGCATGGGGAAACCACACTAGCTCTGCAATTAAACTCTCCACACTTGTTTAGAAATATAAGAAAATAGTTCTTTACTTACAGTTGCTTTAGAAACATTAGTGAACAGTTGCTTTGGTTGATTAAAAAAAGTTATTTTCAGTAAGTTTTATTGTAGACAAACATGATTTGCTTTTAAGGGAATCATTTCAATTAAAGGAGAGAGAGTGAGCACGCGAGCAAGAACGGCAGAATAATAACTGGAACAACACACTGAATAAACCTGAACAACAAGCAACATTATATATGTCAGGTGACCCGAGAGGTGGGAAACTAAAAAACTCTTCTTATTGGTCGGTTATAGACATAATTTACATTAACAGCCAATTGCATAGTGGGGTTGCTCTAATATACTCAACTGTAACTGTGTTTGTGGTTCCCACCCCATAAGTGTAGAACTTTGCACTCATCCCTGTTTGCCCAGTTAAAGGCTAGATAAGGGATTGTGGTGACTCAGTGGTTAAGAAGCTCAACTTGTTAGCTGGAAGGTCAGCAAGTTGGTAGTTCAAGACCTGAATACTGCATGATGGAATGAGTGCCCGTCTCTGTCCCAGCTCCTGCCAACCTAGCAGTTTGAAAGCAAGAAATTGCAAATAGATAAATAGGGACCACTTTGGTGGAAAAGATCCTGGGGACATGAAAGGAGCCTCATTTTGGTGTCCCTTGAGCAGAGTTCCTCCAGCAAAAATCCGTTCAACCCAGAAAGCACCTTGAGTCTGTGGGAAGAGGGCATCTATAAATTAATTACCTGTTTTGCAAGGGAGGGTGTTTTTTTTAAAAAAAATGCCAGGGGTGGTGAACCTATGGCATGCATGCTAGAGGTGGCACTCACAGCCTTCTCTGTGGGCACTCACCCTGTCGCCCTAGCACAGAGTTGGCCCTGCTCCTCTGCCCAGGAGCCCAATGGGAGCGCTTCCTCCCTCCCCCAGCACAGAGTTCACCCACCTCTCTGCCCAGCAGCCCAATAGGAATGCTTCCTCCCACATCACAAAGTTCACCCCACCTCTCTTTTTAGACACTTGGTCTCTAAAAGGTTTGCCATCACTGTTATATGCCATCCTGTCTCCTGGTTCACTAGAAATTCTAGAGCATACATTTTGAGTAAACCAAGCATAATATTAGAAATCTCTCAGTTGTGTTGGAGAAGGTTTTAAATAAAGTGTGTCCTCTCTAATGTATATGAACATTAAGGCAGCATATTTAACAATTTATTTGCTTGCTCTCATTCTTATTTTCATTATTTTGTTTTTTCATGCTTTGGAAACACTTTGGTTTGAAGGGTAGTATAACAAGAGTTGGCATGGATAATTAAATGAATGTGTGGATAGACGGGCTGAGAAGGGTTTAAAGAAAGCTAATTAGCATTCATTTAATTGATATTCTTGTCTCTTCAGGAGTCGGCTGACAATGCAAATGTAGGTTGATGTTGAAAACATATTTACGATTTCCAGATGGAATGGAAACACAGGTCTTTAAAAACTAAGGTATTTTGACTATACCTGATGAAATTCATCTTCTACAAAGTTATCAAACATACTGGAGTCTTGCCCTGACTTTGGATCTGGCCATTAGTTTTCTTTTAATTTATTTTGCCATTATGGGGAAGAGAAAATAAAATAGCCGTAAAATTCGGGGCAGCTGGAACCTCACCATTTGCTTCAGGTGGGTAGGAAAAGTGTAACCCATCATTCCCATTGATTGCTCCTGTCACTACCTCCTCTGCCCCACCGCTAAACCCATCTCATTTGCCAACAGGCTCTATGCCAGTAGTGGTGAACCTATGACACGTGTGCCAGAGGTGACACTCAGAGCCCTCTCTTTGGGCACTCGTGTAGTAACCCACCCCTCTACCCAGCAGCCCAATGTGAGCACTTCCTCCCTTCCTCAGCACAGAGTTCACCCGCCCCTCTGCCCAACAACCCAAATGGAGCACTTCCTTCCTCCCCTCAGCACAGAGTTTGCCCCGCCCCTCTGCCCTTCCTTGAAGCCTTCTCTCTCCTGGGAAAGAGGGTGTTAAAGGGAAGACACAACGCGCCAATCAGCTTCAAGTATATTTGCATACAATATAAAGAAGATATTTCCGTGGTTTTCTCTTACACGCAGTTTTTAAAAAATGAAATTGAGGAACACAATGCTAAGACAGTAGACAATTAACTGATGTAAGTGTAAAAACAGTTCCATGAAAAATCACCATAATATGAAATGCTGTTGCAGCAGAGAATGGAGAAAAAGATTTAAAATAAAATTATCACAGTAAGGCTGGCCTGCTGCCTTCTTCCCGGTGAAGGGCAGCAGTAGTGCTAAGGGGAGTGCCTAGGGGGTGGTTCTTCCTCCACCTGGGGGAGCCCAACATTCCTCCCTGGTTCTGGTGGCTCCTCCTCTTCTAGGCTCTTGGATGTGCCTGGATTGGAGAGGGGCGTGGCCCAAAATTTCCCTTATTTTCATTTCTAAAACTTGACAGGTATGCATTGTACTGAGCCATCCTAAAGAAGGAGACTGCTCCCGAGGGTGCCTGGGGCTGGTGAAAGGGATGACAGGAATTTCAAGGGTTCATGGGATGTATAGTTCTTTAAAGAGTCCCCCCTATAGCCTAACAGACAGTGAGACTATCCATCTGTGAGAAGTTCTCAATGTTGGCCGATTCCCCACATCTTCCATCTCATTTGACCCCAGGGTGATTTCCCCCTAAGCCATCTCATCCCTGGAAGGTGGCTAGGGCCACCTCTATACAGCTGTCGACTCCACCAGGATCATCAGTGGAGGTGGAAGAAAAGGAGATGGCAGAAGGTCCAAAGGGTAAGGGATCGTCTATCATGGATGGAGTCCAATGAGAGCAGCTGGAGTGCAAAGGCTCTCAAATATTGTTCCTGAGATTATAAAAGAGGTGGGGAGAGGAGGGGACATTGGCCTCAGTTGTGGAGGAAAGAGAATTATTATTATTATTATTATTATTATTATTATTATTATTATTATTATTATTATTATTATTATTATTATTATTATTATTATTATTATTATTATTATTATTATTATTATTATTATTATTATTATTATTATTATTATTATTAGACTTGTACCCTGCCCACTCGCAGATGCGACTCAGGGTGGCTAACAATAGTATCACATCCAATACAATATAAAAAAGATACAATTAGCATACACTAGAGAACAAGATACACTTAGCACAATGCAATTAGCATACAATAATAAAAGTCACCTAAGTCAAAACATCCCTAAACAAGAATTCGACTGCAAGAATCCAGACAAGGCTGTCGTCAGGGGAGAACAGGGGGGACTGCCGTCCCGGGCCCAGAGCTGGCAGGGGCCCAACGGCGCTAAGTTAAATTTTTTTTAAAAAAAATCGTTTTTAAAATTATTTTATTTTATTTTAACTTTTTTATGCGCTGCGCATGGCACCACTACACATGGCGCCACTGCACATGGTGCCACTGTGCATGCCTTGCCACCGCCAGAGGGCTCCACTTCCTCCCAGAGCGGTGGGTGTGGCTAGGGGAAACTTGCCAGGGCGCACGCTTTAGGATCCGTATCCGTCTGTGTCTGGACTTCCTTTCTGCGACTGCGTGCATCCTTCGGCAATGCTCCCACGCGCCTCACTTGCCCAGGGCCGAAGCCCGACGGTTCCTGGAGGAAGCAGCCCCGGTGCACGGTCTCTTCCGGACCGGGACCGGCGCGCATCGTGGGCTGAAGCCTTGACCACGAGGCACACTGCGCCAGGCTCAGTCTGGAAGAGACCGCACACATCATTAGGAATATAAATAGCGTTCCGTGCACTCCAGTGTCTAGTCATGCCTGCCACATGTCCATGGAAACATCTGCGAATGAAGACATCGTTGGCTCTTTGGCTGTAATCAGAGATGAGCACTGACCTCTAAAGTTGGATACAACTGGCTTTCAAGCAAGGCTTAAAGACTAACTGCTGTATTTCCATGTGAGCTTTTGTGGATCAAGGCCACTGACTCTTTGGCTGTAATCAGAGATGAGCACTGAACTCTAAAGTTGGATACAACTGGCCATCACTTTTTTTTGGGAAATTGTGTATTCCAGCCGCCACCGCCACCCCAATGCGAGGAGAGAGAAAAGTGTGTGTGTGTGTGTGTGTGTGTGTGTGTGTGTGTGTGTGTGTGTATGAGGGCCCAATAGGATTGCTCAGTATGAAGCCCAGAAATTTCTGATGGCGGCCCTGAGTCCAGACCTCAAGAGTCCAAAGTCTAGGCTGGGCAGGGGGCAATGTCCGGCCCCATGCCACAGCGGCCAAATCCGTGGCCAAGTCCACAGCACCAGGGAGCAAAGGGGCCATGAGACTCCGCCACAACCAAGGCCCCTGCCACCGGCCCCTGTGCGGCCAAGCCCACATTCCACAGCTCCGAAGCTCCCACTCCGCCGCGGCTCAACCAATGACGGGCCCGCCACACCCAACGCCGATCTGGCTGCAGCAGGGATGGGGATGGAGGCAATGCTGCTGCCACAGCTGCTGGAAATCTTTCAAGGCCAGGTGGGAAAGGGCTAGATGTCTTGCATGGCGGTGGCCCGAGTCCTCTCTTGCCACTCACCCTCCACGGCTGCAGGGCTTTTCAACCTCCGGCCAGGTGGAAAAGGGCTGGAGGTCTCACAGATCTGGCAAAAAGACTGGAATTCACCAAAGAAAGCTATGCAAAGTTCAAGTTTTAGCTGGCCTTGAGATGCTATCACTCATTTGGAAGCATCAACAGCCACTTGCAGAACCTGTCCTCATGTGACTCCAAATCTGAAAACTGCCCCCTTTTATTTTTGTTTATTTTTTCCATATTTTATTTTCAATAAAAATTACTTTTTTCATACCCTCTTGTCCCCGACTATACCCACTAGGCTTACATGTGCACAAGCACCACACTGTACACCCATCCATCCATGATTCACTTGCAGGTAGATAACTGCAAGGGTTGATTTTTTAAGAAATGTATAATCAGTCACTCCTGATTGATTTTATTTCATTAGTGGTTATGCCTAGGATGTCTTAAAAATTAATACAAATGTCATATGTTCTAACATGTTCTATCTTTGTATATCTGAAGCAGGAACCTCTCTGAATATTCTTGTTTGCCCTGGACATGTTGGGGCAAGTCCAAAAGCTCTATCTCATTCCAGTGGAAGCTTTCCCACCTGGTGGTGCTCCAAAGCCATACCCTTCATGAAACTCATTTCCTCACATCCTGAAAGTCACCACAGTCATCCCTGAAGCTATGATTGCCTTAAAAGATTAATTCTTTTCTCTGTTTGCTTGTGTCCCTCGCTCTGTTGTTTCTGGGGAAGTGGATGTTAGGAAATTAGCATATGCGTACACTATAGTGGTAGGGCTGTGATGGCGAACCTTGGCACTCCAGATGTTCTTGGACTTCAATTCCCAGAAGCCCAAGCACCCTGTGAATCCACACGAATGGGTTTACTGCGATTCATCCGGCCCGTGCCGCGCTGCCCTCATCACTCCTGGAAGCGGAAATAAAACGCGCCGGGACGTTTACTGTAAATGACTTATCCATCTTTGAATTGACCACCTGCTGTGGGTTCTTTTGTTTTATTGTGTAAACTTTAGTTTCAAGGTAGATAGCCACTAGGGTTAGTCTGTATGTGTAGAAATTTATAAAAACTACTTTGTTCACCTAGTTCTTCAGCTCTCTTCTCCATCAGCCTAGTTAGGGGCTCATTTTGTGGGTGGACTTTGTTCAATTGAAATGGTACCTTCAATTCAATAAACTCCATTCTATTTTAGCCCACAATCGAATGTGGTCTTTGGTTCCTGATTCAACCCTGCCTGTGGGATGTTCCCCCAAATTTAAAAGGTAACACTTTTACAGGTAACACTCACAGACCCTAATTCACCCAAATCTGAGGGTGGAAGAGGCAGAGGCCAAAGATGTATGACCTCCTTCCCTGTCATGCAAGGTAGGGGCAGTTTTAAGTCTATAGAGTAGTGTAATGTGACCGTTTTTCATCTTTGGACTTCAGAGCGGCCCTAGAAATGGACTGCCAGGACAAACTACAAAATGTTTTGTATGGTGAGAACAGTTTGTAGTTGTGTTCTTAGCTTGGTCATGGAAGTTGAGACACAAAAGAAGATTTGACTCAGACCCTTGTCTCTGGATCAGTTGATCCCTTGGGTGCCGGCCACTTCCCAAGCAGGACTTAAGGGTGCATAAAGCATCCCATGCTCCTTTGAGTTGCACAGTCCCACATGTGGAAGACCCACATGGAGGTGAGAAATGCTCCTCTTTATACTAACCTTTGTGGGGCTGGCGCTCCCAGAATTTTGCCTGGGGGGAATTTGTGGTGAATTTGAGGATCTGGTCCAAAAGAAATGACCATCTTATGCCTGCTGACAGGACTTCAGAATCCATCAGCTGGAAGACAATCGCTCCAATGGTACTTCATTGGGGGTTCAAAGAGGGGAGCAGGTCCGCAGTTCCAGTCATTTATTTATTTTAGTTGTTTAGTATACTTCTTTTCATCTGTCACTTGAAGCAACTGGCTCACTGTGTCTTTTGCACAGGTGGGCAAAGTATGGGCAGCAGGCTACACAAGGTCCTCAGGGGATGTTTGTGTACTCTTGATGGGTTTCTCTGAGCCACACGTTAAGGGGGAAAATGTAAACAATTTTTCACTAGACATGACTCTCCTAAACACCACTGTTGCCAAAAATGGGTAAATCGCAGCTTGTGTGGCTATGGGTACTAAAAGGAAATGCCTAGAGACAAGGTGGAGGTAGGAGGGGGCAAGAGTGACTCTTAACACATACACAGAGGCATGGGGATGGGACAAATGGGGACTTTTTACACTTTAGTTTACTTAAAGTTCAAAATGGCTTGTCTTCGGCTACATTATCATCCAAGAAACATACATGTCAGGTTTTGCCGGTGAAAATACGGGAACTGATCCAGGCCAGGCGTGCATGCACAGCAACAACTTCTTTGTGCATGCATAGAACCCCTTTGCGCATGCACAGAATATACTGCCTCTGATTGGCACGCATACGCAGTAACCCCTTTCCTGGTTGGCCAAAATACGGGATGGCCATGGGAAGGATCAGTAAAGAGGGGTGAAATACGGGATTTCCCGGCCAATTCGGGATACTTGACAGGGATGCCAAGAAACCAAACCTGAAATGCCAGCCCAGGCCAGTGGTGATGAACCTTAGCACTCCAGCTGTTCTTGAACTTCAATTCCCAGAAGCCCTGATCAGCAGGAGTGCTGACTTGGGCTTCTGTGACTTGAAGTTCAAGAACAGCTGGAGTGCTAAGGTTCACCACCACTGGCCTGGGCATTTCCTGTTTAATTTTTTAATAGTTTAAAAAGACTGTTTCTGTGTATTGTAAACAAAGGCCACGATTTAGCCAAAATGTAGGCAGTGCTGACACCCATGATCTAAACTAAGCATGTTTCAAGTCCTCCATTCAAAATAATGAGAATGAAAACCATTTATTCCTGCATGGATTGTGCTCCATTTTCTACCTATATAAATTGATGAAAATGGAATGGCTAACTAAATATTTAGGAAAGGCTTTTCTGTCTCCTCTTTCCATTTATTTCCTTCTTGGTAGTGAAACTCAACATGGTTCAGCCTAGGCAAACAACAGCAAACCAAGATTTTGGCTACAAACATCTGGATTTAGTTTATTTCTGGTTTTTCTTACAAGTTTCTCATCTTGTTTGTTTAATTTCTGAGAGTGATTCAGAAAAAGCAGCCACTTATTAGAAGAAATTTGCCTTCCCCAGGCTGCGGCAAGGCTGAACAGTTCTCCTTCTGATGACAGCTGCAAGCTCAGAAACATATCCCAGTAGCCAAGGAACAGAAAGAAATTTGACTCCTGTGTTGCAAGAATTCTATTGGAAATCTGTTCCAGCAGCGTATCCACTTTCAATGGCAGAAAAAGCCCCTCTGTTGATGCTTTCTATTTACCCTTTGTGTTCATCTGGAAAGGTACACACACAAACACAAACTCTTTCCTCCCAGGGTGCTCTGCTTTTAAGCTAATGCTGAGGTTTTCCTAATAGAGCGTGTGGAGACTCCAGCTTCGCATCCGTCCATCATAGCTGAAAGTTCTCTGCTGTGGTGGACGATCTCTAGAGGTCCACAGTTCATGACCACTCTTGGGGCCTTGATACCCCAATGATGTTCTTCTTATACCCAGGTTCTAGAACAGGGGTGCCCAAACCTTTCGGACAGAGGGCCGGTCACGTGGTTCCTCCCAACGGAAGCAGAAGTAAAATACGCAATTTGTTTTGCAACAGGATGAGATAGATTTTAAGCTGCCATTTTCTCTGTTTAAATCAGGCATACCCAAACTACAGCCCGTGGGCCTGATCCAGCCCCCACCACCAATTCATCTGGCCCATACCTGTCAAGTATCCCATATTGGCCAGGATTTCCCATTTTTCAACGCTCGTTCCTCCCCTTTCCCGCCGCCGTCCCGTATTTGAATGGTGGGGAAAGAGCTTACTGTGCATGCACGTCTGTGGTGCGCATGCACAAACAGGTTACTGAGCATTCACATCCGTGCATGCACAGTAATTTCCCGTATTTTGCGGAGCTGCGCTGGATGGGTATGATCTGGCCCTCGCCACCCTCGCCACTCCCAGAAGTGGAAGTAAAACACAGCTGAAGTAAAACGCAGCCATATAGGCACATTTTACTTTAGTTTCTGGGAGCGATGAGGGTGGCGCGAGCCGGATGAATTGATGGTGGGGGCTGGATCTGACCCACGGGCCATAGTTTGGGCACCCCTGTCCTAGACAACCTGATTATAGCAAACAAGGGGACTGTGGTTACCTACCTTGGGAGAGTCCAGAAAAACATCAACTAGAAATAGGGTCTTCTCAGTGATGCCATTATCTTTGGAACACACTCCTACTGTATGTTCCGCAGGTGCCCTCCTTCGTTATAGTCAGTAAATTGGTGGAGGCAGAATTGTTCAAACTGGCATTTGTAAATATTCTCCCCCTTAACTGATTTTATCTCCTGCATTATTTCCTGCAAATTAAGTGACAATGTGTCACAATCAAAAGGGTAAAAACAAGGTACCGTACATAAAGCAGAGCTAGTAGTCTGGTCCGTTACGGTAATAGGGTAGACAGTACAGCCAGTGATTAATGGGGCCAATTGTCTACTCTACTACCATAGCACAGTGATGGTGAACCTTTTAGAGACCGAGTGCCCAAACTGCAACCCAAAACCCACTTATTTATCGCAAAGTGCCAACACAGTAACAGGGGCTGAAGGAAATGCTCCCATTGGGCTGCTAGGCAGAGGGGCGAGATGAACTCTGTGCTGGGGGAGGAAGTGCTCCCATTGGGCTGCTGGGCAAAGGGTTGGAGCAAACTCTGTGCTGGGGTGACTGCATGGGTGTCCACAGAGAGGACTCCGAGTGCCACCTCTGGCACGCATGCCATAGGTTCGCCACCATTGCCATAGCAGGATAACCTGGCTAGACTGGATTGGATTTAATCGTTCACTGAACTAATTACTGTATATGTCACCAATAATAATCAGTAACATTTGTTTTCAGATTTTTAAGAAATTGATAAAAATGGCCAACAATACTTCTAAATCGTTCAAGATAATAAATTCAAATCACATTAACTACATTTTTCTATTCTGTTGATGTCTGTTGATGTGATCCAGAGGGATCTCTTGACACTGGGGGAGAGGGCAAAACAGTGGCAAATGAGCTTCAACATTAGTAAGTGCAGAGTGATGCATGTTGGGGCAAAAAAAACCAATTATATTTATAAACTGATGGGGTCTGAACTCTCTGCGACAAACCAGAAAAGGGACCTTGGTGTCCTGGTGGACAACTCAATGAAGGTGTCAACCCAGTGTGCCTCAGCAGTGAAAAAAGCAAACTCAATGCTAGGGATCATTAGGAAGGGTATAGAAAATAAGTCAGCAAGTGTCATTTTGCCTCTTTATAAATCTATGGTGAGGCCCCATCTGGAATACTGTGTACAGTTCTGGTCGCCATACCTCCAGAAGGATATTATGGAGCTGGAAAAAGTGCAGAGGAGGGCAACCAGAATGATTAGGGGACTGGAACACCTTCCTTACCATCTGAGGCTGCAATGGTTGGGCATTTTCACTCTTGAACGACGGAGTCTAAGAGGTGACCTGATTGAAGTTTATAAAATCATGCACAGTGTGGATAAAGTACATAAGGTAAAACTGTTTTCCCTATCGCATAACACTAGAACTAGGGGACACTCCATGAAACTTTTGGGTACTAGTTCTCAAACAAATAAGAGAAAGTACTTTTTCACCCAGAGGATTACTGGTCTATGGAACTCCCTGCCAGAAGAAGTGGTGACAGCTGTCAGTCTTGACAGCTTTAAGAAAGGATTAGACAAGTTCATGGAGGACAAGGGTATCAATGGCTATAATTATGGATCCCTAAGAACAACCTCCGGATTGGAGAGATAGGCAGGATATCTCTCAATGCCATTTCCAGGGAATCCTAAACAGGTGAAGGCATCTGCTTGGGAATACCCTGAAGGAAATGGTGAGCCACTGTGTGAGACAGAATGCTGGACTGGATGGGCTGTGGCCTGTTCCAGCAAGGCTGTTCTTATGTTCTAATGTTCTTATGTATCATTTAATTCTTCTTTAAAATAACTGCTAAAATTATTAATTTTAACATTTTCTCCCCATTGTTACACCTGGAATCACAATCAATAGTATTGGTTAGTGCTGTGGAAGTTGGCATTTTGAAAGCCGTTCTGCAAAAGACATTTCCTTTTCTGGGCCAACACAAGACTACGAATAAGTGCCATCTGTGCTTAACTACTACACAATGCTTGGTCTCCAAATCTGTAATCTGTTTTTCTACCAGGTAAGCGAGGTCTGAGTGACAATGATTCAGCTTTCCTTGGCAGAAATATGACACACACAAAAATTACACTACACTCAACATGTTCTATTTGTGTTTTATCCTGTTCCTTTGCTGGCTTGAGAATTCATGAAAACCTCTGGATTCTTCAAAATGATTTGAACAAAAAAGAAAAGTAAGTGGCAAATGTCACTCTAGAAACCATAGGAGAAAGAAGAATACCCTCAAAAAAGATGAAGCGAACAAATGTATGAAAAGTATTTAATATTAAAACCACAAAGTCCCCAGAGAGTTGACAACAATCTAAAATAGATTACAAACGCTGAATATATAGAACGTTGCAGTCCATGGTCATAAACCGTTAAAAACCCGTAAAGTCCAATGAGAATTAATGGGAGTCCAAAACGAAGTATAGAAGAACAGCAAGCAGGAAAGATGGGAACCAGACGGAATCATAAGGAGCAACTTAAATATCAGCAGCAAATAATAACTCCAACAGGAGACGATGGGCGAAACAGAACTCAGTCTCGATATCCATCCGCGGTAATGGGATATTTCATTGACTTTGTCAAGAGTCTGAATAAAAGTATTGTCGCGCTGAATACAACCTCTGGTGTGATCAGTCTTATAAGGTAACAAATTTTTTTTGACAGAAAACAAGGAAGGGAAGAGAAATCCATTTCTGATTAAAACTGTTGTGGAATTTTGAGAAAGCAAGAATTTAATTACATGAACTGGAGATTATATCCAGGCATTCTTATCAAACGTCTCTGAGGTTATGCAATGTTTATTTTTAATCAACTGCAAAACATTTGAGTGCATTGAAGGATCTAAAGAAGTGAAAATAAATGGCTCAGGAAATGATGATGATATTGGGGAAACAACAATAATCACTAAGAAGTGAGATAATTTTCTTAAGAGTAAACGTTAATAGTAAGCAATAGGGTTAAGGTCGTGAGCCAAAAGGGCTCAGGACCAGAAAGTGACTTGCAGAACTGGATCAATAGTATGGGTGTCACATTGTGATGCATTATCTGAATATTGGTGATCACCATGGTGGTCAGTGATGAAGATTGTCCTAAGAACACTATAACGCAGTGGCCTTCAATTTCTCTTCTGCATTGCAGGGGGACACCCGTACCACTGATCCAGTTCCATGAGTCGCTTTCTGGTCCTGTTACTTCTTGGTACACAAAGTCCTCCTCAGCCCCAGGCTAATTTGGATGAAGCTGCTGCCTTCCATCAAGGTGGATTCAAGTGGGGTTTAATCCACTTGGGGACCATCACCTTTCCCTGTTGACTTCACCACTTTGATGTTCGGGAATTGAAGAGAAGCAGCCAGCATAACAGGGCCAAACACAACTTTATTGTAAGCAAACTGAACATGAACAGCAATGGCGCAGCTGCACCTTATATACAATGGATACATTCTGGCGGGAAGCAACAGGATTGGTTGGGAGAGAAGTGGAGTGATTGTGGGGTGACCAGAGACTGGGGAGAGTTTGCGCGTCTCGTTAGAAAGGGTGGGAAAGCAAATCCCGCAATAACTTAGTACCATGAAGAAGACAAAATGGAGGATCACCCCGATCCCGCAATAATAATTACAAACTGTTTTAAGCAGTATTAAAGTTACATACACAACTTGTCAGGTTAGTTAACCACCACCTGACGATCGGCATTCAGTCACTGGCAGTATGCTCTGCTCTACTACCATAACAGGATAACCTAGCCAGACTAGAAAAGACTAACTGCTGTATTTTAATATTAACTTTCATGGATCAAGTCTACTTCATCAGACATAAGTGAGACTTCATGGCATTAATTTATACATATCAGGTACAGAGGTACAGAATGGTTGGCTAGCATAACAGATATGTTTCCAAATTAGTGTCACTATTTACAACCAGGAATAAAAGAAGATCCCTGATTCGGGGGTTCAGATTTGTTACTGTGAAGTTTGGTTCTGCTGAGTTGCAAATGGTTAGTAGATGAAAGCAAAATAAACAATGTTTACAAAATAAACGGAGACTTTAAAAAGCTGGGCCGGATCGACTGAGAGAAGGACGTCTTCCACACAAAAGCTACAGTCTGTAAAGTGCACATGATCAGCCAGAAGCTTGTGGCTCAGCGACTATTTGAACCTTAACAATGTTTGCAAGAGGCCAGCTTCACTTGCTGCTGTTCTGATATGGTCCCTTGATAAGACTTGACTTGTAGTCTGGGCTGGGGGAGTTATGGGGGTGGGGGAAATGACTGGAGTATGTGTGCTAATTTTAGTCCAAATCTGTGCCGTTGGCATCTGGTCAGAATTTAAAGCAATGCCACAGGATCAGATTGCAGACAAGGAGCAATTCACAGAGGGAAAACTGAAAAGGGGATGGGGGTGGTGGTGGTGGAATCTCACCAGCGGAAGCTTGAGAATGAGTGTCCGATGAGACACCCAAGACAACTGATACTGCCACAGGAGGGTATCTGAAGTCATCGGGAGGCGTGGGCAGTGCACCAGTTGGTCATGAAGGTTGGGCACATGGGTTCATGTTAAGCTTGCATGTGTTGTCCTGCATCTAAGCAGAGAGGCAAATGTCTGCATGTGTCAAAAGCAGCTGTGGAAAGTGACAGGATTGGCAAGAGCAGCAGTAGTAGTATTTAGAACAAGGTTGTCGATGCTCCAGAGCACATCCAAGATGTAGCATCAGGACTTCTGTGTCCATAACAGAATGTTACAGAGAGTAGAACATGCCATCTGTTGGTTGTTGTTTTTTTTTTTTTTTTTTGGTCTTCACATCCCATAATGGGCAATATAGGATTTTGAGGCCCGAATGGGCGTCCCACTTAATGAACTGAACTCTATGTGTTGGTATCATTCTACCTAAGATCAGGAGAGAAGTAGCAGCAGATGTTGAGAGAACTAAGCAAGAGAATGGTCCTCAACATTCTCTGAGCCTCAACTCCGCCGGCTCAGATCCAGGAAGAGCTTTAGGGCAAGAACAAACATCGTTGAGGGTATGTGAGAGGAAAAGCAAATTAGAAGATGTAGGAAGGAGCTCACGGGGCAAAGAATAACATTAAAGGAAAGTGGGTCGATTTTGGCAGTCTGGGACAAGAAAGAAAGAGATGTCTAAATCTGGCTCACTTGGGAGAAAAGTTGGGACACTCAGTTTCCTATCTGATGAAGTAGACTTGATCTATGAAAGCTTCTGTGTGTACAACTGAATGCTAATATGAGAACATGCCATCTAGGTTTTTGGGTTTGTTTCCCCATAATGGACAATATAGGATTTTGAGGGTAAATTGAACAACTCTGGGAATCCCACCTATAGCCAAAGAAAAGCCATTTTGAACTTTAACTGAACTAAAGAGTAAAACGTCCCCCCTCTGCCCCTCCCCATGCCTCTGTTTACATGTTAAGAGAAGTGTTAAGAGTCCCCTTAGGTCAGTGGTGGCTAACCTCGGCACTTCTGGGAGTTGAAGTTCAAGAACATCTGGAGTGCCAAGGTTCACCATGACTGCCTTAGGTAAAGGTTGCCCTTGCTCAAAAGCCAGTCGTATCCGACTCTAGGGTTCAGTGTTCTTCTCTGTTTACAGCCAAAGAACCAGCATTGTCTACATCTGCAGACACTTCCATGATCATGTGGCAGGCATCACTAGACACCGGAGCACAAAGAACGCTGTTACCTTTCGTGCCAAAGCGGTACCTATTTATCTACTTGCAATTTCTTACTTTCAAGCTGTTAGTTTGGAAACTCCCAAAGGTCAACCCCAAAACAAAGGAAGCTTATTTGCAAGCTCTGAGAGGTGCAGAAAGCTCCAGCTGTGACAATCAGATGTCCTTCATACTCAAGGAATCTCATCATCACGGTAACTTTGAGATGAAACTCTCCTTGGAGGCTACCCTTGAAGACAACTCAGGCGTTTGTGCTCTTACATCGTGTGGCAGTTGGGCTGCTGGCAGGTGCTCCTGTTGCAGTCATGAAATTTATTCTGCAGTAACTGCCAGCTGTCTCCTGAGCTCAGTTCAAGTTTTTGTTTATACCTACTCCAGTCCTACATGTCTACCCACCAGGAGGATGGGGCGCACATAGCTGCTTCGCTGCCTCTGCTTATATGACCCTTCCCGCAGCTGTCACAGTTTTGATGCTGCCTTTTAGAATAGGCCAACTGTCAAAGATATTCCCCTTGCATCCTGGAATCCCCTTCCTGAGTCCCTGTGAAAGATGGCATCTTTGCAAGGGGTCAGGTGGGGAAGTAAGCTGGAACAGTTTCAGTGGGCTTTTGAATGCTGCTACTAATTTCATCTGGGTTTCCCACTTGGGGTGATACATTTTCTGCTTTTGCTTTAGATAATTATTATGCCCGAGTGATGTCTGTGCCTGTAGTGAACTTAACGTGTGCATCCTCCATTTATCCTGTCTGCACCTGCAGACTTTTTTGTGGCCACGTGGCAGGCATGACTAGAGTGCACAGAATGCTGTTTACCTTCCCACCAAAGAGGTCCCTATTTATCTACTGTACTTGCCATTTCTTGCTTTCAAACTCTAGGGTACAGCTCAGCATTTCCATGCATGTAACCTTCCAGTTCTGCAAGCAAGAAGGGAAACTGCACCTTTTATGGTAGGATCACATCCTGAAATGCTCATGGTGGAAGGGAAGGTTAAACACTTAGAGAACTTGAGAAGCCTTTAGGGTAGGGGTGGCCAAACTACAGCTCGCGTTTACGACAGCCACGGATGCATTTTACAGCAGCGTTTGCACAGGCATGGGCGTGTTTTACATCTGCTTCCGGTGGGAGGAACCACATGACTTTCCCACTCAACCACGTGATCAGCCCCCAGTGTGAAAAGTTTGGGAACCCCTGCTTTAGGAGGTGCTTCAAGGGTCTTTACAACTGCAAGTCTATCCACCAGGAGAAATTTACACCATAAGGAACTTAAGTTTGGTGGAAAATGCTTTTTATGTGCTAATGACCTCCTGTGGAGGGAATGTAGCGAAATGAAGTAGTGTAGATATAAAGAGTTTGAAGGGATGATATGAAAAAAAAACCTCAGTTGTTTTGTCTCTCTGTTACAAAAATATACAGGTTTTCTATTTTTTAAAAAATGAATTAAATATGGATACTAAAACAATCTAAAATACAACCTGTTATGTATGATAACTGTGCTTGTAACTGTCAAGGCGATTCAAACCGCCATGTTCCCGTGCTTTCCTAGCTGTCAAAACAGCGTCCCTGTTTGACAGCTACGAAATCTCGCCAGACAGTGTAGTCTCGCGAGATTTTGATATGGGCGTGCAAATTAGAATATGACAGGAGTGGAATGTATCTATTCTCATGTATCTGTTCTTATGCAAATAAGTGGATCGAAAAATGTGCACAATCTGTTAGCCAATGGCCTTGTTGTATTATCGTTACTGTTACAGTTTATAGTGTATATAAGTCCGAGTTTTGCCCCATCCAAACTGTGTTCAAACCCCACTAATAAAGAGCTGAATTTCACTACTTCACTCGTCTGCTTCTTCATTCCTTGAACACTAAACTGGCGATGAAGGTGGGATGGCGTCCCCACACAGCAGCAACATCGGCCCATTTGTTATGTATGAATGTATGCATGTTCATTATACTGTAAAGGCAAGAATGTAACCACTCCAGATACAAACGATACCAGCTGTAAAGGAACGCGAGCAGACAGCCCATAGAGGGCAGCTGCGAGCGTTCAGCCTCACATGGTTCACATTGCTCAATCACGGACAGCCGCGGGAAAACCTTCCCCGCATTCAGCAGCTGAAGAAAGAGGCGTGCCTGGGCGAGGCCACGCCGGTAGCAGCCAATGAGCTACCGTGCTACAAGATTCAAATGTAGAGAGCTACTGTATATATTGAGATGTATCACCGCCATTACCTCATGCTTCACTGGAACCTCATGCAATGCAATAAACCTGTGTTAAACCAACCTTTCGGTTGTCCGGTTGTCTTTGGTCCCATACACTAAATTGGCGACGAGGATGGGATATGGCTGCCCACGGGACCAAGACATGCGCCGGCTACGAGATCAAGAAGCCGGGAGACTTGGAGCTGTTTGAGATAGACTTCAACGCAGCGCTGGTGGAGCTCGAAGTCTCCGATGAGGCCAAAAAGAGGGCCATTTTCGTCCGCATGCTCGGACACGAGACCAAGAGGACCTTGGTGGACCTGATCGCGCCGAGGAAGGTGGGCGACTTCAAAGCTACAGAGCTCCTGGCGGCGTTGTGCGCCCATCTCCGGCCAGCAATAGCGATGTTCCCCGCTCGGAGCGCGTTCTGGAGGCGAGTCCAGGCACCCGGGGAATCGGTCGAGGAGTTCGCCGCGGCCCTGCGGTTGGCCGCCGGCCCATGCAAGTGGGAGCTCCCCGACATCACCCTCCGGGACTGCCTGCTCTGCGGTCTGAGGGACACAGAGACTCAGCGTGCGCTGATGAAGAGGGAGCCGCCTCCCTCGTGGCAACAAGTCCTCGACACGGCACAGGCCGCGGAGGCCACTACTGCCGGGGTGCACGAGCTCCAGGACTGGCGCCCGAAGCCCGCAAAGGCAGAGAGCTCGGTGCGAGCGGCCCGGCGAGTTTCGGACTCGTCTGCGGAGAGCGGCGACGACGAGGACGTCCGGAGGGTCCAGAGAGAGGGCCGGCGCTGCGACGGCTGCGGCGCCGCCCACGCCCGCGCCAAATGCCCGTTCCGCAAGGCCGAGTGCCACAACTGCGGCCGGCGCGGGCACATCGCCAAGGTCTGCCGGAAACGGCGCGAGGCCACCAGGAGTTCTCCAGACCGCTCGGCGAGGCAGGACCGCACCACGAGGCAGGACCGCACCACGAGGCCAAAGGACGGCACCCGGACCACGAGGACGCGGGACGGAGTAGGGCGCATCTCCGACGACAGCGAGGACGACGCGCCGGTCTGCAGCGTTTCCACGGAGCACCCCCGTTACTTCGTTGAGGTAGTAATACAAGGGGCCCCTGTTAGAATGGAGGTGGACTCGGGGTCTTCATACTCCATTATTTCCCAGGGGGAGTTCATGAAAATCGCCCCCCGCATGCGGCCCAAGCTCAAGGCGTTGAGGGCCACACTGAAGGACGTGCAAGGGAACCGCATCCCAGTGTTGGGGGTTGGGAAGTTCCGGGTCCAGTTTAAAAAGCACACCGCAACGCTTCCCCTAGTCGTCCTCAAGGGAGGTAAATGCAGCCTCCTCGGGACTCAATGGTTCCAGCCCCTGGGGTTGTTCATCGGGGGGGTGCACGCCGTGGAAGCACACCCCGCCGGGACTGATCCAATACAGAGCGTGTGCGACGCACACCCCGAGGTTTTTAAAAAGGGGCTCGGGAAATTCAAGGGCCCCCCAGTGACTTTCGACCTGGACCCTGGAGTACGTCCAATCAGACTTAAACCGCGCAGAGTGCCCTTCGCACTAAAGGACAAAATAGAGGCGGAGTTGGACAAATTGGTGGGCCAGGGGATTCTTGTTCCTGTTGATTCTGCGGAGTGGGAAACTCCAATTGTAACGGCTCTCAAGGCCAACGGGGAGGTCCGCATATGCGCTGATTACAAGTGCACCATCAATAAGGCGATCCGCCCTAATGCGTATCCGGTGCCGGTAGTCAGCCACTTGTTGGCCAGGTTACACGGGGGGAGGTGCTTCGCTAAACTCGACCTGGCCCAAGCCTACCAGCAACTCCCGGTGACCCCCGCCGCAGCTGCTGCACAGACCATAGTCACCCACAAAGGGGCGTTCCAGGTATCGCGCCTACAATTCGGCGTGAATGCGGCGCCCGGGATCTTCCAGTCACTTGTGGAACGCCTCCTGAAGGGGTTAGAGGGGGTGTTACCCTACTTTGATGACGTATTGATTACAGGGGGGAGCCGGGCCGAATTAGCAACTAGGTTGGGAAAGGTCCTGACAATATTCGAAAAGGCGGGGTTGCGGTTGCGGAAAGACAAATGCGTCTTCTTCGCTACAGAGGTTGAGTTCCTAGGGTTCCGTGTCACTCCCGAGGGAATAAGACCAGCCCAATCCAAGGTAGCCGCCATCAAGAAGGCCCCTCGCCCCACATCCAAGCCCGAGTTGCAGTCGTTCCTCGGACTGCTCAACTTCTACCACTCCTTCCTCCCGCGGAAGGCAGCCGTGGCAGAACCGCTACACAAATTGTTAAAAAAGGACGAGGCATGGAAGTGGGGCGACGACCAGGAAAAGGCTTTCAATGACCTGAAGCGACTCCTGGCATCAGATGCCGTACTGACCCACTTCAATCCCAAACGCCCGGTGGTCCTGATATGCGATGCATCCCCAGTGGGGGTGGGGGCAGTGTTATGCCACGTGCTGGACAACGGTAGGGAGGCCCCGATAGCGTTCTACTCTAGGTCCTTGTCCCAAGCAGAGAGGAACTATGCTCAGACGGACAGAGAAGCACTAGCAATAATTGCGGGGACCAAGAAATTTCATGATTTTGTGTACGGCCGCCCCTTCACCATAGTGACGGACCATAAGCCCTTGTTAGGCATTTTCACCGCAGATAAGCCCACACCCCAAATCCTGTCCCCGAGAATGCTCAGGTGGGCCATTTTTCTCAACGCGTATCAGCACGCGTTGGTGTACCGGCCCGGGAGGGAGATCAGCCATGCCGACGCCCTGTCGAGGTTCCCCATTCCCCGGGATTGCTGCCACGTGGACAAAGTAGAGAGGGACCATCAGGTCTTAATGATAGAGGTTCTAGACTCCCCTCCAGTAGTACCGGCCGACATCGCCAAAGCGACAGGCAAGGACAAAACGCTGGCCACAGTTTGCTCCTGGGTACAGAAAGGGTGGCCCGTGTCTTCCCCAGCAGCGGAATTCAACACATTTTTCAAAAAGAAACTAGAGTTGTCCCTAGAGAGGGGTTGCCTTTTGTGGGGACAGCGGGTAGTGATCCCCACGCCTCTCAGGCCGAGGGTGCTTAAACTGCTGCACGTCAGCCACCCGGGGATCGTCCGCTCAAAGGCGCTGGCCCGCAGTTACTTTTGGTGGCCCCAGCTAGACGCCGACATTGAACACATGGTCGGCACTTGCGAAGCGTGCCAAAGCTCAAGGCCAGAAGAGGCTCGCTCGCCACCTAGGGAGTGGGACACGGCTAGGGGACCCTGGTCCCGGATACATGTAGACTTTGCTGGCCCGTTCAGGGGAACGCTTTTCCTCCTCGTGGTGGACGCGTTCTCCAAGTGGTTGGAGGTCATTCCAGTCTCGAGCACCTCCTCGGCCACAACAATTAAACAGTTAAGGAGGGTCTTTTCCACGTTCGGTTTACCCGACACCCTCGTCAGCGATAACGCCAGCTGTTTCACGTCCGCCGAGTTCGGGGCATTCTTGGAGCGCAACGCCATTCGGCACGTCACCTCTGCCCCCTTTCACCCGGCCACCAACGGCCAAGTAGAGCGCCTTGTGCGCACCACGAAAGACGCGCTACTGCGCATGGGGCCCGGAGACCTCGACCTGAAATTGTGCCAATTCCTGCTAAGATACAGGGTCACCCCACTAGCGTCGGGGTACTCCCCCGCAGAGCTGTTGATGCGCAGAAAGCTGGCCACGGGAATCTCCAAGCTAGACCCCACGAGAGTAGAGGACAAGGGGCGGAACATAGGGGTGGAACCCACAAAGAGTTTCAGCGTAGGCGCCCCGGTGCATTGCAGGAACTACGCCAGCGCGGGGCCAGCCTGGGTGCCGGGCACCGTAGTAGAACAAACCGGCCCCGTCTCATACCGCGTAGAAACCAGTACAGGCTTCCTGTGGAGGCGACACGTGGACCAACTCAGGCGCAGGGTCCCCGGAGAGCAGGACGGAGATGAGAATAGCATCGAATCAGCGTTAGGGTACTCCCCCACCCGCTTAACCCAAGGGGGAGGAAAAGGGGAGCATGGGTCCCCACCAAGGGGGGAGGAAAGGGAATCGATCCACAGAAATCTTTTGCGGGGGTCCCCGAAGAAATGGAAGAGCCCCGACCACACACATACCCCGCGGGAGTTTCCCCGAAACTCAGATGCCCATAGAAGTTTAGACGTTGATTTGCAGTACCAGGGGGAGTTAGCGGAGTGGTCCCCCACCCGTCCTAGCGAAAAGAGGGGTTTCAGTTCAGCCCCTGGTACCTTCAGTCCCAGTAGCCCCTGTGAGTTAGAATGCAATATAGCGCCACTTTCCCGGAGACCGACACCCCCAAGACGGGAGGCATCAGCGAGTCCGACCACCACAGTCTCAAGGTCCCCCGAGCAGGGATCTGAAGGTAGCCGAACCGCAAGGGCGACCTCATCGGTTCCGCGGTTCACAATAGGTGGATCCCCGGGGTCAGAGAGCAACAGGCAGGGGTTCACCTCCCAACTATTCATTCCTTTCCCATCCCCGGGCGCGAGGCAGGCACGGACGCCCCACGGAGCCACTAACGAATCCCCGTTTCCCGTTGCAGGACAAGCACCCGCGGAGTCAGGGATCACAGGCTCTCCAGTACTAGGTCAGACGCAAGCGCGTCCCAAGCGCACGTGCGGCAAGCCACAATGGTTGCGGGACTTCGTCCCATCCTAGGGGGGAGGGATGTTATGTATGAATGTATGCATGTTCATTATACTGTAAAGGCAAGAATGTAACCACTCCAGATACAAACGATACCAGCTGTAAAGGAACGCGAGCAGACAGCCCATAGAGGGCAGCTGCGAGCGTTCAGCCTCACATGGTTCACATTGCTCAATCACGGACAGCCGCGGGAAAACCTTCCCCGCATTCAGCAGCTGAAGAAAGAGGCGTGCCTGGGCGAGGCCACGCCGGTAGCAGCCAATGAGCTACCGTGCTACAAGATTCAAATGTAGAGAGCTACTGTATATATTGAGATGTATCACCGCCATTACCTCATGCTTCACTGGAACCTCATGCAATGCAATAAACCTGTGTTAAACCAACCTTTCGGTTGTCCGGTTGTCTTTGGTCCCATACACTAAACCATTCGACCCAGCATGTCCAGAGAAATGGGCAACATACGAACGCCGGTTCTGCCACGCAATTGCCTCGCAGAAGATCACCGACGGAAACCAGAAGCGCTCAGTGCGGTTCTGAGATGCTTGAGCTGGCAACCCATCTCGTTCTCCCAAGGGACGTGGATGTGGTGCCGCACGCAGAAATCATGTCTGCACTCAGGAGGCACCTCCAGCTAGAGGTCTCGATCTTCCCGGCCAGGGTGGCCTTCCACAGAAGAGAGCAGCGACCTGGTGAATCCATTGTAGACTACGCCACTGCGCTGCGCATTGCTGCCGCCCGGTGCAAGTGGGACAGCATTGAAGAAGCACTCCGGGACTGTCTGCTAGCCGGCATGAGCAATGAAGATGCTCAATGTCGCCTCATGATCAGAAAGACACTAACCTTCACGATGTCCTAGAAGAGGAGGTAGCGTCTGAGGCTGCATGGTCGGGCATCAAGCTTTTCCGGCATCGCCACTCCACCACCAGTGCCACCAACTCAGCTGTGCAAGCTCAGCAAAGTTCACCTTCATCCTCCTCAGCATCGCCTGGTTCCACCTCTTCATCGGAGTCCAGCGACGCAAAGGGAGAAGTCCGAGCGGTCTGACGAAAGCACCGAGAGCACTGTGACGATCAGGAGAAGAAATTCCTTCACAAGTGTGATGGCTGTGGAGCCCGGCATGACCGCAAGAAGTGCCCCTTCCGCACTGCAGAATGTCACAACTGTGGGTGAAGAGGGCACATTGCTAAGGTGTGCCGACAGTGAAAGCAAAGACCTCCAGTGCCTGAGTCCAAGAAGAGTCGTCACCACAACATGTCCATCGCCAAAGTATTGCCTGAGCCTTGCCAAGCGGGCATCGTCAGCGAGCGTTTCTTCGCAGACCTGAGCCTGAAGGACGTCCCCTTCAAGATGGAGGTGGATTCAAGTACTACCTTTTCCATAATCCCACAGCGGGAGTTTTTGAGAATTCCCCCTGCCTCTAGACCCAAGCTCAAATCCTTTAAAACTTCCCTCCGGGATGTGCAAGGTTGCCAGATTCCGGTCCTGGGGGTGGGTAATTTCTTGGCTAAATTCAAAAACATTCGCACCTCCTTGCCATTGGTTGTAGTTAAGCAGGGCGCTAACTGTCTTATAGGGACCCAATGGTTTAGGCCCCTGGGAATCCGGATTTCTGGCATTCACGCAATAGACTCTGACCCAATCCTGGGCGTTTGTGCTGCACATCCTGAGGTATTCAAAAAGGGTTTAGGTTTATACAAAGGACCCCCTGTTGACTTTTAGCTAGACCCAACCATTCGGTCCATCCTGATGGAGCCACGCCGGGTACCCGTTGCCTTAAAGGAAAAGATAGAAGCTGAACTGGACAAACTGGTGGGGCAGGGCATCCTAGTGCCGGTGGACTCTGCAGAGTGGGAGACACCGATTGTGACTGCTTTGAAAAGTAACGGGGAGGTCAGGATATGCGCTGACTACAAGTGTACCATCAATAAAGCTACTCGCCCGAATGCATATCCTGTGCCGGTGGTAAGCCACCTTCTTGCCTCCTTGCATGGAGGAAATTGCTTCGCAAAACTTGACCTTGCCCAGGCTTACCAACAATTAACTGTGTCTCCTGCTACTGCCATAGCCCAGACCATAGTAACGCATAGGGGGGCATTTAAGGTAACTAGACTACAATTTGGGGTGAATGCGGCCCCCGGAATATTTCAATCTCTTGTAGAATGTATTTTGAAAGGGTTGCCCGGTGTCCTGCCATTTTTTGACGATGTCCTAATCACCGCTAAGGAGACCGTCGAACTAGCGGCCAGGCTCAATTGAGTCCTGTCACATTTTGAGAGGCCGGTCTACGTCTCAGAAAAGACAAATGTGTTTTTGGCATGGGAAGTGGAGTTCCTGGGGTACCGAATTACACCCCAAGGTATCATGCCCTCTGACTCCAAGGTGACGGCCATGCGGAATGCACCCAGGCCGAAATGTAAAGCCGAATTGCAATCATTTCTAGGATTGTTAAACTTCTATCACGCTTTTCTCCATCGCAAAACCTCAGTTGCCGAACCATTACATCAGCTTCTTAAGAAAGATACTGTTTGGCACTGGGGCCATTGCCAGGAGAAAGCGTTCCTAAAACTTAAAAGGCTGCTATATTTGGATGCTGTATTAACTCATTTTGATCCTAACAAGGAAGTTGTACTTGTGTGTGATGCATCCCCTGTGGGGTTTGGGGCTGTGTTATGCCATGTACTAAATGACAGGAGAGAAGCCCCCGTAGCATTCTATTCCCGTTCACTCTCAAATTCTGAGAAAAATTACGTTCAGACACTCAGGGAGGCATTGGCAATCGTGACAGGCACTAAGAAATTCCACGATTACCTTTACGGAAGGCCCTTTACCATTGTAACCTTGTAACTTGATGACATTATTGCTTTATTATTGTATTATTGATTTATTGTGTTATATTTACTTGTGTTATTGTACTATTTTATTGTTACTGTGTACACCGCTTTGAGTCACCCGCTGGGTGAGTAAAGCGGTATAGAAATTAAACTGGAAATGAAATGAAATTGTAACAGACCACAAGCCCCTCCTTTGAATCTTTGTGAACGGAAAGCCCATGCCTCAAATTCTGTCCCCAAGGATGTTGCGTAGGGCAATTTTCCTAAATGCATTCAATTTTACTTTGGTGCCCAGGCCCGGCAAGGACATCAGCCACACTGATGCTCTGTCACGTTCTCCACTGCCAGGGGCCGGAGAAGCCAATTGCGAGATCGAAAGCGACCACCAGGTCCTCATGATTGAGGCATTCAACTCGCCCCCAGTCGTCCCCTCAGATATAGCCAAAGCTACAGCCAAGGATGTAACATTGACTAAAGTAATGTCTTGGGTACAAAAAGGCTGGCCTGTCTCTCCTCTAGCCGAGGAATTCAGAACATTCCACCGCAAGCGGTTGGAATTGTCAGTGGAACGAGGTTGCCTTCTATGGGGCCAGCGGGTGGTCATTCCTTTCAATGTCCAGAAAAAGGTTTTACATTTACTTCACACAAGTCACCTGGGAATTGTCCATTCCAAAGCCCTTGCCTGTAGCTACTTTTGGTGGCCTCAACTGGACCAAGACATAGAACAGATGGTCGGCTCTTGTGCCAGGTGTCAGTCCTCTCGCCCAGAGCACTCCCACTTTCCCTCTCGGGAATGGGATTCTGTTCAGGGCCCGTGGTCCAGGTTGCACATAGATTTTGCAGGTCCATTTAGGGGTGCCCTATTTTTGTTGGTTGTGGATTCATTCTCTAAGTGGCTGGAAGTTATTAGGGTGCCTAATACCACTTCAGCCACCACAATAATGCACCTGAGACTTTGGACTTCCAGATGTGCTGGTGTCCGACAACGCGTCCACATTCACATCTGCAGAATTCCAATCCTTCATGGAAAGGAATGCAATTAGGCACATCACTGCCACCCCATTCCACCCAGTCACCAATGGCCAGGTGGAGCGACAGATGCACACAACTAAAGATGCGCTTCGGCGTATGGGTGAAGGGGATTTGGAGCTCCAGCTATGCCAGTTTCTTTTCACGTATAGGCTCACCCCCCTAGCCTCAGGGCTGTCCACTGCTGAATTGCTCCAGCAAAGGAAACTGTCTTCCTTGCTGGACAGATTGGATCCCTCTAGGGTGGAGGACAAAGGCACAAACATAGCAATCCAACACCAGAAGGGTTTCTCATCCGGAGACCCTGTACATTGCCGCAATTATGCAGCTGGTGGTCCTACGTGGGTGCCTGAGTTTGTGATCGATCAAACTGGTCCTGTTTCTTACAGAATCGAAACAGCCACTGGTCTGATCCGGAGGAGGCACGCGGATCAATTGAGACCCAGAATACTGGACCCACAGGATGAATACAGACACTCAACGTTAGGGTTGGCCCCCACCCATTTAAACACAGGGAGCAGAGGTAATAGTCAGCGGCCAGCTAACTTAGACCCAGAGGTGTGTTTTAGGGACTGACTTCAAGGGGAAATTGTGGAATGCTCCCCTACTCTGGCCAGGTGTACCCCCACACTGTCCCAGCCTAGCACTCTGGATTCCTTTATTGATGATGACCAATTTTGTTTAGAGTCACCCTCCACTCTTAGTACACACAGGAGGGACCCTGAGTTGTCTTATTCATCTACAGAATTAGATTTTGGTTTTGAGCGATCCCTTGCTCCTCCATCTGACAAACGGGGCTTTAATTTGGGTTTACAATCCTCCCCCTCTAGTCAATCCCTCACTCCAGTTGGGTCGCCCATCCTATGAGCCCCTGAGCCAGCTCAGCCAAGCTTCCGACCCAGAAGGGAAACTAGACCGCCATCCTGGTTAAAGGATTTTGTTTTTACCTAGGGGGGAAGAATGTTATGTATGTTAACTGTGCTTAACTGTCAAGGCGATTCAAACCGCCATGTTCCCACGCTTTCCTGTCAAAACAGCGTCCCTGTTTGACAGCTACGAAATCTCGCCAGACAGCGTAGTCTCGCGAGATTTCAATATGGGCGCGCAAATTAGAATATGACAGGAGCTGAATGTATCTTTTCTCATGTATTTGTTCTTATGCAAATAAGTGGATCGAAAAATGTGCACACTCTGTTAGCCAATGGGCTTTTGTTATCGTTGTTACTGTTACTGTTTATAGTGTATATAAGTCCGAGTTTTGCCCCATCCAAACTGTGTTCAAACCCCACTAATAAAGAGCTGAATTTCACTACTTCATTTGTCTGCTTCTTCATTCCTTGAACACTAAACGACCCCACTTACATCAAACTAAAAAAAAGGTCAATTCTGTAAATCACCAGAGGAAGATGGAATGCCAATAGAAATATTTCAAGCCACAGAGACTGAATCTGTCAAAATCCTAACAAGAATATGATTGTGGCAATGCTCACTATACTTTCCACTCCCCAAGAATGGAGATGCCAAGGAGTAGAGTAACTATAAGACCATTGCTCTATTTCCAATACAAGCAAAGTATTGACACAAAGGCTTTTATCTTATCTGTTTTATTTTGTATGTCTTTATTTTAAAATTTAATAAAATTATTTTTTAAAAAAGAACAAGACATGACTGGTGTTCAAGCTTGATTCTGAGCAGAAGCACTAGAAATTGTATCACAAATATTTATTGGATACTGGAGCCCCAGTATCTTTTAGATACTCCAAAGAATTTCAGAAGATCCGACTGCGCTTAATAGTCTTAAACAGTTCTTGTTCTTTATCTATCCAGCACAACACTTCTACATTCGTCACATGATCAATAATATTAATATTAATATTAATATTAATATTAATATTAATATTAATATTAATATTAATATTAATAATAATAATAATAATAATAATAATAATAATAATAATAATAATAATAATAATAATAATAATAATAATAATAATAATAATTTTTAGTTTCTACCCCGCTTTCCTAGCACAAGTGCCACTCAAAGCGGCTTACAACACATATAAATAGAGTATCACAGATATAATTACACAATTACAAAAACAGATTGAAAATTAACACATTGCAAGAAAAAATCCCATACAATTAATTTCAAAAGCACAAGCCCCATACTACCCCCCTTCAGCGGTAGCACGCAAAAGCTCCTACTTCCCCACGGCCAATGCCGGACCGGGGAAGGGCTCGGGTGATGGCAGCTTCCCTCCCCCATACTTGCGAGCATCCCTCTTCTGACCCCTGGCCAGACAGGACCAGGGGGGAGGGGACAGCATCCACAGGTGCCACCCATTCCTTCCCCACGCCAGTGGCGAGGGCGACGGGGTGACCCAAGGACCAGAAACAATGGGAGTCCTCCAACCCTGCGGCCATCCCCGAAAAAAATGGGGGCCGGCGTCGGCAGCGTCCTTTTCTGCTCTCCGGGCGGGCGGGCCCGGAGAGCGAAGGCAGCTGTAGCGGCTCCCACCTGTCTCCACTCCCGGGGCTGATGGCGTGGGCTCCTGGGCGAGACAGGGAGCTCCTCAAGGGGCCGTCGTCATCCTTTTCTGCTCTCCAGGTGGGCGGGCCCGGAGAGCGAAGGCAGCTGTAGCGGCTCCCACCTGTCTCCACTCCCGGGGCCGATGACGTGAGCTCCCGGGCGAAACAGGGAGCTCCTCGAGGGGCTGGCGTCGGCGGCATCCTTTTCTGCTCTCCGGACAGGCGAGCCCGGAGAGCGAAGGCAGCTGTAGCGGTTCCCACCTGTCTCCACTCCCGAGGCCGATATCAACTCATGATATCCTTAGCAACCGTCTGTAGATCCACATTTCAAAAACTTCAATTTTCTTTTTAGATACTTTAGCCAATGTCCAAGCTTTGACTCCATATATAGCAACAACGGGAATACAAAACTTCTTACTATTTGGATCTTTGTAGTGAGAGTTAGATCTCTACTGCATAACAAATGTCACATTTTTATGAAGGTGGATCTTGCCTTTTCTATTCATATTTTTCTATTCTACCTTGGGATGCCAATTATCATTTAACATAATGTAATGCAGGAAATGGAAAATTTACTGGTTTTGTTTTTTAAGAGTATAGCTCTGAGAGTTGTATCTCAGTTTTTCTGGGTATGGAGTTTAAAAAAGTTAATGCTTCCAATTTCTGTATGTTGTGGTTTTTATGTCAAGTTGTGTTCAATCCATGCTGTCTGCTTCTGCAGATGTTTCCGTGGTCATATGGCAGCCATGATTAGACACCGGAGTGCATGGAACGCTGTTACCTTCCCACCGAAGAGGTCCCAATTTATCTACTTGTAATTTCTTGCTTTCGAACTGCTAGGTTGGCAGGAGCTGGAACAAAGACGGGAGCTCATTCTGTCCTGCAGTACTCTGGAATTGAACTGCTGAGTGCTGACCTTCCGCCTCCCAGTCAGCGTCTTAGCCACTTGAGCCACTGATTAGGTTCATGCAAAAAGCGATTGATCTATACCTATAAGAATGGGTTGGGCCATGCGTGTCCGGAATGCGTGTCCGCACATGTCCAGCCCATCCCGTAATGAGCCGGCCACACTTACCTTACCTCCCGGACACCATTGCTGCGAGGGTCTGGGGACCGAGAGTGGGGCCAACGCCCCAAGAATGATAAAAAAAACCCTACCCTACCGAGCGTCCTCTGCGCCACAGCATGCCTCGGCCAATCAGGCATGAGGAAGCAAACACAGAGGAGGCGGGACAGCCGGCGCACACGAGAGGGAAAAAATGGCCTCAAAAGCTGCCTCGCCACCGCTGCCGCCCCAGCGGAGTTCGCCTGGCAGGTTGGCCGGGGAAGGTGGTGGGGAGGAAAGACTCACAACACAAAGGGTCTCTCCGGTGGCCCTGAAAAGCCGCCTCCCCACCACCACTGCCATTCCCGCCACCATCAACACAACAGAATTCGCGAGGTAGGTCGGCCGGGGGAGGAGGCGGAAAGGAGAGACCAACAACGGTCTCTCCAGCGGCCTCCCTGCCTCCCCCCCCCCACAGACACCGGCAGGGAAGGGAGAACGAAACACATCCGCCTCCCTCCCTTCCCTCCCTCCTCCCGAACGCCAGCAGGGGAGAACGGAACGTGTCCACCTCCCTCCCTTCCCTGCCTTTCCCCCCGGTGCCGCCTCCCCTACTCACCTGCTGCCGGCCTCCCCCCGTCTCTCTCTCTGTGTGTGCATGCCTGCAACCACCCCAAACCCCAAAACAAAACAAAAAACCTGCCTGGCAAGGCCGGGCAAAATAACTAGTGAGAAATATGGAGAGCTCATAAGGATAATGTGTGTGGCTTCAAGAATTGTGTATGCAAAACATTGGAAAAATCATGATATACCCAACATTACTCAAGTGGCTAAGATGCTGACTGGAAGGCGGGAGGTCAGCAGTTCGATTCCTGAGTATCGCAGGACGGAATGAGCTCCCGTCTTTGTCCAAGCTCCTGCCAACTTAGCAGCTTGAAAGCAAGATATTGCAAGTAGATAAACTTTGGTAGGAAGGTAAACAGCGTTCCATGTACTCTGGTGTCTAGTCATGCCTGCCACGTGACCACGGAAATGTCTGCAGAAGCAGACAGCGCTGGCTCTTCGGCTTTGAAACAGAGATGAGCACTGAACTCTAGAGTCGGATACGACTGGCTCTTGAGCAAGGGAAACCTTTACCTTTACAGAATGGACTATAACAATAAACGGATTGAGGGTGGGAGCTGTTGACCGACTTGAAAAAAACATTGGAAGTTTTCTGGAAGGTTTGGAATCCCCTCACTGAATACTGGAAAAATACACTTGGAGACATTATAATGAAGCTTCTATGAAGGTCAGTTTTGGTCACTGAAACTGGAAAAGATGCAATAAGAAACACAATTACTGTATTAGGATTCATGTAGAAAATGTTTGAGATTAAAATGGAAGTTGGTACTCTGGGGAATTGGAGGAAGTGCCTTTAAGGAGGTTAGGGTTTTTGTTTTTTTCTTCTATTTTTTAAAAATAAACTAGATTTTAAAAAGTGTAAATAAAGACTTTAAAAAAAAAAGAAACACTGACTGGCCCAGATCTACTCTGATCTGCCTCTTCCTATAAAGTTCCTTTTGTTTCCTCTCTTTTCTTCCTTTTTTAATACATTAGATTTTTAAAATATAAATATATATTTTTTTTTTAAAAAAGAGAAGAAATGCAGGCTGGCCCAGATTTGCTCTTATCTGCCTGCCTGTCCTTCAAATGTTCCCTAAAGGTAGTTAGTTTTTTTGTTTTATCTCTTTTCTCTTCCTTAATAGTAATAATGATGATGATGATAATAATAACAATAATAATGACAATAATAATAAACAACTTGATTGTTTTAGTATAAATAACAATTTTTAAAAAAGAAAATTGTAGGCTGTCCCAGATCGACTTTGATCTGCTTGCCTCTTCCTATCAAGTCCCTTTAAGGTGATTAGGTATTTCTGTTTATCTCTTTCTTTTCTTTTTAATAAACTAGATTTTCTAAAAAATAAAAATAAAAAAGTGTAAACAAAAAGAATTTAAAAAGAAAATGAAAGAAAAGCAGGCTAGCCCTGATCCACCTGCCTTTGTTTGCCTATACGTCTGTCCCCACCCGACCTCGACCCCTCGCGCCCCACACTGGGGGGGGGGTCGCTGGCAGGTTGCTAGTCGGGCTACCTACGACGCCATCCTTGGCGCGCACCTGTGCGCACTGTGTGTGTGTGTGTGTTGACCCCGTGACTGCACAAGCGTGCCCAATGGCCTCCATTTCCACCTCCTCGTGTTGTCATTTGGGCTGGGCATGTGTGTGTGTGTGTGCTGGGCATGTGTGTGTGCTGGGCATGTGTGTGTGTGTGTGTGCTGGGCATGTGTGTGTGTGTGTGCCCCCCAAAAGCACCCCAACCACCCTCCTTTTCCTCCTCGCTTTCCACCCCCACCCGCTCCCTTTTGCGCCTCCTGCGCGCGCTGTGCGCAAAACCCCCCAGCCTCCACAAGGGGCGCACCCGACCGCCTTGCTTGCTTGGGCGGCTGTTTGCACCTCCCCTGCTGCTGTTCCTGCTCCTGCTCCTCCTCTCCTTGGCCATCCCCGCCCCAGCCCCATACCTTGGGAATGGGGGAAGATCCTCCGGATTGGGCCTCTCTCCGCCTTGCAAGGGCTGGGGAGGAGGGACGTGAGAGGGAAGGAGGAGGAGGGCGCGCGCAAAGACGCCACCAACCTCGCTGCCCGCCCATTGGCTGCGCGCGCCTTTGTGCGCCAGGCCAGCCCCGGCAGCTGCAGGTTCGACTCCTCTCCTCCCCAACCCCATTTGAATGGCTCTCGGAGGAGCGCGGAGGGGAAGAAGAAGCAGCGGAGGAGGAGGAGGAGGAGGACCCGATCCATGGGCCATCTGTCTTCCGGGAACCCGACGGAGGAGCCGCCGCCGCCGCCACCACCGCTGCTGCTGCTGCTGCTCCCTCTGAAGCCCCCGCTTCTCCCCCACCCACCCCGGCCGCCCCCCATCGTCGAGGATCGCGCAATCGCCGGAGGGCTCCGGCCGCCGCCGCCGCCGCCGCCTTCTCAGCCCCCCCGGGGTGTGCGGTGGGGATCCGTCGCGCCTCGCCGCCGCCGCCGCCGCCGCCTTCGCGAGCAGCTGGCCAGCCATGGTTCTGGTCCACGTCGGCTACCTTGTTCTTCCAGTGTTTGGCTCTGTGCGAAACAGAGGTATCGATCTCTTTATCTGTGTCTTTTTTCTTGGAGAGAAAGAAAGAGAGAGAGAAAAGAAGGAAGGAAGGAAAATTGGGGGGAAAGAAAGAAAGAAAGAAAGCAAAACAAAGCATCCTAGAACCCCAACACTAAAAATAATAAAAATAATAATCTCTCCCCAGTCTTTGCTTGGATGCTGGATGGATGGATGGATGGAGCACCCGAGTTGGACATCTTTTCTTCTTAGGGGGGGGGGGGGATGGAGATGCTTTGGGGAAGGGGGGATGGAAGTGGGGAGAGAAAGGGAAGGAGAGAAAGGGGAATATATATGAAAGGGAGGGGGGGAGAGAATCTGGTTGGGCTGGGAGGGGAGGGGAGGGGGTTTGTAGCGAGAGGAATGGCACACCCCCCCCCCCAGAAGTGGGGGAAAAAAGATAATGCAAGAGAGGGATGGAGGGAGGGAGGCTTAAGGGATCCCAAGGGGGGTTTTGCAAGGAGAGAGGGAGCATGTGGGCAGAGGAGCCAAAAATAAAATAAAAATGGGGTGGTGGTGGGACAAAGCCAGAGAGAAGGTGGTGGGACCCTCGGAGGATGTTGGAGAGGTTGCAGACAAATAGAGACTCCCCAACTAGGAAAGAACCAGGCTGAGGGAATGGCAGGACAAGGAGAGAGAGAGAGAGAGAGAAGAAGAAAACCACACAGAGAGAAAGCAAAGAGGGTTCACATGGAGTGGATGCTTTGCTTTGCATTCCTTCTTCTTCTTTTTTAAAAAAAGGACAACCTTTGGCTTCTGCTTTCAGAGCCTGGGGACTGCTTTTTTTTGGGGGGGGGATGGTCTTTCTCCCTTTCTGTGTGTAGAAGAAAGGATAGTCCCCCCCTTCCTCTCATTTCCCCCCTAAAAAGAAATATTATCCAGTGAACTCCATTTTAGATCTCCTACTGAACCTCTCCCTCTTTTCTGCCTCCCTACCCCTTCCTTTCCACTTGATAAATATAGATCTATGAGCCATCCCTCAAAAAGGTCTAAATGCCCCCCCCTTTTTTTAGAAGTGCAGATTGTAAAGGGTTGATGTGTGTTTGTGATGAGGGGTTTATCAGATGCCTTTTAGGGTATGGGGGAGGCTAGCAGAGTACAGTATATACAGTAGGTTTCAAAAATGCAATTGCTAATATGCAGATTATTATTAGTATTATTAGTCAGTATGAAACGAAATGCAATTTTCCCCCTGCACATTATGACTGGCGATGCTCCCACCCCCTCTATGTTCCTGTGAACTCCACTCAACCCTTTTCTACTTCTTTCTCTCCCCCTTTTCTGTTTTGTATTTACTCCTCTAACGGATTGTATTCCCTTTTTTTTGCTGGGGGCGATTTTGGAAAGCTCGTCTCCCCCCCCCCAACACTCCCCCAAACACTCTTTTTATTGCTAATGTGGTTTGATATGGGGTGTAGTTTCTCTCCCCCTCCACCATTTCTCTTCCACCCCCTTTTCTTCTTTTGGCATTTTAAAAGTTCACAGCAGTGTCTTTTTTATCTGGGTGGCCCCACAATGGCCTAAAGAAATTTTTATTCAATTTTTTAAAAAAGGAACACCAGTTTAAAACGATTAGCATGATTTTTTTCCTGAGCAAATCTTTAATATGGGATGTGTATATAAGATCATTGCACATTTCCTGCACATTGCCTTATTCCCCACCCATTCCCATATGCCTGCCATAAACAATGAACTTCAATCTTTTGATCCCCCTTCTTTTGTTCTTTCTTTCTTTTTTTGTCACCCTTGTTTTCTTTTCTGTCAAATCAAGGATGCAATTAGATGCCATTAAATAACACATCTCCCTTTCCTGCCTCAACTAAACCATGTTCCTTCTCACCATACCTGCCTCAGATGATGGCTGGCCAAACCACCAGAAGATAACAAACAATCTTTCAATTGAATTGAAAAAAATATATAAACGTAGCAATACGTTTGGTTTCTTGGTACACCAGTCCATTATTCTGCTCTCCACCAAGAAGGAACCATTAATGAGATTTGGATGGTTAATAAACCTTAGACTGGGGGTGCTCAAAAATCTGAGGTTGGAACCAGACCCAATCTTCTCACCCTAATTTCAGCCCTCCGGGGTTCGAGTAATGTTTCCCCTTTTCACCCAGGGAAAAATGTTTTGCTGGATTAGTGCAATTTTTAAGGCCACCGTATATTCTCTCTGTAGCACAGATGAGAGATGTTCAGTGCCCACATCCAAAGCACCTGGGTGGGGAAAAAGAGAGATCTTAATATTACTATGGGGTTATTTGGATTGTTTGTTTGTTCGCCCCCTCCTCAATGTTTTATTTGGCTGTGTTTCCCCCTGTTTGCCCACCATCCCACATTGCCTTAAATCCTCCCCCCCCCGCCCCCATTCTACATGTATAACATAGCAGCTTAGATTGCACATTGTGGCGTTTCTGTTTCCTTTAAACTGCAGCAGCCTCCAGTGTGCTGATGACATGACAGACATCTTTGCATCGATCCAAATCTTTCTTTCTATCTCTCTTTCGTTTGGTTTGATTTCCTCATTGTGTAGATAAGTGAATGGTTGATCCGGCTGCCCCCCTCTGGCTTGCATTTAGCTTTAATGTGGACACCCCCCACCCCTTCTCTTTTAACCATCTCCTGTATCCATTGGAAGAATTGGGATTTTAAGCTGAAGTATCCTCTTTCAGTCTGTACCAAACCGAAGAGGTTGGGTGACTAGGGAGGAAATTACTTAAAAAGATGGGATTTCAAACTGGGAGTGTGGTTTCCACCCAACCCCTCACTCTGCTTAACCTCATGGCAAAGGATTAATCATATTTTTTTGCAAAAAACAACTAAACAATTGATTGCATTAAAAACAACATCAACACGCCCCATGAGATGCAATGTCAATGAAGTTGTGACCCCATCCACCAGGTTCACAGCTTTTTCAATGAACTGGCTGGGTCTTATTCCCTGTCCAGCTATAATAGGGAAGAAAGAGAAGGAATTATGGATATATATTTTTTTTTGGGGGGGGCGAGTTAACAATAGATCTGCTCCTTCTTTGGGTTTTAGATCACGCCCACTGAGAAACCGAACGATACTGGGCGGGTGGCATCCTGTTAAAAGGAATCTCCAAAAGACTTTCCGAGAGAGGATACTGAAGCTTAAAACTGAGATCCTAAACCAGGGGTGCCCAAATTTTTCATGTGGTTCAGGGGGCCAGTCACTATGGCCCGGGGGCCAGATCTGGCCCCCGATGCCAATTCATCCGTATGGGCATGTTTTACTTCCACTTCTGGGAGTGATGAGGGCATTGCGGGCTGGATGAATTGATGTCATGGGCCAAATCTGGCCCCTGGGCCATAGTTTGGACACCCCTGTCCTAAACCATCAAGCTTTCTTTGTGAAAATGATTTTTAAAAAATGGTAGATTTGTATCCTCAAACCAGTTTTCTCTTTAGCTGTCATTTGTAGTGTTTTTTGGGGAAAAAAACCCAACCAACCAACCTACAATCAGACCATTTTCAATTTAGCTCTACTCTTATAATGCCATTTCTGTACTTTCATCCTGTTTAGCTGAGTACATTTGCACTGTAAATTCCTGTTAAGTGGATTCATTTTGCTTTAGGTGTATGGAGGATATATCTTGGGATTGACATGCTCCACAACCCAAATCATGGCTTGAGCCTTTATTATTATTATATTGGGTCTGGATTTCCCATGCAAATTGCCTTGGGTTTAAATGCAAATGATTCATAAACACCCCTTGAAGCTCAGTCATCACGTTTCATTTGGGGGAGAGAAACTCAATCAACGGGTTAATTTATCGCCCTGATTCTTACATACAATCTTGGCAACAGTCACAACTACCCACTGCATTGGCATGCATGCACATCTGTACAGATATGCTGGTCATCAAAATGACAGTCTTCCCAACATTTGGCTCTCTTCTCCTGGCAAATTTGGCTTCCACTGATTGACACACCCATCTGAGGGCAGCTGGGATTCAAACCTTTCCTTGGAGGGATGGGGTAGAATATGGGAAATACAAAAAAAATCATATTAAGAGAGAACAAAAAAAAAAAGAGAGAAAGCAGATGCAAAATGATTTTCCATTCAACAGGGATAACATTTCTTTCTGCTGTGCTGAATTTTTTACTTCCTGTTCTTATTTTGTGGGTAAATTTTTTTCTGTATCGAATATCCTTTGGTTGTGTATTTCTTCACCTTTTTTCTTGTACTAAAACTGAAGCATGGTCTGTATTTTTTTACATTACCTAGTTTCTGATGTAAATCTCTCTGTAGAGACATATCCTGCTGAAATGTAATGTGCAAGTAGCCTATACATCTACTCATTGTATGCTGCTTCCGTTCTGTTGCCCTTCCACGGCATGGTAGGCGTATGTGCCTTTTGTATTGTGTGCATGAGAACATTGTTACAACACAGTTCCACTAATACTAATATACAATCTCTCAATAAAGAAACTAGTTTTCCTATATTAACCTAGTGTGCTTTTTCTATTGCTGTTATATCCCCATTTATTGTCGTATCCCTGCTGTTTTAGATTATTTCCCTCCTGCTTTCCCACCAACACCCACCTCCTCTCCCATTTGAGTGAATGATTAATTATTTTTAAATTTACATTTTTATTTATTTATAAAAATGGTGCCACCAATACTGGGCAGGGAGGGGTGTGTAGTTAAACGTTTTATCTCCCATATCTGCCTTCAAGCATTTGGCCTGTGAACCTCAACTTCCTAGATACACATCCTATATTACCATCACTCTTTGCTATGAAGTAACAATTATATGTATATATATATCGTACTCCTGTTGGGACCACAAAATGTCAAGAAAGAAAAGATGTGTGCGTTTGTGTCTGTATGTGTAACATATATAAACACATACACTGATAATTATATTGAATAATTGGATGTAAACTATGCTTGCTATCTACCTATTCCCTGTTCAACATTGACATACTGACCATAACACAAGTTTACTACATACAAGGTGATAAAGGGTACCAGCTTGAACGGAGAAAGGGCAAAGAGAGAGAAAGAGGCTGATTTAATTGGAAAAGTAGCCACTGATTCTGGGAAACCTTCCTTGACTTTTGACCTTACCAACATGTCTGCTCAATCTTCTAGGCAAAATGTGTGTGTGTGTGTGTGTGTGTGTGTGTGTGTGTGTGTGTGTGTGTGTGTGTGTGTGTGTGTGTGTGTGTGTGTGTGTGTGTGTGTGTGTGTGTGTGTGTGTGTGTGTGTGTGTGTTAGGTAATGACTGTTCATGGTGACCTTGGAGACAGTTGGATAAATATGTGTAGAAAACCTGCAGGAAGGGTTGGTGAATACAATTTCCAAATATCTTAAGATGGTAATGCCTCTGTTCATTGTCACCTCTGGGAGAACAGGAATTGATTGAGGTATATGTCTAAAGTAGACACCCATGCAAGCTTTTTCTCCCACTCCACTTCTAGGTAATCCTTGGTTGTATGGATCATGCATAAGTTGGCAGCCTTTGACGATTTTATTTTAAATATGCAGTGGTGGCAAGGAGGCATCTTTACATAACAACTTTGGACTGAGCTTGTATTGCGTTGCCTACGTGCCGTAAGAGAAATCAAAATATGCCAGAAGGGTTGGGGGAAAGGAAGATGTAATCTCTCTGCCTCGCTTAAGTCCCCTCCACGAGACCGATTGGAGAAAGCTGATGGATCCCCCTTTGCTTTACTTCCACCTTTCCTTCCATACAATGGACACCTACATACATAAATGTATAAAATCAGCATGCGCTAAAATGTTGATGATCAAACTCATAGTCTTGGGAAGAGGGTGTGGAGGGGAGGGAATGGGGAGATGGAACAACTTGCTACCCATTGCCTTGAATTAAGTCCAGTCTATAAGATAAATGAACAATCAACGCAGAATAAAAATTGGCCTTTCATGGGGTGGTGGTGGGGTCTGCAAGCCACCCCCTCCGTCCCCCCTCCTAATTCCTTCCCCCGTTTCCATACCATTCTCCTGCCTCTTCTCAGCCATTTGCTTGGCCATGAGCCTCCCTCCTTGTCTGACCAGCAGGCAAGGCGCGCATTACGCCCACTCCCCCTTCTCTTGAATGTAGCCCTTGCTTCTCTAGGTCTTTGTGCTCTTCCCCTTCTGGCTTTGCCATTTACTGTGATCCGTGCTCATGTTAATACTGCACATGTGAAAGAGCTATTTTGCACGAAGGGGAGGGGGTGGGGTGGGGAGAAAAACATGTGTGGCTTACAAGAGAAAACCAAGGGGGTTGGCCATCATTTGTGGACATGATTTTATTTTTTAAAAAATTCTTTGCTCCTTTCTTCCCCTCTGTCTCTGCTCACCTTCCCACAATAATAGGGTTTTTCCTGCCCCTTTAGGGAATAATGAAACATAACACAGGCTACCCACCCCAGGGGGATTTGAGCCTTGGCTCTGGCCAAAAGGAAAAAAAATTGTATACAACGGCAATGACAGCTGTTCTCCCATGTGCTCCCTCCCCCTCCATCTTTTGTTGAAATAGCAGCAGTTTCTCTGCATCAACAGACCACAATCCACTAGATCTGATTTTGGAGATTAGTGCCCACGCAGATCAAAACAGTTCATTTGCTGCATCAGGGAGATAACTTTTTTAAAAAAAAAGTTATATTCCATTTTTAGTGCTCTAATAAATACACACACCTGCTGGTTTTAATAAGAGTTGGTGGTTAGCCATTTGTGGCTGGCTTCTCTTGCTAGAAGTTTGTTCTGATGAGCAACTCAAGGCATCCATAGTCCCATCTCCTGCTCAGGAGTCTTGATACTCTAGTTGGGTCATCAACATAATGCACATTCTCTTTGTTTTCTTTCATTGACAGACATATGGCCACGCTCAAACTTTTGTGTGTATGAATACTCCCAGTTACATTCTCGTTCTAGGCGCATTGATGATGAAATGCCCTCATATGGACCCTCTATAGCAGTGATGGTGAACCTTTTAGAGACAGTGCCCAAACAGAGGGGCGGGGTGACCTCTGTGCTGGGGGGAGGGAGGAAGCGCTCCCATTGGGCTGCTGGGCAGAGGGGCGGAGTGAACTCTGTGCTGGGGGGAGGGAGGAAGCGCTCCCATTGGGCTGCTGGGCAGAGGGACGGAGTGAACTCTGTGCTGGGGCGACAGTGTGCATGCAAACAGGGATCTGAATGCCCAAGCGGAGGGGTGGGGTGAACTCTGTGCTGGGGGAGGGAGGAAGCACTCTCATTGGGCTGCTGGGCAGAGGGACTGGGTAAACTCTGCTGAGGCGATGGTGTGCATGCAAACAGAGAGGGCTCTGAGTGCCCCCTCTGGTACACGTGCCATAGGTTCACCGCCACTGCACTATGACAACCACTGCCATCTATAGATCCACTGGGTGTTAGTTGCGGGTCTAATGCCATTCATGCAGTGAAGGCAGAACTAAGGACATTATTCATTGGTCATCACCCTTGCAGCAAAACAAATACCTGCAAACATTGGGAGAAACCAGCATTCTGAGATTTTACTTTATTTTATTGAAAGCTGGCCATGTGAGTAGATCCAACAAAGGTTCAGAAACCAACACATGAACAGAGTGTGCAGTTATGTGTTGCCAGTTTGATCCTGGGTTTAAATTCTGTGCCCACTTGGCTGAAAGTATTCCACTGAAATCAATGGTGCTTCTGAATTGTTATGGATAGGACTTGTGACTTGGGTCGCACTATGTTCATCGGTCTCCAAAGAATGAGCCACATCAGTCATCCTAGCTGGTATGGCCTCAAAAATTTGGGGTGGCATCCCATTAAAAGTAGGAGTCTTTATCTTCACCGAGGCAGGAAAAAACTATGCATTGATTGGTGTTTTGGAGTATTGTCTAAACCTATGGAAATTCCAGCATTTTGATTGTTACGAGTTAGTCGGTCTTGAATTTCAGTGCCATTATGAATGACGTCAACATAAAAAACAAAGCCTTGTGATATGTATTGTGACCAACAGATTTGCCCCAATGTGAGGTTTCATAGATGCCGGTCTTCTTCCGCAGAAGTAAAATACTTAGGTCATTGCCTTATATATACAGTCTACAAACCTGTGTCATCAATATTTTCAACACACAATTGTGTGGGTCTGGAATTAGAAAGAAATGGAATGCAGTTGATGACGTGGCATTGTTAACAGACAGCGAACTTTCAAAGTGACTTACTACCAGGTAAGTGTGTGTAAGATTGCAATACAGTACAATACTACTTCCACCAGTCAGTGTATGGTGGATCTCTTTTTCTTGTTCCCCACCCTGCACTATTGCCTTGTTCTTAACAAAAAAACAGTAAGTAAAATCCCGTGTGACAGATAAATACAACTGTTTCCCAATTCTGCATTCCCATTTTATAGATTTTGATGTGTGTGTGTTTTTCATTGCCTTCTAATAATCATGTTGGCTTAATCATCACATGGCCCCAGATAAAGGTAATATAAGGCAGAATGTAAAGTATGTCCATCCCATGAGAGTGTCAGTGAAATGAATCTATGGTGAATGGTAGGTTCTTGGTCATCAATGATCCAGGCTAGCTGGAATGGATCCATAAGAGACATTCCTAGCTGGCATGGCCTCAAAAATTTGGGGTGGCATCCCATTAAAAATCGGAGTCTTCTTTATCTTCACTGCGGCAGGGGAAAAACATGCATTGATTGATTTTTTTTTAGTATTGTCTGAACCTATGAAAATCCCAGCACAGTATTTTGATTGTTAGAGTTAGTAGGTCTTGAATTTCAGTGCCACTATGGATTCTAATGTAGAGCCAACTTATTGGCCGAAATCCTTTCGTTCAGCATAGCAAGTAGCAAGTAGAGTTGGCTCCATGAATCAATAGAACTGACAGAGGAGCTGACTGACCACCTTCCCTACTGATTCATTGAGCCTACTCTAGTTGCGACTTACTATGCTGAGCCACAGGATTTTGGCCACCCATAACCAGAATATATCACTTCTGCTACTTGGCATCATTCTTTTTTGTCTCAATACTTTCCTTGGGTTGTTCTTTGCCTGTTTAAAAAAATGTCTTGTTCTGTCTGAATTCCACAGTATAATGGAACTGCTGGGCTCAAAAAACCCATTTCTGCTTGGATGAGGAGCTAAAGAAGGAAATGCATTATACCTAATACGAATCTTTATGCAGACAGTGGGCCTAAAAGGTGGATCTGGGAGATCTCTAGATGATTTTTTGTTTGTTTAAATACTAACCCAAGATCTGGTATTGTTTTTATTATATTCAGTGGTGTGAGCCAGGGTACAGTATAGCTGTGCAGATGCATTGTGTAATTGATCTCGGAATAAGGGCACAGCTTTCTAAAAAACAACAACAAACAAACCAATTTTATAACTGTTTTGAAGTTTCTGCCCCGTAAAGAATGCAGTGGTAACTTTGAAAACTTATTGGGAATCAGAACTGATGAAATTACAGAAGATGGAATGGGAGTGGAGAATTGGCTTGTGAATTTGTGATGTTTTATTGTTCTCTACGATTAGAAGAAAAGAAAGAAAAAAGAAGTACTGTATATGGATTTCCTTGAATTGCATCCTTTATATAGGCCACGAGCTTTCCTTCATGTGACATTTAGGCTTAGTTTGCCTTAAAGGTTTCCACTCTTCATTTTTTTTGTTTTGCACAAAGAACACAGAACTTGAGCTGGCAAGTGTAACTACATAGATGCATACCTGTCAACCCGCGGCTCCGGAAAAACGGGACCTGCACACATCACAGGGTTTTACCCCTTCCACGCATGTGCAGAAGCGCTACGCCGCTTGTGCAGCCCTTACGCAAGCGACGTACATGTGCGGAAAGCGTTTCCCCCCGCTGCCAAATTACGGGGTTTTGGCAGCGGGGGCCGGGTTATGACGTCAATCGACATCAATTTACGGGGTAATCCCGGTCAAATTGGGAAGGTTGACAGGTATGCATAGATGGGGTCCATTAAGAATTTATTGTTTGTATGCATTCAATTGCAATATTTAAGTGTGTCTACTGTTCTCTTGGTAAACAAGAATGAAGGTCACTAAATTGTAATTCTTTCTGCTGTGAGTTTTTATGTTCACATTTCAGCCTCTGACCATCACTTTGTGAGGTTTGGTTTGGTTTCCTTGCTTCAAGACAGGGAGGTTGTGTGAGTGCCACGTAAACAAACAAACTAGTATCTTTACAACCTACTAGTAATTGATATAATAAATGAAAGATTGGGAGGAAAGTGAGCAAGGCAGGAATAGATATTCTGCAGCTAGAGGTCTGACAATACATGGTGGTGGAACATCGTGGCAAAGTTAATTATCCTATATATGATTTTACTTCCAGGACAAATGGCTACTTCTGGGGGAAAGGGAGGATTTTCATGTTTGGAGAGATTGAATAGGTAAAGGATTAAGGATATTTTTGAACTGGGTTGGAATAGATGGACAAAAGTATACCCTATAACCTATATCAGGAGTCCTCAAACTTTGGCCTGTGTGCCGGATCTGACCCGCAGCATCAAAAATTCCAGCCCTTACCACCTCCACTTCTGTTGCCTCTGCTTCTGTTGCCTCTGCTTCCTTTGCCTCCGCTTCCATCGCTGCCTCAATCCTTGTCCCCTCTGCTTGGCTTGGTGCATCTCTGCTGGCACTCCGTAGCAGGGCGGATGTTGTAAGGAGCTGCTACCGCATTCGCCCTGCTATGGAGCACCGGCAGGGACACGCCAAGCCAAGCGGAGGGGAGAAGGATTGAGGCAGCGATGGAAGTGGCGGCGGCAGCAGAAGCAGTGGAGTCAGCCCCTCAGCAGTCTCAGGGATCGTGAACTGGCCCCTGGCTTAAAAAGTTTGAGGACCCCTGCCCTAAATGTGAAGCTACATTTATATAGTATACAAAGTTTTCAAAAAAAATTCTGAGAACTCATTTTCTCTTGATCTCCTTACTCTCCTGCAAGTGTGATGGCCCATCCAAAAGACACCCAGGGAGGCCTCTTTTCTTACTACTACCACTTTAATGATTTGTTTCTTTAAGTCAGCTTCTGTACTGTGCCATTAGTGTGAACACTCTATGGACATTTCATAAAACATCATGTCATTGTTACAAATCATATAGTGCACAATTACAATAAACACAACAACCACCTTGTCACTAGCTGGATAAAATTTGTATTTAAATAGCATTAAATGAATGTAAAATGAATTCGAATACCTCAGTTCAATGGTGACAAACCCTAATAAAAGGCAGCTTTATATAATTCTGTCTTTATTAAGTTCCTAAAAACTCGAGAGGGATGTCATTTGCTGAACCTCTGTAGGAAGTTTATCCCAGAGGGAAGGGGCCACTTGATGAGAAAGCATGGTTCTTGGTCTTAGTTCTTTTGGCCTCTTTGGACGCCATCATTTTTAACATCAAGGACTATTGAGGAGCACTTGGGATGAGTAGCTATTGATATTACACAGTCCCAATGTAGTTGCAGGCACCTCTTTGGTAACTTCACCGTAAAGCAGAGGTGCATTTTATTTCTGCTTCCAGGAGCGACAAGGGTGGCGTGGGCCGGATAAATTGGTGTTTGGGGCTGGTTCCGGCCCATAGGCTGTAGTTTGGGCACCCCGGTTTAAGCAGAGAAAATGGCAGCTTAAAATCTATCTCATTTTGCTGCAAAACACATTGCAAGGCATGTTTTACTTCTATTTCCAGTGGGAGGAACCACGTGACCGACCTGCTGAACTATGTGACTGGCCTGGGCCTGAAAAGTTTGGGCACCCCTGCCGTAAAGCTTCTTTAGTGCAACTAAATCAAATGTTACCCTCAGGACAACTACTCCCAAACTACCCCAAAGTATTTTGGGTTGCTGTTTTAACCATCCCACCTAGTTAGTGCTTCTTTGTCCCAGCTGGTATTTAGGTTTAACTTGGTTAATGAGTGAAAAGGTCCTTTTGGTGTGAAGTCTGTCTTGTTCTTTATTTGGTTTTCCATAGCCTGGGCAGATATAGGTGTTGTAATTCCTCTTTTCTAGTGTTTTCAAAGTTTTTTTCTAGGCACTATAAATCTTTAAGGTTACACTTAAAAGTAAACAAGGAGAGTTTTATTCAGGAACAAAGAAAAGGAATTTGTTTGGGAAATACAAGTAGATGGAAGGAAGGGAAAGGTAATTTCTCAGATATTTAAGATGGATAATAAAAATGTTTAAGGTACATATCCATCAGTGTTCTAAGTTACTAGTTAGTGATTAACTGCATTCTTCAAACATCCAGAAAATATTTGTTTGAAGTACTGTTTAGTTTAGGGGTTCCCAACCTATGGCCTGTGGGCCAGACCTGGCCTGCGATGCCATTCCATCAGGCCAATCGCCTCCTCCCCTGCACCTGGAAGTGGAAGCAGATGTGTTTATACATGTGCTGGCACGTGCCCACGCATGCACAAACACACACGTGACTGTCATACATGTGGGAGTGGGCGCATTTATGACAGCTGTAAATGTACGGGGTGTGGTCTGGCCCACTCAGCTGACTGGAGGGGTGTGGTCAGGCCCATGGCACAAAAAGGTTGGCCACCTCTGGTCTAGTTCATCATCAAAGACTTTCCTTTTGATCCTAACCGTTCCCCTCTGTAATCTTGTGGCAGAGTTAGCAGCAACTTCAGATACATAACATCTCCCCAATATCATATTTGCTCTAACACCAACTGTTGGCAAATATAAGAGACCTATGAATGTCCATCTTGGAAAAAGTCAACTTTTGCTTCATGGGGGAACTCAGACTTTCTTGCAGAGGGTTCTTTGTGGTGTCAGTCACAGAAGGTTGAGAACCACTGAAACAAGGTGGCTTCAAATAAAAGGACAGCCCTATGAACACAGACTTGGCCTCCATAAAGTTGGACTCAAGCTACCATGGACAGAGCCTGAGGACTAACACAAGGAAATACACCAAGTTCTGACTGGTAGAAAAGGACGGTGACGGTACAGAGTCTGTGGGCTTTGGCCTGATTTGAGAATATCGTATCTAAAGAGGAAGGGTTTGAAAGTTAGATGGAAGTTCTGAGTGACGGCAATTAATATTGTGACTTCATCACTTGATAACCCTGGGATTTTTTGTTTTGTTTTATTAGGGACTTAGATTTGCTTCAGCTACGTGCACTGTGCATTTCCTGCATTAAGGGAGAGAAAAATGAATCAGAACTTGGAAATCATGCATCAAATTTTACACATTAACGTTGAGATCATTTTTTACCCATTGACAGGACAAGCCAACAGATGCATCAATAGAAGATCGGGTTTGAAGTAATGTTTTTACAGTATAACATTACTTTCAAATGTTATTTTAAAAAAAAGTTTTATGCATTCCTCCTGTTTAATTTGGCAAAACTGCTCTGGGAGAAGGCAGCAAATATGTTAAGTTAATTCTATTCTGAGTTTTTTTTTTAGTCTCTGAAGAAAGCTGATCAAAACTTTATGACTGGAAGGTCAACAGATTAGCAGTTTAAGACCCAAGTACTGCACAACGGAGTGAGCCCCTGTCTCTGTCCCAGCTCCTGCCAAACTAGCAGTTTGAAAGCAAGAAATTGCAAGTAGATAAGTAGCTACCACTGCGGTGGGAAGGTAAACAGTGTTCTGTGCACGCCGGTGTCTAGCCATGCCTGCCACATGTCCACAGAAACGTCTGTAGATGCAGACAGCGCTGGCTCTTTGGCTATAAACAGAGATGAGCACCTACAGCAGGAGTTCTCAACCTTTTAAAGCTGGGGACCAGGTCACGCTCCCTCAGACAGCTTCGGGGGGCCGACAGCCATTTTGCCCTTCCTCCACCACATGGCACTTCCTGGTGTGGTGGAGGCGGTGTGGGGGGCCACATGAAATGGTGTCACAGGCCGCATCCATCCTGCGGGCTGCAGGTAGAGAATCCCTGACCTACAGTCTTGTTTTCGGGATGTCATGGAGGGTACGCTCTTGTCATCTGAGAGAGAGTGGACTTCACAGCAAAATATGTGTGTACACTGTACAGTATGTGTGACAGATAAAGTAAAGGCATAAGGATGAAAAGCCAGTGATGAAGTACCACCAATGGCTTGTGACTCTTGGGAAGGACTGGACATGTGAGAAACAACTGTATTAGTGAAAGGAAAATGAAGACAGTTTTCTAAATTAAATCTGGGACAAAAGTGAAGCTAAACTGTCTGGTAGGTTTCAGGGTGATAGGCTGTGTGTCAGGATAGGCTCCAGGATTTCTCTGATCAACAGTATCCTAGTCCCTCCGATTTTAGGGTTGAAACCTGAGAAATTGAGCCTGAACCTCCAGACTTAAATCTCAAGGCAAAAACCTGAGATTTCGTAATGCTACATTAAAAGACTGAATTAGATACTGTGTGTTTTCTTTGTTCTTTCAGTGGTATCAAATTCAGACGTGCAAATATTACATTAAAAGCACCTTCTGGAATGCTGAGCCCTTGAGTTATGTCAGGTTGGAGAGTTTCCATAGCACTATCACATAAATATGTATCAGTTAGACATGTGTGTGAGAGAGAATGATAACACTCCTCTTGCCAGTGCTTTTTACTAACCACAATGTTGGAGGTAAGGGAGGAGTCTTGAAAAGGATGTAAGTGAAAAGCGTGAAAAATAAATAAATAAATAAAATAAAGTGGAAATGCCACTTGGGGGAGTCCTGCAAAATTCTGCCCCCAAAGTTTAAGGATTTGCACTCTTCTCGTTTAACTCCTGGGGCTGTACTCCACCCCATTGCAAGAGTGCAGCACATGTGTGCAGAATTTCAGGAGGTGTGCTGCAGCTTGACATGAGCAGAGTTTGAAAATAAAAAGTTATTTGCTGGAATGTAACTACCTTAGATATTATGGAGCTGGAAAAAGTGCAGAGGAGGGCAACCAGAATGATTAGGGGACTGGAACACCTTCCTTGCCATCTGAGGCTGCTACGGTTGGGCCTCTTCACTCTTGAACGACGACGTCTAAGAGGTGACCTGATTGAAGTTTATAAAATCATGCACGGTGTGGACAAAGTAGATAAGGAAAAACTGTTTTCCCTATCGCATAACACTAGAACTAGGGGACACTCCATGAAACTTTTGGGTACTAGTTCTCAAACAAATAAGAGAAAGTACTTTTTCACCCAGAGGATTACTGGTCTATGGAACTCCCTGCCAGAAGAAGTGGTGACAGCTGTCAGTCTTGACAGCTTTAAGAAAGGATTAGACAAGTTCATGGAGGACAAGGGTATCAATGGCTATAATTATAGATACCTATGGACAACCTCTGGGTTGGAGAGATAGGCAGGATATCTCTCAATGCCATTTCCAGGGAATCCTAAGCAGGTGAAGGCATCTGCTTGAGAATAATACCCTGAAGGAAATGGTGAGCCACTGTGTGAGACACAATGCTGAACTGGACGGGCTGTGGCCTGTTCCAGCAAGGCTGTTCTTATGTTATGTTCTTATATCCCATTGGTAGTTTTAAGGAGCATTTTTGTGTGTGCTGAAAATGGACATATTGCAGCTCGTGTGGATGTGGGTACCAAAAGGAATACATGCACCAAAAGCAGGGGGGGAGAGAAAGGCTTTATTCTACATATGCATTCAGGCTTCTAGTGAGGCAAGAGCAGCAGAGGTATAAACAGGCAAAGGTATTTTATAGATTATAGACCTGAGACAGCCAGCCAAATACACAAAATTCATAATAGTGCAGACCTGACCTTATCTTGTCTTTTGCATATCAACTCAGTCCTTTCCTCTGCTTACTGGCACATACACAGAGGCGGGGCGAGGGGGACTTTTTACACTTTTGTTCACTTAAAGATCAAAGTGGCTTTTCTTCGGCAACAACTTCACCCCTCTTGCAGTTTAACTGGAAGGATTTCAAATTTCCCATTTATACTTGGGGGCCAGCCCCACTAGATAATGCTCTACTGTGGTTGTTAAAACGGCCATAGGATGAGAAAAGTAACATAATATTTAATTTAAATTAATTAAAAGTTTGCTATCTTCCCCTTTCAGGTTCCGAAGCTCCCTTTTGTCTTGGAAGTCCTGGGATGAATGAAGATGGGAGTTTAATAGCCAAAAACTGTCATCAATTGCTCCTGCTAGGATCAAGACCACTGCTGGCTATCTGGTGGCAATTAAAAGATTATTCCCTCTTCCCAAAGGCTTTCCAAGGACAAAAGGGAGCCCAAGGAAACCTTGGAAACTGAAAAAGGGGATTGGAAGCTTTAAATGAGGTTTAAAGGTAAAGGTTTCCCTTGCTCGAAAGCCAGTCATATCCGACTCTAGGGTTCAGTGCTCATCTCTCTTTCAAAGCAGAAGAGCCAGGGCTGTCTGCTTCTGCACACGTTTCCGTGGTCATGTGGCAGGCATGACTAGACACCGGCATGCACGGGACACTGTTACCTTCCCACCGAAGTGGTCCCTATTTATCTATTTGCAATTTCTTGCTTTCGAACTGCTAGGTTGGTTAAATTAGGTTAATGTAAACTGCAGTGGTTCAAGTGGCTAAGATGCTGACTGGAAGGCGGCAGGTCAGCAGTTCGATATCCGAGTACTGCAGGACAGAATGAGTTCACATCTAGGTCCCAGCTCCTGCCATACTAGCAGTTCAAAAGCAAGAAGTTGCAAGTACAGTAGAACCCCGTATAACGAATACATCGTACAACGAAAAAAAAAAACCGTACAACGAAGAGGATTTGAAAAAACCATCGTGCAATGCATCTCTATGGGGAAAATTGTACAACGAAAATCTCTATGACAAATATTGTACAACATTTTTTTTTACGTTGTATGATTTTCCCCATAGGGATTTTCATTGTACGATACACGCATCGTATAATGTAAAAATCGTATAACGAAGTGCCTCGTAGAATGAATTAGTTTTGTTATACGGGGTTCTACTGTAGATAAATAGGGACCACTTCGGTGGGAAGGTAAACAGTGTTCTGTGCACTCCAGTGTCTAGTCATGCCTGCCACATGACCATGGAAACATCTGCAGAAGCAGACAGCACTGGCTCTTTGATTATGAAACAGATGAGCACTGAACCCTAGAGTCGGATATGACTGGCTTTCGAGCAAGGGTGACCTTTACCTTTACCTAAATATTACTGGGGTCAAATGATGACACCACCATCCAGGAATGATTTCCAAAGTAGAGGAGCAGTTGATCCCCATTGTAAAGGGATGAGATCAGACACATTTGATATTACAGTTAATCTGTGGTGTGGTGATTGGAATATAGTGTGAGAGATTATTTTTTAACAAATGTCTTCAAATTTCTTGAAATACTTTTGTACCATTTCTTTAAAACATGCTGATTTGTGGTTGATTTCGGAAGACTTGAGTTTAACACAATGATCTATTTCTATCACTTTGAGATAACAGCTTCTGCATCATGAGTTTGGCAACAAATCCTTATTCAAGCTTATCTCGAACTAAACCCAGAAAGTGGATTTTAAGCGCAAACACTTTGATAAAATTATCTACTGAAAGTCTGCAATGGCACGAAAAGAAAATATTGACAGATCTGTCTGGCCTCCGCTGCTATATTTCAGAACTTTTAACAAGGAAAGGAAGGGCTCTTAGTAAGTGGAATAGGCTGTCAGAGAAATGTGAGAGTCCATTGAGACATACTAAAACATAAAGTACATTAAAGGAGCCTCTTAAGTTCCACTACAATAGGTATCTGTCTGCATAACATAAACAGATAGTAACTGATATGGAGTCCACAGAGGTTAAGACGCTGAGTTTGATGAACAGAAGGTTGGCAGGTCTGCAGTTTAAGACCCAAGTGCTGCGGATGGAGAGCTCCAATAGTCTGCCCCAGCTCCTGACAATCTAGCAGTTTGAAAGCAAGAAATTGCATGTAGATAAATAGTTACCACTTCAGTGGGAAAGGTAACAGAGTTCCATGCACTCTCGTGTCTAGTTATGCCTGCCACATGACTACGGAAATGTCTGCAGTAGCAGACAGTGGTGGCTCTTCGGCTTAGAAACAGAGATGAGCACTGAACCCTAGAGTCGGATACGACTGGCTTTCGAGCAAGGGAAACCTTTACCTTATATAGCATTGTAGTAGGAAGACTGGACAGGTGACTTGCGTTCTTGAACTGGTCTGTCCAGTGGTATCCTCAGACAGATGACTTCAAGGCCCTTGCTCTCCCTTATGGTCCCTTAAAAAAAATCTCAATCTCTCTAGGACCCATCAGCCATTCATTAGACTAGAGAAGGGCTTCCCAGCCTATGGCCTGTAGGCCGGATACTGCCTGTGGCACCATTTCATGTGGCCCCCCACTCCTCCAAGGGCATTTGAGAAACAAAATGGCTACCCCCTTTGAAGCTGTTGGGACAAAATGGCTACTCCCATTTTGCAGGCAAGGCAAAATGGCCGTCCTGCCCTCAAAGCTGATGGAGAGAGTGTGACCTGGCCCCCGGCTTGAAAAAATTGGGAACCCCCTGGACTAGAGGATGCCTTCAATAAAGAGAACTGTCCCATGTGAAATAGGAGACATGGCCATTTTACAGGGTGACTTCATAGTTCTTCTGAACAGTTATGGGATTACTAATCTGTACTAAGTGATACGTGGTAGATGGTACGTTTGTGGATAGATATTTTGGATTTCTCTTCCCATGATCTCTCACTGTTAGCCAGACTGGCAGTAACTGATGGGAATGAATAGGCTGAGGGCTGGAGTCCCTAAATGCAAGACCAACATGCTCAAGTGGACCATGGTGTGTATGTGGAGACACACAGAATCTAGCCCACTTATTGGTCTGCCGCTGGCTGCCAGAGACATGCACAGAAGAGGACTTCATCCTCATCATTTTTAATTTATATACCGCTTTTTGGGGGCCCAAAGATGAATCAAAGTGGTTTCCCAACATATTAAACAATACAATATTAAATATAAACAATAAGGTAAAGGTAAAGGTAAAGGTTTCCCTTGCTCGAAAGCCAGTCGTATCCGACTCTAGGGTGCAGTGCTCATCTCTGTTTCTAAGCCGAAGATGTTTCTTCTGCAGACATTTCCGTGGTCATGTGGCAGGCATGACTAGACACTGGAGCGCACGGAACGCTGTTACCTTCCCACCGAAGTGGTCCCTATTTATCTACTTGCAATTTCTTGCTTTCGCACTGCTAGGTAGGCAGGAGCTGGGATGAAGACGGGAGCTCATTTCCGTAAATGCAAATTATTACAATCTAAAATACACTTGAGTGTAGTCAATGACAAAGCGATGAAAGTGGCTTCATTTTGGAAGTCCAGGGTTTGACCGGGACGCAAAAGAAGAATGGGAATGGAAACCCAAAATATCTACAGATCTCCCTTCAGTCCATCCTGACATGGAACCTACATATTTGCTTGACTCCATAGTCCATTTTTTTCTTCATTCTTTGAAAGAGCTTCAGCATGCCTTTCCTTGCCTCCTTTAGAAACTCATGAAAAGCTCTTGAGCAGGGAAAAAACCCCAAAATATTTAAAATACCACAAGGAGATTCAGTTATCTCGGAGAACTGAATAGCAGCAACAAATTGAAGAACTGCTATAGAGAAATAAGTACGTTTATCTTCTAATAGTGTAGGAACAAGGTCTTCAGAGAACGCTGTTTCCAGTAAATGAAATAAAAGTTTAATAAAACATTCTCTCGCAGTTGCATAAAAAGGGCAAGAACACAGAATATGTATGTGAACAGGTATCCAGCCTAGCTTTGACACATGGAAAAACTATCACAGAGTAAGGTTTTATCAACAAACCTCCTTGCATCTCCCTTAAAGAGACTATAATTAATCTGGCAGATGAAAAGGCTCAGCAATAGTGTGGAATAGTTAGATGGAAAAATATATATATGACAGGATCGACTTGGGAATAGAGATCTCAATGAAGGAGGGAGAACATACTTGTTGGGCTCTTATCTTGGTTCTCTTTTGCCCACATTCATAAATAATTCTCGTGATAAACCAAGGATGTCTGGCTTAATGTCTATTAATTTCTGCAAGGAAAGGATCTAAAAGAATCTTCCTGTAGCAGGGAAAGAAAAGAGCCCGCAGAAGAGATGATTTTCAGCCTAGTTCCAGGCTGGGCAAACATGGCCTGTAAAATGACATTTTTATTTATTAATTTATTATCCTCCTTAAGAAAGAACAGAGTGGATGATCAAGTTTCCCTGAAAACCCAGTTATCCCTACTGCAATGTCATATAAAATCACCAGAATTACCTTTGTGTTAAATGTTAATAATTCTCTTGGTACATAATAATCTATTTTGCAGAATTTAGCAATTGCTTGTGTCAGCTCTTTTGCTTTGCACGAATTACCTTGAGGATGTCATCAAGATAAATTTTATTAATAACCATATACTAGCTGGCTCGACTTACCTAATTGATTGCTCGTAAAGAAAACTAAAATATTTCTGATAATTTCTCTCTTAAGTTATTAAATCTTACAAAATGCCTTTAAAGATCATTTGAGACCAATTTTGGACCTGGGCAAAAGTACTGAATTGTCTGTGAAGAGAAGAATTGCTATGCTCCAGTGGACCAATTTAATGGCAAGATTCATCAAAGGAGATGGCATTTCTTCTTCGTCTCCTCCTCCTCCTCTTCCTCCTCCTCCTCCTTCTTCAGGTGCTGTATCTGTTCCGGATATTGGCTGTCATCATGGCGATAGACTTCCTGTTCTTAACTCCTCGGAACAGTTCTTCTGAGGACATGCCACATCAGTCTCTCAGGTTCCAAGGACATGCCACATCAGTCTCTACATTAGTCACATGGCCAACCCATTATATCCTTAGCAGCCATCTGTAGATCCACAATTCAAAAGCTTCGGTTCTCTTTTCAGATGCTTTAGTTAATGTCCAAGCTTTGTCCCCATATAGCAACACTGGGAATACATAACATCTCACATTTAGAAAAAGTTAAATAATGAAAGATAGAGTAAACACCCTTGTTGATACTCCTTTGTTTAAATCAAATGAGCTTGTCGTTTTCTCCTTTAAATCTCAACACACTTGACCTGTGAGCTTGTCGTTTTCTCCTTTAAATCTCAACACACTTGACCTGTGCCTCTGACATAAAGCCTTTTTTTCCCTAACAAGCATTTATCAATTGCTGAGTTTTCTCATTGCTGCCATAGTTTATTATGATTAATTGAATCAAAGGGCCCTTTCTGGACCACAAAAGACCACAAAAATGCATCCACATGGAATAGCTCTATCCTTTTCAGCTCAATAGGGACTGCAGAGGCTTAGTGGTTAAGATGCTGAACTTGATGACTGAAAGGTTGATAGGTCAGCAGTTTAAGACCCAAGTACTGCACAACGGAGTGAGCTCACGTCTCTGTCCCAGTTCCTGCCAACCTAGCAGTTGGAAATCAAGGAATTGCAAGTAGATAAATAGGTACCAAATTGGTGGGAAGGTAAACAGCGTCCCGTGCATTCCCAGTCATGCCTGCCACATGTCTACGGAAATGTTTGCAGATGCAGATAGTGTTGTGTCCAAGCACTTATTATTGTGTGTCAGCTTCGCTGGAAGTCTAAGGCGAAGCTGCGCGCCACTTTCCAAAGGCGCATATTTCAAAAAGCTGCCTAGATCACACTGATTTGCTGTATTGAATGTTCTCGCTTCTCTGTAAGCCCACCGAAAAGTATCTTCTCCTTGTTACGTCCAAATCCACTGTATATAAGCAGGCCACCGTGTACATATTCCCCAGTCCGGATCTTGAGCTGAATAAAGATCACTGTTGTTAACCCAATCCTGCTGGTTAGATTACTTCTTTGTCCGGACTCAACAGATAGGCCATGATTATATAGTTTGGCTAAAGAAGAGAGGGGGCCAATTGGCTGATAGTGTTCAGGGTTTGCTCTCTGCCTGTTTTATTATGGTATGTTTTTGTTTTCACATATCCGGGAATGATCCTGTGCCATTGACCCAGCTAAATTCTGTGGCTAAGCCTGATGCCCAACATTAAGGATTAGCCCTAAATTAATTCATCTGGAACTGGATTTGGGCCTGGTGTGTTGCCCTGGTGTAATTATTTTATATGCGTTTCAATCTCTTGCAAATTCACTGGGTCCACGGAGGAATTTCTTCTAATGGAACTAATTTTGCCTTTCCTTGGACTTGTTGTTTTTCAGAAAATAATTTCTTATGATCCCAGATTTGAGAGGAGATACAGAATAGAGTAATGTGAATGTAACTATAGAGGAATTTGCTATAGATCAAAATAGAGTATTATTTCCATTATTAATTACTATTATCAAACATTTGAAAACTTTATATAATTCTCTCCTTTTCCTTTCTTTAACTAGATCTTTGTAGCCTGCCTTTAAACTAAACAATTATCTTAGGGTTGAATTTTTTTTATTGATACAATACGCCTAAATTCACAGAGTGCACGTTGGATATTTCTTTTAAGATGTTTGCATTCAGAATTAAACCAATTATTTCTGAGTTTTTCAGCAGAATCTTCCTGAGTCAATATAATTTCTTTCTTTTGCAAATAAATGTTTGAACAAATCAAGTAACCGAAACAATATGGATAAGTGTTGCTCTTAATCCATTCATTTCAAGGATTTTTAAAAATACCTATCCGTGATAGAGTTTTTAATACAGCAGGCCTTGTCATTATATTTCTCCTTCCCTTTTAAGTGATATAGTCTAGATTTATGCCATGTTTAACTATTGCATTTCTTTAACTGTAAGACCAAATGTTAAAGGGAGAGATCATATAATCATTTAGTTCAGGAGTTCTCAACCTTTTAAAGCCAGGGGCCGGGTCATGCTCCCTCAGACAGCTTTGGGGGCCAGATGGCCATTTTGCCCTTCCTCCATCACATGACACTTTTTGGTGTGGTGGAGGCGGTGGGGGCCCACATGAAATGGTGCCGTGGGCCACATCTGGTTTGTGGGCCGCAGGTTGAGAATCCCTGATTTAGTTGCATACAGGAAATAGTTGCAGGTGAAAATCAAAACTTAATCCACAACACTGGCTCCCTATGATCCAGAGTATGTGAAATCACCTGAACCTTCTCAGTATTCAATTGAGGCAGATAATTTTCCCGAAGATCATTAATGCCCCACTTTGATCTCTTGTGTATTGTCTATACAGTCTTTCTTCTTCTTCTTGTCTGCCATATCCGAATCCGAATATTGGCGATCATCATGGCAATCAGACATGAAGACCGTCCTGAGAATATAATGAAGTGGCCTTTCATCTGCCTTCCACACCACAGCGAGACACCCCTACCACTGATCCAGTTCCACGAATCACTTTCTGGTCCTGAGCTCTTTTAGCACTCAAAGTCCTCCTCAGTCCCAGGCTAGTATTGATGAAGCTGCTGCCCTCAATCAAGATGGATTCAAGTGGGATTTAATCCCCTTGGGGAACATCACCCTTCCCTGTGGACTTCAGCACCCAAATCCATTAGTCCTCAGGGTTGTCAGGTTAATTAACTACTGCCTGACACTCAGGATTGAGTCACTGGCAGTAGGATCTACTTTATTATTATAGCAGGATAACCTGGCCAGACTTGAATGTGCTATCACCATTGCCTCCTCCAAGAGGAGAATTGCTGATGAAAGCTCGTTATGAACTCATTAATAGTTTTTTCCCCTGTGACTGATTTTTTCTGAATCATTTAAGTTAGCTGGGGGGATAGAAATAGAGTGCAGCAACTCCAGGGGGTCCTGGAGGAAGTGGATTATCTGGTCCCTTTCCAGTCAGGCTTCAGGCCAGTTCATGGTATGGAGACTGCATTGGTTGCGCTGTTTGATGATCTCTGATGAGAGCGAGATGGAGGGTACCCCTCCGTTCTCGCTCTTCTTGACCTCTCAGCGGCTTTCGATACTGTCAACCACGGTATCCTTCTGGACCAGCTATAGGGGTTGGGGATCCGGGGCACTGTGTTATCCTGGTTCTCCTCCTTCCTGAGTGGCCGGACCCAGTCAGTGTGGGTGGGGTGTGTGGTGTCAAGTCCGAGGCAGCTCACATGTGGGGTGCCTCAGGGCTTGGTCCTCTCGCCCCTAATCTTTAACATCTACATGAAACCGCTGGGTGAGATCATTTGATTCCATGGGGTGAGATATCATCAGTATGCTGATGATACTCAGTTGTATATCTCTGCCCGTGGTGATCCCAGTGATGCAGTCAAGGTCCTGACCAGTTGCCTAGAGGCGGTTAGGGTCTGGATGGGGGACAACGGACTACAGCTGAATCCCGGCAAGACTGAGTGGCTGTGGGTGAGGGGACCCGATCCTCATAAGGAGTTATCACCGCTGGTTTGGGATGGGGCACCGTTGCCCCAATCCGACCCGGTGCACAACCTGGGGGTCCTCTTGGACTCGCAGCTTTTGTTCCAGGAGCAGGTTATGGCCGTGACCAGGAGGGCCTTTGGGCAAGTGCGTGTTATTAATCAATTGCACCCACTCCTGGACTGGGAGGCCCTGCTCATGGTCACCCATGCCCTGGTCACCTCCCATTTGGACTATAGTAATGCGCTCTACATGGGGCTGCCCTTGATGACCATCCGGAGACTGCAGTTGGTCCAGAATGCGGCAGCCCGCACGGTGGTGGGGTGTAGTCATTTTGCCCGTGCCTCGCCACTGCTGTGGAAGCTACACTGACTGCCTATATGTCTCCAGGTGCAATTCAAGGAGCTGGTTGTCACCTTTAAAGCCCTTCACGGTAGTGGACCAGGATACCTCAGGGACCATATCATCCCTAGGACATCGACCAATCCCACGAGAGCAAACAGAGAGGGCACCCTTTAGGTGCCATCTGTGGCGGAGGCTAGCCTCTCCAGCACAAGGAAAAGGACCTTCTCGGTCGTAGCCCCTACACTATGGAACCTCTTCCCAGTAGAACTATGCCTCTAGGCCCAGTTTCTACCATTTAGGAAAAGATTGAAGACGTGGTTGGCTAAATGGGTCTGGGGGCCAGGAGTGTCAACAAGCTCCCCTTTTTGGCTCGTCTGTGGCTTCCCCACGCCTGTAATTAATTTTTAAAGGTTTTTGTAGATTTTATATTTGTTTTTAGATAATAGATGGCACGGTGGGGTGTGTGTGTTAATATTGTTATGTTTTTAAGGGTTTTTAAAATTGTTTTACCTGTATATTGGTTTTAACTTGTGTACACTGCCCAGAATCCTTTGGATAGGGAGGTATATAAATCTATTAAATTAAATTAAATACTACTATATTTGATGATACCCAGTGTAGTGGATAGAGTGACGAACATTGACTCAGAAATCTTGGGCTCAGATCTCCATTTAGCCATGAAAACTCACTGGGAGTATGAAACTGGTCTTCGTCTTCTTCCATGTCTAAGCCAGACATGAAACTATCAAAATAAAGGCACCTTTTGCTGTTACCAGGGTTTGTCTGATAAAACCACTCAAATATCACAAGCATATCAGATAGTAAACAAAACAAAACACTAACTGCTGTATTTTAATGTTAGTTTTCATGAATCAAGTCCACTTCGTCAGATGAGTTGGTGATTTATATATTTTAAAGCATTTCTTAGGAAATATATTAAAATATTTTAACCGCTCTCTACTAATATTTCCCCTGGGATCTTAGCAGAATAAAATATTAAATTATTACGATTCTCTTCCATATTCCCCTGGGGCAGCTCAAAGCATTTTAAATCAATATCTCTTGGTTTATAGAAGAAAACCCAAATTGTTCCCTAATACAGCATTTTGTATCCTGTTGAATCATTCTACTTTGATAGGATAAAATGAAATTTTAGAATGAACTAAAATTAATGATTGGGAACTAACTATATTTCCAGGTATAGACGCCATATCTAACTTCAAATTTGTGTTTGGATTACCTATGCATGATATAAATTGGAATCCCAAGGAAGCAATTATCTCATAGATCTTTTGCAATGTTTCAACAACTAAACTTCATTAATTCTCATTTAATTGCAAAACATTACTAGCAGATCTATGAGAGAAAAAATGAGAATTCATTAAATAGTGACAAAGATGAATTAGATCAAGAGGATATCTGCTTGATCTAATTCATCTTTGTTACTATTTAATGAATTCTCAACAAGGGAAATTTCATCTATTGTTTTATTGAATTTATTCCATTATCCATTTCCTGTTTCTCCAAGCTGTTTTCCAATTTGTCAGTAGAAAGATCTAGGTAAGACACTAAATCTATTAGATAAATTACAAAATTTACTTTGTTTAGGTAAAGGTAAAGGTAAGGTCGCCCTTGCTTGAAAGCCAGTCATATTCGACTCTAGGGTTCAGTGCTCATTTCTGTTAATAGTCAAAGAGCCAGCATTGTCTGCATCTGCAGACATTTTTGTGGATATGCGGCAGGCATGACTAGACACCGGAGTGCAGGAATGCTGTTTATCTTCCCACCAAAGTGGTCCCTGTTTATCTACTTGCAATTTCTTGCTTTTGAACTGCTAGGTGGGCAGGATCTGGGACAAAGACGGGAGCTCACTCTGTTGTGCAGTACTCGGGTCTTGAACTGTTGACCTACCGACCTTCCAGTCATCAAGTTCAGCATCTTAACCACTAAGCCACTGCAGTGCCTTTGTTTAGTAAAGGTAAAGGTTTCCTTTGCTCGAAAGCCAGTTATATCCGACTCTAGGGTTCAGTGCTCATCTCTGTTTCAAGGCTGAAGAGCCAGCGCTGTCTTCTTCTGCAGAGGTTTCCATGGTAATGTGGCAAGCATGACTAGACACCGGAGCACCTAGAACGCTGTTTACCTTCCCACCAAAGTGGTCCCTATTTATCTACTTGCAATGTCTTGCTTTCGAACTGCTAAGTTGGCAGGAGCTGGGACAGAAGTGGGAGCTCATTCCATCCTGCAGTACTCGGGAATCGAACTGCTGACCTCCCGCTTTCCAGTCAGCATCTTAGCCACTTCAGCCACTGCAGTCAGTAAAACAGTTGTTTGAAAAGGACAACTTCTCTCTTTTATTTGTTCTTTTTAGCTTTAGTACCAGAGATTATGGAAAATGGGAATCCAATAATATATGGGGTTACTAATTAGATTATATGCTCCAATAAGATGCCAAGAGGAACTTCAGAGTTTCCGGACTAATGCACTCCTTCAGTAAGTCTCTCCAGGCGTTATAAACTGCCTATGGGGGAACCATCACTCTTCTCGCTATTAAGTGGAGCGCTTACAAATGAATTGTTCCAATTCTTCTTTCTCTGCATATCAAATAGGATAAGTCCTTAACAGGATTGTATCCAAAGCACAAGGGAATGGTCTAAATCAGGGGTGCCCAAACTATGGCCAATGGGCTACATCTGGCCCATGATATCAATTCATATGGCCCACGCCGCCCTAGTTACTCCCGGAAGTGGAAGTAAAAACACACTCATTTTACTTCTGCTTCCGGAAGTGACAAGGGTGGCAAGGCCTGGATGAATTGGTGTTGGGGGCAGGATCCAGCCCACGGGCCATAACCTGGGCACCCCTGGCTTAAGCAGAGAAAATGGCAGCTTAAAATCTATGTCATTCTGTTGCAAAATAGATTGCAAGGTATGTTTTACTTCCATTTCCGGTGGGAAGAACCGCATGACCAGCCCACTGAACCAAGTGACTGGCCCACTGGACCACGTGACTGGCCCGTGGCCTGAATAGTTTGGGCACCCCTGGTCTGAATTAAATGGTGATTAATGGGGCAGGTTTAAGTAAAGCCTAACTCAATAAACATTGATGTTGGGAAAGGTGGAGGGCAAAAGAAGAAGGGGGAGGCCAAGGATGAGATGGCTAGATGGTATTATAGACACAATGGGCACAGAGCTGGGAGGGCTGAGGGGGATGGTAGAGGACAGAGGCGCCTGGAGGAAAATGGTCCATGGGGTCGTAAAGGGTCGGAGTCGAATGTGCGACTGAACAACAACAACTCAATAAACAAATACAAGCTAATAAATTGGGTTGGAATAAATAGCCTAAATTAATCACGACAGGAACTATCACATGTAGGCTGAGATACACATGTCCTGGCGGGATACACATGTCCTGGCGGGAGCGGGACGGGGGTTGTCCATCCGTCCTTGCTCTTCTTGACCTCTCAGCGGCTTTTGATACCGTCGACCACGGTATCCTTCTGGAACGGCTCGAAGGACTGGGGATCCAGGGCACTGTGTTGTCCTGGTTTTCCTCATTTCTGAAGGGCCGTACCCAGTCGGTATGGTTAGAGAGTGAGAGGTCCAGCCCTAGGCCCCTCAAATATGGGGTGCCTCAGGGCTCTGTGCTCTCTCCTCTCTTATTTAACATCTATATGAAGCCGCTGGGTGAGATCATTCGTTCCCACGGGGTGCAGTACCATCAGTACGCGGATGATACACAGTTGTACATCTCGGCCCGTGGGGACCCCAGTGATGCTGTTGAAATCCTATCCGGATGCCTAGAGGCCATTGGGGTCTGGATGGGGGCCAATGGGCTTCGGCTGAATCCCAGCAAGACAGAGTGGCTGTGGATAGGGGGCCCCGCGTTATCCAGGGAGTTACCATCTTTGGTACTGGATGGGGCCGTTCTGCCCCAGACAGACCCAGTGCGCAACTTGGGGGTTCTTCTGGACTCGCGGCTGCTGCTGGAAGAACAAGTGGCGGCTGTGGCCAGGAGGGCTTTTGCCCAACTTCGGGTGATTCGCCAATTGCGCACACTCTTGGACCAGGGCTCCTTGCTTATGGTCACCCATGCTCTGGTTACTTCCCGACTAGACTATTGTAATGCGCTCTACATGGGGCTGCCCTTGACGACCATTCGGAGGCTGCAGCTGGTCCAGAATGCGGCGGCCCGGGTGGTGATGGGGTGTGGGCGATATGCCCATGCCTCTCCCCTACTTCGGGAGCTGCACTGGTTACCAGTTTGTCTCCGGGTGCAATTTAAGGTGCTGGTTTTGACCTTTAAAGCCCTATATGGCAGGGGGCCGGGATACCTTAGAGACCGCATCGTCCCAAGAGTGTCTGCCCGTCCAACCAGAGTGGACAGGAGGGGTTCTCTAGTGGTGCCACCGGCTAGGGATGCACATTTGTCTAGCACCCGAAGGAGGGCCTTCTCCGTGTCCGCACCAACTCTCTGGAACCTCCTGCCAATAGATCTAAGACTCCAAAGTGAACTGCTGCCCTTCAGGAAAGGAGTGAAGACCTGGCTGGCAGGGCAGGTGTGGGGCCCGAATGGGACTATGGTGCCCGCCTGCTGGCTTGTATAAGAACTTTCTCCTCCTCCTTTGTATAGTGGGTGGGTGGGACATAGGGGTTTTTAAAGGGGGTGGGTTGGGGGGGGTTTTATAATTATTTTTTATAATTGTTTTTATGTCTTTTGTGAATTGTTGTGATGCCGCCCTGAGTCGGGTTCTGCCTGAGCGGGCGGCATATACAAATTTGACTATAAATAAATAAATAAAAAAAATAAATACACGTTGGTCATGGTACACATTGGTACCAATGATGTTGGGAAGGCCAAGCGGTCTGTCCTAGAAGCCAAATTCAGGTTGTTAGGAAGAAGATTGAAGTCCCGGACTTCCAAGGTAGCATTTTCAGAAGTGCTGCCGGTCCCTTGCGCAGGACCTACCAGGCAGGCAGAGCTCAGAAGCCTCAATGCGTGGATGAGGCGGTGGTGTCGAGAGGAGGGTTTCAGATTTGTCAGGAACTGGAGAACATTTTGGGACAAGCCAAATCTGTTCAGGAGGGATGGGTTGCATTTGAACCATGATGGGACCAGATTGCTGGCACTCAACATCAAAAAGGCTGCAGAGCAGCTTTTAAACTGATAACCTGGGGGAAAGCCGACAGGAGCTGGGCAGCATCCGGTTCGGGAAAGTGTGTACTTGAGTAGTGAGGAGGATGCAAAAATTACTGAGCAGAGCAAGGATCTTGTCACCAGCACTCAAGCAGAAGGATGCAAGAGGCAGTCTAACAATGAAACTGGACTCAAAAGACTGTATCAGGAAAGCATATATAAATGCTTGTATACAAATGCCAGAAGCCTCCGGAACAAAATAGGGGAGCTTGAATACTTAGCAATAGATAAGAATATTGATATTATTGGTATCACTGAAACCTGGTGGGCGGATGATAACCAATGGGATACAGTTATCCCAGGCTACAAACTGTACAGGAAGGATAGGAAGGGGCAAACGGGAGGTTGTGTAGCCTTGTATGTCAAAGAAGTGATAAAATCGTATGAATTGGAATATCTAGGTGATCTGGAGTCACCATTAGAAGCTCTGTGGGTAAGAGTACCAGGCCACAAGGATGGTCTAACAGTAGGCATATACTATCGGCCTCCGACCCAACCTCTTGAGGGAGACTGGCAGTTGGAGAATGTTGTAAAGGAGGCATCCAAGAAGGGAAGCCTGGTTATAATGGGGGACTTCAATTACCCTCACATAGATATGGTGAACTGTTGTTCAGCACATGATAAAGAGATAAAGTTCCTAGATATGCTAAATGATTGTTCCCTGGGACAGATGGTTGAAGACCCAACTAGAGGTACAAGAATCCTTGACTTGATCCTGAGTAATACTCAGGATCTGGTGCAAGATGTTAATGTGACTGATCCAATAGGGAACAGTGACCACAACTCAATTATGTTTAACTTGATCATAGACCGCAAGTCACTGATAAAATCTAACACAGAGACCTTAAATTTTCAAAAAGGAAATTTCCCAAAGTTGAGGAAACTAGTAAAAAAGAAGCTGAAAGGGAAAATTGAGAGAGTCCAAACACTCCAAGAGGCATGGAGGCTGTTTACAAAAACAATAACAGAGGCTCAATTGGAATGCATACCCAAAAGGAAAAAGGGCACTGCCAGGTCCAAGAGGACTCCAATGTGGCTTACAGGAGCTGTTCGGGAAGTGATCAAAAGCAAGAAAAGCTCATTTAGAAGATGGAAGGCTTGTCCAAATGAGGACAGCAGGCAGAAACATAAATTCTGGCAGAACAAATGCAAGGCAACAATCAGGAAAGCAAAGCAAGACTTTGAGGAGCGTATAGCTAAAAATACTCAGAGAAATAACAAAGACTTCTTTAAGTACATTAGAAGTAAGAACCCAACTAGGAAGGCCATTGGACCATTAGATGACAATGGAAGGCAAGGAGTTATTAAAGAGGAAACAGAGATTGCAGAGAGACTCAATGCATTCTTTGCTTCAGTATTCACTGAAGAAGATAGAGACCACATGCCCAAAACAGAGCCTATCTTCGTAGGGAGGGAAACCGAAGAATTAAGCAAGATAGAAATAACCAGGGAGGAGGTCCTTGCATGTCTTGTTAAACTAAACACTAACAAATCACTAGGACCAGATGGCATCCATCCACGAGTTCTCAGGGAACTTAAAGATGAAATTGCTGATCTCCTAGCCAAAATATATAATATTTCCCTCAAATCAGGCTTTGTGCCTGATGACTGGAAGGTAGCGAATGTAAAACCAATTTTCAAAAAAGGATCCAGGGGTGATCCAGGAAATTACCGACCTGTCAGTTTGACATGTGTCCCAGGTAAAGTGATGGAAACCATCCTAAAAGATAGAATTAATAGGCACATAGAAGAGAAGGAGCTGCTAAACAAGAGCCAACATGGCTTTTGCAAAGGCAAATCATGCCTCACTAATCCGTTGGAATTTTTTGGGAGTGTCAACAAGCATGTGGATAAGGGGGATTCAGTTGACATTGTTTATCTGGACTTTCAGAAGGCTTTTGACAAGGTCTCACACCAAAGGCTCTTGAATAAACTTGCCAGTCATGGAATAAAGGGACAGGTCTTGTTCTGGATCAGCAACTGGCTAAGGGACAGGAAACAGAGGGTAGCACTAAATGGACACTTCTCCAAGTGGAGGGAAGTAAAGAGTGGGGTCCCCCAAGGTTCAGTACGGGGACCCCTGCTTTTCAACCTCTTCATAAATGATCTAGAGGTAGGAATAAATAGCAAGGTAGCCAAATTTGCTGACGACACTAAATTATACAGGGTAGTGAAAACTGTGAGAGATTGTGAGGAGCTCCAGAGGGATCCCTTGACACTGGGGGAGTGGGCAAAACAGTGGCAAATGAGCTTCAACATTAGTAAGTGCAGAGTGATGCATGTTGGGGCAAAAAACCCCAATTACATTTATAAACTGATGGGGTCTGAACTCTCTGCGACAAACCAGGAAAGGGACCTTGGTGTCCTGGTGGACAACTCAATGAAGGTGTCAACCCAGTGTGCCTCAGCAGTGAAAAAAGCAAACTCAATGCTAGGGATCATTAGGAAGGGTATAGAAAATAAGTCAGCAAGTGTCATTTTGCCTCTTTATAAATCTATGGTGAGGCCCCATCTGGAATACTGTGTACAGTTCTGGTCGCCGTACCTCCAGAAGGATATTATGGAGCTGGAAAAAGCGCAGAGGAGGGCAACCAGAATGATGAGGAGACTGGAACACCTTCCTTACCATCTGAGGCTGCAACGGTTGGGCCTCTTCACTCTTGAACGACGAGATCTAAGAGGTGACCTGATTGAAGTTTATAAAATTATGCACGGTGTGGACAAAGTAGATAAGGAAAAACTGTTTTCCCTATCGTATAACACTAGAACTAGGGGACACTCCATGAAACCTTTGGGTACTAGTTCTCAAACAAATAAGAGAAAGTACTTTTTTCACCCAGAGGATTACTGGTCTATGGAACAACCTGCCAGAAGAAGTGGTGACAGCTGTCAGTCTTGACAGCTTCAAGAAAAGATTAGACAAGTTCATGGAGGACAAGGGTATCAATGGCTATAATTATGGATACTTAAGGACAACCTCCGGGTTGGAGAGATAGGCAGGATATCTCTCAATGCCATTTCCAGGGAATCCTAAGCAGGTGAAGGCATTTGCTTGGGAATAACACATTGAAGCAAATGGTGAGCCACTGTGTGAGACAGAATGCTGGACTGGATGGGTTGTGGCCTGTTCCAGCAAGGCTGTTCTTATGTTATGTTCTTATACATGGCTTAAACAGCAGAGATCAGTGTAAACAGGCTAGGGCAAGACACCCTAAATTAATAAATAAGCAATAGAGAGCAATATAAGAAGAAGCAGGTCCATCATTTTAGTTAATAAATAATAGAAGCTGATAGGAGCAAACTACAAGATTAATACCCAAACATCTTTCCTCCCACCAATTAATTAAAGTTAATAAATAATGCATAATTTCTGATTAAATATTTATTACAGTTAATTTGAGGTTAGTTTTTATAAAATATATAATAACATTCATTCAGACTATTTAAAATATAAACATTGAAGTAAATTGATTTACTCCATTTATGAAGGTGAAAGCTAATTAGCCAGCTGATCACCATTCAGCTAGCTCCTACCTGCCCCAGTGGCTAGACACTGATAACAAAACATAAATGGAAACCTAAGAGGGCAGGGAGGAATATAAACAAAGGCACATTTGTGGATCTCTCCACTTAAGCCAGGAGTTCCCAACCTTTTTGGGCCATGGGCTGGTCACGTGGTTGAGTGGGTCATATGGTTCCTCCCACCCAGAAGCAGAAGTAAAACGCACCTGGACATGCGCAGAAAGCTGCCATAAATGACTTCCGGCTGTCATAAATGCATTTCTGACAGCCGTTGGTCATTTACGGCTGTGTTCTGTGCATGTCTGGGCGTGTTTTACCTCCACTTCTGGGAGTGGTGAGGGCAATGCGGGCCAGATAAATTGATGTCAGGGGGTGGATCTGGCCCACAGGCCATAGGTGGGGAATCCCTGACTTAGATCTTCACCGTGTATGTGAGTGTGTGTGACACTAAATGCACTTACTGTGGGCTGGAGCTTGCTTTCAAGAGTCTGGGAAGAATTGTAATAGCAATAACAGTTATATACTGCCCCCATAGTACTTAGTGCACTCTCTGGGTGGTTCACAAGATAATTAGCATTTTTCTGGATACTCATTTTACCGACCTCAAAAGGATGGAATCAACGTTGATCCCCGTCAGGATCGAACTCACAACATGTTGGGTGCAGTACAGCAGTTTAACCTCTCCACCACCAGGGCTTATTAAGAATGTGCTTGGATGCAGCAAGAAGAACTTCATCAGGAGGGCTTTCAACTGAATTAGGAGGAGCGAGACCTAAACGTAGAGGTAAAGCGAGATGTAGGTGTATGCACAATAAGAGGAACAGACCAAGTGCCTCTAATGGAGGCTAATAATAATAATCTTCACAAAAATTTAGAAAGGAAAGTGGACCACAAATCACACCTTTTTTGGCACCTGTAAACGAATGCAATGGATATGGGAAGCAAAACAAGAAGAATTGGAAATCTAAGTTCAGGAGGATAATGACTAGATCAGGGTAACTGAAACTTGGTAGGAATGACTCCCCATAAGTGGAACACAGCAATTGAAAGATATAAACTGTTCAATAAAGAACAGAAAGGGAGGAAAGGGGAGGCGGAGTCATGGTATTTGTTAAAAACACATATCCATGCATAGAAATAAAGCATGAGGAATGATATGACCAGGGGAGGGAGGAGGCAAAAGGAATATGGTATTTGGGGGACTGCAGTGGCTCAATTGGCCAAGATGCTGACTGGTCAGCATCTTAGCCAAATACTGCAGGACGGAATGAGCTCCCGTCTTTGTCCCAGCTCCTGCCAACCTAGCAGTTTGAAAGCAAGACATTGCAAGTAGATAAATAGGGACCACTTCGGTGGGAAGGTAAACAGCGTTCCGTGCACTCTGGTGTCTAGTCATGCTTGCCACATGACCACGGAAAAGTCTGCAGAAGCAGACAGCGCTGGCTCTTTGGCTATGAAACAGAGATGAGCACTGAACCCTAGAGTCGGATACGACTGGCATTCAAGAAAGGGTGACCTTTACCTTACCTCAAGGAGAAGCTGCAGATGAAAGCTTTGAAAAACAAATTACATGAATGCCAAAGAAACACAACATAGTAATAATGGGAGATTTCAATTATCCTGATACCTGTTGGGAGACAAATTCTGCTAAATATGACCCTTCCGAGAAATTTCTGGCTTGTGTGGCTGATAATTTTATCCTACACAAAGTGGAGGGAGATAGTAGAGGAGTAGCTATCCTCGATAGAGATGACTTGGTAGAAGAAGTGACATCAAGAGGAACTCCGGGGGAAAGTGACCATGTTCTGCTTGAGTTCTTGACCTCAATGGAAAGGAAAGCAGAGCGCAGCCACATGTACGTGCCAGACTTGAGAAGAGCAAACTTCAATAAGCTCAGAACGATGATAGGCAAAATTGCATGGCAGGAGATCCTTTCAGTCGAAGGAGTCCAAGAGGGGCGGGAGTTTCTAAAAAAAGAAAATTATAATGGTACAACTCCAAACCATTCCAACAAGAAAGAAAGGTGGAAGGCAGCAAAAAAGACCAATGTAGCGCCACACAAAAATTTAGGATAGAGGTAAAAACAAAAAAAGGATAAATATAGGAAGTGGAGGAAAGGCCAGTCTACAAAGGAAGTGTACAGACAAGTAGCAAGAATTGTAGAGATGGAATTAGGAAGGTAAAAGCAGAGAATGAACTGAGGTTAATAAAGGTAAAGTTCTTCCTAGCTTGAAAGCCAGTCGTATCCGACTCTAGGGTTTGTTCCTCATCTCCACTTATAGCCAAAGAGCCAGCACTGTCTGCATCTGCAGATGTTTCTGTGAATATGCGGCAGGCATGACTAGACACTGGAGTGCATGGAATGCTGTTTACCTTCCCACTGAAGTGGTCCCTATTTATCTACTTGCAATTTCTTGCTTTCAAACTGCTAAGTTGGCAGGAGCTGGGACAGAGATGGGAGCTCACTCCGTCATGCAGCACTTGGGTCTCAAACTGCTGACCTGTCGACCTTCCAGTCCTCAAGTCCAGTGTCTTAACCACTAAGCCACCACAGTCCCTGAGCTGAGTTTAGCAAGCAATAAAAAAAGCATTCTTCAGGTATGTGCCTAGCAAAAGACAGAGAAAAGAAACAGGCTCAGGTAGTGGATGGGGAAATGATAAAAGACAATAAAGAAATGGCAGACTGCTAGAGTAGTATGACAATAGAATCCACTGCCTTGAGAGGTGGTGAGCACGCCAACACAAAGCATTCAAGAGAGAATTGGACAACCATCTGTCAGATCTGCTTTGATTTGGATTTCTGCACTGAGGAAGGGGTTGCACTTAATAGCCTCATGGGCTCCTTCCAACCCAGTTATTCTATGATTCCAAGAGTTGTGTTATGGGGGCCTTGCTGGCTGAGAAACACCCCCCCAAAATAATAATAATAATAATGCCCTGCCTGCCTAAAACTCCTCTTCCTTCCCTCTACAAAAGGTGAAACTAACAGATAAATAGGAGCAGTGCTAGACACTAGTTCAGGCCATCCTAGCATTTTTAGGTGGCCCTCTGAATTGACTGATGTGTGACAAGTGGGCCACAATTTTCTGATGATTCATGGTTTAGGTTATTTTCAGCTTTTATGGATGACTAGCAGCCCCCCTCTCACTCGGTAGATGGTGGGAAGTGGGTGGGCAACTTCCACAGCCTTGGGGGTCATTCACAACATTTCCATGAACTGGGCCAGTCCTGCCAATGTCACCCCAAATAGCTGATGATGGTGATGAAAGCTAAACATCAAACCCAGGAATGACCAGGAACGGAATAGCTTTTTTAGTGATCTTTCCCCAATACTCTAGTGGACCTTGTGGGGTGCCGAATACACCGAGCATGGTCTTGGGAGCTGTGTATGGCCCACTCTTTGCCCATCCCTGTCATCCAAGCCAAGGAACAGTCATAAGGCCAGCCCTGTCATTAGGTTGAAGACAGCTGCTACAGGTGACGCTTGTGTAACAGGAAGAAATCGAGCTTCCAGTCCTCTGTTGAAGGAGAGCTCTAGGTGTGCTGCACAGGTTGCCCTATGGCAGTGATGGCCAACATTGGCACTCCAGGTGTTCTTGGACTTCAATCACCAGAATCCCAAGTCAGCACTCCTGCTGATCAGGATTTCTGGGAATTAAACTCCAAGAACACCTGGAGTGCCAAGGTTGGCCATCACTACCCTATGGCCTCGAAACCGTCCTACTCTCTTTCTATCCTGTGAAGGATATTGCCCAGTCAGCCAAGTCAAGTTGGTATTCCACTGGATGGTACTCCAGCTGGCTTGGGTACAGTAGGTGGAGCAGAAATGGATGAATCATTCCCAAAGTCTTGATGCAGGTCTGTCACTCCTAGTGTCACACCATGCTCAGTTGCTTTGAGAATATACAGCACAGGATGGATAGTCCATAATGTTCTCCTTTTAGCCCCAACCTTCTGTTGTTACAGCTGTGTAATTTTACGGAAGTAACCTGTTGCTTCTGTTGTTGAACAGTTAGCAACAAAAAATGCTTCTAAATCCACAAAGAAGTACCAGCAGGTTAAGGGTCAAGCTAGACATTAAGGGAACACATCATTCCTTTCATTAACTGTTTCTTTTTCCTACCAGCAACATAATTTGCTTAGAAATATGCATACCAGCAATTAGACTTGAACGTAAATCTACCTTCTAACATAGTTGCTTTCAAGTGACCATCACAAACAAAGCACACTGAATGCAAGAGATGGGGGACATTTTTATTCTTTGAGAAACTGACATTTTTCAATAATTGAAGGAGCACCGTTTCAAGATACATGCAAAGTGTCTTGTCCACTTTGCTTCTCAGATTCATCCACCCTTCTTTAAGAGACTAATGCTTCGTGCTGTGTTTCTGTGGATCTTTTACTCCTCCATAGCAGTGTGGATTTGTGCATTTGTGTGACACAGACATAAAGTAACCAGGAACATAGACCAAATCACTCTCATGAATACTTTCCTGGGATCTCATCCCATTTACTTTCCCATCCGTGGATCTCCTAACAAAGTGCTCAGGACAAAAATGCAATATGGGCTTTTCTTGTGCTTTTATTGGCATGTTGTGCAGAGATCAGATGCTGAAGCTTTCCAGAGAGTTCCAATTAAAATTAAATTTCTGCGAATGTCTTGATCTCAAGCTACTGTTTGAGAGGCTCCTTTATGGGGTCTGGCAAGACACTATCTGATCTGGCCATTTTACGAGTGGCTTTATGCAGAAGAAGAAATGCAAGAGGTTTTCTGACTGGTCATAGTTTTAAAGCCAATCTACATAACTTAAACATTCACATCATATTATTCTACGACAGCAATGGCGAACCTTTTCGAGACCAAGTGGCCAAACTCACCTTTGCCACAGACTCAACAGGCTGCCGTCTGCACCGCACCCTCAAGCCGCATGTGAGCTGCCTGCCTTACCCCAAACAGGGGAGGGAGGAAGCTCTCCCATTGGGCTGCTGGGCAGAGAGGCGGGATTGAACTCTGTGCTGGGGGAAGGAGGAAATGCTCCCATTGGGCTGCTGGGCAGAGGGGCGGGGCAAACTCTGTGCTGGGGCAACGGTGCACAGGCCCACAGAGAAGGCTTTGAGTGTTCTCTCTGGCATGCGTGCCATAGATTCGCCACCACTGCTGTATGCAAACCATTGTAGTGTAGTGGATAGAGTAATGGACTAGGACTCATGTGACCTGGGTTTGAATCCCTGATCAAGCATAGAAGCTAATTGGGGTGGTAGCACTAGTAAAATTATTCCTTAAATATCTCACAGAGCTTGAAAGCACCACCAGGGTCGCCATAAGTCAGACAAAACGGCAATGACGAAAGCACAACTCTCTTGGGATTGTACCATTGTACGTGTTTTAGCATCTCTCTGTTGCCCTGCCCCGCTTGACGTCGACACTTTGCACATCAGAGGAAATACTTTAACTTATTGCTTTTTCTTGAACGACTCTTTTTTCTGTGCAACGGTACCATGCTAAACGGGGGAGCATTCGAGAGGCGACTTCTCTGCCTACATTCCAACGAGATATAGTCTCAGAATAGATTCACCACATAGTCTTGCCCTCCCTGCAAGTAACTAGAGCCATCTGCCTGTTTAGTTCTGGGAAGACAGAACCGTGGTCTGATTGAGGAAGGCAGCTCTGAATTGGCTCGGAGACTGCAATCCTCTGTATTTTTATAGTATTTTAACACATTCCATTAAAATCAATGGGGCCCATTTGTAAGTAAATGCTGTCAGAATCTGCTTGCTATTATCTATCTCCTCTACCCCTCCTGTTTTAGATTACTTTTTTGTTTTGAGCCTAATTTCCCGGAAGAAAGTCGATGGGGGAGTTTGCTTAGCCTCACCTTCAGCTGCCCTTGCCTTGGTACACGTAATATGCCATTATCTCCATCTGAATCCTCCTGGAACTGCCTTCTCTCGCTGTGTGTGTGCAACATGAACAGTACAGTAAATGGCAGGCATTAAACTCATTACTTAAGGAACGGTGCAGGTTTCTGCTTGCTGAGTGGTGTACTCATACATTGCGGCGTTTGGAAGTGCAAAGTGCCACATAGCTCAAAACTATTCCCTTGCATGCCAAGCTAATTTAATCTTTGATTACCTCTCTGCTAGAGGCAAAGGACGCCCAGGGCCTCATCTACACAATCAATTAGACTGCAAAATGTAATTTTTTGCCCTGGACTTTCCTCTGTAGCTTGAAAAGCAATCCACCAGAAACATCCGGTCTTGACACAGCTTGTATAGAACGAGAGGTGGGCAATGTGTGGTCTATGCAGAGCCAGGAAGTGATTTTTACTCTGTGAGGTCAAGGTCAAGGTCTCCTTTGCTCTGAAAGCTAGTCATGACCAACTCTAGTGGCATCCACTGCTACTTCTCTCCTGATCCTAGGTGGAGCGAGACCAACAAGAGGGTATATTCTCTCAATTGGTGTAGGTTTGTGGTATCCTGTCACTATACGCAGGGCTTCATTAAGAGCAATGTCAACATGACTAGATACCAGAATGCACAGAATGCTGTTACCTTTCTCACCAAAGTGGTACCTATTTATCTATCTGCAATTTCTTGCTTTCCAACTGCTAGGTTGGCAGAGGCTGGGGTAGATGATGGGAGCTCATTCCGTCACACAGCATTCTGGTCTTGTGTATTACAACTCCATAAATCCCCCATACAGCCAACGCACACGCACGGCATGTGCATGTGTGCACTGTATATGTTTTCTTGACTTCCATCGTAGAAGCAAAGCAGGAGATGTAATTAAAGAATTCAATAATTACTTCACAATGCAGGTGAATCTCTCTCTCCCCCCCCCCTTTTTTCTGCTTGACTTCCAAGCCAAGAAAAGCTACTCGAACTAAATGTCTGCACCAGGCAGCTTGTATTAAAGGCATAGCAGCCGGGCTGGTAAAAACAAGAGTTCAAACCCCCCACCCCCACCCCTAATTTCGAGGGAGTGTCCTTTGATCTACCTGTAAATTGCCTTTGTTGACCCCTTTCTTTAATAACCCAAGCACATTTTGAAAGGGAAGGGTATTCTACGCTGTGTGGCCCATTCCCCCACATTCCCACAGCCCTCTTCCTTTAACAACCTCTTAGAGAGCAATTATTTGCAAATGATTATGTATCATTTTTTTCATTTAGATATGTTCCACTTGCTGATTATTGCTGACCAGGTGGCTATTAAAAGGCACAAGTATGGATATGTGTGTCCAAGGGGATGGGCTTTCTCTCCATCTGAATTCTAAATTTCTTTATTATTTTAATATAAACACACACACTTGCCATGGGTTATAGTGACACACACTCTGCATATTAATTGTGCTTAGAATAATACTCTGCAGCTCTACCTTGAAGGAAAAAAAATCTTATCGGCATTCTTGTATATATCCCAGTCCATTTCCCCCTGTATACAAGGTAAGTTGTGTCCAGCTCTAGCGAGTGGTGCTCATCTCCAGCCAAAGAAGTTTTCCTGGTCATGTAGCAGCCATGACTAAATGTTGGAGTGCAGATAACGCTGTTACTTTTCCGGCCGAAGTGGTACCTATTTATCTACTGGCAATTTCTTGCTTTTGAACTGCTAGGTTGGCAGGAGGTGGGACAGACGAAGGGAGCTCACTCCATTGTGCAAACACTCAGGTCTTGAACTTCTGACCTTCCAGATGTCAAACTCAGCATCTTAACCACTAAGCCACTGTGGTCCCTGACTCCTATACATGTGTGAGTTTGGGGGACAGAGGGAGGAAAGGGTGAGAGCTTGTGAACGGTAAGAAAAGAGCAAGGCCTAAGGAATAATCATGGTGGCAAGCCTCTACGTCTCAGGTTAGGTAAAGGTATCCCTTGCTCGAAAGCCAGCCATATCTGACTCTAGGGTTCAGTGCTCATCTCTGTTTATAGCCAAAGAGCAGCGCTATCTGCATCTGCAGATGTTTCCGTGGACTTGTGGCAGGTATGCCTCAACACCGGAGTGCATGGAATGCTGTTTACCTTCCCACCGAAGTGGTCCCTATCTATCTGCTTGCAACTTCTTGCTTTCAAACTGCTAGGTTGGCAGGAGCTTGGATACATAGAGACGGGAGCTCACTCCATTGCACAGCACTTGGATCTCTCAAACTGCCAACCTTCCAGTCATCAAGTTCAGCGTTGGCAGGAGCTGGGACAGACGATGGGAGCTCACCCCCTTGTGCAGCACTTGGATCTGAAACTGCTGACCTGTCGACCTTCCAGTCATCAAGTTCAGTGTCATAACCACTAAGCCACTGCAGTCCCAGGTCTCAGTTTGGAGGATCCCAAATATGAAGAAATTGTCTACACATGCATATAGAGTGCAGCCTGCTTTCCAGCTATGGCTGCTGCTGCTGATCAGGCTCCAACAGTCCAACCAGTGACAGTTGCAGAGATGAATGCAGCTTTCCAAGAGATGGGAGAAGGGCTCCCCTTATCAGCTGGAAAGCGTCTGCTAGGGCCACAGCTGATGGTGCTGCTACAATCGGAGGAGCAAAATGCTATCAGGAAATGGCGATTAAACCAAATAGCATTTTCAGCCTTCTCCCCAAGCAACTTTTTAAAGGCTGCTCTGTACTGGGGAGGGCCAGTGTAGACAAGGCCTCAAAGTGGAGTCTGCTTGAGAATTTGAGAGTGGGGACAAAAGAACCATCCAAAGTCCTCCCTCTGCATGGCTGTGTTCCTTTGGTGGCCAGAAGGGGAGAACCCACAAGGCTGCTAAGGGGCCATTCAACAATTATGTAATCCTTGAATGGGGGAGGGGGGTCTGCCATCTGAATTACGAAAAAATTATGGGTGTGTGTGTGTGTCAGGTCAAAGATTATGTAATCCATTTGGAGCTGTTGTGCATTAGGCACCAATAGTGAAAAGCTCTAAAAAATTAGAGTTTTGATACAAAAGTTCTGGATTACATAATTTTAAAGGGGGGAGGGGGTTGAAGCTGAAATTACGGTCAGATTACATGGGGGAAGGGGGTCAATCCCCCCCAAAAAATGGATCACATAATTTTTGAATGGCCCCAACACCCTCTCATTATAGTTATTCAGCAGCAACAAATACTGTACTGGGAAGTAGTTTCCTCTAATTCAGGGAGGTAAATATATAGATGCCATGACCATCAGGCATCTTAGAGAACTAAGTAAGAGAAGGACCCTTGACACTCTCCGAATGGATATGAGCCTCAAGTCTGCAGGTTCAGATCCAGGAAGAACTTTATGGCAAGAGCAAACATTCTTGAGGGTACACAAGAGCAAAACCAAATTAAGAGATGGAGGAAAGAGATCACTGGACAAGGAATAACATTAAAGGAGGGTATGGCCGAGGAATTTGACCTCCTCTATATCGCCTGGAGGACCCTGAATAGGCTTAGGGTCAGAGTCCCTACATGTAAGACCACCATGGGGTGTGTGATGGCAGACGACAACATGCTGTGCGAATGTGGCGAGATACAGAAACTGGCCCATTTGCTGGTCTGAAATATGCACTGTTGAGGATTTAAGTTTGGCTAACGACAAAGCCAAGAATATGGCTTTGTTTTGGCAATCCAGGATTTGAATGGGACACGGAAGAAAAAAAATGACTATCAGGCATTGGCCAGAATCCTACCAGTTATACCACAGACCTTCCTCCTTTGGTGTTAATCTAAACTACCGATTGCTGCCCATTAATAAGTCAGCACAGTCATTTGCCATTACACATTACTTATGAGACTCAGCACATGACATTAAATAGCAAGACTGACTTAACTGGTGGCAATTTGCAGCCAAAATTTAGGCTGATGTATTATTCCCCCCCAGTAAGCTCCTGACCATTGAGGGCCTTCTCCTCTTCAAATGATCTAATTCCCATTTTAAAGCTGTCCATATTTGTGCTAGGCCTCCTGCATTAAAACTGACATTTTTGCGGCAGCTTATTCTGTCGTGGGGAAAAAGTTCTTTTTATCTGTCTTCCATCTCCCTTCACACTGCTTCATTGGCCAGCCAGTGTTGGGAGAGGAATGAAAGCTACTGCTTATCTGCTTTCCCCACATCGTGCCTAGGTTTATGCACTTTATGATGTCTCACCTTAGCTTGCCTTTTCCCTAACCCCAAAAGTTCCATAGGACATCGACCTTCCCTTAGAGGGGATTTTCTTCAGTCCTCGATTATTATGTTTGCCTCTTTCTGTCCCTTCTCTGTCTCCAGAATATTTCTTAGCAAGATGTAATGAGCAGAACTGCCCCCCGACAGGTCTGAGCACATCATACCTTTGTGCAATAGCTTTGTGATATTGGTGGTTTTAATCTAATTCTTGCCTTACAAATATGCTGCAATAGACGGGACTCATATTTTGCCTCTTAGAACATTTGTATGTTAAATTGTTGCCAGAAGATCTGAGTAAACCAAGTCTTCTCCTGGGAAATAAAAGATGGTTCTGAAAACAAATGACCAGTAGCCTTTCCGGTTGCGCTTCAGTTACAAGCAGACTGAATATTACAGTATGCCCACTTTTGAAATGTTCCCTCAGCTGCAAGATGGCAAGTGATGTCATTTGGACCTGGTGGCGAACCTTTTAGAGACTGAGTGCCCAAACAGAGGGGCAGGGTGAACTCTGTGCTGGGGGAGAGGGAGAGGGAGGAAGCACTCCCATTGGGCTGCTGGGCAGAGGGGTGGGGCGAACTCTGTGCTGGGGGAGAGGGAGGAAGCACTCCCATTGGGCTGCTGGGCAGAGGGTCAGGGCGAACTCTGTGCTGGGGCGATGTCACATCTGCCAACAGAGAGGACTCTGAGTGCCTCCTCTGGCATGCATGCCATAGGTTCGCTACCACTGATTTACTCTGTGCCTCTAGCAGAGAAGCAAGAGAGAAAATAATTTTCACTCTCCATGGCCGTGTGACAAAGCAGCCCCCTTATGTCCAAAAGCTGTTTAGCCACAATTTCATCCAAGGGACATTTTTTCATGATGGAATATGCACCAATTCTTCTCTAGCACGATTAAAGTATAGAGATGGAGGAAACCTCAAAGGCTCATTGAAGTCCATCCTCTGCCAAGACAGGATCTATAGCTAAATTTTTCCTGACAGATGCACCCCAACCTCTGTTTGGAAACCACCAGCCTTCTCAACTGGTCTGTTCTACTGCTGAAAAACTCTTCACTATTAAGACGTTCTTCTTAATGCTTAGTCTCCTTTCTTGTAGTTTAAATCTATTTGCTCTGGTCCTACAGAAATAAGGAAATAAGCTTGCTCCATCCATCTCCCATGTGACTGCATCTTCAAATATAAGAACATAAGAAGAGCCTTGCTGGAACAGGCCACAGGAGCCCATCCAGCCCAGCATTCTGCCTCACACAGTGGCTCACCATTTCCTTCAGGGTATTCCTTCCCAAGCAGATGCCTTCACCTGCTTAGGATTCCCTGGAAATGGCATTGAGAGATATCCTGCCTATCTCTCCAACCCGGAGGTTGTGCTTAGGTATCCATAATTATAGCCATTGATAGCCTTGTCCTCCATGAACTTGTCTAATCCTTTCTTAAAGCTGTCACGACTGACAGCTGTCACCACTTCTTCTGGCAGGGAGTTTCATAGACCAGTGATCCTCTGGGTGAAAAAGTACTTTCTCTTATTTGTTTGAGAACTAGCACCCAAAAGTTTCATGGAGTGCCTCATAGTTCTAGTGTTATGCGATAGGGAAAAGAGTTTTTCCTTATCTACTTTGTCCACACCATGCATGATTTTATAAACGTCAATCAGGTCACCTCTTAGATGCCGTTGTTGAAGAATAAAGAGGACTGGTCCCCAAACCAGTCCTCTTAGGGACTGGATTCCAAATCCTTTATCATACTTGTCACCCTCTTCTGAACCTGTTCTAATTTCTCAACATCCTTCTTAAACTGCCTGGCAAAAGCTCTAGATCTTTCAGGGACGTATTAGTGCCACCCATCTCATAAGTTATTTTGGAAACTTATCTTAAAAAGTTACAGCCATTTCATAATGGGACAGCCTTGCCACAATAGTTCTTCACAGCTTCATGACAACTGCCTGTTTAGAATAATGCTATATGGTAGGACAGTGATGGTGAACCTTGGCACTCCAGCTGTTCTTGAACTTCAGTTCCCAGAAGCCCAAGTCCCTGTGAATCCACATGAATGGGTTTACTGGGAATTGGAGTTCAATTACAGCTGGAGTGCCAAGGTTCATCAGCATGGTGGTAGGAGAAGTTAAAGGCAACAAGAAAAGAAGACGACTGAATATAAGATGGACTGATTCCACAAAGGAAGCCATAGCATTGGGTTGGTTCTGCTCATCTCCATTTACAGTGAAAGAGCCAGCACTGTCTGCGTCTGTCAGTGGACATATGGCAGGCATGCCTGGATTCCAAAACATTGTTACCTTTCCCACCAAAATGGTACCTATTTATCTACTTGCAATTTCTTGCTTTCGAACTGCTAGATTGGCAGGAGCTGGGATAGAAGGCAGTAGCTCACTCAGTCATATAGCACATGGGTCTCAACCTGCTGAGCTGCTGACCTTCTTGTCATCAATCTCAGCATCTTAACCTCTAAGCCACTATGGCTCTCCATTATTTCATAGGGTTATCCTAACTCAGAAGTGATTTGATGGCACATAAAGCTCTTAGCTTAGACTGCCCTGCTGGTTGCCTCTATTTCAGTGTTGGGTTAAAAATCTGGTTATTTCCATGAACATTCAGCCTTTGGTGAGATCATGGCTTCTAGGGTTTTATGTTGTTTGGATTATTAATTTGTTTTACACAGTAGCACAAAGGTTAAACTCATTAGCAAATGTTCAATGCCAGGTGTTTGTTTTGTTTCTTCCCACCATTTACAATTAAAAAGGGGGATATTTACAACTAATCCAAACAACAGCCAGAGATAATCTACTACTGGCAGTTATAAAAAGCCCCATTGATTTGCATACTTATATGTCATGCTGACCAATCATTCTGTGCCTCTGTACCTGATGTATATAAATTGATGCCATGAAGTCCCACTCCCATGTCTGACATTGGACTTGATCACGAACGCTCAAATTAAAATTTAACAGTTAGTCTTCAAGGTACTACAACAATTTTTGTTTTGTTTTGTTTATTCTCTGATATAATTTGCTTTAAATTGTTTTAAAGTATTTGAATTCTTTAAGATTCTAATCACTTCACTCTGCTCTGATACCGGTTGTGATTGAGTGGGCTACAAACATTTAGAAATGAATGAGATAAAAAGTAATTATTTATATTTGGAGTTCAAAATAATTAGTTAGTATGTTAGTTGCACATTTAAAAAATAAAAATAAAAAATGACAAGTCGGTGAAATATTTATGTGGAACAATAAAAATTTCACCAACATATGCAAACTCCCAAGTTCTTGAGGATTTTTCATCAGAAATAATGGTGTAAAATAGCTTAACGGACCAACACAATTATATTTATTTTTATATTTTTAACAGTAATTCTTTATTTTTCTCATTTCTTTAAATTAACTAAATTAATTACTTTTAATTGCTTTAAAGAAGGAAACATCTGCACGCTACAAGCTACCGATCTATGGTACAGACCATATTGCAATCCCATCCTTTGTTGGCTCTACACCCATAACACTGTGTGAGGCAGCGGTACAAGGCAGCATGAGCGCACACTCGAACAATGTGATATTCCTCTGCCACTGTTTATAGAAAGACCACATCCCTGTAACTGTGAAAGAAAATAAGTTACATTTATGCCAAAAAAAGGAGAGAAGTGAATGCAATTCTTGCTAAGTTAACGTGGCTAAAAGCTGCGCCAGTTGTTGGGAAATGAAATTTGTTATGAGTAACTCCATTGGATCCTTTGGGCAAGGTGAAAACGGAGGGCACACATCATGGTCTGCCTAGGCAGCGGGTGACATGATATCCAAATGGCTAAAAACATGCATGCAATGGATTTGATTTCTCAAGTCTATTTGCATGTGTGGAATGATGTCACAGAGATGTCTACCAATGCGCAGACTCCCTGCTGAATAATGACTCCGAGGTAGCTAAGGTAAGGTAACTGCTTATTTATAAATTGTGGTTGCTTTCCAGTGGCAGCTCTTCCCAGGAAATCTTTGTCTATCACCAAAGTGAATGAAACTGTAGGACACAGTTAGATGCTTAAAGGTAAAGATAAAGGTAAAGGTTTCCCTTGCTCAAAAGCCAGTCATATCCGACTCTAGGGTTCAGTGCTCATCTCTGTTTCAAAGCCGAAGAGCCAGTGCTGTCTGCTTATGCAGATATTTCCGTAGTCATGTGGCAGGCATGACTAGACACCGGAGTGCACGGAATGCTGTTACCTTCCCACCGAAGTGGTCCCTATTTATCTACTTGCAATTTCTTGCTTTTGAACTGCTAGGTTGGCAGGAGCTGGGACAAAGACGGGAGCTCATTCCGTCCTGCAGTACTTGGGAATCGAACTACCTTCCGCCTCCCAGTCAGCACCATAGCCATTTGAGCCACTGCAGATGCTTACGTTCCTTATACAGCTCAAGGAAAGAGGGGATGAATGCAGAAGCAACATTTACAGAGGGAATTTTCCTGAAACCGTCAAGGCTGCTAAAGGTCGAATCCAGCATGTAAGGGTGAATTACTAGCTAAACCAAATGAACAGATTTAATAGGGTGTAGCAATTTTCCTGGACCTTTCAGAGGCATCTGAGATGATCAAAGATGACATTTTGCTGGATTGACCCTTCCTGTTGGGAACCGCAGTGAAACAGTTATTTGCTCTTATATGCAGGATTGCTTCCATAATGTCTGCTTGGAGGACTAATGCTCCAGGATTTTCCACAAGAATCCAGACTGTCTCCCAAGTTTTCTAACATGTCTAGGAAACTACAGGGAGGGAGGGAGGGTATCAGTTGTAGGCTTAGGATGACCAGCTCTTATTTCTCATTATCCTAATTCAGTGAAGGTGACAAGGTGTTGAACAACTGCCTGGAATCTGTGTGTAACATGGGCTGGGAGAAAACAAACAAATATAGATTATGAATTAGTGGTTAGCTAAGCTGGCTGGATAGCTCAGTGGTCTGGGTATTTATTTGAGAGGTTAATTCCTTACTGAGCCTCCTTGGAGAAGAGCCAGCCTGTAGGGACATGGACAAGCTACACAGTTTGAGGTTGTCTCCAGAAGAAAGGAATGGGAAACCACTTATGTATATTTTCTACCTAGAAAATCCTGGAATAGGTCATTAGACTTGATGATGACAATGATGAGGATTTACTGGCTGGGAGAGGCAATGAATTAGCCCCAGTGTTTAGTCCAACTTTAGAAATCACTGTCCAAAATACTGAATATATTTTGGGGATAACTTTCAGCACCTTAGCTAGCTCCTAAAATGTTTGAATTGAAATCCAGAATGGCTTTACTGCACCTAGTAAATTTGAGCCACTAGCCCAGGGGTTCCCAAACTTTCCGCACTGTGGGGCAGTTACATGGTTGAGCAGGCTGGTCATGTGGTTCCTCCTGCCATAAAGTGCATCTGTGGCTGTCATAAAATGTGTTTATGGCAGACACAGCCATGTTTTATGGAACCATGTGACCAGCTCGCTCAACCACATGTTGGCTTCCACTTCTGGAAGCAGTGAGGGTGGCCGCGGGTCACATGAAATGGTGCCATGGGTCGAATCCAGTCCGTAGGCTGTAGTTTGGCCACCCCTGCATTAGCCTGATGTGCTAAGGATCAAATGAGACATTAAAGGTAGATGAATTCCCTGAGATTAGATTAGAGTCCTCATGATGCAGTCGTTAAATGTTAGTACTGCAGTGAGTTCAATCCTGATGGACTCCAGTTTGACTCAGCCTTCCATCCTTCTGAGGTCAGTAAAATGAGCTCCCAGCATGTTGGGGCAAAAATGCTAATTGCATTGTGAAACACCCTGAGGGTGCCTTAAGTGCTATTGGGCTGTATATAAGTGTGATTGCTAATTGCTGCTTTGAACAATGAGAATCCCATAAACACAAGAGTCGGGCAAGCAGCCTTTCAAGTGAAGCCCATGTTTACCTTTCAAGAACCAGTTGAAAAACAGGGCTGTCTAGAAACAGGGATGCCCACAGAAATGTCTGTGAGAAACAGGGTTGAATGAAAGCCTAGACCTGTGATAGCGAACCTTGGCACTCCAGATGTTCTTGGACTTCAATTCCCAGAAGCCCAAGCACCCTGTGAATCCACACGAATGGGTTTGCTGCGGTTCATCTGGCCCGTGCTGCCCTTGTCAGGCACGTTTACTTCTGCTTCCAGGAGCGATGAGGGCAGTGCAGGCTGGATGAATTGCAGTAAACCAATCTGGAGTGCCAAGGTTCACCATCACGGGCATAGACTTTGCCAATCAGACATCTTTCACCCCTGAATAAAGTCCTAGTTCTAACGATGTATGGACAGGACTTGGGTTTAGGAACTGTTCGGGAAGGTGTTATAATCTCTTCATCCTCTTTCTTCTTCCATGTCTAGGCATACCTGTCAAGTTTTGGATTTGGAAATAAGGGAAATTTACCGGCAAATAAGGGATACTTGACAGCTATGCTTATCCTGTGCTGCCCTCCAATGGTGGCAATAGGGCATTGCAGTCTAATTAATAAGGGATGACGGCGGAAAAGAGGGTAAAATAAGGGGTTTTCCCGGCCAATAAGGGATACTTGACAGCTATGTGTCTAGGCCATATGCGAAACTACCAAAATGAAGGCACCTTTTAGTGAGTTCATTCTGCAATTCCTTTCGCCTAACCTAGTGTGAGAAAGCTTAGTTGGTGACACAAGGTTGCCGTTACCAGGGTACGCCCTATTATGGTTCAAAAATATCACAATCTTTGAGAAAGCACTTTCTGTGTACCCCATAGTCTCCTTGAAAGAGTGAGTAGATAACAGATAGGCATGACCTTTAAAATGTTCTAATGTCTAATGCCCTCTTCAACTGTTGCAAACTCAAGGCCATGGGGATCGTTTACTAGGCCCATCCATCTGTTATTTGTTTGTCTTCTCTTTCTATTACCTTCAATTTTTCCTAGCATTATTGCCTTTTTAGTAATATTTCAGTGCAAATGATGCTTCAGAATAATATGCACATATAGCTTATGCTACTGCAACACAGAATCCTTCTCCATATACATTAAAATAATAGATAAAATGTGAAATTCATCTTCCCCTACTACACATGCCCAAGAACATAGAAGTAAAGGTAAAGGTAAAGGTTTCCCTTGCTCGAAAGCCAGTCGTATCCGACTCTAGGGTGCAGTGCTCATCTCTGTTTCTAAGCCGAAGAGCCAGCGCTGTCTGCTCCTGCAGACGTTTCCGTGGTCATGTGGCAGGCATGACTAGACACCGGAGCGCACGGAACGCTGTTATCTTCCCACCGAAGTGGTCCCTATTTATCTACTTGCAATTTCTTGCTTTCGAACTGCTAGGTTGGCAGGAGCTGGGCTGAAGACGGGAGCTCATTTCCGTCCTGCATAGAAGTAGCATAGAAGTAGCATAACATAGAAGTAGCAAGATTCATTTTTCTGGGGGAAGGGGGAATTATTTCCCCGAAGGCTAGATTTCTAAAACAGGTACAAAATTTTTTTTTACTAACTGTTCCATCCAAAATGGATTTGCTCTGCCTTAAAAGTCATTTTGGAGATATTAACTTCCAAGGAAGCAGAGCAGGATTAAAGACTCACTCTAATTTCCTGTCCGTGATTCGGTGATAATTTATACGTGAAAAGTGTCTTTCTGTCACATAGTGACAGGGATCTAGAAAGGTGTCAGAGAGGTGGGAGGCTGAGGAGCTACTTGTCTGCGAGGGAGTCTTACCTGCTCGGAGCCCCGAACCCCCTCCCTGGGGCCATTTATGGCTGAGCGGATCTCGTATGGGAATTGATCTTCAGCCGGCAAAACACACCCACACAATCCAGCAATAGACAAAATTGGAGCCGTGGCTATGACTCAAAGGAGCCAAGCGATTGAAAATACTTTTAAGGAAAAGAAGTGGGAAGAGGTGGAAGGAGAGGAAAAGTGCTTTTCTGAATGAGTGCTGTTCAGAGATCGGATCCAGCAGATTGACCTTTGCCCAAAGGACAGGCCACTTGCACCATCACCCATACCTGTTGCCAACTAGATGAACCCTGCCTCAGGGCACCCTTTCCCTAATAGAGACATTTTGATAAATGGGTTTCTAGGGCTGTGGCTGCTTAGTGGTTAAGATGCTGTGTTTGATGACCAGAAGGTCAGCAGTTCGAGACCCAACTGCTGCACAACGATGTGAGATCCCGTCTCTGCTCAGGGACCACAGTGGCTTAGTGGTTAAGATGCTGGGTTTGACAACTAGAAGGTCAGCAGTTCGACCAGGGTGCTGCACAACGACGTGAGCTCCTGTCTCTGTCCCAGCTCCTGCCAACCTAGCAGTTCAAAAGCAAGAAATTGCAAGTAGATAAATAGGAACCAACTGGGTGGGAAGGAAAAGTGTTCTGCACACTCTGTTGTCTATCATGCCTGCCACATGTCCACAGAAATTTTGCAGATGCAGACAGCGCTGCCTCTTTGGTTATAAATGGAGTCGAGACACTGAACCCTAGAATCGGATACGACTGGCTTTTGAACAAGGGTGACCTTTACCTTCATGTAGTGCAAGATCTAATGTTCTCTTCCCCAGATGTGTTATGCTAAGATTATGGGAATCATAGTCCAAGTCATCTGGAATGTATCAAACTGAGGAACAAAGAATATATGAAGAACCTGCCTGTGTCAGGATTTACAGCTACTTCTCTAAGTCCTGCAGGACTGGAGTCCCCAGCCTGGAAGCAGCTGCTCTAAGTCTTGCAGGATCGGACCCTCATTCTGCTGCAGGTGCTAAGCCCCACTCCTGAGAGCCCCCCTGGGGAAAGTTTTGGCCCTTCATAGTTTCCACCTGGAAGCCCTAGATGCGGGGTGTGCTGGGCACCTTGGGAGGGCAGTGGACAGGAAGTGATGAGGCGCATATTGCGGGTTGGGGGGAAGAAATCCCATACATTCCCAATACCTCTGCCTGCCTCTGGGGGGCACCAGTCGCTGGGGTGCACTGGGATGAGTCCCTGTATCCCTGTGGGCCAGCACACCACTGCCTAAGCGGCTTAGCTATATAAGAACTGGCTTTTCCTCCTACAAGTTGCTTCAGTAATGAAGGTTAGCAGACTTGTAGTTGTTTAGCTCATGGATCTCCTGCCTTGTTTATTTATTTATTTATTACTCACGTTTCTACTGCCACTCCCTCACCAAGACGACTCCAGGAGGCTTACACACAAAACAAACAAAAACTTTACAAACACATTTAAAAAGCATTAAAAATTAGATTTGTTTAAAATCAATAGTTTTTTAAATTTTTTGTTCCTGTGGACTCTTGTTTTGCCTTGCCTGGATCCTTTCTCTATGAACTCTGCCCTCGCCTTGTTCAAGCCTTTGAAGATACTCAACCTCAGCAATGAAAGTCAGCGGATTTGCGTTTGGTTGGCTTCTGGATTTCTTGCCTTGTTCCTGGTTTAGAGGTTGCAATGTTGCCTTGTAAGCAGGAGGTTGTTGGTTCGAATCCCCAGAGGGGAGTGGAAATTAGAAGGCAAGTGGGAACGTATATACAGTATTTTGTTAGGGTTAGATGCCCCATTACTCTCTGTCCAGTCCTTTTAGCGTAGCCAGCATGCCCCAGGGCTGGACCCCTTCCTTCAGGCTGCATGTTTGGAACTGCCATGGGTAGTATTGTGGTAGAATACCAGGGCTTGGGGGTGGATGGGGGCTAGCTGGCAGTGTGCCACTCCTTCACTGGTGTCTGGTTGACTTTGGCTCCTGCCTGGTGATTCCTGATGCCAGCCAGCTGTGTCTTTTGGTTTGTGTTTCTCTAGTCTAGGCAGTGTGATAGCAGGGTTGCTTTCCTCTTGTCATCCCCAGTTAGCTTCTGATGGCTTTCTCAGTGTCTCATTTACACAGATGAAACAACAAGCTGCATCCGTCTTTGGCTCTTTCACCTGAAGGTCTGTGGAAAGCCCTAGTAGTGATTGCATTATTCCAAGATTGACAACTCAGTAACCTTTGTTTCTACTAGAGCAGGGGTGCCCAAACTATGACCCGTGGGCCAGATACGGCCCTGAGGCCAATTCATCAGGCCCACGGCACCCTTGTCTCTCCCAGAAGTGGATGGGGGACATGCCCGTCAATGTGAATGTGCATCCAGAACCACTCCCGGGAGTGGTTCTGGATGCCCCCGTGCATGTGCAAACACATCTGCACCAGTCCTAGAGGTGGATAGAGATGCCCTCACAAATGTGCAAATGCATCCATGCTACTTCCAGGAGTGGCGCAGACACGTTTGCACATACATGGGGGGCACCCGCTCCACTCCCAGAAGTGGTTCTAGACACACATGCGCAAACACGCCTGCTTTGGGCAGCATGGTCAGGCTCGCTCAGATGTTCTGCTGGTGTGGTCAAGTCCCCGGTGCAAAAGGTTTGGGCACCCCTGTACTAGAGAGTTGTGAGATATGGTTTCCATTCAGCCACACTATGTGTATCAGCAGAAGACATAATGTGTAACAATAACTATGTACCATCAAATTGATTCTGACTTATAGGGACTTCCCAGGATGTTTTGGGTAGAAAGGACTCAAAAGTGGTTTATACCAGACACACATGTGCCAGGTGATTTTGGGTAGCCTCTCTCCTGGGAGGGACAGTAGCACTTTGGGGTCAAACATCTTTTTTAATGCGGGCAGTTTTAATGTGGTTAGTTTTTAATAGGTGGGTGGGTATGTTGGTTTTTTAAAATTGTTTTTAATATGTATGTTTTAATCCTGTTGTGAGCCGCCCTGAGTCGGTTTCGCCTGATTGGGCGGCATAGAAATTTGAGCTATAAATAAATAAATAAATAAAATAAACAGCATGCCCAAAGCAGAGAGCATGAAAGCCCATCAACCACACACAGTGCACATATTCCCTTCAGCCACACTCACTCTGAATGGCCTTGGCCAGTCAGTCTCACAAGAGGCACAGCAGGGATTCAAACTCCTGGCTCTGCAAGCATTTGCTCCACCCCCCTGAGCTTTTACCAGGACTGTGGTGGTTAAGACACTGAACTTGACTACTGGAAGGTTGGCAGGTCAGCAGTTCGAGACCCGAGTACTGCACGATGGAGTGATCTCCCGTCTCTGTCCTAGTTCCTGCCAACCTAGCAGTTTGAAAGCAAGATCTTGGGGACATGAAAGGAGCCTCATTCTAACGTCCCCTGAGCAGAGTTTCTCCAGCAAAGATCCTTTCAACCCAGAATAATTTCTGACATGAAATTATTATTATGTATGCCTAAGGCAGGCACTAGATGTTAACAGCCATGTGAATGTCTTCTTTAGGGGAAGGAAACATTTAGAGCCCCAGCTTCTTGCCATGGGCTCCACCCAAGCTAAAATGAACCAGAAAATGGAAGAAGGGAAGGACAGAAGGTGCCTGGGCACATCTTGATCTTGAAGATCTTGGGCTTTGTTTGCCCACTTCATTTTATGTAAATCTGCTACTCCTGACATCCTGAATGGCTTTTCCTAGTCTTGCCCAGAGCAGCAGGTTTTGTATTATATTTCTAGTGACTATGTACAGGTATGAAATCTGGACAGTGAAGGCAGCTGACAGTGAAAAATCGAATCATTCCAAATACATCACTGGACGAGAGTTTTACAGACACCCTTGGATTGCCAGAAAGATGAGCAAATGTGTCGTAGAGCTAATCAAGCCTGTGAACTATCTGTGGGGGGTGAAAATGGCGAAACTGAGATTGTCATACTTTGGTCACATCACGAGAAGGCGAGACTCTCTGGAAAAGACTCTGAAATGGATTGATTCTCTAAAGAAAGCCACAGCATTTTAACAAGAGCGGGACATGAGGAGAGGACATTTTGGAGATTGCTCATTCATAGGGTTTCCCTAAGTTGGAGAGGAATTGATAGGGTATATTATCCAAGGGGTTATGGAAGACAGAGTCTAAAAATATTTTTTGCAAGCTCTGGTTCTCATAGCACAGGGGTGGCCAACCTTTTTATGCAGCGGGCCTGACCATGCCCCTGGACAGCTCAGTGGGCCAGACCATGCCCCCCCAGAAGCAGAAGCGGGTGCATTTATGGTTGTCATAAATGCACCCACGTCTGCATTTATGACAGCCGCTGGCACATTTTACAGCTGACATAAATGTGCCTGCTTCCACTTCTGGGTGAAGCGGAGGCGGCAATGGGCCAGATGAAATGCTGTCACAGGCCTGGTCCAGCCTGTGGGCCATAGGTTGGGAACCCCTATCCTAGCAGATGATACCGCTTCTCTGGAAGTCTTGTTTCTTTTTGTTTTGGTCTTGTTAAAATCAACATCAAATCCTCACTTTTAATACATGTCTCATTTATTGGACCTCCTTACCCATCCCTTCAGATTGTTTCCAGCAAGACAAAATTAGACTTTTATATATTTAACTGACTTCAAGACTCGGCTGTGATTTCAGGACTGACAAGGAACAGCAGCCAGTTCGGCCCTTGCCTCAACCAGGGCTCATATCGTAATTAAAATATGCTGGGTCACTACATGTACATAGGAGAAAATCAAAGCAGTCCTTTTTTAATATATATATATATATATATATATATATATATATATATATATATATATATATATATATATATATATATATATATATATATATATATATATATATATATATATATATATATATATATATATATATATATATATATATATATATATATATATATATATATATATATATATATATATATATTTCAATAACATATAACATGCAACATGTAAAATATAGCCTTCCACCCACCAACATGCAACACTCAAAAATCTCATCCCCCCCCCCCGCCAGGTTAAATATTGCCTGGCCGCTCCCATTTAAGGAATGGGGAGGAGGAGGAGGGAGAGCCTATCCCTTCTATTCTAAATTCCTTCTTTCACTATTCCCCGTCTCCTTCTCTTATTTTTCCTCTATTTTAATTCTTTTGGTCCCTATTCTATTCATATTCCTAAATTGTTAACACTTTCTTGCCTGTGCCTATTTATATATTATTTTTACTTTTTGGCTTTTGGCTTTATCTTTGCACCAGACAATTCTGCATCCTTCTCTTCTCTTATTTCCCCTCCACTTCCATAACCCAAAGGTTTCTCCCTTTGTTTCTCCCTTGAATGGTTTCTCCCCTTTGCTTGATACTCCTCTTTCCCCTTTGATCCTTCTGAACCTTCTCCATAGAGATTTTCCCCAGTTTTTCCCAGTTTGGGTCTCCCATCTCTATAATTTTTAGTAATTCAAGTTGTCTCATTGCTCCCTTTGGGTCCTCTGCTCTAACCACCTTCCCATCATGAAATATCTTTAAGAAGATAGGGAAACCCCATTGATATCTTATATTACAATTAAACAAAATTTCAGTTATTGGCTTCATCTGTCTTCTCCATTGAATAGTCTCATTACTTAAATCATGATATACTTGTACTTTTACTTCTATCTTTAATGCAGAGTCACCATGCTTCCTTAAATAGTCAATTACTTGATCTTTTTTATAACCTGATAAAAAAGTAATTATATCTCTAGGGCGTTGACCTCTCTTGAAACAGACCTTAAAAATTGCTTCGATCTCTTCTTCTTTAATTGGGCCAGAGTCCAAAGCAAAGGTTTGTAACCATTTAACCACTACAATTTTTATATTGTCTTTATTCATGTCGGGGAAAAACTTAATCCTGATGTTTTTCTTTTTCAATTGATCCTGTAGCTTCACCAGTTGCTTAAATCTTTTGTCCATAGTATTTTCATGCCTTATTGCAATCTCCACCAAGTCCTTAACCTCTGACTCCAAAGTATTGGTTCTCATGTTTAATCCAGAAATTGATTTTTCCAGAGTTTGAACTTCCTCTCTGACCACCTCTTTAACAAACTGTTTAATTTCTTTGTTATCTTCATTAGATTTTGTAGTTATAAAGTCTTTTAATTCCAACAGAGTCAGATCTCCACTCGATTTTTCCTTTGTGGGTAGTCTTGCATCCATATTTTCAGATTCTTCTTTGTTTATTGGGCTGTCATCTGTGCTGACAAGATGTCTATATGCTTTATCAGATACAGTCTCTTTTTTCCAGACTCTCCTCTTCATTTATTTTGATCCACCACCGCTGCAGTAACTAAAAAAAGTCTCTTACTGTTGTCTCTCTTCCAGTACCTGATATTATTTGCTCAACAACTTGCAGCTATCAATAGTCCACAAATATTTTCCCACCAGCTACTAAGAGACTGCATTTTTATTTTAATTTACAACCACAAAGCTTTATCTTATCACAAAAAGCACCTAGCTTCATGCCAGCTCTGTTGGCTCAGCCCAATATGGCGGTTCCTCCCTCTGAAATTAGGATGGCAACAAAAAGAAACAGCTTTAGTGGATAAACTGTAAACTTTTCTGAACTAATCTTGTATGAAGCCTTTTCCTCCAAAATTGTATCAGAGGCAAAGAGGTGAAAAAGAAAGTCCTCACAGCAACAAAAGGGAGATGGCAGGTCTATTGCTTTAAAAGCCTTGCAGCCAAAGGCCCTCTGCTTCTTAGCACTTTTCTCTCCGGTATTTTTCAACAGAAGATTTATCAGCAAATAGTTTTTCAACAGGACCTTCAACACCTCCCACAGTACCTTATCATCCAAAAGACTGCAGTAGCTATCTTTTGGCAAGTTCCATGGTACTTTTAACCCAAATAGGACCTTTTTTCTTTGTCTGGAGAAGGAGATGACAGAAATCACTCCAACCAGCTCCAAAGCAGTCCTTAATCACGAATGACATTATTGTTTTCTGCAGAGTCTGCACTATTATGAAACACTGGTTTCCTTTTCTCCTTGTATCATCCCCCTCTTCCTCCTCAAATTAGTAACTCCATTCACTTCTCCCTTTTACGATGCCAGTAAATGTAGATTTCCTCTTCCTATGTTTATGGCTATTTTACTACATGACTAGTCCCAATAAACCGTTTAACAGGGAAGTATTTTATCTGGCATGAGTATTGCATTTGTACCTTGACATTGTACCTTATATAAAAGGCATTAAATACCCACACAATGTATTCTGAGAATGCTTAGCTTCATCGTTCTTCCCCCCCCGCTCCCATTTCCAAATTCTTCTGGTTGTCAGCAGTTTGAGACCCAAGCGCTGCATGACGGAATGAGCTCCTGTCACTGCCCCAGCTACTGCCAACCTAGCAGTTCGAAAGCAAGAAATTGTAAGTAGATAAATAGGTACCACTTTGATGAGAAGGTAAACAGTGCTCCATGCACGTTGGTGTTTAGTCATTCCTGCCACATGACCATGGAAACATCTGCAGAAGCAGACAACGCTGGCTCTTCAGCTTTGAAACAGAGATGAGCACTGAACCCTAGAGTCGGATACGACTGGCTTTCGAGCAAGGGCAACTTTTACTAATGTAGATATAATGTTCCGCCACAAATAGAACTCATTACAAAATCTGCGGGTTCACTCGGGTAGAATTGGACAATATCATCTCTCTGAATGATTTGTCAAAACAGACAAGAGCTAGGTTTATGTCTGATGTTGTGTTTGGTTTGTGGGCAAGTGGAGCAAACTACAGTTTAGGACAGGGGTGGGCAACCTATGGCCCATGGGCCAGACCCGGCCCGTGCTGCCACGCCACCAGAAGCAGACACATTTACATTTGACAAGGTGTGTTGTTTTTGCTTTCCATAGTTTAGTGTAACTTATTCTGGTTTAATATTTAGAGCTTGAGATGTGTGCAGAAAACTTTCCTCAATCTTAGCTAGCATCTAGGGCAGGGGTGGCCAACCTTTTCCCACCGCAGGCTTGACCACGCCCATGGACAGCTGAGAGGGCTGGACCATGCCACCCAGAAGCGGAAGCGAGCACATTTACAACTGTCATAAATTCACCCACTTCTGTGTTTATGACCGCCACGGGAGTGTTTGTGCATGCGTGTTCTACAGCTGACGTAAATGTGCCTGCTTCCACTTCTGGGTGCAGTGGAGGTGGTGATGGGCCAGATGGAATGGCGTTAGAAGCTGGGGCCAGGGATGGGGCCAGCCCGCAGGCTGTATGTTGATAACCCCTGATCTAGGGGGATTTGTGTCCATGAACTGGATGGGTTTGGTGCCATATTACTTTAGTTCATTCATTATTTGTGAGTGCCTCTCTGTGAATCTCTAAAGGGGAAATACCAGCCAAATAATATACTTTTTCAGTGCGGGTGTGGACTGTGGTAGGTTTCAGGCAGCCAGTAACAGTCGTGCATGATTCATTAAGACAGGAGTTCTCAACCTTTTAAAGCAGGGGACCAGGTCATGCTTCCTCAGACAGCTTTGGGAGCCAGACGGCCCTTTTGCCCTTCCTCCACCACATGGCACTTCCTGGTGTGGTGGAAGCGGGGGGGGGGGTACATGAAATGGTGCCATGGGCTGCATCTGACCCACGGGCTGCAGGTTGAGAATCCCTGCATTAAGAGCTACATCCACTTGTTTTGCATGCACTGATTTGAACCATACAACTTTAGCATTTTCTGCTGTGGAATAGCACAGGCACAAAACTGTTGTCCTTATTGTTTGTGGGTGTGCACCCCAGCCAGTTTCCTAAAGATATTATTTCTGGTGTCCACTATCTAGTTGATGTTTAGATCCTGTAGGTCCGAGTTCAATCCAGAGTGACTTCAAAGTATTTTGGGGTAGGGCAATGCTCCAAAATCTTGCTTTCCTGGTTTACTTAAGAGCTTCCTCTCTGATTCTCTGTTCTTTAAGGGGAAAACATAGACCTGTGTCTTTAAAGGGTTTGAAGAACTGGATATTTTGATGATTCAGCACATAGGCAGATATGCATAGTGTGTACTGTAGGCAGAACAGCTGTAATGCTTGCTGCAAGATTTTGGATTGCCCTGCTTGGAAAATTTTGATTTTCTTTTAAAACTACTAGGCCTAGCTGAGAGGAATACCACAATGGCAGCTTGGTTAATTCAGAACAGAAATTTCTATAAATATGTTAGTTCTGCTACTTCACAAGGGTCGAGGCAACCTTGTTATCTTGTACAACTGTTCCCAGGAATATCCCACACATCTCCAGGGAGGCTGAGATAAGAAATGGGTTTATTTACTGAACTATGATACTGAGAAAATGTGGCGTACAGTCTAATGACAGGAGAGAAAAGAAGACAAAGAGTTGTCAGCTTTTTTGCTTTCAACTCCGAACTTCAGTGGCCACCTCACCACAAACATCTGATTTGAAAATAAAAGTATGCTACCTGAGTATGAGGTGGAGACTGGTGGCTCACCTGAGGTGCTGAGAACAAAGTCTTTAGTGATCCTTGCTTGCAGGCATGGTGCATTTAGTTTGCACTTGAGTGGGGAACATTAATGAGGAATCATTGCATATACACTGTATATAGAGAGAGCACAGCTGACTCAAGCTATTTTGCTGCCTGACACAAAGGCGGAGATATCAAGCCTCTCTGGTCCCTCTATAAAGCATTAAACATGGAGAAACAAACTAGGATGTCATCAGAGCCTTCTTTTAAGATGGGTTCTGGGCCATCCCATCAGCCCTAGTGACTTTTGGCTAGGGCAGTGGTTCCCAACCTTTTTTTGGCCATGCCCCACCTAAGTATCTCTAAAATCCTGATACTCCCTGCCCCCCCGACATATGATTCTTATTATTCAAAAAGTGAACTCCTATTCATGTAAAACGGCCGAGTTTTACTTCCACTTCCGAGAGCGACGAGGGTGGCGCAGGCCAGATGAATCACAGTAAACCCCTTTGTGTGGATTCACGGGGGATTGGGCTTCTGGGAATTGAAGTCCAAGACCATCTGGAGTGCCAAGGTTCACCATCATGGGGCTAGGGTTTTCAGGGCAATTGCTTCTCTTCCTTGAAATCTGAGGAGCGCTGCCTGAAACGAAGAATTGAGGGCTTGTGATATCATGGAGTCGGGCTCTTGTGTCACTATTGCAAAATGTGAGCATGTCCTCCTGAAAGGAAGGGAAAAAAATAAGGGGGAAAGGGAAATAATCAAGAATATCGAAAAAGCTAGAAGATCAGGTTACCTGTGAAGGACTAATCCTGTCTGTGAGAATGTGGCCTTTAGTTGAAAACAGGTGCTCCTCTACCCCAGGAAAAAAAGGCTCACATGGAACCTAATTTATTGGCGCTTTCTTCTTTTTTCATGTCCAGGCCAGACATTAAACTGCCAAAGTGAAGCCACCTTCTTGGCTTTGCTGTTGGCCAAACATAAGTCTCATCGGTTCATGTCTCTGGCAGCAATCAGCAGACCAGCGAATGAGCCAGAATCTGTATCTCTTCACATGCACACAGCACATTGTTGTCTACCAGCAGAACCCCCACTTGAGCATGTTGGTCTTGCATTTAGGGATTCCAACCCTCTGCCTATTCAGGGTCCTCCAAGTGATGTAGGGGAGGTTGAGATCTTCAGCTATACCCTCCTTTAATGTTGTTCCTTGTCCAGTCAGCTCCTTCCTCCGATCTTCTAATCCGATGTTGCTCTTCTTGCAATTAATTTAGACGGCAAATATGTAAACTAAATAGTTCAATTGCTTCCAACATGTGAGAAAATGCATCCACTCTCACTTTAATATAATGTAATAATTAATTACATTAATCAACTATATAAAAATATAATACCCAATGATGACAGGTGATAGGTCAGACATAAATTACAAAACAATATCATCAAGCCTCAAACAAAGAAATCAAAAACATGTGTATCTCAGAGGGAGTGAAACTAAACACAAATCTTCCAAAGACTTCCTTAAAAAATGCTGGTTTAAGTTGCCTTTTTAAACCTTTGCAGTGGATTGTCTGAGGTGTAACAAAACAGAAATGTGCATAAATTTAGTTTCCAAGATGTTCTCCTCTTACCACAAACACTGTGATCCTGTAGTGCAGAACTTTAGAAGCTCCATTCTTTGCCAATCTTAGGTTGAACTCATCTCTCCACCTGAATCCCTAGTACTCTATAATGTGACAACATAGGTGCCCATTTTTCTCCTCTTGTAACTCCACAGCATAATACAGACGCTGGTGCTCAAGAGAGTGAAGTGGCACCTTTAGGTTCAATGAAGTAAGCAAACAAACAATCAGTGAAAATAACAGCAAAGGCCTTTATTAACTACTGACATGACAAGTTTGTAATGTTAGTATGACCCAGAGGAATAGACTCCAAAGTCTGAGTAAAAATCGCAGCTTTCCATGGCTCTTCTTATACCATATTTTCTGGAACACAGCCAGGTTAGATCATTGTTCAATTGTGATTTGCAGAAGTAGAAATGTAGTAATTAATCAATAAAAGTAGCTTCTACAGCACAAGCAATGCACAGGTAACTCAATAAAATACTTTCATGGCATAAGGATTTCCACTATTATCAAAGATGAACTTTTCCCAAGTTCATGACCAAGTTCACAATCTAATTAGCTTTACCTATGACTTCATCCTAATTCACTTTATAACTATTCTAGATAATTTCCTAGACCAGGGCTGCCCAAACTTTTATAGCCGGTGGCCGGTTCACAGTCCCTCTGGATGCTCGAGGGCTGGGCTATTTTTTCATTGGGATCTCCACCCACCTGGCCTCACTGCTACTAAACCTCACCACCATTGTTGCCGCCTCTCCTTCCAAAGACAAATGCAAAGGACAAATCAAACCCAACCAGAAAAGGAAGGAAGGAAGAGGGAAGGAAGGTTTGTCCTTTGTGTTTATCTTTGAAAGCAGCAAGTGGATGGTTGGAGTTCCATTTCCAAGTACTGAATGATGGAGTGAGCTCCTGTCTCTGCCTCAGCTCCTGCCAACCTAGAAAGCAAGAAATTGCAAGTAGATTAATAGGGAACACTTTGGTGGAAAGATAAACAGTGTTCCATGCACTCTGGTGTCTAGGCATGCCCTGCCTCATGTCCATGGAAATGTCTGCAAATGCAGACAGCGCTAGCTCTTTGTCTGTAAACTGAGATGAGCACTGAACCCTAGAGTCGGGTACGACATGTTTTTGAGCAAGGGTGATTTCTATCTTTATCAGACCTCCCCCTACCATTTCTGCATCATACATTAGTTTAGTGTATGAGAACCAAGACAATAGAAACAGCCGAAAGGTTGGCTTAACACATCTTTATTGCATGATGGTCCGGGGGAACATGTGGTAATGGCGGATGAACAGCTCAATATATACTGTGGCTATACATTTGAATGTGGCTCCTCGATAGCCCATTGGCTACTGTCTGCGTGACGTCATTCCCCGTCACGCCCTTCTTGTCCAGGTGAGGTGGTGGCGGGAATCTTCCCGCGCTGTAGGTCTTTGGGGAATTGGAACCATGTGAGCTGGACGCTCGCTATTGCCCCTAGTGGTCACTAGCTCACGTCCTGATACAGAAGGTTACAGTGTTACAGCTGGTGATTATTATATCCACTCATTCGAGTGTTACATTACTTAAAGGCACAATATTCCAAACACAACATCCCTCCCCCCTAGGATGAGACGAAGTCTCTCATCCAATATGGTTTATTGCAAGCGTGTTTTGGGTGCAAGGCTGGCTGGCTTGTCCCGGGGGCGCTATCACTTCTCTGTTCCCTGGTCTCTTGTCCTGCAATGGGAGAGGGAGACTCGTTAGTGACTCGCCGCGGTTCCGCGGTTTTCAGGGTAGGGGTAAACTCCATTGTGGGAAAACCGGGGGCACTGGGGGCTAACGAAAAACCCCGCTTCTCGCCTGGATGGGTGGGGGACCACTCCGAACCCCCCCGGTTTTGTAACTCAAGCTCAAAATCATCTTCTGGGGTATCTGTGGGGGTATCCCTCAGGTTATCTATGGGGACAAACTTATTCCCTTCCCCCCTTGGTGGGGACCACTGGCCCCCCTCTCCTCCCCCTTGGGCTGAATGGGTGGGGGAGAACCCTAACGTTGAATCCTGTTCCGCGCTGTCCGCGCTCTGGCTCCCGGAGACCCGGCATCGGAGTTGGTCCATGTGCCGCCTCCAGAGTAGACCTGTGCTGGTCTCTACGCAGTACGACACGGGACACGTTTGCCCAATGACTACTCCCGGAACCCAGGCTGGCCCTGCGCTAGCGTAGTTTCTGCAATGGACCGGGGCGCCTATTTCGAAACTCTTCGTGCCCGCTAACCCGATGTTCCTCCCAGTGTCTTCCACCCTTGTAGGGTCTAACCTGGTCAGTACCATAGTCAGTTTTCTGCGCATTAGGAGCTCTGCGGGCGAGTATCCTGACGCTAGGGGGGTTACCCTATATCCCAGCAAAAACTGGCATAACTGCAGGTTTAAATCCCCGGGGCCCATGCGCCTCAGCGCGTCTTTGGTGGTACGCACGAGGTGTTCTACCTGGCCATTTGTCGCCGGGTGGAAGGGTGCGGAGGTGATATGCCGGATGGCGTTGATGTCAATGAATGCCCTGAATTCAGCAGACGTGAAGCAACTAGCGTTATCGCTAACAAGCGTGTCGGGTATACCGAACGAACTGAACACCTTGCGCAATTGTTTAATGGTTGCGGCTGAGGAGGTGTTCGCAACTGGGATAACCTCTAACCACTTGGAATAAGCATCCACTATGAGGAGAAAAAGCGATCCTCTGAAAGGGCCCGCGAAGTCAATGTGCACGCGGGACCACGGCCCCTTTGCTGCATCCCATTCCCTGTGCGGAAGTCGAGCCTCTTCGGGCCGGGAGCTTTGGCAACTCTCGCAAGTGCCCACCATGTGCTCGATATCGGCGTCCAACTGGGGCCACCAGAAGTAGCTCCTGGCCAGTGCCTTGGAGCGGACAATCCCAGGGTGGCTGACGTGCAGCAGCTTAAGCACCCTTGCTCTCAGGGACTCAGGGACGACTACCCGCTGGCCCCACAGGAGGCAACCCCTCTCCATGGACAGTTCTAACTTTTCCCTAAAAAACGGGGCAAATACCGCCGCCAGGGAGGACGTTGGCCACACTTTCTGCACCCATGAACTAACCAGGGCCAATGTCTTGTCCCTGCCCGTTGCCTTGGCGATCTCTGCGGGCACTATGGGGGGTGAATCTAGGACCTGTATCATGAGCACTTGGTGGTCTTGTTCCACCTCACACATGTGGCTGCCCGTGTGGGGGAGGGGTGACCTCGACAGGGCGTCCGCATGGCTTATGTCCTTTCCAGGGCGATACACCAGCGCGTTCTGGTACGCGTTTAAAAAAATGGCCCACCTGAGCATCCTAGGGGACAGAATCTGTGGTGTGGGCTTGTCTGCGGTAAAAATGCCTAGCAGGGGCTTGTGGTCAGTCACAATGGTAAAGGGGCAGCCATAGAGGAAGTCGTGGAACTTCTTCGTCCCAGCAATTATCGCTAATGCCTCCCTGTCTGTCTGTGCGTAGTTACGCTCTGCCTTAGACAGGGACCTGGAGTAGAACGCCACCGGGGCCTCCCGCCCGTTTTCCAACATGTGGCACAGGACTGCCCCCACCCCCACTGGAGATGCATCACATACCAGAACCACTGGTTTCTTGGGGTCAAAATGGGTTAATATGGCGTCTGAGGATAAGAGTTGTTTCAGCTCATTGAATGCCCTCTCCTGGCTCTCGCCCCATTTCCACGCCTCGTCCTTTTTTAGTAACTTATGAAGCGGCTCTGCTACCGACGCCTTCCTAGGCAGGAAGGAATGGTAGAAGTTTAAGAGCCCCAGGAACGACTGCAATTCGGGCTTGGAGGCGGGGCGAGGAGCATTTTGAATGGTGGCCACCTTTGATTCGGAGGGTTTAATGCCTGCAGGGGTTACCCGGAAACCCAGGAACTCAACCTCTTTTGCGAAGAAGACGCATTTGTCTTTCCGCAACCTCAACCCCGCCTTTTCAAATACCGTCAGTACTTTGTCTAGCCTCTCAGCCAATTCTGACTCACTCCCCCCGTTATCAATACGTCGTCAAAATATGGCAAGACCCCCTCCAGACCCTTTAAGAGACGTTCCACTAGCGATTGGAAGATGCCTGGTGCCGAGTTCACGCCAAACTGTAGGTGCGTCACCTGGAACGCCCCCTTATGAGTGACTATCGTCTGTGCAGCAGCTGCAGCTGGGGTTACCAAGAGCTGCTGGTAAGCCTGCGCCAGGTCAAGCTTTGCAAAACACTTTTCCCCATGTAACCTGGCCAACAGGTGGCTGACTACCGGCACTGGATACGCATTTGGGCGTATCGCCTTATTAATGGTACATTTGTAATCAGCGCATATTCAAACCTCCCCGTTGGCCTTAAGCGCTGTTACAATCGGAGTTTCCCACTCCGCGGAATCAACAGGAACAAGGATCCCCTGGCCCACCAATTTGTCCAGTTCTGCCTCTATCTTGTCCTTAAGTGCAAAAGGCACTCTCCGTGGTTTGAGTCTTATTGGGCGGACCTCCGGGTCCAGGTCGAACGCAACTGGGGGCCCCTTGAATTTTCCGAGTCCCTTCTTGAACACTTCGGGATGCGCGTTACACACCTCCTGTATTGGGTCAGTCCCAAAGGCATGCACCCCCCCAATGAACAAACCCAGGGGCTTAAACCATTGAGTCCCGAGGAGGCAACAACTCCCCCCTTTGAGAACAACCAGGGGAAGTTCCGCGGCGTGTTGCTTGTATTGGATCTTGAATTTTCCAACCCCCAACACCGGAATGCTATTTCCCTGCACGTCCCGCAGCGTAGACCTCAGTGCTTTGAGCTTGGGCCGCACGTTGGGGGAAATTCCCAAAAACTCCCTCTGGGAAATGATGGAATATGAGAAACCCGAGTCTATCTCCATCTTAACGGGGACCCCTTGCACCAGTACCTCAACAAAATAACGTGGGTGTCCTAAGGACACGCTGTGGACTGCCGTGTCGTCGTTGCTGTCGTCGGAGATGCGGCCCACGCCATCCTACTTCCTCGAGGGCCGGAAGCCTTCCTGGTTTTTCGGTGAGCGGTCTGTTGAGCCTTTCTGGTCTCTGCGCCGCCGTCTGTAAACCTTGGCTATGTGGCCTCGGCGCCCGCAGTTGTGGCACTCGGCCTTCCTGAATGGGCACTTGATGCGGTCATGGGATGCCCCGCAGCCATCACAACGCTGGCCATCCTTCTGCACCTTCCGGATGTCCTCGTCCTCGCTGCTCTCCGTGGAGGAGTGTGGTGCCCACCTGGCCGCTTGCACTGAGCCCGCTGCCTTGTCGGGTTGTGGGGGCCTTGCTCTGAACCCCTTAACCCTGGCCCTCGTGGCTTCCGCCGCCTGCGCCTCCTTCACGACCTCTTGCAGCGTCGGGGGCGGCTCCTTGTTCATCAGCTTTTGCTGAACCTCCTCATCCCACAGGCCGCACAGCATGCGGTCCCTGAGGGCGATTTCCAGGTTCTCCCACTTGCATGGGCCGGCGGCCAAACGGAGGGCCGCTGCAAAGGCAGCCACGGATTCACCAGGTACCTGGACTCTCTTCCAGAACACGTCCCGAGCCGAAAACATTGAAACCGAGGGTTGGAAATGGTCGCGCATCGCTTTCAGGAGCTGCTTGACCAGCACTTCGTTCACCTTCTTCGGAGACACCAGGTCCACCAATACCTTCATGGCGGGGAACCCGAGCATCCTGATGAGAATGGCCCTCTTCTTCCCCTTGTCTGAGATGTCGGACACGCTTTGGAAGTCCATCTCGAACAGCTCCCATTCTTCCGGTTTGTTGATGTTGAAACCGGCCTGCGTTGTCTTGATTCCGTGGGGATCCATGATCCCATCCTCGTCGCCAATTTAGTGTATGAGAACCAAGACAATAGAAACAGCCGAAAGGTTGGCTTAACACATCTTTATTGCATGATGGTCCGGGGGAACATGTGGTAATGGCGGATGAACAGCTCAATATATACTGTGGCTATACATTTGAATGTGGCTCCTCGATAGCCCATTGGCTACTGTCTGCGTGACGTCGTTCCCCGTCATGCCCTTCTTGTCCAGGTGAGGTGGTGGCGGGAATCTTCCCGCGCTGTAGGTATTTGGGGAATTGGAACCATGTGAGCTGGGCGCTCGCTATTGCCCCTAGTGGTCACTAGCTCGCGTCCTGATACAGAAGGTTACAGTGTTACAGCTGGTGGTTATTATATCCACTCATTCGAGTGTTACATTACTTAAAGGCACAATATTCCAAACACAACAATTAGCCCAGCCCACCTTTTAAAAACACCCAAGCTCAAAGTTGTCATTACATCTTGGAGCCATGCGTTCCAAAACTCCATTGGCTCTTGGGTGGAAAAGAAATTTCCTTCTTCAATTCCCCAAACTTTGCTGACCCCATTTCATTGCTGGTCTCCCCTACTGTCTCTACCCTGTGTAGAATTGCAAAAGCTCAACCACATTTCTCCTAAGAAAAACATCCAGACATCCTGATGTTTATCAAGATTGCTTTTACATGCATTTGCTTCCATTTTAATCAAATTATAGTTCATTCCCTGTTAACAATCTTAAACATTTTTTTAAAAAAGGTAATGAAAAACAACATAAAAAGCACATTGCATTTTAAAATTCTTTGCAACTAATCAGTAGTAGAAAAAAATGCTTTTCAAATAGATTTATCTTCAAAAAATTGCTTTCAACGAGTAACTGGGAAAATTCCTGTTAAAAGGTAGTGTTCCAAATTCTGAAGGTAATGGACTTTGAAAAATTTTAAGATTTTTTTCCACCTGGGGAGAAATGACTCAGCAACCGTCTCTGCTCTAGCTCCTGCCAACCTAACAGTTTGAAAGCAAGACATTGCAAGTACAGTATGGTAAATAAATAGGTACCACTTTGGTTGGAAGCTAAACAGCATTCCATGCACTTCGGTGTCTAGGCATGCCTGTCGCATGTCCACGGAAACGTCTTCAAACGTAGACAGCGCTGGCTCTTCGGCTATAAACTGAAATGAGCACTGAATCCTAGAATCGGATACGACTGGCTTTTGAGCAAGGGTGACCTTAAAGGGGAAAGGAAGACTGGCTTGGGAAAAGGTGGCTCCCACTGGAGTTGCTATACTTTTGGGGCCCCAGCCTGGGAGGCAGCAGGAGTAGGATCCCCAATGGCGCCAGCGTGGGCCGGGAGGCGGCGGGAATGGGTGGTTGCAGACACGTTTGTGAATGCTCGGGTGTATTTGCAAGCACTCCTGGGAGCAGCGCGGATGCGTTTGCACATTGGTGGGTTATTCCCCATCCACTTCTGGGAGTGGGGCCAGAGGAATTGGCGCTGTGGGCCAGATATGTCCCACAGGCCGTAGTTTGGGCACCCCTGTCCTAGACTATAGTTAGTGGGTTTATTGAATATAACAAATAACACAATGAGGTAATACAAAGAGTAATTATGAAACATAGTGACAATCAGTTGCTTTTAGTTGGCTAGACATCTCAAATTGTCATCTCTTCCTTATGGCTATTTGGTCACTTTAGAGTAAATGACAATGTTTCTTCTATAGCTGGTGGCATCACTTCTTAACTTTTTACAACTTTTAATTATTGTGAACCCTTGACCTCTTCAAGAGAACATCAGCAGAGTCTTGTACATGTCACAGGAAAAATTGTAATAGTGAGTCTATCTAGCCCTTTATTGTTAGCTCTGTCTGGCAGCTGATTTCCAGGGCTTCAGGTGGGATTCTCTCTGGTCCTACCTGGAGATGCCAAGAATTGGAGAGTGATGGCTAATCTTTGCACTCCAGGTGTTCTGGAACTTCAATTCCCAGAAGCCCTGATCAGCAGAGAGTGCTGACTTGGGCGTCTGGTAATTGACGTCCAAGAACACCTGGGGTGCCAAGGTTAGCCATCACAGATCTAGGATAATTCTGCATGCGAATGCCCCATGGCACCTCTCCAAATTCTTCTTCCCTTACACACATATCATCTGTTTCAGTTTGTTTGCCTTTCTCCCCAGTCCTTCCCACAATCCATATACACGCATTCACAAAATGTGTGAGATATCCCAGAACAGTAAGACTGTTGATCCTTGCCAATGTAATCATAGAAGTTGAGCAGTCTCATAAGTTGTTATGTCATTGCTATTTCTTTATTCCTTGGAAGCATTTATCATTATCATCCGCAGCCTTCCCAGAATGGTGACCTCACTCCATTCCAGAATCAGGTCGGGGGCAAACTGGAGACTTCTCAAAACACCAAAGATAAAGATGCTGCTCCTTATACCTGGGCCAATTAACATGCATCGAAGCAGTGACACTTCTTATCCATTACTGTCTTTTTGCACAAGCTGAACTCTAATTCACCCTCACTATCATCTGCAATTTGGATCTTAGCCAGATCCATGTCTTTTCCTCTTTGCTTGCTACAAGGGAAGTGTTTTGCAAAGTTTAGAGTAGCATTAAAGTTCTTACTTTAGTAACTGTCTGTGAAGAAGTAATAGGAACAGGATGCTGTCAAGTCCATTAGAACCAAGGGTGACACTTGCAGGGCTTTCCTCTCCCTTGCTTGAATGCCAGTTGTAGCTGACTCTAGGCGTTAGTGCTCATCAAAGTTTACAGCCAAAGAGCCAGAGCTGTCTATGTCTGCAGACGTTTCCCTAGTCATGTGGCAGAAATTACTAGATGCCAGAGCACATGGAATGTTGTTACCTTTCCCGACAAAGCAGTACAGTAATACCTCATACAAAGTCCACTTCGTCCAACATCAAATTCATACAACATCGCCTAATTCCTTGAAAAAAGTTGCCTCATACAAAGTTTTTGTATGAGGCATTGGGGTTTTCCCCAGGTTGTATTGTGCCTGGGCAGTATAAAAGGCAGAACGCATGCGTGCATTGCCTTTTGTGGGTTTTGCCCAAGGCGAAGAGTGTTTAGGAGTGGTTTTGAGTGCGATTTTGGATTTTTTGGATTTTTTCATCAGAAACTTTAGAAGCATTCCTGGGATTTTTGCAGCATTCTTCAAGTTCTTGGACAATGAGGGTTGTAATGTATTTAGCCTTTAGACAATGGTTTCTTAAAGTTCTGTCAGTTTCCTGTCTGTTTCCTTGACTTTGCCCTGAAGTCTGTGCTGTTACAGTACAATGTATCTCTATGGAAACGACGTTGTATGAGGCATCGCGGCAAGGATTTGGACGTTGTATGAGGCATCGCGGCAAGGATTTGGACGTTGTATGAGGTATCGCGGCTAGGATTTTGCATGCCTCATACAAAGTCCAAATCCGTAAAAAGTCCAAACTTGTGGAACCAAGTTTGGATGTTGTATGAGGTATCACTGTACCTATTTATCTACTTGCAATTTCTTGCTTTCAAACAGCTAGGTTGGCTGTGACAAATGACGGAAGCTCACTCTGCTGTGCAGCACTCGGGTCTCAACCTGCCGACCTTCCGGTCATCAAGCCCAGTGTTTTAACCACTTGGAAGCCCTCAGTTTAATTTACAGTTGAGTATTAATAATTTCATGTCAGAAATTATTCTGAGTTGAAAGGATTTTTACGGAAGAAACTTTGCTTAGGGGACGCCCAAATGAGGCTTCTTTCATGTTGCCTAGAGCTGGGACAGAGACGGGCGCTCAATCCATCATGCAGTACCCGGGTCTCAAACTGCCGACTTGCCAGCCTTCCAGCTAACAAGGCGAGCTTCTTAACCACTGAGCCACCACCACAGCCCCTTTACACTTAAGTGAAATGACTGCACACCAGACAGCAGCAGGCAGGGTATGGGACCAGACCTTTCACCTTGCTCAGCTTTTCAAATCCACTCTTTCCTGAATACCTGATTAGAGCTTCCATCTTGATGTAATCTTAGCAGGGTTTGTACTTAATATGTTAGTTACACGTAACACCGCTATTCATTACATTCTTTGAGTAAGAAAGGACAATGCCATTTGAGTTTGAGTTTGAAGTTTAATTTATATACCGCTTTTTCAACCCAACGGGTGACTCAAAGCGGTTTCACAAGGATAACAAAATAACAATGTCCTGTCTTTCAAAAATGAACCCCCCACAACCATATTATTATTAGTTCACATGTCATAAGTCTTTGTCTTCCTCAGAGAAAGCTGGATTCGACACCTGTATTGCGAGAGCATGCGGTTTGGTTGATAGTTATTGATAGCGGCCTCAATGCAACCTAGCAGAGCTTCTGACACAATCATTTTTTCATAATGATGTTTGTGTCATAAAAGAAAAACAATTTGTGCTTGGCACAGTCTGTGCCAAGTCTTAATGTCCTTCTGCTCAAAACCACATTAATGATGTGTTTAATTAATCCATTGGTCATGTGAAGTCTCTCCCCCCCCCCCATCTTACAATCAGAGCTTTTCATGATGGGGGATATTCGGTGATGTGTTGTTTTAACCAGAGTTTGTTTGTTTAGACTATAAGTCCTAGAATTCCATAACTATTTAAAATTAAAACTGTATTTTTGTTCTTTACATTTCTTTTTTAAAATCTGGATTTCTCAAAAATAAGAACAACCCAAAAGTAACCCACTGAAAACTGTCCCACCCTCCAATAAATTATTGAGCTGTGACACTGTCTAGTACAGTGTTTCTCAACCTTCAGTTTTTGGACTTCAGTTCCCAGAAGCCAAAGTCAAATTCCCCAAAGCACTGGTCAGCTAATGCACTGACTTAGGCTTCTGGGAATTGAAGTCTCCCTGTGGGACGTGGGCCCCACTTTGGGAACCACTACTCTGGTATGTCAGCCCGAAGGTCCGTAAATGAGACTTGAGAGACATCTGGAATATCATTATTGCCATGGCTCCTAAGCCGTGGGTTGCCTGTTTTTACCAAGAGGTTGGCAGTAATGAATGACTTTTAAAAAGGTTATTGAAAAGGGAATGATCTAAGCCCATGATGGCGAACCTTGGCACTCCAGATGTTCTTGGACTTCAATTCCCAGAAGCCCAAGCACCCTGTGAATCCACGCAAATGGGTTTACTGCGATTCATCCGGCCCGCACTGCCCTTGTCGCTCCCGGAAGCGGAAGTAAAACGCGCCTGTACTGTGGATACTTCAAAACATCATGAATATGATTAAGTCTCTTGAGTCTTCACAGCTTAAATGCATGGGTTGAAGCAGAAATCCCTCAGTTAATCTTTCTGAAACCATGCCTGTCAGTTGGGAAGAATTTACAGAGTATTATCCTATCTCCCAACCATGAACCATAGAGCAAGTCCAATAAGAGAACATGAATTATAGTATCAAAGGCCACTAAGAATTTAAACACCAACTACAAGGTCTCATACCTCTGTTTCCCTTTGATAGAAGGCATCATTAAAATGACCAAGACTTCATGTCAATCTGTGGCCTAAACCCGATCTGGGATTGTTAACTCATTTTATCCAGCAGAAATTCCACTTAATTCATGGTTTCTTCAGAACTTTGACTGAAAAGTTGCTATTTGACCCAATTATGATTTTCAAGAGGTACTCTTATGAACAGTTCCTTCCAAATGGTTGGGACCACTCACTGTTTGAGACTCACATTGATCATCTACTACAGGGGTGTCCTACTGGGTCTACTGGGTCTTTCCAGCCAACCTCCTTTCATCTTGGTGTGATACACTTCATTGGCAAAGTTTGAAGGAGAAGAGGTAGCTGGTGCTTTGTAAAATTCTTCTTGCCATAGAAAGGGAATACAGTATTAGAGACAGGTACCTAGACCAAGACTCTTTCTCTTACTTCCTATTTTGTCAGCTGTAATACAGCTTCATGCTTGTAGCATTTGAGAACCATATGTATTGCTGTCCAAAATGCTGTTACTCATTCTCACATCTGTATCTCCCACAGCTTCCACCAATTGTGATTAATAAAGCCTGTCTTTTTTTCTGGTGTGCCAAGGTGCACAATGGATGATGTTCAATGAGATACACAAACATCAACCTTTAACTAGTGGCAATCTATTGCTGAGATTTACGTTATTGGACTTATGCCTCTGTGTGCATGTGTGTGTGTAAGGTAAAAGGTAAAGGTCATCTTTGCTCGAAAGCCAGTCATATCCGACTCTAGGGTTCAGTGCTCACCCCTGTTTATAGCCAAAGCGCTAGCACTGTCTGCGTATGCAGATGTTTGCATGGACATGTGGCAGGTATGACTAGACACCAGAGTGCACAGAATGCTGTTTACCTTCCCACTGAAGTGGTACCTATTTATTGACTTGCAATTTCTTGCTTTCAAACTGCTAGGTTGGCAGAAGCTGGGACAGAGATGGGAGCTCACCCTGTCATGCAGCACTCGGGTCTTGAATTGCTGACCTGCCGACCTTCCAGTCATCAAGTTCAGCATCTTAGTCACTAAGCCACTGCAGTCTCTTATGTGTGTGTGTGTATGATGCAATAATAAATGCAAGTCATATATGTTAATAAATGCATAGGGTCATCAACTAATCTATTAATATGTAGATGGTAATCACAGACCACATTGTTCTTTTTTGATTGGGAAGCTGAGCAGGGTTGACCATGGTTTGCTTTCAGGTGGGTGGGGGGCACAACTAATGTTTCTTGGTAAACCTAGGGAAGGAATTCTGCCTGAAGTGAAAGAGGGAAACTGCCAGTCGGAGATGACAATTCCAGGTGAGATGGAGGAGGGGCTGAGCTCAGTATAAGGTGGCTTCCTATATACAGTATAACCGTACTGACTTAAAGAGGTTTGTGTGGGTTTTAGAAATTCATGTAGTGGGGATTATTGGGGGAAGGGGGGGGGAGTTGGCACATTTTCCTTGCAGATCACAAGGGTAAATTTTTGAGTGCTGCCCAGAAACCAGTCATTTCTCTTGAGTTTCAGCTACTGTCATATCATATCCATCATGTCAATTTTTATTTCCAAGTGCCAGTCACTGCACAAGAGAACTTCAGAAACGAAATACTACGTGCGGTGATATCGAAATGGGGATTAGCTCCATCGGATGAATGCCTCTGTTGTGCTGGGAGCATGCTATCCGTGCTCTGTGGCTGCTGCTTTTAAACAAGTCCGACTCTGAGGACCTCTTGCCAGACAGGCTCTGGAGTGGTGATTAATTTTTTTGTTTCTTAAGATAATATTGAGGACAGGTTTTGGATGCAATCTTCTTCCTCCCCCCCCCCCCCACGGCCAGATGTGAAACTGCCCAAATGAAGCCACATTTGGGCGATTTCATTCTGTAGTTCCTTTTGCCTGACCTAGTGTGAGGAAGATTAGCTGGCACAAGGTGGCCATTATCAGGGTACGCCTGGTTGTGGTTCAAAAATACTACAATCTTTGAGAAGGTTCTTTCTGTGTAAGCTTATATCCTGGAAGAGAGTCTAAATTGGGGATGAAACCAGTAAAAGTGTAAAAGCAAAAATGAACAGGCTGGCTTTTTCTCCACCTGTCCCACGACACTCGATACTTTAATGCAGAAGTGGCTAATATGTTAAACAACAGGATTTTGGCCACTGTGTTATTGGTTACCAACACCTTGCATTGTCATTACAAGCATGCTAAAAAAGAAGAAGGGAGATCTTTCCTAGTAACAGCAAATTTTGGGGGGGAAATCACCCCAAATGTCTATTAAAATTCCTTTTAGTAGTGATACGTGAAAGCAACTACCAAACATTACTAATGGCATGTAAAAGTAATTATATTATTTTTACTGTAACATTGTAACTGCTTGTTACATTACTTGCTATCTTCTAATTCCAAAGCATACTTTAAAAGCAGAGGTTCGCAACCTACGGCCCACAGGCTGGACCTGGCCTGCGGTGGCAAATCATCTGGTCCAAGGCAACTACCCGAGAAGCCGAAACGGACACATTTACAACAGCCATAAACATGCCCGTGCATGCGCAAATGCACCCTGTCATGGTTGACAGCAGGGGACAACTGTGTGTGTGACCCGCTCAGCTGTCTCAGGGGGCGTGGTCCGGTACATGGTTTAAAAAGGTTGAGAACCCCTGTTTTAAAGGATCAGAACACTCTTGAAACATAAGATAGGAATAGAGGAAGCAACCTTAGGCTGAATTAGACCATTGGTGTACCTACCCCAGGGTCTCCCAACATGGTCAGGCAGTGTCTCTCCAGAGTGTCCATGACAATAGGCCCTGGAGGAAAGCTATGATTTAGTGGTAGTTTATCTACTTTGCTTGTGAAAGATTCCACTTCCAATTCATCTGACTTCCATTTTTAAAAAAAGAGTGCTTAGCATGGCTGGGAAAGTCACCAGAGAGCTGAAGAAAAACCACCGTTTTGAGTTATATGGTTCAAAGTGATGCAAAAATAGTTTTTCTAGATTCATATTATGGAGACAGGACTTTACCAGTGCAGCCAGATCCTAAATAGCTCTTGTTTTTTCTCTCTGCAGTTCCCTTGTCCTAATATTTTTGGGGAAAATTGTGTGTATGTGTGTACATCCACACCTGGTGAATTGCTGTCTGCTGCACATTGCTCAGTGCCATACCTGTCAACCTTCCCGGATTGGCCGAGATTTCATGGTTTTCGGCGCCAATTTGCGCCATTTCCTGCCCCGCGCTGCCGAAACTCTGGAATTTAGCAAGCGGGGGGAAGGAGGTACTGCACAGCCCTTCTGCGCAGGTCGCCTTCTACGCAAGCGGCGTAGCCTTCTACGCATGCGTAGAAGGATTTTACACTTGCGTAGCCCCATTCTACACATGCGTAGAAGGCTACGCCGCTTGCATACACATGCGTAGAAGGGTTTTACGCTTGCGTAGCCCCGTTCTACGCATGCGTAGAAGGCAACCTGCACAGAACCATTTGCGCAGGTCCCGTATTTTCCGGAGCCGCAGTTGACAGGTATGCTCAGTGCTTGCCTGGTGTACAGTAGCACAGAAGTTACCAGAAAAAAGAGATTGTGATCCTATCCAAGTAACCATAGGGCTAAATCCAATTGTCATTCCCCCAAACAGAATAAGCACATTGACCCAATAGGATTTTTGTAAGTCCCATTGATTCTTTTTGAGCCTCCCAAAACCTTTTCTTGCCCGTTCTCTCCACCTTGAGGCTCCATTGTCCTTAAATTTGAGGGTACCATTTAAAAGGCACTTGCTTTTAGCTTTATTTCTTGTTCTTTCTGAACCCCCTGATAACATTCTTCTCTTCCATGGGGGAAGTCTCAAACCATGAATACGAAACCCTTGTCATAAATTCCCAACCTCAAATTACAGCTGCTTGTATGGCCCACCCAAAGAGTGTGAGAGTAATTTAAGGGGGAAACACCTCTCGTGTAGATAGTGGAGCTTGAAAAGAGACAGGACAAAGCTGGTTTTGTTTGGAAATTGGTGGTGGTGGTGCATTTAAATAAAGATGTGGAGAGCCAGGTAGCATTTGACTTTGCGGGAGGCTGCTGAAAGATGTCTTAATTGGGCTTCTGATGGGAGGAACATGCATTAAGGTTCAACTCTCCTGTAGAGACAATTAAGCCTTCAAAGCACAAAAGGCAGTATTCTGGGTGGATTTCATGCAATATATGAAAGACAATCATTCCACTGGATTTCAAAAGAGTGTGTGTGCATGCGTGCATGTGTGCACGCGTGTGTGAGAGAGAGAGAGTTGGGAAACCATTGGGTCAACCTCCTCCAAATCTGGCAACCTTCCTTATGTGATTAAACATGACCAGAAAGGAGGACAAAAGCATTCAAAAATCATTAGTTGATTTATATATTGCTGTTGTTCAGTTGCATAGTTGAGTCTGACCCTTTGCGACCCCATGGACCACTGCACACCAGGTACCACTATCCTCCACCATCTTTTGCAGCCCACTCAGCTCTACACCCATTGCATCAACAATGCCATCAAGCCATCTCATCCTTTGCTGCCCCCTTCTCCTTTTGCCTTCAGTCTTTCCCAGCATCAAGGCTCTTGATTTTAATTTTTATAAACAGGATTCTCCTTGTATCCTTAGAGTAGCCTTTCTTGACCTACTGCCCTCAAGATGTATTCAGTTATGACCTTTGTCATAGTAAAGACTGGAATATCTGGGGTCATGTGGGGGCACTGAGTCCTCTCTGGGTTTTATTCCAAAGATCTCAGCAGCTGTCCATGGTGCTGAAACCAGGCATCAAAGTGGTTTCAGCACCTTGGACAGCTCCTTTAAAATTCAAATTAAATGTGGAGTGGATCTATCCCTCTGACAACAGAGTGACTGGCCTCCATTGTCTAATGACTTTTAACCAGTAGCATTGGTGGTCATGCTTGTTGGAGGTACTGGGTGTCCCAGTCCAGCATGCCAGAGAGCACCAGGTTGAGCATAATACTGACTTAGACTAAAGCACAATGACAGAGACCAGAGTAATTCCTGATTATCCAGAACTATTTATAAATATTAGAGCAGAATGTCTGTTTGAGATTTTTGCTACGGCTCCATATTGAAAGTGTGCTTAAATGCCAATGGAAAGGTCACAGTGCAGCATTAAGCCCTTTTTAAATATCAAGCAGAGATCCCGCTCTCCTCCTGAGAAAAAGACAGAATTCCACATACATTTGAAATTCCTGAGGCTGCATAATCTTGTGGTGCTCAGCTCTCAAGCAGAGCATGGCAAACAAAAATTCAAGAAGACGCGTCAAATGATCATCAGGTATGAAATAGTCACTGGATAAATATGGAGCTGGTCAACCAAATCTCCACTCTGACAAGCAAGGGAAAGTACAGTAGAATTTTCGAATCATGCATGATCCAGGAGGATTGGATCATATCTTTGTTGGATCATGAAAATAGAGAGGTGTATGAGTCTTCAAGGACTTTTTGATGACCTGAGCATTACAGATTTTGGGAAGAGAGGGGTGGGATGGGGGAGTCAAGGAATCATCATGGCTACATGTTATATTAGAGGTTCTGTAGTTAAGCTATAAGTAAGCTAAAGTTCCAAAACAGAAGCCACAAAAATCAGCTTCAACTATAGTGACACCAGGTTTCACCTTAGAGTAGGGGTCCACAACCTAAAGTACATGGGCCAAACCTGGCCCCCGATACCATTCCATCCAGCTCAAGCTGGCTTGAGACTCAATATCAAGAAAACCAAGATAATGGCAACAGGCCCCATCAGTTCCTGGAAAATAGACGGGGAAGAAGTAGAAGCAGTGACAGATTTTACTTTCTTAGGATCAAAGATCACTGCAGATGGGGATTGTAGCCATGAAATAAAAAGGCGACTGATTCTTGGGAGACAAGCGATGAGAAACCTGGGGAACATAGTGAAAAGCAGAGACATCACCTTGAAAACAAAAATTAGAATAGTCAAAGCAATGGTTTTCCCAGTAGTAATGTATGGATGTGAGAGCTGGACAATTAGGAAGGCTGAGCGTAGAAGAATAGATGCCTTTGAGATGTGGTGTTGGAGGAGGGTTTTGAGAGTCCCCTGGACAGCGAGGAGAACAAATAGGTCAATCTTAGAAGAAATTAACCCTGACTGCTCATTGGAAGGTCAAATAGTAAAGATGAAGCTAAAGTACTTTGGACATCAAATGAGAAGGGAGGATTCACTTGAGAAGGCATTGATGTTGGGAAAGGTGGAGGGCAAAAGAAGAAGGGGGAGGCCAAGGATGAGATGGCTAGATGGCATTGTAGACACAATGGGCACAGAGCTGGGAGGGCTGAGGGGGATGGTGGAGGACAGAGGCGCCTGGAGGAAAATGGTCCATGGGGTCGCAAAGGGTCGGAGTCGACTGTGCGACTGAACAACAACATGGTGGCAACCCCTGAAGAGGAAGCGGAAGAGGAAGCGGACACATTTACAACAGCTGTAACTGCACCCATGCAAACGCACCCGCCACGGTTTATGGCAGTATTTGAGGCAGGGGGAAACCATATGTCAGGCCTGCTCAGCTGTCTGAGGAAGAGTTGTCTGGTCCATGGCATGAAATGGTTGAGAACCCTTGTATGTAGAATCCATTTTCTCTCTTCCGTAGATAAAGGGCCGACCTGTCAACATCCTGTTGCCTTTTGTTGAAGGACATGGCTCCACATTACCTCTGAGCATGCAGTTGAAGATGATTCTTGAAGTTCCCAATATCCAGCAAGGATCTTTAGTTTAGGTATGGATACTACACAACTAGCTAGAGTGATTTTAGATGCCGCTGGCTTACTGGTTAAGACCCTAAGCTTGATGACCGGAAGGTTGGCAGGTCAGCAATCTGAGACCTGAGTGCTGTGCGATGGAATGAGCACTCACCATCTGTCCCAGCTCCTGCCAACCTAGCAGTTCAAAAAAAAAATGCAAATAGATAAATAGGTACTGCTTTGGCTGGAAAGGTAACAGTGTTCTGTGGACTCCGGCATCCTGCCATGCCTGCCATATGCCCCTGGAAATATCTGCATACTCAGACAGCACTGGCTCTTTGGCTATGAACAGAAATGACCCCCTAGAACTGGACACGACTGGCTTTTGAGCAAGGGAGACTTTTACCTTTTTAAGAATGACATTCGTACTTTCCTCTTCTTACCCCATCCCAACCAACTCTGCAACTGCCAGCCCAATGAAGAGTCCTAGAAGATGCATTCTGATCCAATAAAAGAACTATTATTTACGACTGTACAGTACTCCTTTTTTCATGCATGATGCTTACTCAGTCCTGCCAAACCTAAAGATAATGGCCCTGAGCCTGCTCAGATATATGACAATGGAGAGGTCCATGCTCAGCCTCAAGACTTTTGGGGATGTACCACTATAGCAAGAGGGGTCTTTTTGTGGGGTCTTGGTTCTCTACTGGTCTTCTCTTTTTATTGTAGAAGACAAAAGAAGGGAGAATTGCCATTTCAGAAGCTGTGGTTCGCCTTCCTGCCTTGGGCAGCTCCTTTAAAAGGACTCTCCTGTTTATCCAAACTACTAGTAATGGATGTCCAGCCACTCCTAGGTTTTGCTTTCCCTATATATATATATATTTTGGGGGGGGGGGCTAGGGTTTTCAGAAAAGAGCCCCCTGGTAAAACAGCTGACCTCTTCACTAGGGGCACACAATGTACACTTTGAATGACAAAAAAGACACCATTCTTAAAGAGAGAGTAAGATACAAGATTTTAAAAAAAAACAGGTTATGCAAGCATTTTATTAGCTGGTGTGAAAACCTGTCTGATATCCGTATGAGAAATACCGTGAGCAATCCAGTCCATGCAAATTGTCAATGTTACGGTAAGGATGGGGTAATGGCTGGAATTATTCAATATGACATTCTTAGCAGGCACCTTGTTAGATGGCAAAGTTACATGAAACATTTGTTAACTGAAAGCAGCCCATCTGGTCCCCACTGTAATCCATCCCCTTCAAGCTATTTAAACATTCTGCCAAGTACAACAGAGCAATATTCCGGGATAAAATACGGAGGGTTGAGAAGACAGAAAAGACTGTCTAGAGTTATCATTATAACGTGGAACCAGTCGTGTGTTAATCTCAAAGAGGGCTTTAGGAAATATGTTTTCTCCACTCTTCCACCTTCTCTCTTTGCCTAGATCCATGATGGTGAACCTTGGCACTCCAGATGTTCTTAGACTTCAATTCCCAGAAGCCCAAGCACCCTGTGAAGCCACACGAATGGGTTTACTGCGATTCATCCAGTCCACACTGCCCTTGTCGCTCCCCGTACGGGTGCGTTTTACTTCTGCTTCCGGGAGCAACGGGGGCGGTGTGGGCTGGATGAATCGCAGTAAACCCATTCGTGTGGATTCACAGGGTGCTTGGGCTTCTGGGAATTGAAGTCCAAGAACATCTGGAGTACCAAGGTTTGCCATCACGGGCCTAGATCAACAGTACTGTATGTAACCAAGGATTTTCTTTGGACTACATATACTGTATCATAATCCCTTACCATATCCATTTATGCTGGTTAGGTCTGATGGGAAATGTAGGTCCCAAATTATCTGGAAGTCATAATTACAAGAGCCCTCATGGCACAGTGTTTAAACTGCTGGAGAGTAGCCAAAACTGCTGTTGTTGTGAGTTCAGTCCTGATGGGAACCAAGGTTGACTCGGCCTTTCATTCTTCCAAGGTTGGTAAAACGAGTACCCATCGTGTTGGGGGCAAAATGCTAATTACCTTGAAAAATGCCCAGGGAGTGCATTAAGTGCCATGGAATGGTATATAAGTGTAATTGCCATTGCTAATCACCCTACCCTATTCTACATCAAGGAAGTTCAACCTTTTTAAAGATAACCTAAGGCTAAATGCAGAGGTGAGGGAAGGTAATTTTTAGATTCTAGCTCACAGAATCCTCTCAATCACCTTGATGAATGGCACATTCTGGAAGCTGAAATTCTAGAAAAAGTAACTTACTCATCTTTGGCCAAATGAAATGCCAGAGGGTGGCTTTGGGTGTGCGCATACATCCATTCTTTCTCTATCCAACTCCCTGACCTCAGCATGTGGTGCTAGGGTGGTTTAAGTCTATATCATTCCTATATAACAGGGGTTTGCAACCTACATCCAGTGGGCCGGGGCCGGCCCATGACTGCAAATCACCCGGCCCATGGCAATGACCCCAGAAGCAGAAGCAGACACATTGATGACAGCCATAAATGTGCCTGTGCATGTGCAAACGAGCCTGTGCATGTGCAAACGTGCCTGCTATGGTTTATGGTGGGGGAAAACCATGTGCCTGGCCTGCTTAGCTGTCTGAGGGAGTGTGGTCCAGCCTGTGGCACAAAAACATTGAGCACCCCTGCCATATAAGGTAAAGGTCTCCCTTGATTGAAAGCCAGTTGTGTCCAACTCTAGAGGGGGATTCTCATCTCCATTTACAGCCAAAAAGCCAGTGCTCTCTGCATCTGTAGATGTTTTTATGGTCATGTGGAAGGCATGACTGCACACCAGAGCACAGGGAATATGGTTACCTTTCCCACCAAATCAGTACCTATTTATCTACCTGCAATTTCTTGCTTTCAAACTGCTAGGTTGGTAGGAGCTGGGACAAATGACAGGAGCTCACCTGGGTCTCAAACTGCTGACTTGCTGACATATCCGCTGTAAAGCTTAGTATATCTTAACCACTAAGCCACAGTGAGTGGTAGGATTCAGGAATCTGGGGTGGGGTGGGGTGGACCAGATGAGGTCCAGCTAGTTAGGCTGCATAGAGAATGGCTGACAGACCCCAGGTCCTGAGTTGCCAACCTGAACTCTGGATGGAAACATCTTCTCTCTCTTTCTCTCTTCCCTTTAGATGTGACACAATGAAAGTCAATTGGAGGGGCTGCAGTGGCTCAGTAGTTAAGAAGCTCACCTTGTTATCTGGAAGGCCGGCAAGTCAGCAATTTGAGACCCGGGTACTGCATGACAGTATGAGCTTCCATCTCTGTCCCAGCTCCTGTCAACCTAGCAGTTCAGGAGCAAGAAATTGCAAGTAGATAAGTAGGGACCACTTTGGTGGGAAAAGATCTTGTGGACATGAAAGGAGCCTCATTGGGCATCCCCTGAGCAAAAGTCCTTCTCCAGCAAAAGTCATTTCAACCCAGAATAATTTCTGACACTAAATTATTATTATTAATGAAAGTCCAACACCCCTTAGGCCACAAACTCACCTGCTCACAAGGAGAAAAAGCTTGGCTCCTTGTCATCTATGCACTGTTTTTGGTCAATAGAACAGCTCCCGCTATTACTCTTGGGAAGCACAGCCACAGAAAGCTATTCTCTCCCTTTCAAGGCAAGAGGATGACTCTCTGTCTTCAGGAAGAATGCTTGCTATAAGAAGGGAAATATAAAAAAAACCCCAAGAAAATACAAAAATTCAAAAGGTTTTCTTTGTATTGGATTAATGATGTGGAAGAAATGTTCTGATATGTTTGAGAATTGACTGGATCTCCCATGATCTGATGTGGTTTGTTCCTGGAAATGTAGGAGCCAAGACTCATAGACCCACTCTTCTGTGTTTGTAGATTTATTTTCACCCTTCTCTTGCTTATTTATTTATTTATTTATATTGTTCATATTTATATTGTTCTTAATTTCCTCCCCATCTTGATATACAGCCATCACACAAAATAAAACTTGCTTGGCGCTTGCGAGGTCTCATGACTAGAGGAGTCCACTGCATGATTCTCTCCCTTCCTCTCCTTTGGATGCAGCAGCTCAAAATAAAATGTTGAGTCCTATCCAAATAAATATTGGAGGTTCTTAAGAAAATAAGCTCCTGTCCATCCTGTGTTCTTTTATTTTATCTTGGATGATGAGCAATTTAATTTAATTTAATTCAATAGATTTATATACCGCCCTATCCAATGTACTCTGGGCAGTGTACACAAGTTAAAACTAATATAAAATGATTAAAAACCCTTAAAAACATAGCAATATTACACACACACCCTTGCTGTGCCATTTACTATCTAAAAATAAATATAAAATCTCCAAAGTCATTAACATTAAAAAAATAATTACAGGAGCGGGGAGCCTCAGACGAGCCATAAAGGGGAGGTTGTTGACAATCCCGGCCCCCAGACCCATTTTTCCAACCACGTCTTCAGTTCTTTCCTAAATGGTAGCAACTGGGCCTGGAGGCGTAGTTCTAGCAATAACAATCTGCACCTTTTTCTTTATCAATATGAAATATTTCAGTGTTCTGCACATCAGTGCCCATACCCATCAAGTACTCCGGCCCGGGTGCGCACGTGCAGCAACATCTCCTTTGCGCGTGCACAGAACCCCTTTGTGCATGCGCAGAACCCCTTTGTACATGTGCACCACTGGCTCTGATGGGAATGCATGTGCAGTAACCCCTTTTTTGCCATCCAAAATACAGGACGGCAGCGGGAAAGGGGAGGAACGAGCGCTGGATTATGGGAAATCCCGGCCAAAACAGGATACTTGACAGGTGTGTCAGGGCCATAGCCAGGGGGAAACCAGGGTGGGCATTTCCCACCCTGAGTTAGCAGTCTGCTCATATATATGACATCTATATGACATTGTTGCCCATCCTGAAAAAATATTCACCCACCCACATCTAGAATCCTGGCTATGACTCTGCTGCACATTATAGGTATCCTGATTTCTTGTTCATAATTTGTTCTTAATTTGTTCAGTTTAACACTCCTCAGTCACACTCTTTTCTCCTCCTCCTCCTCCTGCCATATCTGAATCTGAGTATTGAAAATCATTATGGCAATCAGCCATGAAGACTGTCCTTCCATTTGCCTGTCGCAGCATGTCACCAGTACCACCGATCCAGTTCCACAAGTCCCTTTCTGGTCCTGAGCCCATTTGTCATGCAATGTCCTCCTCAGCCCCAGTATTGATGAAGCTGCTGCCCTCCATCAAGATGGATTCAAGTGGGATTTAATCCATTTGTGGACCATCACCCTTCCCTGTGGACTTGGGCACCCAATGCCATTAGTCCTCAGAGTTGTCAGGTTAGTTAACTGCCGCCTGATACTCAACGTTGAGTCGCTGGCTATATGGTCTACTCTATTACCATAGCAGGATAACCTGGCCAGACTATAGTCACCCTCTCAATCCTCTCAATCCCCAAAAAAGTATTGACACCCTCCATACCTAAATACTTCTAGCTCTTTTTACAGTAGCCTGTTTTAAAATCCATGGTCCTTACAAAGGAACATCAAATGCATTTCATTTCTGCATTATTGCATCCAAATTTCCTACTTCCAATTCCCCCCCCCCTTCCACTCTGTGGAGGCTTGAAAATGTCACGGAATGTGAGTTTAAGCAAGAAAGTGTGAGCATACAAATCCACAGCTGTATTGTGTTATCCACTGCATGTGTAAATTCCATTCATATGTCACTGCTCAGTTTTACATTTTCTTTTAATACTTGCACCAGACTGAGTGGCAGAGTTGCCAGTTGCCATCCACGGCATCTGGGAACACCATATTTTAGGGACTATACAGTAATCCCAGAATCTAGCAATCAATGGCAGTAGCCAGCCTGTTAGCTGGGAATTCTGGGATGTGTGGTCTTCTCAAAGCTAAATTTTCCCAAGTTGCAGCTAGAGTAAGAGGTGAAAGAATGCTTTAGGAGGCCAAGGAACAGAGTAGTCCAGGAGCCAGTAATAGAAAGATAAATATGGCACAGCCAAAGGCTAGATGAATCTCCTGTATTTTGTCCGTGTGGGATATGTTAACTTTCTGAAAGAGATGGGATGCAGGAAAAAGTGTTTCTGTCTGACCAGACACTGCAAAGTTACTGTCAGAGAGAGTCAAAATCACACTGTAGGGTCATTCTAGGTCTTTTCTCCAGCACTGATTCTTCACAGCCAACTACTAACTCAATATACTATGTTACCAGCTATATTTATCCTTACACTCCACCCCTGACATGGAACTGAAGCCACTTTGAAATCACTTGGCGTTCCCTCCGTGTGGGCGTGGGATGCTACTGCGTTACCCTTTTTGGTACCTGCAAGCTGATTGTGAACTTCACATTAGCAATTCCATGGATTTGTCCATTTCCTCGCAGTGTGTCATGGTACAAGCTTCTGTCTCCTCCAGGGCTATGCAAATCAGCCTGGTTTGTTTGGCAATCAGTCTTCAGTGTTTGAGCATGAGACTCCTTTGAGGTCTTGGTTTCACAAGCATGGAAAGGCTGTCTCCGTCAGCTCACTGCAAAGTGGATTTGTCTGTCTATTCTTCTTCTGCCACATCCAAATCCGAATACAGTATAGGTAATCCTCATGGCGATCAGCCGTGAAGACTGTCCTGAGAATATAATCCAGTGGCCTTTCCTCTGCCTTCTGCATCGCATCATGACCCCCATACAACTGATCCAGTTCTGCGAGTCACTTTCTGGTCCTGCGCCCTTTTGGCAAGCAAAGTCCTCGTCAGCCCCAGGCCAGGATTGATGAAGCTGCTGCCCTCCATCAATATGGACTCAAGTTGATTTAAGCCACTTAGGGACCTTCACCCTTCCCTGTGGACTTTGCCACCCAAGGCTGTTAGTCCTCAGGGTGGTCAGGTTAGCTAACCGTCGCCTGACACTCAGCATTGAGTTGCTGGCAGTATGATCTACTCCAGTGATAGCGAACCTTTGCATTCCAGATGTTCTTGGACTTCAATTCCCAGAAGCCCAAGTTAGCACTCCTGCTGATCAGGGCTTCTGGGAATTGAAGTTCAAGAACACCTGGAGTGCCAAGGTTCACCATCATTGGTCTACTCTATTACCATAGCAGGATAACCTAGCTAGACTGGTTGTCTCTGGCCTCATAATAGCTGATACCCATCAGCGGTTTAATGAAAGTATTAATCACCCCAGATTCAGAATAGCATGAGCGCAACCAGTTATTAAATCAACATCCTTTTATAAACCCCGGGGGGTGGGGGAGAGAATCTAGAAGACATAAGGTGAAGAGAAGAACAATTTCATTTGGGCATTGGCCTCTGGAAGCAAAATGTTAAGCTGGTCTTTCGGCTTCTGCCCATTGTGGTGTACTGTACAATAGAGCTGCACAGCTGAGAAGCAAAAGCCAAGTGGGTTAGGCAGAGAAACAGTGAGTCTGGGTTTTTGGGAGTTTGGGTTGGATTTGACAATCTTATACGTCCTTCCATGATTCTGTGACTGTACGCTGTGATTGCCTAATGGTTCTCTTGCAAAATTAGTCATTTCACTGGTTGTGCCCTGTACAAAGAGCATGCAAGGAAAACGCCTTCCCTGCCTTCCCTTTCTTGCTCACTAAACCCCGCACACATGTGGCAGTCTACGTCTGGAGATTCACTGGTGGAGTGAAAGCCTCCCTTCCCCCCCTTCTCTCGTCTATCATGAGTTAAGTAGGAGCAGCCCCAGGAGCTGTCAGAGGAAGCCTGGATGATCCGGTGAAGCGAATTAGAGTGCCGAGTGCTGGGATCTGGGGAGACATTCGCAGCTGTGCAGACCTGGGTGGAAAAATTCCACGCCTCTGAGAAAAGATGGGAAAGCTTCCATTTGAAGTGCAAATGCCTGTTCTGAGGATACAAGAGCTTAGCCAGGTTTAGGGAAACTGAAGGCTTGCATGGTGGGGTTAGGGGTTAAGGAAAGAGCTGTACATGTTGAATTGTTTTGTACATGTTGAATTGTTCGATTCCCGAGCACTGCAGGACGGAAATGAGCTCCCGTCTTCGTCCCAGCTCCTGCCAACCTAGTAGTTCGAAAGCAAGAAATTGCAAGTAGATAAATAGGGACCACTTCGGTGGGAAGGTAACAGCGTTCCGTGCGCTCCGGTGTCTAGTCATGCCTGCCACATGACCACGGAAACGTCTGCAGAAGCAGACAACGCTGGCTCTTCGGCTTAGAAACAGAGATGAGCACTGCACCCTAGAGTCGGATACGACTGGCTTTCGAGCAAGGGAAACCTTTACCTTTACTATCACTACTGCAATGGTAGAGCCCTTGATGGGAAGAAGTCAGCAGCACCCACATTTGGGATAACATCCCCATTTTCTTGTCTTCATCATTGTGGAGAAAATTTGTAGACATCACAGGGAAACCTGCATAGATGTGTAAAGAAAGACCCGTTTTCATTAGCTTGTTTTATTGTTACCAAAAATGGGCAAATTTCAGCTGTGGGTTACCAAAGGAATACATACACCAAAAGTGAGGGGGAGAGAGAAAGGCTTTATTAAAAATTATTTTGCAAAAGGGCCCACTTGTATCTATTCTCCTTCAAGAAATGGGCAAGAGGGGAAAAAGAGAAGCAATTCAAGAGTACAGGCAGTTTTATAGATTACTAGCTGACTACCTGGCTTCACTCAGATTTTTCCTTTTCTTTATCTTAGGCCAGCCTTTCCCTCTTGGAAACCTCATGGGGTGTATGTGGGTCACACCTACCTCCCTTCCTCCGTCTCTCTCTTCCCTCACCCGTCCTGATTACTGCCCTTATCCTTCCCATACATGTATCCGGCCACCTGGTAGACCAGAATTCTCCAACAGCATTGCCCAATGGCATACACCCCCACATGGGTCTTGTGACCCCCACAGTACTGATCTTGCATGCCCATTTGCCTTCCACCTACTGTGAAAACTACAGCTGAGCTCAGAGGGCTACAGCTGAGCTGGTCAGATGATGTCACAATCTCAACCTACCTGGGACTATGACATTAGCCAATTACGTCACTGGGAAACAAACACATTGTATATATTAATTGGGATGCAATTTGGGGGGCGTACGCCCCCCATGGGGCTTGTGACCCCTGCAGTGCTGATCTCTCCAGCCCAAGGTACCTATGTGCCAAATTTCAGCGGGATCGGTCCAGGGGTGTGGGAGCCTTTACAGTACACACAAGAGAGCACCTCTGTTTTATAGATATAGAAAAAAAAAGGCAAGTCTAGAAACCATACACTGTGGAGAAATTCTAGCCAGAAGGTGGCTACAGAAAAGGAGATCAGGTCAGAGATTGACCAAGCACTTGTTGAGAATCCAGCTCAACAAGGGTGTAAGCATAAAGTCAGAAGAAACTGAAACAGCAGTCAGAGTTACAGGTGCGCAAGAAAGAGAGCGAAGTGCTCCGGCACCGGGGAGCAAGTTTTTATTGAAAAATACACAGGTTCCACAGGATGTATTACGACAGCATACACAGGATGTATACGCAAGCATAGGTGCAGTGATATTCAGCCAATAATATGACATTCTCTATAGCATAACCATATATGGCATGACCTATATCTCTTACTAGTACATGCGCAGTAGCTTATATCCTGCCAGACTAGGCCAAAGCCTATTCTCTGTGGCGGTACCCTTGCAAAAGCTGTTACCTGTATATTCAGCAGTAGCTACGATCTAACTTCAGCTATGAATGGCTAATACCAAAAGCATTTATATGAAGGTTACATAGAGGCGCCTTTCTGCATCAAACCCGATTCTCTGCATAAAGGTTGAATCTCTGCAGAGGCAGGAAGCGCTTATTGATGCAGGAAGTAGCTAACCTCAGCTCTTTTTTGTGGTCAGCGCAAGAAATGCTAACCACAATTGCCAGCTATATGCCTCACATGTTTAAGCTAAAAGTTTCCAGCTAAAATGTTTTAAGCTAAAAGTATAATGAACTCCCACATTTCCACTTCTTAAATTTATTATTTTCTGCGGGACATCGTTTGCCAATTATACACACGCTGGAATTCAATCTCGCTATCAGATTCTGAGTTAACATCTTCATATTCCACGTTATTTGTTGGCAAACAATATACATATTCCCCATCATCACAGTTCTCCTCTGCCAAACGGGGAACGGCTCGATAATTACCCTGGCAGATCTCATTCTGATAGCGAGCTTGATAGATGTGGTTTTGAGTAAACCCTGTGGATCTTCCTGATGCATGAAAACAGTTCTTACTCACAGCCATAAGATTTGGTACACATTGAATACAACAACATAACATAATGCAGCTTACTATAAAAACACCTATGGCAATTAGTATTTGTCTTAACCACCTTGCTCCTGGCAAGCAGGACCATAATGCATCCTACCATGCTGGCAAGGCATTCTGTAAAACAGAACATATTCTGAACTGCTCACAACCTGAGGCTTCCTTTCTATTCAGTAGATACATCATTATGCACATTATTAGTCACAATCCCCTACAGATCCTGAAGTTCTTTCTCAATCTGGCCTAAAACCAACCAGGGTCAAAATTTATCTAAACAATATCTGGCTTTCAAATCAATTGACTATCTATGTCAGGTGATGAAAGATGAGCATCTTTATCCATAGTAGAAAACATTTTTAACACCATAAAGTTGCAAGAGGGAGTCAAAAGTCCCAGCTGCAATACAGAGCAAACAGCTCCACTAAGAACCATGAACATGCCATGTTTGATGACCAGTGCCATGTTATTACAACCCTCTCCACAAGAGATTGCACCATGGAACTAGACATGAAACATGCCTGATATATCGAATAACACCATTGCAATATAACAAACTCAATTACATATGTAGGGTTACAGTGAAAAACTCTTCCAGGCATTTTCACAATTGTATTACAAGTACAGTAAAGTCCCAAAATACATTCCAGTAAAAGATCAAAAACACATAGTTAAAGCAGTCTGTTGTGGGGGGGAGGAAGAAGGCTGGTCGCCCCCCCCTTTCCAAGAGACTACATTTTGGCTGTTTGCCAGCCAGCTTTTCAAGAGCGACTCCTTGAATGTGTGAGGGTCTCCTCCTCTCGGACAAGACCCGTCCCATCAGGATCCTCCCTTCGACCCTCCTCCTTAGGGTTTACCCCCATGGACCTTCCAACAAGAAGACATGTCAATCACACACCAGGTTCCATCCCTTCTTCCCCAAGTCTGCCATGTGGCCATGGCTCCCAGGTGTTGCCATCTTGCAGAGGCATCTCCCCCCACCCTTCCAGGAGGCAGGAAACATGGAATGAGCAGGACCTTCATTCCACGACACCCCCCTCATTAGGGTGACAAAAACCATGATCTTCTTGTAAAATCATGCTTTTTGTCATAGTTCACTGTATGCATTTTTAAAACAGGCCAGCACATTTCCTTTTTTTTTCCTTACAAGAAAGTTTCTCTAACAATTCTAGCAAACAAACTACACATATCATTTTAACAACATTTCCCACCAGCAGAACATTTAGACAATTTTAAAGAGGTCTTTGGAGTCCACACAAACTTTTTAGTCCAAAGTAAAATGTCCAAATTAAGAGTCCAAATGTTGATTGAAGATCTCTTCAGACTAGAATTTAAACACCATCTTCCCTCCAGCACAATTCTTGGTCACAAAACAACCAGGCAACCCTCTGCCCTCCAAACAAGCACATCTTTCAGCTTTTCAGTTACTCACTCAGTCCTTCACTCTCCAGGCACATCCATCTGTATTTCAGCAGGTAGAAAATGTAGAACCCAAAAGAACAGCTTCTCCAGAATTTGCAAGTAACTTAGCCAAAAACTGGAGTATATCTTCTCCCACCTTGTATTTTGGCAGAAACCTGCCATCCATAGAGGAAGGATCCATGCCACGTTTTCTCTGGGCTTCTTTCAGTTGCAGTATTTGAATCTTAACCAAGTGAAAAACTGTCATGTTGGATTTGCGAGAAGACCCCTTTCTGATTTTGGGTTTTCTGCTCTCCCCCTCTGGCTCATCCTTCCAATTCCTGCCCCCAAGTGAGGAATCAAGCTTATCACTCGGCTTCTCCTGCTTGGTCCTCTTCTCCACCTTTCGTGATGGGGGGCACTTCAGGGATGAGCCAAGGTCCTCTGTGCTGCCCTCAGAACCCTCTCTGCCTGCCATTCTGCATGCAGTAATAGCTTCTATCTGCGATGAGGTGGCAGGGAGGGCTAGAGCATTTGCAACTATTGAGGCATGGCTGATGATTGGAAATGTAGTAGCAGCCTCCAAGTCCAGAACAGCCGCAGTTAAAGCAGCAGAGAACGGGGTAACAGTACTTGATTGCTGCAAAGCAGGATAAAACGTTCCACCTTCATCAGGGGGTTTCGGAGGCAATTGTGGCCCATATGGCGGGGGTGCTGTTGGGGATAGAGGATCTCCAGTAGCAGGTGGCAGTATTTGTGGCATGGAGGTGGTCAGGCTTTGGGCCAAAAAAATGTTCTTCGGTTGTTTATTATTCAGATCAGGAGGATCTGGTGGGGTGGCATATGGTGGTGGTGCCGTAGGATCAGAGTCCCGTTTTAAGTCCGGTCTTTGTAACGGACATGGCAGCAGAATCTGTGGCAGAGGCACTGTCACTACTTGCGCCAACAAAATATTTTTCGGGGTGAGATTTTGCAAGCAGATTCGTACTTTGCACCACAGGAGTTGTACGGTTACACTGACTCTGGGGTGGTTTTGAAATTGAGTCCCAATTTTTTCCCACACTTGTAACTTTAAAGTCCCGTTTTCTGGGACCCATGGACAAAAATCGTAAATTGCCTTAACGAGTTGCTCTATTTCATTGATTGATACTGCATGTCCATTTTTCTGCAGGAGGTGTTTAAGATCCTGACAATACTTTTGTTGCAGAGAAGAGAGACCACTGCCCATGTTGTCTTATCTTGTCTTGTCTAAGTACTCTAACTTGACTGTGTCACTCACCCGGGATCCTTACACGGATGACGAGGGACGTCCTGGACCTAGCCGGTCGTGGGTGAGGACTGTGGGGCCGCAGCGCTGAAGTCGTGAGCGTGGTCGAAGTGAAGGGAGATTGTAATCTGGATCCGGTAGATTACAATCTGATTTGCCTCACACGGGGGGCACCAGATGTGGAGAAATTCTAGCCAGAAGGTGGCTACAGAAAAGGAGATCAGGTCAGAGATTGACCAAGCACTTGTTGAGAATCCAGCTCAACAAGGGTGTAAGCATAAAGTCAGAAGAAACTGAAACAGCAGTCAGAGTTACAGGTGCGCAAGAAAGAGAGCGAAGTGCTCCGGCACCGGGGAGCAAGTTTTTATTGAAAAATACACAGGTTCCACAGGATGTATTACGACAGCATACACAGGATGTATACGCAAGCATAGGTGCAGTGATATTCAGCCAATAATATGACATTCTCTATAGCATAACCATATATGGCATGACCTATATCTCTTACTAGTACATGCGCAGTAGCTTATATCCTGCCAGACTAGGCCAAAGCCTATTCTCTGTGGCGGTACCCTTGCAAAAGCTGTTACCTGTATATTCAGCAGTAGCTACGATCTAACTTCAGCTATGAATGGCTAATACCAAAAGCATTTATATGAAGGTTACATAGAGGCGCCTTTCTGCATCAAACCCGATTCTCTGCATAAAGGTTGAATCTCTGCAGAGGCAGGAAGCGCTTATTGATGCAGGAAGTAGCTAACCTCAGCTCTTTTTTGTGGTCAGCGCAAGAAATGCTAACCACAATTGCCAGCTATATGCCTCACATGTTTAAGCTAAAAGTTTCCAGCTAAAATGTTTTAAGCTAAAAGTATAATGAACTCCCACAATACACTCCATTTTTTCCTTCATCCTGAGATCTGCCCTTTTTTCACAGACTTAAGCCAGTTTTCCTTGGTGGTTGGGCCATTAAGGGCAATCTACTGTATTCTAGAAACAGGGGCCAATGGGAATAAACATATAGAAATGCCTAGAGACACGGTGGAGGTAGGAGGGGGAGAAAGTGACTCTTAACATTTATTTTCACACATGCACAGAGGCATGATGAGGGGGACGTTTAACCCTTAGTTCACTTAAAATTAAAAATGGCTTTTCTTCAGCTACATTATGAATTGACTTGAAATGGGTGAGAATCTGGGTTCATGGGATTTATCATGAATTCTCAAATTTCTTGAGAATTTGGCATGGACCAGAATTTCAGATTGAAAACCAACCAACAATCAAATTTAGGAGAAACTGAACTGATTGCTTTTGTCCATGCAAGTTTAGGTCTTTGAGTGCTTAGCTTATATAAGACCCACTTTCAATCCTCATATTTTTGCCACATTAGTTCTAAATTGGGAACCTGCAGTGGCTCAAGTGGCTAAGACGCTGATTGGGAGGTGGAAGGTCAGCAGTTCGATTCCCGAGTACTGCAGGACTGAATGAGCTCCCGTCTTTGTCCCAGCTCCTGCCAACCTAGCAGTTCGAAAGCAAGAAATTGCAAGTAGATAAATAGGAACCACTTCGGTGGGAAGGTAAACAGCGTTCCGTGCGCCAGTCATGCCTGCCACATGATCACGGAAACGTTTGCAAAAGCAGACAGCGCTGGCTCTTCAGCTTTGAAACAGATGAGCACTGAACCCTAGAGTCGGATACGACTAGCTTTCAAGCAAGGGAAACTTTTACCTTTACTAGTTCTAAATTAGGGTTGCTGCTACTTCCCTTTGAGCGACACTTGACCTTTAACTTCTGTATATCGTCAGGAGGAACATGCTCATCTTCATGCTGAAAACTGCTGTGCAGGTTGTGTTTGACTGGTGGAAAGGAGAGAGAATTCAGTTTCACTTTGTTGTTTAATTTGTCCAGATTGGTTCAAATCCACTACCACCCTGTGCCTTCTAGGAGAAGAGGTAGCTTTTATAGCAGGGATGCCCAAACTACTGTCTGTGAGCCAGATCTGACCCCCGATGCCAATTCATCTGGCCCATGCCTCCCTTGCGGCTCCCAGAAGCAGAAGTAAAACACATTTACAAAAGCTGTGGGTGCATTTGTGGCAGTGTTCTGTGCATATGCAGGCGTGTTTACTTCCGCTTCTGGTGGGAGAAACCACGTGACTGGCCCGCTGAACCATGTGACCGGCCCATGGCCCAAAATGTTTGGCCATCCCTGTTGTATAGCCTTGGGCAAGCAGTCTCAGATTGTCCTCAGAAGAAAGGAGCGATAAACTGTTTCTGAGTCATCTATACTTAGAAAAAACGGGAAGAAAGGGTCACCATAAATTAGAACTGACTCAATGACTTGTAATTATCCTGTAACTCTCAGAATTTCCCTGCCATTGGGAGAATGCTGATGGGGCAATTCTTCCAAATGTAGTCTAAAAGAGAGAGGACACTTTCCAAGCTTTGGCCCAAATGTCATTCTTTTGAAAGCTCGGCATGACTTTGGATGGTTTCTGGGAATAAAAGAGGATGTAAAATGTACTGTCAGGGGCTCGATTTTGAACAAGAACTATCCAAATGGCCATCATATAACTATCAATTAGCATAGAGGTTCGCAACCTATGGCCCATGGGCCACACCTGGCCTGTGATGGCAAATCATCCGGCCTGTGTCAATGATCCCAAAGGAGGAAGTGGATGTGTTTATGACAGCCGTAACATGCCTGTGCATGCGCAAATGCGACCACCATGGTTTATGGCAGTGTTTACAGCAGGGAGAACCCACGTGTCTGGGCCACTCAGCTGTCTGAGCAGGCGTGGTCCGGCCCATGGTCCGGAAAGGTTGAGAACCCCTTAGCTGGTGCTACCATCTTTTCCTCCAGATTGTCCCTGTTTGATGGATAGTCTGAGAGAAAAGTTAACATCCATTGCAAGTCAAAAATCCTACTTTTTGTGGAGGGGTGGGAGTATTTTTAAAGTAAGGACTGCTCTTCTTCCTGAATGTCCTGCAGCACAAGATATCAATGAGTAAAATGGTCTCTCTCACTTGACTAGGTCTGCAAAGGCATTTAGATAAATTTCTTCCCACCCTGAAATTATGTGCTCCACCTCTAAATTTGTCCCAAAGTCAAACCCAATGTCCTATTGAAGAAGCCTAAAAAAGTAGGGCTAGGATCCCACCCTTTCCCTAAACCATGAAAAGCTGCTGTCAGCAGAAATGTTATGCTAAGAAAGCAATGTACAGTGGTATCTCGCTTAAAAGGCATAATGCGTTCCATGGGATTGCTCTTTAAGCAAAACACCATTGTAAGTGACCAATTGTGACTTCTGGTGGGGAAGATTGCAAACCCTGATTTAGTTGTTAAGTGAGTTTTTGGTTGGTTTTAGTTGTTAAGTGAGGCGACCATTCAGAGAAAATTCTGCTCTTGAAGTGAGTTAGTCTCTAAGTGAAGCGTTCTTTATGCGAGGTTTTACCGTACTAACAAGGTGTACTATCTGCTCTGCTCATCCATTCTACAATTGTGCTTTACACCCTGGGGCTTCAACACAATCCACAACTTGCTGTCTTTTTATATCATCCTCAATGCAAACATCAGTTTGAGCCTACGTAAGACTGGAACTCTCCTTTCCTCATGATCTTTAAATCCCTCTATTTCTACTTTGTCATCTTTCTTCAACCCACACCTGTGATTTCCTTCTATCCCTTTTTTCTCCATTAGGTTGTGACTGTTTTCTTCTTTCTACACAGGAATTAATATGCGTTGTCTACACATTTCCCCCATAATGTGTGCATTTATTCACACATTTTATCGAATGTATGCATTTTCTTAACAGATCAAACCCTGTTTGTTAATGGCCACCATCCTGTCGTATAGGTATGCCTACAGAAGGGAAGTGACGTCATCCGTTGTAGCAAGTTGCTGCTACTTAAAATAAATAAATAAAAAATAAAGTGTTCCTTTTAAAATTTTGAACTACAGTGGTACCTCGGATAAAGTCCGATAAACCACTAAAAATGGACGTTATCCAAGGTATTTGGTATAGGAACCTCAGATAAAGACCATTTTTGGATGTTATCTGATGCATCACCCAAAGTCCAAAACTGGATAAAGTCCAAACTTGTGGAACGGAGTTTGGACTTTATCCGAGGTTCTACTGTACAGTATGTGTAAAAATACATGGCAGGCATGACTTGACCCCAGAGTGCATGGAACGCTGTTAACATAAGAACATAAGAACAGCCTTGGTGGAACAGGCCACAGCCCATCCAGTCCATCATTCTGTCTCACACAGTGGCTCACCATTTGCTTCACGGTATTGTTCCCAAGGAGATGCCTTCACCTGCTTAGGATTCCCTGGAAATGGCATTGAGAGATATCCTGCCTATCTCTCCAACCCCGAGGTTGTCCATAGGTATCTATAATTATAGCCATTGATACCCTTGTCCTCCATGAACTTGTCTAATCCTTTCTTGAAGCTGCCAAGACTGATGGCTGTCACCACCTCTTCTGGCAGGGAGTTCCACAGACCAGTAATCCTCTGGGTGAAAAAGTAATTTCTCTTATTTGTTTGAGAACTAGCACTCAAAAGTTTCATGGAGTGCCTCCTAGTTCTAGTGTTATACGATAGGGGAAACAGTTTTTCCTTATCTACTTTGTCCACACCGTGCATGATTTTATAAACTTCAATCAGGTCACCTCTTAGACGCTGTCGTTCAAGAGTGAAGAGGCCCAACCGTTGCAGCCTCAGATGGTAAGGAAGGTGTTCCAGTCCCCTAATCCTTCTGGTTGCCCTCCTCTGCCCTCCAAAGTGGTACCTATTTATCTATTTGCAATGCCCTGCTTTCAAACTGCTAGGTTGGCAGGAGCTGGGACAGAGACAGGAGCTCACTCCACCGTGCAGTACTCGGGTCTCTAACTGCTGACCTGCCAAACTTCCAGTCATCAAGTTCAGCGTCTTAGTCACTAAGCCACCGCAGTTCCTTACCTCACCTACTTTTAACTCTGACCCCCTCCCAACCACTGGTCGCTTCATCTCCACACATATGGCCATCATATGGCTTCTAACAGATTACACCTGATAATAACCCCAACACACACCATAAAGAATTTCTCCTCCCTTCCTTTTCTCCAGCTTCTGTCTTAGTCTAAAAAGCATCTTAATTAGCACGAGGAAAGAAAACACATGATGGACTGATGTCTGTCCTTGACTCTTCCTTCTTGAGATTCATGCTACTGAAACTGATGATTTCATTGATGGGCAGTTTTTAAAGGCATTTCTCCTGACACAAAGGCTGAGCCAAACAGGCCCTGATCCAAAGGCGTGCAGAAAAGCAGAATAAACTGCATCCCTGCTGAGGGCTAAAGCCAGCCAAGCCTAGGCCCAAGAGACATGTTAATTGACAGTAGGGTATGTCCCGTTGACTCCAATTTGTCTGCTGTGGCTGGGACTGAAATTGGATTTAACTCTCACGTGCAGTAATCTTTGTCACTTTCTCTGACAAGTCACAGCTCATTTCACTCCCCTCACTTTGGTGATCAGCAGCAATCTTTCCCAATATTGCTGCTTTTAGAACAAATATTTCCAGCCAGTTCTTGTAGTGCATATCACTTTTTATCTCAACCCTTTCTAATCAGGTGGCGTAGGAGACAATTGCGTGTAGCCAGCTTGGTGATAAGTGCCGGACAGATCTCGAACTGCCGGTTGACTGGCTCCGTCTCCCATCTGAGTAGATAGTGGAGGAAGACAAATGAAGATGTCCTAAACTTACTTACCGAATCAGTCTGTAGCTGAGTCCTTCAGATCCAGCAGTTGCTAGGATGACTCTGTGATCTAAGAGAGAGCCAAATAGGATTTGTCTGTTGCTAGACATACACAAACACAAAGAGGCACACACAGAGAGAAATAGAGAGAGTGTTCAGGATCAGCAATAGGAGAGGTTTTAAGACTTAAGGGGTGGAATGGAGGTGATGGTTAACTACAGCGTTTGGAAGAGTTTCTTTTTGGAAATACACTTTCCAGAATTCCTCAACTAACGTGTCCGGTGGCCAGATTGACTGGGAAATCCTCAGTCCTGGCTTTCCAAAAGCTAATTTTTAAGTGGGTAGCTCACTTTTCAAGAGGGGCTGTGGTGGCTTAGTGGTCAAGATGCTGAACTTGATGACTGGACAGCTGACAGGTAAGCAGTTCAAGACCCGAGTGCTCCATGATGGAGTGAGCTCCCGTCTCTGTCCAAGCTCCTGACAGCCTAGCTTACGAAAGCAAGAAATTGCAAGTAGATAAATAGGTACTGCTTTGGTGGAAAAGGTATCAGCACTCCTTGCGCTTCGGTGTTTAGTCATGTCAGAGATTAGTCTAGGTTGAAAGGATTTTTGCTGGATAAACTCTGCTCAGGGGACACCCGAATGAGGTTCCTTTTCATGTCTCCAAGTGCATTGAAACCCAACCTTCCGGTCTCCAAGCTCAGCACCTTAACCACTAAGCCACCAGGGGAACTGCGGCTTTGGCACCTCCTCCTCTGTTGTTCACCCATCACAGACTGTGTTTCTCTTTTCGGGAATATTTCACCTTCTCTGATGAGCCAAAGCACAGAATGGCAGTAACTTTTATTTCTGCGGAACAACCAAACTGCACTTAGAAAAAGGTAAAGGTGTCATTTGCTCAAAAGCCAGTTGTGTCTGACCCTAGGGGGAGGTGCTCATCTCTGCTTACAGCAAAGAGCCAGCACTGTCAAAGGCTCTTGAATAAACTTACCATACATGGAATAAAGGGACAGGTCTTGTTCTGGATCAGCAACTGGCTAAGGGACAGGAAACAGAGGGTAGCACTAAATGGACACTTCTCCAAGTGGAGGGAAGTAAAGAGTGGGGTCCCCCAAGGTTCAGTACTGGGACTCCTGCTTTTCAACCTCTTCATAAATGATCTAGAGGTAGGAGTAAAAAGCAAGGTAGCCAAATTTGCTGACGACACTAAATTATACAGGGTAGTGAAAACTGTGAGAGATGGTGAGGAGCTCCAGAGGGATCTCTTGACACTGGGGGAGTGGGCAAAACAGTGGCAAATGAGCTTCAACATTAGTAAGTGCAGAGTGATGCACGTTGGGGCAAACCCCCCCCCCCAATTACATTTATAAACTGATGGGGTCTGAACTCTCTGCGACAAACCAGGAAAGGGACCTTGGTGTCCTGGTGGACGAGAGCTCAATGAAGGTGTCAACCCAGTGTGCCTCAGCAGTGAAAAAAGCAAACTCAATGCTAGGGATCGTTAGGAAGGGTATAGAAAATAAGTCAGCAAGTGTCATTTGGCCTCTTTATAAATCTATGGTGAGGCCCCATCTGGAATACTGTGTACAGTTCTGGTCGCCATACCTCCAGAAGGATATTATGGAGCTGGAAAAAGTGCAGAGGAGGGCAACCAGAATGATTAGGGGACTGGAACACCTTCCTTACCATCTGAGGCTGCAACGGTTGGGCCTTTTCACTCTTGAACGACGCCGTCTAAGAGGTGACCTGATTGAAGTTTATAAAATCATGCACGGTGTGGACAAAGTAGATAAGGAAAAACTGTTTTCCCTATCGCACAACACTAGAACTAGGGGACACTCCATGAAACTTTTGGGTACTAGTTCTCAAACAAATAAGAGAAAGTACTTTTTTCACCCAGAGGATCACTGGTCTATGGAACTCCCTGACAGAAGAAGTGGTGACAGCCATCAGTCTTGACAGCTTCAAGAAAAGATTAGACAAGTTCATGGAGGACAAAGGTTTTTGTTGTTTAGTCGCACAGTCGATTCCGACTCTTTGCGACCCCATGGACCATCGCTCTCCAGGCACCCCTGTCCTCCACCATCCTCCTTAGTCCACACAGCTCCGTGCCCATTGTGTCTACAATACAAGGGTATCAATGGCTATAATTATGGATACCTAAGGACAACCTCCGGGTTGGAGAGATAGGCAGGATATCTCTCAATGCCATTTCCAGGGAATCCTAAGCAGGTGAAGGCATCTCCTTGGGAAAAATACCCTGAAGCAAATGGTGAGCCACTGTGTGAGACAGAATGCTGGACTGGATGGGCTCCTGTGGCCTGTTCCACCAAGGATGTTCTTCTGTTCTTACTGTTTGCTTCTGCAGATGTTTTCGTGACCATACGGCTGGCATGGCTAAACATGAAGTCCATGGAACATTGTTACCTTTCCAGCTGAAGTAGTACCTATTTATCTACTTGTACTTTCTCATTTTTGAGCTGCTTAGGTAGGCAGGAGCTGGGGCAGACAACCGGAGCTCACTTCGTCACTCAGCACTTGGGTGAAAGAGAAAGGTGCCTTTGTATTGGAAAAGAAAATATCTCATTTTTGGCACAACACTAATTTTGTGTTGCATAGGGAATAACGGAGAAGAAGTAGAAGCAGTGACGGATTTTACTTTCTTGGGATCTAGGATCACTGCAGATGGTGACTGCAGCCATGAAATAAAGAGGCGACTGATTCTAGGGAGACAAGCCATGAGAAACCTGGGGAACATAGTGAAAAGTAGAGACATCACCTTGCAAACAAAAATCCGTATAGTCAAGGCAATGGTATTCCCAGTGGTAATGTATGGTTGCGAGAGCTGGACCATTAGGAAGGCTGAGCGCAGAAGAATAGACACCTTTGAGATGTGGTGTTGGAGGAGAGTTTTGAGAGTACTCTGGACAGCAAGGAGAACAAATAAGTCAATCTTGAAAGAAATCAGTCCTGACTGCTCCTTAGAAGGTCAAATAGTAAAGCTGAAGCTGAAGTACTTTGGAAATCAAATGAGAAGAGAGGATTCACTTGAGAAAGCCTTGATGCTGGGAAAGGTGGAGGGCAAAAGAAAAAGGGGATGGCCAAGGATGAGATGGCTAGATGGCATTGTGGACGCAGCGGGCACCAAGCTGAGCGGGCTGAGCAGGATGGTGGAGGACAGGGGTGCCTGGAGATCAATGGTCCATAGGGTTGCAAAGGGTTGGAATCGACTGTGCGACTGAACCACAACAAAAAAGGGAATGGAGAGTCTGCTTCACACAGACTCTTAACAATCTTGCAGCTGTCATCATAATAACAACACCAGTTTTCTGTCTGAATTCATAAAGCAGAACTTTTCCCCTCATCGGGTAACCATGCTTTGATCTTGCCAGGGTAGCAGCTTAACACGGTGTCAGAAAAAGAGGAAATCAGTAACTTTTTTAAAAAAGAGGCAAATATCTGCATAAAACTTGAATATACTACTTTATAAGACTAGATGGAGAGGTCGAAATAAAAGCAATAATTTAAATAGAAATCCAGTACATTCCATGATTGTGGGAAGGTTGTGGAAATTCTGCACAGAACCATATATTTGAGTCAAAATGAGAAGAACAAGTAGATTAGCAAATGTACTTTATACTTTACTGGAACATGGGAAGCAACAAAACCACTCCTGAACTTGACTAGTTGGTTTTAGGAAGCGCTGAGAAATTAAACCCTACTTATAGCATATGTTTATTCAGCAGCAAGCCCTAATGTATTATTCAGTGGGTCTTACTCGGAAATCTTGCTTGGCTGGCTGTCTTGTCAGACATAGTGACAAAGCCATTTCAGGCACCAGATTCTGGGTGTCGTAACAGGAGAGCAAATCATTAGCAGTTTAATTTGTTCTTGCTCTATTTTTAATTCCAAGGAGAGGGGGAAGTACTTACGGGAACTTCTGTCTCTTTTTTTCAAGATATACTGCCTAAGTGGCTTTAGATATACTACATTTTGATGTGTGCATGGTTGTCTTTAGATATTCTGGCTTTTTGATGTGTGCATGAATAACCAGTCTGGCCATGTTATCCTGCTATGGTAATAGAGTAGACCCATGATGGCAAACCTTGGCACTCCAGATGTTCTTGGATTTCAATTCCCAGAAGCCCAAGCACCCTGTGAATCCACACGAATGGATTTACTGCGATTCATCCGGCCCGCGCTGTCCTCATCGCTCCCGGAAGCGGAAGTAAAACACGCCCATATGGAGGAAGGGTTAAGCCGGAAGAGTCTTAACCATACGGGCGCGTTTTACTTCCGCTTCCGGGAGAACCGAGGGCAGTGTGGGCTGGATGAATTACAGTAAATCCATCCGTGTGGATTCACAGGGTGCTTGGGCTTCTGAGAATTGGAGTCCAAGAACATCTGGAGTGCCAAGGTTCGCCATCGCGGGAGTAGACCATATTGCTAATGACTCAATGCTGATTGTCAGACAGTAGATAACTAACCTGACAACCCTGAGGACTAACGATGTACGAGGGTCATGCTGCGATGTGGAAAGCAGATGAAAGGCCACTGCATTATATTCTCAGGAGAGTCTTCATGGCTGATCGCTATGAGGATCGCCTATATCCGGTAGAAGAATAATAAGATGGTTGAATGCTTGGGGCAGTCTAAGGCAGCAAAGCATTCATGCTCTTTACCTAGATGTGCAAATCTATGAAATCTCCCTTTCTCCTGCATTTCCATTTTTAAAATAAAACATCTTATGAAGGAATACCTATAGCATTTGTAAAGTTTGAGACGTTCTTAGTAGAAAGAGAAGAAAATAAATTATGAATCAAACAAAATTGTCACTTCTCAGTCATGTTCTGGTATCCATATGGGACAGAGAGAGTTCTTGTTTTTTCAAAAATGAAGGAGCAAGGTCTGTTGCCTTTTATTACTTTTCTATAAAAGTATAGAAAGGTTCACTCAGGGTGAACCTAATGTCTGCTGAGAGCCTCCAGACTCTTCCTCAACATTACAAAAGAACAGGCAGACCTCACAACTTTAAAAAGATAAAGCCAAAGGTCTCCCTTGTTTGAAAGCCAGTTGTATCTGACTCTAGGGTTCGGTGCTCATCTCTGTTTGCAGCCAAAGTGCCACCACTGTCTGCATCTGCAGATGTTTCTGTGGCTATGTGGCAAGCATGACTAGACACCGAAGTGCATGGAACGCTGTTACCTTTCCCGCTGAAGGGGTAACAATTTATCTACTTGCAATTCCTTGCTTTTGAACTTTAAGATCATGTAATCCCGCCATTCCCTTCCCCTGTCTTTGTTTTTTTCATAGGAATGCTCGCTGTCTTCAGATAGATGTGTAACATGGGCCTTTTTTTGTGATCTGATGGCAACCATGAGGCCAAGCAAGTAGCCCTTTGGCAACCCACCAGATGCACGGACTACATAATCTCTCCTATTCAATTCAGCTTTTCTGAAGTTAAAAATTGAAAACTAAGAAAGATGGACTAAGAGAGGAAAAGGATATCAATGATAGTAGACAGGATCAGGAAGCCAGAGGTAGCACTAGAGGAGAAAATCGACAGCTCAATACCCTAGATCAGTGGTGGCGAACCTATGTCACACATGCCAGATTTGGCATTCCCAGCCCTCTATGTTGGCATGTGCGCCGTCACCCCAGCAGAGTTCACCCCATCCCTCTGCCCAGCAGCCCAATGGGAGCACTTCTTCCTTTCCCCCCAGCACAGAGGTCTCCCCACCCCACTGTTTGGGCATTCGGTCTCTAAAAAGTTCGCCATCTCTGCCCTAGACCTTCAATACCCAATACCTTTCCTTCAAACTCCAGTCCATGAGGCACTGGAGTGGATCTCTGAGTGAGGACACCAGGCTGCAGCAACTATGTCCCACAATCTTTTTATCCCGCATGTAAAATCAGAGACTTCTGCAGGTACCCCAGAGCCGTGGATGTGCTCTTTCCCCCTGCCTTTGAAAAGAAAATACTGAATAGTTAGTAGGACTGAATGTATGCCTGTACACATAAATACTTGCATTCTGTGGCTAAGTTAGGACCTCACTTTTTGACATTACGGTTCCCCCACTCCATCCCATTCATTATTTTTTTTAAAGTTACTACACTGCTGTCACTGCGAAGGTTCATAATAGCTGTCACTCGTTTCCTTTTTGCTTTGTGTTCTGAAAATTTTTCTGAATAATTCTGCCAGAAATCAAACTGGTGACTCTGTGTAACCCCCTTACCAAAAGTCAAAGCTCTTTGCATCTCCCGTTTTGGAAGAGCAGGGCTAGGGTTGACATATGTCCCAGTTTTCCAGGATTTTCCTGGATTCAAGCTGTCCCGGCTGGTTCAAGAAAAAACATGTAAAAGTCCCAGATTTTAAATTTTGAACAAAGGAAGCAAGATCACCCCCACCCCACACCAAGTAATTTTTGCAAAAAGTTAATTCACTGCCTCCCTGTCTTTCTTTCAATTATCCTGCTTGAAAGTGGTGAAGGCAAAACAGCACCTTGAGAAGCCCAACGGGGAGGGGAGACGCTTGCAAGTGAGATAATTGACAGAAAGACAGGAAGACAGTGAATTAACTCTTTGCAAAAAGCCCTTGGCTCAACTTGAAATTTGGGGGACAAGGAGTTGTCCTCAGCCCCTTTCCTCGAAAGCCGGGAGAGAGCAAGAAATACCCATATCTAAGAAGCCAAACCTCTACCATACACTGGGATGGAGGATTCCTTCTTCACGTGAATGCAAAGGGTTAATTGCTTAGGGTCGGTATTCCTAAAGAGGATGGGAACAGGGTGGACAGAAAGTGAAGAGTCATCCATCACAAAGGTACTCCTCCAAAATAAGTCCCTTCCTGTCTTCTGCTTTTCTCCTTCCGGAGGTAAATGGAGGCTCCGTTTTGGGCCCCTCTTTAGAACTTTCTTCCAAGGGATCCTTGTGTGGGGCATGAGGGTGAGTCTACTTCAATCGAGTGTGTGTGAAGGGGAGGGTGGGGTTGATCTTAGGGGAAGGAAATGTGGTTTAAAGAGTGGCCCAATGAATTTTATTCCAAAAAATAGAACCCATCAAGAATAGTCTTTTGCAAAAAGAATCACACAGGAAAAAAACCTCTTGACTACAGTTTACTTTAAACTGATTGAGGCTGTCCGCCCCGGATGGGGATTCCGCGGGGTCTTAGATCCACGGTCTCCTTGACAGCCCCATCCAACGCATGCACAGCTTGAAGAATGCAATCATGTCATAATGCTGTCCCGGTTTGACGGGAGAGACTTATGGCAACCATAAGTAGGGCCCTTCACAGAGACCCAGAAACACACAATTTATGGCACAGATGTGGGCACATTTTTTGAGTCATCTCAAAAAGGCAGGAGGTAGGCCAGGCTTCGATTGGTATGTCCTTTATTCAAGCGTGGATCAGGTTGGGTGGAAGGTGCGTCTAGGTTTTTGTAAGATCATGTCTTACAAAGATCTGGATACATCTATTATTGTCACAGATGTTTCTGGTCAGCCTGACAAGAGACACTGCAGCAATATGGATTTTGGAACGTGTAGTCGACACCGCTGCGTGCACAAACATTTTGTCCCCGTCTAGTCAATGAATGTTTATTAAGGTATTTGTTCAGAAGCTTTCACCCTGTCTGTGGCTGGCTTTATCTTTTACTCGCAAAATGAAGAGGGGGCACTCCTTGTTTGGATTGGAACCTTATTTTTGTCTTGTTTCCCATACAAGCCTGGCAGGGTTTTCTTCCACTAGTGATTGAAACAAAACTAACAGATTCCATAAATATTTTTGAGAGTTGCTCTTTAAACAACACCGACTGGTAGCGGACAGTAGCTTTTCCCCCCAGCTGGAGGTGGAGGACAGGATTTAAGGGTAGCGAAAGTGTAATGACAGAAGCATCATTTCCTGTGGCGTATGCATTTATTCCCCCCACTACCCTGCTGTTGTGTCTGACATGGTTTTCAAAACACCGTGAAAAAAAAATATATGACAAAGATTGGTGATATCTGAGGGAGTCTTTTCCCAACAGTGTTCCTCCACACTCTTTATGATATAGTACAGATAAGGCTTTGATTGTCTCATTGTCCTCGCACTTGGTATGAACATACACACCGCTGGCTTCGAAATGATAGAACTAGGTCCATGAGGAATTGTTGTCAGATATGAAATCTGGGTCACTTTTAATAATCTGCAAAGGCTGGCTTTGTAAACCTATTGTCTACAGTTGCAGAACCCACACAGTCATGACGGCATCCTACGATATAGCTGGGAGAAAATGTCACCAAATTTCAGCTACTAGCCAGATACATTGTGTAAATATAAAAATAAGAAATGGCTAATAGGAGTGGGATTTCAGTATTTCTTGGACAACAAATGCCATAATTGCACATTCTGAGAGTTCTAGCATAAACAATGGTTGGAATCAGCTTATTTACTGTTTATGTTGGGGTGCTCAAACATTTCGGACCATGGGCCAGTCATGTGGTTCAGTGGGATGGTCATGTGGTTCCTCCCACCGGAAGTGGAAGTAAAATGCACCAGTGCAGAACACCGTTGTAAATGTACCCGCGGATGTCATAAACATGTTTATGACAGCCGTGGGTGCATTTACAGCAGCGTTCTGTGCATGTACAGGTGCATTTTCTTTCCACTTCTGCAAGGAGTGAGGGCGGTGTGTGCTGGATGAATTGGCGCCGGGGGACGGATCTGGCCATACCTGTCAACCCGTGGCTCCAGAAAAAATGGGACCTGCGCAGATCGCTTGTGTGCAGGTCGCTTTCCACGCATGCGTGGAAGGGTTTTACACTTGTGTAGAACCCTTCTATGTATGCGTGGAAGCGCTCCGCCACTTGCGTAGGGGCTGCGCAAGCGGCAAAGCACTTCCATGCATGCGTGGAAAGCGTTTCCCCCGCTTCCAAATTACGGGGTTTTGGCAGCGCGGGGCGGGTTATGACGTCAATCGGCGTCAAATTCCGTGGCAATCCCAGCCAAATCAGGATGGTTGACAGGCATGGATCTGGCCCACAGGCTGTAGTTTGGACACCCCTGGTTTATGTGATTGGCTCACACCCGTTTGTCCTTACACACACACACACACACACACACACACACACACACACACACACACACACACACACACACACACACACACACCAATTTAAAAAATGGCTGGAATCCTGTAGAAATTTGTGCAAGCTTTGATTTATTGATGCAGTACTGAGACATATCCCCCCCTTTACAAACTGTAATGCAGCAAAGGAGAAGTACTGTATAGGGTGAAATTGAAATGTCTTCCATTAGGGATAGACTTGAACATGTTGGGGTTGTAGATGCAAAGAATAATGGAGTTGGAAGGGTCCCGTTGAATCTCTACGAAGGAAGCCAAATCAAAATATATCCAAAAATGGTTGCCCAATTTTTTCTCATAGCTTTCCAAAGTAATTGGTTCCATTGTCATACAGCTCTAACAGTTAGGAAGCTTTTCCTAATATTCTGTGGAAATCTGGCATTTTGTATCTTAAGCCTATTATTAGGTCTCTCCCCCTCCTGGAAATGGCCTACAAGAGAAGAAGTGGGCATTTTGTATCTTTTAATTTTAATTTATTTCATTTTAAAAAAAAACAGCTTTGTGTTTTCTAGCTTTAGGTGTCTGGCTGGTACACACTTTATTTTGCAAAGAGGAACAGTCATTTAGAGATGGGCATTTTTATATCCCACAAAACGCTGGCATTCTCACTGGGGTCAATTAAAAAAAATACCCTACCCATTTAAACTGGGGTTTTTATTTTTATTTTGGAATTTGCATAAGGTATGAGTAACCTGTTTTTAGAATGGCGCTTATGGCAACATGGCTGAGATGTGCCTTGGTAGATTCTCAATTACCCACAATAGGGTTCTATGATGGTTTTGCTCTGGGTATTGTTTGTTTGTGACCTGAATCTCCTGCTTTTTTTTAAATATTAACACAAAAAAGCAATCACAGAATTGTTAGGGCCTCTTACCTGAAAACTGTTTCCATCACGGGTTTCAGTTGTTTTCCTGCTGAGCTCCATTCCTTACTCTCAAGAGGGTTACTTGGATGTAAGCCCCCTTTTTGTTTAAACATGGCTTATTCCTTGGCAAACTTCATTCATTTTTTATTTAGAATAAACAGCTTGATTGCTTTCATCTTTGCAAAAAAGCTGGAATGAGGAGGTTTACAGCGAAAAGAACCAAGACTGTAAAATATTTTTCAAAGATCAAGGGATAACTCCACTTCTCAGTTCCAGTGAGAGTAAACCAACTAATGGGATGGACATTAGTATTAACTAATGAAGTCCCATTCAAGCAGTGGGATTGCTTTCGATGGGATAAATAGCTAGATTTAGCTCCCAATAATTAAGATAATGTAGAACAGCAAAAATACGTATAGTACTTTATATTCAACTTCTTCTTTTGTGTCCCAATCAAACCCTGGACTTCCAAAACGAAGCCACTTTCTTGGCTTTGTCGTTGCCCAAACTTAAGTCCTCATCAGTGCATGTTTCTGGCAGTAATCAGCAGAACCAGTAAAAGAGTTGGATTCTGTATCTCTCCACATTCACACTGCATGCTGTTGTCTGCCAGCAGCCCCCAATTGAGCATATTGGTCTAACATTTAAGGACTCCAACCCTCAGCCTATTCAGGGTCCTCCAAGTGATGTAGTGGACATCAAGTTTCTCAGCTGTATCCTCCTTTAATGTTGTTCCATGTCCATTGAGTCCCTTCCTCCACCTTTTAATTTGGTTTTGTTCTTGTGTACCCTCAAGAATGTGTGTTTTTGCCATAAAGCTCTTTCTCGATCTAAGCCAGTGGACTTGAGGCTCCTATCCGTTCAGAGGATGTCAAGGGACATTCTCTTGCTTAGTTCTCTCGGCATCCACTGCTACTTCTCTCGTGATCTTAGGTGGAGCAATACCAACAAGAGGGTATATTTTCTCAACTGGTGTAGGTTTGAGGCATCCTGTCACTATACGCATGGCTTCATTCACAGAGGTGTCAACTTGTTTTGTGTGTGTGGATGCGCTCCATACTGGAGCAGAGATGCTCAGGGCCAAAGCTGATGTACGCAGCATGGATGGTTGAGTTCCCCATTTGTAGTTTGTGAGTTTCCTGATATTCAACTACAATTAGTTGCATTAGTTGTATTTTCTTTTGGAAAACAAATCTCCTTTAACATTTACACTTTTTCTGTGGCCTAGGGGAAATCTTACTGCACTCCATGTTAGAACCTCTATTAGCTAGCTATATAAAGCCTTGTTAATAAAAACTAATTAATTTACAAACATTTGTGTGAAGCTTGGATTCAGATAATAAGGTTGAAGGGACAAGCCATAAAAACTTCAGTCTTGATTGATATGTGGCAGGTAAAGGTTTAAGGGCCAAATTAGATATTCCAGGTACTTATTATCCAAGCCTGAGCATTGTAAATGAAGTGCTGTTGGATATTTTAGGAGAAGAGTCATCTGTCTTGAACAAAGCATTGAAAAATTACTGGCCATGTTTGCTGGTAGATCTTGAAAGCTAGGTAAAGGTTTCCCTTGCTCGAAAGCCAGTCGTATCCGACTCTAGGGTGCAGTGCTCATCTCTGTTTCTAAGCCGAAGAGCCAGCGCTGTCTGCTTCTGCAGACGTTTCCGTGGTCATGTGGCAGGCATGACTAGACACCGGAGCGCACGGACGCTGTTACCTTCCCACCGAAGTGGTCCCTATTTATCTACTTGCAATTTCTTGCTTTCGAACTGCTAGGTTGGCTGGAGCTGGGATGAAGACGGGAGCTCATTTCCGTCCTGCAGTACTCGGGAATCGAACTGCTGACCTTCCGCTTCCCAGTCAGCGTCTTAGCGACTTGAGCCACTGCAGCTACCGTCCAAAAATGTATCTTTTCCAATCTTTGGTCCTAAATTTATTGCTATGAAATAATTCAAATTACAAGAGATTCTTTAGGTCAAACTATATTTATTTATCTCTGTATTTATAGGATTCCTCTCCATGTCATCCCTCTCCTTGTAGCTAACATACTAAAAAAAAAGTAGTAACCTATTTCAAACAATCAAATAATAAGGATAGCATTATAATCTTTTTCTGCATTTGTCATAATATAAATCAAACAATATGACCAATTTTTAAAAAGTCTTTTAGAATCAGCAGATGAAGCTGCGTCATCATTAAAAGAAATTTATATAATACAGAACTTCAATGCAATTGATCATCAACACTCGTTAAATATTTCTATGGAGTACAATAGTTTGCACTTATTACAGATCTCCCCCTCAATATCCGCAGTTTCAGTATCTGTGGTTTCATTTATCACCTGACTAAAAATATTCAATTAAAAATCCTTGAAATACACAGTATATTTCTATGTCACATTACCAGAGATGGCCACTAGAGGCCACTGTATGCATTGTAAATATAGAGCTTGCTGTTATCCACGGTTTCAGGTATCGGCAGTAGGTCTTGGAATGTATCCCCAGTGGATGAATTAGCGGGCTTTGGCATTCCAATCTCCTGTGATAATGTGGACATCATTTCTTGGTGTCTGTTCTATGAGGTGTTGTAGGTCCTCATAGAACTGGTCAACTGTGACTTCATCTGCACCAATGGTTGGTGCGTATATTTGGATTACAGTGGTATCGAAAGGTTTGTCTTGTAGTCTGACTGACATCATTCTGTCATTTTAACGATTACATCCCATTACTGGTTTTCTCACTCTTCTATTGACAATTATAGCTACTCTGTTTTTTCTGAGGTTTTCTTGTCCACAGTAGTAGATATGATGGTCTCCAGAGCTGACTTCACCCATCCCTGTCCATTTTAACTTGCTGATTCCCAAGATGTCAGTGCTTATTCTTTCCATTTCCATTTTTACCACTTCCAGTTTTCCTTGGTTCATAGATCTTACATTCCATGTCCCTATACAGTATTATTCCTTACGACACTGTATTTCTCCTCCCCCTTTCCTGTCCATTCCCCTCTTCCGATCTGTTTCATCTAAATTGCCCCTTTGTTTTGCCTTTTGTTTTGGTCAATAGGGTTCTCTTGGCCAATTTCTTGAGTGGGTTTGCCGGTTTCTATGCCAGTATCTTCCCATCATACATGTTATCACAGTTTAAAACAAAGTATTATCATACATATTATCACAGTTTAAAACACAGTATCAGAGACTAAAAGTTAAGGTTGTTGTTGTTCAGTCGCACAGTCGATTCTGACCGTTTGCGGACCATTGTCCTCCAGGCACTCTGTCCTCCACCATCCTCCTCAGCCCACCCAGCTCTGTGCCCATTGTGTGCACAATACCATCTAGCCATCTCATCTTTGGACTCCCCCTTCTTCTCTTGCCGTCCACCTTTCCCAGCATCAAGGCCTTCTCAAGTGAGTCCTCCCTTCCCATTTGATGTCCAAAATACTTTAGCTTCATCTTCACTATTTGTCCCTCCAATGAACAGTCAGGTTAAGGTAGCTATCTTTTATATACCTGACTTGGCATTCTCTAGATTATGCACAGCAATGCCTGAGGAACCATAGATAGGATTAAGCTAATAAAGTTTATAACCTTCCTGTCCACCTGATTGAAAGATGTTATGTGGTGGTCAGTAAAGATGGAGACATCTGTTCATTTTTCTTTTCCGGTCATCAAGCACAGTGTCTTAACCATTAAGCCCCTGCAGCCCTTAAGTGGGGTAGAATGCAAGCTGGATGAATGAATGTAATAGGCATACTGATTCTCAGCATAGATATGATATTTCCCTGCCTGCCTGCCATACAGCTGCCATTGCTGCGCTGCCTCTTCCCGGACCCTCTCCACCTGGCCGGGAATGCGAGGCAGGTGCGTCGCCTCCACCCTTCGAGCATCGCCCACCCAGAGGGTTCAAAAGAGACGATGCTGGAGCCCCGCCGCCACTGCTGCGCTGCCTCTTCTCGGACCCTCTCCACGTGGCCAGGAATGCGAGGCAGGTGCGTCGCCTCCTCCCTCCGAGCCTCGCCCACCCGGAGGGTTCAAAAGAGATGATGCAGGAGCCCCGCTGCCGCTGCTGCCCGCTGCCGTCCGATGCCGAGGTGTGGAGCTCCTCCTCCCGGTCTGACAAACCAGAGGGAGTGGTAGCATCTGCGCCGTCTCCTCACAGCAACGAGGGGATCTGTTTGTGCTCACTAACACCTGATGTCGGGGCGCAGAGAGCAGAGCTTTTTTCCTGGTCTGTTGAGAGCGTGGAACTTTGGGCTCTGTGGGAACCATAAGGACACAACCTTTATGGGATTGTGATAATTGTGCTGCTTTTTTGATTATTTCTTTATTGAATTTTGTAATGCATATTGGTTCTGTGCTGTGCTGTTTTGTTAGTTGGAATTTTTGTGGTATATTTTAAGATACTGTTGTTTATAGACTAGTCTTTTTGCATTGATTGTATATTTAATTATGTTGGAAGCTGCCCTTAGTCGGTCTACAAGCTGAGTAGGGCGGAGTACAAATTAAAAATCTAATCTAATCTAATCTAAAAATGAAGAATTTTTCAGGCAGGAAAGAAGAAGTAGCAACTTCAATTCACTAATTCAATAAACAGAAATCCAAAGCCAAACATTTCGGCATTCAGCAAACAAAGCACTGGGTCTGTGTGAGTGATAACTTACAGATGAATTTATTACATCTCCAGTTCCTTCCATTGCACATATGAAACAAATTACAGCTCCTGGTAAAATTCAAAATCAACTGAAATAAAATTCTACCCCATACTGAGTGAAGAATAATCATTGATGATTCTAACTACCTACCCCCAACCAGATACTCCCTCTAAATTTGTGCTACTCCTTATGGACGTAGGTTGAAAGCATTTTTTTAAATATTCTTTTTAAAGTGCTTTCCAATTTGGTTTTAAATAATGTTTTTAAAAAGTCCGTATTTATTTCATTGTACATTGGCAGTCATGGAGGTCAGAAAAGCTATCAGCAAATATCACTGCTAGTCCATTAATTCTGGTTCTCTCCCTTGATATTAGCTGATAAAAGCTGTTCTGGAAGGGCAACCCTATGGGTCCTGTTTCTTTTCAAGGAGGCTTAATGGAGGTTATGCAAAGGTTACCTATAGACCACATGAAATTAGGACCACCCAAGATGAAATCAGACAAATCCAGGATACCTTCTGATGAAAGATTTCCTAGATCTAAGAGCTGATGAAATGGAAGATGAAGATTTTATCTAAGAGCCTATTATGGATTATGTACGTCTAGGTCCTTTCAAGTTAAAAAAACACACACACTAAGAAATGCAAATGCCCTGATAGGTTTGCAGAATGAAGTTACCGAAGTAATTTGTTTGCTGCCTTTTAATGAAGCAGACAGAGACACATTTCTCTTGGCTCACTGTGAGTAAACATGAAAGTGCTGTCCATGGGGATTTGTTTGGTTTCCAGTTCTCAGGCACATATGCCCGTCATCACCAGATGCCTGTAGCCATCAAGTAATAAATGTGCTCATTGAAGGAGGCTTCAGCCTTTCTGTTGCATAGTGCCAGGAACATGTGCTGAACTTCATACTCCATGAATCAGCCACATATTATAAAAGATGGCAGAGATAAAGTACATTAGCTATATTCCTATATTCATATCACCAGGCATATGTCCATGGCAATATTCTTGCACCGTAAGCAATAGAATGGCAGAAGTCTTGTTCAGTGAGCACATTTATTACCTGATGATTAAGGGCATCTGATGGTGACTGGCATATGTGAATAACTGAACACCAAATAAACCCTGTAGACCAAGAGTTCCCAACCTTTTCAAGCCGTGGGCTGGGTCATGCTCTCTCAGTCAGCTTCAAGGGCTGGATGGCTATTTTGTCCCAACAGTTTCAAAGAAGCAGCCATTTTGTTTCTTGAATGCCCTCAGAGGGGCAAGGGGCCACATGAAATGGTGCCATGGGCTGGATCTGGCCACCGGGCCTTAGGTTGGAAACCCCTGCCATAGACAGAGCTCTAATTTTTGCTCATAGAACATCTGTTGCTTAGCATAATAAATTGCACTTGAGTAGGCCCACTGAAACAACAGGGATTTAGTGAGTCAACTACTCTGTAAGATCCATTGACTCAAATGGGCCTCCTCCAGAGACAAGTCTCTTTAACATTTAAATCAAAAGATTTCACAGAGATGACTCGCCAAATCCTCATTGATTCAGGAGACTTAGTTTAGTGTGATTTACGCACTGGGGATTCAGCATACATGTTTTCCTTCAGATGATTTTTTTCTCAACTGTCAGCAAGTTGTTGAAGGTTGTAATTCTATACACATTCATTCTCACGCCCTGCTTCATTGAAGAGAGTTCAATTGCATAGTTGTGCATGGGATGGAGAACTTGGAAGAATTTTCTGAGGATGACAACATCTGGAATCTCCATACTAATTGAAGACGAAGATTACTTTGAGGACAGGCTATGTGCCAGTTTGGACAAATCAGAGAATCTAAAACAAGTCATCCCAACTGAGACCTATTTCTTTCAAGTCTAAAACAAAACAGAAAGTTTAGATATGATTTTGGAACAAAAATGAATTGAATGTATAAATCAGTTTGTGTCCAGAACACAGACTGAATTGTGTGAAGCACAAATCGCTTTAGCTTACCAGATATAAATGTTTATTTTTGATGCAAACTTTAAGCATGCCAGGTACATAAAGTCTTAAAATTAATTGTCAGATCTGGGCAGCTTTACCCCTCTCTTTCGGGTCTACTGTGCCTCCAAACTCCATGTATAGCAGTGCAAAACCAAAAAGAAGTTATCACAGTTTTAATTTCCCAATGCACTGACTTTAAAGATTTACAAATTGATTCAGATCCAGAGTGCAAATTGAATTGGATGAGTCACAAATTGCTCTGGAGTGACTTGGGAGGTATTTCAAAGCCCTCAGGGGGAACCTGTGTACCTGCTGCCAGGTAAATATGGATGAAATTGCAATCAGAAGTCACATGATTTCCAAATCTGTGTCAACATGGCATCTGCAGATGATACACATCTAGTGCCAAACGGCATCCTTCTCTGGCTAATAAATTGGGCACAGCCTTCTCATAGAATCATAGAATCGTTGAGTTGGAAGGGGCCTTTTAGACCATTGAGTCCAAACCCCTGCTTAGTGCAGGAATCCGAATCAAAGCAGATCTGACAGGTGATTGTTCAATTTTCTCCTGAATGTCTCCAGTGTTGGAGCGCTCACCACACCTCAAGGCAGTTGGCTCCATTGTCGTTCTGCTCTAACCATTAAGACATCTTTCCTGATATCCAGCCTAAATCTCGCTTCCTGTAGTTTGAGCCTGTTATTACGTGTCCTGGTTCTGGTCGCCATACCTCCAGAAGGATATTATGGAGCTGGAAAAAGAGCAGAGGAGGGCAACCAGAATGATGAGGGGACTGGAACACCTTCCTTACCATCTGAGGCTGCAACAGTTGGGCCTCTTCACTCTTCAACGATGGCGTCTAAGAGGTGACCGGATTGAAGTTTATAAAATCATGCACGGTGTGGACAAAGTACATGAGGAAAAACTGTTTTCCCTATCGCATAACACTAGAACTAGGGGGCACTCCATGAAACTTTTGGGTACTAGTTCTCAAACAAATAAGAGAAAGTACTTTTTTACCCAGAGGATCACTGGTCTATGGAACTCTCTGCCAGAAGAAGTGGTGACAGCTATCAGTCTTGACAGCTTTAAGAAAGGATTAGGGTCTATTTAAAAAGAGAATATTTTGAATTTAGTAATAAGAATTCAAAATTATTAGCAAAAGTAGCAAAAGATAAAAGGGGAAAAAGGGAAATTGGTGTTTTGATTAATGAACAAGGGATAAGATGTAATAAGATAAAGGATAAATGTAAAATTGTGAAAGAATTTTATCAAGCCCTTTATGCAAGAAAAGAAATAGATGAGGAGAAACTTAAGAAGCAACTAGAGAAGCAAATAATTAGTAGAATAAAACAGGAGCATAGGGATAGAATGGAAGAATTAGTGACTGACAAAGAAGTGAAAGAGGTAATTGCTGGTCGGAAGTTGGGAAAAGCTCCTGGGGAAGATGGTTTACCTGTTGTTTTTTACAAGGAATTTAGAGACATTGTGGTACCAAAGTTGGTAAAATTATATAATTACATATTAGATGGAGGACAAATTCCGACTTCATGGTATAGGACCTCAATTGTACTGTTGCCAAAACCTGGAAAGAATTTAGAAAAAGTAGAATCTTATAGACCAATCTCATTGATAAACCAAGATGCCAAGATCTTCACAGCAATACTGGCAAATCGCCTTAATAATTTTATGGGGGAATATATAAATGTAGATCAAGTGGTTTTTTTTTGAAAGGGAGACACATGGCAGATCTGATTAGAAGAGTAGTAGACTTAATTGATACTGTGAGTCAAACAAAAGAAAAAGTGGGTTTAATATCTTTGGACATATTTAAGGCTTTTGACTCTCTACAATGGATTCCAATTAAGGAGATAATTAAACGCTATGGATTCGGAGTAAAATTTAGAAGGGTAATAGGTCAACTATATCAGCAAGGAACAGCTACTGTCAGAGTGAATGGTGAGGTTACGGATGAGGTAGAGTTAGAGGCTGGCACTAGACAGGGATGTCCTTTATCTCCAATATTGTTCATTATGGCAATGGAGCTTTTAGCAAAAGCTGTAAGAGATGATGGAAAAATAGTGGGGATTATGGAAAATAAGATAAGTATGTATGCCAATGACACTTTGATAATTGTAAAACAACCTGAGAAAGTAATGGACAGAATTAGAGTACAATTACAGGACTTTGAAGATATTACTGGGCTGAGGATAAATTGGGACAAATCGGAAATGATGCTTTGTAACATGGGTGATGAAGACCAGAAGAAGATAAAGCAAATAGTTAATATTCAGATTAAAAATAAATTGAAATATTTGGGAATAATTATATCAAATAGATTGGAAGAGCTTAAAAGATTGAACTATGATAGTTTGAAAATTGAACTTAAAAATAAGATACAAAGTTTTCAAAAGTTGAAACTGTCATGGTTTGGAAGAATTGCGCTCACAAAAATGATGTTGTTACCTAGAATAAATTTTTTATTTGAGACGTTAGCGATTCAATTGAAGGATAAGGAAGTTAAGGAGTTTCAAAATTTGTTTAATAATTTTTGTAATGGTGGGAAGAAATCCAGGTTACCAAAAAAGCTTTGGTATTTATCACAGAAAGAAGGTGGACTGGGAATGCCGAATTTGATGGCATATTATTGAGCATTTCAAATTAAGAATGTTGTGAAGATCTTGGCAATGGAAAATTGGGAGGAAATTGAGATGAGGGACTACAGACATATAGGTAAAATGGTTTTTGTAGGAAGTAATTTGGGTAAGACAGTAACTAAAAATACTATGATGAAAGGATTAATGAACGTATGGAAGAGAGTAAAGAAAGATCTGGCCCCAAATGTCTCTCCAATATTGGAAATTTTGGATATGGCAAGTTTTCCAATTAATATAGATGATGAGGTAAAGGAAGTATTGGACAAGAATGAGGTTTTCCTATTGAAAGACTAGTTACAGATCTGTAGTGATGAGATTAGTAGGATAAATTTGTTTGAGCAATTAAAAATGAATTGGTTTCAGAGATTGAGGATTAATAAATGGAATAGCAAATATTTGAGAGAATATGATTTGGAAAGAGAAAAGACGGAATTTGAAGATCTGATTCTAAAAATTAGAAAGGGAGATAAAAATACTAAGGGATTAGTCAGGAAATTGTATACAATATTAAATAGGGAAGGTGATCCACAAGAGGATTTGAAATTAAGGTGGGAGCAAGAGTTGAATATAAAGATAGAAAAGGATACATGGAGAAATAAATGGAAAAAGAGGATTATGAGAACTATGTCGGTTAGAATAAAAGAACACAATTATAAAATGTTATGGAGATGGTATCTGACTCCAGTGAAGTTGTACCAAATGGATAATAAAAAAGATAAAATGTGTTGGAGATGTAAGGATACAATTGGAACCTATGAGCACATGTGGTGGGGTTGTAAAGTGATAAAAGAATTTTGGAAAAGAATTGAAAAAGAGATTGGAGAATTACTGGGTAAGACAATTAAACTGGATTCTGGTACCACTCTGTTAACAAATGTGGATGGTATTAATTTAAATAAGGATGAGAAAGAATTATTAGAAATAATGCTTACGACGGCTAGACAATGTATTGCTAGAAACTGGAGAAATGATGTAACTGCTGTTTCGTTGTCTTTGGTCCCTTACACTAAATATACAAACTGAAGAATGGTATAAAGAAATGTGGAATTTAGCATTGAACGATAAATTGACTTGGGAGAGTAAGAAAAAAAGGGATAATTTAAAAGTGAATAGATTTTGGAATATTTGGAAACCTTTTGTGGATCACTCCCTTATGGGGGAGGATAGAAACAGACCTGTACCTGAACAAAGTGAATTTTGGAAATAAAATAATGAGATATTCTGAATTCTCCAGGGCAATGTAAATAGACATTGGGTGATGATTATTTATAATTGTATTATTGTATTTTTTCTTTTGTTTTTCCCATCCTATCCATAATTGCACATTATGACTTTATGGGGAAATGAGTATTGGAACATCAGTTAATGTCAGAGAATAACTATTAAGTCAAAATTTAAGAGATTTATTATTATTTTTTTTAGGATGGTGTTAAGATTTCGATTTAAAAAAAATAGGTATAAAAATGTATTAGGATAGGTGTGTATATTTTTTCTCTTTTTCCCCATTGTTTGTGTATATTGATTTTTTTTGTTTCTATAGTATGTTTTTTTTCTTGTATTGTGTTTTGTATTTTATTTGTTAAAAAAAATTAATACAAAGTATTATTTTTTTAAAAAAAGAAAGGATTAGACAAGTTGATGGAGGACAAGGGTATCAATGGCTATAATTATGGATACCTAAGGACAACCTCCGGGTTGGAGAGATAGGCAGGATCTCTCTCAATGCCATTTCCAGGGAAGCCTAAGCAGGTGAAGGCATCTGCTTGGGAATACCCTGAAGCAAATGTGTGAGACAAAATGCTGGACTGGATGGGCTGTGGAATGTTCCAGCAAGGGTGTTCTTATGTTCTTATGTCCTGCACTGTGGGACAATGAAGAACAGATCCCGCCCCTCCTCTGTAGGATTATCTTTCAGGTACAGTATTTTAAAAGTGCTATAGAGTCCTGGTAGCACAGTGCTTAAACTGCTATACTGCAGCTAGGCAGTTGTGAGTTTGATCCTGACCAGGACTCAAGGTTGACGCAGCCTTCCATCCTTCAGAGGTTGGTAAAATGAGTGCCCAGCATGTTAGGGACAAAATGCTAATTACTTTGTGAACCATCCAGAGAGGGCATTATGTGCTTTGGGGCAGTAAAGGTAAAGGTCACCCTTACTCGAAAGCCAGTTGTATCAGACTCTAGGGTTCAGTGTTCACCTCTGTTTATAGCCAAAGAGCCAGTGCTGTCTGTGTTTGCAGATGTTTCTGTGGACATGTGGCAGACATGCCTAGACACTGAGGTGCATGGAATAATGTTTACCTTCCCACTGAAGTGGTCTCTATTTATCTACTTACAGTTTCTTGCTTTTGAACTGCTAGGTTGGCAGGAGCTGGGACAGAGATGGATGCTCATTCCGCCATGCAGTACTCAGATTTTGAACTGCTGACTGGTGGTGGGCTCAATTTTTTTTGCTACTGCACTGTGGACAAGGTATGGTGGGTGTGGCCAGGCGGAAAGCCCTGCGTTGCACCCAAATTAGGACTCCTTTACTTCAAAATTTCAAAACCCGAGTGATGCATTCAGAGTCCTGACCAGGTGCTTGGAGGCTGCTAGGGTCTGGATGGGGGACAACAGGCTTCAGCTGAACCCTGGCAAGACTGTGGGTTCAGGGCCCCGTGTTATCCAGGGAGCTGCCATCTTTGGTGCTGGATGGGACATTGTTGCCCCAGACAGATCCTGTGCATAATTTGGGGGTCCTCCTGGACTCACGTCTGCTACTTGACGAGCAGGTGGTGGTCATGGCTAGAAGGGCCTTTGCACAGCTTTGCATCATCCACCAATTACGCATGTTCCTGGACTGGAACTCCTTGCTCATGGTCACTCATGCTCTGGTCACCTCCAGATTGGATTATTGCAACAGGCTCTACATGGGGCTACCCTTGATGACCATTCGTAGGCTTCAGGTTGTCCAGAATGCGGCTGCCCAGGTGGTAATGGGGTGCGACCATTATGCACGTGCCTCACCACTGCTCCGGGAGTTACGCTGGCTTCTTATATGTCTCCGGGTGCAATTCAAGGTGGGCCAGGATACTTAAGAGACCGCGTTGCTCCAAGGTCCTACGAGGGTGGACCGGAGAGGCTCCATACTGGTTCCATCAGTTAAGGAAGCACATCTAGCGGGGACCAGGAAGAGGGCCTTTTCCGTGTCCACCCCGGCCCTTTGGAACCTGTTACCTCCAGAGCTGCGTCTCCAGACGGAGCTGCTCCCTATGAGAAAAAACCTGAAAACTTGGCTATGTCAGTGGGTGTGGGGTAGGGAGTTATTGGCCAGTTAGTCTTTTTTCTGCTCAGTTTTATGTAGTTTTTCTTTTAGTTTTTTTTTGGGGGGGGGATTTTAACAAGGTGGAGGGTGGATGAGGGTTGTTCTCTCCGAGGTTTTATGGGGTTGAAATGTAATTTTTTTGGATAGGAGTTTTTAACTGGGTTTTAATTGATGTTCTTAATTGTTATTTTATATGTTGTTATGCTGCTTTGGGTCCCCTTCGGGAGAGGAAAGCGGGGTATAAATGATTAAATAAATTAATAAATAAATAAAAACTTGGATGAGTGGAGCCAGCCTGATTTTCTGCTACCAGTTCTGGCGAACTGATGTGAAACTTTTGATGTCCACCACTGCTGCTGACCTTCTGCCTCCCAGTCAGCATCTTAACCACTCGAGCCACTGCAGAAAACTGTAATTGCTTTGTTTTGATTTTGCTTTGTTATCATCATATTCCCTCCTTATCTTAAGGCTAAACATGCCCATTTCCTTCAGTCCTTCCTCATATGGCTTGGTTTCCATTCCTCTGATCATCCTTGTTGTTCTGCTCTGTACTTGCTCTAGTTTGTTTGCATCTTTCTTAAATTGTGGTGCCCAGAATTGGACACAGGACTCTAGATCGGGATGCCCAAACTTTACGGGCTGTGGGTCATTCATGTGGTTCAGAGGGTCAGTCACTACAGCTCACGGGCTGGATCCAGCCCCCAATACCATATCATCCGGCTCGCAAAGCCCTCGTCACTCCTGGAAAACTGTGATAACTTTTTTTGGTTTTTGCCCTGCTATGCATGGAATTTGAAGGCACAGTAGAGCGATGAGAGCTTCGCGGGCTGGATGAATTGGCATTGGGGACCAGATCCAGCCCACGGGTCATAGTTTGGGCACCCCTACTCTAGATCATCCTGCCTCTGTATCATGACCAGGACATGGCGATAAAGGAAAAGTATTCTTTGAACCCCATCCAAGATTTACCACACTTGCATTTTTGAGTGATCTACAATGTGTTCTCTAGAATGTTTTCTAATAAACCAACATGGGGAGAAAGGTGGTGTATCAATTAATCAGTCAATTACAGGGATCTATAACTTTTCTCAAAAGTGCAAGTGTAAGACTCTAGACCCGGGGTTCCCAACCTTTTCAAGCTGGGTCTGGGTCACGCTCTCTCAGTCAGCTTCAAGGGCCGGACGACCATTTTGCCCTGTCTGCATGATAGGGGTGGCCATTTTGTCCCAACAGCTTCAAAGGGGCAACCATTGTATTTCTCACATGCCCTTGGAGGGGTGGGGGGGTCACATGAAATGGCATTGTGGGTTGGATCCAGCCCACAGGCCTTAGGTTGGGAACCCCTGCTCTAGACGTGATCTAACTAGTGCCAAAAAAGGGGGGACTAAAAGTACTGTACCTCACAGGTTTTGGAGACTCTGCTTCTCCCTGACCTTCCTTCCCGGTTTTGTCTTCCAGGCACTCCTTTTCAAAGGTCTCAGCATCCTCATGCTACCTCCTGCCGGCACTTCCACTTGGGACCCCAGCCTCAGATTTCTGCAGACTTCCCTTTGCCTCATGCCGTCCAGCCTCACATGGCGCCCGCTCACCAGCACAATGGCCCGCTGCACCCACCCTTGCCGCCTCTGCCTGCCCTGCCTTTCCAGGACATGACAGGACCCTCGTTCCTACCTCAGGCCCTTCACCAGCAATACCTCCTCCAGCAGCAGCTCCTCGAGGCCCAACACCGCAGAATCATGCCACATCCCAGGTGAGACTCCCATCTTCCCTATGCATTTTTTGGAATAGTAGCTGTGTTGGTCTATGTTTCAAGCATATCAGAGAATAAACAAAACCAAAAATGTTGTAGCACTAGTAAGTTCAAAGGGGAAATCTGTGGAATGTAATGCAACAATATTTGAAAGATGTTATAATAATAATTTTGTGTCAGAAATTATACTGGTTTTTGCGGGAGAAACTCTGCTCAGGGAATGCCCAAATGAGGCTCCTTTCATGTCCCCAAGAACTGGAACAGAGATGGGAGCTCAATCCGTCATGCAGTACCCGAGTCTTGAATTGCCGACTTGCCAGCCTTCCAGCTAACAAGGTGAGCTTCTTAACCACTGAGCTACTGCAGCCCCTAAAAAGATGTTGTGAAATTACTTTATTATTGAGACTAGCATATTGCATTTAAATAAGTTTGAAAAGATTTAATATGTGAACCCTCTGCTGTTTCACAATTTTTGCTATGTGTTATATGTTTGTTTATTATGTTTATTTGTAAGAAATGAATTTAATTTGAAGGGGGGAAAAGATCATCAAGTGTAAGGATGTTTCACTGGAGACCAAGACCAAAATCATCCACACTTGTATTCCTGATAACTATGTATGGATGTGAAAGCAGGACAGTAAAGAAAGCTGACAATGAAAAAAATGATTCTTTTAAATGTGGTGCAGGATGAGAGTTTGTGGATACTTTGGGCAGCCAGGAGGACACACAAGTGGGTCCTAGAGCAAATGAAATCTGAACTGATCTGGAGACAAAAATGATGAATCTGAGACTGTCCTACTTTGGGCACATCATGATAAGGCAAGATTATCTGGAAAGGATAGTAATGCTGGGAAAGGTGAAAGGCAGAAGGAAAAGAGGAAGACCAAATATAAGATGGATTGGCTCTCAAAAAGAAGACACAGATTTGAGTATACAAGAGCTGAGCAGGGCTGCTGAGGACAGGACGTTCTGGAGGTTTCTCATTTATAGGGTCGTCATAGATCAGAGATGACTTAACGGCACACAACACCAATACAATATAGAAAATTCACCATCTAATCATCTGGCAGAGTATGAGATGGCTAAATGGCATCGTTGACACAGTGAGTGTAGATCTGGATGGCCTATGGAGGATGGCAGATGACAAAGGAGCCTGGCGTGTGGTGGTCCATGGGGTTGCAAAGGGTTGGACTCGACTGTGTGACTGAACAAGAGCAAGAGCAAGAGCAAGAGCAAGAGCAAGAGCAAGAGCAAGAGCAAGAGCAAGAGCAAGAGCAAGAGCAAGAGCAAGAGCAAGAGCAAGAGCAAGAGCAAGAGCAAGAGCAAGAGCAAGAGCAAGAGCAAGAGCAAGAGCAAGAGCAAGAGCAAGAGCAAGAGCAAGAGCAAGAGCAAGAGCAAGAGCAAGAGCAAGAGCCATTTGGTTTTTTTTAAATCAGAGGGTTTAGATCAGTCAATCTAAACCAGTGTTTACCAACCTTTGGTTCTTGGACTTCAATTCCCAGAAGCCTAAGTCAATTCTCCAAAGTACTGATCAGCCAATGTACTGCCTTAGGCTTCTGGGAATTGAGGTCCCCTGTGGGGCATGGGCCCCATATTGGGAACCACTGTTCTAGATAGAGCTCCATTTTGGTGCAAATTTCCTCTCTGTAGGTCTCCATGGTGAGTGCTCAGAGTAAGGCACAAGCATTTCACCCAGAAATTCCCAGACTAGATCCCTAAGGTATCTAGTGGAAAGGATCCAATGGGAGATGAAGGCAAAGATGTGATCTTGAGATCCCACAAAGCAACTGCTTAGTCTGTGCAGGGCAAGCCATGCAAAGTTGCAGAGGAATGTCAAGAAAATCTTACAAAATTGCTAATTACTGATGAGTCAGGCTGTGTCAACCTGTTGAGAGTGTCCCTGCAGCAGAGGATGCTGCTCCAGTATGGAATGCATCCACACACATAAAAGAAGTTGACATTGCTGTTAATGAAGCCATGCGGATAGTGACAGAATGCCTTAAACCTACATCAGTTGACAAGACATACCCTCTTGTTGGTATCACTCCACCTAAGATCAGGAGAGAAATAGCAGCAGATGCTGAGAGAACTAAGCAAGAGAAGGACCCTCGACACCCTCTGAATGGATATGAGCCTCAACTCCACTGGCTCAGATCCAGGAAGAACTTTATGGCAAGAACAAGCATTCTTGAGGAAACATAAGAGCAAAACCAAATTAGAAGATGGAGGAAGGAGCTCACTGGGAAAGGAAATCATTAAAGGTGGATGTAGCTGAAGATCTCAATCTCCCCTATGTCACCTGGAGGACCCTGAATAGGCTGAGGATTGGAGTCCCTAAATGCAAGACCAACATGCTCAAGTGGGGACTGCTGGTGAACAACAACACACAGTGTGAATGTGGAGAGACACAGCATCTGGCCCATTTGCTGGTCTGCCGATTGCTGTCAGAGGCATGTACTGATGAGGACTTGGGTTTGGGCAACGACAAAGCCAAGAAAGTGGCTTCATTTTGGCAATCCAGGGTCTGATCAGGACACGACAGAAGAAGAAGAACCTGTTGAGAGTTCATTAATGCCCCAAGATTTCCTACTTCCAGCATGAGAACAAAGAGAAGAAGCAATAGCAATAGCTATTATCCCTATATAACCACGATGGCGAACCTTGGCACTCCAGATGTTCTTGGATTTCAATTCCCAGAAGCCCGTGCTGCCCTTGTCGCTCCCGGAAGCAGAAGTAAAATGCGCCTGTATGAGAGCGACGAGGGCAGCTCGGGCTGGATGAATCGCAGTTAACCCATTCGTGTGGATTCACAGGGTGCTTGGGCTTCTGGGAATTGAAGTCCAAGAACATCTGGAGTTCCAAGGTTCGCCATCACAGCTATATAACATCCCACAGTGCTTAGTGCTCTCTCTGGGCAGTTAACAAGTTAAATGACATTTTCTCTCCAACATAACGGGTACTTATTTTACTGACCTTGGAAGGATGGAAGTCTGAGTCAACCTTGCACTCATCAGGATCAAACTCACAACGTCAGCAGTTTTAGCTGTGGTACAGCACTTTAACCATTGTGCTACAAGGGCATAGTTTCCTTTGGGCCTCCTCAATCTGCACAAACCACCTGTGTGCAGGATCAGTGTCTTCTTGCTTTTGTAAGGCAAAGAGTACCTACAGCAAGCACTGAAAAATCAAAAGTGGCAAATCTTTGGGTGCTTCTAGTGTTAACATCCCTGGAAAAACAACAACAACAGCTATCCTTCTTAGCAATGCAATGGGTGTGTTGTACAGAATTTGCAGAGGAAGCATTCTCCCCAATGTCTCATTGTGACGGGGCAAAAAATATCTTCCCATCTTACACGTGAGGAAGAAAAAACATCAGCTTCTCATTCTCACACTTGGGAATTGTTTTATTCTCACACCCGAAGGCTGAGACAAGGAAAGATTTACACCTCTCCCACTAGTGTGGGCCACATCTGAGATGGTATGAAGCAGCTTCGCATGCCCTGTGGTCCCCCTCGCCTCTCTTACCCTGTGTGTTCACTCCTTTTGCAACATGGCAGCTGTGTTGACTTGATGCAAAGTCCTAAACTGGGAGGAGTAACAGTGGAATCTAGCTAGTCTAGCTAGAATGGGGTGCCCAAACTTTTTGGGCCATGGGCTGGTCACTTGGTTCAGTGGGCCAGTCATGTGTTTCAGCAGGCTGGTCATGTGGTTCCTCCCACTGGAAGTGGAAGTTAAATGTGCTTTGCAATTTGTTTTGCAACAGGGTGAGATAGATTTCAAGCTGCCATTTTCTCTGCTTAAACCAGGGGTGGCAAAACTACAGCCCATGGGCCGCTTCCGGCCCTGACACCAATTCATCCGGCCCACGCCACCCTCATAGGTCCCAGAAGCGGAGTGCTCTTTGCCGTACGGGCGTGTTTGACTTCCACTTCCAGGAGCGACGAGGGCAGCGTGGGCCGAATGAATTGGCATCAGGGGCTGGATTTGGCCCATGGGCCATAGTTTGGGCACCCCAGAGTGAGCTAGAAGATTCTCTGAGATTTTGTGCAGAAGAGCGATTTTCCTGTGTGTCGGTCTTGACTACGCTTTCCATCTCAACCCTGCAGACGGACTCAGGAGCGTATGTCTGTCCAGCCTCATCGATTACATCCAAACTTTGAATTTGGCCATCATCTTCAGACTCCTCAGCCCCTGGGACCCCAGCCCAGATACTTAGCTGAAGGAACGGACTGGTAAGCCATCCCCTACGTGCAAGCGCTAGGGGTCAAATGCTAACCCAATGTATGCGCCTTGGACTGTTTTCTTCTACTATCCACCACCATATTTTCCCCTGAGAGTACGAGAATATCCTATTCTCAACTCAACGGGGCGTCTCCTGTCTTCTTCTCACTCCTTCCTTCATATCTCCTTCTTTGAATGATCAACTTTTCGGATGTCCTACATTTCTTCATTTTCCCTTTCCTTCCATTTCTTGTGCTCTTCACATGATTATCCAGGTCAACTAATGTACTGAAATCTTATGTGTCTAGCAAATTATGTAATTTGTTGGTTGTTTTTTAAGGTAAAGGAGACTGCAGTGGCTCAAGTGGCTAAGACGCTGACTGGGAGGCGGAAGGTCAGCAGTTTGATTCCCAAGTACTGCAGGACGGAATGAGCTCCTGTCTTTGTCCCAGCTCCTGTCAACCTAGCAGTTCGAAAGCAAGAAATTGCAAATAGATAAATAGGGACCACTTCGGTGGGAAGGAAACAGCGCTCCGTGCGCTCCAGTGTCTGGTCATGCCTGCCACATGACCACAGAAACATCTGCAGAAGCAGATAACGCTGGCTCTTCGGCTTTGAAACAGAGATGAGCACTGATCCCTAGAGTTGGATACAACTGGCTTTCGAGCAAGGGAGACCTTTACCTTTACTAAAGGTCACCCTTGCTCTAAAGCCAGTCATATCCAACTCTAGGGTTCGGTGCTCATCTCCATTTTCAGCCAAAGAGCCAGTGTTGTCTGCGTTTGCAGATGTTTCCGTGGACATGTGGAAGGCATGACTAGACACTAGAGTGCACAGAATGATGTCATCTTTCCCACCGAGGCGGTACCTATGTATCTACTTGCAATTTCTTGCTTTAGAACTGCTAGGTTGGCAGGAGCTGGGACAGGTGATGGGAACTCAGTCATGCAGTACTCGGGTCCCAAACTCCTGACCTGCTGACCATCCAGTTATCAAGTTCAGCATCTTAACCACTAAACCATCACAGTGGGTGCTATCAGAAGAAAATAATGTGGAGGGCTTTTTCTTTTTCTCTCTTTTCTCCTCCTTTATCTAGTTCTTTTGTTTATTTGTTTTCTGCTCTTGTTTTTATACTAAATACCTGAACAGCAATGGTTTGTCAGCCAGAAGTCCCATTCCCCCCCATCCTTTCTTTCAAATGCCTCACTTTCCTTTTTGGGGGTAGGAGGGGAAAGAAAGATGGCAGAGATGATTCTGTGCGCTCTGGTGTCTAGTCATGCCTGCCACATGACCACAGAAACGTCTGCAGAAGCAGAGAGCGCTGGCTCTTTGGCTTTGAAACAGAGATGAGCACTGAACCCTAGAGTCGGATACGACTGGCTTTCGAACCTTGCATGACTGGAGGCTACAGCATATCATCATTGCTCAGGACTCATGTAATCATCTTGTCCCAAGGAAAGGAACAATTTCTTACAGGAAAGAATGGGTTGAGCATCCTTTTCTTCCACAAAAGCTTGGACCCATTTGTTTCATTTTTTCTTTTACTTTTTCCATTTCATTTCTTTTTTTTTTTAAGTTCAAACAGAGTTCTATGGAACTCCCCTTAATGTGTTAATATGGCCTGTTAAAAACCCAAAGTAGTTGTCAGGGCATTTAGTGATCAGAGTACGTGGATTTTCAGGGTGATAAATGAGTCCTCTAGTTATAATTTCTTATGGTTTGGGATTGTTTCCAGTCCTTAGTTTGTTCCTCCAATGTCTGCATCACTTTTTCATTTCTTTCTTTTAAAAAAAAACACCATTTTTTTTTGCAAATTTCTCTGTTCACATTTTTATGTGCTTTAAACAACTTTGAACAACACAAACAACTTTACCTGGAACTTCTAATTTCTCCTCGTAGCATAAATGGGCAAATTGTGGCCTTTTAGATGTTGGTAGGTCGCAACTCCAGAAGTTGCTGGTTCCTGGTTGGAGGGAATTGGGAGCCACAGCCCAGAACATTGGGAAGACATCACTTTGCTTCCTCCCTCTGCTTTTTCTATACTTGCCCCCCCCCCCGCCTATGCATTTGTGATGCTCACATCTTTATAAGCACTTTTCATCACAGGGTGTCATCGCCAAATCCTCAGCCGTCATGATAGTTAAGGAAACTGTGTTCCAGCATGTCCTATTCATTGGGAAAATGCTCATTTGGTGCAGTCACATAAGAAGGCAAGGGCGTGCAGTGGCTCAAGCGGTTAAGATGCTGAACTTGACGACTGGCAGGTCGGCAGGTCAGTAGTTTGAGCATTTTTTTTCCATTTCCATTTCATTTAATATTTCTGTACTGCCTTTCTCAGACCGATGGCCGAATGAAGGTGGTTTAAAAAAAAAGAAATGACAAAGCACAAATTGCATATACAAAATTACATAATTCAATTAATCAATTATACACAATAGAAATTCAGTTACAACAGGAAACAAAATACCCTCATAAAACAGAGGCAACAGCAATACAAAATGTCCGTAATTCAGTACATTTTAAAAACATTTAAAAAAAAAAAACAGAAGAGAAACCTCATCCTGGTGTCCCAAACAAAGTCCGGCAAACAAGGCCAGGAGGGGCGAACGCGGCATTGCGTCGGCGTTGGCATTTTTGGAGCACCCCAGAGCATGATGGAATGAGCTCCCGTCTCTGTCCCAGTGCCTGCCAACCTAGCAGTTCGAAAGCAAGAAAGTTGCAAGTAGATAAATAGGTACCACTTCGGTGGGAAGGTAAACAGTGTTCCGTGCACTCTAGGCATGCCTGCCACATGTCCACAGAAACGTCTGCAGATGCACACAGCGCCGACACTTTGGCTGTAAACAGAAATGAACACTGATGCCTAGAGTTGGATTCAACTGGCATTCGAGCAAGGGTAACCTTTACCTATAAGAATGCAAACTGAATGAAATTCCATCCCTATATTTTAAAGTATAATTTTCTGACGCTTCCTCATTTGTGCTGCTTTCTTTCTCAAGGGGCTTCGTCTGTCTCCATCCATCATTCTCTGCATTTCTTACAATTTCCCCCCACCCCCTGAACTCCATCCCACCCGTACCACTGGCAATTTGTCAGCTGAATCATGGAAGCAAGATAAATGACGGTAGAAGGTGAGCTAATAAACACCCAGATAAGCAGATAGCATGGCTCTGATTGAGTAGCGTCAACTTCTGCAACGCCTTGCAGGGGGTGGGGTGGGGGGTTGACAGTGGTGATGGTGACAGTAATGATGATGTTGACAGTTTCCTCTTCCAAAAAGCCTTCTTGGAACAGACGGAAAGGCCAGGGTGCAGGCAGATGGTAAATGTCTGTGTCTTCTGAGCGTAAAGTTGCAAATCTTAGGATCCTCTGCCTATCTAGGGTAGGTAAAGGTAAAGGTTTCCCTTGCTCGAAAGCCAGTCGTATCCGACTCTAGGGTGCAATGCTCATCTCTGTTTCTAAGCCGAAGAGCCAGCGCTGTCTGCTTCTGCAGACGTTTCCGTGGTCATGTGGCAGGCATGACTAGACACCAGAGCGCACGGATCTGACTCTAGGGTTCAGTGCTCACCTCTGTTTACAGCCAAAGAGTTTGCAGACATTTCCGTGGAAATGTGGCAGGCTTGCCTAGACACCGGAGTGTACAGAATGCTGTTTATCTTCCCACTGAAGTGGTACCTATTTATCTACTTGCAATGTTCTTGCTTTCAAACTGCTAGTTTGGCAGGCACTGGGACATTACTCAGGTCTCAAAGTACTGACCTGCTGACCTTCCAGGCGTCAAGTTCAGTGTCTTAACCACTTGAGCTACCTGTTCCCCTGTATAAAGAGTAAAGCCTGTCAAAAACAGGAGTCAGGTACTGTATTTGGGTTTCAGGGCCTTGAAAAGTTACTTTTTTATCACAACCCCCAGTAAATCCTTTAGCTGTGATAACCACAGGCCCTGCTTTTCATGAGATTGGGGGAGACATGATCTCCAAAAGCTTCACTGGGTACAGAACTCAACATCCTGCCAGTCTTTGAACTTAATTTTTAGACCCAGCACTTGCTGAATGGTGAAAAGAGAAAATTTGCAATAGATTTGATTCCTTTCCCCCTTGTGATCCTTCTCTGTTGTCCACCAGAGCTTTGAAACCTTTCCTGGTTATTGTATATAACAATTGTACATGTGACTGTTTGGATGATTCATTTCGCCTCCAGGCTGTTTTTCTTTCCATCCAGCTGCTAATATAAAAAAGGCAGCCATTCCTTTATTAGCAGTAGGGTTGACCTGTGTGTGTGTGTGTGTGTGTGTGTGTGTGTGTGTGTGTGTGTGTGCGCGCGTGTGTGCGTGCGCATGCGTGCATGCGTGCACACGCATGTGTGTGTGTGTGTGTGTGAGTGAGTGAGTGAGTGAGAGAGAGAGATAAATGGGAGGGAGGAAAGCTAACACCTTTTGACAGGTGGTTGAGGCACCTTCTAAATTTTTGAACAAGCTACCTATAACCTCTTTTCAAAGCCATTCATGTGTCCACTGTGTGCAGAAGGGCTCATAACAATAATTTCGGGCGAGAAATTATTCTGGGTTGAAAGATTTTTTGCTGGAAAAACTCTGCTCAGGGGGGGCCCCAAATGAAGCTCCTTTCATGTCCCCAAGATCTTTTCTCCCCAAAGTAGTCCCTATTTATCTACTTGTAATTTCTTGCTTTCAAACTGCTAGGTTGGCAGGAGCTAGGGCAGAGACAGGCGCTCATTCCGTCATGCAGTACTTGGGTCTCGAACCACCGACTTGCCGGCCTTCCAGCTAAAAAAGGCGAGCTTCTGGAGCCACCACAGCCCCGGAGAAGGGCTCATGACATCGCAATACCGAGCTCTGGAGAAACAGTCATTGAATGTTGCCGTTGGCTTGAGTACAGAACTGTTGTCTTTCCTCCATGAGCTAGGAGTTAACATGCTGTCTGGTTACCTTCCAGACTATCAAGAGGTTTGTTCCCATTGTGTGGCTATAACTAATACAATATTTAATGCTTACATTGCATTACTCATGGAGAGGAGAGTGCATTAGTACTTAATCTTATCTATACAAGGTGGCCAGAGGAACATTTATCTGTATGTTATCAGAAAGCATCAAGGAAAGGAATGACCTGAAAACTACAATAATCACACCCGGAGTCACTGCAGTAGCTAAAGCACCTCTTTGTACAACAAAGGTGGGTGGTGTATTGCCTGAAGGCTGCGCACACTCCCTCCAGTTCATTTTTGCAACATTTGCTTGGCTATACGGGACTACTGTGGCTTAGTGGTTAAGACGTGATGACTGGAAGGTCAGCAGTCAGAGACCTGAGTACTGCACGACAGAGTGAGCTCCCATCTCTGTCCTAGCTCCTGACAATCTAACAGTTCTAAAGCAAGAAATTGAAAGTAGATAAATAGGTACCACTTCAGTGGGAAAGGTAAACAGTGCTCCGTGCACTCCGTTGTCTAGTCATGCCTGCTACATGTCCAGGGAAACATTTGCAGATACAGACAGTGCCTGCTTTTGAACTTCTAGGTTGGCAGCAGCTGGGACAGGGACAAAAGCTCACTCTGTCATGCAGCACTCAGGTCTTAAACTGCTGACCTGCTGACTTTCCAGTTGTCAAGCGCAGTGTCTTAACCAATAAGCTGCCGCAGTTCCTTGTATGTGTACTAGGTACCTTTAAATGTTGGTTTTTAAAAAGAAAATGGAGGGGAAAGGTTGAGTAATTTATACCCCACTGGATTCAGTTTGTGTTCCAGATACAAAATGATTTGTAAAGTTGCTTTATTCCACTCTGGAACATAATCTAGCCATTCTGCTTGAACACACGCCTCTCATGAATTAGTTTGAAACAAGCCAATGCAGTTAGCAATCTGGAATTGTTCTGAATCCAGGGCACAGCTTGAGAAATAATGATCTAAACTCTGAGAACTAATAACATGATTGCTGACAAACCAATTCTAACTTTGGGTGACTCTTCTCAGGGCTTTCTAAGCAGAGAATACGCAGAAGTAGCTTACTGTTCCCTGTACAGGTTGCCCAAGGTCACACAGGTTGGCTCTTCCTCCAGGAGACACAGTGTAGAATAAAACTCCCGACCTCTGGCTCCGAGTCAAATTCTTATTGCCCACATAAAAATGCCCACCTATGTGACTTTCGCACCTCTTTTGGCTGCTTCAGGTATTTACCTCCAAAATATAATAGATTAAAGGACGCAATCACTACACCAATTCTTAGGATAAGATTTTATCATGTCAGAAGCACACAAAGGTGCTTTCTGGGTTGAAAGGGTTTTAGATAGATAGATAGATAGATAGATAGATAGATAGATAGATAGATAGATAGATAGATAGATAGATAGATAGATAGATAGATAGATAGATAGATAGATAGATAGATAGATAGATAGATAGATAGATAGATAGATAGATAGATAGATAGATAGATAGATCTTTATTGTCATTGTCCTGCACAGAACAATGAGACTGGGGAGAAACTCTGCTCAGGGGATGCCCAAATGAGTCTCCTTTCATGTCCCCAAGATCTTTTCCCACTGATGTAGTCTCTATTTATATACTTGCAATTTCTTGCTTTCTAACTGCTAGGTTGGCAGGAGCTGGGACAGAGACGGGCCCTCATTCTGTCATGCAGTACTCGGGTCTCGAACTTCTGACTTACCGACCTTCCAGCTAACAAGGTGACCTTCTTAACCACTGAGCCACTGCAGTCCTGAGCCACCGCAGGATAAGCAAGCAGGAAAAGAAGATGTTGTAGGTGGTAGTCAGTTTTGCTACACACTGAGCATCAACAAGAAAGGGGTTCTTTGAAAAGTCGGATAGACCGCCCATTAATCTGTTTTATGTGATTTTGGTTTCATCCTTCCAGGGATCTCAGTGTTGATGCTGGCCTGACTCACAACCAATTCCAGGTTAGGTCGGTTCCACAGCATTATCAGCATTATTTAGCCACTCAGAGGATGCACCAGTTTCCACGGAACACGTCTTCAACGCAGATGGTAAGTAATGGAGACATTGCTAAAGACTCGTGTCAAGGCAGGACAACCTGTAGCAAAAATAAGAAAGGAAAGAGAGAAAGAAGTAATAATAATATTAAGTTTTATTTCTATCCCGCTTTCCTGGCACAGATGCCACTCAAAGCGGCTTACAACATATATAAATACAGTATCACAGATATAATTACACAGTTACAAAAACAGATTGAAAATTAACACACTGCAAGTAAAAAGTCCCATACAATTAATTTAAAAAAAAATACAAACCCCATACTTCCCCCCCCACAAGCGATACCACCCAGAAGCTCCCACTTCCCAGCGGCCAATGCCGGGCTGGGGAAGGGGCTCGGGTAATGGCTGCTTCCATCCCCCATGCTTGTGGGCATCCCTCTTCTGACCCCTGGCCAGACAGGACCAGGGAGGAGGGGACGGCGTCCGCAGGTACCACCAATTCCTTCCCCACGCTGATGGTGAGGGCGACGGAAATCTTCCGATACTGCAGGCATCCCTGAAAAATGGGGGTCAGCGACGGCGGCTTTTCTGCTCTCCGGGTGGGCGGACGATGAATCTCAAAATTATAACATCATCATGACCAAGATTATATTTGTGACATTTGTTGTGCTAGTAAACTGGAATAGGGCAGTCATGATCTATTGGACAGTGTGGTCTGGAGTCCTTTGATGCAGTCCCATCAAACAATCCTGTTTTTTTTAAAAAACAAATCCCCTAGAAAAAACAAAAGAATTGTTGCTACTAGAATCCTTCTGGAAGGATGTTTGAAGTGATAGCCGTGTTAGTCAGTGCAAGCATATCAGAGGGTAAGCAAAACAAAAAGACAAAAATGTTGTGGCACCTTAAAGACTAACTCCTGTATTTAAATGGGCTCCAGCTCCCTACAAAATATCCATTTTCCCAACTAAAAATGGATTTAACCACTCCTGATCTCTGACCCTTTTTGTAATTTTTGCAGGCCAAATGGCCCTCCCGCCACAAGGATTCTGGCCTCAATCCCTGAGGCTCTCATGACCCACCAGAAACACTTGATGAGGTCTTCAAATGTGCTAGAAATCAATCTAATGAACATTTCCAGAACTGCAGCAAACGAATTGATTTTGAAAAAGGACTAACTGGCACCTTATTCCATCACTTTTTGGAAAGGCACAACATGTATTTCAGTCAAATGTCCGTGTAAATTGCTGATGCATTTCATTCTGGCTTGCTATGGATGGATACCCTTTGCTGGTTTGATGAAGTTCTCAGCACCGTTTCAAAAGTTATTAAGGCTGCCGGACTCCATCAAACTCTATGGGATGAACTGTTAGCGAAATTATCTTGCGCAGTCTTTTTCTCCATTCATTCTGAAGCTCAAATCTTGCCAGGATTCCCATAAACTGTAATTGGAAATTGACAAATGCCATCAAGTTACTTTTTATTGGAACTGGATGGCATTATCAAGAACTGTTGTCTTTTGTTGGCGATTGTATCTATCCAATTTCAGACAAATTGACACAGGGCTTTTTATATTACACTTTTACATTTTGACATGTCCAGTGAAATGGTCAGTTAGCAGATGATGGCAGGAGACAGGTCATTAAGAATAGCTTTGAGCTGACTGGGAAATTTAGGGAACAGTAGTCAAAAAAATGCAAATACTGTATTCCAAATTCAAGGCAGATGCTATGAAACAGTAGTCTGATTCAGAACAAGACAGTTCCATATGTCTGACATTGAACTGATTGGTGGGGAATGTGGGCATAACTGACAATTCCCCAGTTTGAAAATAATGAGATTTGGCAAATCAGAATGCCCACCTTAAACAAGACGAGTTTTTCTTTCTTGAAAGTTCTTCTGATAGCTAAGATTCTCATCTAAGTTACAGAAGAAGCCAACTTTTCAGTCCAAAACCTCTTTCCCCCCTCTCTCCCATCCATCCTCCTAACCTCCTCCTTTCTCTTCAGTGGTTGGGGGTTATGGCAGAGGCTGATGATGCTAACTTTAGTGATTATATGAACTCACTCCAGATTGTAGTCCAAACTCTAAAGAAGCTGTCCGACACATTGAATTGAGGTAGGGCTTAGCATCTTGTATTACTCCTGTAAATATTGGGTTAAAACCTGGTGCAGATTCTTTGCCCTCATGATTCAGAAGTCATTATCCTCTAGTATTGTGAGATTCCATCCTTGACTCAATGACACATAGACTGCTGTTATACAGAGCTTGTGCCATTTCATATTTTTGGACTAAAACCCTCAGCCAGCATGGCTCTGGGAAATATAGTCTAGTACAGTGGTGGTGAGCTTTGGCACTCCAGGTGTCCTTGGATTTCAATTACCAGAAGCCCAAGTCAGCACTCCTGCTGATCAGAGCTTCTGGGAATGGAAGTTCAAGAACAGCTGGAGTGCCAAGGTTGGCCACCACTGGTCTAGTAGCTACATAAAACTGTGCTCTTGTGGCTAAAAGTGACATCCACCTCTCTTAGATATTTTATCAATGGAAGGCTATACATATCAGGGAAAAGGACAGCCTAGAACCGTAGTTCCCAACATGGGCTCCACACCCCACAGGGAGACTTCAATTCCCAGAAGCCTAAGTCAGTACATTGGCTGATTAGTGCTTTGGGGAATTGACTTAGGATTCTGGGAATTGAAGTCCAAAAACCAAAGTTTGGGAAACACTGGCCTAGAATGTTCTCCTGAACATATTAGTGTTCTGGGTGGAGGAGTTTTTGTTTTGTCACGGTTGTTGTTTTAATATGGGGAAGCAGTTAGTCGCATGATTCCTCCATCTGTCATTTGAAGTAGTACCATCCAGGGACAGTTTGCAACACCCAATCTGCTGTTTGCGTAGACCAGGCCTGACTCACCGCCGGAGAGAAAGCAGTCAAAATACAGGCGTCTCTCAGCCCTGTCACCTGCTTTGTAGTTAGGAGATGGCGCTGTGGGAGGAATTCTGTCTGGATCGATAACATGATAACGTTCACAGAAAATTAATAAGAAAAGATTGCTACAGCTTTTAACCTTCTTTCATATACATGCTTGGAAAGAGAACCACCATTGGACTGCACCCTACTATCTGTCAACATATTTTCTGGTGCCTCAGATCTTGGAACTGTTCAGCTGTTCACCATTTTGAAAGGCCACTATATCATATCTCTTGAAAGAAATAAACCCATAATTATTGTTTCTCCACACTGTTTCACAGGTTGTCCATGAAATCAGAAACTACCCATATCCACAACTACAACTACTTGCTCTTCAGGGACTGAATCCAAATAGGCACACATCTGCTGTGAGAGAAAGTTATGAAGTAAGTTCTGTTGGTTCTGATTAAACACGAGTGCACACACTTTTTAAACCCTACAATCTTTATGTGTGTTTGGGATATGTACATATTTGTTCTCTTTGGACTACAATTCCCAGAATCCCCCAGGCTGTCCAAAGAGTTTTGAAAACAAAGCCAAAGTCTACAGCATTTTATTCGTTGGAGATAACAGGGAGAATTAATTGACCGTAATCTATCATTGTATATTCAGTGTTCTGTCTTTAGTCTGTGAAACAAATAAATGATTGATTGAATGATTGATTATGATAATAGATGCAATAGCATCTAAAAGCAAAAAAGAGGAATTAAAAATAGCATGCTTAGCTTTAGAAGAAAAAGAAGGATGCAAGAGAAAGGTGAGATATTTTGTCTTTGAAGGATGTTATCTTGGATGACGAAGTAGACACATTTGAGTAGACAGCTAGGAAGCAAGATGAAAGGTTAACAAAACAAATAGAGGATGAATAATTCTTTTTTTTAAAAGTAGAATAACAAAGGGACAACAGTGTTCCTCAAAGAAGATGGAGGAATGGTTTTCTTTGTCTGCTAAAGGCAGTAACCCCAATATTATAGTAGAAAACTCCATAACTGAGTCCAGCCAGCAGGAGCTCAACATTCATGGAGCAAAGGACATTAAGGGACATGACAGGAAGGTCAAGTGTCTGCTAGACTCTGTGCCCCCATCATTCCCTCAGCATGCTTCCGCAAGATGTTGAAAATCAGACCTTGAGAAGTTACCTTGAAAACAAATAAATAGTGTGTCCTGGACTGAAGGCCTCCCTAAGTGAGTACCAGTGAGTTAACGCTCTTGGTTATTTCCATCAGAAGCCTAAGCCTTATTACGCCACAGATCTACAAAGAGCATGAGAGGATATGATATATTCCCACATTTCCCTGACCTTGGCTGGTCTGCATTGGTTTCCTAGCCATTATCATGTGAGGTTTAAGGTGTGGGTCTTGACCTATATAAAGCCCTATATGATCTGGGACCTTGCTACCTCTTGGATCATCTTTTTCCAAATGCATCTGCCCATCCAGCTTGATCTATTTTATTGTGTAGTTTGACAGTTTCTATTAGAGAGGCCATGAAAACTAAGACAACAAATAGGACTTTCTCTGTGGTGGGTCCCTGGTTTTGGAATGTCCTTTCTTCTGAAACACTACACTGTTTTAAAAGTGAAGCAAAGGGACGGTGGTGGCTTAGTGGTTAAGACGCTGAACTTGATGACTGGGAGGTCAGCAGTATGAGACCTGAGCACTGCATGACAGAGTGAGCTTCCATCTCTGTCCGAGTTCCTGCCAACCTAGCAGTTGAAAAGCAAGAAATTGCCAGTAGATAAATAGGTACCATTTTGGTGGGAAGGTAAACAGTGTTCCATGCACTCGTGTTTAATCATGCCTGCCACATGTCCACAGAAACGTCTGCAGATGCAGACAGCGCTGGCTCTTTGGCTATAAACAGAGATGAGCACTGAACCCTAGAGTCAAATACGACTGGCTTTCGAGCAAGGGTGACTCTTACCTTTACCTAAAGCAATCACACTTACATACCGCCCCGTAGTGCTAAGTGCACTTTTTGGGTGGTTCACAAGTTAATTAGCATTTTGCACCCAACATGCTGGGTACTCATTTTACCGACCTTGGAAGGCTGAGTCAACCTTGAGCCCTGGTTTATTTTCAGATTAGCCTGATTATCTCTGAGCCATGTATATTGTTGGTCTTGCTTTACTTGATCATATTGTTTTGTAAATTATATCTGACCTATTGCCCTATTTGAGTTTTGTACATATTTGTGGCTCTTTATTTCATTTATGGTTGGTTTTGGTTTGAATCATGTTTTGTACACTGCCCGAAATAGCTTGATAGTGGGTGGTATATACAGTACATGTAATGAATTAATGAATGAACAAATTATGATTTTTTTAGTCAACCCTTCCTTGTCTCTAACAGTGGTGTAATGGTAGATTTGGAAGTAGAGAAGCTCGTCATAATAGTCTCCATAGTTACCAAATTCAAAAATGCAGACATTTGGAGCAGTCCTCATAAAAAAAGGAAGAGGAAGTATTTGTGTAGCGAATGACTCCCCTTTAAGGCCCATTCAGGAACAAACCTGTTAGAACAGAAATAGCTTGCAAGAGTATATATTGTTTCAGTGAAAACCTGTTTCTCTTTCAGCTGCTGTGAGGAGTTTAGCTAAGCTGAAATGTAACAGAGAAACCTAAGGAGAATGGCATATAGCCATGGTGGCGAACCTTGGCACTCCAGCCGTTCTTGGACTTCAATTCCCAGAAGCCCAAGTTTCTGTGAATCCAAAAGAATGGGTTTACTGAGCGGATGCAGTTCTCATAACCCATTACAAATACCTACATAGCAACCAACTACGAAGTAGCAAACACATACCTAAGTAGCAACGGTGTCTGAAGGGTTAGGCATGAAGACGTGACATTTGCTCCATATTACAGTCATGGTTCCAGGGCCTATAGGCCTCCATTACAGCACCCCCATTCTCAGGACAGCAGTCTCTTGCTGCCCTCCAAACCAGGAGTCTGCAAACCTGGCTCTCCATATGTTCTTGGACTTCAATTCCCAGAAGCCCTGATCAACAGGTGTACTGACTTAGGCTTCTGGGAATTGAAGTCCAAGAACACCTGGAGGACCACATTTGCTGACCCCTGCTCTAGACAAATAGTTCCCAACCTATAGGACCATGGGGTTATTGGACCTCCAGCTCCTGGTTCCAAGAGGTTATTAAATGACAATAGAGCTGTGTAAAGTTCAGAGGCATGCATTGTGCATGAGGAGTTATGTGCAACAGCCTTTGCTAGAAGAACACAGGTAATTTCCCCAGGTCATCCTACCCACAATATTTGGCTTGGGGAACCTCTGAGAACCATGCCTTCAGGCCATACATGACCCCAGTGGTTCTGGACAGTAAAAGGGATCTGCCTTGCATTGAGTGGATGGGATTAGGAGCTATTTGTTGTTGTTGTTGTTCAGTCGCACAGTCGATTCTGAACCTTTGCGACCCAATGGACCAGTGATCTCCAGGCACCCCTGTCCTCCACCATCCTCCTCAGTTTTTAACAATTATCGGATTGGTTAACCAGTTATTGGGCTGGCCATATCACTCACCTAAAGCATAATAGCTGGACCTGTCAGCTAACAAACTGGTTATCAAGGGACCACAAAAGACCCTAGGCAGATCCTGAAAAAGATGTGATGAGATGGTAAAGTTGTTCGGCCAGAGATGGAAGCAGAAGGAAAAAGGATGGAACATTTTGGTGTTTGGTTGATTTGCAATTAAATAGATATTGGATTGGAGTTTTTAACCACCACCAGCAGTAGGAAGACTGCTGTCTCTTAGGCTGCCACCTTGGTATACCTAATGGAAGGGCTGGACCTAAAAACACTGACTTGACCTTTCTGCTTTAGCCCAAAGACCCTGTTCATTCCTTCCTTGTTGCTTTATCTCTTCCCATTTCAGGAGCTGTTGCAATTAGAAGACAGGCTGGGCAGCGTGAACAGAGGGGCAGTGCAAAACACGATTGAACGGTTCACTTTCCCACACAAGTACAAGAAGGTAAGTGTTGGGGAAAGTCATTTCTGCTTTCCACTTCCTATTGGCCTCTACAACATAGGCAGGAAAAGATGTTCTTAAGGCTTTTATATAATGCTCCTTACTAGTGGTCAGCAAATTTAGCTCTCCAGGTGATCTTGGACTTCAATTCCCAGAAGCCCAGGTCAGCACTCCTGCTAATCAGGGCTTCTGGGAATTGAGATCCAAGAACATCTAGAGAGCTAAGTTTGCTAAACCATGCTCCTTATTTATGTGGCTGTTCCCATTTACTTCAATGGAAGTGGCAACTCTGTGATGCATCAAGACAAATGCCTATGTGAAACTTCCCTGTCCTCTTGAAGTGAATGGGAGAAGTGCACAGGTATTACAAATAAAATACATGCTTTGCTATATTTTTACACTAGATATTACTATCTAGTGCCGGGTGGCAGTTAACTAACCTGACCACCCCGAGAATTAACAGCCTTGGGTGGCAAAGTCCACAGGGAAGGGTAATGGTCCCCAAGTAGATTAAATCCCACTTGAATCCATCTTGATGAAGGGCAGCAGCTTCATCAATACTGGCCTGGGGCCGATGAGGACTTTGCATGCCAAAAGGGCTCAGGACCAGAAAGTGATTCTGGTTCAGGGGTACAGGTGTCACGCAGTGATATGGAAAGCAGATGAATGAATCACTGTGGTGATTCAAGCGATGCTGTCAATATCCTATCCAGGTGTCTGGAGGCTGTGGGGTTCTGGATGGGGGACAACGGGCTATAGCTGAATCCCAGCAAGACAGAGTGGCTATGGATTAGGGGCCCTGCGTTATCCCGGGAGCTACCATCTTTGGTTCTGGATGGGGCTAGTTTGCTCTCCAGATTCCCACGCTAGCCCTTTAGGGAACATCTTTTCTAACACATTCCTCCTTTTGATTTCCCTCAACAGAGAAGACCTCTGGGAAGCAAAGCAGAAAAGGAAGAAGAAGAGTCGGATACCGATGAGAAGTGCACAATTTGCCTCTCAATGCTTGAAGACGGTGAAGATGTGAGGTACAACCATTCTCTGGGGAATTCTGGCACACACCCTTGTCTCAGAGTCCTTCTCCCTGTGTAGCTCTCCTGTTCTCCAACTTTTCACTTCTATATCTTGTTTGTCTGATGGGCCTCCCTGGGTGCAGGCAAATCTTGTTGTTCCCAATCAGCCTAGGCAATATTGTTAAGAATGAATTTATTTATCTTTGAAGTGGTAGCCATGTTAGTCTTTTCAAGCATATCAGAGAGCAAATAAAACAAAAAGACAAAAAATGTTGTATCACCATAAAGACATATCTACTGTTAATGTTAGCTTTCGTGGATCAAGTCCACTTCGTCAGACATAAGAGTGAGACTTCATGACATCAATTTATACACATCAGGTACAGAGGTACAGAATGCCGGTTAATATAACAGATAAAATTACAAATCAGAATCTGGCTCATATGCTGGTCTACTAACTGCTACCAGAAACACATCTCATTAACAGATATGTAATGCCACAATGCTTATTTTGCATCCATTTATAACACAACAGAACCAAACTCCACAGCCTTAAATCTGAACCCCAATCAGGGATCTACTGTTATTATTGGTTGTAAATAGTTACACTGATTTGTAAACTTATCTGTTGATGCTAGCCAAACATTGTGTACCTCTGTACCTGATATGTATAAATTAATGCCATGAAGTCTCACTCTTACGTCTGATGAAGTGGACTTGGGCCCTGAGAGCTAACATTAAAATACAGTGGTACCTCAGTTAATGTAATTAATGCGTTCTCTGGGATGTTTCTTACAGCGAAAATTACTTTAACCAAATTTCCCATAGGAATGCATTGAAAATCAAAATACAGTAACCGAAATGCAGTTTCCCATAGGAATGCATTGAAAACCAATTAATCCATTCCAGAAAAAATTATGTAAATTGAGCCACTATTTTCTGTGGATTTCCTTTTGTTATGTGATTTTTGTGTTAACCGAGCCATTTGTTAACTGAGGCTCCACTGTACAGGAGTTAGTCTTTAAGGTGCCACAACATTTTTTGCCTTTTTGTTTTGTGTACTCTCTGATATGTTTTTTTATCTGTTGGTTTTATTAGGGAGGAAAAAGAAAAGGGGAAATTAAAACAAATTAAATGCCAGAATCCTGTTGGCAAAACATAGAGTGTATGCGCTCCATGGCTGGACCATTCAATGTTTGCCCAGCAACCTCTGGCTTGCTGGAGATGGTTCTGTTGAAAACAGCAGGAATTCCATGGTGATAATATTAAAACACAGGTGTTCAGTTTGTTCCCTTGACCTCTGTGCAGGTAACCAAGTGTCTCCTGTTGTGTCTTCTAGGCGCCTACCTTGTATGCACCTATTTCACCAAGTGTGTGTAGACCAGTGGCTAGCGACCAGCAAGAAATGCCCCATCTGTCGAGTGGACATTGAAACACAGCTCGGATCGGACAGCTGAAAAGACTTCTGCCATGAGGACGCGTCCTCTCTTTTTGGGGTCCTTACAGGGGCATTCAGCCTTTGCAGCAAATGTTTTGCCTTCTGAGCCATTTGATTTTTCTTTTCTTTTTGAAGAGAGCCTGCAAGCACATTCACAAATTATTTTAAACCGATACAAATGAAGAAGGAGAAGAAACAAAGAAGAAAAAGAAGAAGAGTGATGATGGTTTGATGGCTTATAATGTCTAGAAGTAGGAGAAGATATACAAGCATTTAGCTGAAATGCATGGGGACGCAGCTAGAATGCCCGGAGGAAAGGCAAGAGTTAGTTGTGGAAATGAAGGTACAGTAGAACCCTGCATAACGAAAAAACTCCGTTCCACAGAGCTCTTTGCTATGTGGCTTTTCCCCATTATGCGAAGCTAATGGGAGATGCCCCGGATGGCGAACAAAAAATGTTCGTTATCCTGGGTTCCCATTGACGGGGTATACCCCGGTTATCGCCATTGCCTAACAAATGCTTCGTTGTGCGATTTTTTTCATTATACGGAGTGTTCATTATGCGAGGTACCACTGTACTTAGTGTTCTAGCTTTGACCTCTCAATCCTGCTTCTCAAAAGGGATTGTATATATATACCTCTTGAATAAGTAGAAACACATTTAGGGGTTCTATAGCTATTTCTATGGATGGCTGCCAGAGCATGTACGCTTAAGAAGTGTTGTCTTTTGATGCCCCTATTATCTTGTGGTTGGATATGTTGCTGTTGACCTAATCTGCACCAAACATTACATTAGGTTTCCCACCCCACCCCACCCCACCATTTTTTAAATGTTTTGCCATGAGGTTCGTTACTTTGGTGCCTGACTAAAACATGTATCTCTCTAACCCAAGAGAGTGCAAATTCTTTCTTTGATTAGGTGGCGAGAGGGAAAATCCTGTTTACATTGAAAAAGCAAATAGGATACACTGTATTCCCCCCCTCCCTTCCCCTTAGCATTGCGTATAGATGTGAAGTCAAATTTGCAGTGAGCTGCCAAGTTAAGGAAAATGTTGCTGGGGATGTACAGTGAGAATCGGAAGGAAATTTAGCAACAAGTGGAATAAGTCTCCTTCCTGCTTATCTGCTGGCGTAGGGTGAAAAACTAGGCTTGAAGCTTGCTTCTCTCTCTTGCCTGTGAATTGTGCATCTCTTAGCCTTCTAGCTTAAATATTTTTCCTTGAACCCAAGTCCAATTATTACTATCTTCTGGGCTTCCCTTTGGACTGGATGAAAAATTAACCCTCATTGCTTACTCATTTGATGCACTCATTCTGCAGTTAAAAACCAGGCCGTAGCTGTTAAATCGGCAGTAGGTGACTACCCTAGAAAACCCATTTTGGGACGAGTGACTCTAAATGCCGGAGGGCTGGTTTGCTCCTGTATCATGCGACTGGGAGGGGGAAGCAGTTGTAACTTGGGGCTGTACCAGTGCTGGCTGGGTTTTAGGCCACCAGGTGTGCAAGAAGAATATGGTCTCTGGCTGGGAGGTAAGTCTGAAAGGCTATGAGAAATTATTCCTGCCTTCTCTTGACAACACGATAAGCACAAGTCCTGTTCTCCAAAGCATCAAGAATGGGACCTTAACAAGGCCATATCTTGCCTGTTCTTTCTTCTACCTTAAATTCCTCAACTTGCTTGCACAAATGAACGCTTAAAAACATAAAGTCCCATAAACTGTTCCAGCACTATCCTGCTACTATACCTTCTCAGCATCCCAGAAAGGGAAGGAAAGTCTGGGACTGACCTGGCAAAGCTTCACCTTTCTTCTCTTCCAGATCTTTGTGATGCAAATCTTGTGCATTTTAGGAGCATTTGAGGGAAACAACGGGTGAGGCAGAAGCAGGGCAATGTTTGCTTTCAAGCTGCTTTTTGTTTTGGCTGTTCTTCCTATTATGCCCTGCAGCTGACATTGGAGTCCAAATATATGTGACGAAATATTTTGACAATCTGAATATTATGGACAGCGGTGGAAATGTTAGGTTTCCAGAAAAAGGATAGTGTTAAGTTGTGATCTTGAAAGAAAGATGCTAAGGAGCATGAAATGTCAAACCATATACCATAGGCTGGTGCTAACAAAATGAATAATGATGGTGATGATGATGATGAAAAGGAAGAAGAAGCAAAGCACCAAATTCTCATTTATTTATATATGTTTTGAGAAAATGAGTGAGGGATGGAAAATTGCACAAGCAAACTTTTGTGGCTGTGTCCAGTGACTTTGGCTTGCTTTGCAATTAAACGTCTTGTGTGAATGATGTTGAGTGGTCTTAAATATATCTACAAAAAAAATCGATAGTTTACAGGGTTTTGTGAGTTTAAATGCCTTATATTTAACAATCATAATTTATGACTAACTTGTAGATATTGTGGGTTCTTATTTAATTATTTTTATAGTTGGGTTGGTTTTTGCTTTTTTTGGCATTTTTAATTATAATTTATTTATTTAGAAATGAATACTAATTTTTTTAATTGCTCCTCTATTACCTCATAATATTTTTTTTGGCATACTTTTCTGGGAATGGAATGCTTTGCATGCATCGGTACTTTCAAAGAATGGTTTTTAAAAAAGATTTAAAAATGAGTGGGGAACATTTTAGCATTTACCGTTTCAAAAACAAAAGCGAAAAAAATATATTCAGGGTGTGTGATGAGAAAACTGTATTACTTGTGGTGCTGTTACCTTGGAGACATTCCATACAAAAAAAATGCAAATCTTTGATTCTGTATGCTGTGATATATAGTGGAAAATCTGCAATATAGTGGCCGTGTTTTAGCACACACAAACACACATAAACTTGTTGAAAATGTATAATATATATAGATATATATGAATATTATTTGCACTCATTCTCCAATTGCGATGATCCATTCACTCCTGCCTTTTCTTGCTTTTTAACAACCCCACCCCTTTTTTTGTATTGAGGGAAAATGTAATATACAAAACAAGAAAGAATGGAGCTCCTTTGGAAAGCTTCTTCTTCTGCTTTTATAAGCAAAATGCCAAAATAAATGTTCCTTCTTCTTTTTGCAGTTTTATACAGAAACAGATTAGGGCCAAGAAATATAGAATCCACATGGCCATTGGTGCGGGGGGGGGGGGAGGTGGCTATCAACAAATAAATGCTCAAAGAACAATGGTTTTGTACAAATGGTTATTAAACTGTGTTATAATTTCAAAAATGTATAACAGCTACAAAAATATATTCATCTTAACCCTTCTCTTTCCAGGCTTTAGACCTGGTTGTATGGCTCAAAGCTTAAATCTAACTCAGTATATAGATAATGGTTTTGAAGCTACTGGAGTAGCATTTGTCAACCTTATGATACTTTCTGCCATCATTTGCTCAAAATGTTCTCTCTCCTTACTAAAGAACTTGAACTAATACAAATAGTTGCTGTTCTACTTCAAAACTGAAGATCCTTTGTAGAATTTTAAGGAAGACAAAGTCACTAGATAAACCAAAAGAATGGGAGAAAGCTTTTGAATCCTTCAAGCACTGGCTAACCTTTGCATTAGAAGATCTTCACTTCTTCGTCTTCAGTATCTAGACCAGACATGAAAATGCCAAAATGAAGGCACCTTATATTATAAAAACAAACAGTTAAAATCAAACCCTTTAAAAATACAGATCTGTGCCTTCTGCTTAAAGAACAGAGAAGCTCAGAGATAGCTTCAAGTTAGTTCGGAAAGCAAGAATTTGAGACATTGTCCTATCCCAAAGTATTCGAGGATCACCCTGGATTGAACCCTGACCTACAGAAAGCTGCTGTGAGAAATAACAAACTTTGGAAATTGTCTGGGTCTGACTGGGGTGCACACCCACAAACAATAAGAACAATAAGTTTCTCCCTATGTTGGGGTTCTCAAACATTTTAAGCTGGGCGCCAGATCATGCCCCCTCAGATTGTTGGTGGGCCAGACTGGTGCCCCCTCCACCACACCACCACTGCCATTGCTGACAACACTCCCCTTGCACCACCAGTCTAGCCTACAAACACTCACCCGTACCACCAGTCCAGCCTACAAACACTCACCCCCACACCACCGCTACTGCTTCCCTGCTGTGGGTGGAGACCTGTGCTTGGCCAGAGTGGCACCCCGAAAGACGTGTGCATCCACCTGCATCTGCCGCTTCCACTTCCACCACTGGCGCCGCTGTCTTACAACATCCAGCCTGCTATGGAATGGTGTTAGGGACAGGCCAAACCAGGTGGAGGAGAAAAGGACAGAGACAGCGGGGGCATGGGCATGGGCTGGATGGAATGGCGCAATGGTTGACAACCCCTACCCTATGCTATTCCTGAGCAGAATACGCCTGTCCTGCTTCAAACCTACTCCTACTGGGGAAAAAATCTATTATCTGGCTAGCATTTTCCCTCTGGGAAGGTGCTAGCAAAACAAACAGAATAAGGTAATAGAGGAGTTCTCTACACCAACCTGGTTTCTCAACCTTGAGCACCCAGATGTTTTTGGACTTCAATTCCCAGAAGCTCTGATCAGCAGGCCATTCATTTATAGATTGCCATGATTCCCAAACTTGGGCTTCAGCTGTTCTTGGGAACTACAGCTCCCAGAAATCTTGGCCAGCAGAGCCAATGGATTAGGTTTTCAGGAGCTGTAGTTCCAAGGTTGGTAACCACCGCATATACTATTTTCTGTGAGCTGCCCAGAGTCTTCGGAGTTGGGCAGCAATACAAATTAGAAAATAAACAGATAGATAGATAGATAGATAGATAGATAGATAGATAGATAGATAGATAGATAGATAGATAGATAGATAGATAGATAGATAGATAAAATTGTATCAGCCTTTGCCCCTATTGTTTATGAGGTCATCCACAGGTTTATGGTGTAATGTTGTATTCAGGCAAGAATGGGCTTCATGACTCCCATTACCCTTTTTGTAATGGAAAATCAGAGATTACCCATGTTGTCAGATGCATGAGCCAGATGCTTACACAATGCATCAGTGAACTGAAACAGAAGGAGACATTACATTAGTGGGACTTTTGAATTGATGTGAGCATGTATGATTCCCACTTATATCTCAAAATATATTGGTTGTTTTGAAGTAGCCATCATGATAGTTCCCTTAGCCATACCTCCAGGGAGAATCCCAAAACACAAAAGGTTTCATCTCTACTAGGAGCAGTTTAGGTTAAGCCAATGGACCTTAATTGCAATCAAAGAACAAAGTACAGTGAGACCTCAGTTAACAACAGCTCTGTTAACATAAAATTTGCATAACAAAAGGAAATCCATAGGAAATAGTGGCTTGGTTTATAGAATTTTGTTTTGGAACGGATTAATTGGTTTTAAATGCTTTCCCATGGGAAACAGCATTTTGGTGAATGTATTTTGCTTTTCAATGCATTCCTATGGAAAATTGCATTCAATGCATTCCTATGGAAATTGCATTCAATGCATTCCTATGGAAAATTTGGTTAAAATAATTTTCGCTGTAAGAAATGTCCTGGAGATTGCATTAATTATGTTAGCTGAGATACCACTGTAGTTTATATTACAGCAGAAAGAGAGAGCTCCAAACTGTATAAGGGTACTGGGAAAATCCATGTTGAAAAATCTGAGAAAAATGCATACAAGAAACCTTATAAGGAATATGCATATTAGTGGCAAATGAATCTCAAAATGCATACAATTTCTGGGTGTATAATATTCCATAGGAAAAAGCATGCAATTTTTTTTGCCATGGGCTTTGTAGGAACATGATGTGGAATAAAACTGTTTTGCTCATCCTTAATTGATGCATATTATTCCCTTAACAAACAGAATCATCTAGAGAGGAATTTCCCTCCTGGAATTTCCTGCCTACTGCCCATTTTGTGATGCTTTCAGAAGTTGCCATTACATGCATAGTCAAAAATCACCAATATGTAGATGACATTTTATATGGCTATACCCCCCCCCCCACGCCATCCGCATATCAGAGTTTGGTAATATGCCTAGTTGATCACTAAAATTTCACATTAGCAATGTGAGCTCATGAAACTTAATCAGACTGTAGGAGAGTCTGGAGTGGAGGGAAACATGAGCTACTCATGTAGCTGATGCGCAGCCTAAGGAGCAGCCTTGGAAAACTCCAAAGTCTTCCTTTTTATTGACGATTGCCAAAATCCTTTTATGGCTGACATAAGTGTGATGGTGTAAATCACAGCAGCAAATGAATTGCTGCCTTTAGCTTTTCTCACATGCCAAAGCATGCAACGGAGGCACAACAAGAGATACAAGCAGTGACTCATTAATTGGCCGCTGCAGTTTATGACATTGCACTTAATGCCCTGCGTGACTAATTGATAGGATTCTGGTTGGCATTTTCGCAGCCTAAGAAAGGAATTGCAGAACCCTGATATTGGATTCTGCTCATGGACCGCATGTGTTCTGCTCATGTTCCACATGTGTTTTGACATTGCTGATGTTTTTTGTTACACCTTAAATAAGCAAAGACCTATTAAATAGTGCCAGAATAGAAGAGGAGCCAGGAAGAAGGAACAAGGGGGGAGGGGAGAAAATGAATAATGATTGAATAATATTTGAATGCCACAATTTCCCCACAATGCATAATCTAATTCAATGGGAACAAAATTTGTTTTTAAAAAACCCATTGGACATGAATTGCTCTGGGTGAAAATAATGCCCCATTTTCCCCTTAATGACAAAGGAAAGTGAATGGATCATCCCTTTTAAAATTCCTACTGCTGTTCTGTTGTGCTGTGCAACATTTTGCTACATAGACTATTTTATAGGAGAAAGCTAGAAAAAAATATTTATTATTAATATTAAAAGCAATAGCGCATTTGGGTGAGTGGTGAATGGAAGAAACATTAGAAATCGTGTAAATGCTTAGATTCACTTTGGGTGGATTTTTTGTACTTTATTTATAACTAATAAAATGAATTGCATTGCTAACTACTTCTGTGAGATTTGTGCGGCTAGTGTGATCGCGTTGAATGATGGCATTGGGCGAACAGCAGGTGTCAAATATATTAAAACAAGAGGTGTCTCTCTTTCTTTCTATTAAAAACAGAGCCTCTCTATTCTGGAGGTGATTACTCTGGCTATTTACCCACAAGTTTGCATCGGATTTGGCATGGATAATATCAAAACAAAAGTCAGCAACTACACAATGTAAAACTAAGCATGGGAACTGCAGTTTTTTTAAAAATTAACCATACAATCAAAAATAAAAAGATGGAAATTATTTAACTAGTTTTATTATTTTTGCCATATTTTACATACCCCTGTTCATCTACAAAAAAAGACTATTTCTTGCACAAGCTTTTCACTTTTCACTTTCAAACACATAATCCCAAAACATGCCCCAAATAACTTTAAATCTTTTCTTTTTTGTTGTTCAGTTGCACAGTCGATTCTGACCCTTTGCGACCCCATGGATCACTGCCCGTCAGGCACCCTGTCCTCCACCATCCTCAACCCACCCAGCTCTGGGCCCATTGCATCTACAACACCATCTAGCCATCTCATTCTCTGTCACCCCTTCTTCTTTTGCCCTCCACCTTTCCAAGCATCAAGGTCTTCTCAAGTGAATCCTCTCTTCTCACTTGATGTCCAAAGTACCTTAATTTCATCTTCACTATTTGACCTTCCAATGAGCAGTCAGGGTTGATTTCTTCTAAGATTGACCTATTTGTTCTCCTCGCTGTCCAGGGGACTCTCAAAACTCGCCTCCAACACCACATCTCAAAGGCATGTATTCTTTTGCGCTCTGTTTTCCTAATGGTACAGCTCTCACAACCATACAGTTCCACTGGGAATACCATTGCCTTGACTATGCGAATTTTTGTTTCTAAGGTGCTGTCTCTACTTTTAACCATGTTCCCCAGGTTTCTCATAGCTTGTCTCCCAAGCATCAGTTGCCTTTTTATTTCCTGGCTGCAATCCCCATCTGCAGTGGTCTTGGATCCTAAGAAAGTAAAATCTGTCACTGCTTCTACTTCTTCCCCATCTATTTTCCAGGGACTGATATAGCCTGTTGCCATTATTTTGGTTTTCTTGATATTGAGTCTCAGGTCAGCTTTTGCACTCTCTTCTTTCAACCTAATCAGGAGCTTCTTTAGGTCTTCCTCACTTTCTGCCATTAGGGTAGTATCAACTGCATATCTCAAATTGTTGATGTTTGTCCCAGCAATTCTGATCGCATATTGCGATTCCTCCATCCCTGCATTGTGCATTATGTGCGTGCATAAGTTGAATAAGCAGGGTGACCAAATGCCACCTTGTCTTACTCCTTTTCCTATTCCAAACCATTCTGCCATTCCGTGTTCTGTCCTAACTGTTGCTTCTTGACTCATGTATAGATTTCTCATGCGGCCTATAAGGTGTTCTGGTATTCCCATCTCTTTAATTACTTGCCACATTTTGTTGTGGCCCGCACAGTCAAAGGCCTTGGTGTAGTCAATGAAACAGAAGTAGACTTGTTTCTGATATTCCTTTGTTTTCTCCATGATCCAACGTATGTTGGCAATGTGGTCTCTAGTCCCCCTGCCTCTTCTGAAACCAGCCTGCACCTCTGGTAATTCTCTCTCCACATGCTGCTGAAGTCTATCCTGTATTATCTTGAGCATCACCTTGCTAGCGTGTGGGATGAGCGCAATTGTTTGATAATTTGAACATTCTTTGGCATTACCCTTTTTTTGGGATTGGGATGTTGTTATGTATGTATGCATGTTCATTATACTGTAAGGCAAGATTGTAACCACTCCAGATACAATCGATATCAGCTGTAAAGGAACGCGAGCAGACAGCCTATAGAGGGCAGCTGCGAGCGTTCACTCTCACATGGTTCACATTGCTCAATCACGGACAGCCGCGGGAAAACCTTCCCCGCATTCAGCAGCTGAAGAAAGACCTGCATTCAGCAGCTGAAGAAAGACCTGCATTCAGCAGCAGGAATGGAGGCGTGCCTGGGCGAGGCCACGCCGGTAGCAACCAATCAGCTACCGTGCTACAAGATTCAAATGTAGAGAGCTACTGTATATATTGAGATGTATCACCGCCATTACCTCATGTTTAACTGGAACCTCATGCAATAAACCTGTGTTAAACCAACCTTTCGGTTGTCCGGTCGTCTTTGGTCCCATACACTAAATTGGCGACGAAGGTGGGATATGGCTGCCCACGGGACCAAGACATGCGCCGGCTACGAGATCAGGAAGCCGGGAGACTTGGAGCTGTTTGAGATAGACTTCAACGCTGCGCTGGTGGAGCTCGAAGTCTCCGACGAGGCCAAAAAGAGGGCCATCTTCGTCCGCATGCTCGGACAAGAAACCAAGAGGACCTTGGTGGACCTGATCGCGCCGAGGAAGGTGGGCGACCTCAAGGCCACAGAGCTCCTGGCGGCGCTGCGCGCCCATCTCCGGCCGGCAATAGCGATGTTCCCCGCTCGGAGCGCGTTCTGGAGGCGAGTCCAGGCACCCGGAGAATCGGTCGATGAGTTCGCCGCGGCCCTGCGGTTGGCCGCCGGCCCATGCAAGTGGGAACTCCCCGACGTCACCCTCCGGGACTGCCTGCTCTGCGGTCTGAGGGACACAGAGACTCAGCGCGCGCTGATGAAAAGGGAGCCGCCTCCCACGTGGCAACAAGTCCTCGACGCGGCACAGGCCGCAGAGGCCACGTCGGCCGGGGTGCACGAACTTCAGGACTGGCGCCCGAAGACCGCCAAGGCAGAGAGTTCGGTGCGCGCGGCCCAGCGGACTTCGAACTCGTCTGCAGAGAGCAGCGACGACGAGGACGTCCGGAGGGTCCAGAGAGAGGGCCGGCGCTGCGATGGCTGCGGCGCCGCCCACGCCCGCACCAAATGCCCATTCCGCAAGGCCGAGTGCCACAACTGCGGCCGGCGCGGGCACATCGCCAAGGTCTGCCGGAAACGACGCGAGGCCACCCGGAGTTCTCCAGACCGCTCGGCGAGGCAGGACCGCACCACGAGGCAGGACCGCACCACGAGGCCGAAGGACGGCACCCGGACCACGAGGACGCGGGACGGAGTAGGGCGAGTCTCCGACGACAGCGAGGACGACGCGCCGGTTTGCAGCGTTTCCACGGAGCACCCCCGTTACTTCGTTGAGGTAGTAATACAAGGGGCCCCTGTTAGAATGGAGGTGGACTCGGGTTCTTCATACTCCATTATTTCCCAGGGGGAGTTCATGAAAATCGCCCCCCGCGTGCGGCCCAAGCTCAAGGCGTTGAGGGCCACGCTGAAGGACGTGCAAGGGAACCGCATCCCAGTGTTGGGGGTTGGGAAGTTCCAGGTCCAGTTCAAAAAGTACACCGCAACGCTTCCCTTAGTCGTCCTCAAGGGGGGTAAATGCAGCCTCCTCGGGACTCAATGGTTCCAGCCCCTGGGGTTGTTCATTGGGGGGGTGCACGCCGTGGGAGCACACGCCGCCGGGACTGATCCAATACAGAGCGTGTGCGACGCGCACCCCGAGGTTTTTAAAAAGGGGCTAGGAAAATTCAAGGGCCCCCCAGTGACTTTCGACCTGGACCCTGGAGTGCGTCCAATCAGACTTAAACCGCGCAGAGTGCCTTTCGCACTAAAGGACAAAATAGAGGCGGAATTGGACAAATTAGTGGGCCAGGGGATTCTTGTTCCTGTTGATTCTGCGGAGTGGGAAACTCCAATTGTAACAGCGCTCAAGGCCAACGGGGAAGTCCGAATATGCGCTGATTACAAGTGCACCATCAATAAGGCGATCCGCCCTAATGCGTATCCGGTGCCGGTAGTCAGCCACTTGTTGGCCAGGTTACACGGGGGGAGGTGTTTCGCCAAACTCGACCTGGCCCAAGCCTACCAGCAACTCCCGGTGACCCCCGCTGCAGCTGCTGCACAAACAATAGTCACCCACAAAGGGGCGTTCCAGGTTTCGCGCCTCCAATTCGGCGTGAATTCGGCGCCCGGGATTTTCCAGTCATTGGTGGAACGCCTCCTGAAGGGGTTGGAGGGGGTGTTACCCTATTTTGATGACGTATTAATTACAGGGGGGAGCCGGGCCGAATTAGCAACAAGGTTGGGAAAGGTCCTGACAATATTCGAAAAGGCGGGGTTGAGGTTGCGGAAAGACAAATGCGTCTTCTTCGCTACAGAGGTTGAGTTCCTAGGGTTCCGTGTTACTCCCGAGGGAATTAGGCCGGCCCAATCCAAGGTAGCCGCCATCAAAAAGGCCCCTCGCCCCACCTCCAAGCCCGAGTTGCAGTCGTTCCTCGGACTGCTCAACTTCTACCACTCCTTCCTCCCGCGGAAGGCAGCCGTGGCAGAACCGCTACACAAATTGTTAAAAAAGGACGAGGCATGGAAGTGGGGCGACGACCAGGAAAAGGCTTTCAATGACCTGAAGCGACTCCTGGCATCAGATGCTGTACTGACCCACTTCAATCCCAAACGCCCGGTGGTCCTGATATGCGATGCATCCCTGGTGGGGGTAGGGGCGGTGCTTTGCCACGTGCTGGAGAACGGTAGGGAGGCCCCGATAGTGTTCTACTCTAGATCCCTGTCCCAAGCGGAGAGGAATTATGCCCAGACAGACAGGGAGGCGCTAGCAATAATTGCGGGGACCAAGAAATTTCATGATTTCGTGTACGGCCGCCCCTTCACCATAGTGACTGACCACAAGCCGTTGCTGGGCATCTTCACCGCAGACAAGCCCACACCCCAGATCCTGTCCCCGAGAATGCTCAGATGGGCCATTTTTCTCAACGCGTATCAGCACACGTTGGTATACCGGCCCGGGAGGGAAATAAGCCATGCCGACGCTCTGTCGAGGTCCCCCATTCCCCGGGATTGCTGCCACGTGGGCGGAGTAGAGAGGGACCACCAGGTCTTAATGATAGAGGTCCTAGACTCCCCTCCAGTAGTACCGGCCGAAATCGCCAAAGCGACAGGCAAGGACAAAGCGCTGGCCACAGTTTGCTCCTGGGTGCAGAAAGGGTGGCCCGTGTCTTCCCCAGCAGCGGAATTCGACACATTTTTCAAAAAGAGATTGGAGTTGTCCCTGGAGAGGGGTTGCCTCTTGTGGGGACAGCGGGTAGTGATCCCCACGTCTCTCAGGCCGAGGGTGCTTAAACTGCTGCACGTCAGCCACCCGGGGATCGTACGCTCTAAGGCACTAGCCCGCAGTTATTTTTGGTGGCCCCAGTTAGACGCCGACATCGAACACATGGTCGGCACTTGCGAGGCGTGCCAAAGCTCTAGGCCAGAAGAGGCTCGCTCGCCACCTAGGGAATGGGACGCTGCGAGGGGACCCTGGTCCCGAGTTCACGTAGACTTTGCTGGCCCATTCAGGGGAACGCTTTTCCTCCTCGTGGTGGACGCGTTCTCTAAGTGGTTGGAGGTCATTCCAGTCTCGAGCACCTCCTCGACCACAACCATTAAACAGTTAAGTAGGGTCTTTTCCACGTTCGGTTTACCCGACACCCTCGTCAGCGATAACGCTAGCTGTTTCACGTCCGCCGAGTTCAGGGCATTCATGGAACGCAACGCCATTCGGCACGTCACCTCCGCCCCCTTTCACCCGGCCACCAATGGCCAAGTAGAGCGCCTCGTGCGCACCACGAAAGACGCACTACTGCGCATGGGTCCCGGAGACCTCGACCTGAAATTGTGCCAATTCCTGCTGAGATACAGGGTCACCCCCTTAGCGTCAGGGTACTCCCCCGCAGAGCTGTTGATGCGCAGGAAGCTGGCCACGGGGATATCCAAGCTAGACCCCACGAGAGTAGAGGACAAGGGGCGGAACATAGGGGTGGAACCCACAAAGAGTTTCAGCATAGGCGCCCCAGTACACTGCAGGAATTACGCCAGCGCGGGGCCAGCCTGGGTGCCGGGCACCGTAGTAGATCAAACCGGCCCCGTCTCATACCGCGTAGAGACCAGTACAGGTTTCCTGTGGAGGCGACACGTGGACCAACTCAGGCGTAGGGTCCCCGGAGAGCAAGACGAGGATGAGGCCAGCATTGATTCAGCGTTAGGGTACTCCCCCACCCGTTTAGCCCAAGGGGGAGGAAAAGGGGAGCATGGGTCCCCACCAAGGGGGGAGGAAAGGGAATCGATCCACGGAAATCTTTTGCGGGAGTCCCCGCCAGAGAGGAGGAGCCCCGGGTTGCGGGAGTCCCCGTCAGAAAGGAGGAGCCCCAACCACACTCATACCCCGCGGAAGCCGCGGAAGTCCCCCCGAGGCTCAGAGGCCCATAGAGGTTTAGACGTTGATTTACAGTACCAGGGGGAGTTAGCGGAGTGGTCCCCCACCCGTCCTAGCGAAAAGAGGGGTTTCAGTTCAGCCCCTGGTACCTCCAGTCCCAGTAGCCCCTGTGAGTTAGAATGCAATATAGCGCCCATGTTCCGGAGACCGACACCTCCAAGACCGGAGGCATCAGCGAGTCCGCCCACCACCACAGTCTTAAGGTCCCCCGAGCAGGGATCAGAAGGTAGCCATTCCCCAAGGGCGACCTCATCGGTGCCGCGGTTCACACTAGGAGGGTCCCCGGGGTCCGAGGGCAATAGGCAGGGATTTACCTCCCAACTGTTCATCCCATTCCCTTCCCCAAGCGCAAGGCAGGCACGGACGCCCCACAGAGCCACTAACGAATCCCCGTTTCCCGTTGCAGGACAAGCTCCCGCGGAGTCAGGGATCACAGGCTCTCCAGAATTAGGGCAGGCGCAAGCACGCCCCAAGCGAACGTGCGGCAAGCCACAATGGTTGCGGGACTTCGTCCCATCCTAGGGGGGAGGGATGTTATGTATGTATGCATGTTCATTATACTGTAAGGCAAGATTGTAACCACTCCAGATACAATCGATATCAGCTGTAAAGGAACGCGAGCAGACAGCCTATAGAGGGCAGCTGCGAGCGTTCACTCTCACATGGTTCACATTGCTCAATCACGGACAGCCGCGGGAAAACCTTCCCCGCATTCAGCAGCTGAAGAAAGACCTGCATTCAGCAGCTGAAGAAAGACCTGCATTCAGCAGCAGGAATGGAGGCGTGCCTGGGCGAGGCCACGCCGGTAGCAACCAATCAGCTACCGTGCTACAAGATTCAAATGTAGAGAGCTACTGTATATATTGAGATGTATCACCGCCATTACCTCATGTTTAACTGGAACCTCATGCAATAAACCTGTGTTAAACCAACCTTTCGGTTGTCCGGTCGTCTTTGGTCCCATACACTAAAGATGTATACTGATCTTTTCCAATCCTGTGGCCATTGTTGTGTTTTCCAAATCTGCTGGCATATAGAATGCAATAATTTGATTCCATCATCTTTTACAGCTTTGAAAAATTCAGCTGGGATACTATCATCTCCACTGGCTTTGTTGTTTGCAGTGCTTTTTAGGGCCTTCCTGACTTCAGTTTCTAGGATGTCTGGCTCAAGTTCAATGTTCTCATCATTGTGATTATCAGGGGTATTGAGGTCCTTTTTGTCAAGTTCCTCTGTGTACTCTTTTCATCTTTTCTTAATATCATCTGCATCAGCTAAATCCTTGCTGTTTTTGTCCCTTATCATGGTCAATTTCACTTTAAACGTTCCCTTGATTTCCCCAATTTTTTTTTTTTTAGATCTCTGGTCCCTTATGTTGTTTTCCTGTATTTCTTTGCATTGCTCATTTAGGTAGGTTTCCTTATCTTTCCTTGCTTTTCTTTGAAATTCTTTATTCAATTAATTGAATTTTTTCCTTTCTCCTTTGCCTTTTGCATTCCTTCTTTCCTCTGCTATTTTAAGGGCCTCATCAGACAACCACTTTGCTTTCTTATGCTTCTTTTCTTTTGGTATACTTTAAATCTTTTCTTTTACCAAACCTTTTAAAAACATTGTTTCACTTCTAAATTTAACATTAATCACAACAGTCCAAATCTCCTTATACCAAAGGTGCCCACACTTTTTGGGCCATGGACCGGTCACATGGTACGGGGGCTGATCACTTCAGTCCAGGGGCTGGAACCTGCCCTGACACTAATTCATCCGGCCCATGAGGCCCTCGTCACTCCCGGAATTGACGAGGGCTTCATGGGCCGGATGAATTGGCATTGGGACCAGATCTGGGCCCCGGGCTGTAGTTTTGTCAACCCTGCCTTTTACTATTCCTCAATCTGAAAATAGAAATTAACCTGTCAATTTTTAGTTATCATTAAACTTGCTACCCTTACCAATATAACAATTAATTCTCTTTTTTAGGTCTATTTGCCTATTCACCCATCAAAACATACATTCAGATACCAAAGCAGTATTCATATTTTACAGAACATAGCAACAATAGTGTTACACGTACTCATGGCAGAGACTCTGTTTCACTTTGTCCAAATCAAACATTTCTTTATATTGAGGTTAGAATGAATTTGAGCTTTTATGTATTTCAGACTCCAAACCATACAGATGTGCCCGTACAGGTTGAGGGGATTTTGTGATCGTAAATCATACACTTGGTCTGGATTCTTGATTAGTCAGTATTATACAGTATTATTATTCAGTTTATTCAGTATTAGAATTACCAGCTGTTTTCTCTAACACTTTCTCATCTTCAAACATCTGCCTATATGGCAGAAGGGAATAATATCGTCTGTTCCTTAGAGCAAATTGTGATAACTACATAATTTGGCTGGAGCAAAGAAAGAAGAATTTTGTTTCCCATTGTTTTTTTAAGAATTTGATGAGTATTGCAACTCCAGATTATATACAATTCATGGACCTGCTGTCATCCTTGATTCATAGCAGTTTCATACCAGGTGGAATAGTCCTGGTTTCTGATTCCAGGGCACTTCTAGAAGAAGGGAATTGCATAGCAATTCTGTGAATTCTCTAGTTAGAAAATCCTGAAAAAGGTCGCTATAAGTCAGAACTGACACAGCACCATATTATTATTATTATTATTATTATTATTATTATTATTATTATTATTATTATTATTATTATTATTATTATTATTATTATTATTATTATTATTATTATTATTATTATTATTATTATTATTATTATTATTATTATTATTATTTACAAGCCACAGCAAACAAGATAACAATGCTGGATTTTGTATCATAAATCATTAGTCGAACACTTCCCAAGCGTCTAGGACTACGTGATGTATCAGCAAATTATGCGGGCAAATCCCAGTAAGGTGGCCTTCTGCAGCTGACTGATGGTGATTTTGTCAACTCCAATTGTTTCTAAATGTTTGCCTAGATCTTTAGGCAACAGTGCCCAGTGTGCCGATTACCAATGGGATCACCTATACCGGTTTACACCAGAGTCTCTGCAGTTCAATTTTTAGATCCTGACATCGGATGGTTTTTTTCAAGTTGTTCCTCATTAATTCTGCTGTCACCAGGTATGGCAATGTCAATGATCTACACTTTTTTCTTTTCTACAATAGTGATATCCAAGATATTGTGCTCCAAAACCCTGTCAGTTTGTATTTGAAAATCCCACAGTAATTTTACATGCTCATTTTCAATCACTTTTTCAGGCTTATGTTCCCACCAGTTCTTTACTACAGGTAGATGGTAATTGTGACACAAATTCCAGTGGATCATCTGGGTAACTGTATTATGGCACTGTTTATAATCAGTCTGGGCTATTTTCTTGCAACTGCTCAATATATGATCAATGTTTTAATCTGCTTCTTTACAAAGTCTGCATTTGGGGTCATCAGCGGATTTTTCTATTCTAGCCTTAGTTGCATTTGTTCTAATGGCTTGTTCTTGAGTTGCAAGGATCAGGCCTTCTGTCTCTTTTTTCAACGTTCCATTAGTAAGCCATAACCAGGTCTTTTCCTGGTTGTTGTCATTGTCATCGCCGCCACCATTGTTGTTGTTGTTGTTGTTGTTGTTGTTGTTGTTGTTGTTGTTGTTGTTGTTGTTGTTGTTGTTGTTGTTGTTGTTGTTGTTATTGTTATTGTTATTGTTATTATTATTATTATTATTATTATTATTATTATTATTATTATTATTATTATTATTATTATTATTATTATTATTATTATTATTATTATTATTATTATTATTATTATTATTATTATTATTATTATTATTATTATCTGGGTTTGAAGTGAAGAGAGGATGCCTGCTATGTCAGCTTAAAGTCTACAGTGTAGATATCTGCCAAGAGATTCATTAAGCTCTGAAGAAGAACGTCTGAAGGTATGTCTTCCATGGAAATTATTTTTTACATGAATGTGTTGATTTATGCCCAGTTGTCCAGTAGTTACTGTTGTCTGTCTTTTTAAAAAAGTTGTTGTCTATTTTAGTTTTTTAAAAAAATGTATTTTGCATTTAAGTTTTAGCTTCCCAGAGTAACTGTATAGTTAGTTGAGTAGGATATAAATTGAATAAAAGGATGGATCCACAGGCTGCTTGAAATGCTAAATTGTTACCTTAATGACTCAGACAGAAAGTGCAATGCAGAGAAAAGAAACTAATTAGTAGCAGTAAAGGAAAGAATTTTGCATTTTGGAAGGCATTGCTGGGGTTCCAGTAAACAGACCTGTGCACACACCCCCACCACCACCACTTATAGCTTCTCTGATCAAACCAATTAAACTGGGATTCTACATGCCACCATTCACTTGGGAGGGAAGCAAATAAAGCAGTCGCTACTCCAAACGAGATCTCCACGCCTGGCCAGCTGATGGCTCCACAACTCCCCATCTTCTGTTGCCAAGAATGCATTCATTTTCAAGAATGTATGCAAATCCTTGCACTGGAAAAGTTCCACATGAAGCTTATGAACGCCTGCAGCATTAGTTGTTGTAGCAACAGGAATGGTTCTTGGAAGGGAGAAAGTCAAAAGTTTAATGCAGCAGAAAGGGGAAGTGATGCAGACAGTTTCATATGACTTGCCTTAGCAAGGTTCCATCTACCTTTGCAAAAATCCCCGCTCTTGCTTGCAATTTACATTGCTCCTTAAGCAAGGAGCTTTCATTCCCCAGACATTCAGTAAATACAGTATATTCAGTGTGTTCAAGCCCCATGAGCATTCAATAGGGCTGAGCTTGACAATAGTGTGGCCAGGGGAGTTGATTCCAGGTGAAGTCCACAGAGAAGGGTGATGGTCCCCAAGTGGATTAAATCCTATTTGAATCCATCTTGATGGAGGGCAGCAGCTTCATCAATAATGGCCTGGGACTGAGGAGTACATTGCGTGCCAAAAGGGCTCAGGACCAGAAAGAGAATCATAAAACTCGATCAGTGATACAGGGATCGTGCTGAGATGCAGAAGGCAGATGAACAGCCACATTATATTCTTAGGATAGTCTTCATGGCTGATCACCTTGATGATCGCCTATATTTGGATTCAGAAAAAGAAGAAGAGGAGGAGGAGGAGGACTTTGCATACCAAATGGCACAGGACCAGAAAATGATTAATGTAACTGGATCAGTTTTACGGGTGTCATACCACAATGCAGAAGGCAAATGAAAGGCCACTGCATTATATTGTTCCTAGAACAATATTCATGGCTGATTGCTATGAGGATAGCCAATGTTCAGAATCACATATGGCACTTAAAGAAAAAGAAAAGGAGTAAACAGGCACTTTTGGCTGCTTTTCAACATTTCAGGGGTGCATTTGGGTTCAATGGTATCATCATCAACACCAATTGTGGCAGTAGACCATGCATTCCGCATGCGCCCTGGCCCCTGTGAGATGGAGGTAGCCCAGTCTTCTCTCTTAACTGGAGGCAGACAGTTCTGGGTCAACTCATTTAGAATGCTAGATGGAATAACCAGTGACTTTGCTGAAACCTACCGAGAAGGCAATTTTATTAGTGTTTAGGAGCTGTTGTGTTCTGATGGTTTTACCTTCCACATGAATTACAATGTATCTGAGCCAATGTAACCTTGCCTATAGCAACAATGTAACCTTCAGCTGTATCATATAAACCCTGTAATAGGACGCGAGCTAATGACCACCAGCTGGCAGCAGCGAGCGTCCAAGCTCTCTTGGTCCGAACTCATCAAAGGCAACAGCGCGGGAAGCTTTCCCGCCACCACCTACACCTGGACAAGAAGGGCGTGACCCACAATGACGTCACGCAGACAGTAGCCAATGGGCTACCATGGCACCACGTTCAAATGTATCCCTACTGTATATAAAGAGCTATCGATCCGCCATTACCTCATGTTCCCTCTGTCCACGATGCAATAAACCTGAGTTAACCCAGCCCGAGGCTGTGTCCTGTGTCTTAGTTTCATACACTAAATTGGCGACGAAGGTGGGATTAATGGATCCCCAAGGAGCAGCCAGGGCACAGAGCGGGTTCAACATCACCAAACCGCAAGACTGGGAGCTGCTTGAGATGGACTTCCATGCGGCGCTGGTGGAGCTCAAAGTCAAGGAAGACGATGAGGAGAGGAAGAGGGCCATCCTCACCCGCATGCTTGGAATGGAAACCAAGCGGACGCTGGTGGGCATCATCGCTCCAAAGAAGGTGAGCGAATTTAAGGCGGACGACATCATGAAGCTGCTACGGGAGCGCTTCCAACCCGCGAGGGCGATGTTTCCCGCTCGGAGCGCGTTTTGGAGGCGAGTCCAAGCGCCGGACGAGTCGGTCGAGGCATTCGTGGCCGCCATGAGGGTAGCCGCTGCCCCCTGTAAATGGGGCAGCATCCTAGAAATGGCCCTCAGGGACGGCGTGCTGTGTGGCCTGAAAGACAAGGAGGTGCAGCGCAGCTTGATGAATAAGGAGCCGCCACCCACGCTGGCAGAGGTCGTCGCGGCCGCAGAAGCCGCAGAGTCCACGAATGCTGGAGTGGACGAGATGCACCAGTGGCGTGAGTGGCGTCCCAGAGCCGGCAAGGCGGAAAGGTCGGTGCACGCAACTCAACGGGCCTCAAAGTCGTCCTCAGAGAGCAGCGACGGCGAGGAGGTCCAGAAGGTCCGAAAAGGGGGGCGCCGCTGCGATGGTTGCGGAGCGGCCCACGAGCGTGCGAGGTGCCCGTTTAGAAAGGCCGAATGCTACACTTGCGGCCGTCGGGGGCACATCGCCAAGGCATGCAGAAAACGGAAGGAGGGCCGGAGGCAGTCACCAGACCGTTCGACCAGGCCGGACCGTTCAGCGAGGCTCAAAGATGGCGTCCAGACCACGAGGAAGCAGGACGGCGTGGGCCGCGTCTCGGACAGCAGCGAGGACGACGTCCCAGTGCTCAGTGTGTCCGCGGAACAGTCCCATTATTTCGTTGAGGTACTAGTACAAGGGGCCCCCATCCGGATGGAAATTGACTCGGGGTCCTCCTATTCCATAATTCCCCAGAAAGAGTTTTTAAAAATCGACCCCCACGTGCGGCCCAAACTTAAAACTTTGAGGTCCACGCTACGAGATGTACAGGGGAACAGCATTCCGGTGTTGGGGGTCAGGAAATTTCGGGTTGAGTTTAAGAGACACTCTGCGGAGCTGCCCTTAGTTGTCCTCAAGGGGGGGAGTTGTAGCCTCCTAGGGACACAGTGGTTCCAGCCCTTAGGCCTGTTTATAGGGGGAGTACATGCAGTGGGGGTGGACCCAATACAAGCGGTGTGCGATGCGCATCCCGCCGTCTTTGAAAAAGGACTCGGAAAATTCAAGGGACCCCCTGTAGCCTTCGACCTAGATCCGGAGGTCCGCCCGATAAGACTCAAACCGCGCAGAGTGCCCTTCGCACTAAAGGACAAGATAGAGGCGGAACTGGACAAATTGGTGGGCCAGGGGATTCTTATTCCTGTTGATTCCGCGGAGTGGGAAACTCCAATTGTAACAGCTCTGAAGGCTAACGGGGAGGTGCGCATTTGCGCTGATTATAAGTGTACGATTAACAAGGCGATCCGCCCTAATGCTTATCCGGTGCCGGTGGTCAGCCACCTTTTGGCTAGGCTAAATGGGGGAAAGTGTTTCGCTAAGCTCGACCTGGCACAAGCCTATCAGCAGCTTCCCGTAACACCCGCCACGGCCGCGGCACAAACGATAGTCACACATAAAGGAGCGTTCCAAGTGTCGCGGTTACAGTTCGGCGTGAACTCGGCACCCGGCCTTTTTCAGTCGCTAGTGGAACGCCTCCTGAAGGGGCTGGAGGGGGTGTTACCTTATTTTGATGACGTATTAATAACAGGGGGGAGTGAGGCCGAACTGGCACGGAGATTGGACAAAGTACTAACTGTGTTCGAGAAAGCGGGGCTGAGACTGAGGAAGGACAAATGTGTTTTTTTCGAAACCGAGGTCGAGTTCTTAGGGTTCAGGATTACACCCGAGGGTATCAAGCCATCCAAATCCAAAGTAGTAGCCATCAAAAAGGCCCCTCGCCCCACATCCAAAACCGAGCTACAGTCATTCCTGGGGCTCCTCAATTTTTACCATACATTCCTTCCGCGGAAGGCGTCCGTGGCCGAACCGCTTCATCGGCTGCTTAAAAAAGAGGAGACTTGGGTGTGGGGTGACGAGCACGAGAGGGCGTTCAAAGAATTAAAACAACTCTTGACCTCTGACGCAATTCTAACGCATTTCGACCCCAAACGGCCGGTGGTCCTAGTCTGTGATGCGTCACCGGTGGGGGTGGGGGCAGTACTTTGCCACGTGTTGGATGACGGAAGGGAAGCCCCGGTTGCATTTTATTCAAGGTCCCTGTCCCAGGCAGAGCGAAATTACGCACAAACCGACAGGGAGGCACTGGCAATTGTAGCGGGGACCAAAAAGTTTCACGATTTTTTGTATGGCCGCCCGTTCAAAATCGTGACGGATCACAAGCCCCTGTTAGGAATTTTCACGGCAAGCAAGCCCACCCCGCAGATCCTATCACCGAGAATGCTGCGATGGGCCATTTTTCTCAACGCTTACCAACACGAGTTGGTGTACCGGCCCGGAAAAGAGATCAGCCATGCTGATGCACTTTCGAGATCCCCTTTGCCCTTGTCGGACGACCAGAAGGCTAGAGCAGGAAGAGACCGCCAGGTGTTACTAATTGAGGTTTTAGATGCACCCCCAATAGTACCAGCCGATATTGCGAGGGCGACAGGCAAGGACAGGACACTCGAGAAAGTCAGCTCATGGGTACAAAAGGGGTGGCCGGCATCGTCCCCAAGCACGGAATTCGACCCATTCTTTCGGAAAAAGCTAGAGTTGTCCCTAGAAAGGGGGTGCCTATTGTGGGGCCAACGGGTGGTGGTTCCTGCAGCCATGCGGCCGAGGGTGCTCAAACTGCTGCACGTCAGCCATCCGGGCATCGTTCGTTCGAAAGCGCTGGCCCGCAGTTACTTTTGGTGGCCACAGCTGGACGCGGACATTGAGCACATGGTCGGCACTTGTGGGGCTTGCCAGGGATCCCGACCAGAGGCGGCCCGCCTCCCGCATAGGGAATGGGACACAGCAAGGGGGCCGTGGTCCAGAGTACATGTAGATTTCGCTGGCCCATTCCGAGGAACCATGTTTCTCCTGGTGGTGGATGCGTTCTCCAAGTGGCTGGAGGTTATCCCAGTAAAGAGCACGTCCTCCGCCACAACAATTAGCCAGCTACGGAGGGTCTTTTCCACGTTCGGTTTACCCGACACTTTAGTCAGCGATAACGCGAGTTGCTTCACCTCCTCGGAGTTCGAGGCATTCATGGGAGCAAACGCCATTCGGCATGTCACATCCGCGCCGTTTCACCCGGCCACGAACGGCCAAGTGGAACGGTTGGTGCGTACAACAAAGGATGCGTTGCGGCGCATGGGCCCGGGGGACCTAAATCACCAAGTATGTCAGTTTTTGTTAGCGTATAGGGTGACCCCCTTAGCGTCGGGGTACTCGCCGGCAGAACTCTTGATGCGGCGGAAACTGACCACACTTCTGACCAGGCTGGACCCGACGAGAGTCGAGGATAAAGGAAAAAACATAGGATTGGCAGTCTCGAAAGGGTTCGCCGCCGGCGACCTTGTTTACTGCAGGAACTATGCAAGCGCAGGGCCAGCCTGGGTGCCAGGAACAATAGTAGAACAAACAGGGCCAGTGTCATATCGGGTGGAAACGAGCACCGGTCTCCTCTGGAGGAGACACGCTGACCAACTGAGGCGCCGAGTGAGTGAAGGGCCGGTCAGTGGGGCACAGCAACAGGATTCAGCGATAGGGTTCTCCCCCACCCGTTTAGCCCAAGGGGGAGAAAATGAGGGACATCAGTCCGAATCCGGGGGGGAAAGCAGTGATCCCGACTCATATCCTTTTGATACCCCAGTTCTATCAGAGCCCGGGGGGAGGGAAAAGGAATGTGCGGCCGCCGCCGCGTCCCCCGAATGTAATTTTGATTTTGATTCTGGTCTTGCGAGCCGGGGGGGTTTTCAGGAGTGTTCCCCCACCCTTCCAAGCGAGAAGAGGGGTTTTTCGTTAGCCCCCAGTGCCCCCGGTTCTTCCCCGAGAAAGAGCATACCCCCCAACAACGCCGTGGAGCCGCGGCAAGTCACTAACAAGTCTCCCTCTCAAATTACAGGGCAGGAAACCAGGGGACAAAGAGGAGGTAGCAAACCCGGGGAAAGGCAGCCCGCATCGAGACCCCAGCGTGTTCGAAATAAACCATCTTGGCTGAGAGACTTTGTCTCCTAAGGGGGGGAGTGTGTTGAAGTGTGGGCTCGAGACATTGTCTCGTCCTAGGGGGGAGGGGTGTTGTGTTCTGATGGTTTTACCTTCCACATGAATTACAATGTATCTGAGCCAATGTAACCTTGCCTATAGCAACAATGTAACCTTCAGCTGTATCATATAAACCCTGTAATAGGACGCGAGCTAATGACCACCAGCTGGCAGCAGCGAGCGTCCAAGCTCTCTTGGTCCGAACTCATCAAAGGCAACAGCGCGGGAAGCTTTCCCGCCACCACCTACACCTGGACAAGAAGGGCGTGACCCACAATGACGTCACGCAGACAGTAGCCAATGGGCTACCATGGCACCACGTTCAAATGTATCCCTACTGTATATAAAGAGCTATCGATCCGCCATTACCTCATGTTCCCTCTGTCCACGATGCAATAAACCTGAGTTAACCCAGCCCGAGGCTGTGTCCTGTGTCTTAGTTTCATACACTAAAGGAGCCAACTGGTAAAGTTGAAATGGCCCCATAGAAACACCAGGAATATTTTTAATCAGAAAAAAGACCCCTCTATTTTCACAGGCCTATTTACAAAGGACATATTTTCTATTCCAAAATAGTAACTCTGATGAAATTCATGATTAAAAGCAGTCATATCAAGAACATGTAGAGTACCTATCTATACCTATAAAATGGTGCGTTAACCATTGGAATGTGACAAAGGATGTCACACCAGGCCCCACTAGCCCGTAATGGGCCTCCGTTCACTCACCCGAACCCGGTTTGCAGGTAACTGTCAGGTTGAAATTTTTGACCCGGGGGAAGGAGCCCCCCAGTTGCAAACAAAAAAGGAACTTCAATTCCCAACATTCCTTGCACTGCGCCCGCCAGAGCCAATCAGGCTGAGCGGCGCAACAAAAAGAACGTTCAGAAACGCGCTGCGGGCAATATAAAAAATGTCGCAGGAAAAAAACCGCCACAGTAAGCAAACACGCACAGGCAAAACTACAAGCCCCAGCGTCCTGCGCGCCATTAGCGTGCCGAACGCTGAGGCGGCCTGCACGTGAAAAATAAAAGTAAAAAAAGACAACCCCCCCGCCGCCGCTGCCCTTCATTTCGATGGGCCAGCCGGCTCAAGAAAAATAAAAGTAAAAAAAAAAAAACCCACCGCTGCTGCCCTTCTTCCCCACGGGCCAGCCAGCATGGCCCGCGGGGGAAAAAAGGGAACCCCCCGCCATTGCTGCCCTTTTTCCCCATGGGCCAGCCAGCATGGCCCGCGGGGAAAAAAAGGGCTAGCCCGTGGAGAAGAAAGCAAAGAAAGCACCACCCCCGCCATTGCCCTTCCTTCCCACGAGCCAGCCAGGATGGCCCGTGGGAAAGAAAGCCCCCCCTAAATTATACAGGGTAGTGAAAACTGTGAGAGATTGTGAGGAGCTCCAGAGGGATCTCTTGACACTGGGGGAGTGGGCAAAACAGTGGCAAATGAGCTTCAACATTAGTAAGTGCAGAGTGATGCATGTTGGGGCAAAGAACCCCAATTACATTTATAAACTGATGGGGTCTGAACTCTCTGCGACAAACCAGGAAAGGGACCTTGGTGTCCTGGTGGACAGCTCAATGAAGGTGTCAACCCAGTGTGCCTCAGCAGTGAAAAAAGCAAACTCAATGTTAGGGATCATTAGGAAGGGTATAGAAAATAAGTCAGCAAGTGTTATTTTGCCTCTTTATAAATCTATGGTGAGGCCCCATCTGGAATACTGTGTACAGTTCTGGTCGCCATACCTCCAGAAGGATATTATGGAGTTGGAGAAAGTACAGAGGAGGGCAACCAGAATGATTAGGGGACTGGAACACCTTCCTTACCATCTGAGGCTGCAACGGTTGGGCCTTTTCACTCTTGAACGACGGCATCTAAGAGGTGACCTGATTGAAGTTTATAAAATCATGCACGGTGTGGACAAAGTGGATAAGGAAAAACTGTTTTCCCTATCGCACAACACTAGAACTAGGGGACACTCCATGAAACTTTTGGGTACTAGTTCTCAAACAAATAAGAGAAAGTACTTTTTCACCCAGAGGATTACTGGTCTATGGAACTCCCTGCCAGAAGAAGTGGTGACAGCTGTCAGTCTTGACAGCTTTAAGAAAGGATTAGACAAGTTCATGGAGGACAAGGGTATCAATGGCTATAATTATGGCTACCTAAGGACAACCTCCGGGTTGGAGAGATAGGCAGGATCTCTCTCAATGCCATTTCCAGGGAATCCTAAGCAGGTGAAGGCATCTCCTTGGGAATACCCTGAAGGAAATGGTGAGCCACTGTGTGAGACAGAATGCTGGACTGGATGGGCTGTGGCCTGTTCCAGCAAGGCTGTTCTTATGTTCTTAATGCCCTTCCTTCCCACGGGCCAGCCAGCATGGCTCACGGGAAAGAAAGCCACCCCCCTGAAAAAGTAAACACAAAACAAAAACAATCAAAAACACTCAAAAATCCAAAAATCAAACACAAAACAGCCAAAAACAAACAAGAAAAAAACACACAGACCCCCCCCCAAAATCCCAACCCCCAACCCCCCCCCAAAAAAACCAAGAGAGCTTACCAAAAGACGTCTTCGATCCATGAGGACCGGAACTCAAATGAGAAAATAAAAAAAAACTTACTGGAAGCGACACCCAGAGGACAGAAGAGAACAATTGTAGAGAGGCAGAAAAGCTCACCACCCCCACCCAGAGGCCAAAAGAGAAAAAACTTTCAAAAATATTAAAACTAATAAGATTAATTCCAAAATTAATCAAATAAATTATAAAAACATTCAAAAATAATCACACTAATCTCAAAAAATACCAAAAAAACCAGAAATCACTTTTCACTCAAAAAAACCAAAACAAAAAATAAAAAAGCATAAAAATAAACATTTTAAAAACCAAAATTAAATTTTAAACTAAATAATATTAAATAAAATAAAATAAATTAAATTAAAATAAAATTTGCATAAACAGAAAACAAAAACCTTCAAAAACCAATTTAAAGAGCCCGGCACTGAGGAAGCCGGCACGCAAAAAAAAAAAAAACCCAAAAAAACCCCCCACTGGGAGCACAAGTCCGCCGCAGGCGGACGCAGCGCCTCGAAGCCAAAAAATCTCAAAACCTTACAACACCATTTAAAACAGGCCAGCACCATTGGTTCAAGAAAAAAAATGAAACCCTTTACTATCCAACACAATTTTAAAAAGCCCGGCACCGCCGGGAAAAATATGCTAGTCTTAAATAAAGAAACTAGGCTGCCTGTGCTAACATTTTACAATAAAAATTGAAATGAGTTTAAATCTATTGGGAGGATTTTCTGGATTGTACAAAATGTATTTGGATTTTGGTAAAACAAGGTTTTGAAAGGAAAAGTATATTTTGCTAATCAGACACATAGTTTTGCAAAATATTAAATTGTAAACATTCATTTCAGAATCCAGCTGAAATGAAAATAAATCAGTTTATTTAGATTTACATTCTTTTAAAAAAAGAATTACAGTAAAACCCCTACTTACGAAAAAAAAGTCTGTTCTGTAGGCTTTTGCTTAAATCAATTTTTTGTAACTCAAAACAAACCCATAGGAAAAATTATTTTTTACATAACTTGAAGCAAACCCATAGGAAAAGTGAATTTTTTATGTAAATCAAAGCCAACCCATAGGGAAATGAATTTTTACGTAACTCAAAGCAAACCCATAGGAAAAATAATCTTTATGTAACTCGAAGCAAACCCATAGGAAATTGTGTAAATCAGGATATGGTTTTAGCATAAAATCATTACGTAAGTCGAATTTTATGTAACTCGAGGCATTTGTAAGTCAGGGTTTTACTGTTACACGTTTTCAAATTCTTTTGTGGCTGAAAAAGAAATGAAATCATGACCCAGACTAGAGACTAATTGCCTAAACCAGGCAAGCTTAAACATTTCAGTACATTTTCTATTTAAAGTTAATTCCTTGGAAACAGTTCTCTCCATGTTAGGCTATCGCCCCTAAGTGCATCCAGCCACTTCCCACAGGGGAAGTTTGTTGTCACACCAGTAGCCGAGTTAGTGATTTCCACCCGTTCGACCAGCCAGCCAGGAGAAAACCCGCTACTGTCATGCTCGAGTCGAACTTTCTTCAGCTCCCCAAGCTCTAGGATCTCGAGGTAAAAGCGGTTTGTCTTGCCTCGTTCAAAGAGGTTTCGGAACTTCTGCTTGAGAGCTCGTTTGCCCGAATCCCCGTTCCCTCCAAAGATGGTAATGAAGACATTGGCATCGGTTCCAGCTCCTTTCTCAGACCCTGTCACCACGATGATCTCGTATTTGACTGGCACCAAACTCCTTGCTTTGCTGGCAAAGCTCTCGATCACCTTGGCACACTCAAAGACTTTGTGATCGCCCCTCTTTCCACGCAGTGGGATTTTTGCATTGCACCTGAAGAAATACCTGTCAGGAGAACAGGACAAAAGCTTTAAACTGGGAAGGATTCAAGAGTTACCATTTCAGCCAATCCAAGTTCTTAAACTAAAAAAGTTAAAAAGGCTGTGCCAAGAACAAGATCTTTCTCTGCAGTGTCCCCAACATTATAGAAATTAGATCTGCTTCCACAATTATGGCATTTTTGAAAACAGCTAAAAATGTTCCTTTTCCAACAAGCATTTCCCTCTTAAATAATGAACTCTATTACAGGTGTAACTCGGAAAATTAGAATATCGTGCAAATGTTCATTCATTTCACTTAAAAGATGAAACAAATATATAAGATGGACTCACTACATGCAAAGCGAGAGATGTCATGCCTCAATTCATTATAATTGTGACGATCATGGCGTACAGCGTACATGAGATTATGTGATGATTATGGGGTACATGAGATTGGGGGTTGCGGTTTTCATAAACTGTAAGCCATAAACATCAATATTAAAACAAATTAAGGCTTGAACTATCTCACTTTGCATATAATGAGTCTATCTCATATATTTGTTTCACCTTTTAAGTTGTGGAGGAAGGGCAAAATGGCCATCTGACCCCTGAAGCTGTCAAAGGGAGTATGACCTGGCCCCTGGCTTAAAAAGGTTGAGAACTCCTGATCTAAGCCATCCAAAGTGGTGCTTGCATCAATTGGGGTGAAGTATTAAACAACCAAATAAAGCAAAACATTCGGCTTCATGGAACTATATTCATTCTTGGGAGAGAATTGGGAGGCTTATTTTCTCTAGCAGGCATTTTGTCTGATTGAAGTTTTGCTCCTTTCCCCAGCCTGGCCAACTTCCACACACAGTGTACTACTATAAACAAAGAAAGCAATTTAATTGGATTTATGGCCTCCGCAGCTTTTCCCCAGTTCATCACTGCCACACACCTTTCTCAGTAGAGTCCTGGTCTTTGAATTACCCTAAGAAATCAAGCATCCCCAGAATCTTTGCCAGAAGACAAGTATCTCATTTAATGACATGTTGCTAGAGGATTTTTAGAGTAAGGTTCAGGATGGATGCTTTGAGACAAGACAATTTGTCAGTCCAGCCACTGTGGCTTTTGTATTTTTTGGCTATATAATCTCCTTTATTCCCAAACCAAGAGCAGAGTGAGCAACTCAAAAGAAATATCTAATCAAAGAAGAAGGAAAAGCATGACCACTGGGATGAATATAGAACCCCAAATCTCTGCTGGTCTGATAGCCTATTTATGAGCTTTGAAAACAATGGGATATTCTGTATTCTGGTAAACTGCAGTGGGATAACAGAGGCTGGCAGATTCCAATGAAGTCATTTCCTGCAATGATAGGTTCCCATCCAAAATGAACTGAACCTAAACCTTAACTCACTGATCTTTGCTAAGTTGGACCGTGGGGAATTCTTTTCCAGATCCACAGTGGATATCTTAGTAAGCAAAAGAAAAAGGCTCTACAGAAGTGTGCAAGCTTTCAAAATGACAAATCTCTTCCTTAGACCGAGTGCACAAAAGTCAGCCGTGGAAGCGGGGCTGGGGGAATTGATCATAAGCCACCATTGCCCTTTGGATTTCATGGAGGATGAAGAATGCTGTGCAGAGATAGTCAAATGGGATGCATCAGGTCATGCTATCATATAAGGTTTCCTCCAAGGATAATCTCAGACCTCTGGGAGCACATTTTGGTTTGCCAAACAATGAAAGTCCCCAGAGTAGATGCAACATATCTCAAGAAACCTTGCAGAGAACGAGATCGATCTTTTCTTCCACTTACCTCTTCTTAGCTGGCTTACTGTTGTATTATCTTGACTGCTACAATGATCTTTGCGTTCAAAAAGACTGTATACCTTTTATGCTTTTAGATTTTGGAATTTGTTTTGGGTCATACTAACTAATGGCAGGATTGCGGTGGCTCAGTGGTTTAAGAAGCTCACCTTGTTAGCCAGAAGGTCGGCAAATCGGCAGTTCTAGACCTGACTACTGCATGATGGAATGAGTGCCTGTCTCTGTTCCAGCTCCTGCCAACCTAACAGTTTGAAAGCAAGACATTGCAAGTTGATAAATAGGAACCACTTGGGTGGGAAAAGATTTTGGGAACATGAAAGGAACCTCATTCGGGCATCCCCTGAGCGGAGTTTCTCCAGCAAAAATCTTTTCAACCCAGAAAGCGCCTTTGTGTATATCTGACACAATTAAAAGACAACAAACTAATGGTTTTTTGAGCACAAAGGATAACATTTATTGGGGTGGGGGGGTGAGAGAGAAATGTTGTTTAGTCCATGTTTTTATAAATCCACCAGTATTTACTTCTCTTTGATTCTCCCCAAAACAGGGAAACAACAGCACTCATGTGCCACATTAAGAAAAATATAAGTTTTATTTGGCATAGGTTTTTGTGGCAGGCTAACTGTTGTGTCCTAAAGCCTGTGCCTTTAAACAATGTACCTATCCATGTGTATCCAATGTATCCTTTTCTATGTGTAACATTGTAACCTCCAGCTGAATCACTGTAACCTTAATAGGACGCGAGCTAGTGACCACTAGATGGCAATAGCGAGCGTCCAAGCTCATTGGTCCAAGACTCACCTAGAACAACAGCATGGGAAGATTCCCGCCACTACCTTCACCTGGACAAGAAGGGCGTGACCTGCAATGACGTCACGCAGCCTGTAGCCAATAGGCTATCAAGGAGCCACATTCAAATGTATAGCCACTGTATATATTGAGCTGTTCGTCCGCCATTACCTCATGTTCCCTCTGACCAGCATGTAATAAAGTTGTGTTAAGCCAGCTCGTCGGCTGTCCTGGTGTCTTTGGTCCCATACACTAAATTGGCGACGAAGGTGGGATAATGGCTGCCCACGGGACCAAGACATACGCCGGTTTCGACATCAAGAAACCGCAAGATTGGGAACTCTTTGAAATGGACTTCCAAGGTGCGCTGGTGGAGTTCGAGGTGACGGACGAGGCGAAGAAGAGAGCCATCCTCACCAGAATGCTCGGGCACGACGGCAAGAGGGTATTGATTGACCTCATCGCACCCAAAAAGGCAGCTGAATTCAAGGCAAAGGAGCTCCTGACGGTGCTGCGAGACCATTTCCGGCCCTCGGTAGCGATGTTTCCCGCTCGGAGCGCGTTTTGGAGGCGAGTCCAAGCGCCTGATGAGTCGGTCGCCGCTTTCGTAGCGGCCCTGCGCCTGGCTGCCGGCCTGTGCAAATGGGAGAATTTGGAAGTCACCCTCAGGGACTGCGTGCTATGCGGCCTGAAGGTCGCCGAGATTCAGCGCACGCTAATGAATCAGGAGCCGCCCCCCACATTGCAGGAGGTCCTGAAAACGGCGCAGGCCACGGAAGCCACGAAGGCAGGGGTGCAAGAGCTCCAGGACTGGCGGCCGAAGGCCGACAAAGCAGAGAGTTCGGTGCACGCAGCCCGGCGAATTTCGAAATCGTCCGCCAAAAGCAGCGATGACGAGTACGTCCGGAGGGTCCGAAAGGAGGGCCGGCGTTGCGACGGCTGCGGGGCGGCTCACGACCGTGCCAGGTGCCCATTCAGAAAGGCCGAGTGCCACAACTGCGGGCGACGCGGGCACATAGCCAAAGTCTGCAGACAACGGCGCAAGGACCGGAGGAGCTCGCCCGACCGCCCAGCGAGGGACCGGAGGAGCTCGCCCGATCGCCCAACGAGGCCAGATCGATCGACGAGACTAAAGGATGGCACCCGGCCCACGAGGAAGCAGGACGGCATGGGCCGCATCTCCGACAACAGCGACGACGACGCCCCGGTTTTCAGCGTGTCCATGGGACACCCCCGTTATTTTGTTGAGGTACTGGTGCAAGGGGCCCCTGTTAGGATGGAGATTGACTCTGGCTCCTCTTACTCCATTATTTCCCAGAGGGAGTTTTTGAGAATTGCCCCCCGCATACGGCCCAAGCTCAAAGCGTTGAGGTCCACGCTTCGGGACGTGCAAGGGAACAGTATCCCGGTGTTGGGGGTTGGGAATTTCCAGGTTCAGTACAAGCAGCACGCTGCGGAACTCCCCCTAGTCGTTCTTAAGGGAGGTAATTGCAGCCTCCTCGGGACTCAATGGTTTCAGCCCCTGGGTCTGTTCATTGGGGGGGGGGTGCACGCCGTTGGGTCTGACCCGATACAGGAGGTGTGCGACGCGCACCCCGAAGTCTTCAAGAAGGGACTTGGGAAATTCAATGGACCTCCAGTAACGTTCGACCTGGACCCGGAGGTCCGCCCAATCAGACTCAAACCGTGCAGGGTGCCTTTTGCACTCAAGGACAAAATAGAGGCGGAACTGGACAAATTAGTGGGCCAGGGGATTCTTGTTCCTGTTGATTCCGCGGAGTGGGAAACTCCAATTGTCACAGCATTGAAGGCCAATGGGGAGGTTCGCATTTGCGCCGATTATAAGTGCACCATTAATAAGGCAATCCGCCCTAATGCGTACCCGGTGCCGGTGGTCAGCCATTTGCTAGCCAGGTTACATGGGGGAAAGTGTTTCGCTAAGCTCGACCTGGCACAGGCCTATCAGCAACTCATGGTAACCCCTGCCGCAGCTGCTGCACAGACCATAATCACGCATAAGGGGGCGTTCCAGGTGACGCGCCTCCAATTCGGCGTGAACTCGGCGCCTGGAATTTTCCAGTCGCTCGTGGAACGCCTCCTCAAAGGGCTGGACGGCGTTTTATCATATTTTGATGACGTATTGATAACGGGGGGTAGTGAGGTTGAGTTGGCTAAAAGGCTAAACAAGGTCCTGGCGGCGTTCGAACGGGCGGGGTTGAGGTTGCGGAAAGACAAATGCGTCTTCTTCGCGAAGGAGGTTGAGTTCTTAGGGTTCCGAGTAACACCCGAGGGGATCAAACCGTCCAAATCCAAGGTGGCCGCCATCAAGAAAGCCCCTCGCCCCACATCCAAGCCCAAGTTGCAGTCGTTCCTAGGGCTCTTAAATTTCTACCACTCCTTCCTTCCACGGAAGGCTGCGGTGGCTGAGCCGCTTCACAAGTTGCTCAAGAAAGATGCGGCATGGATGTGGGGCGATGACCAGGAGAGGGCATTCGGGGAACTGAAACAACTTCTGGCGTCTGACGCCATTCTGACCCATTTCGACCCCAAACGGCCGGTGGTACTGGTCTGTGATGCATCCCCGGTGGGGGTGGGGGCAGTGTTATGCCACGTGTTGGAAAACGGGAGGGAGGCCCCGATAGTGTTTTACTCCAGGTCCCTGTCCCAAGCGGAGAGAAACTACGCCCAGACAGACAGGGAGGCGCTGGCGATAGTTGCGGGGACCAAAAAATTTCACGATTTTCTGTATGGCCGCCCCTTCACCATCGTGACTGACCACAAGCCCCTACTAGGCATTTTTACCGCAGATAAGCCTACGCCACAGATCCTGTCCCCGAGAATGCTTAGGTGGGCCATTTTTCTCAACGCCTACCAGCACGCGTTGGTGTACCGGCCCGGGAAAGAGATCAGCCATGCGGACGCTCTATCGAGGTCCCCCCTCCCCCTGACGCCCAGCCAGGTGAGCAAGGGGGAGCGGGACCATCAGGTTCTCATGATAGAGGTGCTGGATTCGCCCCCCGTAGTGCCCGCCGACATTGCCACAGCGACAAGAAAGGACAAGACGTTGGCGGCGGTTTGCTCCTGGGTACAGAAAGGGTGGCCGGCGTCTTCCCCAGCAGAGGAATTCGCCCCATTTTTTAGGAAGAAGTTGGAACTGTCCCTAGAGAGGGGGTGCCTCTTGTGGGGGCAGCGGGTGGTGGTCCCTACATCCCTTCGACCGCGGGTGCTTAAACTGCTGCACGTCAGCCACCCCGGAATCGTGCGCTCCAAAGCGCTGGCCCGAAGCTACTTTTGGTGGCCCCAGTTAGACGCCGACATCGAGCACATGGTTGGCACTTGTGAGAGTTGCCAATGCTCCAGACCAGAGGAGGCCCGTCTTCCCCACAGGGAGTGGGATGCGGCTAAGGGGCCGTGGTCCCGGATACACATAGACTTTGCGGGCCCGTTCCGAGGAGCCCTGTTTCTCCTTGTTGTGGACGCCTTCTCCAAGTGGTTGGAGGTCATCCCAGTCACGAGCACCTCCTCGGCCGCGACAATTAAGCATTTGCGGAGAATTTTTTCCACGTTCGGCATACCCGACACCCTAATTAGCGATAACGCTAGTTGCTTCACGTCCGCTGAGTTCAGGGCATTCACAGAGATAAACGCCATCCGGCACATCACCTCCGCCCCTTTCCACCCGGCCACCAATGGCCAAGTGGAGTGCCTCGTACGCACCACGAAGGACGCGCTGCGGCGCATGGGCCCCGGGGACCTCAACCTGCAAGTGTGTCAGTTTCTGCTAGGGTACAGGGTGACCCCGCTGGCGTCAGGCTACTCCCCTGCGGAGCTTTTAATGTGCAGGAAGCTGACCACCATACTCACTAGACTAGATCCCACGAGAGTTGAGGACAAGGGGAGGAACATAGGGTTAGAAGCCACCAAGAGTTTCGGCGTGGGTGCCCCGGTACATTGCAGGAACTACGCCAGCGCGGGGCCAGCCTGGGTGCCGGGGGTGGTCGTGGAACAAACCGGTCCCGTTTCGTACCGCGTGGAGACCAACACAGGTCTACTTTGGCGGCGGCACGCGGATCAGCTCCGGAGCCGGGTCCCAGGAAATCAGGGCGCCGAAAAAACGGATACAAATTCAGCGTTAGGGTTCTCCCCCACCCGTTTAGCCCAAGGGGGAGGAGAGGGGGGTCCAGAGTCCCCACCAAGGGGGAGGAGAAGGAATTTGTCCTCGTAGATATCCCGCGGGATCCCCCAGCAGAGTTTGAGTTTGATTTTCAGAACCGGGGTTTTTTTTCGGAATGGTCCCCCACCCATCCAAGCAAGAAGAGGGGTTTTACGTTAGCCCCTGGTGCCCCCGGTTCAACCACAATGGAATCTACCCTTTCCCCTAAAACTGCAAAACCGCGGCAAGCCGCTAACAAGTCTCCCTCTGCCATTACAGGACAAGGGTCCAGGGAACAAGGAAGCGGGAGCGGCCCCCGGGTGGGCCAACCCACATCGCGGCCCAAACGCGAGTGCAATAAACCATCTTGGCTAAGAGACTTCGTCTCATCCTAGGGGGGAGGGGTGTTGTGTCCTAAAGCCTGTGCCTTTAAACAATGTACCTATCCATGTGTATCCAATGTAACCTTTTCTATGTGTAACATTGTAACCTCCAGCTGAATCACTGTAACCTTAATAGGACGCGAGCTACTGACCACTAGATGGCAATAGCGAGCGTCCAAGCTCATTGGTCCAAGACTCACCTAGAACAACAGCGCGGGAAGATTCCCGCCACTACCTTCACCTGGACAAGAAGGGCGTGACCTGCAATGACGTCACGCAGCCTGTAGCCAATAGGCTATCAAGGAGCCACATTCAAATGTATAGCCACTGTATATATTGAGCTGTTCGTCCGCCATTACCTCATGTTCCCTCTGACCAGCATGTAATAAAGTTGTGTTAAGCCAGCTCGTCGGCTGTCCTGGTGTCTTTGGTCCCATACACTAAATTAACAGACTCCATTGGACAAACCATTCCTTGCCATTTGTCTCTTCTTCTTTTGCCATATCCAAATCCTAATATTGGTGATTTTATTTATTTATTTATTGTTAAATTTTTATACCGCCCACTCAGCCAAAGCCGACTCCGGGCGGTTCACAACAGTGGGTAAAAACATATAAAAACAAATAAAACAGATAAAAACCAGCAATAAGAACCCACCCCTAAAAAGAGAGGGGTGCAGGAACTGAAGAAACCGTGGGGCAGGCATCCTCCCTTATATTAACCACCCAACAGAAGCCACCCCTCCACCTGCACCCCAAACTTGGCCCGCCAGCCAGGTTTTTAGTTCTTTTCTAAAGGGCAACAACTCCATCTGGAGACGCAGTTCCATAGGCAGGAGGTTCCAAAGGGCCGGTGCGGACACAGAGAAGGCTCTCCTTCTTGTGCCAGAGAGGCGAGCCCCCCTGGCCGATGGCACAATTAGAGAGCCCCTCCGGTCCGCTCTGGTTGGGCGGACAGACGTCCTTAGGGTGATGTGGTCTCTAAGGTAACCTGGCCCACTACCATATAGGGCTTTAAAGGTCAAAACCAGCACCTTGAATTGCACCCGGAGACAAACTGGTAACCAGTGCAGCTCCCGCAGCAGTGGTGAGGCATGGGCATAACGTCCACACCCCATCACCACCCAGGCCGCCGCATTCTGGACCAGCTGCAGCCTCCAAATGGTCATCAAGGGCAGCCCCATGTAGAGCGCATTACAGTAGTCTAGTCTGGAGGTCACCAGAGCATGAGTGACCATGAGCAAAGAGTCCCGGTCCAGGAGCGTGCGCAACTGGCGAATCACCCAAAGTTGGGCGAAGGCCCTCCTGGCCACAGCCGCCACCTGTTCTTCTAGCAGCAGCCGCGAATCCAGGAGGACCCCCAAGTTGCACACCGGGTCGGTCTGGGGCAAAATAGCCCCATCCAAAACCAAAGATGGTAGCTCCCGGGATAGCGCAGGACCCCCTATCCATAGCCACTCAGTCTTGCTAGGATTCAGCTGTAGCCCATTTGCCCCCATCCAGACCCCAACAGCCTCCAGACAGCTGGAAAGGACTTTGACTGCATCACTGGGGTCCCCACGGGCCGAGATGTACAACTGTGTGTCATCCGCGTACTGATGGTACCGCACCCCGTGGGAACGGATGATCTCACCCAGCGGCTTCATGTAGATGTTAAATAGGAGAGGAGAGAGTACCGAGCCCTGAGGCACCCCATATTTTAGGGACCTAGGACTGGACTTCTTGCTCTCCAACCACACTGACTGGGTCCGGCCCCTCAGAAATGAGGAAAACCAGGACCACACAGTGCCCTGGATCCCCAATCCTCGGAGCCGTTCCAGAAGGATACTGTGGTCGACGGTATTGAAAGCCGCTGAGAGGTCAAGAAGAGCAAGGACGGATGGACGACCGCCATCTCGCTCTCGCCAGAGATCATCCATCAGCGCGACCAATGCAGTCTCAGTACCATATCCAGGTCTGAATCCTGACTGGAAGGGGTCCAGATATTCCGCTTCATCCAGTACCCCCTGCAACTGACACGCCACTGCCCTTTCCAATACTTTCTCCAAAAAGGGGAGGTTGGAAACAGGTCTGTAGTTGGTTATGACTGCTGGATTGAGGGATGGCTTCTTCAGGAGGGGGCGCACCAAAGCATGTTTCAATGGTGCAGGAAATATCCCCTCCCGAAAGACGCATTAATTATAGCCCCGACCCAGCCACCTGTCACCGTCTTGGAGGCTTTTACCAGCCAGGCAGGACAGGGATCCAATGGACAATTAGTGGCGCGGACCGCCGCAAGGAGCCTGTCCACTTCATCTGGGGCAACAGGATCAAACTGATCCCAGATAACACAGCAAGACTGTGTACTGGCTCCCCCCTGACCCTCCCCATCCACGCCAAGATTAAACCCTGAGCGAACCCGATCGATTTTCTCCACCAGATGGTCAGCAAAGTCCTCAGCCGATCCCTGCCAACCAGGCACAGCCCCCCCCCTACCAAGGAGGGACCTGGTCACCCACAACAGGGTGGCTGGGCGATTATCAGTGGAGGCAATAAGGGAGGTGAAGTATTGCCTCCTCACCACCCCCATCGCCACTAGGTAGGCCCTAATAGCGGCTCTAGCTAGTGTCCAATCGGAATCGTTCCTGGTCTTCACCCAGCGGCGCTCAAGGCGTCTCTTTGCCCGTTTGAGCTCCCGTAGTTCTTCCATGAACCACAGGGATGACCTAGCTCCACGGGCTCTGAGAGGCTGTAGTGGAGCGATTACATCCAAGGCAGCTGTAGTTGACCCACACCATAGGTCAACAAGTGCCTCGGGCGAATCGTGTTGCCGATCCAGGGGAAAAGCCCCCAGTTCCCTCTGGAATCCATCCGGATCCATCAGTTGCCGGGGGCGGGCCACTTTAATAGACCCTGCCTCCCTACGATGAAGTGTCGCCCCCAGAAAGTCTAGAGCCACCAGATAGTGATCTGACCATGGCACAGGTGTTATGTCTAGTTTCTGTAAACTCAGATCACTCTGCCACCGCTCCGACAAAAAGACTAAATCTGGTGTGTGGCCACTGCCCCTGGTAGGACCCCGAATTACCTGAGCCAGGTCCATAGTTGCCATGGAAGCCATGAACTCCTGAGCCACCCCAGAACCGGACCCCAGCGAAGGCAAATTGAAGTCCCCCAGAACCATCAGCCTAGGGAACTCCAACGCCAATGTTGAGACAGCCTCGAGGAGCCCAGGCAGGGAGTCCCTTACCCTGCAAGGGGGCAGGTACAGAAGTAGGACCCCCAACTGACCCTTTGGGCCCAGCCGCAGGAGCAGGGCCTCACAACCCAGAATTTGTGGAGCAGTGGCCCTGGTAACTCCTAGTGACTCCCTGGCTATAATGGCAACACCACCGCCCTTGCCCTCATCCCTAGGCTGGTGCCAAACACCGAACCCGGCAGGACACATCTCTGATAGAGGCACCCCATCCTCTGGTCTCAGCCAGGTCTCAGTGATGCATGCCAGGTCGGCCCTCTCCCCCAGAATAGAATCTTGTATTAGGGGTGCCTTACTACAGACCGACCTGGCATTCATCAGCAGCAGCCTAAGGGTGGGGTCACCCTGGATCAGCTGCTCAGGACCTAGAGGTGAAACCGGGGGGCCAGAACGTGAGACAGATACTAAGCATCGGTCCCGCGTTCCCCGAGTGCGGCCCGCCCCGTGGTTCATCATAGTGATCATCATAGCAACCAGTTGTGAAGACTGTCCTGAGAATATAATACAGTGGCCTTTCACCTGCCTTCCACATCGCAGCTTGACACCTGTACCCCTGATCCAGTTCAGCGAGTCACTTTCTGGTCTTGGGTCCTTTTGCCACACAAAACCCTATCAGCTCCAGGCCATTGATGAAGCTGCTACCCTCCATCAAGATTTAATCCACTTGGGGACCATCACCCTTCCCTGTGGACTTTGGCAACCAAAGCCGTTAATCTTCAGGGTTGTTAGGTTAGTTAACCACTGCCTGACGAACAGCGTTGAGTTGCTGGCGGTATGGTCTACTCTGTTACCATAGCAGGATAATCTAGCCAAAGAACCGTTGCTCTTCTCAACATTATGGTAATACATGTAAATATAATTAGCTCAACAGTTCTGAATGTTACATTTGAAGCAGTGGCCTGGAGCCTGTGGAAGCTTATGCTGAACAAACTTGATGGCCTCCAAGGTGCTACAAGGCTCTTGTTTGCGTTTCCTACAGAGCAGAAACATGGCTATCTTTCCAGGAAATTCCAGCAATGGACAATTAGGACAATGGGGTAAAAAATTCAAACACTTATCTGGAACAGAACATCAGTTTCTTTCTGAGGAACCTGAAAGGAAAGGGCAATAAGGTGAGTGCCCTCTCCTCTTGGTGGGCATGCACTAGCTGTGAGTTAGGGTGCATAACTAGACTCCATAACTTTTGGGACGGGGCTGCATGTGTGGGAATACCACTTAATGAAATAATGCTTCCACACCATGTTCGTTTACTAGGACACTGGCCCATGAGTTCTGTTCCCCTTTGCTAGACAAGGGAACAAGGATCAGGACAGTTCTAGAGAAGATGCTTGACTCTGTGCTATATCCAAACTCTGAGGCTGTTTTCCTACCATGCCTTTCATGTCTGACTCATTACTGGCAAAGAGGCTGCATCTGCAGATGTTTCTGTGGTCATGTGGCAGGCATGACTACACACCAGAGTGCACAGAATGCTGTTACCTTTCCTGATGAAGTGGTGCCTATTCTTCTTTTTTCTCTTCCGAGTCCAGGTCAGACTTTAAACTGACCAACACGAAGCCTGACCTAGCAAGATTAGCCAGCACAACAAAGTTGCTGTTGCCTGGGGTATGCCCAATTGTGGTTCATAAATACCATGATCTTCAAGGAGACTCTTACTGTGGATTCCCTATTTATGTACTTGCAATTTCTTCCTACTTGTAGTATCTATCTATCTATCCATTGCACCTCCGGGTGCAATTCAAGGTGCTGGTTATTACCTTTAAAGCCCTACATGGTAGTGGGCCAGGATACCTAAGAGACCGCGTTGCCCCATGAACATCTGTCCATCCAACCAGAGTGGACCGGAGGGGCTCTCTAATTGTACCATTGGCTAGAGGGGCTCGTCTCTCTAGCACAAGAAGGCGGGCCTTCTCTGTGTCCGCACCAGCCCTATGGAACCTCCTGCCGGTGGAATTGTGGCTGCAGACAGAATTGCTGCCCTTTAGGAAAGACCTGAAAATCTGGTTGGCGGGGCAGGTGTGGGGCGCCGATGGAGGGGTGACCCCTGCCTGCTGGCTTGTTTAAACAGTGAGACTCTCTCTCTTTTTATGTGTGTGGGTGGGGTGTTTTTAAGGGGGGTTTATGTGTTTTTAGTAGGTTTTAACATTGTCTATTTCTGTAAGCTGCCCAGAGTCGTTGTTGAGTTGGGTGGCAATAGAAGTATGAATAAATTTATTTATTTATTTATTTAATAGATTTATATACTGCCCTAATCTGGTGGACTCTGGGCGGTGTACATAGGCCAGCGAGCACCTCACTGACCATACAATGAAACAAGTTAAAACCAATATAAAAACAATTTTAAACCCTTAAGAACATTTGGCAATTTATCTACTCACAATGCCTTGCTTTCAATCTGCTAGGTTGGCAGGAGCTGGGGCGTTGGCAGGAGCTGGGGCGTTAATTCCATCACACAGTACTAGGGTCTCAAACTGCTGACCTGCTGACCTTTCTTCAAGCTCAGTGTCTTAATCACTAAGCCACCCTGACCCTTCCTACCATTGAGGTTGCCCAAAATGCCAGCTGCTTCTGCCAGCTTGGCCAGAGGCCGGCCATCTAGGACCATGATGGCGAACTTTGGCACTCCAGATGTTCCTGGACTTCAATTCCCAGAATCCCAAGCCCATATGGGCGTGTTTTACTTCCACTTCCAGGAGCGACAAGGGCGCCGTGGCACAGGCCGGATGAATCGCAGCAAACCCATTCATGTGGATTCACAGGGGCTTGGGATTCTGGGAATTGAAGTCTAGGAACATCTGGAGTGCTAAGGTTCACCATCACGTATCTAGGCCATTCACATATGTGTCCACTTACTTGTTGCAAAGTTCCATCTCTGTGACGACAATCTCCTGAACATGCCAGTAGACATCTGCTTTTATGCTTGATTTCTTCCCATCTTTTGGATAATGACCAACACAGATGGCTGCGATATCACCCACATTCTTTGAGGAAAGCTCGAACACATCTGTCGCTCCTCTGCAAAACCATCCACAACAACTCTAATTAGCATTGCACAGGGCCACCAATCGCCAATGAAGAGAGTACACAACTTAATTTGTACAAACTTATAAAATGCAGGTTTTTTTTAAAAAAAAACTTGATCTGATTGTCAAATTCTCTGGCACAGAAGGATATCGGTAATGCTTTTCAGTGAGTAAATACCAGAATGTTCCAAAGAGAGCTTACTCTATTCCATGTCTAAAACTGATCTGTTTTATTCTAGAGGCAGCTGAAGTGAATCAATTTGCAAAAATAATAATAAAAAAACCCACTCCCAGGCTTGATTTAATAAAACGTTTCCAAAAAAGCAAAAACAAAATTGATTTGTCTCCATATTTTAATCAATCCAAGTTTTAAATGGGTCTCCCATGAACTACACCCACCTGTTGTTCCCTCCCTGTCAGATATCAGAACACTAGGGTGGGGAGATGTGCCCTTCCTGCGTGCTCAGTACTAGCAATGAGATTACTGGTGAGTAGGGAAGGCTTTGATGTGTCCTACACAAATGCATCACAATAACTGTAGCCGAATGGAGATTGCAAGGCATGCTGGTGGATGGGGTGGTGGTGAGAATTCCCCCGCATACTTTTTCTCTGCCAGTATCACTGGCAGAAAAACAGCCATCTTGGCAGCATCGAGACAGCTGTGGGGGTGGGTGAGGAAGGGAATCCTTTCCTTACCCCCTTCTTGGGTGAGTTCATTCTGCAGTTCCTTTCACCTGACCTAGTGTGAGAAAGATTCACTGGCAACACAAGGTTGGCGTTACCCGGGTATGCCCTATTGTGGTTAAAAAATACCACAATCTTCAAGGATGCTCTTTCTGTGTACCCCTACCCCTACCTGAGATTCAATGACCTCCTCACTGAGACCACTCCCTTGATGCTGCTCATTTAGGGTTGCCATATGTCCCGGAAAACCGGGATTGTCCCGGATTCAAGGTTAGAAAAATTGTCCCAGCCAGTTCAATAAAAATCATGTTAAAGTCCCGGATTTTAAAAACTTGTGTATTATAACACACCATTAAAATAAAAACGAACTCTCTCCATCAAACGAGCGATTTCCTGCCACATTGGAGCTGGAGTGTACCTGGAGATAAATCTTAACATCCTCGACTCACACCACCACCCGATAAGTGTGACAAGTGTGTTTCCTGGAACTGAGGGCATTAAGAGTTGACCGCGACGCAACTGCTCAGAAGTACAACAGATCATCTTACAGTAAGAATTAACTGTTGTAAATAAATTCATTGATACATTGATATATTTAATGTGAAAGTGTTTTATAGCTGTCACTATATTATGTTTGTTTAAAAAAGGCTATTTTGTAGATAACCCGCACATTTTGTCAAGTATACTTCTGTCCTGGTTTTGTGGGAGAGAATTATGGCAACTCATTAGACAGGAACAGCAGTCTTTTCACGCTAATTTATTTATTTATTTATTTATTTATTTATTTATTTATTTATTTATTTATTTATTTATTTATTTATTTCCTTCCTTCCTTCCTTCCTTCCTTCCTTCCCTCCCTCCCTCCCTCCCTCCCTCCCTGCTGCTCTGAGCACAGTAGCTGGTACCAATTTATTATCATCCTATTTAAGTGTTACAAAGGTACAGCAGTTCTTTGGCATGAGAGCAAATGAACTGTTGTATCATTATAACTGTAGGGATTGGGGTAAGGAATATTTTCAAGCTGCAGGGAATGCTGCAAACTTTATGGACCAACTCTATGTGTTGAAATACAACTACACAGAAGAAGACAGCGGTTCAGGAATCGGTGAAAAATAAACAACCCCAATGGGTGGTTTAAAATAGCCCACATGTTGGCAGATTAATGTGTATCACGTATTCTTCAATTTCTAAATTGATTTTGAACCCTGGCAAAACTGATAAGACTTTTTGCTAATCAAGAGGCACCACTACTAATTAATGGATCCAATTATTGCTCTCACACCCACCTGAGAAACCTTCTTTTCCTGGATGAATTCTCTAGGAGAAATTCTTTGGAACGTCCCCGCTTTCCTTCAAAGATGACAAAGACATTCTCTTTGGTTTCTGCATCTTCTCTGTCACTGGTGATGGTGAGGATCTCATAGGCTTGGAGTCAGAAGAAAAAAAACACTGAAGAAATGGGGTTGTGTGGCAGGAGGTCAGCCACTTTTCAGGCCACACTCCCCAGTTCACAAATAACAGGATGGGATTGTGATGTCTGAACCAAGTTACTGACAAGTCTTTTGACCCAGCTAAGCATCTGAATACCGGATCTGCATACCAGAAGTAAGTCAGCAGAAGATGCCTTCTTTAGGACCAACTGAATTTGGTCAAAATGTTTGTAAGCTTTCAAGTTCTCCAGAACTCTTCACGCTAGCAACCTGGTGGCAAACCTTGGCACTCCAGCTGTTCTTGGACTTCAATTCCCAGAAACCCAAGTCACTGCACCTGCTGATCAGGGCTTCTGAGAATTGAAGTCCAAGAACAGCTGGAGTGCCAAGGTTGGCTATCACTGAAATTTTTCTAGCATAATGAAGAATGCTGGATGACACTAATTCTTGCACACTTTTTTTGGGGAACTTTTAATTGGTCCTGATAATGTTAGAGAGCCAGCATGGCTCAGTGGGTTGGTGTGACTGGAGTCTGAATCACCACTGCTCTGCCTAGAAGACAGACTGGCCAAGATCATCTGGATTATACATGTATGGGACCAATGGTGTTATATACTCTGCTATTTACTGTATATGGTGCAGGGTTCTTCAGCCTTGGGCCTCCAAGTGTTCTTGGACTTCAGTTCCCAGAAGCCCAAGTCAGCACTCCTGCTGATCGAGACTTCTGGTTATTGAAGTCCAAGAACATCTCGGGGGCCATGGTTGAGAAACCCTGGTTTAAGACAAACAGCACAGTCCCAAAATACCCCCTGAAAGGGAAATAATCAACCATTTTGGAGTGCTTTTTACCAAGGAAATTCTACTTGATAGCACATAAATATTAATTATTTTAAATATTACTTCCCTGCAGATCCATTTCTGCTCTCTCATGGACCAAAGTGGCTATCTTTGTTTTCATATTTGCAACAAATATCTTAAATTTATCTTGAATTTAACACCTAGTAGACAAAGATTTGACATATTCCTTTAACTAACTTTACTGAGGATATTTTTGTTGCTTTTTCTAACCCAAGCACACTCATTTTTGGAAGTCATGGAGGTATAGCAATAACAATTACATTTATATATCACCCTGTAGCACTTAGTGCACAATCGGGGAAGTTCAGAAGCCAATTGGCATGCTGGGTGCTAATTTCACCAACCTCAAAAGGATGTAAGCCTGAGTCTACCTTCAGCCCCTTCAGGATCGAACTTACAAAGTCAGCAGTTTTGGTTGTAATACAGCAGTTGAACCACTGCACCACCAGGTATGAGTCTATTTCACAAGCACCCAGCTGCCCTTTTAGCACTTTGCACCAGTGCATGGGAATTCAGAGGGCAGGATCAGTGCTGTGTCCAAAGGAGAGTCGGTGACACAACCTTGGTGCTCTTACATGGGCAGTAAGATGGCTGCAAAGGCATGGAGTCGATTGCACCAAAAAGGATTGCTTTCAATGGGACATTGCCAGCTCCATCCTCAAAAGTCAAAGCCCTACAAACTGGATCAAAATGGTCCAGTTCCAGCATGGATCAGGATCAGGCTGTGTAGTACATTTCCCCCCATATGTCATTTGCTCACCATGAAATAGATCACATCTGATCACCCCATAAGCTGTCCAAATTGTGATTTATTTCCCCATGTGGCCACATCCTGATACAAATGTAGCCTCTACTTGTGGATACTGCTGGAGGAGGATGCAGGGATGATAATTAGTGTGTACCCAAGATCACCCAAAAATCATATATTGTATTATTTAATATAAAAGGATTCTGAGCCTGGCCTGGCTTTTGCTCTGAGAGATTAATGGCACACCATTCGATCTTGCAACAGATTGCAATGTGGAAGAATCCTTAACTAATTAAGCCAGGTAAAAAGACCTATGAACTTTAATTGGCTTTTTGACTTGGGTCATACTAACCTCTATTGTTTCAGTTGTGTAATTAATATATTACTAGTCTAGTTTCTTTGCTTTCCGGTAAACCTTGGCCAGGTAATCCCTTTGTCAACAGAAGCCAAGCTAATTTACTTCTGTTACCTATTAAACATGTCCGCAGGGTAATTCTGCTGTTATTCAGCAGTTAGCTATTTTTGTTAGTCTATGCTTTTTCTGCTTATAAAATTGGATGGAAAATAAACATAGGACAAGCCGTAACTCATTTCTTCTCTCCGCTGGGTAAGGCTCATATCAACAAGAGGACTGATATACCTTTGGTGTAGTGTTTCCCAACTTTTGTTTTTTGTTTTTGCGGGTGGTAGTGGTTGTGACTTCATTCATTCATTCATTCATTCCCTGCCCATCTAGATTTTCCTATTCTGGGCGGACTTCAATTCCCAGAAGCCTAAGTCAGTCCCCCCAAGCACTGATCAGCCAATGAACTGGCCTAGGCTTCTGGGAATTGAAGCCCCCTTGTGGGAGCACAGAGACCATGTTGGGAATCACTGCTTTAGCATTTTAAGAAGATGGTAGTAGGGATTTTTAAGAGCCTCCCCCTTCAAATTCAGAAATGCAGACTTCTAGGGACATAGATTCTCTGCTCCTTCCCCGGCAATCTCCTCCCCCTTTATTTTGCCAAACCTACTGAAGAGGGCTTAAGTTTGGTCAACGACAAAGCCGAAAAAGTGGTTTCATTTTGGCAGTACAGGGTTTGATCGGGACACAAAAGAAGAAGCCAAGCATACAGGTACGCTCCTTCAGTTCCAGGATGTCGTTGTTGGCACAGGCTAGTTCCCGTATGAGCTGCCCATCATCTTCATCCTTCGCCAGCCAGCGGTCGCACTGAAAGCGGAACATCTTATCCACGATGGAGTCTTCTATGTCAACATATTCCAGGTGCCAGCCAGCGGCGATTCCTGTTGGAAAGAAGCACCGCATGGATTGAGAAGTTAAGATGGCTTCCTTGCTACATGAGTCTCACTCAGAAGGGCTCGACACCTCAGAAACCAAGACAGTGTAGCAGTTGGAAATCTGGGCTGTAACACGTGAGATCCAGGTTCAAATCTGCATTGAACCAAGAAACTCCCTGGCTGACGTTGCCAGTAATTATTTCACATTATGGTCACCTCGTGGGGTCATTGTGAAATATTTAGCATTTTTGCCCCTAACACACTGGGTACTCATTTAACCGATCTCAGAAGGATGGAAGGCTGAGTCAACCTTGATTCTGGTCAGGATCGAACTCTCATTCTGAGGAGGTTTTTTTGGCTGCAGGAGTAAACTTGTTCACTGTGCCACGAGGGCTCTCAAGGGCTGGTTGTGCATAACACACCAGGAGCTTCGCTCGGATCCCAGAGTTTGCAGCCTAGCTTGCTTTGTTTCATGCTTGATTTCCAGGACTTAAGGTTGGAATTTCCTTGAAATCTGTTGTCTTCAAACTTGAAAGACTATCTCCATCACCTCTCTCCAACATCAGCATTAAATTATAACCTATAATGTTTTAAATGTGAGATTGTTAGCTTCCTTGGCATAGAATACTCCATTATACAAGAAAGGTGGCAACCATATTTAATTGGCTCACAGCAGGCAGAGAGAAGAAGGGAGTTGTGGTGCCGGTTCTGGCCTCATTCAGCTCTACTCTTTCCCCCCTTGCCTCAATGGGCACAAGGAGATATATGACCCAGCTGTTTGAACTATAAACATGCCATTTTTCATCACATGAAAGAATTCTGCTTTTCCTGTCTGTTTTCAGTGAAGCCTGGAGCCCCACCTTTATGGAATTAGCCAAGGCAGGTGCAGCCAAAGGAGGTGTGTGTGTGAGAGAGAGGGAGAGGGAGAGGGAGGGAGTGTGTGTGTGTGTGTGAGAGAGAGAGTTTGTGTGTGAGAGAGAGTGAGAGAGTATGTGAGTGTGAGAGAGAGTATGTGTGTGAGAGAGTTTGTGCATGAGTGTGTGAGAAAGAGAGAATGTGTGAGAGTGTGTGTGTGTGTGAGAGAGTGTGTGTGTTTGTGTGTGTGAGTGAGAGAGTGTGTATGTGTGAGAGAGAGTGTGTGTGAGAGTGTGTGTGTGTGTTTGTGTGTGTGTGTGTGTGAGAGAGAGAGTGAGAGTGTGTGTGTGTTTATCTCCTACAAGTGAAACATTTTTCTCAGCAACTTGGATGCGAAGATGAAGGCAGAAGGGAACTGGGTTGCAATGTTCAACCATGGATGCCACAGTGTGAGGGGAGGGTGAGTGGATGGATGGCAACCCCACAACTGGAGAGGGAGGATAGGCCTCCCAGCCTCAACCCTGTGTTCTCAGAGCGGCAGCAGCTGGTGCAGGAATAGAAGCAGAAAGCCAGAAATTCCCTGTTCTGAAAGAAAGCAACTTTGAGCAGGCAAGCAAAGAGTTGTATCTAGAGTGGCATTTGTGCATTGCTGGAGCTTGAAATGCAAAAGAGAGTTCCCGGTCTTTCAGCATGCATTAATACATATTTCCTGCCCACCCCCAACACATACTTCAGCTTTACAGTTTCCAGAAAAGACTGGTATAATGTTGTTTTGGGGATGGAATGGATTTGGGGTTAAAAATGCAACATATGAACAGATTCTTGCAAATCTCTTTACAGGTTCTTGTAAATTCATGCTGTTTAGTCTCTCCTCCAATGGAAGTCCCATTTACATAATAAAGACCCAGGGTTAGGTTCTCAGAATTGTTATCCCGGAAATGTGTTAGTGTGGAACCTGATTCTGTGAACAGGGGAGTAGGCAGTCCAACATACGACTGTGAATCTCTCGTTTTTCTCATCCTCAAGAGGCCGAGGAAACACACATACCTTTTGAAGTGAAAACTGCTACCTCAAGCTGACTCAACAAGACTACAAATTCCATTTACTTTATTCGAGACCATCTGACTCCTAATGATCTTGCAGATTTTTGTCCCTTCTGTAGATTCTGTATCAGAGTCATAGGGGGAGGAAATGCCTCACAAAGGCTACGTAGGGCACCCAGAATATTTCTTTTTGGGAACACCCGGCAGGGCGGACATTCAATCCAGCTTCCTGCAATGCCTTAATGAGCACTCCTCACCCTAGCCCGATTCGCTGGGGTACCGGGACAGAGTAGCCTTCTGCATACGGCAGGTAATATTGATCACTTGGCAGAAGCTAGGCTTCTTAGTGCTGAGGCCTATGACACACAGCTTATGACTTGCTACTCCCCCTCCTCCCTTTAACAGACAGAGCAATCCCTCTCACTGACTTCTGGAAGGCTTCTGGTGTTGAAGCGATGAGGACAAGTGGAGCCACTTCTGCTCTGCTGGGTTTCCTTCTCCTTGTTTACCAAGGCAGGCAAAACACGACTGGCTTTTGAAGATTTATTGAAGGAAACGCAATACTGGATACAGATCTTAAATTAATCTACACTACATAAAACACAAGCTAATAAAACAAATAAGTGAAATAAATTCTTGCTAGCTCCCTAGCAGGCTCAAGCTTCTTGATTTGGGGCAGTTCTGCCCCTCATGGCTGAGTGTTAGCCCCAAAGAGTCATGTTGAGGAGCTGTCAGACAAAAGCTCCCGCTGAAATCAAGATCATGGTGTTCAGAGACAAGGGTTTCACCCTTGCTCCAGAGATGTCCCCTGAGTGCTCAGATTAGGCTCCTTTTATTGAGGAAAGGTGCTTTGGAATGTGGTGATCTAATGAGAAAGCACTTGTGTTCCCATGGGAATGGGACGTGCTGTCCTCGTGGACAATTTGCAGGTGCAAGTGCCATCTGTTTGGCATGTGGCCCCCACATTTGCATTGCCTGGGAAAATTCCGTTCTGCAGGTGTCCTGGCAGTTAGAGTTTGATTGACATGAGTGGAGACGTCTCCCTCGTGGTGTGGTCAGCTGACCTAGCTGTCAATCAGTAACCTCGTGGGACTGCAGGTGTTTCTTGGAATGTGTCCAGTCCTGGACACTCACTTTTCCCTCCTCCCTTTGGGGAGGCAACTATTCTAACTATGCATCACTGTCATGTCAGACTAACAGCCTGGCATTCCAACATGCTTTAAAATGAGAGCTGGCTTTCTAAGCCTAAGAAAACTACAATATGTGTCTTAACACGACATAGATCAAATGTCACCTTAAAATCAAGACAAGGTCGCATATGGAAACCATGACAGTAATGTCCAGCCTATTTAAGACTTCTCCAGAATCAGAAGCTAGCCTGTTTGTGAGATTTTACAGTGGTCTGATATATGTGCTGCCGACCCTCGCTTTTTGGACTGTATACATGAATCACGTGCCTTTTTAGAAATAATTTTGTTATCTTAAAAAAATTTTTTTAATGTATGTAGACATTTAATATCTCAGCATTCTCCCAATACCCAAGCCAGCTTATAAAATGAGAAAAGAAGAGAGTCTTACATTGCTATGATCCCACATCACACTTTAAGCAGACATGGAAGCAAATAGACATCTCATTACCTTTGTTGTCATGCCAGATGCGCACTTTGCATAGATCCCCAAGACTGAGCACGTTGTCAAAATAGAACACATCCAACTGATTCCTTTCAAATTTGTTGGATCGGTTTGACTCTTTCAGAGCGAGTGTCCCGGTGTCTCCATACTCCCCAAAGATTATCATGGACACATTCGCGTCCGTTCCGGCACCTGTAGGGTGACGGCGAGAGAACCTAAATGTCTGCTTATGTCCTCTTGAACCACTGGTGGTGCAGTGGTTAAACTGCTGTACTGCAGCCACCACTGCTGACGTTGTGGGTTTGATCCTGATGGGGATCCAGGTTGACTCAGCCTTCCATCCTTCCAAGGTCAATAAAATGAGGACCCAGTATGGTGGTAGCAAGATGTTAATTACCTTGTGAACTGTCCAGAGAGTGGAATAAGCATTATGAAGCAGTATATAAGTGTAATTCCATGATGGTGAACCTTGGCACTCCAGAAGTACTTGGACTTCAATTCCCCAAAGCCCAAGCACCTATGAATCCACATAAATGGGTTGCTCTCGGAAGTGGAAGTACGGTTAAGATTCTTCTGGATTAACTCTTCCTCCATATGGGCATGTTTTATTTCTGCTTCCAGGAGCGATGGGGGCGGTGTGGGGTGGATGAATCACAGCAAACCAATTTTGTGGATTCATGGGGGTTTGGGCTTGTGGGAATTGAAGTCCAAGAACATCTGGAGTGCCAAGGTTCGCCATCATGGGTGTAATTGCTTTGCTATATATGACTATCTATGGATAGTGTTGCTTGCACCAAAAGGCTGGGGTATTAATGTGAATAAATAAATAAATAAATTTAATTTAATTTAATTTAATAGTCATATTTATATATGCCGCCCACTCAGGCAGAACCCGACTCAGGTCCAGTGAAGTGCATTGAAAATCAGGATGCAGTTGATGGAAAGATCACACAGTTGCTCCTAGCCAATTAAAAGTCACAAACTGAACAAAGGGAAAGAGAAATTTGTGTTATTTGTGCTTATGTGTGTTACACAGACAGACAGACAGACAGACAGACAGACAGAGGCAAACTAAAGAAAGTCCCCTTTCCCTTTCCCCAAGACAAGGCCCCTATTGAGTCAAAGGCCTTGAAAGGTAAAGAGCTAACCGTTTCTTGGAAAAACCCTCCGAGAGGGAGAGGGGCCCACAGAGGCCTCATGCTGCGGCATTCACTGTGGGTGCAATTAGCCAGGGAAGAGAAGAAAGGAAAAAAAAAAGCAGGAACAGATGGATCAAATGTGCCTATTGGACTGCCTCGTCCTGCCTTCTTGAATGGCTGAAATGAGCCTTCTGCTGGAAAAGGAAAGAAAGAAAGCATTGGTGCACAATACATCACAATCTAGTTTAATTCAGTTTTGATATATTCCATGGCATCATTTCCCCAGGTGGGGGAGAGATGCTCTTGAAGGTGTTCTCTACTTGAACATACTGTATTACCAATGAGGAGTGGCCCTAGTAAATTGCATAACATGGTTGCAATATATACTGGAGAAAAACAGGATTCCTAAGGTGTCGGTGGCTTAGTGGCTAAGACGCTGAACTTGGTGACTGGAAGGTCAGCTGTTCGAGACCCGGGTGCTGCACGAGGGAGTGAGCTCCTGTCGTATGTCCCAACTACTGCCAACCTAGCAGTTTGAAAGCAAGAAGTTGGAAGTAGTTAAAATAGGTACCACTTTGGTGAGAAGGTTAATAGCATTCCATGCACTACAGTGTCTAGTCATGCTTGCCACAGGTCCACGGAAACGTCTGCAGATACAGACAGCCCTGGCTCTTTGGATATAAACAAGGATGAGCACTGAACCCTAGAGTCAGATACGACTGGCTTTCAAGCAAGCACAACCTTTACCTCATGCCAAACAAGGATGACTTTGAAATACATGTTGAAAAACTTTCATGGCAGGTTTAAAGACCCTGAACATGACACGGGATGGCACCTAAGTCCTTGCCTAAGACTGAAACCTTTAGTGATCCCTTCTTGCCCAAAATGCTACGTAGCATGGGAAGATCGAAGTCTGAGTCTAAGTTTCTGCTTGAAAGGGGGCTATGCCCACTCCTGGTCTGATCTCCCTCCTCTTTACGTGCCTTAGACCTCTGTATGGGGTTGCAATCTCAGAAGATTTTAGGAACAACCTTTGAGTCCTGTTGGTGTCATAGGGCCAAGTCCTTATGATGTAAAAATAAAGCTTCTTATGATGTCACAGAGGTGGGGCACACAGAGGAGTCTTCTCCCTCTCCCCATGTTTTCAGTCACAGCTGCCAAGCTTAGGCATCTAGAAAGCTGAGGAGTCACAAAGCCGGTGCTCCATTCCCTGCCTTACCACCAAATGGCCAACACCAATTAAGAGTGGGAACTTGTATCTCCCTTGAGACCTGAATGGGCCAGATGGAGAGAGAGGGAAGGAGGATGGAGGGAGGAGGAGGAGGCCAACATCACCGCAGGAAAAAGCTGAGAATGAAAGAGGGGGCCGTGGAGAAATCCAGTGGGTTGATGCACTTGGGCTCATCATGCAGTTTTAAAGCAACAAACATAAAAACACCTTCAAATAACAAATCTTCTCCTTCTCCATCATTTTCTCTGAAATGTGTTTCTCTGTCTGGAGATCTAAGACTACAATTCTCTGAGATTCCAGCCAGTGCCTTGACAAACCCTACTTGGCTCTAATGCATGTTGGGAACTGGGGTCGGATGGTGGCATTGCTTCTGGGCCCATTCCAGACACTGTAAACTTGCAGAAACACCAGAGAACTTTGGAATGGTATAAGAGAGGGAAGCCTTCAAGGGTGCAGGGTTTTATTTTATTTTTTGTCCCCAGAATCCTTCTGTAACATACAAAAAAACTCTCATAAGAACAGCCTTGCTGGCACAGGCCACAGGAGCCCATCCAGTCCAGCATTGTCTCATACAGTGGCTCACCATTTCCTTCAGGGTATTATTCCCAAGCAGATGCCTTCACCTGCTTAGGATTCCCTGGAAATGGCATTGAGAGATATCCTGCCTATCTCTCCAACCCAGAGGTTGTCCATAGGTATCCATAATTATAGCCATTGATACCCTTGTCCTCCATGAACTTGTCTAATCCTTTCTTAAAGCTGTCAAGACTGACAGCTGTCACCACTTCTTCTGGCAGGGAGTTCCATAGACCAGGGATCCTCTGGGTGAAAAAGTACTTTCTCTTATTTATTTGAGAACTAGTACCCAAAAGTTTCATGGAGTGTCCCCTAGTTCTAGTGTTATGCGATAGGGAAAACAGTCTTTCCTTATCTACTTTGTCCACACCGTGCATGATTTTATAAACTTCAATCAAGTCACCTCTTAGACGCTGTTGTTCAAGAGTGAAAAGGCCCAACCGTTGCAGCCTCAGATGGTAAGGAAGGTGTTCCAGTCCCCTAATCATTCTGGTTGCCCTCCTCTGTACTTTTTCCAGCTCCATAATCTCCTTCTGGAGGTATGGCGATCACAACTGTGCACAGTATTCCAGATGGGGCCTCACCATAGATTTATAAAGAGGCAAAATCAACAAGAGAACAAAACCAGAGGCCAACTGAAGTTCACGTCTGATTTTGAAAATATCTGTATTAAATTTTGCAAGGAATGAAAGTGGTCTGTTGAAAAATCAACTGCAGGGACTGGAGCAGGGGTTCTCAACGTTTTTCAGCCTTGGGCCACACCAACCCCCTCAGACAGCTAAGTGGGATTCCCCCGCCGTAAATGCTGCCATAAAATGCAAACGTGGCAGTTGTAAATGCATTTATGATAGTCGTGGACTCATTTACAATTTTAGTAAATGTATTTACAATGCGTAAATGCATTTATGACAGCCAAAAATGAGTCCATGGCTGATTCCAGCAGGGGTAGGGGCGGCTGGAGTGTGGTCGGGGACTGGATTATTTGGTGCCACAGGCTGAATCCAGCCCACAAGCCATAGGTTGTAAACCCCTGGCCTGGAGGCTTCCTAGAGCAGTAATAGTTCCCCCTCCCCTAGAGAAAGGATTTTTGGGTGCTGGAGTCTAAGATAATCACTGAAAACAAAAACCCTAGCCCTTCTTCAAGGTTGTATTCCTCAGGTTAATTGTTGTTGGCTGTACTGTTATTGAGAAAACATTGCAACTTGCTTGTGGATCATTTAATTATCAATAATCATTAATTTCTTATGGGCTGATATAAAATTTACAGCAGGGATGGGATTCCTGCCACTAACAGCTCATGTCTAATTTACAGAATTGCTGAGGTCTTCCAGGATTCGAACAGATTGCTGAAGCCACCCAGGAACGATTCCAACCCCACCCCGCAAATATGGAGAAAGAGAGAACTTGAAAACTGGGGACTGCGGTGGCTCAAGTGGTTAAGACGCTGAACTTGATGACTGGAAGGTTGGCAAGTCAGCAGTTCGAGACCCGAGTACTGCATGACGAAATGAGCTACCATCTTTGTCCCAGCTCCTGCCAACCTAGCAATTTGAAAGCAAGAAATTGCAAGAAGATAAATAGACACCACTTTAGTGGGAAAGGTAAACAGTGTTTCATTCACTCCGGTGCTGAGGCAATCTGCAGAGTGCAGACGCAGACTGCGTTGGCTCTTTGGCTGTAATGTAAACAGAAATGTGCACTGAACCCTACGTCTGGCTTTTGAGCATGGGCGACCTTTACCTTACATTAAAATAAAGCATGACAGAAATACTCAAGGTCTATGGTGGGTTGGGTTATGTTTAGCAGGGACTGTCTGGGGTTATGGTGTCCTTGAGGAACACTGCATGGAATTTAGCCCCATCATTTCTCTCCTGTTGTGGGTGCTGCTTAATTCTCTACAACTGAGAGAGGCAGCATTCTAGCTCATTTGAGACCGTAAAGCTTCACTGTCAGATGTACTGTTATGCTGTCTGCAGTATAATCTGATCAAAAACAAGCTCACCTCATTCATTCCCTAATTTGTTTTCCCCCTTCACTGGCTGTCTGAGCTCATAACAAGATAGAGCTCGCCATCGTTAAAACCCATCACCTTTCATTTCCTGGAAAAGAGGAGATGTTTTGGCTGTTGTTGACAACTCCTGGTCTGCTCTTTCCTTTGGCCTTTGTCAGTCTTTTTCTCCCTCTCTCTCTACACCAGGGGTGCCCAAACTACAGCCCGTGCGCTGGATCCATCCCCCCCAACACCAATTCACCCAGCCCATACAGCCCTCGTCGCTCCTGGATGGGTGCGTTTTACTTCTGCTTCCAGGAGCAATGAAGGCTTCGTGGGCCGGATGAATTGGTGTCAGTTTAGTGTCTTGCACGGAAGACAAAGAAGGAGTCGCAGTGAGGGCTAACACAGGTTTATTGGTTGATGATCAGGATGAACATGTGGTAATGGCGGAGGTACAGCTCATTATATACTGAGGAACATACATTTGAATCTCGTTGCACGGTAGCTTATTGGCTGCTACCGGCGTGACGTCATTCTGAGTCACGCCCATCTTCTCCAGGTGATCCTCGCGCGGGAGAGATTCCCGCGGCTGCCGGTGATTTGGGGAATGTGAACCATGTGAGCTGAACGCTCGCAGCTGCCCTTTATAGGCAGCTTACTCGCATTCCTTAAAAGCAGAGCTACATTGTAATTGTGGTCAGGTTACATTCATACATCTCTTAAAGCAACATTGTACATACATAACAGTCAGGGGCTGGATCCGGCCCATGGGCCTAAGTGACTGGTCCCCTGAACCATGTGACCAGCCTGTAGCCCAAAACGTTTGGGCGCCCCTGCTCTACACAGAAAGAAAGAGAGAGAAGGGGAGGGGGGGCAGATTCTGACAACGCTGGACTGAAAGGAATATGCCAAACACACACGCTTCTCATTTGGGTTTAAAGTTTTCGGATTTCAGTTCGTATTTTCCAAGGGGATGCTTGCAAGTGGTGGTCTCAAGAGCTTAGACACATTACTTTGCTGAAGACTGGATCTTGGAAGGCCAGAGTGGAACAACCTTACCATGTTGACAGGCAGGTGTGATTTAAGCCAGCTGCCCAGCAGGCAAGAGGATTCTGGGATCTTTTTTCTTCTTTTTAACTGGCGTGGCATGCCTTTCTGCTTGGTTTCGATGCTGTGCCCCTGGAGCAAGCCACATAGTGGGAAAGGCTAATTTGAAACAAAACACAGCCACCATCACATTCCATCAAAGCCATTTAAAATAATGTGGCAATTCCAAAAAATCATGGAACTTGGCCAGGCTCTGTTTGGAATAAACCTCAAATCATATACACATGTCATGGGAATGGCAAAATAAAATATTCCTAATCTCAAACAGTCCTAGAACATAATCTGCATGGATAGTGCCAAAGCAGTCCTGCTGAAACTCAGGAAAATGGGGGCAGGGTAGGCGATTCATGACTTGGACCTGGAATCGAATTGTCATGCCTGGAGTTTCATGGTGAGGGAGAAGTGATATGAAACATAATATGGACAGAAATGAAGGTTTTAATTCAACATCATTGCCCTGTTCCTGGCTGTTTTTGTTTCTCCTCCTCCTACTTCCATATCCAAATCTGAATATATGCAATCATTATGATGATCAGCCATGAAGCCTGATCTGAGAATATAATGCAGTGGCCTTTCATCTGCCTTCTGCAATGCAGCATGATATCATGATCCAGTTGTGTGACACACTTCCTGAGCCCTTTTGGCACACAAAGTCCTCATTAGCTTCTACACTTCATCAAAATGGATTAAAGTGGGATTTAATCCACTTGGGGACCATCACCCATCCCTGTGGACTTTGGCACCCAAGGCCGTTGGTCCCCAGGGTTGTCAGGTTAATTAACCGCTGCCTGAGACTTGGCGTTGAGTCACTGGCAGTATGGTTTACTCTATTACCATAGCAGGATAACCTGGCCAGAGTGGGTGCTATCTTCTACTGATGGAAATAGTAATCTTATAAGTGAACAACAGCATGGGACACAGAATCATTGGCACAAGGCAGTTCTCAACCTTTTTAAGCCTGGGGCTGGGTCCCGCTCCCTCAGACAGCTTCGGGGGCCAGATGGCCATTTTGCCCTTCCTCCACCACATGGCACTTCCTGGTGTGGTGGAGGCAGTTGTGGGGGGACATGAAATGGTGCCATGGGCTGCATTTTATTTATTTTATTTTATTGTCAAATTTCTATACCGCCCACTCAGCCAAAGCCGACTCCAGCATGTGGGCCACAGGTTGAGAATTCTTGCTTTAGGTCCTTCTTGGGTGGCTCCACATATGTCATGAAAGGGTTGTTTTCCCAGCTTGTGGTCCCTTAGGCAACTTCTCCACAGCTGGGGCTCCAGCTGCAAATTGTAGCAGGCAGAAATTAATCAATGTATTCATTGATCTGATTCCTAGCCAGTTTCCAAACTATGCCTCCCAGAGCAGTCTGCGTAAATGAATATCCTATACCAGGTGGGCGGGTGGGAAACACATGTAATATTTCACTGAAGCTGTTTAAAATTTAACAACAAGCACCACGACAGAAAAGTATCACAGAACTGCAAGAACCAGCTGTAAAGGCTCATAAAATAGGATTGTTAAGAGCAGCCCTCTTGGTTCACAATTAGAGCTCAGCTGGGCCCAGATCCATGAGTCCTAGGAAAAGATCTCTAAACAAATATTTCTATGAGAGAGGGCTGGTCTGCTTTGGAGAAGGGTGAATTCTTCTTCTTCTGCCTTATCTGAATCTGAATATAGGTGATCATCATGGCTCCAGGCCAGTATGGATGAAGCTGCTGCCCTCCATCAAGACGGATTCAAGTGGGATTTAAGCCACTTGGGGACCATCACTCTTTACTGAGGACTTCGGCACCCAAGGCCGTTAGTCCTCAGGGTTGTCAGGTTAGTTAACTGCTGCCTGACATTCAGCGTTGAGTCACTGGTAGTCTACTCTGTTACCATAGTTTAATGTATGGGACCAAAGACGACCGGACAACCGAAGGGTTGGTTTAACACAGGTTTATTGCATGAGGTTCCCGTTAAGCATGAGGTAATGGCGGTGATACATCTCAATATATACAGTAGCTCTCTACATTTGAATCTTGTAGCACGGTAGCTGATTGGTTGCTACCGGCGTGGCCTCGCCCAGGCACGCCTCCATTCCTGCTGCTGAATGCAGGTCTTTCTTCAGCTGCTGAATGCAGGTCTTTCTTCAGCTGCTGAATGCGGGGAAGGTTTTCCCGCGGCTGTCTGTGATTGAGCAATGTGAACCATGTGAGAGTGAACGCTCGCAGCTGCCCTCTATAGGCTGTCTGCTCGCGTTCCTTTACAGCTGATATCGTTTGTATCTGGAGTGGTTTACAATCTTGCCTTACAGTATAATGAACATGCATACATACATAACATCCCTCCCCCCTAGGATGGGACGAAGTCCCGCAACCATTGTGGCTTGCCGCACGTTCGCTTGGGGCGTGCTTGCGCCTGCCCTAATTCTGGAGAGCCTGTGATCCCTGACTCCGCGGGAGCTTGTCCTGCAACGGGAAACGGGGATTCGTTAGTGGCTCTGTGGGGCGTCCGTGCCTGCCTTGCGCTTGGGGAAGGGAATGGGATGAACAGTTGGGAGGTAAATCCCTGCCTATTGCCCTCGGACCCCGGGGACCCTCCTAGTGTGAACCGCGGCACCGATGAGGTCGCCCTTGGGGAATGGCTACCTTCTGATCCCTGCTCGGGGGACCTTAAGACTGTGGTGGTGGGCGGACTCGCTGATGCCTCCGGTCTTGGAGGTGTCGGTCTCCGGAACATGGGCGCTATGTTGCATTCTAACTCACAGGGGCTACTGGGACTGGAGGTACCAGGGGCTGAACTGAAACCCCTCTTTTCGCTAGGACGGGTGGGGGACCACTCCGCTAACTCCCCCTGGTACTGTAAATCAACGTCTAAACCTCTATGGGCCTCTGAGCCTCGGGGGGACTTCCGCGGCTTCCGCGGGGTATGAGTGTGGTTGGGGCTCCTCCTTTCTGACGGGGACTCCCGCAACCCGGGGCTCCTCCTCTCTGGCGGGGACTCCCGCAAAAGATTTCCGTGGATCGATTCCCTTTCCTCCCCCCTTGGTGGGGACCCATGCTCCCCTTTTCCTCCCCCTTGGGCTAAACGGGTGGGGGAGTACCCTAACGCTGAATCAATGCTGGTCTCATCCTCGTCTTGCTCTCCGGGGACCCTACGCCTGAGTTGGTCCACGTGTCGCCTCCACAGGAAACCTGTACTGGTCTCTACGCGGTATGAGACGGGGCCGGTTTGATCTACTACGGTGCCCGGCACCCAGGCTGGCCCCGCGCTGGCGTAATTCCTGCAGTGTACTGGGGCGCCTATGCTGAAACTCTTTGTGGGTTCCACCCCTATGTTCCGCCCCTTGTCCTCTACTCTCGTGGGGTCTAGCTTGGATATCCCCGTGGCCAGCTTCCTGCGCATCAACAGCTCTGCGGGGGAGTACCCTGACGCTAAGGGGGTGACCCTGTATCTCAGCAGGAATTGGCACAATTTCAGGTCGAGGTCTCCGGGACCCATGCGCAGTAGCGCGTCTTTCGTGGTGCGCACGAGGCGCTCTACTTGGCCATTGGTGGCCGGGTGAAAGGGGGCGGAGGTGACGTGCCGAATGGCGTTGCGTTCCATGAATGCCCTGAACTCGGCGGACGTGAAACAGCTAGCGTTATCGCTGACGAGGGTGTCGGGTAAACCGAACGTGGAAAAGACCCTCCTTAACTGTTTAATGGTTGTGGTCGAGGAGGTGCTCGAGACTGGAATGACCTCCAACCACTTAGAGAACGCGTCCACCACGAGGAGGAAAAGCGTTCCCCTGAATGGGCCAGCAAAGTCTACGTGAACTCGGGACCAGGGTCCCCTCGCAGCGTCCCATTCCCTAGGTGGCGAGCGAGCCTCTTCTGGCCTAGAGCTTTGGCACGCCTCGCAAGTGCCGACCATGTGTTCGATGTCGGCGTCTAACTGGGGCCACCAAAAATAACTGCGGGCTAGTGCCTTAGAGCGTACGATCCCCGGGTGGCTGACGTGCAGCAGTTTAAGCACCCTCGGCCTGAGAGACGTGGGGATCACTACCCGCTGTCCCCACAAGAGGCAACCCCTCTCCAGGGACAACTCCAATCTCTTTTTGAAAAATGTGTCGAATTCCGCTGCTGGGGAAGACACGGGCCACCCTTTCTGCACCCAGGAGCAAACTGTGGCCAGCGCTTTGTCCTTGCCTGTCGCTTTGGCGATTTCGGCCGGTACTACTGGAGGGGAGTCTAGGACCTCTATCATTAAGACCTGGTGGTCCCTCTCTACTCCGCCCACGTGGCAGCAATCCCGGGGAATGGGGGACCTCGACAGAGCGTCGGCATGGCTTATTTCCCTCCCGGGCCGGTATACCAACGCGTGCTGATACGCGTTGAGAAAAATGGCCCATCTGAGCATTCTCGGGGACAGGATCTGGGGTGTGGGCTTGTCTGCGGTGAAGATGCCCAGCAACGGCTTGTGGTCAGTCACTATGGTGAAGGGGCGGCCGTACACGAAATCATGAAATTTCTTGGTCCCCGCAATTATTGCTAGCGCCTCCCTGTCTGTCTGAGCATAATTCCTCTCCGCTTGGGACAGGGATCTAGAGTAGAACGCTATCGGGGCCTCCCTACCGTTCTCCAGCACGTGGCAAAGCACCGCCCCCACCCCCACCGGGGATGCATCGCATATCAGGACCACCGGGCGTTTGGGATTGAAGTGGGTCAGTACAGCATCTGATGCCAGGAGTCGCTTCAGGTCATTGAAAGCCTTTTCCTGGTCGTCGCCCCACTTCCATGCCTCGTCCTTTTTTAACAATTTGTGTAGCGGTTCTGCCACGGCTGCCTTCCGCGGGAGGAAGGAGTGGTAGAAGTTGAGCAGTCCGAGGAACGACTGCAACTCGGGCTTGGAGGTGGGGCGAGGGGCCTTTTTGATGGCGGCTACCTTGGATTGGGCCGGCCTAATTCCCTCGGGAGTAACACGGAACCCTAGGAACTCAACCTCTGTAGCGAAGAAGACGCATTTGTCTTTCCGCAACCTCAACCCCGCCTTTTCGAATATTGTCAGGACCTTTCCCAACCTTGTTGCTAATTCGGCCCGGCTCCCCCCTGTAATTAATACGTCATCAAAATAGGGTAACACCCCCTCCAACCCCTTCAGGAGGCGTTCCACCAATGACTGGAAAATCCCGGGCGCCGAATTCACGCCGAATTGGAGGCGCGAAACCTGGAACGCCCCTTTGTGGGTGACTATTGTTTGTGCAGCAGCTGCGGCGGGGGTCACCGGGAGTTGCTGGTAGGCTTGGGCCAGGTCGAGTTTGGCGAAACACCTCCCCCCGTGTAACCTGGCCAACAAGTGGCTGACTACCGGCACCGGATACGCATTAGGGCGGATCGCCTTATTGATGGTGCACTTGTAATCAGCGCATATTCGGACTTCCCCGTTGGCCTTGAGCGCTGTTACAATTGGAGTTTCCCACTCCGCAGAATCAACAGGAACAAGAATCCCCTGGCCCACTAATTTGTCCAATTCCGCCTCTATTTTGTCCTTTAGTGCGAAAGGCACTCTGCGCGGTTTAAGTCTGATTGGACGCACTCCAGGGTCCAGGTCGAAAGTCACTGGGGGGCCCTTGAATTTTCCTAGCCCCTTTTTAAAAACCTCGGGGTGCGCGTCGCACACGCTCTGTATTGGATCAGTCCCGGCGGCGTGTGCTCCCACGGCGTGCACCCCCCCAATGAACAACCCCAGGGGCTGGAACCATTGAGTCCCGAGGAGGCTGCATTTACCCCCCTTGAGGACGACTAAGGGAAGCGTTGCGGTGTACTTTTTGAACTGGACCTGGAACTTCCCAACCCCCAACACTGGGATGCGGTTCCCTTGCACGTCCTTCAGCGTGGCCCTCAACGCCTTGAGCTTGGGCCGCACGCGGGGGGCGATTTTCATGAACTCCCCCTGGGAAATAATGGAGTATGAAGAACCCGAGTCCACCTCCATTCTAACAGGGGCCCCTTGTATTACTACCTCAACGAAGTAACGGGGGTGCTCCGTGGAAACGCTGCAAACCGGCGCGTCGTCCTCGCTGTCGTCGGAGACTCGCCCTACTCCGTCCCGCGTCCTCGTGGTCCGGGTGCCGTCCTTCGGCCTCGTGGTGCGGTCCTACCTCGCCGAGCGGTCTGGAGAACTCCGGGTGGCCTCGCGTCGTTTCCGGCAGACCTTGGCGATGTGCCCGCGCCGGCCGCAGTTGTGGCACTCGGCCTTGCGGAATGGGCGTTTGGTGCGGGCGTGGGCGGCGCCGCAGCCATCGCAGCGCCGGCCCTCTCTCTGGACCCTCCGGACGTCCTCGTCGTCGCTGCTCTCTGCAGACGAGTTCGAAGTCCGCTGGGCCGCGCGCACCGAACTCTCTGCCTTGGCGGTCTTCGGGCGCCAGTCCTGAAGTTCGTGCACCCCGGCCGACGTGGCCTCTGCGGCCTGTGCCGCGTCGAGGACTTGTTGCCACGTGGGAGGCGGCTCCCTTTTCATCAGCGCGCGCTGAGTCTCTGTGTCCCTCAGACCGCAGAGCAGGCAGTCCCGGAGGGTGACGTCGGGGAGTTCCCACTTGCATGGGCCGGCGGCCAACCGCAGGGCCGCGGCGAACTCATCGACCGATTCTCCGGGTGCCTGGACTCGCCTCCAGAACGCGCTCCGGGCGGGGAACATCACTATTGCCGGCCGGAGATGGGCGCGCAGCGCCGCCAGGAGCTCTGTGGCCTTGAGGTCGCCCACCTTCCTCGGCGCGATCAGGTCCACCAAGGTCCTCTTGGTTTCTTGTCCGAGCATGCGGACGAAGATGGCCCTCTTTTTGGCCTCGTCGGAGACTTCGAGCTCCACCAGCGCAGCGTTGAAGTCTATCTCAAACAGCTCCAAGTCTCCCGGCTTCCTGATCTCGTAGCCGGCGCATGTCTTGGTCCCGTGGGCAGCCATATCCCACCTTCGTCGCCAATTTAGTGTATGGGACCAAAGACGACCGGACAACCGAAGGGTTGGTTTAACACAGGTTTATTGCATGAGGTTCCCGTTAAGCATGAGGTAATGGCGGTGATACATCTCAATATATACAGTAGCTCTCTACATTTGAATCTTGTAGCACGGTAGCTGATTGGTTGCTACCGGCGTGGCCTTGCCCAGGCACGCCTCCATTCCTGCTGCTGAATGCAGGTCTTTCTTCAGCTGCTGAATGCAGGTCTTTCTTCAGCTGCTGAATGCGGGGAAGGTTTTCCCGCGGCTGTCTGTGATTGAGCAATGTGAACCATGTGAGAGTGAACGCTCGCAGCTGCCCTCTATAGGCTGTCTGCTCGCGTTCCTTTACAGCTGATATCGTTTGTATCTGGAGTGGTTTACAATCTTGCCTTACAGTATAATGAACATGCATACATACATAACACATAGCAGGATAATCTGGCCAGACTGGAGGATTCTTCTTATTGATTTTTTTTAAGCAGAGAGCACTGAAAATCAGTGGCTACAGGTTATTTCTTGTCCCTCAGAAGACGGTAAGAAGAGAGTCCAATGTTCATCATGTTAACTTATTTGTAGCCGCTGCACAGTAAAGCAGGCAAGGTTTTTAGGCCTTTCTGTTTGAATGCACGTCTCTCTACCCCCCCCTTTCTAGCCCAGTTAATAAACACACTTGGACCCAGATGCTTGAGAAAAAGAAAAATAGCATTTACTCATAAAATGAGGTCAGAAGATACATATGCTCAAAAGTCTTGGTAAGGTGGCATCAGGTCAATAACAAAGGCAGGAAATTCAAGTTAGGTAGTTTAGAAGAAAAAACCATAAGTAAAGATTGCCACATTTCCAGCCATGTGGTTGGGAAGATGGAAATGTTCAGAAAGTCAGCCTCCTTGTTCAAAAGCAGAAACAAGAGAGGAAGGCCAGAACAAACAAAGGCCTTAAGACATGTAAATAGATTCAAGTGATCCCTGGGGCAGGAGGATAGGAACTTTTCTAATTGGCTATTTAGGGACAAACAATGTAAGCAACTTCATTTAGGTCAAACTTATCTTCCCTGTCTCATTGGCTAGTGCAGGGGTGCCCAAACTTTTTGGGCCATGGGCCAGCTACGTGGTTGAGCAGGCCGGTCACATGGTTCCTCCCACCAGAAGTGAAAGTAAAACATGCCCACGCATGTGCAAAACGCTGCCCTAAATGCGCCTGCAGCTGTTGTAAATGTGTTTATGACAGCTGCAGGTGCTTTACAGCAGCATTTTGTGCATGCACATTTAACTTCCACTTCCAGGAGCAGTGTGGGCATTGTGGGCCAGGTCCTGCCTGTGGGCCATAGTTTGGGTGCCCATGGGTTAGTATGTTAGTATTTACTGAGTGCTAGGGTTGCACAAGAATACTCAACACATCAGACACACACAGTTAGCATAGAACTAGACACAGGGCTCCCTTAAAAATTTGAAAAATATGTGTTCTAGGCCCATCTAGCATCACCCTGCATGTTGAAAATCAGCCGTTTTTTTGTTTGTTTTGCGATTAGTCATTGGGAGAGAAACTCAGGCTTCATTTTCAAGTCTGACAGTTGAGACACTCAGCTTTGAAGGAACTATGTGCATGGAGGTAAAACTTTATAAGAAATACATACTGTATTGTAATGCTTAGTTTGACTCTCAGTGAGAATGTGGAATGAGAAAAGGGGATTACAGGTTACTGAATGTTCTAACCTGAATGTTACTGAATGTTCTAACCTGAACTTAATGAAAATGTCAGAAGGTTAATTAATAATTTTGGCTTACCCCATAGTGATGTAATGTGTAGAAATTTCCAAATTTTATGCTATAAAAAGATGACTCTGAAAATGTATATTCATTCAGGGACTATTAGCTTGGTAAAGCGTTCCTGAATCTGTTTGGCTAAACAATATTAATAATAAAAACTCCTAAATCTGTCTTAGAATGTGATTTTGTCTAGTTCAGTATTCCATAACATTTTTGGCGACTCCACCGGGACTGACTTGACAAATAGCAGGTGCCATTGTCACTCTAGACGGCTGTTCCTGATGGAATAAAACGACGCCTCTCCAGCGATGACCTCAGTGCCGGCATAGTAGACCTTTGATTTACTCTAGGAAATCAGTGAAGAAGTGGTGAGTAACTGTCAGAAGAAACAGACCAGTCAAGGATCCGGAAGGCTAAGACAGACGGAGAACTCTAGAAGGTGGATTTTCAAAAGCCTGCAGGCGAGTATAAAATTCTATGAAACTGTATGAAACTGTAGAAGTATACTTATATGTGCCCACTCATTTGAGGAGTGGAAGTGGAGCCTGATCACCTTCAAGGGGACAGGACGGCGGTTCCTAAGTCCTTAATGAACCACGGGCGGTAACCCAGTGTTCCTGGAAAAATAAGGGCGGCAAACCTGATTTTTGTGTGTGTAAAATTTATATTGTGTGGGTGGTTAAACCATCGCGTTCCCTGACAGTAGCCCTTGATTTTTCGGGTGCCCCAGGCCGGTGGTAGTGTTTAGTTTAGAATGGGTGGTGGTAGTAGCGTTCCAAGAATGCCGCTATGGTGTTTCCTAGTCAACTTTGAGGTATTTACATCGGAGAAACATGAACCCCCTTTAACAAAATTTAAGTTAAGAAAGTATTGTGAATATGAATGGCCCAGTTTCCAAGTAGGGTGGCCTCCAGAAGGCTCCTTAGATTTGGGTCTTATAAATAGAGTGTTTTGAAGAATAATGCAGAAAGCCATGACCCCCCCCCCCCTTGGCTACGGAAATGCCAGGCTGAATGTGTAAAAGCATATTTAATGAAGAAAAAGAAATCCAAAGAGAAGAAATCTAAATTAGGTAGGAAAGTGGTCAGAACACCCAATACCCCAGAAATAGAATGGCAGACAGAAGAAAGATTGAAAATTTTAAGCAGAAATGAAAAAGATGAAATTCTGTTTCAAAGACCTCCACCTTATGTCATGCCAAAATCAGTACCACAAGATGGCCAAGTTCCACATATTTATCCAGACCTTGCATTAGCAAATGCAGGAAGCAGTCACTCTGCAGGAAGATTTCAGACCCCAGACAGAAGTGAGACTTCCCAAACCACAGAAAAACTAAGAAAAGTAACTGAGATCTTGAAAGATGTAATTGAACAGGGAGAAGAAAAATTTAAAAGGTATAATAGACCTTCACCATATAACAATGAAGCTGGTAGGGAGCCACCTCCGAACACCCCAATGGCACACGTCATGCCAACAACGAAAAAAGAAAGGAGATAGTGGCCCCACTGAGGGAGATGATAACCAGCCATATGAGGGAAGATGATGAACTAGTAAATCAGTCAATCTTCCAATATGTGCCTTTTACTACAACAGACCTATTAAACTGGAAACAGCATTATGGACCTTTTAGTACCAAGCCAAGTGAGGTGATTGAACTAATTGGAACCATAGTCCAAACACATAACCCCACATGGAGTGATATGCAGCAAATAATAAATACACTCCTTAATATGGAAGATGAGCAAAAATTAAAATTGGCAAAAGACAAGATACTCCGTAGATATTTCCCAAACGCTGACCAGGAGGCAGCGCGCTTTGAGGCAGCTATTGAACAAAAGCCAAATTGGGATCCTAATGATTCAACACACAGGACGAGTCTTCAACAGTACAGATATTTGATTTTGGAAAGCTTAAAGGAAGCAGCAAAAGGTCCAGTCAATTTTAGCAAACCTGCTAATATAATTCAAAAGAAAGAAGAATCCCCTGAAAGTTTCTTAGCCAGGTTAATTGAGGCTTATAAAGTGAACACAGGGATTAATATGGAAGATCCTGAAAACCACCAGATGTTAAATGAAAGATTCATTACACAGAGTGCACCGGATATAAAGAAAAAGTTACAAAAGCTGGAAGGAACATTGGGAAAGAACACAAGCGAACTGGTGCAAATTGCGAGGAAGGTCTACTTTAATAGGGAGGAGGAGGAAGAGAAGAAGGAGAATATGAGAGAATATAAAAGAGCTGAGATGATCGCCCTTGCTTTGGGAAGAGGCAACAATCAGTGTGTGTACTGCAAGCAAGAGGGCCATTGGCAGAGGAATTGCTCTGAGAGAAGAATGGGAAAAATACACCCATTTGGCAGAGGAAGTTATGGATACAGACAAAAAGAAAAAAACAGCTGAGCACTTGATAGCTAACACCAAGATTTTGAATCCCTAGTTAGCCCCAAGCTTTAAGGCTACTAGGTTTGTCCCAACCTTTTCAGGCAGTAAGTGAGAGTACGCAGAAACAAAAGTGTAAATGTCACAGGTCAGTTGCCTAACTCCAGAGGAACTTGAAAGCCTGTGCAAGAAGGAAGTTTACTTTTTCTGCAGACGTACAAGTACATACTGGCCATGCCCTCCAGATGATTTGGAAAATAAGGGACATTTATGGGTTAGTAATCAAAGACCGATCAAAGCTGCCCAGGATGCCTAGATCCCTTGCAATTAATCAGAAAACAAAAGGCACAGTTGGCAAAAGGGAGCAGAAGAAGCAAAGCAAAAAACAGCTATGTTTAAATAAGCCAAAACAAACACAGGAGTTGTATTTGATTAAAGAATTTGAGGACTTGAAAGTATAAAACATCTGAAGTACACAAAAATAAAATGAAAAGCCAGTAAGGGAATACTTACTTAAAGCAGGGAGGCTTAGTGGAATCATCCTTGTTCATTTAATCCACAGATAGGAAGAGGTTGAGAAAGCAAGTGGGATTGTTGAAAGCATTGCGGAATTGTATGAAAGTAAATCAGTAAGTCCAGGTTTTAGCCAATAACAATGCATGAGATGAGAACTCCCTTCTGTACAAAGTATCCTATTTCCTCATTTGAATTTCTGTCCTAAACACATAAAGATGGCCAGATCTGGCCCGCATAGAAGGAAATTATTAACTCAGTCACTGCAGTAGAAATCAATATGTGAATCAGTGCAGGAGGCTTGCCCTCCCCATCTCCACGGCAACACATGGCTTTAAGCCAGGAGATTGATTATAGTTAAACATTGATAAGATAGATTATTGCAAAACCAAAAAGAACTATATACTGTCGATAGTATCTTTTTTCTGTTCCAGTTTAAGACCCTGGAAAGATTGAAATGCATAGATTTTGCTTAAATAATCGACGCAAGAGAGAAGACGGTAGCTTGGCTAAAGACCCAAACTGGAGGCGGTCTTTTCAACGCCCAGCCAAAGCTTGAGGAATCGGCAATCAACATGATAGAAATGTTTATTTATTGCAATAGAATGTGAAAAAAGTTATTAAAACTTTAATAATTTTCAAGAAATCAGGAGGGAATGAAATAGGGGTGAAAGAATTAAGATATTAATTCTGGTTTAAAAGTAAAAAATATTTTCTCAGTACTCTGTAAAGTTAAACAGATCAGGTTGACCTATCAAATAGAACTGATGACGAGGCTAAAGTAAACAGGAGGCCTTGTGTCCACAAGCTCAGCACACTTTGTACAGCTGACAGGAATTTCTCTTAGACTCAGAAAACCGTAATGCTGAATAATATTTGTGTGACATGACATGATGTGACATGAGACATGTTCCTTATATGACATGATCTAAATAACAGTTACTGAATGTTCTAACCTGAACTTAATGAAAATGTCAGAAGGTTAATAATTTTGGCTTATCCCATAGTGATGTAATGTGTAGAAATTTCCAAATTTTATGCTATAAAAAGATGGCTCTGAAAATGTATATTCATTCAGGGACTATTAGCTTGGTAAAGCGTTCCTGAATCTGTTTGGCTAAACAATATTAATAATAAAAACTCCTAAATCTGTCTTAGCGTGTGGAATGTGATTTTGTCTAGTTCAGTATTCCATAACAATGCAATTGGTCATATAAGAATTTGAAGCAACTGCCCGTCCTCTCTGTATTCCCTCATCAGTGGTGTGCTGACCCACAAGGATACAGGGACTCATCCTGGTGCGCCCCAGCGACTGGCACCCCCCAGAGGCAGGCAGAGGTAATGGGAATTATGGGATTTCTCCCCCCAACCAACCCCCATCACTTTCTGTTCACTGCCCTCCCAAGGTGCCCAGTACACCCCTGCCCTCAGCAGGATCCTGGCCTGCCTGTTCAACTAGATAAGTCAATACTTTGTAGGTTCCTTGACACAAATGGTCCTTGTCTTTTCTATAATTAAAGGTCTACCAGTTTCTCTCCCTAGCCTGGAGCATGATGCATCTGAGGGAAAGCAAAAGAAAAGTTTTTACAATTGCTTTTATTCTTCGAAGTGAAATGGCTCTATACACCCACAGACAGATAACAAATAATTCCCAAAGGAAAACTGTTAAGTAAAATTTGGTGGTTCTACCTCTAGCAGGATAACTGAGTTAACTAAAACAGTTTTAACAAGAGTTTCTCTCTGGGGGTTTGCATTTCCCCCAAATCATTTTCTTAACGATAGAACCTTTTAGGAGACTTTCATTCATGAGTTTGATATATAAACCGGAAGCAACTTTTTAAGCATTTAATGACAGCAGCAACAACAGTAACAAAACTTTGTTGTTGTCCAGTCGCACAGTCGATTCCAACCCTTTGCGATCCCATGGACCATTGCACACCAGGCACCCTCTATCCTCCACAATCCCTCTCAACTCGCCCAACTCTGTGCCCATTGCATCAACAATACCATCTAGCCATCTCATTTTCTGCCGCCCCTTTCGAGTTTTAGATAAGATAAACTGGTTTAACCTCCTGTCACGCTTTCTTTCTTTATTCGTGTCAGATGCACCACCAGCATATAACATACAAAGCAAAAATTAACACATCTAAAAACAAGATAGAATTAAAAAGGGCTAGACGACATCTGCCCAATATCGGACCACTTCAACAGCATTTCCTCTTGCCAACATAAGGTCCTCCTCAGTGCACGTTGTGCTAAAAGCTACAGATTGAAAAAAATTGAACTCGGTTCCTCCACAAAATGGTCACCTACCTCCAATATCACTGGTTTTCACCTGGATGGTATATGTTGTGTATTCCATCATCTGCTCGTCATTAACCACTGCTGGCATCTCCCACTCCAATGTGGGATTGTCACCCCACTGTGTTGAGAACCAATCATCGTATGTAAATATGGTTACCTCTTCAGTAATCAGATTCTTCATGATGATCTAGGAGGAGCCAAACCAAAGTAAATGCCCAGGATACAATCTAAACATTGATCCTTTTGCACACCTAAAAGAAAAACCAGAGCACAATCCACCAAAGGATCTCTAATGACCTGGTGGCATTGTATGATCAACTGGGGTCTAATTCATATACCTTGGATGCCTTGGAGTCATATTCAGCAAGGAGTCCGCACATTGGTACAACATTCCACACATGCAAATAGACTTCAGAAATCAAGTCCATTTGCATGCAGTTTTCTAGCCATTTGGATATTATGTCAACCACTGGCTAGGTGGACCATGGCGTGTGCCCTCCTCTTTCATCTTGCCCAAGGGATCCAACGGAGGATGCTTGGATGAGATATTCATGTATCTTTCCCAAATTCAACATCTACCAAGCAAGACTATCTAGGTGGTTTTTAGTGAGCAATAAAGTGTACAACTACAAAAGGTAGTAGAAGTGTAAAATCTCAAACAAAACGAGACCAGAAATAGCATTTAAAAAGAACCACAGTAGGCCGCTGTTTCCGCCTAAACTTCAAAGACCCTAGTCAAGGTGTAGAATCTATTTTGGAAATTGTGCTCGGTACATGTAACATTCAGAATAAAACGTGCAGTGGATTCACTGACTCAGTGAAATTGGAGCCCCCAGTTCTACGCACGGATTTTCAATAAAGAAAAAAGAGAGTGAAAAACTTGGCACATGGCCTCTGTCCTGAGGTCCTTTGTTCCACAGCTGCTAAGAAAGGAACAGAGGTTTATACAGGCCAAGGTGCTGTGATTGTTGAGCAGAATTATCTTTTCCCACTGCCATTAAACTCTCATGCAATATAGTAAAACATTTTTCTGACCAAAATAACACCAAATCACAAGAACACCAAATAAGACCAAATGACGCTAGTGGAAGCTGCTATAAATGCCAGAGCAAGAACCTTGAATATCCCTCAATATCTGAAGAAGAAAGACTTTTCTGACACACACACCCTTGGAATTTCAGTATAAATGAGAGTTAGAACTGTAATTGTGTTTAGGGTTAGGGTTAAGGTTAGATATCAAGTTTTATGTCCACTTCTTATACTTCCTAATCCCACCAAAAATTTTAGTAGGACCAAACTTCTGATAGAGTTCATACATTCTACTTCTCAGCATGGTGGCAGGGCCATAGCCAGGATTCTAGATGTTGGTGGGCAAATATTTTTACAGGCTGGACAACAATGTCATATATATGTGTCATATATATAAGCAACCGGGAGTTTGAGGGTAGGTAAACTGCTAACTCAGGGTGGGCAAAGCCCACCCTAGCCACCCTCTGGCTATGGCCCTGCATGGTGATTGGACAAAAATAACACAGGGCCCTTTCTGTCCATAGGTTCCTCTGGCTAGGGGGAAAATGTAACCCAAGGGCAAAATGTAACAGATTTAAATTTTTATTGTCCCTTGGGGACATACCTGTCAAGTTTTGGATTTGGAAATAAGGGAAATTTCCTGGCAAATACAGGATACTTTACAGCTATGCTTATCCTGTGCTGCCCTCCAATGGCGGCAATAGGGCATTGCAGTCTAATTAATAAGGGATGACAGCGGGAAAGAGGGTAAAATAAGGGGTTTTCCTGGCCACTAAGGGATACTTGACAGCTATGCTTGGGGATGAAGGGGCTGTTAAAACTTGCTCTCTTTTACAAGGCATTGAAACACTAATTAAAACTCCCCATACAACATTGTTACAGAATGCCTGCAACCTTAATGCTGCAAGAAAACATAAATCTGGGAGGACTGAAATATCTGATTCTGGTTTTCTGATGGCCAGGATACTTGGGCTACTAAAACCTTCTAACTTTTATTTTTAGTTGTTTTTCTTAATTAAAGGTAAAGGTCTTCCTTGCTTGAAAGCCAGTCGTATCTGACTCTAGGGGTGTGTGCTCATGTCCATTTACACCCAAAGAGTCAGCGCTATCTGTGTCTGCAGATGTTTCCATGGACCTGTGGTTGGCATGGCTAGATGGTGGAGCACACAGATCGCTGTTACCTTTCCTGCCAAAGGGGTAGCTATTTATTTACTTGCAATTTCTTGCTTTCCAACTGCTAGGTTGGCAGTGGCTGGGACAGAGATGGGAACTCATTCAGTTGTGCAGCACTCAGGTTTTGAACTACTGACCTGCGGACCCTCTGGTTGTCAAGCTCAGTGTCTAAACTATTAAAGTCACTGTGGCCCCTTTTGCTCAAACTGTATTAATAAAAATCTATTGTCATTTTGCTGGGCCAGGAAAATTCTGAATGTTCTGGATGAATCTATATAACAACAAATGGTTAATTACAAGGCTGATGACTTAATCTTATCTACTTAGCACTGACAGTGCACCATATGTTTGACCATTCTGGCTCTATCCCCACAAGCTTCCCATATGTTCTTCCTCACACACCCTACTGATGGAATCTAAGGTGAGCATGGAAGCATTTTCACACTGCCCTCTGATGTCTTGTCAGAAATCTAGTGTGATGAATTTTGATAATATATTATTATCCTTTGGAACATGTAAATATGGATTTGCCCCCATTGGGGTGGGTAATAGTAGCAGACAATATCAGTTATGGTTCCAAACAAATTTTCATTCCATGACTCAAAGGATGGGATTCTGCAAACCCGTTTTAATGCCACAAGTTCAGAAAAATTGTATAAATCATTCTGTCTCCTTCTGTCTGAGGGGAGGATATCACATAATAAAAGGCTGAAAATACAGGAAACCAGATTTAGGCTGACTATCAGGGTAAACCTCCTAACTGTTAAAGCAGTACAACAATGGAACAGGCAATCTCCCTCTGCATGTGGACATGTGGCAGGCATGACTAGACATAGAATGCTGTTACCTTTTCCTGCTGAAGTGGTACCTATTTATCTATTTGAAATTTCTTGCTTTTGAACTGCTAGGTTGGCAGGAGCTGGGACAGAGACAGGCGCTCACTGCCTCATGTAGCACTCTGAAACTGCTGACCTGGCAGACTTCCAGTCATCAAGTTCAACACCTTAACCATTTCAGTCCTTTCAGTCCCATAAACAAAAATGCAAAACCCTTAACACATATGCATAGCCCACTTGAGCAGAGGATGCCTTACCATGTGTGTGCCCAGTTTATTCAGATTTAAAACAAAAAAGGAGGGGGGAATGAAAACAACAATAGGAAGTAGCAGCAGAAAATGTCCATATCTGAGACTTTGGAGCAGGGGGGTGGGGAGAGATAACATTTTGCAAATGAAATTATAAAAAGCACAAAATTTAAAACTAAACCTGAAACTTACTTGGAACTGTTCTTTTGAGGAAGCACAGAGCATTCAGGGCAACCTTGGCCCAACCACCACCCATGCATATATCACAATCTTCTAAAAAGTCAACGGTAGCTACTAATTTTTTGGGGAGTAGGTGGATTATTTTGTTCACAATACAGGATTTGTAGCACCTTGCAGGTGTGTTGGCATGGCGCCAGTGTTCCTTGCTAATTAAGGCTGAGAGCAGAGAGTCCGTTTGGGCAAAAATTATAGGTTGGGGTTGGCTTTCCACAGAGATCTCCAAGGTCCTGCCAAGACGGGAAGCACTATCAAAGCAGGTGACCTTGCCAAGAAGAAAGCAGACTTACCTTATTGCGCTCCCTTGGGGTATACATAATGAGGAGACAGAAAGCCCTCGGGGCTAACACAGCAGCACCCTGTGTTTCCAAAACAACTGTGTGTACAGTAGGCCTGCCATATCTGTAGTGGATAGGTCTCAAGACCTGTCGCAAACATGTGAAACTGTGGATAGGAATGAACCCTCTATAAGGTGTAGTCTCTGGTGCCGTCAAGTGGCCAGATCTGGTAATGCACCTTGGTAATCAATCAATCAATCAATCAGTTTAATTTATATCCCGCCTTCCTCAGCCGAGACCAACTCGAGGCGGCTAACAACATAATCCAACAAAGTAACAATAAAAAGATAATACAGAGAAACAACAAGTTCAAAATGGACAACAATCCAGATAAGCATAATATCATAATACAAAAACTACACTACATAATTAGATCATAAAAATGCAATAAATATAATTATACTACAGCAAACCCAACATAGCAAGACCCCCATGTCCACTGTATAATACTATACATTTCTGAGATGTATAATACTATACATTTCTGAGATTTCTCATTACTTTCTTCAATCTGTGGAATACTGAAACTGTGGATATTGAGTCTGTGTATACAACCAGCCTATTGTATCTGGTATGCTCATAAGACTGCTTTTTGTATAATATTTGCTATGTGGTAGACCTCAGCAATTACATAACTCTAACCCTTAATCCAACCACTGGATGAAAATAATGTACTGTACACAGCATTTGGGACAATGTTAGAAACCAAAAGGGAGTTTAGCATTACTTCCAGTGGCCATGGTCGCAGTACTCAAAAGTTCCTTTAAAAACCTTTAATTCAGACTAAGTAACATCATGACGTTACTAAGTAACATCAGGTGACTGTGGTGGCTTAGTGGTTAAGATGCAGAACTTCATGACTGGAAGGTTGGCAGGTCAGCAGGTTGAGAGCCTGTCTCTGGCCCAGCTCCTGTCAACCTAGCAGTTCAAAAGCATGAAATTGCATGTAGATCAATAGGTACCACTTCGATGGGAAAGTAAACGGCGTTCTGTGTGCTCCAGCATCAAGCTATGCCTGCCACATGACCACAGAAACATCTGCAAATGTAGTCAGCGTTGGCTCTTTGACTATACACAGAGATGAGTACTGAACCCTAGAGTTGGAAATGACTGGTTTTCAAGCAAAATATCCACTGTCTTCTTTATAAACAGGGTAGGTGTTTAAAGGATCCATGCCTTACCTGTTCCAGGAACCAGTCAGGGCGACTCCCTTTCCCATCAGTCCATATTCTCATTTTCCTAAGCGGTGCAATGTCTGGGATCTCCATGTTAAAAGTATCCTTTTGGCCAATCTCAAATCTGCAAGAATGAGAAATATGCTCCAGTTATCTACCGGCTCACTTCACTGAGGGCAGGGATTACCCATTGCTCCCTCTCAGAAAAAGAGTGCAAAAGAGGGTGTAGAAGATCTGCTATAAACATTAAAGGTAAAGGTTTCCCTTGCTCAAAAACCAGTCGTATCTGACTCTCGGGTTCAGTGCTCATCTCTGTTTCAAAGCCGAAGAGCCAGCGCTGTCTGCTTCTGCAAATGTTTACGTGGTCATGTGGCAGGCATGACTTGACACCGGAGCACACGGAACACTGTTTATCTTCCCACCAAAGTGGTCCCTATTTATCTACTTGCAATTTCTTGCTTTCGAACTGCTAGGTTGGCAGGAGCTGGGACAAAGATGGGAGCTCACTCCGTCCTGCAGTACTCAGGGATCGAACTGCTCACCTCCCGCCTTCCAGTCAGCATCTTAGCCACTGCAGTCCCTATAAACATTACTGGTGCAGATTTATTTCCAGATTTTCAAATGCAAAGGTTCTTCTTCTTCCATGTCTTTAGGCCAGACATGAAACTGCCAAAATGAAGGCTCTTTTGGTGAGTTCATCTTGCAGTTCTTTTCGCCTGACCTAGTGTGAGAAAGCTTAGCTGGCAACACAAGGTTAACGTTCCCCAGGGTATGCCCAATTGTGGTTCAAAAATACAATCTTCAAGGAGGTAAAGGTTGCCCTTGCTTGAAAGTCAGTCATATCTAACTCTAGGGTTCAGTGCTCATCTCTGTTTAGAGCCAAAGAGCAAGACCTGTCTTCCCACTGAAGTGGTACCTATTTATCTACTTGCAATTTAAAGGTTGACAGGAGCTGGGATAGAGGCGGGAGCTCACTCTGTCGTGCAGTACTCGGGTCTCAAACTGCCGACCTGCCAACCTTCCAGTCATCAAGTTCAGTGTCTTAAGAACTAAGCCACTGTAGTCTCTTTTCAAATGTAGAATAGTATAAATTTAAACAGGAAAACAGGCTTGTGGACCAATAAAGAACCATTGCTTCTGTGTTTAAAGTTTGTTGTATGTATTGTGCATGTCATGAGTGAAATCCATGCCCTGATTATATCCTACTACAACTACACCATAGCCCAGTTTGGCACCTTCCCATGGCATACTTTGGCAAATAGAGAACACGTTTCTTGACATTCAAAACAATCCAGACATGAGGTTGACTCAGGTTTGGATCAAAGTTTTGTCAATAATATGCATATAGTGAGGCAAAGTGCCGAGATAATGTCAAGGACAGGCTGAGGTCAGTTAACGAGGAACAGGTGCAAGCAATCATCGTAGCTCAGCTCTGCTGTGATTGACAACTAATAAGATACATTGTAACCTTAAGTGTTTTGCTGGCTGTAGGGATAGAAGTTGCTTTTCAGAGCTAGCAGAACAGAGCAGAACAAAAGAGCAGAGCAGAACAGAGCAGAGCAGAGCTGAACAGTGCTGGATGTAATGCTAATTTACTTTGTCTGTAAATGTTGTTAATATACCAGTTTGATTTAAACTAAATCTGGTGTATAGTCTTCTTTCTTGGACCTATTGCAACTCAGACTGCTACAACACTCACTCAAAAACTAACAAGTTTCACCCTCTTTTCATTTTGAAATTGCCTGTTTCCTTAGCCCAATTGTTTGGTCCATAAGAGGGCTTCTGTAAAGCCAGATTTCTCCAACTTGTTGTAACTGGGACCCTTCTTTTGTGTCCTGATCAAACTTTGGACTGCCAAAATGAAGCCACTTTCTTGACTTTGTCGTTAGCCAAACTAGCAAATGAGCCAGATACTGTATTTCTCCACATTCACACAGTGTACTCTTGTCTGCTAGCACCTCCCCCCTCATTTGAGCATGTTGGGCATACATTTAGGGACTGAGTGGGGTACTATTATATGAGTGGAGAGGCTTGAGGACCCACCCTGAGATCATGCCCAAATTATGTGTCCCAACCAGTGAAGAGGTGGAACATTGTGATGTGAAGGCAGTTGTCATAACAGATGCCAAGGCTATGTTCCCCAAGAACAGTTCAGAAATGCAGACAGAGCTCATTCATTCATTCATTTCATTCATTTATTTGATTTGTATGCCGCCCACTCAGCATACGCCGACTCAGGGCGGCTCACAACATATCAAACAATGATACAATACAGGAAAAATACAGTACACAATATAATAGAATACAGTAACACAGTAACATCTCAGTAATGCAATAACATCTCACACATCTCTCTCCGGCCCCAACAAGTCCAAAAGTAAAAAGTGGCAGTGACGAAGGTCCTGCCGCCTCCATGGCTTTTCAAGCCCTGGCCGAGGGCAGAGCCTGGGACGCCGGTGGTGGTGGTGGTTCCCGGTGTCCGATGCTGCAGGGGTCTCTCCGCCCCATCCGCAGGGGAGACCGGAGGCGGCGACCAAGTCCTGCTGCTTCTGTCAACAAGCTCGTTACAGTAATTTCCATTCCCAGCAGGAGCAGGTCTTTTCTAAAGCTAATGGCTCTCCATCTCTCATCTGAGGCCAAGCCGTCTTGAAACACTTTGTGTTACAAAAAAAGATTGCTCACAATAGTATGCTTTGTTGGGAAACTCAACACAAGACACTCCAGCTAGTGTGAGGATTTCTGCTAAGTTCAAGGGCAGTATAGGGTGTGTATGTGTGTGTTCATAAATGACACGGTCAACCTTGCTAGTCAGGGTATGCTAGTGTTTTGGCACTCTGAGCTGTAGAGTGGTAGCTCTATTACACCACTGCACTCTAACCTGTTCAGTGCCTGGAAGTGTCCAAACCCAGAGTACTGGCATGGCTGTCCATGTTTATAGGTAGAATGCCTATCAAATATCAAATATCTACTATCAGGTACAGTAGAACTTCAGATAAAGTCCAAACTCCGTTCCACAAGTTTAGACTTTATCCGAGTTTGGACTTTATCTGAATCAAATGGACAATGCATCGGATAACATCCCAAAAATGGACTTTATCCGAGGTTCCTATACCAAATACGTCGGATAATGTCCATTTTTAGCGGTTTGGGACTTTATGCGATGCATCACGTGTGCATGAAACCACGACTTTATCCGAATCGGACTTTATCCAAATCAGACTTTATCCGAGGTACCACTGTATCTACTTATGGACCCCTTTTGAAACTACTATCCCATGGCTCTGGCAAATAATGTCTTAGGTCACTATTAAAACTTCTGTTCTCTAACTGTGTTTCATTCATAGAATCACTGAGTTGGAAGAGGCTTTTGAGGCCATTGAGTCCAACACCCTGCTCAATGCAGGTATTCAAACCAAGACAAATATGAGAGATGATTGTACAATTGAATGCTTCCAGTGTTGGAGTGCTCACCACCTCTCGAGGCAGTTGGTTCCACTGTTGTACTGCTCAAACCATTAAGACATTTCCCTAATCTTCAGTCTATATCTGGCTTCATGAAGTTTCAGCCCATTATTGCATACCCTGCACTCTGGGATGATGTAGAACAGATCCTTCCATTCCTCTTTATAATAACCTTTCGGGTATTTCAGCACTGCTATCATGTCCTCTTTCAGTCTCCTTTTCTCAATGCTTAAATATGCCTAGTTCCTTCAGTCTTTTATCCTATGGCTTGGTTTCCAGTCCCCTATTGCTTGATTAACTTACACATAGTCTACCACCTTTAAGAGATGAACAAGATGGCATGACGGCTGTTGGGAATCATAATTTATATGTACACAAGAAGACAAATATGAATCTAGGACTATGGAGAGAAAATGGGATGGCACCAAAAATTGTGAGCTGTAGACTTTTCTCAAGAGGCATCCTTGCCCCTAATGTCTACTTATTTGCGCTCCCAGGAGCTATTCTGCAGCGAAGGTTAATCTAAATTAAATTGCCTTATTATCTGTGACAGGTGCAAAATATGTCTTCCCCAATGTACAGTATATATCACCAGCTGTAATTACTTAAAGAGCAAAATTATGGTCCCTTTCAGTCCCAGTTGTGTGGGTGACAAAGTTACATTTTGCTATATAATGGTTCTCACGCACCAAGATTTCTGGGATAATACCCAGTCCTGTGTTCATCTGCAATTGCCACCCAATCCACCCCATGAAGCAGCCGACAACCATTTTTGGGCAAAACATGGGCCACTTCATTGATAACAATACACTATTATCATGACCTGCAATGGGGCGTCCTAGTGAGTAAATAGTGTTAACATATGAGTGCATCTACACATATCCAGATTATTGATTATGACCTTGTATGGAGTGATGACGTCTCACTTCATACCTCTTAGATCACAATTTCTTTCAGGCCGACAAGCCTGCTCCCTGTAACTGAGGGTTCCTACCCACGACAGTAGATGCCTCCTTCCAGCACCTCTGTCCTTCCATTATGGTGAGGAACCCCCATTACATATGGTCAATTAACATAGTTTTGATTACCATTTACACCACTACCGCCTCATTGGGTTTACATTGTTTACTGCTAGCTCCCCCTTGTAAGTATGGAGAGGGCGAAAAACATCATCACAAAGGCCAATCAGTGATGATGAAAAAAGTTCCCTCTCGGTCCTGAAACGACCAAAAAATTGCCATAATTAAGAAAAGGGAGAGAGGGAGGGATTTTTGCCAGATTATGAAAAAGAAGAGAGAGGGCGAGTGTTGAGTCTGGCGCTTAAGAAGTATTCTGACCAGCCGGATCGGGTCAAACACAAGTGATTTATTATTCAGCTCAGAGATACCGGACTGGGAAACATGTACAAGGTGGCCAGCTTATATACAGTGAGAATGGCAGTTACACAGGTTGATACATTTCGGCGGGCTTCTGGAGAAGTGGGAAGTTTGTACTGACAAATCAGCTATTTTGACAGTACAGTAATTTGCAAATGGCGCCTTTGCAAAAGGCGTGCTATTCCGTCATAGACTTTACGGCGCTAATAGCGGTTTTAATAAATAATGCTGGGACACAACATTCCACACACACCCCAGCGAGGAACCCACTCTCCCAAACTTTTTGGTGGATCACACGTCTGTTTAGGGTGCCTAAAATTTGCAGGACTTAGGGAAGGGGTCACTGGTTGTCTAGGAGCTCTGGGACTGTGTGCTGACTCGCTGGACTGCCTAGACATGCTAGGTCTTTGAGGGGGATTTGCAGGAACTGGTTTTGCTTTTGCAGCTGTACCAGTAGAATGATAGACTATCTCTACCACGGACTCAGCAGCGGTCAGTTCCGGGGTACTTCCAGGGAGGGTGGTCCCTGTACAGAGTTGCTTGGCAGTGGCTGAGTGAACAACTCTTCCTCCAGATTGAAATCTGGGAGATCATTTCCGTTTAATGAAAGATCTGGCTCTAGAGGCTGGCGAGCCTCTGTTTCTGTAGGGCTGTTGTGCCCCAGCACCCGGAGACGCATCTGATCTGCGTGTCTTCTCCAAATTAAACTGTTCTCCATAAGGACTTTGTACGACACTGACCCTGTTTGCTCCAAGAACTTGTTGTGAGTCTGGCCCCTGGCCCAGTTCTGGCCCACGAACCGGCCCACCTTGGGTATGAGGACTCTGAGGATGAGGAGGAGGAGCTGGCAGGACCCCCCTCCCCAGGAGTGCCCTCCAGACATTGCCTCAGCCTCCGATGGAACTCCAGCAGCAGTCTGACAGTGAGACTGTTCCTCGACAGCAGCCGCAGCTCACAGACAGCTCTGGTGATGAGGCGTGGCTGGATGCTAGACATCGGAGCAAGGCAAAGCATCTCCAGCAGAGGCAGAGAGAGAGAGAGAGAGGAGGGCCAGGAGGTAATTAGGAAGCATCGGGCCACACCCCATGGGGGGATATAAGGAGCCAGAATTCCAGGTGTGGCTTGGAGAAATTGGACCCTGGTGGTGTTTGGTGTCTTGCACGGAAGACAAAGAAGGAGTCGCAGTGAGGACTAACACAGGTTTATTGGTTGATGATCAGGATGAACATGTGGTAATGGCGGAGGTACAGCTCATTATATACTGTGGGACATACATTTGAATCTCGTTGCACGGTAGCTTATTGGCTGCTACCGGCGTGACGTCATTCTGCGTCATGCCCATCTTCTTCAGGTGATCCTCGCGCGGGAAGGATTCCCGCGGCTGCCGGTGATTTGGGGAATGTGAACCATGTGAGCTGAACGCTAGCAGCTGTCCTCTATAGGCAGCATACTCGCGTTCCTTAACAGCAGAGCTACATTGTAATCGTGGTCAGGTTACATTCATACATTTCTTAAAGCAACATTGTACATACATAACACCCCTCCCCCCTAGGACGGGACAAAGTCCCTCAACCATTGGGGCTTGCCGCACGTGCGTCTGGGGCGCGCAGCCGCTTGACTTAACACAGGTGAGCCAGAGGCTCCTGGTTCCGCAGGGTCCTGTCCTGCAACGGAAAGTGGGGACTCATTAGTGGTTCGGTGGGGCCCCTGCGACAACCTTGCATTGGGGGACGGGAATGGAATGAACAGTTGGGACGTGAACCCCTGCCTACCGCTTGGGGAGCTTGGGGTTCCCCCCAGGACGAACCTCGGGACTGACGAAGAGGCCCTCATGGCCTCGCCACCCCCCGTTACCTGCCCGGGAGTTCTAGAGACTGCGGTGGGCGGACTCCCCCCCCCCGTTGCCTGTCTTGGGGGTGTTGATCTCCGGGGAGCTGGAGCTATGGTATATTCTAAAACAAAGGGACTGGGGGGACTGGAGGTACCAGGGGCTGAACTGAAACCCCTCTTTTCGCTAGGACGGGTGGGGGACCACTCCGCTACACCCCCCTGGTACTGCAACTCATAATCATAATCAAACTGATCCCTCTCTTTCAAAGTATCCTCCTCTGTGGTTGGGAACCCAGGATATGCATTTGTATCCGCGGGTTCCGCCGTGTCTCCCCCTTGGGTAATGCGGGTGGGGGAGGACCCTAACGCTGATTCCCCTCCACTGGTGACTCACCTTCTGAGTTGGTCGGCGTGCCTTCTCCAGAGTAGACCCGAGCTAGTCTCGACCCTGTAGGATACTGGCCCCGTTTGCTCAATGATTGTCCCTGGTACCCACACTGGCCCTGAGGCTGCGTAGTTCCTGCAGTGAACCGGGTCCCCTATCGAAAAACCTTTGGAGCTCTCTCCCCCTAAGTTAATATTTCTTCCTTCATCCTCCACCCTGGACGGATCCATCCGGTCAAAAAGTGTTACCGGACGCCTCCTCATGAGGAGTTCGGCTGGGGAAAATCCTGAGGCTAGGGGGGTTGTCCTGTAACAGATGAGGAACTGACACAGATGAAGGTTCAACTCACCGGGACCCATGCGCCGCAGTGCGTCTTTCGTAGTGCGCACTTGGCGCTCTACCTGACCGTTTGTGGCGGGGTGAAACGGGGCAGCGGTAATGTGCCTGATGGCGTTCCGCTCAATAAACGTCTTGAACTCTGCAGACGTGAAGGTACTAGCGTTATCGCTAACAAGGACGTCTGGCAGGCCGAAACAGGCAAAAAGCTTGCGCAACTGTTTAATGGTTGCCGCAGAGGAGGTGCTGTTCATGGGGATTACCTCCAACCACTTGGAGTAGGAGTCGACTACCAGCAGAAACATGGCCCCGCGGAAAGGGCCAGCGAAGTCAACATGAATCTGGGACCATGGCCCGCGGGCCGTGTCCCATTCCCTATGGGGTAACCGGGACTCCTCGGGCCGAGAGCTCTGGCAGCTCTCACACGTGCCCACTAAATGTTCTATATCCGCGTCTATCTGGGGTCACCAAAAGAAACTCCTGGCCAGAGCCTTGGAGCGCACGATCCCCGGGTGACTGGTATGCAAGTAGCTTCAGTACCTTGGCCCTCAGCTTCTCTGGGATAACTACCTGCTGGCCCCAGAGTAAGCAGCCCCTTTCCAGAGAAAGCTCTACTCTACGCCTGACGAATGGCTTGAACTGTTCCTCGGGGGGAGTAGTGGGCCACCCTTTCCTCACCCAGGAACTAACTTGGGCCAGCATCTTGTCAGCCGCCGTGGCCTTGGCGAGGTCGGCCGGGAGAATGGGGGGTGAGTCGAGAGACTCGATCAGCAGGACTTGGTGGTCCTGCTCTACCTTGCATGTGGGGTCCCCTACACTTGGGAGGGGAGATCGGGACAGTGCGTCCGCATGGGAGATCTCCTTCCCTGGGTGATAGACCAGCTCGTACTGGTAGGCGTTGAGGAAGATGGCCCAACGCAGCATCCTGGGGGAGAGAATTTGCGGTGTGGGTTTGCCGGTAGTGAAGATCCCCAGAAGTGGCTTGTGATCCGTCACTACCGTAAACTCGCGGCCGTATAAAAAGTCATGGAACTTTTTCGTTCCCGTGATGATGGCCAGGGCCTCCCTATCAGTTTGCGCGTAATTGCGCTCGGCCTTCGAGAGGGACCTTGAGTAGTACGCTACCGGGGCTTCCCGCCCGCTCTCCAACACGTGGCATAGAACCGCCCCCACCCCCACTGGGGACGCATCACAGACTAGGACTACTGGTCTCCTAGGGTCAAAGTGGGTCAGGACAGCACTCGAGGATAGGAGTGCCTTCAGCTCCCTAAAAGCTTTCTCTTGCCTATCTCCCCACCGCCAAACCGCCTCTTTCTTCAATAGTGCGTGCAGTGGCTCAGCAACGGATGCCTTCCTCGGCAGGAAGGAATGGTAAAAATTTAAGAGCCCTAGAAACGACTGCAGCTCCGGTTTCGCGGTGGGGCGAGGGGCGTTTTGCACAGCCGCAACCTTGGACTCGGAGGGCTTGATGCCTTCCGGGGTTATCTTGAACCCAAGGAACTCGACCTCCCTCGCAAAGAAAACACATTTGTCCCGTCTCAGTCGGAGGCCCGCTTTCTCGAATATTGAAAGGACCCTGTCTAGCCTTTGCGCTAATTCTGACTCGTCCCCCGCTGTTATCAACACATCGTCGAAATATGGGAGGACGCCTGGAAGCCCCTTTAAAAGGCGTTCCACGAGAGATTGGAAAATTCCGGGGGCCGAATTCACGCCGAACTGCAGGCGCGTTACCTTAAATGCCCCCTTGTGCGTTACAATCGTTTGCGCAGCGGCAGCAGCCGGGGTTACAGAGAGCTGCTAATATGCCTGCGCCAGATCTAGCTTGGCAAAACACCTCCCCCCATGAAGCGTGGCCAGTAAATGGCTGACCACGGGCACCGGATATGCATTTGGCCGAATGGCCTTATTGATCGTACATTTATAGTCCGCACAAATCCTAACCTCCCCGTTTGATTTAAGGGCCGTAACAATCGGCGTTTCCCACTCTGCCGAATCAACTGGAACCAAAATCCCCTGCCCCACCAATTTGTCCAGTTCCGCCTCGATCTTGTCCTTGAGGGCGAAAAGCACTCTTCTTGGCTTGAGGCGTATGGGTTGGATTTCTGGATCCAGGTCAAAAGAAACTGGGGGCCCCTTGTAAGTCCCGAGCCCCTTCTTGAAAACGTCCGGGTGTGTGTTGCACACGTCCCGCATTGGGTCAGTCTCTATGGCGTTAATGCTGGACAGTTCGATTCCTAGGGGAGCGAACCACTGCGTTCCCAAAAGGCAGCATCTCCCCCCCTTGAGGACCACTAGGGGCAGTTTCTCGGAGTAATTCTTGAACTTCACCTTGAAGTTCCCCACCCCCAACACTGGGATCCCATTTCCCTGCACGTCCCGTAGGTGTGACTTCATGGCCCGCAACTTGGGCCGCGCATCTGGGGGAATGCGCATAAACTCTTTTTGGGACAGGATGGAGTATGACGACCCCGAGTCTATCTCCATCCTCACTGGGAGCCCCTGTAACTGTACCTCTACGAAGAAACGCCAGTGTTCCAGGCCCACGCGGTTCACGGCTGCCTCGCTGTGGTCGTCCGAGACCCTCCTGGTGCCGGCCGCCTTCCGTTGGTGCGTCTGGGAATGGCTCGAATTGCCCTTGCCCTCGACTCGCCCGCGCCTGCACACTCGGGCGATGTGCCCCTTTCGGCCGCAGTTGTGACACTCGGCCTTTCGGAACGGACACCTCGTGCGGTCGTGGGACGCCCCACAACCGTCGCAGCGACGGTCTTGCCGTTCGTGGGTCTGCCGCTTCTCTCCTCGTTTCTTTATCCGCTGGACGTCGTCGTCCTCGCTGGAGCAAGGGTCTGCCGTCGTCGACGACTCCTCGGACGCCGTTGGTGTGCCGGCGGGGGGCTTGGGGGCCCGCCAGGCCGCTTTCGCTGGTGTCCGCCGGGCCGCCTGCACTGGTGACTTGGCCCGTTTGGACGTGGCCCCTCGGGACTTGAACACTCTGACCCCGCTCCTGGCCGCTTCGGCCGCTTGGGCCTCCCGCAGTACCTCGTTGAACGTGAGGCGGTAGTCGCGGGTCATGAGCTTCTGCTGAAGCTCCTCGTCCTTCAGACCACACAGCATGCGGTCTCGGAGGGCCTGGTCCAGGTCGTCCCACTGGCAGTGCAGCGCTGCAAGCCTGAGGGCCGCCGCGTAGGCGGACATAGATTCGCCCGGTCGCTGGTCTCGCCTGTGGAACGCGACCCGGGCCGGGAAGATCGACATGGGAGGCTGGAAATGCTCGTCCAACAGCTCCAGAATGCGGTCAATGGGCACCTCGTCCACCTTCCGGGGGGCCACCAGGCTCATCAGGATACGCAGCGTGGCCGGCCCCACCTGGGCCAGGAAGTAGGAGCGCATTTTCGCGTCGTCGTCGACGCCCGCGGCTTCCATCGCGTGCCGAAACTGGCACTCGTAGAGCTCCCATTGTTCGGGCTTGCTGACATCGAACTGGTAAGGCTTGACCTTGGGATTCGCCATAATCCCACCTTCGTCGCCAATTTGGCGTCTTGCACGGAAGACAAAGAAGGAGTCGCAGTGAGGACTAACACAGGTTTATTGGTTGATGATCAGGATGAACATGTGGTAATGGCGGAGGTACAGCTCATTATATACTGTGGGACATACATTTGAATCTCGTTGCACAGTAGCTTATTGGCTGCTACCAGCGTGACGTCATTCTGTGTCACGCCCATCTTCTCCAGGTGATCCTCACGCGGGAAGGATTCCCGCGGCTGCCGGTGATTTGGGGAATGTGAACCATGTGAGCTGAACGCTCGCAGCTGCCCTCTATAGGCAGCATACTCGCGTTCCTTAACAGCAGAGCTACATTGTAATCGTGGTCAGGTTACATTCATACATTTCTTAAAGCAACATTGTACATACATAACATGGTGGCAACTTCAGCCGCCTGAGCCTCTTTAAGCACTTGGGCAAACATTAGAGTGTCCCTCTTCATAAGGCGATGTTGTGTAGCCTCATCCCTGAGGCCTACAAAGGAGCCGGTCGCAAAGAGCAATGTCGAGGTTTTCCCATTTGCAGGGGACTCCGGCGTGGCGGAGAGCAGCCACATACTCTGTGACCGATTGCCCGGCCTTCTGGTCTCTCCTGTAGAAGGCCACTCTTGCCGGAAAAATTGAGGTTTTCAGCCTGAAATGGTCCCAGAGTACGGTCAAAATGTCTCTCAGAGGGGTGTCCTTTAGTAGGCAGAAGCAAGTCTGTGATCAGCTCAAGCATGGTCAGCCCACAGTGAGCCAAGAACGTAGCTTTCTGCAACCCCTCATCTGCTATTTTCTGTGAGATTATGTAGTTGTCGAATTGAACAGCTGGAGAGCCAAGGTTCGCCATCACTGCCCTAAGTCTTCCTCTAGAAGACAATTGCTACTTGTGGTAGCTTCCAAAAACATAACTCTTGGTATGGTCAAGGACAAAATTCTGGTGGTGGTTGTGAGACCCATAGGTGTATCTGGAGACCTTACTGATAATCCTCAATTAAAAAACTAGGACTTCTCACCTTGAAAGCCACCACAGCTTCCCCCATGATGATTCATAAATCCCTACCCGAATAAGTGTTTTGTGTTTTGCCAAACTTCATCTTACATGTCTAGGCCAGACACGAAATTTCCAAAATAAAGCCACCTTTTGGTGAGTTCATTCTGCAGTTCCTTTTGCCTGACCTAGTGTGAAAAAGATTAGCCAGCACTGGTAGTTCTGATGAAACACAGCTGGCAAAGTAAGGGTTACCTGGTTCCGTTTTTGTTCAGCTGCATCTCTTCTGAACATCCGTCCGATCCAAAGAGTGTGATAAAAATCCCGGTGTCAGTACCAGCATGTGAGATATCCCCAGTCACAACAGTGACATCATACAGAATCTGTGAGAAAATGGAAAAACTCTTGAGTTTGGATTTCACAAGCAATGCTCTTCTTGTTCACGTGCTTGTTTTTGTAAATAAAATAAAAAACCTGCAAAGTTAGAAATAGAGAAAAGAATGGGTTTTTAAAATCATTTTCAGGATCTGCATGGAAAAGAACAAACCACTCTTGACAAGGTAAAAATGGATAAAGGAGAACAAAGGATGTTAGTGTTTATCTATTTGTCCCTGGGGTGTGTGATGGTGATTTCAGCATTTTCCTTGCAATCCATATGACACGAGTCTAGTCCCACCACCTTCAAGACTTTCCTGGTACGAATCCATGAATATGTGTCTTTCTGAAGGCATGGCTTATTTTGTCCTAGGGTTTTTTTGGAAGTGGGGTGGAGGACAAAGGTCACAAGCGGGTGACTCAAAGCGGTTCCCAATAGATAAGGTATACAATATAATACAAAACACCAAAAATACAAGAGCTGGTAAAGTATACAATTATACATAAATTATACAAAAAAAATACAAAAATATCATTAAAATACAACATCACAAAGTATCATCAATGCAAAGAAAAGAAGTGAGACACAGAGAACGGAGCCCAAGGTTCAACGTTCCCGCCGAAGCCAATGGCTCAATGTCCCCGACGGAGCCCATGGGCTCAACATCCTTGACGGAGCTCGGGGGCTTAACTTCATTGGAGCCCAGGAGCTCAACATCCCTGATAGAGCCCGGAGCCTGAAGCCCAACGACCTGGCGGAGCCCGGGCTCAACAACCTCAATAATGTCTGAGGAGCGACTGTGGTGGGGATGTGGATCTTAAAGTCCTCCCACTGTGGGTCCCCGCTGCTCCCACTTCCCACCGACTGGGAAAGAAAGAAAGAAAGAAAGAAAGAAAAAAGACCCAGGCATCAGATATTGGGAGGAAAGTATTTAAACTGCAAACAGAGCCAACTTCTTCCTGCCGCTTCCGCCGCTTCCCGTGTGTTTTTGCTGCATTTTCTGCTGTTTTCGCTGTGTCTGTGGTGCTTTTGGTGTGTTTTCACTGTATCTGTGGCACTTCTGGTGCATTTTCTGCACTTCCAGTGGCAACAGCGGGATCCTCACTGCAGGCTGGATTAATTGGCGCCACATGCTAGGTCCGGCCCATGGGCCATATGTTGGGAACCACTACTCTAACCATTACAATAACTAAACTTTATTTTTAAAGGTGTTTTTTTTGGGGGGGGCACATATTCTTCAAAATCAGAGTGTGAGAGTTACCGTAACGGACCTTCAGGCCAATGTTGACACTGTCAGAGTCCAGAATGTTGAAGACACGCGAGATCAAGCCATCTCCCATGTCCCTGGCCAGCCAGCATTTACAGACAAAGGTGTACATGAGCCCCTTAGTGGGCACAATGATGCTGATTTCATCCAAGAGCCAGGAGCTTTCTGGTGTAGCCCCATCATGACCCACCTAGGGGAACACAGAACAGAAAATAAATATGTCAGATTGTTGTTGTTAAAGGTGTATACAGGAAAAAACATGTTTAGACTGGAGTTTAGGAACCCCACTGATCAGGTCCTAGGCCTGGACTTAAAGAGTCAGTGAGGCATCACCTGATAATTTGCCTGGTACCTAGTAGTGCTACTCAATACAACTGCTCTATCATGACTCACAGGGGAGGTGAGTAAAGAATCCAGCCCCTCCCTCCCCATCCAAAGACCTGGGCCTGGAGAGGAAGAAAAGCAATCAGAAAGGCCCAGCTCTTCTGCTCATTCCATCCAGAGAGGCCCACAGGGGAGGTGAGTAAAGGACCCTGCCCCTCCCTCCCCATCCAAAGACCTGGGGCCAGAGAGAAGGACACCTCCGGAGACCCCCGACCACCCCCAGGAGATACCATCCACAACCACCATCACAGCGAGGCCCGAGCCGGCACCTTTGACCGACTCCATGCGGCCGAAGGGAGGCAAGAGCTGCTGCGTGCATGCAAAGGATAAGTAACCGAACTGAAATAATATAGTTGACTATACATAGATGGCTTATGGCAACTGACATAGTGACTGTACAAGAAACTGACTTACATAGAGACCTGATATAGTGGACTTTTTCTTTCTTTCTTTCTTTCCCTTTCACTAATTAGTTCAACTGTTACTTTGATACTATGTGATAAACTGTGGTATTGTGCATGATAATACTTTGCTTTAAAACTGTTTAAACTGTGATAACATGTGTGATGAGAAAAGACTGGCGTAGAGACCGGCAAGGCACGCCACAAAGTTTGCCAAGAGAACCCTATGGACCAAAACAAAAGGCAAAACAAGGGGATGCTCAGCACAGCAGATCTGAAAAAGGGGAGGGATACGAAAGGGAGAGGAGAAATACAGTGTTGCAGGGAACAATACTGCATAGGGACATGGAATGTGAGGTCTTTGAATCAAGGAAAACTGGAAGTGGTTAAAAACTAGATGGAAAGAATAAGCATTGACATCTTGGGCATCAGTGAGCTAAAATGGACAGGGATGGGTGAATTCAGCTCTGGAAACCATCATATCTACTACTGTGGGCAAGAAAACCTTAGAAGAAATGGAGTAGCCATAATTGTCAATAAAAGAGTGAGAAAAGCAGTAATGGGATACAATCTCAAAAATGACAGAATGATGTCAGTCAGATTTCAAGGCAAACCTTTCAATGTCACTGTGATCCAAATATACGCACCAACCACTGGTGCAGATGAAGCCACAATGGACCAGTTCTATGAGGACTTACAACACCTCATAGAACAGACACCAAGAAATGATGTCCAAATTATATTAGGAGACTGGAATGCCAAAGTAGGAAATCAAAAAGTGGAGGGAATAACAGGCAAATTTGGTCTTGGAACACAGAATGAAGCAGGGCAAAGATTGATAGAGTTCTGCCAAGAGAACGCACTGGTCATAGCAAACACTCTCTTCCAGCAACACAAGAGGCGACTTTACACATGGACATCACCAGATGGCCAACACCGAAACCAGATTGACTACATACTCTGCAGCCAAAGATGGAGAACCTCCATACAGTCAGCAAAAACAAGACCTGGAGCAGACTGTGGCTCAGATCACAACCTACTGATCGCAAAATTCAGGCTTAGACTAAAGAAAATAGGGAAAACACGGAGACCAGAAAGATATCACCTAGACAGCATCCCTAAAGAATACACGGTGGAGGTGATGAACAGATTTAATGGCTTATACTCGGTAGACAGAGTACCGGAAGAATTATGGACGGAGATGAGGGACATCATGCAGGAAGCAGCAAAGAAAACCATACCAAAAGAAAAGAAGAGTAAGAAAGCAAAGTGGTTGTCTGATGAGGCTCTTAAAATAGCAGAGGAAAGAAGGAACGCAAAAGTCAAAGGAGAAAGGAAAAACTACAAACATTTGAACACAGAATTTCAAAGAAAAGCAAGGAGAGATAAGGAAAACTACCTAAAAGAACAGTGCAGAGAAATGGAGGAAAACAACAAAAGAGGCAGAACCAGAGATCTTTTCAAAAAAATCGGGGAAATCAAGGGAACATTTAAAGCAAAAATGACCATGATAAGGGACAAAGACGGAAAGGAGCTAGCTGATGCAGAAGAAATTAAGAAAAGATGGAAAGAGTACACAGAGGAACTTTACAAAAAGGACCTCAACACTCCTGATAATCACAATGATAAAGAAATTGAACTTGAGCCAGACATCCTGGAGAGTGAAGTCATAAAGGACCTAAAGAGCACTGCAAACAACAAAGCTAGTGGAGATGATGGTATCCCAGTTGAATTTTTCAAAGCGCTAAAAGATGATGGCGTCAAATTACTGCATTCAATATGCCAGCAGATTTGGAAAACAAAACAGTGGCCACAGGATTGGAAAAGATCAGTATACGTCCCAATCCCAAAAAAGGGCAATGCCAAAGAATGTTCAAATTATCGAACAATCGCGCTCATCCCACATGCCAGCAAGGTGATGCTCAAGATAATACAGGATAGACTTCAGCAGCATGTGGAGAGAGAATTACCAGAGGTGCAGGCTGGTTTCAGAAGAGGCAGGGGGACTAGAGACCACATCGCCAACATACGCTGGATCATGGAGAAAACAAAGGAATACCAGAAACAAGTTTACTTTTGTTTTATTGACTACACTAAGGCATTTGACTGTGTGGACCACAACAAGATGTGGCAAGTAATTAAAGAGATGGGAATACCAGAGCACCTCATATGCCTCCTGAGAAATCTGTACATGAACCAAGAAGCAACAGTTAGGACAGAACATGGAATAACAGAGTGGTTTGGAATAGGAAAAGGAGTAAGACAAGGCTGCATTTTGTCACCATGCTTATTCAACCTGTACACAGAGCACATAATGCGCAGTGCAGGGATGGAGGAATCACAATATGGGATTAAAATCGCTGGGAGAAACATCAATAATCTGAGATATGCAGACGATACCACCCTAATGGCAGAAAGTGAGGAAGACCTAAAGAATCTCTTGATTGGGCTGAAGGAGGAGAGTGCAAAAGCTGGCTTGAGACTCAATATCAAGAAAACCAAGATAATGGCAACAGGCCCAATCAGTTCCTGGAAAATAGATGGGGAAGAAGTAGAAGCAGTGACAGATTTTACTTTCTTAGGATCAAAGATCACTGCAGATGGGGATTGTAGCCATGAAATAAAAAGGCGACTGATTCTTGGGAGACAAGCGATGAGAAACCTGGGGAACATAGTGAAAAGCAGAGACATCACATTGCAAACAAAAATTAGAATAGTCAAGGCAATGATTTTCCCAGTAGTAATGTATGGATGTGAGAGCTGGACCATTAGGAAGGCTGAACGCAGAAGAATAGATGCCTTTGAAATGTGGTGTTGGAGGAGGGTTTTGAGAGTCCCCTGGACAGCGAGGAGAACAAATAGGTCGATCTTAGAAGAAATTAACCCTGACTGCTCATTGGAAGGTCAAATAGTAAAGATGAAGCTAAAATACTTTGGACATCAAATGAGAAGGGAGGATTCACTTGAGAAGGCATTGATGTTGGGAAAGGTGGAGGGCAAAAGAAGAAGGGGGAGGCCAAGGATGAGATGGCTAGATGGTATTGTAGACACAATGGGCACAGAGCTGGGAGGGCTGAGGGGGATGGTGGAGGACAGAGGCCTGGAGGAAAATGGTCCATGGGGTCGCAAAGGGTCGGAGTCGACTGTGCGACTGAACAACAACAATCATGATCTTATCAAAGCCAGTCACACTCAGATGTTTTTCCAACCCTTTCGGTACTAGCCCCAGCGCTCCTATCATGACTGGTATCACTGTTGCTCTTTCCCCCCAGAGATTCTGTACTGTCTCTTTTTTTTCCACCCAACTGTCACCTGGGATTGCCGCATCAATCACCTCAACCAACATTTTTCAACCACAGTCGTATCTGGAGTGTTCTGTTTGAGATTCTTATCAGTTTGGATCTTAAAGGACTACAAGATCTTAACTGTGATGCTCTCTCTCAACCACCTTTACAGGTTTATGTTCCCAGATGATAACGACGATGAAAACATTAGTTTTTTTGTACTGCAATTCACAGAATCCCCTTGTCAGCGTATATTCATGCTATTTAGGTCTCCCTTTGCTTGAAAGCCAGTTGTGTACAAATCTATCACCATTTATAGCCAAAGCCAGTGCTGTCTACATCTGAAGACATTTCCCTGGTCATGTATATTTCTCTAGCTAAGCATGTATCCATCTCCACTCCCTGAACTAGCAAGACCCTGCTTAGCTCCAAGAGACGAACCGCTTGACAGACGGCTAACAATGTAGACTTCTCTCTCCAAGAATCTCAGTGTCTGTCAATGCTAAATTACTTAAGAGATTAATCTCAGACACATTATTATTAGCATAATGATGTATCCCCCATCACTTCAAGGAAGCTTCTCCCAGTCAATCAGCTTAACGAACAAGCTGCTCACGGAAACAGTGGAATGGATGGCAGTTCCTCTGATTTAAAGCTAAAGTTGTTCATAATTAGCTGGGGCTAATGATAAACCTTTTTAAGCATCTCCCTTTCAAACAAAGAAATGATTTCCCCATCCAGTCTCAATAGCTTAACAACCCTTTTAAAAACAAATTTCTCCCCACTTGAAATGACTAATCTCTTGAACAGCTTCTTCCCCCCACCCTCGAAAACAACAACCGATCACTTTATCTAACTATTCCAGTCCCCTTTTCCAATTTGGGCATTATCTCCCTACTAATGCTTGTGCAAGTGCAGAAAATTATTGCTAATCACCTGGGGAAATGCACTGAGAGATGCACTGAAGCTCAAAGTCCTGGAGGGTGATGGGAATCTTTTAAAGTGGTGTTGCATGATCTGTGCTGGCTTTCTTTTAGCTTGTTTTCTGAAAAACTCCCCCCAAAGCTTCTATGGAATATAAAATTGAAATTGAATTGAAATTGAAATATCTGGAGTTTTATGCACAACAATGGTGTTCTTGTGTGAAGGGGTTCGGGTGGATGGGCAAAGAGATAGACTCTCAAGCCCCAACTATATGATTTCTTTTCCCAGATCTTTGAATGTTTGTTTATTTATTTAATTTTATTTATTTAATTTTATTTATTTATTTAATTTTATTTATTTATTTAATTTTATTTATTTATTTAATTTTATTTATTTATTTATTTATTTAATTTTATTTATTTATTTATTTATTTATTTATTTATTTATTTATTTATTTATGAATTTGTATCCCACCCTCCTGATGAGAAACATCACTCAGGGTGGCTAACAACATATATAAAATACAATATGACCACAGATAAACATTAACCGTTAAAAATGCCAACCCAACCCATTAAAAACAACATTAAAACACATAAAACAAATCAGATTGTAGCTAAAAAACACCCTCCCCCTCCCCCACCCAGCATAAAATGGCAAAAAAACAAACAACAAACAAAGATATTAACAGTAAAAAACAGGATCCCTCGAGAGGCTCAATAAGCCAGCGGGCTTGTACAGAAGAGTCACACATGCCCCAAACCCGCTGACATAGCCAGATCTTCAACATTTTTCTGAAAGTGAGAAGATCTGACTGGAGATGCAATTCTGGTGGTAAAAGGTTCCACAGGGCAGGGGCAGACACGGAGAAGGCTCTCTTCCTGGCCCCACTAAGATGGACTTCTTTCACAGATGGGACCACCACTGAGCCCCTCCTGTCTGCCCTAGTAGGACGGGCTGACCACCTTGGGGTAACGCAGTCTCTTAATGTTCAATAGGACATGCTGAAAAGGGACCCCAAGGCCATATGGGATCCACATTCTTAGGAGCCTCCATGTCCTCAAAGGATAAGGAGACCTACCATGGATACCTGAAACCATGGATAACAGCAAACCTTTTATTTAACATTCCAGACAGTGGCCTCCTGTGTCCAGCTCTGGTAGTGTGCCATAGAAATGCATATATATTATGTATTTCAGGAATTTTTATTTAATATTTTTAGACCAGCGGATAACTTTAAGCGTGGATAATGAACCTGTAGACATAGGTGTGGGGTGACCTGTACTTAGGAATTTTTTGGAATAGTAGCAATGACAGTCTGTGTTTCAAGCATATCAGAGAATAAACAAATCAAAACAAAAACAAGTCTAACTAGGTTACAACTCCCTTCATGTTCAGAGCATGGGAATAGAGCTAAGATATTATCAATAAATTTCTGATCTGTTTAATTTTCTGGTGTATTAATCTGGACGCAGTGTAAAATTTAGAGGCCCAGAGCTTCTGACATTTCTCTTAAATGTTCTGCTTTTGTTGTTCTATCTGTCAGTACTGATTTAAAGTTACCCTAATAGGGCTTTAAATATTTAAAAATTGTTTTTTTCAGCTCCATGCCTCCAGGGAATTGCCATGCCCTGGGCAGGGATTTGAACTCTGGGCTGGTAGATTTTGTGGGTGTTGGATACCCTTGACAGTAGCCAAACAATATCTTATTACCTCTCAAGTTCTCCATTGGAAAAAAGGAGGGATCTCACTCCAAAGGCCTCCAGGGTATTAGTGTTTGCAAAGGAATCACATGACTAATTGTGGTTAATTGACAAGATGCCATGTCCATGAGCAAGCACATGATCAACCATGCAACCAACACATGTCTGCTGCCTCCTCAATTAGCAGCCATTAGCAACAGCAATTTGAAGCAATCCTGCAAACACCAACAAGAGTTTGACGAACGTACGTCCTATTTAGTTGGTCTAAATTTATTTACGTCAGTGCAGTATTTTAGTCTTTTTGCTAGGAAGCTTCATACCTCTTTTTTTAGGGAGGGGCTGCCTCCATTTCTAAACTAAATGAAGCAAAGCAATCACACTTATATATTTACTGACCTCGGAAGGATGGAAGGTTGAGTCAACTTTGATCCCTGGTCAGGATCAAACTCACAACCTTTGGGTTGCAAGACAGCAGTTTAACCGCTGCGCCACCAGGACTCCTCACCTCAGTTCGCTGGTATGCCATGCAATGTCATTTACATTGCATTTCCAGGCTCTTGCAAGGCAAAAGTCACCCTTGTCTAGATCTCTCTTTGTGCTTTCAGAAAGATTTGGCCAAGTCCAACAGGCACAGATGTTGCAAGGTTATCATAATTAGATATGATGGGTTTATCAAAAGTGAAGCTGGCGTAGGTTGCCAAAAGACCGTTCTGGCCAGAAAGCCAGATGGAGCAAAATGACGGGATGACACAAAGCACCAGAGAGGGAAATTGATCACAAACAGCTCAGAGTCAAGGAAAGAGGCTTCACTGGTAAAAGGGGAGGTAGTGGATCTTTTGAATGTGCCTAGAAACACAAAGGCAGAGCTCTGCTTTCCAAATGTTCAAAAAACCAATTCTACACCTGATTGATCCAAATATATATTACAAATGGTAGCACAACTGGTTTTGTCACTTTTCTATTCTATCCTGTTGTTGTTATTGTGGTGGCTTAGTGGTTAAGACACTGAACCTGACATCTAGAGTACTGTGTCCAATATTCTGGGCACCAAACTTTTAAAAAGATCTAAACAAACTAGGGCTCGTACAGAGAAGGGCAACAGGAATGATCAGAGGACTGGAAGCCAATCCATATGAGGAAAGACTGAAGGAACTGGGCATGTTCAGCCTTGAGAAAAGGAAACTCAGAGGATATAGGACCATGCTGATGAACCTTGGCACTCCAGATGTTCTTGGACATCAATTTCCAGAAGCCCAAGCACCCTGTGAATACACACGAATGGGTTTACTGCGTTTCATCCACCTTGCGCTGCCCTCGTCGCTCCCAGAAGCATCTGTGCCTGTTGGACTTGGCCAAATCTTCAGCTTCTGGGAGTGACAAGGGCAGCGCGGGCCAGATGAATTGCAGTAAACCCATTTGTATGGATTCACAGGGGGATTGGGCTTCTGGGAACTGAAGTCCAAGAACATCTGGAGTGCCAAGGTTCACCATCACAGGTATAGGATGATAGCACTCTACAAATGCCTTAAAGATAGTCATAAAGAGGAAGGGAAGAATCTGTTTTTGATCATCCCAGAGTGCAGGATGTGTAATAACAAGCTGAAACTAAGGGAAGCCAGAAGCAGACTGAATATTAGAAAAAACGTCTAAACGGTTAGAACAGTATGGCAGTGGAACTGACTGCCTCGAAAGGTGGTGAGCGCTCCAACACTGACTGGAAGCATTCAAGAGAGAATTGGACAACCATCTGTCCGCTTTGATTCAGATTCCTGCATTGAGCAGGGGTGTCGGACATGATGGCCTAGAAGCCCCCTTCCAACTCAGTGATTCTATGATTCTCTAAAGATTTTTCTTGTTTTGGCATGGGATGTCTTTCCAACTCTGTAGCTCTAAAGTTCTATGATTCCTCTTCCGCCTGCTTGCCTAGGAAAGTAAGCAGAATAAGTGGTGGGACAATAATTCTCTTGACCCAGGTTCACCTTCTGCTTGTTTTCTTCACCTCATTATAAGAACATAAGAACATCCTTGCTGGAACAGGCCACAGGAGCCCATCCAGTCCAGCATTCTGTCTCACACAGTGGCTCACCATTTGCTTCAGGGTATTCCCAAGGAGATGCCTTCACCTGCTTAGGATTCCCTGGAAATGGCATTGGGAGATATCCTGCCTATCTCTCTAACCTGGAGGTTGTTCTTAGGTATCCATAATTATAGTCATGGATACCCTTGTCCTCCATGAACTTGTCTGATCCTTTCTTGAAGCTGTCAAGACTGACAGCTGTCACCACTTCTTCTGGCAGAGAGTTCCATAGACTAGGGATCTTCTGGGTGAAAAAGTACTTTCTCTTATTTGTTTGAGAACTAGCACCCAAAAGTTCTAGTGTTATGCGATAGGGAAAACAGTTTTTCCTTATCTACTTTGTCCACACCGTGCATGATTTTATAAACTTCAATCAGGTCACCTCTTAGACGCCATTGTTCAAGAGTGAAGAGGCCCAACCAGTCCCCTAATCATTTCTGGTTGCCCTCCTCTGCACTTTTTCTAACTCCATAATATTCTTCTGGAGGTATGGCGACCAGAACTGTGCACAGTATTCCAGATGGGGCCTCACCATAGATTTATAAAGAGGCAAAATGACACTTGCTGACTTATTTTCTATACCCTCATGATGATGAGCAAGGACAAAGAACAATCAACTGGTACTTTGCAAGCAACTTGACTCCCCGTCTCTGAATTCTGCCAAGTCTTGAAGCATCGGCTGACTCCACACTTTTCCTTCATCTTTCCTGCAAATTTTCTTAGCTGGAGCACCAGCTTGGAAAAACTTGACTGAGTCATCTGGCTGAGAAGCCGGTGGCATTTATAGGGCATGGCCACAAATCCCTGACATCATCCAGCCTGCATCACATCGGTGCAACACTCACCCTGCCCTCAGAGAAACAGATGAGGCACCAGCTTTGTAATGGGGACATAATAAACTGTTATTCCACTAGCGACACATCATTTCAGAAATGTCATTTATTTATTTATTTCAATTTCTATACCACCCACTTGGCCATGGCCAACTCAGGGCAGTTTACAATCATAAATAAAAACATAGTTAAAGAAGTAACAACTAGAGTAAGCAATGGGATTTTTACTTATGTATCATGCTTGCTTTCGAGCAAGGGAAACCTTTACCTTTACCTATCATGCTCCTAGGTAAGCAGGCACAAGACTACAACCTAACCTAATGACCACTGGAGCAAATTACTATTATTAGACCTTTCAAATCTCAGATCATATTTTTAAAAGTACTCACATTTAACTATTATTCACAGCAAAGTTACAAAAAAGAGGTCAAAGGTCACAAAAGTCAGAAAGTCCTTCAGACATCAGATATGCCCTTTTTCTCCCTGCTTTCATAGGACTCAATTCTTGCCATTAACTGTGCTGGATTGATGGAATGAACATCCTGTAAAGAAGGATGGGAGCCCAAACCTAGGGAATTTTCTTCATCGTCCAGCAGCCGACTCATTCTGTCTTTGGTTACACCAGCCTTCTTCCACCGCCAGCATCACTATCAGGTCTATCCATAGAGGAGGTTACTCCAGGACACGCCGCTCTCGCTCCCACCCGTTGGGTGGGTGAAGTTCACCTCACGAGACCTTGTGGTCAGAAAAACAAACATCTTTTATATCTTAAAGGACTTTTGCTTCTAATTTAAAAGCTGATGCCACAATTAAAAAAAAGCTAGAGATGCATGTTGTGTTTGGACAATGTAAACAAAGTCTGGTGTTCACTTCCCAGTGGCCAATCACTAAATGAAAGCAAGTTCATCTGAGGATTGTACAGCTCTGTGAAACAATGGTGCAGGAGAGCCACACTTCGTTTCCTTCTTAAGGCAGATCCACTTCTAACTGTCAAGGTGCCCTGTTGTCTGTTTGTGCCCACAGAATGGCAGTGGTTGGAGGCGCTTTAGCCTAATCCTCTGGCCCAGGGGCTGAGCATCTCCAAATGACAGCCTTTCAGACACTGCTTGAAGATCTGCAGCAAGGACAGGTAGAGGTCAGGTTTGCAGGATCTTCTCTTAGTTCTCATTCTGAAATCCTGAGATCTCTCTTGTTTTTTCTTTAAATGCGAAAGTCTGAGAAAACCTTTTACTAGATGAAAATCAATTTCGCAGGGCAGCAAACGTACACTAAAAGTTAAGGGACAATAATTTCTGGACAGAGACTGCAGTGGCTTAGTGGTTAAGACACTGAACTTGACAACCGGAAATTCGGCAGATCAGCAGTTCGGGACCCGAGTGCTGTATGACAAAGTGAGTGTCCATCTCTGTCCCAGCTCCTGCCAACCTAGCAGTTCAAAAGCAAGAAATTGTAAGTAGATAAATAGGGACCACTTCGGTGGGAAGCTAAACAATGTTCTGTGGACTCTGGTGTCTAGTCATGCCTGCCACATGACCATGGGAACTTCTACAGATGCAGACAGTGCTGGCTCTTTGGCTGTAAATGGAGATAGGCACTGAACCCTAGAGTTGGATACAACGAGCTTTCGAGCAAGAGCGACCTTTACCTAATTCCTGGACAAGTGTGTTTAGGGACCAGGATCACCATCAGAACCAAGTTCATTTGTCCTTTTATGCAGAAATCTAGTCATGGTTTCTCCCTTCTATATCACCCTCCCCCCTCCAACCCCCAACAATGTAATTGTGGGAGTAGGCACATTTTAATTGTTGCTATCAATATTCAACAGCAGGAGACATAAAATCCAACCTAGCCAGGTTATCCTACTGTGGTAATAGAGTAGACCATACTGCCAACAAATCAGCTGGTGGCTAACTAACCTGACAACCCTGAGGACTAACAGCCTTGGGTGCCGAAATCCATAGGGGAGGATGATGGTTCCCAAGTTGATTAAATCCCACTTGAATCCATCTTGATGGCAGGCAGCAGCTTCATCAATCCTGGCCGGGGCTGAGGAGGACTTTGCGTGCCAAAAGGGCTCAGGACCAGAAAGTGACTCACAGAACCGGATCAGTGGTACAGGGGGTCATGCTGCAATGTGGAAGGCAGATGACGGGCCACTGCATTATATTCTCAGGACAGGCTTCACGGCTGATGCCATGATGATCGCCTATACTCAGATTTGGATACAACAAAAGAAGAAGGAGGAGGAAGAAGAAGACAGAAAAGAGTAACTCCTATACCAGAGCCACAAAAAATTGCTTTTAGGAAGAGTATTATTTTTAAAAGCTGAGATTAGTCAATGGCAGTCTATGTAAACTGTCTCTCTCAGACCCTTAGTTACCTAAAGGTTCCTGTGCTGGGATCTCTCATCTATGCGCATTGGTTATGAGCCATGATTAATGCTCTCCTATGAGAAGTCTCCCAAGGTCTGGCAAGCTGTGAAAACAACTTCTGTGTCGAACTAGAAATTATACAAGGCATTCTTCTCACTGCAGGCCATTTGCAAAATCCAATCTCTGACAGAAATCAGCAATTTGTCAACCCCTTTCCCCCCCTTTTTTTGCACTGCACTTAATAGATTATGAAAACAATGCTGTGATCCATCCAAAGGTGTGTGTCATACAATCATATACAGCACATTCCAAAGTAATTCTCCAGAGTGGCTGTTTCATAGGTCTGTGGAAAAAGCTGACAGAACTGCAGACTACCTCATCAGGTGCATGGAAATATGACAGTGATAACCATTGCCATGATGTTGTTTTGAAGACTAGCCAATTGTTGATGCGAGGAAACAGCACGGCTCCCTGTTTCTGTGGATCTGCAACAGTGGTTGTCTGGCAGGCCATCCCGCTACAGTAATGGAGTAGAACATACAGCCAGCAACCAAACGCCGAGTATTGGGCGGTGGTAAAAAAAAACTGACTCCTTAAAGGGGACAATGGCTATGGTGGATGAGCCCCTTTAGGCGGGGTGATAGCCCCCTCAGTACCACTGGAAACCATCCTATTGGGCTTAATGGCAAAATGAGCAGAGGAGGTACCACTTCACTATTCTGATTCCCGACAGTCATGGAGGCGGAAGAGGCCATGCCAGATGAATTGGCTGTGGAGGCACACCTTGTTAATATCCTCTAGGCTGCGGCAGTCCATTGCAATCCTGATGTCAAATCCTGCATGTCTCATTTCATACGTGCTGCAGGAGATGGCTCTGTGATCACAGTGTGTGGGTCACTTCATGGCAAGCTGGGATCTTGTTGGTGTAAATGGTTAGCAGAGTGGTATGCAGTGGCCAGCAAGAGGTTCGCACCTGGCAAAGGTGATCCCTTGTGAGAAAAACAGGCAGACAGATCTTGGTGCAGAAGAAAAACTCAACGTAGGTTTACTCAGAAAGTAAAAAGGTGCAAGTATATACAGTGCAACAACTGTAACACAAAACAGATATATTCTCTTGGGCTGCTCAGTTGACCTCACTGAGACAGTTCAGTTGTGCTATCCATACAGTTGAGTAGCAGTCCAGTCCAGCAGGGTAAATGGAAGCTGTAATGACAGACCAAGCCAAAGAGTTCTACAGCTTCTGTCCTCCTGGTGGAGGCTTACCCCAAGTAGTCCTTCTTTGTCCAGCAAGCACAGATGGCATATCAGGTAAAAGCCATCATCAGGATCAGTGCAAAGATTCAGTCCTCGTAGCAGGTTCTGGAAGATGAAGGAATCTTCGTCCAGACTGTCAGCAGAGGAAGGTTGAGCATTGTAGCTGGAAGTCTGCAATCCTGCTCTGACCTAAATACACTGGCCCATGGAGCACATCAGGGAAAAGTCCCAGCACCTGTGCGCCCCTGCAGTAGGGCCTTAAAGGCATCACAGACACAATATGCCTTGCAACCAGTTAGGGTGTGAGGCGAAGACTTATATCCCCTAACAGATCCACCTTAAACAAATTCACAGCAATGGCATTTTTCCTTGGACATGATTTTCAAGAAAAAAAATGAATACTCGGATACGAGTAGCAGCCGACAATGGCAACAGTGGTCCAAATCTAGTTAGCGTAAGTTTATGCTAATGTTGAAAGCTAATAATGTCACCAGCTGAAGCCTGTGTAGAATTTAATTTAAATTGATTAAGAGCTTCCTAACCCTCCATTTTAGGTTCCTAAGCACTCTACAGCATCCTCTTGCCCTGGTGAAGTCTTGACGAACCTCTGGGTGGGATTCCTGATCCTACACTCCCTTGAAAAGTGACAACAGGTCACTGATGTTAGAATCTGGTGAAAATAATTCAACACAAACTGATGATTTGCTCAAGCGTACTGAAGCAGCATCACCTTTTGGCCTGTAAATATCAAAATGCCAGGGATTTGTGTAAGCCTTGTCACTGTAGGGTGTGTATTACATGGAATGATGGTGACTGCATGGCAGAATTTGGTCTTGAGGGAGCCACTTTAGTTATTTTGGGGGGGGGGGGGAATTGGAGATGAAACTAACGAACAAAATGGGATGGGATGAGGTTGTGATGAATGATACCATAGTCAAAATAGAAAATCAGTGTTTTATGAATATAGGTTGCCCCCTAGACAAACCTGGAATGGCAGATTGTATTGTAGACAGAAGTACCCAAGGCAGTACAGGAAGAATTGCAATTGTTTGAGGCAGAGGCTGACGTGCAGTGGAAATATGATGTACTATAAAGTAAGAGTTAGCAGGGTGGTAAATTGTACTGTGGCAGAGATGATGAAAAGACCAAGATGATGGAGAAAGATAACAGCTTGGAGAGTGATGATGTGGAGGGGAATGCCTTCTTGGAGATCAAATGGAAGAATGTCAGCATCAACCATAACCTGGAGAAGGATTGCATATCAACAAGGAGATGACTATCCATCATAGCGTCTAGATAACAAGGCTGATAACAGGATCAAAGCTCCTCATAATATGTCTGGTTTTCCAAAGCTTGTGGAAAAAATGGTACAATGACAAATAATATCCTTGGTACCAAGAGACACAAGAATAGCCAGAATCAATCAAGCTTGTTGTTTAGCAGTGTGCTCTGCTGTTTCACCCATGGTGAATCTTTCCTGTTCGGATATAGAGGCAGCCATATGTGTGCCTCTATATACAGTGGCTTAGTGGTTAAGATGCTGAACTTGTTGACTAGAAGGCTGGCAGGTCAGCAGTTCAAGATGTGAGTACTGCACAACTGAGTACTGCATGACAGAGTGAACTCCCGTCTCTGTCCCAGCTCCTGCCAACCTAGCAGTTCGAAAGCAAGAAATTGCAAGTAGATAAATAGGGACCACTTTGGTGGGAAGATAAACAGTGTTCCGTGCGCTCCGGTGTCAAGTCATGCCTGCCACATGACCACGTAAACATCTGCAGATGCAGACAGCACTGGCTCCTTGGATGTAAATAGAGATGAGCACCAAACCCTAGAGTTGGATTTGACTGGCTTTCAAACAAGGGTGACCTTGTTTATATGAGTCTCAAAAGGGGTTGTCAGTCTTGACAGCTTCAAGAAAGGATTAGACAACTTCATGGAGGACAAGAGTATCAATGGCTATAATTATGGATACCTAAGGACAACCTCCAGGTTGGAGAGATAGGCAGGATATCTCTCAATGCCATTTCCAGGGAATCCTAAACAGGTGAAGGCATCTGCATGGGAATAATACCCTGAAGCAAATGGTGAGCCGCTGTGTGAGACAGAATGCTGGACTGGATGGGCTGTGGCCTGTTCCAGCAAGGCTGTTCTTATGTTCTTATGTGATACTCATGGCGATCAGCCATGAAGGCTGTCCTGACAATATAATGGGCCCACACCATCTTTGGCCCCCTCCTCTGGCCCGGACAGTCAGGGGAGGGAAGAGGAGCCCAGCTGAGCCTCGTCTCTGCAGCGAGGCTTGAAAAAGCCACCGCCAGCGCACTAGAGACGCCCACACCATCTTTGGCCCCCTCCTCTGGCCCGGACAGTCAGGGGAGGGAAGAGGAGCCCAGCTGAGCCTCGTCTCTGCAGCGAGGCTTGAAAAAGCCACCGCCAGCGCACTAGAGACACCCGTACCATCTTTGGCCCCCTCCTCTGGCTCAGACAGTCAGGGGAGGGGAGAGGAGCCCAGCTGAGCCTCGTCTCTGCAGCGAGGCTTGAAAAAGCCACCGCCAGCGCACTAGAGACACCCGTACCATCTTTGGCCCCCTCCTCTGGCTCAGACAGTCAGGGGAGGGGAGAGGAGACCAGCTGAGCCTCTCCCCTTGGCCCGCCGGGCGGGGAGTATAAAGGACCGTGATTCCACCTTTGGCTCCCTCCCCCGCCCTGTCCGGCGGGGGTGGTGGGAACGCAGCTGACCAGTATTGCCGCGGCTGGACTTTTCCACCAAAGTTGTACCACCAGAGTTGCCGGTCCATTTCCTGGCCTTAAAGGCCAGGTCGTCCTCTTCTTTGGCTCCGTCAGGGACGTGCAAGACATGGGGTTCTCTTTTGGGGATATTGGTGGCCGAAGGATTGTGTAATTAATTTTGCTATGTTATAACTTAAATTTTTTTTTGAGACTGATGTTTTCTTTTCTGATTTCATTAATGTATTGTATTATTATTGTATTGTTGTTCGATGCATGACTTATGTATCCATGCTCTGATTATTGTATTTATGATGCATCTTTGCCTGATTGCTTTATTTTTGTTACTGTGTTTCAGGGTTTGCTGATACTCAGTTTATATGCTGTTTTTATAGGAATTGTGTTCATTGCATTTTTGTTCCGAATGTATATTTATTTTTATTGACATTTTGTATGTTTATTATATTTTGTTTTGTTGTATTCTTAATTATGTTGGAAGCCGCCCTGAGTTGGCCTACAAGCTGAGTAGGGCGGGGTACAAATTAAAATTTGAATTGAATTGAATTGAATTGAATAATGCAGTGGTCTTTCATCTGCCTTCCACATCGCAGTATGACACCCACAGTTCCACTGATCCAGTTCCAGAGTCACCTTCTGGTCCTGAGCCCTTTTGGCTCACAAAATCCTCACCAGCCCCAGGCCAGTCAGTATTGATGAAGCTACTACCCTCCACCCTTCTTTTGGATAGTATTGTTTACTGTTTTGTTTATTGTTCTCTTTACTCTTAAAACATAGCTGTCAAGTATCCCTTATTGGCCAGGAAAACCCCTTATTTTACCCTCTTTCCCGCCGTCATCCCTTATTAATTAGGCTGCAATGCCCTATTGCCGCCATTGGAGGGCAGCACAGGATAAGCATAGCTGTCAAGTATCCCTTATTTGCCAGGAAATTTCCCTTATTTCCAAATCCAAAACTTGACAGGTATGCTTAAAATTTAATAAAAAATTATTTTTTTAAAAAAAAGATGGATTCAAGTGGGATTTAATCCACTTGGGGAACATCACCCTTCCCGTGGACTTCGGCATCCAAGCTGTTATTCCTCAGGGTGGTCAAGCTAGTTAACTGCTGCCTGACACTTGGTGTTGAGTCACTGGCAGTATGGTCAATTCTACTGTCATAGCAGGATAACCTAGCCAGACTAGTTTACATATAACATATGCAGCCATGGCCTTGAGGAGAAAGCATCAAGAATACTTACTCTGAACTGAAAGCCCTCAAAAGTCCAAAAACGTGTGTTTCCCTAGTTTTTGTTGCTGTTGCCTGCAGCCAGACCCAGAGAGTTTCACACAAGAGTTCTCCCCACCTATCATCCTACAAGTATACCAGGTGTATTAGTTCCCCTGAAAGTACATGGTTAAAAACTAGCAGACCTCTCTCCTAGGATTGCCTCCTGTACCAACGGAGACAATCTCTGAGCACATGAATTCTACATCCTTCATTGACAGCCTCTAGAGTTACTAGGATGGTTTGTTACATCTCTATCCCACCTTTTGCTATTAAGTATGGCTCTGCGCCACTTACAGTCATCATAAAACATAATAACAGCAGCGAGTGAAAACAAATCCAGCCAATTTTAGAAGATAAGGCTTCACACCCTGCCTTAAAAGCAGCAAGAGCAGGAACTGATTGCAACCCTGACCATTTTTCTCCCTCACAGTTTTGTTTAATCCCGGGATACCCAAACTACAGCCTGTGGGCCGAATCTGGCCCCTGATACCAATTCATCCAGCCCATGCTGCCCTCACCACTCCTGGAAGTGGAAGTAAAACGCACCCACGCATGCACAGAATGCTGCTGTAAATGCATATGCAGCTGTCATAAATACATTTACAACAGTCGCGGGTGCATTTACCGCAGCATTCTGCGCATACGTGGGTGCATTTTACTTCCGCTTCCAGTGGGAGGAACCACATGACTGGCCTACTGAACCACGTGACCGGCCCATGGCCAGAAAAGTTTGGACACCCCTAGTTTAATCCATCTCATAGCCAATGCAAACCATCAACCATCATAGATACAGGGCAAGTTACTTTTCTGGCCTAGAAATCCCAGCATGTAGGGTAACATGTTGGGTGGAGTACACAAGGAGCTAACGCCTCCTAAAGTATGGACAGTAACCAATTAAGGTACTACTGAATTGAACATCCTGCCATCATAATGACATGGGAGTACATTTGCACAAGTGATTTCTGCCAAAAGCAAGCAAACAAACAAAAAACAAGTACCCTTCATTTGCCAATGTATCTGCTCAAGGTAAAAGACAGTAGGACGTTTATTTAACAATTTATTTCATGCGTAATGGATGGGCCACTGCCAACTCTCACTCATTGTCCTCCTTCCGCTTTCCTCTTCATGCCATCCCTTCCAAGAAACATTCCACCCATGGCCAAGAAGTGGCTTCTAATCAGATCATGAACAGGACCAAAGATGGTCACAAATATTACTTGGTTGCAAAACTGCACAGACAACTGTGAAATCTCAGATGCTACAGATAGTGTTGATTAAGGCTCTCCTTGTTCCAGAGGCAGAGCTTAGGGGCTCTTTTTCAACCATTGCCACTACCCTTCCTTAGCAGAAGCAGAAGCAGACACAGTACATTGCATATCTCAGAGGGGGGGGGGGGAATGTTTCTACTGTAGAGTGCACTGTGCCACCTGGAAAGGCCATGCCAGTGGCGAAAGCACATGTTGCAAATGGATGCAAAGACTTCCCAGCTGCAATGCTTCCCAGTCAAAGAAAGAATACTTGGTGGGTCAGAGTCCCTAAATTTAAGACCCACATGCTCAAGTTGGGGTTGCTGGTGGACAACACAAAATGTGAATGCGAGATACAGAATCTGGTTCATTTACTGGTCTGCCAATTACTGCCAGAAACATGCACCGATGTGGAGTTAAGTTTGGCAAATGACAAAGCCAAGAAAGTGGCTTCATTTTGGCAGACAAGGGTCTGATTGGGCCGTGAAAGAAGAAGAACAGGTGATTATTTGGAAAAACCCTCTGTGCCAAAGCTCTGCTTTTGGAAGTCATTGGTAACCATAGGGTCAAACCCCACACAAAATGCTACGCTTGCAATTTGAAAGTGGAAATGCAGCTGAGTGTCTCATGTAGCAAGTTCCAGAACAAAGAATACTGAGGTAGAGCAAGGATGCATGCTGATTGCAACCCTTGGCTTCATTGGTATTATTTGGGGGGCTGGAAGCTAACAAACACACAGAGAGAAAAGCATTGCAAGGGAATTGTGATTTTGTTCCTGCCAATCAGAGGGTCAAACTGGACAAAATGCTAAGCTTGGTGGTATAACAGTCTCTCAACTGCAATGTGAAAATAATAATTTCGTGTCAGAAATTATTCTGGGTTGAAAGGATTTTTGCGCCAGAAACTCCACTCAGGGGATGCCCAAACAAGGCTCCTTTCATGTCTCCAAGAGCTGGGACAGAGACGGGCACTCAATCCATCATGCAGTACCAGGGTTTCGAACTGCCGACTTGCTGGCCTTCCAGCTAACAAGGCGAGCTTCTGAACCACTGACTCACCACAGTCCTTTATCAGAAATTACTCTGGGTTGAAAGGTTTTTTGCTGGAGAAACTCTGCTCAGGGGACGCCCGCATGAGGCTCCTTTCATGTCCCCAAGACCCATCATGCAGCACTCAGATATCGAAATGGTTAAGCTCAGCGTCTTAACCACTAAACCACCGGCAGTGCTGTGATGTGATGCTGTCACAGCTTTGTACCTGAATAATCTTTAATCTCAAATAAGGCTTGGGTTGAACTCCTGCTGACTAACAATCAACGTAAGCAAGTTATTTAATAAAACATGAAGGTAAGAAAAGTGGGATTCATGGAGTGTTGAAGAGGCTTGTGTTTCTCAACTCCTCCAGCAATTTCAGGTGCCATTGCCTCATGTACAGATTGACCATGTTACAATAAAGTAGTGTTTAGCCTGCCTGCCGGCTCGTGTGCATTTAATCTGCCTACATCAAATTGGCGACGAAGGTGGGATAATGACGTCCCACAGGGTCACCCTACCTCCGTTCGACATCTCCACGCCAGAGCAATTCCTCTACGCGATGGATGCAGAGAAGATTGAGGGTGAAGCCCAAAAGCGAACCTGCCTACTGGCCCAGTGTGGGTTGCCAACCCTGGAACTGGCGAGGAACCTCCTGATGCCGAGGGAACTCAAGACGGTACAGCTGGCCGAAATCCTAGCTGCCCTGCGGGCACATTTTCACCTGAAAGTGTCTGTTTTCCTGGCGAGAATGGCATTCAGCCGGCGGGACCAATACCCTGGAGAAACTGTGGCTGAGTATGTGGCCACGCTGAGGCTGGTGGCCATTCCATGTTCCTGGCTGAGGCATTGCGAGACTGCCTCCTACTTGGCCTACAGGATGAAGAGGCTCAGCGGAAATTGTTGTCCCGAGACGAGGACATCACGTTCGAGCAGGTCTTGCGGGCCGCACAAGCTGCTGAGGCAGTAAGGGACGGAGTACGGGCATGCAGGATGAGGTCCGCAGCCCCGGGAAGCTTGGCGTCTGCGGTGCAAGCCCACAGCTGTTCGTCACCACGTGCACAAGAGTTGAAAGCTGCGGCAGCCACTGCAACGTCCTCTTCGGGATCCGGCAAGAGCGAGAGTGAACCAGAGGTCCAAAAAGTGAGGAAAAGGACGTCTGAAAGGCGAGACACCACCGAAGCAAGCCAGCGCTGCGAGGGGTGCAGGGGCTCACACGACCGGAAGAAATGCCCATTCAGGAAGGCGGAGTGCCACAACTGTGGACGGTTGAGGCACATAGCAAAGGTGTGCAGGCAATGCAGGAAATGCGACCCTGACCGGACCAGCCACTACGGACAAAAGGATGAGGCCATCGGACACCGTGGTGAGATGTGTGTCGGACCAACGCACCCTTTTTTGTGAAAGTACTGTTGCACGGGATTCAGGTAAAGATGGAGGTGGATTCAGGGACCGCCTATTCCATAGTCTCACAGACAGAGTTCCTGCGAATACCCCCTATGGACCGCCCAAAGCTGAGAGCTCTCAGGACAAACTTGCGGGACGTTCAAGGTAACTACATTCCCATCCTGAGGGTGGGAGACTTCACCGTTCAGTTCAAGAACTTTACGAGGAAGCTGCCCCTGGTGGTGCTAAAGGGGGGGGGTCCAGTTTCCTCCTAGGGACCCAGTGGTTCGAACTGCTGGGCATTGTATTGACTGGCATCAACGCCATCCAGGCTGACCCCATTCAGGATGTGTGCAATGAACAAAATTGAAGCGGAACTGGACAAACTGGTGGGTCAGGGGATTTTGGTTCCGGTGGACTCCGCAGAGTGGGAGACACCAATTGTTACTGCTATGAAATCCAACGGTGAGGTTAGGATTTGTGCTGACTACAAATGTACAATCAGTAAGGCCATTCACCCCAATGCCTATCCGGTGCCGGTAGTTAGCCATTTGCTGGCCACATTACACAGGGGTAAATATTTTGTGAAATTGGATTTAGCACAGGCTTATCAACAGCTAATGGTTACATCTGCGGCAGCAGTTGCCCAGACGATAGTTACACACAAGCGTGTGTTTAAGGTGACACGCCTCCAGTTCAGCGTGAACTCAGCCCCCGGGATATTTCAGGCGCTCGTATTCCACGAGCGCCTGCTCAAGGGTCTCCCCGGGGTTCTACCTTGTTTTGACGATGTGTTGATAATAGCTGGGAATGAGTCAGAGTTAGCCCAGAGGTTAGACGAGGTATTATCAGTGTTTGATAGGGCTGGGCTATGCCTGAGAAGGGACAAATGTGTGTTCTATGCAAATGAGGTTGAGTTTCTAGGGTTTCAAATCACCCCCAATGGGGTAAAGCCATCAAAATCCAAGGTTGCGGCAGTGCAGAACACCCCCAGACCAACCGCTAAACCAGAGTTACAGTCTTTCTTAGGACTCCTTAATTTCTACCACTCGTTCCTCCCATGGAAGGCATCCATGGCGGAGCCCCTTCACTGCCTGCTAAAGAAAGATGCAGTTTGGCGGTGGGGGGAGGGTCAGAAGTGAGCGTTCAATGAGTTAAAACAGCTTCTCTCTTCTGAGGCAATATTAACTCATTTCGACCCCAGGAAACCCGTGGTGCTTGTGTGTGATGCCTCACCGGTGTGGGTCGGGGCTGTCCTCTGCCACGTGCTCGAGAATGGGAGGGAGGCACTGATTGTGTTCTACTCGAGATCCCTCTTGAAAGCGGAGTGCAACTATGCCCAGATGGACAGGGAAGCCCTCGCGATCACCGCAGGGACAAAGAAGTTCCATGACTTCTTGTATGGGAGGGAGTTCACCATTGTCACAGACCACAAGCCCCTCCTGGTGGCCCAAGATAGACAGGGACATCGAGCAGTTGGTGGGTCTTACATGCCAGTGAGATTAGTCTCGCTGGGCTAAGCACACCAACAATTTGATTCGGCATAAGACAGCTTTTAATGAGCACTTGGGACTTGAGATCTCTGATTTATCCACCTACCATTTTTGGACACTTGTGAATCTAACACCCTCTCTTGTCATCCCTACTTCCCCCTCTCCAACTGTATGGTTTACCTCGACCTTCTTGACTTCTTCAACATCCACTCCCATAACAGAGATTTTTTCCACAGAACCATTTGCAAATTCATCCTTTCCTTCTGAGAGATCCAACCACAGACGGCCAGTCTGGAGTTTCTGAGGGCCTGTAATGATGATGTAAACTCGGCTGTCGGTGCTTGAACCCAAATCACTACCTGTGGTGATCACAATATGGTAAGGAATTACTGAAAAAGAGAGAAAAGAGCAAGAAGATGAGACTGGACCGGAAGTGTAGAAGTAAAGGTCCTATGTTAAATATCTGGCATCTCCAGTTAAAGGGTTTCACCAGCTCAAGGTGCATCATGGTGATCAGCCATGAAGACTATCCTAAGAATATAATGTGGCTGTTCATCTGCCTTCTGTATCTCAACATGACTCCCTGTATCACTGATCCAGTTTCGCGAGTCACTTTCTGGTCCAGAGCCCTTTTGGCACGTAAAGTCCTCATCAGCCCAAGGCCAGGACTGATGAAGCTGCTTCCCTCAATCAAGATGGATTCAAGTGTGATTTAATCCACTTGGGGACCATCACCCTTCCCTGTGGACTTTGGCACTCAAGGCCATTTGTCCTCAGGGTGGTCAGGTTAGTTAACTGCCACCTGACACTCAGCGGTGAGTCACTGGCAATATGGTCTACAAACAACAACAACAACAACAACAACAATAATAATTTCACATCAGAAATTATTCTGGGTTGAAAGTATTTTTGTGGAAGAAACTCCACTCAGGAAATGCCCAAATGAGCTGGGACAGAGACAGGCACATAATCCGTCATACAGTACCTGGGTCTCAAACTGCCGACTTGCCAGCCTTCCAGCTAACAAGGAGAGCTTCTTAACCACTGAGCCACCGCAGCCTTTATTACCATAGCAGGATAACCTGGCCAGACTGTTCTAATTTCCTACTAAGCACAAAATCCCAAGGTTTTCCTGATGGCTCAGTTCTCATAAGTAAGGTGGGAGGATCAAAAGGTTGACTCCGAAATTCAGCTTTTGGGGTCCATTCTCTGCATCTCAGGCTTCTGACTTGAAATCTCAGAGAATGGGATGCTGCCAACCGGTCCATTACACATTTTGAGTTTTTGCATCTCTTGAGCACCATGTTGACTTTACAAGGACCTTCACATAGGTCTCAGGTTTTGGGCCCAATATCTCACAGAATGGGAAACTGGTGACCCTGTGCTTCTTCCTGGTAACCAGCTTCCTATCTGCAAAGAATTGTTTCTTCCTATTAATAATAAAAGATTCCCCCAATAGCACAGTGGTTGAGCTGTGGAACAGCACCTAACACTCTACTCATGATTTGAATTTGATCCCAGCAGGATCAAGGTTTATTCAGCCTTCCATTCTTCCAATATTGGAAAAAAGTGACTACACAGCTTGTTGTGGGGAAAATGCTATTTACCTTGCTAACTGCCCAGAGAGCATTCTAGGTGCTGTTGAGGGTGGGTGGGTTGTATACCATATTGGCCAGTGTATAAGATGCATCAGAGCATAAGACATGCCCCGTTATTACCAAAATAGCTCACTATAGGCCACTATATACAGTACAAGATGTACTCAATTTTTCCAGTGTATTTTAAGAGGGGAAAGTGGGTCTTACATGCCAGCTAATATGGTAAGTATAATTGCTATTGTTAATACAGTGGTACCTTGGATAAAGTCCGATTCAGATAAAGTCACAGTTTTCATGCACATGTGATACATCACACAAAGTCCAAAACTGCTAAAATAAATGGACGTTATCCGAAGCATTTGGTATAGGAACCTCGGATAAAGTCCATTTTTGGACGTTATCCAATGCATCGCCCATTTGATTCAGATAAAGTCCAAAATCGGTTAAAGTCCAAACTTGTGGAATGGAGTTTGGACTTTATCCGAGGTTCTACTGTACAGGAAAAGTCATTTAGTCAGAAGTCTCGCACTGCAAATCTTGTGAAAAGGAAGAAAAGTCTGTTCATTAAAAATGATCTCCCACCCACCCCCACCTCAGTTTCTTACATGGTCCTTCTTGAGAAGATCCATCTAAGCTGCTGGTCTTCTTACTCTTGACGTTGGCATTGTTATCTCGGCTGAGTGATAGCCCACCCATACTTCTTTGGTCAGGGTTATAGTTCTAATACAGAAACAAAACAAAAAAATACACATGAAAAACTAATTTATTATTTATGTGTGTAATTTATATATCACCTTTCTCTCCCACAATGGAACAACAATGAAAAATATATACTGCTTACTACTTTTAAGTATTAAAACTATCAAACACTTATCAATATCAAAACCAAGATAAAAAAAACTATTTTGAAAGCATTTTGAAAAAGCATGTTAACATCCCTGAATTTAAGAAATATGACTTTTAATGCAGAACCACCGTTGGTCATCATGGAAATGAGATGTCTGAGGAAGGCTGCTGGGGAGACTAGAAGGGGAAAAATCAGGAATGAGATTATATGGGAAAGAATTGGAATAGAACCAATCTTAAACTATATACTGTACAGACAAAAACAAATTATTATCATTATTATTATTATCATTATTATCATTATCATCATCATCATCATCATCATCATCATCATCATCATCATCATCATCATCATCATCATCATCATTATTATTATTATTATTATTATTATTATTATTATTATTATTATTATTATTATTATTATTATTATTATTATTATTATTATTATTATTATTATTATTATTATTATTATTATTATTACAATATTTGTATAACGCTTTCCTTGCCATAAGGCAACCCAAAGCGGTTCACAGTTACAAAATTACATGTAAATATCAATCAATAACAACACAAAAATACAAAATATGCGAAGATACAAAATATCCGAATACATTTCCTATACAAAAAATCCAAGCTTCTAAAGCAGTATACAATATAATAACATACATTAATAATGTATCCTAGCACAGACCCTTCAAAGCCCAAAAATTGGGGGGGGGGGTTTCCACTAGGAAAATCCAAATAAAGTGGATTGCTCATTTGGAGAGAATGTCTTGGAATTCTATACCATAGAAAGCATATGTTGAAAGGACAAAGTCCACGACGAAGAGGCTAGGGGATTTAGGGCAAGGATTAGGTTGTAACTCTTGAAACTAATGAGATTTTCAATTTTACCCTTGAAAAAAGCCAATCCTAATGACCACAGTCCAGTGTTTCATGAAAATGAAAAGTAACCCAGTAACAGGTACAAAGCAGTACCTTTTTCGTACAATAAATCATTTTGGAAATTCATGAAAAAATGTAGAAAATTATTTTTTCCTTTAAAATGTGTATACAAATGGGGTGCTTCTTATATTCCGATATGTATTATACACAGGCAAGTACGTTACTTAACCCCGTAGAAACAAAACGTGACTTTCAGGGTAAAATCAACCCATTCTTGTACATAAAGGCAGATAAATAGAATAAGATTCCCAGAGGAAGAATTCCTTGCCTGGAGATAATATTCACAGGCAGTGGGATCCAAGCAGAGGCATTTCCTCCTTTGTATAAAAAAGATTAGGACAATGCCTCTTAATATGGCATTAGCCATTTGGATTGTAGGTGATTACTCCTTATTAAATATTTGCTGTCCAATTCATTAGAGGCACCTTTTATGTTAATTTTTTAAAAAACCCTTCAATCAAATAACATAATTAATCTAACCAATTAGCTGATTAAACATTGCATCTTCACTTGTCTTTTTGAAGAATATTATCAGGTTATCAGGTACCGCACAACTGTTGGTACCTGATAACGTCAAATCCGCATGACGTCGCGTTCGTTAGGCACCACGTGATGCTCCGGATAACGTTGCAAAAAGGCTAAAAACCGACTTTATCCGGAGCATGATTCTGGATAACGTCAGTTTTTGAACATTTTTGTGACTTTATCAGGAGCATGATCCTGGATAACGTCGGGTTTTGGACATTGATGCGACTTTATCCGGAGCATCTCCCACAGGGACCGCACAACATCCAAATCCGGTTAACAACCAGACTTGTGGAACCAAGTTTGGACGTTATCTGGAGTTCTACTGTATTGGTAACCATCATGGCGATCAGCCATGAAGACTGACCTGAGAATATAATGCAGTGGCCTTTCATCTGCCTTCTGCATCACAGCATGACTCTTATACCACTGATCCAGTTCCGCAAGTCACTTTCTGGTCCCGAGCACTTTTAGCATGCAAAGTTCTCATCAGTCCCAGTCCAGTATTGATGAAGCTTCTGTCCTCCATCAAGATGGATTCAAGTGGGATTTAATCTACTTGGGGACCATCACCCTTCCCCATATATTTTGGCACCCAAGGTCGTTAGTCCTCTGGGTTGTCAGATTAGTTAACCACCACCTGACACTCGGCGGTGAGCCACTGGCAGTATGGTCTACTCCAGTGGTGGCAAACCTTGGCACTCTAGGTGTTCTTGGACTTCAATTCCCAGAAGTCCAAGTCAGCACACCAGCTGATCAGGGCTTCTGGGAATTGAAGTTCAAGAACCCCTGGAGTGCCAAGGTTGGCCACCAATGGTCTACTCTATTACCAGCAAAGAGGACAAAACTGGACTTAGATTCTTTAAGGAAACATATTGATTTCTGGAAGAAAATCATTTTCTCACCCAGAAAAAAAATATTTCTATATTATTTACAGATTTGCAAACTGCATTAGTAACTACAGAATACAATGTTGCTCCTAGAAGCAGTTGATGAGAAAAATCACCAGAGTTCTCAAGCGTTTTGCATGATGAAAAATATGACTGGAATTGAAAATAGTCATTAAAATCTCTGGGTGTTTTTTGGGGGGGCTCATTTAATAGTGTGACTAACTGGGGGGGGGGAGAATCCCCTTGCATGATCCTTGGAATTGTTTCCATTAAACCTAATTAGTTTTGCCTCATCAAAAGGAATTAACAAGGGTGACTTCATAAGCCAGATCCCACTGCGTCCTTTGCAGCGACATTTATTCGATGCGGCCCATCAAACTTGCTCCCTCGGTCGGATCCATTGGCCTCAGTGTTAATGTGTAATCGCTTCAGTTGGAAACACGAAATTAAAACATCGCTCTGCCCTGTAGGATGAGCCCCGGCAAATCGACCAGCATCAGTCAACTGTGGCACGGGGCCTTGGTGTCTAAAAGGGCAAGAACTGCCTATTAATTTTGATCCTGTTAATTAATCCATATATACTTGGAATTCTAATTAGCTACATCGTCAGTGAATGTGGCGCCACCAAAGCTTTCAGTGAAAAAAGACGAAACGGTGCCTGGATGACATCGCTGTAAATGGGGCTTCTGTGGCTGTCTATCCAGTGGAAGTCAATGCATAGGATCCCATTTTCCAGAGGGTTTCTAGTCCATATGAAGGAAGCTGATTAAAAAGGGATTTCCTCCCTCCTAAGGGCTGTGATGGCTTAGTGGTTAATATGCTGAGCTTGATGACTAGTGGCCTCCACCAGGGTTATTCAATATTTTTGTAATATTTCTTTGATGTTATCTCTTCACTTTCCTCTGGGCCTGCCTCATGGCCTTTGTCCTTCTCCTCTTTCCACACATGCCTTGTAAGGGATGGACTTCCAAGATATTCTCTCCAAATGGACAAACCACTTCCTTTGTTGCCTCTGTATATCGTTTACATTTCTAATTCCAATTCTTTCCCTTATAATCTCATTCCTAATTTTATCCCTTCTAGTAGTTCCAGCAGCCTTTTTCAGACATCTCATTTCCATGGTGACCAATTTGTAGTTTATGCTTTGTTGTGAGTATCCATGTTTGGCACTGGTAACACAAGGTGGGAATGACTATTCTTTGTATGAGGTGTTTCTTTGTGCTGGTCAGTATTACTGTATGGCCGTGATGGCGAACCTTGGCACTCCAGATGTTCTTGGACTTCAATTCCCAGAAGCCCAAGCACCCTGTGAATCCACACGAATGGGTTTACTGAAATTCATCCGGCCCACACAGCCCTCGTCACTCCTGGAAGCGGAAGTAAAATGCGCCCGTATGGTTAAGGCTCTTCCGGGTTAACCCTTCCACCGTATGGGCATGTTTTACTTCCGCTTCAGGGAGCAACAAGGGCAGCGTGGGCCGGATGGATTGCAGTAAACCCATTTGTGTGGATTCACAGGGTGCTTGGGCTTCTGGGAATTAAAGTCCAAGAACATCTGGAGTGCCAAGGTTCACCATCATGACCTTATGGTGTAAGAGCAGGGCTAACTGTCCCACGATGTATATTAATGTCTTCATCCATTTTACCATCTTTAGTAAATGTTGCTCCTGGTGTGTAAAGTGCTGAAACCCATCCTTGAAATAGGTCCAGCACCTTGGATACTTCCTGTAAAGTTCAGACTAAAACCTGGAATTGACCGGCTATCTCTACAAACCTAGGCTCGTCAGCTAGTCCAGGTGTAGAGTCTACAGAATGTCAGCAACCATTTCTTTTTTCAAACTTCGCTCTGCTCATGTGAAGAAAGCGACAGAGTAGAGGGGCAGAACTGCAACTGCTACCCACTCACCCAAAATAACACAGCAGTATCCCAATGAGCTTTTGGAAATGGAAGCCGTGGCCACCATCAGAAGATCTCTAACAAGCAGGGGAGAGCCTTGTAGAGCCTGGTGGCACAGTGGTTAAACTGTTACACTGCAACCAAACAGTTGTGAGTTTGATCCTGGCCAGGGTTCAAGGTTGACTCAGCCTGCTTTCCATCCTTCAGAGGTTGGTAAAATGAATACCCAGCATGTTGGGGGCAAAATACTAATTAACTTGTGAATCATCCAGAGAGTGCACTAAGTGCTGTGGGGTGGTATATACGTGTGATTGTTTTGCTTTTAGCCTACCTGCCGTTTGAGCTGCTGCAAAAACACTGAAATTCTCCACCTATTTTTTTTTTATTTTTCATTCTCCTTGCCGTTGCATCCTCTGTATGGAATTACAAATGGGGAGCAATTTCACTCGGTACTAAAAAAGTGACTTGGAACATTTAAAAACAAAATAACACCCAGTACCATAATTAGGAGTTTTTCGGAGAGAAAAATTCTTCAGGTACAGGTTTTCTTCTTCTTCTTCTTCTTTTTTTTACAATTTCGTTTTGAGCTATCCAAGAGGCAGTCTTTGATCTTTGACGCAGTGAATCATGCCTCTCAAAATAAAGCAGATGTCATTTCCCTTCCACCAGCAAAACCTGAAAACTGTGCTGTGAAGGAAGCTAGTGTGCAATACGTCTTATTTCCCCCCTAGAAACCTCACTGCAAGCCGGTGGACAGGAGATAAAAACACAATTTTGGGGAGCATCACAAGTGGCTTGAGAAATGGCCTTCTTCCTTTCCTGTGTGTTTTATCCATCTGTTTGCTCACAGAGGCAAACCTCAGCTGCAGCCCTTTGCTAAAGACAAAAGCAAAAAAAGAGTCCTTAAGAAATAAGCTCTTTAACGCAGACAGCACTGGCTCTTCAGCTATAAACAGAGATGAGCACTTAACCCTAGAGTCAGATATAACTGGCCTTCAAGCAAGGAGGACTTTTACCTTTACCTTTAACCAGGGATTGAAAGAAATTTCACAAGTTTTTTTTTTAAAGATGCCCTTCCCACCTTATAGGAACATGGTTCCAATTAATAGATAATTGCCAACAGCTCAGGGGCTGTGGTTGTTTAGTGTTTAAGATGCTGAACTTGACACCTGGAAGGTTGGCAGGTCAGGAGTTCGAGACTTGAGTACTGCACAATGGAGTGAGCTCCCATCTCTGCCCCAGCTCCTGCCAGCCTAGCAGTTCAAAAGCAAGAAATTGCAAGCAGATAAATAGGTACCGTTTCAGTGGAAAGGTAAGCAGCGTTCCATGCACTGCCTGCCACCACATGTCCATGGAAACGTCTGCAAATGCAGACAGCACTGGCTCTTTGGTTATAAACAGAGATGAGCACTGGACCCTAGAGTCAGATACGACTGGCTTTCGAGCAAGGTTGACCTTACCAAGGGCTCTAGTATGAAGCAAGAAACATTTTCCTGCTATGTCTGGGAATTTCAAAGCCCTCCCTCTCCAAAAATTGTGATGTCATCAACCTTTGCAATCTTATTTTTCCAACGGGAACTCCAGTGAAATTTCTGAGGCTAGAAAAAGAAATAAGGGCTACAGGAATAGCCATTTCTTCCCAATTTAAAAAAAAAGAGAGAGAGAGAGATACAAATATGGATGTTAAATCCATAGGAGTCTATACTTATAAAGTCCTTTCCTGACATTATAAGACTTAAGAATGTGGAATTAATGTGTTGATTTAATGCATTTACAGTACTTTAAAATCATTACTTCATTATCAAATAGGAAAACAAGCCAACAGTGGCATCTGAAGAATAACAATTTTAAACAAATGTTTCTAATGTTTTAATATTGCAGTATTTTGAAAACTGAATTTGTTTTAAGAGGTTAGATGCCTTTCTCCTCTTTAACATGAAAATAAGGATTCTAGTATTGAGTTGTTCAATCGGTTGTCTATTGAAAATTTACTAAAATCTGAAAAAATTCTCATATTTTAAAAATGGAAAGAGTTTCAGGTTTGGGACCTACATGAAACACTAGATTTGTGATTAAAAGCAGAGCTTTCTCAGAAGGAAAAAACAAACACTTATTTATCCTGTCACAAAGTTTCTTTCACTCTTCTTGTGAAAATTAGCCTCCTTCTATGTTTATGTTTATGTTTATTGATTTATACCCCGCCCTACTTAGCGCAGGCCGACTCAGGGCGGCATTACAACATAATTAAATACAAACAAAGTGTAACCAATACAAAATACAATAGGAAAAAACAATATCAAGATACAATATCACAAATACAACAACATATACAACTATGATTACAGTAACAGTTTACAAATTAAAGAGGAAAAAAACACAATAATCCAAAAAAAATGGGGAGCGGAGCCCAAGGCTCAACGACCTTAAACGAACCTTAACTAGGTACAGGCTCAACCTTAACCTTGTCTTGTGATTGTTGTTGTTGTTGTTCAGTCGCACAGTCGGTTCCGACCCTTTGCGACCCTATGGACCATTGTTCTCCAGGCGCCTCTGTCCTCCACCATCCCCCTCAGCCCTCCCAGCTCTGTGCCCATTGTGTCCACAATGCCATCTAGCCATCTCATCCTTGGCCTCCCCCTTCTTCTTTTGCCCTCCACCTTTCCCAACATCAATGCCTTCTCAAGTGAATCCTCCCTTCTCATTTGATGTCCAAAGTATTTTAGCTTCATCTTTACTATTTGACCTTCCAATGAGCAGTCAGGGTTAATTTCTTCTAAGATTGACCTATTTGTTCTCCTCGCTGTCCAAGGGACTCTCAAAATCCTCCTCCAACACCACATTTCACATTGTGATTGTTATCAAGAAGTAAAGAACAGGCTTTGTTTGTTAGTTATTGTGCAAACATGAGTTCTTTGAAACAATTTGTCTCTGGAGAGAGGATGTTTTGTTACCCTCTAATTGCAACGCTAGTATTTCATAGATTTTGTCCCTTACATCTTAATGTAGGTTGAACTATAGGATAACTGATGGATTTCTCAATCAACGTCCAGCGGTCTGAACACTTAGCTCTGAAAAGTGTTGGCATCTCCACCTGTGTATTCAACTACATTAAGTTCTGAATGAGAGTTTCCATGGTTTTCCCCCCGGAGAGAATACTTACATTTAACAATTTTACAGCAGACAGATACAAAATGGCTGGAGAGAGATGTAACTACAGTAGAACCCCGTATAACGATCGCCCCATACAGCAATGAAATCGCATAGCGATGAGGCTTGGAGGGGGGAAAGCTATTCTGCATAGCGGTCGTTCCTATGGGAAAATCCATACAACAATTTTCCAATAGGAAAAACCGCTTAACGCCAAACATCGTTGTACGGTTTTTTTCCTGTAGGGTAAATCGTTGTACGGATTTTCCCATAGGAAAGATCGTACAACGACAAAAACCAAATAGTGATCAGCTCCGTGGAACGGATTAAAATCACTACACGAGTTCCACTGTATTGAATTTGGCCATTGTGATTGAAGAAGGATTTTGTTTAGTTGTTGTTGTTTTTTGAGGAATTTGCAAAAAAATAATAATATCTGCAACTGAAAAAAACAACTCAATATTTTTTTAAAGTCTTGATTGCCCAAAAATATTCAAAAAGATTGATTTTTCTATCCCTACCTAAACCTGTGACTAGGGTTGAAAGCCTTCCCATTTTACTTCTCCTATTCCTTTTTTTTCCTTTGTTAGTATGCCCTGCATCTTCTCTGGCAAATCCTCCACATAATTTGGGGGAAATTTAGTATCAGGATTTCCCCCACAAGGCAGCATTGGGTTTCCAATGCAAAACCCACAATAGTCCATGCAGAAAAGCACATTATCTTGACATTGTCTATATTTGTCCTGGAATAAATCTCCAAATTCTCAAAATTTGCCATAATGTGGGGGGGGGGTCCAAGAATATTCATCATATTTTTAGTCTGAAAGTACTTATCTCAAACATCAATCTCTTTTTCAAAGAACTTTCATTCTTGTGAGGGGAGAAAATGTTATTTTTTCCACCTACTTAAGACTTCCAGGAGACGCAGCCCTTTTCTGCTCATTAACTAATTTAAGATTTACTTTTTCAAAAAGTATCCGCTCGATCTTGTTATCCTCCTTCTTCATGGACAGCCAGCGTTCACACTGGAACAGGTAGACCTCCTCTGTGTTGTCGTTCAGGATCTCTACTTGTTCTAGGTACCAGTCCGGTCTTGGTAAGGTGTTATCATGGCGAGTCTTGACCTTATAGATTGTGCCAAGGTCCACAGCTTGGATTGCGAATATATCTTCCTAAGAGAGATTGAATAAAGAATGGTTAAGATTTGGGATTTCCTCATTTATTATGCAAATAGAAAGGTGTGTGGCAGAACCCTCGTGTGGATATAAAACAATCCCTGTACGTTATCCTGATTTCTTCTGGTTGCGCTCCCATAACTGTGGGTTTAGGACCTGAGATTTGTAGGAGGAGGGAGAAAAGATGGAATTTCTAAAAGCTGAAACTACTGTGCCCAAAGGAGGGTTTTGCTGAAAAAACAAATTGCTGTACATTGACTTGAAGAGAATAGGCACATTGTTGCAGAGAAATGTTGTCAATGATTTAGTCAATTTATTCATGACAGCAGCAACTGTTGTAATTAAAGATCAGGAGAGCTTTTTGCCAGCACCAATTGACACTTGTTTAAATAAACCAGATGCTAGCAGGACTGAACAAGATAATTCTCATTATAGGCATGACTAAAATAGGTTCTTTTGTAATTTTGTGGCAAAAATGTTAGGGTAGGTATCCATCAAAATGTGCCAAACTTTCTCCCATGGAGACCAAGGACTATCTAGGCCAGGGGTGCCCAAACCTTTCAGGCCACAGGCCGGTCACATGATTCCTCCTACCCAGAAGCGGAAGTAAAATGGTCATGTACAAAACACTGCTGTAAATGACCCACGGCTGTCATAAATGCATTTTGGCGCCAGCACATGCACATTTTACTTCTGCTTCCAGGAGTGGCAAGGGCGGTGTGGGCCAGATTAATTGGCACTGCAGGCCAGATCCAGCCCATGGGCTGTAGTTTGGGCACCCCTGATCTAGGCCAATGCTTTCCATTGAAGTTTTTGGACTTCAATTGCCAGAAGCCTAAGTCAATTCCCCAAAACACTGATCAGCCCATGTACTGATTTAAGCTTCTGGGAATGGAAGCCCCCCTGTGGGGCATGGGCCCCATGTTGGGAACCAATGATCTAGGCCAATCCCCTCCGCCCCAATATTTCTAACACTGTTAGGGTTCTGGGTGGGTAATGTTTCCAGGAGCCATGTGTTCAACCCTGGATGCTGCACAAGGTAAGGTACAAGGGTTTCATTTCATCCACTCTGATCTAGATCAGTGTTGACTGGTGGGTGGGACTCTGAACACAAAGAGGAGTCTTTCCCAGCTGTCTATATGTAAAAATATTTAGCATTTTAAGCTACCAAAGTGCAGCAGGCTAATGCTGAGCTTATGTCTATTAAATAGGAATAACTATTCTATTAACTTCTATTTAGATACAAACAAAAAATTTGTTGGATGGGGAAAAATCAAACAGAGGCAGTGGATGGAGCAAAAGCCCTCCAAACTTGGTTATAGAGCTCCCTTGAATTAGTTTCCACACACTGCATTATTATGTTGACCAGGGGTTGCCAACCTGTTTAAGTTGGGGGCCGGGTCACACTCCCTTGAGTGGGCTGGACTGGTGGTTCCCCCCGCCATAAATGCTGCCATAAAACAGATCTGTGGCTGTTGTAAATGAGTTTACAACAGCTGGGGATGCATTTTACAACAGTGTTTATGGCGGGGGAACCACCAGTCCGGCCGATGCATTTACGACAGCTGCGGGTGCATTTACTGCTGTTGTAAATGCATCTGCTTCTGGTGACCTGGTCCAGCCCAGGGGCCATAGGTTGCCCATCCCTGATGTAGACAATGCCATGGAGGCCACTTCCCTCTTCTCCTCCTTCTTCTGTATCCAAATCCAGATATAGGCGATCATCATGGTGATCAGCCATGAAGACTGTCCTGAGAATATAATACAGTGGCCTTTCATCTACCTTCCACATCACAGCATAACCCCCATACCAATTATCCAGTTCCACAAGTCACTTTCTGGTACAGACCCCTTTTGGCATGCAAAGTCCTCATCAGCCTCAGGCCAGGATTGATGAATCTGCTGCCTTCCATCATGATGGATTCAAGTGGGATTTAATCCACTTGGGGACCATCACCCTTTCCTGTGGACTTTGGCACCCAAACCATTAGTCCTCAGGGTTGTCAGGTTGGTTAACGTCTGCCTGACACTTGGCGTTGAGTCTCTGGCAGTTGGGTCTACTCTATTACCATTGCAGGACAACCTGGTTAGACACTCAGATGGCATTTAAAAGTTTGTTGCTGGAAGAGTATTTGGAGCCAGACATTGGCTTATCATCTCCCTGTTTATACCAATCCTACAAGACCCAAACATAACCAATAGGGAAAAGAATCCCCAATCACCAAAACTGCCATGGGCATTAGCACTGCAGTTCTATCACTAGGGAAGTTGCCATAGACCCCCATGTTCTCTCCTTGGACTGGTGGTGATGGTGGTGGTTGCTGCTGCTATTGTTGTTGTTGTTGTTGTTGTTGTTGGTGGTGGTGGTGGTGTTGGTGTCAGTGTTTGTGGCCGTGTTGCCGTTGCTTTACGTCTATCAGCACCAAGGATGAGTTTCTAGATGTTATTGTTACCACCACTTTTACTCAACATAGCAACTCTGTTTTTTATCTTCTCGGAAGCTGCTTAGAAATGTCCTATAAGATAGACTGCTGGTCCATCCAGCTGAAGAAAGCATGCTCTGATCAGCAGAATTTTAGACACAGACCATTCCCAATTCTACCTTAAGATCCCAGGACTGAACCCAAGACTTCCTCAGGAAAAGCAGATCATCCGTCCTTGAGTTGCACCCATTTCTACATGTCCATCGTGCCATTCTTTTCTTACAGAACTGGACTGGAAGTCACCTGCTTAGAACCGAGTGCCACACAGAAAGGAAATGCCCAGTTTAATCAGTACCTGCCCTCTTTCAAACTTGTTGGTGTTGGTTTCAGATTTGTTTAGCTTTCTCTCCCCTGTATCTCCCAGGTCTCCGTAGATGGTCAGGAACACATTGGCGTCGGTTCCGGCACCATAAACATCACCGGTGCAAACAGTAACCTTGTACTTATAAACTTTATAAAGGAAGGGAAAGATATCATCATCATCATCATCATCATCATCATCATCATCATCATCATCATCATCATCATCATCATCATCATCATCATCATCATCACATTTCTTCCATATGTCATTCAAATATAAACAAGAAAGTATTCCATGGCACCTTAATTTTTTTATTGGGTCTAAGCTTCCAAGGACTGCAGCTCATTTCATCAAATTCAACTGCATCTGATGAAATGGGCTACAATCTGCAAAAACGGAGGCCAAATATAACTCGTTATTCTTATTGGATTTAATTTACGGTGCAAGAAAGCTCTTTGTCGCTCCAACAGAATAACATGGCTGCTCTCTTTCCCCTGAAAACATTTAAATCAATGTTTTTAGAGGAATGGCTTCAGAGGTGAGAAAAGACGTTTTCACTGGTGGGGACACTGAAATCCATGAATCAAAGTCTGGATGTACAAACATTGTAGCCTTTTCCATTCTCTTGCCCCATTCCTACAGGTACAACTCTTACCAATACCTCCTTACACTATTCATACTGTTGACTGTGTTCTGCTAAATTCTCCAGTACCAAAGGATGGATGGATGGATGGATGGATGGATGGATGGATGGATAGATAGATAGATAGAAAGATAGATAGATAGACAGACAGACAGACACAGAAAGAACCTCCTCAAAGATTGTGGTAGTTTGAACCACAATCGGGCATACCCTGGTGTGGTTTCCCCGTGCCCGCGTGGGCACGGAACGGCCCGGCAGAGGCCACTTTCGGGAGAAAGGCTCCCTGGCCCGTGGGCTCTGCGAGCACCCAAATTAAGGGGGGTGGATAAATGACAGGGTTTGATTCACCCAATTACCTGACCTGACCAACGAACCTGCTGAGCAAGCAAATGCGTTACATATTAGAGTAATCCCTCATCTCCGAATCTCAGTCTCATCCCAGAAGCAAACAGGAGCCATGATTGCCTTAGTCTAAGCCCAAAACAATGGTGTTGTCTCACCCAGTGTTTGCCCGCACTAATTAACTTCCCCCCGAGAGATTCCCAATTAACCTGAGTAAATAGGTGATGTGATTGACTGTTGGGTGACGGTTTTTTCTACCTTGCCTTCTGATCTATAAATGGTTATGCCTTTTCCTCAATAAACCACTGATCATATCCTCCTCCATGCTGCCTCGTATCGTTCTTTGATCAGTCTCCTCCGGGACCTACGGCCCTCAGCGGCCCCGATTCCTACACCTGGTGACCCCGAGCGTGATCTACTCGTGAGTAAGAGCGGTCTTCCTCAGAGTAGCGATCACACGGTCCGGTTCTGCGCTTGAACCGTGTCCGAATCATCCCAGAGGACAGCGCGGCACTCCGTCCGGCAGCCAGCCGATCGGAGGGACGGCCTGCGGTGAGGCAGTCCAAAGAGGCATCCTACAGCTTACTCCCGGCTTTCGTGGCGGCTTGCGCCAAAGGGAAACGCGCGTTCCGCTCAGGGCAGCTGTGAGCCCCTGACAGCGCAGTGGCCACCGAGGGCCCGTGGCCGCAGTCCACGCTCCGAGCTCTACCCAGAAAGCGACATCGCCAGAATCTATTGCCTGCCAAAGACGCGTCGGCTCGTCCCGAGGAGGAATCTTCCGAGGACCCAATCGCAGGTAATATGGGGACCTGTCCTCAGCGACAGCGTCCATCCGCTAGCCAAAGAACTCGTGTAGAGGAGTTCAACATCCTGGCCAGGGTATTTAATTTGCGTTTTCACAGTGGGGAGCTAGCGAGACTTTTGGTGTACCTAGGGGAACACTGCCTGCTTTACCCAGAAGTAGGTACGTTAACCCTCGAGCTCTGGGATCAGATAGGAGACTGCATTCAGCAACCCCCGAAAGCTCCAGGAGGCGTAATTCGCACATGGAGAAAGTGTAGGAAGCTCTTGGCGGAGATAGAGCCAGTCCGGGTAGAGGCCAAAGAACCCCCAAGTCTGCCAGAAGCGCCAGCCCAACCAACGGCGCCTACGGCACTCTATCCGTCACTCCAATTTAGGCAGGGTAGCGTAGGGAGCTTTCCCCCGGAGACAGCTGCAGACGTCACCGGTGGAATGCAAGGAATGAGGAGCGCAGGCGCTTCTCTGACAGTTCCAAGTTCCCGAGTTACCAAGAGTCCACTTCAGCGCACCATTGAAGAGGAGATTAGGAAGGGGGAATTGCCAGCAGAAGAACTAGCTGAGCTTAGCCAGATATGTCCCATCCGCATGGAGATGGATGCGCTTACAGGTGCACAGCAGATAGTACACTCCCCAGTCCCGTATAAGCTTCTCATGGCTATACGGAAAGCCATTTCAGAAACAGGGCTCCAAAGTCGTTTCACAAGGGGCACGCTTCAGCAAGTGTGCGAGAACACCATGTTCATTCCCCATGACTGGAAAGCCGTCATGCGGATGATGCTCAACCCTAGCCAGTACCTAATTTGGGACAGCGAGTATCGCCTGGAGGCGCAGACAAGGGCTGCCAGGATGGGAGGCGCAGTACTTCCTGACCAGTTATATGGTTCAGGTGCCTTCGAATCCATCGATGCCCAAATCAACTTGCCTCTAGCCACTCTCCAGATGTCGGCCGAGGCCGCCTTTAGGGCGTTTTTCAAAGTCCCAGCAACTGGCAAAGCGGCTAAAAATTACACCGCTATCAAGCAAGGAGCCCAAGAGCCCTATATGGACTTCATCAATCGCCTGGAGGAAGCAATTAGCAGGCAGATTGACAATGAGCAGGCCCAGCAAGAGCTCATGATGAAGTTAGCCAAGGACAATGCCAATCTAGACTGCCGTAAAATCTTGCAGTCACTAGGCAATCGTCCCGATTTGACCCTTACGGACATGATTAGAGCTTGCGCCGACGTTGGCACTGAATCCTACAAAATGGGATTGCTAGCGGCAGCGGTGCAAGGGGGTAAGAGACCCAAAGGAAAGACCCAAGGAGCATGTCACAGTTGTGGCAAGGTCGGTCACTTCGCTAGGGAGTGCCGATCCAAGGGAGGCGGGCAAAAGTCCGGCCGCCCCAAGGCTCCGAAGACCCAGTGTCCGAAATGTCAAAGAGGCTACCATTGGGCCCGAGACTGTCCGAATTCGGGAAACCGGAACGCGGGCATGTCTCTGGCCCCGGTCCAAACAGGGACTCCCCTCATTCAGAGCTCACCAGAGCTAGACTAAATCCCGGTCACACTCCAGACATTGCGAGGGCACAGGCCAGCCCCAAGGGTAGTGCAGGGCTAGACTTGACTTGTCAGGCGGACGTTACATGCGACCTGCCAGGCACGGTCTACCTGGTGGACTCCCAGTACATGAGTCCACTGCCCAAGGGCTTTATAGGTTTAGTTTTGCCCCGCAGCGTAGCTGGAGCACGCGGAATTTTCATAATTCCAGGAGTCGTTGACTCGAATTTTTCAGGCGTTCTCCAAGTTCAGCTTTGGACTCATCTGCCCCAAACAATTCACAAGGGAGACACCTTAGCGCAACTGATCATGGTTCCTTGTCACTCGCCAGCAGATAGCCAGGGAAGGCACAGTGACAGCTCCGAGTCCCGGTCAGAGGACCGCTCGAGCGCCAGTAAGGCAGTACAAGGATACCAGGTCTTAGCGACAGTGGAGACCAACATTGAGTGGAAGCAGCGCCCCGTTATTGAGGTATTTTTGAACAAAAGAGTGTTCTCAGGGTTACTCGATACCGGAGCGGATGTGAGCGTGATAAGCAGAAGCCAGTGGCCTAGGGAGTGGGCCATTGAGCCGGTCTCCGATGTGTGGGGGGTAGGCGGCGTCCAGGAAGCGTTTAGGAGCCGAGAGTGGGTGGAAGTCACAATCCCAAGGGCTGACGGCACGGCGGTAATTCGGCCGCACATTCTTGACGTGCACATCAACCTTTGGGGGCGAGACATCTTGCAGCAGTACGGTGCTACGCTTACCTTTGGGTAATGGCGTTGCCACTTAAATGGCTCACCGATACGCCGGTTTGGGTAGAACAATGGCCGGTAGTGGAAGAGAAACTAGTTGCCCTCAAGCAGCTAGTGAAAGAACAGCTAGACGCAGGACATATAGAACGGTCCACAAGTCCTTGGAATTCGCCAATTTTTGTGATTAAAAAGAAGTCGGGGAAGTGGCGACTCCTCCACGATCTCAGAGAGATCAATAAATGCATACAGCCAATGAGTCCGCTCCAATGCGGCATCCCCAATCCGAACATGATTCCCGAGGGGTGGGAGATTCTAGTCGTAGATCTCAAGGATTGCTTTTATACAATCTCCTTAGACCCCCGGGACCGGGAAAGGTTCGCCTTTACGGTGCCGGTTATGAACCACGGCGAGCCTACGCAGCGTTACGCGCGGAAATTTTTGCCACAGGGCATGCTCAATTCGCCCACCCTGTGCCAAATTTATGTTCACAACGCACTGGCAAAGTTCCGAAGCCTTTACCCTAAAGCTATAGTTTGCCATTTTATGGATGACATCTTGGTCGCAATGCCGCAACTCGGCAGCGAAATGTTTTCTGACCTCCAGGCCAGCCTGGGGGACAAAGGGTTACTCATTGCCCCAGAGAAAGTGCAGAGAACCGAGCCCTTCTCATACTTGGGCCATCGGCTTCTCCACTCTTTCGCAGCACCAGTTTTGCCTAGGATCAATTTACAGGACTCAGTCACCCTTGTAGAGTTGCAGCAAGTTTTGGGGAACATCAATTGGGCCAGACCGTATTTCCGATTGGATACGGATCTTCTAAAACCGCTCTTCTCGCTGCTAACCTTAGGTAAGCAGCCGGCAGACCGGATAAAGATTTCTCGAGACGCACGCTTGGCACTCGAGAAAGTTAACCAAGTTCTCAGCCAGAGGTGGGTAGATAGGATCACCCCAGGGCCATATGCTCCGATCTTGAATTTGTACATCGTACGGTCAGGATCCATGTTTACAGGAGCGCTCGGCGTAGATGCCGAGAAAGGGGCGAGTATCGTGGAGTGGGTGTACCTTCCGAACACCTCCTCACGAAACATCGTTCCTCCCCAAGAATTGGTCTCCGCGGTGGTTTACCGCGGACGGTTGAGAGCTAGGGACATTTCAGGGCATGATTTGGCCAAAATCGTAGTCCCATTCACCAAGGAACAAGTTCAGCAACTAATGCAGCTCGGTGACTCGCTTCCCATAGCCCTGGAAGGATTCACCGGGAGCTTGGCATACCACTTGCCAAAGGACCCCAGACTTGTCTCACTCCAAACGCAGACAATCAGCTTGTTTGAATTGCTCTCGCTGGTTCCGCTTCAGGGAGCCAGGACAGTTTTTACTGATGGTGGTCGGACATACGGTGTCTTGACCTGGCAGGAGGGCCAAGCTTGGCGCACGCTGCTAACTCTTCCACAAAAGTCCGCGCAGCGGGCAGAGTTGGCAGCGGTGAACCTCGCCTTGCGCACCTTCGCCAAAGAACGTTTAAACATCATCACTGACAGCATGTACGTTAGGAATTTGCTTCACAGTCTACCGGGAGCATACATCACTCCCGCGATAGACAAGAATTTGCTTAGCCTGTTTCTCACTGCTCAATTTCATTTGCGAAACCGCGCGGAGCCGCTCTATATCGCCCACATCCGAAGTCACCAAGACCTACCGGGTCCGATTTCCACGGGCAATAGCAGAGCGGACGCGGCGGCAAAGGAAATTCAGCAACATTCAGTCTTGGGTGTTTTTACTACTCCAATTCAGAGTCATGCCTTTTTTCACCAAAATGCCAAAGCACTTGCCAGACAGTTCAATTTGCCACTCTCTCAGGCCCAGGGCATAGTTCGCTCTTGCCAGCATTGTGCAGGGGCACCGGGGGGGCCCTCGTGGGGGGTCAACCCACGAGGGACAGAGGCCAATCAGGTGTGGCAGATGGACGTCACGCATGTTCCGCAGTTTGGCAGATGGCAGTACATGCACGTTTGCATAGACACCTTTTCTCAGTTCGTTTGGGCAACGGCGCAGAAAGGGGAGACTGCTTCCCACGTGGAGCAGCACCTCCTTTCCTGCATTGCAGCCATGGGCAAACCTCGGCACGTTAAAACCGATAACGCGCCATCCTACAGCTCCAGGCAGCTGGCCGCCTTCATGGCCACTTGGGATATTAAGCATAATTTTGGCGTTCCTTACAATCCGCAGGGGCAAGCGATTGTGGAACGGGTCAATCGGACGCTCAAGTCCTATATTGACAAACAAACAGAAAGGGGGGAGCCACCAGCCCTCCCCAAGTCACAGGCTCAGGCACAGCATTGTCTGAATAAGGTATTGTTTACTTACAATCACCTTAATGTTTTTTCGGACTGTACGCCGCAGGAGAAGCACTTCCGCCGTTCGGAAGCTCTCCCGCGACCGATGGTCCGATACCGGGTGCCACCGGACCCTTCTTGGAGGGGCCCGGCGCCGCTCATAACCTGGGGAAGAGGGTATGCTGCAGTTATGTCTTCTACAGGTGTCGTTTGGATTCCAGCTCGGTGTGTCAAGCCTTACTTGGAACCACATGGCGTGGACCCAGACCGACCAGAGTCCGATCCCGGAGATGGAGGACCTCACCCTGACCGAGAGGACCCGTCGGAGGAAACGGCAACCGACGACAGCACCCAAGATCACCTGGGGGATGGTCAAGATCCTTTGTCGTAAGGCGGAGGATACCGTCCGGCGCGAAAGGAAGGAGCCGACACCGGAGAACCTCACAGCTGCAGTTTTCACCCAGATTCATGCCAACACCCTGGCGCTCACCATCATCCTGACCCTTTCCCTGCTTTTGGGGGTAGGCGCTCAGGCCGCTTCATTGGAAGCCAACGATCTGCTGCCCGGCGGAGACCTCTCTGCCCGGATGCAGTACAACATTTGGGAGAGGTTGGCGGGTCTCGTCAACCAGTCCGATTTTTGCCTCAGGCAGGACCTTGGTTCTGCTTCGATCCTCAGCACCTGCCTCATCCCTGTGTGCCATTCTCCAGGCGCGCACCCCAGGGATGGGGATTGGCTTGTGAAGAGACTTTTCAGCCCGTACAACCCAGCGGCTTCTTCAGAGTATGCCCGTTGGGAGATGCGGCTAACCATGACCTTGCCGGCTGATGCAGCCACCCTCCACACTCCTCGGGTGGCGGTCAGCCCGAACTCTACCTGTGGACGAATGTACGGCTGCGCTTCGGCTAGTCGTACCCGGCGCCGCTGCCTCAACGTTGGCAGTGGCAATTGGACTTGCAATAACCCAGTACCACTTGGCACCATGTATGCTCATATCACCCTGCCATCTGGTTGGTTCTTCACAGGCAACCAGTACACGTGGAACTACATTCCTGCAAATGTTTCAGACTCTGTATGTTGTATCAGTCATTTGACATTGTTACTCCCGACCAAGGACATGGTCACCCCAAGCACAAATGTTACTAAAGTTTCGAATGTTTCCTCACTCATGCGGCACACTCGCACCACCCAGTTAGACAGCTCATGTGAGAGCAGCTTTAGAGTAATGAGCCCTGCCGAATATCTCTCCTTGGCAGTCAGCATCTTCGGCGTGCCAGGCTTAGCCGTCGGCAACGCGAAGAGGATTGGTCGCTTGGCTTGCGGTCTAGCAAAAGCCATCAACCATACCTCCTCCGCGATAGCGCTCCTTAATCAAGAGCAGGCAGAGCTTCGCCATGCCATTCTTGACAATCGAGCGGCTATCGACTACCTCTTATTGTTGCACCACCTGGGTTGCGAATCTTTTCATGGTATGTGTTGTTTCAACCTTACTGACAACTCCCGCAAAGTACAGAGCCAGCTCACTGATCTCCACACCATAGTCCAGGGCATCACAGAGGGTTCTGCATGGGGGGCTTGGTGGAGTTCATTGTGGAACTGGATGTGGTCATGGATCCCCTGGGGGTGGCTCCAAACGGTACTCAAGGTGGTTGTGGGGGTGATTATACTAGGCATCGCACTCTGCTGCTTTGCACAATGTATTCCCTTGCTGATCTCAAGGTGCCGCCCCAGAAGGAAACCCCGTGACGTCATTCCCGCTCATCAGCTGGTCCCGCTCCTACGCAGGGTCGCCGGTCAGGCTCTTAAAAGAAATTAAAAGGGGAGATGTGGTTTCCCCGTGCCCCCGTGGGCACGGAACGGCCCGGCAGAGGCCACTTTCGGGAGAAAGGCTCCCTGGCCCGTGGGCTCTGCGAGCACCCAAATTAAGGGGGGTGGATAAATGATAGGGTTTGATTCACCCAATTACCTGACCTGACCAACGAACCTGCTGAGCAAGCAAATGCGTTACATATTAGAGTAATCCCTCATCTCCGAATCTCAGTCTCATCCCAGAAGCAAACAGGAGCCATGATTGCCTTAGTCTAAGCCCAAAACAATGGTGTTGTCTCACCCAGTGTTTGCCCGCACTAATTAACTCCCCCCCCGAGAGATTCCCAATTAACCTGAGTAAATAGGTGATGTGATTGACTGTTGGGTGACGGTTTTTTCTACCTTGCCTTCTGATCTATAAATGGTTATGCCTTTTCCTCAATAAACCACTGATCATATCCTCCTCCATGCTGCCTCGTATCGTTCTTTGATCAGTCTCCTCCGGGACCTACGGCCCTCAGCGGCCCCGATTCCTACACCCTGGTAACGGCAACCTTGTGTTGTCAACTAATCTTTCACACACTGGGCAAGGCAAAAAGAACTGCAGAATGAACTCACCAAAAGGTGCCTTCATTTTTGCAGTTTCATGTCTGGCCTAGACATATAAGACAGACAGACAGAATGGCACAACTTTCAGCATGGGAAAATTATTTTTTTGAACTATCAGTTTCAGAATCTCCCAGCCACCATGTCCAGAGGAATTAAATCCAGATGAAAGTATGAAGCTCCCTTACACCAACTTGAACCATTGGTTCCTCTAGTTTAGCAACAGCTTTGAGAAACTTCATCTAAAAATGTGTTCCTGACACAGTCTACCTGAAAAGGTTGGGTTCTAAATGCAGCAGATACTGTACATAAAGCATGCACTCAACCACTGATTTAGAATAGATCAGAATAATACTGTACACATTGCTCTTGTAACATTTTGATTTCTTTGTACCCTTACGTGTTCTGGAAGGAATGAGTTTGAGAGTTATATTTTTTCATGACAAAACAAGGTTTGTTTAACAACATGCACAAAACAAATGATGGGGGCTTTCTTCCCGTGCTTTTCAAACTACAGCAACTTTCCCTAAGTGCAATGCAAAGCTCAAGAAACAAGCATAATGCATAATTAATTTAAAAGCATACAATATAATCTAGGTCTCACTCCCGCCACCAGTAAAAATTACTTGCTTGAAAGAAATAAGATGACCTATAAAATAATATGAATTATTCTGAAGGCAGGAAAATGGCAAATCATTAAGGAAAATTATATCCTTATGGAAACTCATTGTTCAATAATGGATTTGGTTTTAATTCAGCCTGCAAGCTATTGTTCAACACTATCGTTCATGCTGAGATTATAAACTACTAATTTAATACACTCTACAGTGAGACTCAGTAGATCCAAATTCAAACCTCTCTGAGCTAGGAAACCCATTGAGAGGTACAAGGTCACCCACAAATCCTCAGGCTGACCCTCAGAGCAATTTTGGATTTGCATATTTCTGTAGCAGCCATACAAACTGGGAGATTCTAGGAGCTGGAATCCAAAGAAGTCAGGTTTTAAATATGTAGTTAGCCTACCATGCAGAGTTGTTGTAGGATAGAATGTGCAGGGGAGGAGGGGACAAGAGAAGAACCAAATATTCCACCTTGAGCTCAATGGAGGAAAGATAGGATATAAATGTAATAAGCAAACACTTTGAGATTCAGTGTGGTGGGGTGGACAAATTGCTGGATTAGGACTCCAGAGACCGGCATTCAAATCCCCATTCAGCCATAGAAACCTGGCCAAGGGAAGACACGTAATGGTAAACTTGAACATTTCACGTATCTTGAACACACTATTAGGATTGCCATAAATTGCAAGTCATTTGCGGGTACATATTTAATAATAATTATGTGTTGTCAAGTCAACTCCAATTTAGGGCTACCCTTTCCAGGGTTTTCTACATATAGAGTGCTCGGAAGCAGTTTACCATTCCCTTCTGTCTTTGGGGGGAGGGCACCCCGGGACTGTACAGTTTGCTCATGGCTACACAGGCTGACTCTTCTCCCAGGAGGCACACTGGGGAATTGAACAGCATACCTCTGGCTCCACAGGAAACTCATTACAAAAAGTATCTATCTCTCAATCTTGCATCTATTTCTATTCAACAAGACGACGCTATACCATTAATTTAAATAACAGAGTTACCAGTTGTAAAAAATAAATAAATCCACATGCCATTCTGAATATCTGTACCTGATGTGTCTAAATTTATGCCATGAAGTCTCACTCCCATGTCTGATGAAGTGGACCTGATCCACAAAAGCTAACATTAAAATCCAGCAGTTAGTCTTTAAAGTGCCACAACATTTTGCTTTTAACTCTCTTATATGCTTGAAACACAGACGAACATGGCTACTATTCAGAAAAAGAATTGCAAAAAGTAAGTGAATTAGACTAAATAATTAGTAAGGCCATAGTAAATCAGATAATGCTCTTGATACTGGGCCAGCCTCTGCAGTTTGACTCACTTTCCAGGGGGTCATCAATATCTTCTTCAATTTGCTTGAGGGTTCCATCTTTCATGAGCTTTTCAGTGAAGACTTTGGACGGAACCAGTTCTCTCATGATCTCGCCATCATCGGAAGATTTTGCCAGCCACCTCTCGCACAGAAATGTGGTTTTCTCAGAACCCTAACATGAAAGCAGAAAATAAATAAATAAAATGAGCAAGCTATAGTGTACTAGAATGGGGAAAAACAAACAGTGGGTAGATCATCCGAAAATTCAGTAATACCTACCTTCTCCTTCCTGCAATCACTAATTAGGAGCCCTGGAGATGCAGTGGTTAAACTATTGTACTGCAACCAAAAGATTGTGAGTTTGATCCTGACCAGGGATCAGTTTTCCATCCTTCTGAGGTCGATAAAATGAGTACCCGGTATGTTGGGGGCAAAATACACATTAACTTGTGAACTGCCCAGACGGACAGGTCTCTGCATTTTGATTTTGAAACGTAGGAGGAAACAAACCAACTTTGGCTCTTGTGTCAAATAAACTTTTTGGGCAACCCTTAGGGAAGTTACTTTTTAAGACTATGATTCCCAGAAGTCTATCAGATGTGGAGTTCTGAGATCCATATTCCAAAAAGGTAACTTTTCTTACTTGGGTCATTGAGTTTTCCCTGGCTCTTTGCACCTTTCGAAACATGTGCATTTAAAAGCAAAGGGAGATTTTACCTGTTGTGTTCTAATGGTTTTTCCTTCCACATGGATTACAATGTATCTGAGCCAATGTAGCCTTGCCTATAGCAACAATGTAACCTTCAGCTGTATCATATAAACCCTGTAATAGGACGCGAGCTAATGACCACCAGCTGGCAGCAGCGAGCGTCCAAGCTCTCTTGGTCCGAACTCATCGAAGGCAACAGCGCGGGAAGCTTTCCCGCCACCACCTACACCTGGACAAGAAGGGCGTGACCCACAATGACGTCACGCAGACAGTAGCCAATGGGCTACCATGGCACCACGTTCAAATGTATTCCTACTGTATATAAAGAGCTATTGATCCGCCATTACCTCATGTTCCCTCTGTCCACGATGCAATAAACCTGAGTTAACCCAGCCCGAGGCTGTGTCCTGTGTCTTAGTTTCATACACTAAATTGGCGACGAGGATGGGATCAATGGATTCCCAAGGAGCAGCCAGGGCACAGAGCGGGTTCAACATCACCAAACCGCAAGACTGGGAGCTACTTGAGATGGACTTCCATGCGGCGCTGGTGGAGCTTAAAGTCAAGGAAGACGATGAGGAGAGGAAGAGGGCCATCCTCACCCGCATGCTTGGAACGGAAACCAAGCGGACGCTGGTGGGCATCATCGCTCCAAAGAAGGTGAGCGAATTTAAGGCGGACGACATCATGAAGCTGCTACGGGAGCGCTTCCAACCCGCGAGGGCGATGTTTCCCGCTCGGAGCGCGTTTTGGAGGCGAGTCCAAGCGCCGGACGAGTCGGTCGAGGCATTCGTGGCCGCCATGAGGGTAGCCGCTGCCCCCTGTAAATGGGGCAGCATCCTAGAAATTGCCCTCAGGGACGGCGTGCTGTGTGGCCTGAAAGACAAGGAGGTGCAGCGCAGCTTGATGAATAAGGAGCCGCCACCCACGCTGGCAGAGGTCGTCGAGGCCGCAGAAGCCGCAGAGTCCACGAATGCTGGAGTGGACGAGATGCACCAGTGGCGTGAGTGGCGTCCCAGAGCCGGCAAGGCGGAAAGGTCGGTGCACGCAACTCAACGGGCCTCAAAGTCGTCCTCAGAGAGCAGCGACGGCGAGGAGGTCCAGAAGGTCCGAAAAGGGGGGCGCCGCTGCGATGGTTGCGGAGCGGCCCACGAGCGTGCGAGGTGCCCGTTTAGAAAGGCCGAATGCTACACCTGCGGCCGTCGGGGGCACATCGCCAAGGCATGCAGAAAACGGAAGGAGGGCCGGAGGCAGTCACCAGACCGTTCGACCAGGCCGGACCGTTCAGCGAGGCCCAAAGATGGCGTCCAGACCACGAGGAAGCAGGACGGCGTGGGCCGCGTCTCGGACAGCAGCGAGGACGACGTCCCAGTGCTCAGTGTGTCCGCGGAACAGTCCCATTATTTCGTTGAGGTACTAGTACAAGGGGCCCCCATCAGGATGGAAATTGACTCGGGGTCCTCCTATTCCATAATTCCCCAGAAAGAGTTTTTAAAAATCGACCCCCACGTGCGGCCCAAACTTAAAACTTTGAGGTCCACGCTACGAGATGTACAGGGGAACAGCATTCCGGTGTTGGGGGTCGGGAAATTTCGGGTTGAGTTTAAGAGACACTCTGCGGAGCTGCCCTTAGTTGTCCTCAAGGGGGGGAGTTGTAGCCTCCTAGGGACACAGTGGTTCCAGCCTCTAGGCCTGTTTATAGGGGGAGTACATGCAGTGGGGGTGGACCCAATACAAGCGGTGTGCGATGCGCATCCCGCCGTTTTTGAAAAAGGACTCGGAAAATTTAAGGGACCCCCTGTAGCCTTCGACCTAGATCCGGAGGTCCGCCCGATAAGACTCAAACCGCGCAGAGTGCCTTTCGCACTAAAGGACAAAATAGAGGCGGAACTGGACAAATTGGTGGGCCAGGGGATTCTTATTCCTGTTGATTCCGCGGAGTGGGAAACTCCAATTGTAACAGCTCTGAAGGCTAACGGGGAGGTGCGCATTTGCGCTGATTATAAGTGTACGATTAACAAGGCGATCCGCCCTAATGCTTATCCGGTGCCGGTGGTCAGCCACCTCTTGGCTAGGCTAAATGGGGGAAAGTGTTTCGCTAAGCTCGACCTGGCACAAGCCTATCAGCAGCTTCCCGTAACACCCGCCACGGCCGCGGCACAAACGATAGTCACACATAAAGGAGCGTTCCAAGTGTCGCGTTTACAGTTCGGCGTGAACTCGGCACCCGGCCTTTTTCAGTCGCTTGTGGAACGCCTCCTGAAGGGGCTGGAGGGGGTGTTACCTTATTTTGATGACGTATTAATAACAGGGGGGAGTGAGGCCGAACTGGCACGGAGATTGGACAAAGTACTAACTGTGTTCGAGAAAGCGGGGCTGAGACTGAGGAAGGACAAATGTGTTTTTTTCGAAACCGAGGTCGAGTTCTTAGGGTTCAGGATCACACCCGAGGGTATCAAGCCATCCAAATCCAAAGTAGTAGCCATCAAAAAGGCCCCTCGCCCCACATCCAAAACCGAGCTACAGTCATTCCTGGGGCTCCTCAATTTTTACCATACATTCCTTCCGCGGAAGGCGTCCGTGGCCGAACCGCTTCATCGGTTGCTTAAAAAAGAGGAGACTTGGGTGTGGGGTGACGAGCACGAGAGGGCGTTCAAAGAATTAAAGCAACTCTTGACCTCTGACGCAATTCTAACGCATTTCGACCCCAAACGGCCGGTGGTCCTAGTCTGTGATGCGTCACCGGTGGGGGTGGGGGCGGTACTTTGCCACGTGTTGGGTGACGGAAGGGAAGCCCCGGTTGCATTTTATTCAAGGTCCCTGTCCCAGGCAGAGCGAAATTACGCACAAACCGACAGGGAGGCATTGGCAATTGTAGCGGGGACCAAAAAGTTTCACGATTTTTTGTATGGCCGCCCGTTCAAAATCGTGACGGATCACAAGCCACTGTTAGGGATTTTCACGGCAAGCAAACCCCCCCGGCTAGCGAGCGTCCTATTACAGGGTTTATATGATACAGCTGAAGGTTACATTGTTGCTATAGGCAAGGCTACATTGGCTCAGATACATTGTAATCCATGTGGAAGGAAAAACCATTAGAACACAACATCCCTCCCCCCTAGGACGAGACAATGTCTCGAGCCCACCTTCAACACACTCCCCCCCCCTTAGGAGACAAAGTCCCTCAGCCAAGATGGCTTATTTCGAACACGTTGGGGTCTCGATGCGGGCTGCCTTTCCCCGGGTTTGCTACCTTCTCTTTGTCCCCTGGTTTCCTGCCCTGTAATTGGAGAGGGAGACTTGTTAGTGACTAGCCGCGGCTCCGCGGCGTTGTTGGGAGGTGTGCTCTTTCTCGGGGAAGAACCGGGGGCACTGGGGGCTAACGAAAAACCCCTCTTCTCGCTTGGAAGGGTGGGGGAACACTCCTGAAAACCCCCCCGGCTCGCAAAACCAAAATCAAAATTACATTCGGGGGACGCGGCGGCGGCCGCACATTACCTCACATTGAATTTAACAGCATTGTCTGTTTGCCCTCTACCTCATCCTCCACTGAAGGCTCTCTAGATATGGTCATTTCTCCAGCATCCAATAATCTCCAGCTCTATAAGCAGATCCTACAAAATTAGAGATAGCTCATGACTAGAAGACAACGTTCCTTAAGTGCTGGAAATGTCAGACTATCACACTGGAGCTTTTTGGACCTCCCCATAGTTTGTGGGATTAGGCTATTTTGTTTTGTAATTGGACTTTGATCCTAAACACGGGGTTTATTTTTCAGCTCTGGTTGCTCAGCCATAAAGGGCTGCCTGAATCATTCTCTGGACTCAAGCATCAGCTACTTTCACTTTCTATCAGCACTATAAAAATATTGTAGGAAACATCATGTAATGATAACGTGTAAATATTATGTAAATACAATGCGTGAAGGAGAAGCTTATGTGCAAATAAATATCATGTGTGTGAAGCTTCTACACTTGTCAGGAGAAGCAATGCTGTGAAATAGTCTAAGAATTTTCCTTTGTTTTATCTCTGTGTGGTCGGGGTGGGTGGTGGGTGGGACGACACCCATATTATGATAAAATGTTCTAATGTACCCCTCCAATGCTTGGCACAAAAGCTGAAACATAGTTATGAGAGCCGATTGTCACACCTCGGCTTAGCTTTAGCCCTCTGTAGTGAATTCAGCTTGGCCTGCCCAAATGCTTTCAATCGAATCTGACCCAATTTTTATCCTCTCGTAGCATGGAGACAGACGCGTGATGCTTCTTAATGGTTTAATCAGGTAGCATGGCGTTTAGAGGCTTCTGGAGTCTTTTACTATCCTGTGGCACTCTCGGCTTTCCACTGCCTCCCCTTCCTTCGCTCTCTACTGTTTAAACACCGTCTTCTACTACTTCAAGGCTTTCTCATTCATCACAGTTTGCCCAGGACTGGTTTTACTGTTACGATGAGTTTACTCAGGGATGGAAAGCTTAACTCGCTCTCCAGGCAGAGGAGGACAACTGCTGCCTGCTGGGAGCTATCCAGAGTGCTGACTTACAGTCATATCTGACTCTAAGGTTCAGTGCTCATCTCTGTTTATAGCCAAATCGCCAGCGCTGCCTGCGTCTGCAGACGTTTCCGTGGACATGTAATATCTATTTTTATCTACTTGAAATTTCTTGCTTTTGAACTGCTAGGTGGCAGAAACGGGAGCTCACTCTGTCATGCAGCACTTGGGTCTCATACTGCTGGCCTGCCCATCTTCAGTTGTCAAGCTCAGAGTCTTAACCACTAAGCCTCCACAGTCACTACCCCAGAGAGACCTGTAGTTAAAAATATGGCTCCCGGTTCCCACCACCACCACTCCTTGGCACATTCTTTTCTAGCTATAGGTGTAAAACTTCACTTGCACACAGGTAAAAACAAAGGCGTCTAGTCATGCCTGCCACATGACCACAGAAGCTTCTGCAGAAGCAGACATTGGCTCTGGCTGTAAATGGAGAAGAGCACCTCACCCTAGAGTCAGATACGACTGGCTTTCGAGCAAGGGTGACCTTTACCTTTACTAAGAACAAAGAGGGCCACAGTGGCTTAGTGGTTAAGATGCTGAGCTTGACAACCAGAAGCTCGGAAGCTCAGCAGTATGAGACCTGAGTGTTGCACAACGGAGTGAGCTCCCGTCATCTGTCCCAGCTCCTGCCAAACTAGCAGTTCAAAAGCAAGAAACTGCAAGTAGATAAACAGGTACTGCTTTGACGGGAAAGGTAATGGTGTGCTGTGCACTCTGGCATCTAGTCATGCCTGCCACATGACCACTGAAATGTCTGCAGATGCAGACAGGCGCTTGCTCTTTGGCTGTAAATGGAAATGAACCCTGTCCCCTAGAGATGGTCTGTTCTCACACTGCCTCTGCTTGTCTGCATTTTAGACTAGAGGTGCCCAAACCTTTTGGGCTACAGGGCAGGTCACATGGTTCAGGAAGATAGTCACTATGACCCGGGGCCCAGATCTGGCCCCCAACACCAATTCATCTGGCTGACGGAGCCCTCGTCGCTCCCGGGAGTGGAAGTAAAACACGCCTGTACGGATGCATTTTACTTCCGTTCCTGGGAGCGATGAGGGCTCCATGGGCCTAATAAATTGGTGTCGGTGGCCAGATCTGGCCCCCGGGGCGTAGTTTGGGCACCCCTATTTTAGACGCTCTTTCCATCCCATAGACATATTACAGAGGAAGCTGGGAGGCATCTCAGGAGAAGCCCGGCAAACAGGAGAACAATCTGGCAGCTGGAGAGACCCAAGCGGCTTAGACAGCAGCCGAAGGCCACTTGCTTCCCCACCCCCACCCCACCTGACATGCAAAGGGAAGCCTTCTTTGTTCCTCAATTTGGCTTCCTTCCCAACCCAGGAGAGGCCGTGCGACGGCTGTCACTGCTGCTGCCAGAAAACCAAATAATACGAGAAGCTCGTGGTGCATAAAGAGCACTGCCAGCTCAAGCTCATTAGTTTCAGAGAGGGAGCAGATGCAGCAGTTTCCCCAGCATCCCTTGGTTCTGCCACCTGCCCCTTCCCATTCCCAGGGCAGGACGCGGCTTCCAATTTGAAGATTTGATCATTTCAATATCAGACAAAGTCCTGTTTGGCTTGAGAGCTTGGTTTTTACAAGGGATTTGCAGCGGAGAATTGGCAGGCAGAAAGGCCTCTTCAATGCTGATGCCCAAGTCTGCTGTAATAGCTCATAGGGAGCCTGATTTAAAGGAGCCACAGTGACTGAGTGGTTAAGGCACTGAACTTGACAACCAGAAGGTAGGTCAGCAGTTCGAGATCCGAGTGCTGCATGTCCGTCGTCCATCCCAGCTGCTGCCAACCTAGCAGTTCAAAAATCAAGAAATTGCAAGTAGATAAACAGGTGCCACTTCAGTGAGAAAGGTAACAGTGTTCCTTACATTCCAGTGTCTAGTCATGCCAGCCATATGCCCATGGAAATGGAGCTGAGCTCTGGCTATAGCTTGTTTGGGCTTTGGAAGGCGAGATGCCTGGAAGGTTGCAAAGGGCAGAGTTTGACCCTGGACTTCCACACCAGTTTTCTGAGGGAGGTCAGGCGGAGCCCACAGTTAACTAATGAATTTAAGGTCTATTGAGCATGAGACCAGGAACACTGGGGTCTCAGTTCAGCACTCTAACCCATGGATAGAGAAGCTCTGGAAGTCCAGGGTCAAATCCTGCCCTTTGGAACCTTCCAGGCACCTCACCTTCCAAAGCAGATGAAAGGCCACTGCATTATATTCTCAGGACAGTCAGCATGGCCGATCCTTGCCCGGGCGGCTTACACATAAAACAAATAAAATTTTTCACAAAAACATTGAAAAGCATTAAAAATTAATTTGTTTAAAATTAAAAAAATTAAAATACCCTCCAATGACGCATCACAAGATTACAGAAGCTGATAGCCTGGGCAATACTTAAACAAGCCAGCCCGGGGTGGCTATCTCCCCAGCTGCCCCACACACCCGCTGCGCAAGCCAAGTCTTAATGCTCTTGCAAAAGGATAAAAGCTCCGCCTGGAGATGAAGTTCAATTGGCAGGAGGTTCCACAGGGCCGGAGCAGACACAGAGAAGGCCCTCCTTCTCGTGCTAGAGAGGCGAGCCTTTCTAGCAGATGGAACGATCAGAGAGCCCCTCCGGTCTGCTCTAGTGGGACAGGCAGATGTCCTTGGGGTGATGCGGTCTCTTAGGTACCCTAGTCCACTACCATGATGATCACCAATATTTGGATTCAGATAGGGTACTTGAAGGAGGAGGAGGAGATGACTTGACAGCACAGAATAACACCAATTGTCTTTTCTGAGCCAGCATGAGCAATAGCTGTGGCAGTTTTTCTGGGAACTGATAGTCCCCAAAACAAAGCAAAACCCCTAACATTTGCAATCTCTGCTTATGTGACACTTGGGGGGAGGTGAAGGGCGAGAAATACTGTAGTGTCTTGCCTTAAAGCAATCAATATTGTTTTTTGGCTCCCATGAAATTCAAAATAGGGACGTAACTATCTTAGCTCCGAATCAGTCTCCCGTTCTCCCTTCTGATTTCCTGCTGCAAAAAAAGTTATTTCATTGGACTGAAGTGAGATAGCAAAAAGTCCAGTAACTTACCTTCCCGTTGGGCAAAAGCCTCCGTATCTCCACTCGGTCAAGATGCCAGCCGGAATAAATCCCTGAACCATCGTGCCCGATGCGAATCTTTTCGAGTATGTCTCCAACATCCTCGAGCTGGAAAGATTTAGGAGAATGTTACAGAAGCAGCCAAAGCTTTGTAAACTGCGGTGGTTTACAGCTGACATCAATTCTCATTTGTTGTTTTAGTTTGTACCTTCTTTTTTTCCTAATAGGATAAGACGGCAGCAAACAAGCTGTAAAGGTAAAGGTAAAGGTTTCCCTTGCTCGAAAGCCAGTCGTATCCGACTCTAGGGTGCAGTGCTCATCTCTGTTTCTAAGCCGAAGAGCCAGCGTTGTCTGCTTCTGCAGACATTTCCGTGGTCATGTGGCAGGCATGACTAGACGCCGGAGCGCACGGAACGCTGTTACCTTCCCACCGAAGTGGTCCCTATTTATCTACTTGCAATTTCTTGCTTTCGAACTGCTAGGTTGGCAGGAGCTGGGATGAAGACGGGAGCTCATTTCCGTCCTGCAGTACTCGGGAATCGAACAAGCTGATCCTGTCTTAAAACGCAGTCACCTTAAAAATGTGTGAGATCGGGCGCAACCTCTGCGTTTAGCACATTCCAGCTTACCTAGAGACCCTGCTGAAGTCACAGAAGCTTCTGGATAAGCAAAAGGCCCCATTCATTAACGGTAGAGATGGAAAATGTGTGGGAGAATACAAACATTGGACTCAAACAATTGCAGGAAAGAAATGATACCTCTTTCAGGTCACTTTAAAATTCCAAAACTTAGCACGCTTTCGTAGTTCATGACAACTTCTCCAGGCTAGCATGGCATGGAGTATGTAGTCCAGCCAGGCTTATTCTTAGGTGTAAATGGGGAAACAGCAAGAACAAACAGGAGCTTACATCTTTTTTCAATTTAGAAGCAGAAAACCAGGATTTGCATATTTCCCTCCCCAAAAATGGTCTGGTCACTCTACATGTGGCCAAGGGGAAATATTAGAAACATCCGTTCTGAACTGTACTACTTTATGCAACAACAGAGTGGAGAAAGTATGGCCTCTGGATATTGTTGAACTGCACCTCTGATTAGCCCAAGTGTACATAGCCAATGGTGAGAAATGCTGGAATTCACACTCCAAAAATACCTTAAGCCAAGGACATACTGTAGATATTGCTTTAATTGCAGCTGGTGATTCTCCTGTCTGGGTTAACAATCTGAAGGTAAAAGGTCTCCCTTGCTTGAAAGCTAGTCGTATCCGACTCCAGGGTTTGGTGCTCTTCTCCAATTATAACTAAAGAGCCAGTGCTGTCTGCATTTGCAGACATTTCCGTGGATATGTGGCAGGCATGGCTAGACACACGGAATGCTGTTACTTTCCCACCAAAGTGGTACCTGTTTATCTACTTGCAATATCTTCCTTTCAAACTGCTCAGTTGGCAGGAGCTCGGATAGCACTCGGGTCTCGAACTGCTGACCTACTGACCTTCCAGTCATCAAGTTCAGTGTCTTAACCACCACAGTTCTTTAACAGTCAGAAGACTAAGCTAAAGTCTGTTTCCTCTCTGTATGGATGTGTAAGAACTTTTTAGAAGTGCCAGAACAAGAACCTTGTATTTCCCTCAACACCTGAAAGGGAGAGGAGAGAAGGAGGAGAAGGAGAAAAAGAAATGTGGAAATTCACATTGAAAATATAACAGTTAGTCTTTAAAGTGCTACAGCATTTCTGTTTTGTTTTGTTTATTCTCTGATATGGCTGAAACATAGACTAACATGGCTGCTATTCCAAAAAATGTTATTCAGAAACATTACCAAGTGCTATTTCTTAAACAACAGCTAGCAAAGCATGGGCAGACACTGCGGTAGCCATACCTGTCAAGTTTTGGATTTGGAAATAAGGGAAATTTCCTGGAAAATAAGGGATACTTGACAGCTATGCTTATCCTGTGCTGCCCTCCAATGGCAGCAATAGGGCATTGCAGTCTAATTAATAAGGGATGGTGGTGGGAAAGAGGGTAAAATAAGGGGTTTTCCCGGCCAATAAGGGATACTTGACAGCTATGAGTAGCAGTGATACAACATTTGATCCAAGAAATTGAAAAGCTGTTATTGTTACAGAGTCGAGTAACTGGATGTCCTTTTCAAATACTCTGCAGTATTGAAAGAGTTATAACAATGTATATATAGCTAAAGTATATAAACAACCATGTCCTTTTGTCATTGTGGGTGTAATCCTACCACAACTTCTATCATTCTACAGGACTGAACTTTTGACATGTTTATTTCATTTCATTTCAGTTCTTTTTGGTTTCTGTTTTTCAGTACATGATTATGTGTATGTTATCAGTTTGCAGTTTAAATTTGTTTCCCATAATATATATACTGTACTAAGTCATAAGATTTTTTTCCAAGGGAAAAAAATGTTATCTGTGCTTTAGCTTTGATGAAAAACTACCTCTGGTTGTCATTACTGGACATTCACTGGTGATAAAATGCAATTGGTAAGAGGATTAGTTTGCAAGGGTGGGAGGGCTGGGTGAAAAACCCACCTTGGACTATGATGGGTAGAATAATCCTCTGCAGGTGAACCAAAGATGTTCTCTGGCCTGTAAATCTCTACTCTCTGCCTCATTCTTCGGCATGCAGACTTGCGCAGTATTAAGGGAACAGACCTCCTTTCTGTTACACCTGCAACAGCACGGAAATCTGTGTTCCTTGTCCATTTTTTAAATGGCCCAGAGGCAGCCTGAGATATTTGAATTCTGACTCTAAAATACTGGGATCCACGAGGGTGTTATAGTGTTCAACTACGAGTTGTAAGATCCGGTTCAAGTCCTCATGGAGCTTTGATACCCACTGGGTCACTGAGACTGAGTCATTTTCACTCTAACCAACCAAGATGGCTGTTGTGAAGAGACTAGGAGCACACTGGAGGCACAAGAGCATTATAATGTCTTGGTGTTCGTCTTCTTCTACCCCTTTGAATGTTGAGAGAGATACATGGTTCTTTTTTTTGGGGGGGGCACTTCTAGCGGCCTCCACTGGCGTTATCTGGTGTTCTTGTAATATTTCTTTGATGTCATATCTCCACCTTCCTCTGGGCCTGACTCATGCTCTTTCTCATTCTCCTCTTTTCCACATAAGCCTTGTATGGTATAGAATTCCAAGACATTCTCACCAAATGAGCAAACCACTTTATTTGTTGTCTCTGTATGTTATCTAAGATCAGTTCTATTCCAACTCTTTCCCTTATAACCTCATTCCTGATTTTATCCCTGTGAGTCACTCCAGCAGCTTTCCTCAGGCATCTCATATGACCAACTTTTCCTTATGTTTTGTTTTAAGTGTCTATCCCTGTCACTGCTAACGTAAAGTAGGACTGAATATGCTTTGTATAAGGCATTTCTTTCTGCTGGTCGATATTACCTTGTGTTGTAAGAACAGAGCTAACTGTCCCAATATTTGGTTGGCCTTACTTCACTGTATGTTAATCTCTTTGTCCATTAATATATTTAATATACAGTACTGTGATAATATAACTGACAAAATAATAAAGGTAAAGGTTTCCTTTGCTCGAAAGCCAGTCATATCCAACTCTAGGGTTCAGTGCTCATCTCTCTTTCAAAGCCGAAGAGCCAGCTCTGTCTGCTTCTGCAGACGTTTCCGTGGTCATGTGGCAGGCATGACTAGATAGACACCGGAGCACACAGAACGCTGTTTACCTTCCCACCGAAGTGGTCCCTGTTTATCTACTTGCAATTTCTTGCTTTCAAACTGCTAGATTGGCAGGAGCTGGGACAAAGACGGTAGCTCATTCCGTCCTGCAGTACTCAGGAATCGAACACCCCTATTTATCTACTTGCAATTTCTACTTGCTGATCATTCAGTCATCAATAATAAATTCCCAACAGCCTCCTTGTAGCCAGCATAGCCAGCGATCAGTAGAAGCTTTAGCCCAACAACTTCTGAAGATGATGTCTGAGAGGATGTTATCAATTTCCTATTGCAGGTGGAAGTGGGAAAAACTGAAATATTCATCTGGAAACATTTGGAAGGCTAATATTTATCCCTCCTCCTTTTGCCCAGTTCCAAATAACCTTCGTTTCTTGTAAGGAAGATCCACGTGGCCTTAAAAGAGAAGCATGACATAAACCAGATGACGCGAAGTGTATTTACTGCATCACTTTCCACATTGCCAGCAAATCACTTAGAAGTGTAGCTGATAACGTGTTCCTTAAGTGTTTTTTAGGTTACCGTCTGTAGAATACAAAGCAGATCTGGCAGTGAAACTACTAAAAACAGAACCTAAAAGAGAGACAACAGAGATTCACAAATCTAAGTAATCAGAAATTTCAAGACTGTATTCAAGGTCTTTTACAGATTTCCGCAGGAGGTGACAGGGGAAAATGTTTGTGCCCACTATCAATCTGTTTTCACCGAGGTGTGTGGTGGGGAGAGAAATGTGCTGGCGTAGAAGAAAGAGAAAATAAAACTTAGTTTTCTGTCAGCCGAAAAGAGATGGCAAAGCACTCAAGGCCATGCTAGAATAAGAGAAGAAAATAAATAAATGCCATTAATCTTTTTTTTTAAAAATGTCTAGATAAAGGAACAGTCAGCATAAGTGCATCATTTTTGTTGTTTTTATTTTATTTTAATACTGACGCAAAACTGGAATAGACTACTCATAATTTAGAGGACACAATAAAATATACAAAGATATTATAAATAACTTCACGCTTACTGTTAAGTGGAAATTAATTAATCACAGTTTTTGATGGCCACTTGCAGGCAATTGTCAAAGTCAGAGGGTCAAACTCATTTAATTGTATTTGTAAAACTTTATATTGGTGTTTCTTGAGAATGGGTCAAGGGGTGCTATCATTGCCTTCTATGCCCCCCTAATGTTAGCTGCCCCATTTGTTCATGATGTCATAACTTATTGTGCAAAAAATTAATTAATTAAAATCTGATATCTTTATGAATTGTACTGCAGTGTTTCTGATGGAACAAAGAAAGAAAAAAGTTCAACCAAAATAATGCTGGAGCACACAGAACACTGTTACCTTTCCCACCCAAGCGGCACCTATTTATCTGCTTGCAATTTCTTGCTTTCAAACTGCTAGGTTGGCAGGAGCTTGGACAGACGATGGGAGCTCACTCTGTTGTGCAGCACTTGGGTCTCGAACTGATGACCAGTCAATTTCAGTCTATTAACTACTAAGCCACAATACGTAGTCCCTTCTCTATAGTCTTTACTCTCTCTCAAAAAAGCCAGATCACTTGGAAAACTTGAATTTCAGCTGTGAATAGGTTACATCAATATATGACCATTGCCCGCCTGATCGGGGGGGAAGAGGCAGCAGCTGTGGAGGGCTGGTGGCCAATAAGAACTGTGCTGCCGCTGCTTCCACTCTTGGACTGCCCATTGCCCGCCCAACCAGAGGGGAAGAGGCAGCAGCTGCAGAGGGCTGGTGGCCAATAAGAACTGCGCCACTGCCACCGCCACTCCTGGACCGTCCATTGCCTGCCTGACCGGAGGAGAAGAGGCAGCAGCTGTGGAGGGCTGGCGGCCAATAAGAACTGCGCTGCCGTCGCCGCCACTCCTGGACCGTCCATTGCCTGCCTGACTGGAGGGGAAGAGGCAGTAGCTGCAGAGGGCTGGCGGCCAATAAGAACTGCACTGCCACCACTGCTACTGGACCATCCATTGCCCGCCCAACAGGAGGGGAAGAGGCAGCAGCTGTGGAGGGCTGGTGGCCAATAAGAACTGCGCCACTGCCACTGCCACTCCTGGACCGTCCATTGCCTGCCTGACTGGAGGGGAAGAGGCAGCAGCTATGGAGGGCTGGTGGCCAATAAGAACTGCGCCACTGCCACTGCCACTCCTGGACCGTCCATTGCCTGCCTGACCGGAGGGGAAGAGGCAGCAGCTGTGGAGGGCTGGTGGCCAATAAGAACTGCGCCACTGCCACTGCCACTGCCACTCCTGGACCGTCCATTGCCTGCCTGACTGGAGGGGAAGAGGCAGCAGCTATGGAGGGCTGGTGGCCAATAAGAACTGCGCCACTGCCACTGCCACTCCTGGACCGTCCATTGCCTGCCTGACCGGAGGGGAAGAGGCAGCAGCTGTGGAGGGCTGGTGGCCAATAAGAACTGCGCCACTGCCACTGCCACTCCTGGACCGTCCATTGCCTGCCTGACCGGAGGGGAAGAGGCAGTGGCTGTGGAGGGCTGGTGGCCAATAAGAACTGTGCCACTGCCACTGCCACTCCTGGACCGTCCATTGCCTGCCTGACTGGAGGGGAAGAGGCAGCAGCTGCGGAGGGCTGGTGGCCAATAAGAACTGCGCCACTGCCACTGCCACTCCTAGACCGTCCATTGCCTGCCTGACCGGAGGGGAAGAGGCAGCAGCTGTGGAGGGCTGGTGGCCAATAAGAACTGCGCCACTGCCACTGCCACTCCTGGACCGTCCATTGCCTGCCTGACCGGAGGGAAAGAGGCAGCAGCTGTGGAGGGCTGGTGGCCAATAAGAACTGCGCTGCCGTTGCCACCACTCCTGGACCATCCATTGCCTGCCTGACCGGAGGGGAAGAGGCAGCAGCTGTGGAGGGCTGGTGGCCAATAAGAGCTGCGCCACTGCCACTGCCACTCCTGGACCGTCCATTGCCTGCCTGACCGGAGGGGAAGAGGCAGCAGCTGTGGAGGGCTGGTGGCCAATAAGAACTGCGCTGCCGTTGCCACCACTCCTGGACCATCCATTGCCTGCCTGACCGGAGGGGAAGAGGCAGCAGCTGTGGAGGGCTGGTGGCCAATAAGAACTGCGCCACTGCCACTCCTGGACCGTCCATTGCCTGCCTGACCGGAGGGGAAGAGGCAGCAGCTGTGGAGGGCTGGTGGCCAATAAGAACTGCGCTGCCGTTGCCACCACTCCTGGACCATCCATTGCCTGCCTGACCGGAGGGGAAGAGGCAGTAGCTGCAGAGGGCTGGCGGCCAATAAGAACTGCACTGCCACCACTGCTACTGGACCATCCATTGCCCGCCCAACAGGAGAGGAAGAGGCAGCAGCTGTGGTCCGGTTGGAGGGAAGAGAAGAACGCTAGAAGAAGAACGCCACTGCCGCCACCAGACACACACACACCGGTCCATTGCCCGGCTGGCAGGCTGGGAAGTGGGTACAGTTGCAGAGGGACAGTAGCCGCTTTTGCAATGTTTTTGTAATGTTTTTGCAACTTCTTATATCGTACACTGGTGTTTTATTTTACTGTACTGTATTCTATTATATTTTATTGTATTGTATTATTAGATTTATTGTGATTGTTGTTAGCTGCCCTAAGTCGCGTAGCCGAGTTGGGCGGCATAAAAATCCAATAAATCAAATCAATCAATCAACATGTAAATGTAATTAAATATGTTGAGAGTTGCATCAGATGAAGTGGGCTGTAGTTTATGAAGTGTTTATGGCAGATTAGACTTCTTACTTATATAGAAGTGCTGGGAAACTCTCTCTTTTTTTGCTACAATAATAAAACTAGCCACCTCTTCCTATATTGTGCAAATATTCTGAGAGTTCAGATTGCAATGTTCAGAGCATAAAATGTAGTTTGAAGAAGGCAAAATGATAATACAGACTGAAAAGCACTACATAGCGCAGAATTTAGTTACCACAGTTACTGTCCAAATGTTTTTGGAAAAACGAAGCATGACATGAACAGCACCCTCTTGACCATGCTGTCTATGAGCTTGTATACAGTGGCATACTGGTTGCATTCCTTAAGGCAATATTTAGTTCAAACTATAAATCCTGACATAATTTGTCCTCACTCAGTAGACAAGGGTAATCTTTCAAAGGTCCTTCACTGAAAAATGGTAAGGATTTTTTTTGTCAGCCTCAGAGAAAATTCCATACATTTTCATGATTGTTTTTGTCACTTTTTATAAAACACGTAAAAATAGAAACTCGCAACAACTGTTGCTTTGTTTTATGGAACAGTCAAGTAGTAGCATGAAATGGTTTGTTTGTATCCTGGTGACTAATCAGCTTGACCTTTTGTCTTTATTGTGTCTCTAGCTTCGGATCTAGCTCTGAATAGACAGGAAATTGGCATAGACCATGATGGTGAACCTTGGCACTTCAGATGTTCTTGGACTTCAATTCCCAGAAGCTCAAGCCCCCTATGAATCCACACAAATGGGTTTACTGCGATTCATCGGGCTCGTGCTGCCCTCGTCGCTCCCAGAAGCGGAAGTAAAACATGCCCGTACGGGTGCGTTTTACTTCCGCTTCCAGGAGCGATGAGGGCAGCGTGGGGTGGATGAATCGCAGTAAATCCATTCGTGTGGATTCACAGGGGGCTTGGGCTTCTGGGAATTGAAGTCCAAGAACATCTGGAGTGCCAAGGTTTGCCATCACGGGCATAGAGTGTGTTCTTAACAAATTGTGGAAGTTCCAGCAGTAGCAGCATCAAGCCATCAAGACTTGCAAATACTAGCAGCTTTATCCTCTATGAATCCAACTAATCTCTCTTTAGACCTATCCAGATGGCTAAATATCATTATGCTTAACTGGAATGAATTCTATAGTTGAACTAAGCACTGTGTGAAGGAGTGTTTTCTTTCTTCACTACAGATTCTCTCCAGATCATTTTCTTTGGAAGATCCCCACAGATTTCTGTTATTACATCTCCTGACCTACATCTCCTTCACGCCATCCTTTCCAGGCTTTCAATATACTTTCTGCAATGGTCCATAGGGTCGCAAAGGGTCAGAATTGCCTGTGCGACTGAACAACAACAACAACAACAACAACAACAACAACAACAACAACAACAACAACAACAACAACAACAACAACAACAACAACAAAAGCACCTTCAGCATCATTGTGTTACCTCAATGATGAACTGATTGGCCGAGGTCCTCTCAAAAAACATCCTTCGCTCTCTCTTGTTTTGGCACAAGGATTTCTGTCGTGTGCAAACCCCATTGGCTCCATACAGGACGATGAAGACATCTGCATCTGTGCCCGCTCCAAAAATGTCGCTTGTATAAACAGTGACCTCATAGGGGACGACTGTCCAAATGCAGAGAAGGAGAAAATACAACAGAACAGGCAAAGTGAGATAAGATTGACCAGAAAATATCTTCTCTCCAGCTGGACAAGGCTAGGAATCGCAAAGGTCTAAGCAGAATAATCAGTATGTTTTCATTTAACATCAAACTAGACAAAGTACTTAGAATGTACTAAGAAACATTGAAAGACATCTGCTTTTCATATGATTTTCCTCAGCTTCATGCCTTACATTTCATTCATTCATTCATTCGTTCATTCAATTTGTATAGCCGCCCCAATCAACATGTGACTCTGGGTGGCGTGCATTAAATCCCCAATGTTTAAACTATTGAAATCCTTAAAATTCCTAAAAACACTGAAAATCTACCTCCCACCCACACCAATTAAAAACTTTTAAAAGCATGAGTGATCCTGCTCTAAACAAGCCAGGGTGTGTGTGTGCTCCGAAATATATCAAGAAATGTAAAGAAACCTTTGGCTAGGATGAGGCAATATTTTATAATAATTGTAATAATAACAGATTGCAGTCAACAGTGTAAAATTTGTTGACTTAATTTCTCCATTGTATCACCAAGACAAGGACTCAAGTGCTGCCATACCCAAAGCCTACCTGGGGCACCCCAAATTTGCTCTATGAATGTGATTTGCTCTATGAGTAGTCAGCAGAAAGTAAACGCAGGCTTAATTTGCCAGTTGGGATCACTGAGACATAGTTCTCTGAGGAAATCCTATCGTGGGAGCAGAAATGGGTTAATCCAGTGTTTCCCAACCTTTGGGTTTTGGACTTCAATTCCCAGAAGCCTAAGTCAATTCACCAAAACACTGCTCAGCCAGTGTATTGACTTAGGCTTCTGGGAATTGAAGCCCTCCTGTGGGACATGGACCTCACACTGGGAACCAATGGGTTAATCCAAGAGAATGTGCAACCTGTTTAGAATCTACCTGACTCTCAAAGTCATTGAGTGAATTGTCATCCCAGTACGTCCTAATCACCACCACCAACAAAGGCAGATATTCTTCACCTCTTCTGCCCCAAAATTGTGGAGTGCAGTGGTTCAAGTGGTTAAGACACTGAACTTGAAGACTGGAAGGTCAGAGTTTGATACCTGAGTACTGCACAATGGAGTGATTTCTCATCTCTGTCCCAGCTCCTGCCAACCAAGCAGTTCGAAAGCAAGAAATAGATAAATAGGGACCACTTTGGTGGGAAGGTAAACAGCATTCCATGCACTCTGTCTAGGCATGCCAGCCACATGTCCATGCATATGTAGACAGTGGTGGCTCTTTGGCTATAAACAGAGATGAGCACTGAACCCTAGAGTCGGATACAACTGGCGTTTGAGCAAGGACGGCCTTTACGTTTACTAAGTTCTGGGTAACAAGTAGATTCTCACCATCTTGGTTTCCTACTCTCTGTTTAGGATAGGCATGTTGCTCAGATGATTTAAACCTGCACTTACGACATTTCTAGTCAAACTGTCACTGTTGCCATACTCCAGTACTGCAAGTAATTTATCTCATTCCTTGTTATAAAAGCCTTGCATTCTTGTTACCAATATGCTGGGGGGAAATACAGGGAAATATTCTCTACTTCTAATGGCCAATTCTAATCTTGCACCTTGCAAATGCTTACAAAATAGAAAAAACAAAGAATAATTGCTTTGCCACTTAAGACTGAGAAGAGAATGGCATAACACTTGGAAAATTCCTGCTAAAATGACTCTTCATGCTCCTCAGATTTTTATGCATTTTCTCCCATAACTAAGATGTACTGTATTTGGGTGCTTTTTTCAAGTATAAGCATGTTTTATTGTGTGCATTTATTTATATATAAATTCAAGAAAAGATAATAGGCTCAAAGCACAGGATGTACTCATGTCAAGGAAAGCCTCTTAACTGTTAGTGCAGTACAACAATGGAACCAATTACCTTAGAGGTGGTGAGCTCTCCAATTCTGGAGGCATTCAAAGGAAAATAGAACCATTTGTCAGATCTTCTTTGATTTGGATTCATGAATTGAGCAGGGGGTTGGACTGTATGGACTCATATACCCCTTCCAACTCAGTTATTCTATGACTCTATGATAAAGCATGCTAAATGTGAAAAATGTAGGTGAAGAAAATCACATGCTATGACAAATCCACCTTTTAGCATTTGAGGGGACAGCTCTTCCAAAAATTTGTTGAATGTGTACTCTGAATTGTCCATCTTAGATTTGGAAAACATTGGCAGAAAAATCTCAGGTTAATGCAGGTTTCTATTCCATCCTGACTCTAGTCTTATTGGAATTTATGCAATTAAAAACTCTATGCACTGGGTTAGCTAAGACCCAGCACTAATAATTCAACACGCAACAGGATCAGGCAGATAACACATGAAGCCAACAGAAGGAAGTGTCAGCAGAACAGCAGTATTTTAATGTTTTAGCCAAGGTGCCAAAATGCTGAAAGCCATCTTCTTATTAGGATCCCATCTCATTCATGTGACAGTTTAACATTCACGTGTTAATTGGAACATGTCCTGTGATGACATAATGACTGTCTTGGTTTATCTTGGCTACAGTGCAACCTCCTAAAAATTTAGCAAATGGCTTTATATATTTTTCCCTCCGTAAACCAACTAAGCCATCTGTGAGGTGAAGGTTGGCAATTCAATTTATTGTTTGATGAACCAGAAGTATTCGTTTAAACAAAGCAACCATGTAAAAGGCCACACAGTCAAGTATCCCTGCCTTGCCTAACCGACTGCAGTCAACCTTGTAGCTGATTTGGAAGTAAGGGAGAAACATGAATTAAAAACCTGAGCCAGGGCTGGACATACTGCAGATAAAAAGATGCAGCACTGCAAATCTGTAATCTCTTGCAGAGCAGATTTGCTTTACAAACATAGGTACCAAAAGACCCTTTTTCCTCCCTGGGCCTGGTGTGCTGTTCTGGGAAAAGCTATTGATGTAATGTGATTAAAGAATAAAAATGCTATGCTATGCACATTCAATTGGAAATAAGCTCCACTGGGTCATTAGGGATTACTCCAAACCAACTAAATATAGGGTTGCTGTTTGGAAAGGTTTCCTATCATATAGTACCCAATAGCCAGCACCCAATTGCAAAATATCACACATATAGGGGAAATTTTACACAATTTTTTTTTAAAAAAAATCTGTCTATCACACACAGGGTGTGCAACCAATTGTGCAATCAAATGCATGAACTGAGCATGTTTGAAAGCGTAAGAATCAGCCAGAACAATTGCACATATAAAGTACACAGTTTGTGGCACCAGAAATGATATAATACTCCTTATAGCTTCTTCTTCTGTGACTAGGTCAGATGTGAAACTGCCAAAATGAAGGCACCATTTGGTGAGTTCATTCTGAAGTTCCTTTCGCCTGACCTAGTGTGAGAAAGATTAGCTGGCAACACAAGGTGGCCCTTTCCAAGGTACGTCCAATTGTGGTTCAAAAATACCACAATCTTTGAGGAGGTTTTTTCTATGTACCCCACCACATAAGAACATAAGAACATAAGAACAGCCTTGCTGGAACAGGCCACAGCCCATCCAGTCCAGCATTCTGTCTCACACAGTGGCTCACCATTTCCTTCAGGGTATTATTCCCAAGGAGATGCCTTCACCTGCTTAGGATTCCCTGGAAATGGCATTGAGAGATATCCTGCCTATCTCTCCAACCCGGAGGTTGTCCTTAGGTAGCCATAATTATAGCCATTGATAGCCTTGTCCTCCATGAACTTGTCTAATCCTTTCTTAAAGCTGTCAAGACTGACAGCTGTCACCACTTCTTCTGGCAGGGAGTTCCATAGACCAGTAATCCTCTGGGTGAAAAAGTACTTTCTCTTATTTGTTTGAGAACTAGTACCCAAAAGTTTCATGGAGTGTCCCCTAGTTCTAGTGTTGTGCGATAGGGAAAACAGTTTTTCCTTATCCACTTTGTCCACACCGTGCATGATTTTATAAACTTCAATCAGGTCACCTCTTAGACGCCGTCGTTCAAGAGTGAAAAGGCCCAACCGTTGCAGCCTCAGATGGTAAGGAAGGTGTTCCAGTCCCCTAATCATTCTGGTTGCCCTCCTCTGTACTTTCTCCAACTCCATAATATCCTTCTGGAGGTATGGCGACCAGAACTGTACACAGTATTCCAGATGGGGCCTCACCATAGATTTATAAAGAGGCAAAATGACACTTGCTGACTTATTTTGTATACCCTTCCTAATGATCCCTAACATTGAGTTTGCTTTTTTCACTGCTGAGGCACACTGGGTTGACACCTTCATTGAGCTGTCCACCAGGACACCAAGGTCCCTTTCCTGGTTTGTCGCAGAGAGTTCAGACCCCATCAGTTTATAAATGTAATTGGGGTTTTTTGCCCCAACATGCATCACTCTGCACTTACTGATGTTGAAGCTCATTTGCCACTGTTTTGCCCACTCCCCCAGTGTCAAGAGATCCCTCTGGAGCTCTTCACAATCTCTCACAGTTTTCACTACCCTGTATAATTTAGTATCGTCAGCAAATTTGGCTACCTTGCTTTTTACTCCTACCTCTAGATCATTTATGAAGAGGTTGAAAAGCAGGGGTCCCAGTACTGAACCTTGGGGGACCCCACTCTTTACTTCCCTCCACTTGGAGAAGTGTCCATTTAGTGCTACCCTCTGTTTCCTGTCCCTTAGCCAGTTGCTGATCCAGGACAAGACCTGTCCCTTTATTCCATGACTGGTAAGTTTATTCAAGAGCCTTTGGTGTGGGACCTTGTCAAAAGCCTTCTGAAAGTCCAGATAAACAATGTCAACTGGATCCCCCTTATCCACATGCTTGTTGACACTCTCAAAAAATTCCAACAGATTAGTGAGGCATGATTTGCCCTTGCAAAAGCCATGTTGGCTCTCCTTTAGCAGCGCCTCCTCTTCTATGTACCTATTAATTCTATCTTTTAGGATGGTTTCCATCACTTTACCTGGGACACATGTCAAACTGACAGGCCGGTAATTTCCTGGATCACCCCTGGATCCTTTTTTGAAAATTGGTGTTACATTCGCTACCTTCCAGTCATCAGGCACAAACCCTGATTTGAGGGAAATATTATATATTTTGGCTAGGAGATCAGCAATTTCATCTTTAAGTTCCCTGAGAACTCGTGGATGGATGCCTGTTAGAGGGTTTCCGAATGGTTCGGCCCAAAGACCCCAGTACTCATTCATTGCCTTTATAGTTCTTTATTTCCACTGGCCGCATGGCGGTCAGTGAGGATCAGTGGTCAGGATAGGAGAGAGGGTCGTTGGGTAGGTGAGGGTCCTTTAATAGGGTTAGGTGAGGTCAGAGGAGGTCAGAGGGGGTAGGGTTACACGAGCGGTGCATTACGGTACATGTAGTTCATGGCAGTATGATATCATCCCTGACAAAACCCCTTCTGAGATCATACGGACAGAACGTGATGTGATTTGGATTTGTTGTTCTCCTACTCACTGAGGCGTAGGCCATTTAGCAAATAACTGTGTTGGGCTAATGGGAGTGGTTTGGTCAGGATATCCGCTACCTGTTCTTGAGTTTCACAATGTATCAGGTCTATGAAGCCTCCCCCTATGAGTTCCCTTACTTTTTTGTACTTGATATCGATGTGTCGGGATCGCCTGGCTAAACATTCGGCCCTTGCCATGTCTATGGCTGCTTTGTTGTCCTCGTGAATGATAATGGGAAGGCTGGGTTTTTCCCAGATGAGGGAGATCAGCTCGTTTATCCAGATCAGGTCATCTGCTGCGTTAGACAGACAGACGTACTCTGCTTCAGCGGTGGAGGAGGAGACCAGTTTTTGTTTTTCAGTGCGCCAATATATGGGGCTGCCATTCAGCATCACTATGTAGCCGGATGTACTCCTTCTGGTCTTTGTACACCCGGCCCAGTCGGCATCAGCATAGCATGAAATGTTTATCCTGTCATTTATTTGAGGGGTTAGCAGTAACTTTCTGTCCATGGTACCCTTCAAGTACCTCAACAGCCTTTTGACGGCCACCCAATGGTGGGCCCTTGGGTTGCCGGAGTGACGTGAGAGAAGGTTCACTGCCAACGAGATGTCCGGTCTGGTCCAGTTGGCGATGTGCAAGAGTGATCTGATGATGGATCTATAGAGTGTGATGTCCTCGAATGGTTCTCCCTCCTCGTGGGAGTTTTTTACGAAATCCGTCTGCATGGGGGTCCCACATGGGTGGGCGTCGGTCATATTACACTTGTTGAGGAGCTCGATTATCTTCTCCTTCTGAGATATGGCAAAGCCATCCGTTATCCTTAACACATGTACCCCTAGGTATTTGTTCACCTTTCCTAGACTCTTCAGTGAGAACTCGTTTTGTAGGCCTTTGGCGAACTCATCGCATCTAGACTTGCTTTTCCCAAAGTACAACAGGTCGTCGACGTAAACCAGAACCTTTTCTACCCCTTCTGGAGATTTTCTTAAGAAGACACATTTGTCTTCTCTAACTGGAGAGAAGTTCAATTTCTTCATGGTTTCAGCTAGGCACTCGTACCATCTTCTGCCAGATTGCTTGAGTCCGTAAAGGCTCTTGTTTAGCAGCCATGTTTCTCCACTGCTGCGTCCAAAACCGGGTGGAGCCCTGACGTATATCTCCTTATCCAGTTGTGCGTGTAAGTACGCTGTCTGTACGTCGAATTGATATACTTGTTCTCCAAGTACTGTTGCCATTACTAATGCGGCCTTAACACTTTCTGGTTTCACCGTTGGAGAATATGTGTCCTCGTAGTCATCTGGGTATCGTTGAGTGAAACCTTGGGCCACTAGTCTGGCCTTGTACAGGATCTGTTCATCCTCTAGCTGTTTGACCTTGAATACCCACTTTGTTCCCACCGTCTTTTGTCCTTCAGGTACCCTTGCAGGTGTATATACGTCGAGGTCTTTGAGACTTTCCATTTCCTTCTCCATGGCCACCCTCCACTTGTCCTGTTCTTCAGGTGGTAGCTCTGCTATGTCTTCGTAGCTCGCTGGTGTTTCGGGGTAGGTCTCCATGCTCAGAACATAATCCTCCAGTCTTCTCGGGGTTTGGTTCTTGGTCGACCTGGTTGACCTTCTAGGCGCTTCCTTTGTGGGACTTGGGGATTCGACGTCTCCTGCGTCTGTGGTGCTTGTGCGTGCTCCTTGTGTTTCAGACTTGCCACATATTGTATCTCCTGGTTGGTCGGGCCTTGCCACGGGCAGTGCTGCCTTGACCCCTTCAAGCTCTGGGTCGCTCATCAATACTTCATTCGCGTGTATCTTGCCCCAGTTCGCGTGCTCGTGGAATGTGGCTGATCTTGAAACTACCAGCCTCTGGTTGTGGTCTATGAACCGGTACGCCTTCGAACCTGGCTCATAGCCTAGGAACCTTAGCCTTCTGGTTATCTTGTCCCCTTTCTTTCTAAGTTGCTTGGGTATGTGCACGTCCGCAGGTACGCCGAAGACGTGGAGGTGCACCAGCTTGGGTTTTCGGTTGTACATTGCCTCATAGGGTGTCTTACCGAGAACACTAGACCACAGCCTGTTTAACGTGTAGTTGGAGTACAGCAACGCCTCTCCCCAATATGAGAAGCTTAAACCTGCATCTTCTATTGCACACCTGATCATGGTTTGTAGTACCCCGTTTCTTCTCTCAGCCACCCCATTTTGGAAGGCTGAGAATGGTGCAGTCTTGAAGTGCAGCATCCCCTTCTCCTTTATCCATTCTTCAAACTCTTTTGACAGGAATTCCGAACCTCTGTCCGTCATCATTTGCTTCACGTTCACGTTGTGTTGAGTCCACACCCTTGTGTGGAATTCCTTAAACTTGCTGAACGCCTCATCCTTACTGTTAAGCGTGTATACGTAACCGTACCTGCTGAAGTCATCAACTATTGTTAGGAAAAATCTCTTCTGGCCTATTGATCTTCTGAGAGGTCCTACCAAGTCGAGGTGTACGAGCTGGAATGGGTGATCTGACTTCCTGGCCGAAGTTTTTGGTCGTGGCTCAGTTTTGGACTTCGAGCTCTTGCATACAGAACAGTCCAGGTAGTTCTTGCAGCCTTTGACCTTCAGTCCCTCTGAGCACTCCAACATTTTCTTGACGGTGGGAAAACCTATGTGTCCTAACTTTCTGTGTAGTAAGTGTGCACACTCATCATGGTCTGGTTTCCCTATGGTTATCCTTGGTGTTTTTTTCTTCATTCTGTTGACCTCTCCATCCCTGGTGGAGTTGTGGAGGTCATCCGCTTCCGCTTCCGGTCCTTCATTTTGTTGTTCCTCGGGTTCATCTGATGTGCCTTCCTGTGCTTCTTCTTCTTCATTACTGTCGAGCGATCCTATGGTGACTTGTTCCTCTTCGTCTTCCCCTGCAATGAAGTATGGTAGTCCGCCTATGATTTCCACTCTTCCAATTTCCTTTCCCCTTCTTTCAATGGATGCTTTCTTGTTTCCGAAGATTATTCTCAGGTCTGGGTCCTCTGTGAGTCTAGTAGTAGCTAAAACATTATATGGAATGCGTGGGGCATAAAGGACGTTTTGGACCAGTCCAATTTCAGGGATGTGTATGTCGCCTCTGCCTTCTACCTTAGCGTGTGCCTGATTGGCAACCTTGATGCTAAAAGAGTCTTCTTCAAAAGAATCAAATATTTCTCTGTGGCATGATGTGTGTGTAGTGGCCCCGGAATCGATCAGCCAGCGTTGCGGGCGGGTGCCCGTGGGCCTGGTTGTCTCATGGCGTCTACTTCCTTTGCCGTGTTTCACTGCATTTATAGAATCAGGCTCGTGTCTCTCTTGGTCTCTTTGGGGCCTAGGGCGCCTGCCTGGACTGGGTGATCTCCACCGTCTATTATCTCTATCCTCGTTGTCTCTTAGTTTGCTTGAGTACTCGTCTCGTGACTCGCGTCTCGGCCTCGGCGTGTCATCATGGCGTGTTCGGTCATGTGAAGGGCTGTATCTCGCATCCCTCCTGTCTTTGGCATATCTTGGGCAGTCCCTTTTAATATGTCTTCTGGAACCACATGTGTAGCATTCCCGTGTTGGGCTGGTTTGCTCTGTGAGTACTGTCCTCCTGTGTGGCCTGTCTTCCCTACGTGTTGTGGGTTCTGTGAAAACTACCCTTTTGTGTGGCCTATTCTCCCTGCGTATGGTGGCCCTGTTTCTCCTGAGGTTGTCTTCGGCTATAAGTTTCCTGGTGACATAGTCCAGTGTGACATTGTCACCGCTGGTGTTGTCTAATTGGGTCAGGAAGTCATCCCAACTTGGGTCGAAAGAATTGTAGATGATGCTGATTAGGTGCTGTTCAGTAACGGTTTCGCCCCTTCTTATGAGATCAGACCTCATGTTGCTTAATCTCATCAGATGCTCACCCATGCTATCCCCTTCTTTAATCTTGTATGCGTACAGCTCCCTCAGCAGTAAGCACGTTGTGCTCCTGTTCTTGCAATAAAACATGTTATACAATTTTCCCCAAACATCATAGACAGTTGACTCACTTGGAATACACCCATACATAGTTGCATCTATGGTACCCAAAAGCAGGCAAAATGCCCTGTGATGCAGTCTGTCCACCTCCATGGACCATGGCTTCTCTGGTGGGTCTTGAATTAGGTGTAAAGCCCCCTCCCTCATTAACAGTACCTGAAATTGTTGATTCCAGTCCATAAAGTTCTTCCCAGTCATGCCGAGGGTTGGGAAGTTATTTGGCAGTTGGCTCTGTTGGGCTTGGTTGCTTGAATAGTTCTGGTGTCCTGGTCTGCCTTTAAACTGGCAGAAGGGTATGGGTACGCATATTGTTGGTTTTGAAAGTCCCGCCTGTTCCCCTTTTGGTTGCCAGTAGGGGGAGCCCTTCTCCTCTCGGTGCTTGGCTGGTCTGTTGGAGCTTGTACTTCTCCTTCTTCGCCTGTGGGGGAGCTCTGCTGCCTTATCTGCGTCTGCGCAGAGCTCATTCGTTGTTGGTCTTCGAGGTGGGCGGATCTCTGTTCCGGAGGTCCTGCTTGCCTTGATTGGGGCCTCACTGGGAGTGCAGTTCCGCCGCTGGGGCTGCTTTCCTGGTTGGGAGGCCATGCGGAGTCGTAGGAGGGATGTCGCCTTCTTTGTTGGGCCGGGGGAGTTCCGTAGCGCCAGGACTCCGCCTCCTCAGATCGTGGCCTGGCGTGGGGGTCTGCATCATCCTCGGAGCCTCTCCCGCGGTCGGGTCGGATGGGCAAAAGGTCTCGGTAGGTTTCTGCTTCTCTCGTTTCCCTTGCTTGTGTTCTCAGTTCCCCATGCCCCTCGCGTCCGCTTTGGCCCTTTGTCATGGGGGAGGCCTCTGCCCCCCCCTTGAGACTCAGCCATGCTGCTGGTGGTGTCCCTTTTAGGCGCTTGTCTTCCTCTTGGAGTTTCCCACTCCCCTTCTATTGTCTGGGGGCTGAGGATTGGCATGGCCCACGTTTCTGGGGTATGTGCATCCAGGCTCCCGGGTCCCAGGGTCCCTTCCTTTTTATGCATTGCCGGCCCGCTTGGGTTGTCCCTGGGTATCATTGGCCCGATGGGGTTCCCCACCAGATGATTTGAATCTGAGGCCACCATCTGTAATTGGTCGGCCAGATTTGGGATCGGCGTTGTGTCTGGTGTTCCCGCCACAGAGGTCCCCGGGGTGGAGCTTACCGCGCTGTCGTTGGAGCGTTCGCCTCCGTCGTTTATCAGGGCCAGTAGCTCTGCCATGGAGATTGTCTCTTTCCCAGCGATTATTTTCTGGAGCTCGGTTACCTGGATCGTGTGCGGGTCATCTCCGGTTTTGGATCCATCTTTGAGCCCCTTGGGTTTGGCCTGCATCTTGGCCCCCCCTTTGTTCATCTGGGTCTTCCGTTTGGTCATTTTTGCTTTCTGGGGTTAATTATGGGCAAAAACCAAAAACTCTGCTACCAATTGTTAGAGGGTTTCCGAATGGTTCGGCCCAAAGACCCCAGTACTCATTCATTGCCTTTATAGTTCTTTATTTCCACTGGCCGCATGGCGGTCAGTGAGGATCAGTGGTCAGGATAGGAGAGAGGGTCGTTGGGTAGGTGAGGGTCCTTTAATAGGGTTAGGTGAGGTCAGAGGAGGTCAGAGGGGGTAGGGTTACACGAGCGGTGCATTACGGTACATGTAGTTCATGGCAGTATGATATCATCCCTGACAATGCCATCTGGTCCTGGTGATTTGTTAGTGTTTAGTTTAACAAGATATGCAAGGACCTCCTCCCTGGTTATTTCTATCTTGCTTAATTCTTCGGTTTCCCTCCCTACGAAGATAGGTTCTGTTTTGGGCATGTGGTCTCTATCTTCTTCAGTGAATACTGAAGCAAAGAATTCATTGAGTCTCTCTGCAATCTCTGTTTCCTCTTTAATAACCCCTTGCCTTCCATTGTCATCTAATGGTCCAATGGCCTTCCTAGTTGGGTTCTTACTTCTAATGTACTTAAAGAAGTCTTTGTTATTCCTCTGAGTATTTTTAGCTATACGCTCCTCAAAGTCTTGCTTTGCTTTCCTGATTGTTGCCTTGCATTTGTTCTGCCAGAATTTATGTTTCTGCCTGCTGTCCTCATTTGGACAAGCCTTCCATCTTCTAAATGAGCTTTTCTTGCTCTTGATCACTTCCCGAACAGCTCCTGTAAGCCACATTGGAGTCCTCTTGGACCTGGCAGTGCCCTTTTTCCTTTTGGGTATGCATTCCAATTGGGCCTCTGTTATTGCTTTTGTAAACAGCCTCCATGCCTCTTGGAGTGTTTGGACTCTCTCAATTTTCCCTTTCAGCTTCTTTTTTACTAGTTTCCTCAACTTTGGGAAATTTCCTTTTTGAAAATTTAAGGTCTCTGTGTTAGATTTTATCAGTGACTTGCGGTCTATGTTCAAGTTAAACATAATTGAGTTGTGGTCACTGTTCCCTATTGGATCAGTCACATTAACATCTTGCACCAGATCCTGAGTATTACTCAGGATCAAGTCAAGGATTCTTGTACCTCTAGTTGGGTCTTCAACCATCTGTCCCAGGGAACAATCATTGAGCATATCTAGGAACTTTATCTCTTTATCATGTGCTGAACAACAGTTCACCCAGTCTATGTGAGGGTAATTGAAGTCCCCCATTATAACCAGGCTTCCCTTCCTGGATGCCTCCTTTACAACGTATAGCTGCAACTAATTAAAAGAAATATTCAAGTTCAGCACACAGAAAAACCAGGCAGAAATTATGCTAAACAGACAAGACATGACAAAACGGACGGACGGGCAGAAAGAATGTCCGTGTCATGTGAATTAATGCGTGCACACCTTATGCCGCCCATCCACCCCAAGGCAGCAACCACCCAGTGCCCTTGGTGTTTCGGGGAGGAGTCTATGCTCTATAAGAGTGTGTCTCCTTCCCGCAAAAGCCCCTCCCTCCCTCCCTTTTCTTAAGTATGGCAATTTTGTGGTCGCTTTGGGACCAAGAGGGAATTTTTTCAACATCACTGATTGGCCTTTGTGATGATGTTTTTCACCCTCTTCATACTTATGAGGGGGAGCTAGAGGTAAGTAATGTAAACCCAATGGGGTGGTAGTGGGGTATATGGTAATCAAAACTATGTTAATTGACCATGCGTAAGGGGGGTTCCTGACCACAACAGAAGGACAGAGGCGCTGGAGGCGTCTACTGTTGTCGGAAGGAACCCTCAGTTACAAAGGAACAGGCTTGTCAGCCTGAAGGAAATTGTGATCTAAGAGGTATGGAGTGAGACGTCATCACTCCATTTGTTGTTCAGTCAAACAGTCGATTCCGACCATTAGCGACCCTATGGACCATTGCCTGCCAGGCACCTCTGTCTTCCACCATTCTCCTCAGCCCACCCAGCTTTGTGCCCATTGCATCTACAATACCATCCAGCCATCTCATTTTTGTCCGCCCCCTTCTTCTTTTGCCCTCCACTTTTCCCAGCATCAAGGCTTTCTCAAGTGAATCCTTTCTTCTCATATGATGTCCAAAGTACTTTAGCTTCATCTTTACTATTTGACCTTCTAAGGAGCAGTCAGGGTTGATTTTTTTCTAAAATTGACCTATTCTCCTCACTGTCCAGGGGACTCTCAAAACTCTCCTCCAACACCACATTTCAAAGGCATCTATTCTTCTGCGCTCAGGTTTCCTAATGGTCCAGCTCTCAAAACCATACATTACCACCTAGAATAACATTGCTTTGACTAAGCAAATTTTTGTTTGCAAGGTGATGTCCCTACTTTTCACTATGTTCCCCAGGTTTCTCATAGCCTGCCTCCCAAGGATGAGTCGCCTTTTTTATTTCATGGCTACAATCCCCATCTGCAGTGATCTTGGATCCTAAGAAAGTAAAATCCGTCACAGCTTCTACTTCTTCCCCATCTATTTTCCAGGGACTGATAGGTCTTGTTGCCATTATCTTGGTTTTCTTGATGTTGAGTCTCAAGCCAGCTTTTGCACTCTCTTCTTTCAACCTAAGCAGAAGCTTCTTTAGGTCTTTCTCACTTTCTGCCATTGTTGTGTTTTCTAAATCTGCTGGCATATAGAATGCAATAATTTGATTCCATCATCTTTTAGGGATTTGAAAAATTCAACTGGGATACCATCATCTCCACTGGCTTTGTTGTTTGCAGTGCATTTTAGGGCCTTCCTGACTTCACTCTTAGGATGTGTGGCACAAATTCAATTTCCTCATCATTGTGATTATCAGGTGTGTTGATGTCCTTTTTGTAGAGTTCTTCTGTGTCCTCTTAATCTCTTTTGCATCAGCTAACTCCTTGCTGTTTTTGTCCCTTACCATGGTCATTTTTGCTTTAAACGTTCCCTTGATTTCACCAATATTTTTTAAAAAAGATCTCTAGTTCTACCCCTTATGTTATTTTCCTCTATTTCTTTGTACTGTTCATTTAGGTAGGTTTCCTTATCTCTCCTTGCTTTTCTTTGAAATTATTTATTTAAGTGATTGTATTTTTGCCTTTCTCCTTTGCCTTTTGTGTTCCTTCTTTCCTCTGCTATTTTAAGATCCTCATCAGACAACCGCTTTGCTTTCTTGCGCTTCTTTTTTGGTAATCTGGATATGGGTAGATATAACCATAAGTTAACACCATTTAACCACTAGGACACCCCATTGTAAGTCATGCTTATATTGTATTGTTATGTTATTAATAATGTGACCCGTGATTTGACCAACAGATGGTTGTCGTCTGCTTCATGGGGTGGCTTGGGTGGCAAAGAACAAAATTTTAAAAGCCCAATAAGCTTCCGCAAGAATTGTAGCTCTTCAGTTGCTAGTGGAAGAAAAGGAGGGAAGAATTCATCCAAACTTCCTGATGGAGGAAGTTCCATAACTTGGAGAAAGTCACAGGAAAAGCCCTCTCTTATGTCCTTCGTAAATATGCTTTTCAAAGTGGTGGAACCGAGAGAGAGAAGGCTCTCCCTGGCTGTAGAGCAGCGAAAAACACTCCCGAAAGATTGGCAAAATATTAAATTTTAATAACAACTGATTTTGAAACTCTATCAGTGGTTCACTAAACTACTAACTGAGGGGTCTGATAATCTCATTATATATACATATTCAAAAACACGTGAAGTGTATAACATGAATATCTGTAACGAACGGGATCACCCTCCCTCTCCCAAAAGTTCCTGAGTGAGCCAAAAAAGTTCATAAGAAAGTTCATGAACAAAGACGGATATCCACGTGTGTCCGGCTCCTATCAGCAGACCATGGGGGTGCTGTGCCACAGCGAGTAATTGTAAAGTCCTCGGAAGTTCAGTAGCTGCGCGGCCTGGACCATGAATTAATTGTATAAAGTGTTGACGAGGCGACTCAACCCAGAACAAGAGAGTGCGATGTTCACTGAGTTCTGATGTCCCTCCGGTAAGACGACATTTCGAAGACTTCCTCAGAGTCTAAAGCATATAATGACAAAAAGAACACACATACAATACTCACAACTAATACCTAACCACATGTGAGCATCATGACCATCACTTAAACATATATAAAGACATGTAAATACACAGATACAGAACAAAGAACGGACAGGGACGTACCTATTGTACATCATTTGGCGCGTAAACCTCCTCGGTTGATTCTTATTGTGTTCTCGCGTTAAATTACACTAATGAGTACTGGTTTAAATACCTTGGACGGAAAGCTATACTGCATCATGTTCCTCAGCTGAGTGATTGTGCATGCAATTATTAAAGGCGAAAAGCACAGATGGCGCTGACAGAACTACTTGTAGAACCCTCACGGAAGACCTCATAATGAAAGAATCCTTAAAAAACTCACAGGAAAGCGGATAGGTCCCAATCCGTATTGAGTCCAAGAGGAGACAGCGTTTTAAAATGGTGAATGTAAAACGCTTCCCTCTGCAGGAGGAAGCGTTCGATGTCAACTATCTGATGTTTTGTCTGCGAATACGTTTCAAGTATTATCACATTTCTCCCCGCTCTGTCAGCTCTAGTTCCCCCATAGGTCATTTTGCATGCGGACACTGTAAGTACTGCACTTACATGTGGCAGACCAATCGCGTACAGCTACCCTCTAGTAATTTCTCGTTGGACTTAAAATCTTTTTCTAGTTGCAGTACAAGGCAGTCCATATACATGATCATATGTGCATGTCGGTTAGCCTACATTGGGCAATCCAGCAGACCTGTCAGGGTGCGTTTGGGCGAACACATTTCTAGGATCAAGAATTGCGTCCCAAACGCACCCTTGGTCAATCATTTTTTAGAAAGTAAACACAGCCACAAAGACTTGAAACTGGTGATACTTGAAACGTATTCACAGACAAAACATCAGATAGTTGACATCGAACGCTTCCTCCTGCAGAGGGAAGCGTTTTACATTCACCATTTCAAAACGCTGTCTCCTCTTGGACTCAATACGGATTGGGACCTATCCGCTTTCCTGTGAGTTTTTTAAGGATTCTTTCATTATGAGGTCTTCCGTGAGGGTTCTACAAGTAGTTCTGTCAGCGCCATCTGTGCTTTTCGCCTTTAATAATTGCATGCACAATCACTCAGCTGAGGAACATGATGCAGTATAGCTTTCCGTCCAAGGTATTTAAACCAGTACTCATTAGTGTAATTTAACGCGAGAACACAATAAGAATCAACCGAGGAGGTTTACGCGCCAAATGATGTACAATAGGTACGTCCCTGTCCGTTCTTTGTTCTGTATCTGTGTATTTACATGTATTTACATGTCTTTATATATGTTTAAGTGATGGTCATGATGCTCACATGTGGTTAGGTATTAGTTGTGAGTATTGTATGTGTGTTCTTTTTGTCATTATATGCTTTAGACTCTGAGGAAGTCTTCGAAATGTCGTCTTACCGGAGGGACATCAGAACTCAGTGAACATCGCACTCTCTTGTTCTGGGTTGAGTCGCCTCGTCAACACTTTATACAATTAATTCATGGTCCAGGCCGCGCAGCTACTGAACTTCCGAGGACTTTACAATTACTCACTGTGGCACAGCACCCCCATGGTCTGCTGATAGGAGCCGGACACACGTGGATATCCGTCTTTGTTCATGAACTTTCTTATGAACTTTTTTGGCTCACTCAGGAACTTTTGGGAGAGGGAGGGTGATCCCGTTCGTTACAGATATTCATGTTATACACTTCACGTGTTTTTGTATATGTATATATAATGAGATTATCAGACCCCTCAGTTAGTAGTTTAGCGAACCACTGATAGAGTTTCAAAATCAGTTGTTATTAAAATTTAATATTTTGCCAATCTTTCGGGAGTGTTTTTCGCTGCTCTCTCGCCATTGTTACACCCCGGCCGCCTCTCTACGCTCTCCCTGGCTGTAGCCATTAATATTCATGGGGGTCATTCAAGGTGACAGGATCTCTCTGACAGCCCAGCACCAAGAATTCCTGTTTCTATGTTTGTTTCAAGGCTGCCCTCCCTTTAAAGCTAGATAGATTGTTAGAGAGAACTGGGAACGAGCCAGTTGACATGGTACACGTTGGTACCAATGATGTTGGGAAGGCCAAGCGGTCTGTCCTGGAAGCCAAATTCAGGTTGTTAGGAAGAAGATTGAAGTCCCGGACTTCCAAGGTAGCATTTTCAGAAGTGCTGCCTGTCCCTCGCGCAGGACCTACCAGGCAGGCAGAGCTCAGAAGCCTCAATGCATGGATGAGGCGGTGGTGTCGAGAGGAGGGTTTCAGATTTGTCAGGAACTGGAGAACATTTTGGGACAAGCCAAATCTGTTCAGGAGGGATGGGTTGCATTTGAACCATGATGGGACCAGATTGCTGGCACTCAACATCAAAAAGGCTGCAGAGCAGCTTTTAAACTGATAACTGGGGGAAAGCCGACAGGAGCTGGGCAGCATCCGGTTCGGGAAAGTGTGTATTTGAGTAGTGAGGAGGATGCAAAAATTACTGAGCAGAGCGAGGAGCTAGTCACTAGCATTCTAGCAGTAGGATGCAAGAGGCAGTCTAACAATGCAACTGGACACAAAAGACTGTGTCAGAAAAGCATATATAAATGCTTGTATGCAAATGCCAGAAGCCTCCGGAACAAAATAGGGGAGCTGGAATACTTAGCAATAGATAAGAATATTGATATTATTGGTATCACTGAAACCTGGTGGACGGATGATAACCAATGGGATACAGTTATCCCAGGCTACAAACTGTACAGGAAGGATAGGAAGGGGCAAATGGGAGGTGGTGTGGCCTTGTATGTCAAAGAAGTGATAAAATCGTATGAATTAGAATATCTAGGTGATTTGGAGTCACCATTAGAAGCTCTGTGGGTAAGAGTACCAGGCCACAAGGATGGTCTAACAGTAGGCATATACTATCGGCCTCCGACCCAAACTCTTGAGGGAGACTGGCAGTTGGAGAATGTTGTAAAGGAGGCATCCAAGAAGGGAAGCCTGGTTATAATGGGGGACTTCAATTACCCTCACATAGACTGGGTGAACTGTTGTTCAGCACATGATAAAGAGATAAAGTTCCTAGATATGCTAAATGATTGTTCCCTGGGACAGATGGTTGAAGACCCAACTAGAGGTACAAGAATCCTTGACTTGATCCTGAGTAATACTCAGGATCTGGTGCAAGATGTTAATGTGACCGATCCAATAGGGAACAGTGACCACAACTCAATTATGTTTAACTTGATCATAGACCGCAAGTCACTGATAAAATCTAACACAGAGACCTTAAATTTTCAAAAAGGAAATTTCCCGAAGTTGAGGAAACTAGTAAAAAAGAAGCTGAAAGGGAAAATTGAGAGAGTCCAAACACTCCAAGAGGCATGGAGGCTGTTTACAAAAACAATAACAGGGGCTCAATTGGAATGCATACCCAAAAGGAAAAAGGGCACTGCCAGGTCCAAGCGGACTCCAATGTGGCTTACAGGAGCTGTTCGGGAAGTGATCAGGAGCAAGAAAAGCTCATTTAGAAGATGGAAGGCTTGTCCGAATGAGGACAGCAGGCAGAAACATAAATTCTGGCAGAACAAATGCAAGGCAACAATCAGGAAAGCAAAGCAAGACTTTGAGGAGCGTATAGCTAAAAATACTCAGAGAAATAACAAAGACTTCTTTAAGTACATTAGAAGTAAGAACCCAACTAGGAAGGCCATTGGACCATTAGATGACAATGGAAGGCAAGGGGTTATTAAAGAGGAAACAGAGATTGCAGAGAGACTCAATGAATTCTTTGCTTCAGTATTCACTGAAGAAGACAGAGGCCACATGCCCAAAACAGAGCCTATCTTCGTAGGGAGGGAAACCGAAGAATTAAGTCAGATAGAAATAACCAGGGAGGAGGTCCTTGCATGTGTTGTTAAACTAAACACTAACAAATCACCAGGACCAGATGGCATCCATCCACGAGTTCTCAGGGAACTTAAAGATGAAATTGCTGATATCCTAGCCAAAATATATAATCTTTCCCTCAAATCAGGCTTTGTGCCTGATGACTGGAAGGTAGCGAATGTAACACCAATTTTCAAAAAAGGATCCAGGGGTGATCCAGGAAATTACCGACCTGTCAGTTTGACATGTGTCCCAGGTAAAGTGATGGAAACCATCCTAAAAGATAGAATTAATAGGCACATAGAAGAGAAGGCGCTGCTAAAGGAGAGCCAACATGGCTTTTGCAAGGGCAAATCATGCCTCACTAATCTGTTGGAATTTTTTGAGAGTGTCAACAAGCATGTGGATAAGGGGGATCCAGTTGACATTGTTTATCTGGACTTTCAGAAGGCTTTTGACAAGGTCCCACACCAAAGGCTCTTGAATAAACTTACCAGTCATGGAATAAAGGGACAGGTCTTGTCCTGGATCAGCAACTGGCTAAGGGACAGGAAACAGAGGGTAGCACTAAATGGACACTTCTCCAAGTGGAGGGAAGTAAAGAGTGGGGTCCCCCAAGGTTCAGTACTGGGACCCCTGCTTTTCAACCTCTTCATAAATGATCTAGAGGTAGGAGTAAATAGCAAGGTAGCCAAATTTGCTGATGACACTAAATTATACAGGGTAGTGAAAACTGTGAGAGATTGTGAGGAGCTCCAGAGGGATCTCTTGACACTGGGGGAGTGGGCAAAACAGTGGCAAATGAGTTTCAACATTAGTAAGTGCAGAGTGATGCATGTTGGGGCAAAGAACCCCAATTACATTTATAAACTGATGGGGTCTGAACTCTCTGCGACAAACCAGGAAAGGGACCTTGGTGTCCTGGTGGACAGCTCAATGAAGGTGTCAACCCAGTGTGCCTCAGCAGTGAAAAAAGCAAACTCAATGATAGGGATCATTAGGAAGGGTATAGAAAATAAGTCAGCAAGTGTCATTTTGCCTCTTTATAAATCTATGGTGAGGCCCCATCTGGAATACTGTGTACAGTTCTGGTCGCCATACCTCCAGAAGGATATTATGGAGCTGGAAAAAGTGCAGAGGAGGGCAACCAGAATGATTAGGGGACTGGAACACCTTCCTTACCATCTGAGGCTGCAACGGTTGGGCCTCTTCACTCTTGAACGACGACGTCTAAGAGGTGACCTGATTGAAGTTTATAAAATCATGCACGGTGTGGACAAAGTAGATACCGTATTAATTCGAGTATAACGCGCACTCGTGTATAACGCGCACCCCTAATTTTCCATGAAATCTCGGTATAAATTTTTTTTCACACCACGCATTGAAATTGACATAAAAAACGTTGCTGAACACGTACGGCCATGAAAAAAACATTTATTAACAACGTAAACTGGTGTAAGCACAATGCCAAAAAGCATTAAAAATGCTTCAAACTCTTTTCCACTGACTATATCCTGAGTGCTGTTAGGATTGGCCGCAGCACATCACCTACGACCACTGAGAGAGAGCTCCACTCATTCCCCTTACTTTAAAATGCATCAAAGTCAGAATCATCATCAGATACACCAAAGAGTTGTTCCATCTAAAGGGGAACCAGTTACCGGTATATCAGTGAAAATGAGCACGCCTTCTTGAGTCGCACGGCCCGGGTAGTGCGTGGAGGTGAGCGGCGGCGGCAGCGGGACCTGGGCGCCTGGGAGGAGGGCCGCGGCGTGCTCCGTGCCTACCCGGCGCCGGCTTCTTGAGTCGCGCGGCCCGGGTAGCGCGGAGCACGCCGCGGCACTCCCCCGGAGGGTTCCCTTCTCGACCCGGCGGGTGCGTGGAGGTGAGCGGCAGCGGCAGCGGGACCTGGGCGCCTGCCGCCGCCTGGGAGGAGGGCCGCGGCGTGCTCTTGAGGCTCGTTTAAAAGAGGCTCGTGTATAACGCGCACCCAGTCCTCGTGTATAACGCGCACCCAAACTTTGAGTCTTTTTTTGGGTATAAAATTTTGCGTGTTATACTCGAATAAATACGGTAAGGAAAAACTGTTTTCCCTATCGCATAACACTAGAACTAGGGGACACTCCATGAAACTTTTGGGTACTAGTTCTCAAACAAATAAGAGAAAGTACTTTTTCACCCAGAGGATTACTGGCCTATGGAACTCCCTGCCAGAAGAAGTGGTGACAGCTGTCAGTCTTGACAGCTTTAAGAAAGGATTAGACAAGTTCATGGAGGACAAGAGTATCAATGGCTATAATTATGGATACTTAAGGACAACCTCCGGGTTGGAGAGATAGGCAGGATATCTCTCAATATCATTTCCAGGGAATCCTAAGCAGGTGAAGGCATCTGCTTGGGAATACCCTGAAGGAAATGGTGAGCCACTGTGTGAGACAGAATGCTGGACTGGATGGGCTGTGGCCTGTTCCAGCAAGGCTGTTCTTATGTTCTTATGTTCTTATGTAAAGCTGGAGGTACTATTTGTAATCCATGGAGCAGGTGATCATTTTGAGAGTCATTTAGAAATCTAAGCATTTTCTTCAAGGTTTTCTTCTTAAAATGGTGCATAGTTTTGTGCTTTTACTTAGAGTGCCTATGATTGTGACTGTTATTACTCGAGCTATATAGATTAAAAGAATGTGTCTGGAATTATTGCCATGCTCTCACTCTGTGTGTGTGTGTGAGTCACAGATCTTCAAAATAACATGTTAGAGTTGGTGTGTTAATATTAACATCTGCATTTTTGCATTAAAAGGCAGACAAGACAACAATATTTTAGATAGAATTTTATATTGTTTTCTTTATAATGTATAATGTATTGTGAATTACTTTGATTAAATGAACTTTCCACTTGTTGATTTTGTTTCTCTTTCATTTTCTTTTTTTAAAAATAAACCTGGTTTAATCCAAGGTGCAAATTTCACTGTCGTCACAGATTGAATCTGCACATCCCTCCTTTTGTTATAACTATTCAGGTACTAGCAAGTTACGGTTAGTAAAGGTAAAGGTTGCCCTTGTTCAAAAGCCAGGCATATCCATCGTGCAGTATTGGATCTTGAACTGCTGACTTGCCACCTTCCAGTCAGCATCTTAACCACTTGAGCCACCATAGTTACGGTTACCTCTGATCAGATTCAGAATTAGGAGTGGATGCTGTTCGTCCAGGCTGGCTGAATTGTTATCCATAACTAATGTGGCATATTATTATTATTATTATTATTATTATTATTATTATTATTATTATTATTATTATTATTATTATTATTATTATTATTATTATTATTATTATTATTATTATTATTATTATTATTATTATTATTATTATTATTATTATTATTATTATTATTATTATTATTAATGTGAGTTGTGACTTCTCACATTAGTGAGGTGCCTGTACTTTGCAAATCTTGCTGGAGATGTAACTGAGGCTGGCTGGCTTAACAGAGCTCAGAGAACCAGCATTCATACTCACATGGGGTATATGTTCTGGTCTGAAGCTCTGCAGGAAACAAGACCCTTTCAACAGCTCCATCATCTTTCGATTTATCCAGCCAACGGCCGCAGGGAAACTTCAAGCATAATCCCAGGCAAGGAGCATTCACTTCTACCCATTCCAAAAACCAGCCTGCAGAATGACCTGCAGAAGAGGAAAAACATCTCACTTTTTGCTTATGCTCAAGGCATACTAGAGGGGAATAGGTTGCATCTCCAGGGATCACTGGATCACAGCCCCCATTGTCCTTTGCCATTGGCTATATTGACTTGGACTGATGAGAACCACAATCCTACAAATGCTGTACGGCCACCCATTCCACACTCCTTATGTAAACGATTACTATTGGTATTAGAGCAGTATGACTCTGTGCATCTATAGCTGGGTCTGAGCGATGGCAGATACTGTTGCATTCACATTCTGTGAGCAGACTCACTATAGGCAACTGAACGGCCCCTGCGTGAACAAAATGTTATACTAGATCAGGGCTTCCCAACCTTTTCAACCTTTTCAGGGGCCAGGTCATGCTCTGTCAGTCAGCTTCGAGGACCGGATGGCCATTTTGCCCTCCCTGCACGATGGAGTGGCCATTTTGTCCCAACAGCTTCAAAGGGCCAGCCATTTTGTTTCTTGAATGCTCTTGGAGGGGGCGGGGGGGCACATGAAATGGTACCATGGGCTGGATTCGGGCCTTAGGTTGGGAACCCTTGTACTAGATGGACCTTTGGTCTCACCCATCATGGCTCTTCCTATGTTCCTTAGGCTTATCTGAACTTACTATTCAACACCTCTAAAGCCCCACCCAGCAACATTCCTATGCTAGTACACATGTGTTGGAACATGTGTTTTGCTAAATGGCAATAGCAATTACACTTATATTACCACCACTTAGCTTTTAGAGACTCTCTGGTACCTGAATTGTCATGACCAATCTTTATTTTTTTCAAATCTCCAAGATCCACACATTCCACCGTGAACACATCAGTCTTGCCACGTTCATATTTGTTTTTGTTGGTCTTGGACGCTTTCAGGTAGATTGTTCCTGTTGGGTATGAAAAATCACTGATTCCTTTTGTTTACAGCATGAGTAGACAATGCACAAGCCACCAGCCACATGGGGCTTCCCTGGGGCCTTTCAGCCATCAATTTTTCAAAATGTCTGTCGAAATAGATGTAAAGAATTTGACACAGAAATTGTGATAAAACTGAGATGGCATACTGCAAGAGATTATCTAGTGAATTTGTGAGTGTACTACGTTTTAAATTGAACACCACCCCCTCCACACACCTTACAGCTTCTTATTATCACTGAATGTTCCAGATTTGATGTGAATGCTGAGAACTGTAGAGAAATGATTGCTATCAATTACTGAGGTATGATTATATGGGATCTAGAGGTGTATGTTTGCCATATATATGACATAAAATGCCTATGGTCAGACATTCACAAAATTTATCTGGCATCTTCAGGATTCATACTTAAATGGCAATATTCTCACTAATTTTGAGCATTTCATGTACTAAATAAAATGATAGTCCTGCAAACCCACTGCAATCAAAGGAATACAAATATTAAAGACCAACTGAGTCTGCAGACATTTCGGTGGATGTTTGGCAGGCATCAATTGACACCAGAGTGCATGGAATGCTGTTACTTTCCCACTGAAATGGTCCCTATTTATCTACTTGCAATTTCTTGCTTTCAAATTGCTAGGTTGGCAGGATCTGGGACAGAGACAGAAGCTCATTCCATTGTGCAGTACTCGGGTCTCAAACTGTTGACCTGCCGACCTTCCAGTCGTCAAGTTCATCGTCTTAACCAATAATCCACCACAGTCCTCTGGGGGAAACTATATATTCTATTTATCTAGGCTCAAGAAAAATTCTGATCTAATTTAACAGCTCTAATGAATAAATGTTTTGCCATGAAAAGATTAACCCTTTACAGAAGGAACATATAACATCATCCAACCAATTGTCTTTCACTGTGGCTGCTAATTAAAGGAAGGGCTAAAACCCAACTTTGTCTCTGGGGCTTTGTACCTGTGTCGTCTTTGGTGCCATAAAGATCGATGAAGACGTTGGCATCTGTTCCAGCACGTTTCTTGTCTCCAGTACTCACCGTCACATTGAATGTAGTAGATTTCGCTGTCAAAGAAAGATTCCATGTTGAAAAGAGTATCTTCCAACCTACTCTGGTTTTTAGTTCATCTCTTGTGGTGCTCCACATGGCTGCACTCAGGATAAAGTATGGTTGGGTAACCAAGTCTCAACTGAAATAGTGGTGATTTTAACAGGTGAGGATCATACCTGTCAAGTATCCCGTATTGGCTGGGATTTCCCGTTTTTCAGCACTCATTTCTCTCCTTTCCCACCACTGTCCTGTATTTGAATGGCGGGGAAAGGGCTTACTGCACATGCGTGGACACGGTGTGCATGCACAAATGGGTTACTGAGCATGCACGTCCATGCATGCACAGTAATTTCCCGTATTTTGCGGAGCCGCGCTTGATGGGTATGGTGAGGATTTGAGGTGGAGTAACTGTGGAGGTCTTTGCAATGAATCAGTTGTCCTAAATACTGCCTCAGTAGTAATGATATCGGCTTCACGTTCAGGATTAACATAGAAGAAACATCCAAAGGCTGAAAACAAACCTTTCTGTTCCAGGCCAAGCGTTGCAAGACAACCAGCACTACCCGAATCCTTTAGCACAAATGCTTCATCCACGGGGACGAGTTCTCTGGCAATCTGACCATCATCTTCTTCGACTGCCAACCATCTCTGGCAGGGAAAATAATAGCTGCAAGAACAACATTGTTTAGCATGCAACACTCAACTGGCCACACAGCACTAAATCTGATAAGGAACTGGAACTTGGGAAATGATATTTTGGAGGGGGAGGCAGGAGACCTGTATTAGCTTACGTTTTATTAATGATAATTAAATTGTTATTAGAGCTAAAGCAAAGGGCAATTCATCCCTCCTCTGTAATGGGTGGGCTCCTGATTCTACAGTGAAAGAGCTCTTAGGCAGCAGTCATTGAAGAATGTCTGTATTCTAGCCTTACACAGAAATATGGAGCAAATTTGCAAAGCAATGAGTTTTGTAGGGAGACAAATCAAGCAGCAACGACAAGCTATATCAAGCCAAGAATACCACCCTTTCTTCTCCTTTATAAGCTTTGACACAGTATCTGCCAACAATTCATTCATTTGCTTTTCCGTGTTCTAATTTTTGCTACCTGTACCATCACCATGGAACTTATGGTCTACAGAATGTCTAGAGGAGAAGAGCCCCTTCCAAAGACACTTCTATTCCCTCAAAATTGACCCTCTCATTGGATGCATGGGCAGGGACATCATCCCGCTGACTATTATCTCTACCTAGACATAACCTATGGATTCCTCCAACCTTGCCTTTCCAGTGATGGTGCAAGTAGGCATAAGGAACCATAACTATGACAGATTTATTGGCAACATAGTCCGATCTTCCTTCAGATTATTGGTGTGACCTCACATATCCAGGAAATCTTGGTTATATCACCTTTGCTGTTGATTAATATTAAAAATAAAAGATTTCCTAACACATCACATAAGATGGGAATACCAGAACACCTCATATGCCTCATGAGAAATCTGTACATAAATCAAGAAGCAACAGTTAGGATAGAACACAGAATGACAGTGGTTTGGAATAGGAAAAGGAGTAAGACAAGGCTGCATTTTATCACCCTGATTATTCAACTTAAATACCAGAAACAAGTTTACTTTTGTTTTATTGACTACACTAAGGCATTTGACTGTGTGGACCACAACAAGATGTGGCAAGTAATTAAAGAGATGGGAATACCAGAGCACCTCATATGCCTCCTGAGAAATCTGTACACGAACCAAGAAGCAACAGTTAGGACAGAACACAGAATGACAGAGAGGTTTGGAATAGGAAAAGGAGTAGGACAAGGCTGCATTTTGTCACCCTGGTTATTCAACTTATACACAGAGCACATAATGCGCAATGCAGGGATGGAGAAATCAAAATATGGGATTAAAATCGCTGGGAGAAACATCAACAATCTGAGATATGCATACGACACCACCCTAATGGCAGAAAGTGAGGAAGACCTAAATAATCTCTTGTTTGGGTTGAAGGAGGAGAGTACAAAAGATGGCTTGAGACTCAATATCAAGAAAACCAAGATAATGGCAACAGGCCCTATCAGTTCCTGGAAAATAGATGGGGAAGAAGTAGAAGCAGTGACAGATTTTACTTTCTTAGGATCTAAGATCATTGCAGATGGTGACTGCAGCCATGAAATAAAAAGAGGACTGATTCTGGGGAGACAAGCTATGAGAAATCTGTGAAACATAGTGAAAAGTAGAGACATCACCTTGCAAACAAAAATTCGCATAGTCAAAGCAATGGTATTCCCAGTGGTAATGTATGGTTTTGAGAGCTGGACCATTAGGAAAGCTGAGCGCAGAAATGTGGTGTTGGAGGAGAGTTTTGAGAGTCCCCTAGACAGCGAGGAGAACAAATAGGTCAATTTTAGAAGAAATCAATCCTGATTGCTCATTAGAAGGTCAAATAGTAAAGATGAAGATGAAGTACTTTGGACATCAAATGAGAAGGGAGGATTCACTTGAGAAGGCCTTGATGCTGGGAAAGGTGGAGGGCAAGAGAAGAAGGGGGCGGCTAAAGATGAGATGGCTATATAGCATTGTAGACACAATGGGCACAGAGCTGGGTGGGTTGAGGAGGATTGTGGAGGACAGAGGTGCCTGGAGGACAATGGTCCATAGCAGTGGTTCCCAAAGTGGTCCCCACGCCCCAGAGGGGACTTCAATTCCCAGAAGCCTACGTCAGTATATTGGCTGATCAGTGCTTTGAGGAATTGACTTAGTCTTCTGGGAAATGGAGTCCAAGAACCAAAGTTTGGGAAACACTGGTCCATAGGGTCGCAAAGGGTCTTCTGTCTACTAATGTGACCGGATAGTGCCTATAATTGCCACTGATTTTGTTTTCTGCCGACCTCTTTTGTATGAGTTGGTAAACAGGTGGTGTGGATAATGGGTCCACTTGGCAGGGGCTAGATTTTGCATCCAGGCTTGACGTTGCTGAACCTAACCCTAAAACCTCCCAAAATGAAGCCAGTTCAGAGATGCACAAAAACCTTCCAACATGAGTAGAATGGATGGTGTAATTGACCTAGATGCTCCTAATCTCAAACAATGGGGATTACATCTAAATAGACATGCATAGCATTGTGCTGTAAAATAACTAAGGGTAGTACTACAGATGGTGACAAAAATGTATACATGTTTTAAGAAAGGGGAAAAAACTGTATTAACATTGTAATATTCAATATATGAAGATGAACACTGCAGACATGAAGAATCTAAGTGACAAGCACGGAAGCTTCGACAAACTCAACCATGCCCTCTACCATCTATTCAGTGTAATGTGTGTGTTCACATGTTTCATGCCAGGATTGGTTTATCCATCAACTGTAAAAATGACTTCCAGGAAAAATATATACTCGGATACGAATAACAGCCAACAATGATGACTGATAAAAAAAGATGAATGGAAAAATAAAGTTTGACTTCTGCAATTACAAAAGGTGCTCAAAGTAGTTACCATCAGTGTCCAAAGCAAAGCAATCACACTTCTATACCACCCCATAGGCTTAGTGCACTCTCTGGGTGGTTCATAAGTTAATTAGCATTTTGCCCCAAACATGCTGGGTACTCATTTTATTGAAGGATGGAAGGCTGAGTCAACCATGATCACTGGTCAGGATCGAATTCACAACCTTTTGGTTGCAACACAGCAGTTTAACCGGCACACTACCAAGACTGTAGACACTTCTGACTAAGGAGAACTACTGCTTTAGCAATGTTGACTAAAGTGTCCACGTATCACTGTGCATGTCTTAATTTCAATTACTTCTCAAAATATCGCCAGTGTAGCCAGTTTTCTAAAGTACACCACATCCTTTAAGGACCCTCATAGGTAGAAGTCAAAGTGTGTTACGTCAGAAAACCATGGGAGAAATTCAACTGCACCTCTTCAAAATGGTCTTGCGCTCCTCAAAAGTCAACTGTGCTTCCGCTGTTTTCTTTAATTGTCCTGTCACATGGTGATGCATTAATTCTTTTGAGCAAATGTCATATTATACATTGCTACCATAATTCAATTCAACTTCAAAAAGTAAGACCTAGATAACACCTCTTAAAATGTGCATACAGCTCAGCCCTCTCTATATATAAGTAATGTAGAATTCTTCTGCCCCAAACTCAACACACCTCTTTGTGTTTCTCTCATGTAATGTTGCTACTCGTGTGGATTTTAGTTATACCAACAACTGAGCTGACTACGGTAATTGACTTCTTCATATTGCATTTCTATGTAACTGTGAGAGGTTTGGCTAGGATACTAAACACTATACAGTATTAGCTGAGGAAGGTGGCAATCGCTTTACTTACGTGACCTCCTCTTTCATGTCAATAATCTCTATCCTCTCCAGGAACCAAGCTGGATTGATACCAGAGTTGTCATGTCGGATCCGTACCTTGGTTAGCTCTCCCAAGTCGATGGCTTGGACAGTGAATATATCCACCTGCAAACCAGCAAGAAGTGAGCAGTCAGCAGCCCTCAAAGTTTCTAGGGGAATTCATGCATTACAGTCAGTATGTTCCCATTATAAAAGGATATTTGGAGCTCTGATGTTAAATCCAAACAAGCTGAATAGGACTTGTTTCCATGTACAGAGATACCTAGGTTTGTATAATGGATAGGATTAACTAGGAGCCAGGAGGTTTCGGCTTGAATCACCTAAGATCAGGAGAGAAGTAGCAGCAGACACTGAGAGAACTAAGCAAGAGAATGACCCTTGACATCCTCTGAACAGATATGAGCCTCAAGTTTGCAGGCCTAGATCCAGGAAGAACTTTATGACAAGAACAAACATTCTTGAGGGTACACAAGAGCAAAACCAAATTAGAAGATGGAGGAAGGAGCTCACGGGGAAAGGAACATCATTAAAGGAGGATAGAGTTGAAGATCTCAATCTCCCCTATGTCATCTGGAGAATCCTGAATAGGCTGAGGGTTGGAGTCCCTAAATGCAAGACCCACATGCTCAAGTGGGGACTGCTGGTGGACAACAACACACAGTGTGAAAGTGGAGAGACACAGACCATTTACTGGTCTGCCGATTGCTGCCAGAGATGTGCACCAATGAGGACTTGGGTTTGGACAATGACAAAGTAAAGAAAGTGGCTTCATTTTGGCAGTCCAGGGTTTGATCAGGACATGAAAGAGGAAGACCACTTGGAAACTCACTGGGGATGTATAATGACACTATCTCACTTTCCGTGAAAGTCCTATTAATTATAATTAATTATAAATTGCTTCGGACTTGATGGCACATAGCAACAAAAATAACAACACATACAGGCAGGAGCACAACCTGGATGTCGATCCCTTGGACAAATTGAGGCAAAACAAATTTGTGTGGCATTTGTAAAATTCTCATTTAAGATTTACCTCATCGCTCTGAGAACTGAGGGCTCTGCTAAATAATCACTAAATGTTGGGTCTCATTTCAGTCCTTAACATCTGATTATACCACTATAGAAAACAGAGGATATCTATATTTTGGAATTCTCTGTATATGCTTTGGACCCCCATGTTTTGGTTGAGGCAGGGGCCCGTGGAGCATTTGAATAATGACAGTCAAAAGCACTAACTGTGCCCATTGCTGAAGATTTGTGAGTTGACTCTAGAGCCGTGATGGTGAACCTTGGCACTCCAGATGTTCTTGGACTTCAATTCTCAGAAGCCCAAACCCCCGTGAATCCACACGGAGAGGTTTACTGCGATTCATCCGGCCCACACCACCCTTATCGCTCCCGGAAGCGGAAGTGAAATGCGCATGTATGACTAGAAATAGCCTATAGCTATAGCCTATATAAAAGGGACTGCAGTGGCTCAAGTGGCTAAGACGCTGACTGGGAGGCGGAAGGTCAGCAGTTCGATTCCTGAGTACTGCAGGATGGAATGAGCTCCCGTCTTTGTCCCAGCTCCTGCCAACCTAGCAGCTCGGAAGCAAGAAATTGCAAGTAGATAAATAGGGACCACTTTGGTGGGAAGGTAACAACGCTCTGTGCGCTCCGGTGTCTAGTCATGCCTGGCACATGACCACAGAAACATCTGAAGAAGCAGACAGCGCTGGCTTTTCGGCTTTGAAACAGAGATGAGCACTGAACCCTAGAGTCAGATACGACTGGCTTTCGAGCAAGGGAAACCTTTACCTTTATAGCCTATAGCTGGAAGAGAGAAATACTTAACTAATATGAGCCTCTGAGTGTCCTGCGATGAGTTTCTCTCACCTCTGGGATTATGCAGATTCATTTACTTTGTTTTATGATCAGTCTGCAGGATTTAAGTATAGGATTCCTCTGAAGCCTGACTTCATAAAAATGGAAAACAGTCTCAGTTATTTCTCTGCATCACTTTGTACTCTAATTGCAGATTCTCTCTGATGTCTGTCTCCGGTCTGAATTCCATTCTGCCCAGATTACTGCAATGCGCTCTGCAAGGGACTGCTTCTGAGAAGCATTCTGAAACATCTGCTAGTTCAAAATGCTGTAGTCCAACTCGTGACCAAGGCCAGTTACAGGAAGCATCCAACCACCACCACCTCCGTCTACCAGTGCATTTCTAGCCTCCATTCAGAAAGCTGGTGATGACCTATAAAAAAGCTCTTTTACATGGATCATGTCCATGCTCTCTAAAGAACCCAACCCTTTTGTGTGAGCCCTGGTGGCATAGTGGTCAAACTGCAGCCGAAACTGCCGATGTGAGTTCGAACCTGATAGGACTCAAGGTTGACTCAGTCTTCTATCCTTTCAAGATTGTAAAATGAGTACCCAATGTGTTGGGGGCAAAATGCTAATTAACTTGCGAACCACCCAGAGAGTGCACTAAGCACTATGGAGTGGTAAGGTAAAGGAAAAGGTTGCCCTTGCTCAAAAGCCAGTCATATCCAACTCTTGGGTTCAGTGCTTATCTCTGTTTATAGCCAAAGAGCCAGTGCTATCTGCGTCTGCAGACATTTCAATGGACATGTGGCAGGCATGCTTCGACACCGGAGTGCACGGAATGCTGTTTACTTCCCTACCAAAGTGGACCCTATTTATCTACTTGCAATTTCTTGCCTTCAAAGTGCTAGGTTGGCTGGGACAGAGACAGTACCTGGTAATCAAACCGGAGTGCACAGAATGCTGTATACCTTCCCACCAAAGTGGTCCCTATTTATCTACTTGCAATTTCTTCCAGTCAGCGAATTCAGCGTCTTAACCACTGGAGCCACATATAAGTGTAATTGCTTTTTTTGCTTTTCTTTGAGCCTTCATGGCTTTTAAGATCTTTGGTGGATGCCTTTCCTTTGGTCTTGCTGCCCTTTCCAGATGCTTGTTGAAGCTGTAGGACGGGGCCTCTTCACTGGTGGCCCCCAGGTTATGCAACTCTCCTGCAAATGCGATCCAGGCTGACCACTTCTCTCCTGTCCTTCAGAGGGCAGGCAAACACTTTTCCTTTCAGCCACGTTTCACACAGAAAATGGATAACTGGGTTTCTAAATTGATGCCATTAGGCTGCACTCTTATCTCCGATGAAGTGGACTTGATCCACAAAAGCTCATGTTTAAATACAGGAGTTAGCCTTTAAGGTGCCAGAATTTTTTGGGTCTATTTTTCCTTTTTTGTTTTTTTTACTCTCTGATATGGGTTTCTCTGGAGGATACTGTTACTTTTAATGCTTTTCATGTATCTGTTTACTTTTAGATATTTTTCAATTAGCTGTCTTTTAATATTGTTATATGTCAAATTGTGTTTTGATGTTACATCTTAGTGGCAAAAAAATTCTTTTAGGTATTTGTGCATATACAAAGGGAATCATAGAAGTTGCTACAACTAGTTGTGGCCTGTGGCAACTTCAGCAATTCTTCTTGCAAAGATGTAAATATCAGTAGGATTCCAATTACTGCACTTTTAATTGTGCATTTAATTGCGAGCCACCATGGGTCCCTACATGGCAAGAAAGGCAGCATAGAAATGAAACGGATAAATAATCATAAAAATCATCATAGTCATAACATTTAAACAATTTTAATTCCATCCCTGTTTAATTGTGTTTTAATATCATAAATTAGTAGGGAAATTCTATAGGTCTTTAAGTTAGTGTCGGTGCAATGGGGGAAATCAAAGAGGTGAACTGTGCTAGTTAATGAGTCATCATGTTTATCACTTGTGAAGTCATGTAATTAGTGTACTACAGGAAATGCAAGTGTTGACTTATTAACTGACAGCAGTCATCACTATGATTAATGTCATTGCATTAGTGAAAGGTGGAAGGCAGCAGGGAAAGAGCAAGACTAAATGTGAGATGGACAGACTCCCTAAAGAAAACCACAGGTTTGAGTTTTCAGGAACTGAGCAGGGCTGTTGGGGACAGGACATTTTGGAGATCTCGAAGATCTCTTATGGGAAGGGACTGCAATGGCTTAGTGGTTAAGATGCTGAACTTGATGACTGGAAGGTTGGCAGGTCAGTAGTTTGAGATCCAAGTACTGCACAACAGAGTGAGCTCCTGTCTCTGTCTCAGCCATATCTATCAAGTATCCCGGATTGGCCGGGATTTCCCGTATTTCTCCATTCATTCCTCCCCTTTCCCGCTGCCGTCCCGTATTTGAACAGTGGGGAAAGGGGTTACTGCGCACGTGGGTTCTGCGCATGCACAGAGGGGTTATGCACATGTGCAGATGAGTTGTTGCGGTGCATGTGCACCTGGGCCGGAGCAGTTTCCATATTTCCAGGAGCCGCGCTTGATGGGTATGGTCTCAGCTCCTGCCAACATAGCGTTTCAAAAGCAAGAAATTGCAAGTAGGTATCACTTCAGTAGGAAGGTAACGGCGTTCTGTGCACTCCACATGCCTGCCACATGTCCATGGAACTGTTTTCAGACAGAGACAGTGCTGGCTCTTTGGCTATAAATGGAGATGAGCACCAAACCCTACAGTCAGATACGACTGGCTTTTGAGCAAGGGCGACCTTTACATTCATAGGGTCACCAGAAGTCAGAGACCACTTAATGACATGTAACAACAACAAACATAGTTAGTTATGTGCAGCCCCTAATGAAACCTGCTTTGCTCTTCCCAATGTTCAGCAGATGCAAATATGAGACAGTATTCCAGGCCTATAGTTTAATGGTGAAGAGCAACTGGCTGCCAAAGTCAGAGGGTACAGTGTCTGTCTCTAGATCAAGTAGACCTCTGGCCTATCTCTGTCTTCTGGGCCATGTTAACTTCTTACCTGATCCTTCTCAAACTTGTTCAGGTTATTTGAGAGCTTCAGATGGCGCTCTCCAGCATCTCCTCTTTCACCATAGATGCCCAAGTAGACATTTGCATCCGTCCCAGCTCCAAACACAATCCCAGTGAGAACATGGACTTCATAGCTGTTTGCTGAGGAGAGGAAATCCCCAAACAATCCGTCAGATTTTCTTCAAATCATTTCTGTCACCCACCATTTCCCTTTATTGAGAAACCAGTTTGCTAGACCCATGTTTTGCTAGGAACACTACAGCTCATTGGAAGATCAGACCCCATGTCTTCCTCTTTCTTTATTCATGTTGGATTCCTGCATTAAGCAGGGGGTTGGACTCATTGGCCTAAAAGGCCCCTTCCAACTCAGTGATTCTATGATTTTATGTCAGAGCTGTCATAAATCTTGCTCTCCTTACCTCTAGTTTTTAAAAAATCCTTTGTCTGTGTCTCTTCTAAACATGTCTGAAACTCAGAGACACTTGCATAACTTCATTTACCTGATGGGAGGGGGAAGGAAAACGGGGTCAATAAACTCCAGCTGAACTATTATTCACCTCCCTATACCAAGACATATGTTAGTATGACCTCATCCACCTGACAGGAGGGGGTAGGAGTACAATGTATGTATAAGATAGGAAGACATATGTTAACAAGTCTCCACCCTAACATCTTAAAGATGGGAAAGTCCCCAGTCCAGAGGACTATAAAAACACTATTCTAACAGCCAGTCGATGGCTAGCCTTTATTCTTGGCTGCCCTATTCTTAAGAATACAGACCCTGATTTTGGACAGGGAAAAACTTTGTCTCCATTCTTTCTAAGAGAGAAGAATACTTAGAAATTTTCATACCCTTTTTGCTTTATGACTGATTGAAATATTTTATGCTGCTCTTTTATTGAAACTAACGTGTTAAAGAAATAAACTTGTCTTCTTTAAGTTTTACTCTGTTTGCAGATCTGGACTTTGTTTTAACAGGCATTTATTCACAGAAGCTCTCTACCTTACAACGCTACCACAAAACTGACTTTACACGTTCCAGAGAGAGAAAGAGATCTTGGCTGAGTAGGAGTCGGGTTTCAGAGGTGACTAAACAGACTGTGTGGAGAAGGAGCGTGTGCATGCAGATTTTAAAGGAACAGTGACAGCCTTAAAGATCAAACCAGCCTCTGCTACTCTCGATCTCCTGACCAGGCTTTAAGACAAGAGCATCACACAATTACAGTGCAACATTTCTGGATTGGAATGACTAGCCAGCTCTATGCCATTGTCTAGAAGACAAATGGACTCCCAATGCCTTCCAATCTTCAAGGAGGTGCCTTCTGTAACTGATATTATTTCTTCTTCTTAAAGCCTTATTAACCCAAATATTTCCATGCTGCATGTCCAAGACATCAGGCTGGCAGACAAATAAGTGCTATCTCCAACTAACCCATTACAAAACAATACCAAAATAATTTGGCAAATGCAGATGAGGGCAACTCATGTAAGAACAAACAGACCATGTTCTCACATGGGTGCATTACTTCTAGATAGGGATTCAGCGTTTCATTTAATGAGACACTACACTACGGCCTTCTTAATTAAAAAAAAACTCCTTAATGATCAGGGATGGAAATAATTGCCTGTCAAATCCTTACCTACAGGGATGAGGAACCACAGAGTGTTTGCACATCTTTCAACAATCCTAGTATGAGCCATTACCACTCAGAACATCCTTCCCAACCTTGTATCTTTCAGATATGTTTGACTACAGTTCCAAGAATCACACAGAGACCATTCCCACATCAGGCGACATACACAGCAAAACTCTGTGGTCAAAATTCCATTGTGTAGCTCCTTAAAATGGCTGAAGTGAAATGGTGTCACTAATTAACTATCTAAACAGTGAATAATTGATGAATCACCATGTGACTTTCTATATTTAATTTAGATTCTTTTAAATTGTGCAGTTGTTCTAGAATAAGAATTGTGGACTTGCGAAAAGTATGTATAACTTCTTTCTAAACCTTTAATTTCTCTCCACACATCCTTCAAACCTAGAAATTTAATCCAGTTATCTAAAATTTTCGCCTTTAATCTTAATCTATCTCTTGATACATTTGTACAATCCAAATTAGATCTAATTAAATTAAAATCACCTGCTATTATCATGTTTCCAGTCTTTTCTTTTTTCAAAATATGATATACTTTGTCTAAAAATTAATCTTGTTGATCATTTGGGGCATAAATATTTACAAGGGTTATTTCTTCATCCTCAATCGTACCTTTCACAATCAAGAATCTACCTTCCGGATCAGAGATACTTTTAGTTATGGTGAATCCCATTCTAGTCGAAATTAATATTGCAACCCCTCTTGCTTTCGAAGTGCCATACGCCTTTTCATAAATTTGTGTCCAACCTAAAAACAATTTATTCATACTTTCTGATTTTTGATGTGTTTCCTGTAGAAAAATTATATCTGGTCGATCTTTTCTGAGAGCTGATTCCAATATTTTGCTTTTAACTTGAGAACCAGTACCTTTCACATTCCACGTCAATATCTTAATAAACTTCATGGAGAGTTTTGTACAAAGACAACCTCTCTTTTCTCATGACCTTCATGAACTGTGCAATAAACTAAAAAATCTATACCAATTAAGCCCAACATTCTAAAACAATAAACTGCAGTAAAAGTACAAAAAGAAAGAAGAAAATAAAAACAAATAGATTAGAATAGATTATTTTTTTGTTACAGATAATATACTTAAAAATATAGAACAAATAGATGTTGGGATTTTTAAAGAATCAGACCATGCAAAAATGTTGATGCAAATAGGAGTTGGAATGAAATCAAAGAAATTAAATAGTTGGAGGTATGATCCAAAATTGTTTGGGGATCTTAAAGATAAAGAAAATATAGAAAGGATCTGGAATCAATATTGGCAATGGAATGATACAGGTGACGTGGCGTACAATGTTGTTTGGGATGCCATGAAGTTGGTTTTTAGAGGAGAATGTATTAAATTGAATGGTATTAGAAATAAAAAATTAAAGGATAAATCTGAAGAAACTGAGAAAAAAATTAGGCGGCTTCAAGAGGAACATATAAAAACTGGGGGGAAAGAAATATATGTAAATATTCAGAGATTGAAAAAGGAAATAATAGGTAAAGATATAGAAAAGGTTAAAAAATGATATATTTAAAAAGGGAATTTTTTGAGTATAGTAATAAAAATTCAAAACTATTAGCTAGAGCTGCGAAAGAAAAGAGTGTTAAGAGAGAAATAGGAGTTTTAATAAACAAACATGGTGTGAGGTGTAATAAAACAAAGGAAAAAGTAGGAATTGTTAAGGAGTTTTACCAAGAGTTATATTCTGAGAAAAATATAAAAGTAGGGCGATTAAGGGAATATTTAGAAAATTGGAAGGGAATTAAAATTAAAGATGATCATAAAGATAGAATGGAAGCTTTAATAACAGAGAAAGAGATAAAAGAAGTGATACAGAAGTTGAAAATAAATAAAGCCCCAGGAGAAGATGGATTTACAATGGAATTTTATAAACAATTTAAAGATTTGGTGGTGCCAAGACTTTTGAAGCTGTTTAATTATATAATGGAGGGTGGATTATTACCGACTTCATGGTACAGATCAGTAATTGCCTTGATTCCTAAGCCTGGAAAAGACCCAGATAAGATAGAATCATACAGACCAATCTCGTTGATAAACCAGGACGCAAAATTTTTTGCAGCAATATTAGCAAATAGGTTAAATGAATTTATGAAAGAATATATAAATAAAGATCAAGTAGGATTTATGAAAGATAGATATATGACGGATCTTACAAGAAGAGTAATTGATTTGGTTGATATCGCTGGGCAAAAAAAGGAAAGGATAGGATTATTGTCTCTAGATATTTTTAAAGCTTTTGATTCTTTGCAGTGGAGCACGATCAAAGAAATTATAAGAAAATTTGGGTTTGGTACAAAATTTATAAATTTAATCGATCAGCTATATCAGAAAGGTATAACTAGGATTAAAGTTAATGATGTATTGACAGAAGATATTAAATTGGAAGCAGGGACTAGGCAAGGATGCCCATTGTCACCAATATTATTTGTGATGGCTATGGAATTATTAGCAACATTAATAAGAGATGATAAAAATATTGAGGGAATTGAAGGAACAAAAATTAATTTATATGCAGATGATACAATGATCACAATGAGAAACCCTGTGAAGGTAATGGCACGAATTTACGCACATTTGAAAGATTTTGAGGAAATAACAGGACTGAAAGTGAATTGGGAGAAATCAGAAGCGATTTTTTGTAATGTGGGTGATGAAGAACAAAAAAAGATTAGGGAGAAATATAATATACAAATTAAAAGCAGTGTGAAATATTTAGGAATAAATATTACATCTAAAGTTGAGGACCTTAAGAAAATGAATTATGATAAACAAATAACAGAAATCAAAGGGAAAATAAAGCAGTATAGTAAGTTAAATTTGTCCTGGTTTGGTAGGGTTGCGTTATGTAAGATGAAGTTGTTGCCAAAAATAAATTTTTTTGTTTGATGTCCTTCCTATTCAGTTAAAGGAAAAAGATTTAAAAGATTTTCAGAATATAATAAATGCTTTTTGTAATGGAGGAAAAAGATCAAGAATTACAAAAAGTTTATGGTATGTATCACAAAGAGAAGGTGGCTTAGGCCTTCCAAATATTAAACAATATTATAGAGCTTTTCAACTAAAAAATATTGTTAAGATTTTAACTAGGTCAGAAGTTATTTGGGATGAATTAGAGATTGGGGATTTATCAAGTAGAGGTAATGCAATTTTCTTGGATAAAGATGAAAAGATAAAGACAAATAATCACTTGACTAAAGCAATGTTAGCAATTTGGAGAAATATTAAAGGGAAATTAGCACCAGGGATCTCTCCTATAATGGATATGGACGATGTTAAATTGTTTCCCATTAAAATTGATAAAAGAATAAAAGATATAATGTTGAGGAATGATGTATTTTTGATGAAAGATTGGATTAAAATGTCTGCTGATCTAGAAATGAGAGCTGAAATATTTGAACGAATGAAACTGAATTGGTTACAAGCAATCTCAATAAACAAATGGGAGAAGAAATATAAATGTGGACTTAGTTTACAGAGGGATAATACGGAGTTGGAAGACATGATTTGTAAAATAAGAAAAGGAGAAATGGGAATAAAAGGGTTAGTAAGTAAAATATATAAGATTTTAAACAAGGATGAGAATTCACAAGAGGTTTTGAGAAAATTATGGGAAGAAGATTTGAATATAAAAATTTTAGAATCCCAATGGAAAAGCAAATGGAGGAGGAGAGTTATGAAGAATCTTTCAGTTAGGTTAAAAGAACATAATTATAAAATATTGTGGAGGTGGTACCTGACTCCAGTTAAACTATTTCGAATGGATAATAGCAAAACAAAGAATTGTTGGAGATGTAAAAGCGAGCTTGGAACATATGAACATATGTGGTAGAGTTGTAAAGTGGTAAATGCTTTTTGGAAAATGTTTGAGAAAGAAGTAACTGATATTTTTAAAATAGACTTTAAACTTGACTCAGGTATCGCCTTATTGACAGAATTGGACAATATAAATATGAGCATGAACAACAAAGAATTGTTAGCTATAATGTTAACAGCTTTAAGACTATGTATAGCTAGGAAATGGAAGAGTGATTTAGTATTGAAAATGGAAGAATGGTATAAGGAAATGTGGGAAATTGCACTAAATGATAAATTGACATGTGAACTGAATGTGAAGAAAGGTATATTGAAAGAAAACAAATTTTGGGAAATATGGAGACCTTTTGTGGATTATGTTCCAACTTGTGGTAAAGGAGGTGAACCAGTACCTCAGCATATGAGTTTTTGGAGGGAATAAAACAAAATAATGATCTTCATGACATGTATATATCACCAGGTGTCGTTATTATTATTTTATTATTATTATTGTTATGATTATTATTAGTATTTCATATAATAAGTTATGTATTGCAAATTTTTGGAATTCTAGACAAAATATGTGATAGATTTGTAAAATATTTGAAGAATATAAGGTTCTAGAATAATATTGATTTAAGTAATTAAATGTATATTATATATTTTCTTTTTTATGTTTATGTATATATTTTCTTTTGTAATTTTGTGTTTTTTCTTTAAAATCAATAAAATAATAAACTGAAAAAAATAAAAATAAATTGCGCAGTTGTAAGGCCCATGGATTATGCTTTGCCCATCTCTCTTCTAGAAGGTTGTAAATGTTTTGTCCTTCAGATATTTTGGAATACAACTCCCATAATCATCTGCCATTGACCATGTTGACTGGTGCACTGGAAATTCAAAACAACTGGAGGGCAAATGGTTCCCCAACCCTGAATTAATGGATTTAGCATCATACAAACCCTAGATTATCTCAATTCACCTTCAAGTTCAGATCCTTCATCTGGCATCAGCTCCACAATGAGTTCCTTGTCTTCTTCATCACTTGCCAGCCAACGGTTTGGTGTGAAATTATAGACTTCCATGACGTCTGGCTCCTTAGGATCCTCCTCTCCTTCCTCTTCTGTGGATTTCTTCTTCTTCTTCCTTTTCTTCTTTTCCATCTTCGTGGCTATCTTCCTCACTGTAACACTCTCTAGGAACCAGCCATCTCCAATGCCTGTCCCATCATGGCCAATTCGGATCTTGTAGATCTTGCCAACATCTACAGCTTCAACCTTTAACATTATTAATGATGTAATTTGCAAAAATTCTGGCCTTAGCATCAACTTTTTCCTGACAGTAGAACTCATTACCTTAACACTTCAAAGACAACAGCCTAATAATTGTGTATTGGACTACAAACACTTTGCATTAGCTAATTTCCTATTGCCAGAATGTTTCAACATGTTCAAAAGTTTGGTCAGGTTATCCTGCTATGGTAATAGAGTAAACCAGAAGTTCTCAACCTTTTTAAGACGTGGGCCAAGTCATGCTCCCTCAGACAGCTTCAGGGGTTGGGGGGGGCATTTTGCCCTTCCTCCACCACATGGCACTTCCTGGTGTGGTGGAGGTGGTGGTGGGACACATGAAATGGTGCTGTGGGCCACTTCCAGCCCATGGGCTGCAGGTTGAGAATCCCTGGAGCTGACCATACTGCCAGTGACTCAACACTGAGTGTCAGGTGGTGGTTAACTAATTTGACAACCTTGAGGACTAACGGCCTTGGGTGCCGAGGTCCACAGGGAAGGGTGATAGTCCCCAAGTGGGTTAAATGTTTGCTGTCTACATATACTTGTGATTGCAATACTGTGCTCTGTATATGTACTGTATGAAAAAGTTAACTGTAAACTATGAAATAAATCTGTTAATCTTAAATAGGTCACAAAACTTTGCTGTTGTTTTTGTTCTTGTTCTACACAGTAAGTAACACTTACAATGAAGTGAACATAAGATTTTGTTTTGCATAGTGAGTAACATTCATTTGTTATTTCACAAACCACAGAAGAAATTCATTTTTGTTTGTTTTTACAAAAAAGGGCAAATGTAAGTGAAATTCATGAAGAACATGTAATGTTGCTCAGTAATTACAAGTTACTGGTTTTTCAAACAGCCCACCCATGAGTAATGCATTTGTTTTCAATGTACCGTTTCCAAGCTCTGAGCAATATGTCTCTAACGACTACATCAGACTTCCAGGCCATGAAGATGATCAGTCAAAACAGACTGGATCTGTTCAGCAAGAGATGCTGCAAATTTTCATTTGTCTTTTAAGTACGCCTACCTAATTCCATTTCCCAGACAGACCAGAAGGGATGAATCTGCCTTTTGAACTGTGTGCACTAGTTTTTGTGACATAGTTCTCAGCTCAAAATTCCAATTGGGTTAAACACATTCAAAAATGTGGGGAAAAACACACAAAAATCTTTGCATTATGGGAAATACATGCAAAAATGTGTGGTGTAGGAGGAAATACACACAAAAATGCTTACTTTAGGGGAAAACACAGTATAAATGTTTATTTTCATAGTATTAATTTTTCAAAATTTTCCAGATAATGAAATGAAACATCAATATGAGGGAACCCATATGAAGCTAAAGGCGAACTTGGTGTTCAGTACCTGCAACAATATGTAATTGAAATATGTAATTGAAAGCACATATGGCTGGCCAGGTTATAAAACTATGGTAATAGAGGGGGGCCCAGATGTTCTTTGACTTCACTTCCCAGAAGCCCTGATCAACAGGTGTGCTGCCTTGGGCTTATGGTAATTCGAGTCCAAGAACACCTGGAGGCCTAAGGTTGAAAAACCTTGAAGTAGACCATACTGCCAGTGACTCAATGTTGATCGTCATGTTAACCAACCTGACAACCCTAAATGGCCTTGGGTGGCGAAGTCCACAGGGATGGGTGATGGTCCCCAAGTGGATTAAATTCCACTTTAATCCATATCGATAGAGGGTAGTAGCTTTATCAATCCTGGCCTGCGGCTGATGAGGGCTTTGTGTGCCAAAAGGGCCCAGACAGGCGTGTGCTGGTATATCGGGCAATCGGGCTTTGTCCCACCCCACCCTGGGGCGCCAATAGCAATGTATGAGATTCCCCCAACCCCCCAAAAGGTGCCCCCACCACTCCCTGTCCAGCATCTTCCCATGGTGCCCTGCACACCCCTGGGCCCAGGACCAGAAGGTGACTTGCAGAACTGGATCAGTGGTATGGTTGTGATGTGTTATAGAAGAAGAACAAAAACAAGAAGAGCAAGAATGCAAGCGCGGCGCCAAAATGGCCGCCGTGCTCTTTGCGGGGGCTCCCCCACCGGACGAAGGCATCTGGGTAGTTAGGGGCGTGGCCAGCTCCCTTATAAAAGGGGTGGCCACGAGGCAGCCGAGCTGCCATTTTGCGAAGCGACGGAGCGGAGAAGTTTTTCCCTCTTACCTCCGTCGCTTTTGCCTTGACTGGGAAGCCTTTTGGCTGCTGATTTTCTTCTTTCGGCTTCCCATAGGTTGGACTGAGATGCCTTCGAAGAAGAAGGCAGCCACGAGCGCGGCTCGCGCGGTTCGGAGGCGCAATCCGGGTCGGAGGACCGCGGCTGCGCCTCCCCAGCTGCCGCCTTTGCCTGCACCCACCGGGATCGGTGGGATGGGGTCTATTCCCCCTTGGCCGGAGGCGGGGGACCCAAGCATGGGTCCAGCAAGGGCTGCGGCCCGCGGCCCGCAAGCGGTGGACACCGCTCCTGGTGCTTCCCATTCTACTGGGCCTTCCTCTATAGGGGCGCACCTCACTCCGGGGCCTTCCAGCCTTGGGGGGTGGTGTGGTCCCCTTCCCTGGCAGGTGCCTACATCGGCCCTACCGGGCCTGGGTGGGGGGGTCATGGCCCTATTCGGGCCCCGGGGTACAAGGACCTGTACCCACGCCTGTAGCAGGTGGGCCGGCTGGCCCTTGGCCCCTCGTCAGTGTGAAGGCCTTACTGGCCCGCGTTGCGGCCCTTGAGGCTTCCCTGGCTCGGGCCAACCACGCTGGGGCTCCCTTTGGGGTTCATTTTGACGCGTCGTCTGCTGGGCAGCGGCAGGCGACGGGACGGGTCGAGCTGCTTGAGGCGTGTGGCGCGACTTTGGCCACTGCCTCGCAGCTCCCCAACCAACAGGCCAGTGCGGGTCAGGCCCCAGCGATGGGCTCTACGGCGGTCGTGAGCTCCGACGCCCCAGTGGGCCGGAACCCCCGGTGGGGGCGGCCCACGGGGGTGCAGCATGTGAGTATGCAGTCCAAACTAGTGCACCTACACACGTGGCCACGTTGGGGGGGGCTTTCCAATGGCCTTGGCCTCGCGTGGGTGGTGCGGCGGTACAGCCGCTGACGCCCCACCCGGCGACGACAACTACCACCCAGGGCCCCGGGGTGGGGGGTGTTTCCTACCCTGTGGGGAATGTTTTGGGGGTGGCTGGGCTAGTCCAAGCCCCTTTCCAGATGCCCGCAGTTTCTGCGGTGCCTGTCTCGGCCTTGCCGACAGCGGGGTATTCCTTACTACTGGGTGACCACTTGGCACAGGCCACCAAAGAGAAAATATGGCGGGGGGAGTATGTAGATATCTTCTCACTCCTAAACAGGGAGCCCACCAAGGAAGAGAGGGAGGGGCAGGATGAGAAGGATAAGGAGCAGGCATGTCGTCGCAAGCCACCACGTACGTGGGCCAACTGGCTGCCGGCTTACCTCATCTACATGGCGGTGTACCTGAGGGCCCGGCCGGATTTGGCAATTCCGATGGTCCAGTATTTGGACAACATCTATCGGGCGATGGTTGACTTTCCGGGCCCGTCGTGGTTGACCTATGACGAGGAATTCTGTATGCGGATTCCCCTGCACCCTGAGATGAGGTGGGATGAGCCATGCCAGAGGCTTTGGCTTCTGTACATGACGCCCACGCGCCCCGCGCCAGGGGAAAGATACCATTGTGGACATGCGGTCCAGCGAGCGGCTCCAGCACAGGTTCCCCGCCAGGTGGCGGGGCAGGGGGTTCCAGCCCGCCTGCTGTGCTGGACTTTCTCGTCCTATGGTTCCTGCAATAGGAAGAATTGCAAGTACAGACATGAGTGTCCCACCTGTACGGGCCCCCACGCAGCCTCTGCCTCTCCCAGGCCTGGAGGGACGCGGGGCAGAGGGAGGGGCGGACAGTGGGCTGGCAAGACTGCCGCAGATGGAGCTGGTTCACCGAAAGGCTCCCTCCCCAATTAATGTGGACATGTTGGAGCGTTGGCTCACATTGTACCCGAAAGGGGAGGATGCGGATTATCTCCTTCAGGGCTTTAGGCAGGGGTTCCGTATCCCTTTCATGGGTGATAGGTCCCCTCAGGATGCCCCCAACCTTTTGTCCCTTAGGGGGAGGGAGGAGGTGGCTGCTGCCAGCATTAATAAGGAGGTCGATGCGGGCAGGGTCGCTGGCCCTTTCCCTGCACCCCCGTTCCCCAACCTTAAGGTATCGCCCCTGGGCTTGGTTCCCAAAAAGTCCCCAGGCGAGTTTCGCCTTATCCATCACTTGTCCTACCCAGCCGGCCGATCGGTCAATGATGTTATCCCTGATGACCTTTGCTCAGTCAGGTATACATCTTTTGACCACGCGCTGCGCATGGTGCGTTCATGTGGCCCGGGTGCGCTGCTGGCTAAGTGCGACATTAAGTCGGCTTTTCGCTTCTTGCCGGTGCACCCGGGCGACTTTGAATTGCTGGGTTTCAAATTTCGGGGCGAATATTACTTTGATAAGGCCATGCCTTTTGGCTGTTCCACATCATGCTTGGCTTTCGAGCGTTTCAGTACCTTCCTAGAGTGGGCTTTCGTCCGCAGGTCAGGGTCCCGGTCTGTAGCCCATTACCTGGATGACTTTTTATTCGGGGGTGAACGGGGCTGGGACACGTGTACACGTCTCCTCAACACATTTCAGACGCTAATGGAGGAACTCGGTGTCCCTTTAGCGCCCGAAAAGACCGAGGGCCCATCTACCCAGCTAGTCTTCCTGGGGGTGGAGATTGACACGATAGCGCAGGCTTCTAGGTTACCGGGGGATAAGGTGTCAAGGATTGTGGCCCTTATCTCGGACTTGCTGGCCAAGCGCAAGGCATCACTGAGAGAACTGCAGGTGCTACATGGTCACCTTAATTTCGCTTGCAGGGTGGTCGCACCGGGCAGGGCTTTTGCCCGGCGCTTGTGCGACGCCATGGCGGGATTATCCAGGCCTCACCATAGGGTTCGGCTTACCCGGGGTGTCAGGGCAGACATGCTTGTCTGGTCACAGTTCCTGAGGGAGTTCAATGGGGTCTCATTTTGGAGGTCTGACCTCCTGGCTTCCCCTCATTTTCAGATTCAGTCTGATGCCTCGGGATCCCTGGGTTATGGGATGTACTTCAATGGGAAGTGGGCCTATGGTGGGTGGCCACCGGCCTGGGCAGGCACGGGTCGCCTGCGTGATCTCACATATCTGGAGTTTTTCCCTATCCTGGGTGCTTTGATGCAATGGGGCGAGGAGTGGGCCAACTCGGTCGTGCATTTCTGGTGTGACAACGCGGCTGTGGTCCACATTGTCAATGCACAGACTTCTAAATCGCCCAGGGTTATGGACCTAGTGCGCCAGTTTGTGTTGCGCAGCCTGCGCCTCAACGTCCTGTTCAGGGCCAGGCATGTCCCGGGGGTTAATAATGATATTGCTGATGCTTTGTCCCGCCTACAGATCTCCCGGTTCCGTGCCTTGGCCCCGGATGCGGAGGAATTTCCCTCGCCACTCCCGGAGGAGATATGGACCATTGGCACGGAGAGGTGAACCGGGCGATTGGCCTGTCGCTAGCGCCACGCACGCGTAAGGCATATCACCACGCAATTAATTCTTTCAGGGCATTCTGTACCCAATTTCAACTGCCAGGAACCTGGCCGATCCCGGTAACCCATGTTCTGCGGTTCATGGTTTACCTGCATGCTCAGGGCCTTGCACCTCTCACCATAGCATCTAAGCTTTCAGCGTTGGCTTTTATGGCCAAAGTGGGAGGTCATGTGGACAGCACCTCTGACTTCCGTGTGAGACATGTTTTGGAGGGGTGGGTGCGCGAGCGCGGGCGTTGCCCGGACGACCGCCACCCGATTTCCCCAGGGGTTCTTACCCAGTTGGCCCGGGGCTGGCCTTGCCTCTGTTTTGATACATATGAGGCAGCCCTGTTTCATGCAGCCACAACGGTGGCATTTTTTGGAGCGCTCCGCATCAGCGAGCTTGTGATGCTGTCTAAGGCGGATGCAAGTCGTAGGGCACTGGAACTCGAGGATGTCTGTGTTGCCAAAGACTGGGCTCAGTTGAGGATACGCTCCTCTAAGACGGATCAGCATGGCGTAGGCAGTGGTGTGCGACTGCTACGGTGTTCTTTGGCAGACATCTGTCCGGTTGGTGCCCTACAGGAGTTCCTTGCACTGCGTGGCACGCACCATGGCCCATTTTTCTGTCACCAAGATGGGTCTCCCCTTACTAAATTTCAATTTTGGAAGGTGACGGGCAAAGCGCTGGCCAGTGTGGGCCTCCCAGGTGCCCGCTATGGCACCCATTCATTCCGTATAGGGGCGGCCTCAACCGCAGCTGCTTTTGGGTACTCCGGGGCTGACATACGCAGCATGGGAAGGTGGGGTTCGCAATGTTTTCAGTTTTATGTGCGCCCACTTCCGCCGTGAGTACCAATCCAGTCACCTTACCTTCTTTTCCTCATTTTTCTTTACAGACCCTGGGTGTCGTATTACACCGGTGACAGTATGGCTGGTGGGCCATAGCTACGTGCACAGGGCAGCGCGTTACGCTGCGGCGACAGAGTGGGGACCCCGACTGGGACTGGGTGCATACGCAAGTCTCACATGGCATGGTAAGCCCGGGATGTTATGGCGGGAGCTGCTGCCTTTCCTTTTTTTAGGCCAGAATGCTGACCCACCTGACATTCTGATCATACACCTGGGGGGCAATGATTTGGGCCAGGTCACCGGCTTATCGCTGAAGCATGCGATTTGCGAGGACCTCGCCTACCTGCATTACGTCTGGCCCGCCACAACCCTTGTTTGGTCGGACATGGTCCCGCGCCATTCCTACAGAGGGGTTTTTGACCTCCTGGCCCTTGACCGCGCTAGACGCATGGTGAATAGGGCAGTGGCGCGGTTCCTTGTCGACAGGGCTTGGGGGAGGGTCAGTCGTCACCCCGCTATTAGCCTACAAAATTATGACTTGTATGCAGGGGATGGGGCCCATCTGTCGCGAGGAGGTATGGACCTCCTGTTGGGTGATTGGCGAGCAGGCCTGTTGACCGAGCTGACGGTCTGGGGGGGGGCGTCGAGCCTTCTTTGAAGCCCCTCCGTGTGGCGGGTAGCACTGGTAAGGTAAACATTATGACCCACAGGTATCCGGCAAGTTCGCAATTGACTGGACAACACTAGACAGGCATAAGTTGGTTAAACGTTGTCCGGTCAACGACAAACTAGGCGACGGGGTGATGGCTATAGCTAGACAGCATGCATCACCCCGTGATTTTACGGATACACGTCAGAGGGTGGGGTCATTAGTTAGATATTGACTACGGTCAACAATTTGTTTGTTGTCAACAAACAAATTGATACAAATGGATACGTTGTAGCAATTGCCGTTGGCAATTTTGGGTGGTACCTTACCAGTGTTACTTCGGCCTGCTTGCCTTAAGAATTATGATTGGTCAATTACCAATATAAATTTATAATTCGGACTAGGGCATGAATCAATAAATGTGGCCCAATGCCGTTATCCACTTTTATCAGTGTCTGAGTCCTTTATTGGGGGGTGCGCCTGCAATGCAAGCGCGGCACCAAAATGGCCACCGCGCTCTTTGCGGGGGCCCCCCCACCGGACGAAGGCATCCGGGTAGTTAGGGGCGTGGCCAGCTCCCTTATAAAAGGGGTGGCCACGAGGCAGCCGAGCTGCCATTTTGCGAAGCGACGGAGCGGAAAAGTTTTTCCCCTCCACCCCCTCCCTAGTTAACAGTGTGATGTTTTGGTCGCTTCGGGGCCGGGTGGGAATTTTTGGCTGGGACCCATATTGGCTTCCGGGTCCTGGTTTTTTCGCCCATCCCACACTGTTGCTATGGTTTGACATAGGGGTTTTTCTGTTGCTGCTGTTGACTTTGGTCACATGGGCGGGTAGCACTGGTAAGGTAAACATTATGACCCACAGGTATCCGGCAAGTTCGCAATTGACTGGACAACACTAGACAGGCATAAGTTGGTTAAACGTTGTCCGGTCAACAACGAACTAGGCGACGGGGTGATGGCTATAGCTAGACAGCATGCATCACCCCGTGATTTTACGGATACGCGTCAGAGGGTGGGGTCATTAGTTAGATATTGACTACGGTCAACAATTTGTTTGTTGTCAACAAACAAATTGATACAAATGGATACATTGTAGCAATTGCCGTTGGCAATTTTGGGTGGTACCTTACCAGTGTTACTTCGGCCTGCTTGCCTTAAGAATTATGATTGGTCAATTACCAATAGAAATTTATAATTCGGACTAGGGCATGAATCAATAAATGTGGCCCAATGCCGTTATCCACTTTTATCAGTGTCTGAGTCCTTTATTGGGGGGTGCGCCTGCAATGGAAAGCACCAATTTGAAACTTTGGCTCTTTTTGTTTACCCAACTTGCTCCTCCATTTTCTGGATGAATTAGTCTGGCTCTGCTAGTCATGAGACAGAACAAGAGTTATGAAAAACCATGAAGATTCCACCTTGCCCCCTGGGAATCTTACTGATACTTCTCAGGGTGTAGAATCATCATGGGTCTCACTCTATAGACCTTCTGAGAGACAGGATCTGTGAAGTTCCTGTCTAATATCTGGACCTTGGAAAGATCCAAAATCTTCTTGCATGGCCTCAAGGAGTTACATCAACATTCCTCAATGGGTCCACATACCTTGAAGGTTTCTGTGGCTCCCCTTTCGTAGTTGTTGGATCTGTTCCTCAGAAACAACCCCTCCGTTTTACCCAGCTCCCCGTAAATCTGCATGGAGACATTCGCATTGGTGCCTGCACACCGCAGATTGCCGGTAACAACACATATCTCATAATTTATCACTGCATTTAGAATAGGAGTAGAGAGGGGGAAATGGAGGTTATTGTGGGAATAACTAGAATCAGCCATGAAAAATTCTATGGTTAGAATAAAAGTAGATCTTTCATTCATTCCAAGCACTTCTTAATATAATTTTCTTATATTCCCCTACTCATTCTAGTAAGCCACTCCATCCTTCTGCTTTACTCAAAGGAAACATGGGAAACAGCCTCCTACAGTAGGGCCTTTTTTCTCAAATTAATCTATTGTTGTCTACTCGGACTCACAATGGCTTTCCTGCAACCTTAGGATAGAAGACATTTTACAGATTATCTACAATTCAAAGAGAGAATCTCTCAGCTGTGGACATCTCTGCATGTACAACAGCATGATATTTGAAAATTAGCTTGTTCTAGTCTGCTATTAGCATTGAGGACTTCAGCACAGGATTCTTTTTGTCATTTTATTACTCCAAGATAACAGTCTACTTGAGTTCTCTAGAGATGCGTTTCCATCTCTAATCCTGATCTATCTGCCGCATCATTTTCTGCCCCAAGATAAAGTATTTTCTCCTCAATAAATCCTTTTAATCTAAGTTGCACAGGGCTTGAACCTAGCGATGTGAAGAGTATTCACTGAATTGCTACTGTGGTGGCTCAGTGGTTAAAAATCTCGCCATGTTAGCTGGAAGGCCAGCAAGTCGGCAGTTCAAGACCCGGGTACTGCATGAGGGATTGAGCGCCTGTCTCTATCCCAGCTCTTGGGGACATGAAAGGAGCCTCATTAAGGCGTCCCCTGATCAGAGTTTCTTCTGCAAAAATCCTTTCAACCCAGAATAAATTCTGACACAAAATTATTATTATACTGAATTACACATTCTCATGTTTAGGCTATCACAATGTGATGAGACACCTTGATAAAAAAATGTTTAAGCCTCTTGAGGTTCCTCAGCTCCAGCATGAGGCTGACACATGGCACTCTCTTCTACCTGTCAAAATGCCTACAATTTGTGCAAGACATCTCCACACAAAACTAGCTGTCCCTCTCCTATTCAAAGCAAAGTGCATTACCATACACAAAGCAAGCATTGAAAGACAGGGTTGTTGTTCTGAAAGACACAAAAAACCCATCCGATGCTTCTAATTCTTAAAATCCCCTTAAACAAAGCAGCAGCTATAGCAGGTTTTCACAATTTGGATTATTAGCATAAAAATCATTCTAGTAAATGTAACACTCTCAGTCTGTTGTGTTCTGATGGTTTTATCTGACACATGGATTACAATGTATCTGAGCCAATGTAACCTTGCCTATAGCAACTATGTAACCTTCAGCTGTATCATATAAACCCTGTAATAGGACGCGAGCTAATGACCACCAGCTGGCAGCAGCGAGCGTCCAAGCTCTCTTGGTCCGAACTCATCAAAGGCAACAGCGCGGGAAGTTTTCCCGCCACCATCTACACCTGGACAAGAAGGGCGTGACCCGAAGTGACGTCACGCAGACAGTAGCCAATGGGCTACCATGGCACCACGTTCAAATGTATTACCCCTGTATATAAAGAGCTATCGATCCGCCATTACCTCATGTTCCCTCTGTCCACGATGCAATAAACCTGAGTTAACCCAGCCCGAGGCTGTGTCCTGTGTCTTGGTTTGCATACACCAAATTGGCGACGAAGGTGGGATTATGGATCCCCACGGAACAGCCAGGGCACAGAGCGGGTTCAACATCACCAAACCGCAAGACTGGGAGCTGCTTGAGATGGACTTCCAGGCGGCACTGGTGGAACTCAGAGTCAAAGGAGACGACGAGGAGAGGAAGAGGGCCATCCTCACCAGAATGCTCGGGATGGAAACCAAGCGGACGCTGGTGGGCATAATCGCTCCGAAGAAGGTGAGCGAATTTAAGGCGAGCGACATCATGAAGCTGCTGCGAGAGCGGTTCTGTCCCTCGAGGGCAATGTTTCCCGCTCGGAGCGCGTTTTGGAGGCGAGTCCAAGCGCCGGATGAGTCGGTTGAGGCATTCGTGGCCGCCATGAGGATAGCCGCCGCCCCCTGTAAATGGGGCGACATCCTGGAGATGGCCCTCAGGGACGGCGTGTTGTGTGGCCTGAAAGACAAGGAGGTACAGCGCAGCTTGATGAATAAGGAGCCGCCACCCACGCTGGCAGAGGTCGTAGAGGCCGCGGAAGCCGCAGAGTCCACGAATGCTGGAGTGGACGAGATGCACCAGTGGCGTGAGTGGCGTCCTAGAGCCGGCAAGGCGGAAAATTCGGTGCACGGGAAGACCGGACAGTCGGTGCACGCGACTCGACGGGCCTCAAAGTCGTCGATGGAAGGCAGCGACGGCGAGGAGGTCCAGAAGGTCCGAAAGGGTGGTCGACGCTGCGAGGGTTGCGGAGCGGCCCACGAGCGCGCGAGATGCCCGTTCAGGAAGGCTGAGTGTTACACCTGCGGCCGTCGGGGGCACATCGCCAAGGCATGCAGAAAACGGAAAGAGGGCCGGAGGCAGTCACAAGACCGTGCGGCCAGACCGGACCGTCCAGCGAGGCCCAAAGATGGCGCCCAGACCACGAGGAAGCAGGACGGCGTGGGCCGCGTCTCGGACGACAGCGAGGACGACGCCCCAGTGTTCAGCGTGTCCGCGGGACAGTCCCATTACTTCGTTGAGGTATTAGTACAAGGGGCCCCCATTAAGATGGAAATTGACTCGGGGTCCTCCTATTCCATAATTCCCCAGAAAGAGTTCCTGAAAATCGACCCCCACGTGCGGCCCAAACTTAAAGCGTTGAGGTCCACGCTACGAGACGTACAGGGAAACAGCATTCCGGTGTTGGGGGTCGGGAAATTTCGGGTCAATTTTAAGAGACATTCTGCGGAACTGCCCCTAGTTGTCCTCAAGGGGGGAAGCTGTAGCCTCCTAGGGACACAGTGGTTTCAGCCCTTAGGATTGTTCATAGGGGGGTGCATACCGTGGGGGGGGACCCAATACAAGCGGTTTGCGATGCGCATCCCGCCGTTTTTAAGAAAGGACTCGGAAAGTTCAAGGGACCCCCTGTAGCTTTCGACATAGACCCGGAGGTCCGCCCGATTAGACTCAAACCGCGCAGGGTGCCGTTCGCACTCAAGGACAAGATAGAGGCGGAACTGGACAAACTGGTGGGCCAAGGGATTCTTATTCCTGTTGATTCCGCGGAGTGGGAAACTCCAATTGTAACGGCTCTAAAGGCTAACGGGGAGGTGCGCATTTGCGCTGATTATAAGTGTACAATTAACAAGGCGATCTGCCCTAATGCATACCCGGTGCCGGTGATCAGTCACCTTTTGGCCAGGCTAAATGGGGGAAAGTGTTTCGCTAAACTCGATTTGGCACAAGCCTATCAGCAACTTCCCGTGACCCCCGCCACGGCCGCGGCACAAACGATAGTTACACATAAAGGAGCGTTCCAGGTGTCGCGGTTACAGTTTGGCGTGAACTCGGCACCCGGCCTGTTTCAGTCGCTTGTGGAACGCCTCCTGAAGGGACTGGAGGGGGTGTTGCCTTATTTTGATGACGTGTTGATAACAGGGGGGAGTGAGGCTGAACTGGCAAAGAGGTTGGACAAAGTACTGACCGTGTTCGAGAAAGCGGGGCTGAGATTGAGGAAGGACAAATGTGTTTTTTTCGAAACCGAGGTCGAGTTTTTAGGTTTCCGGATCACACCCGAGGGGATTAAGCCGTCTAAATCCAAAGTAACAGCCATTAAAAAGGCCCCTCGCCCCACATCCAAAACCGAGCTACAGTCCTTCCTGGGGCTCCTCAATTTTTACCATACATTCCTCCCGCGGAAGGCGTCCGTGGCCGAGCCGCTCCATCGGTTACTTAAAAAGGAGGAGCCATGGATGTGGGGTGACGAGCACGAGAGGGCGTTCAAGGAGCTAAAGCAACTCCTGACATCTGAGGCAATCCTGACGCACTTCGACCCCAAACGGCCAGTGGTCCTAGTCTGTGATGCATCCCCGGTGGGGGTGGGGGCGGTGCTTTGCCACGTGTTGGAGGACGGAAGGGAGGCCCCGGTAGCGTTTTACTCAAGGTCCCTGTCCCAAGCGGAGCGAAATTACGCACAAACCGACAGGGAGGCGTTAGCAATAGTAGCGGGAACCAAAAAATTTCACGATTTTTTGTATGGCCGCCCGTTCAAAATCGTGACCGATCACAAGCCACTGTTAGGGATTTTCACGGCAAGCAAGCCCACGCCGCAGATCCTGTCCCCGAGAATGCTGCGCTGGGCTATTTTCCTCAACGCATACCAACATGAGTTGGAGTACCGGCCCGGAAAGGAGATCAGCCATGCTGATGCACTTTCGAGATCCCCTTTGCCCTTGTCGGACGACCAAAAGGCGAGAGTAGAAAGAGACCGCCAGGTGTTGCTGATTGAGGTTTTAGACGCACCCCCATTAGTGCCAGCCGACATTGCCAGGGCGACGGGCAAGGACAGAACGCTGGAGAAAGTTAGTTCATGGGTACAGAAGGGGTGGCCGGCGTCGTCCCCGAGTACGGAGTTCGACCCTTTCTTTCGGAAAAAGCTAGAGTTGTCCCTAGAAAGGGGGTGCCTTCTGTGGGGCCAGCGGGTGGTGGTCCCTACGCCCCTGCGGACGAGGGTGCTCGAACTGCTGCACGTCAGCCACCCGGGCATAGTTCGCTCGAAGGCGCTGGCCCGGAGTTACTTCTGGTGGCCACAGCTGGACGCGGACATTGAGCACATGGTCGGCACTTGCGAGGCTTGCCAGGGATCCCGGCCTGAGGCGGCCCGTCTTCCGCATAGGGAATGGGACACAGCTAGGGGGCCATGGTCCAGGGTGCATGTAGATTTCGCTGGCCCATTCCGAGGAACCATGTTTCTCCTGGTGGTGGATGCGTTCTCCAAGTGGCTGGAGGTTATCCCGGTAAAGAGCACGTCCTCCGCCACGACAATTAGCCGGCTAAGGAGGGTCTTTTCCACGTTCGGCTTACCCGACACTTTAGTCAGCGATAACGCTAGTTGTTTCACCTCCGCTGAGTTCGGAGCATTCATGGAGGCGAATGCCATTCGGCATGTCACATCCGCACCGTTTCACCCGGCCACGAATGGCCAAGTGGAACGGCTGGTGCGTACAACAAAGGACGCGCTGCGGCGCATGGGCCCGGGGGACCTAAATCACCAAGTATGCCAGTTCCTCTTGGCGTATAGGGTAACCCCCTTAGCGTCAGGCTACTCGCCGGCAGAGCTCTTGATGCGGCGAAAACTGACCACGATCCTGTCCAGGCTAGACCCGACGAGAGTCGAGGATAAAGGGAAAAACATAGGGTTGGCGGTCTCGAAAGGTTTCGCCGCCGGTGACCCTGTTCACTGCAGGAACTATTCCAGCGCAGGGCCAGCCTGGGTGCCAGGGACGGTTGTAGAACAGACGGGGCCAGTGTCGTACCGGGTCGAGACTAACACCGGCCTCCTCTGGAGGAGGCACGCGGACCAACTGAGGCACCGAGTCAGTGGGCCGGTCAGTGGGGCTCAGCAACAGGATTCAGCGTTAGGGTTCTCCCCCACCCGCTTAACCCAAGGGGGAGACAGCAGTGGACAACAGTCCCAAGCAAGGGGGGAAGGCAGAAGCAGCGGCCCCGACTCATATCCTTTTGATACGCCGGTCCTATCAGGGGCCCGGGAAGGGGGAGAGGAGTTCGCGACCGCTGCCCCCGATTGTAGTTTTGATTTAGATTTTGCGAGCCGGGGGGGTTTTCAGGAGTGTTCCCCCACCCATCCAAGCGAGAAGAGGGGTTTTTCGTTAGCCCCCAGTGCCCCCGGTTCCTCCCTAAGAAAGAGCACACCTCCCAACAACGCCGCGGAGCCGCGGCAAGTCACTAACGAGTCTCCCTCTCCAATTACAGGACAGGAAACCAGGGGACAAAGAGAAGGTAGCAAACCCGGGGAGAGGCAGCCCGCATCGAGACCCCAGCGTGTTCGAAATAAGCCATCTTGGCTGAGAGACTTTGTCTCCTAAGGGGGGGGAGTGTGCTTAAGTGTGGGCTCGAGACTTTGTCTCGTCCTAGGGGGGAGGGGTGTTGTGTTCTGATGGTTTTATCTGACACATGGATTACAATGTATCTGAGCCAATGTAACCTTGCCTATAGCAACAATGTAACCTTCAGCTGTATCATATAAACCCTGTAATAGGACGCGAGCTAATGACCACCAGCTGGCAGCAGCGAGCGTCCAAGCTCTCTTGGTCCGAACTCATCAAAGGCAACAGCGCGGGAAGTTTTCCCGCCACCATCTACACCTGGACAAGAAGGGCGTGACCCGAAGTGACGTCACGCAGACAGTAGCCAATGGGCTACCATGGCACCACGTTCAAATGTATTACCCCTGTATATAAAGAGCTATCGATCCGCCATTACCTCATGTTCCCTCTGTCCACGATGCAATAAACCTGAGTTAACCACACCAAACAGTCAATACTAAAATCAAGACTAACAACAACAATATCACCCTCCTACAGATGAAGAGAAAATTTTTCTAGGTTCATGTTCTTACACATCCCTACTTGAGCCTAAAATCTTCTTGTGCTCAGATAATAAGCTGTACCCTTTTCCTTGAGCGATAAGCATTGCTTGGAATAATACATTGGTTTAACATGTTAGCATTACAATAGTTACTTTCACGTTACAGGGAAGGACAAGCCAACAGATGCATTTAAAGAATAACATTTTACAAATACAGTAAAACCTCAGACAAAGTCCGCTTCATACAACATCGGATTCATACAACATCGCCTAATCCCTTGAAAAAAAGTTGCCTCATACAAAGTCGCTGCGACTTTGTATGAGGCATTGGGGTTTTTCTCAGGTTGCATTGTGCCTGGGCAGTATAGAAGGCAGGACACATGCATGCATTGCTCTTGTGGGTTTTGCACGAGGCAAAGAGTGTTTAGGAGTGATTTTGGATTAAAATTTTTTTGGATTTTTTTGTCAGACTTTTAGAAGCATTCCTGGGATTTTTGCAGCATTCTTCAGGTTCTTAGACAATCAGGGTTGTTTGACATGTTTTTGTAATGTTTTTAGCCTTTAGACAATGATTTTTTTAAAGTTCTGTCAGTTTCCTGTCTGTTTCCTTGACTTTGCCCTGAAGTCTGTGCTGTTACAGTACAATGTATCTCTATGGAAATGACAGTGTATGAGGCATCACGGCAAGGATTTGGACGTTGTATGAGGCATTGTGGCTAGGATTTTGCATGCCTCATACAAAGTCCAAATCCGTATAAAGTCCAAACTTGTGGAACCAAGTTTGGACGTTGTATGAGGTATCACTGTAATGTTTAACACTGCTTTCAAATTAGATGTATTTGTCCATTTCACATGAAAGCAGTCATTTTTACATTGACACGTTAAACCAGACACAGTATTTACCAATAAAGGGGACCAATGGAAATTCTACTCAACTGAGAATCTGCAGAATTGGGACTGAGTTTAGGACAGGAAGTGCAGAGGAATAACACAGCAGAGGAGAATAATGCCCTGTTCTTATGCTGTAAGTACAGGGATTGTTGAAGGTGGCTTTTATGGTAAGGAATGAGCCGTGAAGACTACTGGCATCTTGAGAATGATTTACTTTCAAATATGCAGTCATCAATTTTCCGCTCTGGCATTCTCTTTGTCATTGCAGCCAGCCACCTCCACACTTTCTCTGAGGGTCTAGTGATATATAACAGCTAGCCCATATTTAGAAAATAGTAGTTTTTCAAATGTTGAAATACATCTCAAGGTCACCATTTTTCACAACTCTTTTGATCTGTAAATTGGCTTGGTCATGGGAAATAAGGACAGGCAAATAAACACAGACCTTGTTTGCAAGTATGATTGCTCAGACACAAATGTCTACTAGAATTCTCCATTTGGAATATTTATGTGATTTCACCTCTTATTGACTTTCTATCTGTAACGTGTAGTTTGACCCCAAGCTTTAAAAGGGTTTAGCAATAGCAATTACTGTACATTATATGCTTAGTGCACTCTCTGGGCGGTTTACAGGATACTTAGCATTTTGTCCCCAACATTCTGGGTACTCATTTTACTGACCTTGTAAGGATGGAAGGCTGTATCAGCCTTGAGCCCTTTCAGAATTGAACTTATGTCAACAGTTTACCCACTGCACCACAAGGGATCTACTCATAAGAGCTTGGTAAAATATACAAGGCTAAGAGTAAGTGGCCCTCTTTCACTCACTGGCACAAAGTCATTCCGTATTTTTCAAGGGTGAATCTGGGTTAGAAACCAAGATCTAATTCAATAGGCTCACTATTACACAATGCTGGCTCATTTCTCATCCACCTTTTCCATGCAAAGTCATTCAGCAATTTAAATCCCAATGGGATTTCCTGAAAATCTGCCCTTTGCCCCCATCATTCATCATTTAGATTGTAGACCTATGGACATTCACTTGAGAGGAAGTCCAACTGAAGGCAATGGGACTATCATGCAAAGGAATTATGGTATTAATTTTATTTATTAATAGCATTATACAAGACTCTCAATGTACTGAAGAAGTGACATAGCTAGATATATACCAGGGGCTCACTAAACTCAGAATCATAGAGCCTCTGATTTCAAGGGTGAAATCGGATAATACAAATAGAAATTGATAGCAATTCTACAAAGTTTCAAGCCTGAATAATCAGACTTTCAATCAAAGCCAGGCTTATTTCCTGATGACCAATTGCAAAACAAAACAAAACAATTTCCAAGGCAAGGAGATGAGAATGTCCACTTTCAGACAATCAGACCTCTTTGACCACTTAAGGAAATTTTGTTTCTATCAACACACTATCCAAATAGGTAAAGATAAATGTTGCCCTTGCTCGAAAGCCAGTCGTATCCGACTCTAGGGTTCATTGCTCATCTCTGTTTATAGCCAAAGAGCCAGCACTGTCTGCATTTGCAGACATGTCTTTGGACATGTGGCAGACATGACTAGGCTGCTTACCTTCCCACCAAATTGTTTATCTACTTGCAATGTCTTGCTTTTGAACTGCTAGGTTGGCAGGAGCTGGGACAGAGACAGCTGCTCACTCTGTCATGCAGTACTTGGGTCTTGAACTGCTGACCTGCTGACCTTCCAGTCATCAGGTTCCGCATCTTAACCACTAAGCCACCACATACTTTGGTCCTAATAGGTGTAAATGAGAGGTCACTCCCCCCCCCCCCCATGCCTTTCATTCACAGCAAATTTCTGTCGATGAGCCATTAAAAACCTGCCCTTACATTTCTCAATGGACATGATCTCGCTGGGGTACACCTCAATCTCTACTTTCCCATCAGCTTCATATTTGTCGAGCCACCGGTTGCATGGGAAGTTGTATAGTTTTCCATGGACAGGAATGATAATCTGAACAGAAGCAAGATGCCAGCCAGCTCGGAGCCCAACATTGTCATGGCCAATTAGAAGCCGTTTGATCTTTAGAAACCAACCACAGGAGAAGAGGAATTAAGACACAAAGGGAACAACAGAAGACAGACAAATATTTAGAACAGGATTTATCAAACTAGCCAGTAGGGAACCTTCAGCATTCATGTTTAGCAAGCAGGGAGATTATTATTTTTTTGTTGCCTTATTAGAATAATTTAGCCTAGCTTTCTTGGGGGGGGGGGGGATAGAAGGAGCCTTCCAAAGTGACTTTCCAATACCAGCAATAAAGTAATATCTGCCCCTACGGTTTGAAAGTTTGTCCCTATCATTACAGACAAGGGTGGCTCAGTGGTTAAGAAGCTCACCTTGTTAGCTGGAAGGTTAGCAAGTTGGCAGTTCAAGACCTGGGTACTGCATGATGGAATGAGCGCCCATCCTCTGTCCCAGCTCCTGCCAACCTAGCAGTCCAAAAGCAAGAAATTGCAAGTAGATAAATAGGAATCACTTCGATGTTTGATCTTGCGGACATGAAAGGAGCCTCATTTGGGTGTCTCCTGAGAAAAGTTCCTCCAGCAAAAATCCTTTTAACCTTGAAAGCACCTTTGTGTGCTGCTGACACAATTTTTTTTAAAAGCACAAAACCCAAAAAAGTATATGCCAGAATTAGGCAGACTCCAGAGGAATCTTTTCAAAGCCTCAAAGTAGCTTTGAAAAGAGACAATATTTTTACCATATTACCAATGAGGAGGTGCTTTGAAGGAGTGGCTTGTGCAAATTACATAACTTTATTACACGAAGAAGAAGACTCCAAATGGCAGGTCATGTTTTCTTTATGGAGACCAGCAGGATCCCTAAGGTGGCAATGAGTTGGACCCCTCCTAATGTCAAACGACAATGAGGATACGCTCAAAATACATGGAAATCTTTCAAGGGAGATTTAAAGACCTTGGAAATAACATAGGAGTATGCTGAAGTACTTGCCCAAGACTGAAACCTTCGATGATCTCTTGCTGATCAATATGCTACATAGCATGGGATGATCTAAATCTAATTCAACGTAGCTACATAGAGGTAACAATATTACTTAGAACTAGTTACCACCAGGCTCTGAAAAGATATGAAAAATTGTGACTTGCAATAAATCCCTGCTGCTTAAGAAGACTTTGTGGGTGCTACATAACTGGCCCTTCCAGTGAATGCAGTCCCTCCTGCTAGCAGTTCTTTCTTACCTTCCCAATGTCCATTGTGTCGAGAGTAAAAATATCTATCCGGCCACGTTCGAAGTAATCATCCAAGTCGTTGTCAGAAACCAAGAGAAATTCTTTTTTCGTGTCTGCTTTTTCGCCGTAGAGTTTGAGCAAAACCTTTGAATCTGAACTGGCACCAGGGACGTTTCCTGTCCTTATGCTGATATGGTAACCAATATCTACAGAGATATTAATGTTTGTACACAAGAGGCATGATATTGTGCTGCAAAAATGATGCCTCTCTACTTTGAAAATGATCAAAGGAGAAGGAGGCAGAAACGAGAAGAAGAGAAGTCAGCAGATTGTGAAGGAGGCCAAAAGCTGTTTAATTAGAAGGCTATTGACTGCAAACCTATACACACTTAACAAGACATAAGTGCTGTTGAATGTAATGATATTAATTCTGTTGTAGACATAAATAGAATTGCACTTACAAATCTATGAGCATTCATAACTGGCCCAACCAACAGGGTAAGCCAAATGAGTTCTAGGTCAAAGTAATGATGCAAAACTTCACCATCCATATGCTATGCACCTGGACCTACACTAAACATGATACAGAATACCCATAACCAACCTAACTACTGAAAAAGAGTAGTGAATCAGAATGCCAATCTTCCATGCAGCTGTTGTGAAGGTGGCAGAAGATGTGGACAGCTCAAGGCTAAACACCACAAATGCAAGAAAGAACTATGGTCTCTGCAGAGGACAGTGTTGGTGGTACTTCCAACACTGGGGAATGCTGGGGAAGGTGGAGGGCAAAAGAAGAAGGGGTGACAGAGAATGAGATGGCTAGATGGTGTTGTAGATGCAATGGGCACAGAGCTGGGTGGGTTGAGGAGGATGGTGGAGGACAGGGATGCCTGGAGATCAATGGTCCATGGTGTCGCAGAGTCAGAGTTGACTGTGTGACTGAACAACAACAAATGAGAAATAGGAGCCTGATGAATCCAAAGTCAGCAAATAAAAAACTTAATGTTCTCCAAAATGTTTCTGGTGTTGACTTTGAGTAAAGATCTGAACATTAGACTAAGAGTTTAAATCCAGCTTTAAGTCTTTTATCTATTTCCTTCTTATCTCTGATACTATTGGAAATAATATGTGGTTTTCTCTTGTTGAAAAGCTGTCACAACACAGCTGAAGCTTGGATGCATATCTAAATTAGACTTGAAAAAATAGTTAGATGTCTTGTAGAGTTCAAGCTCTTTGTGAATGCGACAAAACATTGTGCTTTCAAAAATGTACACCCAATATCTTGTCTTATTTCTAGTTGCAATCCTATTATAACATAGAGGGTGAAGTCTACGGATGTATAAAAATATATAGCTTTATAATAATTTAAAAACTGTCCAATGCGTTTTCAGCCTAAACAGGTCATGGCCTTTTTTAAAACAGCTACACAAAGAAAACAAAAAGGGTCAATACATGAAATGGATGTTGTGATAATTAGTATCATTTTTGTAAATTAGTTCGATTGCAAGCATTTTAGTACAAGGAGTTCATGGATTGGTGGAAATGCAGGTAACAGTATCCAACTGAGCCCTGAAACTACAGGTCAAATTACAGGACAAAATTCACATGTTTTTTTTATAAAAAAAGATGCTCCCTCAGTTGTTAAATAATCTGTGTATGATGGCAAGATTTTCCCCTCAACCACCACATACTTTGCATTTAGTGTGCTTTTCTTTCTGATTGGATGCCAGAAGGCAAACACAAGCTTAATCTGCAAATCTGGTTGCTAAAGAATGTGGGTTTGAGGAAATCCCACTCTGGATTGATCACAGAATATATGAATTTCTTTTAACTTCTAGTCTGGCCTCCCAGTACTGCCGTATAGGGCCCAGAGCTGACAGGGGCCTTGTTGCCACCGGCCATAACTGTGTGGCAACAGAGAAAAGTATGTGTGTGTGTGTGGGGGGGTGTAGGATTGCTCAGTAATTTCTGATGGCAGCCCTGTGGCCTCCTGAGGCATGGCTAATGGCATCAGGCTCAGCTTTCTCTTAATGTGTAATTCTTTCCCTACTGTACAATCAGGGTGGTTCAAATACAGCTCAACAACTACATGCAGAACCTGAACTATCTTTGGGCAGAAAATCTGCCCCATGCTGGCCAAGATGCTCAGTCCTGATTGACCATATTTCCATCCAGATTTTCCCTTGTGTAGTCAGTTGGCTGGCTGGTTTACTGAGCTGGAACACATGGGTGTGGAGACAAGGGTTAGGAGTTTGATTCCTCACGGTGAACCATATATGAGAAAGAGTCAGCCTATGTGATCTTGGGCATGCTACATAGTCCCAGAGCCCCATCCCCCACAGAAGAAGGAAACAGCCAACTATTTCTAAGTATTCCACTCCTAGTTAATCCTGCAAAGTCAGAATCTACATCAGGGGTTCCCAACATAAGGCCTGTGGGTCATATCTGGCTCATGGTGCCATTTCATGTGACCCCATTCCCACCCCTCCAAGGGCATTCAAGAAACAAAATGGCCACCCATTTGAAGCTGCTGGGACAAAATGTCCACCCACATCTTGCAGGCAGGGTAAAATGGTTGTCTGGCCCTTGAAGCTGACTCAGAGAGCGTGACCTGGCCCCCGGCTAGAAAAGGTTGTGAACCCCTGATCTACATGACAGCATAGAAATATTTGTTACTAATGCAATAAAAGCAGCCATGCCTATTCCTATAGTTTACAGATATACTTGAAAAAGAGATAAGAAACAGATGTTTAAAGGTATTTGATCAGAAAGAATAAGAGAGAGAATAAGACTCAACAGGTAGGGCACTTCTAATTTTGGGTTATGAAGCCCAGTTTGGACCTTCAGGAGGTCTTGGCTTATATCATGGGTGTTTCTCATAGAAATTAAAAAAAGAAAATGGAACAGCTTTCTGAAAGCTCCAAGCGCAACTCACTTTCCAAGATAGATGATCTCCCAGCTGGAACTAACTCTCGGATAATCTGGCCATCATCCTCGTTTTTGTCAAGCCATCTGCTTAGCAAATAAAAGTTAAGTTATCTGCTATTACCGATCAAACGTCACGAGGCTTATTAAAATCCAAACCAATGTAAACTGAAAGATAAAGCTCTGTGTTTAGAGGTATTTTTAAAGGGAAACCAGAATAAAAAGAAGGGTGCCTGGTTAAGAAGAAATAAACCTAGGTTAAGAAGAAATAAACCTAGGTTGCAAATACACACTCTCTCTCTCTCTCACACACACACACACACACACACACACACACACACAGAGAGAGAGAGACAAAGAGAGCCCTCCTCATTTTGTTTTCTTAATTACAAATATAGTGAAACCTCGGTTAATGGAATTAATGCTTTCACCAGGATGCTTTGTACAATGAAAATTACTTAAACTGAATTTCCCATAGGAATGCATTGAATGCAATTTCCCATAGGGATGCATTGAAATCCAAAATACATTAACCGAAACATGGTTTTCCATAGGAATGCATTGAAAACCAATTAATCTGCTCTGGAAAAAAATTCATAAACCAAGCCACTGTTTTATATGGATTTCCTTCTGTTATGCGGTTTTTATGTTAACCATGCCGTTTGTTAACTAAGGTTCCACTGTAGTTGAATTGATAATTCCCAACATGCCCTATTACGAGTCCTGTTGGGTTTAAAGAAAGTTATAGACATTGTTGGAAAAGAAACAAGGAATGAAAAAGATAAAACTTGTGGTATGTTAACTCATCACCAAGACTTAAATCTTTCTGTTTGGGAGTCTAAAATTGCTTTCAAGGGAGTTTTAAAAAAAAACTGCAAACTTTTTTTTTTGCCCCATAATATGTCAATTTACATTTCCAATATTCTTGTACAAAAGCAGGGCTAATTTTTCCACAATGTTTCAGAAAACCATCTCTTAATAAAACTGAATATAAATTAGCAAATGGGATTTTTAAGGAGTGGTGGCCGTTTTCTTAGGGAGAACAAAATTTCAGACTAGTTATTCTGTCAAGAGGAGGAGCTGCATGCATGACTTCCCAATCACTTCCCTGTTGTAGCATATTTTTTAAGAAATGACTTTTGCAAACGTTCTTATAATCCAAAGAGATTATGAAATGTTACACTGCCATACAAAACTTAGTTTTGGGGAGATGACAGAACTATTCTTTATATTTTAAAAGGTAAATAGCTAGAGTATCTAATCCAAACATCAAACAATGATATATTGACATTATAAAGTACAGTAGAAGTGGAGATTAAAAGACAGGGGTTCTATTTCTACAGTTTGTCCTGTTTGGGACAAAAAAATTTGTTAAAAAAAAAGAATCCATCAAGAAGCCAAATGTAGAAGGAATTTAACAATGTTTTCCATCTGTGCCTGCCACTTCATGTTTCCGACAGATCAACCAATTTAAAATCTAACTCAACCTAATGTTGACCTTCCAATGAAAGATTCATTACCCACATTATGTGTTCCTCAAACTAATGTTCTCTTGCAAACTTACCTAAAAATTCTATAGGGGCCTCACTTTTAATAGACATCATTTCTAGATTATTGTTCCATTCAGTCCTGTTTCCCTTAACAACCTCATTCCCTATGCCCCCACACAAAATTTTAGCCTACCTGCAGCAGAAACAGTTGCAAACCACCACAACAATTCCATAATGCAGCATTAATAGCTCAGAACAGTAAAAAAAAAAAAAGGCAAAAGCAGACAGTCTTTGAATAAACGAAGAGTTATATTAATCAGCAACCTCACGTGGTAGAGGTATGGCTAGACTGTACTATCTTTAGGCAGCAGAAGAGGATTTAAATGATTCAGTACTACACCAATTAAACTAGGGGTTCCCAACCTACAGCCCGAGGGCCAGCCCTGGCCCCTGACACCATTCCATCTGGCCCGTTGTTGCCTCCTCCCCACCCGGAAGTGGAAGCGGGTGTGTTTACATCAGCCGTAAAACGTGCCCACTCATGCGCAAACGCGCCCACGGCTGTCGTAAATGCGGAAGTGGGTACATTTATGACAGCCATAAATGTGCCTGCTTCCACTGGGCGGGGGGGGGGGGGCGGTCCAGTCTGCTCAGCTGTCCGGGGGCATGGTCAGGTTCGCATCATAAAAAGGTTGGCCACTCCTGAATTAAAATTTCTCAGCATGAAAAGTCAGCAGGCTTGGGAGGGTATCTTCCAATCCTTTTCCTAGACAATCTAGTTATGTTTATTCCACAATGGTTGGTTTGGTCTTTCTAGAGTTGGTTTTTTTTTAACATTGTGAACTTTTGAAAAATAAAAATTGATGCCCTATTTGCTGTCTGAAGTTGTACAATCTAGCACCAAATACATGACATGAGCCAGCTGATCATGGCCTAAATCTAATTGGTATTCCATCTAAACTAGACCCATTGAATTATTTAATTATTATTCTACATCTAACTTTAGTTTTTTTAAAAAAATATTGTGCTTTTACACTAATTTATTTAACATTGTGAGCTGTCTTGGGTCCCCACACTGGGGGGAAGGGCAATCTAGAAATGAAACAGAAAGATAAATAAATACAATCAACATTGAATCAACAGAGAACTAAGTAAATTGATATTTATGGAAATTCCATTGATTCAACATGTCTACTCTAGTTGAAATTAACACTAGATTTAGGCCAATTTAGTTAACTTTTTAAAAATGCAAAGAAGTTTCAAGATATAACTCAGTAGAATGGTCTGCATGGAAAACCAAGATACTAATTAGATATTGTATCTCCCTGTTCAATACTCGATGGTTGTTGGGTATGTAATCTACCCAGTATTCTTCCCTTTCAGTCCATAAAACCATGTGGCTCAATGTGAGCTTTTAAAGAAAAATGTATCAACCAACAAAGAAACATTGCATTGAAGCGGCATTCTCTTCATGTCCACAAGCAGCAGTTATACACTAGATTTTATTGAGGTTTGCTTTTGCTTTTGGCTGCAAAAAATATTATTTCCATTAGTAGGGAATGAAGGGAAAGGATGTTATTTTTTTAAAAGACATCTTCATCCACACATCTTAAAAGAAACTTCATCTGTACATTTTATCAAATAGGGTTTGTGGCCATTTTTTTTCATCTACTCTAGCTTGGGTGCCATTTTGTTCAAATTCAATAGGCTTCTTCACTCTGTGATGACAATGAATCATGGACCATGCACCTAACAGGAGGATGTCATACAGCACAGGTGACATCATCATCATCAACGGTAAACAAAATCCACCTCTCCCCCTTCAGTGAGAATGGGAAGGAATGTGGCCTAATTTTGTGCCAAGAAACTACATCACAATATTCCCTGCTGAATGTTGTGGCAAAGACAGAAGGTATCAGTTGCTACATGAGGATATCTGCTGTGGAAAGATTCACAATTGGGCAAACACAATTTAATTGCCATTGATCTGGAAACATAAGAAATGATAAAGCCAAGGAATTTGAAAGAGTATCAAGTGAGTTGCCTTGAAGAACAAAGTAGGTGTACAATTGCCAATAGTCTTCCTATTATTTCACCAATGGTCAAGTATTGTCAACTATTTCGTAAAAATCAGAATGACCCTGTGTAAATGTTCAGCACCTTTATCTGGATACAGGACATGATAAATTCACAAAATGTGCACACAATTTTGAGTTGTCTAAAAACAATTAATCAGGCTTGGCAGTGAAAATTAATGGATTGATTTGAATTTAATTAAATAAAATCATGACATCTGGGTGGAGGCACAGAAGCCCCAAAATTTGGATTCATGTTTTAACTCAGTTGTTCTTGTAAGACTGAAGAGATCTGGGGGAAAAGATCACTGGTGAAAGCCTTGACGAAAGTATCTTTGTTCTAATATTTAATTTTTTAAAATTAATTTCAAGCATTTTAATACCACTTCTCATTTTAAAATCTCAAAGTAATTTCCATTTTTTGGGACAGAATCCAATGGCTCTATATCACCTATGTAAGAGAAATGGCAAGCAATATATATATATATAAGTCGATAAAACACAGTCTATTAAAAGTGAAAGTGTTAATGTTAAAAATTGAGGAAGACTTGGGCAAAACAATACTGTATACAACTTTCCAAAGCGACAAAGAAATCGGAAACCTCCCTGACCAGCAGGTTACACCCAACTTCTGCAGGTCATGGAGAGATCTGCTTTCCTTCCTAACGGAGGATGCAGTTGGCGTGTACCTTTGACTTCAAATGGCTGAAGAATCCATGACCCAACTTCCCAACAGAAGGCAGCCATCTTGGGAAGAAAACAGGGGTGGGAGAAGACAGCTGCTTCTGTTGTGGGTTCTGTCATGCGACTCTATCTCTCTGAAAGAAAGAGATAATGGAGGTACAGGGACAGCAACAGAAGTTTCTCTTAATGCAACTTTCTTGTTCATGGAAGAAGCCTGCCCATGCACAAGCAAACAATTTCACAAATGGAATTTGACTGTTCCCATCCACTACTCTCCTTGATCTTATTGGGATGCAGAAGAGAATACTATTTAAACAAAAGCAAAACAGTGACACTATTCTCAATTCCTAGTGTAGCACAATGATGCACCATCGGTTAGTTCGGGATTCTCAACTTTCGGCCCATGGGACGGATGTGGCCTGTAGCACCATTTCATGTGGGCCCCCACTGCTTCCACCACACCAGGAAGTGCCATATGGTGGAGGAAGGACAAAATGGCCATCCGTTATGCCCGTGCTTCGCCTCTGCTCCAGGAGCTGCACTGGTTACCAGTTTGCCTCCGGGTGCAATTCAAGGTGCTGATTTTGACCTTTAAAGCCCTACATGACAGTGGGCCAGGCTACCTAAGAGACCGCATCGCCCTAAGGATGTCTGTCTGTCCAACCAGAGCGGACCAGAGGGGCTCTCTCATTGTACCATCCGCTAGAGGGGCTCGCCTCTCCAGCACAAGGAGGAGGACCTTCTCTGTGTCCATACTGGCTCTCTGGAACCTCTTACCAACAGAGTTACGTCTCCAGATGGAATTGCTGCCCTTCAGAAAAGAACTTAAAACCTGGCTGGCAGGCCAAGTATGGGGTGCAGGTAGAGGGGTGATTTCAGCGGGGTGGCTGGTATAGCGAATCCCTGTACCCTCGGCCCCTGTACCCTTTTTTAGTGAGTGGGTGGGTAGTTTTTTAAAGCAGTTTTAACTATGCTTTTAATTATGTTTTTTATTATGCTGTGAACCGCCCTGTTGGCCTTGGCCAAGTGGGTGGTATAGAAACTGAAATAAATAAATAAATCCGGCCCCCAAAGCTATAAACAGAGATGAGCACCAAACTCTAGAGTTGGATACGAATAGCTTTCGAGCATGGGTGACCTTGACCTTTAAGGGAGAAAGAAACTGTTCCCCAATCCACACCCGCCCAAAGCTGCCTGTGAACATTACAATACTGAAGGAATTAACAGTAGGATCTGGGATTGGTTTTGACGTGGTAGCCTGACTAGTCTGTACATGCATATCAGATCAGAAAACAGAACAAAAGAAGTAAAAAACCAGAAAATGAAGACAAAAATATTGTGGCACTTTAAAGACTAGCTGCTGTATTTTAATACTTCTGTTCACACTATTTAATTATTTCCCACAATCGGGATAGTGCGAGATCCCAAAGCAAGACGTAAATATGTGGTACTTTGCATTCCCTACCCTTGTTTCAAGTTGATCTTCCTACAGCCAAAGACTTGATTGATGTGTCTTATTTATTTTAATTTGCATCTTTTTCTGTCAGGGCTAGAGGATGAGTTAAGATGAACTTGAGAAAAGTAAACAGTGTCTATTCAGTTATCAGCTTCCGATAGACCATATAGACCAGGGGTTCTCAACCTATAGGCCACATCCAGCCTATGGCACTATTTCATGTGGCCCGCCGCCCTTGCTCTCGCCCCCAACACTGCCACAGCTGTTGGAAACGGTGGAAACAGCCATAAACGCATCCACAGCTGTCGTAAACGCTGTTTTATGGCAGCATTTACGGCAGGGGGAACCACTAGTCCAGTCCTCTCAACTGTCTGAGGGAGCATGACCCAGCCCATAGCTTTAAAAGGTTGAGAACCCATGGTATAGGCTAAGAAGCCTACTTAAAGAACACAATAGTTACTTTTAAAATGCTGTTGCATTATTTATGACAAGGAAGAATTAAGAGTTGTTGTTTTTTCCTTAATTAACACCTTCAGGTTAATTTTGATCTGATGGGAAAGTTGTACGAATAATACATCAGGAGGTCTGTGAGAAGTTGAGAACTTCAAAGGAATTAATTGTGGCAGGGGTGGAGGTCATAAAAGATCCTGGATCTCTTCTCTAACTACTGTAATCCTGTATTACAAGCAGTAATCTTTGCTATAATAACATGTTAACTTGAGAGTCACTAACAAATACATTAAAGAGGTATTGATTGTGGTGTTTTTAAAAAGCTATAGCTGGAAAACCCATGGTTAGTTACATTGGTGAAAATGAAAAAGATGTAAATCATGCCAGTAAACTACTAGTTTACTACTAAATTACTAGGCAGATTATATTCCCAGGACAGTTGTCATGGCTGATCACCATGATGATCGCCTATATTCAGATTCGGATATGGAAGAAGAAACTACTAGTAACTAGTAAGTTGCCATGTGTTTCATGATTTGCATACCAATTCATATGGCTGGCGTGGCATGAGTAATATCGGCTATGACTTGTTAACTAGTACTTCCAGCTCAAATGTAACCGAAGAGCAGAATTCCAGGTTATGATTTAAGCAAGATCTGTTTGTCTTGAGTTGTATAGGAGGCTGCTACCCACAACGTTTAAATCTATGCTGCATTTTTATGTATTACTCACTTGCTTTGTTTAAAAAAGAATAGTTTGTTTGTTTGTTGTATGGTGTATTATTATGTTATTGTATTTTTGTGTGTTTGGATTGTGCTGTTTTATTGTGAACTGCCTAAGGCAGTTTTTTACACTAATTAGGTAAAGATAAATGTAAAGGTCACCCTTGCTCAAAAGCCAGTCGTATCCAACTCTAGTCAAAGAACCAGCAATGTCTGCATCTCCAGATGTTTCCATGGTCATGCGGAAGGCATGACTAGACATGGAACACTGTTACCTTTCCCAACAAAGTGGTGCCTATTTATCTACTTGTAATTTCTTACTTTCAAACTGCTAGGTTGGCAGGAACTGTCTGGGACAGATGACAGGAGCTCACTCTGTTGCACAGCACTCAGAACTCAAATTGCTGATCTGCCATCCTTCTGGTTGTTAAGCTCAGCGTCTTAATCACTACACCAATGCAGGCCCTTTATGCTAATTAGGGTGGGCTATGAACCAAACAAATCAATAAATCAATAAAGACTATTACATTACATTATATATGGGGTGGGCTACTGGGATGGGCTTCTTAGATTCATTGGTGGGTACGGGCAGGCCCTGGATCTTTGGAAGTTGTCTCTACTTGAAGCAAAATACAGGGCTTTGTTAGTGAGGGATTTTTGTGTGCGTTTTTCTGACCTCACTTTTTAAAAAAATCACAAAAAAACCAATCACATTCTGATAGATGATATGAACTATCATGGATCCCTATTGTGGGTCCTGGAGCCATCAAATCATGCTATGGCTCCAGAGAAACGATAACCTGGGTCTTTTTCTGTCTTCTCCCACGTTATGGGACTCTCGTCTTTAGGAAGTGAAGTTGGCCCTTATCCGCTTTTCCTTCTACTGGCAGCTGAAAAAGTCCTTCTTTAGAGAATCTTTTGGGGAGTCAGTAGGCAACTAAGATGGGGAGGTCTTTTAAAATTTGAATTGCAGCTTGTAAATAACATTTCAAAATCTTTTAATCTTTTTTAAAATTAATAGTTAACTTCCAACTTGGTATGTCACCCTCCTTGGGTCCTTGCTAGGGGAGAGAGGTAGGATAAAAAAATAGATCAATCTAACCAACATACAAACAAATAAATAAATAACTAAGAGGTTGAATTTAGGAATAACTCTGATCTAATCCAAGCTGAAGTTGACTCCACAATGCTGGAGCTGAATTCACTCTGTGGAGTAATGTAATTTTAAAGTAATTATTGGCTTTACTCTGTGCGGTATTAGACTTCATGACATCCAAAACAGTGAGCAGCTTTAGAGTTCTGACTCTCATGTAGGTCAGGGAAGGGGATGTTTAGGCTTTCAGATATTTTTAGACCCAGCTTCTCTCATTGATCGCTATTTTGGGAAAGGTTGGTGGAGGTTACAGTCCCCAACATCTGGAGAGCCACATGTTCTTCCTCTACTGAAGTAGATGATGAGAAAAAGAAAACCACATTATGGCTTTATCTGGACACAATTTATGCTTTCTTTTGCAAGCCCATTGGCCTGGAAGATGAAAGGAAAGAATACTACTTTTTTAATTGCCCATGCTCACTTTGTAAACCACTGCTTCTTCTCCAAGCATTGTATGCATGCTTTGCTTGCACACTGCTGTCTAGTGAGTTGGTTTTCCAGCAGCACCTCAAGATTTGTAGGAAAGGAGAATACTGGGAACATTTCTTAAGACTCCTGAACAGCGTGGATCCTGCAAACAAGTTCTCCTACTTGTAAGAAACAACTCTAGACCAAATCCATCTTGCTACTTTAACCTTTAAACCTCAATTTCTCAAAAAGTCACCTTTATTTCAATAGGATTTATCCATGGTATAGATTTCAGCTCTACAAGCCTGTTCTTTTACTTATTTAACTCAGAAACAAATGTTACTCTGACATGTTCTCAAGTCAGTGTGAGAAATATTATACTCTGACAACATGGTCCCATGAATGACGACTTGGACATGAAAAAACCCTACTGTTTTCAATTAGAATTGCTACTAGGGAGTAGACTTCTCACACAGTTGGCATTTAAGGAAATCCTCTTCCACTAACAGGCAATTTATAATGTCTCCTTCTGCCCCTAGATGGAACTCCTTATTCAGATTTGTTAGGGAAACATATGTCTCGCTGAAAACAATTGGCCGAACTCTTTTAAGACGTATGAAGTATGATGCAAAAGTGGTGTGCAGCGCATAAAGGGGATTATCGGTGCGACTTCTGTGGGCAAAAGAAGGTGCTGAGTACTACCATGCACAAAGGCAGGTGAAAGGACAACTGTGCAGACAATGGCTCATAGGGTGCATGGTAGAAACAAAGCAGACTTTGCCAGTGGGAAATACTCTTCAAGACATCCATAGGATCAGGTTGTCAGGATACAATCTTACAAACAGTGACCTGCCAAAGCTGAGCTTGATCTCCCAGATGTTCAAAGCATGGCCTCTAAATCTCAGGTATGGTTTCCTTTTAACTTCACAAGATTTATTTTTATTTCTGTGTGCATGCACATCATGTTCTGCAAGACTGTGAGAGGCTTAGTATCTGTCCTATAGGACAACAGAGGTGCGGCTTTAAGGTCCTAGGGCAGTGATGGTGAACCTTTTAGAGACTGAGTGACCAAACTGCCATCCGCGCCGCACCCTCCACACTCAAGCTTTACTCCAGACAGGGGAGGGAGGAAGCACTCTCATTGGGCTGCTGGGCAAAGGGGTGGGGCAAACTCTGTGCTGGGGGAGGGAGGAAGCGCTCCCATTGGGCTGTTGGGCAGAGGGGTGGGACGAACTCTGTGCTGGGGGAGGAAGGAAGCACTCCCATAGGGCGTCTGGGCAGAGTGACAGAGCAAACTGTGCTGGGGTGATGGCACGCTTGCCCACAGAGGGTTCTGAGTGCACTCGCTGGCATGCATGTCATAGGTTCGCCACCACTGCCCTAGGGTTAATAGTGGTGACTGAGACGTTGTTCCCCTCTCTCCTTATTATTTAATCATGTCCTCTCTTGGAGGAAAGTTGGAAGAGCAAGCAGGTATCAGATTATACAGCATGGGAGACACCCTTGGGGCAAAAGAATAGCTCAGCTTGGCCTGAGGCCTAGAAGGCTTGGGCAACTGATGCGCCCTTGGTTTCATCGCCAGTACCTGCAGCAGGGGAATTCTTGAGTCTCACTCTCTGGCTGTCCATCTTCCCTCACTATCACTTTGGCAAGGTACCAGCCACTGCTTCCTCCTTTGCCGTCATGCCCTATCCTTACCCTTCTCACCTGCTTCAGGTTGACTGCTTCAAGGATAAACTCATCGGCCTTTAACAGAAAGGAGAAAAAGAGGAAGAAGAAGAGTTAAAGCTAAGCTTTTATTTATTTATTTATTGCATTTTTTGTAATGCCCATTTGAAACAACAACAACAACAACAACAACAACAACAACAACAACAACAACAACAACAACAATAATAATAATAACAATAATAATAATAATAATAATAATAATAATAATAATAATAATAATAATAATAATAATAATAATAATAATAATAATAATAATAATAATAATAATAATAATAATAATAATAATAATAATAATAATAATAATAATAATAATAATAATAATAATAATAATAATAATAATAATAATAATAATAATATGTCAGAAATTATTATGGGTTGAAAGGATTTTTGCTGGAGCGACTCCACTTCTAGATGCCCAAATGAGACTCCTTTCATGTCCCCAAGATCTTTTCCCACCGAAGTGGCCCCTATTTATCTATTTTCCATTTCTTGCTTTCAAACTGCTAGGTTGGCAGGAGCTGAGATATAGATGGGCATTCAAACCGTCATGCAGTACTTGGGTCTTGAACTGCCGACTTGCCTGCCTCCCAGCTAACAAAGCGAGGTTCTTAACCACTGAGCCAACACAGCCCCTACTTTATGGGTTGAAAAAGTAGGGTATACTGTAGCATCCTTCACTAATGGGGCTCTAAATCCCATTTGTAGCCTCACCTACAGTAGCCAACGAAATCAGTGGGAACTTTGAAAGTCAACATTTATATAAGTTCCGTTGACATAATACAGCTAGTTCCTGGATTTAAGTGCTCTTGGTTTTCCAGCACTGCAGTGGCTCAAGTCGCTAAGACGCTGACTGGGAAGCGGAAGGTCAGCAGTTCGATTCCCGAGCACTGCAGGACGGAAATGAGCTCCCGTCTTCATCCCAGCTCCTGCCAACCTAGCAGTTCGAAAGCAAGAAATTGCAAGTAGATAAATAGGGACCACTTCGGTGGGAAGGTAACAGCGTTCCGTGCGCTCCGGTGTCTAGTCATGCCTGCCACATGACCACGGAAACGTCTGCAGAAGCAGACAGCGCTGGCTCTTCGGCTTAGAAACAGAGATGAGCACTGCACCCTAGAGTCGGATACGACTGGCTTTCGAGCAAGGGAAACCTTTACCTTTACCTAGAATGAGAATTACCACCATCCTTGCTCATGGTCACTCATGCTCTGGTAACTTCCAGACTAGATTATTGCAATGCGCTCTACATGGGGCTGCCCTTGATGACCATTCGGAGGCTACAGCTGGTCCAGAACGCGGCAGCCCGGGTGGTGATGGGGTGTGGACTTTATGCCCATGCTTCACCACTGCTTCGGGAGCTGCACTGGTTACCAGTTTGTCTCCGGGTGCAATTCAAGGTGCTGGTTTTGACCTTTAAAGCCCTATATGGTAGTGGGACAGGATACCTAAGAGACCGCATTGCCCTAAAGACGTCTGTCTGTCCAACCAGAACGGACCGGAGGGGCTCTCTAATTGTTCCATCGGCTAGAGGGGCTTGCCTCTCTGGCACAAGGAGGAGGGCCTTCTCCATGTCCACACCGACACTCTGGAACCTCCTGCCAACAGAGTTACATCTCTGGATGGAATTGCTGCCTTTCAGAAAAGAACTCAAAACCTGGCTGGCGGGCCAAGTATGGGGTGCAGGTGGAAGGGTAACCTCCATTGGGTGGTTGGTATAGAGGATAATTCCTTCCCCCATGGTCCCTTCGGCCCCTGCACCCATTTTAGAGGGTGGGTAGTTTTAATTAATTTAATTATGTTTTTATCTGTGATTGTGAACCACTCTAAGTCGGACTGGGCCAAGTTGGCGGTGTAGAAATCGAACAATTAAATTAAATTAAAAATCCTCTGCCAGTATGGCTAATACATCCAGAATTCAGGAATAATAAGAGTTGTAGCCCAATATAGCTAGAGTCTGCAAAAGTTTGCTCTCCACCATTTCTGGCCAAATACCTTGAAGGCAAAACCAGAGATATGCAGTTTGCATTTATAGATCCATCACCTAGTTTTTGACATAAATCAGGTCAGAAATCAGTTGACCAATTTTGAAAAATTAACCTGACAATAACCTCATGCCCATGGTTTTTTTAATTTTTTAAAAAAAGACATTTGATGGTGGGTGGTGAAGCTGATTTAAGCTTTTTACTACATTCCACAAAAATAAAAGGAAATGTCCCAAGGCGCCAATAAATAAGGTTAATATTCTCTGTCTTTAAATGCCCAACAACTTTCAAGATATTGCACAGTCTTCCTTCAGGGAATTCTAAACCTGCTACAAAGAGGGCTTGCTCCCTTGGCAACTCCAGGTTTGCAAATACACCTTTCCCCCCCAAAAAAGCCACGTTAAAGTTATTTACAAGCATCCTGGGATACACTGTTTGGATGTTTGGGGTGGTGGTGGTTGTGACATAAAAATGCAGCCATCTTTGTCTTTTTTTACAGTACACAGAAGGCTCATTAAATCACTCCACAAAATGCCACACCACCTGCAGGAGAAAACTGATTTGTCAACGTCTTGGTTTTATCGGACAAAAAAATTAATTCTAGGGTAAAGTGGAGCATGTAGCTGTACAGGTAGCAGTAGGAATTACACTTCTATACCACCCCATATCGCTTAGTGCACTCTCCGGGTGGTTCACAGAATAATTAGCATTTTGCTCCCAACATGCTGGGTACTCATTTTACCAACCTTGGAAGGATGGAAGGATGAGTCAACCTTGATCCCGTCAAGATCGAACTCAATGTTCTGGCTACAGTACAGCAGTTTGACAATTGCACCACCAGGGCTCTCTAGATATTATTGGACCATAACTCTGCCCAGCTGCTAGTGAGGGGATGATGGGTTCTGTAGTCCAGCAACAGCTGGATGACCACCTGCTTTCCCCCATCCCTGGTTGCAGGGGTTTAGTGTATGGGACCAAAGACACAGGACAACCGAAGGGTTGGTTTAACACAGGTTTATTGCATGGTGTTCCGGTGAAGCATGAGGTAATGGCGGTGATACATCTCAATATATACAGTAGCCCTCTATATTTGAATCTTGTAGCACGGTAGCTCATTGGCTGCTACCGGCGTGGCCTCGCCCAGGCACGCCTCTTTTCCTGCTGCTGAATGCAGATCTTTCTTCTGCTGCTGAATGCGGGGAAGGTTTTCCCGCGGCTGTCCGTGATTGAGCAATGTGAACCATGTGAGACTGAACGCTCGCAGCTGCCCTCTGTTGTGTTCTGATGGTTTTTATTGTACACATGGATTACAATGTATCTGAGCCAATGTAACCTTGCCTATAGCAACAATGTAACCTTCAGCTGTATCATATAAACCCTGTAATAGGACGCGAGCTAATGACCACCAGCTGGCAGCAGCGAGCGTCCAAGCTCTCTTGGTCCAAACTCATCAAAGGCAACAGCGCGGGAAGTTTTCCCGCCACCACCTACACCTGGACAAGAAGGGCGTGACCTGCAATGACGTCACGCAGACAGTAGCCAATGGGCTACCATGGCACCACGTTCAAATGTGTTACTGCTGTATATAAAGAGCTATCGATCCGCCATTACCTCATGTTCCCTCTGTCCACGATGCAATAAACCTGAGTTAACCCAGCCCGAGGCTGTGTCCTGTGTCTTGGTTTGCATACACCAAATTGGCGACGAAGGTGGGATAATGGATCCCCACGGAACAGCCAGGGCACAGAGCGGTTTCAACATCACCAAACCGCAAGACTGGGAGCTGCTTGAGATGGATTTCCAGGCGGCCCTGGTGGAACTCAGAGTCAAAGGAGAAGACGAGGAGAGGAAGAGGGCCATCCTCACCAGAATGCTCGGGATGGAAACCAAGCGGACGCTGGTGGGCATAATTGCTCCGAAGAAGGTGAGCGACTTTAAGGCGAGCGACATCATGAAACTGCTGCGAGAGCGGTTCTGCCCCTCGAGGGCAATGTTTCCCGCTCGGAGCGCGTTTTGGAGGCGAGTCCAAGCGCCGGATGAGTCGGTTGAGGCATTCGTGGCCGCCATGAGGGTAGCCGCCGCCCCCTGTAAATGGGGCGATATCCTGGAGTTGGTCCTCAGGGACGGCGTGTTGTGTGGCCTGAAAGACAAGGAGGTACAGCGCAGCTTGATGAATAAGGAGCCGCCACCCACGCTGGCAGAGGTCATAGAGGCCGCGGAAGCCGCAGAGTCCACGAATGCCGGAGTGGACGAGATGCACCAATGGCGTGAGTGGCGTCCTAGAGCCGGCAAGGCGGAAAATTCGGTGCACGGGAAGACCGGACAGTCGGTGCACGCGACTCGACGGGCCTCAAAGTCGTCTACGGAAGGCAGCGACGGCGAGGAGGTCCAGAAGGTCCGGAAGGGTGGTCGACGCTGCGAGGGTTGCGGAGCGGCCCACGAGCGCGCGAGATGCCCGTTCAGGAAGGCCGAATGTTACACCTGCGGCCGTCGGGGGCACATCGCCAAGGCGTGCAGAAAGAGGAAAGAGGGCCGCGCAGCCAGACCGGACCGTCCAGCGAGGCCCAAAGATGGCGCCCAGACCACGAGGAAGCAGGACGGCGTGGGCCGCGTCTCGGACGGCAGCGAGGACGACGCCTCAGTGTTCAGCGTGTCCGCGGGACAGTCCCATTACTTCGTTGAGGTATTAGTACAAGGGGCCCCTATTAAGATGGAAATTGACTCGGGGTCCTCCTATTCCATAATTCCCCAGAAAGAGTTCCTGAAAATCGACCCCCACGTGCGGCCCAAGCTTAAAGCGTTGAGGTCCACACTACGGGACGTACAGGGAAACAGCATTCCGGTGTTGGGGGTCGGGAAATTTCGGGTCAATTTTAAGAGACATTCTGCGGAACTGCCCCTAGTTGTCCTCAAAGGGGGAAGCTGTAGCCTCCTAGGGACACAGTGGTTTCAGCCCTTAGGTTTGTTCATAGGGGGAGTGCATACCGTGGGGGGGGACCCAATACAAGCGGTTTGCGATGCGCATCCCGACGTTTTTAAGAAAGGACTCGGAAGGTTCAAGGGACCCCCTGTAGCTTTCGACATAGACCCGGAGGTCCGCCCGATAAGACTCAAACCACGCAGGGTGCCGTTCGCACTCAAGGACAAGATAGAGGCGGAACTGGACAAGCTGGTGGGCCAGGGGATTCTTATTCCTGTTGATTCCGCGGAGTGGGAAACTCCAATTGTAACAGCTCTAAAGGCTAACGGGGAGGTGCGCATTTGCGCTGATTATAAGTGTACCATTAACAAGGCGATCCGCCCTAATGCATACCCGGTGCCAGTGATCAGCCACCTTTTGGCCAGACTAAATGGGGGGAAGTGTTTCGCTAAACTCGATTTGGCACAAGCCTATCAGCAACTTCCAGTGACCCCCGCCACGGCCGCGGCACAAACGATAGTTACACATAAGGGAGCGTTCCAGGTGTCGCGGTTACAGTTCGGCGTGAACTCGGCACCCGGCCTTTTTCAATCGCTCGTGGAACGCCTCCTAAAGGGCCTGGAGGGGGTGTTGCCTTATTTTGATGACGTGTTGATAACAGGGGGGAGTGAGGCTGAACTGGCGGAAAGGTTGGACAAAGTACTGACCGTGTTCGAGAAAGCGGGGCTGAGATTGAGGAAGGACAAATGTGTGTTTTTCGAGACCGAGGTCGAATTTTTAGGTTTCCGGATCACACCCGAGGGGATTAAGCCGTCTAAATCCAAAGTAGCAGCCATTAAAAAGGCCCCTCGCCCCACATCCAAAACCGAGCTGCAGTCTTTCCTGGGGCTCCTCAATTTTTACCATACATTCCTCCCGCGGAAGGCGTCCGTGGCCGAACCGCTCCATCGGTTACTTAAAAAGGAGGAGCCATGGATGTGGGGTGACGAGCACGAGAGGGCGTTCAAGGAGCTAAAGCAACTCCTAACATCTGAGGCAATCCTGACGCACTTCGACCCCAAACGGCCAGTGGTCCTAGTCTGTGATGCATCCCCGGTGGGGGTGGGGGCGGTGCTTTGCCACGTGTTGGAGGACGGAAGGGAGGCCCCGGTAGCGTTTTACTCAAGGTCCCTGTCCCAAGCCGAGCGAAATTACGCACAAACCGACAGAGAAGCGTTAGCAATAGTAGCGGGGACCAAAAAATTTCACGATTTTTTGTATGGCCGCCCGTTCAAAATCGTGACCGATCACAAGCCGCTGTTAGGGATTTTCACGGCAAGCAAGCCCACGCCACAGATCCTGTCCCCGAGGATGCTGCGATGGGCTATTTTTCTCAACGCGTACCAACATGAGTTGGAGTACAGGCCCGGAAAGGAGATCAGCCATGCTGATGCGCTCTCGAGATCCCCCCTGCCCTTGTCGGCGGACCAAAAGGCGAGAGCAGAAAGAGACCGCCAGGTGTTGCTAATTGAGGTTTTAGACGCACCCCCAATAGTACCTGCCGACATCGCTAGGGCGACAGGCAAGGACAGGACGCTGGAGAAAGTTAGTTCATGGGTGCAGAAGGGGTGGCCGGTTTCGTCCCCGAGTACAGAGTTCGACCCATTTTTTAGGAAAAAGCTTGAGTTGTCCCTAGAGAGGGGGTGCCTTCTGTGGGGCCAACGGGTGGTGGTCCCTGCGCCCCTGCGGACGAGGGTGCTCGAACTGCTGCACGTCAGCCACCCGGGCATAGTTCGCTCAAAGGCGCTAGCCCGGAGTTACTTCTGGTGGCCACAGCTGGACGCGGACATTGAGCACATGGTCGGCACTTGCGAGGCTTGCCAGGAATCCCGACCTGAGGCGGCCCGTCTGCCGCATAGAGAGTGGGACACGGCAAGGGGGCCGTGGTCCAGGGTGCACGTGGATTTCGCTGGCCCGTTCCGAGGGACCATGTTTCTCCTGGTGGTAGATGCGTTCTCCAAGTGGCTGGAGGTTATCCCAGTAAAGAGCACGTCCTCCGCCACGACAATTAGCCGGCTAAGGAGAGTCTTTTCCACGTTCGGTTTACCCGACACTTTAGTCAGCGATAACGCTAGTTGTTTTACCTCCGCTGAGTTCGGAGCATTCATGGAGGCAAACGCCATTCGGCATGTCACATCCGCACCGTTTCACCCGGCCACGAATGGCCAAGTGGAACGCCTAGTGCGTACAACAAAGGACGCGCTGCGGCGCATGGGCCCGGGGGACCTGAATCACCAGGTATGCCAGTTCCTTTTAGCGTATAGGGTGACCCCTTTAGCGTCAGGCTACTCGCCGGCGGAGCTCTTGATGCGGCGAAAATTGACCACGATCCTGTCCAGGCTAGACCCGACGAGGGTCGAGGATAAAGGGAAAAACATTGGGTTGGCAGTCTCGAAAGGTTTCGCCGCCGGGGACCCTGTTCACTGCAGGAACTATTCCAGCGCAGGGCCGGCCTGGGTACCAGGGAAGGTTGTAGAACAGACGGGGCCAGTATCGTACCGGGTCGAGACTCACACCGGCCTCCTCTGGAGGAGGCACGCAGACCAACTGAGGCACCGAGTGAGTGGGCCAGTCAGTAGAGCTCAGCAACAGGATTCGGCGTTAGGGTTCTCCCCCACCCGCTTAACCCAAGGGGGAGACAGCAATGGACCACAGTCCCAAACAAGGGGGGAAGGAAGCAGAAGCAGCGACCCCGACTCATATCCTTTTGATACGCCAGTTTTATCAGGGGCCGGGGAAAGGGGAGAGGAGTTCGCGACCGCTGCCCCCGATTGTGATTTTGATTTTGATTTTGCGAGCCGGGGGGGTTTTCAGGAGTGTTCCCCCACCCATCCAAGCGAGAAGAGGGGTTTTTCGTTAGCCCCCAGTGCCCCCGGTTCCTCCCTAAGGAAGAGCACACCTCCCAACAACGCCGCGGAGCCGCGGAAAGTCACTAACGAGTCTCCCTCTCATATTACAGGACAGGAAACCAGGGGACAAAGAGAAGGTAGCAAACCCGGGGAGTGGCAGCCCGCATCGAGACCCCAGCGTGTTCGAAATAAGCCATCTTGGCTGAGAGACTTTGTCTCCTAAGGGGGGGGAGTGTGTTTTAAGTGTGGGCTCGAGACTTTGTCTCGTCCTAGGGGGGAGGGGTGTTGTGTTCTGATGGTTTTTATTGTACACATGGATTACAATGTATCTGAGCCAATGTAACCTTGCCTATAGCAACAATGTAACCTTCAGCTGTATCATATAAACCCTGTAATAGGACGCGAGCTAATGACCACCAGCTGGCAGCAGCGAGCGTCCAAGCTCTCTTGGTCCAAACTCATCAAAGGCAACAGCGCGGGAAGTTTTCCCGCCACCACCTACACCTGGACAAGAAGGGCGTGACCTGCAATGACGTCACGCAGACAGTAGCCAATGGGCTACCATGGCACCACGTTCAAATGTGTTACTGCTGTATATAAAGAGCTATCGATCCGCCATTACCTCATGTTCCCTCTGTCCACGATGCAATAAACCTGAGTTAACCCAGCCCGAGGCTGTGTCCTGTGTCTTGGTTTGCATACACCAAACCCTCTATGGGCTGTCTGCTCGCGTTCCTTTACAGCTGAGATCGTTTGTATTTGGAGTGGTTACATTCTTGCCTTTACAGTACAATGAACATGCACACATACATACATACATAACAAGGGGTACCTCCCTTCTCCAATTCACAACACTGTTCTGTCTCCCCCTCCCTCTTACTTTCCCCGCTGGGGAAACACCCACAGCATGGTATATCCAAGAGAAGTCCAAGTTCCGTCCAAAAATCCAGTCCAGAGTTTCATTAAGCTGAGGAGACAAGCAAACAGGAGCAGGGACAGGGAAGCTCAAACTTTGTCCGTCATGGAGCCACACCCAGAGTTCTGGCTCCTTATATCCCCCCATGGGGTGTGGCCCAATGCTTCCTAATTACCTCCTGGCCCTCCTCTTTCTCTGCCTCTGCTGAAAACGCTTTGCCTTGCTCTGATGTCTAGCGTCCAGCCATGCCTCGTCACCAGAGCTGTCTGTGAGCTGCGGCTGCTGGAGTTCCAACAGAGGCTGAGGCAATGTCGGGGGGGGGGCACTCCCGAGGAGGGGCGTCCTGCCAGATCCTTCCCCTCATCCTCATACCCAAGGTGGGCCGGTTCGGTGGCTGGAACTGGGCCGGGGGCCAGACTCACAACAAACACTCCTTGGTGACCTTAACATCTGTCTACATAAAATAAAAGTTTGATGTTGCCTGAGCAGTGGCCAAGATCTGTGCCTTGAAGGTTAGCTTCTCTGGTCCTACCCTGCAGAAGCAGAAATGACTTGAAGAGTTTTAAAAAGGCTTCCTTGTCTTGTAAGTATCCTGAGTCATTAAAATGTTGCTGCATTTCTTCCGCAGCTGTGCCCTTCAGCTAGCCGAAACTACCATTCTTTTCCATTGCAATTTTCTGTCGGGACTGGGAGAGACGAAGCTCTCGGCCTGACTTTAAAAGCCCCCTGCAAGCCAATTAGTGAAGACCAGAGGGAGGTACAAATTCATCCTTCCCTCAATAGCAGCCGGGAATTTGAGGGTGGGCAAACTGCTAACTCAAGGTGGGCAACACCCACCCTGGCCACAGCCCTGATCAGCCATGTTTAGCACTTATGGTCAGTAGTAGAAGTCTGCAGATGTCCCTCACCAACTCACTCTGCACTCAAATAAAAAGCAAATAGATTGTGACCGATGTCTGACCAGGTTATCCTGGTATGGTAATAGAGTAGACCATAGTGCCAGTGACTCAGCGCAAAGTGTCAGGCAGTGATTAACTAACCTGGCAACCCTGAGGACTAATGGCTTTCGGTGCCAAAGTCCACAGGGAAGGGTGATGGTCTCCAAGTGGATTAAATCCCACTTGAATCCATCTTGATGGAGGGCAGCAGCTTCATCCATCCTGTTTTGGGGCTGAGGAGGACTTTGTGTGCCCAAAGGGCTCAGGGCCAGAAATCGACTCATGAAACCTCTTCCATCCTCAAATCTCAAAGTCCCTGCAGAGAATGCACTCAGTGTTTGGTAGCACTAAAGATGGGGGAAATGTACTTGAATCTATGCTGCCTGATGTGAAATCTGATACCTCAAACCAATTTTTCAGGTTTGCACTTACTATTTGGGGACATTGTACTAACCTGGATCTAGATGGTGCAACATCTGGTTGGGATTTTTGTGTTTATCTCTTTCACCTGCCTCATCCTTTCCAGCTCTAAAAGACTCAGCCCAAAGAACAGTCATTGGACTTGAAAGTCCACTTACTGTTGACCTGTTTGTGGCCTAATGTCCCATTCTTGTTCATGCATTTCTTTGAAGTGAACATCACATGCCCCTCAGAGAGCATGTTAGATCTTAGATGTGCTCTGTATTTCTAGCATCTCCTTTCTCTCCTTATTCAGGGCTTCTGTGTAGCACTGAGACAAAAGACTGTGGAGATGTGTCTTCTCCACTTCCAATCACCATAATCATATCTGAAACCAATAATGGAGAAGTTCCACCTCTAATATGCTAGTCTACCTCAGAGCCTTTGAAGGAGAATTATGAAGCAGATCTATATTTCACATCTTTCCTTTCTGAGTAGAAAGCACATTTCTTGGCAAATGCCCTCCCATTCATCATCAATGGCAGCAAAACGGTTGCCAATCATCGCAGCGAGAAAAAAGGGTGATGGAGTGGCAGTTTGCCAACTCCAAAATCCTCTTACAAAAGATTCCAGGAAGGTGGAACCTATGAATTGGGTACCCACCATCTGCAAAAATGGTGGCTCCTGGGACACCTGTTCCATCTCCCCCATGTCCATAGCTAAATCCTTCTTTTCTTCTTCTCCTGTTGTATCCGAATCTAAATATTGGCGATCTTCATAGCGATCAGCCATGAAGACTGTCCTGAAAATATAATGTAGCCGCCTTTCATCTGCTTTCCATACCACTGATCCAGTTTCACGAGTCACTTTCTGGTCCTGACCCCTTTTGGCACACAAAGTCCTCATCAGCCCGAGGCCAATATTGATGAAGCTGCTGCCCTCCATCAAGATGGATTCAAGTGGGTAACCCTTCCTTGTGGACTTCAGCAGCCAAGGCCATTAGTCCTCAGGGTTATCAGATTAGTTAACCGCCACCTGACACTTGATGTTGAGTTGCTGACAGTATGGTCTACTCTATTACCATAGCAGGATAACCTGCTAAATCCTAGGGCGGGCTAAACTATTAGGCAGTAGATCTGAAGTACCATGAAAGGGCAGCGAGTGGCTAGGATGGGTTTCTTAAAGTGTCTTATTTTTACAGACAGATGGGTAAAAGACTGGTATGGCATTTTCTACCTCTTGAATGGCCACATTGGCTTGGGGTAATATACCATTTAACTTAGATTGGTACCACCATTTGCTGTTCCACTTAGGATGGAAGAGCCCACAGATAGCTCTAGGTTGGGCCAGTGGGTGTTCCCTTAAAATTTGGGGTACAAGGTACCCCAACCCCAGGCAAGAAGCTGGCCAAGTTCAAGTTGGCCCTGCTGGATCAATCCTGTCTCCATCTCTCCCTTCTTCCAGGTAGTAATTCTACTCTGCAATCTTAAACAAAGCAGGCTGGATAACTCAATGGTTTAGGTGTCTGGCTGTCGAGCCAGAAGTTGGGAGTTGTGCCTCCAAGGAGAAGAGCCAGCTTGCATTATGTTGGTCAAGCTACACAGTCCCAGGGCATCCCTGGAAGAAGGAAATGGTAAACCCGAGTACCCTGTACTTCAAAAACGCTCAAAAGATTATCCAGAATTGACTTGATGGCACATATTGTTAATCTTAAACAGGTACACTCATGCACATACACACAGACTTACACTGCCTTTCTCAAATTTATTCATTGTATTCACACTGTTCTGTAGGAAGCGGTCTCCCGTGTCGCCCTGGTCCCCGATGAGACAAGCAAAGACGTTGGCATCTGTCCCACTTCCGCTCACCGTCCCGGTGTGCACAATCACATGGTACTTTATCACTGCAACGGCACCAGTTAATAAAATAAAATGTCTGGCAATGAAGTTGAATGGCTTGTGCCCTGTGCCTGAGTGGAGTCATTCTGGTGTGTTCTGCTTTACAGTTTGAATGCCCCAGAGGCCATTTGGCTGAGGCACCATTTGTTTTTATACATCTCCCACTTCATGTTGAGTTATTTCTCTCTCACACACACACTAAGTGCTAAAAGATACTAAAGTATGTATTGTCAAGTGCAATGCATAGTTCATACAAGCAGCCTGAGGTCAGACCTGGCAAACCACCACCTATTTTATGAAAACTTTAGATGGAGAGTCGGGAATTCCCCCTGCTACTCTCATAACAGTTTTCCATCTTCTGCTTTGCTCTGAAAGAGGGACGGCAGGAAAGCACTGTGCAGACAATGACTGCCAATACAGAACAGCTGATAGCTGCTTTGCAGACAGAAGTACTCCTGGTCAGTCAGTTTGGGAATACGGAACCAGCCTGGGATGGATGAGGTTAAACTCCCTTTGAAACACAGGTGTGCCATTTGGATGTGCTTCTGGATTCATCCCTGATCCTGAATGCCCAGGTTTCAACTATGGTCAGGAGTGCATTTGCACAGTTAAAACTAGCCTACCAGCTATGCCTGTTTATTCATCATATGTTGAATTTCAGTTGTCTTAATTAATTAATTAATTTAGACAACTGAAGTTCAACATATGATAAAGAAACAGATATGGCCGCCCACTCACCGAAGCGACTCCGGGCGGCTCACAATGCAATTGCACTTCACCTTACATAAAAGACCCGACATACCATTAAAAACCTTACATAAAACATATTATAAAACACATTATAAAATCTTCGCAGCAAATAGACAGATAAAACCTAAAAACCCGGGTGCCAATTAGCATGTTTATATCACCCAGCGGGGGGGGGGGGTGTTCCTCTATCAGCTCCCCACACCTGCTGGGCCAGCCATGTCTTCAGCCCTTTCCTAAAAGCTAGCAGCTCTGGCTGAAGACAAAGGTCCGTCGACAGGAGGTTCCAAAGGGCCGGAGCCGATACTGAGAAGGCCCACTTTCTTGTACTGGAGAGGTGAACCTCTCCGACAGATGGTACCTTTAGAGAGCCCCTCTGGTCTGCTCTTGTGGGACAGACAGATAACCGTGGGGTGATGCGGTCTCTTAAGTAACCTGGTCCAATACCATGTAGGGCTTTAAAGGTGATAACCAGTACCTTGAATTGCACCCAGAGGCATACCGGTAACCAGTGTTAGTTATATAACAGTGGTGGCAAACCTCTGACACACGTGCCAGAGGGGGCACTCAAAGCCCTCTCTGTGGGCATGCGCACTGTCACCCCAGCACAGAGTTTGCCCTGCCCCTCTGCGGCATGGACAGCAGCGTGTTGAGTTTGGGCACTCAGTCTCTAAAAGGTTCACCATCACTGATATAAACAATAAACACAAGTTGTCCATCTAAAATTCCTAGCTATGCCTGTTCCTGTAGATGTCTGATCTGTCCATGATGACACATTCTTTAGTTGCATCCCAGTTGGGTTACTGCAACACACTCTGCATTTGGTTGACTTTGGAAGGTCTTCAGAAATTCAAGTGGGTCCTAAGTTGTTAACTGGGGCTGGCTACAGGGATCACATAACTCCTGTTTCAGCAGATCTAATGGCTGCTGATCTACTTCCAGGCACAATTGAAAGAGCTGGTTTTAACCTACAAAACCCTAAATGGCTTGGGTATGAGTTATCTAAAAGACCACATCTTCAACATAGGCCTTTCCCACATCCCACCACCTTCACAGGTGCATTTGATAAGGGCATGGGAAAGGACTTTCTCTGTTGTTGCTTCCAGACTCTGGAACTCCCTCCCACTGGTTAACCTTCTGCAGTTAGGTGTAAACCAGTGATGGTGAACCTTGGCACTCCAGATGTTCTTGAACTTCAATTCCCAGGATCCCTGATCAGCAAGAGTGCTGACTTGGGCTTCTGATAATTGAAGTCCAAGAACACCTGGAGTGCCAAGGTTCACCATCATTGGTGTAGACCTTTCTCTTCAGACAGGCTTTACCTTACTGACTGGCTGTATAAGAGATTTTTTTTAAAAAAATGAGGGGAAAGAACTCCCACAATGCTTTGCTCCAAGGAACTACATCTTTACAATTTAGCTAGTTCTGGGGAGCTTCCCAGTGGTCCATCTTAACAAGGATTAGAAGTCATGTTTTTTAAGCAGATGTGTGGCATCAAACCTAGATGGAATTCAGCTTAACTTTAACTGCAGTTCCAGAGCTAATGCTGAACCACAGCTAAGGTGACGTGGAAAGAAGGAAGGAATTTCCACTAGGGAAGGGAAGATAAAGAGGAGGGCTGATTCCTCAAGGTGTTCCCAAGGATGATTCCTGAGGCACAAAATTATACTTTGCCAGCATACAGTTTTAACCCTGCATGAGACCCAGGCAGCTGTGCTCTTAAACATCAAAACAACAGCATTTTTTGGCTTGTTCCTGCTGACTTTGACCTCATGCTGTCGGTGAGCAGCACCCAGCCAAGGTACGCGCCCTGTTCCTCGCAGTCAACCACTTCACACAGTGGATTAAAAATAAACTTCATCAAAGGTTTGTTGACATTTTAATCACAGCATTTGCAATTATAATCATCCCTGCAACATCTCAGGAACTGCTCTCCTCTGCATACCAATCAACAAGAGCAGGCCGGTGGTGCCAGTAATAGATTGGTTACACGTGTCGGCCAAAATTCTGCTTTCAAAAGCAGGCCAAAGTAGCTAAGGCTGGTTTGAGTTGACGGCAAGCATCAACAGTCCGGGATATAACTAGCAATTTGGGTGCCTGGGACTTCAACTACCCTATTGGCTATGTTTTAGTCATGTGTCATCAGCATTCAGGAGGAAAGGATGGAGAGGAGACCTGGGTCTGATTTACCATGTGGGTTTCATGATGAGCCTGCTGGTTTTGTCTCTCCTTCTGTCCATGGAGGAACATTTGAAAGCAATCAACACACTTGGGCTTGGCAGGTCAATGACCCTCCAGCAGAAAATGCTAAGGGGCAAGTTTGTACCCTTCCAACAACAAACTTCCTCTGAGTTAAGTATCTGTCCGCAAAGTCAGAGGTTGAAAGTTCAGTTCCCAACTGTGCCTCTCAGGAGAATGGCCAGTCTGTGTAGTCTTTGGCAAGCTGCACAAATCCCAGGGAAGAAAGGAATGATAACCACTTAAGAGTACTGCCAACCTTGCAAATGATCACCATAAATTAGAATCAACTTGATGGCCCACAGCTACATCACACCAAGTCTGGTACAGAGGACAGAGTGATGACTCGCACTGAGGAAATGTGGGTTCAAATATCTGCTTACTCACTGTAATTAAGTACCCTTTAAATAAGGGGTGGCCAAACTATGGACCGTGGGTCGAATCCGGTCCACAACATCAAATCATCCGGCCTGCAATGCCCTTGCCACTCCTGGAAGCAGAAATAAAATGCACCCATACATGTGCAGGTGCTGTTTTGCTTCCAGTGGGAGGAACTACGTGACTGGCCCACTGAACCACATGTCCGGCCCATGGCCCCAAAAGTTTGACCACCCCTGTTTTAAATGCTTCACTTACCTTGAAAACCCAATTGAGGTTGCTGAAAGTCAACTCCAAGTTGTTAGCCCATAATATCCAAATCTCAGCACAATGGACCAAAGCCCCACCAGCACCACCCCACATACGTTCAGTTACAGCTCTGGCATCATCATATAGATCAGTGTGATGCCCACTCTCTTAACCATTTGGGCATAATTTTGTGGAATGCCAAGCTGTGCTTCTCAAAGGCTGTCTCTAATATTACCCATTGTGTATATTAGTATAGATCTGCATACAAATGAGGATCAAAGGAGCTGCAGGTGCATCCTGATCAGAACAGCTGGAAGAGGGTAGGAAACACCTGCAGCAAAATGACATGTGAGTAATAGAAGTTTGGATTGAACTGCAGAAGCCCAAGGTGGATCATTATAATGGTTGATGGCATGGGATGGGCATAGAAAATGTGACATCCTACCTCCTGCATGATCCATCCCAATTACTAGATGTATTCCCTAGATGTTCTTGATCAAAGTCTGCACAGACATAAACACTTTTTTCTAGCAGAGAACCCAACATTCTAAAAATCCAGGCTTTTAAAATAAAATAAAAGATCATTTAAGTTTGTAGTGTTTAGAGATGAGTCAAATCCCTTAAGGGCTGTGCCTAGAGAAATCTCAGGAGCTAAACAACCACTCCAGCTGACAAGGTTGCCTAGATGACACAGGAAAACAAACATGGGGTCGCTTGTCTTTGTCTGAAGCAGTGGAATATCAGGCTCCCAACTCTCTGTCTGCCTTATCAATGGATATTTTTAACATCTTAAGACAGTGATGGCGAACCTTGGCACTCCAGCTATTCTGGAACTTCAATTCCCAGAATCTCTAATCAGCAGGAGTGCTGATTCGGGCTTCTGGTAATTGAAGTCCAAGAACAGCTGGAGTGCCAAGGTGAGCCACTAGGGTTTTAAGAAATGCAGCTGCTGAAAGAAAGTAGGGGAAAATACTTGGCTAACTTTTCCAAATTAAGGATTGCCATGAATTCCAAGAGTCAAGTTAATTAACACTTTTCCATCTCACCCCAAGGGAGCTCCAGAGAGCAAGAAGGTGCATCTCAACCATCATTTGTCTTCCTCCCAACCCAATAACATTTCCTTTGATAATGCACAAGTCATGAGGTGTCTCCAGAATATTCTGATTTTTAAAAATAAAATGTAAACATTGGCAGCAATTCATTCTACTACTAGCGCTTGCAAGCTCAGCCCATTTGGTTCTCCCCAGGTGTTCCTTAATGAAAACAGATTCATTGCTCTTCAAGCCCTTATAGATTTCTCTTTTTTCTCACCTGGCAAGACTTCAGTCACCATCAGGCCTTCTGCTGCCAGCTCCCGCACAATCTCATTGTCGTCCTCATTGATATCTAGCCAGCGGCCACAGTTAAAGGTGTATTTCTCTTTTGTCAGGGTTTTCAAAAGAGTTACCTTTAATTAAAACAGAATGGCACCAGAATTCACAAAACTTGCACTTTCCTACACTTTTTTTGAGTTCTATAATCCATCTTTTATTTTTGGTGTAGGAATCGAAACTGTACATTATATTCCAGATGAGACTGCTCTACAGCTTTTTGAAAGGGCAGTGTGATAGTGGAAGGATCTTTTTCTTTTCTTTTTAATTTACGTTTGTTAACAATAATAAAAAAAATTTTTTTTGCTTGAAATACAGTTCTCATTTTACTCTTGAAAGACATTCACTTCCATTTCTCTTCAGATCGTATAAATCTTAACAAATTCATCAGACTCTTTCAGCATGCCTCACTTTTATCAAGTTTCCTCTCCAACTGTTCTCCCATTCACTGCATCACAATATATATATATATATATATATATATATATATATATATATATATATATATATATATATATATATATATATATATATATATATATATATATATATATATATATATATATATATAGATAGAGAGAGAGAGAGAGAGAGAGAGAGAGAGAGAGAGAGAGAGAGAGAGAGAGAGAGAGAGTCTGCTACGCTGGCTCTTCGGCTTAGAAACAGAGATGAGCACTGCACCTTAGAGTTGGATACGACTGGCTTTTGAGCAAGGGAAACCTTTACCTTTACTTTACTTGGTCTAATCCCATGATGGAGAACACTCCAGGTGTTCTTGGACTTCAATTACCAGAAGCCCAAGTCAGCACTCCTGCTGATCAGGGCTTCTGGGAATTGAAGTTCCAGAACAGCTGGAGTGCCAAGGTTTGCCATCACTGGTCTAATCCATGTGTCATATACTAAATCAAGTGTGCTGAATCCAAATCTGAAATCCGATTCTGCCTAGGACATCAGGATCTTAAGTAAGCAAATCTCACAATCTTGGTTAGGTTCTTTTGTTGATCACATGGGGTGTATTTGTCACAAATGTGGCAAAAATTGTCCATTTTATTAACCCACCTGTGCCTACTCATCTTCAGCTCAAAATAGACTCACTGTGGCCTAGATGTACTATGCAATAGATGGTTTCGCGCTAGAGACAAGCCCTTGGTCCACCTCGCCTTATATACCTATTTCTGACAACATCTCACTAACTTGCCCAGACATGCCCAGCCGCTGCTGTAACATGCATGCCACCAGGGACATGATTCAGCTGAGGAGGCAGCAGGCATAGTGGTAGCTGCAACTGTTATAATGTTCCCATGTTAAAATACATTCCCAATTACCAACCATTTGAACAGCTATAGCACACCTTAAAATCATATGTGTCATTCCCAGTAGCAAAATCGTTATACTACAGTGTAACCAGTCTTCTTTTGAACAATTTTCTATTCCATTATGAAATTGTGACCTTACTTTTAATTTCCAACTTTCTTCCATGTATCTCTCTTCAACAATCCACTGGAATATGAGCTTTAAAAAGGTTAACTCCTGTTTTCCAGCCTTTCAAAGTACTTTGGAAGTGTCATGTGGCATCAACCAAGAAAAGTGAATCAATTAATGAATCCAGAGACTTGCTACCCTAATCTCTCCTTCTTTAGATTGGTGGTACTTCATTGATGGTCCTCCAGAGGTTATGGTCTTCATCTCTGAGAATCCTTGTCTCAGATTTATTTATTTATTAAATTTATATCCCACCCATCTGGGTGTTATCCCACTCTTCAGATGGTAAAGGGTGGCACTTATGGGAGTTAAAGTCCAAAACAGGCTTGTCTACATATGGTAATTAGATTGGGTTGGATTGGCATTAAAAGGGTCTCTATGAGGTACCTACCTATCCAATAGGTAAAGGTAAAGGTCGCCTTTGCTCGAAAGCCAGTTGTATCCGACTATAGAGTTCAGTGCTGAACTCTGCTTATAGCCAAAGAGTCAGCACTCTCTGCATCTGCAGACATTTCCGTGGACATGTGGCAGGCACGGAACGCTGTTTACCTTCCCACTGAAGTGATCCCTATTTATCTACTTGCAATTTCTTGCTTTTGAAATGCAGTACCCAGGAATCGAACTCCAACCTTCCAGTCAGCGAGTTCAATGTCTTAACCACTTGAGCCACCACAGTCCCAATATATACCTAGTGTTATATACAGAATATACCTAATGTTGTTTTTTAAATGATGCAAGTTATGCAACACATATTAACTGTTCTTTAGATGACGTTTGTGTACTTTTGATACAAATTATGCCAAGTAACGAACAACTTAAGCAACTTAAACATAATCATGTACAAACATCTTAAGATAATCATGCAACCATCACTTGGAGCATTACAGATACCATCAAAATTACAATTTTCAAAGCACCTTGCCCCCTCCAAAACTGCATTGCTCTAATACACACTTTTTAAAGAAGAAAAATGTACTTCCTTGGCCCCTCTACTGAGCCAAAGAAGTGTTTAATTTGCCCAAAATGTAGAATGACTCTCTTCATAATATTGGCATCATCATCATCATCATCATCATCTTGAGGAGAGAATTTGCCTGCCTCTGCAGCAGGCTAAACGCCCCTGTATTCAACCTTCTCCTGATGCTGTATGACCACTTGAGGTTGTAGAGAATCCAAACAGAATGTAATTTACATTTTACAAGTCTAATTTACCATCATATGTCTTTGTTTATTACAGACGTGGCTGAAGGATTAAAGGCCACCTCCTCTTTAAAGAGATAATCAATTACTAGCACAAAGTCTGTAATTAGTCAAATAATTAATCTAATAAATATACTGTACATGTAAATAACCATTGTTTGGGCAGGAGCTAATTTCCTTTGGTAGGTATATGTTTTTCTTATATGTCATAACAGGTTCTCTCTTAGAAATGCATTTCTTCCAGTGTAGGAAAGAAGGTGGATGGGGTTTCAATGTTCTTTGCAAAGCAGCCTGGCCACCCATGGCTTCCCAAACAATTATATTCCAATGATAAACTATTAAAAGTTTCAAATTTAAAAAAACGGGTCTCCTTTTTAAAAGTTGGTACAGTTTGCAATCCTATACTCACCCATAATTATATTTTTCATTTATTATTCATAATATTTGTGATCAGCCCTCTCTTCCTCTCTTAAAAAAGGAGACCTTGTTTATTGTGACAGGATGTCTCAAACCTACACCAGTTGAAAAAATATATCCTCTTGTTTGAAGGGGTGACACTCAACCTTCACCCCCAAAAGTGCCCCCTGCCCTTGGGTGAAACCGTTAGCCCCCGGCCCTTATCAGCTTCCGAAGGGGGGGAGGCCGAGTTATTTGTTCAACTTGAGGTCTGTCCACAGGCACGACCGCAACACCCGTTTGGGCACTTCCTGGAAGAAGCTGACGTAAGTAACTCACTATCAGAACCATCACACATTTCCCCACTCCTCAAACCTCTTATCAGCCCCTGACCATCTGGGTTGGTCTCTCTGGCCGTTATTCAATGTGCATCCTCCGATATACCAATGCATGCAACATTCTACACTCAAACCTGTCTTCCTGTCAGTTTCGTCATGACCGTGCAATTACGCTAGGTACGTACGTATTGAGGTTTCTCAGTAATAAAAGGGGAGGTCCGCGATCTCTCAGTGTCGCCTCACCCCATTGACCTGACCTTGCGTGTGCATGTGTGTTTCTCATTGCTACACTTGTTGGTATAGTTCTACCTAAGATAAGGAGAGAAGTAGCAGTGGGTACCAGGAGAACTAAGCAAGAGAATGACCCTCGACACCCTCTGGACAGATATGTGCCTCAAGTCTGACAACTCAGATCCAGGAAGAACTTTATGGCAATAACAAACATTCTTGAGGGTACACAAGAACAAAATCAGATTAAAAGATGGATAAAACTGCTAATTGGACATGGAATAACATTAAAGGAGGATGTGGCTGAGGAACAAAACCTCCCCTATATCAGGTAAAGGTAAAGGTCACACTTATTTAAAAGCCAGTTGTATCCGACTTTAGGGTTCAGTGCTCACCTTTGTTTATAGCCAAAGAGCGCTGTCTGTGTTTTCAGATGTTTCTGTGGACATGACTAGATACCGGAGTTCATGGAACGCTGTTTACATTTGCACCAACGTGGTGCCTAATTATCTACTTGCAATGTCTTGCTTTTGAACTGCTAGGTTGGCCGGATCTGGGACAGAGACAGGAGGTCTCTCCGTCATGCAGTACTCAGGTCTTGAACTGCTGACCTGCTGACCTTCCAGTCATCAAGTTCAACATCTTTAACCACTAAAGACACTGCACTCCCTCCTACATCACTTGGAGGACCCTAAATAGGCTGTGGGCCAGAGTGCACAAGTGGGGGTTGCTGGTAGATAACAACATGCTATGTGAATGTGAAGAGATACAGAATCCGGCTCATTTACTGAGCTGAAGGATTACTACTGGAGACATTTGAGCTTTACATTTGAGTAGACACAAAGATCTGCACTGCAAGTCTATGATCCTAAACACATCTGCTAGAAGGCAAGCCCCACTGAATTTAGACAGGCTTCCTGAATAAACACTCCCAAGAAAGTGCTGATAAAAACGCTTAATGGATTGATCAGCAACCGTTTGCAACCATTTTGAAGGAGGAGGTAGTCTCTCGAAAATGGACATCATCTTTTGCTGCAGAAGCCGAAGTGACACCAAGCTAAGATTAATCTGCCAAGACTATCTGTTGTGTTCTGATGGTTTTACTGTACACATGGATTGCAATGTATCTGAGTCAATGTAACCTTGCCTATAGCAACAATGTAACCTTCAGCTGTATCATATAAGCCCTGTAATAGGACGCGAGCTAATGACCACCAGCTGGCAGCAGCGAGCGTCCAAGCTCTCTTGGTCCGAACTCATCAAAGGCAACAGCGCGGGAAGTTTTCCCGCCACTACCTACACCTGGACAAGAAGGGCGTGACCTGCAATGACGTCACGCAGACAGTAGCCAATGGGCTACCATGGCACCACGTTCAAATGTATTACTGCTGTATATAAAGAGCTATTGATCCGCCATTACCTCATGTTCCCTCTGTCCACGATGCAATAAACCTGAGTTAACCCAGCCCGAGGCTGTGTCCCGTGTCTTGGTTTGCATACACCAAATTGGCGACGAAGGTGGGATAATGGATCCCCACGGAACAGCCAGGGCACAGAGCGGGTTCAACATCACCAAACCGCAAGACTGGGAGCTGCTTGAGATGGACTTCCAGGCGGCACTGGTGGAACTCAGAGTCAAACAAGACGACGAGGAGAGGAAGAGGGCCATCCTCACCAGAATGCTCGGGATGGAAACCAAGCGGACGCTGGTGGGCATAATCGCTCCGAAGAAGGTGAGCGACTTTAAGGCGAGCGACATCATGAAGCTGCTGCGAGAGCGGTTCTGCCCCTCGAGGGCAATGTTTCCCGCTCGGAGCGCGTTTTGGAGGCGAGTCCAAGCGCCAGACGAGTCGGTTGAGGCATTCGTGGCCGCCATGAGGATAGCCGCCGCCCCCTGTAAATGGGGCGACATCCTGGAGATGGTCCTCAGGGACGGCGTGTTATGTGGCCTGAAAGACAAGGAGGTGCAGCGCAGCTTGATGAATAAGGAGCCGCCACCCACGCTGGCCGAAGTCATAGAGGCCGCGGAAGCCGCAGAGTCCACGAATGCCGGAGTGGACGAGATGCATCAGTGGCGTGAGTGGCGTCCTAAAGCCGGCAAGGCGGAAAATTCGGTGCACGGGAAGGCCGGACAGTCGGTGCACGCGACTCGGCGGGCCTCAAAGTCGTCTACGGAAGGCAGCGACGGCGAGGAGGTCCAGAAGGTCCGGAAGGGCGGTCGACGCTGCGAGGGTTGCGGAGCGGCCCACGAGCGCGCGAGATGCCCGTTCAGGAAGGCCGAGTGTTACACCTGCGGCCGTCGGGGGCACATCGCCAAGGCGTGCAGAAAGCGGAAAGAGGGCCGGAGGCAATCACAAGACCGCGCGGCCAGGCCGGACCGTCCAGCAAGGCCCAAAGATGGCGCCCAGACCACGAGGAAGCAGGACGGCGTGGGCCGCGTCTCGGACAGCAGCGAGGACGACGCCTCAGTGTTCAGCGTGTCCGCGGGACAGTCCCATTACTTCGTTGAGGTATTAGTACAAGGGGCCCCTATTAAGATGGAAATTGACTCGGGGTCCTCCTTTTCCATAATTCCCCAGAAAGAGTTCCTGAAAATCGACCCCCACGTGCGGCCAAAGCTTAAAGCGTTGAGGTCCACACTACGGGACGTACAGGGAAACAACATTCCGGTATTGGGGGTTGGGAAGTTTCGGGTCAATTTTAAGAGACATTCTGCGGAACTGCCCCTAGTTGTCCTGAAAGGGGGAAGCTGTAGCCTCCTGGGAACACAGTGGTTTCAGCCCTTAGGGTTGTTCATAGGGGGGGTGCATACCGTGGGGGGGGACCCAATACAAGCGGTTTGCGATGCGCATCCCGCCGTTTTTGAGAAAGGACTCGGAAAGTTCAAGGGACCCCCTGTAGCTTTCGACATAGACCCGGAGGTCCGCCCGATAAGACTCAAACCACGCAGGGTGCCGTTTGCACTCAAGGACAAGATAGAGGCGGAATTGGACAAACTGGTGGGCCAGGGGATTCTTATTCCTGTTGATTCCGCGGAGTGGGAAACTCCAATTGTAACGGCTCTAAAGGCTAACGGGGAGGTGCGCATTTGCGCAGATTATAAGTGTACAATTAACAAGGCGATCCGCCCTAATGCATACCCGGTGCCAGTGATAAGCCACCTTTTGGCCAGGCTAAATGGGGGAAAGTGTTTCGCCAAGCTCGATTTGGCACAAGCCTATCAGCAACTTCCTGTGACCCCCGCCACGGCCGCGGCACAAACGATAGTTACACATAAGGGAGCGTTCCAGGTGTCGCGGTTACAGTTCGGCGTGAACTCGGCACCCGGTCTTTTTCAATCGCTCGTGGAACGCCTCCTAAAGGGCCTGGAGGGGGTGTTGCCTTATTTTGATGACGTGTTGATAACAGGGGGGAGTGAGGCTGAACTAGCGAAAAGGTTGGACAAGGTACTGACCGTGTTCGAGAAAGCGGGGCTGAGATTGAGGAAGGATAAATGTGTTTTTTTCGAAACAGAGGTCGAGTTTTTAGGGTTCCGAATCACACCCGAGGGGATTAAGCCGTCTAAATCCAAGGTAGCAGCCATTAAAAAGGCCCCTCGCCCCACATCCAAGACCGAGCTGCAATCTTTCCTGGGGCTCCTAAATTTTTACCATACATTCCTCCCGCGGAAGGCGTCCGTGGCCGAACCGCTCCATCGGTTGCTGAAAAAGGAGGAGCCGTGGATGTGGGGTGATGAGCACGAGAGGGCGTTCAAAGAGCTAAAGCAACTCCTAACATCTGAGGCAATCCTGACGCATTTCGACCCCAAACGGCCTGTGGTCCTAGTTTGTGATGCATCCCCGGTGGGGGTGGGGGCGGTGCTTTGCCACGTGTTGGAGGACGGAAGGGAGGCCCCGGTAGCATTTTACTCAAGGTCCCTGTCCCAAGCGGAGCGGAATTACGCGCAAACCGACAGGGAAGCATTAGCAATCGTATCGGGGACCAAAAAATTTCACGATTTTTTGTATGGCCGCCCGTTCAAAATCGTGACCGATCACAAACCGCTGTTAGGGATTTTCACGGCGCACAAGCCCACGCCGCAGATCCTGTCCCCGAGAATGCTGCGATGGGCTATTTTCCTCAACGCGTACCAACATGAGTTGGAGTACAGGCCCGGAAAGGAGATCAGCCATGCTGATGCGCTTTCGAGATCCCCTTTGCCATTGTCGGACGCCCAAAAGGCGAGAGCAGAAAAGGACCGCCAGGTGTTGCTAATTGAGGTTTTAGACGCTCCCCCAATAGTACCAGCCGACATTGCTAGGGCGACAGGCAAGGACAGGACACTGGCGAAGGTTTGCTCATGGGTGCAGAAGGGGTGGCCGGGTTCGTCCCCGAGTACGGAGTTCGACCCATTCTTTAGGAAAAAGCTAGAGTTGTCCCTAGAGAGGGGGTGCCTTCTGTGGGGCCAACGGGTGGTGGTCCCTGCGCCCCTGCGGACGAGGGTGCTCGAACTGCTGCACGTCAGCCACCCGGGCATAGTTCGTTCAAAGGCGCTGGCCCGGAGTTACTTCTGGTGGCCGCAGCTGGACACGGATATTGAGCACATGGTTGGCACTTGTGAGGCTTGCCAGGGGTCCCGCCCTGAGGCGGCCCGTCTTCCACATAGGGAATGGGACACAGCACGGGGACCATGGTCCAGGGTGCACGTAGATTTCGCTGGCCCATTCCGAGGAACCATGTTTCTCCTAGTCGTGGATGCGTTCTCCAAGTGGCTGGAGGTTATCCCGGTAAAAAGCACGTCCTCCGCCACGACAATTAGCCGGCTACGGAGAGTCTTTTCCACGTTCGGTTTACCCGACACTTTAGTCAGCGATAACGCTAGTTGTTTCACCTCCGCTGAGTTCGGGGCATTCATGGAGACAAACGCCATTCGGCATATCACGTCCGCACCGTTTCACCCGGCCACGAATGGCCAAGTGGAACGGTTGGTGCGTACAACGAAGGAGGCGCTGCGGCGCATGGGCCCGGGGGACCTGAATCACCAAGTGTGCCAATTCCTCTTAGCGTATAGGGTGACCCCTTTGGCGTCCGGCTACTCGCCGGCAGAGCTCTTGATGCGGCGAAAACTGACCACGCTCCTGTCCAGGCTAGACCCAACGAGAGTCGAGGATAAAGGGAAAAACGTGGGGTTGGCAGTCTCGAAAGGTTTCGCTGCCGGTGACCCTGTTCACTGCAGGAACTATTCCAGCGCAGGGCCAGCCTGGGTACCAGGGACGGTTGTAGAACAGACGGGACCAGTGTCGTACCGGGTCGAGACGAACACCGGCCTCCTCTGGAGGAGGCACGCAGATCAACTGAGGCACCGAGTGATTGGGCCAGTCAGTGGAGCTCAGCAACAGGATTCAGCGTTAGGGTTCTCCCCCACCCGCTTAACCCAAGGGGGAGACAGCAGTGGACAACAGTCCCAAGCATGGGGGGAAGGAAGCAGAAGCAGCGGCCCCGACTCATATCCTTTTGATACGCCAGCTCTAGCAGGGGCCGGGGAAGGGGGAGAGGAGTTCGCGACCGCTGCCCCCGATAGTGATTTTGATTTTGATTTGGCGAGCCGGGGGGGTTTTCAGGAGTGTTCCCCCACCCATCCAAGCGAGAAGAGGGGTTTTTCGTTAGCCCCCAGTGCCCCCGGTTCCTCCCTAAGAAAGAGCACACCTCCCAACAGCGCCGCGGAGCCGCGGAAAGTCACTAACGAGTCTCCCTCTCATATTGCAGGACAGGAGACCAGGGGACAAAGAGAAGGTAGCAAACCCGGGGAGAGGCAGCCCGCACCGAGACCCCAGCGTGTTCGAAATAAGCCATCTTGGCTGAGAGACTTTGTCTCATAAGGGGGGGGGAGTGTGTTAAGGTGGGCTCGAGACTTTGTCTCGTCCTAGGGGGGAGGGATGTTGTGTTCTGATGGTTTTACTGTACACATGGATTGCAATGTATCTGAGTCAATGTAACCTTGCCTATAGCAACAATGTAACCTTCAGCTGTATCATATAAGCCCTGTAATAGGACGCGAGCTAATGACCACCAGCTGGCAGCAGCGAGCGTCCAAGCTCTCTTGGTCCGAACTCATCAAAGGCAACAGCGCGGGAAGTTTTCCCGCCACTACCTACACCTGGACAAGAAGGGCGTGACCTGCAATGACGTCACGCAGACAGTAGCCAATGGGCTACCATGGCACCACGTTCAAATGTATTACTGCTGTATATAAAGAGCTATTGATCCGCCATTACCTCATGTTCCCTCTGTCCACGATGCAATAAACCTGAGTTAACCCAGCCCGAGGCTGTGTCCCGTGTCTTGGTTTGCATACACCAAACTATCCATGTGGATGAATTTATGGAACCACTAGCAGACATCGCCATAATGCTTCACGGTTTGCTAATCCCAGCTAGATCCTCGGAACATCCATATAGCACAAAAGAGGGCCCAAACCTATCATGTTGCATTAGAGAGCTGACAGGCAAGACCTCTGAGCAATATGGCCTTATTTCAAAAGCTAAATGGTGATTTGTCATCACTGTTGCATTTGACTGCATAGCAAAAGAAGCAGATTTCTTCTTTTACAGCTTCCTGGAACAGAATTTACAGAGATCGGGGGGGGGGGGAGCAACATGTGGCCTTCCAAGTATTATGGAGTTGGAACGCCCAGCACCTCCGGCCCAAACACCAATGATGAGGAATCCTGCGGGTTGCACTGCAACACCATGGATGGTTCAGAGGTTTAAGTATCTGGCTGTGGAGCCAGAGGTTGGGAGTTCGAATCTCCACTGTGCCCATTTGCCAGGAGCTGGAGTCAATGGTACAGAAGATTCCTTCCAGTTCTTTACTATCATTATAACATCAGTCCAATCACACTAGAGGTTATATTCAGCGCAATAATATTGATATCCAGACTCTTGACAAAGTCAATGAAATATCTCATTACCGCGGATGGATATCGAGACTGAGTTCTGTTTCGCCCATCGTCTCCTGTCAGAATCATTATTCACCGCTGATATATAAGTTGCTCCTTTTCATTCCGTTGGATTCCGGTTCGCATGGCTGTTGGACTTTTTTTATCACTTTTTGGACTTTTAGTAACTCATGTTGGACTTCACGTATTTCTGGCGATCTCAACCACGGACTGCAACTTTTTGTATTTTCAGCGTTGTATTCTGTTTAAGATTGTGTTAATTCTCTGGGGACTTTGTGGTTTTAACATTAAATACGTTTTGCATATTGGTTCATTCCATTTTGAGGGTGTTTTCTTCTTTTTTCCGTGTTCACACACCCCAGCCGTTTCTCCTTTTTTCCTGCATTATAAATGTAGCACCTCAGGTGCCATATGCTTTGCTGATATTAGCCTACTTGCATTCTACCTATTGGGCTTGCTGTCTGCTGTGCTGCCCACGTCTCTGTATGCTGTGATGTTATCTACTTGGCTGCTACCTGCTACACTCTATTTCATGTTCCTGTTGGTATGGAGTGACAGTCTGCTAGTCTCCGGAAGACTTGTCTATCTTAGAATGGCATATCTGTGTTGCCAACTTATCTGGTACTAAACTATATGAACTCACTGGATCCTGTTTCCAGATAAGCAACAAGCAGAAGCACTGAGCCAGGAAGCTCAGATATTTTTCCTCTTGCAAGGACTATATGCTTTGGACTGTAACTTTGCCAAGTGCCAGCCATGGAGGAGGCTGGAGTATCTGTTTGTCTCCAAGGTCTACTGTGAGTACCTTTTCCTCTCTGAGATAGCCAAGAGCTAAGCTCTATAATTGTCTGAGACACTGACCTTGAGAACTCCTGTTTACAAAGACTTACCACCGCAGATATTGTTTTGCATTACAAAGAACCTATTGTTTATATCTTTTAACTAATGGACTTATTAATAACACACTGTAGTAAAAGCTTTCTTATTCGCACTCTATTAACTGTGTCTTATTATCTGGGTGTGAGTGAAATATTGTTCGGGCACCTCTGCTGTTGGTAAAAGCCAACTCCTTCATTCTGCTGAATTCGCACCCAGACCCCCAATACCTGATAATGTGAACACTCTGTTGTGACATTATTCCCCAGGACAGATTTTTGAGGCTCTAGAATAGTGACTTACAAAACTCCATAATGAGGGGAATTTATGGGTTTCTCTAAACTTTTCCAAAGATTTTCTTGTGAAAAGCTGATCTAGTGTGACCAAATCTCTCTTGGAACATTGCTGGTCTTTTGCTACCACCCTGAAGCAACTTAGAAGTTTTAGGTGTGCATTCTTTTACATTCACAGCAGGTGTTGCCCGCACCCCTGGAAAGTTCCTTTTCTGGACTACATCTCCCAGAATCCCCCAGCCAGCATGGCTATTGGCTAATGGGTTCTGTAACTTATCCTCCCTAAAAATGACTTTCCACAGCATTGAATATTGGTGAGAATTAAAAAGCTTGGTCAATGCCATGCAAGTATCCTAGGGTCTGTGAAAAAAGTCCCTGCAGCAAAACAGCTGGAACCTTTTGCAGTTATGTAAATGGTACATTTGGAAGTAAATAATTATAAGTTAAAGAAATCTCTATAGATATTATCAAGGGACTGCAGTGGCTAAGATGCTGACTGAAAGGGGGCAGGTCAGCAGTTCGGTACCCAAATACTGCAGGACAGAATGAGCTCCCGTCTTTGTCCCAGCTCCTGGCAACCTAGCAGTTCAAAAGCAAGAAATTGCAAGTAGATAAATAAGGACCACTTCAGTGGGAAGGTAAACAGCGTTCTGTGTGCTCTGGTATCTAGTCATGCCTGCCACATGACCATAAAAATGTCTGCAGAAGCAGACAGCGGTGGCTCTTCAGCTATGAAACAGAGATGAGCATTTAACCTTAGAGTCGGATATGAGTGGCTTTTGAGCAAGGGTGAACTTTACCTTTACCTATAGTTATTATCAGCTGCATCCTGAGCTGTGCGACTCAGCATACAACAGTTAATGTCTATGGAATGTCTTAAATTATGTTAAATCACTTCCTAAAGTTACTCCTTCTGTTTAACTGTGCAACAAGACTTTTGGCCATTGGGTTCTACAGTTTAAGACCTCCCTGAGAAGAATTTCCCATACTGTATGTTCAATGTAGGTATGAAGAACATCCAATACAGTACATTGGTCAACTAAGGCCTGCAAGGATTCCTCATCTGCTTCCCTTCATCCAATTTCTTATCCTGATATCTCCAAATGTTTCTTCTTTATCTTGTTCTGCCATATCCAAATCCGAATATTGATGATCCTCTCAGTGCTCAGCCATGAAGACTGTCCTGAGAATATAATGCAGTGGCCTTTCATCTGCCTTCCGCATCGCAGCATGACCTTTGGTTTTTCACTGATCCAGTTCCATGAGTCACTTTCTGGTCCTGAGCCCTTTTGGCACCTGCAAAGTTCTCCTCAGCCCCAGGCCAGGATGGATGGAGCTGCTGCCCTCCATCAAGATGGATTCAAGTGGGATTTAATCCACTTGGGGACCATCAACGTTCCCTGTGGACTTTGGCACCCAAAGCCGTTAGTCCTCAGGGTTGTCAGGTTAGTTAACTTCCATCTGACACTCGGCGTTGAGTCGCTGGCAGTATGGTCTACTCCCATGATGGCAAACCTTGGCACTCCAGATGTTCTTGGACTTCAATTCCCAGAAGCCCAAGCCCCCATGAATCCACACAAATGGGTTTACTGCGATTCATCCGGCCTGCGCCACCCTCATCACTCATGGAAGCAGAAGTAAAATGCGCCAAGATTCACCATCATAGGTCTACTCTATTACCATAGCAGAAATTTAACTTTAAATGCCCCACTGTTAAACATCCTGCCTATAAGCTGTGCTATTCCTCAAAGAGCTTCCACTGGCTCTTACCATAAAGTGGACATGCACAGAACTGAGTTGTGTTTTGTACATTTTGTGATAAAATGTCCACATTGATAAGGACTGTAGCTGGCCCTGCATCTTTCTCGTTGGCTCCTCCTAGTCAGTTAATTCTTTGACCTGACAGTTGTTCGGATGTAGAGTCCAAGAGTATCCTCAGACTTTACTTCAGTCCTTGGGTTCAGGAAAATTTCTATCCCTCTCCATAAAGCCTGAAAGTCATGGCACTCCATGAACAGTACAGCTTTGCTTTGGACACAAATAGGAACTCATGAAAAATCACAATATGTAGTGGTTGGTGTATTTAATGCAGCTCTTTTATGTGTTTATTAACTATGGATTTTACTTCTAATGCATACTCTATCCCACCGGCTTCTTACCTTTTTCAGATGCCAACCAGAAAACGGGCTTCGCTTCTCATGCCAGATCCGAATCTTGTACAAAGTACCCAAATCTGGGAGCTCAATCTGTGCAAGGAAACATAAAACACACACACACACACACACACACACACACACACACACACACACACACACACATCTGTGGTATTAGCTTCACATGGATACTGTCTCTGGAAAAGTTCTCTTGCACCGCAGCCAGAAAACTGAATTAGAACTGTTCGAAATGCAACAGATTCAGGATGAGAATTCCTGCGTATGCTCTGGTGAAATTGTTGGCAGGCTGTTACACAAGAATGCTATGGCAGGGCTTTTGTGCCTTTCAATGAGACTGATGAAAGAGAACTTCCCAGCTGGTCATCTTGGAAGTCAAAGCATCATGGAACAGATAAACTGAATTAGGGTTGGTAGTGATACAGAGTCTAGTAAACTTGGCTATCTTGACTACTTTTACCTTTTCTAAACAGCCCACTTCTTGATATATAAACTGCTAAACTCAAGCTTTCTCTCTCTCTCTCTCTCTCTCTCTCTCTCTCTCTCTCTCTCTCTCTCTCTTCTTGAAAGTCAGAGTAGTTTCCATTCTCCTTTTAAAAATAAAGATGGGGTCTCCTCCCTAAGGCCCATTAACATGGAAGCTATTACTAGGGATGTTGTGTATGTACAATGCTGCTTCATATGAATGTACAATGTTGCTTTAAGAAATGTATGAATGTAACCCAGCCACAATCACAATGTAACCTAGCTGTTAAAGGAACGCGAGCAAGCTGCCTATAGAGGGCAGCTGCGAGTGTTCAACTCACATGGTCATCATTCCTCAAATCACCTGCAGCAAACAACTACCACTGATCCACCACCGAAGATGGGCGTGACCGGGATGACGTCACGCCGGTAGCGGCCAATGAGCTACCATGCAGCCAAGTTCAAATGTGTTGTACCACTGTATATAATGTGAGATACCTCCGCCATTACCACATGTTCGTCCTGATCATCAACCAATAAACCTGTGTTAGTCCACACTGCAACTCCTTCTATGTCTCCTGGAACAGACACCAAAAGGGCCATGATGGTGAACCTTGGCACTCCAGATGTTCTTGGACTTCAATTCCCAGAAGCCCCCGTGAATCCACACGAATGGGTTTACTGCAATTCATCCGGCCCACACCGCCCTCGTCGCTCCTGGAAGTAGAAGTAAAATGCACCCGTACGCTTCCAGGAGAGACAAGGGCGGCATGAGCCGGATGAATCGCAGTAAACCCATTTTGTGGATTCACGGGAATTGAAGTCCAAGAACATCTGGAGTGCCAAGGTTCGCCATCACAGTACTAGGGGCTCCTATAAGAACCTTTCCCCTCCAGTATCTTTTCATGATTTCCTATAGCAGCGATGGCCAACCTTGGCACTCTAGCTGTTCTTGGACTCCAATTCCCAGAAACCCTGATCAGCAGGGTGTAGTGACTTGGGCTTTTGGGAATTGAAGTCCAAGAACACATAGAGTGCCAAGGTTGGCCACCACTGTCCTCTAACAATAAAGGTAAGGTTTCTACCTGTACCTAATTGTGAGTTTCCATGGTAGCTACTCCTGTTTAATAGCCACACACTCAACAGGACAACCACTACACTAGCATAAAGGCCAAATTTTCTTACATATTCTGTTGCCAACATCAAGGAAACAAGCTCTGCTTCCCAGAGCCTATCGTGCTCCAGGAATGCTGGAAGCTGAACAAATCCGAATAGCTGAAAAATCATTATATGGATTATTGGGTCCCAGGAAAGAGAAAGCAAGGGAAAGAATACCCTTCTTTTTTTCATTACTGTCAGATCAGTAGCCAAGATTTGAAAGGTGATGCCTCAATGGGAGGAAACATGGGTGAAGAACTCAGATTAAAATCTAAACAAGACAAGAGTTCATATATTCCAATGCCTCCTGTTTAAAGCAAGCTCTAGACTTAGAGACTCCATTGGTCATATCGAGTACAGTCCAAAATATTTGAAGGACACCAGGTTGGGAGAAATCTGCATCTCACTTGTTATCTTTTGTATTCCAAGTCAAAGAAGCCCAGTGCTACTTCTCAACTTATTATTTAAATAGATTTGTTGGTTCTCACCTTTTATTTAAACTGTGAAATCCTTTAACCAGAATCCCATTTGGGGGGGGCATAGAACATGCTCATACCTGTACATGCTGTTCCCTACTTTGTTGGGCTGACCTTTGCCCAGCCAGGTTCACAACAGATTTTGCAAAAAGTGATCACACAGCATCCCCAAGGGGAAAACTGTTTGTGAAAAGCTACTTGTGCAATTATCATTGCATACTTGTGTCCCCTAAATACAAGTTTTGGCTTTAACGCTATAACTGTTCTGAGACCTCTCGTCAGCATGACCCATAAGGGAAAATTCACATGTAATAGCCCATTAAACAACAGGTCAAATAAACAAAGGAATCTTAACGGGGGGGGGATTCTAGAAGTTGCAATAAAAAAACCACTTATCTAAACTATGCATCCAAGATTATACACAGAGCATACACACAACATGAGAAGCCGTACCATGAACTTGTCAGTTTGTCCTGCTTCAAAATTATCGGAGTTATTGTCCAGTTTCATCTCATCAGACTTTCCCTTGTCACCATAAACCTGGAGGAAGATGGAAGCATCTGTTCCTGCACCCTTAATGTCACTGGTCCAGATCCACAGTGACCATGGACTTTCTGCAAAATAATATTAATAGTTCAGTATGATTCAGTCAATGATCCAACACTTGCAAAACAGCAGTGGAGAAGAAAGTAAAAGTAACTCAATAAATCTGATATTAACAGAATTGTTACGTCTCCCGCTCTGCAATCCTCCAGCATAACTATACAATCTGCAGGCTTTCAATAGCTGGATATTTGCATGGTTTAAAATTGCAATGAGATGTATTACTCTGCTTACAACTGATAAAAATTTATCTTGACTATAGCACTATAGTGATTCCCAGTGCAGATTCACAACCACCATCTGACTATGATGGCTATGAGATTTCCTCTCCACCCCGTAAACACATCTGTGGCAAAACAACTGTTCCTCTCTAATAAAGCAATTGGGTGAATTGAATAGTTTAATAGTTATAGAGATGGGAAATGTTTGTTTTTTAAACTACAGATCTCAGAAGCCTGCATGCTGAAGGGTCATCTCCCATTCTTTTAATGGTTCTTCTGAAAGATTTAGTTTGTTTGCTGGGGGGGGGGGGATTTGTCCCCTTTTTGGTTGGGATTTTGATTCAGGGGGAGTGATGGTCAGATCTCTCTGCTCAGCCTTGAAGTTCTTTCAGGTATAAGGTCAACCTTAGTTCAACTTGTGTCTGGTCACTACCACTTCATGCTGTATTTGAGAGTGCTCACAAGACAGCATATTCCTCTTACAGCAGAGGTGGCCAACCTTTTTGCGCTGTGGGCCTGATCATGCCCCTGGAACAGCTGAGCAGGTCAGACCACGCCCCTGGAAGCAGAAGCAGGTGCATTTACGGCTGACGTAAATGTGGCCACTTCCACGTTTACGTCAGCCATGGGCACATTTGCACATGTGCGGGTGCTTTATACGGCTGACGTAAATGCGCCCACTTCTACTTCTGGGTGTGACGGGACAGTTCAAATGGCATTGTGAGCCAGGTCCGGCCTACAGGCCATATTTGGGAACCCCTGTCTTACAGCATGCAAAATCAGTATCAGGGAAATTTATTTTCAATGTTCCTAGCTGCTACCAATAAAAGGACTCTATGCACAATCTCTTAACATATTATTAAGCAGCTTTATTGTATGCAAAGGCGAAATTAAAATCAAAACACAATATATAAAGTACAATACCTTAATAATAAAGAAATGGGCAAATACGATAAAGATTAGCAAAGCAAAGACAGGTTTCAAAAAGATCACATCTTGACAATGCCAATTCCTCCTCCTTTTCTTCTTCTTTTTGACAACATCACATGACTTTTTTTTTAATACATTAAAAATACATTTAATACATTTCCCCTAGTTATCATCATCCACGGATAGGGGTTTTCCCCCCCGTTGGCGTGACTCTTTTTCTCACAGCTGCAATGTTACAAGCACAACTCTTATCAGAGCAATTTGATTTTTTCCACATATCACAATCATTTTGATTTCACTATTAATAATAGCTAGATAGTTAAATTCTCTCACACAAAATAGGTTTTTTTTTTACTATAATAATAATTTCATGTCAGAAATTATTCTGGATTGAAAGGATTTTTGCAGAAGAAACTCCGCTTAGGGAACGCCCAAATGAGGCTCCTTTCATGTCCCCAAGAGATGGGACAGAAATAGGCGCTCAATCCAACATGCATTACCTGGGTCTCAAACTACTGATTTGCCAGCCTTCCAGCTAACACGGTGAGCTTCTTAACCATTGAGCCACCACAGCCTCAATTTTTTCGACTATATCTCACAGACTCCCCTAATTAACAACTCCCAATGTTAGGGACTGCAGTGACTTAGTGGTTAGGACGCTGAATTTGACTACTGGAAGGTCGGCAGGTCAGCAGTTTAAGACCGAAGTGCTGCATGATAGAGTGAGCTCCCGTCATCTGTCCCAGCTATCAAACTAGCAGTTCAAAAGCAAGAAATTGCAAGTAGATGAATAGGCACCACTTCGGTGGGAAGGTAGCAGCATTCCATGCACTCCGGTGTATAGTCATGCCTGCCACATGACTATGGAAATGTCTGCAGATGCAGACAGCACTGGCTCATTGTGGAATTCACTGCCACAAGTTGTACTGATGGGCAAAAGCATGGATGGCTTTAAAAACAGGGACAGGTCAAGTCAACAAAGATTAGGACTATTAAAGGTTGCAAGTCAGCATGTCTCTATATCACTGCCAGTACCAGAAACATCCCAGTGTTAATCACTGGCAGATTTTCTGGGTCTCAAAGCTGTGCCAGAAGTTTCAGAGAACTGCTACACTTCTCCAGTTCTCCAGAGACCATTGGCCCAGCACAGAGTTTGCCCCACCGCTATGCCCAGCGGCCCAATGGGAGCACTTCCTCCCTCCCCCAGCACAGAGTTCACCCACCCCTCTGCCTCGCAGCCCAATGGGAGTGCTTCCTCCTTCCCCTGTCTGGGGTAAGTTGGGCGGCTGAACATGTGGCGTGAGGGTGCAGTGCAGATAGCAGCCTGTTGAGTCTGTAGCGAAGAGAGTTTGGGCACTTGGTCTCTGAAAGTTTCACCATCACTGGTTTAGGCTTTCTGTGTGCTGTGGCTTTGAAGTTTGGGCCCCTGTCTCCACCCATTCCAATGGGTGCCAGGGATCACTTGTGTATTGTGCTTGCTTCTCTTCCAATCCATGCCTCTGTGACATCACAAAAGCCACACACCCAAGTCCCATGCCAGGGGTTGTGATTCTGCTGATCTGACAGCCCTAGTGGCTCAGGAAGTCAAGATTGATGGTACAGCTGCAATACCTTTCCTGCTGGCAGGTTTTCAAAAGGCAATATGTTGGCCACAATGGGTCTCAAACATAGCTGTCAAGCATCCCGTATTGGCCAGGAAGATTCCGTATTTTACCCTCTTTCCCACCGTCCTCCTGTATTAGCTAGACTGCAATGCCCTAATTCTGCCACTGGAGGGCAGCACAGAATAAGCATAGCTATCAAGTATCCCGTTTTGGTCGGGAAATTTCCCTTATTTTCAAATCCAAAACTTGACAGGTATGGTCTCAAATGCTGGACTACATGGACTAGGTCTGACCCACTGGGTAAATGCAATCGTGGTCTGGAAAAGTCCTGAGTCCTTTTTCAGGAAGCCCTATCACCCTGCAAATCCCAAAAATAAATCCAGACACAGGTCTTAAAAAAAGAAACAGTCAGGAAAGCATCTACTCAGACTGGTCAAGATATCCTCCTCATATGGCCGTTAAAGGTCATCAATTACTCAAGGCCACTGCTTCCTGGTTATTTAATATGCAACCACCACAAAGGAATTACTGCAGTCAATAGCAATTAGGGTTGGTAATATGGCAGCTTAAAGGTCATAAATGCCTTGCCCACACGGACGGCACTGCAGAGATAAACTGGCTGGAACATTAAGGAATGTTTGCTGTAATGAGCTGGGGATTGCTTCTTTAAGCAGGACAGGCTGTTCATCACAGAGGCGTTGTGATTATGCAACGCCTTAACCCATCTGAAAAGCATTCATTGCACTAATGTGATTGGGGACAGGATGCATTCATTCTGCCGATTATGAACCTTACTGAATTCTTTGTTTCTGAAGCCTCTCTTATTATTGAGGATAACGGACATTCGGGATCCAGCGGAGATGCTAAATGCAGCTGGAGCCTCCTACTGAATTCAAGGACAATTGATCCCTAAAACTCTTGGCATCTTATATCCAACACGGTCTTCTGTTGTTGTTTTTTAAAAAAACCTGAGAGCCAGCTTGGGGTTGGGCTCAAAAATATCCTATCTTTCAGAAAAGATCGTACTGTATAAATATTTTCAGGGGGTTCTGATATTTCAGGAGCAGAGAATTAAGAAAAACACAGAGTTTCAATAAGCAAGGGAGAATCTTAGAGACTAGAAAGTTTTGTTGACAAAAGCTTTGTTGGTCTGCAGTCCGTGCCCTCAGGGACAAGACGCATAAGGACTAGATTCCATGAAAGCATACCAACAAAGCTTGTTAGTGATTGAACTCTCCAAAGTTGTGGAAAAAATTATGTGTTTGTTTGTTTTGGTTTTACTGCAACAGAACAACCTGGCTGAGCACCTTGGCAGAGGTGATATCTTGATCATGAAAGAAGGCTGAAGAGGTGGATGTAGGACACTCGTGAATCGGGAGAAAGGAGAACTGGAGATTTGGGGTTATAAGCAGAGTTTAACAGGTTTCTTTTTGAAAGGGGGCCGGAATCTTGTCGACATTTTCCCCAAGGGGAGCTACAATTGCAAAAGCAGAAGCAGCCATTTGAAAAGATGCTAAAGTTATGTGCCAGTTAAACCCTGGTTCTGTGATAGCCACACAACATGGCCCATATTCAGCATTTCACCAAACAGCCATTTCTGCTTTTTTAAAAAAACAAATAATTTTTTTATTGAATATAAAAAGATAAACATTACAAAAGAGAAGAAAATACAAAAAAGAAAACATATAATTGAAAAGAAAAAAAACATATTCAATTTTTATCAAGTCCAATTACATTAAACATAACATAAACACTAATAATCACCCTGTGTATTTACAAGATGTAAGAGCCTGCGGGATATTGCCTTTTTTACCATTTCCAAAAATATATATAATCTGATACAAGGCTATCGCTCTGATCTCCATTCAATGAGTAGCCATTTCTGCTTCTATGATTATTTTGTTTGTATGGTCAATAGTAACACAATTTTCTCCTTCAACCAGAAGTCCCAGAATCTCGTCGGGAGCTATAGCCCAAGCAAAGACATTTATTTAAGCTCTGGAGATCACTCACTATGAATTAGTGAGTGATCCCACTAATTCCCAGAAGCTTAAGTCAATAATATATTGGCTGATCAGTCCTTTGGGGAATTGAAGTCCAAAAACCAAAGACTGGAAAACACTTACCGTATTTTCCGGCGTATAAGACGACTGGGCGTATAAGACGACCCCCAACTTTTCCAGTTAAAATATAGAGTTTGGAATATACTTGTCAGCTGCAGTTAAGTACCTGTCCTATAAGACAACCCCCGACTTTGACACAGATTTTTCGGGGTTAAAAAGTAGTCTTATACGCCAGAAAATACAGTAATTTTGTTTTAGGCTATGGATCCATCCAGGCTACCACTTGTGGTGTAGTCTGAGGTTGAGGGAGGAGCTAAATATAATTTATATATATTCACACTTGCTGGACACTGGAGTGTCTTGAGATTCTTTGACCCCAATTTATCGTGCTTAGTTTGTGTCTCAGTTGTTTAACAAAAAAAGATGGCAACTCACTTAGGGGGGCTTCCAACCTTCACCTACAGAACTGAGATTGACGTCAACAACCCAACATAGACCCCAAAATATCTGCTCCTTCCACAACTTGGCAATATGATTGGGGGTTTTCTTTTGTTTTAGACTACAACAGCCAGAATGTCCACCCAGGTCAACTGCCTGGATGAATCATAGCCTTACAGCCCCAAAAAAGAGCATTTGCAAGGTCCACAGTTGCTTCTTTGGCAGTGAACAGGGCAGTTTAGAAGTAGAAGAAAGAAAGAGGACAGAGTGACAAAATTGAAGAAAATGGGATAAAGACTAGTGTGTGGAAATAAAAAGAGATAAAAGATTAGACAAGTTCATGGAGGACAAGAGTATCAATGGCTATAATTATGGATACTTAAGGACAACCTTGGGGTTGGAGAGATAGGCAGGATATCTCTCAATATCATTTCCAGGGAATCCTAAGCAGGTGAAGGCATCTGCTTGGGAATACCCTGAAGGAAATGGTGAGCCACTGTGTGAGACAGAATGCTGGACTGGATGGGCTGTGGCCTGTTCCAGCAAGGCTGTTCTTATGTTCTTATGTAAAAGGGGGGGCATCACCCATCCTGCCACCATGTCACTCATGAGAGGAGAAATGTGTCCAAACATTCCCAGCTGGTAGCTTAATATCATCAGCGGCGGCAGCGGCTGCAGCGGCGGTGGCATTTTCTTCTTTTTCTTCTTCTTTTTCTTCTTCTTCCGTATCTGAATTCAAATACTGTATAGGTGATCCTCATGGCGATCAGCCATTAAGACTGTTCTGAGAATACAGTATAATGCAGTGGCCTTTCATCAACCTTCTGCGTCGCAGCATGACACCCGTACCACTGATCCAGTTCCACAAGTAACTTTCTGGTCCTGAGCCCTTTTGGCACCTGGAAAGTTCTCCTCAGCCCCAGCCAGCATTGATGAAGCTGCTGCTCTGCATGAAGATGGATTCAAGTGGGATTTAATCCACTTGGGCACCATCACCCTTCCCTGTGGACTTCGGCATCCAAGGCCATATAGTCCTCAGGGTGGTCAGGTTAGTTAACCGCCGCCTGACACTCAGCGTTGAGTCACTGGCAGTATGGTCTACTTTACTCTATTACCATAGCAGGATAAACTGGCCAGACAGGTTAGCTTAATATGAGATGGAAGAAATTGCTAAATAACTAGGGGCTTCATGTGTTTTTATATGTTTTTAAAAGTTGTTGTAATGCAGCCCTGAATCAGGTTTGCCTGAATGGGCAGCATATAAATGTGAATATTAAATTAAATTAAATTAAATTAATGTCTTCTCCAGTGAAAGAATCTGAAAAGCAAGAGTAACCAAGGCAGGAACATTCATTGGGCAGAGTCAGAGAAGCATCATACAAAACTGTTTTCTTACACACTTACTTTTCAGCCTTTTCTGGCGCAGTGAGACCATCTCGTAAAGCTCCCGTTCTACCAGTCCATCCCCCTCATCTTCATCCAGCCACTTCCCACATGGGAATGTCTGTTCAATGCCAGTAAAGGGGCAATATACCACCACCTGGCCAGAAGGGAAGCAGAAAAATAGTACCAGGCAAGACAAGGCATTGATTTAGCACTACCACAACTTCTCAGATGAGACCTAATTCTGCAGACACGCAAACGCACAGCAGGAGTTTTGAAACCAGAGAAATGAGCTGAAATTGTAAGGACTGAAATATTGGGGTGGGGGGGTGGGGTTCATTTTTGTTTAACTTCAATGCTATTGTTCAATGTTCAAAATGATCTTAGGGCCATGATGGTGAACCTTGGCACTCTAGATGTTCTTGGACTTCAATTCCCAGAAGCCAAAGCCCTCGTGAATCCACACAAATGGGTTTGCTGCGATTCATCCGCCCCGCACTGCCCTCGTTGCTCCCAGAAGCGGAAGTAAAACGCACCCATTTTTGGGGGTGTTGAGCTAGCGATTCCCCAACAGATGAAAGGGCAATTCCCATTAAAGCAGTGGTTCCTAACCTATGGCCCATCCTAACCTATGGCCCATGGGCCGGACCCAGCCCACGACACCATTCCATCAGGCCTTCTCCCTCATACCTGGAAGTGGAAGTGGACACATTTACTCATGCACAGGCCCTTGATTGCACAAATGCACCCACAACTGTCGTAAATGTGGGAGTGGGTGCATTTACAACAGCCGCAAATGCGCCCTCTTCTGCTTCCAGGGGTGTGGTCCGGCCTGCTCAGCTGACTGAGGAGTGTAGTCAGACCCGCAGCACAAAAAGGTTGGCCACCCATGCATTAAAGCAACCCTTTCCCAGTAGGGTACACAGAAAGAGCTTCCTCGAAGATTGTGGTTATTTTTCAACCACAATCGGGCATACCCCAGGCAACAGCCACCTTGTGCCAGCTAATCTTTCTCACACTAGGTCAGGCGAAAGGAACTGCAGAATGAACTCACCAAAAGGTGGCTTCATTTTGGCAGTTTCACATCTGCCCTAGACACAGAAGAAGAAGAAGAAGAAGAAGAAGATCTATCCTACTGTAATCGTTGTCTGACCACACTCTTATTTTACAATAGCTGGAGGCTTTGTTGTCTTCCCTGTTATCCAGAGAAGCTAGTCTGGAGATTATTCAATAGTTTGTCCAAACTGCCTCTTTCTAAATGTATTAACATGTATTAAATTTATTATTAAAATGCATTTAATGTTATATAAATGTATTAAATGAATTATTAAAGCCAGCAGATTAAAGTTTGATTAAAATTTAAATATGAAAGTTTGGCCACCTTTAGCTTATACTCTTTTGGAAGAACATTCCCTTCCAAAAAGTGATACACACACACATCCAATTTGAACCATGGAGCGAGAGATGAAAGAATGGTTTGGTTCGCTTTATATATTGACATTCACTACTTTCTTCACAAATTGGATAAAGAAAAACTATTTTTAATAAGAGAAAATTAAATTGCAAGCTTCAGTCTCGCAGACACAGAGCTTTGAGTAGGAAGGGATCATCAGCCACAACTTGTATCCGAGAATGCATTTTTTCCCCTGAAGCAGGAAAAATGCCATTGGCATGAATTTGTTTAAGGTGGATCCCAGCTTGCCATGAAGTGACCCACACACTATGATCATGGAGCTGTCTCCTGCGGCACATATGAAATGAGACATGCAGGATTTAACACCGGGACTGCGATGGACTGCCACACCCTTGAGGATATTATCAAGGTGCACCTTCACAGCCAGTCCATCTGGCATGGACTCTTCTGCCTCCATGACCATTGGGAATCAGGGTTGTTCCTCTGCTCATGTTGCCATTGGACCCAATATGATGGTTTCCAGTGGCATTTCCTCCACCGAGCGGGACTATCACCTCATTGCCTTTGAATTCCTGTTTATTTCACCATACTAAATTCTAAAATGTGAGCATGTCAGAGAAATTCTGATGAGTCGGTCCAATAACTCCAGAGTCAGCAATTGCATTTTAAAGTCTTTATTTCCACTGCCCACATGGCGGTTCAGTGGTGGTCTCAAGGGTCAGCAAGGGAATGGTCGGCGGGAAGTTCAGGGTCCTTTAATAAGGTTGGTGATGTCATAGGGTCATGAGTCATAGGGGCAGAGGGGCAGTAGTGTCATAGGATTATGGGAGCATTGCATTGTGGTACATAGAGATCGTAAGTGGATGATATTACATCTGACAGAGCATTTCTTCATAAACGTGACAAAAAGAACTTGAATTTTTTTAAAAAACTTAGAATGGAGCAGAAAGCAAAATTGACAGATTCATTCCTTCTCACTCCTCAATTTATCAACACCTGGTGTCTCAAAGGTAGACTGCAGTCGTGCACAATCCTAAGGGTGCATTAAAACACAACAGCACACTGTTTTCAGCTCTGTCGTGGCAAAGGAGCCAGCTGCCTAATAAGCCGACAGTCGATTTTTGCACAAGGTTAAGTATCACACAGCATGTATTAAGCAAAATTGGATTTGGAAGCTACATTATTACATTACATCGACTAACTAATCTGACAACATTGTGAATGCCATAACAGCCACTTCGCCCCCTTGTCTCAGGTCACTCTAGTCAAGATGCAAAGGGCAAAAAGGACTGGACAGCTTTCTAAAAGCATTAAGTGTCTTGCTCTCACCTTTTCACAATACCAGCCGGAGCTGACACCTGCATTGTCATGGCCAATGGAAACGCGGCTCAAAGGACTCAGCAAAGCGGCGATCTCGACATTAAAAAGATCTGTCCGAGCGCGTTCAAATTCGCCTCCCTCGAGGAAAATCTTCCCACTGTTTTTCAGCCCCTTGGAGCCATGCATGACTATATGAATCTTGGAGTTGGTCCCAGCGCCTCGGATGTCCCCCGTCACCACAGCGACATTATAAATGATACCTGGTGATAGGTTGGGATATGGAGAATACAATGCAGAATCACCACAATGGGGTTTTATTGGCTACTTTTTAAAATCGAATATTTAATTTTAATTTAATTTTTTAAATTTGTATTGCCGCCCCCTAAAATCGTTTTAAAAAAACACCCCCATTTAAATCCCACCCACCCCATCCGTAAAAAGAGGGAGGATCTTATACAAGCCAGCAGGCAGGGGTCACACCTCCATCAGTGCCCCACACCTGCCCCGTCAGCCAGGTTTTAAGTCCTTTCCTAAAGGGCTGCAATTCCATCTGCAGCCGCAGCTCTATTGGTAGGAGGTTCCATAGGGCTGGTGCGGACACAGAGAAGGCCCTCCTTCTTGTGCTAGAGAGGCGAGCCCCTCTAGCTGCTGGTACAAGTAGAGAGCCCCTCTGGTCCACTCTGGTTGGACAGACAGACATTCTTGGGGAGATGCAGTCTCTTTATACTTCTCTTTAAATATTCCATTTAAAGATTGAATTGGTCAATGAGGCTGTTTTAGGTAAGAGTAAAGGTCACCCTTGCTCGAAAGCCAGTCATATCCAACTCTAGGGTTCAGTGCTCATCTCTGTTTATAGCCAAAGAGTCAGCATTGCCTGCGTTTGCAGACATTTCCTTGGGCATGTGGCAGACATGACTAGATACCGGAGTGCATGGAACGCTGCTACCTTCCCACCAAAGTGGCAGCTATTCATCTACTTGCAATTTCTTGATTTCAAACTGCTAGGTTGGCAGGAGCTGGGACAAAGAAAGAAACTCACTCCGTAACGCAGCACTTGGGTCTCGAACTGCTGACCTGCTAACCTTCCAGTCGTCAAGTTCTGTGTATTAACCACTAAACCACCACAGTCCCTGTGGCTGTTTTAGGGGCTGCCATATTACTCTGCAGCTCTGCTCTAACCCAAGGAAGAGTTTATGAAATTCAGTAGGAGCAAGCAGTGGTCTGACATTTAGCTAGTCTTCTGGTCAATGGGAATGGAAACAAACTTTTAACCTCAAATGCCAGCAAGCTGAAAACTGACATTATTATGCCTTTTCTCTTCACCAAGGTTGCAGTCTCCATTTTGCATCTACAAAGAGTCATGATGGCTAATATATCAGGTCTCATTTTTAAAAAGATCTTTCCCTATCATACCAGATGAGAAAATATACCACCTAAGATCAGGAGAGAAGTAGCAGCGGCCGCTGAGAGAACTAAGCAAGAGAATGGCCCTTGGCATCGTCTGAAAGGATATGAGCCTCAAGTCCACCAGCCCAGATCCAAGAAGAGCTTTATGGCAAGAACAAACATTCTTGAGGGTACACAAGAGCAAAACCAAATTAGAAGATGGAGGATGAAGCTCACTGGACAAGGAACAACATTAAAGGAGGATATAGCTGAGGAACTCTACCTCCCCTAAGTCACTTGGAGGACCCTGAATAGGGTGGAGGTCAGAGTCCCTAAATGTAAGACCAACATGCTCAAGTGGGGGCTGCTGGCAGACAACAACACGTGGTATGAATGTGGAGAGATACGTAATCCAGCTCATTTACTTTTCTGCCGATTACTGCCAGAAACATGTACTGATAAGTTTGGCCAACGACAAAGCCAAGAAAGTGGCTTCATTTTGACAATCCAGGGTTTGATTGGGACATGAAAGAAGAAGAAGAAGAGCCTTGAGTTACCATCTACAGTCAACCCTCACATAACAACGCGTTCGGATAACATCATTTTCGTTTAACAATGCGTCGTTATGCACCACGTGTCCCCCCGCATAACAACGTTTTTAGTGTCGTTGTCCAGGCAACAATGCTAAAATAATCGGACAATGACGCTAAAAATGTCGTTATGCGGGAAACTCCATAGAAACCCGCATAACAACAAAAATTGCTTAGCAACGCTACTTGGGGAACCAAGTAACATTGTTATGCGAGGGTCTACTGTATAAGAATTTTACACTACTGGATGTCTCTCTTGTGATCGGAGGTGGCCATAGTGGACTTTAAGGCCAAGGTCTTTCGGGACGTTTCAAGCTACAACTCCTGGATTGGGAAGGGGTTGGACTTGATAACACTTTGGATCCCTTCAAATGCTACAGTTCTCAGATTACAGGCTGCTTAGACTTTTAAGGCAGGCTGGCGGCCAGCCTCAAAGCAGAGCTAACTACAAGGGGTGTGGTTTTTTTTTCCCCTTACAGCAACTCAAGTGTAAATAGAAGTCAAGCTTGTACTTGCACAGGCTTCTGTTGTTTTAAGGTCACCTGTGGTTCCCTGTAAATATTGTAGTTCTCATTCTATGGAGGATTCACCTTGTTAAATTGTATGTAACTTTGAAGAAGCCCTGGCAGGGATCTTCCAGCAGGGATTGCCTTTATTGTACAATTGCTGGAGAAAAGCAAGACCTGAGCAGCCAGTTCAATACCAGCAGCTGTGGGTGAGACCAAGCCGGGGGGGGGGGGGGAATAAATAAATACTGAGCTGCACTGATGCTTCTCTTCAACAATTCCAGATAAAAGACAGTCATGCTTTCCTTATACAGTACTACTTTGGGCAAAATCCAAGGAAGCATCAGCCAAAGGTTCTAGATCCAAGCGTCAGAAGGTTAGTAAAGGTCACTCTTGCTCAAAAGCCAGCCGTATTCGACTCTAGGGTTCAGTGATCATCTCTGTTTACAGCCAAGGAGTCAGGACAATTCCGTGGACATGTGGCAGGCATGACTAGACACCGGAGTGCATGGAACACTGTTTACATTCCCACCAAAATGGTACCTATTTATCTACTTGCAATTTCTTGCTTTCAAACTGCTAGGCTGGCAGGAGCTTGGGACAGAGACAGGAGCTCATTTCATTGTGCAGTACTCAGGTCTCGAACTGCTGGCCTGCCTACCTTCCAGTCATCAAGTTCAGCATCTTAACCACTTTAGCCACCACATTTCCTGTCTTAAGGTTAGGATGGGGTACATATATTTATTACACAGACTATCAGGCATTAAAACCTTTCCTGTGGTGGCTACAAGACAAAAGAAAGTGTGGGCCGTAGCATTTAAATTCTGGTGCAATATAACTTAGAAAGCACACATGATGGAGGTAGAGAAGGGATTTTACTGTCTGTCAATATAGCTCCATTCTAAATGCAGGATAAAGGTAATTACACTTCAAGCCCTAAATGACCTATGAACTTGGTGTCTGAAGAAGCACTTCTCCCTATGGATACCTGCCCAAGCATTGAAAGCTAGAGAGACCCTAACCTTTAGCAAGCACACTTACACAAGCACACTTTAGCAAGCACACTCCATAGCACTCTCTGGGTGGTTCACAAAGTAATTAGCATTTTGCCCCCAACATGCTGGGTACACGTTTTATGAACCTCAGAAGGATGGAAGAGGCTGGAAGCAACCTTGATCCCCATCAGGATCGAACACACAACATCAGCAGATTTGACTGCAGCATAGCAGTTTTACCCACTGAGTCCCACCAATAGCAGCCTACATTATCCCAGGAGCTGACAGCCTATAGAGGTCTGAACAGGCCCATGCTGGTCCCCTTCAGAAAAGGTTTTAAAAACCTGCCTGGCACAGTGGGTGGGGGGTGCTGCAAGTGGGGGGCAGACCCCCACCCGCTGCCTTATATGAAGGACATTCGGGGTTTTAGTTTTAGTTTTTAATTTATTGTGGCTGGGAGAGTATTTTAATGCTTTTTAAACATTAAATGTTTTTGTGTTTTTATTGTCACGGGGATGTTTTGTATTGAATTTTTTATGATGATTGTGAGCTGCCCTGAGTCACTTTGATGAGGAGGCGGCAATAGAAATCAAACAAACAAACAAACAAACAAACAAACAAACAAACAAACAAACAAACAAACAAATAAATAAATAAATAAATAAATAAATAAATAAATAAATGTGTTGCCACACACCCATGCTTATAACTTGCGGCAATAGAAATCAAATAAATAAATAAATAAATAAATGTGTTGCCACACATCCATGCTTATAACTTATAACTTAAAGGGCCACACCACCTCGGCAGTTTCCACTCCTGCTTCGGCTGCTCTTGCTGGGCTCCCCTCCGTCCTGTGGCAGAAAGTCCGAAGCGCTTCGGCAGCGGCACAGAAATAATAATAATAAGGTTTGGATTGGAAAAACCCCACAAAATTATTTTTATTATCTCCGCGCCGCTGCCAAAGCATTTTGGACTTTGGGCCAAAAGTTCCCTAGAGGTCACAAAGGGAATGCTGGAACCAAAATATTTCACCAGTTGTAACAGTGGAGTGGAGGTTGGATAATGATGAGACTTTCAGATTTGTTTTTTGTACTCCCATTACAAGGATTTGACCAGAATCTAAGTTGGTAGGGGTACCCGCATTTGTGGGGACTTTCCGCGAGATATGTATGGGGTCGGGTTCCTCCTCCTCGGAAAGATCCCCCAGGGTATCTACGAGGATATTCCCCTCCCCCCTCGGTGGGGGCCCACAGTCCCCTTCTCCTCCCCCTTGGGCTAAACGGGTGGGGGAGAACCCTAACGCTGACTTATTTCCTGCGTGAACCGTGTCCTGCTCATCGGAGACCCTGCGTCGGAGCTGGTCTGCGTGCCGCCTCCATAGGAGCCCTGTGCTGGTTTCCACGCGGTACGACACGGGGCCGGTTTGTTCCACGACTACGCCCGGCACCCAGGCTGGGCCTGAGCTGGCGTAATTCCTGCAATGCACGGGGGCGCCTATGCTGAAACCCTTTGTAACTTCCAGCCCGATGTTCCTTCCTTTGTCCTCTACCCTCGTGGGGTCTAGCCTAGTAAGGATGGTGGTCAGCTTCCTGCGCATTAAGAGCTCTGCGGGGGAGTATCCTGATGCCAACGGGGTCACCCTGTACCCTAGCAGAAACTGACACACTTGTAGGTTCAAATCCCCAGGGCCCATGCGCCGCAACGCGTCCTTCGTGGTGCGGACGAGGCGCTCTACTTGGCCGTTGGTGGCCGGGTGAAACGGGGCGGAGGTAATATGCCGAACGGCGTTAATCTCCATGAATGCCTTAAACTCGGAGGACGTAAAACAACTAGCGTTGTCGCTAATTAACGTGTCGGGTATGCCGAACGTGGAAAAGAGCCTCCGCAAATGCCTAATGGTCTGGGCCGAGGAGGTGCTCGTGACTGGGATAACCTCCAACCATTTGGAGAAAGCGTCCACTACAAGGAGGAACAGGGTGCCTCTGAATGGGCCCGCGAAATCTACGTGCACCCGGGACCACGGCCCCTTAGCCGCGTCCCATTCCCTGTGGGGAAGGCAGGCCTCCTCTGGTCTGGAGCATTGGCAACTTTCACAAGTGCCGACCATGTGTTCGATGTCGGCGTCTAGCTGGGGCCACCAGAAGTAACTCCGGGCCAGCGCCTTGGATCGCACGATGCCGGGGTGGCTGACGTGAAGCAGTCTGAGCACCCGCGGCCGAAGGGAAGTGGGAATCACCACCCGCTGCCCCCACAAGAGACACCCCCTCTCTAGGGACAGTTCTAGCTTTTTTCGGAAAAATGGAGCGAACTCCTCCGCTGGGAAGGATGCGGGCCATCCTTTCTGTAGCCAGGAGCTTACTGTCGCTAACGTTTTGTCTTTCTCTGTCGCTTTGGCAATGTCGGCGGGCACTACGGGGGGCGAATCCAGCACCTCTATCATGAGAACCTGATGGTCCCGCTCCCCCATGCTCACCTGGCTGGGCGTTAGGGGAAGGGGAGACCTAGATAGGGCGTCCGCATGGCTGATCTCTTTCCCGGGCCGGTAGACCAACGCGTGCTGGTACGCGTTGAGAAAAATGGCCCACCTGAGCATCCTTGGGGACAGGATTTGAGGGGTAGGCTTATCCGCGGTAAAAATGCCCAGCAGGGGTTTGTGGTCCGTCACGATGGTGAAGGGGCGGCCATACAGAAAATCGTGAAATTTTTTCGTCCCCGAGACTATCGCTAGGGCCTCCCTGTCCGTCTGTGCGTAGTTTCTCTCAGTTTGGGACAGGGACCTGGAGTAAAATGCTATCGGGGCCTCCCTTCCGTTCTCTAGCACGTGGCACAGCACCGCCCCCACCCCCACTGGAGATGCATCACAGATCAGAACTACTGGGCGTTTGGGGTCGAAGTGGGTCAGTATGGCGTCGGACGCCAGGAGGCTTTTCAGCTCACTAAATGCCCTCTCTTGGGCATCGCCCCACTTCCATGCCTGTTCTTTCTTTAGCAGCTTGTGTAGCGGTTCAGCCACCGCTGCCTTCCGGGGAAGGAAGGAGTGGTAAAAGTTGAGCAGCCCTAGGAACGACTGCAACTCGGGCTTGGAGGTGGGGCGGGGGGCTTTCTTGATGGCTGCCACCTTAGACTTGGATGGTTTTATCCCCTCAGGAGTCACACAAAACCCTAGGAATTCAACCTCGGTTGCGAAGAAGACGCATTTGTCCTTTCGCAACCTCAGCCCCGCCTTTTCGAATATAGTCAGGACCTTCCCCAACCTCTTGGCCAATTCCGCCCGACTCCCCCCTGTTATTAACACGTCATCAAAATAAGGCAACACCCCCTCCAGACCCTTCAAGAGGCGTTCCACGAGTGACTGGAAAATTCCTGGCGCCGAGTTCACGCCGAATTGGAGGCGCGTCACCTGGAACGCCCCCTTATGGGTGACTATGGTCTGCGCAGCAGCTGCGGCAGGAGACACCGTGAGCTGCTGGTAGGCCTGTGCTAAGTCGAGCTTAGCGAAACATTTCCCCCCGTGTAACCTGGCCAGCAGATGGCTGACTACCGGCACCGGATATGCATTCGGGCGGATCGCCTTGTTGATGGTGCACTTGTAGTCGGCGCATATGCGGACCTCCCCATTGGACTTAAGAGCAGTTACAATTGGAGTTTCCCACTCTGCAGAATCTACAGGCACAAGAATCCCCTGACCCACCAGGTTGTCCAGTTCCGCCTCTATCTTGTCCTTGAGTGCGAACGGCACCCGGCGTGGTTTTAGGCGAACAGGGCGGACCTCCGGGTCCAGGTCGAAAGTCACTGGGGGCCCCTTGAATTTCCCCAGTCCCATTTTGAAGACTTCGGGGTGCGCCTCGCACACCTCCTGAATTGGGTCAGTCCCAACAGCGTGCATTCCCACAGCATGCACCCCCCCAATGAACAAACCCAGGGGCTGGAACCATTGAGTCCCGAGGAGGCTGCAATTTCCTCCCTTGAGCACGACCAGGGGAAGGGACGCGGCGTGCTCCTTGAATTTGACCTGAAATTCTCCAACCCCCAACACTGGAATACTGTTCCCTTGCACGTCCCGTAGTGTGGCCCTCAACGCTTTGAGCTTGGGCCGCTTTTGGGGGGCAATTCCAAAAAACTCCCTCTGGGAAATGATTGAATATGAGGACCCCGAGTCAATTTCCATCCTAATGGGCACCCCTTGGACTAGTACCTCAACAAAGTAGCGGGGGTGTCCCGTAGACACGCTGAACACTGGGGCGTCGTCCTCGCTGCCGTCGGCGATGCGGCCCACGCCGTCCTGCTTCCGCGTGGCCTGGGCGCCGTCTTTGGGTCTCGCTGGGCGGTCTCGTCCCGCGGAACGGTCTGGGGAGCTCCTCTGGGACTCGCGCTTCTTCCTGCACACCTTGGCGATGTGCCCGCGGCGGCCGCAGTTGTGGCACTCGGCCTTCCGGAAGGGGCATTTCACGCGGTCGTGGGCCGCGCCACAGCCGTCGCATCGTCGGCTCTCCTTCCGGACCCTCTGTACGTCCTCGTCGTCGCTGCTCTCTGTAGACGACCTCGAAGTTCGCCGGGCCGCCTGTACCGGAGCCTCTGCTTTGCTCGACTTTGGCCGCCAGTCCTGGAGTTCTTGGACCCCGGCCTTCGTAGCTTCTGCGGCCTGGGCCGCTCTGACGACCTCCTGCAGCATGGGAGGCGGCTCTTGGTTCATTAATGTGCGCTGGGTTTCGGCGTCGTTCAGGCCGCACAGCACACAGTCTCGGAGGGTGATTTCGACGTTCTCCCATTTGCACGGGCCGGCCGCCAGCCGCAGGGCCGCCACGAACGCGGCGACCGTCTCCCCGGGCACTTGGACTCGCCTCCAAACGCACTCCGAGCGGGAAACATCGCCGTGGCGGGCCGGACGTGCTCACGCAGCAACTGCATGAGTTCCTTGGCTTTGAATTCGCTCACCCTCCTCGGTGCAATCAGGTCCACCAAGGTCCTTTTTGTTTCTTGACCGAGCATTCTGGTGAAGATGGCCCTTTTCTTCGCCTCTTCCGTGACTTCGGACTCGATCAGTGCGGCCTGGAAGTCCATCTCGAAGATCTCCCAGTCGCCCGGTTTCCTGATTTCGAAACCGGCGCATTTCTTGGTCCCGTGGGCTGCCATCCCACCTTCGTCGCCAATTTGATGTAAGGGACCAAAGACAATGAAACAGCCGAAGGGTTGGCTTAACACAGGTTTATTGCATGATGATCCGGAGGAACATGTGGTAATGGCGGATGGGTAGCTCAATATATACAGCTGGCTATACATTTGAATGTGGCTCGTTGACAGACTATTGGTTGCTGCCTGCGTGACGTCGTAGGAGGTCACGCCCTTCTTGTCCAGGTGAGGAAGTTGCGGGGAATCTTCCCGCACTGCTGAACCAGGTGGCTGATGATCCATTAGAGCTGGACGCTCGCTACTGCCCTCTGGTGGTCACTAGCTCGCGTCCCCTTATTAGGCTGACATTGATACAGGTGATGGTTATAATGTTGCACACAGGAAGGTTACATTGATAACACATGGTAAAGGTACATTGTTAAAGGCACTGCTTTACAGAACACAACAGCCAGGCTCAAAACAATCCTAATACACACCTGGTGCAATGATTCCCTACAGAACATTCAGTAATTCCTTAAACAGCAATAAGTTTGTAATCTGAAAAAATGTTAACTAGTTTTGCACATAGCAATAAACCATGGTTGGTGATTACAGGAATAAACCCAATACTCATACTTGAATTAACACTGTTGGTTTTATAAAATATGACGCTCCTTCTGTTCAGTTCCTTCTCATAAACCTATATGAGATCCCTGAGCATACCTGTCAAGTATCCTGGATTGACCTGGATTTCCCGTATTTCTCCGCTCGTTCCTCCCCTTTCCCGCCACCGTCCCATATTTGAACAGTAGGGAAAGGGGTTACTGCGCACGCGCGCCCATCGCAAATGGGCTCTGTGCATGCGCAGAGGGGTTCTGCGCATGCACAGAGGAGTTCTGCGCGTGCGCAGATGAGTTGTTGCGGCGCATGCGCGCCTGGGCCGGAGCAGTTCCTGTATTTCCAGGAGCCGCATTTGACGCGTATGTCCCTGAGTAATTCACCTTTAATCCATTAGCTTTCATTCTACTGCCTATAGTCCCAGGTTGTAGTTAGATGACTTTTAAAAAGATTTCAAAACCTGCAATCTTCCTACCAAATTGATTTACAATATGAATTGTTGTTCATATCTATGATAAATGCTTGTAAATCACCTTATTTTCTTAACTGTATACCACCACCCCCTGGTGTTGAAACATGAACTTGATCCTCAGTAAATGCATTTCTAAATACAGTATATTGAGGGAAATATATACCGATGGACAACTGACCAAAATCAATATAATTTAATGTGACACAAATATCTGTTTAAAAAAAACAACCGCATCAAGTCTGCTTCAGATAACCTGTGTTAGGGGCATATAAAGTGAGATTGCATATGTGTCATCTAAACAAATAAATTTGAATCGATTTCACCAGTGTCAATTCCAAGGCAAATGTGTCACTTTTAAAGCATTTACCTGTAGCCTCCGTTCCCCCTACTAGGATGTCTCGCTGAATTTTGCCATCATCTTCGTCTAAGGCAAACCAACGTTTGCATGGAAATTCGTACACACACTTGTTGCCAATGTCTTCAATTATAACCTGGGGAGAGAGAGATATCAGCGCCACAATTCCACAAGGACAGAGAAGAGATTACAAGACAACAGCAGCAATACCAATAGCAATTACACTTATATACCGCACCACAGTGCTTAGTGCACTCTCCGGGCTGTTCACAGAGTAATTAGCATTTTTAACTTAATTTAATTTTAATTTAATAGTCATATTTATATATGCCGCCCATTCAGGCAGAACCCGACTCAGGGCGGCATTACAACAAGTTCTAAAAACACATAAAAACACTTTAAAAGACCCATATCCCACCCACCCATCCCACCCAATATAAAAAGAAGAAGAAGAGAGAGTTCTTAATTGTTTACATAAGCCAGCAGGCGGGGACCGTGTTCCCATTCGGGCCCCACACCTGCCCTGCCAGCCAGGTCTTCAATCCTTTCCTGAAGGGCAGCAATTCTCTTTGAAGTCTTAGATCTGTTGGCAGGAGGTTCCAGAGAGTTGGTGCAGACACGGAGAAGGCCCTCCTTCGGGTGCTGGATAGATGTGCACCCCTAGCTGATGGCACTATTAGAGAGCCTCTCCGGTCCGCACTGTTTGGACGAGCAGACACTCTTGGGACGATGCAGTCTCTAAGGTATCCTGGCCCACTGCCATATAGGGCTTTAAAGGTCAAAACCAGCACCTTGAATTGCACCCAGAGACAAACTGGTAACCAGTGCAGCTCCCGAAGTAGCAGTGAGGCGTGGGCATATCGTCCGCATACCATCACCACCCAGGCTGCCGCTTTCTGGACCAGCTGCAGCCTCCAAATGGTCATCAAGGGCAGCCCATGTAGAGCGCATTACAATAATCTAGTCGGGAAGTGACCAGAGCGTGGGTGACCATAAGCAAGGAGCCCCAGTCCAGGAGCGTGCGCAACTGGCGAATCACCCGAAGTTGGGCAAAAGCCCTCCTGGCCACAGCCACTACCTGTTCTTCTAGCAGCAGCCGTGAGTCCAGAAGGACCCCCAGATTGCGCATCAGGTCTGTCTGGGGCAAAACAACCCCATCCAGTACCAAAGATGGTAGCTCCCTGGATAACACGGGGCCCCTTATCCACAGCCACTCTGTCATGCTGGGATTCAGCCGAAGCCCATTGGCCCCCATCCAGACCCCAATGGCCTCCAGGCATCCGGATAGGATTTCAACAGCATCACTGGGGTCCCCACGGGCCGAGATGTACAACTGGGTGTCATCCGCGTACTGATGGTACTGCACCCCGTAGGAACGAATGATCTCACCCAGTGGCTTCATGTAGATGTTAAATAGGAGAGGAGAGAGCACCGAGCTCTGAGGCACCCCATACTTGAGGAGCCTACGGCTGGACCTCTCACTCTCTAACCACACCGACTGGGTACGGCCCTCCTGAAAAGAGGAAAACCAGGACAACACGGTGCCCTGGATCCCCAGTCCTTTGAGCCATTCCAGAAGGATACTGTGGTCGACAGTATCGAAGGCTGCTGAGAGGTCAAGAAGAGCAAGGACGGATGGATAACCCCCGTCCCGCTCCTGCCAGAGATCATCCATCAGTGCGACCAATGCCGTCTCCGTACCATACCCAGGCCTGAATCCTGATTGAAAGGGGTCTAGATAATCTGCTTCCTCCAGGACACTCTGCAGCTGGCGTGCCACCGCCTTCTCCAATACCTTACCCAGAAAGGGCAGGTTGGAAACTGGCCTGTAGTTGTTAAGGACAGCTGGGTCAAGGGATATTTTCTTCAGGATGGGGTGCACCAAAGCATGTTTTAGTGGTGCAGGAAATGCCCCCTCCCATAATGATGCATTTATTATCGCCCTGACCCAGCCACCTGTCACCTTGGAGGCTTTCACCAACCAGGTGAGACAGGGGTCCAAAGAACATATAGTGGCACGCACAGCTGCAAGGAGCCTGTCCACTTCATCAGGGACAACAGGATCAAACCAATCCCAGATTGTACAGCAAGACTGTGCTCCGGTGCCCCCCCCCCGACCCTCCCCATCCACGCCAGGATTCAGCCCTGAATGAATCCGATCGATTTTCTCCACCAGATGGTCAGCAAAGTCCTCAGCCGAACCCTGCCAACCAGGCACCGATCTCCCCCTATCGAGGAGGGACCTGGTTACCCGGAACAGGGCGGCTGGGCGATTATCAGCGGAGGCAATAAGGGTGGTGAAGTATTGCCGCCTCACCACCCCCATCGCCACTAGGTAGGCCCTAATAGCAGCTCTAGCTAGTGTCCAATCGGAGTCATCCTGTGTCTTCACCCAGAGGTGCTCTAGGCATCTCTTTGCCCGTTTGAGTTCCCGCAGTTCATCCGTGAACCATGGGGATGACCTAACCCCACGGGCACAGAGAGGCCGCAGTGGCACGATTTCATCCAAGGCTGCTGTTGCCGTCCTGTTCCACAGGTTGACAAGTGCCTCGGGTGAATCGTGTAGCCGATGTTGATTTTGATCTGACTAGCTCAGTTGTAGCCCTCTGTTGATCTGTTGATCTAGATGTTGATTTTTCCATCAACATGCTGGGTACTCATTTTACTGACCTCGGAAAGATGGAAGGCTGAGTTAACCTTGAATCCTATCAGGATCTAACTCACAAAGTTCTGGTTGCAGTACAGCAGTTTAATCACTGCACCACCAGAACTCTCACTTTACTTAGTGAAAACAATTATTAAGAGTGGTATGGAAAAGCAGCCCAGAATATGAAAGTGCTTTTAAAACTGAAGCTTGAACAATAGTTTTCTACATCCACAGTTTTGAGTCCAGATTCGAGTCCAGATTTGAAACCAGGAGCCATCTTTGCTACAGATCCAAAGTTTGACAAGCTAACTGCTCTCCTATTCCCTGAAAGCCAGCCCATACCAACAAGCTCCTACTCTAACCTTACTCCATGAGATACAACATCACTTCTATCAGTAGACCCAGACATAATATAAAAGCAAGAAAGTGATCAAGATGCTTGTGGAAAGGAGATCCATGTGGGAAGGAGAAAACTCAGCATAACAAGGCAATCTCAGTAACCCTTACTCCAGAGGTAACAAGGCCTGACAGGCTTTCTGGAGGAGGAGGAGGAGGAAGAAGAAGAAGAAGAAGAAGAAGAAGAAGAAGAAGAAGAAGAAGAAGAAGAAGAAGGGGGAATCATTGCTGTCAGTTCTGACATCTCCCAAGCTATGGCTTTGGGACCAATTGAAGAGGAGAAGGAACAAATAGAGCATGCCTCCTCCCAAGCAGATATATGGGAAAACAACTCTTCAGATATTGTCGTTTTCCTTCCGTTTTCCAGTTTAATTCGAAAACCCTTTTAAAACTGATGTTGTAGAAGACACATGCTACGTTCAATTTTCAGTGTCAATTTCTTTTTGTTAAATAATAATATGAAATTTTTATGCATGATTACAGTGTAATTTTATCTAGTAAGTGTGTGTGCATACATACATTGTATGTGGTAATGAGTCAAATGCCTATCCATGCCATGTTGTTTCTTGTTATTGTTGGCTGCAAAAACCCAATATATCAATCAAATGGGGGTATCCTGCAAGGGAGATTTACTTACTTAATTATGGATACGTATTATATGAATTGTATTAATGTATTTTCTCCAGCTTACATTCCTCTTGAAACTGGCCTAGCTTTGTATGTACTGTATTTTATTGTACAGTGAAACCTCATACAACAAAACCTAATTGCATAACAATTAGGTTTTGGGAGAAAATGGCATCCCGCATAACAATTTTCTCTATGGAAAAAATCGTACAACAATTTTTCAATGGGAAAAAGCACTTAGCCAAAAAAAAAAGTTGTATGATGCATCCCATAGGGAAAATCACTATATGATGCATGTATTATATAGCAATTGTTTTGTACAACAAGAGCCCCATGGAATGGATTAAAATTGTTGTATGAGGTACCAGTGTATTTTATTATGTTGATTTTAATTCTTTTGTTATTGCTACTGATAAGGTCATAAAACTAATCAATTAATAAAAATAAGCCTATTTACACACAAGTAAAACTTAAAGACGTCAATTCCTTTGAACTCTCCAAGACATCAAGTGCCCATGGCTGGAGAAAGCCCTAGTTAACAAAATTTCTTCTCAGTCCAGAATTAAATGGTGACATTGAACCAGTGGTGGGCTCCAAATAAAATTACTACCACACTGTAGGCATGGTATGGTGGGCGTAGCCAGGGAAAAGCCCTGCATTGCACCTGAATTAGGACTAATTTATTTCAAAACTTGGATGGGCGGGGCCAGCCAGAATTTCTCCTACTGGTTCTGGCAAACTGGTGCAAACCTGCTGATGCCAACCACTGCATTGACTAATCATTCTGTCTATCCTACCTGACAGCCATTCAAATGAGAAGGTGCTTTATGGATCAGATATGAGTTGCATGCAAGAGTGATGAATTGTACTGATAATTTTATTGAGTAAATTTTATATCTCATTTTATTGTGATTGTGTCATTCTACGTTTAATCTGTTTTTATTCTGTTCTATGTAATCATATTTTATCTAATACTAGCTGATTACCCGGCTTTGCTTGGCTTTTCCATTTCTTTAACGTAGGCCTTTCCCTTTTGGAAACGTTGTAGGGTGTATGTGGATCAACCCTGCCTCCCTTCCTCCATCTCTCTCTCTTCCCTCACCCATCCTGCTTCTCCGTCGACGGTCAATTACCACCCTTATCCTTCCCATACATGTGTCTGGCCACCTGGTGAGAGAGTGGCACACAGCTGTTAAGGAGCCTTTGAACCATCCCTCCCTCCTCGGTTTTGCCCACGGAGACTGGGTGGCCATTTCCAGAGGGGGCCCGGCCTCCTCCGTGGCACCCACGCCCTCCTGGCCCTCTCAAGGGCCTCTGTTGCCACCGCAGTGCCGGCCCGACCAGCCCCTCCATTTGCCTTCCACCTACTGTGAAAACTACAGCTGAGCTCAGAGGGCTACAACTGAGCTAGTCAGATGATGTCACAAACCTACCTGGAACTATGACATCAGCTCAGTTACATCACTGGGAAACACACACATTGTATAGATCAATTGCTTCCCAATTTGGGGGGTGCGTGGGTGGGTGTATGCTCCCCCATTGGGCTTGTCACCCCGCAGTGCTGACCTCTCAAGCCCAAGGTATGTATGTGCCAAATTTCAACGACATCTGTCCAGGGTTGTGGGAGCCTTTAGAGCACATACAAACAAACTCTTCTGTTATATATACATACTAGCATATTTTGCCCGGCGGTGCCGGGCTTTTTAAAATTGTGTTGGATAGTAAAGGATTTCGTTTTTTTTTTCTTGAACCAATGGTGCTGGGCTCTTTTACATGGTGTTGTAAGGTTTTTTGATTTTGTGGCTTCGAGGCGCTGCGTCTGCCTGCGGCGGACTTGCGCTCCCAGTGAGGGTTTTTTTTTTGTTCTTTTTGGTATTTTTTTTTTGGGGTGCTGGCTTCCTCAGTGCCGGGCTCTTTAAATTGGTTTTTGAACGTTTTTGTATTATGTTTATGCAAATTTTATTTTAATTTAATTTATTTTATTTTATTTAATTTTATTTAGTTTAAAATTTAATTTTGGTTTTTAAAATGTTTATTTTTATGCATTTTTATTTTTTGTTTTGGTTTTTTGGAGTGAAAAGTGATTTCTGGTTTTTTTTGGTAATTTTTGAGATTAGTGTGTTTATTTTTGAATGTTTTTATAACTTATTTGATTAATTTTGGAATTAATCTTATTAGTTTTAATATTTTTGAATGTTTTTTCTCTTTTGGCCTCTGGGTGGGGGTGGTGAGCTTTTCTGCCTCTCTACAATTGTTCTCTTCTGTCCTCTGGGTGTCGCTTCTGGTAAGTTTTCTCTTTCTTTTCTCATTTGAGTTCCGGTCCTCTTGGATGGAAGACATCTTTTGGTAAGTTCTCTGGGGGTTTTTTGGGGGGGTGGGGGTGGGATTTTTTTGGGAGGGGGGTGTCTGTGTGTTTTTTCTTGTTTCTTTTTGGCTGTTTTTGTGTTTCATTTTTGGATTTTTGTGTGTTTTTGAATGTTTTTGGTTTGTGTTTTTGTGTTTATTTTTTCGGGGGGGTGTGGCTTTCTTTCCTGTGAGCCATGCTGGCTGGCCCGTGGGAAGGAAGGGCAATGGCGGGGAGGCTTTCTTTCCCACGGGCCATGCTGGCTGGCCCATGGGAAGGAAGGGCAATGGCGGGGGGTGCTTTCTTTTCCATGGGCCATGCTGGCTGGCCCATGGGAAGGAAGGGCAGTGGCGGTGGTGGGTTTCCTTTTTTTCCCGCGGGCCATACTGGCTGGCCCGTAGGGAAGAAGGGCAGCTGCGGGGGGGGGGGTTGCTTGTATTTTTCGCGCGCCGGCTGGCCCTTCGAACGGAAGGGCAGCGGTGGCAGGGGGGTTTCTTTTTTTCCCCCACGGGCCATGCTGACTGGCCCGTGGGGAAGAAGGGCAGTTGCGGCGGGTGTTTTTTTAACTTTTGTTTTTCACGCGCCGGCCGCCTCAGCGTTCTGCGCACTAATGGCGTGCAGGACACTGGGGCTTGTAGTTTTGGCTGCGCGTGTTTGCTTACTGCAGTGGTTTTTCCCTTGCGGCTTTTTTTTGATTGGCTGCGGCGCATTTCCGATTGTTCCTCTTGCCGCGCCGCTCACCCTGCTTGGCTCTGGCGCAGCGCGGCGCCAGGAACGTTGGGAATTGAACTTCCCTTTTTTTGTTTGCGAGTGGGGGGCTCCTGCCCCTGGGTCGAAAATTTCAACCCGACAGTTACCTGCGAACCGGTTTCGGGCGAGTGAACGGAGGCCCATTACAGGCTAGTGGGGCCTGGTGCAACATCCTTTGTCACATTCCAATGGTTAACGCACCATTTTATAGGTATAGATATATACAGATATAGATATTTTATCACACTTTAACATGATATGGTCAGATGACTATTCAGTTAATAAATGTATATGTACAAAGTAATGGTAGCTGATCAAGTTCGGACAGAAAATCCAAGAAGCAATGGAAGGTATCAAACCTAGCAGATACCTTTCTGCCTAACTCTCTCTGTAGAAAATCTAGCACTCCTGCATAATTCAGATTTCTTTTGTCCTTTCCAGGGAAATCCTGTGCAGGAAAGATGACATTCTTTGCAAGAACAATGAGTCTGCTCCAAATAGAAGAACTGCTTGAAGAAGGATTTGTCATTGAGTTTTAGAGGGTAAAAGCCAAACAGTGAAGACGGGAGGAAAATATACATATTTGGTTGGAAACAGAACATCCACATAGATGTAAATATCTCAGTTACTAGGAATGTGACTCCCATTTATCTCAGAGATAAAGTAAGATGAAGAAAAAGCTCATCCCTCCTCACTGTTTAATTTCTCTGCATTAAATTTCTTTTTCCCAGGAAAATCTTCCAGGGGGAATTGCTCAAGATTTCTCAGAAGTTTCACAAGCATTTTTCCACCATGAAAGAAATATGTCTGTGCAGAATTAAGCATGGTTCCTGCAGAGAATGACATCTTTCTTCCACAGGGTTCAGTAGAAAGGGTATTATGCCACATGGAATTTGACAGTTTTCTTTACAAAAACAATATGCAAAAAAATTGGAGGAAGAAGGAATGAAATCAAGTGTCCTCAAATGATGCTGATGAACTGGCTTGTGCATACAAAGGAGGTTATGTCTGAAGATCTCAATAAATGTTATCCAAGTTAGAACTGTTTGAAGAAATGAATCAAATACTGTCTTTAAAATTTGAAATATCTCCTAACCTAGCATTGTTAAAAGATTTTGGCAATATAAAGGTTGATAGAAATAAAAAAAGATTATTATTATTATTATTATTATTATTATGGTAATAGCAATGAGGTTGTTAATGGCTAAATCTTGGAAAATATATCTAGAATTTAATCTGGAGGATTGGGACAAAGATTTATGGGAAATAGCCATATATGATAAACTGACATGTGAGTTAAAATAAAGGTATGATGGGAAATGATTTTATAGAGCAGTGGTGGTGAACCTATGGCACTCAAAGCCCCTCTGCCCAGCATCCCAATGGGAGCACTTCCTCCCTCCCCCAGCACAGGGTTTGCCCTGCCCCTCTGCCCAGCAGTCCAATGGGATCACATCCTCCCTCCCCCAGCACAGAGTTTGCCCTGCCCCATCTGCCCAGCAGCCCAATGGGAGCATTTCCTCCCTCTCTTATATGATGTAAGGCAGGCAGCTCACATGGACGACAGCCTGTTGAGTCTGTGGCAAAGGTGAGTTTGGGCACTCGATCGCTAAAAGGTTCATCATCACTATTATAGAGATTTGGATTTAATTTATTAAACATGTTTTTGTTAAAACTAAAGAGATAAAACCAGTGCATTACTATTACAGCAAACTTATTCTTAATATACATGAAAAAGAAAAATACTGGAAAGGTAGGCTGGGACATAAGTTCTTAACATAGCATCTCAATTCTACACAAAAGGTCCCATTTCTGCTGCTGGCATTTCCAGGCAGGGCTGAGAAAGATCCATGTCTTAAATCCTGGGAAGTAACTGCAAGTCTATATAGACAGTCCTGAACTTGATAGACCAAATAGGCTAATCCAGTATAAGAGAGCTTCCCATACTTCTGGAAGAGCCATAAATGCGTCTCTACATACCTTGTCTAAGAACCAGCCAGCTGAGCCTCCCTTGTTATTGTGGCCTATAGTGATTTTCCGTAACTTGCCCAGATTGGGAGCATCAAGTGTGAACTTGTCTTCTGCACCTTTCTCAAAATTGTCCTTGTCATTGTCCAGCCTTCGCTCTCCTAAGCACCAAACAAAAATGCAAACACATGAGGAACCCTTTGGTAAGTGGTTCTCAGCCTTTTAGACCAAGATGTATTGGACTAAACCTCCCAGAAGCCTCCATCATTGGAGATGTAATCCAAGAATATCTGGGGCCCTAAGGTTTAGAACCATTGATTTAAAGCAGTGTTTCTCAATCTTTGGACTGACTTAGGCTTCTGGGAATTGAAGTCCAAAAGCCAACGGTTGAGAAACACTGATTTAAATGAAGAAGTAGGCTTTGTTTATTAAGTTATTTATTATATAATGAATAAGTCTCAGAACTGGATAACACTAAGCAAAACTGGAATTCCAGGTGTGTTAGCCATGATGTAAAAGAGGCATTGTGGCAACAGACAGCAAACAGGGGTAGGGAGGGACCGATTTTTATAGCCACTGAGGCCACCAGAAAGCCCTCTATTTAAATAAAATATGGAGGGGAAATGCCAAATAATCCATTCATGGAAGCTGCTGTGAGCAGAGGTTTTTGCATTAGGAATCCAGCGTGTTGGGTGGGTTCAGCCCACAGTAAGGTCTGGGTGCATAAATATGTCCTCACCTATCAACCAGTGAATAACTGTTTGGAGACATTGAGTGAATAGCATAGAAACAGTCGAAGGTCAGGAAGGTCAATATTTCCTTCCTTCGTTCTAGACTTCTCCAGAAGAATGGAACATCACTGTTGTGGTGTAGCTCCTCCTTGCCTCCCGCACACACACCTACCAGGAAAACTTTTCTCTGCATCTCTACAGAGACATTGGCAGTCTTAGAAATCCTCCAGTCATTAGCACAGAAGAAAAGTAGTAAGATTGCACTGTTAATCAGCAGGTTAATCAGCTAAAGTGTAAACTGGAAGATAATTATTTTAATCCGTTAAGACAAACTGCAGATTGATCAATCTGCAAATTAATGGCACTTTTCTGAGTTTGGTTGAAGGGGGTATTTTGCGTTCAGTATGTTACAGTAACGAGGTGGCAGAAAGGATATAGGGCAGATGGCTTTTCCATCCAACAATAAGTGGGTATTTTGCTTCCCATCACCATAAGTAAGACTACCCAAAAGGCACTTACCTTGATCTCCCATGTCATTGATTGGTTTATTAATCAATTAATCTTTAAAAAGTAAATGATTAATTAAACTTAGATTGTTTAATCAGTTCAGAGACCACATAATTTGCTTTGGCAGCTGTTTTTAATATATGATTGAAATGTGCTTTGAAAATCCAAAATGGCAGCCATGCTTCTCAAAGGACTGAAGCTTTGTTCATTTTGCTTAGCATTCAGTATTATTTCCTTAACTGGCCCTGAGCCTCACTGGCATTGCAATGTTGTCAAGAACAGCGAATGGATTTGAAGGCTGTGACATCCCTGCGCCATCCTTTCTCAAACACTCTAGAAAGCTTCCTTCACTTGTGTGTGCGACCAACAGCCCTATAGAGTAGGTTAGGCTAAACAGAGCTGCTTAAGGCTACCCAACCAGATTTGTGGCTGTACGGATGCGCCATCCTTGTCTAATATTCTAAGTACCATTTCAAACTGTTATCTTGGAAAGGCATCAAACCATCCCCAAAGTCATATCTGTCTCAATTTCATGGCCAACACATTGTTCAGATAACCGATTTGCTTCAAACACCAAAGGAAAAAGTTCACTTGAAAATATTACCTGTGTCTCCTTTCTGGCCAAAGATGTTAATGAACACATCTGCATCTGTTCCACTCCCACTCAGGTCACCTGTAAACACTCTAACCACGTATTTGTTTACTGCATAGAAAAACAAAACACAACCCCATTAACACTATGAGATATTGATTGATCTTAGACATATAATTTTATCTGCAGCAGTACAAAACACTCCTTTACTGAGCAGGATAGCTGAATGGCTTAAGTTGCAGACCCAAAGGTTTAATGCCTCTTTAACAGGGGCTGGACTTGATGATTCATAAGGTCCTTTCATTAGCAATCATCAAGGATTGCTTGTCAGTTCCATGATTTCCAGGACCTAGAAAACCCCACATTTTCATGGACCGCACATTCCACCATAACATTCTAATCATCTGAGTGTAAAGGCTTTTGCAGGTGCAAAGAATAGGAAAATTAATTTTCTGAACTATGTGGACTGGATGAAAAGTTTTGCCTGTTGATTCATAGCTTGGAAATAAATGAAAAAACCCTTGAGAACTTTCTCTTGGAAATGGTACTTTATTTTTCAGCATAATCCACAACATGCCCCATTATACTATAATTCTCCCAATTTAAATCTTGTTTCTTCTTTCAACCAACCACAAAGTCCAAGACTTTGCCTTTCATCCACCACTTCATGGCTGTCTTCATAGGTTGCCTCAGGGCTGGAAGGAGGGCTTTGAGTTGCTTAGTGGCCAATTTGAATCCTGTCTCTCGGAAGTGTTTCATTGGCATGCCTGCCATTCTAAGCACCCTTTGTTCAACAATAAATTGTAGGAGGAATGAGTTTCCTCTGCAATTGAAAACTCAGCAACAGCATAGAGCAGTGATGGTGAACCTTGGCACTCCAGGTGTTTTTGGACTTCAATTACCAGAAGCCCAAGTCAGTACTCCTGCTGATCAGGGCTTCTGGGAATTGAAGTTCAAGAACACCTGGCATGCCAAGGTTCGCTATCACTGGCATAGTGCTTCACACAGGTTGACCTACATTCAGAAGGGGCAGCCGTAGTAAGGGTTAATATCAGGATCTCTATCTGATATTGAGTCATAGTGTCACGCATGTACAGGGCACATGGTTGAGCAACAGCAATGGGAGACATCCACTGGTCAGCAGGTAGGTTGTACACACAATTGGGCATATTCTTTCCAGGACTGGCTGATAGAAACCACCTAGAATAGTGTTCTACACTAATTATGGCAGGAATATAAATTAAATTAATTATTTTTCAAGTGTTGAATGCCAGTCTGGCCAGGTTATTCTGCTCTGGTAAGAGAGTAGACCATACTGCCAATGACTCAATGCTGAGCATCAGGCGGCAGTTAACTAACCTGACAACCCTGAGGACTAGCAGCCTTGGTGAAGTCCACACCTGAATCCATCTTGATGAAAGACAGCAGCTTCATCAATACTGACCTGGGGCTGTGGAGGGCTATCTGTACCAAAAGGGCTCAGGACCAGAAAGTGATTCTTGGAGCTAGATCAGTGGTACTATGGGTGTCACACTGCGTTGCAGAAGGAAGATCTATAGCATGGCATTATATTCGCAGGACAGTCTTTATGGCTGATTGCTATGATGATTGCCAATATTCGGAATCAGATACGTCACAAGAAGAAGTGTTGAATCCGATTCTGAGCCCTTTTGACACACAAAGTCCTCCTCAGCCCCAGGCCAGTATTGATGAAGCTTCTGCCCTCCATCAAGATGGATTCAAGTGGGATTTAATCCACTTGGGGACCATCACCCTTCCCTGTGGACCCCGGCACCCAAGGCCGTTAGCCCGCAAGGTTGTCAAATTAGTTAACCACCACCTGACACTCAGCGTTGAGTCACTGGTAGTATGGTCTACTCTATTACCATAGCAGGATAACCTGGCCATACATCCAAATTAGATAAATTAACTAAATTTAAAAACACTACTACCATCAAACAAGCAAAATGTTTCAGTTGGCCTTCATAGTACACTCAGGATTTGGCACCTAGAGATTTATTGGCCAATAAAGGTAACTTTTTCAAGTGCCAAGGCTCTCACTTTGATACTGCAGATTCATCTGTTGTGGGGAATTATGGCTCAAGTACAGGTGAAACTCGGAAAATTAGAATATCATGCAAATGTTCATTCAGTTCAGTAATGCAACTTAAAAGGTGAAACAACTATATGAGATAGACTCGTTACATGCAAAGCGAGATAGTTCAAGCCTTACTTTGTTATAATATTGATGCTTATGGCTTACAGTTTATGAAAACCCCAACCCCCCAATCTCATGTAACCCATAATCATCACATAATTTCATGTACGCTGTACGCCATGATCATCACAATTATAACAAATTAAGGCATGACATCTCTCGCTTTGCATGTAGTAAGTCTGTTATGTATTGAATGAATGTTGCAAGTCCCCTTTAACAGAATGTATCCGGTCAATGTATCCATTTGTATCTAATCAGAGACACATTGTAGCAAGCTGTATAAGGATGCGAGCTAAGTGGCCACAGGTGGCAGTAGCGAGCATCCTGGCTCACATGGTACAGATTCCCCGAATACCTGAAGCGTGGAAACCTTCCCGCCACACAACTCCTGGAGAAGATGGGCGTGACAATCCATGACATCACACGGACAGTAGCCAATGAGCTACCACCCGGGATATTCAAATGTACAGTGTACTATAAATAGAGCTGTTTTGTCCGCCATTACCTCATGTTCACCCTGACCATCATGCAATAAAGCTGTGTTTTAGCCCCTACTGCGGCTCCTTCTTTGTCTTCCGTGCAAGACACCAAAAAGTCTATCTCATATATTTGTTTCACCTTTTAAGTAAAATGAATGGACATTTGCCCAATATTCTAATTTTCCGAGTTTCACCTGTATGCTTCCACAGAGATCCTCCCAAGGGATGAGGTAAGTTACATGAAACTGGGCACATTCTTTCCATGACTGCCAGACAGAAAGTGCTACAAAATAAATCGGGCAAGAAGTATCGCTAAAGAAGAAAGAAGAAGATTCCAGGAGTAACAGAGCTCTGGAAATTTATTTAAATTTTCAGACCATACTAAAAGCAATTCTTCAGTTCAATTCTTCTAATACTGTTCATTTGCTCCCTCTTCAGGTCAAACATAATCTAAACATCTTTTTAAACGGACCTTTTCCCCTCTAAAAGAGAACCACTGTAGCAGGTAGTAAGCAAAAATCAAAGGCTTCTCGTTTTAAAAGAAAAATTAGAATTCAGGTTTTGATTAAAGTTTTCTGTCACTAATATGTGTTTTTTGTTGCAGGGTTGTTATTTTTTAATTGGGGGTATCATTTTTGTTCTTGTTGATATTTATAATTTATTAAATTTGTTTAATTTCTAAAGATTTTTTAAATATGTTGCAAGCCACCCAGAGTGGAAAAATATTGCAAGTGGGTGGGATATAAATGTAATAAATAAAATAAAATAGATAGATAAGAATAAATAAATACCGAATTGAATCTAAAATAAAAGTATGGAACATAAAGGTTATCTAATATGTTTGGGGAGGGGGGGATCCAAGATGACATCATAGACCAAGGGTCGCCAAACTACATCCCATGAGCTGGATCCATCCTGCGGCGCCAAATCATCCAGCTCGCACCACCCATGCCACAACCAGAAATGGACATGCCCCGTGCATGCGCAAACGCAAATGAACCCGCACATACACAAACACTGCCACAAATGCACCCACAGAATCCAAGATGGAGGGCACCAGGAGTTCAGCAGAACATAGTAATCCTACTCACAAGGAAGAACTAAAGAACACTCCTCACTGGATTCCAATCAACCCACTCAGACCCTTCTACAGATTCAAAATTTCCCCTCCCCCAGTGGTTTAGGACAGGGGTTCCCAACCTACGGCCCACGGGCCGGCCCCGGCCCTTGATGCCATTTTATCCAGCCCACACAACAACCCTGAAAGTGGGCTCGCTTACGACAGCCATAAACATGCCTGCATCTGCTCAAACACTCACACACACACAACGCGGTTTGCAGCAGCATTTATGCTGGGAGAAACCACATGTCCGGCCCACTCAGTTGTCTGAGGGTGAGTGGTCTGGCCCATGGTGGGAAAACCTTGAGAACCCCTGGTCTAGGACTAGTTGGCTGCTGATAGCAATCCTCACAATGCTATTGGCTGAAAAGTTTCCTGGGTAATTTGACAAAGGGTGAACAAAATGCTACTCAAAGGAGGGAACGGGAAAGAAATGTGACACTTATGAGCACTTTTTAAGGAACCAGAAGGAAAAAAACATGAAAACAAAACAGAAAGAGTCTCTTTTATGTTTTTTGGTATTTTGTTAATCTCCTCAGTAAGAGTTAAGCCACTCTGTCTTTGATAGTCAAGTCTTATATGACTAGTACAATCACACAATGAAGCTCCAGAGGGCATTTCAACTAGGGCAGCCGCCATGTCCTGTTTCAGAGAGAGCAGTGCTTCATTTGACCAGCAGACCAGAGGAGGTGCTCCGTGCTTAATGACTGCTCCTTTGAAGCCTGAATTAAAACTAAATAATCATTAGGAGCATCAGGGACCTTGAAGCTGGAGGACTGTTGTGTTTGCATGCAGTTCAGCTGTTCGCCATTAGCGCAGCTGAGGGAGCTCACGTGGCTCCAATTCATCCAATGATTAGCTAGCGTGGGAAACCTTCCCACCAAAGGTGAACTATGTCAGGTATGCAGTACGTCAGAAAGACGTCACTGATATTGTAACCAATGGGCACCTTTGGACAAGATTCAAATGTATCAGGTACTATATATAAAGGGACAAGGCTCCGCCATTGCCTCATGTACAGATTGACCATGCTGCAATAAAGAAGTGTTTTAGCCCATCTGCCGGCTCGTGTGCAATCAATCTGCCTACATCAAATTGACGACAATGGTGAGATAATGGCGTCCCACAGGGTCACCCTCTCTCCATTCGATACCTCCCAGCCGGAGTCATGGGACCTCTACAAGGAACAGTTTCTGTACGCGATGGACGCGGAGAAAATAGAGGGCGAAGCACAAAGGTGAGCCTGCCTACTGGCTCAGTGCGGGTTGCCAACCCTGGAACTGGCAAGAAACCTCCTGATACCGAGGGTACTCAAAACGGTGCCACTAGCCAAAATCCTCGCTGCCCTGCGGGCACACTTCCGCCCAAAGGTGTCCGTGTTCCCAGCTAGATTGGTGTTTAACCGGCGAGAACAACGGCCTGAAGAAACTGTGGTGGAGTACATAGCCACGCTGAGGCTGGCGGCTGTTCCCTGCCGATGGGGAGCCTTCCTGACCGAGGCGTTGCGAGACCGTCTCCTACTCGGCCTGCAGGATGAAAAGGCTCAGCGGAAACTGTTAGACCGAGACGAGGACAACACGTTTGAGCAGGTCTTGCGGGCTGCGCAAGCTGCTGAGGCGGTAAAGGACGGAGTACGGGCATACAGAATGAGGTCCGCAGCCCCAGGAAGCTCAGCATCCGCGGTGCAAGCCCACAGCTGTTCGTCATGCCACACGCGAGTGTCGAGAGCTGCGGCGGCTTCCGACACATCCTCCTCAGAGTCCAGTGAGAGCAAGAGGTCCAGAACCAGAGGTCCAGAAAGTGAGAACTTTCTGATCCTAGGGGGTGAGTCGGAGCTAGCCCAGAGGCTAGACCAGGTACTATCTGTGTTCGAGAGGGCTGGGTTATGCCTGAGAAGGGACAAATGTGTGTTCTACACAAACGAGGTTGAGTTTCTGGGATTTCGAATCACCCCCGATGAGGTAAAACCTTCAAAATCCAAAGTAGTGGCAGTACAGGAGGCCCCCAGGCCAGCCACCAAACCTGAGCTACAGTCGTTCTTGGGGCTCCTGAACTTCTATCACTCCTTCCTTCCATGGAAGGCATCTGTGGCAGAACCGCTGTACCGTTTACTGAAGAAGGATGAAGTCTGGCAGTGGCGGGAGGGTCAGGAGCGGGCGTTCAATGAGTTAAAGCAGCTCCTCTCTTCTGAGGCGATATTAACTCATTTTGACCCCAGGAAGCCTATAGTACTTGTGTGTGATGCCTCACCAGTGGGGGTCGGGGCTGTCCTCTGCCACGTGTTCGAGAACGGGAGGGAGGCACCGATTGCGTTCTACTCGAGATCCCTCTCGAAAGCAGAGCGAAACTATGCGCAGATGGATAGGGAAGCCCTCGCAATTATCGCAGGGACGAAGAAATTCCATGATTTCTTGTATGGGAGGGAGTTTACCATTGTCACAGACCACAAGCCCCTCCTGGGAATCTTTGTCATGGCCAAGCCCACTCCCCAGATTCTATCCTCACGAATGTTAAGGTGGGTGATTTTCTTAAATGCATACCAGTTCACACCGATACACCGCCCAGGGAAAGACATCGCTCATGCAGATGCGCTTTCCAGGTCACCCTTACCGGAGCTGGGGGAACCCGAGTGCGAGGTTGAGCAAGATCACCAGGTGCTGCTCATCGAGTCTCTCGACTCGCCCCCCATCATGCCTTCAGAGATCGCTAAGGAAACCACCAAAGACAAGGTTCTGTCTCAGGCGTTAGCATGGGTAAAGAAGGGTTGGCCCGCAGCATCCCCATCTGAGGAGTTGGCATCGTTTATCAAGAAACATTTCAAGCTCTCACTCGAGAGAGGATGCCTCCTCTGGGGCCAGAGGGTAGTAATTCCCAAGGATCTCCGAGCCAAAGTGCTCCGCTTGCTACACACGAATCATCACATCAAAAGGACGTAATCGGAACAGTTAATTTAGCAGCTACACAGATCACCCAAGGCCTGAATCCAACAGCTAATTCCAGATAAAGTTGGCCCAGTGAATCAATGGTGTTTATGTAAGCATTGAATCAGCATGCAACAGTTGATTCAAGTGATCCACTCTAGGAGGGCCCTTAGAAATTGGACTTAGGTGCTGATCCCTGTCTTTCCCTTTTAATGGAATGTACTGCAACTGTGTTTTTTAAAATTGTAATTTTTCCAAGTTTTCAGCGGGTAGATATAAATTGGCATCTGTAATTATATGAAGATCAATGGCTCTTCCTTCATATTTTTGGTTCATGGAATCTTCCATTTTAAAAAAAACCCACCTGATTCAGGGAAATTGCATGGCAAGGAGGAAACCAGACTGCATTTCCCAGAATCCCTGGTTATCTTGGCTTATGGCCAACTGCAATGAGATTCTAGGAGTTCTTGTCCAAGAAGATAACATTTCCAGATTCTAGCTTGTTGTGTATGTAACAGTATTACTTTAAGAATGTATGAATGTAACCTGACAATGATTACAATGTAACCCAGCTGTTTAAGGAACGCGAGTAAGCTGCCCATAGAGGGCAGCTGCGAGCGTTCAGCTAACATGGTTCACATTCCCCAAATCACCGGCAGCCGCGGGAACCTTTCCCGCGCTAGGATCACCTGGAGAAGATGGGCGTGACTCGGAACGACGTCACGCCGGTAGCAGCCAATGAGCTACCGTGCAACAATATTCAAATGTATTACTGCAGTATATAATGAGCTGTACCTCCGCCATTACCACATGTTCATCTTGACCATCATGAAATAAACCTGTATTCTAGCCCCCACTGCGGCTCCTTCTTTGTCTTCCGTGCAAGACACTAAATTGGCAATGAAGGTGGGATACATGGCGCATCCCAAGGTCAAGACTCATCAATTCGATATCAGCGACCCAGAACAATGGGAGCTGTACGAGTGCCAGTTTCGGCACGCAGTGGATGCTGCAGGCATCGACGACGCCGCAAAGATGCGCTCGCACTTCCTTGCCCAGGTGGGGCCGGCCACGCTGCGTATCCTGATGAACTTGGTGGCTCCCCGGAAGGTAGACGTGGTGCCCATCGACCGCATCCTGGCGCTACTGGGCGAACACTTCCAGCCTCCAGTCTCGATTTTCCCGACCAGGGTCGCGTTCCACAGGTGGGACCAGCGCCCGGGGGAGTCCGTGTCTGACTATGCGGCGGCCCTCAGGCTCGCGGCGGTCAACTGCCAGTGGGAGGACCTGGACATGGCCCTCCGAGACCGCATGCTGTGTGGCCTGAGGGACGAGGAGGTCCAGAGGAAGTTGATGACCCGCGACCATCGCCTCACGTTCAACGAGGTACTGCGGGAAGCCCAAGCAGCCGAGGCAGCCAGGAGTGGGGTCAGAGTGTTCAAGCCCCGAGGGGCCGCACCTGAGGGGGCCAAGTCACCCGTGCAAGCGGCCCGGCAGACGTCAGCGAAGACGGCCTGGCGGGCACCCCGGTCACCCGCAGGCACGCCAGCGACCTCCGAGGAGTCGTCCACGACGGCGGACTCCTGCTCCAGCGAGGACGATGACGTCCAGAAGGTAAAGAAACGTGGGGAGAAGCACCAGACCAGCGAGCGACAAGGCCGCCGTTGCGACGGCTGTGGGGCATCTCACAACCGGACGAGATGCCCGTTCCGGAAGGCCGAGTGCCACAACTGCAGTCGGAAGGGACACATCGCCAGAGTCTGCAGGTGTGGGCGAACCGAGGACAAGGGCACATCGAAACACCCCCGAGCACATCAGCGGAAGGCGGCCGGCATCGGGAAGGTCTCAGCCAACGATGGCGCGTAAGGCGTGAACCGTGTGGGCCTGGAGCACCGGCGCTTCTATGTAGAGGTACTGTTACAAGGGGTTCCAGTGAGGATGGAAATAGACTCGGGGTCGTCCTACTCCATCCTGTCCCAAAAGGAGTTCATGCGCATTCCCCCAAATGCGCGGCCCAAGCTGCGGGCCATGAAGTCACACTTGTGGGACGTGCCGGGCTACGGGATTCCAGTGTTGGGGGTGGGGAACTTCACAGTGAAGTTCAAAAATTATACAGAGAAACTGCCTTTAGTGGTTCTCAAGGGGGGCAGATGTTGCCTTTTGGGAACCCAGTGGTTTGCCCCCGTGGGAATTGAACTGTCCGGCATTAACACCATAGAGACTGACCCAATGCGGGACGTGTGCGATACGCACCCGGACGTTTTCAAGAAGGGGCTCGGGACTTACAAGGGGTCCCCAGTCTCTTTTGAATTGGACCCAGAAATCCGACCCATACGTCTCAAGCCAAGAAGAGTGCCTTTCGCCCTCAAGGACAAGTTTGAGGCGGAGCTGGACAAATTGGTGGGGCAGGGGATTTTGGTTCCAGTTGATTCAGCGGAGTGGGAGACTCCAATTGTTATGGCCCTAAAATCAAACGGGGAGGTCAGGATTTGCGCTGACTACAAATGTACAATTAACAAGGCCATTCGGCCAAATGCATATCCGGTGCCGGTGGTTAGCCACTTACTGGCCACGTTGCATGGGGAAAGGTGTTTCGCCAAGCTAGACCTGGCGCAAGCGTATCAGCAGCTCACAGTAACCCCAGCTGCTGCTGCCGCGCAAACCATCGTTACATACAAGGGGGCATTTAAAGTAACGCGCCTGCAGTTCGGCGTGAATTCGGCCCCCGGGATCTTTCAGTCCCTTGTAGAACACCTTTTAAAGGGGCTTCCTGGCGTGTTCCCATATTTTGACGACGTCTTGATAACAGTGGGGAGCGAATCAGAGCTAGCGAGGAGACTAGATGGGGTCCTTTCAGTATTCGAGAAAGCGGGACTTCGACTAAGAAGGGACGATCATTGAACAAACGGGGCCAGTGTCCTATAGGGTCGAGACTCGCACAGGTCTACTCTGGAGAAGGCACGCGGACCAACTCAGAAGGCGAGTCACTAGCGAAAGGGAATCAGCGTTAGGGTCCTCCCCCACCCGCGTAACCCAAGGGGGAGACACGGGGGCGTCCTTGGGTACAAATGCATACCCTGGATTCTCAGCCGAGGAGGACGATACTTTGAAAGAGTGGAATGAGTTTAACGTTATGTTGCCGTACCAGGGGGATGTCGCGGAGTAGTCCCCCACCCATCCGAGCGAGAAGAGGGGTTTCAGTTCAGCCCCTGGTACCTCCAGTCCCCCCAGCCCTTTTGTTTTAGAGTATACCATATCACTAAGCCCCCCGAGCCAGGCAGCTGGGGGAAGTACACGCTCTCCATCCCCTAGAACAGGCAGCAGGGAGTGGGGCAAGTACGCCGGTTGCAGGCGCAAGGGACCGGGGGGAGGAAACAAGGGTCTCCTCGTCGGTTCCGAGGTTCGTGCTGGGGGGGTCCCCGGGCGCCACGGGCAACAGGCCGGGTTTTACATCTCAGCTGTATGTTCCATTCCCTTCCCCCAATGCAAGGTTGTCGCAGAGTCCCCGCCGAACGACTAATGAGTCCCCCCTTTCCATTGCAGGACGAGACTCTGCGAGAGGCGGAGCCCCTAGTTCCCCTGAGCTAAACCAAGCAGTCGCACACCCCAAGCGCACGTGCGGGAAGCCACAATCGTTGAGGGACTTCGTCCCATCCTAGGGGGGAGGAGTGTTGTGTATGTAACAGTATTACTTTAAGAATGTATGAATGTAAACTGACAATGATTACAATGTTACACAGCTGTTTAAGGAACGCGAGTAAGCTGCCCATAGAGGGCAGCTGCGAGCGTTCAGCTCACATGGTTCACATTCCCCAAATCACCGGCAGCCGCGGGAACCTTTCCCGCGCTAGGATCACCTGGAGAACATGGGCGTGACTCGGAACGACGTCACGCCGGTAGCAGCCAATGAGCTACCGTGCAACAATATTCAAATGTATTACTGCAGTATATAATGAGCTGTACCTCCGCCATTACCACATGTTCATCTTGACCATCATGAAATAAACCTGTGTTCTAGCCCCCACTGCGGCTCCTTCTTTGTCTTCCGTGCAAGACACTAAATAGCTAAAACCCTTTTCCTTGATATGCCTGCTTTCCACATATAGAAAAACAACCCAACTCATAGCTTCACACTTTGGCAGCATCAGTTCCAGGTTTACGAGAGGTGGACTAGATGCCCTTATAGCAGTGGCACTCCAGCTGTTCTCAGACTTCAGTTCCCAGAAGCCCTGATCATCGGGTGTACTGAGTGGGCTTCTGGGAATTGAAGTCCAAGAACACTTGGATTGCCAAGGTCCACCACTGCCTTATAGAAATCTTATTCCCGAGACTTCCCCTGTTGTTGCCATCTATTCACTTGCCCTCTCCTCTGGATTCAATAAGATAGATAAACTTTATAATTCTCATTTCTGACTAACCTGTGTGGGAGTTCCTCTGACCCTTGTCTTCTGAAAAGACCCATTTAGTAAACTAAATCTGGCAAGAAGGACAAGCTAAGGACAAGCTAATTAGCCCTGGGTAGACTCCTAACTGCAAATACATTTATTTATTTATTTATTTATTTATTTATTTATTTATTTATTTATTTACTTATTTACTTATTTATTCAATTTGTATAGCTGCCCCAATCAACATGCTACTCTGGGCGGCGTACATAAAATCCCCACGTTTAAACTATAGAAACCCTTAAAATTTCTAAAAGCATTCTCTCAACACCTTGGCAAACAGTGAGAAAGCAAAGCACAAATTTGACTTTCAGACAGGCAGGGAAAAAACTATTTCCCAGAAGTCACATCGAAATGCAAGGACAGATATTTGGGAGGATTTAACTTTTTTTTAAAAAAAAACTGTACATAGACAAGGAAGCGAAAAATTACTGTAATATTCAAGACGCAGTCACTGCAACCTCTGGGGCTGAATGCCAAGATCTTCTGCAATCATGTCAATATTGACAGTTAAATTGCATATTTATGCTGCTTCCTACAAAGAATTCAAATAGCTAAGCTTCCCAGCAGATCTTTCTCTAAGCTCTCAGGAAAATCAGAACTACAGTTCTTGGTCGACCCACTGAAGAATTCTCATCTATGCAGCGCACATTTTGTCCATCTCTTTGATATTTCCTTTCCAATAGCACATCAGGCACCAGGTGGCACCCTTAAACTTGGAATTTCTGCTGCTCCCATTCTTTGGATCGCCTACTGCAAAAACTATGGTTATTTCCAGAATGACACATCTGTTGTTTACAACTCCCTCCTCCCAATTTTTTTTTATCTCCTTGTACCTCAAAAGGGAACTGCAGTGGCTCAAGTCGCTAAGACGCTGACTGGGAAGCGGAAGGTCAGCAGTTCGATTCCCGAGTACTGCAGGACGGAAATGAGCTCCCGTCTTCGTCCCAGCTCCTGCCAACCTAGCAGTTCGAAAGCAAGAAATTGCAAGTAGATAAATAGGGACCACTTCAGTGGGAAGGAAACAGCGTTCCGTGCGCTCCGGTGTCTAGTCATGCCTGCCACATGACCACGGAAACGTCTGCAGAAGCAGACAGCGCTGGCTCTTCGGCTTAGAAACAGAGATGAGCACTGCACCCTAGAGTCGGATACGACTGGCTTTCGAGCAAGGGAAACCTTTACTTTACTTTACCTCAAAAGGAAGAAGCAGTAAATTAACAGTAAAATACCTTCTTATGGTGAAAGCTGTAAAGATGAGCCCTCGTTTTGAAATTCACTTTTGTGGGGGGTGGGGGCGCTGGGTCCTGCACCATCCACAAATATGTGGTGCCCAGTCTAATGAAGGGACTGAGGTGGCTTAGTGGTTAAGAAAGTGAATTGGATGACTGAAAGGTCAGCAGTTTGAGACCCGAGTGAGCTCCCAACTCTACCCCAGCTCCTGCCAACCTAGTAGTTTGAAAGCAAGAAATTGCAAGTAGATAAATAGGTACCACTTTAAGGTAAAGTAAAGGTAAAGGTTTCCCTTGCTCGAAAGCCAGTCGTATCCGACTCTAGGGTGCAGTGCTCATCTCTGTTTCTAAGCCGAAGAGCCAGCGCTGTCTGCTTCTGCAGACGTTTCCATGGTCATGTGGCAGGCATGACTAGACACTGGAGCGAACGGAACGCTGTTACCTTCCCACCGAAGTGGTCCCTATTTATCTACTTGCAATTTCTTGCTTTCGAACTGCTAGGTTGGCAGGAGCTGGGATGAAGACGGGAGCTCATTTCCGTCCTGCAGTACTCGGGAATCGAACTGCTGACCTTCCGCTTCCCAGTCAGCGTCTTAGCGACTTGAGCCACTGCAGTTCCCTTAGGTACCACTTTAGTGGGAAGGTAAACAGCATTCCGTGCACTCCAGTATCTAGTCATGCCTACCGCATGACCACGGAAATGTCTGCAGATGCAGACAGGGCTGGTTCTTTGGTTCTAAACGGAAATGAACACTGAACCCTAGAGTCAGATACGACTGGTTTTCGAGCATGAGTGACCTTTATCTTTACCTAGCCTAATAAATATCTATATATCAAATCTTGCTAGGATTCCCATTACAAACAGGGCTGTCATCCTTCTTTCTTTACCTATACTTGCTTCTGATCACAGTCTCAATGGGTTTCTAGACGTACTAGACTCTGAAAAGTATCTGAAAATAATATACAGCTGAAACAGTTGGCATCACTTATACAGACATGTTGCCTGCTGATACGTGTTGATAAACAAACAACAGGAGGCAAAAGGTTTCGTATAGAAGCTGCCAGTTGCTTCATTTGAGTATTATTTTATTAAGATGTTCAGAACTTGATACCTTTTGAGATAAACTGAGATTGTCTTTTCAAACCACAGTATGCTATGTTCTTGCCTATTAAAATATATTCTTTCAAATTCCTCCTTGATGTTGACTTTGTTTATCGAACCAATGCTTTTCCCAACAAGCAGTCCAAAGAATGGGGGCATCAGAAAGGGGCTGCGGTGGCTCAGTGGCTAAGAAGCTTGCCTTGTTAGCTGGAAGGCCAGCAAGTCGGCAGTTCGATACCCGGGTACTGCATGACGGATTGAGTGTCCATCTCTGTTCCAGCTCTTGGGGACATGAAAGGAGCTTCTTTCGGGTGTCCCCTGAGTGAAGTTTCTCCAGCAAAAATCCTTCCAACCCAGAATAATTTCTGACGCAAAAATGTTGTTGTTGCTGTTGTGACGGGACGGAGGATACCCTGTGCTTTTTCATGCCTTGTTCTTTAGCCTCTGCAAAATGGCGATTTCAAATAAGTGGGAGTTAGAAAGAATGTAAACATTCTTGCCTCATGGTTGCCTCGTGACTTTGGATAATTAAAACCTATTGTGTGATTGACACGTCTTGCTGTAAGATCATTGGTTGGAATCCCTGAGGGGTAGGCCAAAGGTGGACCCTGGCGGGGAGGAGACATATCTCCAAGACGCACACACACACACACACACACTCAGACACTCTCTGGAATGCCTGCTTTGCAAGCAGCCAAAATGTATAGGCTTGGGGGAAACGGGGTGAGTGGGTGGGGGTGATTATAGGCTTATGGGCTATCCCTGGAACATGCTTGCTTTATTTCTGCTTTGAAATGGACTGTATCCTGAAGGTAGCTATGCTTTCAATATATTTCTAAAATGCCTGAAGAGACTTGTAGTGATTTCGTGGCTTGACGCTACCTGATTGATTCTACACATCATCTGATGCCTGGGTTGTCCAGCCAGGGGGCTGCACCTCAGAAGGACAATAGGGCCTACTTGAGAGCAAGGATCCTATTATTATTATTGTTGTTGTTGTTGTTGTTGTTGTTGTTAGAAATTCCAAATCTAAGGGTGCCACCTGGTGCCTGCTAATAATAATCATTTCAGTTAAAAACTGATTCTAATCATACCTGTCAAGTTTTGGATTTGGAAATAAGGGAATTTTCCTGGCAAATAAGGGATACTTGACAGCTATGCTTATCCTGTGCTGCCCTCCAATGGTGGCAATAGGGCATTGCAGTCTAATTAATAAGGGTTGACGGTGGGAAAGAGGGTAAAATAAGGGGTTTTCCCGGCCAATAAGGGATACTTGACAGCTATGCTTATCCTGTGCTGCCCTCCAATGGCGGCAATAGGGCATTGCAGTCTAATTAATAAGGGATGACGGCGGGGAAGAGGGTAAAATAAGGGGTTTTCCTGGCCAATAAGGGATGCTTGACAGCTATGATTCTAATGTCCTGTTGCTTCGATTTACATCTAAAGGGATAAATAGCAGCTGTTCTTGTTTGCTCTGAATTCAACAGACTGCAAAGCGAGACACAATAGAGTTGCAAAGTTAATACAGTAAAACCCCAGGTTACAACCACCTCAGTTTAAGTTTGCTGAGCAAATCCTGTGGAAATGCCATCCCAGTTTACAAATTTTTAATGTATTTCTTTCGGTTTACAACAATCAATTCAGGACTGTGTTTTTTCCAATGCTTCCCTACTGATGTTTCGGTTTACAATTTTTAAGGGTTACAAAGGAGGTTGTTGGAACGGACTTCCATCGTAATCTGGGATTTTACTGTACACTGTTCACTCTGAAGAAAGTACATAGTCTGCCTCTTCTCAGGAGAGGTTTAAGGAGTCAGTGTTGACTGGAGATGAGCAGTATCCATCAATCACCTTCTGCAAGTTTCTATCCTGCATTCTGGATTTATAAATGCTCACAGTAAAAATCATACACTCCACCACCACCACCACCCCTCTCTCTTGCAGTTTAGGTCAGGAGGTAAGCACAAGCTCCATTCTTACAACACAAGGCAATACCGACCAGCAGAAAGAGACACCTGACGCAAAACCCACCTTTTGTTACCAGTGCCAGACAAGGACACTTACAACAAAAGTTAAACAAAAGTTGATCACCATGGAAATGAGTTGTCTGAGGAACACTGCTAGAATGACTAGAAGGGATAAAATCAGGAATGTGATTATAAGGGAAAGAATTGGAATAGAACTAATTTTAAATGATTATACAGAGACACCAAATAAAGTGGTTTGCCCATTTGGAGAGAATGTCTTGGAATTCCATGCCTTACAAGGCATATGTGGAAAGAGGAGAAGGACAAAGACCACAAGGCAGACCCAGAGGAAGGTGGAGAAACAACACCAGGAACACCAAGTGGAGGCTGCTAGAAGTGCCAGAGCAAGACCCTTGTATCTCCCTCAACACCCAAAGGAGGGAGAGGGAGAGGGAGACAAGCACAAGTTTTATTCACAAATATGACTGCTGCAACACAAAGGTCTGCCTGAATTATGCCTCTGAAACACAATGAGATTTCAGCTTCTAATGGGAGTGACAAGGGTAGCATGGGCCAGATGAATTGGTGCCAGGGGTGGGATCTGGCCCAAGGGCCATAGTTTGGGCACCCCTGGTTTAAGCAGAGAAAATGGCAGCCTAAAATTTATCTCAGCCTGTTGCAAAACATATCTGTTGCAAAACCGATTGCAAGGTGCATTTTACTTCCACTTCCAGTGGGAGGAACCATATGACTGGCCTGCTGAACCACGTGACTGGCCCACGGCCTGAAAAGTTTGGGCACCCCTGCCTTACTGGCTTCTAGGTTGAATAGACTTCCCCTAAAACCATATTTATTATTGATACCACTGAAGACGTTTGGTGTGACGCAAACAAAGAGTTTGCACAAAAGTGTTGACAGAAGAATGAAATGCCTCGAGGTCTTACTTTGTCTGTGACACATTTTGCACAAGCATAATTAAGACAAACTGTTATGTGCTGAAGGATACCCGTTTGTATTTCATCTTTTACCACCTTTTCATTTCAGTGGCCAAAGCAGCCAGCTGCCACACAAACGGGGACATCAGATCCGCGAGTAACAAGGCAACATCTTTCAGTATCTCATATTATTATGAAGATGGCTCAGTGATGTTGGGGAGGGGGTGGTGGTTTATAACTTTCTGAATCCTCCCAACAGTAGGGCCCTTAGCAATTCTGGAAGTTGCAGTCCAAAAAAAGTTATATTTTCTGAGCTCTGTCCAGCCTTTCCATTATCCCTGTGAAAAGACAAACTCCTCAAGGTCAAATAGGAAGGTGGTTTGGAAGCACGTTAATGGCTAATTAGCATCAACCGGTACCAGATGGAACAGAAAAGCACCTGTGAGTAAGCTACTTCTGTGGAAAAGGTATCTGAGTTTGGAAGCTGCTAAGAACTCAGAGTGCTGATGGTTGGGAAGAAGAGGGATGAAAGATATAAAACGAGGAAGAAAAGAAAATACAGCACCGCTTATGGCCAGATATTAGACTTTGGGGGGTGTACAAATGTTTTTGATGCTTAAGATGGAAATGCTTCCTTTGCTTGTTATGCTTTTGGAAATTTTTGACCTAGTTGTGCAACTTTACATTCTTAAAGCTTTCTTTTATTCTTAACTAGCTGAGTGCCTGGCTTTGCCTGGGGGTGAATGGGGTGGTGGTCGCATACCCCCGTCGTGGTGGTTGTGCACAAGGTGGGGGCACCATCCTGGAACGCTAAAGTAGGTGTGTGCCAAATTTCAGGGGGTTTGGTACAGGTGTGTGGGATCGCATACAGGACATACAAACAAACACCTCTCTTTTATATATATAGATATAGATAATGTCCTTAAATAAAACCCATGGACATTTCACAGCCTGTTTAGTTCATTTGTTGTGAAAGGATTAGGTAAAGGTAAAGATTGCCCTTGCTCGAAAGCCAGTCGTATCCGACTCTAAGGTTCTGTGCTCATCTCCATTTATAGCCAAAGAGCCAGTGCTGTCTGCATCTGTGGACACTTCAGTGGTCATGTGACAGTCATGACGACACCGGAGTGCATGGAACACTGTTACCTTTCCCATCAATGCAGTACCTGTTTATCTACTTGCAATTTCTTGCTTTCGAACTGCTAGGTTGGCAGGAGTTGGGACAGAGATGGGAGCTCACTCCATTGTGCAGTACTCAGGTCTCAAACTGCTGACCTGCCAACCTTCCAGGCATCGAGTTCAGCATCTTAACCACTAAGCCTATTTTCCAGGTCTCAACTTTGTCAAGCCACTGGTCACTCATTTTTTGTGCATACATTTTGCCAGTAACTACCATATAGGGTTACTGTGCAAGCTCTAAACTTACAAAGCAGAAAGGCCTCAGGACTCACAGGATGGCAGAGGCAGATTTCGCCATTATCCCACCTGAAATTAACCCACAACAGGAATGAAACTGAGTGGCTAAAGTGGTTCTTTCTGTTCTTTCTATTCTGTTGTAGGCTGAGTTTCTTCCAATGTGGGGAAGCGTGTTTTGGGCAAAAGCTCAAAGATGTTACCAGCTTTGGAAAATGTATGTGTTTACACCAGTGTTTCTCAAAGTGGAACCCACGCCCCACAGGGAGACTTCAATTCACAGACGTTTAAGTCAGTGCATTGGCTGATCAGTGCTTTGGGGAATTGACTTAGGCTTCTGTGAATTGAAATCCAAGAACCAAAGTTTGGGCAACACTGACTTAGTCCCTTGACAGTGTTTCTCACTTTGCCAATTAGTGAAGTGTAAACACAGAAACATTGGCTATACACAGAACTGATTTATGAACAGCTGCACTTAATTGCTGTGCCATAAAAAGTAAAGATCTCTCTTGCCCAACTCTAACGGGTGGTACTCATCTCTGTTTACAGCCAGAGAAGCCAGTGCCTGCAGGTGTTTCTGTGGTCATGTGGCAGTCATGACTAGATGCCAGAGCACACATAACACTGTTACCTTTCCCACCAGAGCAGTACCTATTTATCTAGTTGCAATTTCTTTCTTTCTAACTGCTAGGTTGGCAGGAGCTGGAACAGACGACAGGCACTTACTATATCACACACCCCTCAGGTCTCTAACTACTGACCTTCCAGTCATCAAGTTCAGTGACTTAACCACTAAGCCACCACTGTACCATACAAGGGTTTACAAAAGCCGGGTGTCTTGCTTCAAAGAGCCTGTGCATTGATCGAGATCACAAGAGACGCTGTACTAAGTCTAGAAATTACCTGCTCTCCATACTCCAGAGACACTTCTGGCAAACAGAAAGGGTATAAGGTTGCTTTTTTTATGCCCTTTGCTGTGTTACCACACATATTTTCTGTTCCATTAGGTCTTTAGAAAAGTTTTGTACCTTTTCTCCACTAATGTATTCATTGTCGCTAATAATCATAATTTCGTGTCAGAAATTATTCTGAGTTGAAAGGATTTTTGTGGAAGAAACTCTGCTCAGGGGATGCCCAAATGAGGCTCCTTTCATGTCCCCAAGAGCTGGGACAGAGACAGGCGCTCAATCCATCATGCAGTAACTGGGTCTTGAACTGCCGACTTGCCAGCCTTCCAGCTAACAAGGCGAGCTTTTCATTGTCACTGAATCCAGAAGAACAACTTGTTGTTTTTCTCTAATATGGTTGTGCCCCAAAGTACACTGAAGCCTGCAGGGAAAACTCTTTCATGACCTTTAAAGTATGTTGATTCTGCCTTTGTTTTGATGTGATGGTTCATTCAATTAATACTCCTTTAATTACTTTTTAAAATGATTTTTAAGTTCACATTGTAAGTTACCTTGGATCCCAAAGAGAGAAAGGATGTAAGTGAAATAAAACACGACTTCACGTGGCTTTGGAGATACTACTGCTCAAAATGTAGATGCTTAGGTCTCAGAATTCATTAACAGAAAGGGAATAGCACAAGGCTAAACAATATCCCTTTCCTTGCAATTAATACCCAAGATGCAAGCTAACACCAATTCTGCACAATGACACGGAGGTAAATAAGAGTCCATGGCAGCATAACTGTGAGAATAATCCCTGGCATATGGTGGTTTGTGAAATCAATAAGGGGGAGATGAGAAAGAGAAAAGCAGAAGGCCTGCCACTCTCCAAAGCAACCTTCTCCTTGTAAATAAACAAACACTGATGAGCTGGAAATCTTAAAAAGTCCTTCTGGCTTCAGGCCAGTAATTGGAACAAAAAGGAGAAACATCCCATTTCACCAGTAGGAGCAGCTCTTTGATAACCAAGAGTTCTGACAATGCAGCCGAGTTGTGGCCCAGAAAAAAAAAACTTTTCCAAGCATTTCGCCATGACTTTTTCCCTCTGTTCACATAGTCCAAGAGTTGCAAATTAAGATATGAGATTTCATCTGCCATAATTCTCCAAAAATGCTCCAGGAAGAATTCTGGGAGGCGCTGCTCAGAAATAAAACTCTGCAGAACATTGCTTCTTCAACCTGTTTCATCTCATAACCAGCCAATTCCAACATTGGCCCTGCTCAATTGAATGGTAAATTCAGCATCTTAAGGGGGAAAAACCTACCTTTGGGAACATCCATGGGATTGAGGCTGCCAATCAGATCTCTGACATAAAGTCCGTCCCCCTCATCTTTACTGAGCCAATTGTTACAGGGGAAGTAAAAACGGAGGTGTGGCCTGTTCATGTCCGTCACGATCACACGGTCTAAGAACCAGCTAGCATTCATTCCTGTGTTGTCGTGCTCAATCCTACATTTACAGACACAGAAGGGGACAAGACCCAGAATTATACCCAGCGCTTATTAAGGAGATTTGATCCAGCCATACAAACCACAAACAAGCTAACCTCACATGATCAGGTTCCCACATTATGAACTAAATACAGGATTTCAGCATTTCCCATGATGAAGCGAGGATGGGGCAAGCCATCTCCTAATGTTTTGGCTTATGGAAGCCTCAGGAGAACATCCAAACACCCCTTCTGGATCACAACAGGGTGCAATATCTCCAAGCAGATACTTTCCAGGTTTTGAGTTTATATAGCCTTGGCACTCCAGATGTTCTTGGACTTCAATTCCCAGAAACCCAAGCCCCCACGAATCCGCACGAATGGGTTTACTGCGATTCATCCTGCCTGTGCCACCCTCGCCGCTCCTGGAAGTGGAAGTAAAAAGCACCCGTACAATTAAGACTCTTCCAGGTTAACTCTTCCTCTGTACAGGTGCGTTTTACTTCCGCTTCCAGGAGTGACGAGGGTGGCGTGGGCCGGATGAATCGCAGTAAACCCATTCATGCAGATTCATGGGGTCTTGGGCTTCTGGGAATTGAAGTCCAAGAACATCTGGAGTGCCAAGGTTCACCATCACAGCTATATAAACTCCATGGCCACTGGTTGAGCTAGCCAGAGAAGCTAGCCCACCCACACGGCAACTCAACTGTAATTCAAACTCTGACCTCGCTACCATAGCTAATAGACATGGGTGAACCTCAAATCTGCCTGATCCCAGCTTCGAAGGAAGAAGGATCTGTTCAGAGGTCTAAGCTAGATAGGCAGCACAGCTAATCCTTGATACCAAAGCCAACAGGCAAAAGACAAAATGTTGTCCCCCTTTCTTTCACAGATTGGACCAGAAACTGAACTTTCCTTTGAAACTTACAAGGATGTTTGAAGTCAGCTAAGAGGTTCTAGGCAGGCTGAGACATTAGAATAGCCAGTTTTGTCCTCTAAGACAAGGGACTAGTCAGGAGACTAAGAAGGGACTGATGGAATGGAGAGAACAGATGATGATGTCCTCCAAGATCTGCTGTTATTCAGGTCCTTAATCTTTACTGAAGCTGGCTGCATAACTCAGGGAGTTTCTGGAGAGGTTGGGAGTTCAATTCCTCATTGTGTCTCCCAGGGAAAAGCCAGTTTGTGGAACCCTGGGCAGGTTTCACAGTCTGAAAGCACTTCCCAAAAGGGGGGGGGATGGTAACCATTTCAGTGTACTCCAAATTGACGGCAAACCCAAAAGAGGTCACCATAAGTCAGAATTGACTCGACAGCACTTGATTATTATTATTAAACACTGAGTGCTGAGCTGGTTGCTTCATTCTGCCTTTTGCTAGATGGCGTTATTATCACTTACTGGTCCATCAGAGGATCTCACTACATCATTCATAAGATATCCACCATCTATGGTACCTCATACCAGCCCAGAACAAGGTTGCATAGGCATATTCCAGAATGGGAAAATGTTATCTTAAATTGCAAAGGAGACATTTGATGGCTGAAATCTGCATTTTTACACCAAAAACTTAGTTCTTGAAGGCAAATTGCCTCCTTCCATGAAACCTCATAGACATCTGTTGCACTCTGGGTCACACAACTCATTGTGCAACAGATAATGCTTTCGTATTTTAATAAGCTGGAAGCAATTCACTTCCAAAAGTTACGCCATTTGTGCATTACCACACCAGACAAGAACATTTGCATAAATAGTTTTCAAATGGATAACTGGTTACTAGATGGAAAAAAATATTTCCAACTTTTATTCAGAGGGATTAAAAAGACATCTTCTTTCTTTTATGATCATATCACTCATTCCTCAGAAGAAATGAGATGATTTAAAGACTGGACAATATTAACAATCAATGACAAATCCTTTATTAACATAACATATCACCACTTGGTCATAATACCTTATTTTCTTTATTGTTCCAACATTGTTAGTTCTCACCCGAAAGACGTCAGTTTTACTCCTTTCAAATGCAGAGCTGCTCCTGAAATACAAGGGTAACCATAATAAAATTCACGTATCACATTTCAATAGCGATACCTCTGCTCGCTTCAATAGCCATGTCAGCACTAAGTCTAGTCATACAAAATAAGCACGAAGCTAAAATCTACTTTGGGAACCTCCAGAGCAGGTGTTTCTTATGACATGTGGCCATGCAAAGATGATGAAAAACCTGTCACATTCCAACGAGAAGTTGATCAACAAGCACACCTTGTTGTGACAGTTCTCCCATGTGTGTGAACCAAAGTATGATGATGAAGTTGCCACACACTGTTTTGCAAAAGAAAGAGAAAACCACATGATGATCAAAAAAGGTTCCTCCTTTGACGAAATGCATGGCATATCATCTTATTGCCACATGGAGCATAAACAAAAAACCATGCATTTTCGTAAGGCTTTTTACCCTCAAATGCTCTGAAAACATCTTACTAGGAAATGCACAAGATTAGATCATTTTGCCATATTCCATGAAGAAAATGCATGACTGATGCGGGGGGTGTTGTAATATCGCTGCCCTTGTAGTTACAACATTTGTAAGAGAGATGAAGTGTATGTTTATTATTGCAATTAACTGTATCACATGCAAGGAGGGGAGAATAATTTTTTCTTAGCTTGACCTGACAATGTTTGGGTTTATAAAAGAATGGATGAGTACTCAGAAAACTGAGCAGAGATGGGATAGTATTTTTCAAATACTTGAAAGGTAACAGTACAAAGGAGGGGTAGAATCTGTTCTCAACCATCCCAGAGTGCAGGATGCATAATAATGGGATCATGTTACAGAAAGCCTGAATATCAGGCAAAACACCTTAACTGCAGTATGACAATGGAACCAATGACCTGCATCCACAAAATGCCCCCAGAAGAAGAGAATGATAATCCGTAAATATGTGATCTGACAGCTACACCGACTGAGAGTTAAGAGAAGAACATGTTTAAGAGTTATGGCAATATTAGATTGGATAGACCATAATTTGGAAAAGTTACTTTTGTGGGCTATTGCTTCACACTACCTCACAGTTCTTTAATGAAAAGAGGACTGAAGGACACTAGATTATAACATTGTAATCCACATTATAAAGATTTTACAGTACAATAAAAGAAGGCTATAAATCTATTAGATAAAACATTAAAATAAAATTTTGGACACAAATTCATGGGCTTTGCAAAGCAGAGTGATAGCCAGAAGATTAATGTGTCCATACTCAAAGTAGATTCATGAAGGTGTAACGTGATTTATCTCACAAGCTTTGCATGCATTTGCATCCACTGGTGAGTAAATCACAACACTTTATTACACAGTGTCATAGAGCTTCTTGAATCCCAACAGTACAGTACTCACTTGCTGGTCAGATGGGCCTTCGGGGTAATGCCAAATTCACCAAAGAGAGTAACAAAAACATTGGCATCAGTCCCTGCCCCTCGGATGTCTCCTGTCACCGTCACAACTTCATAGACTGTGGCACAAAAGGAAGACAAGTCATGAAGGCAGACAGAATTGTAGAGCTCAGTAGCTCAAGGAGTTTGGTACCTAGCTGTGGAACCAGAGTTTGGCAGCCAAAGAGCCAGCGCTATCTGCATCTTCAGATGTTTTTGTAGTCATGTGGCAGGCATGACTAGATGCCAGAACACACAGACGATGTTACCTTTCCCTCCAAAGTGGCACCTATTTATCTCCTTGCAATTTCTTGCTTTTGAACTGCTAGGCTGGCAGGAGCTGGGACAGAGATTGGAGATCACTCCATCCTGCAGCACTTGGGTCTTGAACTGCTGACCTGCTGACCTTCCAGTCCTCAAGTTCAGCATTTTAACCCCTAAGCCACCACAATCCCTTCCACTCATGCATTGGGTGGCCATAAATCACAACAACAACATGATGATCTCCCCAACTCAGAGCCACTTGAAATATAATACAAAATGTTTGTCTGGGTTTTTTTTTCTGGGTGGGAAAACTCCGCAGAGATAAGAACAGTCCCAATAAACCTAGGCCTGCAGTACTTTTAATCCAGTACCATTTTTGACATGCCAAAATAGAGGCAGCAGAAGTGACTCATTCGGGTTTTCAGCATCTGCTCATAGCTTTATCAAAGCTTTCTCTCATTCTTCCCTTCCCAATCTCTGCTTTTTCACGGTGCTTTTTTGCATAGTGAGCTGCTAGAGGCAGTGAATATGCCTTACTAGCTGTCATTCCTCTATAAAGCATCCCTGTATTAAGCCATTTTTTTAAAAAAAAATCTGTGTTTCCTCCTTGGAGTTTTTAATAAGACAACACAGCCCAATCCACCGATTCCCTCCCCCAAATCTTTCCATCCACACAACAGTCCTATGGTAGAGCAGAAATCGGTCTAAAGCAAATGTCTGCAAGGGTCTCCACCTACTGTATGAACACCACACTGGCCCTACCAGGTGTGGATATATCATTGCAAACAAAAAGACAAAGCGTATTAACTGAAAATTGGACCTTTTTTAAAAAAAAAACAACCTCACCTTTCTTCTTGTTATACTCATCATCCGTTTCATGGGAGGACTCGGAGTGGTAATCTCGGAGTTCCTGCTCGTACATCTCTGCAAAATTCTCATTATCCTTCTTTTTCTTCCTATCCTTTCTTTTGGATTTCTTCTTCTTCTTCTTCTTTTTCTTCTTCTTCTTCTTCTTCTTCCTCTTTTTTCTTCTACTATAGTCACTGTCATCATCACTACCACCAGACTCTCTCTTCCTTTTCTTCTTTTTCTTCTTCTTTCTATCCTCACTGCTGTCATCATCCTCATCATCTGATGAATCTCTACTTCTCAGTTTTCTCTTCTTTTCATAGATTTCCTCCTCCTCCTCCTCCTCCTCCTCATCATCATCATCATCATCTAAATCATCATCATCGTCTTCCTCCTCTGATGACCAACTCATCCTCTTCCTCCACTTATCACCTTCCTCTTCTTTGTCATGTTATTTTTCCTTCCCAAGAATTTGGTTGTTTTTTCTCTGAGTTTGGGGACTTTGTACTTAATTCTCTTTGATGCAATGCCCTCTTTTCTGGTTTATTTTTTTCCCTTTTGTCTCTCAAGTACAGTTGTTTATCTGTAACTTCCGCACATTGATGTCTGCTTTCTCTTTGATGCCTGTATTGAGAATTTCCTCTCCTCTTTTGATCCAAAATCCTATTAGCTGGCAAATCTTCACTTCTCTTCTTCCTTGAACAGTATCTCTCCTGCCTTTCCCTTGTTTAGCCAATGCCTCTTTCTCTTTCACCTCTTCCGTTTCCCCTTTCTGTTGACAAGTCTTCTTTTTCAAGCCCATTACTTATTCATTGACTTGCTCAGAGAACTTCCTTCTTCTTCTTCTTCTTTGTCTCATCTTCTATCATTTTTAAAAAGAAGACCTTCTCTCTGCCCAGATTAGATCATGCAAAGAGACTACAATATCACAACTGGCTCATCATGGTAAGGATTATTGTGAATGTAGGTCAAGCAGGAGATCAATATGAAAGGTTATCTTGGCCTTAGAGCACAAAGACAGCCCTAGGTAACAGAAATCCCTTCTGCTGTTTTTCGTACTTGCTATTTCTTTGGCCAGGTGACCATAAGATGGACAGACAGGTGAAAAGAGAGAGAACCATCCTGCTATCTTATCTGCCTCTTTTGCCATTGCCTTTCCATTATTCATGGGGTTTGGGATTGTTTTACAGCCAGAGATCTAAAAGTTCGTCACAAAGAGCCTCTTTGGGTCAAGGGAAGAAAAAGTTTCAGGCCTTACCTGGGATGTGCTTTCATTTCTAAGAATCATGTGACTTCCAGGGATAATATTTTAATAGGTCCTGGTTATCCTGCTATGGTAATAGAATACACCATACCACAAGCGACTCAACGCTGAGTGGTTAACTAACCTGACAACCCTGAGGACTAACGGCCTTGAGTGGAGAAGTCCACAGGGAAGGGTGATGGTCCCCAAGTAGATTAATCCGGCTTGAATCCATCTTGAGGGAGAGCAGCAGCTTCATCAATACTGGCCTGGGGCCAATGAGGACTTTGTGTGTCAAAAGGGCTCAGGACCAGAAAGTGACTCACGGAACTGGATCGGGGGTGCAGCTGTCCTGCTACGATGTGGAAAGCAGATGAAATGCAACTGCATTATATTCACAGGACAGTCTTCATGACTGATCACCATGAGGATCGCCAATATTCAGATTCGCATATGGCAGAAGAAGAAAAAGAAGAAAGTTTTTTTATGCTAGACTTCCTTTCCTTGGCAATGAAGCTGCTGATGGCACACATTCCTCTGTACAATTAACAAGGCTAAAAAAGCAACATGTAAGTTCCCCTGCGCTGACAGAATACAAACCTCACCATCTCTGTCTGGCTGAGGCGGTACAACATACGATGTTTTTTGTTGTAACCCAACTGGCAGGCCTCGAATGTATGCCCTCTAAAGCAGGCTAAGTCACACTGCTTAATGGTAGGGCCGGCCTCACTTGCGCTAAAGCTTTATTATCTATATCGACTTAGGATACCAGGGGTGGGAAAGGTAGATTTTGCAGCATACGGAGTTCGTCTCCATATTAAATCTTGTGTTCACAACCTGTTTCGATAGTCACAGCACTTACTGTATTACAATTATTATGTGATTAATCATTGCAGTAAATGCAACAACAGCTGCTGATTGATTGATGATTGATTTGATTTGTATACCACCCACTTAACAGAATATTTTTCTCTGGTTGGTTTACAGTCAAACAAGGTTAAATTAGACAAGGAATAATAAGTGTAGAATAAGCCAAACAGACATAAAACCATAGACAATGGCCACATTCACAACATATAGCCTTTAAATTTTCTTGTATGTCCAAATCCACATTAAAAAGAATTGCTTCTGACTTATCCCAGTTTACCTTAAGTCCCGTCACCCTTTGAAATTCCTCTAAATGCCCATATATCTTCCCTAGTGCATTATGTGGATTTTTTAATTGTTATTAGGGAGTCATCAGCATATTGGCTAATTTTTATACCCTCAATTCCAATTAATTCCTTATCTTCCCTTATTACATTAGCTAACAATTCCATGGCCATAATAAATAAAGATGCTGACAATGGGTCTCCTTGCCTTGTGCCTGCTTCCAATTTAATCTCCCCTGTTAATTCCTCATTTAATTTAACCCTAGCCGAGCCTTGCTGATACAACTGCTCAATTACCCCACAAATTTTTTGTCCAAATCCATATTTCCTTATAATTTCTTTTATAGTTATCCATTGGATCGAGTCAAAAGCTTTGAATATATCCAGGGAGAAGAAACCTACATGCTCCTCTTGTTGCTGAGCAATAATTGTCAAGTCAACCATCCTTCTCGTCAAATCCGACATATACCGATCCCTCATAAATCCCACTTGATCCTTATTAATGTATTTGCCACTAAAATTATCCAATCTGTTAGCTAAAATCACCGTGAAAATTTTTGCGTCCTGATTCATCAGGGAAATCGGTCTATAGGATTCAATTTTTTCCAGATTTTTCCCTACCTTTGGAATTAAAATTATAATTGTACTATACCACGATTTAGGAACTCTCCCTCCCTCCAAAATATAATTAAAAATCCTTTCCATTTTTGGTAACAACATCTCTTTAAAGTCTTTATAAAACTCCACCGATAAACCATCCTCGCCTGGAGCCTTGCCTATCCTTAACCTTTTTATGACCTCCTTTATTTCCTTTTGTGTTATCTTTTCATCCATGTAACTCCTATGCTCTGAGCTTAAATTTATTCTTGACCACTTATCTAAATATTGCTCTAATTCATCCTTATTTACGTCCTTCCTCGAATACAATTCCTGATAAAAAGACTTGACAATTTGAATTTTATCTACTAACTTATTGCACCTTCTGCCATACTTATCTATCAAAACTGAAATTCCTCTTTTATCTTTCTTTTCTTCAGCCGCTCTAGCTAATAGCTTAGAATTTTTATTACTGTACTCGAAGTAATCTCTTTTCAAATAAATTAGATTCTTCTTAACCTTTTCAATATCTTTTTCAATAAATTCTCTTTTTAATTTTTGCATTTTGTCGAATATGTCCCTATCTCCCGTTCTTGCATGAATACCTGTAATTTCTTTATTTCGTCCTCTAACTCTTTTTGCTTTTCCTTATTTTGCCTATTATTAATACAAGAGAGCCTAATGCTTTCTCCCCTGAATATTGCCTTCATGGTATCCCATAATATTCCATCATTTACATCCTTTGTATCATTAATTTCCCAGCACTCTTCCCATCTTTTTATTATCATTTCCTTACTCTTTTGGTCTCTATATAACCTTGTATCATAGTTCCATGTACCCCTTTTTTGTTTTTCATCACTTAGTTTAAATTCCGTAATTATTTTAGCATGATCAGATTCCTTAATCATACCAATTTCAATATTTTTAACCTTATCTATCATACTTTCTGAAGCCAAAACATAGTCAATTCGTGAATAAGAATTGTGCACATGCGAAAAAAAATATATCCCCATTCTGAGCCTCTAATTTTCCTCCAAACATCCTGTAGTACCGTCATTTCTAACCACCTATCCATCACCCTATTAGTACATGTGCGTTTAGTCACATTTGTAGTTTCCAAACCTGATCTGATCAAATTAAAATCTCCAACAATTATTAACTTGGACACCTTTTCTGATTCTATACTTTGATAAACAATATCTAAAAATTCCTCCTGTTTTTCGTTTGGCGCGTATACATTAACAAAGGTTATATCCTCATTATTAATAAATCTCCTTGTTATAAGAAATCTCCCTTCTGGGTCTACAACTGTCTTTACTTTTGTAAATCCTAACTTTTTGATATTAATATGGCAACCCCTCTTGCCTTAGACGTACCCAATGCCTTCTCATAATATTCTATCCCATTTATATACAATTTATTTACATTCTCACTTTTTTGATGCGTTTCTTGCAGGCATATCACATCTGGCCTATCTTTCCTAATTAACGCTTCTAAACGTTTCCTCTTAATAATACTGCCCGTGCCTTTAACATTCCATGATAATACCCTAATCGATTTCATGATTCTTTATTGTTTTTCCCTTGCAACAAATTCCATCTCCTACAAGCATGTGCTAATCCAACCCACAAAACATAAAAAAAAGTTGAACACAAAACATAAAACAATAAATCATCACCCTCCCCGCCATTTCGAAACGAAAAAGAAAAACACCCCTGTAAAACAAGGGGGGAGGGGGAGGGGGAGGGGAGACAACACTCACAAACCAAACCACCACTTCTCCTGCCTAATTACCCATTCTAAATACTATTTAATTTTTCATGCCACCAATTCCACATGAGGATTCTATCATCACTTTATATTGTGCATTACAGTTACTTCAATTGCAATTTTTACACCATTATATCATTCCACACTACCTAGTTCTTCCTGGCTAGACAATGCAACCCTCATATCCTTCATCCGTTCTTCCTCTTCCCTGTCATACGTTGTGTAAACCCCTGCTATTATCAGCTCCTCTTTAAGATCTTCCCATTCCTTGGAGTTTCTGTCAATTATCTTTGCCTCTGCAAGTATGTCTAAGACATATGACCCATCCATCAACACGTATGATTTTCCAGATACTATGAATTTTAGCTTTTTTAAGGCAAGCCAGAAATAAACAATTCCTTTTTCCCTCAACTTCCTGGTTACTGGTTTGATTTGTGTTCTCCATGTTCTCTCGCCAATGGAAATATTATTATAAATCTCTATGCTATTCCCTTCCATTTTCAATATACTTGACCCAGATTTCCTGATATGTCGCATTAACATCACCTTCAAACCTTCACTGGTAAACCTCAATAGCACATTTCTATCTCCTGCATTATGTTTCTTAGACCCTAATCTGTGCACACTTAATACATCCTCAGCCTCGAACTTCCTACCCATACCTAAATCATTTAACCAACTCATTATTCTGGCCTTCAGCTGATCAGGGCGGGCCTCAGAAACATGCCTAATTATTATATTTCTTTTTCTAGATTGGTCTTCAAGTAACTCCAGTCTCACTTCATGATCATCCACTTTTACTTCTCTCCCTTTAGCTTTTTCCTGCACCTCTTGGACATCTCTCTTTACATTTTCAACCTCCTTTGAAATTGAACCCATTCCTTCTTTTATATCATTCACCTCTTTCATTATCTTGGCTGTTTCAACTTTAGTTGATTCCATCAAACCTGTCACCACTGACAACATTTTTTGCTGAAAAACCTCAAAACTCTCTTGCTGCAGTTTAATAAATTCTTGATTATCCCTCGCTCGCTGCTCTTCTAAATTTTGGAACTTGGTCTGAAGATACTTCTCAAGACTATCTAGTCTCACTTCAATGGAGCCTCTACATTCATTCACATCAGGGCTGTCCCCTTCCACACTTTCCTCTGCACCTCCTTCTATTACTTTCTTTTTTATAGCTCCCCGAGCATTGGCCTCTTCAAATTCAATTTGCTGATCTTCTTGATTTATATCTAACTGTTGTGATTGCTGTTTCTCTTGTAATTTCTTCTTTGCTGCCATGCCTGCTCTAAACCTATCCAGCTCCTCAGCTTCCAAAATTTCGTCCTTTAAAGACTTCCTTCGTTCCCCACCGCCTGCTCTTACTAATCTACCTGTTCTTAGCCAAATTGGATCTATTTCTATCTCTTCTCTCTGCTGCTTTCTTTTTTCTTTTCGACTCATTCACTCTATTCCAAAATAGTCCTAAACAGATCTACACAACTTTATCCATGCTTTTAGCCAATGTACCCTATACAATTATCTCCTTATGCCCCTATACATAAACAACCATAACTTACAATCCCTTTTATAATTAACTTCAACCACTATGGACATTAAAGTTAATCCAGCTTATTACTCTACACGAGGCATGTATACAAAACACAGATCTTGAAAGGAAAAAAAATTGTTCCTGTAATCCAGCCAGTTGAGCAGTACACAGCTGCACTTGATGATAAAGCAACTCCAGGGCTAGCCTTGATTTTATCACTATCTTTGGCACAGCAGCTGTGAAAACTAATTTTCTTTTTTCTTCTTTTTTCCCCCCTTTCTTTCTTTCTTCTTTCTGCCACAGTCAAAATCACAGTCACAAAGTGCCCTCCACCGTCTGAGCACCAGCTCTATTTTATACCCCCACAATGGTCCAATGATCAGGGCTCATGGAAGGATCCTGCCCCAGCAGTCAATCAGACACAATATCCTCTGCCCTTCCAGCACACTACTTGTAAAATAAGTTCAACACAATCCAAGTCCAAATTCCAAGAATAGAGGAAATAACACTCCTTAACGACTTCCACACTTTCAGTCAACGTTCAATAATATTTTCGGGAGACGCACATCCAACCAATGCTCTGGTCAACATGGGCTGCCCAGACTCCTGCTCCGGATTAGGGCCCTTTGGGATCAAATGGGACTCACTTCCGCAACCCCCAATTGACTCCCCTCAGACCCCTATCCCCACAGAATAACGACTCCTTCTCCGCCCGACACAACCAGAGCACTCTCCTGACCACTTTGCGTTCCAGCGTCCCCAAACTCCAAGCAGCGCCGAGACTTCAGCCGCCCACAAAAGTGCTTCTCCTTGCCGAGACCTCCTTCCTAAACTCCGTCCTCTGTTCTCCGGCAGCACCACTCCAGCCGAGACCAAAATCGTTATTCCTTCCAACCCCGATCGTGCTCGAATCTCCTCCTCTCTCCTCTGCTCCACTCCCCGCTCGAGTCTCCTCCATGCACTGCCGAACCCCAGATTTTGCCAAAATTCACTTCTGTCGAACACAGCTATTGCCAGCTCCTAAGGAAGCGCCTCTCTTTGCTGTCACCTCTGCTCGTAAACTCCATTCTCCAGCAGCATCACTAACTCGGCTCTCCACACTTGAGAAACAACTGCAACAATTTTACTCTTTTCCGTTGTCCTCCAGGCTCCAGATGCCTCCAATTACAATCTACCAACTTCACATTCCTTCCAGAAACATTTTCCTTCAAAAACGTAACAGTTTAGCACTATATATCCACATTTGAGGCTCCCCTTTCCAGACAGTGGTGAGAAAAACGAGGTGCTCAGTCTGCCATGATGCTCCTCCCCCCCATCCAAGTTTTGAAATAAAGTAGTTCTAATTCAGATGCAATACAGGGCTTTCCCCCTGGCCACGTCCACCGTACCATGCCCACAGTGGGGTAGTAATTTTTTTGGGAGCCCATCACTGACTGTCTCCCATTGTCACTTTGATGAGAGAGTTCCTGTGGCTTCTGTAGAGGAACTGGGAAAAGTTTGTATTCACCTTTGTCTAGGATGGAAGCTTCTATTCCCACGGTGGCCAACCTTGGCACTCCAGCTGTTCTTGGACTTCAATTCCCAGAAGCCCTGATCAGCAGGTTACTGACTTGGGCTTCTGGGAATTGAAGTCCAAGAACAGCTGGAGTGCCAAGGTTTGCCACCACTGTTCTATTCTATGGCCACTGAGTTGCTGCCCCTGGAAGATGGCACAGTTAATTGTTTTTGTTTTTATTTTTCAAGTCCTTAAACTTGTCCTCCACTTTTGATTTTTGCAGCTACCAAAGAAAAAGCTGATGCAAAACATCATACCCATCAAGCATGGCTCCTGAAAATATGGGAAATTACTGTGCATACGCGGGCATGCATGCACAGAACCCATTTGTGCATGCGCAGAGCACATTCGCGCATGCACAGAACATGTTTGTACATGTGCAAATGGGTTCTGTGTGTGCGCATGTGCACAGTAACTCCTTTCCCTGCCGTTCAAAATACGGGACAGTGGCAGGAAAGGGGAGGAATGAGCACCAAAATACAGGAAATCTCGGCCAATACGGGTGTTGTGTTCTGATGGTTTTATTGTACACATGGATTACAATGTATCTGAGCCAATGTAACCTTGCCTATAGCAACAATGTAACCTTCAGCTGTATCATATAAACCCTGTAATAGGACGCGAGCTAATGACCACCAGCTGGCAGCAGCGAGCGTCCAAGCTCTCTTGGTCCAACTCATCAAAGGCAACAGCGCGGGAAGTTTTCCCGCCACCACCTACACCTGGACAAGAAGGGCGTGACCTGCAATGACGTCACGCAGACAGTAGCCAATGGGCTACCATGGCACCACGTTCAAATGTATTACTGCTGTATATAAAGAGCTATCGATCCGCCATTACCTCATGTTCCCTCTGTCCACGATGCAATAAACCTGAGTTAACCCAGCCCGAGGCTGTGTCCTGTGTCTTGGTTTGCATACACCAAATTGGCGACGAGGATGGGATAATGGATCCCCACGGAACAGCCAGGGCACAGAGCGGGTTCAACATCACCAAACCACAAGACTGGGAGCTGCTTGAGATGGACTTCCAGGCGGCACTGGTGGAACTCAGAGTCAAAGAAGACGACGAGGAGAGGAAGAGGGCCATCCTCACCAGAATGCTCGGGATGGAAACCAAGCGGACGCTGGTGGGCATTATCGCTCCGAAGAAGGTGAGCGAATTTAAGGCGGGCGACATCATGAAGCTGCTGCGAGAGCGGTTCTGCCCCTCGAGGGCAATGTTTCCCGCTCGGAGCGCGTTTTGGAGGCGAGTCCAAGCGCCGGACGAGTCGGTTGAGGCATTCGTGGCCGCCATGAGGATAGCCGCCGCCCCCTGTAAATGGGGCGACATCCTAGAGATGGCCCTCAGGGACGGCGTGTTGTGTGGCCTGAAAGACAAGGAGGTACAGCGCAGCTTGATGAACAAGGAGCCGCCACCCACGCTGGCAGAGGTCGTGGAGGCCGCGGAAGCCGCAGAGTCCACGAATGCTGGAGTGGACGAGATGCACCAGTGGCGTGAGTGGCGTCCCAGAGCCGGCAAGGCGGAAAATTCGGTGCACGGGAAGTCCGGACAGTCGGTGCACGCAACTCGACGAGCCTCAAAGTCGTCTACGGAAGGTAGCGACGGCGAGGAGGTCCAGAAGGTCCGAAAGGGTGGTCGACGCTGCGAGGGTTGCGGAGCGGCCCATGAGCGCGCGAGATGCCCGTTCAGGAAGGCCGAGTGTTACACCTGCGGCCGTCGGGGGCACATCGCCAAGGCATGCAGAAAACGGAAAGAGGGCCGGAGGCAGTCACAAGACCGTGCGGCCAGACCGGACCGTCCAGCGAGGCCCAAAGATGGCGCCCAGACCACGAGGAGGCAGGACGGCGTGGGCCGCGTCTCGGACGACAGCGAGGACGACGCCCCAGTGTTCAGCGTGTCCGCGGGACAGTCCCATTACTTCGTTGAGGTATTAGTACAAGGGGCCCCTATTAAGATGGAAATTGACTCGGGGTCCTCCTATTCCATAATTCCCCAGAAAGAGTTCCTGAAAATCGACCCCCACGTGCGGCCCAAACTTAAAGCGTTGAGGTCCACGCTACGAGACGTACAGGGAAACAGCATTCCGGTGTTGGGGGTCAGGAAATTTCGGGTCAATTTTAAGAGACATTCTGCGGAACTGCCCCTAGTTGTCCTCAAAGGGGGAAGCTGTAGCCTCCTAGGGACACAGTGGTTTCAGCCCTTAGGTTTGTTCATAGGGGGGGGTGCATACCGTGGGGGGGGACCCAATACAAGCGGTTTGCGATGCGCATCCCGCCGTTTTTAAGAAAGGACTCGGAAAGTTCAAGGGACCCCCTGTAGCTTTCGACATAGACCCGGAGGTCCGCCCGATAAGACTCAAACCGCGCAGGGTGCCGTTCGCACTCAAGGACAAGATAGAGGCGGAACTGGATAAACTGGTGGGCCAGGGGATTCTTATTCCTGTTGATTCCGCGGAGTGGGAAACTCCAATTGTAACGGCTCTAAAGGCTAACGGGGAGGTGCGCATTTGCGCTGATTATAAGTGTACAATTAACAAGGCGATCCGCCCTAATGCATACCCGGTGCCAGTGATCAGCCACCTTTTGGCCAGGCTGAATGGGGGAAAGTGTTTCGCTAAACTCGATTTGGCACAAGCCTATCAGCAACTTCCTGTGACCCCCGCCACGGCCGCGGCACAAACGATAGTTACACATAAGGGAGCGTTCCAGGTGTCGCGGTTACAGTTCGGCGTGAACTCGGCACCCGGCCTTTTTCAGTCGCTTGTGGAACGCCTCCTAAAGGGCCTGGAGGGGGTGTTGCCTTATTTTGATGACGTGTTGATAACAGGGGGGAGTGAGGCTGAACTGGCAAAAAGGTTGGACAAAGTACTGACCGTGTTCGAGAAAGCGGGGCTGAGATTGAGGAAGGACAAATGTGTTTTTTTCGAAACCGAGGTCGAGTTTTTAGGGTTCCGGATCACACCCGAGGGGATTAAGCCGTCTAAATCCAAAGTAGCAGCCATTAAAAAGGCCCCTCGCCCCACATCCAAAACCGAGCTACAGTCCTTCCTGGGGCTCCTCAATTTTTACCATACATTCCTCCCGCGGAAGGCGTCCGTGGCCGAACCGCTCCATCGGTTACTTAAAAAGGAGGAGCCATGGATGTGGGGTGACGAGCACGAGAGGGCGTTCAAAGAGCTAAAGCAACTCCTAACATCTGAGGCAATCCTGACGCACTTCGACCCCAAACGGCCAGTGGTCCTAGTCTGTGATGCATCCCCGGTGGGGGTGGGGGCGGTGCTTTGCCACGTGTTGGAGGACGGAAGGGAGGCCCCGGTAGCGTTTTACTCAAGGTCCCTGTCCCAAGCGGAGCGAAATTACGCACAAACCGACAGGGAGGCGTTAGCGATAGTAGCAGGAACCAAAAAATTTCACGATTTTTTGTATGGCCGCCCGTTCAAAATCGTGACCGATCACAAGCCACTGTTAGGGATTTTCACGGCGAGCAAGCCCACGCCGCAGATCCTGTCCCCGAGAATGCTGCGATGGGCTATTTTCCTCAACGCATACCAACATGAGTTGGAGTACCGGCCCGGAAAGGAGATCAGCCATGCTGATGCACTTTCGAGATCCCCTTTGCCCTTGTCGGATGACCAGAAGGCGAGAGTTGAAAGAGACCGCCAGGTGTTGCTAATTGAGGTTTTAGACGCACCCCCAATAGTACCAGCCGACATTGCTAGGGCGACAGGCAAGGACAGAACGCTGGAGAAAGTTAGTTCATGGGTACAGAAGGGGTGGCCGGCATCGTCCCCGAGTACAGAGTTCGACCCATTCTTTCGGAAAAAGCTAGAGTTGTCCCTAGAAAGGGGGTGCCTTTTGTGGGGCCAACGGGTGGTGGTCCCTACGCCCCTGCGGACGAGGGTGCTCGAACTGCTGCACGTCAGCCACCCGGGCATTGTGCGTTCGAAGGCGCTGGCCCGGAGTTACTTCTGGTGGCCACAGCTGGACGCGGACATTGAGCACATGGTCGGCACTTGCGAGGCATGCCAGGGATCCCGACCTGAGGCGGCCCGTCTTCCGCATAGGGAATGGGACACAGCACGGGGGCCATGGTCCAGAGTGCACGTAGATTTCGCTGGCCCATTCCGAGGAACCATGTTTCTCCTGGTGGTGGATGCGTTCTCCAAGTGGCTGGAGGTTATCCCAGTAAAGAGCACGTCCTCCGCCACGACAATTAGCCGGCTAAGGAGAGTTTTTTCCACGTTCGGTTTACCCGACACTTTAGTCAGCGATAACGCTAGTTGTTTCACCTCCGCTGAGTTCGGAGCATTCATGGAGGCAAACGCCATTCGGCATGTCACATCCGCACCGTTTCACCCGGCCACGAATGGCCAAGTGGAACGACTGGTGCGTACAACAAAGGAGGCGCTGCGGCGCATGGGCCAGGGGGACCTAAATCACCAAGTATGCCAGTTCCTCTTAGCGTATAGGGTAACCCCCTTAGCATCAGGCTACTCGCCGGCAGAGCTCTTGATGCGGCGAAAACTGACCACGATCCTGTCCAGGCTAGACCCGACGAGAGTCGAGGATAAAGGAAAAAACATAGGGTTGGCAGTCTCGAAAGGTTTCGCCGCCGGTGACCCTGTTCACTGCAGGAACTATTCCAGCGCAGGGCCAGCCTGGGTGCCAGGGACGGTTGTAGAACAGACGGGGCCGGTGTCGTATCGGGTCGAGACTACCACCGGCCTCCTCTGGAGGAGGCACGCTGATCAACTGAGGCACCGTGTGAGTGGGCCAGTCAGTGGGGCTCAGCAACAGGATTCAGCGTTAGGGTTCTCCCCCACCCGCTTAACCCAAGGGGGAAACAGCAGTGGACAACAGTCCCAAGCAAGGGGGGAAGGCAGAAGCAGCGGCCCCGACTCATACCCTTTTGATACGCCAGTCCTATCAGGGGCCGGGGAAGGGGGAGAGGAGTGCGCGACCGCTGCCCCCGATTGTAATTTTGATTTTGATTTTGCGAGCCGGGGGGGTTTTCAGGAGTGTTCCCCCACCCATCCAAGCGAGAAGAGGGGTTTTTCGTTAGCCCCCAGTGCCCCCGGTTCCTCCCTAAGAAAGAGCACACCTCCCAACAACGCCGCGGAGCCGCGGCAAGTCACTAACGAGTCTCCCTCTCCAATTACAGGACAGGAAACCAGGGGACAAAGAGAAGGTAGCAAACCCGGGGAGAGGCAGCCCGCATCGAGACCCCAGCGTGTTCGAAATAAGCCATCTTGGCTGAGAGACTTTGTCTCCTAAGGGGGGGGAGTGTGTTTAAGTGTGGGCTCGAGACTTTGTCTCGTCCTAGGGGGGAGGGGTGTTGTGTTCTGATGGTTTTATTGTACACATGGATTACAATGTATCTGAGCCAATGTAACCTTGCCTATAGCAACAATGTAACCTTCAGCTGTATCATATAAACCCTGTAATAGGACGCGAGCTAATGACCACCAGCTGGCAGCAGCGAGCGTCCAAGCTCTCTTGGTCCAACTCATCAAAGGCAACAGCGCGGGAAGTTTTCCCGCCACCACCTACACCTGGACAAGAAGGGCGTGACCTGCAATGACGTCACGCAGACAGTAGCCAATGGGCTACCATGGCACCACGTTCAAATGTATTACTGCTGTATATAAAGAGCTATCGATCCGCCATTACCTCATGTTCCCTCTGTCCACGATGCAATAAACCTGAGTTAACCCAGCCCGAGGCTGTGTCCTGTGTCTTGGTTTGCATACACCAAAACGGGATACTTGATAGGTATACAAGACATACATGCACTACTATCAGGTTGTTAAATTTTCCCACCAGGATTCTGTCCATCCAATCAAAGGTCACAGCCCTCATCTCCGTCACGGGCATTGTTTCTAAGCCCACCGTAATTAAATTACTGGAGAACACTGCAGTGCCTGCTATTCTTTCCCTGAATAGCAAACAGGGAAAGCTGCACAATGGGGGAATCAATTATGCATAACAAATGTTCAGGAAAGCAACCAAGACATTAGTTAAAACTACAGACAACATCCACAATCATGTTATGTTCTGAAGAGGCTTTCCAGAAGGGCTCTCCAGATGAATTCTGCTTGCAAACAATACAGAATAATAAAACCATAACATATAACAGTAATAAACCATAAAAATCATAACATCAAAACTTGGTTCCTGAAGTTGAAATTATGTGTTAAAAGGTTGGCGTTGCAGATGTAGCATATTGAGGAGTAATATTTTTGGTGGTAACTCTCAGAATTTCTCAGATACTATAGCCAGGAAGATGGAGTCCAGAATGCAACTTTTCCAAACTCTGAAGATGGGGATTGGATAAAGTTAGCATTTCCTCTAAATCTGATTTTAATATAAAGGCAGGATGGCAACAAAGTTTCTTGCAGTATTTCTTGAATTTTTGTTACAAATTCTTCAACTAGAATCCTCTTGTATTCATGTAAGATATATGTAAAATGCCATTACTAATTGTAACTAATTGATGACTTGCAGGGTTGCATCTAACATATATCCAACTGCTCAACCAAGATGTTCCCAGGCACGTCATCAATTAGCCACAATCAGTTCCCTGAAGTGCCTGATTCTATTTATTGGGGGAAATAGTGTTAAAATATATTATAAAGCAAAACTTTCCTTGGCATTACAAACCCTACCTCTGGATTTGTAATCCAACACAGGAAGTGCCAGGTTGAATAAACTTCTATACACAGACATTCTAATGAGGAATTGAGCCATCGCAATTCAGCATGCAAAGGGTTAACACATAATCCAGCCCAACCCTAATACAGTGGAACTCCGAGTTATGAAATTAATTTGTTCCTCGGGGGTTTTCGTATCATGAAAATTTCTTATCTCGAAGTGCAGTTTCCCATAGGAATGCATTGAAACCAAAACAATCCATTCCAGAGGTCAGAAAAAGTTTTTTTAAAAACCTATTTTTTTCTGTTCCAAACTCTTTATAAAGTGCACTTTGGAATTTTTCACCATGTTTTTGCCATTTTATAAAGAGATTTGAACAGATAAAAGACTCCACACACACACACACACACACACACACACACACACACACACACACACACACACTTTCTTCTGACCTCTGGATTGGATTAATTGGTTTGCAATGCAATTTCAGCACTTCTGACAGTGGCCTCTAATGGCCAGCTCTGGTAATGTGCTGAATTCATCCCCAACAACCAGCTGTTTGCTTCTCCCGCCACCCAGACGTGCCAAAACCTCCACGTTTTTGCTTCCAAAATGCACCGAAAATGTGATGAAAAATTCCAGAAATGGAGCAGAAGTGCTCTTCATACCCTCCTGCCACTGTGGAAACTGGTGGAGGCTTCCCAAGCAGCTGAAAAAATGGCACAATTGCTCCCACCAGGCCAAAAACAACTGTTCATATGGCAAGAAAAAGGTACGTCGAAGCATCATTTGCTCAGGATTTCCTTTTGTATGGCAAGTTTTTAGTTACTTGAGGTCTCTGTAACTTGGGGTTCCACTGTACATGCCCAAGATGGACCTTTTTTTGGGGGGGGAGCAAAGCAGAAGCAATTCCTGGCAGATGGAAGAGTTGATTTAAGGGAGGTTGCTCCTGACAAAACGACCCTTTCCAGTGTGACCAGAAGCACATCTTTCTCTCCATCTTGTTGCTGAAAATGGGCAAATTGCAGCTCATGTGGCTGTGGGTTCCAAAAGGTATGCATGCACCAAAAGTAGGAGAGAGAGAAAAAGGCTTTATTCTTACATACGTACAGGAGCTCTCCACCTTGCAGCAAAGAGCCCAGAGCAAAGAGACAAAACTCTTTTAATAAACAAGGCTGAGACAGCCAGCGTCAAAACTACTTTGACCAGGCCCCCTTTAACTTGCACCAAGTTCTTTTACTTGCTTCCTGGCACACACACAGAAGCATTGGGGGGAGGACTTTTTACCTTTCAGTTCAAAATAGCTTTTCTTCTGCTACAATCTGATCACACTCTGAGATACACCGGGAAAGACCTCACCCAGAAAGCCCTTTCCACCAGAGCCTTTACAAAGACTGCCCTGTAGTAGTAGTAGTAGTAGTAGTAGTAGTAGTAGTAGTAGTAGTAGTAGTAGTAGTAGTAGTGTCGAGGGAGATATAAAATTCTTCCTCTGGCACTTCTAGCAGCCTCCACCAGCATTAATTTGGTGTTCTTGTAATGTTTCTTTGATGTTATCTCTCCAGCTCCCCCTGGGTCTGCCTTGTGGTCTATCTGTTATGCTAACCATTCTGAACCCCTGTACCTGATGTGTATAGGTTTATTCCATGAAGTCTCACTCCCATGGCTGATGAAGTGGACCTGGTCCATGAAAGCTAACATTAAAATACAGCAGTTATTCTTTAAAGTGGCACATTTTTGTCTTTTTGTTTTGTTTACTCTCCAGTATACTTGAAACACAGACTTACACGGCTACTATCTTTAAAATGTTGCATGAGGTGCTTCTCTGTACTGATTGATATTGACTTGTGTTGTAAGAGCAGAGCTAACTGTCCCAATATTTCGCTGCTTCATCTCACCATCATGTCTAGCCAAAAGATTTCTTCGTCATCATCATCTTCTTCTTCTACCCCTTTGGGTGTAGAAGGAGATACAAGGCTCTTGTTCTGGCACTTCTAGCGGAGTCTACTGACATTATTTGGTGTTCTTTTAATATAGTGATGGCAAACATTTTAAAGGCTGTGTGCCCAAGGAGGTGGGGGAGATGGGCAGCAGGCATCACACGTGCTGGTAATGTCACATGGGTGCGTGTGCAGTGCACTCACATGATGTCAATGGCTTGCTTCAAGCTGCATATGCGCACCACCCCCCACACCCCCAACTTCACGCCACTACCCCTGGACAAGCTCCCCTACCGCCGCCCTGACAAGTGCTGCACGGCCACGCCGGGTGCTGGAAAGGCCTCCTGGTCTCCGGAGAAGCCCCGCGCAGCCACTGGAAAGGTCCCCTAGGCTCCAGAGAAGCCCTGTGCAGCCTTCCCACCCCAATGGGCCTTCCTACCCCCTGTCAGGCCTCCCCCCCCCCCACATGAGTGCTCCCCACCTTACCCCTCCCAGCCACAGCCTCCCGGCCAGGATTTCAGTCTCTCCTCTCCTTTGGAACAGAGAGAGGAGTGGTGGGGAAGTGGCACCAGCCAGGATGTGCAGGGCGGGGCTTCCCCTCGATGTCATGCATGCCAGGAGAAAGGCTTCTGTGTGCCACTTATAGCACGCGTGCCATAGGTTCACCGTCACTATTGTAATATGTCTCTGATGTTAACTCTCCACCTTCCTCTGGGTCTGCCTCGTGCTCTTTGCAGGCGCACCCCCCAAAGAAAGACTCAGACACCGGTATATGGATAAAGGCATTGGGCCACTTTTATTGAATAATGCCCTAGTCCGAATTATAACTTTCAATTGGTACTCATCCAATTATAATTCTTTAAGGCAAGCAGGCCGCAGTAACACTGGTAAGGTACCTCCCAAAATTGCCAACGGCAATTGGCTACAATGTATCCATTTTGTATCAATTTGTTTGTTGACACAAACAAATTGTTGACCGTAGTCAATAAAGTATCTACTGATCCCACCCTCTGACGTGCATCCGTCAAATCACGGGGTGATGCATGCTGAAAAGCTCGTGCCATCACCCCTTGCCTGGTTCGTCGTTGACCGGTCAACGTTATTACACCTGTACCTGTCTAAATGTTGGCCAGTCAATTGCGAACCTGCCGGAAACCTATGGGTCATAAATCTTTACCTTACCAGTGCTACCCGCCACACGGGGAGGCGTCCATGATGACTCACCCCCCCCAAGACCGTCAGCTCGGTCGCCAGGCCTGCTTGCACCACACCCAGACGAGGTACATACCTCCAGCCGACAGGTGGACCCCGTCCCCTGCCTACCGGCAAATTTTTGTAAGCCTATCCTCAGGTGTCCAATGGCTGTCTCCCAGCCATGCTCGAGCAAGGGACTGAGCAACAGCCCAGTCCACTGACTGCTGGAACAGTCCGAACCACGGAGATCCACGTCTCCCCTAAATTGGTGTCTCGGCACGACGTTAGACCATAGCGACCGTGTGTAAGCCACACATGATATAAAACGCCAGGTCGCAGCCCCTCGACAGTTTAGTAACAGCAGTGATCCGTATAAGATCGTTGCCGCCGAGGTGCCTATTAAGAACATCGGGCGGTCCAGCATCCCCTACGGACATCAGGAATTACAACAGTTCCCGCCCCCTTGTGCCACGCATACCATACCATCGCATATGTGCGGATGCACACAGCCCAAGTCGGGGTCCACTCCCTGTCGCCGCAGCATATACTGCTGCCCAGTGTACATAGCTGCGGCCCACCAGCCCCACTGCCACCGGTGTGTAGAGACACACAGGATCTGTAAAAGAGGAGAAGAGGTTAAGGACATAACTAGGTACTCGTACAGTGAGGGCACGTACATATAAGAAATTGCGCGTACACGCATGTCCGCCTCCGAGTACTCCAAACGTAGCCGCGATCAATGCGACGCCAAATAAATGGGTGCCAAAACGGGCCCCCACACCGCGAAGCGCGGCACCGGTCACCCTTAGTAACATTACTTCGGCAAGGGTAGACCTATCCTGGTGGCAGAAAAACAGGCTGGGGCGCGCAGCAGGCACTGTCGAAATTCATGTAGGGCACCAACCGGACAGATGTCTCCAATAAAACTTCGTAGCAATCTGACTCCACTGCTTACGCCGTGCTGAACAACCTGTGAGGACCGTATCCCCACTTGAGCCCACTCATGTGTGACAGAGACATTGTCGAGTTCCAGTGCCCTACGAGACACATCCGCCTTACACAGATGGTACCAACTCTGGCACCCACTCACTGATGCGGAGCGCTCCAAAGAAGGCCACCGTGGTAGCCGCATGAAAAAGAGCTGCCTCATACCTGTCAAAACATAGGTTAGGCCAGCCTCGTGCAAGGTGTGTGAGCACCCCTGGGGAAATTGGGTGCCGAGTGTCCGGGCGGCGGCCACGTTCCCGTGTCCACCCCTCCAAAACATGCCGTATGCAAAAATCGTTCATGCTGTCAGCAAAACCCCCCACCTTGGCAATAAATGCCAATGCTGACAGCCTTGATGCTATAGTGCGGGGAGCGAGGCCCTGACCGTGTAAATGAACCATGAATTGTAAAACCTGTTCCACTGGAATGGGCCACACCTCTGGCAACTGAAGTTGCACACGGAAGCTATTAAATTGAACGAAAGCATGATGATACGCCTACGCGTGCGGGGCGCCAAGGACATGCCAATCGCCCGGTTCACCTCTCCTCGCCAAATGTCCAAATCTCAGCCGGAAGTGGCGAGGGCAATTCCTCTGCGTCCGGAGCCAAGGCGCGGAACCGGGGGATCTGCAGGCGGGATAAACCATCAGCAATATCATTATCAATGCCTGGTACATGTCTGGCCCTGAAAAGCACGTTGAGGTGTAGGCTACGTAATACAAATTGGCGAACTAAAGCCATCACCCTGGGTGATTTAGATGTCTGAGCATTGACAATGTGCACTACTGCAGCATTGTCACACCAAAAATGGACCACTGAGTCGGCCCACTCCTTGCCCCACAGCATCAAAGCTCCCAGGATTGGAAAAAACTCAAGAAATGTAAGATCGCGGAGGCGATCTGTGCCCTGCCATTCTGGAGGCCATTGGCCATAAGCCCACCTCCCCTGGAAGTAAACCCCATATCCCAGGGAGCCGGAGGCATCCGACTGCACTTGAAACCCAGGTGAAACTAAAAGGTCGGACCTCCAAAAGGATACCACGTTGAAGTCCCGCAGGAATGAGAGCCAAACCAAAAGGTCAGCCCGCATGCCCCTGGTTAGTCGGACCCTATGATGGCGTCTTGTCAGGCCAGACATGGCATCACACAGGCGCCGAGCAAATGCCCTGCCAGGCGTAACCACCCTGCAGGCAAAGTTAAGATGGCCATGCAGTACCTGGAGCTCCCTAAGTGACACCTTACGTTTGGCCAGCAAGGCCAAAATCATCGCAGAGATCCGGGTAACCTTGTCAATGGGTAACCGGGATGCCTGTGCGACCGTGTCGATTTCGATACCCAGAAATATGAGGGTAGTGAATGAGCCTTCGGTCTTTTCGGGCGCTAAAGGGACACCTAGTTCCTGCATTAGCGTCTGAAATGTGGTGAGGAGATGCGTGCACGTGTCCAAGCCCCGTTCACCCCCGAACAAAAAGTCATCGAGGTAATGGGCTACAGACCAAGACCCGGACCTGCGAACAAAGGCCCACTGAAGGAAGGTGCTAAAACGTTCAAATGCTGAACAGGATATAGAGCAGCCAAAAGGCATGGCCTTATCTACATAAAACTTCCCTTGGAATCTAAAACCCAATAGCTCAAAGTCCTCCGGGTGCACTGGCAACAATCGGAATGCCGATTTGATGTCACATTTTGCCAGGAGGGCACCCGGACCACAAGAGCACACCATCCGTAGGGCTTGGTCAAAGGACGTATACCTGACTGAACAAAGGTCATCAGGGATAGCATCATTGACAGAATAACCCGCCGGGTACGATAAATGGTGGATTAAACGAAATTCCCCCGGGGCCTTCTTGGGTACCAACCCCAGAGGGGAGACCTTCAGGTTGGGAAAGGGTGGCGCAGAAAAGGGGCCTGCCACCCTCTTAGCCCCAACCTCCTTAGCAATACTCAGGGCAGCCACCTCCTCTCTACCTTTCAGGGACAGTAAATTGGGTGCATCTTGGGGTCCCCGCACTCCTTCAAACGGGATTCGAAAGCCCCACTGGAAACCCTCAAGGAGATACTTCGCATCCTCTCTCCGTGGATAAGTTGAGAGCCATCGCTCCAACATATACACATTAACTGGGGAGGGGGCCTTTTGCCTGGCTAGCTCCCTCAGCAGCCGCTCTGCCCGCTCCCTGTCCACCTCTACCCCTGCCCCGTGACCCGCTGGCCCGCGGACACGCGGCGGCGGCATGGGGCCAGCGCAAGAGGGACACTCATGTTTGTATCGGCACTGCCACTTATTGCACACACCGCTGGCCGAGAAGCTCCAACACAGCAAGCGGGCTGGAACCCCCTGCCCCGCCAGCTGGCGGGAAGCCTGCGTTGGAGCAGCTCGCTGAATGGCATGGCCACAATGGTACCTATCCCCAGGCGCCGGACGCGTGGGGGTCATGTACAATAGCCACAATTTCTGACAGGGCTCATTCCATCTCATCTCCGGGTGCAATGGCACCCTCATTCTGAATTCCTCATCGTAAGCCAACCAGGATGGGCCAGGAAAATCCACCATCGCCCTGTAAATATTGTCCAAATATTGGACCATAGGAATGGCCAGATCTGGCCGGGCCCTGAGATACACCGCCATATAAATAAGATATGCGGGCAACCAGTTGGCCCAGGTGCGTGGTGGCTTACGACGGGACAGCTTTTTGTCTTTGTCATCCTGTCCCTCTCTCTCCTCCTTAGTGGGCTCACGGTTCAATAGGGAGAATATATCCACGTACTCCCCCCGCCAAATCTTTTCCCTCGTGACCTGGGACAAATGATCACCAAGGGACAACGAATAACCAGCCGTCGGCAAAGCCGTCACCGGCACATTAGGTACCCGGGGCATACGCAGCGGAACCTAGACAGTCCCTGCGATGCCCGGCACTGGCCTGGGGGCGGAAACCCCCACCCCCAACGTTGCACCAGTATGGAACCAAGGGGCACTGGGATAAGGTGGCAACTGATGCCCACTCGCCTCGACATTACGAGGCCATGGCCACTGAACCCCACCATTGGAAGTGGACCGTGGTGTGGGTGCATTAACTTGAACCTGATACTCACTAGTTGCATCCCCGTGAGCCGCCCCCACTGGGGGTTCCGGCCCATGGCGGGCGTCGGAGCTCGCGACCGGAATCGAGCTCTGGGGCCGCACCTGACCACTCTCCTGCTGTAGCTCTGGCCGAACAGGGAGCTGCGAGACACCGGCCGGGGTAGGCCGGAGCGTCTCTAGCAGCTCAACCCGGCTAACCGCTTGCTGTAGTGTGGCGGCCATTGAGGTAGGCGGAGGACCCAAAGGTGCCCCCGCAGCAAATGAAGGTCCACCAGGCACGGGGTTGTGTGCCATCCCTAAGGATGCCTCGAGCACCGCTAAACACGTTAGCAATGCATCGACTGCCACAGATCCCCCAGTATAAAGTGGGCCGGGTGGGCTGGACGGCCCACCAGGCATTGGACCAGGAACCCCGGTATGAGAGCCCAGGCCCGCATAGGGCCATGTCCAAAACTCCGGCCCATGAGGGGCCGGAGGTGGAACGTGCTGCGCCCCAGCACCGGACCCACCCCCGCTGCCCGGGCCCATGGCCGGTATCTGCGGGCCGAGGGCCGAAGTCCCAGAAGGGCCAGCCGAAAGCTGACCGGCCGAGGGCCAAGCAGCCTGCATCGCCCCACCAGTATCGGTGGGGGTAGAGCCTTGGCGCGTGGGCGCAGCCCTGGTCCTCCGACCCGAGGGCTGGCCCTCACGTTGCGCAGGGCCAAAAGTCCTCCCCGTGGGCCGCGGCTTCGTTGCCGAGGCCCTCCGTTTGGGAGGCATATCGGAAGGAGCAGGATCCCTTTCCAGGGATCGAAGAGCACAAAGGCACAGAGGAGCCAGCAAGCCAAGGCTCCGTGAGAAATCCTTCCTTCCTAGCCGGGAAGGACCAAGGGGGAAACAAACAGCTCGGCTGCCTCGTGGCCACCCCTTTTATAGAGGGGTGGCCACGCCCCCTAACTCACCCGGATGTCTGAGTCCGGGTGGGGGGGCCCGCAAAGAGCGCGGCGGCCATTTTGGCACCGCGCTTTCATTCTCCTTCTCCTCTTTTCCCCTTTTCCTTGTATGTTATGGAATCCCAAGTCATTCTCTCTGAAAAGGGGACATGCGCCTCATTCCCTTTCTTCCCTCCTGCACAGCGATTTCCTTGGCAATCACACTTTCAAACTAAATCAATGTTTTCCTTCCTTGGACCAGTAACAAAAAGGCAAGCTGTAAAGGAGAACAGAATCGTGTGCTGCAAGAGCCAGGTTTTATCACCTGAGGGAGCTCACCTTCTAAAAAGGTTAGAAGTGACCTGCCTAGTATTTTAACCCTATTGTGTAAGTTCCTACAGTCTGAAACAGGGCAGTTTTATCGGTACAGAAGAGAAGCAGCTCTGGAACATTGCAACGCTTTTGATGACAGGGTCTTTAGTGTAAGGGACCAAAGACAATGAAACAGCCGAAGGGTTGGCTTAACACAGGTTTATTGCATGATGATCCGGAGGAACATGTGATAATGGCGGATGAGTAGCTCAATATATACAGCTGGCTATACATTTGAATGTGGCTCGTTGACAGACTATTGGTTGCTGCCTGCGTGACGTCATAGAAGGTCACGCCCTTCTTGACCAGGTGAAGAGGTGGCGGGGAATCTTCCCGCGCTGCTGAACCAGGTGAATATGATCCATGAGAGCTGGACGCTCGCTACTGCCCTCTGGTGGTCACTAGCTCGTGTCCCCTTATTAGGTTTACATTGATACAGCTGATAGTTATAATGTTGCACACAGAAAGGTTACATTGATAACACATGACAAAGGTACATTGTTAAAGGCACAGCTTTACAGAACATAACATCCCTCCCCCCTAGGATGAGACGAAGTCTCTCAGCCAAGATGCCTTGTTGCATGTGCGTTTGGGCCGTGAAGAGGGCTGCCCCCCCCCGGGGCATTATTGCTTCTTTGTTCCCTGGTCCCTTATCCTGAAATGGGAGAGGGAGACTTGTTAGTGGCTTGCCGCTGTCTGGCGGCCTTAGGGGAAGGGAAAAACTCCATTGTGGGCAGACCGGGGGCCGTCGGGGCTAACGAAAAACCCCTCTTCTCGCTTGGACGGGTGGGGGACCACTCCGAAAAACCCCCCGGTTCTGAAAATCAAAATCTAACTTGGTGGGGGTACCCGCATTTGTGGGGACCTTCCGCGAGATATGTATGGGGTCGGGTTCCTCCTCCTCGGAAAGATCCCCCAGGGTATCTATGAGGACATCCTCCTCCCCCCTTGGTGGGGGCCCGCGGTCCCCCTTCCCTCCCCCTTGGGCTAAACGGGTGGGGGAGAACCCTAACGCTGACTCCGTCCCTGCTCGGTCTGCGCCCTGCTCATCGGGGACCCTGCATCGGAGCTGGTCCGCGTGCCGCCTCCACAAGAGTCCCGTATTGGTTTCCACGCGGTACGACACGGGGCCGGTTTGTTCCACGACTACGCCCGGCACCCAGGCTGGGCCCGTGCTGGCGTAATTCCTGCAGTGCACGGGGGCGCCTACACTGAAACTCTTTGTGGCCTCCAGTCCGATGTTCCTTCCTTTGTCCTCTACCCTCGTGGGGTCTAGCCTAGTAAGGATGGTGGTCAGTTTCCTGCGCATTAAGAGCTCTGCGGGGGAGTATCCTGACGCCAACGGGGTCACCCTGTACCCTAGCAGAAACTGACACACTTGGAGGTTCAGATCCCCTGGGCCCATGCGCCGCAATGCGTCCTTCGTGGTGCGGACGAGGCGCTCTACTTGGCCGTTGGTGGCCGGGTGAAACGGGGCGGAGGTGATATGCCGAACGGCGTTAATCTCCATGAATGCCCTAAACTCGGAGGACTGAAACAACTAGCGTTGTCGCTAATTAATGTGTCGGGTATGCCGAACGTGGAAAAGAGCCTCCGCAAATGCCTAATGGTCTGGGCCGAGGAGGTGCTCGTGACTGGGATAACCTCCAACCACTTGGAGAAGGCGTCCACTACAAGAAGGAACAGGGTGCCTCTGAACAGGCCCGCGAAATCAACGTGCACCCGGGACCACGGCCCCTTAGCCGCGTCCCATTCCCTGTGGGGAAGGCGGGCCTCCTCCGGTCTGGAGCATTGGCAACTTTCACAAGTGCCGACCATGTGCTCGATGTCGGTGTCCAGCTGGGGCCACCAGAAGTAACTCCGGGCCAGCGCCTTGGAACGCACGATGCCAGGGTGGCTGACATGCAGCAGTTTGAGCACCCGCGGCCGAAGGGAAGTGGGAATCACCACCCGCTGCCCCCACAAGAGGCACCCCCTCTCTAGGGACAGCTCTAGCTTTTTTCTGAAAAATGGAGCGAACTCCTCCGCTGGGGAGGACGCCGGCCACCCTTTCTGCACCCAGGAGCTAACTGCCGCTAACATCTTGTCCTTCTCTGTTGCTTTGGCAATGTCGGCGGGCACTACGGGGGGCGAATCCAGCACCTCTATCATGAGAACCTGATGGTCCCGCTCCCCCTTGCTCACCTGGCTGGGCGTTAGGGGAAGGGGAGACCTAGATAGAGCGTCCGCATGGCTGATCTCTTTTCCGGGCCGGTAGACCAACGCGTGCTGATACGCGTTGAGAAAAATGGCCCACCTGAGCATCCTCGGGGACAGGATCTGTGGGGTGGGCTTATCTGCGGTAAAGATGCCTAGCAGGGGCTTGTTGTCTGTTACAATGGTGAAGGGGCGGCCATACAGAAAATCGTGAAATCTTTTCGTCCCCGCGACTATTGCTAGTGCCTCCCTGTCTGTCTGTGCATAGTTTCTCTCCGCTTGGGACAGGGACCTGGAGTAAAATGCTATCGGGGCCTCCCTTCCGTTTTCCAACACGTGGCACAGCACCGCCCCCACCCCCACTGGAGATGCATCACAGGTCAGAACTACTGGGCGTTTGGGGTTGAAGTGGGTCAGTATGGCGTCTGACGCCAGGAGGCTTTTTAGCTCGCTAAATGCCCTTTCTTGGTCATCGCCCCACTTCCATGCCTGGTCCTTCTTTAGCAGTTTGTGTAGCGGCTCGGCCACCGCTGCCTTTCGGGGGAGGAAGGAGTGGTAAAAGTTGAGCAGCCCTAGGAATGACTGCAACTCGGGCTTGGAGGTGGGGCGGGGGGCTTTCTTAATGGCTGCCACCTTGGACTTGGATGGTTTTATCCCCTCAGGAGTCACACAAAACCCTAGGAACTCAACCTCGGTTGCGAAGAAGACGCATTTGTCCTTCCGCAACCTCAGCCCCGCCTTTTCGTATATTGTCAGGACCTTCCCCAACCTCTTGGCCAATTCAGCCCGACCCCCCGTTATTAACACGTCATCAAGATAAGGCAACACCCCCTCCAGTCCCTTCAGGAGGCGTTCCACGAGTGACTGGAAAATTCCTGGCGCCGAATTCACGCCGAATTGGAGGCGCGTCACCTGGAACGCCCCCTTATGGGTGAATATGGTCTGCGCAGCAGCTGCGGCAGGGGACACCGTAAGCTGCTGGTAGGCCTGTGCTAAGTCGAGCTTAGCGAAACACTTCCCCCCGTGTAACCTGGACAGCAGATGGCTGACTACCGGCACCGGATATGCATTTGGGCGGATCGCCTTGTTGATGGTGCACTTGTAGTCGGCGCATATGCGGACCTCCCCATTGGCTTTTAGTGCGGTTACAATTGGAGTTTCCCACTCCGCAGAATCAACAGGCACAAGGATTCCCTGACCCACCAATTTGTCCAGTTCCGCCTCTATCTTGTCCTTGAGTGCGAACGGCACCCTGCATGGTTTAAGGCGAATTGGGCGGACCTCCGGGTCCAGGTTGAAAGTCACTGGGGGCCCCTTGAATTTCCCCAGTCCTTTTTTGAAGACTTCGGGGTGCGCCTCGCACACCTCCTGAATTGGATCAGTCCCAACGGCGTGCATCCCAACGGCGTGCACCCCCCCAATAAACAACCCCAGGGGCTGGAACCATTGAGTTCCGAGGAGGCTGCAATCTCCTCCCTTGAGCACGACTAGGGGAAGGGACGCGGCGTGCTCCTTGAATTTGACCTAGAATTCTCCAACCCCCAACACTGGAATACTGTTCCCTTGCACGTCCCGTAGTGTGGACCTCAATGCTTTGAGCTTGGGTCGCTTGTGGGGGGCAATTCCCAAAAACTCCCTCTGTGAAATGATTGAATATGAGGACCCCGAGTCAATTTCCATCCTAATGGGAACCCCTTGGACTAGTACCTCAACAAAGTAGTGGGGGTGTCCTGTAGACACGCTGAACACTGGGGCGTTGTCCTCGCTGCCGTCGGAGATGCGGCCCACGCCGTCCTGCTTCTGCGTGGCCTGGGCGCCGTCCTTGGGCCTCGTTGGGCGGTCTTGTCCCGCGGAACGGTCTGCGGAGCTCCTCCGGGTCTCGCGCTTCTTCCTGCACACCTTGGCGATGTGCCCACGGCGGCCGCAGTTGTGGCACTCGGCCTTCCGGAAGGGGCACTTTACGCGGTCGTGGGCCACTCCATAGCCGTCACATCGCCGGTTCTCCTTCCGGACCCTCCGGACGTCCTCGTCGTCGCTGCTCTCTGTGGACGACCTCGAAGTTCGCCGGGCCGCCTGTACCGGAGCCTCTGCCTTGCTCGACTTCGGCCGCTAGTCCTGGAGTTCTTGGACCCCGGCCTTTGTAGCTTCTGCGGCCTGGGCCGCTCTGACGACCTCCTGCAACGTGGGAGGCGGCTCTTGGTTCATTAATGTGCGCTGGGTCTCGGCGTCGTTCAGGCCGCACAGCACACAGTCTCGGAGGGTGATTTCGGCATTCTCCCATTTACACGGGCCGGCCGCCAGCCGCAGGGCCGCCACGAATGCGGCGACCGTCTCCCCGGGCGCTTGGACTCGCCTCCAGAACGCACTCCGAGCGGGAAACATCGCCGTGGCGGGCCGGACGTGCTCACGTAGCATCTGCATGAGTTCCTTGGCCTTGAATTCACTCACCCTCCTCGGTGCAATCAGGTCCACCAAGGTCCTTTTGGTTTCTTGTCCGAGCATTCTGGTGAAGATGGCCCTTTTCTTTGCCTCTTCCGTGACTTCGGACTCGATCAGTGCTGCCTGGAAGTCCATCTCGAAGATCTCCCAGTCGCCCGGTTTCCTGATTTCGAAACCGGCGCATGTCTTGGTCCCGTGGGCTGCCATATCCCACCTTCGTCGCCAGTTTAGTGTAAGGGACCAAAGACAATGAAACAGCCGAAGGGTTGGCTTAACACAGGTTTATTGCATGATGATCCGGAGGAACATGTGGTAATGGCGGATGAGTAGCTCAATATATACAGCTGGCTATACATTTGAATGTGGCTCGTCGACAGACTATTGGTTGCTGCCTGCGTGACGTCGTAGAAGGTCACGCCCTTCTTGACCAGGTGAAGAGGTGGCGGGGAATCTTCCCGCGCTGCTGAACCAGGTGAATATGATCCATGAGAGCTGGACGCTCGCTACTGCCCTCTGGTGGTCACTAGCTCGCGTCCCCTTATTAGGTTTACATTGATACAGCTGATAGTTATAATGTTGCACACAGAAAGGTTACATTGATAACACATGACAAAGGTACATCGTTAAAGGCACAGCTTTACAGAACATAACAGGGTCCCTCCGACTCAGAGCAGCTTCCTGCCTCGACGGGGCTGCCATCCTCCTATCATGTTTCCTCTGGAACCCACCATGGAACTGATGATCTCTATTGCCTGCCTCCATTGGATAATCGTGGTACATTTACCCTGCTTCTCTCTGCATGTTTTGCTTGGAGGCATGATGGCAAATTGGCTTTAAATTGTGGTTCACATCAAACAAACATGGGATGACAAGATACGAGACTTAATCAACCTTGGAGGGGTTTCCTCGTTTATTTCCTCTCCCCTGTAATTTTATCTTCCATCTCCGGGGCAGGAAGAAATTGAGGGCAGCTTCTCCTCCAAGCAATTCTTTGCTTAAGAATCTGTCACTGGCAGAAGGGGTTGATGAAAAGACTCCAAAATAGCAACAAAAATATTCCACTGTTCTGACAGGCAGAATGGATGTAGATTAGATGTCAGCCTCCCTGTGCCCGTGTGGGCTTCATACTAAACCAAGGATGCAAGAGAAATAATATGAGAATCAATAAAGAGAAGACTGAGATAATGGCAAAAGGAAAGGAACAGGACAATTTAAATATCAAAACAGAGGGAACAGGTATAAAACAGGTAGCAGCGTTCAAGTGCATAGGACAACATTTAGTGAAGATGGCAAAATGGATAAAGAGATTGACTTAAGGTGCAGCAAGGCAAACCAAATATTGGGACAGTTAGTTCCACTCCTACAACCAATACCAACCAGCACAAATAAAACACCTCAGACAAAACCTATTCATCCTTACATTATGTTATCAGTGTCAAATGGACACTTATAACAAAACATAAACGAAAGTTGGTCACCACAGAAATGAGATGTCGGAAGAAGACTGCTGGAGTGACTAGAAGGGATAAAATCAGGAGTGGGATTATAAAGAAAGAATTGAAATAGAAATACACAGAGAGACAACAAATAAAGTGGTTTTCCCCTTTGAAGGAAATGTATTAAAAGACCATACCATACAAGGCATATGTGAAAAGAGGAGACGGGCAAAGAGCACAAAGCAGACCCAGAGGAAGGTGGAGAGATAACATCAAAGAAACATTACAAGACTACCAAATTACACCAGGCTGCTAGAAGTGCCAGAGCAAGAAGCTTGTATCTCCCGTGACACCTGAAGGGGTAAAAGTGAAAGTAAAGATCATGTTTTTAGTATTACTGTACTTGTTTTAACATTGTGAGCTGCCTAAGAAGGGTGGCTTACACGTAATACAAAATAAATAAATATAAATGAATAAATAGCTGCCAGTGAGTCATACTGAGATTGATTTGACTTTCCAGCTTAGATGGCATGTTGCAGCCAAAGTAAAATTTCCATTTATGTTTCCCACAAATTTCGACTCAAATGAACACATTTTGACTCAAATACTGGTAGGATCCATGGCTGCCTGTTTTTCATGCTCGTCCATTCTTCCGCTGCGTCAGGGAGAGGATAGTTCAGGGCACTTATCTTTGGTCAATCACAATTGCTCAAAAATAATTTGTATGCATGTGGAGTAAACACCCCCAAGAACTACTGGGGTCTTGAAATAACAAAGTGGAGGAGGAGAGAAATGGCGAGAGGCCAAAGGACTGTGCAAAATTGGAAGAAGAAAGGAGAGACAGAAATACTAACTTCCAAATTCCAGTATTCATTTTTTTTTCACCCTGATGAGAGCCTGAAGAATAGATCAGCAAATATGAGGAAATTCTGCACCGGTTGAGTAAAACGACTCAAGGCTCCCTTCTTGTTGTTGCTGTTCCTCTGTACCCAAATCCCAATATTGGTGATCCTCATGCCGATCAGCCATGAAGACTGTCCTGAGAATATAATGCAGTGGCCTTTCATCTGCCTTCTGCATCTCAGCAAAGAAGCTCCTCGGCCCCAGGCCACTATTGATGAAGCTGCTGCCTCCATCAAGATGTGTTGAAGTGGGATTTAATCTACTTGGGGGCCATCAACCTTCCCTATGGATTTCAGCACCCAAGCCGTTAGTCCTCAAGGTTGTCAGGTTAGTTAAGCGCCACCTGACACTCAGCATTGTGTTGCTAGCAGTATGGTCTACTCCAGGCTTTTTCAATGCTTTCGGGTCGCGGGCCTGACTACGCCTCCTGGGCAGCTGATCGGGCCAGTCATGTGATTCCACCCAACCAGAAGCGGAAGTAAAACACACACCACACATGCATGCACAGAACGCATTTAGCGGCATTCTGTGCATGTGTGATGTTCAGTTTTTTCCACTTCCGGGTTTGGCGAGGGCATTGCAGGCCTGATGAAATGGCTTTGAGAGCTGTGTCTGGCCCATGGGCCATAGATTGAGAAAGCCTGGTCTACTCTATCACCATAGCAGGTTAACCTGGCCAGACACCTACCACTGCGAATGGCCATTGTTGAATTTATTTCATCTGTAAAGCACTGTATATAGAGCCATATGTTCTGATATCACATCAAGGGCTACTTGAGGAATAACTTTATGTTGCTTGAATGATCACTTCCAGTGCTGATCTTTGCACTTTCCTTTCTAACATACAGCTCTCACCCATCCTACTGAATTTATACCACTAACTTCTATGGTTTAGCACAACTTTTGAATGCTGACAAACTACTGTTTTGTTTTGCGTTTAGGCTTCTCCATGTCACAGCAGGCTTTCCAAGTTCCAAAGAATAAATGTTGTCTGTACCTGCAGACATTTCTGCGGTCATGTTGCAGGTATAACTAGACACGGAATGTTGTTACCTTCCCACTGAAGGAGTACTTATTTATCTACTTGCAGTTTCTTGCTTTCGAACTGCTAAGTTGTAATGGAGATGAGCACCGCACGCTAGAGTCAGATACAACAGGGTTTTGAGCATGGGCAACCTTTACCTTTACAAGGAGCATTGCTTTACCTCTGTCTTCAATGTACTGCCCCTCCCCTTGTTAGATCACCCCCCAGCAAAAAAGAAAGAGTGGCAATAAATGTTTTTCCAGTGACAGTAGAAGTTTGTTATTCATTATTATTAAGGAATGGGTTTATTGATTATTATATTTTTAAATGTACACTTAAAATGCAAGGATGACCCTAATGACCCACCCAAAACAATAATTTAGGGATAAATGTTACTTATAGCCTCTCTTACTTTGGAAATGGTAGCTGTGTTAGTCTGTTTCAAGCATATCAGATTTTTAAAAAATGTTGTGGCACCTTGAAGACTAACTACTGTACTGTATTTTAATGTTAGCTTTTGTGGATCAAGTCCACTTCATCATACAGTACATAAGAGTGAGACTTTGTGGCATTAATTTATATGAAACTGGTGGGCAGTTATAGGTAAGCTCGCTGGACAAGGAGCAACATTAAATGAGGATATAGCTGATTAACTCAATCTCCCTTACATCACTTGGAGGACTTTGAATAGGCTGAGGGTCGGAGTGACTAAATTAGGGTTGCCATACGTCCCAGAAAACCAGGATTGTCCCGGATTCAAGGTTGGAAATATTGTCCCGGCTAGTTCAATAAAATCATGTTAAAGTCCCAGATTTTTAAAACTTACTGGTTGTGAAAGTGTTTTATAGCTGTCATTATATTATGTTTGTTTAAAAAAGGGCTATTTTGTAGATAACCCACCCATTTGTGTCAAGTATATTTCTGTCCCGGTTTTGTGGTAGAGAATTATGGCAACTCTAGACTAAATGTAAGACCAACGTGCTCAAGTGGGGGCTGCTGCCACATGACAACACAAGTCTGTGTTGATGTGGAGAGATACGGAATCCGGCTCAATTACTGGTCTGCCAATTACTGCCAGATGATGCACGGATGAGGACTTAAGGTTGGTCAGCAACAAAGCCAAGATGGTGCTTCATTTTGGCAGTCCAGGGTTTGATTGGGACATGAAAAAATAGGAAAATAACCTTTCCTTCTTCATGGTCTCTGTGAATGCACACCAAGACCCGGCATCTGAAGGATGTTTCAACTTTCTCCCTGGTGTTTAACCTGTAGAGCTACTTTGGTAGGATTTGAATTTGCCTTTGTGTCATGCAGACAGCAAAAAATATTTCATATTCATCCATTTTAAATACTAAGCTAAATCCCACAGTTCTTGACCATGTAGTTAAACCTGGCCCAGAATTGTGTCTTTTTCTTTTCTTCTTGCTGTCCACATGTATATCAGTGGGCTATTTTCAAAAATTGAAAAAGTCCACTTTTGATGACCAACAGCTGTTTTGCTTGACATTTAGAGCCCTGGTGGTGCAGTGGTTAAACTGCTCTACTGCAGCCAAAAGGTTGTGATTTCGATCCTGACCAGGACACACTTGACTCAGCCTTCCATCCTTTATAAAGGTAAGTAAAATGAGGACCCAGCATGTTGGGGGCAAAAAAATGCTAATTACCTGTAAACCGCCCAGAGAGGGCAGTAGATAAATGTAATTGCTATTCTTAATTTATAGGAATTATACACCATGATAAGAAATACTCCCATGCTTAGCTGTGCTTGACTCTTCTCCCTGATTTATTGGCTTACCACACAGAAAGAGATGGTTAAGAACATAAGAACAGCCTTGCTGGAACAGGCCACAGCCCATCCAGTCCAGCATTCTGTCTCACACCGTGGCTCACCATTTGCTTCAGGGTATTCTTCCCAAGCAGATGCCTTCACCTGCTTAGGATTCCCTGGAAATGGCATTGAGAGATATCCTGCCTATCTCTCCAACCCGGAGGTTGTCCATAGGTATCCATAATTATAGCCATTGATACTCTTGTCCTCCATGAACTTGTCTAATCCTTAAAGCTGTCAAGACTGACTGCTATCACCACTTCTTCTGGCAAGGAGTTCCATAGGCCAGTGATCCTCTGGGTGAAAAAGTACTTTCTCTTATTTGTTTGAGAACTAGCGCCCAAAAGTTTCATGGAGTGCTCCCTAGTTCTAGTATTATGCGATAGGGAAAACAGTTTTTCCTTATCTACTTTGTCCACACCGTGCATGATTTTATAAACTTCAATCAGGTCACCTCTTAGACGTCGTCGTTCAAGAGTGAAGAGGCCCAACCGTTGCAGCCTCAGATGGTAAGGAAGGTGTTCCAGTCCCCTCATCATTCTGGTTGCCCTCCTCTGCACTTTATAGGTCTCAAACATATTTAAAGATGCAGGTTAATCTGTTGCAGTTTTGTTCTTACTGCTGTGCTGTTAGGAGTCTACAAACTTTTAATCCCCTTGTTATAGAAGTTTTCCTTGTTATACGAGTTTTGTTTTCATTTTGATCTGATGGTGAAGTCTATGGACCTTTTGCTTGCATAGTGAAGCTATCCAATTACCACTGCTGTAGCAAAAAAAGGGCCCCTGAAGCATCTCCTTCTGCAACCAGGATGCCAGATAAATTAGGACAGGGAAAGAGGAGAGAGATGGTTTCCCAGCCCAGAACGTGGCATTTGGCATAATTGAAGGCAGAGAGAAATACATGGAATCAAAGCTAGGATGTGTAGGAAGGACATGCAAGATCAGAGGGACAAAAGCTACAAAGTGGCGGAACAGAATGCCTGCATCGATCATTTGCTACAGAAGAGAGGGTGTTTTGTGTGTGTATGTGTGTTTATGCATGTGAGAGAGATCTGTGACCTCGTTCAATACAAGGTGACTGCAGCAACGGAGCAGTTCGAAAGCAAGAAATTGCAAGTAGATAAATAGGGACCACTTTGGTGGGAAGGTAACAGCGTCCTGCCACATGACTACGGAAATGTCTGCAGAAGCAGACAGCGCTGGCTCTTCGGCTTTGAAACAAAGATGAACACTGAACCCTTGAGTCAGATACGACTGGCTTTCGAGCAAGGGAAATCTTTACCTTCACCTACTACAATATTCCACTAGATTAGAGGTAACAGAGACTTTGTATAACCACACCAGGCTCCTAGCTCGGTAAAGATAAAGGTCAAAGTCTCCCTTGCTCAAAAGCCAGCCGTATCTGACTCTAGGCGGCAGTGCTCATTTCCATCTACAGCCAAAGAGCCAGCACTGTCTGCATCTTCAGATGTTTCCATGGTCATGTGGCAGGCATGACTAGATACTGAACACTGTTACCCTTGCCACCAAAGTGGCACCTATTCTACTTGTAATTACTTGCTTTCAAACTGCTAGGTTGGCAGGAACTGGGACAGATGACAGGCACTCACTCTGTTGCACAGCACTCAGGTATCAAATTGCTGGTCTGCTGGCCTTCTGGTTGTCAAGGTCAGCGTCTTAACCATTAAGCCACCATGGCCCCTTCTATGTTAATTAGGGCAGGTTATAAATAAATAAATAAATAAATAAATAATAGTATAGGCTGAAAACTAAAACTCAACACAAGAAAGAAAACAAGATCGTTTTGAGCTTCTCATTTCACATTTTTTCAAGCCTTTGTGAGACAACATTTTTCTGGAGTCCGTTTCGAGTCCATCTTCTCTCTTGTTCCATTTCTCACACACCTTAGGCACGCACACTATGTTTTTGCTGTTGTTGACCTTTGGTGAAACTAGAAGAATGTCTTGGGGGGCGGGGGGGATTGCACACACAAAAGGCGAAACGGCTCTGGGTGGCCATATGTTATTTTAAAAAAAACACACACCAGAAGATCCATATAGCAAAGCAAAAAAAGCAATTACACTTAAATAGAGAGTAATATTGAGTCTAGGAGCAGCCAGCTGCGTGGATTTGTCCACAGTGATGGCTAACCTTGGCACTCCAGCTGTGCTGGAACTTCAATTCCCAGAAGCCCAGTATTCCCAGGAGTACTGACTTGAAGTCCAAAAACAGCTGGAGTGCCAAAGTTAGCCATCAGGGGTCTTGAATCATGGCTCAATTACTTCCTGATTAGACTACTAATCAGGCTTAAAGATGTCTTGGCTGCTACAGCTATTGCAAAAATGGGGTAGCTAAATTGTTACCTGGCTTGTAACGTGGTTTTGGACCACCTGCTCTGGGTTCCAATTTATTTGGATTGAACTGAATTAAACTGGAATGTCCTGTTCAATTCAAGATGGTGATTTTGACCTATAAGGGGTTGGGCCCAGGGTAGCTGTAACCCCATCTCTTCCGAATCATGTGCGGTGCCTCTACCAGAAGTCAGCATAGCCCATCATTCATTTCTCACATTGGTTAGCCAAATACCTTTGGGAAACCAAAAAGCACAAGGATGTAATAATATCCTCTTATTCATGTTACCTAGCAACTGGCATGCAAAAGGAGTATTACCTGATTCTGGAGGTAATTCATAGCCAGAATCACTAGTTACTGTATTGCATACTCTGGTTTCTTGTCACATCAGATCTTCTGTCCCGATCAGACCCTGGACTGCCAAAATGAAGCCACTTTCTTCGCTTTGTCATTGGTGAAACTCATTGGTGCATGTCCCTGGCAGCAATCAGCAGACCAGTAAATGAGCCGGATTTTGTCTCTCCAAATTCACACCGTGTTGTTGTCCACCATCAGCCCCCATTTGAGCATGTTGGTCTTGCATTTAGGGACTCCAATCCTCAGCCTATTGAACCTCTTTATGGCCCCTTGGAACAGTAGATACACACTTTAGAAATTCTTTATTTATGGAACATACATGAGTACTCAGACAAATCCTTCACCAAATTTTCCACGACCTGTAGGCTGGTAGGACAATAAAATGACAATAAGGATAGCATTTTCAGATTTTGTGGACCAAAAACTCCTAGAATGAAGAAAAAATCTGCATTCCAAGAATTCTACCTGACAGACACCTATATATGACTCACATTGAGCTAGGCCAGCTCCACTTTTTTTCTTATTCCCGTTACATTGCTAGCAAGGAACGTCTGGATGGAAAAGTAGATGGAGCTAAATCTAGCTATGCCTCAAAGTCTTCCAGACGAGTCCTTTCTCCCAGATGAGCAATATTTAGAGGTTGGTCAGTGAGAACTCCAAGCATGTAGAATTATGGTATTTGTTGTTGTTGTTGTTCAGTTGCACAGTCTATTCCAACCCTTTGCGACCCCATGGACCATTGTCCTCCAGGCACCTCTGTCCTCCATCATCCCCCTCTGCCCTCCCAGTTCTGTGCCCATTGTGTCTACAACACCATCTAGCCATCTCATCTTTGGCCTCCTCCTCCTTCTTTTGCCATCCACCTTTCCCAGCATCAAGGCCTTCTCAAGTACATCCTCCCATCTCATTTGATGTCCAAAGTACTTCATCTTCATCTTTACTATTTGACCTTCTAATGAGCAGTCATGGTTGATTTCTTCTAAGATTGACCTATTTGTTATCCTAGCTGTCCAGGGGACTCTCAAAACTCTCCTCCAACACCACATTTCTAAGGCATCTATTCTTCTGCGTTCAGCTTTCCTAATGGTCCAGCTCTCACAACCATACATTACCACCGGGAATACCATTGCTTTGATTATTTGAATTTTTTGTGATGTCTCTGCTTTTCACTATGTTCCCCAGGTTTCTCATAGCTTGCAGCCCCCGAAATATAAAAATCCCATTCCTAGTGAAAAGTACAAGACATCCAGAAGAGAATGACCAAATTGGTGAAGAGTTTAGAAGCCAAGCCCTATGAGGAATGACTGAGGCAGCTTGTCATATTTAGTCTGGAGAAAAGAAGACTGAAAAGTGATGTGATAGCCTGTTTCAGGGAACTGAAGGTCTTTCACACAGAAGAGGAGGCACACTTGTTTTCTGCTGCACCATAATGTATGACCCTAATTACTGGATTTAAATTACAAAAAAAAGAGAGAGAGAGAGAGATTCTGACTAAATATTAGGAAGAATGTCCTGATGGCAAGAGCTGTTCAACAATGAAATGGACCATCTTGGAAGATGACGGATTCTCCTTTGCAGATTTTAAAACAGAGATTGGATGATCATTTGCCACTTCTGGCTGTGAATTTGCTGTGTTGACAGGGAACTGGATTAGATGACCTTGAAATCCCTTCCAACTCTCCAATTCTAGAAGACCTATTGAGGTGTTATTAAAGTTGTTACTGACCACAAGTATGAACACAAAACTGGCACAAATCATTAATACAATCTGTCCATTAAAAGTAGACCCAATATTATCACTGACATCAATGTTCTCCCACATTATATAATGGTTGGGAATACTGTTTCTTTGACAATCGAAGCTGGCCTGAAATGATATTGCCTCTGAACATGTCTAGAATTCTCCTTAGATACCACAATCTGTTTCTAAGATTCAGGGCAAGGCATAGGGAAAATCTGTCCGTCATCAGACACATATAGCTCAGTTGTATATCATAAACCAGAAAAAGAATTTTAGTAGAAATCTAATCCAGAGAGAGAAAACTGTTTGACAAAATACAAAATATTGCTCTACAAATATTATATTTGGCCCATAAACAAGCACATCATCTCACTAGAAAACATATACTGTACATAAACAGTCCCATAACTTAAATTATTTTCTAAACAGAACAGACAGAACTGCTTTATTTGTTGTGTTAAATTATTCTCCCATACACAGTGACAAAATGAAAATACCCTGATTTCTGTTTTTAAAAGTTATGGCTTACTTCAATGGCTTTCTTTTACATCCTACGGTCAAGTATAAGAAAATATGCATCAAAGTAATAAAGCTACAGCGTCAAGAATTTCAGTAAATGGTTTAGTGGATCAAACTGAAATCTTTACAAGTTAGTAAAAGAAGGGAACAGAATAACTATGCTTGTTCCCACCATAATGTAATAGGACCAGAAACAGAATTTATTTAAAGTTGTATTTGAAATTTGCATTTCAAATCCTGCTATTAGTAAACCAGTTAAACCTATCCGCAAATTATGAATGAAATGGTCTAGGTGATGTGTCTCCCCACTCCTTTTTGTTTTTAATGAAGGCCTCTAATAAATCAACAAAGTTTGTACTGAATAAATGATTGTTTAAAGTGACAAAAAGGCTCAATTCCATTCCAGTGTTAATGGACAATAAACAAGGCTTAAGATGAAATCTAAAGCCACCTTGTCCTTTCCAAAACTTAAAAATGTTACTTTTTGGACTACATTTCCCAGAATCCATTAGTTACAATGGTCACCTTTTTATTGCCGTTCCCTGAAAGTAACTTTTACAAGCCTTCGTCCTCTCACCCAGTTTTAGTAGTAGCAAGGCCCTTCTGTTGCGACAAAAGAAGTAACTCACAGTTAACAAGAAGCCAGCCTATTTCCCCATCCAAAGAGCTCCACAAAACTCATGAGATTACCGGTAATTCCGAAATAATGAGAATTATGAATCCCCACTTCAAATACTGAGGCTCAGTCAGAATAGTGAGAAAAATATGTTGAGCAGTAATCTCACTCTCTCTACAACTCCCTTCTGCATTAATGGTGAATATTACATTCCTAACCATCGCTATCACCAACTGATTGCAGCCAGTCGGAAGGGATGAAGGCAGGAAAGATCAATCAATTGATCAATCAATCACAGAAAACTGAGGTTTGTGAGCAAATTATGGGATTTGAGGACAAGATGGGATTCAAAAGGTCCCTGGGGGCTAACTTCTACAAATCTTAAATATGGAGGATGTCTAGTGCTTAGAAAAGGTACTATTACTACAATTTGTATCTTGCCTTCCTGCAAGACACAAACATGCTTTCCCCATTATTATCCTCCTAGATCTGAGCGGTGGCTTAGCTAAAAGTAAGGTCTCACTTGTCCACAACAGCTGTCTAAATGTTCCAATACTACAGAAAATAAGACAACCATGGGTTCTCCCACCTGCTCCCATCTTGGTTTTTATGACACTTTCAACACTCAGCTATTGACTCTCTCTCTCTCTCTCTGGCAGGCTGTCTGGTGCAGACTGTCTGCATGTGGATTTCTCCCAGGGATCATGACCTAATGCAGTGATGGCCAACCTTGGCACTCCAGATGTTCTTGAACTTCAATTCCCAGAAGCCCTGATCAGCAGAAGTGCTGACATGGGCTTCTGGGAATTGAAGTCTAAGAACACCTGGGGTGCCAAGGTTCACCATCACTGACCTAATGCTATACTACAAGGAATACATTGCCTACTTTCTTATACAAATGGATTTAGGCTATATCTAGTTAAAGTTACTTTGAGGAGGAATCTCTTCAACATAACAGCTGGAGTCTTGCTGGTTCAGACTGAGTAAATCCAGTGTCCGACCTGGCCCAATGCAATAAGAACCAAAAAGACACAGATCTCTATTTTGAGTCCTGTTGAACACGACACCGTGTTCTACGGCTATTCTTGACTCCTTTGGCATACAGGGTACATTTTGCGATAAGTGATGCTCTTCCTAATAACAGATATCTATCAATGTCACCTGAGAATAATCATGGCTTCAAAAAGGAATGACAAGGGTTGCTTCTTTCAGTCTATGTGGCTCTTAAGAGATATGCCTGCAGGGTAGGCCGTACAGGTCCAAACCTCCTGCATTGAGTAGGGGTTAAGGGGGTTGGATTCGATGGCCTAAAAAGGCCCCTTTCAACCCAGTGTTCTATGATTCTAAATAAATAAATAAATCTAGTGTGGCATTTTGAACGTGCCACCTGTCTCTGTGGTTTCTTCCCCCGTGCCAACAGATGGGGCAAACATGTCGTACAAAACAATTGCTATAAATAGCTACCATTTTGTTTCTTGACCAGCTTCTTTCCACCCAAAGCCAGGCTTTCCAAAGTTGTTCCTATCCTGCTGGAAAGTGGACCATGTTGTAGTGGTTCCAGCTTCAGGGGAAGGGTGCTACATCATGTAGTTATGTTGCACTCAAAACCAGCCTCTAATGTTTTGCACCCAATAAATTATTTAACCTAGGCAGCATAGTAAAAAGTAGAGGCATCACCCTGCCAACAAAAGCCTGCATAGTCAAATCAATGGTCTTCCCAGTAGTCGTGTATGGCTGTCAGAGCCGGACCCTAAGGAAGGCTGAGTGCAGAAGAAGAGGCGCCTTTGAACTATGGTGCTGGAGAGGAGTCTCTTGAGAGTCCCCTGGACTGCAAGGAGATCAAATCAATCAATCCTGAAGGAAATCAACCCTGACTGCTCCTTGGAAGGACAAATACTGAAGCTGAAGCTCAAGTACTTTGGCCGCCAAATGAGAAGAGAGGACTCACTTCAGAAGGCCTTGATGCTGGGAAAGATCGAAAGCAAAAGGAGAAGTGGACGGCAGAGGATGAGATGTCTAGATGGCAATGGGTGTAGATCTGGGCAGACTGCAGAGAATGATAGAGGACAGAGGAGCCTGGCATCCTGTGGTCCATGGGGTCACAAAGGGTCAGACTCAACTGTGTGACTGAACGACAAACTATTCTTCTTGCTTGTACTTTTCCTTGCATTCCTAACAAACTCCAAGCCACAGGTGGATTGAGATGGCTTTGCAAAGAACAAACCCAATTGGTAATATCTTATTACAAAGGAATCTCTTTTCCTGACTAGTACCTGTACTGCCAATAGCAATTAGCAACAGCAATTAGACTTATATTCTGCCCCGTGGCGCTTAGTGCACTCTCTAACACGCTGGGTTATTCATACAGCCTATCCTACAGGTATGTCTCTTAAGAGCCATGTAGACTGAAAGTAGTTAAGTGGAAACAAATCCACATTAGGTAGTTGGAGGGCAAAAAAATCGGGACAAAAAGGGAGGGTTGTGGAGTTTTTTAAGGGCCCCCAGGCCATGTTACCAAAGAAGTGATACTTATGCACAACTTAGGGGCCAAAACACAAGAACTGGGCAGCTTCACAAGTAGGGGAATTAGGTAAAGGTCACCCTTGCTCGAAAGCCAGTTGTATCATTTCCATGGACATGTGGCAGGCATGACTAGATACTGGAGTGCACGGAACGCTGTTTACCTTCCCACTGAAGTGGTGCCTATGTATCTACTTGCAATTTCTTGCTTTTGGACTGCGAGGTTGGTAGGGGCTGGGACAGAGACGGGGGCTCACTCTGTCGTGCAGCACTCGGGTTTCGAACTGCTGACCTGCCGACCTTCCAGTCGATTAACGGGTAATAAAATGCTATCTTCCCACAAACACACTCTCCAAAGCCAACCTGCTTGCACCTGTTGTTTCCCCACTAAGTAAGACAAGCGAACTTGCAACTCAGACATCACGAAGGTAAACTCACAGCCTTTCCTGCCTAGCTGAGCTCTGGTTCCCATTGCAAAGCTGCCTATCTTTTGAGTTCAGGCCCAAGGGCAGGAGCAGATGGGATTGACAGACTAGGTTCAAAGCCAATATAACTCCTCGCTGCATTGGTCCCCTGACGAGTCACATGAGTGATAATACCACAGATGGAAAGACAGTAAGCCTAGGTCTTCAAGCATATTCAGGTTTGGTGCTTTCTTGGAGCTGAACAAATGAATCATGACAGTGTTGTGCTCTGTTTTAAGTCTAAAACTGCTTGGTCAATGTGGCTCATGATTCTTCAGGAGGTCCGAAGACGGCAGCGCATATGGACTCCTGCAAAGCTGCCTTCACCCAACCCGGTTGGCCTCAGGATGTCTTGGGCTACAACTCTGATCATCCTCAGTGGCTAAGGATGATTGGAGCTACAATGTAAGACGGGGGTGCCCAAACTATGACCTGTGGGCCAGATCCAGCCTCTGACACCAATTCATTCAGCCCACGCCACCCTCGTTGCTCCCGGAAGCAGAAGTAAAACGCACTCATACGGGTGCATTTTACTTCTGCTTCTGGGAGCATCAAGGGTGGTGCGGGCTGAATGAATTGGCATTGGGGGCCGGATCCAGTCCATGGACCATAGTTTGGGCACCCCTGGTTTAAGCAGAGAAAATGGCTGCCTAAAAATCTATTTCATCTTGTTGCAAAACATATCTGTTGCAAAACAGATTGCAAGGTGCGTTTTACTTCTGCTTCCAGTGGGAGGAACCATGTGACCGGCCCGCTGAACCATGTGACCGGCCCATGGCCCAAAAAGTTTGGGCACCCCTGGTATAAGACATGCCAAAAGATATCTGGCCAGAGGGGACTGCTTACGTGGCAGACTAGCAAGGGGAAAGGCTGGAAACGCCAGCTCTAGAAAAAGGCAAAGCCTTTGAAGAAACGCAGGTTGATCAACCATTATTGCATAAATTTCACAATAAAATAAAACTCTTCTTCATTGAATGTCCAATTGCCAAAGTCTCAAGTGTTTTCTTCCAGAATGTGGTGATTTAATAACCTTACCACAGAACCCCATTCAGAAGACATAAATACTGGAAGCTGCTAAAAGCCGTCTTAGGACTTTTTCTTCTGCTTCAAACACAGTCACATGGATTAGACACCAAGACACACAATTCCAGTTAAATCGTCCCCCTTTTTTCTTATGTGACGAAAGAGTCGTCAAACTTTCCCTGATCCAATCTCAACAGCAACCACAGGCATCCGTGTGGACTCGAAGTATCCCTCTGCTGTGCATGTGGAGAAAGTTGAAGATTTCTGAAGGCATGGCATGGAATCCTGGCCGTGGTTTGACATTGTCGTAGTAGTGGTGAGTAATGAAAATCCCTGAGGGGTTCATGGGGAAAGCCCAGAATCCAAACAGGTGCACTTCCTCGCAGAGTTCCAAGGCCGCCGTCACCAGGATCAGCCCCGTGCTGATGCGCTTGGCCCGGACGCCCTGGTTTAACCAGTAGCGCGAGACGTTGATGAGATACTGGGGGTGGAAGAAATAGACGGCTTGTTGTGATGCAAAGTCATCTAAGACGTACCGGACGCGTATGGAGACATCCGTATTGCGGGTGTTGTAGAAAGCAGGGAGGAGCACCGAGGCGTTTTCGTAAATTTGCAAGACGTCGAAAAAAGGCTTCCTCCATTTCTCCAGCCTGTGAAATCTGATAACCGGGAGAAACACATAATATTGGAATAATGATGGGGTAGATCGGAGAATCAATGCAAGTTTAATCTATATCGCAAATTGTTTTAATCAGCAGCTGTTTGAATGCGGTAAGCCATTTAAGTGGGTTTTAGCATTGTAACTATGAGCAAAATCCAGTTTGTCCCTACTACTCACACAAAGAAACACCTCAAAAAAAGCATACTCATTCTCATCTTGTGTTACTAGTACCAAACATAGATGCTTACAACAAAACATAAACAAAAGTTGGTCACCATGGAAATGAGATGTCTGAAGAAAGCTGCTGGAATGACTGGAAGGGATAAAATCAGGACTGAGATTAGAAGGGAAAGAACTGGAAAACAACCAATTTTAAACTTCAGACAGAGATAACAAATAAAGTGATTTGCTCATTTGGAAACAATGTGTTGGGATTCCATACCATACAAGGCATATGTGGAAAGCAGAGAAGGAGAAAGACCACGAGGCAGACCCAGAGGAAGGTGGAAAGAGAACATCAGAGAAATATTACAACACTAGATAATGCTGGTGGTGGCCACTAGAAGAACCCTTTATCTCTCTTGATACCCAAAGGCAGGAGTTCCCAAACTTTTTGCGCTGCGGGCCAGCCCACGCCCCCCCGGACTTTTACAACAGCCATAGGGTTCATTTATGGCAGTGTTTACGGCAGCTGCATTTACGCATGCGTGTTTTATAGCTCTCGTAAACGCACCTGCTTCTACTTCCGGTAGCAGCAAGCCACATGTAATGGAGTCACAGGCTGGGTCCGGCCCATGGGCCGTAGGTTGGCTACCCCTGCCAAAGGGGTAAAAAAGGAAATAAAGAAGATTCACATAACAGCTGGACAGTTTCTGGGCTCACACAAGAAAAGATGACGGGGGACCACTTTGCACCAGCTTGGAAACTGTCTAACTCAGGAGTGCCCAAACCTTTCAGGCCGTGGGCCAGTCACATGGTTCAGGTGGCTGGCCATTACAGCCTGTGGGCTGAATCCGGGCCCCGATGCCATTCATCCAGCCCGCAAAGCCCTCGTCGCTCCCAGAAGCGGAAGTAAAACGCACCCGGATGGGTGTGTTTTACTTCGACTTCCGGGAGTGACGAGGGCTTTGTGGGCCAGATGAACTAGAATTGGGGGCTAGATCCGGCCCACAGGCTGTAGTTTGAGCACCCCGGTCTAACTGCTCACATAGGACCACTGTATGAACAGAAGGAACGCATTTTTAGCATACTGCATTTTTAGCTTCAGGTGTTTCTAACTATTTTGCAACTAGTAACTATTTTATTTGTTACTGTTTTGCACACCAAAAACAACAATGCATTGGAATCCACTACATAGGAAAATATGCATGCTAATACTATACAAAAACAATTTTGAAAGTCATCTTGGGTTCCTATATGGGGAGAAAACCTGGATATTAAATATGTATTTCAGATTTTCGTGATACCAGTCTCAAACAAGAGACCCACAATTGATGCGTTGCAGGTCGCACGTATATCTGCTGGACATGATAAACCAAATTATTCTGACTTCTGGTTACTCTGGAATTAAGAAGTTGAGAGCAAAAGCCACCGATTCTAATAATGATGCACAACCTCTCAGTCTTTTCAGAGGTCTCTCAGTTTCACAAGAGACACAGGAGGAAAGTAGGGGCAGGATTAGTGAACAGGAATATGGCTGACCTTTCAGTAATGATGCTAGGGTTAACTGTCACCATGTCAGTCTTTACACCAACGTCTACAACGTATTTCTCAGAAATGGGAGGCAAATTGCACCTAAAGGGAAAGAACAGAACAATAAAGAAGTTACTCATATTTCCATCATCTCACACTACTTCCTCCAAGTAGTTTGGTAATACTGTATATAATGGTTATCCCAGTTTACAAAACAACAACAACCACCTTTTAAGGCTTAAAAGGCTGAGAGAAGATAATTTTGTTTCATGCAAGTAAAGATAAAGGTCACCTTTGCTCAAAAGCCAGCCGCATTTGAGTCTAGGGTTCAGTACTCATTTCTGTTTATAGCCAAGGAGCCAGCACTATCTGTGTTTGCAGACGTTTCCGTGGACATGTGGCAGGCAAGCCTAGACACAGAACGCTCTTTACCTTCCCACCAAAGTGGTCCCTATATATCTACTTGCAATTTCTTGCTTACAAACTGGTAGGTTGGCAGGAGCTAGGACAAAGACGGAAGCTCACTCCATCTCCAAACTGCTAACCTGCCACCCTTCCAGTCGTCAAGTTCTGTTGGAAAATAACCTTATATTAGTTTAATGGTAACTGCTTTAAGTTTTCTATACCCTTCTGAAAGGGAACGTCTGGACTAACATGGTCCAGTATAACATTAAGAGTTTTTTTCTTAATAGCTGCCTGGTGGAAGATGGTACAAGCAGTCCTTTGTCTCTTTGAAGCTCTCTAATCACCTGGCCTTCTGAAAGTACATGTTTGTGTGGGCCAAATGCTACTGGGTGACATGTTCTATGTGAAAGGTTAGGTCAAGCCAGCCTCAGCCACTCTGGTACCAGATAAAAAAGTGTATGCCTTCTTATGCCTTTACCTTTACCCCAGAAAGATTGCTTGTTATGTCTTTTGCTATAGCATGCTCTTTAGTTTTGTGCAAACCACGTGATTGCCTTATGCACATGAGGGTTTAGGATTTTAGGAATACATATGAGCAGAGGATCCTTTGTTGGATCGTTCTGCCTCTTGCACCCAAATCCTGGCGTTTGTGTGTATCCATCACTACAAAGTTCAACATCTTAACTACTTGAGCTGGCGCAGTCTATGCAAGCAGTGAGCTAAACACCCAACTGTCTCTGGTTTGAGTCTAACACCCTTAAATGCTTTAGTTCCTATTACTAAAAAAGACAACATTTTGATAAATAACCTAACCTACAAAGACCTGCCCAAATGTTAAAGGGTCATAGCATAGGGCAGAACACTTACTTTCCATACAAAAGTTGGCCCAATCCTTAGCATCTCCGTATCAGGGCTTCAAAGAATTAATTTTGGGGACTACAAGTTCTCTGCCAGATAAAGATCCTTGTCTGAAACTTTATTGAGCTGCTGCTTGTATAAACCAAACGTCTCCTGCCTAGGTTCCTTTATACTACTATATGTCTTCGTCTAGGACTCTCATCACTACAGACCATTACTCGTGATAGTTGAGGCTGCTAAGATTTAGTGCCTGAAACATCTAGGTTTGTAAATCTGGCTTAACTAGTCCTTCGCTAGAGAATCCAATGGTCTGACTTGGCAATGAGGCAGTTTTCTAAGTGGCCATAAGTGTAGCCATTATGGGAAAGGTGTTGGTAAATGTAATCCCTTGGCAAATGTAACATGACCACCAACTCTACAAATAGGTGGGTAAGATAGGTGGGTTAGCTCTATTCTCCTTACATCTCACCCCAGCTGGGGGTGAGGAAGGAGGAGGAGAGCCGGGCGAGCGGCTAAGGGGCCTGCCGCCGCCGCCGCCGGACAGCCACCCCAGCCGGGGGTGAGGAAGGAGGAGGAGAGCCGGCCGAGTGGCTAAGGGGCCTGCCGCCGCCGCCGCCGGACAGCCACCCCAGCCGGGGGTGAGGAAAGAGGAGGAGAGCCGGGCGAGCGGCTAAGGGGCCTGCCGCCGCCGCCGTCGGACAACCACCCCAGCCGGGGGTGAGGAAGGAGGAGGAGAGCCGGGCGAGCGGCTAAGGGGCCTGCCGCCACCGCCGCCGGACAGCCACCCCAGCCGGGGGTGAGGAAAGAGGAGGAGAGCCGGGCGAGCGGCTAAGGGGCCTGCCGCCGCCGCCGCCGGACAACCACCCCAGCCGGGGGTGAGGAAGGAGGAGGAGAGCCGGGCGAGCGGCTAAGGGGCCTGCCGCCGCCGCCGCCGGACAGCCACCCCAGCCGGGGGTGAGGAAGGAGGAGGAGAGCCGGCCGAGTGGCTAAGGGGCCTGCCGCCGCCGCCGGCGGACAACCACCCCAGCCGGGGGTGAGGAAGGAGGAGGAGAGCCGGGCGAGCGGCTAAGGGGCCTGCCGCCGCCGCCGCCGGACAGCCACCCCAGCCGGGGGTGAGGAAGGAGGAGGAGAGCCGGGCGAGCGGCTAAGGGGCCTGCCGCCGCCGCCGCCGGACAGCCACCCCAGCCGGGGGTGAGGAAGGAGGAGGAGAGCCGGGCGAGCGGCTAAGGGGCCTGCCGCCGCCGCCGCCGGACAGCCACCCCAGCCGGGGGTGAGGAAGGAGGAGGAGAGCCGGGCGAGCGGCTAAGGGGCCTGCCGCCGCCGCCGCCGGACAGCCACCCCCAGCCGGGGGGTGAGGAGGAGGAGGAGAGCAGGGCGAGCGGCAAAAGGGCCTGCCGCCGTCGCCGCCGGGCAGCCACCCCCAGGGGGGGTGGGGGGGTGAGGAGGAGGAGGAGAGCCAGAGTGCCAGGCAAAGGATAAGTAACAGATATGCAAATGTAGAAGAACTAATATAGCAACTGACATAGAGACTTTATACTGACTAAACATAGAAACTGACATAGAGACTGTATTTTAAAGTGTGATAATATGCATGATAATATGTTGTCTTAAATGTGTTAAAATTTTTAAAAACTGTGATAAAATGTATGAGGAGAGAAAAATGGCGCAGACACCGGCAACCACGCCAAAAATCTTGCCAAGAGAACCCTATTGACCAAAACAAAAGGCAAAACAAAAGGGCAGGCTAGGTGATACAGGATGCTTAACACCTCAGAGGGGAGAAAGGGGATGGACAGGAAGGGGGGGAGGGGAAATGCAATGTTGTAAGGAGCAATACTGCATAGGGACATGGAATGTGAGATCAATGAACCAAGGAAAACTGGAAGTGGTAAAAAGTGAGATGGAAAGAATAAGCATTGACATCTTGGGCATCAGTGAGCTAAAATGGACAGGGATGGGTGAATTCAGCTCTGGAAACCATCATATCTACTACTGTGGGCAAGAAAACCTTAGAAGAAATGGAGTAGCCATAATTGTCAATAAAAGAGTGAGAAAAGCAGTAATGGGATACAATCTCAAAAATGACAGAATGATGTCAGTCAGATTTCAAGGCAAACCTTTCAATGTCACTGTGATCCAAATATACGCACCAACCACTGGTGCAGATGAAGCCACAATGGACCAGTTCTATGAGGACTTACAACACCTCATAGAACAGACACCAAGAAATGATGTCCAAATTATATTAGGAGACTGGAATGCCAAAGTAGGAAATCAAAAAGTGGAGGGAATAACAGGCAAATTTGGTCTTGGAGTACAGAATGAAGCAGGGCAAAGATTGATAGAGTTCTGCCAAGAGAACGCACTGGTCATAGCAAACACTCTCTTCCAGCAACACAAGAGGCGACTTTACACATGGACATCACCAGATGGCCAACACCGAAACCAGATTGACTACATACTCTGCAGCCAAAGATGGAGAACCTCCATACAGTCAGCAAAAACAAGACCTGGAGCAGACTGTGGCTCAGATCACAACCTATTGATCGCAAAATTCAGGCTTAGACTAAAGAAAATAAGGAAAACACGGAGACCAGAAAGATATCACCTAGACAGCATCCCTAAAGAATACACGGTGGAGGTGATGAACAGATTTAATGGCTTAGACTCAATAGATAGAGTGCCAGAAGAATTATGGACAGAGATGAGGGACATCATGCAGGAAGCAGCAAAGAAAACCATACCAAAAGAAAAGAAGAGTAAGAAAGCAAAGTGGTTGTCTGATGAGGCTCTTAAAATAGCAGAGGAAAGAAGGAACGCAAAAGTCAAAGGAGAAAGGAAAAACTACAATCATTTGAACACAGAATTTCAAAGAAAAGCAAGGAGAGATAAGGAAAACTACCTAAAAGAACAGTGCAGAGAAATGGAGGAAAACAACAAAAGAGGCAGAACCAGAGATCTTTTCAAAAAAATCGGGGAAATTAAGGGAACATTTAAAGCAAAAATGACCATGATAAGGGACAAAGAAGGAAAGGAGCTAGCAGATGCAGAAGAGATTAAGAAAAGATGGAAAGAGTACACAGAGGAACTCTACAAAAAGGACCTCAACACTCCTGACAATCACAATGATGAAGAAGTAGAACCTGAGCCAGACATCCTGGAGAGCGAAGTCATAAAGGCCCTAAAGAGCACTGCAAACAACAAAGCTAGTGGAGGTGATGGTATCCCAGTTGAATTTTTCAAAGCGCTAAAAGATGACGGCGTCAAATTACTGCATTCAATATGCCAACAGATTTGGAAAACAAAACAATGGCCACAGGATTGGAAAAGATCAGTGTACGTCCCAATCCCAAAAAAGGGCAATGCCAAAGAATGTTCAAATTATCGAACAATCGCGCTCATCCCACACGCCAGTAAGGTGATGCTCAAGATAATACAGGATAGACTTCAGCAGCATGTGGAAAGAGAATTACCAGAGGTGCAGGCAGGTTTCAGAAGAGGCAGGGGGACTAGAGACCACATCGCCAACATACGCTGGATCATGGAGAAAACAAAGGAATACCAGAAACAAGTTTATTTCTGTTTTATTGACTACACTAAGGCATTTGACTGTGTGGACCACAACAAGATGTGGCAAGTAATTAAAGAGATGGGAATACCAGAGCACCTCATATGCCTCCTGAGAAATCTGTACATGAACCAAGAAGCAACAGTTAGGGCAGAACATGGAATGACAGAATGGTTTGGAATAGGAAAAGGAGTAAGACAAGGCTGCATTTTGTCACCATGCCTATTCAACCTATACACAGAGCACATAATGCGCAGTGCAGGGATGGAGGAATCACAATATGGGATTAAAATCGCTGGGAGAAACATCAATAATTTGAGATATGCAGACGATACCACCCTAATGGCAGAAAGTGAGGAAGACCTAAAGAATCTCCTGATTGGGCTGAAGGAGGAGAGTGCAAAAGCTGGCTTGAGACTAAATATCAAGAAAACCAAGATAATGGCAACAGGCCCCATCAGTTCCTGGAAGATAGATGGGGAAGAAGTAGAAGCAGTGACAGATTTTACTTTTTTGGGATCAAAGATCACTGCAGATGGGGATTGTAGCCATGAAATAAAAAGGCGACTGATTCTTGGGAGACAAGCAATGAGAAACCTGGGCAACATAGTGAAAAGCAGAGACATCACACTGAAAACAAAAATTAGAATAGTCAAAGCAATGGTCTTCCCAGTAGTAATGTACGGATGTGAGAGCTGGACAATTAGGAAGGCTGAACGCAGAAGAATAGATGCCTTTGAAATGTGGTGTTGGAGGAGGGTTTTGAGAGTCCCTTGGACAGCGAGGAGAACAAATAGGTCAATCTTAGAAGAAATTAACCCTGAATGCTCACTGGAAGGTCAAATAGTAAAGATGAAGCTGAAATACTTTGGACATCAAATGAGAAGGGAGGACTCACTTGAGAAGGCATTGATGTTGGGAAAGGTGGAGGGCAAAAGAAGAAGGGGGAGGCCAAGGATGAGATGGCTAGATGGCATTGTAGACACAATGGGCACAGAGCTGGGAGGGCTGAGGGGGATGGTGGAGGACAGAGGCGCCTGGAGAGTAATGGTCCATAGGGTCGCAAAGGGTCGGAACCGACTGTGCGACTGAACAACAACAAGATACATGCATTCTTATGAGATGGGGAAATGCAGTATATATGTAGTTTCTACTAAATCTCTTTCCATCCAAAGTTTCTACTGTTCTTCTTTCTTCTACATCAGGGGTAGCAAACCTTTTTTCACCACGGGCCTGACCATGCCCCTGGACAGCTGAGCAGGCTGGACCACACACCCGAAAGCGGGCACAATTACAGTTGACGTCAATGCGCCTACTTCCGCATTTACAACAGTTGCGGGCGTGTTTGCGCATGTGCGGGTGTATTTTACAGATGACGTAAATGCACTTGCTTCCACTTCGGGTGCAACGGGGATAGTGACAGGCCACATGAGATGGAATCGGGGACCTAGTCTGGCCCACGGGCTGTAGGTTGGGAACATCTGTTCTACATTGTTTAGCCCTGAACATTTTCTTTATGATTGTTACTCATTACAGTCTGGAAAAGCCAACAATGGAAGTAAAAGTGGTTCGCAGTTCCTTTTAATATATTTCCTTTGTTTTACTGTAATTATAGAACTGGCTTCAAGAATGGAATATGCTGTCTGTAACAGAGCTAATGGCTCATCCTGACAAGTCAGAAAGGTGATCTGCATAGTTGACACCAGAACTCTAGGTGGAGCCAAACAGCAGATAAACTATGGCTTCCAAACTTTCCTATAGTCAGAGAATTCGTGAATCCCAAGCAACTATATTCAGGACTTCACTGTAACCATCCATGAATTCTTGTAGGAACAACTCAAGCCAGTCATGGTAAACCTTTTATTGACTAAGTGTCCAAACAGAGGGGCATTGTGAACTCTGTGCTGGGGGGAGGAGGAAGCACTTCCATTGGACTGCTGGGCAGAGGGGCAGGGCAAACTCTGTGCTGGGGGACCGGAATACGTATCCACAGAGAAGGCTCTGAGTGCTCCCTCTGTCACACATGCTCCTGGATCTCTTGCCTTATTCCTGGTTTTTTTCTGTTGGCTGCTTGTGGACTTCTTTGGACTGTTGTTGTGCCTTGACTGGATCCTTCCTCCTGTAATTCCATCTTTACCTTGATCCAGCCTCTGAAGATACTTTGCCTTGTCTGTTCTCTCGGTTACCTGATTTCTGGCTTGTTTTGGACTATGTTTTCACTGTCTGGACTAATCCTGCATCTCTGGCTTCACTTGGACTTGAACTCTGGACTGAGAAAAGGTTACTGTTTGGCCCGTTGCCTGGTTGTCCTGGTATTTGTGTTGCTGACCAGTTGCCCACACCCCAGACTACTTTAGGTTTGATTTTAGACTTGGACTCTGGACTGTGCTACGGTTACTGTTTGGCTTGTTACCTGGTTGCCCTGGGTCCTGATACTTGTACTACCAGCTAGCCATGCCTCAGACTCTGACAATGGGATTCATGTACATCTCTCTTAGCATGTTTACTTAGCCCTGAAGTAAATGCCTTTCCTGACATCAACACCCCATTCCCAACTAAATGTGATTGTGGATCAGTGAGTGGTGTGCAACACATACACCCCAAACCTGAGACACTGACCATACACTAACAATGGAATATTCATCAGTAACACTCCACAATTATTTCAACATACAGAAAGGAATCAAGCTGAGACAGTTACCGGAACACAAAATCTGCACTGTCAATCTCTCGTCCACATCTGCTGTTCTTCAGAATCCCTCCATTTCCAACCACAGCACATTTCTTAAACTGGGAACGATAATATGGCATCTCCTGGAGCAAAAAGGGACACACTGAGATACTTCATTAGTAACCTTTCTAGTAACTGCCAGCAATTCGCTAAGCTCCTTTTGTGGACTACAACTCCCAGAACCCCACACCCAGTTAGCCGAATACCCATCTTGGCTGAAAGGGTCTGAGAACTTTAGTACAAAAGAAAAGGAACGTGGTCAAGCTCTGGCAGCCATCCTAGATTGAATGATGACAGTTGTTTCAGCATGAAGCTTTGTCGTACAGGTCACAAATCCAACAGCATACCTTCAGATTCTCTGTTAAAAATAGTGATAATGATAACAGCAACAATATTGGGATTTCTAGCCAAAATACATGCAGTTGGGGGGAAATGTGCAGCAAGAATACTAATGCATGTGCAGATGGAAAAAGAGAGAAATTAGGTTATACACTGACATGCTGGGCAGTCTCATGTAATATAATTTATGTAAGGGTTAGGAAATGCTTGGTTTCTATTAGTAGAACAATCTAGCCAAACCATATCAAGGCAACTTCTTCTTCTTCTTCTTCTTGGCCAGAACCTCCTCATTCCTCTGTACGAAGAGCCTGCAGGCCCTGCTAACTGCATTACAGCAGATACTAAGTTAACTATTCAGCCTGAATATTTGTGGTTCATTTTTGGATGAGGTGGGCATAGCAGGGCACTAGTATAGTTGGAAACTCTGCAATAGATATTATGTCTTCCTCCTCTATGAATGCTTACTGTCATAATACCATAATAAAGTAGAGAACAGCATAATATAGTCAACTTCACTTCAGTTCTCAATACAGCAATTACACATTTCTGTCTACTAGGTACTGTCATACTCTTGTTTCAGTTAGTTGGTTTGTTTATTTATTTACAATATTTGTATACCGCCTTCCTCATCCTAGGGTGACCCAAAGCAGTTAATCAGGTATATCAGTGGTTGCTGGGGTACACAGAAAGAGCAGAAAGGTGTTTTTGAACCACAATTGGGTGTATCCTGGTAACAGCAACCTTGTACAGTGGAACTTGTATAACGAATGCATCATACAATGAAAAAATCGTACAACGAAGATAATTTTGGAACAAATGAGTGCATCATACAACGAAACTCTCTATGGGAAAAATCATACAACAAAAAATTTCTTTGTATGATTTTTCCCATAGAGAATTTGTTGTACGATTTTTCCCACAGGGATTTTTGTTGTACGATTTTCCCCATAGAGATGTTCGTTGTACGATGCATGCATCGTACAACGAAAAATATCGTATAACGAAGTGCCTTGTGGAACCAATTATTTTCATTATACGAGGTTCTACTTGTATTGCTAGCAAAACTTTCTCACACTAGGTCAGGCAAAAGGAGCTGCAGAATGAACTCACCAAAAGGTGGCTTCATTTTGGCAGTTTCACGCCTGGCCTAGACATGGAGAAGAAAAAGAATCAGTGGTTGCCAATGAAATACCAGAAGAGGTTCAGAATACTACCTTTGGACTCACAAGGCTCCATATAGGTCAAGATCATTGCTATAGGCTTTGCTTTCTGTCGGGGACAAAGGAAAAATCTGCTTACTGTATTAAGGACTCGTGAAGCTTATTTCATTGAGGTTTAAAAGGGACATTATTATAGTGATCACTGGCCAAAATCCTGTTACTCAGCATAGTAAACTGCACTATAAGATGCCCACTGAATCGATGGAGATTAAATGAGTCTTCCTCTTTAAGTTCCATTGACTGAAATGGGCTTTCTTTAACTAAGGAGTTCCCAACCTAAGGCCTGCAGGCTGGATCTGACTCACAGTACCATTTCATGTGGTCCCCCACCCCTCCAAGGGCATTCAAGAAACAAAATGGCCACCCCTTTTAAGCTGTTGGGGCAAAACGGCTGCCCCATCATGCAGGCAGTGCAAAATGGCCATCCGGCCTTCAAAGCTGACTAAGAGAGCGTGACCCAGCCCCCAGCTTGAAAAGGTTGGGAACCCCTGCTTTAACCTCTACTTACTGTCACAGTTAATGTGGGCTTATTTGAACCAATGGAGCTTATGGAGGAATCAGCTAATCAAACCCCCATTGATTCAGTCTGCCTATTTGAATGTGATTTAAGATCTTAAGGAACAGAATTTTGGCTACTGGCTCCCTGGCCAGATGAGTTGGGCCCCCAATTGGGTCCAGTCTGTACCTTCAACTAGACCAGGAGTTCTCAACCTTTTTAAGCTGGGGGCCAGGTCATGCTCCCTCTGACAGCTTTGGGGCCGGATGGCCATTTTGCCCTTCCTCCACACGGCACGTCCTGGTGTGGTAAAGGCGGTGGGGAGCCACATGAAATGGCACCATGGGCCACATCCGGCCCACAGGCCACAGATTGAGGATCCCTGAACTAGACCTATCTTGATCTTTCTGAACATGTTCCTAATTGTTATCCTTGATGTTTTAATGGCTGAAATCCTTTGCTTAGTGCAATAAGGTACAGTACATTAGAGTAGGACTACTGAATCAGCAGAAATTTGTTGAGTCAACTCCTTTACAAATTCCATTGATTCCAGTGGGCCTACTCTAGCCACAACTTCCTTTAGCATTGCAAGTCACAATAGAAGGGTTTGTCTGTAAACCGCTTTGGGTCACCAATAGGTGAGGAAAGTGGTATAAAATATACTAAATAAATAAACAATAGAAGGGCCGATATGAATCTATGCAACTTATAAAGGAATTGACTAACAAATCTCTATTAATTCCCTGGAGTATTCCTGCATTGAGCAGGGGATTGGACTTGATCAGCTTCTTCAAACTCAATTATTCTATGATTAAAGTGTGATTTACTACACTAAGCAACAGGATTTTGGCCACTGTTTCAATGGTTAAAGAAACTGTGGTTGTAGTACTGAAAGAAGTATTTTACAAATGGAAATGTCTAGGCCCATGGTGGCGAACCTTGGCACTCCAGCTGCTTCTGGATTTCAGTTCCCAGAAGCCCAAGTCTGTGAATTCACACGAGTCGGTTTACTATGCTTAACCTGGTTGCCCCGGGAAATCTGGGAATTGAAGTCCAGGAACAGCTGGAGTGCCAAGGTTTGCCATCACGGGCCTAGGACCTTACCATATTGTTCATTCTATACTACCGGCAACCTCTGTCTTGCATTGTCTTGTCCTACACTAGCTCATTTCCTCCTTTCTCTCTACCTGCTGGCTCTCCAGAAGAGACTTTTAAGCCCCTCACCAAACCATGAATCCCGGGATTACATAATACAAGACCATGACAGTTAAGGTGCTATGTAACCTTATTCAATGTAGAGTGAGTACAATGTACAGTGGAACCCCGTATAACGAACGCTTCGTATAATGAAAAATTCGTACAACAAAGTGTTTTTTCGCTATTGCCGATACCCCGTATAACAAACTTTCCCCCCCATTATGCGGGGTACTCGCTTAACGAAACCCCATATAACGAGCATTTTTTTCATTATGCGGGGTATTGCCAATAGCGCTTCATATAATGAAAAACACCGTATAGCGAAGACCCTAGTGGAATTGAGTTTTTTTTTATTATACTGGGTTCTACTGTATATTTGAAGGCATATAAGACACAATGACTATAAGAACATAAGAACAGCCTTGCTGGAAGAGGATTATAAGACGCACCACATTTTTAATACACATTTTTAAGGAAAAAATAATTTCCTCCCTGGGAGAAGCATCGCCCCCCACCCCACCCCGATGGCTCCCTTCACTCAATGCCACGCTCCAGGGGGAGGATGGCTTTAGAAAGACCATCCGGCAAGCCCCTGCTGATGCCAAATGAACCCGTTCTTGATAATCCATCCCGTTGAAGAACTCACCCAAATTGCTCCAGAACTTCTGCTTTGAGGCTACAAAGCCTCCTAATGGTACCCCCCAAACGGCCCTTTCCCCTCCCTTCCTCACGAGACCCCAGAACTACATAATAGTGTACTGTATTACCAAAATGGCCCACTAGAGGCCACTATATACAGTGAATACCATATTTGCCAGCACACAAGACACACTCAATTTTTCCAGTGTATTTTAAGGGGGGAAGTGTATCTTATACGCCGGCAAATATGGTACTTTGTGTGTCTGCTGTCCAACAACCACCCTCACTTATTATGGAGAAGCTCATAATCAAGAGGTTGACTGTCAAGTAACGATACATATTTGCAGAAATGATGAGCACATTCCTTGGTGTTGAACTCTTGAAATATGTAGTATGGGAGGGACTACTTTTTCTGGAGAGATCAAGGTCTTTAAGGTAGTAAAGGTAAAGGTTGCCCTTTTTTCAAAAGCCAGTCGTATCTGACTCTAGGGTTCAGCATTCATCTCTGTTTATCGCCAAAAAGCCAGCATTGTCTGCGTCTGTAGACGTTTCCGTGGACATGTGGCAGGTGTGGCTCAACACCGGAGTGCACGGAATGCTGTTTACCTCCCCACCGAAGTGGTCCCTATTTGTCTACTTGCAATTTCTTGCTTTCGAACTGCTAGGTTGGCAGGACCTGGGACAAAGTCGGGAGCTCACTCCGTCATGCAGTACTCGGAAATCAAACTCCAACCTTCCAGTTAGTGAGTTCAACGTCTTAACCACTTGAACCACCATAATCCCATTTTTAAGGTACACCCTTGGTTTTACATAGCATCCCATTTTTATTGCCTACCAAATTCATGCAAAACCGAACTCCTCTAATACTGCCACAATCAGTGTTACCAGGCCATCCACTGAAGCCCCTGTGAGGATTAATAAAGTTATATACACAACTGCCTTGAAAATTATGAATATATTCCTTTTCAAATTTATCAAAAATTGCCCTGAGATTTTAATAGTATTATCAGGCTTTGCCCTCATGCAACTTCTCTGGATGTCGTAGAGCTGGAAATGACCTCGAATGTTATGGAGTCTAACAAACACCCTTCCGCAGCAGGAAATGCATATTGTATTTCAATAAAACAGCTAAAAATAAGTTACAGTGGTGTCAGTTGCTATAGAGGAATGTGAATGCAAGCGGTCTAATCAGGACATTCTGGACCACAGTTGGAAAGAAAACACTGTTAGATCATGGAGCAATAGATCAGGAATTGATGCAAATCAATCGCAGATATTGTTACCTTTGGAAACATTTTGAACATTTCTTGGTTGATGTGGAATATCCCACTTGTGTCCACCTCATACTTCAATTTTGTGCCCAAAGGAGTGTTTTTCTGCGTGGTGAAGAGGAATGCTGGAGCGTTGCAACATCTGGACAAAGTAGACCTGGAGAGGGAGATGTTATGCCAATCAATTGCAGCACAGATCAAACACAAGCCTGCAGCCAGACATCCGGTGAGATTGAAAGTATGCAGTATTTTTAGCTTAGAGAAGAGATGACTAAGTGATAAGATAGCCAGATGGATAGACGAGAGAAAATTCACTCCCCGTTGCTCTGGAAGACAAAGCCTGGACTTCAAAGTCTCAAAAGACAGGGTGCGGTAGGGGAGAATGGGGCTTTGAATATAACAAAGCACTTCCTGACACAATGCGCTATGCAGTAGAAGAGAAAGCTGTTTCGGAAAGTGATAAACTTTCCTTCATTAGAAGGTTCGTAAGCGGAGCCCGGATGGTGTTCTCAGGTTGCTCGGCTAGTAGAGTTCCTGCATTCTCTGTGGGTAATTTAAGATTATCTTTAAGCTGCCTTCCAACCCTCTGATGTGATGACGGAACTCATGCAGCTTCCTCAAAGAAATAATGGTTTTGTGGACTGTAACTCCCAGAATAAGGGACTGCAGTTGCTTAGTGGTTAAGATGCTAAACCTAATCACTAGAAGGTTGGCAGGTCAGCAGTTTGAGACCCGTGCTATGCGACGGAGTGAGCTCCTGCCTCTGTCACAGCTCCTGCCAACCTAGCAGTTCGAAAGCAAGAAATTACGAGTAGATAAATAGGTACCGCTTTTGTGGGAAAGGTAACAGTGTGTGATCTGGTGTCTAATTATGCCTGTCACATGATCACAGAACTGTCTGCAGATGCAGACAGCGCTGGCTCTTTGGCTGTAAACAGAGATGAGCACTGACCCCTAGAGTCAGATACAGTCAGCTTTTGAGCAAGGGAGACCTTGCCCTTTACATTTACTCCTGGAATCATGCAGATAGTATAGGCCCGTGATGGTGAACCTTGGCACTCCAGATGTTCTTGGACTTCAATTCCCAGAAGAACAAGCACCCTGTGAATCTACACGAATGGGTTTACTGCGATTCATCCGGCCCACGCTGCCCTCGTCGCTCCCGGAAGCAGAAGTAAAACGCACCCATACAAAGGAAGGGTTAACCCAGAAGAGCCTTAACCATACGGGTGTGTTTTACTTCCGCTTCAGGGAGCGACGAGGGCAGCGTGGGCCGGATGAATCACAGTAAACCCATTCGTGTGGATTCACAGGGTGCTTGGGCTTCTGGGAATTGAAGTCCAAGAACATCTGGAGTGCCAAGGTATAGGCAGCATCCACGAGAAGTCTTTGCTATTGGCATCCTTAGTGGGCCAAATAACAAACCATTGTATTTCTTTAAAGACCATTCTAGAGAGGAAGCTATGGTCAGACTGGAGATCTTGAATGGGAGATTTGAAAGGCATTTAGAAGAAAAACATTTTTGGAAATGTGGCTTTAAAAAGTTCTGTCTGGATGCAAATCTCCCCAAGGCCTGATCTCACTCAAGAGGAACCAGGGGGGTTAATTGCAGCTTATTGTGGCTACAATTTTGCCCCAGAGTTCAAGAAAACTGCAAAGGGGACAGCCAGGTGTTATAAGAAAGCTGTAGAGATTGCGCAAGATAGTACGCACCCCGGAAATGATCTCTTTCAGCTTCTGCCTTCTAGAAGAAGGTATAGGGTCATAAAGACCAGGACCAGCCGCTTGAGAAATAGTTTCTACCCAAAAGCGGTTCTGGCTTTGAATGCAGTGCAATGCAGTCTATGAGGGAGCTTCTGTATAGAGTTTTGAGAGTTTTAGAGTTTTTCGAGTCTTAAGAGTTTTAGAGCTTTTTAGGGGTTAAATTGTGTATATGTGGGGTGGGAGTATTTTGATAATTTTGTATAGTTGTATTTTGTTTAGGTTTAGTTGGGTTAATAAGTGGTTTTTTCCCCCCAATCTCGTTGTTCTGTGCAGGACAATGACAATAAAGATTTATCTCTTATCTTAAGAGAGCCCATCCCCATGGTACTACTAGGAGCAATGAACCAGAAAAGGGGGGGGGGGAATCACCCCTTAAATTGGGGAGGGGGGAGTCCATTTTGGAATTATGAGTTATTTATTGCTATCAATGTAAGCAAACTGGCAGCCTTGCTCACATTTCAGCGACATAAAGAATTATCCCAGCTTGCAAATAAATCACCTCTCCAGGATGACAATTCTTGCAGCTGAAGTTCAAGACTGACTTTTTCCAAACTCTGACAATGACCCACCCAAGAACCGCTTGATCTAATCACAGATCTGATATGCCAAGATATACGTTTTAGTCTGCAGCAGATACTGCAGTCTTATTCTCCTCTGATCTGAATTTCATCTTACTTGAAGAAGTTGGCCTCTGTGATATTCATCTCCCATTTACACATCTGAAGATTCTTCCACCTCTCAAACAACTCTGTTTGTTTCACCCTAAAAACGGGATAGGAAGAGGATATTAGATTGGAGTTAACTTTCATGCTGGGGTCAAGAGGAAGCCCAGTTCATCTCCCAATGGACATAATTTACCACTCAGGCAAAAAAAAAAAATCTGCTGGGTCCCACTTACATTGACCTAAATCAGTGGTGGCAGACCTATGGCATGCGTGCCTGAGGAGGCACTCACAGCCCTCTCTGTGGGCACAAGTGCTGTCACCCCAGCACAGAGTTCACCCTGCCCTTCTGTCTAGCAGCCTAATGGGAGTTCACCCTCCCACCCCCAGCAGAGTTCACCCTGCCTCCTACCCAGCAGTCCAATGGGAATGCTTCCTTCCTCCCCCAGCACAGAGTTCACCCCACCTCTCTGCCCAGCAGCCCAATGGGAGCACTTCCTCCCTCCCCCACCACAGAGTTCGCCCCGCCCCTCTGCAGCATGGACAGCAGTCTGTTGAGTTTGGGCACTCAGTCTCTAAAAGGTTCACCATCACTGACCTAAAGGATTCAAATAGTTAACAAGCTGCGAACTATTCATAGTATAATTTCCGCTTTCTCTCTGCTGGTTCCTGTATAGTTGTATTGAATTAACCTGGGAAAACCTGATTTTTGGGGTGTACCTTCACAATAGACCTGCCTGCATTTTTCCTGCTGTGTGGTACCATCATGTATTTGGTGGTACTCACAGCACAAAATCAGTATAACCAGCTGTTTAGAGAAATATCACTGCAGGTTCATTTTGCACATTCCACACTCTTGATTCTCCCTCCTAATAAATACATATCTTTCTAGACCTATAAATGGATTTATCACAAGATGCTAGTAATGGTTGGAATCAAGAGGGTGTCCAAGGAAAAACGAAGAATGGAAATGAATAGAGCCCAAGAAATCATAAAATGCAGAAAGCTATAATACCTCGGTCCCTTATGAGAAACAAAAAGTAGGGATTGTTACAGCTGATCATTCAAGGCAAATTAAATAAGAGAAGAGGTGCAGGAAGAAAAATATTGTGGCTAAAGAACATTGGGAGGGTTGACTAATTTGTCAACCATCTGAGAGCCTGTCTTTTAATATGCAACAACTTCGAATCTTCAAAAGAAGAAGCCACAACCCCCATCTGTAGGTAAAACCTTTATTTCTAGGCTGTGAGAGACAAAAAAAACCCCTACTCTTTGCACATAACTATTCTCTAGCCCAGGGGTGCTCAAACATTTTGGCGCATGGGCCAATCACAGGGTTCCTCCCAATGGAAGCGGAAGTAAAACGTGCCTTGCAATCTGTTTTGCAACGGGATGAGATAGATTTTAAGCTGCCATTTTTTCTGCTTAAACCAGGGGTGCCCAAACTACAGCCTGTGGGCCGGATCTGACCCCCAATGCCAATTCATCTGGCCCATGCTGCCCTCGTCACTCCCTTAAGCAGAAGTAAAATGTGCCTGTACGGATGTGTTTTACTATGCTTCCAGGAGCAACGAGGTTGGCATGGGCCAGATGAATTGGTATCGGGGGCTGGATATGGCCCACAGGCCATAGTTTGGGCACCCCTGCTCTAGCCTCGTCTCAAACACAACAAGTTCCTTTTCTCCTTTGCTTCCTCTGCACAGAAGGGGTTTAATATTAATATTTAAACCCCTCCTGAGAGACACTCAATTTTTCCATAAGCCATTCTTAAGGAACTAGGTCATTTTGTACTTTAGACCAGTGGAGCATGAAAATTTGGAAATTTCCCCAAGGGAGGAAACAGCAGCAGCAGGAGGAGTGGGTTTGGGGAGGAACAAGAGAAGGAGGTTTTAAGAAAGAAAGCTAGAAAATCATTGCAGTGTTAAGAAACAAGGGTGCATTTGGCAAGAGTTAGGCTGACTCAGCTCTTCAGGCACTTAGCTGAACCATGTCAGTCTCACCTGGTTCCTAGCGGCAAGCTTCTTATCTTTCAATAGCAGAGAGCAGAGCCATTTTGAGTTCCCACAATGCCCTGAAACAAATGCTGTTATGGGATAACAAAAATGATGTGGCCAGGGTCCAGGGATATTGGAGTTTGGGAAGCCTATCAACTCTTCTGCACATTGTTTCTCTTCTGCAAAATAATTTCTTCACACTTTCTCAAAAACTCACAACCAGGAACTTAGTGTGACCTTCTCCTTGGACTTTGTGGCTGAATGAGGATTTGAACCTAGGACTGTTTGGACAGCATCAAACTGCTCAAACAAAGGCCTAGGACAGTGGTGGTGAACCTATGGCATGCGTGCCAGAGGTGGCACTTATAGCCCTCTCAGTGAGCACCCGTGCAGTCACCCCTGCAGTTTGCCCCACCCCTATGCCCAGCAGCCCAATGGGAACACTTCCTTTCTCACCCAGCATAGAGTTCATCCTACCCCTCTGCCCAGCAACCCAATGGGAGCACTTCCTCCCTCCCCCAGCACAGAGTTTGCCCCACCCCTCTGCCCAGCAGCCCAATGGGAACATTTCCTTCCTCCCCGTTGCAGTGTTGGCACTTTGCAATTAATAAGTGGGTTTTGAGTTGCAGTTTGGGCACTCAGTCTCTAAAAGGTTTGCCATCACTGGTCTAGGGCCAGGGAATGAAATCTGTTGGGTCCCACTTACATTGAAAGCACCTTCACATCAGTGATATCCCGCCTCAGTTCCAGGCATTTTGAGGAGTTGAATGCTAAAGGACCTTCGTAAAATTCAAAGTACCTAAAGAAGAAGGAGGACAGTAAAAAAAAGTTATCACTACCAATTTATTCAGAAAGCAGAGATATACTCAAGCAGAAGGCACCAGAATCCTCCCATCAGAATGTTCTTGGAGTGATCTGGACATTACAGTCAAGAAAAAAGACACATATACACACACACCAACTAAGCCAGGGATTCTCAGTCTGCGGCCCACAGGGCCGGATGCGGCTCATGGCACCATTTCATGTGCTCCCCCCCTGCCCCACTGCCTCCAACACACCCGGAAGTGCTATGTGGTGGAGGAAGGGCAAAATGGCTGTCCAGCCCCAAAAGCTGTCTAATGGAGCATGATCCGGCCCCCAGCTTTAAAAGGTTGAGAACTCCTGAAGTAAGCTCTGGGAACTTATACAGACAAGGGCAGGGGAAAATTTGGCTGGGAGAATCAAGCAGGGTAATTATCTGGTTTTCTTGAATGTCTCCCATGTCAGTTCAACTCGGTTTAAGCAGCAGTGGCCTGCGTTTCAACTCCCAATTATCCTGATCAACGAATTGTCCGTTCAAATAAATGACAGGGAGCTAAGCAATCAAGCGTTTAGTGGAAAGTAAAGAGAATACGCAACCTTCTCCATCTGCCGTTTCCCATCATTCCCATCTCTCTCTTCCTTCCTTCCTTCCTCCCCACATGGTGGGTGATTGGGGGGTAGTGGGAGAACAGACCACTCTTCCCATAACTAAGCATCTGAGAGAACTAAGCAAGAGAAAGACCCTGGGCAGGCTCTGAATGGATATGAGCCTCAAGTCTGCCGGCTCAGATCAAGGAAGAGCTTTATGGCAAGAACAAACATCCTTGAGGGTACACAAGAGCCAAACCAAATTAGAAGATATGTGGAGGAAGGAGTTCACTGGGAAGGGACATCATTAAAGGAGGATCTAGCTGAGGATCTCAACCTCCCCTACATCATTTGGAGGACCCTGAACAGGCTGAGGGTTGAAGTCACAATGCAACACCAACATGCTCAAGTGGGGGCTTCTGGCGGACAACAGCATGAGGTGTGAATGTGGAGAGATACAAAATCCAGCTCATTTACTGGTCTGCAGATTACTGCCAGAAACATTCACCAATGAGGACTTAAATTTAGCCAACGACAAAGGCAAGAAAGTGACTTCGTTTTGGCAGTCCAGGGTTTGACTCTTCTAGGATACCTGGGGGACTGCGGTGGTTTAGTGGTTAAGACGTTGAACTTGACTGGGAAGTCAGGCACAAAGAAGCTTCGGAAACTAAACTTCAGGATTCAACGAAGCGGTAGTATTTTGAATCCCATCACTCCTCTGTTAATCTAACATGTTTATGTGTCATTAAGACTGCAGTGGCTCAAGTGGCTAAGACGCTGACTGGAAGGAGGGAGGTCAGCAGTTCGATTCCTGAGTACTGCAGGACGGAATGAGCACCCGTCTTTGTCCCAGCTCCTGCCAACCTAGCAGTTTGAAAGCAAGACATTGCAAGTAGATAAATAGGGACCAATTCGGTGGGAAGGTAAACAATGTTCCGTGTGCTCCGGTGTCTAGTCGTGCCTGCCACATGACCACGGAAATGTCTGCAGAAGCAGACAGCGTTGGCTCTTCAGCTTTGAAACAGAAATGAGCATTGAACCCTAGAGTTGGATACAACTGGCTTTTGAGCAAGGGAAACCTTTACCTAAGATGCTTCTGCTTGACAACAACCGTAATAGGGTTTTCAATATATCCGAGATGTTCAAGGCGTAGTTTACCATTGCCTCACATGCCTCGTGAATTTCCGGGGTAATTATTTGAATACGGGCCTCATGTGTCCTAGTTCAACACACTATCCATTACTACATACAGGTTCTCTTAAATAACATTAGTTAAACCCACTGATTTTTTTTTACTGGAAAAGTAGCTCCGGTGTCTACTCGTGCCTGCCACATGACCACGGAAACGTCTGCAAAAGCAGACAACGCTGGCTCATCGGCTTAGAAACAGAGATGAGCACTGCACCCTAGAGTCAGATACGACTGGCTTTCGAGCAAGGGAAACCTTTACTTTTACCTTTAGCATCTTATTAAAGTTTCCATTTGGGCAGTTCATTGGCATCAGAGCTACCATTGTTTAAGAGCATGATGCAGAACCTGTAAATAAAGGAGCTAGGATATGAAACACAGGATGGATAATCTCACCCTCAAGGTATCCTAGGTAAAGTTTGCCTTTGCTCAAAAGCTAGTTGTATCTCACTCTAGGCTTCGGTGCTCAACTCCATTTATAGCCAAAGAGCTAGCGTTGTCTGCGTCTGCAGACATTTCCATGGATATGTGGCAGGCATGACTAGACACTGGAGTGCACAGAATGTTGTTTACCTTCCCCTGTTTATCTACTTGCAGTTTCTTGCTTTCGAATTGCTAGTTTGGCAGGAGCTTGGGCAGAGGCGGGAGTTCACTCTGTCATACACCACTTGGGTCTCATCCTGCTGACTTCCCAGTCATCAAGTTCAGCATCTTAACCACTAAACTGCCACAGTCCCCAAGGTGTCCTAGAAGAGTACAATTGTAGAGTAGGAAGGGTCCAACCGTTGCCTTGCTTAAACCATATAGATTTAGGAAATCTACAGGTGAAGCATCCCTGACAGAAGGGAGGTCAGCCTCTGTTTAAAAACCTGAGATAATGAAAAGTCTACCATCTTCCAAGGTAGTCTATTCCTCTGCAAAACAGTCCCTAACAAAAGGGTGCCCAAACTACGGCCCCGTGGGCCGGATTTGCCCTCCGACACCAATTCATCTGGCCCACACCACCCTTGTCGCTCCTAGAAGCAGAAGTAAAACGTGCCCATATGGTCATGTTTTACTTCCGCTTCTGGGAGCGATAAAGATAACACGGGCCGGATGAATTGGTGTCAGGGGCCAGATACGCCCCACGGGTCATAGTTTGGCATACCTGGGTTAAGCAGAGAAAATGGCAGCCTAAAATCTATCTCATCCTGTTGGAAAACAGATTGCAAGGCACATTTTACTTCCGCTTCTGGTGGGAGGAACCACGTGGCCGGCCTGCAGCCCAAAATGTTTGGGCACCCCTGCCCTAACATTTTGTCAAAATCTCATTTTCTCATGTCTGCTCTTCCTTGCCTCATGTCTGGATTATTCCAAAAGTCAGCGATTGTATGGATCCTACTGGGGCTCATTATTTGTATTGCAGGATTAAAATGCCCTGGTTTTCTGGGCTATATGCCGTGTTAATGCCAGCCACGTGATGCAGGAAGTCATGTTTTCTGCTCAAGGCAAATGAACGGATCTGAGCCACAGCCTGCCACATGTCTTCAGAACATAGAGCAGCCATAGAGTCTCTACTCCAATATGAATGGCTAGATATCACCTACCCAAAGTGTTGTAGTGGTTTATGTGTTAGTAGCCTAGGACACAGAAAAGGGGCTATATGGTGGCATGGTGGTTAAGACGCTAACCTTGATGGCTGGAAGGTCAGTAGTTCAGCAGTTTGAAACCTGAGTGCTACAGACCTGCCATCTGCCCCAGTTCCTGCCAACCTAGCCGTTTGAAGACAAGAAATTGCAAGTACATAAATAGGTATCGCTTCAACCAGAAAGTTAACAATGTTCCGTGCATTTCAGTGCCTAGTCATGCCTGCCACATGACCACAGAAATGTCTGCACATTTGGCTGTAAATGGAGATGAACACCATGGCCAAGAATTGGATATGACTGGCTTCTGAGCAATGGTGACCTTTCAGGACTCAGAAAACCCCGCTTTAAACTCCCATTTGGACATGATGCTCGCTTAGGCCAGACTGGGGCTGTGGTGGCCCCAGTGGTTAAGAAGCTCGTCTTGTTAGCTGGAAAGTCGGCAGTTTGAGAGTACTGCATGACGGAATGACGGGTACTGCATGACAGATTGAGTGCCCATTTCTGTTCCAGCTCCTGCCAACCTGGCAGATCCAAAGCAAGAAATTGCAAGTAGATAAATAGGGACCACATCGGTGGGAAAAGATCTTGGGGACATGAAAGGAGCCTCATTTGGGTGTCCCCTGAGCAGAGTTCCTCCAGCAAAAATCCTTTCAACCCAGAATAATTTCTGACATGAAATTATTATTATTAGTCTAGACCTGTGATGGTGAACCTTGGCACTCCAGATGTTCTTGGACTTCAATTCCCAGAAGCCCAAGCCCCTGTGAATCCACACGAATGGGTTTACTGTGATGCATCCGGCCCGCGCTGCCCTTGTCACTCCCGGAAGCGGAAGTAAAACACGCGTATGTCTTCCATGTTACCAGGAGATTGCTTTCAGAGAATTCTGGTCCAACAGAATTCTGGTCCTTGCATTTCAGGCAAAACTGAGTCTATTGCACAGATACCTTTTTAAAAAATTAATAACAGTACAGTAATACCTCAGATAACGTTTGCATCAGATAATTCTAAAACCGCATAACGTTACGCAATCTGGGGGGGAAATTGCATCGCATAACGTTAAAATCCTATGGGATGCATCGGATAACGTTCACTATAGCCTGTGCTGGTTACAATGTATCTCTATGGAGTTTTAACATTATGTGATTCATTCCATAGGATTTTAACGTTATCCAATGCATGCATTGGATAACGTTAAAAATCGGATAACACTAAAACTTGTGGAACAAAGTTTTAGAGTTATCTGGGGTTTTACTGTACTTCCCAGATGACCAGGTTGGCGCCTGTTCACTACTACTGTGATGTTGTCAGTAGGAGTTACATTCTTTAAAATGCTAAATAATGCCAGACTTTCAATCATTGCTCATTAGAATACTGTATACAGTACTTAGGATGAGCAATGTGCAGGTCTCCGGGTATTTTTAGACTGCAATTCCAAGCCGCAGTTATCAGGAATAATATATTGCTGAAGCTATCCTTATTGTAATGCAAAGTATTCAAGAGAGATATGGTTTTGAATGGGCAATTAAGAGCCAATAAGTTTGCCAAGGACCTGCTCCTCCCGTGTTTATATAGACCAGTGATGGACCACCTTGGCACTCCAGATGTTCTTGGGCTTCAATTCCCAGAAACTCTGATCAGTAGCAGTGCTGATTGGGCTTCTGGTAACTGAAGTCCTAGAACACCCGGAGTGCCAAAAATTGGCCATCACTGATATAGACCAATACAACAGCCTGCATTTTTGTTCAGTCTTTACAGCAAAGGTCTGAGTATGGGAACTGCCATTGATTTGCACTTCCAAGTTCACTGCGCTACTGACAACATTTCCAAAGAGATTCTTCTGTCTTTCAATGAACCAATGTTCCGTTTACTCGATGTGATGCTAAGAATGACAGAGAAGCTAGACAATGGAAAAGACAGATAAGTCAATCATCAAGGAGCATGTCCATCATTCCCCAGTTGCGCTGTCTCCAGTTCTCAAACCCAGCTCTGATTTCAACAGCTTGTCTGCCATATGGGAATCCAGCAGAGAAGAGAGATTTTTTGCTCAGCAAGAAACTCCAAGAGGAAGGAAGAAACTGAAGTAGGGGGATGTTGGCAGCCAATATGATGAAAAGGGCAGACACATGTCCCAAGGTGACCTGATTACCGCCACTCTTTAGTCATTTAGTGTTTACCCAGATAAGTGGATTTTAAAAATAAAATGACTTTGGCCCAGGCAGAAGGAAAACCAGCAGCAAAGGTGCAAGCTTATTGAACATTTTATTATAGAACTTTTTAGAAAAATTAAGAGACTGTTTTCAATCTCCCTGAAAGGCTCGTCTTGCATTTAGAAGCTGATAACATGTTAGTCCTGCCACAGAGACATTATTCCCTCAGTCTAAGCCTGTTATGGTGAACCATGCGGGTGCATTTTACTTCCACTTCCAGGAGCGATGAGGGCGGCGTGGGCCGGATGAATCGCAGTAAACCCATTCGTACGGATTCACGGGGGCTTCTGGGAATTGAAGTCCAAGAACATCTGGAGTGCCAAGGTTCGCCATCACGGGTCTAAGCAATCAGACTTCAAAATGAAGCCGGTATTTACCTTTTGGTGACCAATTACAAAACAAAACAGACTAATTTTCAAAACAGGGAAGTGAGAAAAGCTTGCGCTTGGATAGAGCCAACTTTTGGCTGGTTATAAGAGGTCCATCTCTGCATATTTAGTTGGAACTGATTCTCAGACCTGCAGCAGGAATCAAGCAGCTCAAACAATAATTTTAAAAAAAAACAGAAGGAAAGAAATCTTGCGACCCCTGTTTTAAATGCACAGATTGATTTTAATATGAGTTCTTGTGGATTGCCTACCACCTCCTCAGATGCAGAAAAAATGTGGCAAGAAATGAAAGTTCCCAAAATCTTACTAAAAGTTACACCTCCTCAGTGCATACATTCTCATTCACTTGTTGTTGTGTATTAAGGCACATTTGCAAGTAGCGCGGGCAGCGCCTTGCAAGAGGAAAATGGCGACATCCCGCCATCCAAATTAGGAGCCTAAAGTGGCGCGCAATCCCCCACTCAAGGGCATGTTGATTATGCTAATCCAAGCCCTGTGATTGGTTAGTTTTGGATCCTGTTTCCCATTAGTTAATTACATATATACCCCATTATGATTGGTTAGTTACGTTTGGCGGGCGGGTTGCTACTTTGTACCGCCGGGGAGACACTATATAAGCCCCACGAGTAAACAAGGGTGGGGCCAGACCAGATCTACACTTCCCACTCCGTACAGGTAGCCAGCGACATGCTAAGCATGGGTCTCCTCCATTATGCTATGCTTCTATAGTAGCTAGCCTTTGCCTCCTATACGGCAAGAATCCGGAGGGACTGGTTCCACTGGGATTGTGTAGCCATCTCTGTGTCCGGAGCACCTTGTAAGCTCATCTCTAAAAGACTGTTGAATAAAGACTTGTTGCTGTTTTGTTCATCGTTGTCTGGACTAGTGCTTATAAGGGCTGGACATAACACTTGTGCTCTAAAGGTAATTCATCTCAAGCCTTTCTTGGCAAACTTCTTTCTCTCTGGAGAGGGGGGGGGACTGGATGGTGGATGTTCAACAGACAAAACAGAACTCCATCACACATGAACTTCTTAGATGGTGGAATTCCTTACCATGAAAGGCAGTGATAATGAACACCAACTTGGACAGCTTTAAAAGATTTGGGAGCAAATTCGTGAAGGATAAACCAATCAATAGCTACTGGATGTTACTTATTTTTAGCTTTTACATACCACCAGATACGCTAAAATCTCTAAGCAGTGGGATCCCTCTATATTAACTCCAGTATTAAAGCCAGTGTATCTCTCAATTTCTGCTGCTGAGGAGCATTGATGAGAGGATGCTTTTATGCTCAAGTCCCAAAAAGCATCCACAGAAACAAAATTATTTTCTCTCTCTTGAATCTCCTACTGCTCAGTTAATATTATTAATATTATGAAATAATAAGAAAAGGAAACAATCATCTCCTCCTGTATCTTCTTCACCTCCAGAACACAGAAAACCAATTATATGGACTTCAGTTGTCAGAATCCTCTCCCCAATAGATACATATCTTGCAAGTTGTAGTCCAAAAAAGTAACTTCTCCAAGCTCTGTCCACCCCATGTATAATTTTATATCCCTTGATCAACACAATCCAGTAATAGAGACTGTTGTTGCCTAGCAGGGCAAGTCTCATAAATACAAAGCACACGTTTGGGTCTCTCCATGCACAATGCCAAAAGCATCTGACATCAATGAGCAGATCAGTAAATGAGACAGATTCTGTATCTTTCCAAATTCACATAGTATGTTGTCTACCAGTTGGTCTTGCATTTAGGGACTTCAACCCTCAAGTCTATTCAGGGTCCTTTAAGTGATGTAGGGGAGGTTGAGATCCTCAGCTATATCCTCCTTTAATTAATGTTGTTCCTTGTCCAGTGAGCTTCTTCCTTCATCTTCTAATTTGGATTTGCTCTTTTCACTATGGCTGTCCTTCTCACAGTCCACAAACAGGAGATCAACTGGAGTGTCCAGCTGAACACAGGCAACAAAAGAGTATCCCCCAGCATCCTGGCCATTGTAGGACAGTTCAAGGGATCAGGGCAAGCCATGTAAGATCCACTGCTCTATCCTCCAACAGAAGAGAACAGTTGAGAAGCTGAGGAGAGATAGCCAAAAGATTGCTATCACTCCCTGGTACTTGCTGCCTGAGATTGCTGGCTTACTTGACCTAAGCTGCATGACCTACACTGGAATAAACATTTGTTGGAGGTGGCAAAATTGCTTGGGTAATAGATTGAGGGCAAAAGCCACCAGCTGAGTCTTTCAGCTCTAACTAGATGCCTAAGGCTTAGCTTGGAAACATTACTTTCATGGACTACTCTCCCAGTCAGCGTAGTTAGTGGGGGGGATTCTAGATGCTGGAGTTTCCAAAAAGTATGTTTTTCCAAAGCCCTGCTCTATGAATGTCGAAATCCTCTAACTCCTGATATCTTCTGTAATCTCTGCTAACTGTGTAGGAATGGAGAGTCCTTTCTCAAAGAGGTCATCTGCCGCACCTTTTCACCGTTTTTGCTCCACAACTTTTCTCAACCCAAATCTTCCCCTGTAGCTGATTTGCAGAGTTGGTGGTGCAGGTATGCGTAAAAGCCTTGCTTCAAAGGCAACAGGTCGAACTCCACTGGGAGAAACCCTGCACTTTTGCCCACTCACTGTTTTGCAGAAACTGTGATTTTGTGTGTCTATTAAATGCCATCCAGAGCAACATAGTGATGTGAAATGGCTATTACAGGCTTTTTATAACTTCATAAATAGCCCAAGAGGAGAACACAATCCAAAGAGACCAGCCCTGTTAGCTCTCATCAGCCTACTTTATCAAGGTGAAGTTCAGCAGCTGGAATATTACCAAATGCTTAAAACTGCATGAGCTTGTCAACAAGAAAGACTAAAAATGGCTTTTATAGAGCTTGAAAGTTAAGGGTTAGATGTAATTTGTGTTACCTGTGAAGAAATGCTAGCAAGAGCAGCAATGAGGGCCTAATGAATCAACACAACCCCAAATGTAGCCCAGAAACCATAAATGTGCATCTCTCCCTTTAAATGAGGTTCATTGGTATGCCAATACATTAACCTCCAGGTTGGCCTGGATTACCCTTAGGGCCCTTTCCATCTCTACAGACCTACTATTTTACAAGTAATGGGAATGCATGACTTTTTAAAATTATGGGCTTTGATCATATTGAAACCATTTGGACATAGCTATAAGGTGACCCTGGCTGCACCCACTTCCAAGTCTACAACAGCCACAGGCGTGTTTACGCGCGTGCGGGCATGTTTTACGACTGATGTAAACACGTCCGCTTCCACTTCCAGGTGTGGCGGGGGCCCACATGAAATGGTGGTCATGGGCTGAGTACGGCCCATGGGCCGTAGGTTGAGGACCCATGCTGTACGTGGAAGAAAAAGATGCATCCATTTCAAACTGGCTGTCCAGGACTCCATGCAAATGACAACAGATCATGTATTTCTCTAAAGCAAGGGGTAAATCCAGATTTGCCCAACCTTTGTTGGCTGAATTGTCTCCTCTAACCCTTCACCCCACCCCCAAATAGCAAATCATGGCCCCAAAACTGATGTAGTTTTGATGCATATTACAAGCTTTGCTTTCTTTCAAAGAGTCTTTATATCTATATCTATATCTATATCTATCTCTCTATCTATATCTATCTATCTATCTATCTACACACACACACACACATACACGCATGCACACACACACACACACGCACACAAACAAACAAACAATTGCAAAAACAAAAATAATGTTGTGGAACCTTTAAGAGTAACTGCTATATTTTAATGTGAACTTCCATGGATCAAGCCCACTTCTTCAGACCACACAAAAGCTCATGTTAAAATATAGTGTTTATTTTTTTTAAGGTGCCACAATGTTTTTTGTCTTCTTTATTTTATTGTTCTTGCTCTTGTTCTGCTATTTTTATTTTCTCACCTAGTTCATATTTTTAACAGAAGTAGATACAGTACCTGCAAGGTGCCTAACTAACTAGCAAAAAAGTAATAAAAACACAGTTGTAGAAAAAACAATAAAGTTATCCCTACAAGCTAAAAACAGCAACCATTCATTTAAACAGATGATGAAATAAAACCGGTCAAAATCATTATTTGCTTTATTCCCCCCCCCCTTTTTTTATGCCCATCTTGCTCTTGGTGATGCTGAAATTCTTGTGGTGTTTATTTTTAAAGGATTGTGTTATTCAACTCACTGACAGCTGCTTTTAATTGTCATGACTTGCTGCGGGAGCCTGTGATCTAAAACCTGTGACATTCTTGAATTAAATAAGTAAATATTATGTCCCCTGGTAGCAGAATCATAAAACCAAAGCCCTCTCCTTAGTCATTACCAAAGTCTGTGATCTGTCTCTTCTGCTGACAGCCATAGCAAAGTCACCTTGCTAAACCACTTGCTCTGTGCCGCATCTAGAGACTGCTGGCCCCAAATGTCCAGGGATAAAGTGTCCCTGCAGAATGAAGCAGGTGACTCTAGGCTTGCTGATCTTCCTTGCAGAGCAAATATCTTTAGACAAGTATGAGTCAACAGTTTAGTTAGTCCGTCCTCTCGGCTCACCCCAGGACCGAGTCACAAGAATCAAACTGGAGCTGTACAGTGGCTAGGGGGCTTGTACTGGACTTACTCCTGCCAACCTAGCAGTTTCAAAATCAAGAAATTGCAAGTCGATATATAGGTACCGCTTTGGCAGAAAAGGTAACACCATTCCGTGCACTCTGGCATCTAGCCATGCCTGCCACACGATCACAGAAATGTCTGTAGCTCTTTCCTGTAAACATAGATGAGCACCCCTAAAGTTGGATATGACTGGCTTTCAAGCAAGGGAGACCTTGATATTACTGGACCTAGGGCAGTGATGGTCAACCTTGGCACTCCAGGTGTTCTTAGACTTGGATTACCAGAAGCCCAAGTCAGCACTCATGCTGATGAGGGCTTCTAGGATTTGAAGTTCTATAACAGCTGGAGGGTCAAGGTTGGCCATCATTGAACTAGGGAACCCCATGATCCATAAAACTCAGTAGATGATCATAGCCCAGTAAATCTCTCCCCCCCCCCGGCCCCCAATCCTCTTTCATTTCCATCACAGAGTTGTTTTGAGGACAAAATAGCAAGGCGGAACAATAAGATGATGGTCCCTTTGCCACAGTTGTCAATGTATGTGTTGGTCTTTTACGTTTTATTGCACTGTTAAACTACCAAAATAAAGCCACCTTTTGGTGAGTCCATTCTGCAATTCCTTTGGCCTAACCCAGTGTGAGAAAAATTAGCTGGCAACACAACATTACCATTACCAGAATAATACGCCCAACTGTGGTTCAAAAATTACACAATCTTCAAGGAGGCTCTTTCCGTATACCCGTACCATGAAGGTCCAGAGAACATAATACAGTGCCACTTTATCTGCCTTCCACATCGCAGCATGACACTGGTACCACTGATCCAGTTCTGCGAGTCACTTTCTGGTCCTGAGCCCTTTTGGTACACAAAGTCCTCATCAGCTCCAGGCCAGGATTGATGAAGCTACTGCCCTTGATCAAGATGGATTCAAGTGGGGTTTAATCCACTTGGGGACCATCACCCTTCCCGATAGACTTCACCACCCAAGGCTACTAGTCCTCAGAGTTGTCAGTTTAGTTAACCGCTGCCTGACACTCAGCGTTGAGTTGCTGGCAGTATCGTCTATTCCAAGGGTTCCCAATCTACATCCCATGGGCCGAATTCATCTGGCCCCTGGGTGGGATTGCTGCCAATGCCGGAAGTGCCGGGAAATGCCGGACGTCATTGGAAGTGTCGAAATCACCACATTTTTGCACTGAACTTTCTTGAAAATGTTGCAAAAAATTTGAAAACGGCTCGGAAATGTTCCTCCCTCGCTCCCTCCACCAGGGGAAGTGAGAGGTGGGAAAAATTCCCAGAAACGCGGTGCAGATGCATGCACCACTGCCACCACTGGGAAGAACCATGTGACTGGCCCCCTCAGCTGACTGATAGGGCCCCTGGCAGGAATAGATAGATAGATAGATAGATAGATAGATAGATAGATAGATAGATAGATAGATAGATAGATAGATAGATAGATAGATAGATAGATAGATAGATAGATAGATAGATAGATAGATAGATCTTTATTGTCATTGTCCCCTTGCGGGAACAACGATATTTCTCAGTTGCTATATATCAACCCGAATAAGGCATATCCCTTAATTTAAAAACAGCTACAGAAACACCAATTAAGATAGTACCATACAGTACAATTAAAAAACTTAAAAACTTAAAAACTTAAAAACTTAAAAATTTTGAAAATTCAAAATTCTAAAATCCTAAAAATTAGAAATCTAAAAAATTACAAATGTTAAAATAAGATAAGGTGACTTCAGAGCCCAGAGTTTCCATTTAAGGCCAAAATTGCTCTGGAGAAGAAACTGTTCTTGAGACGGCTCGTTTTTACCTTCATTGTTATATATCTCCGTCCCAATGGCAGAAGCTCAAAGAAGCAGTGGCCAAGATGCGATGGGTCTCCGAGAAAAGTTTGGGAACCCCTGGTCTACTCTATTATCATAGCAGGATAACCTGGCCAGACAATCTGTGTTACAGACTGAATTGCTTGTAACATACCAGCTGAAATCCAATGGGGATTTGGTGAGTTAACACCTGTGCAAGTTCCTTTGAATCAACTGGTCTACTTTAATTCTGGCTTATTACTGGATTTCAGCCATAGTTCCTAGGACCCATATGGGCGCGTTTTACTTCCACTTCCGGGAGCGACGAGGGCAGCGCGGGCCGGATGAATCGCAGTAAACCCATTCATGTGGTTTCACAGGGTGCTTGGGCTTCTGGGAATTGAAGTCCAAGAACACATGGAGTGCCAAGGTCCACCATCACAGCTTTAGGGTCTCAGTACACCAAATGCTCCTTCTGCTCCAGTAAAGGCTACTGAGTCTTGTTTTTCAGGAGTGATTAATCTTGACATGGGTTACAGGCGCTCTCTAGGGCACTGAAAGCTTTAAAGTTCAGAGTAAAACCTGGAGCAAATTCATTGCCCCATAAAACCCTAATCACCATCTTCCACTGATCAACCCTTTGAAATGAATTCAGTGCTAGAAGCATGGGCAGCGTCTCTCCAGATTTCTGTCCAGGCACAAGCCCTCAACACCTCTGCCAAAAATGGTACAAGATAAGGTCAAACTTCAGGAAATTCCAGCTTTGCAGTTTGAAACTGACAGCATCTCAAGAGATATTGTAATTCCATTAAAACTCTAGGCCTGAACAATCAGACTTCTCAGAGAGGAAGAGGATGGGATAGCCCTTCATACTTTTATGATGAAATACAATACAATAGAGTCTGGATTTCAGAAGAGAATGGTAACAAACCAACAAGATTTTGACCTTTGTATGCAAAACCATGTAATCAGGTATTCTAGCAAATAGCATCCCGAATGTCACAGGGAACATTATCAGCAGCAAATGAAGTTTCAGATCACATCTAGTGGCCACTACAAACAGGAAACAAACAAATGGGGAGATCAATACATCTCCTTTTCCCCTTCATGCGGCAATATTTAAATGTTTCTCTGCAGTAAGAGACGGCCGATCTGCTTAAACCAAGAGATCTTGTAGCAAGTAGCCAGTCTCCATATGCTGCTGTTGTTGAAATATACAAAACAGAGAAATGCAGTGGTATCGTTTTTTCTTTTCTTTTATGTTACTGTGACCCTTGCTGAGCCTGTTCTATGGATGTAAATCTTCGTTTGTTTCGTTCTCATTAATGAGACCCAAAAGCCCCAGAGATGTTCTTTCTGCTTTTGAGATGGTGACAAATTTTCTACCCTCCCTTGACAAAAGTTTTTTTGACTTTGCTGGAAAGCTTGTTTTGTGCAAATTCCGTAAATTGCGCAAATTGTGTCAGCTGCACAAAGTAAATAGCTGAAATATGATGGCTACTTTGTTGTTCAGATGCACAGTCGAGTCCGACCCTTTGCAACCCCATGGACCACTGCACGCCAGGCTCCTCTGTCATCTGTCATCCTCCATAGCCAATCCAGATCTACAACCACTACATCAACAATCCTCAAGGGGGAAGACAGCTACTGCCTTATTGCATAACCTTTTCAACATTAGAAGAACTGGGTTAGTGTCTTGCACCTTTTTAATCAATTGATCTCTTCTTCTGTGCTTCCTCTTCTGTTTGCATCTGTCCATACACTCTCTTTGCTTCCCAAAGGGAAAAGGCACTAATTTTGCACAGAGGCATTTTGTGCAAGTTGCAGAACCCTTCATGGGGAAGGCGCTTCTCGCCTCCTTTTCATGCCAGAGGCAAGAGATCTCATGTATATCAACGAGCAATCGACAGACAGCTGCTAAGTCTAGAGACAGTCTGCCTTGTCAAGAAATGCAACTTAATGAGATTTATTCACATCCTATTCACTCAGGGATCCAGGATAAAAGATTTGCAAAAGACGACTGCATTTAGGCAGATGTAGGAACAATCATCCATGTAAGAGAAGAGGTATTTTTCCCCTCGCAGTGGAAGAAAGCTTGTTTTCTAAAATGAAACAGATCAAGGGATTCAGAGATGAAAGTATCTCAAGAAGCACAGAAGAAGATTAGGAAAAGTATTTTGAGAGTTAATTGGCAGGCAAAGGGAAACTCTGAGAAGCCTCTATGTGTTCATTATGCTTATATTTCATTTGTTGGCCAAAGTAGGCCACCAAAGTGGCTTATAGTTAAAAACCACACCGGCAAGCCATATTACAAGAATCAGGCCATAAAAAACATCAAGATGTAGCTGAATTACAATTTGCACCATCGGTCAACGGTGGCTATGCTGGATAGATTTTTGTAGTAGTTGAGGTGCTACAAGTTGGACCATCACAAACTGGGTCACACATTTTCCAATCCCGAATTAGAGCATTTCGTTACTTCCAAAAAATTGGTTTATTAAAATGTTTGTCCTGCTGTTTAGTGGGAAAATCACACTTATAGCACTGACATGTTAAATCTTATGTGTTATTTTCCAGTTCTGGTGGGAAGGAATATGACTGACTGATGTAATATCCAACCCCCAAAGCATAACATGTTCTTTTCAAAGTCCTTGGTTCCAAAACGTTTCAAATTAACCAACCCACCATAATCTGACATCTCTAATATTTGGCTGTCTTACAGGTTGGCTGTAAGGATTCTTCTTCTTTCATGTCCCAATTAAACCCTGGACTGCAAAAATGAAGCCACTTTCTTTGCTTTGTCGTTGTCCAAACCCAAGTACACATCAGTACATGCCTCTGGCAGCAATTGGCAGACCAGTAAATGAGCCGGATTCTATATCTCTTCAAATTCACACAGCATGTTGTTGTGCGCCAGCAGCCCCCACTTGAGCATGTTTGTCTTACATTTATGGACTCCAACCCTTAGGGTCCTCCAAGTGACATAGGGGAAGTTGAGATCCTCAGCTATATCCTCCTTTAATGTAAGGATTGATCATGGAACACATGCAAAGAACATCAGTGCACTACAGGTTTAGGGATGCGAATTATTAAATAACAATGCAGCTCACAGCATAGTAACTGTTTCTGATATCAGATTTAAGACTTTATCAAATCAAAGCTGAGGTATGCTAAAGTGCCACCAATTTCAATAGAAGATCTGGCCACAAATGCAGATCTCGGGGACAATGTGGCATATCTCAATTCACGGAATGTCTCTGAGATCTTAGGCAGAGCGTGTCTTTTCCAAATCATTTTTATTGGAACTGCCAGTATGCACCGTATGCTCTCCACCACTGAGGCGCACACCTCTTTCCCTTCTGGGATAAATTCTCTTTCAGAGTCTTGAATATAGCAGCGACTGCACCTCTAGGAGTTGTGCTTTGCTGTTCTTGTTTTCTAGCGAAACTCCAGATTTGGCTTCATAGCATGGACACGTCAGGGTGAGGACAATCCACCCCCTTGAAGCCATGCACATATTTACAAAGTACAACTCCCCAGGAGACATCTTCATAGGTTACCCCATCCTTCCAAATTGCCAAAAAGATGCTCAAACATCCCTTTGAAGGAGACAATTTTGGGTCTCCATTGACAATTGAAGCCCTTTCTAACCAAGTGAAAAAGTGACAGCTGGCTATCATCTTTCAATAAGTAGGTACTGCACTTTTTTACTGGTGTGGTTTTTAAAAATTGCTTTATAATTCTATAACATCTTCACATTTTAGTGTATTTAATCACATTTCAATGTATTAACCTTTTGTTTGTTTCTATCTACACCTGCTTAATAAGGGACTGTAGTGGCTTAGTGGTTAAGACGTTGAACTTAATGGCTGGAAGGTCGGCAGGTCAGGATCTAAGTGCTGCATGATGTAGTGAGCTCCCGTTGACTGTCCCTGCTCCTGCCAATCTAACAGTTCGAAAGCAAGAAATTGCAAGTACATAAATAGGTACCACTTCTGCAAGAAAGCCTGTGTTCTGTGTCTAGTTTTCTTCTTCTTCGGTGGCTAGTGCCAAAATGAAGCCAACTTTAGGTGAGTTCATTCCACAGTTCCTTTCACCTGATCCAGTGTGAGAAAGATTAGCCGGCAACACAAGGTTGCCATTACCAGGGTATGCCCGAATGTGGTTGGAAAATACCATAATCTTGAAGGAGACTCTTTCTGTGTACCCCTGCAACATGTCCATGGAAACGTCTGCAAATGCAGACAGCACTGGCTATTTGGCTATAAACGGCGATGAACTCCAAACTCTAGAGTCGGATACAACTGGCTTTCGAGCAAGTGAGACCTTTACACCTGCTTTATTTGAATCTGCCTTTTAATTTGTTGTGTGCCACCCCAAGTCTAAATCCTGAGCGAAAGACGAGTCTTCCATAAAAAAGTAAATAACAAAATAAAATAAAGGTCCTCCTGAAACTTTTCAGCCTGCTAAGAGTATGTCAAAAGCGCAAGAAGGTTCAACATTATACTTTTGCAACAGATCACTAACTTACACAATCCAGTGCTATCAACTTGGAACTTCCGAGGGTCTCTAGGGGCTCAGATGGGGGTCCTTTCTACCCATGGGCTTCCTTAACTTGGAATCCTCATCATAGAAAGCAGGAGTTCCCAAACTAAGACCCACCAACCAGAACCAGCACGCGGCGCCATTTCATGTGCCCCCCTACCCCTCCAAGAGCATTTGAGAAACAAAATGGCCACCCCTTTGAAGCTGTTGGGGCAAAATGGGCACCCCATTGTGTAAGCAGGGCAAAATGGCCATCCATTTTGGATAGAAATGTTATTTTATTGGACCACAACTCTGCAAATCCCACAACCATGCTAGCTGGGGATTTCCAGTGGGGGAGGGAATGGTCTCCCCCCCCCAATATATATATATATATATATATATATATATATATATATATATATATATATATATATATATATATATATATATATATATATATATATATATATATATATATATATATATATATATATATATATATATATATATATATATATATATATATATATATATATATATATATATATATATATATATATATATATATAAAGTTTCCAAGTTCTGTGTCTAACACGGAGGCTTTGGCCTCTTCCAAGCCCATGTCCAAAGACGCCCCCTGATCACCACGACTGCCCCCTCTACGTGCTTTGTACCTGGTGCCTGGGCCACCACCGCCAGTCCTCAGGGCTCCTCCATCCGTGAAATTGGGGCTGCTGGTCCAATTGGCCATTTCCTCGCCACTCTGCCACCTAAACTGCAGCCCACTAGCAAAAAAAGGAGGCAGTTGGTATTTCACATCATTTCACCAGCTCTGTTCTTTTCATCATGAATTATACAGTGGACAGAATCCATTTCCCAAAAGACAGGAAGAATGAACAGTCCCATCACTCCTGGCATCATTGTTCAAGAATCAGGATGGTGTGCTTTTCCCCCCAGCTCTTCATTAGACTCGCTTCCTCCCCCCAAAAAAGTTTTTTTAAGGTAAGTATTCCAGCAGGAACTGCAATATGTCCAGCAAAAAGAAATATATTTGCATGGTTTTAAAATGCAGGTAGTAACCCATGGGGAATCCTCCATACCAAAAGGGTTTTAATATATATTTTTTCCCTAAGGATACACAAATAGATCAAAAATAGGGCAGCAACTCCATAAGCTGGAGTGGTAAATTTTTGGTCTTCCCAATATTTTAGACTTCAGTTACTACAATCCCGTTTGCTGGTCATTCTGACAGGGGGTTTCTTGGAACTGTCGTCCAAAATAAACCTTTCCCAAGCTCTGCTATGTTTACTAGATTTCTCTCTCTCTTTTGCAATGAACTATTAGAGAACAGCCTTTTCCTAGTTGCTGTTGTTATGCAAAGGGGCTCTTTGTGTCCATAGCCGAGTTCTGTTTGGCAGGTGTAAAGTGGTGAGTCCCAACCGTGCCGTTTTTTTCAGCTTAAAAGACTGGGTGGCAGAGAATAAAGGACTGCTGTGGCTTAGCGGTTAAGATGCTGAACTTGGTGACTGGAAGGTCGGCAAGTCAGCAGTTCAAGACCCGAGTGCTGCATGATAGAGTGAGCACCTGTTTGAAAGCAAGAAATTGAAAGTAGATAAATAGGTACCACTTCTGTGAGAAGGTAACCGCATTCTGTGCACTCCAGTGGCTAGTCATGAACACATGCCCACGGAAACATCTGCAGACGCCGACAGCACTGGCTCTTTGGTTATAAGTAGAGATGAGCACCGAACCTTAGAGTTGGACATGACTGGCTTTTGAACAAAGGCAACCTTTACCTAAACAGATAATAGACAGGACTTCACAATGAAGCTCTGCACAGCTGCTTGTACATCCAGTACCAGACCATACTGGATAAACCAATCATCTTTTTGTTTTCATATGAAATTTTCGTTACATAGATGGTACAGCTGAAATAACACTCTTAAGTAAAGGTAAAGGTAGCCCTTGCTCGAAAGCCAGTTGTATCTGAAGTAGTACCTATTTATTATTGTAATTTCTTGCTTTTTACCTGCTAGGTTGGCAGGAGCTGGGACAAAGACAAGAGCTCACTCTGTCATGCAGCACTCAGGCCTCGAACTGCTGACTTGCCAACCTTCCAGTCATCAAGTTCAGCACCTTAACCACTAAGCCACTGCAGGCCCTAGGAACTCTTAGCTCCCCCAACAAACAGCTGAAGCTCTATAGTGTATACACTACCTCTGGAGGATTGTGCTCCCTTGCCTTCTCCAAAAGGATGCTCTATTTCTCAAATCTAAAGATAGCAGCAATGGCCAGTCTACCTCTGGGCTTCCTGCCTACATCTCCATCCTACTGACGCTTGGTCACAGCCCATTGCCGAAACTAAGCAGAGCCAGACTTGACACTTCTCCAGACAAAGCCAGAATGTTGTCCTTTGCCTTCAGCCACAACCCTAAGGTGTGGACTTCATTACATAATAGGTCCACAACCCTATGTTGACTTGAACACTTCCTAGTGGTTGCAATGATATGTCACCGGATCTTTCAACTGGCTCCCCTACTATGCGCTGCCGTTCCCGGTAAAAATGTAGCATGACATTCCTTAAAGCAGTCGCTGGGCTGACCTTGCTTTTGGCTTTTTCCGAAAAAGAAGCGATTGCGTGGCAGGACATTGTTCAAGTTGATTTCCTGACAGTAGCCCAAGGAGGTTCCAAAAGAAGGAAAAGGTCAAGAGCAATTAAAGAGTGACAAAATGATGCTCCATTCCCTCCTAGTATTGCTGCTTCAGATTTACTTTCACCAGCAACGTTCCCACTTCAGTACGGTTTATAGCTCCTTTACATAATACCTGGGTTAAGGAGGCAATTGAATGTCTGCATTTGATGCGGGCAGCTCGGGGAGATAACGTATTAATTTAAGTTGTTAATATTAAAATTGTAGTTTCTGCATTAAACATGAGGATAAGACAACTGATGCATATGCTTTCTATGCTTTCTGTCTGAAAACATTGTTTTCTTAAGATCAGGAACATTCCGTCCTATTTAATACAAAAGTAATGATTTTAACAGGGGACTGTGGTGGCATAGTGGATAAGATGCTGATCTTGATGACTGGAAGGTCGGCAGGTCAGCAGTTCAAGACCCGAGTGCTGCACAACGGAGTGAGCTCCCAGTTCCTGCCAACCTAGCTTTTCAAAAGCAAGGAATTCCAAGTAGATAAATAGGTACTGTACAGCTCTGGTGGGAAGGTAACAGCATTCCATGTGCTCTGGTGTCTAGTCATGCCTGCCATATGTCCACAGAAACATCTGCAGATGCAGACAGGGCTGTAAACAGAGCACCACACTCTAGAGTTGGATACGACTGGCTTTCACCTTTACTGATGATTTTAACATTAATGTTAAATTTAACATGTTATTTTCGAAGCTTAAACTATCGGTTTTGTTTTTAGCAGAGGAGGTGCTCTCGCCACCTTGAAAGCGTTGCTCAGAGCCCTCTAACAGATGCATTTCCAAACATCCACTCAATAACATGTTGGCTATCCTGAAAATAAACCAAACGGTTGGATGTCTAGGGAGTCAGGAAGGAAAGGAGTATTAATGTGACATATGAATCATTTGGCTCTTGGCAAAGATTCCAGCACAATCAATGCAAAACCTGACACAAATGGTGGTACAAATGCCTCTAGCAAACCCTCCTTTGAACCTTGATCTCCCAAGTCTGAAACCAATGATTCTAACCACAACTCATTTATAAAATAGAAACAGGGTACTGATCAATTTTGCACAGCCGATCACTTGGCTATTGCGAATGAAAACAGGAAGATACCTGGGGATGATGCCAATACAAAACAGAGACAGGGTCATTATGCCAGTGTCGTTAATTTCAAGCCACCAGGCTGCACTCATGGCAGCTGATGGGGAAAATGGAACACAATTGTCAACAAACACCTCTCCTGCAGCACAGAGAGCGCAATGACCAATGACCGGAACTGATCAGAGGGAAGCAAGGAGTGAACTCAAGGTTAGTCAAGGGGAACTAGCAAGTTTCATTGTTGCATATCCTCCAGCTGAGCAATAAGCATCTTTTCATTTCTCCATCAACAGGCAAATGCATGTATTAATCATGGATGCAAATAATAAGGAGCCATAAAGTGACAACAATGTGCATTGCCCCCTTCCATGCTTAAAATTCATGGAATGCAAGCAGCATGACCCAGCTTACCAAACTAGGAGTCAAAATGAATTCCTCCAGCCAAATATTCTGCACGAAATTCTTCACTAGGTTTTGAAAGCCAATGCTCTGAAAATAGCCTCTTTGTTTACAAGGTTCGGTAAGCATTTAACATTCATCACCCCGCTTTTTATACAGGAGAACAAAGCAGCAGCAGCAGCAGCAGCTGTCAATGTTGTGACCATCCCTGACAGCTGCCTTGCGCTGGCATTCAGCAAAATTTCATTCATTTTGGACTAATCCCATCTGCTCATTTCCTACAAGGGGAAGTTATAGGGTTTGGAAACATTGTCTTTAGCTAAACAAGAGAGAGGCAGACAGACAGACAGGAGGAGACAGAGGAAACTGCTAGGAGACAGGATGCGATACAAACCAGGGATTCTCAACCTGTGGCCCGTGGTGCCGTTTCATGTGGTCGCCCACCACCTCCACCACACCAGGAAGTGCCATGTGGTGGAGAAAGGGCAAAATGGCCATCCAGCCCACAAAGCTGTCTGAGGGAGCATGACCTGGCCCCCGTCTTTAAAAGGTTGAGAACTCCTGATATAAAGGTTTGAAAAATTATTCGTGGGGTAGAGAAAATGTCTAAAGAGGAATTTTACTCCCTCTGCCAAAACAATAAGGAAATATCCGTACTAGGCAATTGCGCCGGATGGATAAAGAAAAAGAACTCTTTAAGACCATTAAGCAAAGAAATCTCCAATACTTTGGCCATATCATGAGGAACAACATAAAGTATAGCGTACTCCAACTCGCTCTGCAAGGAAAGATCCCTGGGAAGAGAGGCCCTGGACGTAGATGGACTTCATGGCTGAAGAACCTGAGAGACTGGCGTGGCATGTCCTTGGAGGAGCTGTTCCAAGAAGTTAGGGATAGGAAGACTATCGCCATGATGATAGCCAATATCCAGAATGGATATGGCAGTATCTGTTTGATCGTCTTCTTTTTCGGAAGTCCAAGACTTTCTTTCAAAATGGGCAAACTGCTTTATTTGTTGTCTCTGTATGTAGTTTAAGACTGGTTCTATTCCAATTCTTTCCCTTATAATCTCATTCCTGATTTCATCCCTCCTAGTTACTCCAGCAGCCTTCCTCAGACAACTCATTTCCATGGTGACCAACTTTTGTTTATGTTTTGTTGTAAGTATCCATGTTTAGCACTGATAACATAAAGTGGGAATGAATATGCTTCGTCTGAGATGTTTCTTTGTGCTGGTCGGGATTCCCTGATGTTAGTGATGGCGAACCTTTTAGAGACCGAGTGACCAAATTGGAACCCAAAACCCACTTATTTATTGCAAAGTGCCAACTCAGCAACAGGGCTGCTGGGCAGAGGAGCGAGGTGAACTCTGTGCTGGGGGATGGAGGAAGTGCTCCCATTGGACTGCTGTGCAGAGGGGTGGGGGTAAACTCTGTGCTGGGGTGACTGCATGGGTGCCCACAGAGATGGCTCTGGGTGCCACCTCTGGCACACGTGCCATAGGTTCGCCACCACTGCCTTATGTTGTAAGAGTGGAGCTAACTGTCCCAATATTTTGTTTGCCTTCCTGCACCGTATAGTAATCTCGTGTCCATTTTGCCATCTTCAGTAAATGTTATTCCTAAGTTTTTGAATGCTGCCACTTGTTTTATAGTTGTTTTAAAGGAGGAAGCGAGCAAATAAGAAAGCCAGGAGATAATAAATTCCTGCCTCCTACCTCAATTTCTGTTCGGTTTTTTTCCCCATCTCTGTGCCCAAAAAAAAGTCTACTGTACTTCCTTCCATCGCCAAGATGATAGTGGGACATGCGGACTTCCTTCTGCAGTTCACTGCTACTCAGGGCACACTTCAGCCTCCCCTCCCTGCAGTTCCAGATCTGAGGCAGGATTCGAGGGCAGGAATCGGTTTTTGGACTGAGCCATCTCCAGTTTGGTCTCCACTGCTCAGAAAACTCTCGGCCAGCCTGTCTCAACAAACCTGCCATTCTCTATTCAACATAATCCAGACAAAATACCTAACTCTCCTCCTTTCTGCTTTATTTTCACAATAAGCATGTGAGGTAGATCAGATTCACTGAGCTTTACAACCAAGAAGGGATTTGAATTCAGTTCTAGTCCAACACTGTAACCACAACACAGGTGCTCTCAAGGGATCACTGCCACAGTCCCCACAAACACACTCTAAAGCAGGGGTTCCCAACCTAAGGCCTGTGGGTCAGATCTGGCCCATGGCACCATTTCATGTGCCCCCCCCCAATCCCTCCAAGGGCAATTGATAAACAAAATGGCCATCCTTTTGAAGCTATTGGGACAAAATGACCATCCCCATTGTGCAGGCAGGGCAAAATGGCCATCTGGCCCTTGAAGCTGACTGAGAGAGTGTGACCCGGCCCCCGGCTTGAAATGGTTGGGAACCCCTGCCCTGAAGAAAGTCCAAAAATGCAAGCTAACGCATTGATCCATATCAGTAAACCTGGTTCCAGCTGCTAACTGTATCTCTACTAGATGTAGGTCTTCTATAAAGCAACTGGATCTTACTTACTCATTAAAGAATTGCAATTGGGCTGAGAGAGAACCAGAAAACCGGAGTACTGCGCTCCAATAATGTCACCTCTACTGATCAAAAGACATTCCCAGCCTGCATACCTCTTAGATCAGGAGTCCTCAACCTTTTAAAGCCAGGGGCCAGGCCATGCTCCCTCAGACAGCTTCAGGGGCTGGATGGCCATTTTGCCCTTCCTCCACCACATGGCACTTCCTGGAGTGGTGGAGGCGTTGGGGGGGCCACATCTGGCCTACAGGCTGCAAGTTGAGAATCCCTGTCTTAGACATATGTGTCAATGCACAAGGTGGCGTTTACTGGAGATTTTAGAATCAGAGATGGAGGATGGATGTGATGTCACAGGAGTAAAGGTAAAGGTTTCCCTTGCTCGAAAGCCAGCCGTATACAACTCTAGGGTTCAGTGCTCATATCTGTTTCAAAGTCGAAGGGCCAGTGCTGTCTGCTTCAGACGTTTCCATGGTCATGTGGCAGGAATGACTAGACAGCAAACGGAACACTGTTTACCTTCCTGTTGTGTCCTAATAGTGTAACCTTCTACATGTGATATCAATGTATCTGAACCAATGTAACCTTGCCGATGAGTAACAATGTAACCTTCAGCTGTATCACATAAACCCTGTAATAGGACGCGAGCTAATGACCACCAGCTAGCAGCAGCGAGCGTCCAAGCTCTCTTGGTTCAAACCCATCAAAGACCGCAGCGCGGGAAGCTTCCCGCCGCTACCTACACCTGGACAAGAAGGGCGTGACCAGCCATGACGTCACGCGGACCAGTAGCCAACGGGCTACCGTGGAGCCACATTCAAATACGTTACTACCATATATATAGAGCTGTTCGTCCGCCATTACCTCATGTTCCCTCTGTCCACCATGCAATAAACCTGAGTTAACCCAGCCTTTGGCTGTGCCTTGTGTCTTGACTCTCATACACTAAACTTCCCACCGAAGTAGTCCCTATTTATCTACTTGCAATGTCTTGCTTTCAAACTGCTAGGTTGGCAGGAGTTGGGACAAAGACGTCCTGCAGTACTCGGGAGTCGAACTGCTGACCTCCCGCCTTCCAGTCAGCGTTTTAGCCACTTGAGCCACTGCAGTCCCTGTCCCAGCAGTAGGGCAGGCAAAAAGCAGGACAGGATCAGAACTGCTTCCGGGCAAAGGATTACATTATCAAAGCAGGAGAGAATTTAAGTGCTGCAACATGTTGCAAAAGAAGTCAACAGCAGGCAAACTGGGTGGCATCACCTATTGTGTCAGAAAACACAGGGAAATATTCCTCCGGTGATTGAAGTCCCAATTTCAAGTAGAATAAACTCCTCTCCCCCCCCCCACTGCAGAGGACTTTTGCTACTCAGTTAAATACAGGAGCCACAATACACAAAGGTCATCAATCACATGAAGCGTGAAGCAAATTCCAATATCCATAGTAAAATCAAAGCAATCACACTTATATACCACCCCATAGCGCTTAGTACACTCTCTAGTTAATTCGCATTTTGCCCCCCAACATGCTGGGAACTCATTTTACCATAGTAGGGTGCAAACTTCTGTCAAGTCAACTGAAAAGGCACATAGAATGTACACTTTCAAAATTAACAGCTCTTCGTTAGGTAAATGAAAAAGAACCCTGGTGGCGCAGTGGTTAAACTGCTATACTGCAGTCAAAACATTGTAAGTTCAATCCTGACAGGGTAAAGGTTGACTCAGCCTTCCATCCTTCCAAGGTCGGTAAAATGAAGACCCAGCGTTCAGGGATGGGGGGGATGGGAATGCAAATTACCTTATGTACCGTCCAGAGAGCGCACTAAGTGCTATAGGGTGGGATATAAGTGTACTGTATTTGCTATTGTTAAATTGGGGACTGCAGTGACTTAGTGGTTAAGACGCTGAACTTGATGAATGGAAGGTCGGCAGGTCAGCAGTTCAAGACCCAAGTGGTGCACGACAGAGTGAGCTCCCGTTGTCTGTCCTAGCTGCTGCCAACATAGCAGTTCGAAAGCAAGAAATGTGCAAGTAGATAAATAGGTACCACTTCAGTGGGAAGGCAAACAGCGTTCTGTGCACTCTGGTGTCTAGTCATACCTGCCACATGTCCACAGAAACCTCTGAAGACGCAGACAGTGCTAGCCCTTTGGCTATAAACAGAGATGAGCACCGCCACCTAGAGTCAGACATGGCTGGCCTTTCGAGCAAGGACAACCTGTTGCTAAATTGTTATAAAATTAAGCAAGCAATGAATAAGTGGAGGTCTGCTTCTAGCTCCTTGCTCTAAAAAAGTAGGAGGCTCCTTACTCTAGAAAAATCCCTTTATTGGACTGCATGGTAGTTGTGGAATTTGGAAGCTATAAACCAAGGGCTCGCAACCTTTTGAAGCTGTGGGCCAGACCTCGCCCCCCTCTGACAGCTGGGTGGGCCGCACTGGCGGTTCCCCCCACCGTAAACACTGCCATAAAAAATGCCCACGGCTGTCATAATGGCACGAGAGCATTTACTGCTGTCATAAATGCTTCTGCTTCCGATGGCGACAGCGGCGGCAACACAGGCCACATGAAATGGCGCCACGGGGGCCGTAGGTTGAGAACCCCTGCTGTCAACTTTCCCAAGCTCAACTCAGATTCCTGAGAAAGTGAACTGCATACATTTATTGACATTTTAAGCACACTTCTTGCCACCTGGCTTCTCACCTCAAGTTTTTTTTAAGGCTTTCAAGTTTTGAAAAAAGGGAAAGCTTTAGTTAATGGATTTCTTTTCTCACTTGAGTGCTACAATTTTATCCTGGGTGTTTTAGGTGCTTGCGCTTCAACCATGGTTTTGTATTGCTTTCCTCTATGGCTGCAAATCGGCTTGAGAGATGGGAAAGGAAACAATTAACAGCCACAGCTTGATGGAGAAGTATGTTGAAGCAGGGGTACCCTTTGACAGTTTTCTTTATTTCCTTCTATTTTCTTCATCTACCGGAGGGCAGGGATGGGGGGAGTAGGGAAAGAAAGCCAAACAAACCCCAATGAGTCAGAAGCAAATTTTCTCTAGCTGCTATTAACACGGCTTCAGGCTTGGTGCGACATTCACAGTCAAATACTGAACTGCTGGAGTCTCCGCATTCCTGCAGTTTGAAAGCACAGTTCAAACGCATGTAATCGCTTCCCTTCTACCCTTTTCATTTTGTTAAGACCCACAAAAGTATTATGTAATAGGGCTGGCAGTCGAAATAACAAGGGGGGATAAATTCAAATAGACAGACTTACTCTTAAATAGGCAACCGAAAGGTTTCGTTAGACATTGAATCTCACTTTTGGGATGCAAAAAAAAAAAAGTTTGATTTCACCCGGCCAAATATACCTGCCACAAGGTTTTTTCTGTCTAGCATACGGGGTACACAGAAAGTGCCTCCTCAAAAATTGTGTTTTTTTAATCACAATCGGGAGTACCCTGGTAATGACAACCTTGTGTTGCCAGCTAAGCTTTCTCACACTAGGTCAGTGTTAGGGGATGTAAGTCTTGGCCTCACACCCTAACTGGTTGCAAGGCATATTGTGTCTGTGATGCCTTTAAGACCCTACTGCAGGGGCACACAGGTACTGGGACTGATGTGCCAGTGTATTTAGGTCAGAGCAGGATTGCAGACTTCCAGCTACAATGCTCAACTTACTTGAGCTTTAATGCTCACCTTCCTCTGCTGACAGACTGGACAAAGATTCCTGTGTCTTCCAGAACCTGCTGCGAGGACTGAATCTTTGCACTGATCCTGATGATGGCTTTTGCCTGATATGCCATCTGTGCTTGCTGGACAAAGAAGGACTACTTGGGGTAAGCCTCCACCCAGGGCCGCCATCAGTGCAGTACTACCAGTACTGACGTATAGGACCCAGAGCTGACAGGGGCTCTGCCACTGCCGGCCACAACTGTGACATTACTATGTGTGTCTGGGGGTGGAATAGGATTGCTCAGTATGGGGCCCAGAAATTTCTGATGGCAGCCCTGCCTCCACCAGGAAGCTGTAGAACTCTTTGGCTTGGTCTGTCATTACAGCTGCCATTTACCCTGCTGGACTGGACTGCTACTAAACTGTATGGACTTGTATATAGCACAACTGAACGGTCTCAGTGAACTCTAAAAGGTAAAGGTAAAGGTTTCCCTTGCTCGAAAGCCAGTCGTATCCAACTCTAGGGTTCAGTGGTCATCTGTTTCAAAGCCAAAGAGCCAGTGCTGTCTGCTTCTGCAGACGTTTCCATGGTCATGTGGCAGGCATGACTATATACCGGAGCGCACAGAATGCTGTATGGACTTGTATATAGCACAACTGAACTGTCTCAGTGAGGTCAACTGAGCAGCCCAAGAGAATATATCTGTTTGGTGTTACAGTTGTTGCACTGTATATACTTTCATCTTTTTACTTCCTGGGTAAACCTACGTTGAGTTTTTCTTCTGCACCAAGATCTGTCTACCTGTTTTTCTCACAAGGGACCACCTAGCCAGGTGCAAACCTCTTGCTGGCCACTGCATACCACTCTGCTAACCGTTTACATCAATATTCAGGCAAAAGGAACTGCAGAATGAACTCACCAAAAGGTGCCTTCATTTGGCAGTTTCATGCCTGGTCTAGACTCGGAAGAAGTCTAGCATACAAGAGGTTAAAATAGTCTTGTTTTCCCAAAAGGTAATAATAACAATTTCGTGTCAGAAATTATTCTGGGTTAAAAGGGTTTTTGCTGGAGAAACTCCGCTCAGGGGATGCCCGAAAGAGGCTCCTTTCATGTCTCCAAGATCTTTACCCACCGAAATGGTCCCTATTTATCTACTTGCAATTTATTGCTTTCAAACTGCTAGGTTGGCAGGAGCTGGGACAGAGACAGGCACTCTAACCGTCATGCAGTACCCGGGTCTTGAACTGCTGACTTGCCGGCCTTACAACTAAAAAGGCACACTTCTTAACCGCTGAGCCACCACAGCTCTCCAAAAGCTAAATGTAGGTGATTGCAGTTAATTTCTGCCAATCAACATAATGAAGCTCAAGCTGGCTAACTAATGGCAATAAAAACTCAAAATAGAGATAGACCATAGTAGCTTATGCAAAAAAATAATAATGTGGCTGTAAATTGACTCTTTGGCTGTAAGCAGAGATGAGCATCACACCGTTAAGACACCGCGGCCCTTAAACTGTGGACTACCTGCTATCACATCACACAGGGACCAGGAGACAGTCTTCTATAAGATACATCCATGTTTCCACTGCAGTTGGTCTTTTGATAAATGTTTTTGCACTGGATATTCTCCATCTATGTTAGGAATACATAGCTGGAACGTTGCACTTTGACGTTAGACTTGCAGCTGCCTCAAATCATATTTCTCCTCCAACAAGATTTTGCCTCTTCTGAGATGCCCCAGCATGAAATCTGGTACCAAAATTTGTTTTCCTGCAAGCCATTCTCTAGCCTGCTGCCATCATTGCCAACAATGGTCCACTATATGCCTCTAAAACAGTGTTTCCCGACCTTTGGTTTTTGGACTTCAATTCCCAGAAGCCTAAGTCAATCCCCCAAACCACTGATCAGCCAATGTACTGACTTAGGCTTCTGGGGATTGAAGTCCCCCTGTGGAGCATGGATCCTACTTTGGGAACCACTGCTCTAAACTCACAAGGAACTGGAGATGTGCAAGCCAAAATTTGCTTTGCAGGAGTCTTGCACTCTTTCATAACCCTCCGAAAAACTGTCATTCAGACGGAAAGAAGCTCTTCTTCACCCAGGTCAGTCTATGGAACTGATTGCCACAAGATCTGCATCTAATCACCTGCTTTAGAAATCAGTCACATCTGTGGAAGAGAATTTTTTTCTGTGCCTGCTAGTCATACATGGAAATGCAATAACTTCTGACTTATGGTGCCCCTTTCCGGGGTCTTCTAGGTGCAGTATATAATACACAGACATGGTTTACCATTCCTTTTGTCTGAGTGCAGCCTGGGTCTGTGCAGCTTGTCTATGGCTGCACAGGCTGGCTCTTCTCCCAGGAGGCACAGTGGGGAATCGAACTTCCAACCTCCAACTCAGCAGCCAGATACAGTACTTAGATCATTGAGCTATCCAACCAACTCATGACCTCACCGAGCAGTAGACCAGGGGTTCCCAACCTAAGACCCATGGGCCAAATCCGGCCTGTGGTGCCATTTCATGTGGCCCCCATCCCTCCCTCCAAGCGTAATCGAGAAACAAAATGGCCACCCCTTTGAAGCTATTGGGACAAAATGGCCTCCGCCCCCATCATGCAGGGAGGGCAAAATGGCCGTCCGGACCTTGAAGCTGACTGAGAGAGTGTGACCTAGCCCCCAGCTTGAAAAGATTGGGAACACCTGCAGTGGACAGTTGTAAATAGGGATGGGGTGTGTGGAATCTGACTAAATTATTTATTCTTGTCAAGACTGGCTGTTGCGAATTCATGTGACTAACCCCTGTGAGATTTCTTGCCTCCAATATGAGAATAAGATGGGGTTGAGGTAGGTGTAAGTGTCTCTACTCAAGGTAAGTTATTTTTTCCTTTCTGAAGCTACACACACAAAGCTATGAAACATCAATTCAATGCTTGCATTTTTGAGGATGCATATAACAAGGCGGGCGCTATCACAATTCCGCTATGCAGACTGTGCCAAAATCGTTTGCACAAATAGACAACACTGGTGAAAACTAACAGATAATCTTTTGCTATCTTGAAAGCCTGCCACATGACCACGGAAACGGCTGCGGAAGCAGACAGTGCTGGCTCTTCGGCTTTGAAACGGAGATGAGCACTGAACCCTAGAGTCAGATACGACTGGCTTTCGAACAAGGGATACCTTTATCTTTACCTTTATCTTGAAAGCCCAAGGAAGGAGGGATGGTGAGAGAGAGAGAGAGATGTGTAGAATCTACACCCCACCCACTATTTGTACGGAGAAAATTGAATAAATCCTGTTTGTGCCCTACTACGAAGTGGTTAGATATAGATGCAAAATAAAGAGAATGAACTCCCGTAGGGACAGTGGTGTCAAGAATGGGCCTGACATCCATTTATAGTACACCATTATTGTTTTTCAGCCCTGTTCCCTTTGTGCTCTGTGTTCCCATTAACTGTCTCTGCCACATCTGGAGATGGCTGGTTTTATAATCGCCTAAATTACAGCTATTTAAAGAGAAGTCAATTACAAGAACATTGCGTGACAACACTTTTTGGATCAAACTGCCAGCTCCTGTAGAAGGCTGCGGGAGACCTGAGCACCAGGCAGGGCCTCCTCTAGTGTAAACTGCCAGAGATGCTTTAAAAATCCCAGCTAGTTCTCCTGCCTTTCCATTCACTGGATATTTCAACAATGGAGCTTTTTCACAACCTGGAAGCCTTACATTTTTTCCCCTTTTTTTGGAGTTCTAACCCCAGAAGCACCAGACAGCCATTTAGTCCAAAAACATGGGGTTAATATTTTTCGAGCAATGGCTTTGATTGCAGGCAAGAGCAACTCTATAAGAATTTCATGCTTCACACTTTTGTTCTAAGCGTCATTGTATCCAGACTATTGCAGCGAACTGAAAATGGGCCTGGCTTTGAAAGGTGTTCAGAAATTATAGCTACCTCAAAAGAAGGCCAATAAAATATCACCAGGGATTAGAGTGTTTTGACTGTGTTAGAGATGTGGTTTGTCAGCTGTGTCAGTTAACAGCACATTTCTAAGCTGAGCTCAGAGCCCTGACTTTACTTTGAAAGTCTAATGCAGCTTGGGCCATATCTCTCGAAAAACCACCTTTTCCTGTAGGAATCTACCTAAACCACAAGAACATTTGCAAAGGTCCTCATAGAAAGCAATCAAACACCGCTGGTTGTCACATTCAGCCCTCAACTTAAACCCTGCACACGAATAATGAAAGATCTCCAGCCCATCTTGGACAAGAATACTTCACTCTCCAAAGCCCTTGGTGACAGACCTCTCCAATCTCAAGCAACTATCGACACACAATAGACTACACAAAAGTGAAACTGAGATTGAAACTAAACCCTGCTGTAAACCCAGATGTCAACTTTGCCCCCACATTCACTCTGGAAACAGTATTGCTGTTCTGCCAACGTGATTGATTTATGCCATCTCTTGCCAAAAATGTCCTTCTGCATTATACATAGGACAAACAGGACAATCTCTGCACAAAAGAGTTATTGGACATAAATCAGGCATCCGGAATGGCAACACAGAGAAACCTGTTTCAAACCATTTCAATCTACCTAAACACTCTATCCAAGACCTGAAAGTTGCAATTCTGGAACAGAGAAATTACAAGACTAGGATCCAGAGAGAGACAGCAGAAATCAAATACCCACCACAAGGGTTTGAATATTAGCCAGGTGTTTATGGGACATTATCAAATTTGAGACACAGATTTCAATCTACCTAGACACTCTATCCAAGACCTGAAAGTTGCAATTCTGGAACAGAGAAATTACAAGACTAGGATCCAGAGAGAGACAGCAGAAATCAAATACCCACCACAAGGGTTTGAATATTAGCCAGGGGTTTATGGGACATTATCAAATTTGAGACACAGATTTCAATCTACCTAGACACTCTATCCAAGACCTGAATGTTGTAATTCTGGAACAGAGAAATTACAAGACTAGGATCCAGAGAGAGACAGCAGAAATCAAATACCCACCACGAGGGTTTGAATAGTAGCCAGGGGTTTATGGGACATTATCAAATTTGAGACACAAATTGTTATATGCTGCTATGTATTTTGTATATTATACAGTATTTTGTTATATTATACCACCTTCATAGCTTTCCTGTAATATTCTCTTTCACTGCAAGTCTCACACAATAACACAGAGGATAAATTCATTAGCATATGTTCAATGCCAGGTATTGGTTTTGTATTTCCCCACTATTTAAAATTGAAAAGGGGACATTTAGAACTACTGTAATCCAAATAACAGACAGATATCATCTGGCACTGCCAGTTGTTGGAAGCTGTATTGATTTGCATGCTTATCTGCCATTCTGATTTAATCACTCTATGCCTCTGCATCTTGTGTATATAAGCTCATTCCCTGCACTTTCACTCCAATGTCTGATGAAGTGGACTTGGTCCACGAAAGCTCACATTAAAAATATAGCAGTTAGTCTTTAAAGTGCTGCAGCATTTACATTTTTGTTTTTGCTTTCAGTAATGAAGTCATGCAAAAGGCTTCCCAGAGAAGTTCTCTTAGAGAAGTGATGGCAAACCTTTTAGAGATCGAATGCCCAAACTGCAACCCCAAACCTACTTATTTATTACAAATTCCCAACACAGCAACAGGGGAGGGAGGAAACGCTCCCATTAGGCTGCTGGGCAGAGGGGCAGGGCGAACTCTTTGCTGTAGGGTGGGAGAGAGAAGGAAGCACTCCCATTGGGCTGCTGAGCAGAATGGTGGGATAAGCTCTGTGCTGGGGCGACCACACAGGTGCCCACAGAGAGGGCTCCGAGTGCTACCTCTGGCACGCATGCCATAGGTTCGTCACCACTGTCCTAGAGCAGTGTTTCCCAACCTTTCATTTTTGAACTTTGATTCTCAGAACATAAGAACAGCCTTGCTGGAACAGGCCACAGGAGCCCATCCAGTCCAGCATTCTATCTCACACAGTGGCTCACCATTTGCTTGAGGGGATTCCCAACCAGATGCCTTCACCTGCTTAGGATTCCCTGGAAATGGCATTGAGAGATATCCTGCCTATCTCTCCAACCCGGAGGTTGTCCTTAGGTATCCATAATTATAGCCATTGATACCCTTGTATTGTAGACACAATGGGCACGGAGCTGTGTGGACTAAGGAGGATGGTGGAGGACAGGGGTGCCTGGAGAGCGATGGTCCATGGGGTCGCAAAGAGTCGGAATCGACTGTGCGACTGAACAACAAAAACCCTTGTCCTCCGTGAACTTGTCTAATCTTTTCTTGAAGCTGTCAAGACTGACAGCTGTCACCACTTCTTCAGGCAGGGAGTTCCATAGACCAGTGATCCTCTGGGTGAAAAAATACTTTCTCTTATTTGTTTGAGAACTAGCACCCAAAGGTTTCATGGAGTGTCCCCTAGTTCTAGTGTTATGCGATAGGGAAAACAGTTTTACCTTATATACTTTGTCCACACTGTGCATGATTTTATAAACTTCAATCAGGTCACCTCTTAGATGCCGTCGTTCAAGAGTGAAGAGGCCCAACCGTTGCAGCCTCAGATGGTAAGGAAGGTGTTCCAGTCCCCTCATCCTTCTGGTTGCCCTCCTCTGTACTTTTTCCAACTCCATAATATCCTTCTGGAGGTATGGTGACCAGAACTGTACACAGTATTCCAGATGGGGCTTCACCATAGATTTATAAAGAGGCAAAATGACACTTGCTGACTTATTTTCTATACCCTTCCTAATGATCCCTAGCATTGAGTTTGCTTTTTTCACTGCTGAGGCACACTGGGTTGACACCTTCATTGAGTTGTCCACCAGGACACCAAGGTCCCTTTCCTGGTTTGTCGCAGAGAGTTCAGAACCCATCAGTTTATAAATGTAATTGGGGTTTTTTGCCCCAACATGCATCACTCTGCACTTACTAATGTTGAAGCTCATTTGCCACTGCTTTGCCCACTCCCCCAGTGTCAAGAGATCCCTCTGGAGCTCCTCACAATCTCTCACCATTTTCACTACCATGTATAATTTAGTGTTGTCAGCAAATTTGGCTACCTTGCTATTTACTCCTACTTCTAGATCATTCATGAAGAGGTTGAAAAGCAGGGTTCCCAGTACTGAACCTTGGGGGACCCCACTCTTTACTTCCCTCCACTTGGAGAAGTGTCCATTTAGTGCCACCCTCTGTTTCCTGTCCCTTAGCCAGTTGCTGATCCAGGACAAGACCTGTCCCTTTATTCCATGAGTCTGGTAAGTTTATTCAAGAGCCTTTGGTGCGGGACCTTGTCAAAAGCCTTCTGAAAGTCCAGATAAACAATGTCAACTGGATCCCCCTTATCCACATGCTTGTTGACACTCTCAAAAAATTCCAACAGATTAGTGAGCCATGATTTGCCCTTGCAAAAGCCATGCTGGCTCTCCTTTAGCAGCGCCTTCTCTTCTATGTGCCTATTAATTCTATCTTTTAGGATGGTTTCCATCACTTTACCTGGGACACATGTCAAACTGACAGGTCGGTAATTTCCTGGATCACCCCTGGATCCTTTTTTGAAAATTGGTGTTACATTCGCTACCTTCCAGTCATCAGGCACAAAGCCTGATTTGAGGGAAAGATTATATATTTTGGCTAGGAGATCAGCAATTTCATCTTTAAGTTCCCTGAGAACTCGTGGATGGATGCCATCTGGTCCTGGGGATTTGTTAGTGTTTAGTTTAACAAGACATGCAAGGACCTCCTCCCTGGTTATTTCTATCTGGCTTAATTCTTCGGTTTCCCTCCCTACGAAGATAGGCTCTGTTTTGGGCATGTGGCCTCTGTCTTCTTCAGTGAATACTGAAGCAAATAATTCATTGAGTCTCTCTGCAATCTCTGTTTCCTCTTTAATAACCCCTTGCCTTCCATTGTCATCTAATGGTCCAATGGCCTTCCTAGTTGGGTTCTTACTTCTAATGTACTTAAAGAGGTCTTTGTTATTTCTCTGAGTATTTTTAGCTATACGCTCCTCAAAGTCTTGCTTTGCTTTCCTAATTGTTGCCTTGCATTTGTTCTGCCAGAATTTATGTTTCTGCCTGCTGTCCTCATTTGGACAAGCCTTCCATCTTCTAAATGAGCTTTTCTTGCTCTTGATCACTTCCCGAACAGCTCCTGTAAGCCACATCGGAGTCCTCTTGGACCTGGCAGTGCCCTTTTTCCTTTTGGGTATGCATTCCAATTGGGCCTCTGTTATTGTTTTTGTAAACAGCCTCCATTCCTCTTGGAGTGTTTGGACTCTCTCAATTTTCCCTTTCAGCTTCTTTTTTACTAGTTTCCTCATCTTTGGGAAATTTCCTTTTTGAAAATTTAAGGTCTCTGTGTTAGATTTTATCAGCCTAAGTCAATTCCCAAAAACACTGATCAGCTGATGTACTGACTTAAGCTTCTGGGAATTGAAGTCTCCCTGTGGGGCCTGGGTCTCACTTTGGGAACCACTAGCCTAGAGCCATTCTTAGACTTGGGAGCACTAAAAGTGGCTTCCTTACGCTTTGCTCTGCCTTTTAAAATAAAGTCATGCTATCTGGTCATTATAATTTTAATTTCTGGACACCCAGTACTGCAGTCCTATGAGTTTTGTCCCGTCTAACTGCACAATTTTAGGTACAACCTCCTATTTAAATAGTCTTAATGGTATTGAGGGAAACGCTATGTGCAACTTCACACCAAAACCTGTCTTATGTGGCACGTCCTCGGAAGAACTGTTCCGAGGAGTTAAGTAGATGAAGACTAGCACCATGATGATAGCCAATATCTGGAATGGATACGGCACCTGAAAAAGAAGAATATGATACTTCCAAACGATGGCCAAAATCTTTTGGTTTATGCCTACCAGCGCAACTCAATCAACATAAATATCACCAGTTAATTGCTGAAAACTAAGAATTCAGCATAAGCATTTCCCATTGTGAGTAGACTCACAGGCCAGAAAATGCCTAAACTAACTTCTTAAACCCATAGATAATTTTGCTGACTGTGTATAGGTAAAGGTTTCCTTTGCTTGAAAGCCAGTCATATCCGACTCTAGAGTTCAGTGCTCATCTAGAGTACTGCTTAGAGTGCCAGATTAAGAAGACCTGGGTTCCATGAAACGTATTGGGGGACCTGGTGGTGCAGTGGTTAAACTGTTGTACTGCTTTCGAGCTGCTAGGTTGACAGGAGCTGGGACAAAGACAGGAGCTCATTCCGTCCTGCAGTACTCAGGAATCGAACTGCTGACCTTCCGCCTCCCAGTCAGCGTCTTAGACACTTGAGCCACTGCAAAAACCAAAAAAGTCACCACAAATCAGAATTAACTTGATGACACATTATTATGATCCTTCTTCTTCAAACATCAAGTGCCATATCTGATTTTGATCATTGGCTCCCATCATGGCGATTAGCCATGAAGATTGTCCTGAGAATGTAATGCAGTGGCCTTCTGCAGACATTTCCATGGTCATGTGGCAGGCATGACTAGACACCAGAGCACACGGAACGCTGTTACTTTCCCATCAAAGGGGTCCCTATTTATCTACTTGCAATTTCTTGCTTTCTCGCAGGATCCTTCTTCTTCTTCAACATCAAGTGCCATATCCGATTCTAATCATTGGCTCCCATCATGGCGATTAGCCATGAAGATTGTCCTGAGAATGTACTGCAGTGGCCTTCCATTTGCCTTCCGCATCACAGCATAACACTGATCCAGTTCCGCACGTCACTTTTTTGTCCTGAGCCCTTTTGGCAAACAAAGTCCTCATCAGCCCCAGGCCAAGATTGATGAAGCTGCTGCCTTCCATCAATATGGATTCAAGTGGGATTTAATCCACTTGGGAACCATCACTCTTCCCTATGGACTTCACCACCCAAGGCTGTTAGTCCTCAGGGTTGTCAGGTTAGTGAACTGCCACCTGATGATCAGTGTTGAGTCACTGGCAGTATGGTCTACTCTATTACCATAGCAGGATAACATAGCAGGATAACTCACTGCACAGCAAAGATTTTGCTACTGGGAATAACACATGATTTACATGATATTGAGTGTGCTGATTCCAAATCTGAACTCAAATTTTGCATTTCACATGCAGATTTTAAGTTATAGGCGTACTATAGCTGTTCAAATGGCCTGTAATTGGGTAATGTATTTTTACATGGGAACATTATAACAGTTGCAGCCACCACTATGCCTGCTGTCGCCTTGTAATATCGCGGGACTGCCTTCCCGTCTAAACTATGTAGTCTGTACAGTTTTTACTCCGGTCCAATAACCTCCAAGTTACCCCTCTCCCTTCCTGCCTCTTCCCGCCCAAATGTATCCATTTCTGAGTGTATATATTAAGCAGTGCTGCGCCACTGTTCTGACTGTCTAATAAAGTATTTAGCCCTGTTATGCTGGCTGCTTCGTATTTCTACCAGAACATCAAATTGGCGAGGAAGGTGGGATAATGGCGTCCCATACACCTACCCTCGCTCCATTCGACGTGACTGCTCCTGAGAAATGGCTCCTGTACGAGCAGCAGTCACGCCACGCCATGGCGGCTCAGGACATCATCGTTGAGGACAAGAACCTGAATCACATCCCCTTGTGGCATGCATGTTCTAGCAGTGGCCAGGCATGTCTGTGCAAGTCAGCGAGCTGATGTCTTAGGCAGAATCGGACTTCAGATTTGAATTCAGTGCACTTGATTTAGTATAGAACACAAGGATTAGACCAAGTAGCAGACAATATTTATATTTTTGTGATGCAGTGTTATGATCCTTATTATTAATTTTTAATGAGTTCGTAGCAAAAATAATATAGGAACTTTAACAGTACACAGACTAACTGTTATGTATGTATGTGTGCATGTGCATTATACTGTAAAGGCAAGAATGTAACCACTCCAAATACAAACGATCTCAGCTGTAAAGGAACGCGAGCAGACAGCCCATAGAGGGCAGCTGCGAGCGTTCAGTCTCACATGGTTCACATTGCTCAATCACGGACAGCCGCGGGAAAACCTTCCCCGCAATCAGCAGCAGAAGAAAGATCTGCATTCAGCAGCAGGAAAGGAGGCGTGCCTGGGCGAGGCCACGCCGGTAGCAGCCAATCAGCTACCGTGCTACAAGATTCAAATGTAGAAGGCTACTGTATATATTGAGATGTATCACCGCCATTACCTCATGCTTCACTGGAACCTCATGCAATAAACCTGTGTTAAACCAACCCTTCGGTTGTCCGGTTGTCTTTGGTCCCATACACTAAACTAACCCTAACCCTAATCTTGACTCTTTCAGTAATTTCGCTCTCTCTTTTTGTAAAATACTATTTTCTACATGGAAAAAAAACTCAGAATGGGAAAACTAATAAAGCCTGCCTGTTTTCTAATTCTGAGAGTTGTCCTGAAGAGAGGTACCCAGGTGAGGGCTTTCAATATCCATACCTCCATGATGGCGAACCTTGGAACTCAGATGTTCTTGGACTTCAATTCCCAGAAGCCCCCGTGAATCCACACAGATGGGTTTACTGCGATTCATCCGCCCCACGCCGCCCTCGTCGCTCCTGGAAGTGTAAGTAAAACATGCCCGTACGGAGGAAGGGTTAACCCGGAAGAGTCTTAACCGTATGGGTGCGTTTTACTTCCATTTCCAGGGGCGACGAGAGCGGCGTGGGCCAGATGAATCGGCAGTAAACCCATTTGTGTGGATTCACGGGGGCTTCTAGGAATTGAAGTCCAAGAACATCTGGAGTGCCAAGGTTCGCCATTACAGGCCTACCTTTTCAGAATCCTTCAAAACCATTGCTATCACCTTCTGCTACACACATGCACACAAACCACAACCCTGGTTCTCCCCCACCCATGACAAACAGCATATTCTCAAGGATGTTTAGTCAGAAATTAGTCACACACACTACAGCTCAATGGTATTTGAATTTATCATTCGTTCCAATCAAACAGCCACAGGAAAACACTCCAAGGCAGGTTGGTTGCTACCCATGATTTGAGAGGGGGATAGCAGATAAATAATGCATACATGACTGGGTAGATATCTGGAAGATTTGTAAGGGATTCACCATCATTGAGCAGCATCAGCATCAAAACAACCCCACCCAAATAGCCATTCTCAAGTGACGAAATTGTAAGGAAACTGACACCAATGACATGGTAGAAAGAACGTGAGCACTGATAATTAAGTCAGAACATGTTTTCTGGGCTCAGAGTTCTTTCACTCTAATCACATGTTCTTTTATGCCAGAGATCCTGGTAATGGATCTCACATTTCATTGGAGGGGAGGGGGGCAAAGAACCTGCAAGTCTGACAATTTCCCCAGCAGTCTTTCAATGTTATCCCCAGTGTCATTTGGAAAGTGCCTTCCTGAAGCTGTGCAGAAGGTCCTAGTGTCACGTACAGCTCTTTTTTGTGGCATCTGTTTTAGCATTTTTCAGATCATGAAACATGAAATCCATCAGCTGTGAAGGTGTCACAATGGTTTTTTTTGTTTGTTTGTTTCTGTTCTGCTTCTGTTAAACATCAGAGGTGCGAAAGTGTGCATTTTGGACAAATTCTGGGAGCTGTAGACCAGAAAACTCTGGCAACCTCTCAGAAATATTGAACCCCATTTCCTTCCCCAATCTTTTCATCAATATAAATATGTATTGTTTTCCTGGATCAGGACTGAGACCCATAAAATCCAGCCTTTCCCAGACGTGGACTCACCAAATGCACTGCTCCCCAGCAACCAAAAATCCCTGGCTAAGAAAGACAAGGACCATAAGTCAATTCATCCCCAGGACAACAGGCTGAGAAAAGGGATGTAGCCCAAAGTTTTGTATCCTGCAACTATCACACACACAGTGGCATCTAAGCAGGGCTTGAAGGCAACACGAGAGCTGTTTGGCTCCAGTAACTTAACAATACCAGCTACAATCACCATATAGAGACAAAGGTTTTACCTTACAACCAGAAATTGTGGTAGAGATATTCTTCACAAACTCATTTAAGCAGGAGACCTCACTCTCTCTCTCTCTCTCTCTCTCTCTCTCTCTCTCTCTCTCTCTCTCTCTCTCTCTCTCTCTCTCTCTCTCTCTCTCTCTCTCTCTCTCTCTCTCTCTCTCTCTATATATATATATATATATATATATATATATATATATATATATATATATATATATATATATATATATATATATATATATATATATATATATATATATATATATATATATATATATATATATATATATATATATATATATATATATATATAAAAATAAAAACACCCCATGATTTCTTCCTCTTAGGAGCCATTCAACAATTACGAGATCCTTGAAGGGAGGAGGGGGTCTGCCATCTGAATTACATGGGGCAGGGGGGGAGGTCAAGCCAAAGATTACATAATCCATTTGGAGCTGTTGTGCATTAGGCACCAATAGTGAAAAGCTCTAAAAATTAGAGTTTCCCTACAAAAGCTCTGGATTACGTAATTTTAAAGGGAATTACAGTCGGATTACATGGGGGCGTGTCAATTTCCCCCCAAAAATGGATCACATAATTGTTGAATGGCCCCTTATACTTTGAGTGAAATTCCATTATTATTATTTTTGGATGTTTGCTTGATGCAAAGGTTGGATCAAATTTATGGGTAGATGGTTTCCCACCCACTCACCCAAAACAGCTTTTTTTTCCTGTGCTACTGGAGGGCTTCTCATTGGAGAAGACCCTGGTGCTGGGAAAGATTGAAAACAAAAGGAGAAGGGGTGGCAGAGGATGAGGTGGCTAGATGGCATTGTTGACGCAGTGGGCGTAGATATGGGCGGACTACAATGGATGGCAGATGACAGAGGAGCCTGGCGTGCAGTGGTCCATGGGGTCAGACTCGACTGTGCAACTGAACAACAAATCTTTTCATAGGGTTTTCACCATGTAGATGCACTCGATGCATTATGAATGGAAGGGAGGTAGGGTAAGTCTATAGGTGGAGTTTTTGTGATGTTAGCTCTTGGGCATGTTGTGCAAGACTGTGGTAACACTCCCCTGCTGTGTTTCTTCTGTCCTGATCATCCTCCTTTTAAAAACTTGTATATGAGAATAGAACTATAATGTCATATCACCTTATTAGTAAGTCTTTGTTCTAGATCTGGTGATATGACGCTATAGCGCTATTCTTATCTATTTTATTACAAAAACAAGACAGCAGTGATCGCATGAAGGAGAGATGGACAGAAAAGAGATCACGGGAAGGAAGGAAAAGGTGGTTGCATGTTAGATTTGAATGCCAATGACGCTGCCAATGTAAATACTGTAGTGAACTTCCAATTCAATCCAGAAGCCCAATGTAAGTATTTGTTATGACTTCAATCATAGTTGAGGCTGCCAATCAAAGTATAGTCAAATCCTACAATCCTGTACAATGAGAGCAAACTTCCTCTCTGAGTGTGGATCATTGTGTAGTTACGTAATGAAGTTTGTGAGTCCATGAAGCAGGACTTTCTCAGTAATGGCCCCTACATTATGGAACTCCATAATGGCACCAATCCTTTTGAACTGCTTGAGTGCAGCCAAACTGCTCTAGAATGGCTTTGGTATTTAAGACTGATTCTAAAGCTGGCTTTTAGAGAATATTTTAAATGTTTTGGGGTGTTTTAAAATAATTGTAAACTCTTTTATTAATTTTAACCAAACTATTTTACCTTTGAAATGTGGTGTTGGAGGAGAGTTTTGAGAGTCCCCTGGACAGCGAGGAGAACAAAATAGGTCATTCTTAGAAGAAATCACCCCTGACTGCTCATTAGAAGGTCAAATAGTAAAGATGAAGATGAAGCACTTTAGACATCAAATGAGAAGAGACAATTCACTTGAGAAAGCCTTGATACTGAGAAAGGTGGAGGGCAAAAGAAGAAGGGGGAGGCCAAAGATGAGATGGCTCGATGGTATTGTAGATGCAGTGGGCACAGAGCTGGGCAGGTTGAGGAGGATGGTGGAGGACAGGGGTGCCTGGAGGACAATGGTCCATGGGGTCACAAAGAGTCGGAATCGACTGTGCGACTGAACAACAACATTTTACATTGCTATGGGAGTGCTGAAAAGCAATAAATAGAAACTTTAGTAAGTAACATTTAAAACAGCACAGAGCTTTCAGAATATTTTAGGGGAGAAACATCCTAAATGGGAGGGCAATTTTCTCTGCAAAACAAAATAATCTGATGATAACTGTGAATGTTCTGTTGGCCATGGAACCAGTCATGCTGGTTGATGGTTGAGGCAGGGAGACTGGCAAGAAAAATAGAAAAGGGTACCCTGAAAAAGGGTATGACTACTTGAACAGGACTACTTCATGCTGCAACTTTGCGTTGCATCAGGTCTTTTATATATGACAGGGGTTCTCAGCCTTTTCGAGTCGGAGGCCGGATCACACTCCCTCAAACAGTTGAGAGGGCCAGACTGGTTCTCCCCACACTGTTAACGGCTGCCATAAATGATGTTCATGGACTCTGGCGGCAGCGGCGGCAGCTAGAGCAAAGGTGGGGGCCAGATTATTTGGCACCACGGGCTGGATACGGCCCAAAGGCCATAGGTTGAGAACATCTGATAAACTACCTCTTTTCCAGCTCATAACTTGCTGGATCTAACTCAACAAATGATGACCTCATATCGACTAACCAAGTGAGATAACTTGATCCATGGCTGACAGCAACTTCAGTGTTCATCTCTGAACCAGGACTTTACCAGTGCAACCTTATCATTTGTATGGCCATTTTACTCCCTCTAATGCATGTTGAATCAGATGTCAACAACAGGATACCTAATAGAGCTTTCTTCTTAGTAAGAATGAAACAGCTTGTCTCCAAAAGAAGCCAAGTCTATTGACTTGCTCCAACAGAATTACAGTTTACAGGCCCATGAATTTACAAGACTTGAACACAATGTTATGTCTTATTTTTTTCTTTATGGGGGACAATCTAATCAAAAAATTATTGCATACTCTAAACAGAACCATGTTGTGGTTCAGATTTGATTTAATGGTGAACACAGTTGCTTCTGCGCAGAACCCAAAAAAGGCCAGGTACTTTCCAGAATAACAAACACTCTTAACAGGACAGTCCATCGGACAACAGATCCCAGAGATAGCTCAATAGTTTAGGTCTCTGGCTGTAGAGCCAGAGGTTGGGAGTTCAATTCCCCACTGCTGAACTCCCTTCCAGCTCTACAGCTCAAAGATTATTACCATTATTTATCTTCCAAACCATCATCAGCATGGCCTGCCAGTGCAGAGTCATAAGGGCTTCCGAGCTCTGACTCAAAAACAAAACCTAAAGCAATTTGAACTGGTAGGAGGCTGAAAATCTAGCCAAAATCTCACAAAACGGAAGCAAGTCACACACTTAACAGTGAAAAAGAGATGTAGTTCAGTTCTTCACTACTAATTCTGCTAAACCAGGGTGCCCAAACCTTTTGAGCTATGGGCCGGTCACGTGGTTCAGGTGGCTGGTCACTATGGCCTGAGGGGCCAGATCCAGCCCCTGACACCAATTCATCTAGCCTGCGATGCCCTCATCGCTCCAGGAAGTGGAAATAAAATGTGCCCATATGGGCGCGTTTTACTTCTGCTTCCGGGAGTGACGAGGGCATCTTGGGCCAGATGAATTGGTGTTGGAGGCCGGATCTGACCACCCAGGCCGTAGTTTGGGCACCCCTGTACTAAACCATTCAAGGCAGAGTTTCTGCAGTAGTAATCAGAAACCTATATCCATCACAATGTGAGAATACTGCTTTTTCAGACCACAAGTTCCAGAAACTGTACATTTCTCGTGTGCTTCCTTAATGCCTACTCTGTATTTAGAAGTGATTTGGCCCCTGTGCCAGATAAGGACAACGCTTCCTACAGTGGCTAAAGGAGATTGACTCCAGGCCCTAAAAGTTTACCTCTCCAGAAAACCCACAGAATGCAGTCATGCGCATCTTTACCCCCAAAGTCACTCCAACCATGTTCAAAAGGGGTCTTACTCCAAGACGCAGGACAAAGGCACAGCCGATTCCTAAGTGCATTTATGCAGAAGTGAAGTCCCAGTGGGATCACAAACTCTGTGTCTTTATTCAGACATGAACTCTGCAGGGCTTATTCCCTGGTTTGTGTGTCCTGGATGCCGCAGTTGCCTACTTTTAAAAAGGTCTCCTAAGCTTCTTTGCTAGTTTTTATACTACCTACAGCTTGTTTATTAGCTACAGCTTGTTTATTAACTACACATCCAAGACATACAGAGGACACAGCGACCCCTCACAGCCACATTATGGGGCAGAGCAGGCTTGTGGGAGATGCGCGGAGCCCAAGGTCACCCCATGGGTCTCACCTGGCTGAGTAGGGGGCCAGAACTGGCATCTGTCTTGCAACCCTTTAAACAGGAGGAGAGTAGCTACACCTTAACCTCCTCAAAGAGCATCTCACCTGACCCTACATGCCCACTAACACACCTGTGATGTGCCTTCGATTGTGGGGAGGGGGGAGGGGCTAGGGACTACAACTCCCAAGCTAGCTAGTCCCTGCAAGCACTATCTTGGGGAGATAAGCCATTGAACGCATTTTTGTTTTTTAAAACCTGCCCCCCTCCGCTCTCTTCCCCAGCAAACTGGTAGAGTCCTGGTGGCGCAGGGGTTAAATAAACTGAAGACCAAATGTTTGTGAGTTCGATCCTGAAGGGGGTCAAGGTTGACTCAGCCTCCCATCCTTCCGATGTCCAACGAGGACCCAGCATGTTGGGGGAGAGCGAAATTGCGAATTACCTTGTACTGCAGCCCAAACGTTTGTGAGTTCGATCCTGACCGGGGCTCAAGGTTGACTCAGCCTCCCATCCTTCCGAGGTCCAATGAGGACCCAGCATGTTTTTGTTTTGTTGTGTTTTTTTATTTTATTTTATTGGGGGGGGGGCGGAATTGCGAATTACCTTGTACTGCAGCCCAAAGTGGCGCAGGGAGTTAAACTGCTGTACTGCAGCCCCAAACGTCTGTGAGTTCGATCCTGACCGGACTCAAAGTTGATTCAACCTTTCCATCCTCCCATCCTTCCGAGGTCAAATGAGGACCCAGCATGTTGGGGGGTGGGGGGAGCGGAATTGCGAATGATGACCTTGTGATCCGTGTGTGATGATGATGGGGCTATTTCCGCCGGACTTACCTGCGCAGGTAGTGGCCCCCGTAGAGGATCTGCTGCAGGAGGGTGACCAGGGCGAAGGCGCAGACGAAGATGAAGAGCAGCGACCGGTTCCCCAGCAGGTCCCGGCTGGACGTCGGGTCCGAGTAATAGCCCGTCATGCTGGGGGGCGGCAGGGGCGGCAGGAGGGCCGGGCCGGGGGGTGGCCCTAGCAGACCCAGCAGGACCCGGACGCTGCGAGCCCTCAGAGGGGCCGGCGCCCCCCGCAGAGGAGCAGCCCGGCCAGGCGGGGACGACGGCGCCCACCGCCAGCAGGGGGGGAGAGGCCGAGCAGGAGGAGGAGGAGGAGGAGGCCGCCCTCCTCGCCCCAAGCAGCCTCCGCCCACCCAAAGGCCCCGGGGCCGCCCCGGCGGGGGCCACGCATCCCCTTCGCGGAGATCGGCGCCCTCCACGTCCACGAGCGACGGCGGGAAAGTTTCCCGGGGGGAGGGGGGAGAAAGAAAGCGGGCGGGAAGGACGCAGGGCGGTCTCCGGGGGCTGGATCTGGACCGGGGGGAGGGGGAGAGATCGGGAGGAAAGGGACTGGCGATCCCCCCCCCCACGACGACGACGACGCCCCCAGGAAAAAGCCCCACCTCCCCCCCCCTTTGCCCGAAGCGCTGAAGCTCCCGACGGAAGGAGGAGGCGTGTTAGGGGGGGGGCGGGGGTCGCTCACTTACTCCGCCCGACCCCCCGCGGGGGGCCAGCCAGGATACTCTTGGGGGGGGAGAGAAGGAGAGAGACTCGGATCCTATGGAGGGGGGTGGGTAGAAAAGGTGGCTTTTGGAAAGGAAAGGAGGGGGCGTCCCGGTCCGGTGTGCGTTTGCAAGCGAAACCTCTCCTCCGCCTCTCCCTCGCTTTATCCCTCTTTCTCTCCCCCCCCCCCCCCCGCTCTCCTCTAGGAAGCGCAAGTAGCAAGGTCGTTGTGCATCCTCTTCAAGGGCAGAGACGGAGAGGAAGGGGAGGGGGCGCGCGGTCTCCCTCGGCCTCTTCACTTCTCCCCTTCCCCCCCCCCACCGCGAATGGCGGCAAAGGAAGGAAGACCCCAACCCCAGCCCCCTCCGGACGCCTCCGACCGGCGAGTGAGAAGGCGAGAGGAGAAACGACTGAGCCCCGGGTCGCCCACTAGCCAGCCCGCTTGCCTCGCTCAGTCCAGTCGCTCTCTCGCGCTCGCTCGCTCTCTCTCTCTCGCTCTCCCTCCCATCCTTCCCTGCCTGCTGTCTTCCTCAAAGAAGACTCTTGCTGTCCTGTCACACAGGCTTCAAAAAGAAAGGCAGCTTCTTTCCTTCCTTTTCTCTTCCTTCTATTTCTTTCTGACTTTCCCTTTTCTTTCTTTCTTTCCCTCTTCCCTCCCTCCCTCCCTCCCTCTTTCCCTTTTTCTTCCTTCCCTCTTTCCCTTTTTCTTCCTTCCCTCCTTCCCTTTTTCTTTCCTCTCTTCGTTTTTCTTCCTTCCCTCCCTCCCTCTTTCCCTTTTTCTTCCTTCCCTCCTTCCCTTTTTCTTCCTTCCCTCCCTCCCTCCCTCCCTCTTTCCCTTTTTCTTCCTTCCCTCTTTCCCTTTTTCTTCCTTCCCTCCCTCCCTCCCTCTTTCCCTTTTTCTTCCTTCCCTCCTTCCCTTTTTCTTTCCTCTCTTCGTTTTTCTTCCTTTCCTCCCTCCCTCCCTCTTTCCCTTTTTCTTCCTTCCCTCTTTCCCTTTTTCTTCCTTCCCTCCTTCCCTTTTTCTTTCCTCTCTTCGTTTTTCTTCCTTCCCTCCCTCCCTCTTTCCCTTTTTCTTCCTTCCCTCTTTCCCTTTTTCTTCCTTCCCTCCTTCCCTTTTTCTTTCCTCTCTTCGTTTTTCTTCCTTCCCTCCCTCCCTCCCTCTTTCCCTTTTTCTTCCTTCCCTCCTTCCCTTTTTCTTTCCTCTCTTCGTTTTTCTTCCTTCCTTCCTTCCCTCCCTCCCTCTCTCCCTTTAGTGTTCAAGGAATGAAGAAGCAGACCAGTGAAGTAGTGAAATTCAGCTCTTTATTAGTGGGGTTTGAACACACTTTGGATGGGGCAAAACTCATGGACTTACTATAAACAGTAACAGTAACAATAATACAACAAGCCCAGGGGCTAACAGAGTGTACACATTTTTGATCCACTTATTTGCATAAGAATAGATACATGAGGAAAGATACATTCTGCTCCTGTCAGAAAACACAGTTAACGTACATAACACTCCCTCTTTCCCTTTTTCTTCTTTCTGTCCCTTCTTTCCTTTTTCTTTCCTCTCTTCGTTTTTCTTCCTTCCTTCCCTCCCTTCCCTTCTTTCATTCTTCCCTCTTCCTTCCTTCCTTCCTTCCTTCCAGTGATAAGCTCCTCTGCAAGTTTACAACTCTCAGTGTTTGGTGTCTTGCACGGAAGACAAAGAAGGAGTCGCAGTGAGGACTAACACAGGTTTATTGGTTGATGATCAGGATGAACATGTGGTAATGGCGGAGGTACATCACATTATATACAGTAGCACAATACATTTGAATCTGGTTGCACGGTAGCTTATTGGCCGCTACCGGCGTGACGTCGTGTGAGTCACGCCCCTCGTCCGTAGTAGTTTGCTGGTGCGGGAGAGTTCCCGCGGCTGCCAATGAGAACCATGTGAGCTGAACGCTCGCAGCTGCCCTCTATGGGCAGCTTACTCACGTTCCTTTACAGCTGGGCTACATTGTAATTGTGGTCAGGTTACATTCATACATTTCTTAAAGCAACATTGTACATACATAACATCCCTCCCCCCTAGGATGGGACGAAGTCCCTCAACCATTGTGGCTTGCCGCACGTGCGCCTGGGGCGAGAGGCCGCTTGACTTAAAACCGGGGAGCCTGGTTCTGCGGAGTCCTGTCCTGCAACGGAAAAGGGGGACTCATTAATGGCTCGGTGTGGGCTCTGGGGTAACCTTGCATTGGGGGACGGGAATGGAATGAACAGTTGGGAAGTGAAACCCTGCCTACCGTTTGAGGAGCTTGGGGTCCCCCCCCAGTACGAATCTCGGGACCGACGAAGAGGCCCTCATGGCCACGCCAGCCCCCGTTACCTGCCCGGGAGTTCTCGAGACTGTGGTGGGTGGACTCCCCCCCGTTGCCTGTCTTGGGGGTGTTTGTCTCCGGGGAGCTGGCGCTATGGGATATTCTAAAACAAAAGGACTGGGGGGACTGGAGGTACCAGGGGCTGAACTGAAACCCCTCTTCTTGCTAGGACGGGTGGGGGACCACTCCGCTACACCCCCCTGGTACTGCAACTCATAATCATAATCAAACTGATCCCTCTCTTTCAAAGTATCCTCCTCTGTGGTCGAGAACCCAGGATATGCATTTGTATCCGTGGGTTCCGCCGTGTCTCCCCCTTGGGTAATGTGGGTGGGGGAGGACCCTAACGCTGATTCCCCTTCCCTGGTGACTCGCCTTCTGAGTTGGTCGGCGTGCCTTCTCCAGAGTAGACCCGAGCTAGTTTCGACCCTGTAGGATACTGGCCCCGTCTGCTCAATGATTGTCCCTGGAACCCACGCTGGCCCCGAGGCCGCATAGTTCCTGCAGTGAACCGGGTCCCCTACCGAAAAACTCTTGGAGCTCTCTCCCCCTATGTTTATATTCCTTCCTTCATCCTCCACCCTGGATGGATCCATCCGGTCAAAAAGTGTTACCGGACGCCTCCTCATGAGGAGTTCGGCTGGGGAAAACCCTGAGGCTAGGGGGGTTGTCCTGTAACAGATGAGGAACTGACAAAGATGAAGGTTCAACTCACCGGGACCCATGCGCCGCAGCACGTCTTTCGTAGTGCGCACTTGGCGCTCTACCTGACCGTTTGTGGCGGGGTGAAACGGGGCAGCAGTAATGTGCCTGATGGCGTTCCGCTCAATAAACGTCTTGAACTCTGCAGACGTGAAGGTACTAGCGTTATCGCTAACAAGAACGTCTGGCAGGCCGAAACAGGCAAACAGCTTGCGCAACTGCTTAATGGTTGCCGCAGAGGAGGTGCTGCTCATGGGGATTACCTCCAACCACTTGGAGTAGGAGTCGACTACCAGCAGAAACATGGCCCCGCGAAAAGGGCCAGCGAAGTCAACATGAATCCGGGACCATGGCCCGCGGGCCGTGTCCCATTCCCTATGGGGTAACCGGGACTCCTCGGGTCGAGAGCTCTGGCAGCTCTCGCACGTGCCCACTAAACGTTCTATATCCGCGTCTATCTGGGGCCACCAAAAGAAACTCCTGGCCAGCGCCTTGGAGCGCACGATCCCGGGGTGACTGGTATGCAATAGCTTCAGTACTTTGGCTCTCAGCTTTTCTGGGATAACTACCCGCTGGCCCCAGAGTAAACAGCCCCTTTCCAGGGAGAGCTCTACTCTCCGCCTGACAAATGGCTTGAACTGTTCCTCGGGGGGAGTAGTGGGCCACCCTTTCCTCACCCAGGAACTAACTTTGGCCAGCATCTTGTCGGCCGCCGTGGCTTTGGCGAGGTCGGCCGGGAGAATGGGGGGGGGAGTCGAGAGACTCGATCAGTAGGACTTGGTGGTCCTGCTCTACCTCGCATGTGGGGTCTCCTACACTTGGGAGGGGAGATCGGGTCAGTGCGTCTGCATGGGAGATCTCCTTCCCTGGGCGATAGACCAGCTCGTACTGGTAGGCATTGAGGAAGATGGCCTAACGCAGCATCCTGGGGGATAGAATTTGCGGTGTGGGTTTGCCGGTAGTGAAGATCCCCAGAAGTGGTTTGTGATCCGTCACTACCGTAAACTCGCGGCCGTATAAAAAGTCATGGAACTTTTTCGTTCCCGCTATGATGGCTAGGGCCTCCCTATCAGTTTGCGCGTAATTGCGCTCGGCCTTCGAGAGGGACCTTGAGTAGTACGCTGCTGGGGCTTCCCTCCCGCTCTCCAACACGTGGCATAGAACCGCCCCCACCCCCACTGGGGACGCATCACAGACCAGAACTACTGGTCTCTTAGGGTCAAAGTGGGTCAGGACAGCATTTGAGGATAGGAGTGCCTTCAGTTCTCTAAACGCTTTCTCTTGCCTATCTCCCCACCGCCAAACTGCCTCCTTCTTCAATAGTGCGTGCAGTGGCTCAGCAACGGATGCCTTCCTCGGCAGGAAGGAATGGTAAAAATTTAAGAGCCCTAGAAACGACTGCAGCTCTGGTTTCGCGGTGGGGTGAGGGGCGTTTTGCACAGCCACAACCTTGGACTCGGAGGGCTTGATGCCTTCCGGGGTTACCTTGAACCCAAGGAACTCGACCTCCCTCACAAAGAAAACACATTTGTCCCTTCTCAGTCGGAGGCCTGCTTTCTCGAATATTGAGAGGACCCTGTCTAGCCTTTGCGCTAATTCTGACTCGCCCCCCGCTGTTATCAACACATCGTCGAAGTATGGGAGGACGCCTGGAAGCCCCTTTAAAAGGCGTTCCACGAGGGACTGGAAAATTCCGGGGGCCGAATTCACGCCAAACTGAAGGCGCGTCACCTTAAATGCCCCCTTGTGTGTTACGATCGTTTGCGCAGCGGCAGCAGCCGGGGTTACAGAGAGCTGCTGGTATGCCTGCGCCAGATCTAGCTTGGCAAAACACTTCCCCCCATGAAGCGTGGCCAGTAAGTGGCTGACCACGGGTACCGGATATGCATTTGGCCGAATGGCCTTATTAATCGTACACTTATAGTCCGCACAAATCCTAACCTCCCCGTTTGATTTAAGGGCTGTCACAATCGGCGTTTCCCACTCCGCCGAATCAACTGGAACCAAAATCCCCTGCCCCACCAATTTGTCCACTTCCGCCTCGATCTTGTCCTTGAGGGAGAATGGCACTCTTCTTGGCTTGAGGCGTATGGGTCGGATTTCTGGATCCAGGTCAAAGGAAACTGGGGGCCCTTTGTAAGTCCCGAGGCCTTTCTTGAAAACGTCCGGGTGTGCGTTGCACACGTCCCGCATCGGGTCAGTCTCTATGGCGTTAATGCCGGACAGTTCGATTCCAAGGGGAGCGAACCACTGCGTTCCCAAAAGGCAGCACCTCCCCCCCTTGAGGACCACTAGGGGCAGTTTCTCGGAGTAATTCTTGAACTTCACCTTGAAGTTCCCCACCCCCAACACTGGGATCCCGTTCCCTTGCACGTCCCGTAGGTGTGACCTCATGACCCGCAGCTTGGGCCGCGCATCTGGGGGAATGCGCATAAACTCTTTTTGGGACAGGATGGAATAGGACGACCCCGAGTCTATCTCCATTCTCACTGGGACCCCCTGTAACTGTACCTCAACGAAAAAACGCCGGTGCTCCAGGCCCACGCGGTTCACGCCTGCCATGCTGTGGTCGTCCGAGACATTCCTGGTGCCGGCCGCCTTCCGTTGGTGCGTCTGGGGACGGTTCGAATGGCCCTTGTCCTCGACTAGTCCGCGCCTGCACACTCGGGCGATGTGTCCCTTCGGCCGCAGTTGTGACACTCGGCCTTTCGGAACGGACACCTCGTGCGGTCGTGGGATGCCCCACAACCGTCGCAGTGGCGGTCTTGCCGCTCGCGGGTCTGTCGCTTCTCTCCTCGCTTCTTGACCCGCTGGACGTCGTCGTACTCGCTGGAGCAGGGGTCTGCCGTAGTGGACGACTCCTCGGATGCCGTTGGTGTGCCGGCGGGCGGCTTGGGGGCCCGCCAGGCTGTTTTCGCTGGTGTCCACCAGGCCGCCTGCACTGGTGACTTGGCCCTTTCGGACGTGGCCCTCGGGACTTGAACACTCTGACCCCGCTTCTGGCCGCTTCGGCCGCTTGGGCCTCCCGCAGTACCTCGTTGAACGTGAGGCGGTAGTCGCGGGTCATGAGCTTTCGCTGAAGCTCCTCGTCCCTCAGGCCACACAGCATGCGGTCTCGGAGGGCCTGGTCCAGGTCATCCCACTGGCAGTGCACCGCTGCCAGCCTGAGGGCCGCCGCGTAGGCGGACACGGATTCGCCCGGTCGCTGGTCTCGCCTGTGGAACGCGACCCGGGCCGGGAAGATCGACATGGGAGGCTGGAAATGCTCGCCCAGCAGCCCCAGCATGCGGTCGATGGACACCTCTTCTACCTTCTTGGGGGCCACCAGGTTCATCAGGATGCGCAGCGTGGCCGACCCCACCTGGGCCAGGAAGTAGGAACGCATCCTCGCGTCGTCATCGACGCCCGCGGCTTCCATCGCATGCCGGAACTGACACTCGTAGAGCTCCCATTGTTCGGGCTCGCTGACATCGAACTGGTAAGGCTTGACCTTGGGATTCGCCATTGATCCCATCCTCGTCGCCAATTTGGTGTCTTGCACGGAAGACAAAGAAGGAGTCGCAGTGAGGACTAACACAGGTTTATTGGTTGATGATCAGGATGAACATGTGGTAATGGCGGAGGTACATCACATTATATACAGTAGCACAATACATTTGAATCTGGTTGCACGGTAGCTTATTGGCCGCTACCGGCGTGACGTCGTGTGAGTCACGCCCCTCGTCCGTAGTAGTTTGCTGGTGCGGGAGAGTTCCCGCGGCTGCCGGTGATTTGAGAAATGAGAACCATGTGAGTTGAACGCTCGCAGCTGCCCTCTATGGGCAGCTTACTCGCGTTCCTTTACAGCTGGGCTACATTGTAATTGTGGTCAGGTTACATTCATACATTTCTTAAAGCAACATTGTACATACATAACACAGTGATTCTGGCTTAGAAGGATTAAAAGGTAAAGGTTTCCCTTGTTCAAAAGCCAGTCGTATCCGACTCTAGGGTTCAGTGCTCATCTCTGTTTCAAAACCGAAGAGCCAGCACTGTCTGCATCTGCAGACATTTCTGTGGTCATGTGGCAGGCATGACTAGACACCAGAGTGCAAGGAATGCTGTTTCCCTTCCCACCAAAGTGGTCCCAATTTATCTACTTGCAATCTCTTGCTTTCGAACTGCTAGGTTGGCAGAAGCTGGGACAAAGATGGGAGTTCATTCCATCCTGCAGTACTTGGGAATTGAACTGCTGACCTCCCACCTCCCAAGTCAACATCTTAGCCACTTGAGCCACTGCAGTTCTTTAGCCAGTTCTTTACTGCTGCTTGGACTGCAGTGGCTCAAGTGGCTAAGATGTTGACTTGGAGGCGGAAGGTCAGCAGTTCGATTCCCGAGTACTGCAGGAAGGAATGAGCTCCCATCTTTGTCCCAGCTCCTGCCAGGCTAGCAGTTCGAAAGCAAGAAATTGCAAGATAAATAGGGACCACTTTGGTGGGAAGGTAAACAGCGTTCCGTGCATCTAGTTCTGCCTGCCACATGACCACAGAAACGTCTGCAGAAGCAGACAGGGCTGGCTCTTCAGCTTTGAAACAGAGATGAGCACTGAACCCTAGAGCCGTATATGGCTGGCTTTCGAGCAAGAGGAACCTTTACCTTACTGTTGCTTGAGGGGACACCCAACATGCACTTGCAATGCTTTCTACTCTTGGCGAAGGCTCTTTCAATGAAAACACGGGGTGGGTATTTTTATTTTTAACTTTCCACTTAAAAAAGCAGAGAGGAAGCACTATATTAGGCGGGAAAGCAAGCTTTTTAAACACTCCCCTAACCCAAATTATCTGGACATCACTCTGGATAAAAACCCTAACCTTAAAAGTGCACTGCCTAAACACCATACAAAGTTGCCACCAAACTGGGTCAGACTAGGGAAAACACCCACAAACCATAAGAACAATAGCTTTCTATGCTAGTAAAGGTAAATGTCTCCCTTGCTCGAAAGCCAGCCGTGTCTGAGTCTAGGGTTCAGTGCTCATCTATGTTTACAGCCCAAGAGCCAGTGCTGTCTGCATCTGCAGATGTTTCATTGGTCATGTGGGAGGCATGACTAGATGCCAGAGCATGTGGAGTGCTGTTACTTTTCCCACTGAGTGGTACCTCTTTATCTACTTACAGTTTCTTGCTTTCGAACTGCGAGGCTGGCAGGAGCTGGGGCAGATGATGGGCATGCACTCCATCACACAGCACTTGGGTCTCAAACTGCTGACCTTCTAGTCGTCAAGTTCAGCTTGACCACTAGGCTACTGCAGCCCACATCTCTGTGATACTCCACAACATAATATGTTTGCGCCATATAGTATAAATCAAGGATTCTCAACCAATGGTCTGCGGGCTGAATCCAGCCTGCGGCACCAACTCATCTGGCCCACACCCTTGCTCCAGCTGCCACCGCCACCTCAATCCTTGTCCCCTCCGCTTGGCTTGTCATGTCCTTGGTGGTGCTCCGTAGCATGGAGGATGTTGTAAGATTTACAACATCTGCCCTGCTACAGAGTGCCATTAGGGACATGTGGAAGGGACAAGGATTGAGGCGGTGGCGACAGAAGTGGCTGCTGGAGTGAGGGCAAGGGCTGGATGATTTAGTGCCATGAAGCTCCTCCATGCAAGGTCATTTTGAAAACTGTGTGGGGTGGAGTGGTGGGTAGCCTGGGGTAGTTGCCAGCAGCACCAGTGGTGTTGGGGGTGGCGGCTTGAGGTGTTCCCGCTAGCGGTGGTGGCTGGCTGGACCACCAGTCTGGCTCCTAAACAATTTGAGGGGGTGTGAACCAGCCCACAGCTTTAAAAGGTTGAGGACCCCTTGTCAAAACAAGTGGTTGTAGCTCTTAATGAAACATGCAAGGTTATTACTGACTGCCCGAAACCTACCCTTATGGGGAAAACCTATTATTTGCCTGGAATTGCCACTCTGAAAGTATGAGAGCTGCTAGCAAACAATTAAAGAAGCAAGAGTAATGCAGGACCAAATCCTCCCAATTTATGGACACCAATCCCCTAATGGACTACTAAAGTTGAGGAAAGGTTTGCTGCACAGACCTCAAGCTTTAAATATTAAACCAGAAGAGACTAAGATAAACCTATGGAGAGCAAAAACAAAACATCTTGCTAAATGGATGACTGACGGATAGTGTCTCCCACCAGGACAACCTTCTGGCTGGACCATCTGGAAGCCACTCAGACTTTGAAGTAAAGTAGAAAGATCAAAGACTAATCAGATGAAATGGGACAATATGGAGAAATTCAATCAACATAGCATTTATGTGCATGTAATTTATGCCACAGCATGTGTACAAAAGAAGATCTAGTAAATAGCTGATATAATGCTATTGAAGTAGCCCACTCCTGTTCAAATATAATCTAATTGTACAACTGTCTGATATTAACAAAAAAGTGATAAGCAGTCCTATAACACGGTCTTAAGTATAGCTCACAATGAGGGAAAAAAACAATTTGTAAATTCAGGTAGTCAAGACAGCATAAAATTTACTAGGAAGTAAATGCAGCTTGACACTAATGCAGATTAATAGGAGCAAGATAATCAGAAAGATCAAATGCCTTGTGACAAAATGACACCAAAGGCAATGGCCAGCTTATCTAGGAATGGCATTCAACAGCCAGGGTGGCCCTCTCTCCATGATCTTTTGCACTTTACTTATGTTGCATGCAGTGGGTGTTAGCACAATAACCATAGAGACAGAAATACTAGCCTAAATTAAAGGAAGTTGTTTTAGATTGTTTGCCCCTAAGTAACCAGTTGGAAAGTTTCCTGTCTTCCTGCCTCTAGAGGTCATCTGACCTATTTGCATGTATTAAGGCTTTGCATGTTCTGGCCTTCACTCTCTTGGTTGTTGTTACTTTTTTGCCTTTCGAAGAAGAAAGATGTCTATTTGAGCTCCTCCATTTCTTGGGCCACATGGCAACCTAAAAGACCTAAAGACTTTACTTTAACTGTACTTCTTTCTAAAAGCAATCTCATCAAGAATCCTGAGCACATGTATATTTCTCTGACCTAATTGTGAGTAAACAATATTTTGTTCTTTTTCTAAGCATTTAGTGCAAGTGTATTCATTGATTGTGTTAAACAAGGAGAAAGTTTGGGAGAACATGCATTAAGCTTAGATTTGCCTAAAACCTGTTCTGCTTTACTGTGCTGCTGCTACATATAACTTAACAACTTAGAGGCGTTTAGAGAAGGGTCTGTGAAGAAGATATCCAACTCCAAGTAGGTATGCATGTAGGTAGGCAACCCTTCATGAACTGGGCTCAGGAACAGACTGGGAAAAGTTATGAAATGATGTTTAAAGAACATGTTTCGCCAGCATTTCGACATGTTGGAAATTGACTAATGACATATGCCTGCATGTGGGCTCTAAGCCTAATACTTCCTTAAAAAGAAGATGTAGGAAAGAGGGGGGATCAATTGTGACAAACTGTGACAATGCCCATAGGTTTGCAGAAAATGCTACAATGGAAATCGAGATCCTCAAGATGAAATGACTCTATGATTCCGTCCTGTATCGAGGCCTTCAGAGGGACAGTGCCTTTCCTAGCTGCATGGCAAACAGAGATTTAGCCAGTACTAGCATAGTTTGCCCGGCGGTGCCGGGCTGTTTAAAATTGTGTTGGAAGTTGTTGTTTTTTTTTAATGTTTGTACAAAACAGGTTAGTGTATAATTGAAAGTTTTAAAATGTTTTTTATACACAATTTGTTTTTCCCAGGCTGTTATAAACTGTGATGAGTTTTATGGTGGTTTGTTTTTGTGGATTAAAAAAAGAACAAAGGATGATATAATTTTTTCTATTTTTTTAATTTAACCAAATAATGTTTTAATTAATTTAATTTAATAGTCATATTTATATATGCTTTAGTATGTTTTATATATGTTTTAGTATGTTATTTTTTTAACAGTTGTACTGTAGGTAATAATTTTAGGAATGTGAAAGTAGATTTTTTTACATTCAATGTTTTTAAACTGTGTTTTGATGTTTTTGGTTTTTATTTGAGTTGAAACTCCACACATGATTTTAGAAATATTTTTATTTTATTTTTTTACATATGTTTGTGATTTGTGTAAAAGTGTGATGTATTGTTATGGTTTTGATTTTTTTTTTTACTTTTGTGGCCTTTTGTTTGGGGCTGTTGTGTATTTTTGACTTATTTTTACTTTTCTGCCCTGCAGGTGGGGCTGCTAGTGGTTATCTTTTACTTTGACTGTTTTTTCTCTCTTGGCCTCTGGGTGGAGCTTCTTCCGGTTCGTAGTCTCTTGGTTTGTTCATTTATGTTCTGGTTGTCGTGGAGGAATGAGGTGGTGGTGAGTTGTCTGGTTTTCTTTATTTTGGGGGTTTTCTTTGTTTTGCTTTTGTGGTGGTGGGCTGGGCGGTGTTTTTGTTTGTTCTTTTTTGTTTTGGTTTATTGTTTGGTTTAATTGGTTTGTTTATTTGTGGTTTTGTTTATTTTTTCTGGTTTGTTTGTGTAATTTGTGGTTTTTTCATTTTGTTAGGTGTTTTGTAAATGGTTTTATGTGTTTTTTGTTTTAAGTAATGGTTGTTTTTAATTATGGTTTTATTTTTGTTAGGTGGTTAGGTGTGTGTGTATGTGTGTGTCTGAGTGTGTGAGGGAGAGAGAGAGGAGGCTGCCGCCGGGTGAGTACCTCCGGTAGGCGAAGGCAGTGGCCAGAGCGCCGTTCGTTGCCTTTGCTTTCCGGAGGAATTCTTTCGCTTTCAAGGGGGGTGAAGGCATTGATATCTTCGCCCTCCCTTGAAAGCAAAACACTTACTCGTAAAGTAAAGGCAGCGGCCGGAGCGCCGTTCGCTGCCTTTGCTTTCCGGAGGAATTGTTTTGCTTTCAAGGGGGTGGGGGCGGCGAAGGCATCAGTACCTTCCCCCCTTGAACCCCCCTGTTTTGTGGGGTTTTTCCATCCTGGCTCAACTTTTCTTGAGGCCGGTGGTGGTCTCGCCTTGTCTTCGGCGGGATAGCGTGGAGGAAAGGGAGTCTCTCTCCTCCCCATTGCTCGTGAAAGAAGGCCGGCGGGTGTTTGCGTGGCTGTGAGGCACTGCGTCCGCCTGTGGTGGACTTGCATTCCTGTGCGGGTGTTTACGTGGCTGTGAGGCACTGTGACCGCCCGTGGCGGACTTGCGTTCCCGTTGTGTTTTTTATTTTAATTTTCGTGCGCTGGCTTTCTCAGCGTTCTGTGCACTCACGGCGCGCAGGACGCTGAGACTTGCAGTTTTGAGTTTGTAGTTTGCCTTTGTACGGCATTTTTTTTCTGCGGTTTGTTTTTGATTGGCTGCGGCGCGTTTCCCAACGTTCTTTTTCTCGCACCTCTCAGCCTGATTGGCTGTGGTGCGGTGCGGCGCAAGGAACATTGGGTAGTGAAGTCCTTTTTCTTAGTTTGCATTCGTGCGTCTCCTGCCCCACTGGTGCATTTCTCAACCCGACAGTTACCTGCGAACCCAGTTCGGGCAAGTGCACGAATGCTCGGTACGGGCTAGTAGGGCCGGGTGCGGGATCCTTTGTCACATTCTAACGGTTAACACACAGATTTATAGGTATAGATAGCTTTTTCTAGCATAGAAATGCAGTGATAAGCAGTCACTGCACCTGTTGGATTACTACCTTCTTCAGATTTCTCCTGCTATGCAACTCTAGGCTTGCAATGTCAAGCAATGAAGAGAGACTGTCAGGGCAAGAGAGGTGCAGTCTTCACCTACTAGGACCAACATGGGAGTGGGCATGGGGAGAAAAGTCTCTTTGTGAAGGCAAAGCTTCTTTCATATTGAATCAAGACTGTTCATTCCTCTAGCCTAGAGCTCATCCATTCTGATCAGCACCCACACCTTTGTGCTCAATTAGTAAAGCTGCTGGGGTAGAATGTGTGACTTCAGACTTGCAAACATATGCTTTGTGCTTCCATGGAGCTAAGGTTTCTGCAGTCTAAACCATCTAAGTCTTTCCTTCTGCCCATAAGCCCATAAGTGCAGGCTATAAAAGTTGTTGCAGAAGGGACAGCTTCGCCTTTTGAGAAAACAAGCAAGCGGGGTTGTGGCAACCAGCATGCTCAAAATGCCTTTGACAAGGACAAGCCATCCCCTGGGAATTGCCGGAAGAGCTAGAAGCACACACCCTTATGGCATTTCCGCTGAGAAATTTCAACTCTGAAGGTTTAAAAAATGTTGCTTTCAATCAACTCCTTAAAAACTCAGTTATAACTGTGCCATGTAATTATGCTCAAGGAAAGATCTGTGGGTGGTGTTCCTTTGCTGAAGCATTTGGGTACATGGGGTAAGTAGATGTGGAAGGACAGGGGGATAAACTCACTCACCTGCTTTCCCCATGTCTTGCTATGGGGCAGACGTAAGATCCTGATGGTCATAACAAAGATGTTGTTGGACTGCAGTTCGTAACATCTCTTACCATCAGCTCTGCCAGCCAGGGCTGGTGGGAATCTCAGTCTAGTAACATCTGGAGGGCTGCATTTCACCCATCCTGGCATTTGTTTATATTATTACTGTCAGGTCACTTTTGGTTGAGTATTCTAGTGCAATCCCTGCATGCAGTAACCAGAGAGATAGAAAAGACTAGCCTGACCCAAAGGTTTGCTTGTAATTACAATTAGAAAAGATCTTTCCTGCCTCAGAAATCACTTGACTCTATCTGCATGTCTGAAGGCCATTGTTTGTCTGGCCTCCTCTCTTTTTCTCTTGCTTTCTGCCTTGGAAGAGGAAAGATGTCTTTTTGAGCTCCTCCGTCTTCCAGGTCACATGACTGGAAGAAATACCTTTACTTTACTTCTTTCTAAACCAACTTCATCAAGACAATTGAGCACAGGTATCTTCGGACCTCATTTTGTGAGTAAATGATATTTTTCTCTTCTCTCAAGTATCTAGCCCAAGTGTGTTTATTAACTGTGCTAAAAAGGGGTGAACTGGTGGACTTGCATTCAAAGATAAAATTGCCTAAAACCTGACCATTTTGCTTTGCAGCTGCTACAAATAACTTAACACTTTTAACTTAAGCGATGTTGTTATGACTTAATAAACATCACAGGACTTTTGGAAATACATTAAAACTTTGCTCAGGTCTTGCAGACTAAGGACAATGGCTTCTTTTGCAGAATCAACCTCTATTATATGTATCCCCTGACAGTGGAGAAAACAGGATTTGAGAGGATTCCAAGGAAATGACAGGCAAGTTCCAGGTTTATTTACAAGAAGAGAATTTTTGTGGTGTGACCAACAACACACAGATGTACCTGTAACTTTTATTTGTATTTATTCTCCTCCCCTCAACTGGCAAGGTTTGCACAATATCCCTGCAAAGTCTCATTCTTGGTAAGATAGGTATGTGTCCACCATAAAGAATAGGTTAATAACAGTAGCAAACAGAAATAGTCTTGAGTCCCAAAGCTGGAAGGAAATGACAAGAATATAGTTCTAAATGACCACTATCAAAACTGTACAAAAGACATGAACATCCCAGCCAAAGGTGGCTAAAAAAATTAGACCTATGCTTGGGTTTAGCAATGTAGCTACTGAGAAATAAACTGGAAGAAACATGTTGAAATGTGACACAGTTCAACACACGCCTGCTCTGGAATAAGCCACAGCAACCTGTGCTGATGTGAATGGGAATACCCATTTTGGGTGTTTCCATCATCCTAAGGTCTGGGAATCCTGCTCCTGCACCTGCCTCCCTGCAGTGTACCAGATTCCCTGCCTGAGCTATTTGATTCTGTCACTGTTGGCGTTGTAGCTCCCCGGACTTATGGTTCTGGGGGATTTCCATTTGCCTTCATTGGGTGCTGGCTCCGAGGTAGCGCGGGAGGTCATGGCTTCCATGGCAGCTGTGGGCCTGACTCAGGTAATTCAGGACCCAACCAGGAGCAGTGGCCACACACCGGATCTAGTTTTCTTGTCAGAGCAGTAGTAGAGTGATCTAAGATTACAGCAACTAGACATAACTCCTGTGCCATGGTCAGATCACTATCTGGTGACTCTGGGCTTTCTGGGGGGGTGGGGGGTGATGTTTCTCCACAGGGAGCCAGGGCCAGTTAAATTGGCCCACCCCTGGCGTCTGATGGATCCGGATGGATTCCAAAGGGGACTGGGGTGTTTTCCTTTGGATCAGCAACACGATTCGCCCGAGGCTCATGTTAATCTCTGGAACAAGGGGGTGACAGCGGCCTTGGACGTAATCGCGCCACTACGGCCTCTCCATGCTTGTCAGTTCCGTTCATCCTCGTGGTTCATGGAGAAATTTAGGGAGCTCAAACAGGCAAAGAGACGCTGAGAGCGCCGCTGAGTAAAGACCCAGAGTGAGTCTAATCGAACCCTTGCTAGAGCCACTATTAGAGCCTATCTTGTGGCAATGGAGGTGGTGAAACATCAATACTTCACCACCCTTATTGCCTCTGTGGATAATCGCCCAGAGACCCTGTTCCGGGCGACTAGGTCCCTCCTTGGTAGAGGGGGGCCAGGCCCTGGTTGGCAGGGGTCTGCTGAGGTTTTTGCTGATTATCTGATGGAGAAAATCGCTTGGATTCTGTCAAAGTTTAATCCTAGCATGGAAAATATAGGCCTGGGGTTTCCTGGATCGCAGTCTAGCCATATTATCTGGTATCAGTTTGATCCAGTTGTCCCTGAGGAAGTGGACAGGCTCCTGGGATCTGTTCATGCCACTGCTTGCACATTCAATCCATGCCCCACCTGTTTAGTTAAAACTACCAGGATGGTGACAGGCGGCTGGGTCAGAGCGATTGAGAACTCTTCTTTGTGGGAGGGGGTGTTCCTGGCAGCATTGAAACATGCCTTGGTGCTCCCCCTCCTGAAAAAGTTATCACTTTACCCTACAGTACTCGCCAACTACTGGCCTGTATCCAACCTTCCCTTTCTGGGGAAGGTTTTGGAGAAGGCAGTGGCATGGCAGTTACAGGAAATCCTGGATGAGACGGATTATCTAGACCCTTTCTCAGTCAGGATTCAGGCCCAGATATGGTACCAAGACTGCATTAGTCACACTGTTGGATGATCTCTGGCGAGAGTGGGATGGAGGTCATCCTTCTGTCCTTGCTCTTCTTGACCTCTCAACGGCCTTTGACACCATCGACCACAATATCCTTCTGGAATGGCTCAGAGGATTGGGGATCCAGGGCACTGTGTGGTCCTGGTTTTCTTCATTTCTGATGGGCCAGACCCAGTCCGTGTGGTTGGAGGATGGGATGTCCAGCCTTAGGCCTCTCCAATATGGGGTGCCTCAGGGCTCGGTGCTCTCGCCTCTTCTATTCAATACTAGCATATATGTGCCCGGCCAGCCGGGCAGTTTTTTGTGTGTGGTTTTTTTGTTGTTGTTGTTGGGGTGGTTTTGGTGGCTGTGATTTGAATTTGTGGTTTTTTAATTTATTTGAATTTGTTTATTTTATTTATTTTTTATTTTGACTTTTTGATTTTTTTGTCTGTTTTATACTCTTCCAGTCTCTAGGTGGGGCTGTGATTAAGAGTGCTGCTATTGTCTTTCTTTGTTCAGTTCTGTTCTGGAGGCATGGAGGTAGGACGTGTTTGGTAAGTGCTCTTGATTTTTTATTCTGTTTTGATTTTGAGGTGTTGGGCTGGGAGGTTTAAGTAGAGACTTTCTACTTAATCCCCCCAAAGTGTTTCTACTTGTTCTTATGTTTTTATTTTGGATTTTAGATATGTTTGATTGTTTTGGGTATTTCTAGTTGTTAGTTTTTTTGTTTTTTTCTATATTTATTTTTGTAATTTTTGATATTATTGTTTGTTCAGTTAGATATTTTCATGTTGTAGATAGGTGTTTTTAGTTAGTGTTCATGGTTTTTCATTAGTCTTTCGTATTTTGGGTGTTTTTTGTTGAGTTTGTTGTTTTTTGTTGTGTTTACTTGGTTTATTGTAATTATTTGTTTATTTGTGTTTTATTATTTTTGATGCTTGGTATTCTGGTTAACTGTTTTGTTGTTGTTGTGTTTTGTGGGGTGAAGAACGGCTTGTTTGTCCTTTCTTCTTTTCCTCATTGCTGTTTCAAAATTAGATTTCAATGCAGCGATGGGGAAAAGAAAGAGCCAGCAGTCAGCTCGCTCTTTGTCTGGTAAGGTTTGTTAGGTCGGTTGGGGAAGAAGGAGGCAGAGAAGAGCTATCTGCTTGACAATGGTTCTCTCCTCTCGGCCTTCTTTTTCCCAGGCTTACCTAACAGGAGATCGGCAGGCAACGATCCATAAGGGGTGGTGCTCTTCCTTGCGGATTGCTGCCTGCTGCTTTCCTATTACCTCCACTGCTGTTTCAAGCTAGTTTTCGAAACAGCGGTGTGGGTAGTACAAAGGCAGCATCCATTCATTCGCCAGGGAGGGTGCTTCCCCTGACGAATTGCTGCCTGCTTCTTTTTTTCCCCACCCTGGCTCAACTTACCTTGAGGCCGGCGGTGGTCTCGTCATGTCTTCAGTGGGGTAGCAGGGAGGAGACGAAGTCCTTCTTCTCTCCGTTGCTCCGGGAAAGAAGGCCAGCGGTTGTCTCACCGTGGTTTTTTGTGGGTTTGGGTTAACGAGGACGTGAGGCACTGCGTCCGCCTGCGGCGGCCTTGTGTTCCTGTTGCGTGAGGCATTATTTTATTTTATTTTTCACGTGCCGGTTTTTTCAGCATTCTGCATGCTCGTGCTCTTCAGCCTGATTGGCTGAAGTGGTCATGGCGCGGAGGACGCTGTGACTTGAAGTTTTGTTTCTTTTGTTCACTTTATGAGTATTCTTTCTGAGGTGATTTTCAGCGCATTGTTACAGATCTTGACAAAGAGTACGAAATATTCAGTACCGGAAGAATATCGACCTGTTTCTGCCGCTACCACGTTCCTCTTTTGTGACGGTTGCATAGCCCTCCTGGCTGCCTGTATCGTACATCGTACCTCTTTTCGTACTTTACATTATTGTCTACATGGATTCTTATGGACTTTTGATACTGATTTTGGACCTGTTCCCGTCGTTACCACGTTCCTCTTCTTGACGTTTACATAGCCTTCCTGGCTGTCCTTATTGTACATCGTACCTTTTGCGAATTTTACATGATTGTCTACACGGACTCCAAACGGATTTATGATACGAACTTTTTACTTGTCACTTCGGAACTTGCCCTCCAGACATTCTCAACTTTGTTATGACTTTTGTATGGACTCCATTACTAGGCTCCACTATTTCGACATATTGTAAACTTAGGATATACTATTTTTTCAGATTTTCATCTGCTCGATAGTTGTTTATTGTACCTTTTCGACTTTTCCTTGGTGTGTGCCTAGCTTCTATAGTGTTTGCATGTTACTAGCTTCTTTCTGGTTGGCTTGTTCGTGTTTGATTATTATCTTTGATTATTATCTTTTGTATACCACACATTAAATTCATTCATTTTCTCAGTTTTTGTTTCCATTTTTGGGGTGTACATTGGAGTGGGCCAGAATACTTAAGAGACTGTGTCACCTCAAGAGCATCTGTCCGTCCCTCCAGAACAGACCGGAGAGGCTCTCTTATTGTTCCATCTGCTTAGAGGGGCGCGTCTCTCTAGCACCAGAAAGAGGGCCTTCTCAGTGTCTGCTCTGGCCCTATGGAACCTCCTGCCAATTGAGCTGCATCTCCAGACAGAGTTGCTGCCCTTCAGGAAAGGGCTGGATGATTTAGTAAGAACACTCTCTCTCTTTTAATATTTTTTAAACTTTTGTTAGTAGTTTTAATGGGTTTTTATTGCTTTTTGAACTGCAATTGGTTTTATTTTCTGTGAACCGCTCAGAGTCTTCGGAGTTGGGTGGCAATACAAATTATAAAATAAAATATAATTAATTAATTAATTAAGAAAGGAGTTATTCATACCTGTCAACCGCAGCTCCGGATAATCCGGGACCTGCGCACAACGGTTCTGTGCAAGTCACGTTCTACGCATGCGTAGAAGGCTTTTACGCAAGCGTAAAAGGGTTCTACGCAAGCGTAAAAGCCTTCTACACATGCATAGAAAGCGACTTGCTGCCAGCAGCACAAGCAGCTCTTTTCATGAGATAGAGCCAATGTAGGTTTCTTTGTGCAGTCTACAAAAGCTTATGTCAAGTAAAACTCATTTACCTTGATGGTGTCAACTTTGTTGTTTTGCTGCAATAAACTACACAGCTGAAATGGTTTTCCTGTATTAGACTTGTCAACTTGTCAAGACTTCAGATAAAAGCCAACCAGTATAGCCTTAAGCTAGCTGTGCAATTCTAGCCTCATCATCATCATCATCATTATCATCATCATCATCATCAATTATTATTATTGGATACAAATCTACTATTTTATTCCCAGTCGAGGACTGGTATAAAATTAACAGTTCAAGCCCTAACCAAGGACCTAAGAACTGTTAAGGTAACATCTAAGTATATATGCAGTTCCTAGTAGAGTTGTTTTATGGAGAGTTAGGATGTTCAAATCCAATAAATCCAAAATTTCCAAATAACTAGGGAGTCCTTTAGGTATGGGGTCGCAAAGGGTCGGAAACGACTGTGCGACTGAACAACAACAGACACTCAAATTATAATTTGCAAATCACGACATTTTGTGATTTTTTTCCAGTTGTTTGTCTTCAATTTGTGCATCTCCTGTTATAGCAATGTCAATAAGACAGATGATAATGATGAGTAGCATCATCATCATCATCATCATCATCATCATCATCATCATCATCATCATCATATCCCCTGGGACAGATTTATTTCCTGATTCAGGGTGCCTCCTCCACTATAAACTCAGGATGTGACAGGACAGACAGCTGGCTTGCAAAATACCAGCAAGATTGCTTGACCCTGCTTTGCTGAGTTACAAGATTACCACTCCTGATACTAAAAATAACAGCAGCAAAGGTAGAATTTTTTCCCCACTTGCATTTCATCAAGTATCCTTGTCTGAGCCTAATGCAGCTGAGTACTCCTAATGGAACCAGGTCACTTGCCTGTAATTAATGTCACTGAGGTCACCTTGGCAGGTATAAAATCCTATCTCTTTTTGTAAACTGAGCAAGTGTTTCACAGCTCATTGATGCAAGAAGTCTGGGTGATTTGCCGCTATTTACGAAGCACTGCACAGCTACTCAGGACGTGAACAATCTATATTCAGGATTAGCATGTCGCCTATTCACTCCCGTTCAGCCCACCACACAAAGGGCATGAAAAAGTTGAATTAATAATGGATCGCACAATAATTACTTCTCCATCAGCTGACACCTCCATATTGCAGATGGTGATGGAAAGTCTAAAACCACAAGCCTGTGATAAAGACAAGGTCTGAATTAGAGCTTTAACATATACAGTGGTACCTCGCTTAAAGAGCATAGTGCTTTCCATGGGATTGCTCTGTAAGCGAGTTGCTCTTTAAGTGAAACACTTGGAAAAAGCGCCGCTGCTGCCATTGTAAGTGATCGATTGTGACTTCGGGGGGCGGGGGGATTGCAAACCCCAATTTAGTTGTTAAACGAGTTTTTGGTTGTTTTTAGTTGTTAAGCGAGGCGACCACTCAGAAAAAAATCAGCTCTTTAAGTGAGTTAGTTGCTAAGTGAGGCACTCTTTATGTGAGGTTTTACTGATATAATAACCACAAAGCTGTCATTATGGTCTCTTAGCTTAATCCACAGCCACATTCCAATCATACAGCTAAAAGGCTCTGGATTTTATTTTCCTCTGTTTTCAATATACTTTTTATAAAACCTGAAATAATACTTCTCAATACAGATCTGAGCTCCATGTGGAAATCATGGAAGGCCATGTTTGCATACCAAAAGAATTTCCGGTTGACATAGACTTATTTCTGTAAAAGCACAACCGTAACCACTACGGGAACTAATACTCCCTGCGAATAACCACTGATCTCAGACCGCTGCTAAGTTTTTAAAAGTTCTTGGGAAACTGGAATGTAGAATGGTCTTTCATGGATCATTTGCTTTCTTTCCCCACATCAAAGAAATTAAAATAAGGCATTTGTTGATAATTTTGTACAGTTGTGTTTTGTTTAGGTTTTGTTGGGTTGATAAATGGATTTTCAATCTCTTCGTTCTGTGCAGGATAATGACAATAAAGATTTGTCTATCTATTTAAATGTCAAAGCAATGACTTTGCTTCCACAAAGTCCCTGGCTTGAGTGCAATTGTTATCACTTTCCCCCCATCAGCTGCTTCTAGATACCCAGAATAGGACCAACCTCTATTTACTGCACGAAATGGCAATTACAGCTTCTTGGTGTCACATTTTGAAAGCCTATTAATAGTTTCACCTGCAAAAACTCAATTAAGGCCCAATTCCCCTTCCTAGCACTAATTCCACAGGCCAAATTAATTGATTGTACTCTTTGCGTTTCAAATTAGTAAGGGGTTTCCAACCTGCTGGATGAAAATCAAACCCAAATCCTACATATATTCTTGTGTTTTGGAATAGGATTCTACCCAGTTTCAAGTGTGTTCGAGGAGGCTTAGGAATGGCAAGCCATGGGGTAAAAGGGATGCAGGATGAGGAAGGGAAACTTTGGTGCCTGAGGGAAAGTGACAGAATGCCTCAGACTCAAACTGAACCCTACCATTGGTGTCAAAACCATGTCAAAAAATAATAATCCAGCTCCTTTATTTCAAACTTCCTTTCTGTTGGTGCAACACTCTAAAAGTAAAGGTAAAGGGCTCTCTTGCTCGAAAGCCAGTCATGTGTGACTTTAGGGTCTGGTGCTCATATCTGTTTACAGACAAAGAGCCAGTGCTATCCACATTCATTTCTGTGGTCATGTGGCAGGCATGACTAGACACCGGAGCACATGGAACACTGTTACCTTTCCCACCCAAGCGGCACCTGTTTATCTACTTGCAATGGCGGCCAAGAATGAGATGGCTAGATGGTATGGTAGACACAATGGGCACAGAGCTGGGCGGGCTGAGGAGGATGGTGGAGGAATCCTAGAGATGTAAAATTTCTGGAAATTTTGAAGCTCAGAAAAAAACAAACAGGTTTTTTCCGGGGGGAAACGGAAATTTTTGGAAAAATTGAAAATAATCTGATACCATACATATATTTTTAGAAATGATTTATAAAGTATTTGAACCTGGCCTTATCTTAAAATATTTTATTCATCATGTTAAAATAAAGGTTTCCCTTGCTCGAAAGCCAGTCGTATCCAACGCTAGGGTGCAATGCTCATCTCTGTTTCCAATTCGAAGAGCCAGCGCTGTCTGCTTCTGCAGACGTTTCCGTGGTCATGTGGCAGGCATGACTAGACACCGGAGCGCATGGAATGCTGTTACCTTCCCACCAAAAGTGGTCCCTATTTATCTACTTGAAATTTCTTGCTTTCAAACTGCTAGGTTGGCAGGAGCTGGGACAAAGATGGGAGCTCATTCCATCCTGCAGTACTCAGGAATTGAACTGCTGACATTCCGCTTCCCAGTCAGCCTCTTAGCTACTTGAGCCACTGCGTTCCATAAAACATTCCATTTTTTTTCAATTTTTCGGGAAAAAACAAAAAAGGCTTCAGAAAAAATGGGGGGGATGGTTCCACCCCCCAAAAAAATTTCCTTTTTTTCCGGGCCTCTACATCTCTATGGAGGACAGAGGTGCCCGGCGGACAATGGTCCATAGGGTCGCAAAGGGCCGGAATCGACTGTGTGACGGAACAACAACGAAAGTTTCGCAGGAGCTGGGACAGACAACAGCAGCTCACTCTGTCGCGCAGCACTCAGGCCTCAAACTAGTGACCTGCCAACCTCCTAGCCATCAAGTTCAGCCTCTTCTAAGTCACCACGGTCTAACATATGCAGCCATCCGTAAATACCTATGGCCATATTTCTAACTGAGAACTTCATTCTGTTTGCATCAGTCATTCCGGAGGCATCTGCGGTTCCACCCAACGCCAGCCTCCAGCGTTTGGGCATGAGAGAGACGTGAAGCGATAAGGGCTTCCTGAACAACAAGTGAAAAGCTACAGCTGGTGTTAGTCACCCCAGGTCCTCTGATTGCTGTTTACAAGAAATTAAGTGTATTTCTGCACTGAATGCTAATTTTAAAAAAAATTGGAACAGGGCAGCTATTATCTGAAATAAACAAGTCTTGTATTGCTTCAATGAAGAATGGGGTGGATGGGAAGGAGGGTACTGGGTTTATGATTATTTTTAATGCTTCTATAAAGCTGTTTCGTTAGGAAATGTGCAAGTTTAAAATTATGTTTGAAGCACTGCCAATTTGCCACATTAACAGGTCCTTCATGGAGTATAAAGTACTCAATAACAACTTCTTTTTCCCTTTGGGTCATCAGATTCAGGACATGGGTTTCGTCTTCCAGGAATCTCACAAGCCACAAACTGGGAGTAGCGGGATGGGAAAATGTTAAGTACTCCTTTACTCCTGCCACTTTCTCAGATCCAAAACACTCTTTCTTTGCAGCAGATGTGTAGGATTTTGGCCAATAAAAATGCTACTGTGATAGGGACTGCATTGTTTTAGTGGTTAAGGCACTGAAATTGGTGACTGGAAGGTTGACAGGTCAACAGTTTGAGTCCCGAGTGCTGCTCGACAGAGTGAGCTCGAATCTCTGACCCAGCTCCTGCCAACCTAGCAGTTTAAAAGCAAGAAATTGCAATTAGATAAATAGGGACCAGTTTGGTGGGAAGGTAAACAGCATTCCGTGCACTCTGGTGTCTAGGCATGCCTGCCACATGTCCACGGAAACATTTGGAGACATAGTTTTGGGAACATTCCTGAAAGGGAGCAGAAATCAGGCCTTTATCCTTCCCGCCCAGTTGATTCTATGTGTAATATGGAGGCAGGAGATCAGAAAAGGGCTGATTCTGCTACATTAATAGATGTCAGGACTAAGGCATAGATGAATACAGTTAAATTTGCTGATCAATTCTCTTTCAACGGCTTCTTGCTCAAACTTTCCACAGAACAGTGGTGAAGAGAGATGACTTTGAGATCAACAGCTGAGTATACTGAGATACTGAGACCTTCTTCCATGGGTTTCTGAATGCTGCCTCTATTTTTGTCTGGAGTAGATTTGTTGGTATGTAGTCCTTTGTTTGGAAATAAGCCTGTTTGTCTCAAGTAGTCTAAAGGATGCTTGCTGGCAGGTGACAGTATATATCATACAAGATGATGACTGATAGATAATACATGAGTCTGTCTTGGCATTGTGTACAGTATGAAACCTTGAGTGAAGAGGGTGCAAATGTCCCAGCCAAAATGTATAATCAGATCTTGGAAATTTTACCTTTTTTTGAAACTACAAATCCTGGGATTCCACAGCTAGCATGAACTCCATGGGGTTTGGGAAGCTGTAGTCCAAGTACACCTGTTTTAAGGTATACTAAAGGTGTGGAAAGGGGCCACATTGGCTTAGTGGATAAGATGCTGACTTGACAACCAGAAGGTTGGCAGATAAACAGTTTGAGACTCAAGTGCCCAGTGATAGAGTGAGTGTCCGTTGTCTGTCCAAGCTCCTGTCAACCTAGCAACTCGAAAGCAAGACATTGCAAGTAGAGAAATAGGTACTGCTTTGGCAGGAAAGGTAACAGAATTCCATGCTCTTCGGTGCCTAGTCATGCCTGTCTAGAGTTTCCATAATTCTCTCCCACAAAACCAGGACAGAAGTAACTGTATACTTGACAAAAATGGGTGGGTTATCTAAAAAATAGATAGAACTCTTTTTAAAGGAAACATAATATAATGACAACTATAAAACACTTACACATTAATTATATCAATACATAAATGAATTTATTTACAACAGTTAATGCTTACTGTAAGATGATCAGTTGTACTTCTGAGAAGTCGCACTCAACTCTTAATGTCTTCAGTTCCAAGAAACATACTGGTCACAATTACTGGGCGGTGGTGTGAGGCGAAGACATTAATGTAGGAATCGGGGCCGCTGAGGGCCGTAGGTCCCGGAGGAGACTGATCAAGGAACGATACGAGGCAGTATGGAGGAGGATATGATCAGTCCTTTATTGAGAAAAGGCTGCAACATATATAGAAGGAAAAGCGCAACGGTGGCAAGACTGTCACCTGACAGAAATTACATCACCTGTGTACTCAAGTTAATTGGGAATCTCTTTGGGGAAGTTAATTAACTGGGGCAAACATGGACCTCGGAGTCTCCATTGTTCAGGGATCAGGCAGGGGTAAACATGGCATCTGTTTGTGCCTGAGATTACACTGAGACACGGAGATGAGTGATTACTCTAATAGGTAACTGGGTTAGGTATTTGCTCGTTCAGCAGAACCGCGGGTCAGGTCAGGAGTTGGGTGAATCAAACCCTATCATTTATCCACCCCCCCTTAATTTCTCTGCCCGCAGATGCCACGAGCCAGGAGTTTTCTCTACCGTAGTGGCCTCTGCCAGGGCCGTTCCATGCCCAACGGGCATGGGAAATCCACATCTCCCCTTTAATTTTCATTTAAGGACCTGACCGGCGACTTTGCGTAGGAGCGGCATCAGCTGTTGAGCGGGAATGACGCTTCGGGGTTCCTTCTCAGGGCGGCACTTTGAGATCAGTGAGGGAATACATTGCGCAAAGCAGCATAACGCTATGCCTAGTATGATCACCCCCACTACCACCTTGAGTACCGTCTGGAGCCACCCCCACGGAATCCACGACCACATCCAGCTCCACAATGAACTCTACCAGGTCTCCCATGCGGAACCTTCTCTGATACCCTTCACTATGGTGTGGAGATCTGTGAGCTGATTCTGTATTCTGCGGGAATTATTGGTAAGGTTGAAGCAACACATACCATGGAAGGATTCGCAACCCAAATGATGGAGCAATAAGAGGTAGTCGATAGCCGCTCGATTGTCGAGAATGGCATGGCGAAGCTCTGCCTGCTCTCGGTTGAGCAGCGCTATCGCTGTGGAGGTATGGTTGATGGCTTTGGCTAATCCGCAAGCCAAACGACCGATCCTCCGAGCGTTGCCGACGGCTAAGGCCGGCACGCCAACTATGCTGACTGACAATGAGACATACTCGGCTGGACTTAGGACTCTAAAGCTGCTATCACATGAGCTGTCTAACTGGGTCGTGCGGGTGTGCCTTACGGGTGCAGGAACATCTAAAGCATTTGAAACATTGGGAACATTTGTGCTTGGGGTAACCATATCCTTAGTGGGGAGCAACAGTGTCAACCGACTAAGGCAACATGTGGAGTCTGATACATTTGCAGGAATGTAGTTGAAAGTATACTGATTACATGTAAAGAACCAACCAGATGGTAATGTAACATGAGCATACATAGAACCAAGTGTCTCTGGTTTATCACAAGTCCAGTTGCTGCTGCCGGTATCGAAGCAGCGGCGCTGAGTTCGGCCGACTGCAGCGCAGCCAACTATTCGAGCGCAAGTAGAGTTCGGGCTGGCCGCCACCCGCGGGGTGTGAAGAGTGGCTGCGTCAGCCGGCAAAGTCATCGTGAGCCGCAATCCCCCCCAGCGAGCGTAAGCTGCAAAACTCGCAGTGAGATGCGGTCCGAAAATCTTCTTCAGCAACCAGTCGCCATCCCTGGCATGCGCATCTAGAGTGTGGCACACTGGGATGAGACAGGTGCTCAGAATTGAGGCAGAACCTGCGTCCTGCTTCAGGCAAAAATCGGACTGGTTGACGAGACCCGCCAACCTTTCCCACAAGTTGTAATGCATCCGGGCGGAAAGGTCTCCGTCTGGTATCAAACCGCTGGCCCCAAACGGGGCGGCCTGAACGCCTCCCCCCACAAGCAGGGAAAGGGTCAGGACGATGAGAACTGCCACGGAGTTGGCATTAATCTGGGCAAAAACTGCAGCCAAGAAATTCTCCGGTGTCGGCTCCTTCTCCTCGCGTCGGAGGGCGTCCTGGGCCTCATTGCAAAGCGCCTTGATCATCCCCCAGGTGACCTTCGGCGCCGTCATCCGTGTCCGCCTCTTCCGACGGGTCCTCTCGGTCAGGGTGAGGTCCTCCATCTCCGGGATCGGACTCTGGTCGGTCTGGGTCCACGCCATGTGGTTCCAAGTGAGGCTTGACACACCGTGCTGGAATCCAAACGACACCTGTAGGAGACATAACTGCAGCATACCCTCTTCCCCAGGTTATGAGCGGCGCCGGGCCCCTCCAAGAAGGGTCCGGTGGCACTCGGTATCGGACCATCGGTCGCGGGAGAGTTTCCGAACGGCGGAAGTGCTTCTCCTGCAGCGTACAGTCCGAAAAAAACATTAAGGTGGTTGTAAGTGAACAATACCTTATTCAGACAATGCTGTGCCTGGCCCTGTGACTTGGGGAGGGCTGGTGGCTCCCCCCTTTCAGTTTGTTTGTCAATATAGGACTTGAGCATCTGATTGACCCGTTCCACAATCGCTTGCCCCTGCGGATTGTAAGGAACGCCAAAAGTATGCTGAATATCCCAAGTGGCCATGAAGGTGGCCAGCTGCCTGGAGCTGTAGGACGGGGCGTTATCGGTTTTAACGTGCCGTGGCTTGCCCATTGCCGCGATGCAGGAAAGGAGGTGCTGCTCCACGTGGGAAGCAGTCTCCCCTTTCTGCGCCGTTGCCCAAACGAACTGAGAAAAAGTATCTATGCAGACGTGCATGTACTGCCATCTGCCAAACTGCGGAACATGCGTGACGTCCATCTGCCACACCTGATTGGCTTCCGTCCCTCGTGGGTTGACCCCCCACGAGGGCCCCCCCGGCGCCCCTGCACAATGCTGGCAAGAGCGAACTATGCCCTGGGCTTGAGAAAGTGGCAAATTGAACTGTCTGGCAAGTGCTTTGGCATTTTGGTGAAAAAAGGCATGACTCTGAATTGGAGTAGTAAAAACACCCAAAACTGAGCGTTGCTGAATTTCCTTTGCCGCCGCATCCGCTCTGCTATTGCCCGCAGAAATCGGACCCGGTAGGTCTTGGTGACTTCGGATGTGGGCAATATAGAGCGGCTCCGTGCGGTTTCGCAAGTGAAATTGAGCAGTAAGAAACAGGCTAAGCAAATTCTTGTCTATCGCGGGAGTGATGTATGCTCCTGGTAGACTGTGAAGCAAATTCCTAACATACATGCTGCCCGTGATGATGTTTAGGCGCTCTTTGGCGAAGGTGCGCAAGGCAAGGTTCACCGCCGCCAACTCTGCCCGCTGTGCGGACTTCTGTGGAAGAGTTAACAGCGTGCGCCAAGCTTGGCCCTCCTGCCAGGTCAGGACACCGTATGTCCGACCACCATCAGTAAAAACTGTCCTGGCTCGCTGAAGTGGAACCAGCGAAAGCAATTCGAATAAGCTAACTGTCTGCGTTTGGAGTGAGACTAGTCTGGGGTCCTTTGGCAAGTGGTATGCCAAGCATCCAGTGAATCCTTCCAACGCAATTGGAAGCGAGTCACCGAGCTGCATCAACTGCTGAACTTGTTCCTTGGTGAACGGGACTACGATCTTGGCTAAATCGTGCCCAGAAATGTCCCTAGCCCTCAGCCTTCCGCGGTAAACCACCGCGGAGACCAGCTCTTGGGGAGGAACGATGTTTCGTGGAGAGATGTTCGGAAGGTACACCCATTCCACGATACTCGCCCCCTTCTCGGCATCCACGCCGAGCGCTCCGGTGAACATGGACCGTACGATGTACAAATTCAAGATCGGAGCATATGGCCCTGGGGTGATCCTATCTACCCACCTCTGGCTGAGAACTTGGTTCACTTTCTCGATAGCTAAGCGCGCTTCTCGAGAAACCTGTATCCGGTCTGCCGGCTGCTTACCTAAGGTTAGCAGCGAGAAGAGCGGTTTCAAAAGATCCGTATCCAAACGAAAATACGGTCTGGCCCAATTAATGTTCCCTAAAACCTGCTGCAATTCTACCAAGGTGACTGAGTCCTGTAGATTGATTTGAGGCAAAACTGGTGCTGCGAAGGAGCGGAGAAGCCGATGACCCAAGTATGAGAAGGGCTCGGTTCTCTGCACTTTCTCTGGGGCAATGAGTAAGCCTTTGCCCCCCAGGCTGGCCTGGAGGTCAGAAAACATTTCGCTGCCGAGTTGCGGCATCGCGACCAAGATGTCGTCCATAAAATGGCAAACTATCGCTTTTGGGTAAAGGTTCCGAAACTTTGCCAGTGCGTTGTGAACATAAATTTGGCACAGGGTGGGCGAATTGAGCATGCCCTGTGGCAAAAATTTCCACGCGTAACGCTGCGTAGGCTCACTGTGGTTCACAACTGGCACCGTAAAGGCAAACCTTTCCCGGTTCCGGGGGTCTAGGGGAATTGTATAAAAGCAATCCTTGAGATCTACGACTAGAATCTCCCACCCCTCGGGAATCATGTTCGGATTCGGGATGCCGCATTGAAGCGGACCCATTGGCTGTATGCATTTATTGATCTCTCTGAGATCGTGGAGGAGTCGCCACTTCCCCGACTTCTTCTTAATCACAAAAATTGGCGAATTCCATGGACTCGTGGACTGCTCTATGTGTCCTGCGTCTAGCTGTTCTCTCACTAGCTGTTTCAGGGCAACTAGCTTCTCTCCTACTACCGGCCATTGTTCTACCCAGACCGGCGCGTCGGTGAGCCACTTAAGTGGCAACGCCATTACCCGAAGGTAAGCGTAGCACCGTACTGCTGCAAAATGTCTCGCCCCCAAAGGTTGATGTGCACGTCAAGGATGTGCGGCCGAATTACCGCCGTGCCGTCAGCCTTTGGGATCGTGGCTGTTACCCACTCTCGGCTTCTAAACGCTTCCTGAATGCCGCCTACCCCCCACACATCGGAGACCGGCTCAATGGCCCATTCCCTTGGCCACTGGCCCCTGCTTATCACGCTGACATTGCCCCGGTATCTAACAGGCCTGAGAATATTCTATTATTCAGAAATACCTCGATAACCGGGCGTTGCTTCCACTCAATGTTGGTCTCCACTGTCGCTAAGACCTGGTATCCTTGTACTGCCTCACTGGCGCTCGAGCGGTCCTCTGACCGGGACTCGGAGCTGTCACTGAGCCTTCCCTGGCTATCTGCTGGCGAGTGACAAGGAACCATGATCAGTTGCGCTAAGGTGTCTCCTTTGTGAATTGTCTGGGGCAGGTGAGTCCAAAGCTGAACTTGGAGAACGCCTGAAAAATTCGAGTCAACGACTCCTGGAATTATGAAAATTCCGCGTGCTCCAGCTACGCTGCGAGGCAAAACTAAACCTATAAAGCCCTTGGGCAGTGGACCCATGTACTGGGAGTCCACCAGATAGACCGTGCCTGGCAGGTCGCATGTAACGTCCGCCTGACAAGTCAAGTCTAACCCTGTACTACCCTTGGGGCTGGCCTGTGCCCTCGCAATGCCTGGAATGGGGCTGGGATCTAGTCTAGCTCGGGTGAGCTCTGAATGAGGGAAGCCTCTGTTTGGACCAGGGCCAGAGACATGCCCGTGTTCCAGTTTCCCGAATTCGGACAGTCTCGGGCCCAATGGTAGCCTCTTTGACACTTTGGACACTGGGTTTTCGGAGCCTTGGGACGGCCGGACTTTTGCCCGCCTCCCTTGGATCGGCACTCCCTAGCGAAGTGACCAATCTTGACACAACTGTGACATGCTCCCTGGGTCTTTCCTTTGGGTCTCTTACCCCCTTGCACCGCTGCCGCTAGCAATCCCATTTTGTAGGATTCAGTGCCAACGTCGGCGCAAGCTCTAATCATGTCCGTGAGTGTCAAGTCGGGACGATTGCCTAGTGACTGCAGGATTTTACGGCAGTCTAAATTGGCATTGTCCTTGGCTAACTTCATCATGAGCTCTTGCTGGGCTTGCTCATTATCAATCTGCCTGCTAATGGCTTCTTCCAGGCGATTGATGAAGTCCATATAGGGCTCTTGGGCTCCTTGCTTGATAGCAGTGTAATTTTTAGCCGCTTTGCCAGTTGCTGGGACCTTGAAAAACGCCCTAAAGGCGGCCTCGGCCGACATCTGGAGAGTGGCGAGAGGCAAGTTGATTTGGGCATTGATGGGCTCGAAGGCACCTGAACCATATAACTGGTCAGGAAGTACTGCGCCTCCCATCCTGGCAGCCCTTGTCTGCGCCTCTAGGCGAAACTCGCTGTCCCAAATTAAATACTGGCTGGGGTTGAGCATCATCCGCATGACGGCTTTCCAGTCATGAGGAATCCACATGGTGTTCTCGCACACTTGCTGAAGCGTGCCCCTTGTAAAACGACTCTGGAGCCCAGTTTCTGAAATGGCTTTCCGTATAGCCATGAGAAGCTTATACGGGACTGGAGAGTGAATTATCTGCTGTGCGCCCGTGAGCGCGTCCATTTCCATGCGGATGGGACATATCTGGCTAAGCTCAGCTAGTTCTTCTGCTGGCAATTCCCCCTTCCTAATCTCCTCTTCAATGGTACGCTGAAGTGGACTCTTGGTAACTTGGGAACCTGGAACTGTCAGAGAAGCGCCTGCGCTCCTCATTCCTTGCATTCCACCGGTGACGTCTGCAGCTGTCACCGGGGGAAAGCTCCCTACGCTACCCTGCCTAAATTGGAGTGATGGATAGAGCGCCGTAGGCGCCGTTGGATTGGCTGGCGCTTCTGGCAGATTTGGGGGTTCTTTGGCCTCTACCCGGACTGGCTCTATCTCTGCTAAGAGCTTCCTACACTTTCTCCATGTGCGAATTACGCCTCCTGGAGCTTTCGGGGGTTGCTGAATGCAGTCTCCTATCTGATCCCAGAGCTCGAGGGTTAACGTACCTACTTCTGGGTAAAGCAGGCAGTGTTCCCCTAGGTACACCAAAAGTCTCGCTAGCTCCCCGCTGTGAAAACGCAAATTAAATACCCTGGCCAGGATGATGAACCCCTCCTCATGGGTTCTTTGGCTAGCGGATGGACGCTGTCGCTGAGGACAGGTCCCCATATTACCTGCGATTGGGTCCTCGGAAGATTCCTCCTCGGGACGAGTCGACGCGTCTTTGGCAGGCAACAGGTTCTGGCGACGTCGCTTTCTGGGTAGAGCTCGGAGCGTGGACTGCGGCCATGGGCCCTCGGTGGCCACTGCGCTGTCAGGGGCTCACAGCTGCCCTGAGCGGAACGCGCGTTTCCCTTTGGCGCAAGCCGCCGCGAAAGCCGGGAGTAAGCTGTAGGAAAGCCTCTTTGGACTGCCTCACCGCAGGCCGTCCCTCCGATCGGCTGGCTGCCGGATGGAGTGCCGTGCTGTCCTCCGGGACGATTCGGACACGGTTCAAGCGCAGAACCGGACCGTGTGATCGCTACTCTGAGGAAGACCGCTCTTACTCACGAGTAGATCACGTCGGGGTCACCAGATGTAGGAATCGGGGCCGCTGAGGGCCGTAGGTCCCGGAGGAGACTGATCAAGGAACGATACGAGGCAGTATGGAGGAGGATATGATCAGTCCTTTATTGAGAAAAGGCTGCAACATATATAGAAGGAAAAGCGCAACGGTGGCAAGACTGTCACCTGACAGAAATTACATCACCTGTGTACTCAAGTTAATTGGGAATCTCTTTGGGGAAGTTAATTAACTGGGGCAAACATGGACCTCGGAGTCTCCATTGTTCAGGGATCAGGCAGGGGTAAACATGGCATCTGTTTGTGCCTGAGATTACACTGAGACACGGAGATGAGTGATTACTCTAATAGGTAACTGGGTTAGGTATTTGCTCGTTCAGCAGAACCGCGGGTCAGGTCAGGAGTTGGGTGAATCAAGCCCTATCATTTATCCACCCCCCTTAATTTCTCTGCCCGCAGATGCCACGAGCCAGGAGTTTTCTCTACCGTAGTGGCCTCTGCCAGGGCCGTTCCATGCCCAACGGGCGTGGGAAATCCACACATTAACATTTGTCTCCAGGTATACTCCAACTCCAATGTGGTCAGAGTTCGAATTTATTTTAATGGTGTGTTATAATATACAATCAGTATGTTTTGAAAATTCGGGACTTTAACATGATTTTTATTGAACTGGCCAGGACAATTTTTCTGACCTTGAATCTGGGACAATCCCGGTTTTCCGGGACGTATGGAAACCCTATGCCTGTCACATGGACATGGAAATGTCAAGATCTGTCACATAGTTAAGTAGAAGAATTGGAGCTGCAAGCCCATTCTGTTTCCTTGCAAAGATCTTTACCAATATTAAATGTGTGGAGATGCTGTCTGACAATTCGCTCTGCATTTGTGATGTCCAGCTTCATTTTTTGAAGCTCCTACGCACAGACTGCTGTGTGCATGTAAGGTACTTGATCTCCTGATTGTGCAAAGGAACATAATGCCCACAGATACAAATGTTAGATAAATGCACACTAGAGGAACAGCCAGTTGGCTTGCTAATAATGGACTGTGTGGTCCATGGGAACAAATCTTCCACATAAAGGAAAGATATACTATATGTCTGGGTATATAGGGGACAGAGTTAGTAACTGGCTCTACTCAGGAAACTTTCCTGGCTTTATTCAGGAAAGGACTGAAAACCTGGCTGGCGGGGCAGGTGTGGGGTTCGGAAGGAGGGGTGACCCCCGCCTGCTGGTTGGTTTAATTAGCAGTGCAATTCTTCCTCTTTTTAATGTGCGTGGGTGGGATTTTTAATGGGGTTATTCATTTTAATGGGGTTTTATATGTTTTTAGTGGGTTTTAACATTGTGAGCCACCCATGGTCCTTGTGAGTTGGGCGGCTATAGAAATATGATAAATAAATAGCAGGGTTGGATACTAGGGTTAGTATCTTTAAAAGTTAGGGGTTGTAAGTGCACGAGAGTTGTAACATTCATTCTGCTTTTCAGAGGGATTGCTGAGCATTTATTTTTTTACTGGTGGTTGAGTAGCTAAATTCTGAACCTCTCAGGATGAATTATGGTAACAGAGAAAGCCAATGAGCTTTCTAGGACATGAGAAGTTTGGGAGCGATGTGCCTTGCACGCCCTCTGCAGGTTAGACAGCCGCCGTTGATAATAATAATAATTTCGTGTCAGAAATTATACTGGGTTGAAAGGATTTTTGCAGAAGAAACTTCGCTCAGGGAACACACAAATGAGGCTCCTTTCATGTCCCCAAGAGCTGGGACAGAGATGGGCGCTCAATCTGTCGTGCAGTACCCAGGTCTCAAGCTGCCAGTTTGCCAGCCTTCCAGCTAACAAGGTGAGCTTCTTAACCATTGAACCACTGCAGCCTTTGCCACCTTTTATGATTCATCAAGATGATATTGTCACTGACTTTTCTTTAGTTGGCATGTGGAGAAAGAATACCATTTGCTGTGTCGTAACCAAGCATTCTTCTGTGTCTAGCAAACAAATTTTATTTATTTATCAATCAATTTATCAGTAAGATAAAAAGTATTTTCAGTAAAACAATATAGTATATAGAATATAAATAATTAGACTGTATCTAAATGGGAACTAATTTATAATCTGCCACATGTGCATCAGATGAAGCACAATGTTGCAGTGCATAGTAATGTGCGGCCTGGTGGCACAGTGGTTAAACTGCTGTCCTGCAACCAAAGGGTTGTGAGTTCAGTCCTGACCAGAGATCATAGCTGACTCAGCCTTCTATCCTTCCGAGGTTGGTAAAATGAGTACCTAGCATGTTGGGGACAAAATGCTAATTGTGAACTGCCCAGAGAGTGCAATAAGCGCTATGCGTGGTATATAAATGTGATTGCTTTTTGCTTTGCTTCCTATGCAGTTCAGAAATGAAAGGTTGTGTGAAGGTGAGTCTACAGTATGTGAGACAGAGAGAGACAGAGGAGAAGAGTGAAAGAAAGTGAGTGGGGGAGAAAATGTGAATATGCTCTAGAAATATGCATATACAGTAAGTGAGTGGATTATAAATAGATGTTACCTGAGGATTTTAAGTTAGCATGTGTATATATGCATAGATATTTATATCCATAGACTGCGCTTCAACAAAACCTTCAGAGCAGGGTAGGGAAAACCATGAGAAATCTAGATTTGAACTACAGTAATAATAATAAATAATAATGAGAAGCAGCAATATAAAATCACAGTAAACATGAACAGAACTCTACAGTTCAGTGCATAAAATAAAAATCAATGTAAAAACTAAGCAGAATTGATTCAATAAATCTAGCCAGATTGATTTATATCCCCTTATTGGGCAACGGTAAGCAATGTCTGAGTGCTGTATTCCTAGAAAACCCAAGAAAAGGTTATGATAAATTAGAATTGATTTGACAGCATGTAATTATTATGAGGGTGTACAATTTTGATTTGTCAAGTCAATTTTGACTTATGACAACCCTTTCCAGGTTTTTCTAAGGTAAGGAGTACACAAAGGTGGTTTCCCATTTTCTTCTTCTGGAATCACCCTGGTCCTGTGAAGCTTCCCAATGACTACGCGGGCTGGCGTTTCTCGCTGGAGCCACAGTGGGAACTGAACTCCAAACATCTGGCTCTGTAACCAGATACCTAAATCACTGAGCTATCCAGCCAGCTATTATGTGCAATTAATATGCTTGAAATGCATCCACATAGTTATAAATTCAACAATATACTGTATTATATTGCCTATAGTTTATTACAAAAATGAAAAGATCAGGAAAATTAGCAAAGAACAGAACCTGATAAAAGACACTTGAAGAGGCATTTTTTGAGCAGTTGGATTGCCTTTTATCACTATTGTTGCTCCTGATTTTTCAAGCAGTTTATTGCACTGATTGTTAACATGCTATCAGCATCCACACATGCATCCACACACATAAAAGAAGTTGACATTGCTGTTAATGAAGCCATGCCAATAGTGACAGGATGCCTTAAACCTACACCAGTTGAGAAGATACACCCCTTTGTTGGTATTGCTCCACCTAAGATCTGGAGAGAAGTAGCAGCAGATACTGAGAGAACTAAGCAAGAGAATGACCCTCAACACCCTCTGAACGGATATGAGCCTCAAGTCCACCAACTCAGATCCAGGAAGAGCTTTATGGCAAGAACAAACATTCTTGAGGATACACAAGAGCAAAACCAAATTAGAAGATAGAGGGAGGAGCTCACTGGTAAAGGAATATCATTAAAGGTGGGTATAGGTGAAGATAATCTCCCCTACATCACTTAGGGGACCCTGAATAGGCTGAGGGTTGGAGTCCCTAAATGCAAGACCAACATGCTCAAGTGGTGACTGCTGTGGACAACAACACACAGTGTGAATGTAGAGAGACACATTTGCTGGTCTGCTGATTGCTGTCAGAGACATGCATTGATGAGGACATGCATCTGGGCAACAACAAAGCAAAGTAAGTGGTTTCATTTTGGTAGTGCAGGGTCTGATCAGGACATGGAACATAAGAACATAAGAACATAAGAACAGCCTTGCTGGAACAGGCCACAGCCCATCCAGTCCAGCATTCTGTCTCACACAGTGGCTCACCATTTCCTTCAGGGTATTCCCAAGGAGATGCCTTCACCTGCTTAGGATTCCCTGGAAATGGCATTGAGAGATATCCTGCCTATCTCTCCAACCCGGAGGTTGTCCTTAGGTAGCCATAATTATAGCCATTGATAGCCTTGTCCTCCATGAACTTGTCTAATCCTTTCTTAAAGCTGTCAAGACTGACAGCTGTCACCACTTCTTCTGGCAGGGAGTTCCATAGACCAGTAATCCTCTGGGTGAAAAAGTACTTTCTCTTATTTGTTTGAGAACTAGTACCCAAAAGTTTCATGGAGTGTCCCCTAGTTCTAGTGTTGTGCGATAGGGAAAACAGTTTTTCCTTATCCACTTTGTCTACACCGTGCATGATTTTATAAACTTCAATCAGGTCACCTCTTAGACGCCGTCGTTCAAGAGTGAAAAGGCCCAACCGTTGCAGCCTCAGATGGTAAGGAAGGTGTTCCAGTCCCCTAATCATTCTGGTTGCCCTCCTCTGTACTTTCTCCAACTCCATAATATCCTTCTGGAGGTATGGCGACCAGAACTGTACACAGTATTCCAGATGGGGCCTCACCATAGATTTATAAAGAGGCAAAATGACACTTGCTGACTTATTTTCTATACCCTTCCTAATGATCCCTAACATTGAGTTTGCTTTTTTCACTGCTGAGGCACACTGGGTTGACACCTTCATTGAGCTGTCCACCAGGACACCAAGGTCCCTTTCCTGGTTTGTCGCAGAGAGTTCAGACCCCATCAGTTTATAAATGTAATTGGGGTTTTTTGCCCCAACATGCATCACTCTGCACTTACTGATGTTGAAGCTCATTTGCCACTGTTTTGCCCACTCCCCCAGTGTCAAGAGATCCCTCTGGAGCTCTTCACAATCTCTCACAGTTTTCACTACCCTGTATAATTTAGTGTCGTCAGCAAATTTGGCTACCTTGCTTTTTACTCCTACCTCTAGATCATTTATGAAGAGGTTGAAAAGCAGGGGTCCCAGTACTGAACCTTTGGGGACCCCACTCTTTACTTCCCTCCACTTGGAGAAGTGTCCATTTAGTGCTACCCTCTGTTTCCTGTCCCTTAGCCAGTTGCTGATCCAGGACAAGACCTGTCCCTTTATTCCATGACTGGTAAGTTTATTCAAGAGCCTTTGGTGTGGGACCTTGTCAAAAGCCTTCTGAAAGTCCAGATAAACAATGTCAACTGGATCCCCCTTATCCACATGCTTGTTGACACTCTCAAAAAATTCCAACAGATTAGTGAGGCATGATTTGCCCTTGCAAAAGCCATGTTGGCTCTCCTTTAGCAGCGCCTCCTCTTCTATGTACCTATTAATTCTATCTTTTAGGATGGTTTCCATCACTTTACCTGGGACACATGTCAAACTGACAGGCCGGTAATTTCCTGGATCACCCCTGGATCCTTTTTTGAAAATTGGTGTTACATTCGCTACCTTCCAGTCATCAGGCACAAAGCCTGATTTGAGGGAAAGATTATATATTTTGGCTAGGATATCAGCAATTTCATCTTTAAGTTCCCTGAGAACTCGTGGATGGATGCCATCTGGTCCTGGGGATTTGTTAGTGTTTAGCTTAACAAGACATGCAAGGACCTCCTCCCTGGTTATTTCTATCTTGCTTAATTCTTCGGTTTCCCTCCCTACGAAGATAGGTTCTGTTTTGGGCATGGGGCGATATAGCGGGTACCGAGGGGCGGGCCGCACTCGGGGAATGCGGGGCAGATGCTTAGTATCTGTCCCTCGTTCCAGCCCCCCGGTTACACCTCTAGGTCCTGAGCAGCTGACCCAGGGTGACCCTGCCCTTAGGCTGCTGCTGATGAATGCCAGGTCGGTATGTAATAAGGCCCCCCTGATACAAGATTCCATTATGGGGGAGCGGGCCGACCTGGCATGTATCACTGAGACCTGGCTGAGACCAGAGGATGGGGTTCCTCTGCCAGAAATGTGTCCAGCTGGGTTCAGTATTTGGCACCAGCCTAGGGATGAGGGTAAGGGCGGTGGCGTTGCCATCATAGCCAGGGAGTCACTGGGAGTCGCCAGGGCTACCGCTCCACAAATTCTGGGTTGTGAGGCCCTGCTTCTGCGTCTGGGCTCTAAGGGTCAGTTGGGAGTCTTACTCCTGTACCTGCCCCCTTGCAGGGTAAGGGACTCCCTGCCTGAGCTCCTCGAGGCCGTCTCAGCGTTGGCGTTGGAGTTCCCTAGACTGATGGTTCTGGGGGACTTCAATTTGCCTTCGCTGGGGACTGGCTCCGAGGTGGCTCAGGAGTTCATGGCTTCCATGGCAGCTATGGACCTGATTCAGGTAATTCAGGGCCCGACCAGGGGCAGTGGCCACACACCAGATTTAATCTTTTTGTCGGAGCAGTGGCAGAGTGATCTGAGACTACGGAAACTAGACATAACACCTGTGCCATGGTCAGATCATTATTTGGTGGCTCTAGACTTCCTGGGTGCGACGCTTCATCGTAGGGAGGCAGGGCCTATTAGAATGGCCCGCCCCCGGCAACTGATGGATCCTGATGGATTCCAGAGGGAACTGGGGGATTTCCCTCTGGATCGGCAACACGATTCGCCCGAGGCGCTGGTTGACCTGTGGAACAGGATGACAACAGCGGCCTTGGATGAAATCGCACCACTACGGCCTCTCAGAGCTCATGGAGCTAGGTCATCTCCGTGGTTCACAGATGAACTGCGGGAGCTCAAACGGGCAAAGAGACGCCTAGAGCGCCGCTGGGTGAAGACCCAGAGAGACTCCGATTGGACACTAGCTAGAGCCGCTATTAGGGCCTATCTAGTGGCGATGGAGGTGGTGAGGCGGCAATACTTCACCACCCTTATTGCCTCTGCTGATAATCGCCCAGCCACCCTGTTCCGGGTTACCAGGTCTCTCCTTGGTAGGGGGACCCCGGTGCCTGGTTGGCAGGGGTCGGCTGAGGACTTTGCTGACCATCTAGTGGAGAAAATCGATCGGATTCGCTCGGGGTTTAATCTTGGCGTGGATGGGGAGAGTCCGGAGGGAGCTGGAGCACAGTCTTGCCATACCATCTGGGACCGGTTTGATCCAGTTGCCCCTGATGAAGTGGACAGGCTCCTTGCAGCTGTGCGCGCCACTACCTGCCCATTGGACCCCTGTCCCACCTGGTTGGTGAAAGCCTCCAAGGCGGTGACAGGTGGCTGGGTTGGGGCTATGATCAATGCATCATTGCGGGAGGGGGTGTTTCCTGCACCTTTAAAACATGCCTTGGTGCACCCCCTCCTGAAGAAACCTTCCCTCGACCCAGCTGTCCTAACCAACTATAGGCCTGTCTCCAACCTCCCCTTTTTAGGGAAGGTGTTGGAGAAGGCAGTGGCGCGTCGGCTGCAGGGGGTACTGGATGAAGCGGATTACCTGGACCCCTTTCAGTCAGGATTCAGGCCTGGATATGGTACCGAGACGGCATTGGTCGCACTGATGGATGATCTCTGGCGCGAGCGGGACGGTGGTCACCCATCCATCCTTGCTCTTCTTGACCTCTCAGCGGCTTTCGATACCGTTGACCACGGTATCCTTCTGGAACGGCTCCAAGGATTGGGAATCCAGGGCACTGTGTGGTCCTGGTTTTCCTCATTTCTGAGGGGTCGGACCCAGTCGGTGTGGTTGGAGAGTGAGAGGTCGAGTCCTAGGCCCCTCAAATGGGGGGTGCCTCAGGGCTCGGTGCTCTCTCCTCTCCTATTTAACATCTACATGAAGCCGCTGGGTGAGATCATTCGTTCCCATGGGGTGCGGTATCATCAGTACGCGGATGACACTCAGTTGTACATCTCGGCCCATGGGGACCCCAGTGATGCCATCAAAGTCCTTTCCAGGTGCCTGGAAGCTGTTGGGGTCTGGATGGGGGCTAACGGGCTACAACTGAATCCCAGCAAGACTGAGTGGCTATGGATAAGGGGTCCTGCGTTAACCCGGGAGCTACCATCTTTGGTTCTGGATGGGGCTATTTTGCCCCAGACAGACCCGGTGCGCAACTTGGGGGTCCTCCTGGATTCGCGGCTACTGCTAGAAGAACAGGTGGCGGCTGTGACCAGGAGGGCTTTCGCCCAACTTCGGGTGATTCGCCAGTTGCGCCCACTCCTGGACCGGGACTCCTTGCTCATGGTCACTCACGCTCTGGTCACCTCCAGACTAGATTATTGCAATGCGCTCTACATGGGGCTGCCCTTGACGACCATTCGGAGGCTACAGCTGGTCCAGAATGCAGCAGCCAGGGTGGTGATGGGGTGTGGGCGTTATGCCCATGCTTTGCCACTGCTCCGGGAGATGCACTGGTTGCCAGTTTGTCTCCGGGTGTTTAGTGTATGAAACTAAGACACAGGACACAGCCTCGGGCTGGGTTAACTCAGGTTTATTGCATCGTGGACAGAGGGAACATGAGGTAATGGCGGATCAATAGCTCTTTATATACAGTAGGAATACATTTGAGCGTGGTGCCATGGTAGCCCATTGGCTACTGTCTGCGTGACGTCATTGTGGGTCACGCCCTTCTTGTCCAGGTGTAGGTGGTGGCGGGAAAGCTTCCCGCGCTGTTGCCTTTGATGAGTTCGGACCAAGAGAGCTTGGACGCTCGCTGCTGCCAGCTGGTGGTCATTAGCTCGCGTCCTATTACAGGGTTTATATGATACAGCTGAAGGTTACATTGTTGCTATAGGCAAGGTTACATTGGCTCAGATACATTGTAATCCATGTGGAAGGTAAAACCATTAGAACACAACATCCCTCCCCCCTAGGACGAGACAATGTCTCGAGCCCACACTTCAACACACTCCCCCCCCTTAGGAGACAAAGTCCCTCAGCCAAGATGGCTTATTTCGAACACGCTGGGGTCTCGATGCGGGCTGCCTTTCCCCGGGTTTGCTACCTTCTCTTTGTCCCCTGGTTTCCTGCCCTGTAATTGGAGAGGGAGACTTGTTAGTGACTAGCCGCGGCTCCGCGGCGTTGTTGGGAGGTGTGCTCTTTCTCGGGGAAGAACCGGGGGCACTGGGGGCTAACGAAAAACCCATCTTCTCGCTTGGAAGGGTGGGGGAACACTCCTGAAAACCCCCCCGGCTCGCAAAACCAAAATCAAAATCAAAATTACATTCGGGGGACGCGGCGGCGGCCGCACATTCCTTTTCCCTCCCCCCGGGCTCTGATAGAACTGGGGTATCAAAAGGATATGAGTCGGGACCACCGCTTTCCCCCCCGGTTTCGGACTGCTGTCCCTCAATGTCTCCCCCTTGGGCTAAACGGGTGGGGGAGAACCCTATCGCTGAATCCTGTTGCTGAGCCCCACTAACCGGCCCTTCACTCACTCGGCGCCTCAGTTGGTCAGCGTGTCTCCTCCAGAGGAGGCCGGTGCTCGTTTCCACCCGATATGACACTGGCCCCGTCTGCTCAATTACTGTTCCCGGCACCCAGGCTGGCCCTGCGCTTGCATAGTTCCTGCAGTAAACAAGGTCGCCGGCGGCGAACCCTTTCGAGACTGCCAATCCTATGTTTTTCCCTTTGTCCTCGACTCTCGTCGGGTCCAGCCTGGACAGAAGCGTGGTCAGTTTTCGCCGCATCAAGAGTTCTGCCGGCGAGTAACCTGACGCTAAGGGGGTCACCCTATACGCTAATAAGAACTGACACACTTGGTGGTTTAGGTCCCCCGGGCCCATGCGCCGAAGCGCATCCTTTGTTGTCCTCACCAACCGTTCCACTTGGCCATTCGTGGCCGGGTGAAACGGCGCGGATGTAACATGCCGAATGGCGTTTGCTTCCATGAATGCCCCGAACTCCGAGGAGGTGAAGCAACTCGCGTTATCGCTGACTAAAGTGTCGGGTAAACCGAACGTGGAGAAGACTCTCCGTAGCTGGCTAATTGTCGTGGCGGAGGACGTGCTCTTTACTGGGATAACCTCCAGCCACTTGGAAAACGCATCCACCACCAGGAGAAACATGGTCCCTCGAAATGGGCCAGCGAAATCCACATGCACTCTGGACCACGGCCCCCTCGCTGTGTCCCATTCCCTATGCGGAAGGCGGGCCGCCTCTGGTCGGGATCCCTGGCATGCCTCACAAGTGCCGACCATGTGCTCAATGTCCGCGTCCAGCTGAGGCCACCAAAAGTAACTGCGGGCCAGCGCTTTCGAACGCACGATGCCCGGGTGGCTGACGTGCAGCAGTTTGAGCACCCTCGGCCGCATGGATGTAGGGACCACCACCCGTTGGCCCCACAGCAGGCACCCCCTTTCTAGGGACAACTCTAGCTTTTTCCGAAAGAATGGGTCGAATTCCGTGCTCGGGGATGATGCCGGCCACCCCTTTTGTACCCATGAGCTGACTTTCTCGAGCGTTCTGTCCTTGCCTGTCGCCCTAGCAATATCCGCTGGTACTATTGGGGGTGCATCTAAAACCTCGATTAGTAACACCTGGCGGTCTCTTCCTACTCTAGCCTTTTGGTCTTCCGACAAGGGCAAAGGGGATCTCGAAAGTGCATCAGCATGGCTGATCTCTTTTCCGGGCCGGTACTCCAACTCGTGTTGGTATGCGTTGAGAAAAATGGCCCATCGCAACATTCTCGGTGATAGGATCTGCGGGGTGGGCTTGCTTGCCGTGAAAATCCCTAACAGTGGCTTGTGATCCGTCACGATTTTGAACGGGCGGCCATACAAAAAATCGTGAAACTTTTTGGTCCCCGCTACAATTGCCAATGCCTCCCTGTCGGTTTGTGCGTAATTTCGCTCTGCCTGGGACAGGGACCTTGAATAAAATGCAACCGGGGCTTCCCTTCCGTCATCCAACACGTGGCAAAGTACCGCCCCCACCCCCACCGGTGACGCATCACAGACTAGTACCACCGGCCGTTTGGGGTCGAAATGCGTTAGAATTGCGTCAGAGGTCAAGAGTTGCTTTAATTCTTTGAACGCCCTCTCGTGCTCGTCACCCCACACCCAAGTCTCCTCTTTTTTAAGCAACCGATGAAGCGGTTCGGCCACGGACGCCTTCCGCGGAAGGAATGTATGGTAAAAATTGAGGAGCCCCAGGAATGACTGTAGCTCGGTTTTGGATGTGGGGCGAGGGGCCTTTTTGATGGCTACTACTTTGGATTTGGATGGCTTGATACCCTCGGGTGTGATCCTGAACCCTAAGAACTCGACCTCGGTTTCGAAAAAAACACATTTGTCCTTCCTCAGTCTCAGCCCCGCTTTCTCGAACACAGTTAGTACTTTGTCCAATCTCCGTGCCAGTTCGGCCTCACTCCCCCCTGTTATTAATACGTCATCAAAATAAGGTAACACCCCCTCCAGCCCCTTCAGGAGGCGTTCCACAAGCGACTGAAAAAGGCCGGGTGCCGAGTTCACGCCGAACTGTAAACGCGACACTTGGAACGCTCCTTTATGTGTGACTATCGTTTGTGCCGCGGCCGTGGCGGGTGTTACGGGAAGCTGCTGATAGGCTTGTGCCAGGTCGAGCTTAGCGAAACACTTTCCCCCATTTAGCCTAGCCAAAAGGTGGTTGACCACCGGCACCGGATAAGCATTAGGGCGGATCGCCTTGTTAATCGTACACTTATAATCAGCGCAAATGCGCACCTCCCCGTTAGCCTTCAGAGCTGTTACAATTGGAGTTTCCCACTCCGCGGAATCAACAGGAATAAGAATCCCCTGGCCCACCAATTTGTCCAGTTCCGCCTCTATTTTGTCCTTTAGTGCGAAGGGCACTCTGCGCGGTTTGAGTCTTATCGGGCGGACCTCCGGATCTAGGTCGAAGGCTACAGGGGGTCCCTTGAATTTTCCGAGTCCTTTTTCAAAAACGGCGGGATGCGCATCGCACACCGCTTGTATTGGGTCCACCCCCACTGCATGTACTCCCCCTATAAACAGGCCTAAGGGCTGGAACCACTGTGTCCCTAGGAGGCTACAACTCCCCCCCTTGAGGACAACTAAGGGCAGCTCCGCAGAGTGTCTCTTAAACTCAACCCGAAATTTCCCGACCCCCAACACCGGAATGCTGTTCCCCTGTACATCTCGTAGCGTGGACCTCAAAGTTTTAAGTTTGGGCCGCACGTGGGGGTCGATTTTTAAAAACTCTTTCTGGGGAATTATGGAATAGGAGGACCCCGAGTCAATTTCCATCCTGATGGGGGCCCCTTGTACTAGTACCTCAACGAAATAATGGGACTGTTCCGCGGACACACTGAGCACTGGGACGTCGTCCTCGCTGCTGTCCGAGACGCGGCCCACGCCGTCCTGCTTCCTCGTGGTCTGGACGCCATCTTTGGGCCTCGCTGAACGGTCCGGCCTGGTCGAACGGTCTGGTGACTGCCTCCGGCCCTCCTTCCGTTTTCTGCATGCCTTGGCGATGTGCCCCCGACGGCCGCAGGTGTAGCATTCGGCCTTTCTAAACGGGCACCTCGCACGCTCGTGGGCCGCTCCGCAACCATCGCAGCGGCGCCCCCCTTTTCGGACCTTCTGGACCTCCTCGCCGTCGCTGCTCTCTGAGGACGACTTTGAGGCCCGTTGAGTTGCGTGCACCGACCTTTCCGCCTTGCCGGCTCTGGGACGCCACTCACGCCACTGGTGCATCTCGTCCACTCCAGCATTCGTGGACTCTGCGGCTTCTGCGGCCGCGACGACCTCTGCCAGCGTGGGTGGCGGCTCCTTATTCATCAAGCTGCGCTGCACCTCCTTGTCTTTCAGGCCACACAGCACGCCGTCCCTGAGGGCCATTTCTAGGATGCTGCCCCATTTACAGGGGGCCGCGGCTACCCTCATGGCGGCCACGAATGCCTCGACCGACTCGTCCGGCGCTTGGACTCGCCTCCAAAACGCGCTCCGAGCGGGAAACATCGCCCTCGCGGGTTGGAAGCGCTCCCGTAGCAGCTTCATGATGTCGTCCGCCTTAAATTCGCTCACCTTCTTTGGAGCGATGATGCCCACCAGCGTCCGCTTGGTTTCCATTCCAAGCATGCGGGTGAGGATGGCCCTCTTCCTCTCCTCATCGTCTTCCTTGACTTTGAGCTCCACCAGCGCCGCATGGAAGTCCATCTCAAGCAGCTCCCAGTCTTGCGGTTTGGTGATGTTGAACCCGCTCTGTGCCCTGGCTGCTCCTTGGGAATCCATTGATCCCACCTTCGTCGCCAATTTAGTGTATGAAACTAAGACACAGGACACAGCCTCGGGCTGGGTTAACTCAGGTTTATTGCATCGTGGACAGAGGGAACATGAGGTAATGGCGGATCAATAGCTCTTTATATACAGTAGGAATACATTTGAGCGTGGTGCCATGGTAGCCCATTGGCTACTGTCTGCGTGACGTCATTGTGGGTCACGCCCTTCTTGTCCAGGTGTAGGTGGTGGCGGGAAAGCTTCCCGCGCTGTTGCCTTTGATGAGTTCGGACCAAGAGAGCTTGGACGCTCGCTGCTGCCAGCTGGTGGTCATTAGCTCGCGTCCTATTACAGGGTTTATATGATACAGCTGAAGGTTACATTGTTGCTATAGGCAAGGTTACATTGGCTCAGATACATTGTAATCCATGTGGAAGGTAAAACCATTAGAACACAACAGGGTGCAATTCAAGGTGCTGGTTTTGACCTTTAAAGCCCTATATGGTAGTGGGCCGGGTTACCTAAGAGACCGCATCGCCCTGAGGACGTCTGTCCGTCCAACCAGAGCGGACCGGAAGGGCTCTCTAATTGTTCCATCAGCCAGAGGGGCTCGCCTCTCTGGCACAAGGAAGAGAGCCTTCTCCGTGTCTGCGCCGGCCCTCTGGAACCTCCTGCCAACAGAGCTACGTCTCCGGACGGAATTGCTGCCTTTCAGAAAAGAACTTAAAACCTGGCTGGCGGGTCAAGTGTGGGGTGCAGGTGGAAGGGTAACCTCCATTGGGTGGTTGGTGTAGAAGAACTCTTCCCCATGGTGCCTTTGGATCCTGCAGCCCTTGTTTTTAGGGGGTGGGTAGTTTTAACTGTTTTTAACATGTGTTTTTTAATTTTTATTGTGAACCGCCCTGAGTTGGCTTTGGCCGAGTGAGCGGTATATAAATGTGACAATTAAATTAAATTAAATTAAATTAAATTAAATTTAAATTAAATGTGGTCTCTATCTTCTTCAGTGAATACTGAAGCAAAGAATTCATTGAGTCTCTCTGCAATCTCTGTTTCCTCTTTAATAACCCCTTGCCTTCCATTGTCATCTAATGGTCCAATAGCCTTCCTAGTTGGGTTCTTACTTCTAATGTACTTAAAGAAGTCTTTGTTATTCCTCTGAGTATTTTTAGCTATACGCTCCTCAAAGTCTTGCTTTGCTTTCCTGATTGTTGCCTTGCATTTGTTCTGCCAGAATTTATGTTTCTGCCTGCTGTCCTCATTTGGACAAGCCTTCCATCTTCTAAATGAGCTTTTCTTGCTCTTGATCACTTCCCGAACAGCTCCTGTAAGCCACATTGGAGTCCTCTTGGACCTGGCAGTGGCCTTTTTCCTTTTGGGTATGCATTCCAATTGAGCCTCTGTTATTGTTTTTGTAAACAGCCTCCATGCCACTTGGAGTGTTTGGACTCTCTCAATTTTCCCTTTCAGTTTCTTTTTTACTAGTTTCCTCATCTTTGGGAAATTTCCTTTTTGAAAATTTAAGGTCTCTGTGTTAGATTTTATCAGAGACTTGCGGTCTATGATCAAGTTAAACATAATTGAGTTGTGGTCACTGTTCCCTATTGGATCAGTCACATTAACATCTTGCACCAGATCCTGAGTATTACTCAGGATCAAGTCAAGGATTCTTGTACCTCTAGTTGGGTCTTCAACCATCTGTCCCAGGGAACAATCATTGAGCATATCTAGGAACTTTATCTCTTTATCATGTGCTGAACAACAGTTCACCCAGTCTATGTGAGGGTAATTGAAGTCCCCCATTATAACCAGGCTTCCCTTCTTGGATGCCTCCTTTACAACATTCTCCAACTGCCAGTCTCCCTCAAGAGTTTGGGTCGGAGGCCGATAGTATATGCCTACTGTTAGACCATCCTTGTGGCCTGGTACTCTTACCCACAGAGCTTCCAATGGTGACTCTAAATCACCTAGATATTCCAATTCATAAGATTTTATCACTTCTTTGACATACAAGGCTACACCACCTCCTATTTGCCCCTTCCTATCCTTCCTGTACAGTTTGTAGCCTGGGATAACTGTATCCCATTGGTTATCATCCGTCCACCAGGTTTCAGTGATACCAATAATATCAATATTCTTATCTATTGCTAAGTATTCCAGCTCCCCTATTTTGTTCCGGAGGCTTCTGGCATTTGTATACAAGCATTTATATATGCATTTCTGACACAGTCTTTTGTGTCCAGTTGCATTGTTAGACTGCCTCTTGCATCCTTCTGCTAGAATGCTAGTGACTAGCTCCTCGCTCTGCTCAGTAATTTTTGCATCCTCCTCACTACCCAAGTACACACTTTCCCGAACCGGATGCTGCCCAGCTCCTGTCGGCTTTCCCCCAGTTATCAGTTTAAAAGCTGCTCTGCAGCCTTTTTGATGTTGAGTGCCAGCAATCTGGTCCCATCATGGTTTAAATGCAACCCATCCCTCCTGAACAGATTTGGCTTGTCCCAAAATGTTCTCCAGTTCCTGACAAATCTGAAGCCCTCCTCTCGACACCACCGCCTCATCCACGCATTGAAGCTTCTGAGCTCTGCCTGCCTGGTAGGTCCTGCGCGAGGGACAGGCAGCACTTCTGAAAATGCTACCTTGGAAGTCCGGGACTTCAATCTTCTTCCTAACAACCTAAATTTGGCTTCCAGGACAGACCGCTTGGCCTTCCCAACATCATTAGTACCAACGTGTACCATGACAACTGGCTCGTTCCCAGTTCTCTCTAACAATCTATCTAGATTTCTTGTGATGTCTGCAACTTTTGCATCTGGCAGGCAAGTCACCATACGGTTATCATGTGCATCGCAAATCCATTTCTCTGTATTTCTAATTACAGAGAGAAGAAGCAGAGTGGAAAAATTAAAGGGATTCCCTCTAGTGGCCAATTCTGGCACTCTCCAATGGAAATATTTATAAAAACAGAAAAGATAGAACCAAAATCTTGCTGTTTAGGAATCAAAGAAAATGGCAATAAAACCACAAAAGAAACATTGCAATGACTTCAAAACACCTTTGAGTGCCTAAAAAAGTAACCTTTTGTTGTAATAATGTGTTACTCATGACACCTACATATCTGTTACCTGCCTCACTTGAAAGTAATTTCATAGTTACTGGAACCATTACTCATTGTTCACTCATTGTGAACTTGTTACAAGTTGTTATGTTAGTGGCCAGTTTTGGCTGAATTACTTCTGAATCACAGCAAAAAGCACAATCATGTACTAAAGGGGGTTGTAGGATACGGCAGAAGCCCTCTTATATTTGAACAACATGATATGTTCTCTTGACACTATCCACTGATTATAAATTTCAAATGTTTTTAGATGTTTGTACATTCTTCTTCTTGTGTCATATCTAATTCCAAATATTGGCTATCATCATGGTGACCAGCCATGAAGATGGTCCTCCTGGGAACAATATAAGGCAGTGGCCTTCCATTTGCCTTACACATCGTTAGTGTCTTGCACGGAAGACAAAGAAGGAGCCGCAGTAGGGGGCTAAAACACAGGTTTATTTCATGGTGGTCAAGATGAACATGTGGTAATGGCGGAGGTACCGCTCATTATATACTGCAGGACATACATTTGAATATCGTTGCACGGTAGCTCATTGGCTGCTACCGGCGTGATGTCATTCTGAGTCATGCCCATCTTCTCCAGGTGATCCTTGCGCGGGAAAGGTTCCCGCGGCTGCCGGTGATTTGGGGAATGTGAACCATGTGAGCTGAACGGTCGCAGCTGCCCTCTATAGGCAGCTTACTCGCGTTCCTTAACAGCTGGGTTACATTGTAATCATTGTCAGGTTACATTCATACATTCTTAAAGTAATACTGTTACATACACAACACTCCTCCCCCCTAGGATGGGACGAAGTCCCTCAACCATTGTGGCTTCCCGCACGTGCACTTGGGGCGTGCAGCTGCGTGGTTTAGCACAGGGGAACTAGGGGCTCCGAATTCCGCAGAGTCTCGTCCTGCAATGGAAAGGGGGGACTCATTAGTCGTTCGGCGGGGGCTCTGTGACACCCTTGCATTGGGAGAAGGGAATGGAACATACAGCTGAGAGGTAAAACACGGCCTGTTGCCCGTGGCGCCCGGGGACCCCCCAGCACGAACCTCGGGACCGACGAGGAGACCCTTGTTTCCCCCGCCTGGTCCCTTGCGCCTGCAACCGGCGTCCTTGCCCCACTCCCTGCTGCCTGACCCGGAGTTCTAGGGGATGGAGAGCGTGAACTTCCCCCAGCTGCCTGGCTCGGGGGGCTTGGTGCTATGGTATACTCTAAAACAAAAGGGCTGGGGGGACTGGAGGTACCAGGGGCTGAACTGAAACCCCTCTTCTCGCTCGGACGGGGGGGACCACTCCACGACCCACCCTGGTACAGTAACGTAAAATCAAACTCATCCCACTCTTGCACGGTATCCTCCTCCTCAGGATGCCGCCGTGTCTCCCCCTTGGGTTACGCGGGTGGGGGAGGACCCTAATGCTGATTCCCCTTCACTAGTGACTCGCCTTCTGAGTTGGTCAGCGTGCCTTCTCCAGAGTAGACCTGTGCGAGTCTTGACCCTATAGGACACTGGCCCCGTATGTTCAATGATCATCCCTGGAACCCACGTTGGTCCCGAACCCGCATAGTTTCTGCAGTACACCGGGTCCCCTACCGAAAAACTTTTGGGACTCTCTACCACTATATTCCTCCCTTCATCCTCCACCCTGGTTGGATCCAACCGATCAAAAAGGGTTACCGGCCGCCTCCTCATGAGGAGCTCCGCCGGCGAAAATCCAGAAGCTATGGGAGTTGCTCTATAGCAGATGAGGAACTGACACAGTTGGAGGTTCAACTCACCAGGACCCATGTGCCGCAGTGCGTCCTTCGTAGTGCGCACTTGGCGCTCTACCTGACCGTTTGTGGCGGGGTGAAATGGGGCAGCGGTAATGTAGCGGATGGCATTCCTCTCGATAAATGCCTTGAAATCCGCAGAAGTGAAGGAACTAGCGTTATCGCTAACGAGGATGTCCGGCAGGCCGAAACAACTAAACACCCTGCGCAAGTGCTTAATGGTGGCGGCAGATGAGGTGCTAGTCATGGGGATCACTTCCAAACATTTGGAATACGAGTCGACTATCAGCAGAAACATGGACCCGCGGAAGGGGCCAGCAAAGTCGACGTGTATCCGGGACCATGGCCCCCGGGCCGTGTCCCATTCCCTATGGGGCAGCCTGGATTCCTCGGGCCAAGAGCTCTGGCAGCTCTCACACCTGCCCACTAAATGCTCTATCTCAGCATTTATCTGTGGCCACCAGAAGTAACTCCTTGCCAGCGCCTTGGAGCACACTATTCCCGGGTGGCTGGTATGCAGTAGCCTCAGCACCCTCGCCCGCAACTTTTCGGGGATAACCACCCGCTGGCCCCAGAGCAAGCAGCCCCTTTCAAGGGAAAGCTCTACTCTACGCCTGAAAAATGCCTTGAAATGCTCCTCGGGGGGAGTTGCAGGCCACCCTTTCCTTACCCAGGAACTGACTTGGGCCAGGATCTTGTCGGCCTCCGTGGCTTTGGCGAGGTCTGCCGGCACTATGGGGGTTGAGTCGAGGGACTCGATCAGCAGGACTTGATGGTCCTGCTCTACCTCGTATGCGGGATCTCCTAAACTAGGGAGAGGAGACCGGGACAGTGCGTCCGCGTGAGAGATCTCCTTCCCTGGGCGATAGACTAGCTCATACTGATAGGCATTAAGGAAAATTGCCCAGCGTAGCATTTGGGGGCATAGAATTTGTGGGGTGGGTTTGCCCGTGGTAAAGATTCCCAGGAGAGGCTTGTGATCCGTCACAACCGTAAACTCGCGGCCGTATAGGAAATCGTGGAACTTTTTTGTTCCCGCGATGATGGCTAGGGCCTCCCTATCTGTTTGCGCGTAGTTGCGCTCTGCCTTTGAAAGGGACCTGGAGTAGTACGCAACTGGGGCTTCCTGCCCGCTCTCTAACACGTGGCACAACACCGACCCCACCCCCACTGGGGATGCATCACAGACTAAAACCACTAGCTTCCTCGGATCAAAATGGGTCAGTACTGCATCCAAGGACAGAAGCGTTTTGAGCTCCTTGAACGCTTTCTCTTGCCTGTCTCCCCACCGCCAAACCACCTCTTTCTTTAGTAGCGCGTGCAGTGGCTCCGCAACAGATGCCTTTCTTGGCAAAAAGGAGTGGTAAAAGTTGAGGAGCCCCAGGAATGACTGCAGCTCCAGTTTCGTGGTGGGGCGAGGGGCGTTTTGTACAGCCGCAACCTTGGACTCGGAAGGCTTGATGCCCTTGGGGTTACCTTGAACCCGAGAAACTCAACCTCCCTCGCAAAAAATACACATTTGTCCCTTCTTAGTCGGAGTCCCGCTTTCTTGAATACTGAAAGGACCCCGTCTAGCCTCTCCGCTAGCTCTGATTCGCTCCCTGCTGTTATCAAGACGTCGTCAAAATATGGGAGCACGCCTGGAAGCCCCTTTAAAAGGTGTTCTACAAGGGACTGAAAGATCCCGGGGGCCGAATTCACGCCGAACTGCAGGCGCGTTACTTTAAATGCCCCCTTGTGCGTAACGATGGTTTGCGCGGCAGCAGCAGCTGGGGTTACTGTGAGCTGCTGCGCCAGGTCTAGCTTGGCGAAACACCTCCCCCATGCAACGTGGCCAGTAAATGGCTGACCACCGGCACCGGATATGCATTTGGCCGAATGGCCTTGTTAATTGTACATTTGTAGTCAGCGCAAATCCTGACCTCCCCGTTTGATTTTAGGGCCGTAACAATTGGAGTCTCCCACTCCGCTGAATCAACTGGAACCAAAATCCGCTGCCCCACCAATTTGTCCAGTTCCGCCTCAATCTTGTCCTTGAGGGCGAAAGGCACTATTCTTGGCTTGAGGCGTATGGGTCTGATTTCTGGGTCCAATTCAAAAGAAACTGGGGGCCCCTTTTAAGTCCCGAGCCCCTTCTTGAAAATGTCCGGGTGCGCATCGCACACGTCCCACATTGGGTCAGTCTCTATGGCGTTAATGCCGAACAGTTCAATTCCCATGGGGGCAAACACTGGGTTCCCAAAAGGCAACATCTTCCCCCCTTGAGAATCACTAAGGGCAGTTTCTCTGTGTAATGTTTGAACTTCACTGTGAAGTTCCCCACCCCCAACACTGGGATCCCATAGCCCTGCACGTCCCGCAGGTTTGACTTCATGGCCCGCAGCTTGGGCCGCGCATTTGGGGGAATGCGCATGAACTCCTTTTGGGACAGGATGGAGTAGGACGACCCCGAGTCTATTTCCATCCTCACGGGAACCCCTTGTAACAGTACCTCTACGTAGAAACGCCGGTGCTCCAGGCCCACGCAGTTCACGCCTTCCGCGCCGTCGTTGGCTGAGACCTTTCCGATGCCGGCCGTCTTCCGCTGATGTGCTCGAGGGTGTTTCAATGCGCCCTTGTCCTCGGTTCGCCCACGCCTGCAGACTCTGGTGATGTGGCCCTTCCGACCGCAGTTGTGGCACTCGGCCTTCCGAAATGGGCATCTCGTCCGGTCGTGAGATGCCCCACAGCCGTCGCAACGGCGGCCTTGTCGCTCGCTGGTCTGGTGCTTCTCCCCACGTTTCTTTACCTTCTGGACGTCGTCGTCCTCGCTGGAACAGGAGTCCGCCGTTGTGGACGACTCCTCGGAGGTCGCTGGCGTGCCTGCAGGCGACTGGGGTGCCTGCCAGGCCGTCTTCACCGACGTCCGCCGGGCCACTTGCATGGGTGACTTGGCCCTCTCGGTTGCGGCCCCTTGGGACTTGAACACTCTGACCCCGCTCCTGGCCGCCTCGGCTGCTTGGGCTTCCCGCAGTACCTCATTGAACGTGAGGCGATGGTCGCGGGTCATCAGCTTCCTCTGGACCTCCTCGTCCCTCAGGCCACACAGCATGCGGTCTCGGAGGGCCGTGTCCAGGTCCTCCCACTGGCAGTTGACCGCTGCGAGCCTGAGGGCCGCTGCGTAGGCGGACACGGACTCCCCCGGGCGCTGGTCCCATCTGTGGAATGCGACCCTGGCCGGGAAAATCGAGACTGGAGGCTGGAAGTGTTCGCCCAGTAGCGCCAGGATGCGGTCGATGGGCACCACGTCTACCTTCCGGGGAGCCACCAGGTTCATCAGGATACGCAGCGTGGCCGGCCCCACCTGGGCAAGGAAGTGCGAGCGCATCTTGGCATCGTCGTCGATGCCTGCAGCATCCATCGCGTGCCGAAACTGGCACTCGTACAGCTCCCATTGTTCTGGGTCGCTGATATCAAATTGATGATTCTTGACCTTGGGATGCGCCATGGATCCCATCCTCGTCGCCAATTTAGTGTCTTGCACGGAAGACAAAGAAGGAGCCGCAGTAGGGGGCTAAAACACAGGTTTATTTCATGGTGGTCAAGATGAACATGTGGTAATGGCGGAGGTACCGCTCATTATATACTGCAGGACATACATTTGAATATCGTTGCACGGTAGCTCATTGGCTGCTACCGGCGTGATGTCATTCTGAGTCACGCCCATCTTCTCCAGGTGATCCTTGCACGGGAAAGGTTCCCGCGGCTGCCGGTGATTTGGGGAATGTGAACCATGTGAGCTGAACGCTCGCAACTGCCCTCTATAGGCAGCTTACTCCCGTTCCTTAACAGCTGGGTTACATTGTAATCATTGTCAGGTTACATTCATACATTCTTAAAGTAATACTGTTACATACACAACAACATCGCAGCGTGACACCTCTACCACTAATCCAGTTCCATGGGTCACTTTCTGATCCTGAGCCCTTTTGGCACACAAAGTCCTCATCAGTCCCAGTCCTGTATTGATGAAGTTGCTGCCCTCTATCAAGATGCATTTAAGTGAGATTTAATCTACATGGGGACCATCACCCTTTCCTGTGGACTTCGCCACCCAAGGCTGTTAGTCCCCAGGGCTGTCAAGTTAGTTAACTGCCATCTGACGATCGGTGTTGAGTCACTGGTACTATAACCGGGAATTTATACATTACTAGTATTTTTGCCTGGGCTTCACCCCGGGGTGGTTTAGCGCTGTTTTGTGTGTGTCTGTGTGTGGGGTTATGGGGAACTTACCGAGATGGGCTGGCCTGGGCTGGTGGATGGAGGCTTTGCGGTAGCGGCCTGCCAGGCGGCAGTTGCGGAAGAGGCATAGTTGTCGGCTCTGGCAGCCTTGCGTTTCTCACCACGGATCGGGTGGCAGTGGCAGAAGAGTCCACTGGTGGCGGCCTGGCGTTCCCCACCATAGCCTTGCATTTCCAGCCTGGGTGGGGGGATTTTTTGCAGTGCGGTGGTGGCCGGCAGCGGGGGAAGAGGCACATCAGCCACCTCTGGCAGCCTTGCATTTCCCAGTGTTCTCTTGCGCCAGCGGCCTTGCCGTGGAGCGGTGGGTGGTGTCCGGTGCCCAGTTGTGACGTGAGCGTGCTGGCATGCACACTGACGCCAAGGACATGATCTGGACCTCCTTCTTTGACCCCTTTGGCGGGTAAGGTAGGTCCGGGAAAACTTTAAACGCAGCCAGGACCCACAAACGTATGGGCCTGCTTTATATTTATAGATACAGTGGAACCTCGGTTAACAAATTCAATGTGTTCTCCGGGACTTTTTGTACTATGAAATTTTTTTTAATCGAATTTCCCATAGGAATGCATTGAAAACTAAAATTTGTTAACCCAAACATGGTTTCCCATAGGAATGCATTGAAAACCAATTAATTCACTCTGGAAAAAAATTTGTTAACTGAGCTACTATTTTCTATGGATTTCCTTTTGTTATGCGGTTTTTGTGTTAAGCGAGTCGTTTGTTAAGTGGGGTTCCACTGTACTTTAAAATGTAATTGTTATGTTTTAATTGATGTGGTTTAAAAATATTTTTACACAATGCCTAGGGTCTCCTCTAAGGAAGAGAAGTAAGATAAAAATTAACTAATTGGCTAATTAACCAACTAACTAAAATTTAAGATATAATCTCAGTATTATCCATAAAAATAATAATGTGCATGGTTCTTACTGTTTTGGATTATTATTATTTTCAGGAACAAAAACCAAGCCACCTTTGGAATATCTTTTAAGTTATCACATTTGTGGATATTAACTGAACTGAGCTAAAGTTTACCTTAGCTTGGCTTCTTAGTTTTTAAGGTGCAATAGGACTCGTTGTTATACTAAAAAATACACAGCTATTACTTTTGTTTCATGCTGAAAAGGTTGCAGATGAGAGAAAATGATTTGTTTGAAGAAGAGCATTGTAGATACCCTGGACCGCCAGAAGGATGAACAAGTAGTGTTGGCTAATCTTTCTCACACCAGCTAACCGGACATGAAAGAAGAACAACATGGGCAGTTGGGGAAGAACCTAGAGGTCTGATTCACTCCAAGTGATCTTACCCAGTCAGGACTCCCAGTGAGTAACATGCAGAATATCCTTTACAGGATCTAATAGTGAGTCCTAGAACAAATCATGCCTGAGCTGTTGGTGTAGGAAAAATTGACGAACCTGAGTCTGTCCTACTTTGGGCACATTGTGAGAAGGAAAGACTGTCTGGGAAAGACAGTGATGTTGGGAAAAGTTGAGGGTATCAGGAAAAGAGGAAGACCAAATGTGAGATATATTGACCTAAAGGAAACACAAGCCTTGAGTTTGCAAGCGCTGAACAGGGCTTTTGAAGACAGGATGTTTTAGAGATCTCATAGGGTCGCAGTTAATTTGACGGCATGTACTTAACAGCAACCGAGACTGTAAGGTAAAGGTCTCATTTGCGTGAAAGCCAATCGTGTTTACAGCCACAGAGACAGCACTGTTTGTGTCTGCAGACATTTCCATGGTCATGTGGCAGGCATGATTAGATGTTGGAGCACACGGAAAGCTGTTACCTTTCCCATAGAAGTGGTACCTATTTATCTACTTGCAATTTCTTGCTTTCAAACTGGTAAGTTGACATGAGCTGGGACAGAAGACGGGAGCTCACTCCATCACATAGCACTTGGGTTTTGACCTGCCAACCTTCTGGTCATCAAGCTTAGTGTCTTAACCACTACGTCATTACAGCCCCTAGCAGAGCCTATACACGTATACTTCTTTCATGTCCCAATTAAACCCTGGACTGCCAAAATGAAGTCACTTTCTTGGCTTTGTTGTCAGCCAAACCGAAGTTCTCATCAGTGCATGTTTCTGACAGTAATTGGCAGACGAGTAAATTAACCGGATTCTGTATCTCTCCACATCCACATGATTCTTATTTATTTATTTATTTCATGTATGGCACCACGATTCATGTGGAAAAGGAGGATCCAAGCGCCCAGCTTCCAGGTGGCAGGCATTAAAACACTTTTTTTTTTTTTTGCTGTTTGTGCAGCATGCGCCTGGGCACAATAAGACCGTGCCATGAACTTGCATTAATATTTTTATGCCTGCCTGATGAAGAGATCTTCTGATTTTGAAAGCTTACAACATTTTCTTTTATTTTAGTGGTCCAAAATAAAGGTATCGCCTTCCTCTTGCACCAGTGATGGCGAACCTTGGCACTGCAGATGTTCTTGGAAGGGGTTTACTGCAATTCATCTGGCCCATGTCGCCCTCGTCGCTCCCTGAAGTAGAAGTAAAATGCGCCTGGACGGAGGCTTATTTTATTATGGGGGGAGGGAGGGAGGGTCAGGGTAGTTTTTAAATGTTTAACTGTTTAGGTTTTGGGGGTTTTAACATTGCTTTTAGCGGCAGTTGATTGTTTTTAGTTAATGCTGTTTTTAATTGTTTATTGTTTTGTATTGTATTGCATGTTGTTAGCCGCCCTGAGTGGTGCCCCCACCAGGAGGGCGGAATAAAAATCCATAAAATCCATAAATAAATAAAACAGTATGGGCGCGTTTTACTTCCGCTTCCGGGAGTGACGAGGTCAGCGGGGCCAGTAAACCCATTTGTGTGGATTCCCGGGTGTGTGTTTGCTTGGGCTTCTGGGAATTGATGTCCAAGAACATCTGGAGTGCCAAGGTTCGCCATCACGGTATTGCACCCTTTGCATTTTTTACGATTCATAAAAGGTCTCAGAGTGACAGATAACCGCCTCGCCGTCATAGCAACGCCAGGCTCCGCCCCCTCCCCCCTCCCTCCCTCACCCTTTATGTTATGTCATCTCTCAAGGAGCCGAGCGAGAGAGCACGGACCATAGTAGTCGCATTTGGGGAGTGCTAGAGAGTCTCCCAAGTTTCCGCTCTAGGACCCCCCCTCAACCTATATGGTTATTGGTGGCGTCCGGTCTTCTCTGTCCTCAGTCCTCCTCAGTCTTTCGGCTGAGGCGGCAGGAGCGGCGTTAGCTTGGGCTGGGGCGGGGGGAAGCGGAGCTATCCAGAGCCATTCGCCAAAATGGTGAGCGATTCCTGGCCGGGGAGGACTCGGGGCTTCGAGGGGGGGGGTACACCGGGTCCCCCATTTCGTGACTCAGGCTTGAAACACTCCTGCCCCCCCGCCTTTGGGAATGCCTTAACAACCATTTTGAGGGCCCGGGTTGCCATAGGAGACGCCCCCCCACCTCTCTTGATGAGCCTTTTGTGGGTCACCTTGGGGGGGGGGGCAGTAGTACCAGTGGGTGGGGTGGGGTGGAGAAGTTATATATATGGATAGAAGATGTAAGGACACCCCCACCCACCCACCACCCTATTTAAGACCCTCCTTTTGTTATGTCAACAAAGGCTGCCTCTTCCCCCCCCCCCCCATCCTAATGGCCTCCAATGTAACTGGTCTTTTATTGGGCTCCTATTTTGGGGAAAACCTATTAAAACATTATGGGGCAATTAAGGCAAAGGCGTAAGACAGCATTTTGTGCAAGATCTGGTAACACAGACTTACCTTAATCTTTAAATCTTTGAGAGGAGGCCAGTTAATTTGCAGATTTTAAATTTTAAAAATTTCTAAATTGTACTGTATGGTGCTATCTTAATTGGTGTTTCTGTAGCTGTTTTAAATTAAGGGATATGCCATGTCCGAGTTGATAGCAACCGAGAAATTTTGTTGTTCCCGCAAGGGGACAATGACAATAAAGATTTATCTTATCTTATTTATCCTCTGTGGTTTCCAATCCCTCCCCCCCCCCCAAAAAAAAGTTCTCTTGTTTGTTTTATAAAACACATTATAAAACATTTGTTTGTGTTCTATAAAACACCTAAGTCTGAATCTGAGGCTCAAGGGGCTAAGACGCTGACTGGGAGGCGGAAGGTCACCAGTTCGATTCCCGAGTATTGCAGGACGGAATGAGCTCTCGTCTTTGTCCCAGCTCCTGCCAACCTAGCAGTTCGAAAGCAAGAAATTGCAAGTAGATAAATAGGGACCACTTCAGTGGGGAGGTATCAGCTCTCCGTGCGCTCCGGTGTCTAGTCATGCCTGCCACATGACCGCGGAAATGTCTGCAGAAGCAGACAACGCTGGCTCTTCGGCTTTGAAACAGAGATGAGCACTGAACCCTGGAGTCGGATACGACTGGCTTTCGAGCAAGGGAAACCTTTACCTAAGTCTGAATCTACTGAGTAAAATGTCCATTTTCTGGCTCCCCCTCCTCTGGCAATCATGTTTCTTGAAATGACTTGCTAGTTTTATGTTCTGCATGGCAGAAGACCGTGGAAAGCAGTTTTTCTCATGTCTACCTCTGTTGTCCGCATCATAAAATACTCAACAATGTCTTGGTATTTTCGTCCAGATCATTTTTTTGACAGCTGCAGGAAGGAGAGTTGTCTTGTTTGTTGTAAGTCAGGGCATATTTGACTCCCTCCCCATCATTTTTAAATGCCTCGTCAGATACAGAAATAGCTTCTCCTTTTTTATTTGTTCTGCTAGCACATATAGTTTCCTATCCAGAAGCATTTACACTCTTATTTTAAATGATGCGGCACTTTGATATGAATAAAGAAGAAAGTAGCAGTTTGAAAGCAAGAAATTGCAAGTAGATAAATAGGGACCACTTCGGTGGGAGGGTAACAGCGTTCCGTGCGCTTCGGTGTCTAGTCATGCCTGCCACATGACCACGGAAACGTCTGCAGCAGCAGACAACGCTGGCTCTTTGGCTTTGAAACAGAGATGAGCACTGCACCCTGGAGTCGGATACGACTGGCTTTCTAGCAAAGAAAACCTACCTACCCTACTGAGCAAAAGACTACACATGTTTCTATCCACACATATTCCCTCCATGTACATGACAAGCATCCTGGTGCCTATTTGTTGCAGCAAGTGTTGTCTAGCGGGAGATAATTCAAGGGAATGTGGTTTAAGGAGTGGCCAAAACTCGGGTGGGGAGGGAGGAGGAGAATGCCATTAAAATGTATATTTCTTAATCACTGCTTCTCTGTGTTAATTCTGTTATTAATATTAGGTGTATATTTCCAGCTGAACATCCCTATGCTGCAGCAGGCACTGCAACAGTGTGCATATAGTAGGGCTATTTGTTTAGTTTGGCATTCCTCCCAGCTCTGGCTTTATATAGCAGCAGAATATAACAAGCATATTTAAGGCAGCCGTCGCCACAGTTTTGTTTTAATCGGTTGTGGGGGAGACTGCAGTGATGGCAACTATCGAGATAATTGTTTGTAGCCTGTATACTGCATTTCAAACATTCAGATGCATTTCCTCAGTATCCTTTTTTGTCAAATCTTTAAAATAGCTTAGTGTGATCCCTCCGCAGCTAGCATAGAGAGAAATTTGAGGCAGCATCGAAACGCAGGCTGTATAACTGTCCTGGTTGAAGTGAAATTTGAACTAGGGGCTTTGGGATTAATTCTCATTGTCCTTTCTGTATTTATTCTTACAATTTATCTCAACGAGTTTAATTGTAGATTTCCCCCGAGTGAGTTTGTGTGCATGGGATTGCAGTCAGAATGCTGCACCATTACATGTCAGAGTTTTTGAACCTTTTCATGGAGTCTGTTGAGATTTATTACACTGTTATGGTGCTTCCAGAGGAGAGTGCTACTTGATTACAAGACATGTTCTTCCTTTGTGTTCAGGTCAAACTTTAAACTGCCAAAATGAAGCCACCTTCTTTGGCTTTGTCATTGGCCAAACTTAAATCCTCATCAGTACATGTTTCCAGTAGTAATTGGCAGACCAGCAAATGAGCCGGATTCTGTGTCTCTCCACATTCAAACAGCATGTTGTTATCCGCCAGTACCTCCCACTTGAGCATGTTGGTCTTTCATTTAAGGACTTCAACCCTCAGCCTATTCAGGGTCCTCCAAGTGACATAGGGGAGGTCAAAGTTCCTCAGCCATATCTTCTTAGAAGAAATCAACCCTGACTGCTCCTTGGAAGGTCAAATAGTGAAGTACTTTGGACATCAAATGAGAAGAAAGGGTTCACTTAAGAAAGCCGTGATGCTGGGAAAGGTGGAGGGCAGAAGAAGAACGGGATGGCCAAAAATGAGATTTAATATTTTAATAGGTAGATTTATATACCGCCCTAATCAGATAAACTCTGGGCGGTGTGCACAAGTTAAAACCATAAAACAATTAAAAACCCTTAAGAACATAGTAGTGTTTCCCATCGCTGTGCCATTGCTATCTAAAAACAAATATAAAAACGGCATAACCTTAATGATAAAAATTAGTTGCAGGAGGGGGGGGGAGACTCAGATGAGCCAGAAAGGGGAGCTTGTTGACAATCCCGGCCCCCAGACCCATTTTGCCAACCACGTCCTCAGTTCTTTCCTAAATGGTAACAACGGCTTGGAGGCATAGTTCTACCGGGAGGAGGTTCCATAGTGTGGGGGCTACGACCGAGAAGGCTCTTTTCCTTGTGCCGGAGAGGCGAGCCTCCCCAACAGACGGTATCTAAAGGGTGCCCTCTCGGTTTGCTCGAGTGGGATGGGTCGATGCTCTAGAGACGATGCTAGACGATATAGATGGCTTGACAGTATTGTTGACGCAATGGGCACAGAGCTGGGCGAGTTGAGGAGGATGGTGAAGGACAGAGGTGCCTGGCGGGCAATGGCCCATGGGGTCACTGCCTCTTCCCTCTCACCTGCTTTGATTGTAACTGGTTGTGAATCATAGGGAAGACTGCTGTTTCATTCACTATAATCATATGGGATCCCAGATGTTTTTGCAACATCTTTACTCTTTTTTGTGCCACTGTTGTGAGAATATCCCCTCTTGTGCTCAACAGGATCCAGAAATTTTCAGAAGAAAAACATGGGTTGGGGAGAAACTGCTTAGGGTCAGGGTTGTTTTATTCAAAAAGAGACTATAGGAAAAATGAGGGGGGGGGAGTGGAGAAATGCATGTAATTTTATAAAAGAAGTTAATTCTGTATGGGGTAAGGTTAGAACTACATGTTGGTCTGAGCTTGAAAAGCTGAATGTTGTTCCACGGCTAGTCCTTGCCCTGGTACTTAGCAGTATCTCACTATGGTGAATTTGACAAGTGATTATCGTGTGGCATTTTGGTTTTAATTACAAGTCCCTTTCAGCATGGGTCTGCGATCTTTGAACAAGCTGGCTAGCAAAATGTAAAAAAACCTATCATTGCTAGCCCTTCTTTCTTTTCAAGAGGAATGTACCAGTTTGGATGGCATTGCTTCAAGTTACCTACCGTGTGTGTCTCACAAAGGAGTACTTAAGCCCTCCAACTATTCCGATCTTTTCCAAAGAAAGAAGAGAGTGGTGACTTGGGCTCTTGTTCTTACTGGCACCTTGGGCTCTTTCAAAAGAGTGCCCTCAGCAACTCTTCCCACTGAAAGGTTGGCAGAAAGGAGAGTCTGCTAGTCTGAGTGGAACAGAGCAAAGGTGCTCAGGGTAGGAATCTGTATGTGTACATTGGAGCGAGTACAAATGAGTCAGTTGGATTCCAGGCCACATTGGCTGCAAACAACGTCCAGCCTTCTTCCTCTCATCTTCAGTGCTTGGGAGGGAATGATGATTGCTCTGCTGTTACTGGAACAAAATTGAGAACAATGTCTAGGCCTTTGCCAACACCTGTCAGAAGTTTGTGCCAAACTCACTGTGATCTGGCCAATGAATAAATCATTTATTTTTATTTTAATGTTCAAGAGTGAATGACAGAGTAACACAGAGAGACTATATACATTTTGAAGTGGTAGCCGTGTTAGTCTGTGCAAGCATATCAGAGAGTAAACAAAACAAGACAAAAAATGTTAGTTAAATTTTTCCCTTGCTCGAAAGCCAGTCATATCCGACTCTAGGGTTCAGTGCTCATCTCTGTTTCAAAGCCGAAGAGCCAGCGCTGTCTGCTTCTGCAGACGTTTCTGTGGTCATGTGGCAGGCATGACGACACCGGAGCGCACGGAACGCTGTTTCCTTCCCACCGAAGTGGTTCCTATTTATCTACTTGCAATTTCTTGCTTTTGAACTGCTAGGTTGGCAGGAACTGGGACAAAGACAGGAGCTCATTCTGTCCTGCAGTACTCGGGAATCGAACTGCTGACCTTCCGCCTCCCAGTCAGCATCTTAGCCACTTGAGCCACTGCAGTCTTGTGGCACCTTAAAGACTAACTCCTGTATTCTAACGTTAGCTTTCGTGGATCAAGACCACCACTTTGTCAGAAGTTAGTCTTTAAGGTGCCATAATGTTTTTTGTCTTGTTTTGTTTACTCTCTGATAGACTATATAAAGATATGTGTGGTGGTTTTGTTAGTGAGACATGTTATGTGAGAAGTCGGCTGTGACCCACACCTAAAGCCACAGTTTCTGTGATTATTTTGGATTAAGTGGAATTTTGGACTAGTAGTTTCTTTCTGCAGTTCTGCCCCATCCATACTGTTATGTAGTGCTAGCATGCTTTTTATTTGATCACTTATTATTAATTGGTTATGAAAGCGAGAATGTAACTGGAGCTTAGTATTTTAAAAATCTGTGTGCTGTATGCTTATTAAGAATTAGCTGGATAAATCTATGAGTTAGATACCTGGCTCTGTAGTTAGAATTTCCCCACTGTGAATCCCAGAAGAGCTGGCTTGTGTAGCCATGGGCAAGCTGCATGACCCCAGTTGCCCCCAGAAGAAGGGAATGGTAAATCACTTTTGAGTACCTGAAAAGAGTTGCCATAAATCAGAAGTGACTTGATAGCTCATAATTATTATTAATAATGTTTATTAGACTTACATCTTCCCTTTCTGCAATAGCCAGAACTTGATAGTTATAGTAAATGATAATGTCCTTTATTAGTGAGGAACCACATGTTCTTTCATGCTGAAGAAGTCATGCAAAATTCCTTCTTGCTTGCTATGGGCAGAAACAAAAGACCAAAGAGGGGAGAACTATTTAGTGAATTCTTACCTAACTTTTTACTCGATTGATCTGATCCATACTTCACACATCAAGTTTGACATGGTGGATCGAAGCATTAAAATCTGAAAACAATTCATTACAGAATTTGAAAATTTTGTTGTGTCCAACTAAGTATTCGTTATTAAGTGTTAATTTCTAAATAATGTAACTGTTAACCTGTAGATAGTATAAGGATTAAAATTCTACCAGCATAACCTAACAATTCTTTTAAAATCCATTACCAGTGTTTGATGATGTATGGCTGGTCCAATATCCTGTTCTAGTGCATTGGAATCTAGCTTCTACAATTAGGCTTGTTTGAATAATCTTTGGAATACAACTATTTTCTGCATTTCATTTAAAATGAAAAGCTTTAGGTTAGTTCTATTGCCTTCTTTTTCCCCTTAGGTGAATTTCACGGTAGACCAGATCCGAGCGATCATGGACAAAAAGTCCAACATTCGGAACATGTCTGTGATTGCTCATGTTGACCATGGCAAATCTACACTTACAGATTCACTGGTCTGTAAAGCTGGTATCATAGCTTCAGCTAGAGCAGGGGAAACACGATTCACTGACACGCGGAAGGATGAACAGGAAAGATGTATCACAATCAAGTCTACGTGAGTATTATTAATGTTGAATATAATCCTTTTGGCTATACAGTAAAACCTCGGGTTATGACGGAGGTCCATTCCAACAGCCTGAGTCATAACCTGAAATGGTTGTAAACCGGATCACGATTTCCCATAGATTACATTTCCCAGAAATCTTTGCAGAACAAAATGGCAGACACCACCATTTTTGGACATAATATCACTGCCTTCCACCCCACCTGAACTCAGAATGCAGTATTTACTGCTCTGAAGGTCCCATCATTGTTGTCGGATAAGGTCCCCAAATGGCGTTGGAAAAGGTCAGGAGATTGCTCCTTTGATTTTGTGGTGGTGGGGGATGATCGTATACTGGAAATCAGTTATAACCCAGGGATTTTTTTAAAATTAAATGTGAGGTCGTAAGCTGCAGCAAAAGTTGCCCAGGGCAGTCATATGCCATGGTTTTACTGTAAACAACAATCCAATTACAAGTAGAGTGTTTTAGACTCAATGGGATATAAACTTGGTCCGTTTAACATATAGTAATACCCCGCATAACATGTGCACCGCACAACGTTAAGAAATCTGAAGAAAAATTTGCACCGCACAATGTTAAGTTAACATTGTGCGATACATCATGTTTTCCCTGAGATTTCTCTGCCCCAAAGCCCGCACGGCTGCTCTCTGCCTGGGAAGCACCTTCCCAGGAGGAGACCAGCCCTGCGGGCTTTGGGGCTTGAGTCTACGGAGGGCGCCCCCCCCTTGCTGTTCCGAGGCTTAAACTAACTGCTTATATAATAGGAATTTCTATTGCATTTTCTGTAAAATGCAAGGCTACTAACTCAGAATCTGGTAAACTGTCATTATGACATTAAGTGCCATTATTTTGTCCTTACAGGATCAGAACCCAGTTGTTTGCACTGGCTGTAATTCTGGAGGTAGCAGGTCCCAAAGATGCAGGTTACAAGACCTGCGAATGTCATCTTTGATCATGTTAACACATTACACCATTGTGTAGATTTCAGTACACTTCCAATTCTCTCTCTCTCTCTCTTTTTTGGACTTTCCATGCTGAACTGTCAGTCATGGTTATATTATTGTACAGTGACCTTGCTTCCATAATGGCTAAAGCTAGCTCATTGTTTTGCAGTAAATTTTAATACTGTATACTGTTCAGATTCATTCTTAAAACACAATGTATGCTTTAGGGCTGTTTTCTCTATAATATGTTTATTCTAGTACTCTACATTTAGAATTTCACATCTTAACAATTGAATCATTCATTATACAGTACAGTAAAACCCTGTATAACAATTTTAATTCATTCTATGGGTCTGTTCGCTATGCAATTTTTTTCCTTGTACAATTTTTCCTATGGAAAAAATCGTACAATGCATTTTTTTGCTAAACAGTTTTTCCTATTGAATATTCGTTGTACGATTTTTTTCCAAAGGAAAAATTGTTATGCGGGGTGCAATTTTTTTTTAAAAAAACCTATTCATTATGTGGTTTTTTCACTGTAGGGGGTGTTCATTATATGAGGTTCCACTGTACATGAATTATGGTTTAAAGCTAGAATGATGCAGTCTTAAACTCATTTGAAAGTAAGGGTGTGGCTAAATGCAGACTTATTTGGAAATGCTGTTTTAATTGAGTTTAGTTGAGAATGTTCATAGAATATACTAGACTTTGTGCATTGAGTAAAATATTTTCTGGTTATTAATATGGATGCATTTATTTGTTGTAGCATTTTAACACGTATCTCCCACATATGTAGTTTGTAGTTCTGGCAAGAAATTAGGATCCGCCCCCCATGTGTTAATAACAAAATCAGTTAACATCTCGTTCAAAAGTGAAACAAATACATAAAACCAACATTCCATTGTTTGGGTTTGCAGCCTGAAGAATTCTTTAACAGGGAGAAATATGATTGTTCTCTGAAAACTTCCACTGGGATCCATACCTGTCAAGCGCGGCTCCGGAGATTACGGGACCTGCACAGAATGTTTCTGCGCAGGTCCATTCTACACATGCGTAAAAGCCTTCTATGCATGCGTAGAAGTGACATGCGCAGAAACGCTCTGTGCAGGTCGCTTCTACGCATGTGTAGTAGGGTTTTACGCATGCGTAGAATGGACCCGTGCAGAAACGTTCTGCACAGGTCGCTTCTATGCATATGTAGAAGGCTTCGACACATCCCCTTCTGCACAGAACCCTTCTACGCATGCGTAAAAGGGTTCTATGCATGCGTAGAAAGGACCTGCGCAGAAGGGATGCGCAGTAACTACTTTCCCCCTGCTGCCAAATTACCGGGTAGCCGCAGCTCCAGGCGGAAAATGGAGAAAATCGGTGCAGAATTACGGGGTAATCCCAGCCAATATGGGGTACTTGACAGGTATGGTGGGGTCAGCAAAGCATAACTGTCCAGGGAGGGAATTACAGAGAGTGAAGGAGCAAAAGATTTTATTCTTAACTCTCGGAGATTGGTCAGTTAAGAGAACCTCAGTAGCATTTCCTTAGCTGTTCTGAATGTATTAACAATGCAGAAACCTGTTTGAAACAAATAAGGCATGTTTTAGGTATTAAAGGAGGTACAGTAAAATCATTACTGATTATAGTGCAGCTATTTATCCCATTGTTACCTTTGGTTGAAAACTCAGGGTCAATTTGTGAAGCAGAACATAAACTTTTAAAAAAAGAGAGAAGGTGCTGCATGGTAGTACTTTATCTTGCCTCACGCTTTAGGCATGGTGTAATTTTCACATAAATCAATGTCAATGCATTTTTGAAACCTTCTTTTTTCTAGGGCCATCTCCCTCTACTATGAGCTTTCAGAAAACGATTTAGCCTTTATCAAGCAATCGAAAGATGGCTCTGGCTTTCTTATTAATTTAATCGACTCCCCTGGGCATGTGGATTTCTCCTCTGAAGTCACAGCAGCACTTCGTGTCACTGATGGAGCCCTTGTTGTTGTTGACTGTGTTTCAGGTGAGGGTACTTACAACCAGAAAGACTAAATTCTTTGTGAGCATTCTCCTTCTTGTGAGCCAGACAACAAGTGAAGAGAGGACAACGATCTTCTCAGAAAGTAGAGCTAGAAAGAGTGCCCTAGATCAGTGTTTCCCAACCTTTGGGTTTTGGACTTCAATTCCCAGAAGCCTAAGTCAATTCTCCAAAGCACTGATCATCTGGTTGAAGTCTAAAACCCAAAGATTGGGGCACACTGCTCTTAGCCTTGCCATCAGTATGGGTTCTCTCTTTGATCTTGCATTACATTTAGAGCAGTGGTTCCCAGTGTGGAGCCCATACCCCACCAGTGGACTTCAATTCCCAGAAGCCTAAGTCAGTACCTTGGCTGATCAGTGCTTTGGTGAATTGACTTAGGCTTCTGGGAATTGAAGTCCAAAAACCAAAGGTTGGGAAACACTGATTTAGAGGCTCAGCATCACTGGCACAGGCAAGGCTTTTGACAAGCACATTTTTTGTTAGTGAAAGCTAGCTAAAATCTATACATTTTGGTCCATTTGTGCACAAGCATGGTTGTATAATTTTGGTGTGAAATGCATTTCTGGTGTAAAAAAATGTTATGATGATCACTGGCTTATGTTGCTTGCATTCCCTCTTAAGGAAGCCAGTTAAAGCAAGCTTTTTAGAGGGAATATGAACAATTTTAAAGTTCTTTCGGCTCCATAGATGGCTGTCAGAATATACAGAATGTTTTAGGAGACTTTTTCAGAGTCAGGGTATGAAACTCATGGTCAGAGCTTCAGAGTAAGATCTGCTAAGTAAGGTGTACAGTCTTTGCTTTGTAAAATTATGCAAATTATAGAACTTTAATTGCATAAATTCTGCTTTGCTCATAGTCTCAGAAATGTAGGAAGCAAGAGTTTCTTCTTGTGCTGTATCCAATTCCGAATATTGGCGATCATCATGGCGATCAGCTATGAAGACTGTCCTGCGAATATACTGCCGTGGCCTTTCATCTGCCTTCTGCACTGCAGCGTTACACCCATACCACTGACATCCTGAGCCCTTTTGGCACACAAAGTCCTCCTCAGCCCCAGGCCAGGATTGATGAAGCTGCTACCCTCCATCAAGATGGTTTCAATTGGGATTTAATCCATTTAGGGACCATCAACCTTCCATGTGGACTTTTCCAATATTGCTAGTCCTCAGGGTTGTCAGGTTAGTTAACTGCTGCCTGACACTTGGCATTGAGTCGTTGGCAGTATGAAATACTGTATTACCATAGCAGGATAACTTGGCTAGACTTGAAGAGTTTATATGCTGCAATAATTCTTAACAGTTTTATCTTTATGAATTGCCATAGAAGCATTGCTGAGTTGTGATACATAAACCTTGTAAATGAAAATAAATAAAAATTAATCTTGAGTTACCCGCAGTTGAGGCTGTTAGTAGCAAGCTATCCTGCCTGCCTTCTTTTCCTTTGAGATGAAAGTTTCAAGAAAGATTCAGTGGGGAAGAGCTTTCCATGGCCAGCTTTTCTACAAACAGGTTTCTCTAGAAGCAGCCTGGAAACATTGGCTATCAATGTTCTTATTTAGGGGTTTGCGTGCAGACCGAGACTGTACTTCGCCAGGCAATTGCTGAACGTATTAAGCCAGTGCTGATGATGAACAAAATGGATCGTGCTCTGCTGGAGCTGCAACTAGACCCAGAAGAGCTTTTCCAGACCTTCCAGCGCATTGTGGAAAATGTCAACGTTATAATCTCCACTTATGGAGAGGGTGAAACTGGACCCATGGGTAATATTATGGTAAAGAGATCTTGTAATTGGGTTGGAATGCATCTGAAAACTATCGGCTGTTTTTACATTTTGTGAAACACTCGTACACATTAAGAGTCCAGTGGAGAAATGATTCTGGGGTGCCTTACCTGCACAAGAAGCATTTTCTTTTCAATCATGGAAGTCACTAGCAGTTCAAAAGTTCCTTTCAACAACTTTCCCAATCATCTTCTTAATTTGGCCTTTTAAGCCACATTTTAATAATTTTATTACTGTTAATAGTTTTAATTGTTTTGTTCATCTTAATGTTTTGCCATTTAGTTTCCATTACATGGCCTTGGGTGTCTTTATAAAAAGGTTGTAAATAAATGCATGTTATTCCATTCCTGGGAGAGGGCATCGCTCAGGGATGGCACTTCTACAGGATGTCCCAAGATCAACTCTTGGCATTTCCAATACATAAAATAATCCCAAGTAGCATCACTGGAAAGGACATTCTTCTGCCAGAAACCTTGGAAGCTGCTGCTGATCAGAGTGGGCAGCATTGATCTAGATAAGGGGATCCCAATGTGGGGCCTATGCACCACAGGGGGACTTAAATTCCCAGAAGCCTAAGTCAGGACATTGGCTGATCAGTGCTTTGGGGGATTGGAAGTCCAAAAACCAAAGGTTGGGAAACACTGATCTACCTGTAGATGGCTTAAGGCAGCTTTGAGTACACACTGAGTTGCATGAGTACCGGTAGTTAGTTGTGTAAGTGAACCCATGAAATAAAACAGAGAATGATTACCTATATTAAGGTGACTTTACCTGTAGTAAAGTCACCTTAATATCTCACACTGCAGTTGACTTGGTTAGCTTTTTAAATCAACAATGTGGGTCGGTCAAATGCTTTGTAGCAGCCTGATCCATCTAGAGTAGAGCCTTCCAGTTTGGTACTTTTCTAATCAGTGTTTAAGAGGCAGAAACACTGCAGGACACTGGAGTACCTCAGCACCCGCTAAAGCCACTTGCTTTGCCACTGAAGTGTTTTAAAGGGCAGCTGAGGAAGTACCTGGGAGAGTAGTTGAACAATTTGCATTTGATGATGTGAAGCGGCTTATCTAGCCCTGCCAGGGATTTTAATGAGGGGTTAGGGTGTTTTATTGGACATTTTAAGTGTTTCATAGTTTTAATATTTGGTTTTATTGTATGAGGATGGTTTTAAACTGATGTGAGCTGCCTTGGGTCACCGAGGTGAGAAAGGCAGCAATATAAGTTCAAAAAAATGTGTCTTTTAATTTCTCACTTGCTGTTCTACCTTTTGGATACATAAGAAGTACACATTTAGCAATTTCTAAAATGTTTTGGTTCTAGTCGCTTTCACTTGGATATAAACTTTGTGGACATATTGAAGTGTACTTTCAAGTAAATATGCTTAGAATTGCATCCTTCCTGTGCCCCTTATTATAATAATAAAGAAATCCTTTTGTTTAATAGATTGATCCGGTCATTGGTACTGTCGGCTTTGGCTCCGGCCTCCATGGTTGGGCTTTTACACTGAAACAGTTTGCAGAGATGTACGTAGCCAAATTTGCTGCCAAAGGAGAAAAGACACAATTCTCAGCAGCAGAGAGAGCCAAGAAGGTAGAAGATATGATGAAAAAGCTGTGGGGAGACAAGTGAGTAGGGCTATATACTCACACACACACACACACACTCACTCACTCACTCACTCACTCACTCACTCACTCTCACTCTCTGTGTGTGTGTGTGTGTATGTACAGTGTGTACAGTGTGTGTGTACACACACACACAATCTTTTTGTATCACCCAAGTAGTTAAAGAAATTTTCATGACAAAGGGTGTGTATTTGAATGGTCAGTCTGCTCATGCATGTGGGTTTTGCTTATTAAATCAGAATAACACACATATAATGGAAAGAAATGATGAAGTAATAGAAGTACATACTGGTTACATGACAGTCAGCAGCGATGGCAACTGTTATTCGTATCCAAGTATACATTTTTTCTTGGAAGTCATTTCCACAGTTGATGGATGTGTCAGGGACAAATGCCATTAGTGTGAATGTAAGGTGGATTCCAGCTTACCATGAAGTGACCCACACACTGTGATCCTGGAGCCATCTCCTGCGGCACGTATGAAATGAGACATGCAGGATTTAACACCAGGACTGCAATGGTCTGCCGCAGCCTTGAGGATATTGACAAAGGTGGGCCTCCACAGCCAGTCCACCTGGCATGGCCCCTTCCACCTCCCATGACCATTGGGAATCAGAAAAGTGAAGTGGTTCCTCCTCCGTTCATTTTGCCATTGGGCACAGTATGATGGTTTCCAGTGGCATTTCCTCTACTGGGGGGGGACTATCACCCCGCCTAAAGCGGCTCATCTGCCCATAGCCGTTGGGCCCTTTGGGGAGTCAGGTTATTTACAGTCGCTGGCTGTATGGTTTACTCCATTACCATAGTGGGATGTCCGGCCAGATTGTTTGGCTTTTTCTGAGTGATGGCTAGGTTAGTTTCAAACAGAACAACTAGCACCAAAGTCTTTCTGTTTATAATTTCCTCAGTGTGTCACAATATAAAAATACTTTTAATTTTTACTCTAGATATTTTGACCCATCGAATGGAAAATTCAGCAAAACAGCAACCAGCCCAGAGGGAAAGAAATTGCCGAGGACATTTTGCCAACTCATCTTGGATCCCATTTTTAAGGTAAACCTGTGATTGATCAAAATAGCATTACCATGTAAAATGGAGTATTCATTATTTCCCCTTTTAACTCTTAGAAGAATTTAGCCACTACATTTGTATTCCCAAGAACCAAGTTATTTCACAAAGTACCAAAGAGTAGACTGCAAAATCAATATTAAATTATTAATAATTGAGTGCTATCACTTATAACACTGACAGAGGCTGAAAAACCTAAAATGTTTATTACCAGTGGATAGTTGTCTTTAATTTTGATAAAATTGCTTGAGTAAATGCTTTCAATTTGCAGTTACACATGTAGCTTTTATCCACCTTCCATTCCCCATGCCAACCAGTCAAATCAGAATACTTGGATTTAAGGAGGTTTACATTCCAGTCTAAAAATTAATGTGCAGTGAAACACATTCTATTTAGGGCCAGGTGCGGAAATTGCTGTTCTAGTAAATCATCTTAGTTGTAGTATCATGTACTTGTTGAGTTTGCAAAATGCAAAACCCTCAAGGTATCAGGTCACATCAAGATTCTTACTGTGAAGTGGTAAGGTAAACAGGCCTCTCCTGTTTAATATTTCCATGAAACCACTGGGGGAGATCATCCATTCCCACGGGATGAAGTATCATCAATATGCGGATAATTATACATCTCAGCTCGTGTTGATCCAGGTTGATCCAGTGGAAGTCCTATCCAGGTGTCTGAAGGCTGTAGGGGTCTGGATGGGGGACAACGGGCTACATCTGAATCCTGGCAAGACTGAGTGGCTGTGGATTAGGGGTCCCATGTTATCATGGGAGTTACTATCTTTGGTTCTGGATGGGGCTTTTTTGCCTCAGACAGACCCGGTGCGCAATCGGGGTCCTCCAGGACTCATGATTCCTGCTCAATGAGCAGGTGGTAGTCGTGGCTAGGAGGGCTTTCGCACAACTTCGTGTGATCCGCCAGTTACGCCCGCTCCTGGACCAGGACTCCTTGCTCATGATCACAAATGCTCTGGTCACCTCCAGACATGACTATTGTAATGTGTTCTACATGGGGCTGCCCTTGATGAGCTTTCGGAGGCAGCAACTGGTCCAGAATGCGGTTGCTCGGCTGGTGATGGGGTGCAGACGTTATGCCCGTGTCTCACCGCTGCTTCGGGAGCTGCACTGGTTGCCGGTGTGTCTCCGGGTGCAATTCAAGGTGTTGGTGATTACCTTTAAATCCCTACATGGCAGTGGACCAGGGTACTTAAGAGAGCGCATCACCCCAAGGACATCTGCCCGTCCCACTAGAGCAGACCAGAGGTGCTCTCTGATAGTTCCATCTGCTAGAGAGTCTCGCCTCTCTAGTACGAGAAGGAGGGCCTTCTCTGTGTCTGCTCCGGCCCTGTGGAACCTCCTGCCAATTGAGCTGCGTCTCCAGGCAGAGCTTTTATCCTTTTGCAAGAGCCTTAAGACCTGGCTTGCGCAGCAGGTGTGGGGGGCAGCTGGGAAGATAGCCATCCTGGGCTGGCTTGTTTAAGTATTGCCCAGGCTGTCAACTTTTGAAAAATCTTGTGATGCGGCATTGGAGGGCATTTTTTTTTAATTTTTAATTTTTTTTAAACAAACCTAATTTTTAATGCTTCTAAATGTTTTTGTAAAGTTTTTATTTCTTTTATGTGTAAGCCGCCCGGAGTCGCCTTGGCGAGGGGGCGGCGGTAGAAATGTGAGTAATAAATAAATAATAAATAAATAAATAAAAGTCACCCTTGCTCGAAAGCCAGTCATATCCAACTCTAAAGTTCAATGCTCATCTGTTTATAGCCAAAGATCCAGCACTGTCTGCATCTGCAGATGTTTCCATGCACATGTGGCAGGCAGGACTAGACACAAGAGTGCATGGAACATTGTTTACCTTCCCACTAAAGTGGTACCTATTTATCTACTTGCAATTTCTTGCTTTCAAACTGCTAGGTTGGTAGGAGCTGGGATAGAGATGGAGCTTATTTTGTCATGCAGCACTTGGGTCTTGAACCGCTGTCCTGCCAACCTTCCAATCGTCAGATTCAGCGTCTTAACCACTATAACAAGATAGAGGGTGCTGGCCTGCAGTTTTTGGAAGGAGCTCATCATAGTCCATGAAAGAACGGTGCAAAGCTGCTTCTTACAGTGGCATCTTCTACATGCCTACTCAGAAGTACAGTATCGACTGAATGGGTTTACCACCAGCTGAATGGGTACAGTATTGCAGCCATAAAATCACATGAAGAAACATTTTTCCTTGGCTTGCCTTTCTAGGCATTCTATTGTTTGCAGTAGGCTGGTTATGTATTTTGTAGATAAAAATCTATTTAACTTCCTTTTGCTATGCAGGTATTTGATGCCATTATGAATTTTAAGAAGGAAGAGGCATCCAAGCTGATAGAGAAATTGGATATCAAGCTAGATGCTGAAGATCGAGAAAAAGAGGGGAAGCCACTTCTAAAGGTAGAGATAATGAACAGCGAGGGTTCACCTTGAGCACAGCAGTGTTGGAAAGCATTTGTTTTGCCCATAAATCCTAGCTTCACTCTTGAGTCATAAGTTAGTCCTTCCTTCGTGTCCCGATCAAACCCTGGACTGCCAAATGAAGCCACTTTCTTGGCTTTGTATTTGACCAAACTTAAGTCCTCATCAGTGCATGTTTCTGGCAGTAATTGGCAGACCAGTAAATGAGCTGGATTCTGTATCTTACCAAGTTCACACTGCGTGTTGTCTGCCAACAGCCCCACTTGAGCATGTTGGTCTTCTATTTAGGCACTCTGGCCCTCAGCCTATTCAGAGTCCTCCAAGTGATGTAGGGGAGGTTGAGTTCCTCAGCTCTATATCCTCTTTTAATGATGTTCCTTGTCCAGTGAGCTCCTTCCTCCATCTTCTAATTTGGTTTTGCTCTTGCATACGCTCAAGAATGTTTGTTCTTGTCATAAAGCTCTTCTTGGATCTAAGCTCTCGGACTTGAGGCTCATATCCGTTCAGAGGGTGTTGAGTATCATTCTCTTACTTAGTTCTCTGCGAGTTAATTCTCAAGCAAAGGCATGGAGCAGTTGTGGACAACTCTGCATATATTCATATTAATGTGGAACATCAGGCTTTTGAAAAAAAAACCAAAAAATAAGCATAATCCAGATTTCTTGAACTGAGTTCACTGCATGTATTTCAGGCTGTAATGCGCCGCTGGTTGCCTGCTGGAGATGCTTTACTTCAGATGATTACCATCCATCTGCCTTCACCTGTCACTGCACAGAGGTATCGCTGTGAACTTCTGTATGAGGGACCCCCTGATGATGAGGCAGCGATGGGTAAGTGAAAAAAGTGCAGGAGCCCAAGCAGAAAATGAGACAGGTGACCCATAATGGGTCTCTGTGTATGACTTATGTCCTTCTGCATCTGACTAAGAAACTTTTGTCCTAAATGGCACATATTTTTAATTTTAGTAGTAGAAGTAGTAGTTGTAGTTCCTTCCCATGCTGAGTGGTGTCTTTCTCAGCCACTACAGCAGGGGTGCCCAAACTTTCTGAGCCACGGACCGGTCACGTGGTTCCTACCACCGGAAGCGGAAGTAAAACGTGCCTTGCAGTCTGTTTTGCAACAGGATGAGATAGATTTTAAGCTGCCATTTTCTCTGCTTAAACCAGGGGTGCCCAAACTATGGCTTGTGGTCTGGATCTGGCCCCCGATGCCAATTCATCTGGCCCACGCCGCCCTCGTCGCTCCCAGAAGCAGAAGTAAAGCACACCCGTACAGGCGCGTTTTACTTATGCTTCCGGGAGCGATGAGGGCAGCGCAGACTGGATGAATTGGCATCAGGGGCAGATCTGGCCCATGGGCCATAGTTTGGGCACCCCTGCACTACTGCATGTCAGGCATCGAGGCTCCTTATTGCTTCTGCAGCAACCAAGTTGTACATAATGTAGTGTCTTCTCTAATTGGCTTTTAGAAGTACCCTATTGTTTACCATGTATTCCTTGTTTTGCTGCAGGTGTTAAGAACTGTGATCCAAAGGGCCCTCTGATGATGTACATCTCTAAAATGGTCCCAACATCTGACAAAGGGCGTTTCTATGCCTTTGGAAGGGTATTTTCTGGCATTGTTTCCACAGGCCAGAAGGTGCGAATAATGGGACCAAACTACACACCAGGAAAGAAAGAAGATCTCTACCTGAAGCCCATCCAGAGGTAGGTGGTGGTACATCTTTAGGAACTGCTTGCATGTAGAGAAGATACATTATAAAATATCTTCTTGATGTGGGGAGAACCTGACAAAAGGAAGTGCCATTTCTGTTTTTCATGAGGTTTACCACCTTCCCCTTTGCAGGGGATCGGGGCAAGTAGAAAATTTATCAAGTAGAAATTTAATAACTGAAAGTTGAGATGCTCAATTAAAATGGCAGCAAGAATGCCTTTACTGTGATTTAAAAAATATTTCGTGCTGATATAGTTATTGAAGGATTGTTACCCATCCTCTCTGTCTTTATAGAACCATTTTGATGATGGGTCGGTATGTTGAACCCATTGAGGAGGTCCCTTGTGGCAACATTGCTGGTCTAGTTGGTGTTGACCAGTTTTTGGTGAAGACGGGCACCATTACCACCTTTGAACATGCCCACAACATGAGAGTGATGAAATTTAGTGTTAGTCCAGTTGTACGTGTTGCAGTTGAAGCAAAAAACCCGGCTGACCTCCCAAAGCTAGTGGAAGGGCTAAAGCGTCTTGCCAAGTCTGACCCTATGGTCCAGGTGAGTCTTAGCTCTACGCTTTGTTGCTTAGTATTGTTTGAATTTGCAGTGGAGCTTTGTTGAAAAAAATGAATTTACAGTATCATCATCAACATCATCATCATCATATCTCTGACACTTGTTCGGGAAAATCTGCCATTGCTCCAAGGAAGCAATGAGAACACAATTAGTGGCAACGGAGCACACATGGTGCACGGACTCATAATCACCCATGGGCTAGCCAGCCACCTCGCTGGAGAAGCAGGATCAGCAGCTGGTGAGATTTGCAAGCAAACCTGTCAGTCCTCCAAACCCAAACAGGGAGCTTGCTTGGACATACTTGGCCGGGACGCTTTGCCACCAGCCTCTGGCCCCGACATCGCTGGAGGCAGAAATGGCAGCAGCTGCGCCAGTTGGGCGGTGGAGCTCGGCTCCCGCCCTCCCCCTCCGGGTCCTGCTTCACCTGGAAAGGGATAAAAGATTGGCTGCAGCTCCTGAAGACGCCGGGACGCTTTGCCACCAGCCTCTGGCCCCGACATTGCTGGAGGCAGAAATGGCAGCAGCTGCACCAGTCGGGCGGTGGAGCTCGGCTCCCGCCCTCCCTCCTCCTGGTTTTTGCCTCCCCTTTCAAACTCCGGAGGTTATTGGGTTGCTGACTTTTCTGCCCCTTTTTGTGGACTACTCTAAGGTTGGGTGAGGAGCGTGGGGTGTTGCCGCTTGTAGTGCTTTGATATTATTCTACTTTGTAATGTTCTTAATCTACTTCTATTATCGTCACTTTAAACTCTTTACCTTTGAAGGCTGTACCTTCAACTTTGTATGGGCTGCTTTGGATCGCCCTTGGGGCTGAGGAAAGTGGGGTAGAAAAATAAACATTATTATTATTATTATTATTATTATTATTATTATTATTATTATTATTATTATTATTATTATTATTATTATTATTATTATTATTATTATTATTATTATTATTATTATTATTTATAATTTATATCCCGCTTCCCTTAGCCCGAAGGCGACCCAAAGCGGCTAACAGCAGCAAAAGAAAACAATACAATAAATAGCCAAAATACAAAACACACACATAATAATGTGCACAAAATCCAAAAAATACAGCAAATACAATCAGTATCTCCCCCAATTTTGTCAAACCCTTTGCATTAAAGTGACAGTCCTGACTTTGGTCACATCCTTTCCTCTTCACTGTGATGGAGTGCAGAGGACACATACAGAAAAAGTTATTTTTGTTCCAGTATTTCTGGACCTGACTAAGGGCAGGCTGAGGAGTAGGACTGCAGCTGTAAATGATGCTAAAATTCATGAAAGTGAAGAACTTGCTTGAAGTTGATCCCCCCTCCCCCCCCCCACACACACACACACAGTTTTCTCAGACAAGATGTGGTACAGCAATCCTGATGAAGCTAAGCAAGAGTTACCCTGGACAGTTCCATACCTGCTTCCTTGAGTTCCCTCTTGCCAGAATGACAGGATACAAGTGGAGTAAATAAAATCAAATTTATATAGTTGATCTTCTCCCTCCTTCTCCAGAGTAACTGAGCACATGTAAAACTCATTTGGCCTTGGAAAACCAGCTTTGTTAATTTTAACTGACAGTTAATAAAAGCCACATTCTCCATACTGTAGAGCAGGGGTTCCCAACCTATGGCCCGCGGGCTGGATCCGTCCCCCGGGCTGAATTGCCACCGACGCCAGAAGTGCCCCAACATCACTGGAAATGCCAAAATCACCATGTTTTTGCACCAAAACACTGAAAACACGGCAAAAAAAATGCAAAAATGGCACAAAAATGTTCCTCCCTTATTTCCTCCTCCAAGAGGATGGGGGAAATGCCCGGGAATGTGGCAAAATGCACGTGCCGCTGCTGCTGCCACCACAGGAAAGAACCATATGACTGGTCCCTTAGCTGGCTGAGGGGGCGTGGTCAAGCCCCTGGCAGGAAAAGGTTGGGAACCCCTGCTGTAGAGCCATGATGGCGAAGCATGGCACTCCAGATGTTCTTAGACTTCAATTCCCAGAAGCCCAAGCACCCGTGAATCCACATGAATGGGTTTGCTGAGATTCATCCGGCCCGTGCCACCCTTGTTCATGGAAGCAGAAGTAAAATGCGCCTATACGGTTAAGGCTCTTCCGGGTTAACCCTCCATATGGGCGTGTTTTACTTCCACTTCCGGGAGCGACGAGGGTGGTGCAAACTCATTCGTGTGGATTCACGGGTGTTTGGGCTTCTGGGAATTGAAGTCCAACAACATCAAGTGCCAAGCTTCTCCACCACGACTGTAGAGGGTTGAGTGGAGTCAGAAAATTGTCATAATTGTTAAATAATTTGCCCCAAGATGCTTCCCAGAAAGAATAATGTGTATTCAGAGATTTAGGGAAAGTTTAAAATAACTTTTTTCCTGTCATCATTTCTTTTTTACCTTCCTCAAAAGCATATGATGAGGCAGGTTGATAAAAATCTCACCTGTCTGGCTTGCGAGTGTGGCTGGGAGGATAGAAATGGGAACACCAAAGAATAATAGAGATGGAAGAGTGTGGTTTGAGAAATGTCTGATTGGTTGGGAATAATGCACTGTTGGGTGACTGCGCATTAGGTACAGCACTAAAGCGCAGTGGGCAATTTTGTGGCCCCTCCACATTGTTGGATGTAACTTCTGTTCACAACCAGCGCTTGGGCCGGTGGAAACGATATTTTAGGAGGCGGGGGGGGGGGTATCCCCGGTTTCATATTACAACCATGAACTTGTGTGTAGGAGAAAAGCTTCTGGGTATGTTTTTTAATAAACGGCAGCAGGAGAAACTGTCTTTTAAAGTCAGTTCACAAGTCAAGATAATAAACTAGGATGCTTGGTTACACGATGTTGACCACAACTAGCCCAAATGGGTTAAACAGAAATAATCAGGGTTATGTTTTCTCATACGCAAAGAAGAGAGTTTGTCAGCTTGAGGCTTACCACTTTGCATTTGGGTTACAGAAATTAATCATTGGTTATGATTTCTCATTGTGGTCAATGTGGCAAGAGGTCATAATCCTTTACGTTGAAGCTGTATAAACAGATATCAAATGTAGACTCTTGCCTTTAGACACTTCTTTAGAGACCACGAGGTTGGAATCCTATTAATTGTAGGCTTGGATTTTACATATTTGTAGAGGAAATTTCTTTACATCTCGCTTAACCTCTCAGGAAAGTGTAAAATTAAACAGGTATATTTAAGTGTTGGTTTGATGCTGTGCTGTTATTCTATATATATATTGGGTAAGCACTTTAAGCTATACGTTATTTGCCTTATGTTTTTGAATGTGGTTTCTCTTTGAATTGCAGATGCAGTTAATTAATGCATAAGCCATAGATTATATCACAGCTGCCGAGTTTCATATGCACTCTGTACTTCATAGGCATTGAGCTTTGTCATAAAGATTTCTCTGAAACCATTTTATAAAAGCCAGAAGTCTTTTCAAAATTACCTTTCAGGAATATCTTTGATTGCACAGTATGTACAGCCAGTCTCCTAGATTTTTATAGTCCCCCCCCCCAAACTAAAACAACCACATAACCAGCTTTTCTTGTTCTCTAGTGCATTATTGAAGAGTCCGGGGAGCACATAATTGCTGGAGCTGGTGAGTTGCATTTGGAAATTTGCCTCAAAGATTTGGAAGAGGATCATGCGTGTATTCCAATCAAGGTATACAAATGACCTTGCCATACATAACAGTTATTTCTTAACCCATTGGATCCCTTACTACAGCAATGGTGAACCTTTTCACCATTATTTTCATAGCTCTAGTGAAGAGCCCCCTCCGAAGCCATCTCCCCCTTCGTCCAAGGCTTTTCCTGGGCTCCGTTTCACCCTGAAGTGCCTCCCCAACTACTCCGGAGTGGCTGGGGATGTACATTGGCGTGAAATGGAGCTCAGGAAAAGCCTTTGATGAAGGGAGAAATGGAGCCAGCCCCCTCCGAAGACTCTTCTCAGAGGAGGAGGAAGTGGGGAGGTGGGCAGGGCCAGCCATTTTCACTAATGGTGCGCACGTATTGGTGCAAACCTGCTGATGCCCACCATTGCTTGTGCTAGAGCAGAGATGAGCACCTCTGCTCCTCCTTAGGTTTGCTACCTACAGTTCCCAGCGTTCTAGCTAAGTTGCAGAGCCCTAGAACAGGGGTGCCCAAACTACAGTCCAAAGACTGGATCCGGCCCCCAACACCAATTCATCCGGCTCACGCCACCCTCGGTTTTATGTACGGGCGTGTTTTACTTCCAGTTCCAGGAGTGACCAGGACATCGGGACCAGATCTGGGCTACTGGCCATAGTTTGGGCATCCCTGGTTTAAGCAGGGAAAATGGCAGCTTAAAATCTACTTCATCCTGTTGCAAAACATTGCAAGGCGTGTTTTACTTCTGCTTCTGGTGGGAGGAACTACATGACTGGCCCGCTGACTCACATGATTGGCCCACAGCCCAAAATGTTTGGGCACACTGCCCTAGAAGCTCTGTCTCCCTAGTCTTGTATTATAGGCAATCCTGACTTGCAAAATGCTAAATACACCTGTTTTGTTGCTTCTGAGGATTTCTTCCTCAGAAGAAATCAGATTTTTGATTTCTTGGACTTCCTTGGTATCCCTCATCTCCGAGGCAACTCGCAACACTGTCAACCCAGTGTGCCTCAGCAGTGAAAAAAGCAAACTCAATGCTAGGTATCATTTAGGAAGGGTATAGAAAATAAGTCAGCAAGTGTCATTTTGCCTCTTTATAAATCTATGGTGAGGCCCCACCTGGAATACTGTGTACAGTTCTGGTCGCCATACCTCCAGAAGGATATTATGGAGCTGGAGAAAGTACAGAGGAGGGCAACCAGAATGATTAGGGGACTAGAACACCTTCCTTACCATCTGAGGCTGCAACGGTTGGGCCTTTTCACTCTTGAATGACAGCGTCTAAGAGGTGACCTGATTGAAGTTTATAAAATCATGCACGGTGTGGACAAAGTACATAAGGAAAAACTGTTTTCCCTATCACATAACACTAGAACTAGGGGGCACTCCATGAAACTTTTGGGTACTAGTTCTCAAACAAATAAGAGAAAGTACTTTTTCACCCAGAGGATCACTGGTCTATGGAACTCCCTGCCAGAAGAAGTGGTGACAGCTGTCAGTCTTGACAGCTTTAAGAAAGGATTAGACAAGTTCATGGAGGACAAGGGTATCAATGGCTATAATTATGGATACCTAAGAACAACCACCGGGTTGGTGAGATAGGCAGGATATCTCTCAATGCCATTTCCAGAGAATCCTAAGCAGGTGAAGGCATCTCCTTGGGAATACCCTGAAGCAAATGGTGAGCCACTGTGTGAGACAGAATGCTGGACTGGATGGGCTGTGGCCTGTTCAAGCAAGGCTGTTCTTATGTTCTTAACATGAAGCTTTGCCTTTTATTTTGTTGATTTTTAAGCATGCATTTAATTGGGGGTTGGGGAAGGAGAATGGTTAAGGCACAATGCCTTTGTCATGCACACTTGAAAAGTGAACTATAGAAAAGGAAAGCATTTATGAACTCATTGTTCAGTAAATGTCATGCAGATTGACTTGGATGTTTACATTTGCAGAAATCTGATCCAGTTGTATCTTATCGAGAAACAGTCTGTGAAGAGTCCAGCCAGATGTGCTTGTCCAAATCTCCCAACAAACACAACCGGCTGTACATGAAAGCCCGCCCCTTCCCTGAAGGGTTGGCAGAAGATATAGACAAGGGAGATGTTAGCGCCCGCCAAGAGCTGAAGCAACGGGCGCGCTACCTGGCTGAGAAATATGAGTGGGATGTATCTGAAGCAAGGAAGATCTGGTGCTTTGGCCCTGATGGAACAGGCCCCAATATTTTGGTTGATATTACCAAGGGCGTCCAGTATCTCAATGAAATCAAAGACAGCGTGGTCGCTGGATTTCAGTGGGCTACCAAGGAGGTAGGTCTCCTTCAAAGTTACACCTAACACAGCATTTCTAAGAACATTTCGTGATCAGCCATGAAGACTGTCCTGAGAATATAATGCAGTGGTCTTTCATCTGCCTTCCGCATTGCATCATGACACCCATACCACTGATCCAGTTCCGAGAGTCACTTTCTGGTCTTGAGTCCGTTTGGCACACAAAGTTGTCATCAGCCCCACCAGGCCAGTATTGATGAAGCTGCTGCCCTCCATCAAGATGAATTCAAGTGGGATTTAATCCACTTGGGCACCATCACCCTTCACTGTGGACTTTTGCACCCAAGGCCACTAGTCCTCAGGGTTGTCAGATTAGTTAACCACCGCCTGACACTCAGCTTTGAGTCGCTGACAGTATGTTTGTTATCTACTCTATTACTATTGCAGGATAACCTGACCATACACCAGTCACTCCAGTCAAACACAAAACCATATGCCATAGCAAGTTAGGGGAACTGTGGAAATTCTGTACTTGATAGGTCTGCATTCAGAAATCTGATTCAATAGAAGTCATAGCCAACAGTGAGGACTGGTTGAAGCTGAAGTCCTAGCATTTGAAAGGCCACATAGTTACAACCGTTTTAATGATTTTCCTACCAATAATTGTTATTTTGAAATATTTAGATATAAACTGACTGGTGTGAATTAAATGTCGCCCTGTGCAGCACAACCTGAAAGCATCACCTTTATTGCTAAAATGCTTGTTTTGTGATTTTTTGGGAGATGGAGGCAACAAGATGAGCTCCACTCCTGAAAATGACAGGTGATGTGTTTGTATATTTGTGCACCAGTAATACCATTGCTGCTAGGGGTGGGACCTTCATCTTAGAGGTGGGACATTCATGTCACCCGCCATGCTGATGCTATCCATCGTGGTGGGGGACAAATCATTAACTGGAATGAGAAAACCCATGAAAGAGGTGACTTTCTTTTTCCCCCAGAGTTGTTCATTGCTTTATGGCTGTGATGACGAACCTCAGTACTCCAGGTGTTCTTGGACTTCGATTCCCAGAAGCCCAAGTCTGTGAATCCACATGAATGGGTTTACTGAATGGGTTTATCACGGCTTTATGATAAGAGTGCATGTAAAAATGCAATAGATTCAGGATTTCAAAAGAGTAATGAAACTAACATATTTCATTTTATTGTCCTCATTTGGAAGGTCATAGTGAATGGTGAGCTGATGAATCTTACCATGCTTTTCTTTCCCCTTGCAGGGTGTTCTGTGTGAGGAGAACCTGCGGGGCGTTCGCTTTGACATTCACGATGTCACCCTCCATGCTGATGCCATCCATCGTGGCGGGGGACAAATCATTCCAACTGCAAGGAGAGTCTTGTATGCCTCTACCCTGACCGCCCAGCCTCGACTGATGGAGCCCATCTATCTCGTGGAGATTCAAGTACGTCACTGGCACAGCTTTCTGGGTGCGCCGATGCCTTCTAGGGAGTTGGGTTGGAAAACAAGATGGCCATTCTGTCATAGGACTTCACAGTCACTTTGCACTTGGATCTGTTGGAGTTATTCTTTACAGTAGACCTTCGCATAACGACGTTACTTGGTTCCCCAAGTAGCGTCGCTATGCAGAAAATGTCGTTATTCAAATAACGACAAAAAAACATCATTCGAATAACGACAGTATTTTGCCATCGTTATTTGGATAACGTTATCTGAATAACTATGGTAAAAATACCATCTTTATTCGAATAATGACGTTTTTTGTCGTTATACGAAAAATCACGTGGGATGCGTCCGTAGTGTCGTTAATCAAAGATGACGCTATTCAAACGCGTCGTTAGGCGAGGGTCCACTGAACTCTTAATGGGGTCAGAGCTGTGGTTCACAACATGGGGCATACGCCCCTCAGGGCAACTTCAATCCCCAGAAGTCTAAATCCGTACATTGGTTGATTAGCGCTTTGGTGGATTGGCTTAGGCTTCTGGGAATTTAAGCCCCAAAACCAAATGTTGGGAAACACTGGATTAGAGGGAAAGAAGCCCCATTAGCATACAGAGCTTTCTCTTGACCTCCAGGACGTTCCTCCTGATATAGCCGTGATGGCGAACTTTGGCACTCCAGATGTTCTTGGACTTCAATTCCCAGAAGCCCAAGCACCCTGTGAATCCACACGAAGGGGTTTACTTTTACTGCGATTCATCCAGCCTGCATCGCCCTCATTGCTCCCGAAAGCGGAAGTAAAATGCGCCTGTACGGAGGGTTAACCCGGAAGAGCCTTAACCGTACGGGTGCGTTTTACTTCCACTTCACGGAGTGATGAGGGCAGCACGGGCCAGATGAATTGCAGTAAACCCTTGTGTGGATTCACAGGGTGCTTGGACTTCTGGGAATTGAAGTCCAAGAACATATGTAGTGTCAAGGTTCGCCATCATGGTGATATAGCTAAAGATGGGGAAAAGCTGTTCTTCTTCGTGGTCCCTGTGAAGCCACACTAATGGGTTTTCCTGCGCATGCGCAGTTCAGTCCGGAAATCTTCCATAGCTTTGTAGGAGTCTCAGACTCCACCCTTCATGCCAATCAGGAGCGAGCCCGCCCCCAATCCCCAGTTCTTTCTTTGCCGCCGCAAGAGTCAGTCGTGTCTTCCAGAGCTCCCTTCAGTGCCCAAGACTAACGGTTTTCCCCTCCTTTTTTTACTGAGAGCGTTTTTGTAGTTCTTGCTTAATGATTCTATTTGTTAAGATTTCTTACCCCCTATGGGTCTTTATATGTCTTAAATAGTCTCTAGTAAGTTCTTAAATAATTTCTAGATAATGTTATTTACTTAGATTTTTCTCATAAGGATTTTATGCCTTATTTATTTTCCCAATGCTATTTTTTGTTATAGCTAGTAAGATTTGGATTAGCAATCTTCAGATTGATTGCCCTTAGGGGTTTTTACATTCTTAACTAATTTATTGAGTACTTTACTACGTTTCCTACATGCCATTATCTAGTTAGATATTTTTATCTAATTACCCTCTTAAGTATCTCTGTTTTTGAAAACACCACCACTACGAAGTACATAAATTAAGGGATCCTAACAGTTAAAACTAACTCAATGTAATTCAAATCCGGATCCACCAACTCCCCCCCCCCTCCCAGGAACGGAACTTTTCCCGCTCAAACCTGTGGAGCCAGGCTGGAGCCTTTTCTGCTTTCCTTACAAATGCAGATTTTATTAAGCTGTCTCTCCATGGGGGCAGCCTCCCCCCTCCCTTTCCCCCCATAGGAGCTTGCAGTCAGGAGTCTGCTATTTTTCCTTGCAAATGCAGATTTTATTAAGCTGTCTCTCCATGGGGGCAGCCTCCCCCCTCTCTTTCCCCCTCATAGGAGCTTGCAGTCAGGAGTCTGCTATTTTTCCTTGCAAATGCAGATTTTATTAAGCTGTCTCTCCATGGGGGCAGCCTCCCCCCTCCCTTTCCCCCCATAGGAGCTTGCAGTCAGGAGTCTGCTATTTTTTCTTGCAAATGCAGATTTTATTAAGCTGTCTCTCCATGGGGGCAGCCTCCCCCCTCCCTTTCCCCCCCATAGGAGCTTGCAGTCAGGAGTCTGCTATTTTTACTTGCAAATGCAGATTTTATGTGAGTTGTCCCTCCATTTGAGGCAGCCTCTCCCCCACTCCCCCCTATACGAGCTTGCAGTCAGGAGTCTGCTATTTTTTCTTGCAAATGCAGATTTTATGTGAGCTGTGCCTCCATTTGAGGCAACCTCTCCCCCCTCCCCCCTATACGAGCTTGCAGTCAGGAGTCTGTTGCATTTCTCGCAGATAACAGAAGCTTTTCATCCATGTGAGCAGTTTCTCCATTTCAGGCAACCTTCACCTTCGGTGTCAGCTTGCAGAGACTGTTTTTCCTTGCATATGGGGAAGGATTCATGTGTGTTGTGCCTCCCTTGATGTCAGCCACACCTTCGGTGTCAGCTTCCAGAGACTTGTGTCTGCTGTTTTTCCTTGCATATGGAGAAGGATTCATGTGTGCCGTGCCTCCTTTGAGGTCAGCCACACCTTCGGTGTCAGCTTCCAGAGACTGGTGTCTGCTGTTTTTCCTTGCATATGGAGAAGGATTCATGTGTGCCGTGCCTCCTTTGAGGTCAGCCACACCTTCGGTGTCAGCTTCCAGAGACTGGCGTCTGCTGTTTTTCCTTGCATATGGAGAAGGATTCATGTGTGCCGTGCCTCCTTTGAGGTCAGCCACACCTTCGGTGTCAGCTTCCAGAGACTTGTGTCTGCTGTTTTTCCTTGCATATGGAGAAGGATTCATGTGTGCCGTGCCTCCTTTGAGGTCAGCCACACCTTCGGTGTCAGCTTCCAGAGACTGGTGTCTGCTGTTTTTCCTTGCATATGGAGAAGGATTCATGTGTGTCGTGCCTCCTTTGAGGTCAGCCACACCTTCGGTGTCAGCTTCCAGAGACTGGCGTCTGCTGTTTTTCCTTGCATATGGAGAAGGATTCATGTGTGCCGTGCCTCCTTTCAGAGCATGGCTTCCACGATGATATCAGTTTACAGAGACTGGAATCTGCTAATTTTCCTTGCAAATGCAGAAGCTTTTCACGTGAGCATTCTCTCCTTGGAGAGCATGGTTTCCACATTGATATCAGCTTACAGAGACTGGAATCTGCTATTTTTCCTTGCAAATGCAGAAGCTTTTCACGTGAGCAGTCTCCTTGGAGAGCATGGTTTCCACGTTGATATCAACTTACAGAGACTGGAATCCTTGCAAATGCAGAAGCTTTTCACGTAAGCAGTCTCCTTTGAGAGCATGGCTTCCACGTCGATATCTGCTTACAGACTGGAGTCCAGTCTGCTGTTTTACTTGCATATGCAGAAAATTCCAGTTATGCTTTCCTTGCACATGAATAATACAGAAATAAAACTTCATGTGAACAATCTCCAATTGAGAACTGCTTCACCATTGATAATCAGGTTCAAGGGTGGAGTCTGTCATCTCTCTCACTGTTTGCACTACACAGAGATGTAGAAAATATGGGAGCAGTCCCTCAGATTTAAAGTTACCTCACCATCGATATCGGGTTACAGAGTAGAGTCTGTTATTATCAGTCCCTCCCATTTAGGGCAAATGCACCACTGATGTCAGGTTGCTGAGTACAGTCTGTTTCCTCCCTTGATCTGGGATTGAGTACAGATGCACAGAATGCTAGTGAAGTGTTTCTTCTTGAAAATATTGTCAGAACATGGGGTAGAACTTATTGACCCTCCAGACGCCAACATACTATTCATGTTGAGACCTGGAGTTAATCTCTTAGTTATCAATTATCCCCTCTTCAGACTCAGTCTTTACCATCAACCTCGAGGTCTACCTCTTGATGTCATGTTATGGAATGGAGCCTTTACTGTCCACATTTATATACTTTCTATATGAGGAGTTCTCAACCTTTTAAAACCAGGGACTGGGTCACACTCCCTCAGGTAGCTTCGGGGGCCAGATGGCCATTTTGCCCTTCCTCCACCACATTGGCACTTCCTGGTGTGGAGGCAGTGAGGAGCCACATGAAATGGTGCCATAGGCTGTATCTGGCCTAGGGGCCACAGGTTGAGAGTCCTAGTTCCATATCTTATTAGTTAGGTTTCCCCAGAGGTCACTTACTTTTGTTTCAAATAAATAACTAGGGACCCAACAGGTTGAGCACAGAATACTAATTGGTTTGTGGTGAACCCAGACAGTACAGTGAGTGCTGTGCTGCTATATATGCCTGCAATTATTTTGCCTTTTCCACCACTGAGGTTAGGGTGTGGAGTAGAGCCCTCACCTACCCTCTGCTGGACTCTTCCAGCACTGACCCACTATTGACGTTATGCCTTGGAGTACAACCTGTTCCTTCTATTGCAGTTTTCACCAAAGGCCTCAGTTTGTGTATTGCATCCCACTAATCTGACTCACCAGGTAATAGAGTCCACCCACTGTTCTCCCCTATTCTCAACTGTTCGTGGATCATTTGGACAATGCTTACCCATTTCCATCTCTTTATTGAGTGGAACCTTTGGATGTTTTTCATTATTCCAGTGGTACCATGCTGCCAAGGTCTATAGGACAATGCTATAAGAGCACTCACTTTTGCTTTATTCTGCCTCACCATCCACAATTTAGAGTGGTTTTGTTTCCCCCGTCTATTTCATTTAGGGACATGAATGCATAAATAAATAAATACGTGTAGTATATACTTTTATCACACTAGAACAGTTCTTTTCTGATTCTACAAATGGTCCACTCCAAAAGCTTGACATCCTGCATAGAATGCCTGAGGGCATATTTTTCTACACTATGATGTTAGAGATCTAGCTTTCTGTGTCACAAAAGAACACTTACAGTGCTTGCCTTTAAATTCCCTAATTCTCCCTCTATATCAGGGAACAGACAATAATATAATGCCAAGCTATTCCCCTCCTATGTCAAATCCACATCATAACTCTTCCTGTCTTTCTCAATCATCGTTCCCGGAACCTAAGGCCATGGGTGCTAGTTCTGCATCCCTCACTAAGGGTTTCTGTTCCTACACAGATCTAATCCTAAGTATTAATAATCACTTTAGATATGGACCACCAAGATCTTTCATCCCATCCATAGCATACACTGGCATGATACCAGTGTTTCTGGACGTATAAAGCAGGCATGAGTACACCCATCCACAGTGTACCTAATCTAAAATTTATAACTCTTGAATAAAAGGATTATAGGCATCACTATCGGAATCCTCCCTAACTGCACTCAACTGGACCTAACCCTGGTTGAGATTGCTCCCACCTATGTGTGCTACGCATGGCACTGTGTCTGACTATTGATCTACTTGCAATGTCTTGCTACAACCAACCTTTCATTTTTGGTAATACTCACCAGGAATACTTTTGAACCACTGATTTTCTACATATCTGTGATTTACCTCATGACAGAACAATGCTATAGCAGACTAGATAGACGAGACAAACTTACAAAGGATACGTCAATGGAGCTAGATACAGGCAGCGGGTAAAGCGATGGGATCGACCTTAAATGGATCGATTTACATATGCAGGATAAGGAGACTTATATATGTGTGTGTATATATATATATATATGTATATATATAATCTACCTTTCTAACAGATGGAACGTCTCTAGGTCTTCACCTTCAATTTATGACCTGGGCAATTTCTCTGTTGTATCGGTACTACCTATTATTCCCTATAGAGAATCTACACCAATATGTCCTCTGTATACTGTTAACGCGTTACGGGATTACATTCTTCCTCCAGTGAATCTTATCACAAGGCACCACAAATACATTTCACCGTCCTTCCTAGAACCTTGACTAGGATAACCTTTACTATCTATCTTAACGGCATTCTATCTAATATGCCATCTACTGAGGTCTACTTATTATATGGATTTCTTTTTTGCAACTAGGAGATAGGATAAGGACTTCCCCATATACTCCATGCATCAACCTGGTATCACATTCCTCCAGGTCTGTTCCACTTCAGCTGTACAGGTGTCCACATTGACTACCTCTTTACTAATACAGTACTTCCTTTCGGGGTCACAGCAACCGTAGTCATGCCGTGTCTGCTACCAACCGTTCCTCATTTTAGTCCGTATGTAACACATCTGCAGAATCGTGAATGGTAATCTCCTCTCCCATAGTATGTGCCATGACACCATTTTACTCATTGTAACTAGCTTTCCACACACATCCTATCTCCCAGGTGGCATACATGTCACTCTAATGACTTATTGTTCTTCGATCTAGAAGTTAGTCCTTTCACAGGTATTTCCACACTTTACTCCAAAGGGGTAATACTGCGTACTGACCACCTTTTTTTCTTCAAGGGTCACCATACCCCCTTTCTCACATTGGGTCCAACTAATCTATCATTCCTTATCCATCTATAGCGTGTGGATATATATTATACGCATGAATTTCGCACATGAGAGGACACTTCATCCTCTACATTCTGGGTGGCAATTAACCTGTTATTAGGACATTAGCCAACTGAGGAGATTCTTGGTTATCATTCCAATCAGAAAGGGTAGGCTCTTTATCCCAGCTAATATTCTCACTGAACAGTGGGAACTATTGAATTACCTCACCGATTGCTGACAAATTAGCTGCATTCACTTTACCTGTGCAACTTCTATCTCTAATTCAGCCTACTACCTGTCAAGATTTGTTTGACACTATCGTGTCAATGCCAGATGACATACTAGCTCTTGTGAGGTGTAGGGGTGGTAGCTGCACCACGGCAGTGACAACCCGCCAGCCTGGTAGTCAGCTTTTTAATCACCCATTAGTGTGGCTTCACAGGGACCACAAAGAAGAAAGGCAGGTTGCTTACCTGTAACTGATGTTCTTCGAGTGGTCACCTGTGAAGCCACACGTTCCCACCCATCCTCCCCACTATTGTCACTGCCAGCTGTCAGACCTTTTTTCTGCGGCGGCAAGATTTTGAACTGGGGATTGGGGGCGGGCTCGCTCCTGATTGGCATGAAGGGCGGAGTCTGAGACTCCTACAAAGCTATGGAAGATTTCTGGACTGAACTGCGCATGCGCAGGAAAACCCATTAGTGTGGCTTCACAGGTGACCACTCAAAGAACATCAGTTACAGGTAAGCAACCTGCCTTTCTTCTTGGAGACCGTAATGGACAAGAGGCAGCCTTAAATTTTCCTCCTTAAATTGGTGAAGTCTTTAGTGGCCGTTTGAACGGGTGGCGCTTATTTCACGCCAGTCCTTTTGCCAATGGCAAGTCAGATGTTTTACTCTGCCCCCCCCCCGCCTTTTATTTCTCCACCCTCCTATGCTAGATACAGGGCACCTAGGTTAAAAGTGGCCATTTTTGCCAAGGATGTCATAAAAGGCCTTGTTATTTCCTACGAAAAGTATCTTTTCTCTCATTATTCCTCTGCCTTCAGAGTATGAAGTGTCCCTATGTTGCTGGATTTTTTTAAAAAAAAACTTAGTGTAAATGATGTTGCTATTTCTAGTTTACTACCAATTAAGAAAGCTTATTTTGCATTGCTCAACTCAGAATTGATTTACAAGTGCAATCCAGTCAGGAAATGAAATGCAGTGGTACCTCATATTACGAATGCTTCATTTAATGTAATTCTCGCTTAACGAATGAAAATCCATAGAAAATGCCTCATAATATAGTAGAACCTCGGATAACATCTAAACTCTGTTCCACGGAGTTGGTCGCTATGCGATTATAGACGTTATGGGGAGATGCCTCGCATAAAGTCCAAAAAATGGTCGAAAACGGACGTTATCCGAGATTCTTATACCAATACCTTGGATAACGTCCGTTTTTTAAAATGGTTTTGGACGTTATGCGAGGCATCACATGTGCATAAAAACCGCGACGTTATGCGAATATGACGTGACCCGATTCGGACGTTATGCAAGGTATTACTGTACATGTTTTTTTTGCAATCAAAGCAAGTTTTCCTATAAATTACAAGTCATTACAGTGGCCACTTCTGGTAGTACCGTGTGTTCTTGCAGAAGTGGACCCACTCCTCTGCTGGGGGATGAGGGGGTGGGGAGAGAATCTGAATAGCCGCTTTCTCTCTGCAGTGCCCAGAACAGGTGGTTGGCGGTATCTATGGTGTACTAAATCGGAAGCGTGGTCATGTGTTTGAGGAGTCCCAAGTGGCTGGAACCCCAATGTTTGTGGTCAAAGCATATCTGCCTGTCAATGAGTCATTTGGTAAGCAATATCTGTTCAGTTTTTGCCATTTAAGTTCTGGTCGTTGCTTCCCTATACCAGGGCTTTGCAACTCATTAGCTACAATTTAGTGATTAGCCACGAGTCTGGGATAAATTCACATGGGTGGCAGGAATTGGTTTCTCCTCCTCTCTTTGAAGGGCTAGCAGTATGGAGAGGCATCTTCCCATCAGGCCAACCAATTACAGCATTGCCCAGCACCAAAATACCTCAGTGTGACACTTGACCGGTCACTTTTTTAAGTAGCACTGCCTGGATACCAAAGCCAAAATTAGTACAAGGAACATCATCATCAGGAAACTCACAAACTACAAACGGGGAACTCAACCATCCACGTTTGCCTATATCAGCTTTGGCCCTGAGCATCTCTGCAGCAGTGTATGTTGCTCCAGTATACGGGACACATCCACACACACAAAACAAGTTGACATCGCTGTTAATGATGCCATGTGTATAGTGACAGGGTGCCTTACACCAGGGCCCCCAAACTTTTTTTTGCTTCTGGCCAGACCACGGCCTAAGACAGATGTGCAGGTCAGGTGTGGTTCCTTCAGCCACTTCCAGTGTGGTGGGTGCATTCACGAAATGTTTTCACCACTTGTGCTGCTTCCCATGGTGGTGGCAGGAGCAAGGGCGGTGCATTTTCACCCCATTGTTGGTGCTTCCGGCATTCTCACTAGTTGAGAAAATATACCTTCTTGTTGGTATTGCTCCACCTAAGATCAAGAGAGAAGTAGCAGTGGATGCTGAGAGAACTAAGCAAGAGAATGACCCTCAACATCCTCGGAATGGATATGACCCTCCAACTCGCCAGCTCAGATCCAGAAACAGCTTTATGTCAAGAACAAACATTCTTGAGGGTACACAAAACCAAAAACAAAAACAAATTAGAAGTTGGAGGAAGGAGCTCACTGAACAAAGAATAACATTAAAGGAGGATATAGATGAGGAACTCCACCTCCTCTATGCCACTTGGAGGACCCTGAATAGGCTGAGGGTTGGAATGCCTAAATGTAAATGCTCAAGTTGGGGCTGATGACGGACAACAACACACCATGTGAATGCGGAGAAATACAGAATCCAGCTCACTTACTGTTCTGCTGATGACTGCCAGAAACATGCACCAATGAGAACTTGTTTGGCCAATGAGAAAGCCAAGAAAGTGGCTTCATTTTAGCAGTCCAGGGTATGATCAGGACATGAAAGAAGACATTAGGCCACTTAAAGCATTTGCCAAAGGTTGCCAAAAGTTGTATTTCGTCACTTCGTGCAGCCTTACGAGGCATGGTTCACACCGTGCCCTTCCTTCTTCCTCAAGATCATTCCACTGCAATAAAGGTTTAAAGCAGGAGTAGTTTAGCAGCAGAATGCCAATTGTGCAGCAGTCCTTGGTTGCTTTTCTCTTCCACATTGCAGCCAGGGATGAGGAATTTATACATCCAGATGTTTGTTTGGTCCTCACCCCGAGTTTTAATCAGCATGGTCAATGTCAAGGGGTTATTACAGTAAGCTGTAGTCCAGGACAGCTCAAGAGCCAAAAGTTCCTTACACTTGCTCTGCTATTAGTACTGTTCAGAGATCCGAAAGAGGAACAGCTGTCATGACTTCTGAACTCGATACAGGAAAGAAAAAAAACTTTTAAAATGTATAGCCAAATATACTTTTCATTGAATTTTTTTGTGTGTGGCATTACCAGAATCAGTGTAAAATTTCAAGGTTTTTAGGACTTGTAAATGCTCAATATACTTAGGTCAGGGGTGCCCAAATTTTTCGGGCCACAGGCCGGTCATGTGGTTCAGCAGACTGGTCACGTGGTTCCTCCCACCAGAAGCAAAACGTGTCTTGCAATCTGTTTTGAAACATATTTTGTACCATTTTCTCTGCTTAAACCAGGGATGCCCAAACTATGACCCACAACGCCATCATCGCTCACGGAAGCAGAAAACGTGCCTGGATGGGCACATTTTACTTGTTTCCAGGAGCGACGAGGGGCGTGGGCCAGATGAATTGGCGTCATGGGCTGGATCCAGGCCATGGGCTGTAGTTTGGGCACCCCTGACTTAGATAAAAGCTACCTTTTATACCAGGAAAGAATAACAAGGGGGTGTCTCGGTTGCTATTCAATACTTTGTTAATTCGCTTATGATAAAAGCAAATGACAAATCTTTGGGTTTGATTGTTGGCTCTGACTGCCATATTTTACTCTGTATGTATTACACCCTTGGCTGAATTACTCACCCCCTCTTTCCCTCTGGCGCTAGGTTTCACTGCTGACTTGAGATCCAATACAGGTGGCCAGGCTTTCCCACAGTGTGTCTTTGATCACTGGCAGGTTTTGCCCGGAGACCCTTACGACGCCAATTCACGTCCCTTCCAAGTTGTTGCCGAGACACGTAAACGCAAAGGCCTGAAGGAAGGCATTCCACTTCTGGACAACTTCTTAGACAAATTGTAACTACAACCTCCTTCAGCTGAGGAGTATCTGTTATAGTACTCAGTATCCTCATGGAATTGGATTGCTTCATAGGGCCAGGAAAGAAGTGAGAACCTTAGCATACAAAGCTGAACAAAACCACAAACCAGCATCTAGCAATTATGTTATGTTCACCTACTGAGAAATAAAAGTATGTGTTGTCGAACTGCTAATCAGGTGGCTTTTTATTCCCTCTTGAAGCACACTGATTTACTTGATTGTTTTTGTTGCAAGAGACCGGATACAGAAAATCAAACCAGGTTTAGTTTACAGACTTGACATACATGTATAATTATCTGCCCGATATATATTGCCGTTCACTTAGCACATCACAGTGACTGATATCCTGTTGTGTAAAATGTGTGCCGAACTAGAAGTCATATCTAACAAGAGGTTCCCTAGGCACACTGTGCAACTAGTTACACAGTGAACTACGCAGGCAGGCAGTGTGGACTGGCTGGGCATATCTTTTATTCCACATCAAGTGCAAGAGGATTTCAGCCATTGAAGTCACTGGTGTAGAAATACACCTGCAAAATACCCTTTTAAGTTGAATCTGCATTATGTAGTGTTGACTTGTTATGGCTTAAAATTTGACTCGGCTTTCTTTTTCAAAGGTACATATATATATATTTTTGCTCTTAAAGCAGGGGTCGCCAAGCTTTTAATGTTGGGGCCGGGCCACGCTCCCTCAGTCAGTTGAGGGGGCTGGACTGGTGGTCCCCCCCTGCCATAAACACAGCCGTGGTTGTTGTAAACCGTTTACAGCAGGTGCGAACACAGCCACAGCCGCCATAAACACGTCTCCGGCCACTTGTGGCGGCGGTTGGAGTGGCTGCAGTTTTACTTCCGCTTCTGGGAGCGACGCAGGGTGGATGAATCGCAGTAAACCCATTTTTGTGGATTCACAGGGGACTTGGGCTTCTGGGAATTGAAGTCCATGAACATCTGGAATGCCAAGGTTCGCCATCACGGGCATAGCCCATTAACTAGTTATAGTCAGGGTAAATACCACATAAACATTAAAGGATGTCAAATTAGCAAGAAGCTAAGATTCCAGATAACTTTAATTAGTACAAAATTAGCAGACACAGGGAGAATGGATTCACTGCAAGACCAGTCATATGAGATGCTTATTGGTTTAGGATGGTTGGTGGGGAAAGAGAGGGATGTTTGGGGACAGAACCTAAGAAAAGAATCATATCCACAGTCATTTGTATCTTTTGTGTCGACTTAAGCCAGTTAATAAATATTAAGACTTGGCCATGGTAGCAAAAGAGCTACACTGCAATAAAGTTGCACTGGAAAAAAGGAAAACCAAATTCCTAGGATTTTTACAGCGAAAATTGGAAGAAAAACAGGGCTGGCCATATGTGGCAGCAGAGGAAATATTATGGCTCATGGTTCATTTTAGCAAGTTATAGGAGCGACCCAACTTTTCTTGCTATAGTCAAATTGTTATTTTAACTGCAGGGAAAGGAACCTTTGCTGACCTAGAGTGGGCATTATGATTTCCCTCTGAACTGTGCCTGTCTGGCCTTGATAGTCTCTTCGAATCACATTAAGTCTGCAATTTCTCCAAAGGTAATGTCGCTTTCTAGTAACCTTCCAGAAAGACCCTACATGAGTTCAATAAATTTGCTCTGGACGCTTCTGGGATCTGGCTCTGCAAAGGAGGTTAACAAAAAGTCCATTCACAAACATTTCTCCCTGTTACAGAGTATTCGCAGCACTGCAGTCTCTAGGACAACATGGGGAAAGAATACTACAGATGGGAAATTCAATAGTCATACACTGATGGGAGAAATGCTTTGTGCAGACCCCACCATCATCCTGTTTTTACCATGGTCTCAGCTACATCACAACTAGCTGGATCAGAGTATAAACCACCCATGGTGCGGAAGGCTAATAATAATTATTCAACAGTAGCCTCCCCCTCAAGTGTGAGATCCTACACCTGTGATGGCAAACCTTGGCACTCTGGCCGTTCTTGGACTTCATTTTCCAGAAGCTCAAGTCTCTGTGAATCCACATGAATGGGTTTGCTGCACATATGCTCAATAAACCCATTCATGAGGATTCACAGACTTGGGCTTCTGGGAATTGAAGTCCAAGAATAGCCAGAGTGCCAGTAAACCCATGCGTGTGGATTCACAGAGACTTGGGCTTCTGGGAATTGAAGTCCAAGAACAGCCAGAGTGCCAGTAAACCCATGCGTGTGGACTCACAGAGACTTGGGCTTCTGGGAATTGAAGTCCAAGAACAGCTGGAGTGCCAAGGTTTGCCCATCACTGTCCTACACCATGTATGCTATCAAGCATGCCATTGTCATAGTTTCTGTCCAGGAGCAGTTGCTGAAGTAATACGAATTATACAGTTACACGTTTTAACTCATTGCGAGTGCAAAATTTGTGCAGATACAACCTGTGGCATAAATACAAAACAATTCAGGAGAAGCGTCAGACCAGTCTGAACCTCAGGGCATTTTGCCGGATATTTCTCCCAACCGAGATGCGTAATCTCTGTCCTGAAAAAGCTAAACTTTGCATTCACATTTTTCTGAACATGTATTAGATGCACAAAGCAGATTTTGCATAGCATTCCTCTCCGCTCCGCCCCCCCAAAAAAAAACTTCTTGTGTTTCTTTGCGATTGAAACTGTACAGTCTCAGAGCAGCATGAACTTCGAAATACAAAAAGAAATGTCAAATTTGTGGAAAAGATGATGCAGTTGGGAGGAGGAGAGGCAAATGTAAAAGCTTAAGCAACTGTTCAGTTCACAACTTCGACCTCTCCACTGAAGATATATTCCAGACTTCAGTGAAAGTTCAAAAATTCAAACAAATATGCATCTTTCCACTTGTCCTTAACGTGTGGGATAAAAATTGCCTCCTGTCACATTCTGGACTAAGTGCTCTTTTCGTTTTAAAAATCAGGAAGTTTACATTATTGCTAAATGTAACAAAATTCCTGCACGGAATCGATCCCAGGCCCACAGAGCAAAGCTGTGTCAGTTTTCTTCATAACAAAGTCTGAAGGGATGACTTAGTACAAATAAATCCATTTCGTCCAAACAGAAGAAAAGAACACAAGATGTCTCAAGTATAGTGTTGTCTTTTTTTTAAAAAAAGAAAATTTACAACCCTTCCAGCCAGTTTTCTTCCCCTTGGACCAGTCATGTCAAGCCATGTGGAGGGTGGTTAACAGAATCCCAAACTGCTTCTCCTTCAATAAATACTCAAAATTAAGTCCAAGCTATAGATGGTCCATGGATTTAAGCCAGGGGTGCCCAAAATCTTCAGGCCGTGGGCCGGTCATGTGGTTCAGTGGGCTGGTCACATGGTTCCTCCCACTGGAAGCAGAAGTAAAATGCGCCTTGCAATCTGTTTTGCAACATGGTGATAGATTTTAGGCTTAAACCAGGGGTGCTCAAACTACAGCCTGCGGGCCAGATCCAGCCCCTAATGCAAATTCATTTGGCCCACACCGCCCTCATTACTCCTGGAAGCAGAAGTAAAACGTGCCGACGGGCTGGATTTGGCCCAAAGGCCGTAGTTTGGGCATCCCTGGTTTAAGCAACGTGAAGAGTAGCTCTCTGCGCCCTTCCACAACGGGCAGATTTGGCCAGTTTTTAGTCCAGAGAGATAATGTCAGGAATGTTGCTCCCGCTGCTGGTGATGACCGCTGTCTCGCTCCGGCCTGAGGAACTAACGTGCGTGCTGCTCTCCTGGTGGCTGGTGGAAGTGATGATGTTGCCAGGGGTGGTGCTTGTTGGCAAAGCTGAGGTGAGACTATCCAAAAACATAGGAGGACAGTACTGCTTGAAACAAACAATGATGCAGATAAGGGAGAGAGTGTTTCAGTACTGCTTGAAACAATGAGGCAGAGAAAGGGGGGTGGGTGGGGGAGGAACTAAGCACAACACCTCCTCGGCTACTACTGCAAGCAAACCGCATCTAAATGCTAAAGGTCTCCTTTGCCAGTCATATCTGACTCTAGGGTTCGGTGCTCATCTCCATTTACAGCCAAAGAGCCAGCACTGTTTGCGTCTGCGGTCATGTGGCAGGTGTGGCTAGACATCAGAGCGCATGGAACGCTATTACTTTTCCTACCTAAGTGGCACCTGTTTTATCTACCTGAAATTTCTTGCTTTTGAACTGCTAGGTTGGCAGGAGCTGGGACAGATGATGGGCGCTCACTCCATCGCGTATCACTCAGGTTTTGAACTGCTGACCTGCCAACCTTCTGGCCATCACATTCAGAATCTTAACCACTAAGCCACCATGGCTCCCCAAACAGCATCTAGGTAAAGGTCACCCTTGCTCGAAAGCCAGTTGCAACCGACTCTAGGGTTCAGTGCTCATCTTGTTTTATAGCCAAAGAGCCAACACTGTCTGCTTCTGCAGACATTTCCATAGACATGTAGCAAGCATGCCTAGACACTGGAGTGTCCAGAATGCTGTTTACCTTCCTACCAAAGTGGTACCTATTTATCTACTTGCAATTTCTTTCTTCTGAATTGCTAGGTAGGCAGGAGCTGGAACAGAGCCGGAAGCTCACTCCATCATGATCTCAACCTGCTGACCTTCCAGCCGTCAAGTTCAGCATCTTAACCACTAAGCCACTGCAATCCTTAAAACTGCATCTAGCACCTACTAAATCTTGAGCAATAAGCAGAACTCGGAGAAGTTATCAACACCCACAACTTCCCAGGGAGCATGGCTATTGCACCCCAATTAAAGAATGGAAAGAGAATAACTATAAGGCACACCTAAGTTATCTAACCACAAGCTCTCAGTATGTGATCTGAGCTGTGGTGGGTGGGATACAAAGGAAATTAGACATTCCTCCATTATGAAATTCTTTCCAGTCCATAACATCTCTAGCCTCTCTTAACACTCATATTTCACAGGGACGGTGAGTTCTGGCTAGTAGTTTTAACATGGGAATTTCATGCTGAAATCATGGGAAAGGCAAGTCAAAGCAATTTAATCTCGTACTAAATCAGTTATGTTCTTCATTCATTTTCAATATTTTTACAGTTTAATTTGTGTTAGTAAAGGAAGTTAGGAAGGTAAGTGGATGACATACAGCGAAGATACTTACCTGCGGATCAACTGGGATTAAAGAAAGAAAATCCAAACCTAGAAAGAAATAATACATGCTGCTTTTAGAGAATAGATGCAGTCGTAGTTAAAGGCAACATCACCAAACCAGGCAGACTAAGGTAGAATTCACAGCAGCTATGGGCAAACAAATACATCCCAAAGTAAAATAAAATAAAAAAGCTGGCATCTGAGGGCACAGAGAATCAACCAGCTGGCTAATCTATATCTATATATATAAAAGAAAGATGTCCCTTTGTGTGTGCTGAATACGAATCTACACCCCTTTACTATCAGTGACCACACTTCGCACACACTTCCCTTGCGCATTGGAGAAGATCAACATCGGGGTGTTGAGTCCAGAGCCCCCCTCCCCCCTGCAAAATGGCAAAAACCGTGACTACAACCCCCCCCATAGTGTCTTGCATGCCAGAAGGTATGAGAGGAAAGGGTCGGGGCCTGATTGGCAGTTGGAACTTCCAATCGTTCATCCACCCCCCTTCCTTTAGGACAGTCCACCTCTCTCTTACACACACACACACACACACACACACACACACACACACACACACACACACACACACACACACACACACACACAGACAAACATGCATGCACGCATGCACGCATGCAGACACATACACATACACACACACACGAGGGGCAGGGAGAAGAAAAAACAACTCAGGTGGAGGAATACTCACACAGAAACAGACAGACAGACACACACATACACACAGCCTCCAAACAACCACAGTACGTCCATATGTGTGTGTCACAGGGAGAAGTCTGGGCTGGTATGTGTCGGGGGGCCTTCCAAGCGCCATAAATACCCCACTCCCACCCCGCCAAGGCCGGGCACTCAGCTAGTTTATTACTAAAATGAAGCCTTCCAGACATTGAACTGAAACTCCCATCAGCTACCATTAACAAAGCCAACAGTGGGAATGCTGTCACTCCCTGGGTTAAGGTAGATGCCTAGGATGGGAGGCATCGATCCTCATTCACTCAGCAACAAAGTTCACTATGCAACCTTTAACAGTATATCTATTTCAGCCAGGCACAGCTCTCCGTTATCATGATCATAACAACGCTAAAAGCAAATGGAATAAAGTCATCGATGAGGAGTAGAAGAGGGAAATAGGAATACAGCAGAATACTCTCCAAATAAATCATTTTTGGTACGTCATCGTCTGCTACTCGTATCCGAGTACCTTGCTTTAAGAGCATAATATGTCCCATGGGATTGCTCTTTAAGTGAAACACTTGGAAAAAGCACAGCCACCGCCATGGTAAGTGACTGATTGTGACTTCTGGTGGGGGTGGGGGTTTGCAAACCCCGATTTAGTTAAGCAAGTTTTTGGTTGGTTTTAGTTGTTAAACGAGGGCGACCATTCAGAGAAAATTCTGCTCTTTAAGCAAGCTAGTCTCTAAGCAAGGTGCTCTTCATGCGAGGTTTTACTGTATACATTTCCCCATGAAAATCATTTTCAGGAAAAATGCCATTGTCGTGAATTTGTTTAAAGTGGATCCCACCTTGCCATTAAGTGATCCCACACAATGTGACCACGGAGCCATCTCCTGTGGCACATATGAAAGGAGACATGCAGGATTTAACACCGGGACTGCAATGGACTGCCGCAGCCTTGAGGATATTATTGACAAAGATGCGCCTCCACAGCCAGTTCATCTGGCATGGCCTCTTCCGCCTCCATGATCGTTGGGGATCAGAATAGTGAAATGGTTCCTTCTCCGCTCATTTTGCCATTGGGCCCAATATGATGGTTTCCAGTGGCATTTCCTCCACTGAGGGGGTCCATCGCCCCACCTAAAGGGGCACATCTGTCCTGTCCGTACCCGTTGGTCCCTTTGGGGAGTCAGGTTATTTACAGCTCAGTGCTGAGTCACTGGCTCTACGGTCTACTCCATTACCATAGCGGGATGTCCAGCTACATAATAATTTTTTGTACATGATGGCAGAAATCTCATTGCTTTAATGTAAGCCCTATAAGGCTTATGATGTCAACTGTGATAATTTTTAGGAAATTAAACATTTCAAATTGCCACTCCTGAGGCTCCCTTCATTGTGGGAAAGCACAATTCAGGTGTTGCTGTTGCAGGTAGAACTGACAAAACAGAGAATTCTGGATTTGAAGCGGGGGGAAAAAGTGCACATCCCAAATCCCAACGGAGGCTCAGGGATCTTCAGAGGGGTAGGAGTCGGTGGTTTCTGAAAAATCACTATAGCTAATGATGTCTCCACCTTATGTGGTATACAAGCTTGTGCAAGAGGATTTTGGCCACTGAGAAGATATGTTAAAAATATTATACACCAATGGATAATTCCAAGAACTGAATACTTGCACAAGTGTGACCAGCCAACCACCTAGGAAAACCAACCAAATACCTGCCTCATTGAGGACTAAACCTACTCAATGGGCAACGGCCTTACCTGACAGATTTATTCTGAATATTGAGGTATCACCTCATTGTCAATTCAAGAATGTGGAAATTAAAAGTCTGCTTCACAACAACAACAAAAGTCATTCACACAAGAAATCCTCCTCCTTCCTATCTTACATTTGGACCGAATACTATTAAAGTCTCAAAGGGGAAAATACTTACCAGGCAAGTCTGATGAAATACTTGAGATTGGTGGGTGATGGAATGGTACAGGGTAATCTGATAATGATGGTGGCAGAGCAGTAGGGTCCACTGTGCTCACACCAGGAACACGTACGGTAGACGGCTGATACATCAACACCCTATTGGGAAGAGTGAGGCAACGACACTGGTAAAAATTCACCAGAACCCTTTCTTCTTTGAGGGTTTTTCTTAAAATCTGGTATTTCTATTTTGCTGATAAATAACCTAAAACAGCACCTACTGATGGCTTATGAAGAACACACACACAAACACTGAAACCAGAACTGCAATTAAAATGAGGATCCAATCACTTACATGCAGATAATATATCCCCAGCTTAGCTAGAGCCATTAGTGTACACACTGGCTTTCAAAAGCAGCTGCAACTTAAAGCACAGTTTTACGTTAAGCACACTAACAGAGGCCAGTGCTGGAGACGTAACACATTATCATCCACTCAGCAAAAGCAGCTTGGTGAGACAGACAAAACTCTTCCCACAGATTCACCAACGAAACCCCAAATTCCCTACCTAGGGAGGATTTTACGTCTTCTTAACACTTACGTTTGCCACAACATTTGGCAAATAGTGGAAAGGTCTGTGTTGTCTAGAGATTAAATCTGTGGAGAGACCTTCCGAATACTCAGCATGATACTTCTCCCTAAAGCGTTTAAGCCTAGGACAGAAATTCCTTCCATTCATGGAAGGAATGTTAATCTGGGACACAGGAAGGGTTGAATCAGAGGGCAGCCCTATTCTTGTAGGAGAAATTGTCAGAAGCAGACTCTGGGTCTTTTCCAGAACCTTTTTTCCAGAAACAGACGTGCCTATGGGACCGAAGAACAACATCTTATTTCCAGAAGAGCCAACCATGTGCCCTGACAAGCTCATTGGTAAGGCATGAAGGCATTATGACTGGTTGCTGGGCCTCAGCCACTTGCATTCAATGATGGATCTTTATACTACAAGAACCTCGCATAGCTCTAGACCGGATGCTTCAGGTTAGCAACCTGAAGAAATAAAGCCATGACACTTGGGATTAATGAACGAACCAAGACAAAAAACATTATTCATTTGGATATAAACGAACCCTTTTGTTGGACTTGCTTGTGTGTCAGACATATAAATGCATTTCCTTTTGGGAGGCGCATCCTCCTCTTCATCAGACGAGCTCTCCACGGTGAGGTCAATCACATCTACTTTCTTCTTGCTAACCTCACTGACGGGGGTGGAACATGGTTTGGTGACCACGCTGGAACCTGGAAAGGGCATAATCAGTTAAGACAGCTGCAGGAAATCACTGCGGTGGCTTAGTGGTTAAGACGCTGAACTTGATGACTGGAAGGTTGGCAGGTTAGCAGATTGAGACCCAAGACGGAGTGAGCTCCCGTCTCTCTCCCCGCTCCTGCCAACTTAACAGTTCAAAAGCAAGAAATTGCGAGTAGATAAATAGGGACCACTTCGGTGGGAAGGTAAACAGCGTTCCGTGCACTCCGGTGTCGTCATGCCTGCCACATGTCCATAGAAACATCTGGCTCTTTGGCTATAAACAGAGGTGAGCACTAAAACCTAGAGTCGGATACGACTGGCTTTCTAGCAAGGGTGACCTTTACTTTAGCAAATCATGTACTGAAGATAGTGAAGCATATCTCTGGTGATGGTTATGTATTCGACTTATTTCTACTGAATTTTACAACACTGCAAATAATTCTTTGAAAGCTAAGGGGCAAGTCCAATGACAGCCCAAATTAGAGCAGACTGCTGAAATGGATGGGACTTACTCAGATGGCAGGTTTTATCTATTTCAGTCTATCTACTCCAGGTAGAGATAAAACTGGATTTAGGCATATTACTTTTCTTCTTTATGGCAGCTTGGTGATCAAACAGTTCTTGCTGTCCTACTTCTCTTCCAAATATTATAAGCTGTATCAAGATCTGGTCATTTAAAGCAGGGGTTCCCAACATACGGCCCGCAGGCCTAACCCGCCCCATGGCGCCATTCCATCTGGCCCACCACCGCCAGAAGTGGAAGCGTTTATGACAGCCGTAAAATGTGTCTGTGCATGTGCAAACATGGTTATGTCAGCCGTAAATGCACCCGCAGTTGGCGTAAACATGGAAGTGGGTGCATTCACTTCTGCTTCCGGGGGCGTGGTCCGGCCCGCTCAGCTGTCAGGCCCATGGAGTAAAAAGGTTGGGAACCCGATTTAAAGAAAGCATAAAGGAAAATGACAGAAGCAGTGGACCTAAGTCTCTGTTTCTTCTGTATTATGTGCTGCAGAAGAGGGAGCAAAACCGACATTGAAAGTCCGTAGCCTCTATTCCAATCAGAGAATCATTTACCGGTAATCAGATTCAAGGATGAATAAGAAAAAACAATCACTAGTATGAAAGACTGATACTTTTAACTGATTACAGCAAAATTAACGGATGTAACAGACAATGCAAGTGAATGGAAGCTGGCACAATTCCCTTAAATTGCAAGTGTCTCCCCGCAGTTACAACAGACGTTACTACAGGTACCTTGCTTTCTTGCACGCTCGAACGCTTCTCAACCCAATAGGAATATCAGACCAAAAACGACAAACTCAAGTCTTACTTTTCCTCCCAGAAGCTTCCAGAAACAACGAGCTGAAAGCTAATTGGGAGAGGAGCAGGAAGCCCACCGAAGGCATGAGAATGGTCATCCCTACAGGGTGCTCTCCTTGGGCGGACTAAAGAGTTCAGCATGAACTAGAAACATAAGAGCACAACTCTTCCACATTCGTGTGTTCCATCATGTCAACTACGGTCATCTTTGTGATCACCAAAGGCAGCAACAGAGAATCTGCAACCCAGGACTACTCTTCTTTATGACCTATACCTGTGATGGTTAACCTTGGCACTCCAGCTGTTCTTGGACTTCAATTCCAAGAAACCCAAGTCCCTGTGAATCCACAAGAATGGGTTTACCACAGTAAACCCATTCGTGTGGATTCATAGAGACTTTGGCTTCTGGGAACTGAAGTCCAGAAACAGCTGGAGTGCCAAGGTTCGCCATCATGGACCTATACATTCATCTTTGCTGACCTTCCGGCCTTCCAGTCAGCATCTTAACCACTTGAGCCACCACAGTCAAACTGCTTTAACTCATAAGACCGAAATAAGTTTGTTAATCACAGGATTTTTCTGAGACTGTCAATTAATAGGATTGCATTAAGTCAAAAGCAGCTTTATGGGTCAAAAGAACAGTAAAAAGAAATAGATTTGAAACAACAGGTGAGACAGATTTTCCCCGCTCCATGTTCTTCTATAGTACACCACTACCACCACCACCACCACCACCACCACCCCAAAAAAAGTGTCATGACCTAAGCTCAACATTACTTACTTTCTATTTTGGTGCACTGTGGGCCACCTACTTTCAGAGCCTCCTTCTTTGGCCTCATAGGGCACCAGGAACCATCCTCCTGGAATTTAATCTCGTCCACATCTGAACATTCATTCAGAATTTCCATAAAGAGCCTGTAAGACAGCATCATGCTTACTAGTCTGTTTCCAGTAATTGTCCCCAGAATGCTTTTGAAAGATGCTTCCCTTCTCAAGGGGATTGGTACATCCTCTTTTCAGTCCAATGACTATTTTCATTGTGCGATGCTGCTTACCAACTAATATTATAACTTACTGACATTTATTCTGTGGCATTAATGACAGAACCTGGAGTATTTTTATTTAGGCAGGTGTAACAATTTGACCCAATGGTTATTATATAGGGGGACAGAAAGGGCCCATATTGAGGCCATTTTAGTGGATTACAATTTTTTAAAATACTGATCTGAGTGTCGCAAGTAAAATTGAATATTTAGAAATATTCAGAAATGAGGCTAGCAGTACATTTTAAAAGTAGTATGTGAATCCTTGTCTTATATGTGGTTATATAATGACTGTGATAGTCTGTCAATACTTAATCTGTCTGTGGAGTTACTTTCTTCACAGAAGCAGTTTCAATATGCATCAGTTACCTGCATGTCACCACACAACGATACATAGCCAGTCATAAACTTCAATTGCTTATCATCTCATAGTCACATACAGCCAACTGCATATTTTCATACGGACTAGGGCAGTGATGGCGAACCTTGGCACTCCAGGTGTTATTGGACTTCCTTTCCCAGACGTCCAAACCCCTGCGTATGGGCATGCGCAGTAAACCCATTTGTGTAGATTTACAGAGACTTGGGCTTCTGGGAATCGAAGTCCAAGAACACTTAGAGTGCCAGGTTTTGTCACCACGGGACTAGGGGGAAAAGATTGCTATACAGCCTTAAAAGCTGGCTGGCAATTTACAATATTTAAGCTTTTTGCCAATTACACTTTAGGCCTAATCAGATGGAATGGTGGTGACTGATTAAACATGCTTAACAAAATAAAATAAAATAAAATAAAAATGGGTTGTAGGATACAAGACCCTTGATTCAAACTACCTAACAAATTTAAACAAGGATTTAAACCAATCCACTATGGTTCTGAATTGGCTAAATGCATTCGAGAATACATCATTAGTTCCTTCTTTATGCAGCTGCTAACTACAAATTAACCAATTCACTAAGTATGGCAGCGGCTTTTAAGACTACACTGTACTTATTCCTCCTGAACAAAGCATTGTTTTCTTTTCTTACCCATCTAAGATGAGACTCTCATAAGCAGCTTTCTTGTCACACACAGGACAGATCCAAGTGGGTTTCTTTTCATTCATTTGTAGATACAGCGCAGCGTCAAAACACTGCAGGTGAGTACAAGTACCAGCACGGCAGGGAATTGTCAGCCTCATTTTCCCCAGCTGGAGACCCGGTCAGGTTTTTTAAAAAAATTGGAAAGAAGGGGGAAAGTGTTAAGATCAAAAAGAGGGAGGGAGTCAGAGAACAGAACCAGAGGCCTTTATTTATTTCTGCTGAAATGACAAGACAAAGCTCATAAGAAGCAGGAGCCACCACACTCAGCCACTTTGAGAGGGTGAAAATGCTTCTTTTATTCACTCCCATCCAAGTTACAGCATTCCTGCCCAGTAATTTACGACTTCCGCTCTTTCTGTGTACCCCAGAGGTATTTCAAGACCTGTACTCAAATTCACCTAATGATGACACAAAATGAATCTCAGATATTCTACATATAAAAAGTATGACTAGTACAGGGCCTTTGGCTTCTTCTATCTGGAGATTCTGCTCAACAGCTCCCTACAATTATGTACAGTTACAGGATTCTTTAAAACAAGGAGCAATACCTTCTCAATAACCCTTCCTTAATATTTGAGAGGGTTGTGAATTCATGCCTAACAGACATATCCCAAATAAATATACCAACTACAATTTGCATACATAAATACTGACAGTTTCTTTATATGATGGCCGCTCCACCCCAAATTTCCCTCTAAGATATAATTCATGGCATGTCTGCAGCTTCACTTACAGGACACATAAGCGATACCCGTAGACTGGTAGTGGCAATTTCACTATCTGGGTCAGCTGTGAGTTTTTCTTTAACTTAAAAAAAGTTGGAAATACAAGATTATTGTTGTTGTTGTTTTACATTATCTTTTTAAAAAAGCAACAGAATAGTTCATAGTCTATTTCACAAATTTATAAATATATGTTACACAAGAAATTGGACATGCTACGAAGTTTCCATGCTACAATGCCTAAGTAATAGTAAACCTTACAAATTCACTACTGAATTCCTACAAAAATACATTTACTATGTCTGAAAAAAGAATACATTTATTATATCATTCTTGAGGATACACAAGAGGAAAACCAAATTAGAAGATAGAAGAAGGAACTTGCTGGGCAAGGAACATTAAAGGAGGATGTAGCTGAGGAACTCAACCTCCCCCTACATCACTTGGAGGACCCTGAATAGGCTGAGGGTCGGAGTCCCTAAATGCAAGACCAACAGGCTCAAGTGGAGGCTTCTGGCAGACAAAAACACCCGATGTGAATGTGGAGACACAGAATCTGGCTCGTTTACTGGTCTGCCGATTGCTGCCAGAGACATGCAACGATGAGGACTTGGGTTTGGGCATTAACAAAGCGAAGAAAGTGGCTTCATTTTGGCAATCCAGAGTTTAATCAAGACACGAAAAAGAAGAATTGGACTTGATCTACGAAAGCTCACATTTAAATACAGGAGTTAGTCTTTAAGGAGCCACATTTTTTTCTTTTTTAATTGTTGTTTTATTTACTCTCTGATATGCTTGCACAGACTAACACTGCTACCACTTTAAAAATTTTACTACATCAAGGCTCTAATACTGAAACAACAGTCACCTTGTCTGTACTAGCAAATCTAGCTGCTCTCTTTCTCCTGCACAGAGCTGGGAATGGCGGCAGTCACATGCAAACCGCACGAAGAACTCTCATGCATGCTGAGCAACCTCGTGCCTGGCACAAGTCCCGAATTCTCTAACTATACATGCAGAACTGAAAACCTACAGCATTAAGTTAAATGCCATTATTAACTGCTAGTTGCTAACAGCTGAGCTTTCAATAAATTAATTTTAAAACAGAATACATAGCCATAGTTTAATTTGTATAGAAATTTGGTAATTTATGACAAAGATTAACTCACTAAAACCTAAACAGAATTTAATGATGTAAAATTAGCACCTGATATTTCTATACACATGGCTTGACCACTTTTCTTATTTTAGCCATATTAATGACTCTGTGAGTCAAGCTGACCTAAGAGATAGTATGTGACCCAAAAGAACCCATTAAGCACCATTACTGAATCTGGAGCAAAATTCCACCATCACCCCGACCTCCTCCTTGTAAGTCGTTCAACTCAAGATCAAATATTACGAAGTTCTTCATTCCAACCTTTGCCAATAATCTGCACCTCTGTAAATTTAATCATGGAAGGTCACAGGAACTATTCCAAAAAAGAGTTACCCGCTTACTATGAAGATACACATTAGAAGAAAAAAACCATAAGATTTATCACTGATTAAAGAACAATAAAATGCAAAAATTATTCTACTCACTTAGTGCCCGGGAATGATCAGGATTTCGAATACCCTTCAGTTTTAGCCTCTGTAGCAAAACTGCTGAAGTAAGCTGCCGTACAAGATACACAGACATTGAGTAGTTCTAAAAAGATACAAGAAGATGCATGTCAGAACAAGAATCTGCCGAGAGGGCTGAACATTAAGAGCAACAAAACATTATTTATAATAGACTTAAAGGAAATCAGAGCATATTAAATAAATAATGAAAAGAATACTTCAGAAACACACTTCTTATGCTTTCCACCCAACATAATCATCCATTCTTTTAAATGAAAGCATGTGGCTAGATGGTATTGTAGAATCAATGGGCACAGAGTTGGGTGGGTTGAGTAGGACAAGAGGTGCCTGGAGGTCCATGGTGTCGCAAAGGGTCGTAATTGACTGTGCGACTGAACAACACGTTATAGCACAAAGAGATTTCCACTTACCTTTCCAATTTCAGATGCCCACGAAATAGAGATCTGGTTTGGCACTGCAGAGGACAGCCTAACTAAAGATGTAATATTCAAGGGGCGCCCAGGTCTCTTTTGCTCTATCCCATTTTTGGGTGGTGGAGCATAACCCTTAAAAGCAAGGGGAAAAGGTACTCTTCAATTTATGTCTTTTAAATTGGGGTCTGCTGGGGAAAACAACAAATTTCAGTAAAAGGGGGGGGGCATTTAACTAAAATTGTGTGCTTAAGAATCCCACTGACTTTAACGGACAAGTTAGGTAGGCAGCATATAATCTGTTCATCTGCTAAAACAAGTGCTACTACTTATAATTTGACTTGAATGTGCTCTGAAGGGAACTAAGGTCCAATCCTATGTCTACTTCAAGTCAACCAACTGCATTCAACAAAGCTTACTTTAGCCTTAAATACAAAAATGGCAGAATTATATTGCAATCCTATACATATCTAGCCATAAGAAAGCCCTCCTGTGTTCACTAGAATTTACTACCTGCTGCATGTATCACCCAACGTTTGTAGTATATTCAGAGACTTCTACAGATGAAAATACAGTAATCTACTTCCAAGGTCTTTGTAAAATAACAATGTGGCAAAGAACCCTTGAGGATACCTTTGGATTGAAAATTCAAGATTACATAAAGTTTTATTTCAAGCCAAAGTCGTATAGAAAAATTTCAAAATCTTACCGGCAATGGAAAGAGCTTCCCATTTACTTTTATGCACAAGCTACTAGGATAATTATCTTCTTGAGGGCAGCTTGTTTCTGCCAGACATAACCTATTGCAGGGGGGGAAAACATGTCAAATGTCAAAATATATATCAGCTATAATGTACTCAAATTAAAACAGGCATATTTTAAAACATTAATGAAAGATGTTCAAGTCACCTCAGCTGAACCTGCACCGTGTAATCTCTCCTCCCTCCTGGCAAAAAGTCCCTGTTGAACAAAAAGGAGAAGTTAAGACAATTTTAAGGTTTAACATGACTTCCCAGATTCTGCTTTGTGATACATTAAATGTAGGTATCTGCCACTAAGTGGTGAAAGTTATTTGGAAACAATACAATCTATCTTCACAATTCGAAATACAGTGATACCTCATACAACGTCCAAACTTGGTTCCACAAATTTGGACTTTATACAGATTTGGACTTTATATGAGGCATGCAAAATCCTAGCCGCGATGCCTCATACAACGTCCAAATCCTTGCCGCGATGCCCTTGTACAACATCGTTTCCATAGAGATACATTGTACTGTAACAGCATAGACTTCAGGGCAAAGTCAAGGAAACAGACAGGCAACTGACAGAACTTTAAGAAATCATTGTCTAAAGGCTAAAAACATTACAAAAACTTGTCAAACAACCCTGATTTTTTAGGGGACAAACCATACAATAAGTTTTTAACTTTTGAAAACTTTATGAAGTGCAGGTTTAAACTTAACATGTCCCATCATGCGGCACAGTGTTAATCTGCAGCCATGCGACCGATCATCCATTTTGTACAAGCTAATGTAAACAATACTGGATGGAAGCAAGGACAGAATGGATGCCAACATGTCCCATCATGCAGCACACAGTGTTAATCATCCAAACAGCAGCAAACACCAAACAATTGCCCACCCCACCCAACAGTGCCCCCCCCAAAGACCAATATAAGAAAAATTATGGAGCATGCAATGTTTTTAAAAACCACAACAGCAAACACCAAACAATTGCTCACCCCACCAAAAAATTGCCCTCCCCCATCCACCTCCCCACTCTTCGCCTCATGCAAAACCCACAAGAGCATTGCACGCATGCGTCCTGCCTTTTATACTGCCCAGGCACAATGCAACCTGGGGAAAACCCAATGCCTCATACAAAGTCACTGCGACTTTGTATGAGGCAACTTTTTTCAAGGAATTAGGCAATGTTGCATGCATTCGATGTTGTATGAAGCGGACTTTGTATGAGGTATTACTGTACATTACAAATAACCATACGTAATTCATCACATTCTCATAAATTATATAGTTATTTACTTTCTTGATATGGGTAAATAAAAAAATATCAATTGTAAAACAGGAAAAAAAAACTCTGTCTAGCTTCTGTTTCCAGGATGTCAGATTCCCAACAGACATCGGCCATTTTTCCCACAGCTTAAAGGTTCCAAGTTCCTTGCAATAATGTCAAAGAAAAATCAAACAAAGCATATATAAGAAAGCTCAGAACAAATTTATTACCTGGAAATGCAGATTTCTCTGACTTGCTGAGGTGTTAAAGCAAAGATAAAGAACTTCTCTTGAAACCTCTGGATACTGCTCTGTACTGGAGAGACACAGAGATTTTTCACTAACAAAGTTCAGAGATTGGAAAAAGCAATAAAGACAGATAGATCAGGCCCACTGCTTTCCATGGTGTCACAAAAACAGAAATGACCCAAGCTTTCAAAGCTTTCATGTATTTAGCACAAATTAAATGTGTAATTTGCACCTGCATGTAGATGGCTTTGGAAGGTCACCTAGAATTTGAAGTTGCCTGAACAATTGATTATAGTTCCTGGACCTCAGTGGATAGCCTTATCTAAATGTATAAACCCAAGAAGTGGGTTCGAGTATATGGTATGCGTCCTCCCCCCCTCGCCCAAGCCCCCTGAAAATTTGCAGGGCCTTAACTTGGACGTCCCATTCTCCGAAGACGCCCCACCAATGCTCATAGTGTGTTTTCCCACGGTGCAGATGCATCACCACCAGGCGTGTGGCGGTGATGCGGCTGAGCACCACAACCAAACGAAAGGTGCCAAAATGCCCCCATCTTGGCCGGGGACGCTGCCGCCCGCCCGGCCACACTCCAAAGTGGCAAGCCAAACCCCCGTCCTGGACAGGACTGCAAGGCCGCCAGAGGCGGCTGACGCACGCCTCCCGACAAATAGGTAGAGTCAGCACAGAGGGGGAATGCAAAAGCGGCGAGCAAATCTCTGCAAGGGAAGGCACCTACCCTTGTGGACATCTGCCTGTTGCCTCTGCCCCTCCCCCTCGCTGTTTCGAGACTGGCCACGAAACAGCGGGGAGGAATGCAAAGGCATCAGACCCCCTTGGAACGTTTGCAGTCAGCTGAGACCCACGTGTCTACTGTCGATCCCCGGGCAAAAATGCTAGTCACTTCTATAACTAGAGACAATTGCAATCCCCTGAGAGTTAACACTCTATAACTTGTAGCAACTGAGGAAAATGTACCCTCACTACAGATGGTTAAGTTTATTATTATTATTATTATTATTATTATTATTATTATTATTATTATTATTATTATTATTATTATTATTATTATTATTATCATTATCATTATTATTATTATTATTATTATTATTATTATATGCCACCCAATCAACAAACGTGGCTCTGGGCGGCTCACAACAGTACACAATAAAAACACTTGCAATAAAATACTGATCGTCCAAGTACAAAAGTTCAAAAGCGGCCACAGACAGTCAAGGGATGATACACGCTGCTTACAAGCACTAGCAGAGAGTGCATGTCATAGTAAGCCTGACTGGGTATAAGCAGTGCAGTGTTACATGCTACTTAATCATTCTCAAATGACCTGCTAAACCAGGGGTTCTCAACCTTTTAAAGCCGAGGGTCGGGTCAAGCTCCCACAGACTGTTCGGGGGATTGGATTAATTTTTTGAATAGAATTTTTATTTATCTATTTATAAATTTCCCACTCTGGGTGTTATACACACAATATCAGATAATACAACAAAACACACAGCACATCAAAAACAGAACAAATCAAACAAACAAATACATCCCCAATAAAATAAATCAGAATGTCTTTTAATGCGGAGTCTTATCTTTGACATAGCCATAACTGGTGAAGGGCTCTTCCAGCTGCTACCTTGTGGAAGAAGAAAAAGGGAGGCTTTTAAGAAAGCACTTTTGCAAAATCCCAGACCTGCTGAACTCCCTCAGGATTCATGCAGAAGGCAATAAATACTTCCCAGGAGGCCCAAGAAGCACACCTTCCAGATTATGGAATGGCTCCCCTTAAAGGCCAGTTCAACTGTAGATGTCTTGGCCAAGCATTTTAGTTCAAAGAAGGCACAGTTTGGGAAATACAGTACTAGTATGGAGAATAAGACAGAGGAGGCTGATGGGGAAACCCTTATTTAAAAAATACTCCACTCCCACCCCCACTCCCCACCCCCCTCACACACAGGTAAACAAAAGGAGCCTTCCTACCTCAGCTTGCCTCTGCAAGGTTTTTCTTGGTTTTTAAAAACAGATGGAATTGGGTTTCAGTGCATTCCTATGGGAAACCGCTCTTTGCGCCCTCTAATGGCCATCTCTGGTAATGATCCGACAATCAACTGTTCTCCCCCACCCTGGAAATGCCGTACGCTGCTTTTAATCTGCCGAAAATGTGGCAAACCACATGGAGGGCCAGATGGAATGGCATCAGGGGCCATGTGTGGCCCACGGGCCGTAGGTTGTGAATGCCTGAGCTAAACGAAATACTCTGTGGCCAGTGCAGAGGCTGCTGCAGCAACGGGTGCCAGGACCCCTCCACTGCTGGCGCCCCTGGGCCCTGCCCTTGGCTAGGGCTTGAAAAGGCCGCTATGGCCTCAGGCGGCAAGACTTTGCCTGCGGCCGGGGCAGAGAGGCCGTTGCAGCAACAGACACCAGGACCCCTCCACTGCCCTGCCCTTGGTCCACTTAAAAAGGCCGCTATGGCGGCGGGCGACAGGACTTCACTGCCGCCGCCCTCAGTTTTTGCCTGCAGCCGGGCCACTGCAGTATTGTATTGTTGTATGTTATTATATGCTGTTCTTGTAGGTTGAATATTGTATAACTATTGTGTATATTGTATTATTGTGTATATTATATAATTATTGTGTGAGCCGCCCTGAGTCAGGTTTCCTGATTGGGCGGCATACAAGTGGAAAATTAAATTAAATTTTCACTGTAACATCTCAAGCTGGCAAATGCTGGTGCTCTGGCTTGCCACTCTCTTAATAAGTTAGAGCAGAAGTTCTCAACCTTTTAAAGCCAGGGGCTGGGTCATGCTCCCTCAGACAGTTTGGGGGCCGGATGGCCATTTTGCCTTTCCTCCACCACATGGCACTTCCTGGTGTGGTGGATGCGTTGGGGGGTCACATGAAATGGTGTCGCGGGCCACATCCAACCCATGGGCTGCAGGTTGAGAATCCCTGAGCTAGAGTTATAACTCTACAATGGATCCAGTTTACTATTAGGTACAGCGAGATAGCTGCCTCCAAAATCAGATTCTAGGCCAGTGGTGGTGAGCCTATGGCACACATGCCAGAGCCCTCTCTGTGGCATGTGTGCCATCACCCCAACACAGTTTACCTTGCCCCTCTGCCCAGCAGCCCAATGGGAGCGCTTCCTCCCTCTCCCAGCACAGTTTGCCCTGCCCCTCTGTGGTGCAGACGACAGTCTGTTGAGTTTGGGCACTCGATCTCTAAAAGGTTAATCATCACTGTTCTAGGCCTAGGCTTTAGAAATTGCCTCTCCCTGATTAATCTTTCAGGATTCCCCCACCATTCCCTCCTGTTTGGGGAAAGACTTGTGGGGACAATTTTACCACGGCTGAAGTACGGAGCTAACAGCCAGACCGGTTTGCTTCTGAATATAAAAGGGCACAAGATGTCCTATGTTGTAAAATGACTTGGGCCAGCCTTCTCCTACAACATATGCCATATGTTATTTCTCTGATTTATTCGGAGAGAAATAAAGAGCTCCATTTCCTGCAAGATTCAGATGACCAAAAAGTAGAAGGAACTTTTGCAGCTTGTTTACTAGTTTTTTCCATAAACTGAAGCAATCGAGCAGCACATACTAGCATGCTGTTTCACTCACAATTCTTTTTGGGCCTTTTGAACAAATAAACTGAAATAACTCACAAATGGGATTCTGCTGGTCACTAGATAGACAACATTCATAACAATAATGAAGCATAGAAAGCACAGATGTTGTGACATGCATTGTGCTTATAAAAACAAAACACAGTTGTGCTACTTCATTGAGGACTGTGCTAATTTCAAAACTAATTTCTAAGGCTGCTTGATAGCTGACATTTTTTTTCCAGCTCTTGATCTTAACATATATGTCACTCTTTCCCTTGCGGTCAAATAATGAAAAGAAAGAGACAGGAATATCAGTAGGGAAAAAACAGAATGAGTAGGTGGCAGAAAGTTACAAAAGAAGAGAAGAACAGAGGGAGCCAAGGGCAAAGGCACGAAGGATAAAACGGAATAGTTATGAAGACAACGCTGGGGATTCACTAATGAGACAGGTTATAGTTTTTCTAAGTTGTAGAGTTTCTTTAAAAAGCTTCCATCTTTTTCAAGCACTATCCTGTGCCTAAATGTCCCCCAGTGCCGACATTCACACTTTGTTTTGGATACTTGTCCCTTAAAGAGGGGAATTCACAGTGCATGTCACAGCAAAGAATTAATTTTATTTATTTAAAATATCTGTATCTTATCTTTTTCCTAAAAATGATCAATTTAACTACTGTTCTCCAAACGTGCACAATTTGCTAAAGACCTTAGTTAGATTGAAGTAATACAAAGAAAGCATTATTTAAAGAGTCTTAGCACATTGTTATGCCTATTTTTCCAGGTTACTGTATATGGGTCTGCAAACATAGCAAGGAATTTTAAAATACTCCTTACGAGAGATCTCAACATGAACTAGAGTTCTCACACCGTCTTGCTAAATCTACAAAGCTTAGCTGTGTCATCTGAACATTTACCTAGGCTGGTAGGTTTGATGAGAACATCAAGAACATCATAAAATGGAAGGCTCTTTAGCTGAACATCCGGATGCACAGGTGGAACTGGAGGCGATGGCTGCTGCATCTCAAAGCGAGGTTTGGTGTCCTGCAACAGAACTGAAGTGAGAGGCGAAGAAGGTGACTGAGGAGCAACTGAAGTAGATGGTATTGGATGAAGTCCAGCAACAGCCAAATCAGGTTCCACGGGAGAAGAACTACTGTCCAAATTAAAAACTGAGGGTTTTATAGCAGACAAGTCAGAAAGGCCTTCTATCGTCCTGGGATACCGCCGCCTGTACAGCTCTCGGATCTTTATCTGAACTGCTGGGCTGCAGCCACTCTTCAGGAGGTGCAGAGCCCTCATCAGGAGGTCATGCTTGCGACCACTTTTATTGCGTCCAGCAAACCCCAACAGCACTTGTAATTCAGAGACCCGAAAACTTGATACCATATTCTAAGAGAAAACACAGGTTAACAATGAATTAGAAACAGGCACAATCCTTTGTATTAGTGTCACTAAATATACATCTATGAAAAAATAGAATACAAGGAGGCCATAAATGGTTTTTAAGGGCTTCTTACACTCACTGCTCTCCATCGTAAGTCTTTCCTACAATAAAGCACCTACTAATGCTGTCCAGCAGAAAAGGGCACCCACCTGCCCAATAAAAGATTGAAAATATTCCAACGTAGTCATTTTAGGATTAGCCATCTCAAGAGTATATTTTTATTTAGCTAAATAATAGTCTTCACCACAATGTTAGCCAACTTAGTTGAGTGAAAGAAAAGCTGATCTGAAGTAGGCATTTACAATACGTTGTGGGAAAACGTCCAAGATAATTTCTGGGAAAACATCCTCTCTTTCATGTTCTATTACTGAAATACATGTGGTTGCTCTGTATCAAATGATCCTTACTTTGGGTGACAACAAAAATACAGCTGCAGAATTATAAGTGGTATGGATTATAGAATTTTAAAGCAGCACAATAATCTTAGAGGTCATGTAGTCCAATGCTGTTTCAACTCAGTGCAGGAAGTTTGCAACCGGAGCATCCTTGACAGAAGCCAGTCTTTGCTGAAATGCCTCTACCACAGGAGAACTCAGAGCCATCTAGGCCAATTTCTTCCACACCTAAATACTGTAGTTATGTTAAAAAGTATTTCCTAGGATTAAATACAGTGGCTAGCCTTACTTAAAATAAACCATCCAAATCAGTGAGACTTAGAGAAGTATTCACTTACTGAAATCCAACTCATCAAGTGAGATTAATAGTTGGGTTAGTCTTTCATGTATCTCTAAATTTGTCTCCTTGTGATTCACCTATTAATTCAATAAATCTATTATTTTTACCATGTCACTCTTTAACAACCTCTTTTCATGGTAAAACATACCTAACTCTTAACTACGGTATTCCTCTTAAAACATTCATTGAGCTTCCAAACAATTGATCATGCTGGCCTCCTTAGAACTAACTTACTTTAGCTTGTCACTGAAATTCTTGAAGTGTGATGCCTCTGAAATATTAGATTAAGTTTGCAGAAATATGAGCCGTACTATATTACTCTCTCGCATAGTGCCTGAAATCCTACATGATACAATTTGGGGAGAGGGGGATATTTCAGTCAGGTGAGATGGGGGTTCTGGAGATTGCATAGGTCTCAAAAACTGCATTTTTGTTCCTTCTGACATATAATGTTCCCTTTATGAGCCAAGTTCAAACAACAGACACAAACAAAGAAACATTCTTGACAGCCACCATAAAGCATCTAACTTCCTTTTTATAAAACCATTAAAGTATGCATTGGAATAACTCTGAGAATGTTTTAGAATTTCTCTATATTAATGACTTTTAACATTTGAAGTCAAGCAGGGATAGGCTATAATGTTTATATCGAGACAAAAATAATGAAAGCCACAATGGTTGGATTGTGACTTGGGAGATGCAACGTCCAGTCTCATCCTTAACCCATTAAATATTTTGGGTGACCTTGAGCGACCCTCTCTTTCTTCCTCAATTCAATCTACTTTTATATGAATAGTTAGGTGAAGACAAAAGCCATGCATGTCACAAGGGAAGGTGTGATACATTATTTAACTAATGCAGGAATAATAAATTCAAGCTGTTTACCTGAGATTGTAATTTTTTTAGTGATCATCTGTCAATTCAAACCTATGGGGTTTGTTTTTTGACTAGAAGAGTTTTTCCCTTCCTTGCTGCTATTGTGCATGGCTAACTAACCCCTAACAGCTCTGCCTTAGTTCTCTTCCATCTGTCATCTAGAAGATACTCAATGAGCATGAGGGAAGGAGAATAGGTAAATTCACAGATGACCACTTGAAAAATTACAGTTCAAGACAAGGAACTTGTCTTTCTTTTTTGTGATCTCACAATCACACATACAGGTAACGTTACCTTACTCATTGGTTGGAGGGATGTCATGCCAGGAGAGAAGAAAGCATAGCACATCTGAAAGACACATCCTTTTGAGCACAAACATCCATGCTGTACTGTTTTACAAATCTCAACAACTACAACCAAGGTGCTGCTTTGCACAAATGTCTTGCAGCACAGTCCTCTCTGAAAGGCAGCAAAGACTGCTACAGCTCTGATGGAATGACTTCTTGGTGCCTCCGGTTATAGGGGTTTGGCCAATTTAAAAGTCCCAAACCCATTAGTCCTGAATTTTATACCTTCTCCTGTGTTTCTTTGGTTTAGGTAGCCGCCAAACCAATGAGGTTTTTTAAATTGTCAGTATTTCTGTTGTCAATGCCGGTGCAGATATTGCAATATCAGATGGGTTATCAGCATGGTCAGACTTTTCAGTAACCATTAATTTATGTTCCAAGCATGCACAGATTGAGTTCAGCCAATTTCATTGAATTTCCCCTAAAAAATGAATGAAGTTGGGTATGATGGTTCTTAGGAGCAAATTTAGTACAATCTCTACAAAATCTAAACCATGGACCGATGTGTCTATCACCATGTGGCACCTTGCCCTCAATGATGGTATGTTTATGAATGAATTAAAGCTTCTTTCTTTTTAAAACAGAACAACATGAAGAACAGAGAAAAAGTAAAGATCAAGGGGGAAATAGATAAAAGGGAAAAAAACTATTTGCAACTTGCTGTGAAGAGAAACATCACTCTGAAATTTTCTGGACAAAAGAGAACTGAGGAGGAACCATTAGGAATGTATAGCAGTATCAAGGGAAGAGAAAAGCCAAAATGTATATGTGTGATTCACAAAGATGGACAGGTTTTACGTCTATAGGAGAATTGAGAATGCATAACTCTCTAGATCTTATTGGAATGCAGTTTCCTTCAGTCCTGGCAAACACAGACACCAGAGAGAGGACATAAATTGAAGTCAAGCATCTCGAGGGTCATACATTCATCATGGAAATAATTGCATGTTCTTGTCCTGTTTAACACTGCACTTCCTCTGCTGTCTTTCTAGTACGCATTTCTAGAGTACAAGCTCCTAAAGGTACAGACATGCTTCACTCCCTTCCATGTGCATGGATGGCATTATGTTTAAAAAAAAACCACACCATTTTGGCAGTTAATCTGATTATCTGTGTTGCACCACTTCATACATCATTTTTATCTGCAACAAGCCAGCAGTAAAAAGCAAAAATAGATTTATATTATTTGAAAAAATTCCTCCCTCCATTTTAGGTTTGAAATTTCAGCTTCTTTCCCCTAACCATGATTCAAAAGTTCTCATCTGAAATTTCTGTACACTCAGAATCTAAATCAGACTGTTAGGACCATTCTTACCACTGTTGTATTCTCTATGCTTTCATCCACTTGTCTATATTTGAACAATACAAAAATTACAACCGTCATCGTAGCAACAGCATAATCACCAAAAATTCTACTCTTGCCTTTATCTCTATAGCAGGGATTCTCAACCTGCGACCCGTGGGCTGGATGTGGACCACGACAACATTTCATGTGTCCCACCACCACCACCACACCAGGAAGTGCCATGTGGTGGAGGAAGGGCAAAATGTCCTTCCATCCCCCAAAAGCTGTCTGAGGGAGCATGACCTAGCCCCTGGCTTAAAAGGTTGAGAACTCCAGCTCTATAGCAAGGAAACTCCATAAAGTAATAGATACATTGGCAAGACCTGTCAGCTTAGACTGAATGTTGCGTACAAATTTTGTTGTTGTTCAGTCGCAGTCGATTCCGACCCTTTGCGACCCCATGGACCATTTTCCTCCAGGCACCTCTGTCCTCCACCATTCTCCTCAGCCTACCCAGCTCTGTGCCCATTGCATCCACAATATCATCTCTCCTTGCTCTTCTTGACCTCTCAGCGGCTTTCGATACCGTTGACCACAGTATCCTTCTGGAACGGCTCAAAGGACTGGGGATCCAAGGCACTGTGTTGTCCTGGTTTTCCTCTTTTCTGGAGGGCCGTACCCAGTCGGTGTGGTTAGAGAGTGAGAGGTCCAGCCCTAGGCTTCTCAAATATGGGGTGCCTCAGGGCTCGGTGCTCTCTCTTCTCCTATTCAACATCTACATGAAGCCACTGGGTGAGATCATTCGTTCCCACGGGGTGCGGTACCATCAGTACACGGATGACACTCAGTTGTACATCTCAGCCCGTGGGGTCCCCAATGATGCCGTTGAAATCCTATCTGGATGCCTGGAGGCCGTTGGGGTCTGGATGGGGGCCAATGGGCTTCGGCTGAATCCCAGCAAGACAGAGTGGCTGTGGATAAGGGGCCCCGTGTTATCCCGGGAACTACCATCTTTGGTTCTGAATGGGGCTGTTCTGCCCCAGACAGACCCAGTGCACAATCTGGGGGTCCTTCTGGACTCACGGCTGCTGCTAGAAGAACAGGTAGTGGCTGTGGCCAGGAAGGCTTTTGCCCAACTTCGGGTGATTCACCAGTTGCGCACGCTCCTGGACCGGGGCTCCTTGCTTATGGTCACTCACGCTCTGGTCACTTTCCGACTAGATTACAGTAATTCGCTCTACATAGGGCTGCCCTTGATGACCATTTGGAGGCTGCAGCTGGTCCAGAATGTGGCGGCCCAGGTGGTGATGGGGTGCGGACGATACACCCGCGCCTCACCGCTACTTCAGGAGCTGCACTGGTTACCAGTTTGCCTCCGGGTGCAATTCAAGGTGCTGGTTTTGACCTTTAAAGCCCTATATGGCAGTGGGCCAGGATACCTTAGAGACCGCATCGTCCCAAGAGTGTCTGCCCGTCCAACCAGAGCGGACCGGAGGGGCTCACTAATAGTGCCATCAACTAGGGGTGCACATCTATCCAGCACCCGAAGGAGGGCCTTCTCCGTGTCCGCACCAACCCTCTGGAACCTCCTGCCAACAGATCTAAGACTTCAAAGAGAATTGCTGCCCTTCAGGAAAGGATTGAAGACCTGGCTGGCAGGGCAGGTGTGGGGCCCGAATGGGAACACGGTCCCCGCCTGCTGGCTTATGTAAACAATTAAGAATTCTCTCTTCTTTTTTATAGTGGGTGGGATGGGTGGGTGGTTTATGGGGTTTTTAAAAGTGTTTTTATATATTTTTAGAACTTGTTGTAATGCCGCCCCGAGTTGGGTTCTACCTGAGTGGGCAGCATATATAAATATGACTATTAAATTAAATTAAAATTAAATCTCATCTCCACCTTTCTCAGCATCAAGGCCTTCTCAAGTGAGTCCTCCCTTCTCATTTGATGTCCAAAGTACTTTAGCTTCATCTTCACTCTTTGTCCCTCCAATGAACAGTCAGGGTTGATTTCTTCTAATATTGACCTATTTGTTCTCTTTGCTGTCCAGGGTACTCTCAAAACTTTCCTCCAACACCACATCTCAAAGGCATCTATTCTTCTGCGCTCAGCTTTCCTAATGGTCCAGCTCTCACAACCATACATTACCACTGGGAATACCATTGCTTTGACTATGCGAATTTTTGTTTTCAAGGTGATCTCTCTGCTTTTCACTATATTCCCCAGGTTTCTCATAGCTTGTCTCCCCATAATCAGTCGTCTTTTTATTTCATGGCTACAGTCGCCATCTGCAGTGATCTTAGGTAAAGGTAAAGGTTTCCCTTGCTTGAAAACCAGTCGTATCCGACTCTAGGGTGCAGTGCTCATCTCTGTTTCTAAGCCGAAGAGCCAGCGCTGTCTGCTTCTGCAGACATTTCCATGGTCATGTGGCAGGCATGACTAGACACCGGAGCGCACGGAGCGCTGTTACCTTCCCACCGAAGTGGTCCCTATTTATCTACTTGCAATTTCTTGCTTTTGAACTGCTAGGTTGGCAGGAGCTGGGATGAAGACGGGAGCTCATTTCCGTCCTGCAGTACTCGGGAATCGAACTGCAGTGATCTTAGATCCTAGGAAAGTAAAATCTGTCACTGATTCTACTTCTTCCCCATCTATTTTCCATGGACTGATAGGGCCTGTTGCCATTATCTTGGTTTTCTTGATATTAAGTCTCAAGCCAGCTTTTGCACTCTCTTCCTTCAGCCCAATCAAGAGGTTCTTTAGGTCTTCCTCACTTTCTGCCATTAGGGTGGTATCAACCGCATATCTCAAATTGTGGATGTTCCTCCCAGCAATTTTGATCCCATATTGTGATTCCTCCATCCCTGCATTGCGCATTATATGCTCTGTGTATAGATTGAATAAGCAGGGTGATAAAATGCAGCCTTTTCTTCCACCTTTCCCTATTCCAAGCCACTCTGTTTTTTAAATACACAACCAATGTAAGTGACACATTATAGCAAGATACTTGCCAAATCTTAAAGGTGGGAACTTTCAAGAAAGAAGCTAGAAGACATAGTTAAGGTATGGAACATAAATAGTGGAACTATATACAGATTCTTTAACTATGGATACAGCCCTGTTTGCCTAACATTTATACTACATATCATTCAGGAAAAGACCAAAACAAAACAGAAATAATGCTCATAACGGCCTTCCCATCACCATTCATTATCCTGCTCATAAGTGTTCCCGAGATAACAGCCAGCTTCTTTCTAGGGTCCTGTTCACTTCCTTTGTTATCTATTTAAAAAGAAATATAGAGTCCAAAAATGCCTTTCGGAGCTTTTGAGGGGAAAGACATAATGGGAACACCACCTCTGAAAGCAATCAAGTAAACAACACTTAATATGTATACTTTAAATTATTCAAAAACAGTTCACATGCAGCTCTATGAACTACCGTACGTCAGTATTGTTAAAAGTACTGCAGGTCAGGAGAAACTGAAACTGAGGAGTTAGGCTTGCCTGTAGCCAACTATAAAAGCAGAGACCAGATTCTAAGTGAGGATCTCAAGATTTATATCACCTCTTGTAGATACAACAGCTGAAGAAAACATAATTTTCCTATCCAGATGACATTTTCAAATATTTTTTAAAACTGCATTTCCACTTTACAAAATCGACAGCAGGTCACATGAAGAACTGAATATATTTTCTAAATAATTGTGATAGGGTGAATTTCTCCATTCCCACTTCAATGCATGCAAATGAAATTGCAGGAAGATCCATTTACTGCATATTTGTATTCTGCCATTCTTCTGAATAGTTATTAAAATTTCACAAAGGTCTCCTCTCAACAGGAGGAAAGGGATGAGTAACCGCAGCAATTTTCTGAACTAATAGCATCTTTTAAAAGCTAGCAAATTCATATTGAAAAAATACACAAAAACACTAACAATATTTACTCAAGTTGAAGACAATCAAAAAGAGAAATTGGTCATGAGTAATTTTCTGAATCTTTTCTGTTGCAAAATGTCAATAAGTTGCTTCCAACAAACAGTGACCATAAAGATTTTTCAGGTATGTTATGTAAAATGTTCAAGGAATGTATTTATTATTCACATCCACACACACCATAAGATTTCCATGGTCAAGCAGGGATATGGACCCAGCTCTTCTAAGTCCCAGTCTAACACTTTATCCACTACCACACAATGACTCGCTTTTGTATATTTAGGAGTATGACAAAGCTGTACATACATTGCTAATAACTCGGTGCTCCATCCTAAAGCCCTCTATGAGAAGAGAGGTATTAAAGGAAGATGTGAGACTGGTCAGGAAGGCAGTCCATTCCATGAGCTAGTGCCCTTTACAGGTCATGGCCACATTGTTGTTCCTCCACTGGATAGCTGGATGTAGAGAGTGCTCTCTGTTACACCTTCAGACCTTCTCCTAGCTCCCTGGTGGCAAACCTGTGGCACGCAGGGCCCTCTCTGTTGGCACTGCACACCGTTGCCCCAGCAGTTTGTCCCACCCCTCTGCCCAGCAGCCCAATGGGAGTGCTTCCTCCTTACCCTGGCACAGTTTGCTCTGCCCAGCAGCCCAATGGGAGTGCTTCCTCCCTTCCCCCAGCAGTTTGTCCCGCCCCTCTGCCCAGCAGCCCAATGGGAGTGCTTTCTCCTTACCCTGGCACAGTTTGCTCTGCCCAGCAGCCCAATGGGAGTGCTTCCTCCTTTCCCCCAGCAGTTTGCCCCGCCCCTCTGCTCAGCAGCCCATTGGGAGTGCTTCCTCCCTCCCCCACAGCACAGAGATTGCCCCACCCCTCTGTTTCAGCACTTGGTCTCTAAAAGGTTCACCATCCCTGAGCTAAGGAATCAAAAGAGTGCTAAATGCCTCAAGCTCTGGGGTGATGACCTTCCAGAGATATAGCCCATGCTCCTCCACCAGCTTTGCAACTGCCACACTACTTTCCTTAACCCAACTGCTTTGAGGGAATGGGGAAGTCATAGAGGTTGGCCAGAATCCTGTGGAGCCAGGTGCCCGCTCACACAAGCAATTCCAAACATACAAACATTTCAGCGCTTGTTGCAATACAGAAAATGTTAAATAATGTAATATCGATCAGTAGGCCCTAAAGAAATTATAAAATGCTAATATAAAACAGATGGACTAATAAAGATTCCTAGGTAAGCACGTGAACACCTAAGTGGTGGTTCCAGACTCATTTAAGATGGTGGTCAGACATTAAAAAATTGACCTCATACTTCTGTGCATGACAATTCTACACTTTTGAGTTTAGCTTTAAAACTTTATGCTAGGGTTCAAGGCTAAATAAATTTTTTGGGGTGTAATATGAAATAATTATTTTCATTTGAATTTTTTAAAGTTAACCTTTAAAATGACTATGCTAAGTTTCTGAATTAACACAGAATTTATTTCAGTAAAACTCAATTCAATTCAATTTTAATTTATACCCTGCCTTTCTCGGTCAAGACCGACTGAAGGCGGCAAACATCGTATCAATATCAGGTTTTAACATACAGGTTTTGATATACAGGTGGGAGTAGAGGTAGACTATCTCCAGTGGTTTAGATTAGCTTCTGAAGTGGAAGAGAATGTAGGGGAGGGGTTATATCATTTAAAGTGCAGTACTATACGTCTAATTATTCTACTTACTATCTTTTTCAATTGTTCTGCTTTTTAAACACCATCATATTTAAGCTATAATGGATCTCATTGCTGGTAACGTAATCACAAACTACTGTATATATAAAATCATGTACATAAAACTAGACATAAAACCATGAATTGTGCTGACTTGCGGTATTTTATATCTTCAAATAAAATGTTTAAGGCATTTAAATTATATTCTAAAGTAGCAGGAGTACCCGGCTTCACCAGGGGTTTGTTTGGGGTACCCCGCCTGACCTCCCTGGGGTAGTGGTGGCACCAGCGTCCAGCACCCTTCTGGTAGTACACACACACCTTCCTGTGTGGTATTCCCGGTGGGGTTGTCCCCTTTGCATCCCTACCTGGGACTATGACAGCACGGTGATGTCACAATGGGACTATGACATTAGCATCACCGTGGGATTGTCCCCGGCACCGTCACAATGGGTGGTACACACACACCCTCCTGTTGGGTATTCCACCTTTGCAGATCAATATAGGGGCATACACCCCACCCAGGGGCTTGTGACACTGCAGTTCGGATTTCGCCACGCCAAGGTAGACATGTGGCGAGTTTCAGCGGGATCGGTCCAGGGGTGTGGATTTCTATGCCAGACATACGTTACACCTCTGTTTTATATATATAAGATCTGATGCTTTCTCTATTGCTGACTTGGTTGTCCACTCAGGTGTTTTCTCTTATATCTCCTAATACTTAGGTTCAGTGGAGATTACAGGAGATAGTATTATGAGAAAGAAAAAAGATTCCACCTTCTCCTCACAATTCAGTTTACACACCTACATCACATCTTACCTTACTCACATTATTTCTAAGTTAAACTCCAAATGTTGTAACCTATCCCTACATACGTGTTCCTCTAATCCAGTGATGGTTGACCTTGGCACTCCAGGTGATCTTGGACTTCAATTACCAGAAGCCCAAATCAACACACCTGCTGCTGATCAGGGCTTCTGGGAATTGAATTTCAAGGTTAGCCATCACTGCTCTAGTCCAATGACATTTTTCTTTTTTGATCCTTTCCCCAGGTCTACTGTATCTTTTCAGAAGCAGTGATTAAACAGGTACACAGTACTCTATAATTGGCTGCAACATGGATTTGGATAACACCCCACAAGGGGTGCAATTTGAGAATGAGTTATTAACAGTGAATGGCCTTTTAGGCTTCCTCCATGGGAATAAGAGTTCAATATTTTTTTGAATAATAAGAATTATGTTGGGGGAAGGGGGGAATCAGGATTTTAGAGATGCTTTGGTGGGGCAAGGGACTGCAGTGGCTCAAGTGGCTAAGACACTGACTGAGAGGCGGAAGGTCAGCAGTTCGATTCCCAAGTACTGCAGGACGGAATGAGCTCCCTCCTTTGTCTCAGCTCCTGCCAACCTAGCAGTTCGAAAGCAAGAAACTGTGAGTAGATAAATAGAGACCACTTCGGTGGGAAGGTAACAGCACTCCGTGCTCTCCGGTGTCTAGTCATGCCTGCCACGACCACGGAAACGTCTGCAGAAGCAGACAGCGCTGGGTCTTCGGCTTTGAAACAGAGATGAGCACTGAACCCTAGAGTCAGATACGACTGGCTTTCGAGCAAGGGAAACCTTTACCTAGGTGGGGCATGGCTAAAAAAAAAGGTTGGAAACCACTGCTCTAGAGGTTCTGAAACATTTGAAGTTTTAGAAGTGTGTTGTGCATTTTTCATGATAACTTGGGGATAATCTTACTTGTAAGTTAGAAGCTTCTGAGGTAGTTTTCTGTTGTTGTTTCTTAGCTATGTTTCTTGCTTGTCTTAGTAAGCGACGTTTTCTTAAAAGGGTCACCATGTTTGTGTCTGGAAAACAAAAAATAGCAGGGAAACAGTAGCATGGAGAACAGCTACAAAAGTGAATTAAAGGAGGCCTGTAGTTATACTAATGTGAACACCGAAAGTTTTGGTAATATACAACAGAAGGTGGCGAAGCTAGAATAGGAAGGCAAAGTTTTATACATTTCAGATAAGCTAGACCAGGGGTTTTCAACCTATGGCCCACAGGTTGGACCTGGCCGGCAGCACCATTTCATGTGGCCTGCGTCATCGCCCAAAGTGGACGAGTTTTACAGCAGCGCTTACGGCAGGGGGAACTACCAGTCTGGCCCGGTCAGCTGTATGAGGGGGCATGGTGTGTTCCACAGATTTAAAAGGTTGAGAACCCCTGAGCTAGACTGATCTGATGAATTGGAAAAAAACTGATACTGATCAATTCTGTTGTGGAGTTGTACTCAAAAAATCACAAGGGACTTTTTAAAAATAAATAAAAGAGCACATCTTCAGGGTTTTAAAATACCTATGGTGTTTGATTTGCAGGTATTACTACTGCAAAATAAATGTTATTTACATATTATGAGGAACAGGGTGTTAACTTTTCAGTTTGAAAGCATGTAAAGATCAATTCAAACATCTAACCCAGGGGTTCTCAGCCTTTTTAAGCCGCGGGCTGGACCATGCCCCCTCAGACAGCTGAGCAGGCTGGACTGGTGTTTCCCACTGCTGTAAACGCTGCCGTAAAACACATCTGCATTTATGACTGTCATAAACACATCCGCTTCCAGTGGCGGCAGCGCAGGCCAAATGAAATGGTGCTGTGAGCCGGGTATGGCCTGCAGGCCGTAGGTTGAGAACCCCTGCACTAGAGAGTAAGTAAATGAGAAAACAACAAGGAGTCTAGTGTACCTGTCATTACTGCTACTTAGAAAACATCTTGCACTTACCTGATTTCTGCAATAAAAATAAAAATCTGATCTAGAGGGATAGACACCCCCCACCCAATGTCAAATTAGCTTCATAATACACAGATCCACTTAAAGCAGGGGCTGCCAGCCTGTGGTCCGTGAGCTAGAGCTAGCCTACGGCACCATTTCATGTGACTCACGTCACTGCCACCACCAACAGAAGCAGATGTGATTACAACAGTCACGGATGCGTTTTATGGCAGCATTTACAGCGGGAACCACCAGTCCAGCCCACTCAGCTGTCTGAGGGGTCATGGTCAGGCCTGCAGCTTAAAAAGGTTGAGAACCTCTGAGTTAAAGTCTATGAGGAAGTGCAGCTAACTGGATTCTCTTATTCCCAAACTATTTCTATTCAAGCAGGTCCTTTAAGAACTAGTGGCTTAGTTTTCTTCTTCCTTCTACTTGTAAACCTGTAAGCTGTTGGCACAGATGGTCTTGCTTACTAGCATCTCATGAGGACTGCCCTGAGATATTTTTTGGTTGAGGAGTGGTGTTATTCACAAGTATTTTAGAATAGTTCATTCATACCAAAAGTTTGTTTTAAGTTAGTTTTGAAAAATACTTATTTGAAAAACAATTTTATTGTAGAGCAAGCAGCAGAAAAATTAAGCAAAGATGCTGATATTAGAGAACAGTGCAAGAAATAATGGTTAAGAATCAAAACTGACATGTCAGAAGAAATAGAGCACCAATATTCTATGATTTTGGTACAATAAAAACAAACAGAAAGTACTGCCCAATTTTCTATTTTTAATGCTATTACCACCATTCAACTAAAAACTTAAATGGAGCAAAAGTGAATTGAGCAACTTCCAGGGAGGTTTTTCTAATATACAGTACATGGTAAACATTTTTAGAAAGCGCATACTAAACAAAGTTGGTTCAATAACTAATACTGTATTCTCTATAGCATTGCTAACTAAACATTAAACTACAGTAATACCTCATACAAAGTCTGCTTCATACAACATTGGATTCATACAACATCGCCTAATTCCTTGAAAAAAGTTGCCTCATACAAAGTCGTGCGACTTTGTATGAGGCATTGGGTTTTTCCCAGGTTACATTGTGCCTGAGCAGTATAAAAGGCAGGACACATGCGTGCAATGCTCTTGTGGGTTTTGCACGAGGTGAAGAGTGTTTAGGAGTGGTTTTGAGCGCGATTTTGGATTTTTTTGATTTTTTTGGTCAGAATTTTTAGAAGCATTCCTGGGATTTTTGCAGCATTCTTCAGGTTCTTGGACAATCAGGGTTGTTTGACATGTATTTGTAATGTATTTAGCCTTTAGACAATGATTTCTTAAAGTTCTGTCAGTTTCCTGTCTGTTTCCTTGACTTTGCCCTGAAGTCTGTGCTGTTACAGTACAATGTATCTCTATGTAAACAACGTTGTATGAGGCATCGCAGCAAGGATTTGGACGTTGTATGATGCATCGCGGCTACGGTTTTGCATGCCTCATACAAAGTCCAAATCCGTATAAAGTCCAAACTTGTGGAACCAAGTTTGGACGTTGTATGAGGTATCACTGTACTAAATAATCGCTACTTAATCACCAAACTAAATATGCCATAGCAGTCAAACAACAGAATTCCTAAAGGTATCCTTTGATTACAAAGAAGATTCTTGGTTTCTATACATCAGGATAATTTAAAAGCACCTTTATATACTTGGTAAAATATTACTTATTGCCAATGTTGATTAGAAATAATAATTAGAATTACATTGGATGGAAGTATATTACATACCTGTCAAGTTTTGGGAAATTTCTGTCAAAAAAGGGAAATTTCCTGGCCAAAACAGGAAACTGGACAGCTATGCTTATCCTGTGCTGGCCTCCAGTCTAACTCCAGTCTAACTAATATGGGATGACGGTGGGAAAGAGTGTAAAATACGGGAGTTTGACAGAAATTTCCCGGAACTTGACAGGTATGGTATATTACAGTATGTATAATACAGTAAAATCTCGCATAAAGAGCGCCTCACTTAGAGACTAACTCGCTTAAAGAGCAGAATTTTCTCTGAATGTTCACCTCACTCAACAACTAAAACCAACCAATAACTCGCTTAACAACTAAATTGGGGTTCGCAATCCCTCCCCCCGAACCAGAAGTCACAATTGGTCACTTACAATGGTGCTTCACTAAAAGAGCAAACTCGCTTAAAGAACAATCCTGTGGAACGCATTATGCACTTTAAGCAAGGTACCACTGTATAATACCCAGTGGACAGAGTGAGGGACTAGGAATCAGGAGACTTGGCTTCAAATCCCTGCTCGAGCATGGCACCTTTTAGGGGCGAGACAGGTTGGGGCTTGTAAAGCTGCTGCTTAAATATCTCAATTACCTTGGAAGCCCTATCAAGGATGCTCTAAGTCAGTTCTGATCTGAGGACATTGCACATCACACACACACAAAAACCATGTACTACTACACTATTTATTTAACCTTTTCTTGTCAGACGTGCATTTCTAGTGTAGATGCTTAATCTATCTTTCAATGTAGGTGCTATTGGGAAAGGGTTAGAGAAGCAGAAGAAACGAAGATACAGTATGATTACCCATTCACCTAAAGAAAAGTAACCTGAACCTGAGAAAAAAATACAAAAAGCCCCCACAGCATTAACCCTTTCTCTCTACTAAACCACTCTATAAGAAATTTCCTAGAAGATATGCAATTTAGACACTAGTTACTTCCTTAGAGGATGGAACAAAAAGACTGATAATTTTTTTTATTCTCTTGAATATTCAGTGCTTTTAATAAATAGATAAAAATTTAATCTGAATACCAGCATGTTACTTCTGGCACTTACTACACAATCTTAAAATGTATATCTACAGTAAACTTCAGTTACATCTCTTATACAATGGAACCTCGGTAAACGTAATTAATGTGTTCTCTGGGATGTTTCTTACAGCAAAAATAACTTTAACCAAATTTCCCTTAAGAATGCAATTTCCCATAGGAATGCACTGAAAACCAAAATACATTAACCAAAACGCAGTTTCCCATAGGAATACAGTGAAAACCAATTAATCCGTTCCTAAAAAATTCTGTAAACCAAGCCACTATTTTCTATGGGTTTCCCTTTTGTTATGTGATTTTTATGTTAACCGTCTGTTAACCGAGGTTCCACTGTATATATCTGTGATGGCGAACCTTGGTACTTCAAGTGTTCGTGGACCTCAATTACCAGAAGCCCAAGTCAGCACTCCTGGAGTGCCAAGGTTCACCATCACTGGTATATACGGTGGAAAAGGGGTAAATTCAATGGAACTTACTTTAAATAGGTATATATAGGATTGTGCAGATAAATATTAAAATTGAATTAACAGCCCTGTACCAAGTATGTGTAGACAAAGGCTGCTTTCTATGAAGATAAGTATCTATGGTGAAAAGCCTCTTTGTAAAAATTATAAAAATGAAACAAGTCATTTATTATTCTATTTCTATGGACTTGACTATGGAGAGCAAAATCCCAAAAAATCATGTGTGCCAGTTATGCCTTAGGGCCAGCGAATACCTGTCTATAGACTGCTATAAATATCAAATTTGGAGATCTGAAATTGGAAGTAATTAAGGAACTGTAGTCAGAAGTACTGTCTGTACCTTAATTTTAACCTCAATATTAAAATCTGCTGTTTTCCCTTTGCAACTAAAATCAAACCAGTCATTTCCCTTTGTAAACAATCAAAAACTGATAGCTCAACCATTTTCTTATTCCAAATAGAAATTACTTAATCCATGCCAGTCTTCCTCGTTGCAATACCCTCCAGATTTTGTGAACTACAACTATGAACCTCATGCAATGGTAAAATATTATAGGAGGCATAATCCAAAATTAGTCAGCCAATATAGTACAGTATACCAAAGAGCAGGGAACTGAGTGCTGGACTAGGATTCATAAGATCTGGGTTCAAATTCCTTTTCATTTGGAGGGTAGGTAAAGGTAAAGGGTTTCCCTTGCTCGAAAGCCAGTCGTATCCAACTCAAGGGTGCAGTGCTCATCTGTTTCAAAGCCGAAGAGCCAGCGCTGTCTGCTGCTGCAGATGTTTCCGTGGTCATGTAGCAGGCATGACTAGACACCAAAACACATGGAATGCTGTTTCCTTCCCACTGAAGTGGTCCCTATTTATCTACTTGCAATTTCTTGCTTTCGAACTGCTAGGTTGGCAGGAGCTGGGACAAAGACGGGAGCTCATTCTGACCTGCAGTACTTGGGAATCGAACTGCTGACCTTCTGCCTCCCAGTCAGTGTCTTAGGCACTTGAGCTACTGCAAGTCCTTCACTTGGAGGGTAGAAATGCTGAAACCATTCCTTGAATCTCATACTGAAGTGGAAACTCATACAACAATTGCCCTGTATAACAATGAAATCGCATAACAATTAGGTTTTGGGGGGAAATGGTGTCCCGCATAACAATTTTCCCTATGGGAAAAAAAATCATACAATTTTTCAATGGGAAAAACCACTTAGCAAAAATAATCATTGTACGATGCATCCCATAGGGAAAATCGCTATACGATGCATGCATCATATAGCAATTGTTTCGTACGAGTCCCGTGGAACAGATTAAAATCATTGTATGAGGGACCACTGTATATCAGAATCCCTATTAGGATCACCATATGCATAAATTAACTTGCAAGATATTACATTCTAAAACATCTGAACTAGTTCCCCCCCAACACACACACACACACACACACACACACACACACACACACACACACACACACACACACACACACACACACACACACACACACACACACACACACACACACACACACACACACACACACACACACACACACACACACTCTTACTGAATAAACTCATGAATAGTAAGGCATGTAAATTCCCATGAAATCAACAGGTCCTCTAGTAGAGACAAGTAACAAAATATTATCCATGGAGAGCACCAGGTAGTGGCAGAAGGAAACCCTTTGAAATAACTTATTTTAAGAGAGAAAATTCCAAATAATTGAGGGAGAGAGAAAAAGAAAGTGTAAAATGCAAAATATTTGCCCAAAATAAGTGATGTCACAGACTAATACTTCAACAGAAAATCAACTTTCGGGGGGGGGGGGGAGAGAGAGAGAGAATAGTAACCATCATGAAACTAGGTTTCTCTTGCTCGAAAGCCAGTCGTATCTGACTCTAGGGTTTAGTGCTCATCTTTGTTTCAAAGCCAAAGAGCCAGCGCTGTCTGCTGCTGCAGACGTTTCTGTGGTCACGTGGCAGGCATGACTAGACACCGGAGGAGCGCACAGAACACTGTTACCTTCCCACCGAAGTGGTCCCTATTTATTTACTTGCAATTTCTTGCTTTCGAACTGCTAGGTTGGCAGGATCTGGGACAAAGACGGGAGTTCATTCTGTCCTGCAGTACTTGGAATCAAACTGCTGACCTTCCACCTCCCAGTCAGCGTCTTAGCCACTTGAGCCACTACAATCCCTATCATGAAACTATTAAATGCCCATTTCCCTTCAAATTTTAATACACCATGTAAAAATAAGCTGCTGCTAGCATATTCAAGAGTTACCAAAAAGGTTATAAATAAGCTTATTTATTTCATAATGTATTAATATATAATTCAATATATTTCCAACATAAAATAAGCACTCAATAGAATTTATATAGACCAAAAATGGAGACTAGAAGACACAAATAGAAGAGCACTAATGTATAACCTTTACAGTTTCTTAGATTAACCTAAACTTAAGCTTCCCATCATAGTACAAATTCTATTTGTATTTTACCTGCTGTGTATATTATCAAACTTTTTAAATATAGAAAATGAAGCACCAAGGGAAGAATAGGAGAAAACCTACTACAGCGGAACCTAATACTGTACAACAATTGCCCCGTATAGCAACGAAATCGCATAACAATTAGGTTTTTGGGGGAAATGGTGTCCCGCATAACAATTTTCCCTATGGAAAAAAATCGCACAACAGTTTTTCAATGGGAAAAACCACTTAGCAAAAAAAGTTGTTGTATGATGCATCCCATAGGGAAAATCGCTATACGATGCATGTATCGTATAGAAATTGTTTCGTACAACGACGAGACCCGTGGAACGGATTAAAATCGTTGCATGAGGTACCACTGTATATGAATTTTTTGCATCTCTAAACTTTTCTCCAACATATCTCCCATCAGACGCTAGTAAAAATGCTTCTATACCTGTTTTCTGGATGATGGTAATGTGCCAGAAGAAACTTGCAACTTGAAAATTAAAAGGTGCACAACTCCCAAGTCAGTCTAAACTTTAAAAAAAGGCCACACTTAATTTATTTAATGGCATATCCTTGCACCCTATTTAACATTTTACATATGCGGAACTCCAACTGTGTATATTGTTTCAAAGATCTGACAATGAGGCAGACACATGCCTGGCTATAAGTGATTTGCATCTCTTCAGATGTTTGCAATAACATCCACAACTGCCACTCTAGGCATGTATATTCAATAAGATACTGGTCAAATATTAAGATTAAAAAAGGGTTGTGATATAACAAAATTCACAAAGCATCTTAAATGTTCATTAGTTCTATAGCCACAACTTCAGTATATGATCTCATCCCACCAGCTCTTAACTCATAGCAGACAATGCCAAAAGCAGGCTAACTATGCAGACTCCCCAAAGAAAGTCTCATCACTTCAGGGCCACAAATGTATAGACACAGAAGAAGAATAACTTAATCCTATGCATGTACACCCAGACGTAAGTCCCAAATAACTGGACATTCTGTGGAAAGTACCTTTTGCAAAATATTGTAAAATGTTGTGTAATTTGTTCTATCAGTTGCACTTTAAACTTTAGTTTCTGTATCCACACTAAGGCCCAATTGTGAACTGGCCAGTTAAAACTGTTATTTGGTGAATAGGGTGGCAAATTTTTTTTTAAACAACCAGATGAACTGCTAAATCTATAAATCAAAGAACCATGCAAAGGAGTTCAAATGAGATTGGGGGAGGTAGCAGCAAACACAGAGAATCTTATTGCTACTGAAAGGCTAACAAGTTTTAATTGGCATAAAGTTTGATTTGCCTGCAAGCCACAAAGTTCTCTGCATAAGACTATCTAAAACTTGTACAGCTTGCTCCTATTCCTGAGGTCAAGCCTCCACAAAAGAGTTGTTTGGGAGGGGGGGAGCAGGAAAGAAGTCACACTAGGAAAATAATAAGAGAAACAAAAGCAATAAACAAATAAAAATAGAGAGCAGAGATGTTATGGGGTGGTTGTCAAGAAACAAACTTCATCCTACATTTGGCTCCATTCAAAGATCTGAGAAATCAAGCAGGATTATTTTAAAAAGGAGAGCAGAAAGACAATTTAGGGAGGGGGGGGGGATTTGTTGTTGTTTAGTCGCAGTCGATTCCGACCCTTTGCGACCCCATGGACCATTGTCCTCCAGGCACCTCTGTCCTCCACCATCCTCCTCAGCCCACCCAGCTCTGTGCCCACTGCATCTACAATACCATCTAGCCATCTCATCTTTGGCCGCCCCCTTCTTCTTTTGCCCTACACCTTTCCCAGCATCAAAGCTTTCTCAAGTGAATCCTCTCTTCTCATTTGATGTCCAAAGTACTTCAGTTTCATCTTTACTATTTGACCTTATAAGGAACAGTCAGGGTTGATTTCTTCTAGGATTGACCTATTTGTTCTCTTTGCTGTCCAGGGGACTCTCAAAACTCTCCTCCAACACCACATTTCAAAGGCATCTATTCTTCTGCGCTCAGCTTTCCTAATGGTCCAGCTCTCACATCAATACATTAGCACTGGGAATACCATTGCTGTGAATATACAAATTTTTGTTTGTAATGTGATGTCTCTAATGATGGGGAAAAATGCAAAGCAAGCCCGTTTTCTGCAAAGGCAGCTACACATGAGGCAAAATTCAGAGGAGACAAGCAGATGAAAGCCATGCAGAAAAGAAGACAAAAAACGTTGTGGCAGTTAGTCTTTAAGGTGCCACAATGTTTTTTTCTTTTTATTTACTCTGATATGCAAAAAAGAGAATCAGAAAACCAGCACAAAACATGAAGGGAAAAAGAAGCACAAGAGGTGAGGATTACAGTGTTCAAGGGAGGGAGAGAGAGAGAGGAAGCCAAGAAGTGAGGCCAGAGAAAGTGCATGGAAGCTGATGGGACAATGCCCATGGGCACCAAATGCAAATTTGGCAAGGAGGCAGGAGCCTGCGATAGGAGCCCTGATGGCACAGGAGTTAAACTGCTATACTGAAGCCAAAACGTTGTGCTTTCGATCCTGGTAAGAACATCAAGCTTTCCAGCCTTCTGAGGTCAGTAAAATGAGTCTCCAGAATGTTGGGAGGCAAAAATGCTAATTACCTGTAAATTGGCCAGAAAATGCATTAAGCACTATGGAGCAGTATACAAAGCAATCACTTACCCAGGGGTGCCCAAACTACAGCCCATGGGCCAAATCCGGAAGAGGAAGTTAAATGCACCCACACACGTGCAAAACGCTGCCATAAAGCAACTACAGCTGTTGTAAATGTGGCTACTGCAGCATTTTGCGCATGCATATTTTACTTATGCTTCCAATGCGAGAAACTAAGTTACTGGCCCATGGTATGAAAAGTTTGGGCATCCCTGCACTTACCGGTATATACTACCCCGTGATGGCGAACCTTGGCACTCCAGATGTTCTTGGACTTCAATTCCCAGAAGCCCAAGCACCCTGTGAATCCACATGAATGAGTTAACTGCGATTCATCCGGCCCGCGCTGCCCTCGTAGCTCCCGGAAGCAGAAGTAGAACGCGCCAGTATGCAGGAAGGGTTAGCCTGGAAGAGTCTTAACCATACGGGCACGTTTTACTTCTGCTTCCAGAAGCAACGAGGGCAGCTTTGGCAGGATGAATCGCAGTTAACCTGATTTAACAGGGGGCTTGGGCTTCTGGGAATTGAAGTTCAAGAACATCTGGAGTGCCAAGGTTCACCATCACGGTACTGCCCCATAGCAGTTAGTGTACTCTCTGGGCGGTTCACAAGTTAATTAGCATTTTGCCCCCAATATGCTGGGTACTCATTTTATCGACCATGGAAGGATGGAAGGCTGCGTCAACCTTGAGTCCTAGTCAAGATCGAACTCACCACCATTTGGTTGCAGGACATCAGTTTGACCACTGTGCCTCTCTCTCCTCCCCAGTTTTGCAGTGGGGTTCCCCATTGCTATGGGGAAACTGACCCAGGCAGGCAGTTGAGGGCTGGGGTTGGTGGGCAAAGCGAAATAAATGGTCACCATTCACACCAGAAGAAACAAAGAAAGGGGGCTTTTTAAAATAGGAAACCTTAATCACCCTGTTTTGTTTATGCTCAGATGTGCTTAATTACCCTGTGGATCTTGAAAGACCATCATGGGGGGGGGGGGGAGGCAGTAAAATGGAGGAGGTTCTTCGCTAAATTTAGGCCAGAAGGTGAAAATTGGGGGGAGAAAAGAGACAAGAAGAAGCGAGAGGTGGAAACTGGAATCACGCCGCTTTTATAAACCGGTTTACCCCCTTAATTCACTCATAATGAGCCTGGCTTGCAACCCGCCTCTCGGGGCTATTTTTAACCAGAGTTTTTTCCGGTGGGGGAAAAAAATCCCTTTCAAACCGAATTAATTTCTGACACGAAATTTAATCATTTTACCAGTGAAGGAGGAAAAAAGTTTGCAGATTTTTTTAAAAAAAACAATGGAGTGGGAAAAAAGGGAGGAAAAGAGGAAGCAGAAGAGAAGACATAAAAGGTTGAAAAGGGGGGAGGGGAGAGAGAGAAGGACCCTAGAAGGATGATGAGGGGCGGATGATGCTGCCCGCGCCTTCCGCTCGGGGAGAAGGGGAGGGCGAGAGAGGCGGTCCCTGGAGCGGAGAGAGAAGAAGAAGACGGGCCGGGGGGAAGCGGGCAGAATGGGAAGAAGGGAAGGGAGGGCCGACCGAGGCGGGAAGGGCGGCCTACAAAGCTCGCGGCTGAAGTGAAAGGAGGTGACGAGTCGGGTGGTGTATAATATTATGGCTATGGAGGAATCCGCCCGCAGGACGGGAAAGGAGGGAGAAGGCGCGGCCCCAGCGTCGACTTCGCCTCACCCTCAGCTCCTCGAAGTCCGCCATTTTCTAACCGCCGCCTGCCTCCCTCGCCGCCGCCGCCGCTGCCGCCGCCACCATCCTGCAGCTCTTCGGAGCGCCGCCGCCACAGTCGCGTGGCGTGAGGGGAGGGGCTACGCCAGGCCACGCCCCGACTCGGGAGGAAAAAAAGGCGGGCCGGGCTGGACTGAGGAAGCGGGCTCGGGGTGGGGGGAGGGGCACACGCGCTGGGCTGAGGCGGCCGCGAGCGGCAGGCCTCGCTTTCCCTCCTCAGTCACACACAAGAGGTGAAAATATGAGCGTGTCACTTGAACACTCTCAGTTTTTTTAAAAAAAACAAGGTCAAAGTTCATGGTTATAATTCTTTTTTAATTAAATAAAGATATTATAAATAGAGTATAATAATAACCACACTCTTGAACGTAAAACAAGACAAAATTGTTTACACTTAACTAACAACCCGTCAGTGCTATACATTGGAATCTGTAGATGTAGATTTGCTTTACTTTTGAATTTATATACCACTTTCCTTATTCAATAACTCAAAGCTGTTCACAACGGTACAAAGATACAATAAACAATTCAAAAACACAGCATAAAATATACAATAAAAATGTCTAATACAATATCCCCCAATACAAACAGAGGAGCACAAAATAGATTTAATACAATAATCAATAATAAACAAATTAATAACAATATGAATATTAAATTGAGGCTACGATAACTATAGCAATTAACCCTCCAAAGCGACCGCCACTACCTCCGCGACAGCTGAAGAAGTGGCAGCGGCGGCTTCTGATACCGAACCTCCCTCCAGTCACACTGCACCTCCTCCCACCGGCCCAGCCAGGAGGGATGAGGGGTACTCCAAGACTTCAACAGTTTTTGGAAAGGTCCTGGGCCGCCAGCTGCAGCAAGTCGCGCCATCCACCCGCTTATATAGCCTTCCCGCTTTTACACTAATTTCCCCAAAATTTTACACATTTCCAGGTCTGGCTTAACACTTATTTTCATTTCTCAAAGCATATACAACAAAATGGATTCCAAATTTCCCAAAAACTTCTTTTACTTATAATGCCTTTTTTTATATTTAATTCCCATTGTTAATTTTTTCCATTTAACACCAATTGCCGTACTTCACAAAACGATCCAAATTTAATAAATGAATAAATAAATCCATTTATAATGATGATGGCGAACCTTTTCGAGACTGAGTGGCCAAACTGCAACCCTCCCAAAACCCACTTATTTATCGAACAGTGCCAATATAGCAACAGGAGAAGAAGGAAGCTCTCCCATTGGGCTACTGGGCAGAGGGGCGGGGTGAACTCTGTGCTGGGGGGAGGGAGGAAGCTCTCCCATTGGGCTACCGGGCAGGCCAGAGGGGCGAGGCAAACTTTCTGCTGGGGAGGGAGGAAACTCTCCCATTGGGCTACTGGTTAGAGGGGCAAGGCGAACTTTGTGCTGGGAAGGGAGGAATCTCTCCCATTGGGCTGCTGAGCAGAAGGGCAGCACAAACTCTGTGCTGTGACTGCACATAAAAGGACCCTAGAAGGATGCGTGCCATAGGTTCACCACCACTGGTTTAGCAGTTACTTTACACATAAAACAGCCAGAGAGGTTTTAGAAGGGAAAATATATTTTTATCAAAAAAATCAATAATAATTTCATGTCAGAAATTATTCTGTGTTGAAAGTTTTTTTTGCAGGAGAAACTCCGCTGAGGGGACACCTGAATGAGGCTCCTTTCATATACCCACGAGTTGGGACAGACACGGGCGCTCACTCCATCATGCAGTACCCAGGTCTCAAACTGCTGACTTGCCAGCCTTCCAACTAACAAGGTGAGCTTCTTAACCACTGAGCCACCGCAGCCCCGTTCCCCACATACTGGTTGAATACTATAAATTTTAAGCTTTATTCTGCCCTTTTTTCTTCTTAACCAAGGACCAGTTCTTAGGTTTCTTTAATCTAGCAATAAAACAGCTGAAGAGGTTTTGAAGGATTTTTTTATCAATAAAATCAATTCTAACATAACATATGCATACGTGGTGCTTGGTTCCATACAGATTCAAGAACCCCAATTAACAATTCAATAAGACTTATATACCTTTTGACAAACTACACACACTTGTTCTCAGCCCATGTAGGGCCAAAGGGCAAAAGGCGCTTATATTTTATCTTGGCATTACACAGTTTTCTTAAAATGTTCAGAAATGCACAGTTACATAAGTCTGCTCTTAGATAAATGACTTAGGAATGTTTGTGTAACTGTCTTCTCATAAAAATGGCTTTCTCTAGGCCACACTATAAATTTGCACAGATAAATGATCTTTAACTGCATAATTATTTTCTTAAGGGAAGCTGTTAATAAATTAAAATACTGTAGCTATTTCTGGGGTCACAAATAAATATCCTGATTTTTCCTCCTCCAACACTTATCCCGATTTTTCACTGGGGTGACGGGCCTATACTTCTCCTGAATGATCTCCTGTGTCTAGGCCAGATGTGAAACTGCCAAAATGAATGAAGTCTGATGAAGTGGATTTGATCCACAAAAGCTCACATTGAAATATAACAGTTGTTAAAGTGCTACAACATTTTTGTTTTGTTTATTCTCTGATATGCCTGAAACACAGACTGACACAGCTACTGTTAAAAAACAAAAACAAAATGAAGGTACCTTTTGGGGAGTTAATTTTTGCAGTTCCTTTGGCCTGACCTACCATGAGAAAGATTAGCTGGCAATACAAGGTTGCCCTTACCAGGGTACGTCCAGTTGTGGCTCAAAAATATCACAATCTTTGAGGAGGCTCTTTCTGTTTACCCCATGGATTCTCAACCTCTGGCCTGTGGGCAGGATATGGCCCATGGCACCATTTTATGTGGCCCCCACTGCCTCCACCACAAGAGGAAGTGCCATGTGGTAGATGAAGGGAAAAACGGCTGTCTGGCTCCCAAAGCTGTCTGAGGATGCGTGACCTGGCCCCTGGCTTTAAAAGGTTGAGAACTCCTTGTTGTTGTTCAGTCGCACAGTCGGTTCCGACCCTTTGCGACCCTATGGACCATTGCTCTCCAGGCGCCTCTGTCCTCCACCATCCCCCTCAGCCCTCCCAGCTCTGTGCCCATTGTGTCTACAATGCCATCTAGCCATCTCATCCTTGGCCTCCCCCTTCTTCTTTTGCCCTCCACCTTTCCCAACATCAATGTCTTCTCAAGTGAATCCCCCCTTCTCATTTGATGTCCAAAGTATTTTAGCTTCATCTTTACTATTTGACCTTCCAGTGAGCATTCAGGGTTAATTTCTTCTAAGATTGACCTATTTGTTCTCCTCGCTGTCCAGGGGACTCTCAAAACCCTCCTCCAACACCACATTTCAAAGGCATCTATTCTTCTGCGTTCAGCCTTCCTAATTGTCCAGCTCTCACATCCGTACATTACTACTGGGAAAACTATTGCTTTGACTATTCTAATTTTTGTTTTCAGTGTGATGTCTCTGCTTTTCACTATGTTCCCCAGGTTTCTCATTGCTTATCTCCCAAGAATCAGTCGCCTTTTTATTTCATGGCTACAATCCCCATCTGCAGTGATCTTTGATCCTAGAAAAGTAAAATCTGTTACTGCTTCTACTTCTTCCCCATCTATTTTCCAGGAACTGATTGGGCCTGTTGCCATTATCTTGGTTTTCTTGATATTGAGTCTCAAGCCAGCTTTTGCACTCTCCTCCTTCAGCCCAATCAAGAGATTCTTTAGGTCTTCCTCACTTTCTGCCATTAGGGTGGTATCATCTGCATATCTCAAATTGTTGATGTTTCTCCCAGCGATTTTAATCCCATATTGTGATTCCTCCATCTCTGCACTGCGTATTATGTGCTCTGTGTATAGGTTGAATAAGCATGGTGACAAAATGCAGCCTTGTCTTACTCCTTTTCCTATTCCAAACCACTCTGTTATTCCATGTTCTGTCCTAACTGTTGCTTCTTGGTTCATGTACAGATTTCTCAGGAGGCATATGAGGTGCTCTGGTATTCCCATCTCTTTAATTACTTGCCACATCTTGTTGTGGTCCACACAGTCAAATGCCTTAGTGTAGTCAATAAAACAGAAGTAAACTTGTTTCTGGTATTCCTTTGTTTTCTCCATGATCCAGCGTATGTTGGCAATGTGGTCTCTAGTCCCCCTGCCTCTTCTGAAACCTGCCTGCACCTCTGGTAATTCTCTTTCCACATGCTGCTGAAGTCTATCCTGTATTATCTTGAGCATCACCTTACTGGCGTGTGGGATGAGCGCGATTGTTCGATAATTTGAACATTCTTTGACATTGCCCTTTTTTGGGATTGGGACGTATACTGATCTTTTCCAATCCTGTGGCCATTGTTTTGTTTTCCAAATCTGCTGGCATATTGAATGCAGTAATTTGACGCCGTCATCTTTTAGCGCTTTAAAGAATTCAACTGGGATACCATCATCTCCACTAGCTTTGTTGTTTGCAGTGCTCTTTAGGGCCTTTATGACTTCGCTCTCCAGGATGTCTGGCTCACGTTCTACTTCTTCATCATTGTGATTGTCAGGAGTGTTGAGATCCTTTTTGTAGAGTTCCTCTGTGTACTCTTTCCATCTTTTCTTACTCTCTTCTGCATCAGCTAGCTCCTTTCCTTCTTTGTCCCTTATCATGGTCATTTTTGCTTTAAATGTTCCCTTAATTTCCCCAATTTTTTTGAAAAGATCTCTGGTTCTGCCTCTTTTGTTGTTTTCCTCCATTTCTCTGCACTGTTCTTTTAGGTAGTTTTCCTTATCTCTCCTTGCTTTTCTTTGAAATTCTGTGTTCAAATGATTGTAGTTTTTCCTTTCTCCTTTGACTTTTGCGTTCCTTCTTTCCTCTGCTATTTTAAGAGCCTCATCAGACAACCACTTTGCTTTCTTACTCTTCTTTTCTTTTGGTATGGTTTTCTTTGCTGCTTCCTGCATGATGTCCCTCATCTCTGTCCATAATTCTTCTGGCACTCTATCTATTAAGTCTAAGCCATTGAATCTGTTCATCACCTCCACCGCGTATTCTTTAGGGATGCTGTCTAGGTGATATCTTTCTGGTCTCCGTGTTTTCCTTATTTTCTTTAGTCTAAGCCTGAATTTTGCGATCAATATGTTGTGATCTGAGCCACAGTCTGCTCCAGGTCTTGTTTTTGCTGACTGTATGGAGGTTCTCCATCTTTGGCTGCAGAGTATGTAGTCAATTTGGTTTCGGTGTTGGCCATCTGGTGATGTCCATGTGTAAAGTCGCCTCTTGTGTTGCTGGAAGAGAGTGTTTGCTATGACCAGTGCGTTCTCTTGGCAGAACTCTATCAATCTTTGCCCTGCTTCATTCTGTACTTGTTGTGTTCTGTAAAGCTGTGCCTTTAACAGTGTACCTTTGCCATGTGTTATCAATGTAACCTTTCTGTGTGCAACATTATAACTATCAGCTGTATCAATGTAAACCTGATAAGGGGACGCGAGCTAGTGACCACCAGAGGGCAGTAGCGAGCGCCCAGCTCTCATGGCTCATATTCACCTGGTTCAGCAGCGCGGGAAGATTCCCCACCACCTCTTCACCTGGTCAAGAAGGGCGTGACCTCCTACGACGTCACGCAGGCAGCAACCAATAGTCTGTCGACGAGCCACATTCAAATGTATAGCCAGCTGTATATATTGAGCTACCCATCCGCCATTACCACATGTTCCTCCGGATCATCATGCAATAAACCTGTGTTAAGCCAACCCTTCGGCTGTTTCATTGTCTTTGGTCCCTTACACTAAATTGGCGACGAGGATGGGATATGGCAGCCCACGGGACCAAGATATGCGCCGGTTTCGAGATCAGGAAACTGGGCGACTGGGAGATCTTCGAGATGGACTTCCAGGCCGCACTGATCGAGTCCGAAGTCACGGAAGAGGCGAAGAAAAGAGCCATCTTCACCAGGATGCTCGGACAAGAAACAAAAAGGACCTTGGTGGACCTGATTGCACCGAGGAGGGTGAGCGAATTAAAGGCCAAGGAACTCATGCAGATGCTGCGTGAGCACGTCCGGCCCGCCACGGCGATGTTTCCCGCTCGGAGTGCGTTTTGGAGGCGAGTCCAAGCGCCCGGGGAGACGGTCGCCGCATTCGTGGCGGCCCTGCGGCTGGCGGCCGGCCCGTGCAAATGGGAGAATGCCGAAATCACCCTCCGGGACTGTGTGCTGTGCGGCCTGAACGATGCCGAAACCCAGCGCACATTAATGAACCAAGAGCCGCCTCCCACGTTGCAGGAGGTCGTCAGAGCGGCCCAGGCCGCAGAAGCTACGAAGGCCGGGGTCCAAGAACTTCAGGACTGGCGGCCGAAGTCGAGCAAGGCAGAGGCTCCGGTACAGGCGGCCCGGCGAACTTCGAGGTCGTCCACAGAGAGCAGCGACGACGAGGACGTCCAGGGGGTCCGGAAGGAGAGCCGGCGATGCGACGGCTGTGGAGCGGCCCACGACCGCGTGAAATGCCCCTTCCGGAAGGCCGAGTGCCACAACTGCGGCCGCCGCGGGCACATCGCCAAGGTGTGCAGGAAGAAGCGCGAGACCCGGAGGAGCTCCGCAGACCGCTCCGCCGGGCGAGACCGCCCAACGAGACCCAAGGACGGCGCCCAGGCCACGCGGAAGCAGGACGGCGTGGGCTGCATCGCCGACGGCAGCGAGGACGACGCCCCAGTGTTCAGCGTGTCTACTAGACACCCCCGCTACTTTGTTGAGGTACTAGTCCAAGGGGTCCCCATTAGGATGGAAATTGACTCGGGGTCCTCATATTCAATCATTTCCCAGAGGGAGTTTTTGGGAATTGCCCCCCACAAGCGACCCAAGCTCAAAGCATTGAGGTCCACACTACGGGACGTGCAAGGGAACAGTATTCCAGTGTTGGGGGTTGGTGAATTTCAGGTCAAATTCAAGGAGCACGCCGCGTCCCTTCCCCTGGTCGTGCTCAAAGGAGGAGATTGCAGCCTCCTCGGGACTCAATGGTTCCAGCCCCTGGGGTTGTTTATTGGGGGGGTGCACACCGTTGGGATGCCGTTGGGACTGATCCAATTCAGGAGGTGTGCGAGGCGCACTCCGAAGTTTTCAAAAAAGGACTGGGGAAATTCAAGGGGCCCCCAGTGACTTTCGACCTGGACCCGGAGGTCCGCCCAATTCACCTAAAACCGCGCCGGGTGCCGTTCGCACTCAAGGACAAGATAGAGGCGGAACTGGACAAGTTGGTGGGCCAGGGGATCCTTGTGCCTGTAGATTCTGCGGAGTGGGAAACTCCAATTGTAACCGCTCTAAAGGCCAATGGGGAGGTCTGCATATGCGCCGACTACAAGTGCACCATCAACAAGGCGATCCGCCCGAATGCATATCCGGTGCCGGTAGTCAGCCATCTGCTGGCCAGGTTACACGGGGGAAAGTGTTTCGCTAAGCTCGACTTAGCACAGGCCTACCAGCAGCTCACGGTGTCCCCGGCCGCAGCTGCTGCGCAGACCATAGTCACCCACAAGGGGGCGTTCCAGGTGACGCGCCTCCAGTTCGGCGTGAATTCGGCGCCTGGAATTTTCCAGTCACTCGTGGAACGCCTCCTGAAGGGATTGGAGGGGGTGTTGCCTTATTTTGATGACGTGTTAATAACGGGGGGGAGTCGGGCTGAATTGGCCAAGAGGTTGGGGAAGGTCCTGACGATATTTGAAAAGGCGGGGCTGAGGTTGCGAAAGGACAAATGCGTCTTCTTCGCAACCGAGGTTGAGTTCCTAGGGTTTTGGGTGACTCCTGAGGGAATAAAACCATCCATGTCCAAAGTGGCAGCCATTAAGAAAGCCCCCCGCCCCACCTCCAAGCCCGAGTTGCAGTCGTTCCTAGGGCTGCTCAACTTTTACCACTCCTTCCTCCCCCGAAAGGCAGCGGTGGCTGAGCCGCTACACAAACTGCTAAAGAAAGACCAGGCATGGAAGTGGGGCGATGACCAAGAAAGGGCATTTAGCGAGCTAAAAAGCCTCCTGGCGTCCGACGCCATACTGACCCATTTCAACCCCAAACGCCCAGTAGTTCTGATCTGTGATGCATCTCCAGTGGGGGTGGGGGCGGTGCTGTGCCACGTGTTGGAAAACGGAAGGGAGGCCCCGATAGCATTTTACTCCAGGTCCCTGTCCCAAGCAGAGAGAAACTACGCAAAGACGGACAGGGAGGCACTAGCGATAGTTGCGGGGACGAAAAAATTTCACGATTTTCTGTACGGCCGCCCTTTCACAATTGTAACAGACCACAAGCCCCTGCTAGGCATCTTTACCGCTGATAAGCCCACCCCACAGATCCTGTCTACGAGGATGCTCAGGTGGGCCATTTTTCTCAACGCGTATCAGCACGCGTTGGTCTACCGGCCCGGAAAAGAGATCAGCCATGCGGACGCTCTATCTAGGTCTCCCCTTCCCCTAATGCCCAGCCAGGTGAGCAAGGGGGAGCGGGACCATCAGGTTCTCATGATAGAGGTGCTGGATTCGCCCCCCGTAGTGCCCGCCGACATTGACAAAGCGACAGAGAAGGACAAAACGTTAGCGACAGTCAGCTCCTGGCTGCAGAAAGGGTGGCCCGCGTCCTCCCCAGCGGAGGAGTTCGCTCCATTTTTCAGAAAAAAGCTAGAACTGTCCCTAGAGAGGGGGTGTCTCTTGTGGGGGCAGCGGGTGGTGATTCCCACTTCCCTTCGGCCGCGGGTGCTCAAACTACTGCACGTCAGCCACCCCGGCATCGTGCGATCTAAGGCGCTGGCCCGGAGTTACTTCTGGTGGCCCCAGCTGGACGCCGACATCGAGCACATGGTTGGCACTTGTGAAAGTTGCCAATGCTCCAGACCAGAGGAGGCCCGCCTTCCCCACAGGGAATGGGACGCGGCTAAGGGGCCGTGGTCCCGGATACACATTGATTTCGCGGGCCCGTTCAGAGGCACCCTGTTCCTCCTTGTAGTGGACGCTTTCTCCAAATGGTTGGAGGTTATCCCAGTCACGAGCACCTCCTCGGCCCAGACCATTAGGCATTTGCGGAGGCTCTTTTCCACGTTCGGCATACCCGACACCTTAATTAGCGACAACGCTAGTTGTTTCACGTCCTCCGAGTTTAGGGCATTCATGGAGATTAACGCCGTTCGGCATATCACCTCTGCCCCGTTCCACCCGGCCACCAACGGCCAAGTAGAGCGCCTCGTCCGCACCACGAAGGACGCGTTGCGGCGCATGGGCCCAGGGGATCTGAACCTACAAGTATGTCAGTTTCTGCTAGGGTACAGGGTGACCCTGTTGGCGTCAGGATACTCCCCCGCAGAGCTCTTAATGCGCAGGAAACTGACCACCATCCTTACTAGGCTAGACCCCACGAGGGTAGAGGACAAAGGAAGGAACATCGGGCTAGAGGCTACCAAGAGTTTCAGTGTAGGCGCCCCCGTGCATTGCAGGAATTACGCCAGCACGGGCCCAGCCTGGGTACCGGGCGTAGTTGTAGAGCAAACCGGCCCCGTGTCGTACCGCGTGGAAACCAGCACGGGGCTCCTGTGGAGGCGGCACGCGGACCAGCTCCGACGCAGGGTCTCCGATGAGCAGGGAACAGACCAAGCGGAGTATAAGTCAGCGTTAGGGTTCTCCCCCACCCGTTCAGCCCAAGGGGGAGGGAAGGGGGACCGCGGGCCCCCACCAAGGGGGTAGGAGGATATCCTCATAGATACCCTGGGGGATCTTTCCGAGGAGGAGGAACCTGACCCCATACATATCTCGCGGAAGGTCCCCACAAATGCGGGTACCCCCACTAAGTTAGATTTTGATTTCCAGAACCGGGGGGGTTTTTCGGAGTGGTCCCCCACCCGTCCAAGCGAGAAGAGGGGTTTTTCATTAGCCCCGACGGGCCCCGGTCTGCCCACAATGGAGTTTTTCCCTTCCCCTAAGGCCGCCAGGCAGCGGCAAACCACTAACGAGTCTCCCTCTCCCATTTCAGGACAAGGGTCCAGGGAACAAAGAGGCAATAACGCCCCCGGGGGGGCAGCCCTCTTCACGGCCCAAACGCACATGCAACAAGCCATCTTGGCTGAGAGACTTCGTCTCATCCTAGGGGGGAGGGATGTTGTGTTCTGTAAAGCTGTGCCTTTAACAATGTACCTTTGCCATGTGTTATCAATGTAACCTTTCTGTGTGCAACATTATAACTATCAGCTGTATCAATGTAAACCTGATAAGGGGACGCGAGCTAGTGACCACCAGAGGGCAGTAGCGAGCGCCCAGCTCTCATGGCTCATATTCACCTGGTTCAGCAGCGCGGGAAGATTCCCCGCCACCTCTTTCACCTGGTCAAGAAGGGCGTGACCTCCTACGACGTCACGCAGGCAGCAACCAATAGTCTGTCGACGAGCCACATTCAAATGTATAGCCAGCTGTATATATTGAGCTACCCATCCGCCATTACCACATGTTCCTCCGGATCATCATGCAATAAACCTGTGTTAAGCCAACCCTTCGGCTGTTTCATTGTCTTTGGTCCCTTACACTAAAGTACTCCAAGACCAAATTTGCCTGTTATTCCCTCCACTTTTTGATTTCCTACTTTGGCATTCCAGTCTCTTAATATAATTTGGACATCATTTCTTGGCGTCTGTTCTATGAGGTGTTGTAAGTCCTCATAGAACTGGTCCATTGTGGCTTCATCTGCACCAGTGGTTGGTGCGTATATTTGGATCACAGTGACATTGAAAGGTTTGCCTTGGAATCTGACTGACATCATTCTGTCATTTTTGAGATTGTATCCCATTACTGCTTTTCTCACTCTTTTATTGATAATTATGGCTACTCCATTTCTTCTAAGGTTTTCTTGACCACAGTAGTAGATATGATGGTTTCCAGAGCTGAATTCGCCCATCCCTGTCCATTTGAGCTCACTGATGCCCAAGATGTCAATGCTTATTCTTTCCATCTCACTTTTTACTACTTCCAGTTTACCTTGGTTCATTGATCTCACATTCCATGTCCCTATGCAGTATTGCTCCTTACAACATTGCATTTCCCCTTCCCCTTTCCTGTCCCTCCCCTTCCTCCACTCTGTGGTGTTAAGCATCCTGTATCACCTAGGCTGCCCCTTTGTTTTGCCTTTTGTTTTGGTCAATAGGGTTCTCTTGGCAAGATTTGTGGCGTGGTTTGCCGGTGTCTGCGCCATTTTTTCTCCTCATACATTTTATCACAGTTTTTAAAAGTTTAACACATTTAAGACAACATATTATCATGCATATTATCACACTTTAAAACACAGTCTCTATGTCAGTTTCTATGTTTAGTCAGTATAAAGTCTCTATGTCAGTTGCTATATTAGGTCTTCTACATTTGCATATCTGTTACTTATCCTTTGCCTGGGACTCTGGCTCTCCTCCTCCTCCTCACCCCTCCACCCCCCGGCTGGGGTGGCTGCCCGGCGGCGGCAGGCCCCTTTGCCGCTCGTCCGGCTCTCCTCCTCCTCCTCACCCCCGGCTGGGGGTGGCTGCCCGGCGGCGGCGGCGGCAGGCCCCTTTGCCGCTCGCCCAGCTCTCTTCCTCCTCCTCACCCCCGGCTGGGGTGGCTGCCCGGCGGCGGCGGCGGCGGCAGGCCCCTTTGCCGCTCGCCCAGCTCTCTTCCTCCTCCTCACCCCCGGCTGGGGTGGCTGCCCGGCGGCGGCGGCGGCGGCAGGCCCCTTTGCCGCTCGCCCCGCTCTCTTCCTCCTCCTCACCTCCGGCTGGGGTGGCTGCCCGGCGGCGGCGGCGGCAGGCCCCTTTGCCGCTCGCCCAGCTCTCTTCCTCCTCCTCACCCCCGGCTGGGGTGGCTGCCCGGCGGCGGCGGCGGCGGCAGGCCCCTTTGCTGCTCGCCCGGCTCTCCTCCTCCTCCTCACCCCCGGCTGGGGGTGGCTGCCCGGCGGCGGCGGCGGCGGCAGACCCCTTTGCCGCTCGCCCGACTCTCCTCCTCCTCCTCACCCCCGGCTGGGGTGGCTGCCCGGCGGCGGCGGCGGCAGGCCCCTTTGCCGCTCGCCCGGCTCTCCTCCTCCTCCTCACCCCCGGCTGGGGGTGGCTGCCCGGCGGCGGCGGCGGCAGGCCCCTTTGCCGCTCGCCCAGCTCTCTTCCTCCTCCTCACCCCCGGCTGGGGTGGCTGCCCGGCGGCGGCGGCGGCAGGCCCCTTTGCCGCTCGCCCAGCTCTCTTCCTCCTCCTCACCCCCGGCTGGGGTGTATTTAGGTGTATCCTAAATAGGTAAAGGTCGCCCTTTCTTGAAAGCTGGTCAAACATGACTCTAGGGTTCGGTGCTCATCTCTGTTTATAGCCAGGGAGCCAGTGCTGTCTGCATCTGCAGACATTTCCGAGGTCGTGTGGCAGGCATGCCTAGACACCAGAGTGCTTGGTACACTGTTACATTTCCTGCCGAAGCAGTACCTATTTATCCACTTGTTTTCCAACTGCTAGGTTGGCAGGAGCTTGGACAGATGACAGGAGCTCACTCTGTCACGCAGTACTTGGCTCTCAAACTCCTGACCTGCCAACCTTCCAGTCGGCAAGTTCAACATCTTGGCCACTAAGCCACCGCAGTTCCTCTTTGCCTGTCTAGCCCAATTACATAAATATTCCTTTCCTTATTGTCTGTTCTTCCAACATTCTGATTTTCTAAAGTCTGGAAGTATGGTAAGGACTATACACAGTCTCTGTAATCTAAGCACATCTTTCATCTACAGAGGACTCATCAGCATGCCTTTACCTAGTAGCTAACACATTTACTTTTTTGATGTAACAACATAACACAAAATGTACTAATTTGTCTTGTGCCTCTTCTCAAGCACTGAATTAAACATTTATATCCTGCTTTTCTATTAAAATAATAAACATCTGGAGTGCCAAGGATCACCATAACTGTGCTAGGCATTCTCCATTCTCAAGAAGTTTGGAAGAATTGTTAGTATCGAAAGCTGGGACACTTAACATGTTGCTTTGTGAATGAGGAACCAATGAAAAATCCGTGGGCAATAGAGAATATTTTTAAAGGGCGATTTCTGGTGCAATCAAATATATAAACGGTTTAGATGTTTATAAATTACTGTTTAGTTTTATACAGTCTATATATATTTTCTTGTTATATGTCAGTGATGCAAACCTTGGCACTCCTGGTGTTCTTGGACTTCAATTCCCAGAAGCCCAAGTCAGTACACTTGCTGATCAGGGCTTCTGAGAAATGAAGCCCAAGAACACCTGGAGTGCCAAGGTTCGCCATCACTGTAATATATGTTGACTCAATGTGTACAAATTCCATACGCTAAAATAAATGAATAAATAAGAGCCCAAAGGAAGAGGATCTGTTAGAGCGGGTGGAGGCTCTTCCGAGGGTTGGGACGCTCTGCCCACCAACCAACGTCTCTATCGTTCGCCCGGCCCAGCGAAGAGTGGATGAGGCGGAGCAGCGATAGGGGCGTTCTGGCCCCTCTTTCTCTCTGCCCCCCGCAACGCGGTCGTTGGGGAAACGGCAGGACGCTTCCGGTGAGTACCGGAACTGACCTCGTGGTCTACAGGAAACTGGCTGTTTTACTTCCGTTACTGCAGGAGTGATGGCGTCCTCGGGCCCCGACGACCCCAGCAGTGGGGCCAGCACCCCTACCAATCCCCATTGGAGATGGAGGACGAGTACCTCACGCCGGGCCTGGAGGGGGAAGGCCGGAGCTGGGGAGGAGTAGGAGGAGGCGCCCCCTGGAGGCCCCACGAATTGGACGAGGGAGAAGGACCCCAGAGCCCCCCTAGGATGGAGGACATGGGTTCCTATGGGGTCTCGAACCTGGAGAGCAGAGGAAGGCCGTGGCTGCCCCCAAGGGAAGATGAGGAGGTGGCCACTGATAGGGGTCCCCAGGAACCTCCCTGGCAGTCTTGGCCTCCCAAAGAGGGCAGGGGAAGTTCCTGGGAGCCCCCCAAAAAGAGGGTCAGGAGCCCCTCAATGGGCGAATGATTGAGGGTACCCCTGACCCCCCCCAGGGGAGATTCATGGGAGCTTCCTGAAAAGAGGGTCGGGAGCCCCCCAATGGGCGACTGGGTGAGGGTCCCCTTGAGTCCCCCCAGGGGAAGGGATTGGACCAGTGATGATTCCCAGAGCCCTCCAGACGCTTCCTCCAGCCACACCACCAATTGGAAGCCCACATCCAGCAGCTCACGAAGGGACTCCTCTGAGAATGTTGCTGGCAGCCCATGGACCTCCCATTGTGGGTGGGATGGCCCCACAGAGTCCAGGGGGAGGTCCCAGGAATCACTGGTGCCTGCCCAGACCTGGAGATCCCATCACGACCCAGAGACACTAATGGAGGGGAGAGACTCGGACCAGCCAACGTGGCTGAGGGAACCTGGCAGTGGTAGCGGTAATAGTAGTAGTAGCAGAGGAGATCCAGCATGGGAGACCAGGCAGGGCAATCTGGAGTATCAGAGCTACTCCATCAAGGTGAGAGGAAGCGGAGAGAGTTGGAGTGGAAGAGACTTCCAGAGCTTCCAAAGCAAGGTTGATCTGAAGAAGGACAGCAGAGAGCAGGACAACCGAGGGCCGAAGGATGGGGGCTGGGCCAGAGATGAAGGCCCGAAGGAGCCTCTGATTTCCAAGCAACACCAGGGCCATTCTATGGGGTTCCCAAAAGAAAGCATTCCCCCAAAAGGCCAGGGAACTAAGAATTGCTCCCAGGAAAGCTTTTTGGCACCTAAAGGTGGCCCTGAAAGATACAAGGGACCTTGTGCGAACATTTTGAATGTGGTCAACCACAGCTTCCCAAAGGTGCCAGAGGAACCACAGGAGGAACCACTGGAGGTGGATCGTGGTAATTGTCAGGCAGTAGAGAGACCTCCGTTAATCGCTTCCCCTCTGGAGACTGCTCCTCAGTTCCAAGATGGGGCTGCACCGTTGTCTGAGCAGAGTTCAGGTGAGTCTAGGAGGGTTAAATATTTCTTTGGGGAGCCTGTTGAGCTCTGAGCTGTCGTTGTGAACTATTTTTACTCTCTTTTTTGGAATAGTAGCTGAGTTATCCCTTATTTTTTTAAAAATGGTGGCCACAACTATTTTCAGCTGTTGTGCAGCCCAGGGACCTTCTAGGAAGGCAGGAATAGAGCGGAAAAGGTCCTCCCACACTCCCAGAGCCTGCTGGGGAGTCGGAGAGCCGGAGAAATGTACCCAAAGATGGCAATTTTTTCAGCCCCAAACAGCGTGAAAGGGTAGGATATCACGTCCTTTTTGTTTGGGTGGGCTGCCGCCTCTGGGGAGGGCGGGGGACCCAATCCGCAGTGTGTCCAACATCCCCCTACCCCCCTGGGCACTGGTGCAAGGCAAAACCTGCAGCCGAGGAAGGAGTTTCCCCCGGCGTTTTGCCTTCCAATAGTGCCCGTGTGTGTGTGTGTGTCGGGGGATGTCAGAAACAGCGCGGATCGGGTCCCCTGCACTCCCCAAAGGCGACACGGGCAGCGGAGAGCCCAAAATGGGCAAAAATATTCCATCACAATGTTTTTTCACCCATTTTGGACTCTCCGCCGCCCGTGCTGCCTCTGGAAGGGTTGGGGGACCCAATCCACGCTGTTTCCGACATCCCCCAACCTGCCCGGGCGCTGCTGAAAGGCAAAACGCCAGGCAAAACACCTTCCTCAGCTGAAGGTTTTGCCTTGCACCAGCGCCTGGGTAGGTTGGAGGTCATCGGAAACAGCGTGGATTGGGTCCCACGACCCTCTCAGAGGTGGCTGGCTTTTTAAAAGCGTTATCCAATGTATGCACCGGATAACGCTAAAAACTGGATAACGACTTGTGGAACCAAGTTTTGTCGTTATCCGGAGTATTACTGTATCTGATTTCTGCTGTCTCACTACCATGTCTGACAAAGTGGACTTGATCCATGGAAGCTCACATTTATTTATTTTTCTTTATTTATTTTATTTAGATTTATACCCCCACCCTTTTGGGGACTTTAGTGGCTCAAGTGGTTAAGACACTGACTGGGAGGTGGAAGGTCAGCAGTCCAAAACCCGAGTACTGCATGATGGAATGAGCGTGCATCTTTCTCCCAGCTCCTGCCAGCCTAGCAGTTCAAAAGCAAGAAATTGCAAGTAGCTAAGTAGGTACCACTTCAGTAGGAAGGTAAACAGCGTTCCGTGCACTTTGGTGTCTAGACATGCCTGCCACATGTCCACGGAAACATCTGCAAACACAGACAGCACTGGTTTTTGGGCTATAAACAGATGAGCACTGAACTCTAGAGTTGGATACGACTGGCTTTCAAAGAAGGATGACCTTTACCTTTACTTACTTTTGGTGCAAGCACCACTCATTGAAATATAACAGTAATACAACATTTTTGTTTTGTTTATTCTCTGTTAAGACCTGAAACAGAGACTAACACGGCTACTATTCCAAAAACTTTGACTATGAAGGACATAGCTCTGGCGGCAGTGCCTCTTCCAGACAACGTGTTCCAAGAAGGAACATTTATATATCTCAAAGGAGCTTGCTTGAGAAATACCAGACCATCCTATCAGTATTCTGTCTGGAATTTTTTTTTTCACAGTTGCGCATAAAAAAAATTCTTCATTTTTTTGGAACTCATTTTTCTAAGTTCAGAAAATCAAGAATGGGGAGTAAAGGGTTTTTTTTTTAATTTCCAAAAGCCTACATCTCCTAGAGACTGTGGTGGCTGAAATGATTAAGACGCTGAACTTGATGACTAGAAGGTCAACGGTTCGAGACCCGAGTGCTGCGTGATGGAGTGAGCTTCCATCTCTGTCCCAGCTCCTGCTAACCTAAAAGTTCAAAAGTTAGAAATTGCAAGTAAATAGGTAGCACTTTGGTGGGAAGGTAGACCACTTTCTGTGCACTCTGGTGTCTAGTCCTGCCTGCCACATGTCCACAGATATATCTGTAGAGGTAGAGTGTGCTGCTGTTTAGCTGTAAAGGGAAATGAACACTGAACTTAGAGTCAGATATACTGGCTTTCAAGCAAGGGTAACCTTACGTCTACTATTTTTTTCTCAGTTACAAATGCAATTGTTGTTTAATTTAAGGCCCACTAGGACTCGATTGAACATAATGAACCAGAAAAGGTTGAGGTAAGAGGCCTGGTGGGGCATGCCGTGGTTAAGATGTACTGCAGCCAAAAGGTTTTGAGTTCAATCCTGACCAGGGCTCAAAGTTGACTCAGGCTCTTTTATCTTTCTGTGGTCAGTAAAATGAGTACCCAGCATTGTAGGGGCAAAATGCTAGTTAACTTGTGAACAGTCCAGGGAGTACACTAAATGTGATGGGTCAGGTATAGGGAGACTTCAATTCCCAGAAGCCTCTGTCAGTTCATTGGCTGATCAGTGCTTTGGGGAATTGACTGAGGTTTCTGGGAAACACTGCCTTAGATGAGAACACTTCTTCCAAACTTATGGAGACTGCATAGTAGAAATGAATACATGGGGATTCTTACAAATGGCCTCTACAAACTTGCTTCTTTCAGATCAGCAAGCTCAGATCCAAGACAATATCTGCCTGGAGCTCTGGCACCGGTGCTTTGGACACACAAATCCACACTCAATCCTCCAGCTGCAGAACATCAAACTTGCTACAGGTATCAAGGTAGATCGAGGTGAGGTTGATAGCATAGCCAGGTGCATTACCTGCCTCACAGAACGAGGCCATAAGGCCCCATTCTCACTAAATATTGCGAGGAGCAGCACCAAGTTGTTGGATCTAATACAATGTGAGCTGTCCGGACCCTTTAACATGCCTTTGTTAACCCTCAGTAGATATATTTAGATATTTGTGGATGATTTTTCAAGGCACTGTTTCACCTACCTAATGAGGGAGACAAGTGAGATGCATGAATGCTTCAAGAACTATCTAGCCATGCTGAGCGAGAAGCATAAATGGAAACCCAAGGCGTTTCAATTGAACAATGCGGCCGATTCTATCTCACCCCAAACACTAGCCTTCCTGGAAGAACAAGGCATTTCGTACAAGAAGGGTGTTGAACGCGTTTCCGGGAAGAGCAGAACAGCCAAAAAGGAGATGAAGTCTCTTTTGGAAATGACCCGGTGCATGCTGGTAGATGCAGAGCTCCCCGACCCTTTTTGGGGTCACACCATCATGACTGCAACCTATCTCCGGAACCAGGTGGCCCTCGGCTGCAAGAGAAGAACCCCATTTGTGGACTGGCATCACCAAGTTCCAAATGTAAAGCACCTTCAAGTCTTTGGATGCCTGGTTCACAACAAACTGAAGCCGAACAACCATGCCCAACACATTTTAGTCGGCTATGGCACTTGTGAGACTGACTACAGAGTTATGAATTTAGAAACCGGCATGGTCTGCACAAAAAGTACCCTTGATTTCGATGAACGAAAGGGAGTCAAGAAGAGAGGACATTTTTAAGATACTATTGAAAGGCACGGCTGCAACATTGAGGCTCTCACAGGTAATGGTGTATCCATGACGGTGTGCTCATGATGGTGTGTCCATACACAACGCTGGCCAGTGGTGAGACACAAGATGAGGCCAATACACCTTGAGATGGAAACTGAGATGAAGATGTTCAGCCTGATGAACCCATAAGCATCCATGCCACAATGTGCTCCAGCGTCAGCCACTGGACACTCATTGCAAGCCACAATGTCTTGGCTAGCGAACGAACCTGCAACCTGGCAGGATGTTGAAGAGATGCCAGCAGATGAAACTCAGTTTTTTTCCTCCTCTTCTTCCCTGGACCTTTGATGGCACCTGGTAGATTTGACCTGCCCATGGAAACATCGAGGTGTAGTGGCGGTCCTTGAAAATAGGATAACTGGTGTGACCTGGCTCCAAGCATCTTCCCTCGAGCCCAAGGACTTAAGTGAGTAGAAATGGAGTTTGGTTTCTTGTTGCATACTAGGGTTGGTTCTTGGGCCCAGGGATAGAATCAGTCCCCAGAGTATCTTGGCCAAGTCAAATATAACAGAAGTCTTCCCTTGCCTTCTCTCTTGTCATTCGGTGGAATATGACGGAATGTTTCCAGTCATCACAATTCAATCGCATCATTCCTTAATGACAATTAGAAAGTACCTCTGGTTCAGCATTTGTAGGATGCCTGCTGCGTGCCCAGAAGTATTTAAAGGTTCAACCTCCACCATTGCTGTGTCTAAAAAACAGGTTTGTGGAAATGAGATCTCTCCATTGGGCAAATCCTGACGTCATGAGCACCAAAGAATTTACAATGAGAGGCTCCAGACGCATAAGAGATTATTGTTTCCTGAAGAAAGATTATTCTGAAAAGTTTGATTAACCAGCTCAACTTTGAAACCTACTATTTTGGATCTTTGCATTGTGTTTTTGTGATTTACCTGTCAATCTTCCCGGATTGGCCGGGATTTCATGGTTTTCGGCGCCGATGTGCGCCATTTCCCACCCCGCGCTGCCGAAACCCTGGAATTTGGCAGCTGGGGAGAGGAGGTACTGCACAGCCCTTCTGTGCAGGTCACCTTCTTCGCATGCGTAGAAGGGTTTTACGCTTGCGTAGCCCCGTTCTACGCATGCGTACAAGGCTACGCTGCTTGCGTAGAAGGCTACGTCACTTACGTAGGGGACTACACCACTTGCGTAACAGGCTACGCAAGTGGCGTAGCCTACGCATGCGTAGAAGGCGACCTGCGCAGGTCCCATATTTTTCGGAGCCGCGGTTGACAGGTATGTTTACATGTGATGAAACAGTTTTCATTTTCCTTAATCAGTGAAGAAACTTTTTTGATTTGAAGACTTATTGCTTGACTTACGACTGTCATTATTGAGAATTAAATAATATTTTTTGGAATCTTAATAAATAATATATATTTTTAAAATCGAAATAAGCAATTTCTTCTTTGCCTCAAACGGTTCTCACCTTGCTGCATTTATTTTCTCTCTATCACTTATTCCACTTAGCCTAACTGAAGCCATCTTAGAAAGCACACTCCACCATTTTACCCGGTTACTGGGAAAACACTGGGAACAGTACCAAGAGACGGTCCAATCTCAGATACCGAGATGAGAACACTGATAGCCAGCCCCAAGCATGCACGTAACTATCATTTTGAGTAATTAGCACAAATTTGAGACATTTTCTCATACCCAAAGGTATAAAAACCTACCCAATTTCTTAGAAGTCGGTCGGAGTTCTCCAATGCTACGAGGACCTGTGTTGCTTATCATCTTGACAGGTCCCGATCTGTACCATTTCAGATGGGGCGGTAAAAACCACCGCGCTATACTCTAGGCAAGTGGTAGTGTATTACTTTTATTTCTTACAGCAAGTAATGTTTTAGTTTAGTAAGTGTTTTTTTTTATATTCTGCATTTATTGGACTTTTGATCCTTTTGCAATAAAAACCATAAAAAGGATTTGGTTTGTCAAGCTTACTCCTGTTTGCTCCTGCTGCCAACGGAGCAAATTGGGAGGGGGGGAGGGGGATTTTAACAGTAAGGCCTTATTTGTGGAAGGAGAACTGTGGCGATTTTGTACCAACTTCGTGGAGTCTGTTGCCCAGGAGAAGAAACTTTGCCCGGCATCCCGGAAACAGCGAGTTGCTGCAGAGCTAACAGAATCACTCCCCCACACCTTTCACACCGCCAAGGCTGAAAGTTCCTCATAAGCTAGATAAGCGTGTTTTTCGTATTGGAAAGTGGCTTTCCATCCCAGGGGGCTTTGCAGCTCAATTTCCCCTGCGTAGTCGGACCTGGATCGCCATTTCTCTACGAACCTATGAGCCAGAATTATCTGGACCCCAAGTCTTCCTCGGCCAAGCCTTGAGGAAGCCACCTTTACGGATGCTAGCTAAATCTGGGGACTTCTGCTTGTGCTGCGGGCGGCCAAACGTCTAGCGGAGGGTGAGTGGAACCTACAAGCAGGTGGAAATGACCCCGATATCTCTATCTGCTCCTCCGAGTTTAATCTTTTTTTGTCCAGCATTGGTAATTCAATACACACTGTCTTTGTTGAGTATTGTAAAGCAACCGCAGCACTCGGCGGGTGTTTACACAAAAAACAAATACTGTACTAGCCAAAACTATTGCAAGTTATTTGTAAACTGCAGATGGGGATTGCAGCCATGAAATAAAAAGGCGACTGATTCTTGGGAGGCAAGCTATGGGAAACCTGGGGAACATAGTGAAAAGTGGAGACATCACATTGCAAACAAAAATTTGCATAGTCAAAGCAATGGTATTCCCAGTGGTAATGTATGGTTGTGAGAGCTGGAGCATTAGGAAAACTGAGCACAGAAGAATAGATGCCTTTGAAATGTGGTGTTGGAGGAGAGTTTTGAGAGTCCCCTGGACAGCGAGGAGAACAAACAGGTCAATCCTAGAAGAAATCAACCCTGACTGCTTCTTAGAAGGTCAAATAGATTCTGGAATATATGGCGAAAATTTGTTGAATATTCATTGACGAGAGATGGAACATGTAAATTGACACCAGACCAAATGAAATTTTGGGAACAATAGAAACGAATGGGAGATCCCACAACCTCCTAGGACAATGTATATAGCACTGGGTGATAAAGTATGTAATTGTATGTAATATATAGTCTGTATTTTTTCTTTTTTATGAAGGCAATGTTGTTTTTCTCTTCTAGGTGAATGTATTTAATGTATACTCGCTTATTTGTTTTTTATTTTTTATTGCATTGTATTGTACTGTACTGTAATGTTATGAATGTTTAAGTTTTGTAATTTTGTTTAAAAATTAATAAAAAAATTAAAAAAAAAAGAAGGTCAAATAGTAAAGATGAAGCTAAAGTACTTTGGACATAAAATAAGAAGAGAGGATTCACTTAAGAAAGCCTTGATGCTAGGAAAGGTGGAGGGCAAAAAAGGGGGTGTCCCCCAGAGGCCCCACAAGAGGGATGAGCCAGACGGGTACTGGAGCTCCCCAAACTGGTCTCAGTCCAGGGGGAGGACCCTGGAATCATCCTCAAGACATGAGGGTCCTGCCAGGACCTGGCAATATTGGTGGCATTCAGTGAGTCTGCGACCCCCCCCCCCCAGGTCCTGCCCACTAAGCAAGCCACCAGTTTCAAGTGGGTCTTCAAGGGGAAGCCAGGCGCAAAAGGACAGGCGGAACACTCCATGGCCCAACTGGTTCTGCTGAAGCCAGGAGAAGACATCCACCGAACCTTTGTTCCCAATGTCAAGCTGAGTCCTATTAGAATGCTCCTGAGTGTATCGGCCTCCAAGCACATGCAGGTCAAGCACCTGGAGCAAGAGTTCTCAACCTTTTAAAGCCAGGGGCCGGGTCACACTCCCTCAGACAGCTTTGGGGGCCAGATGGCCATTTTGCCTTTTCTCCACATGGCACTTCAGGGTGTGGTGGAGGCGGTGGAGGGGGCACATGAAATGGCACCGCACGCCACATCCGGCCCACAGGCTGCAGGTTGGTCACTAACTCTTTGCTGAAGTTGTTTATTCCATGCTTCTAGCTCAGAGTTTCCTAACTTTTGGTTCTTGGACTTCAGGTCCCAGAATCCTCAGTCAGTCCATTGGCTGTTCCCTGCTTTGGAGAATTTACTGAGGCTTCTGGGAATTGAAGTCCAAGAACTAAAGGTTGGGTAACACTTGTCCTCTTCTATTGGTTTGCTTCCTTCCATTGTTCACTGTGTTAGGCTTAGAAGGATCTCCCTCCCATATGACAGGGAATCCAAATCTTTTCCCCCCTCCTGTTTGTTAGTTTGAGTAGAACTGCAGAATTTAACTGTAAGCAAAGATGTCTTTTTATTACTTAAAAATTTATAGAGTGATGTTATTATTATTTTAAACAAGACAAAAGCTTGTGGCCCCTTAAAGACTAAGTGCTGTATTTTAATGTGAGCTTTCAAGTCCATTCCATCAGACATGAGATAAAGAGGTATCGCTTCAGCAGGAAAGGTAATAGTATTCTGTGTCCAGTCATGCCTGCCACATGATCATGGAAATGTTTGCAGATGCAGACAGCGTTGGTTCTTTGGCTGTCAACGGCCGTTTTGCCCTTCCTCCACCACATGGCACTTCCGGGTGTGGTTGAGGCAGTGGAGGGTGGGGGGCACATTAAATGGTGCCATGGGCCTCTGGTTGAGACTCTGCTCTAAACACAGCAACCTCATGTGAACTTATTGGAACTCTTCCATCCCATTCACCACCCCTTGAACTCAGCTAATCAGTACCCTCGCCTAAGGCCACCTGGTAGCTGCCTTGGGAAGCTCTTATGGGCTAGGACCGTAATGGCGAACCTTGGCACTCCAGATGTTCTTGGACTTCAATTCCCAGAAGCCCAAGCCCCCGTGAACCCACACAAATGGGTTTGCTGCGATTCATCCGGCCCGCGCTGCGCCGCCCTCGTCGTTCCCGGAAGTGGAAGTAAAACGCGCCGGGCGCGTTTTACTTCCACTTCCGGGAACGCCAAGGGCGGCGCAGTGCGGGCCGGATGAATCGCAGCAAACCCCTCTGTATGGGTTCACAGGGGCTTCTGGGAATTGAAGTCCAAGAACATCTAGAGTGCCAAGGTTCGCCATCACGGGGCTAGTCTACTTATTTCTCGACCACTCAGCTTTTTTTTACCATGCTAGTTGCTGATTGGTCAGTTGCTCGTCCAGCCCTTTACCCGCCTCCCCCTTTGATTGGCGGAGCCGCATAGACACCAGGCTGTTGATTGGTCGGCGCTCTATAAAGGGTGAAAGCCGCCTTTCGGGTTGCTGCGGTGCGGTGCGGGTGCGGCGGCGTCTCTGTTCTTGTACCGCGAAGGCCTCACGGAACGCCAAGTCGGCCTGTTTATTTGTTTTTTTAAAGAACCGAAATATTCTAACCATGGAGCTCACTTACCAAAAATTGAAAGCGACTTATCAGGCCAAGGAGGCGGTGAGTAAAAAAAAAAAAGGCTGGTAGTGTTTCCCGCGTTGCTATGGTAACTTCAATAGCTCGACTCCTGTGCGCATGCGCCGGGGAAACTGTCTGCTGGATTGCGCATGCGTGGTGCTTCATTTTGTGTTATTCATCGTGGATTTCTTGCTGTCTGTCTTTCGTCTAGAGAGGTTTTAACCCCGTTGTGTCGATCGAGCCTTAGTCCTTTGGACTATATTTTTATAGGTTTAATAGCGACATAGCTGTTCATTTATTTATTTAAAATATGTTGCTTTCCAGATTAGATCAGAGGAAAGCATCCCAGAAAACAAAAACAAAAATTCTTTTTAATAGATTTCAATTATAGCAATTTGAATAGATTTCAATTGTTATCCTGCCAACCTAGCAGTTCAAAAGCAAGGAATTGCAAGTAGATAAATAGGGACCACTTCAGTGGGAAGGTAACAGCGTTCGTGCGCTCTGGTGTCTAGTCATGCCTGCCACATGACCACGGAAACGTCTGCAGAAGCAGACAGCGCTGGCTCTTCGGCTTTGAAACGGAGGTGAGCACTGAACCCTAGAGTCGGATACGACTGGCTTTCGAGCAAGGGAAACCTTTACCTTTACCTATGCATATACCGCAGTGGCTCAAGTGTCTAAGACGCTGACTGGGAGGTGGAAGGTCAGTAGTTCGATTCCTGAGTACTGCAGGACGGAATGAGCTCCCGTCTTTGTCCCAGCTCCTGCCAACCTAGCAGTTCGAAAGTAAGAAATTGCAAATGGATAAATAGGGACCACTTCGGTGGGAAGGTAACATCGTTCCGTGCGCTCCGGTGTCTAGCCATGCCTGCCACATGACCACAGAAACGTCTGCAGTAGCAGAAAGTGCTGGCTCTTCGACTTTGAAACGGAGATGAGCAACTGAACCCTAGAGTCGGATACGACTGGCTCATGAGCAAGGGAAACCTTTACCTTTTACTAGCAGAAAATAAAATACTTTTAAGAAACTCTTGATATGATTTAAATTTCCAGTAAAACACCACAGGGTGAGAGAAGAGGAGGGCACAATCTGAAGCTCTTGCATCCTTTGAGAAGGGAGTGTTATCTAAATTAATGTTCCAGGATTTACTCCGGTGGGAAAGTGGAGGCAAGGCACAGCCTCCCAGTCAGTGTCTTAGCCACTTGAGCCACTGTAGTCCCTATGCAAATCTTGTTGTTCAGTCGCACAGTCGATTCCGACCCTTTGCGACCCTATGGACCATCGTTCTCCAGGCGCCTCTGTCCTCCACATCCCCCTCAGTCCTCCCAGTTCTGTGCCCATTGTATCTACAATACCATCTATCCATCTCATCCTTGGCCTCCCCCTTCTTCTTTTGCCCTCCACCTTTCCCAACATCACGGCCTTCTCAAGTGAATCCTCCCTTCTCATTTGATGCCCAAAGTACTTTAGCCTCATCTTTACTATTTGACCTTCCAATGAGCAGTCAGTGTTGATTTCTTCTAAGATTGACCTATTTGTTCTCCTCGCTGTCCAGGGTACCCTCAAAACTCTCCTCCAACACCACATTTCAAAGGCATCTATTCTTCTGCGTTCAGCCTTCCTAATTGTCCAGCTCTCGCATCCGTACATTACCACTGGGAATACCATTGCTTTGACTATTCAAATTTTTGTTTGCAATGTCATGTCTCTGCTTTTCACTATGTTCCCCAGGTTTCTCATCGCTTGTCTCCCAAGAATCAGTCGCCTTTTTATTTCATGGCTGCAATCCCCATCTGCAGTGATCTTTGATCCTAAGAAAGTAAAACCTGTCACTGCTTCTACTTATTCCCCATCTATTTTCCAGGAACTGATAGGGCCTGTTGCCATTATCTTGGTTTTCTTGATATTTAGTCTCAAGCCAGCTTTTGCACTCTCCTCCTTCAATCCGATTCTTTAGGTCTTCCTCACTTTCTGCCATTAGGGTGGTATCGTCTGCATATCTCAGATTGTTGATGTTTCTCCCAGCAATTTTGATCCCATATTGTGATTCCTCCATCCCTGCACTGCGCATTATGTGCTCTGTGTATAGGTTGAATAAGCATGGTGACAAAATGCAGCCTTGTCTTACTCCTTTTCCTATTCCAAACCACTCTGTCATTTCGTGTTCTGTCCTAACTGTTGCTTCTTGATTCATGTACAGATTTCTCAGGAGGCATATGAGGTGCTCTGGTATTCCCATCTCTTTAATCACTTGCCACATCTTGTTGTGATCCACACAATCAAATGCCTTAGTGTAGTCAATAAAACAAAAGTAAACTTGTTTCTGGTATTCCTTTGTTTTCTCCATGATCCAACGTATGTTGGCAATGTGGTCTCTAGTCCCCCTGCCTCTTCTGAAACCAGCCTGCACCTCTGGTAATTCTCTTTCCACATGCTGCTGAAGTCTATCCTGTATTATCTTGAGCATCACCTTGCTGGCGTGTGGGATGAGCGCAATTGTTTGATAATTTGAGCATTCTTTGGCATTGCCCTTTTTTGGGATTGGAACATATACTGATCTTTTCCAGTCCTGTGGCCACTGTTTTGTTTTCCAAATCTGCTGGCATATTGAATGCAGTAATTTGATGCCATCATCTTTTAGAGCTTTGAAAAATTCAACTGGGATACCATCATCTCTACTAGCTTTGTTGTTTGCAGTGCTCTTTAGGGCCTTTATGACTTCGCTCTCCAGGATGTCTGGCTCAAGTTCAATTTTTCCTCGTTGTGATTATCAGGAGTGTTGAGGTCCTTTTTGTAGAGTTCCTCTGTGTACTCTTTCCATCTTTTCTTAATATCTTCTGCATCAGCTAACTCTTTTCCGTCTTTGTCCCTTATCATGTTCATTTTTGCTTTAAATGTTCCCTTGATTTCCCGGATTTTTTTGAAAAGGTCTCTGGTTCTGCCTCTTTTGTTGTTTTCCTCCATTTCTTTGCACTGTTCTTTTAGGTAGTTTTCCTTGTCTCTCCTTGCTTTTCTTTGAAATTCTGTGTTCAAATGATTGTATTTTTTCCTTTCTCCTTTGACTTTTGCGTTCCTTCTTTCCTCTGCTATTTTAAGAGCCTCATCAGACAACCATTTTGCTTTCTTATGCTTCTTTTCTTTTGGTATGGTTTTCTTTGCTGCTTCCTGCATGATGTCCCTCATGGTTTTCTTTGCTGCTTCCTGCATGATGTCCCTCATCTCTGTCCATAATTCTTCTGGCACTCTATCTATTGAGTCTAAGCCATTGAATCTGTTCATCACCTCCACCGTGTATTCTTTAGGGATGCTGTCTAGGTGATATCTGTCTGGTCTCTTTGTTTTCCCTATTTTCTTTAGTCTAAGCCTGAATTTTGCAATCAGTAGGTTGTGATCTGAGCCACAGTCTGCTCCAGGTCTTGTTTTTGCTGACTGTATGGAGGTTCTCCATCTTTGGCTGCAGAGTATGTAGTCAATCTGGTTTCGGTGTTGGCCATCTGGTGATGTCCATGTGTAAAGTCACCTCTTGTGTTGCTGGAAGAGGGTGTTTGCTATGACCAGTGCGTTCTCTTGGCAGAACTCTATCAATCTTTGCCCTGCTTCATTTTGTGTTCCAAGACCGAACTTGCCTGTTATTCCCTCCACTTTTTGATTGCCTACTTTGGCATTCCAGTCTCCTAAAATAATTTGGACATCATTTCTTGGTGTTTGTTCTATGAGGTGTTGTAAATCCTCATAGAACTGGTCCACTGTGGCTTCATCTGCACCCGTGGTTGGTTCGTATATTTGGATCACAGTGACATTGAAGGGTTTGCCCTGAAATCTTACTGACATCATTCTGTCATTTTTGAGGTTGTATCCCATTACTGCTCTTCTCACTCTTTTATTGACAATTATGGCTACTCCATGTCTTCTAAGGTTTTCTTGTCCACAGTAGTAGATGTGATGGTTTCCAGAGCTGAATTCACCCATCCCTGTCCATTTTAGCTCACCGATTCCCAAGATGTCAATGCTTATACTTTCCATCTCATTTTTTACCACTTCCAGTTTGCCTTGGTTCATTGATCTCACATTCCATGTCCCTATACAGTATTGTTCCTTGCAACATTGCATTTCCCCTCCCCCTTTCCTGTCTCTCCCCTTCCTCCACTCTGTGGTGTTAAGCATCCTGTATCACCTAGCCTGCCCCTTTGTTTGCCCCTTTGTTTTGCCTTTTGTTTTGGTCAATAGGGTTCTCTTGGCAAGATTTGTGGTCTACGCCATTTTTCTCTCCTCATACATTTAATCACAGTTTTTACAAGTTTAAAACATTTTAGACAACATATTATCATGCATATTATCACACTTTAAAACACAGTCTCTATGTCTGTTTCTATATTAAGTCAGTGTAAAGTCTCTATGTCAGTTGCTATATGAATTCAGCTACATTTTTCACATCAGCTACTTATCCTTGTGTCCTCACACCCCAGGTGGGGTTGTGGTCTCTGGGCGGCCCCTTGCTCCAGGGACATCGCAGTGGCGGGCAGTGGATGTTTTTCCCCGTGGCTCAGCTGTTCCTCTTCCTCTAGTGGTGGTGGTGGATGGTGACCTTTCCCGCCGCCTGCCTGGTCGTCCTCAGCCCCGGCTGGGGTGGTCTCGTGGCTGCTCCTGGCCGCGGGCAGGCTCCTCGCGGCGGCGGCGGTGGAGGATCGCGACCTCTCCCGCCGCCTGCCTGGTCCATACTTAAAAGTTTTTTTCCTTTGGTCTGTGCTATGGTTACTGCACTGACTTGAAGTTAGTTATAGTTAAACTCAAAAATGAGGTCAGAAGAGGGTGTATGTGTTACTTCTGATTCAGAAAGAAGCATCAAGAGAACAAGCAAAATTATTTTTCCTTTCTCCGTCATTGCTTGTCTGTTCTCACTTGCAGCTGCATGAAGTGTTAGTAGGTGTATTAGTCTGCAAACATTCCTTGATTCTTTGATTTACCAGACTATTAAGGGATAAATGTCAGCTGGTTGCAACTCGTGCAAGCATATCTGAGATTAAACAAAGCAGAACAGCAAAAGAGAGAGAGAGAGAATGTTGTGGCACCTTAAAGACTGACTCCTGTATTTAAATGTAAGCTTTCGTGGACCAAGTCCACTTCATCAAATGAATATAGTTATCTCTGTATATGTAATGTCTAGTTTTGTCTTCTGTTACAGAAACTGGTACATTCCTTGAGTCCCCCATCTTATCTGTGTTTACTTACAAATGCATCCAGTTGAGTTTGGAGTGGTGATCGTGATCATGCTTGTAGTTCTACCTTCTCAAGCCCACAGTATCACAGTTGTAGTCTAAGGACAACATTTAGAAAAGTACTGTCCCAAAATTGTTTTATTAGTACAGTAATACCTCATACAAAGTCCGCTTCATACAACATCGGATTCATACAACATTGCCTAATTCCTTGAAAAAAGTTGCCTCATACAAAGTCGTGCGACTTTGTAATGAGGCATTGGGTTTTTCACAGGTTGCATTGTGCCTGGGCAGTATAAAAGGCAGGACACATGTGTGCATTGCTCTTGTGGGTTTTGCATGAGGCGAAGAGTGTTTAGGAGTGGTTTTGAACGTGATTTTGGATTTTTTTGATTTTTTTTGTCAGAATTTTTAGAAGCATTCCTGGGATTTTTGCAGCATTCTTCAGGTTCTTGGACAATCACAGTTGTTTGACATGTATTTGTAATGTATTTAGCCTTTAGACAATGATTTCTTAAAGTTCTGTCAGTTTCCTGTCTGTTTCCTTGACTTTGCCCTGAAGTTTGTGCTGTTACAGTACAATGTATCTCTATGGAAACGACGTTGTACGAGGCATCACGGCAAGGATTTGGACTTTGTATGAGGCATCGCGGCTAGGATTTTGCATGCCTCATACAAAGTCCAAATCCGTATAAAGTCCAAACTTGTGGAACCAAGTTTGGACGTTGTATGAGGTATCACTGTACATGCAGGGCTACTGGTGGTGGGAAAAACAGAAATTAAGAATGCGCTCAGCAGTTACTGCTGGAGTTGTGGTTTTGCAACTCTGTCCATAAGTCCATAGTATGGTATATGGCACAACCCCTTCTTCCCTTTGATATGATGTCTAAGACTAGAAATGAATATCCTTGATGAGCCTGATGGCCATTCAGACATAGGTGTTGCTCAGCTCCGGCATCCCCAGTGGTATGATTGAAGCAAAAAGGAGTCTGGCCAAAATCCATATTAGCTGATTTCCTCCTCCTCCTCCCCCAACCCCAAGAGATTAGAGAATTTTGTCTTGTGATGAATAAAAGATTTTTCATTTTGAATTTTAAAACATTATTTCCTCCCATAAAATACTATTTATTCCATGAAATGTAGTCCTTCATACTAAGTCATTAAATAACTCAATAAATAGAATTCATTTGATAGGTTCTAGCTTTATTGAAATATTTATTCACTCTTACTTTAATAAGGCAGTCTGATTCCACAGAGAAGAACTTTCCCTGAAGATTAATGCTCAGCAATGAGCTATCATGATTTAAGGAAGAGTAATGTCGTGGAAACACCTTGGGAAAATATGGAGGAGGTTAATTGAAGGTTTCTTATCCAATTAACACTGACAAAAAGGCTGGTACTTAGCTTTGCTAAGATTCATCTTTAGATTTAGCTGTTTGCTCCAAATTTTTGTGGCATACTGTGACCTCTTTAAAAAATTCTTCTGGGGTGTACTGGGACATGTTGGGACAGACTGGGGAACTGTTAAAAAGGGGGCTTGGTAGGTCGCAATAGTGGGCATCTCCCATCATCCCTTAGCAATGGCTGTTCAGGTTAGAGATGATAGGAGTTCTAGTCCCATAGCATCTAGAGCAGGGGTTCTTAACCTACAGCCCGTGGGCCGGATTCGCCCCACGGTGCCAAATAACTCACTCCAGCTGCCACCACCAGAATCAGTTGCAGACTCATTTAATGCATTTACAACAGCCACAGACTCATTTGCGGCAGCCATAAATGGCGGAGGGAGTGTGTCAACCAGTCTGCCCCCCCCCCCCGCCCAACTGTTTGAGGGAGCGTGACCTGGCCTTGAAAAGGTTGAGAATCCCTGATTTAGAGGGCCAAAAGTTGCCCGGTGCTGTACTAGAGGCTGCCACAATGATACGCATGGCAAAGAGAGCCATAAAACATGCTGGGAGACTGTGAACAAGTTTGGATTCTTTACCACTTCCTACAAGATGTCCTGGGTTCCCTAAACTAGCCTGCTGGCATGATGATGGACAGCATTTTCCCATTGTCATTGTTGAAGTGAAATTCCATGGGAAGTTGAGTCAGTTTATGTATGTCAATGGCAAAGTGCAATATCCTACCAAAGCTGTCAATTTGTACACAACTTCCAAGAAAGTGTACACAGTCATTGTTATTTATGTTTATTCAGTAATTGACCTGTGTTAACCCAAATGTAGATGGTGAAGCAGAGGACAAGATAGAATGCAATGTGTAAAAAGAGTAGCAGAAGAAAGTAAGCTGATAAATGTTATGGGTAAAGCCTACAGCAAATGCTTGATTGGTGCTCGGACCCTTAATATATATTTTTTTAAAAAGCATTGCCTCTCTTTAATAAAAGGAAAGCAACGTTCAGATGAAATAGTATTCTATTGTACAGCTGAAACATTCAGAGCTTTCATTTGGCCTTGCTAATTAGATATTAAATGAAACTCATATGCTCTTTGAAGACGTGATGCTTCACTAGATTGTCATCCGAGTGGTCTGACTATCTTTGTTTGAGATCTGTTAAAGCTAGCAAAGCAACATCAGTATCTTTCAAGTAAAAAACAAAACATCCTTGAGGAATTATCTGTGATATTAAATTTTGATTGTGTAATAATTCATCTTTTGGCAGCTACAAAGTAAACAATGCATGGCATTTTAAGAAATGAGTAATGTGCTCTGTAAGCATTGAAGCTAATTAGGAAAACACTTTTAGCATTTAAAACTAGCTCCTGTTTAAGTGCCTTAAGCTTTTATTAATTGTATGGACCAAAACCCCTTTATAGTAATTGAAAATTTAATTACACTCGGGTTTTTTTTTTTGTTCTCAGAATGGGAGCTTATTAAACTTTAAACACTTAAACATCTATTGGAATACCAATGGCTTTAAAGATGGTGGCATTCTACATTCCAATTAAAGAAGTGCATGTAAATCACTATAAACCTAAGCTGAATTTTAAGTAATGTTTTGTTCTTTAAGTGCCCCCATTTTGTTGCACATACACATAGTCTACCACTTCTTGTCCTTGATATCTTGGTAGAATACAGTAACTCTGGTCTTAGAAAAGCTAAAATAAAGTATGAAAATCATGGCAATCAGTATGACTGTGACTGATGTGCAACATTTATTCTGTGTACAGACGTATGTGGTCTGTTTTGATAATATATAGAATATGCCAAGGATGGTATTGTTCCGCAGTAAAGAAGAAGAGCTAACCTGGTCTTTGGGTTGCAAGGGAGAACAGAACTGGAAATGAAATGACAGGACTGGAAGCCATGGGTTGGACTCAAAGGGGGCAGTGCACGCCTAATTCGAAAATATGGCCCTCCTATTGAGGAGTAGGAACAGGTATAAAACGTCTCAGTCCAAGTGACCTTTTGCAAGCAGATTTCAGAGATTTGCTAATAGAGCAATCTTTTGGGAGAACAACTGTGTTGTGTCGGATCTGCTGGTAGAAGAGCAAAAGAAAGGTGCAGAAAGGGTTGGGTAAGAGAGAAGAGAGGAATTATACTAGAACCAAAATTTATCTAGCACAAGGATGTAGCCACAGTGCTAGCACAAAATTAAGCTATGGGAAGAGTAGCAAATAATTTCCAAAATCTTCAGGCTGGAAGAGAGTGGGATTCACTGTGTGTCTGGTCCTTCACTGTTTTGGTTAAGGGACTGCGGTGGCTTACTGCAAGGATCCCCAAACTACGGCCTGTGGCCCAGATCCAGCCTGTGGCATCAGATCATCAAGCCCGCACCCTCACTACCGCCATGGGTGGTACCTCAATCCTTGTCCCCTCCCTCCCTTGGCTCTGGATGCCGCCTCAATCCTTGTCACCTCCCTACCTTGTCCCTGGGTGAGCGAGACAGGCGTGTGTGGTGGTGGTGGAGGGAACGGCAGGCAGAGGGCCCGGCCTTGTCCGCTGGCACCCCTGTCTGCCTCCAGTCTCCTTCCCTTCTGCCGCCCTGGAGAGGCGGCCTCCGTGGGGAGGTTTCCCACAGAGGCCTCTGGGAAGGCAGAAGCGGAGACTGCAGGCAGGGGGCCTGGCCTTGTCCAGCAGCGCCGGTGGCCTTGCCTGCCTCCACTCACCTCAGGACCCCGGAACTTTTCTACGGAGGCCTCCTAGCTTCAACATTTCTGGAAGTTAAGAGACAAACTTTTGCTTCATAAAAATTGTATACAGTAGACCCTCGCATAACGACGTTACTTGGTTCCCCAAGTAGCATCGTAATGCAGAAAACGTCGTTATTCGAATAATGACAAAAACGTTATTCGAATAATGACGGTAAAAAAAACGTCGTTATTCAAATAATGACATTTTTGTCGTTATTCGAATAACCTTTTTGTCGTTATTCGAATGATCACGTGGGGTGCGTCAGTAGCGTCGTTAATCGAAAATGACGCTATTCGAACGCATCGTTAGGCGGGGTTCACTAATAAAAATTAAAAGTTGTTTGCCTTCATGGGCCACTAGATGGCGCTCTGTTCTTAGAATGATTAATGTCAGAGTTTCTTATTCAGAAAGATTGCTTGTTCTCTCTATAAAACAGTGAAAGGAGCCTCATGTGGGCGTTCCCTGAACAGAGTTTCTTCCACAAAAATCCTTCCAATCCAGAATAATTTCTGACATGAAATTAGTATTATAACCTTTTTTTGGCTATGCCCCACCTAAGCATCTCTAAAATCTGCCCCATGACATATAATTCTTATTACAGTATTCAAAAAACGAACTCCTATTCACATGGAGGAAGCCTAAATGTTCATTAACTTAGTCTAACTCATTCTCAAATTGCACCCCTTAAAAATCAAACACCACCACCACATGGTTTGTGTGCCCCACATTGCGAACCACGGCTCTAAAATACAGTCTGAAACCAGGGTGGATAAAAATCAATGACCTAAAAATAATAATAAAAGGATTTTAAAACATTAATTTGCACTTTTTAATAATATGCTTTTCAAGGAAAAATCTATCTAAAGATAGTTTTCTATTTGACATATATAGTAGTCCAAAAGTTATTAATGAAATAAGGATTTGTTTTTAATTATGTAACATGAGGCTGCACGTTCATGTAATGTTTATAATTTCTTGGTAAACAAATTCCATTCACCATGTCATGCTCTTCCAGGGTTTTTTTGTAAAATTATTGGGCATTTTTTCTGTCTAGAAAATATTATCACAGATGCTTGGTTTTACTGTTCTCAAAACTATTAATTTGTGTCTGCAGAGATCATATGCCTCTTTCTTTCCTGGCCAAAAAGAGAGAGTATAAAATAAGCATCAGATGGGATATGGATCCACATGACGAAATGATGCTTTGCAGAGTCACATAACTTAACGCCTGGGAATGGATGTGAAAGAGAAACTTGTTCCTAGGAAGCCTTCAGTCTTCCGTCAGCAATGTCATCTGAACACCCCCCCCCTTTCATTCACAGGAAGAAAAACGAACAGAAGCCCGTCGAAAAAACCTTCTCATTCTGATATTACATTATTTAACGGAAGAAGGGTATGTATTATTTCGCATCACAGGAAGAATATCATTGTCTTTATTAGTTAATAAAGCACCACCCAGAGTCTATTGATTAGGGCGGTACATAAATCCAAATAAATAAATAAACATACCGTATTTTCCGGCGTATAAGACGACTGGGCGTATAAGACGACCCCCAACTTTTCCAGTTAAAATATAGAGTTTGGAATATACTTGCCGTATAAGACTACCTCTCTTCCAATGCACACCAAATAAAAATTAGCCCACACTCAACCCGAAGACGCGCAGCCCTCCGAGTCGAATGGGCAGGTTCTGGTGGAGAGCCAATCCACGCTCACGTTCTCCTCCTCGAGGTACAGGAAGATGTGTGCAGCTTGCTTCCCCTTGCTTCATACTCCTCGCACAGAGCAGGGACTCGTCCGCGGCACCCCCCACCATATGCGCCGGACATATGAAGCAAGGGGAAATGAGCTGCAGTTAAGTACCTGTCCTATAAGACGACCCCCGACTTTGGCACAGATTTTTCGGGGTTAAAAAGTAGTCTTATACGCCAGAAAATACAGTATATAAGTCTGGGCACAATTGTGAAAAAATAACTACAGTAGTTGGCTTGCTTGCTTGTTGACTTCCCAGTCTTTTGTCATGTATCCTGAGAAATGGATTGTCTTCAAGCAGTAAGGGGGTCATGGGGGTAAACAAAACAAAGTTCATGGGGGATTTCTCCCAGGTCTGTATATTTAGGACTTGACTCTTTGTGTCCTACAGAACGCATAGATTTGAAATGTTCTTCAGCCTAATGGCTCTTATGTTGTTAGTACACCTTCCCCTCTCTCACATTAAAACGTTAATCCTTCAAAATTGCTTTAAAGGAAAAATTATGATTGAAGCTATACTCTAAACAGGAAGGAAATTCAGATTGCAGGTAACCCTCAGCCTCACTTAAAATACAGGCACCTATCCCAACCTACTTGTACTTTACAGCTGACAACAACAGAAGACTTTGAACCTCCTATATACGACAGGTTAGCTTCTCCTAGAGACTGTGGTGGCTTAGTGGTTAAAATGCTGAACTTGATGACTGGAAGGTTTGCAGGTCAGCAGTTTGAGATCTGAGTGCTGCATGACAGAGTAAGCTCCCGTCTCTGTCCCAGCTCCTGCCAACCTAGCAGTTCAAAAGCAGGAAATTGCAAGTAGATAAATAGGTACCACTTGGGTGGGAAGGTAAACAGCATTATGTGCACTCTGACATCGAGTCATGCCTGCCACATGACCACAGAAACATCTGCAGTTGCAAACAGCACTGGCTCTTTGATTATAAACAGAGATGAGCCTTGAAGCCTAGAGTCGGATACAACTGGCTTTCGAGCAAGACTGACCTTTAGCCTCTCCCAAGAGATTCTCACTGGATCTTTAGGAGAACAAAACACATTCATAAAAGAGAGGAAGTTGCTATTGTCTTTTTTTATTTTATTATTTATTTTATTTAGTATATTTTTATACCGCTTCCCTCAATTTATTGGTGACCCAAAGCAGTTTACAGACAAACAAAGATGGTAAAATACATAAAAATTGAAATACATTGAAAAACATTGTGGCTGAACATCCGAGGGAGCCTAAGAGACGGCATCCAGGCTCAATGTCAGTGACGGAGCCTGGTACTCAACATCCTCTGCAACATCCTCGGGCACCTTAAGGCCCATGTCGTGGGTAACAGCTGCTCCCACTCTTATGCTTCACTAGGGATGAAGTCTTAGTAAAACGTTTCCCACACTCCTGGCACGTGTACGGTTTCTCTCCTGTGTGGATTCTGTGATGACTCACAAGGTGTGATCTCTGAGTAAAGCATTACCCACACTCCTGGCATTTATGTGGTTTCTCTCCTGTGTGAACTGAGTGATGTCTCACAAGGTTTAATCCATGACTAAAACATTTCCCACACTCTTGGCACTTGTATGGTTTCTCTCCTGTGTGGGTTTGGTGATGACGCACAAGGTCTGATCTCCAAGTAAAGCATTTCCTATACTCCTGGCACTTGTACAGTTTCTCTCTTGCATGGGCTTTCTGATGAGTCTCAAAGCTTGATTTGCATGCAAGTCATATGTACTGTAAGATAGTGTTTCCCAACCTTTGGTTTTTGGACTTAAATTCCCATAAACCTAAGTCAATCCCCCAAAGCACTGATCAGTCAATGTACTGACTTATGCTTCTGGGAATTTGAGCCCACTCCCCCGGGCCACATGTTGAGAAACACTGCCATGGGATGTAATGTGTGCCTCTCAAAATATCCCTCCAAAAAGACACTGAATATTTGATATATTCCACAAAAAAAAAAAAAAATAGACTTCCTGAAGTAGAGAGAAAAAAAACCACAATTTTCACCCCGAATTGTCATTCTGTATTGTCTAATTGGGCAGAAGGTACAAGTAGTGATTACATTTTCCAGAAGATGATAGAATCAAGAAGCAGGTACTGCAGAATCAGTGAATAACAACCATAACAGAAAGGTTGCCTATAAAAGAGAAAACAGCTGTCTCTACCATTTCCACAGGGGGAAATAACATCGGAATCAGCCCGATCCAGGGTCTTAACTGTATGATGGGTAGAGCTGCCATATGTTTTTGCATAAAGCATTGTTATAGCTCTCAGGTTTTAGCACTAAAACAGAAATCTCTGAATTTCTAATTCCCAGGTATGTTGATGCTGCAAATGCGTTAGAGCAAGAAACAAAACTGTGCCTGCGGCGCTTTGAAGTTTGTGACAACATAGATCTTGAGACGATCTTAATGGAATATGAAAGTTACTACTATGTCAAATTCCAGAAGTATCCAAAGATTACAAAAAAGGTCTCAGACACCTGTAAGGGGCTTTGTTCCTGGTGTTATTATTGTTTCTAGGTTTTTATAGGTCCCATAGTACCAAAATCATGGTGGCAGTCTGTGGCATTAAGACTATTTAACATTAGACTCTGATCTATGCAGTTGCTAGTCTGCATATATATTATTTTCTAGGTTAGGAAAAAGGTAGTAGAAAATTTGAATGCTGATGTCCACAGTGCTTCATTTTCAGCTAGATGTATTCATGTACACCAGGGGTGCCCAAACATTTCAGACTGTGGGCCGGTCACATGGTTCAGGGAACCGGTCACTATGGCTTGGAGGCCGCATCCAGCTCGCAAAGCCCTCATTGCTCCTGGAAGTGGAACTAAAACGCACCCGTAGGGCATGTTTTACTTCCACTTCCAGGAGCAATGAGGGCTTCCCAGGCTGGATGAATTGGCATCGGGGGCCACATCTGGCCCCCGGGCTGTAGTTTGGGCACCCCTGATGTACACCATATTGTCCCCATTCTGGTACAGCTAGTCATATAAAAGTGAATGCCTAAGACAGTATTTCCCAACCTTTGGGTTTTGGACTTCAATTCCCAGAAGCCTAAGTCAATTCCCCAAAGCCAATGTACTGGCTTAGGCTTCTGGGAATTGAATTCCCCTTGTGGGGCCTGAGCCCCACAGTAGGAAACACTAGCCTAAATAGAGTTTAGTCATCCATTCATCTGCAAGAAAGAGTTTGGAAGGAGTTTGTGCTATAGTAGGAACTGGGGACTGGGCTGATGAACAGACTTTAGGCTGGAGATGTTCTGTGCAAGCTCTGTGGAAATAAGGGGGAATTTTATAATGGTGCTGTCATGGCCTAGCTGTTTTTATGAGGTTTCAGCAGGTATGCTGTCCAGCGTATTGTGCCCCATCTTGTTTCACAGGGTCTTAAGCTGCTTAGTAATGACTTGCCCTAAACCAGTTTGGTATAGACTGCAACTATCTGCATCAGAATCAGAGGTGGGCTCCAAAAAAATTTACTACCACACTGTGGGCATGGTATGGTGGGCGTAGCCAGGGGGAAAGCCCTGTGTTGCACCTGAATTAGGACTAGTTTATTTCAAAACTTGGATGGGCAGGGCCAGCCAGAATTTCTGTTACTCAGTTCTGGCAAACTGGTGCGAACCTGCTGATGCCCACCACTGTAGTTCGGTAATTGACCAAACAAAATTAAGCACACTCAACCCTATGTTAGATTGAGTTTTATACGTTTAAAAAAGAAAAACAATTTCTTCATATTTTTCTCCCAACATAGCAGACAATAAATCAAGAAGTGGAGGAAAATCAAAAAGGTAAGAGAAATCACAACTTTGAAGATGTTAATTAAAAGATTTTTTGTAGTTGCATTACATGACATTCGTAATTTATTGATTTCTTTAATTCTTTTCCCCACTCCTCTACTGAATGCAACACACCAGCTTCCTGGGAGACATGTATGTTTTTTATTTAAAGTGTAGCCTTGCTGCCTAATTAGCTCTTATAGCTATAGTAGGGGTGGTCAAACTTTTCGGCCCGCGGACTGGTCACGTGGTTCAGCAGGCCGGTTGAGTGGTTCCTCCCACTGGAAGCAAAACGCACACACGCATGCGCAAAGCACTACCGTAAATGCACTTACAACAGCCGTGGATGCATTTACAGCAGCGTTTCACTTCCACTTCCGGGAGTGGTGAGATGATTTGGCGTTGTAGGCTGGATCTGGCCCATGGGCCATAGTTTGGCCACCCCTGCTCTATAGAAAAGGCATCTCCCAAAGACCTAACCCTCTCAGGAAGCACCAAGACAATTTCTTTTCTGAACAAGAAGCAGGGCCTGAGAGTGGAAATAAAGCATTAGGTAGGCCTTGGTCAAGAAGAGTGTAATTTAGGTATCTGTCTATGCCAGGAGTGCCCAAACTATGGCTCGGGGGCTGGATCCGGCCCCTGATGCTAATTCATCCGGCCCATACGGGCGTATTTTACTTTTGCTCCTGGGAGCAACAAGGGCTTTGTGGGCCAGATAAATTGGCATCGGGGGCTGGATCTGGTTCCCGGGCCATAGTGACTGGCCCCCTGAACCACGTGACTGGTCTGTAGCCCAAAGAGTTTACAGGGCCTCTGCAATATACATTAGAACTGCCAGATTTCTCCTGGGGATTTCTGGGAGTTGAATAAAAACAAATGACCCAATACTGCTAGTCATTGTGGAACAAATCTTACCGTAGGTCAGAGAAATACCTGTTAGTTTTTAAGGATCTTGTGTCTCTGCTGCAAGAAACTAACATAGCTTCCTCATTAGAAACATCTAGTATTAATATCTTCCTATGACCAGGAAGGGGGATCACAGTGGCTTAGTGGTTAAGATGCTGAACTTGATGACTGGCAGTTCGGCAGGTCAGCAGTTCAAGACCCCAGTGCTGCATGACAGAGTGAGCTCCCATCTCTGTCCCAGCTCCTGGCAACTCGGCAGTTCGAAAGCAAGAAATTGCAAGTAGATAAATAGGTACGACTTTGGTGGGAAGGTAAACAACATTCCGTGCCACATGTCCACGGAAATGCTTGCAGATGCAGACAGCGCTGGCTCTTTGTTGTAAACATCAATAAGTACTGATCCCTAGAGTGGGATACAACTACCCTGTTTCCCCGAATATAGGACCTTCTCTCATAATAGGACACCCCCCCTTTCCCCCCCGCCTTTGAAATATAAGGCGCCATCCAAAAATAAGACTTTCTTACCTCCTGGCGATTCACTGTGCGTGCAGGAATGTTTCATGGAAAAATAAGACATCCCCTGAAAATAAGACCTTGTGCTAACTTTGGAGTTTTAAAAAATATAAGACAGTGTCTTATATTCGGGGAAACACGGTAGCTTTTGAACAAGGACGACTATTCCCTGCTGTATCTCGTTCTTTGAGATTCTTCTTTTATGGAGCTTAATGAGTAGGAAGACTGCCCATGAACTTCCATGGAGCTTTGCCACTTCTAGCCATCACTGTGGCAGTTTCTTCATCTTGAAATAATACAAATGGTGGTAGAAATTGACATGAAAATAATGAAAGCTGTACTGGGGATTATTATTTTTTTCTGCTTGGGGGAATTTTAGACATCTTTTGGGAGCTGCAGTTTAAAAAAACCCCCAAAACTCCCTGATTTATTTATTGATTTGATTTGATTTGTATGCCACCCACTCAGCATACGCCGACTCAGGGCGGCTCACAACACATCAAACAAAATAAGATCATAAAACACATACAAAAACTTATAAAAACATTTAAAACACTGTCAGACATTAAAACACACCTGGATCCTTCCATAAAACAAAGCGCTAAGAGGGAGGAATCTGCTTATCTATACCAGCCTGCAGGTGGGGGTCATCCTTCCATTGGTGCCCCACACCTGTGCTGCCAGCCAGGTTTTGAGTTCTTTCCTGAAGGGCAGCAATTCCGTCTGGAGACGTAACTGTTGGCAGGAGGTTCCAAAGGGCCAATGCAGACGAGAACTGCTTGGCAAGAAATGCAGAAAAGATGATCATCATTTCCAGACAGAGTGTCTATGATTCTAGCCCTTTCTGAAAGCTTTTCTCTGTCCTAGGGCAGCTAGCGGAACATCTCGGAATCTTCCTAAGATCAACCAGCATCAGACAGTGCAGAGGCCCGTGACGAAAGCTACACCGACTAGGACAGCTGACTGCAAAACGTTCACCAAGGCAACTCCCACAGAGGTTAAGAATGTCCCCTGCCTCTACTTTTGCTTTTTGCTTAATATTTGGAACATGGTTATATGCCATTACAGTAGAACTCCTGATAACGTCCAAACTTGATTCCACAAGTCTGGTCGTGAACCGGATTTGGACTTTATGCGTTCCCGATGGGAGACGCACCGGATAAAGTCACAAAAATGTCCAAAAACCGTCGTTATCCAGGATCTCCTATGGAATGCTCCGCATAACGTCGGTTTTTAGCCTTTTTGCGTCATCATCCAGAGCATCACGTGGTGCATAACAAACGCAACGTTATGCAGATTTGACGTTATCAGGAGTTCCACTGTACTTTGTTTCTGACTTACAGAGACCCTAACAGAATTTTTGAGGCATGTGGGAATTTCATGGAATGGAACTTCAGTGACTGAGTGGCGATTTGAACCCAAGTTTTTTGTTTGTTTGTTTTGAGATCTTATCTGTCTACCATGTTGGATCTTGGAATACTGTGTTGAAACAATTGGATAAGGATTAGTAGATTCAGAGAACCGATAATTGCTTCCACTATAAATGTTGGGCTTGGTTCTAGGTTGAAGAAGCCGTTCTCTCAAACGTATTTTTTTGTCCTATATTACTGCACTGGCCCCATCTTGGGTGGTTCAGTAGGAAGGTGGCACTGAATTTTATGACGCTGCCAGACTGCGGTGGCTTAGTGGTTAAGACGCTGAACTTGATGACTGGAAGGTCAGCAGGTCAGCAGTTCAAGACCCGAGTACTGCATGAGGAAGTGAGCTCCCATCTCTCTCCCCGCTCCTGCCAACCTAGCAGTTTGAAAGCAAGAAATTGCAAGTAGATAAATAGGTACCACTTGGGTGGGAAGGTAAACAGCGTTCTGTGCACTCCAGTATCTAGTCATGCCTGCCACATGTCCACGGAAACGTCTGCAGACGCAAACAGCGCTGGTTCTTTGGCTATAAACAGATGAACACTGTACCCTAGAGTCAAATACGATTGGCTTTCGAGCAAGGGTGACCTTTCCCTAATGTTTATTTGATATATTTTGATGCCTTTCTTGCCCCCACAAACCTTGAGGTGACATACAAACTCCTCTCCATTTTTATCCTCACAGCAATGCTCTGTAGTAGGTTAGGTTGTAAATTGGCGACTGGCTGATCATGAGAGCTTCAAGGCAAAGTAGAGGCTTGAACCTGGGTGTCTCCAGTCTTAGGCCCAACATTGTGCCCCAGAAACGAACCAATTTAGTGGAACTGAGGACCATTTCTCAGATTTGTTGGCAGCACAACAGCTGCATTTGGAAGAAGACTGGGGAGACCTTGTGGCACAGTGGTTAAACTGCTATACTGCAGCCAAAACATTGTGAGTTTAATCCTGATGGGACTCAAGGTTGACTCAGCCTTCCATCCTTCCAAGGTCAGTAAAATAAGTACCCAGCGTGTTGGGGGCAAAATGCAAATTACCTTGTGAACTGCCCAGAGAGTGCACTAAGCGCTATGTATATAAGTGTACATTGCTATTGCTATATGCTTCAAATAGCCAGCATACATGCATAATAAGATGCTCTTCTTTTCCTAATAAGCTTGAACATATAGCATTTCTTACTCTATATATGATAGGATCTCTGTTGTAAAATCTTGAGCATTGCTTTGCTTGCGTGAGAAACCAATGAAGTGTTCAGAATTATTGCATGGTTTGGCTTCTTTCTTTGAGACTGGAATGTCTATTGAGTGTATCCATTCTATGTGCTATTAGTTTGGTTACCCACTCTCATGTTCTTGTTAGGATTTTGATAGACTCTAACCCTGTAGTTCAAAATGGCATTGCTGGTATGCTGCTTCTTCCTGGAAATCACCATAATTTCTTAATCGGTGGCTATTTGTGTTTCCAATAGGAAAGTGAGAGTGTTCTTAGCCGCTTGCCATCTGAATTTGGTTTAAATGTTTCTGCTATCCACAAAGGAGGCGGAGGAGAAGGCAGTCATCCTCGGAGGGTTTGTTTAAATTTACCAATATTTGGGGTATCGGGAGGTTAAAATCCATTGGAAGGGCTTTCATGTGATATATAAAACATTCATTTCTAGTAGCAAGATCTCAAGATCTGTTTCAAAAGTCAATGTATTGTGGGAGCTTTGGCCTCCAGGATTTTGGGGCAAGCTTGTACTGATTTCTCTGCATTTTGCTCTTTCTGCATTTCCATTTCCTGTTAAACATTTGACATTACACTGTAAGAAATCCATAGAGCTGCTGGACACTGCTGGTCAGAGTGGTGCTGGAGCAATCCACACTGTCTGCTGAGGCAAGGGGAAAGTCCTTAAACCAAGAGATAGAGTAATATTTGAAAGGGCTGAGCTGGCCAAAACCAAAAGAATATATCACAAGGACTACAACTGTCCTTTATGGTCAAATCAGCAAATAGATCTTAGCTGTCATCTCCATCCTAGAGTCTTTCTCTGTGTTCTGCTTTATTATCTTCTACCCCTCTGCCTGAGAGTCCAGGGGACTCTTGAGAGTCCTCTGGACTGCAGGAAGATCAAATCAGTCTATCCTGAAGCAAACCAACCCTGACTGCTCCTTGGACAAATACTGAAGCTGAAGCTCAAGTACTTTGGCCACCAAATGAGAAGAGAGGACTCACTGGAGAAGGCCCTGATGCTGGGAAAGATCGAAGGCAAAAGGAGAAGGAGGCGGCAAAGGATGAGATGGCATTGTTGATGCAATGGGCATAGATCTGGGTGGGCTGCGGAGGATGGCAAATGACACAGAAGCCTGGTGTGCGGTGGTCCATGGGGTCGCAAAGGGTTGGACTCAACTGTGTGACTGAACAACAACCCACCTGCTTTGGCTCTCAAGTTTCAGATTCATGTGGCAGTACAAAGTTAAATCTAGTTAATACTACTGTACTTATTTCTCCAACAGGGCCAAATTATTGACTTCCGTGGGATGATCCAAGATGCTATCAAAGGAGCATCAAATGAAATAGCCCTTAACAGCCTTAACTGCAATCCAGATCCCTCGGTGAGTGATACTCTTTCTGATGCTTATGATATATTTGAGCAATAATCAGTGATGGGAAGCCTGAGGGGAAAACCTTGCACCAATTGAAGTATTACATAAACAAATATGAAGCATAGTGACATTGGAATTTCTGCATTCTTGCTTTAAAAAACCACTCCTTTATTCCTAAAAATCTCAGATTTTTAAATACTGAAAATTATCTTTATGATTGTACGAAAGTTTGGGAAATAGATACAGCTTTCTACAGTTTCTCCCAAATTAGTAAATGTTAAAATAAAAGTTTATAAAGACCATACGGATCAGGGGTCATGGTTGGCAGGTGAAAAAAGATGTGTGCATGATCCAGATGATCTTACATGCCATGGGTGAGAATGGTGAATCCTTGTGTTTGAAGAGCCCCTAAAGCAGGGGTGCCCAAACTTTTCAGGCTGCGGGCTGGTCACGTGGTTCAGGGCACCAGTCACTATGGCCCATTGGCTGGATTCGGCCCCAACGCCAATACATCCGGCCTGAGAAGCCCTCATTGCTCCTGGAAGCGGAAGTAAAACGTCTTTGGGTGCGTTTTACTTTCACTTCCAGGAGCAACGAGGGCTTCGTGGGGCGGATGAGTTGGTGTTGGGGGCTGGATCCGGCCCATGGGCCGTAGTTTGGGCACCCCTGCCCTAAAGTCACATTTGATCGTAGTTACCAATAGCTACGTCTCCAGACGGAGTTGTTGCCCTTTAGGAAGGAACTAAAGACCTGGCTGGCGGGCCAAGTTTGGGGTGTGGGTGGGGATGGGGGTACCGTTGGGTGGTTGGTATAGAGAAGTGTGCCTTCCCCCAAGGTCCCTTCGGTTCGTGCGCACCTTTTAGGGGTGGGTTTTTTAACTTTTAACTTTGTTTTATCATGTGTCTTTTATGTATTTACTGTCTGCTATGTAAACCGCCCTGAGTTGGGTTGTACCTGAGTGGGTGGTATATAAGCGTGAAAAATAAATAAATAAATAATTTATGTAGTTTATGGTCTGTTTTTTTCTTGTCTTCAACAGGAGCGTTTATTAAAACCTCTGGGTGCCTTCGTGGGGATGACGAGCGAAATGAGGGAACTGGCCACCGTTGTGAGCCGGGTAGGACAGCACTCCCTTGTGCCAGCCATGAAGCCTTGTCTTAAGTCTGGCCCAGAGGAGCCATTGCTCTTTGCCTCTACTCCTCAGTGCCCCCCCCCCCCAAAAAAAGCCAGAGATTGGCAACAAGGGGGAACATCTGTAGGAGTTGCTGCTTTCGGGTAGAATCTAGTAGGGAAGCTTTCAGCGTGAGCTCCACAGAAGTGAATTCTCTCTGTTGTGCAGCATCCATCCCATGGCTTCCTTCCTAGCTTACACTGTGTGTGGCTGTGGATGTGTGCGTGCACACACACGTGCACGCATAGGAAGCACACATAGGAAGCACTCATTGACAAAAGTGAAGAGACCCAGGCTGGAGGGTGCCTTGCTGCAGTCTCGAACAGCTGTTTATGTCTATCCTGTTCACTACTCTGATATAAGGCTGCCGTATGAGTGCCCATCACGGCATCATTGTTTGTTACACAATGTTTTTAAGTCCTGTTTTTAAGACCAGCCAACCGTGTCTTACAGGATATCTATCTCCACAACCCCAATGTAAAATGGGATGACATTATCGGACTCGATGCAGCCAAGCGATTGGTCAAGGAAGCCGTGGTGTATCCTATCAGGGTAAGCACATTCGAAATTGCTCTTCAAAAACCCACAGACCTGACTCTGCAGAATATTGCGCTCAAAATATTGCTTGCACCTTTTTTCTTTTTTCTTTCTATATATTTTCTTAATGTGTGGGTGTTTTATTTTGTTTTTAACATGTGGGTATTGTGTTGTAAGCCGCCCAGAGTGGGAAAATATCCCAGATGGGCGGGACATAAATGTAAAAAATAAAATGAATAAATTTCTTGGATTTCAAAGCTATTTGCTTCCGTGATGGGATTAGAGCAGGGATTACCAATCCCTGGCCCGTGGGCCTAATCTGGCCCACACATCTCATTAATCTGGCCAGCAGTTACCACCCAAAAGGTTTTCAACAAACAACCTTTTCAAAAATGTTTAGATTCTTTTAATCTTCTTTCCACAGTACCCACAGTTATTTACGGGCATCCTTTCTCCATGGAAAGGGCTGTTGCTGTATGGACCTCCAGGTATCTATGTGCTGTAATATAGTTTGTGAGTTCACATCTGTATTAACATCTGCCTTATTTCTTATGTCTTTCCTGAAGGCAGGTGGAACATTGTTAATGGTAATCATAGCAAGTTCTTCATTTCTGCTGTGAATTGGGCTGTGTAACAATTCCTATACAGTATACACATGTATTTGGAAGATAAATAATAGATTAGCTTCCTATTTCCCCCCTCAAAAATTGCATATGCATACATCTATACCTATAAAAAGGTATAGAACCTCATTGGGTTCGTTCAAAGTCTCCCACACCCAGCCCAACTATCATTGACCGAGTCCTCTGCACTTACCTTAATCCCCGCCTCACCAACGCCGCGGGGGTCCAGAGGTCGCGGTCGTGGGGCAGCCACCCCACGACCGCGACCAAAAAAATAAAACTACGAGTCCCAGAGTCCTCTGCACTGTGCTATCCCTCAGCCAATCAGGCTGAGGGAGGCGAGTGCAGAGGAGGCTGGGAAAGCGTGATGCGGCAGTTTTAAAAGACAAACCGTGCCGGGACTCGGGAGAGAGACTTGAAAGACCCAGCCGGAGCCAGGAAAACGTAAGTGTGGTCAGTGGGAGTTAGGGGGGGGAGGCACGGCCCCGGTAACCATGCTGCCCACCCCTGCCCCACCACCTAGCCCCCACTCCTTAACCCCCACCGACCGCGCTTACCTTTTGCCAGCTCCGGCTGGGTCTTTCAAAGTCTCCCTCTTGGCGCGGCCTTCTACGTAGGGAAAAGCACTGGCCTCGACGCCCGCAGGGACAAAGGACAGGCCAGTGCTTCTCCCTGAGGGAAGTGGTTCATCTTCCTAGGAAGACGGAGGCCAAATGATTCTGCCCCCGTCTTCCAAGGAAGACGAACACCTTACAAACGGGAGATGAAGGCCAAGCACAGAGCACCATTCTCAGCCTCTGTCTCCCACAACTGCCCCATAGCTTGGAGGAGTGGGGGGGGGGAGGATTCCCCCCTCCTCTCCCCCCAGGCTTCTCAAAGGCAGCAGGGGGAAAAAATTCCCCCACAGCCTTGGAGGCCTGCACAAGCCGGCCCGTAGCTTGGGGGGAGGTGATACTTCCCTCTTCCCTCCCCAACCCAGGCTACGGCAAGGCACCCTGTAAAAATAAATAAATAACCCCCCCCCCCCCAAATGCCAGGATTTAACGCGGCCTGGCCAGCAAGGCAAGGCCATGTTAAACCCTCCTAACCCCCCCACCCATACCCCCCCACACACACACACACTCACACAAACATAAAACCCTCCCACCCACAACAACAAAAACCCCTAGAACTCACCTACAGGAACAACCGACACAGGCGTCCTATCTCCTTGAACGCCTCCTCACACTGAACGTTAGTGGATGCAGTCCACCAGAGTGTGCTATTTTTAGTTAACTAAAAATCTATACCTATAAAATGGTGCGTTAACCGTTGGAATGTGACAAAGGATGTTTAGCCAGGCCCTACTAGCCCGTAATGGGCCTCCGTTCACTCGCCCTAACCCGGTTCGCAGGTAACTGTTGGGTTGAAATTTGCGCCAGTGGGGCAGGAACCCCCCGGATGCAAACAAAAAAAGGGAACTTCAATTCCCAACGTTCCTTGCGCCGCGCCGCACCAGAGCAAATCAGGCTGAGCGGCGCGAGCAAAAGGAACGTTCGGAAATGCGCCACGGCCAATCAAAAATAAGATGCAGGGGAAAAAATGCACTAACTAAAATCGTGCACGCCAAACTACAAGCCCCATCATCCTGCGCGCCATGAGCATGCAGAATGCTGAGGCAGCCGGCGCGCAAAAAATAAAAATAAAGAAGTCAGGCTGCGAAACCTACACCCCCCCACCGCTGCATACAGTGGCGATAGGATTCCCGTGGTCCGGCCACCCAGGCTGGCCCACGGAAATACCCCCACCCCACCCCAACGCCGCATCAAGCGGCGATGGGAATTCCCATGGTCCGGCCACCCAGGCCAGTCCACAGAAATACCCCCCACCCCACCCCACCCCAATGCCGCATCAAGCGGCGATGGGATTCCCATGGTCCGGCCACCAAGGCCAGCCCACGGAAAAACCCCCACCCCAATGTCGCATGAAGCGGCGATGCAATTTCCATGGTCTGGCCACCCAGGCCAGCCCAAGGAAATACCTCCCCCCCCCCACGCCGCATCGAGCAGCGAGGGTATTTCCGCAGGCCAGCCACTGAGACCGGACCACGGAAATACCCCCACCCCCAACACAAAACAACACCATCCAAAAACAGTCAAAAATAATCAAAACCAAAATAAAAACAAAAAGTAAACACAAAACATCCAAAAACAATCCAAAAACAGTCAAAAATATTCAAAAGCAAAAATAAAAGACAGAAAAAGAAAACACAAAAACATCCAAAAACAAACAATAAAAACCACACAACCCCTCCCCCCAAACCCAAAACAAACCCCCCCAAAAAAGAAAACCAGAGATCTTACCAGGAGACGTCCTCACTCCATGACTACCGGAACTAAACTGAGGAAAGAAAGAGACTACTTACCGGAAGAAGAAGCGACACCCAGAGGACAGTAGAGAAAAATAGTAGAATACAAGAAAAGCTCACCAGCCCCACCCAGAGGCCACAAGAGAAAAAACATTCAAAAATATTCAAAATAATAAAAATAATTCCCAAATTACTGAAATAAGTTATCAAAACATTAAAAAATATTCACACTAATCACAAATAATTAAAAAAATAGGTTTTCACTCAATAAAACAAAACATCTAAACACAGTATAGAAACATTGATTAAAAAAACATATTCTTGCACATTTTAAAAATTATTATCCAAGGTACAACTATTTAAAAAAATTCACATAGTAACACATTATTTGGTTGAATACAATAATTATAAAAAATATATATCATCCTTTCCTCTTTTTAAAAACCAAAAACCAAAAATAAAAAATCACAGTTTATAACAGCCCATGCGTAAAAACAAAAATTTTAAAAACCACAATTAAAAACTAACCTCATTTGCATAAACATAATACAAAAACCTTCCAACATAATTTAAAACAGCCCGGCACCGCCGGGCAAAATCTGCTACTATTAACTAAAAATAGCACCCTCTGGTGGACTGCATTCACACACATGCACAGACACACACACAACACTCCTGCCATAATAAAAATTTTTAATGTCTGAGTTGGTGGTTGGAGTGGTTTTTTACGTAGGAGTGGTGGTTGTGCAAAACCAAAACCACCCCAAACCACCAACACACACATTAAAAATGCCCGGCAGGGCCGGGCAAAATATACTAGTTCTTAAATAAAACAAGTCCATAAAAATTATTTGCAAAGCTGCTATAAAACTAAGGGAAGAATTTTGTCACTGTCTGTCCAGTAAGCAATGTACTCTCTCATATGTGCTGTAAAGCAGGGTTCCTCTACCTTGAGTCTTCAGGTGTTCTTGGACTTCAATTCCCAGAAGCCCAAGTCAGTACACCTGCTGATCAGGGCTTCTGAGAACTGAAGTCCTAGAACATCTGGAGAGCCAAGTTTGCTGACCCCTGCTATAAAGTATTTCATCTCACCACCCACAGTTTCATTCCTTTAGGGCCATGATGGCAAACCTTGGCACTCCAGATGTTCTTGGACTTCAAATCCCAGAAGCCCAAGCCCCCATGAATCCGCACAAATGGGTTTACTGCAATTCATCCAGCCCGCAATGCCCTCATCGCTCCTGGAAGCGGAAGTAAAGCACACCTGTACTGGTACGTTTTACTTCCGCTTCCAGGAGCGACAAGGCTGATTCATGGCTTGGGATTCTGGGAATTGAAGTCCAAGAACATCTGGAGTGCCAAGGTTCACCATCACAGCTTTAGGGCATCCACTGTCCAGTCTAGACATTGTGCCTTTTTTATTTAGAGTCTTTCCAAATTATTTATGTCATTCAACAGGTGATGATGATGATGAATTAGCTGCTACTTGCAATTGTAATAGCATACTTCCTTCCGTTCATTACAATACCCATTCCTGGAGAAACCTGTTTTCTCCAGAACTTGCAATGCAATACTAGGCATTTGGAAAAAGTCCCCCCACCCCACCCACCCACTTGTATTTCTACTGCAGTTTAGTAGTATAGCCAGTAGCCTACTCACTCCTTTAACCTCATTTTAAAATAATGTTAATTGGGGGTTATTTAATGGAGCTGAGCTTTTCTTCATAAAATGACTCAAGATAATTGTTTCTTTCATCAACCTAATGCATATACAGATCCCTGGTAGAAGTAATCTGAAGGCACCCTAAAGTTGTCCTGATAACAATGAGATTAAGTGTCTTTTTTCCCTATCTGCTGCAGGTACTGGGAAAACTTTGCTAGCTAAAGCTGTTGCCACTGAATGCAACACGACCTTCTTCAACATCTCGGCGTCCACCATTGTCAGCAAATGGAGGGGTGATTCAGAAAAGCTTGTCAAAGTAAAAAACTGTTTTTGTTTTCTTTGCATAGCAACAATTCCAGAGTTGATCAAGAGTTGATTGCACAGTTGATTTTGCACAAAGTACAAAACCAATATTGCATGGTCCTTTAAGTCAGTGATGGCGAACCTATGGCATTTATGTCAGAGGTGGCACCCAGAGCCATCTCTGTGGGCACCTGTGCAATCACCCCAGCACAGAGTTCACCCCAACCCTCTGCCCAGCAGCCCAATGGGAGCACTTCCTCCCTCCCTCCAGCAGAGTTCACCCCACCCCTCTGCTCAGCAGCCCAATGGGAGTGCTTCTTCCCTCCCATAGCACAGATTTCACCCCGCCCCTCTGCCCAGCAGCCCAATGGGAGCGCTTCCTCCCTCCCTCCAGCACAGAGTTCACTCCACCCCTCTGGGCACTCGGTCTCTAAAAGGTTCGCCATCACTGCTTTTAAGTGATGAAATTCAGATTTCTAAAGAATTATGTTTGCAATCAACTAGCTCTTTTTTTCGAGAGCGACAGATTGCCTAATTTTATGTTTAGTTGTTTCTCCCTTCCCTCCATGATACAGAATCACACTATTTAGTAATCTGACTATACTTTTCAATATACAGTAGAACCCCGAATAACGATCCATCCGCACAACGACGAATTCGGATAACGACACTAGATTTTCTGAAAAGTCATGCTCCGGATACCGACGTTACGTTGTTATGCAGTGCATTGTGTTTGGTCTCTCTGAGGCTCGGGAGCCGATCGGGGCTGTTTCCGACAACCCACCCACCAGTCCGGACGCTGCTGGAAGGCAAAACAGCGGGGGAAGTCCTTTGTCAGCTACAGGTTTTGCCTTCCAGCAGTGTCTGGGTGGGTCAGTGGGTCGGAAAAAGCCCCGATTGGCTCCCCTGAGCCTCAGAGAGGTACCCGGGCTTTTTTTCCCCTTGTCATTGTCCATTGCATGCACCGGACAACAACAAAAACTGCATAACAACGGGACTTGGGAAACCAAGTTTTGTCATTATCCGTGGTATTACTGTACAGTCAAACCTCGAGGTAAGAACAGAAATCTCAAAAAAAAAAAAAAGGTTTGAGATACAATTTTTTAATAGAATAAGAAAATCGATACATTCCTATGGGAAATTGCATTCAATGCATTCCTATGGGAAATTCATGATAAGAATTTTTCAAGCTACTGCACAACCAACTTTGGGGAACGAATTAAATTCCTATGTAGAGGTTTGACTGTATCATTATTCACTTTTTGGTTTGTCCAAGGAAGAAAAAAAATTCCAAATTGTTTTAGTTCAATCCAACTTTATCTTGAATTTACAAATGGTACAATAACACAGGAAGGGAAATGTTTTAATCTCTGTTGGCTGCTTTAGGATTTGTCCAGAATCCCTTTCTGGAATCATTTTCTTCTATCCTATTATTCTCCATGTACTTGGGTAGGATTTATCAGAAAAGATTTAAAACATAAAGACAGGATTATTTATGTATGCTTGCTCTCTTTTTAAGCAGATTTAAGAAAAGATTTGTACTCCCATGCCAAGGCAGTATTTCAGATATTTTTCCCAAATACACTTGTGGCACCCCGCAGTGAAAGCAACACACCTAATACATTAGCAAAAAGTTTTCTTTATTTTTTAATTACTGTATATTTGTGCCCCATTTTATAGTCCTATGAGTTGAAAATGGCTTATAGTAGATTTTGTCTTTGGACAAATATGACTAACTTTGATGACATGAAACAATAATTATATTGATCACTACAGTCAGATTTCATCAAAGTTAGCCATATTTGGCCACTTTTATCAATGTAGTGATTTAAAAATATTTCTAAAGTGGTAAATAAGGAAACCTTGAGTATTTGACATAAATCTCTTAAATGATATACTGTACAGGAAAACCCCGAGGGCTCGGATGGAGTTGTGGGGGTGAACTGGAGCCCAAGAGGAAGAGTGGAACGGCTTCGTAGCCGATCCGCTCTTCCTCTTGGGCTCCAGTGCACCCCTGCAGCTCAGTCCCCGGCAGACCATAGGGCTGGGACGGAGTTGTGGGGGTGAACTTGGGTGGCAGTGGGCGAGGGCGTTAGCAATATATACCTTACCTACAGTTGTGTCCTGACATTTTGCAAGGATCTTTCCTAGCAGGTGATGAGAAAGAGATTCACATGGTCCCTGATGAGGTGATGATGATTATAGTAAACAGTATGGGGCTTGACGGACCATCAGCCCAGGTTAGCATAGGGCAGTGGTGGTAAACCTATGGCACGCATGCCAGAGAGGGCACTCCCAAACCTCTCTGTTGGCACGCATGTCATTGCTTCCTCCCTTCCCCCAGCACAGAGTTCACCTTGCCCATCTTCCAAGCAGCCAAATGGGAGCGCTTCCTCCTCTTCCCAGTACAGAGTTTGCCCCGCCCCTCTGTTTGGGCACGTGGTCTCTAAAAGGTTCGCCACCACTAGCATAGGGCACCTTTGCATGTTCCTATATTTGGCTATCCTTTCAGGTTTCACACAGCAGAGACCAGATCCCCTAATTAATCTTTTCTTGGGCTTCTCCCCTGAACAGGTGTTGTTTGAGCTTGCCCGCTACCACGCCCCCTCCACAATCTTTCTGGATGAGCTGGAGTCCGTCATGAGTCAACGAGGCACCGCTCCAGGGTAAACTATTGTCAGTTGGTTCGTCTTTTTCTTTGAGCCCGGTCCCTGCCAAAGGGCTTGGAAACCAACTTATGCTTGCTAATGGCAGCTCGAGCAGCCCTGAGACAGAAGTGGCTGGACTGTAGCCTTGTTTGGCCTCCGGGCACACCCATGTGGGCAATGTGCGTCCCACCAAATGTGTTGGACTGCCTTTTCTATCAGTCTAGCCAGCCAAGCTGGTGATGAAAGACAATGGGAAGCTGTCGCTCAACAACATCTGGAGGGCCATATGGAGGTTAAAAACATCTTTAGTTAAAATAAATCAAAACCAAATTTAAAACACCTGAGCATCAGGAGTGAAGGGAGGGCATTTCTGGTGTCTGTTCTCAGTCTGTGGAATTCCCTGCCTCAAGTTCCCCTCCCTTCCAGTCCTTCTGTTGTGAGATGAATACCTTCCTTTGAAAGTTGGTCTTTGATCTCTGAATTCATTTGCAGGGTTGTAGGGGATACATCATTTTTGGTCTACCAACTTCTGTTTTTCAACAGATAAAGACTGTGCTTTTCTACAGTTGCATAACCAACAGGAGAAAGCATTTCATGCAGTGATGATGAACTTCCCCTGCTGATACCTGGTGTTTAAGCAACTGTTTGATCAAGGAAAACTCCATGTTCTTCAAGATGCATAATCCTGAACAAAGAATGTTACCACCAGGTCTTTAAGGTCTTGGGCAAACCTGTTGCATGTACAGTAAAACCCCGGTTTACAATTTTAGTCAGTTCCGACAGTTTTGTCGGAAACCTGATCAATCGTAAATGGAAGTACATTTTCTCATAGGACTGCATTGAAAATAAAAAAATGTTCCTGACTGGCCCCCCAAAATAACCCCTCCCCAAAATGCCAGACGTGCAGTAAATAGGAATATAAATGAGGGAGCTAAGCTCCCTACCTTGCCTGGGCTCTGGCACTTCTTCAGGGTCGGCATCGGGCGACAAACAGGAGCGATTTGTCCAGCCACCGGGACCGGCCACATCCAGGGCTCCCCTGCTGAAGACACTGCAGCCAGGTGAGGCGAACCGCTCACCTCTCCCCCCTTCTGTGCCCGGGTCGGTGCTGCGAAGGGGAGGAGAGGCGATTGATTGCAGTCGGGCGACCTTGCCTTTGCGCATTCATGGTGCCTCTTCTGAAGCCGTCACTAAGGCATGGGATTTAAAAGACATGCCATGCTTTAGCGATGGCTCTGGAAGGGGTGCCATGAACGTGCAAGGAAAAATTGCCCCACTGCTATCATGCCACCCACAGAGTCCAAAATGGCTGCTAGTGGTCTTATATACCACCCAGATACAATGCAGTCTGGGGAATTCTCACTCGTAATCTGAAAAATTGTCGTGAACCGGGACATTATTTCCATGGGATTTTCCATCATAATCTGTGGCAAACATAAACCAGGGCGTTTATAAACCAGGTTTTTACTGTATTATAAAGATTATTGGATCAGGTTCTGTTAAGATGTGTTTGTGCTGGTCTGACTCCAAAAGCATTGACCTTAAATGAGGAGGAATGTTGACTACTCTGGTTATTTTTAAAAAAACTTTCCCAAGGTATGACTATAGTGCAGTCATGGCAAACCTTGGCACTCCAGCTGTTCTTGGACTTCAGTTCCCAGAAGCCCAAGTCTTTGTGAATCCACATGAAAGGGTTTACTGCACGTAAACCCATTCATGTGGATTCACAAGGACTTTGACTTCTAGGAGTGCCCTCTAGCTTTTATCCTGATTATAAAAAAGGATTTGTAGTCTCTAGGAAAGCTAGACAGAAATTTTCACACATGCGGTATGTCATGTTGATGACTTTCAGCTGAAAGTAGGATCTGACTGTTGATAAATCCCATGTTTTGAAGTCATGCAAAAGTGTTTGTGATGTGTGATTATTTCACAAACCAGCATTGGAACTTTATTTTATGTATTTGGTTATTCATATTTGTATGCCATCTTTCTCCCCATAGGGGACCCAAGTTGACTCACAACAGTTACAAGTGTATTAAACTCCCAGTTTTTAAAATACCATAAAACACTGTATTAAAAAGAACAATCAAACATTTGTCAATATCAAAACCAAAATTAATTTTTTTAAACAGTTTAAAAATCTCTAAATTTAATAAATATGCCATTCTACAGACACCCCTGTTTATTGCTTAACAGCTTGCCTGAAAAGGAAGATCTTTGCATGACAATGGAAGGACAAGTGGAACAGGGCCAACCTGACATCTGGGGGCAGCGCATGATAAATCATGTATATTTAAATTTGCTAAGGATCCCTTAGCATTAATTGTAAAATAATATTGTTGGGAAGCCCCAAAGAGCATACGGATAAATACACGGCTAGGAAGTAACTGCCTTGAACTTGCAAGCAGTCCTTTGGTGTCTGTTCTCTTTGGCAGAAGCCTCTTCAGATCCTACAAAGGGACCTTTGGACCTGGGACCTTTTCTCAGCACAAGGTCGTAGGCTTATTCTGATCAAGCTCCTGTTCATCGCCGTCATTTCTTTTACAAAAAAGCTTCTCAGTGAGTTCATAGAATCACTGAGTTAGAAGGGGCCTTTTAGGCCATCGAGCCCAAGCCCCTGCTCAATTCAGGAATCCCAATTAAAGCCATACTGTCATACAAAGATGCCTAAGAACATAAAGGAGGAGAAACCATGCTATGCTATGCTGCACTAGACCATCAGTCCCTTCTGACCTGTATTACGGAGATGTGCAAAGCCTTGCCTTCTCCCCTGCATGATCGCTGCTTCTGTTCTCTGTAATTATCCAGGGTGAGCCAAACCAAAGCTTAATAGCCTTCTCATTAAATTCCAGCTCAGGGCTTCTTGTATTAATCTGCATGCAAAAATAAACTCCAAAAATGTGCACTTCCTTTCATTCTAGTACTCTTACGAGTGGATTTGTTGCAGAATTAACTTCTGGGCCTTAATCATCATAAAGTTTGGCATAATGCTTATGGTTTAACTAAGGGTACTGAGCCACACTTTGGATCTGGAGCATGAGAATGCAGGAAAGAGACTACCCCCACCCCCATAACTGGGTTTCCACTTCTGATCTTTTCTTAGCCATACTAAAGGACGTCACTCTGATGTGATCTTTTCTTGCCTTCCAATCCATCTCTGACAGTGGTGAACATGAAGGAAGCCTTCGGATGAAAACAGAATTATTGGTACAGATGGACGGCCTCGCTCGGTCGGATGATCTTGTCTTTGTTTTAGCGGCTTCCAACCTGCCTTGGTAAGAGATTCAGAGAGTACATTTTGAATACATTTGCGTGAGCCTCTAAACACAGATAAAGATTTTACTTAGTCTCAGGGCAGTAAAAGCCTTGATATTTGCTTAAAGCCTTCAAAGATTAATTGGGAGCATTTTACTTTCTTCTCTCTCCCCCCCCCTGGTTTTGTTTGCTTCTATAGTTCTTGCTGTTTGTGGCACAGAAGGACATAATCCTTCCTAAAGTCAACATATCCCGGGGAAGCCAGCTGCTAATATTTAAAAAGGGGACTTAATAGCCAAGTTATTTACTATCATTAAGCTAAAGAAGGGTTTCAGCAAAGAAACTCATAAGGTGCTTAAAACATTCAGCGCCCAGAAAAAAATATCCTCTATAAATAGGGAAGGGTGGATTTTATTGGTATTAAAGGGTGACTCTCAGAAGTTTCAGGATAAATTCTTTCAGGTTTTTTTTAATGCCACATAGATTGCAGAGAATGATATGTTATAGAAAATATGCCATTAAGTGTCTCGGATTATTTTGGAGGAGTATGGCATGCAGGAGACTAGTGGCTGAGCTGTCATGTAGAACATATGCATACTGGTTCTTGCCACGACTGTGAATTTCACTAGCAGGCTAATTTGCCAGCTTATTATTTCATGCTGCAGCAGAAAATGAAATTTAACAACCAAGATTCTGGGAGATGTCATACGGAAAAATTAAGGTTCCCAAGTTCTAGGCTGTATTTATATCCTGGAATGAGAAACATGTAAACCTAAGATAGCCCCAATTTAATTCTGCCCAACTAGGAGCAGAATTATCTCATATCTAGCTCTATACTTTCATTCTTTTCTTCTTTTGTGGGCTGCCAAAATGAAGCCACTTTCTTGGCTTTGCCGTTGGCCAAACTTAAGTCCTCTTCAGTGCATGTTTCTGGCTGTAATCAGCAGAACAGTAAATGAGCCGGATTCTGTATTTCTCCACACTCACATCGCGTGTTGTTGTCTGTCAGCAACCCACACTTGAGCATGTTAGTCTTGCATTTAGGGACCCAACCTTCAGCCTATGCTTTCAATGATTGCACAAACGTATCACATCCAGAAACAGGAAGGCTCAACAACATCTCCCTAACAGGCCTCTGATCTTGTCTGTTTCTATTTTCTGGGAAGTTGTTGTCTCTTTTCTAGGGAACTGGATTATGCCATGTTGCGCAGACTGGAGAAGAGGATCTTGGTTGATCTCCCAAATAAAGAGGCCCGGCAGGCAATGATCCAGCACTGGCTTCCCCCTGTCAGCAACAGTAGAGGAGTGGAACTGCGGACAGAGCTCAAATATGCCTTACTCAGTCAGGTGAGTTCTCGTTGTGTGTCACTGATGGCAGACTTTTAGAGGTCAGGTGCCACCGCAGAGAAGGCTCTTCCTGGTTGCTACATAGCAGATGACATCATCACTTTAGCTATCTTGAAAAGATATTTATTTATTTTTATTGCAAGTTTATGTTTACTGCCTGCATGTGGAAGAGATTAGAATGTGGGATTTTCTTAGCCATGTACCAGAACAATTGGTTTAGTTTATATACTACTAGCAGATTTTGCCTGGCGGTGCCGGGGTGTTTAAAGTGGTTTTGGAAGGTTTTTTGTTTTGTTTTTTGTTTATGGAAATGTGTTTGTGAAAATGTTTATTTATACACACCGACTGTTTTAAACTGTTGTTGTTTTTGTTTTTTTGGATTTTAAAAAGAGGACAGGTCGCTATTTTTTAATTATTGTATTTTTAAAAAAGAATGTGTTACTTTGTGAATTTTTGTAAATAGTTGTACTTTGGATAATAATTTTAAAAATGTGTAAATATATATTTTATTAAATTCAAGGTTTTTTACTGTGTTTATATGTTTTTTATTGAAAATTTATTAATTTGTGAATTAATTTTTATTTTTTTGGATATTTTTGAATGTTTTTGGAATTGATTACCCTAATTTTTGGGATTAATAGAATTTTTGGAAATATTTTGGATGTTTTTTCTCCTTTGGCCACTGGGTGGTGGTGTTGAGCAATTTTTGTGTATTGCTTCTTCCGGTGAGTCTCTTCCTATCTTCATTTCAGTTCCGGTTGTCGTTGAGGCAAGACGTCTAATAGTAAGCTCTCTCCGTTGTTGTTTTTTAGGGGGGGTTGTTTTGAGTTTGGGGGGGTCTGTGTGTGTTTAGGGTTTTGGGTGGGGGTTTCTGTGTGTGTGTTTTTGAATGTTTTTTTATTTAATGCTTTTGCATTTTTACGTGTCTGTTTTTGACTTGTGTTTTGGGTATTTTCGTGGGCCAGTCTTGATGGCTGGCCCACGGAAATACCATCGCCGCTTCATGCGGCGTTTGGGGGGGGTATTGCCGTAGCTCGGGCTGGGTTGCGGTGTGTGTGTGTGTGGGGGGTGGGGGTTTGCTTCGCCGCTTCATTCGGCATTTGGGGGAGGGTATTGCCGTGGCCCGGGCTAGGTTTGGGTTTGGGGGGTGGGGGTTTGTTTTTGGTTGCCGCCGCCACGGCGATTTTTGCAGCGGTTGGGGGAGTGTTTGGATTTTTTCCAGCGAGTTTGTCTCGCTGGGCTTGCCGTGTCTTCGGCGGGGCAGTGTGGGGGAGAGGGTGTCCCTCTCTTCCCCGTTGCTCCGTGCAAGAAGGCCGGCGGGTTTGCGTGGTTTAGTGGTGTCGGGGTTTGCGTGGTGTCGGGGTTTGCATGTTTTCGGGGCGCTGTGTCCGCCTGCAGTGGACTTGCGCTCACAGTGTGGGTTTGTGTTTTTATTTTTTGTGCGCCGGCTTCTTCAACATTCTGCACACTCATGGCGCGCAGGACGCTGGGGATTGTAGTTTGGCATTTGTGTTTTCGGTTTGTGCGGCGTTATTTTCCCTGCGGCTTCATTTTGATTGGCTGCGCCGCGTTTTCTAACGTTCCATTTGCTTGCGCCGCTCAACTTGATTGGCTCTGGCGCGGCGAAAGGAACATTGGGAATTGAAGTTCCCCTTTGTTTTTTTTGCGACTGGGGGGCTCCTGCCCCCGGGTCGAAAATTTCAACCCAACAGTTACCTGCGAACCCCGTTCGGGCGAGTGAACGGAGGCCCATTACGGGCTAGTGGGGCCTGGTGCAACATCTTTTGTCACATTCCAACGGTTAACGCACCATTTTATAGGTATAGATATAAACTCATGACTTTGAAGGGAATGCTGCTGTTTGGTATTCCAGGTCAAGTAACAAAATATTTTTAGGACTTTAAAGACCATAGAGGCGAATGGACCTCTGTCGCCACCTCAGGTCTTTCCTGCGGGACGAAGAGGTTGTAGTGTTTTTGAGCTTTATTGAGATGTTACTGGTTTTTGTATCTGTATTTTGTCCTCTGTTACAATTGTATGTGCTATTGGTGTCTTGTACTTGTTTGCTATACTGTATCTTCATTTTGATAAGTTGTGAGCCGCCCTGAGTCGCCGTTGCTGAGTAGGGCGGCATATAAATCAAATAAACTATAAACCCCATTGTTAGGGAAAAAAAAGTTTCCTTAGGTTCACTGGAAATGGATCGGTTGATCAATAGCATCACTCTCCCAGGTATTGTGTATGGTAGGCATGAATATGAATTTCTTTCATTTGCAAAGAAAACAGAGAAGAAACCATACACTAGTGTGCCCGCTAATGGACTTGGGATGCAGTCTTCAAAATCTCTTCCCTGTATAATCACTTTATTGAATGCTCATATTCTGTAATATATTAGCTTCTCCTGCAATAGGAAATGTTGACAGACTAAAGAGTGTATTTCCCCATGTACACCTTAGGAGATGGACGGATATTCCGGGTCGGACATTAAATTGGTGTGTAAAGAAGCTGCTATGCGGCCTGTGAGAAAAATTTTCAGTGCCCTTGAAAACCACCAGCCAGGTAATATAACCCTTTCAGTATTCAGGCTACATGGATGTTCACTTATTACACATAGCATATCACACAAGGAGCAGCGGAGCAGCTCACCAGGTAGTTTTCAGAAGCAAGCAACAAAACCTACAGACTGCTCTAGGTTCACACCAGCAGGTGGCAATAGTCTATGCTCTTAAGATTGTTAAGATGCCAACATCTGGATGGCTCAGTGGTTTGGTTAGGGCACTCCAGGTGTTCTTGCTTTGATCAGCAGGAGGGCTGGCTTGGGCTTCTGGTAATTCAAGTCCCAAGAACACCTGGAGTGCCCAAGGTTCACCATCACTGCATTAGTCTGATATAAAAGAATAATCAAATAAAATGGGGCTACCCATGATACAGGACATGTTTCTGTGAATCTAAAGAAAGCCAATGAATGCCACATTTATGTGCATGCAATTTATGTCCCATTGCATGTACAAAAGATGTTAATACAGTAGTAAATGGCCTAGATAACACTATTAAAGTATTCTGCTTTTGGTCAAAGATAGTCAAATTATTTTAAACATTTTAATTAATTTGTTTAGAATGTTACTTATTTGACATAAGTCTGTAGCTACCTATATTTCATAAAGGTAAAGGTTTCCCTTGCTCGAAAGCCAGTCGTATCCGACTCTAGGGTGCAGTGCTCATCTGTTTCAATGCCGAAGAGCCAGCGTTGCCTGCTTCTGCAGATGTTTTCTGTGGTCATGTGGCAGGCATGACTAGACACCGGAGCGCACGGAACGCTGTTACCTTCCCACTGAAGTGATCCCTATTTATCTACTTGCAATTTCTTGCTTTCGAACTGCTACGTTGGTAGGAGCTGGGACAAAGACGGGAGCTCATTCCGTCCTGCAGTACTCTGGAATCGAACTGCTGACCTTCTGCCTCTCAGTCAGCGTATTAGCCATTTGAGCTATGAAAACCCCAACCCCCAAATCTTATGTACCCCATAATTCACGTAATCTCATGTACACTGTACGCAATGATCATCACAATTATAATGAATTAGGGCATGACATCACTCGCTTTGCATGTAGTGAGTCTATCTCATACATTTGTTTCACCTTTTAAGTGAAATGAATGAACATTTGCACGTTAGTCTAATTTTTCAAGTTTCACCTGTATTTCTTTCTCATACCTGTAATTTCCCATGGGCTCAGAGGAGCTAATGGCAGTTCCCAAATGGAAGCCCTTTTGACCCTCAGGAAGCTCATGATCTTAATTCCTTAACTTGGTGGTAGACGGAAGAGATCAAATGCCATTTAAAAAAATACCAGAAGCATGCTATGTATAACCCATTCCAATTGCCATGAGAAGCACAGTGCTTTCCATGGCAGTCACCTCTTTGGAGCTGTTAATTCACCGAGTGCTACATGATGATCATGGTATTTCTCCTGCCATGTATCACAAAGTGCTACGCAACAGGGTGGCCTGGGTAGAGACCAGAACTGCATCCCGGGGTATCTCTGAGGTTCTGCCCAGGAGCTGAGTAGATTCCTTTGTTTCCAGATGTTTAGGACTTCAGATCCCAGAACCATGGCTAGCATGATCAGCAATAGACAATTGTGTAAGTTGTAGCCCAAAGCAATGAAAGCCAAAGTTCTGTTGTAGGGTGCAAGTCCTGTCTAGCAGCAAGTGGTGATCCACAGAGAAAAATGCTACTGAGCAGGACAGACCGAGTGGTAACAGTGGGTAATAAAAGGGTCTTTGGTGTTATCTTCTTGGGTTCATGCTCTATGGAAAGAGATTTTGAGTGGCCTACTTGTCCTATCCTTTTGACAGCCCCAGGCAAAATGGAGTTCTTGTTTTCTTTCATTTCAGACAGTGGGAATTTACCTGTAATCAAGCTGGACACCATCACAACAGAAGACTTCCTTGATGTGATCGAGCACACCAAGCCGTCCGCTAAGAACCTAAGCCAAAAATACATTGATTGGCAAAGAGAATTTGAGTCTGTCTGAACTGGACTAGAGCTTTGAGACCGGAAGCCTAGCCTTAATCTCTCTCTCTCTCTCTCTCCACCCACCCACTCAAAGGCAATCCAGATGATTTCCACCAAAGGTGAAATGCCTACCTGAAATTTTTTCTCTAGAAACACATCATCAAAAGCTGGCTAGGGGGTTCTCAAAAGACATGGCAACATGTGATGACAGAGGGTGGCCAACTCTTCATCAGGGAACTCTTTCTTTGGCTGGTTTTTTTAATTAATATGGGAAGAAAATAGTTTTGCACTTTATCTTATACCATTAACCAAGTGGTGGTTAATTTTAAATCACCCAGTTGACCCATCCCACAGACCCATCCTATTAAGTACTTTGCTACTCAAGTTCTCCTTTAGAGAAACTGAGGCAACATTACAAAACTGGGGTTGGCAAATGCTTATTTGGATTTCCCAGGGATGGTTGGATTGATTTCATTCAGTGAATTGGAGCAGGACTGACAATGATTAATAAACTTTGAGATTTTATTTACCTGTGGAAAAGAGGAGTTGTACGTTTTTTAATTTTCCTTGCCTTCAACCATTTGAGAATCTAGAGATTTTGCCAAGATTGTTCTCCGTTAGTTTACATCCCACACTTAATTAATTAGGAGTAAACTCCATCAAACATGGTGGGATTTAGCATTTCAGTAAATATGGCTAGGCTGAGGCAGTTATTATAGCCCCTTTGAAAGATGTGGAAGGCTTTCCCTTCATTTCAGTTTCAGTGCCTTGACACTATTTTACAAGCAATGCCTGAAAAATGGTTTGAATTACTTTATTATAATACCGTAGTTACAGTCTGTACTTTGGTGCTGAGGGACCCCCCCCCCCAAACATACATATACATGGCATGTAAGGTATACTTCAGGGATAGCATTTTCTATTTCTAGATGGTGGCACTGCTGTTTTCCATTGAAACATTAACCTCGGGGTACAGAAAGTAAGCTTTTGACAACAGTTGGAAGTGAAATAAAACTAGGCACCTTTGGGGCATCTTTCAGTCTTTGTTTTGCTTTCCACAGAGTTCAAAAGAAAAGAAGGCTTCCTTTTTCAAAATGTGCACAAATTAAACGCCACATTTTATCTAAATGGCTGTTTGGCAGGATAATTTCTGGTCTCATTCCTGGTTTTGTTTCTATTGAATAGCAATGTACGGGGGAAATAGACAACTTGTATCTCCCTCTGTGGCTCAAATGCAACACCCCCAGGCACCCAGTTTTTTAAAAAAATGTTCCGAAAATGAGCTCAGAAAGTCCCCTTGTGATTTTAGGGGAGGAAACAATTCTGCCATGTGTTTAAGGGTTTCCATGTCAGGTTTATACCTCTCTCACACATGCACACACACACAGACTAGAGCATACCCGTCAAGCGCGGCTCCGGAAAATACAAGACCTGCGCAGAACTTTCTGCGCATACGCGCATGTGCAGTAACTACTTTCCCCGCCGGTCAAATTATGGGAAGGCAGCGGGAAAGTGGAGAAAGCGGCGCGGAAATACGGGAAATCCTGGCCAATCTGGGATACTTGACAGGTATGCTCTAGAGCAGGGATGCCCAAACTATGGCTGGCAGGCCATATCTGGCCCACGGCACTCTCACCACTCGTGGAAGTAAAACGTTCCCATGTGGGCGTTTTACTTCCGCTTCCAGGAATGGTGCAGGCACTGAGGGCTGGATACAGCCTGTGGGCCATAGTTTGGGTACCTCTGCTCTAGAGTCCGTGTGTGAGAGAGAGATTTAAATATATATAAACCTGACATGGAAACCTAGTGGGAGGAACCACGTCACGTGACTGGCGTGCTGAACCATGTGACTGGCCTGAAAAATTTGGGCACCCCTGCTCTAGAGTGCACAAGGAGGTTCCTTCATAACCACCATCCTCCATTACCACTTAATGTTATGAAAAATGGTTTTACCAGGGGACTGTGCATGTGGTTCTTCAAGGCTCGAGAACAAGGCAGGGTCACACATGGTGCCATTTTTCATTGAAACAAGGCACATGCTCCTATATGCCTTGATTACAAGTGCCTCTATCCCCTGGACCACATATGGTGGGTGTGAGCCGGGAAGGGGGAGGCAGTCACTACTCTGAAAATGGTGAAAGTTGTCACTGTCTCTGAAAGAAACTCATCAAAGTGTTAGACCCAGGGGTGGGCGCATAAATAATATAAACATCAAAGGAACATTCTCCATCTTTTACTAGCAGCAGGAACAGGGAGGCCTCTCCATTCACACCTTGGTGGTTTTGCCAAAGCTGGGAGTTAAGCTGCACTCTGTCTTCTTTTTCCATTCAAAGGAATAATGCATGGGTGGGAAAAAAGTACTGTGTGCAAGATGTTACTGTGCAGACTGTGATTAGTGGGGACTCACTGCACACATTTCCAAAACCCTGTCATAGCAGGAACAGAGCTACATGTTTTGCAGATGCTGATCCGACAACTTCCCTGTATAAAGGATGTAACCGGATTTTTTCAATTTTAGTGCTCAAAGAAGATGTTCATGTCTTCTGAGGTATCTTTACAGCAAATGCTGGAGGATGTGATCTACAGCCTGGGGAAAACTTTCGCAGACTAAATATGGCGGTGGGTTAATTTTGTTTTCATCACCCTCTCGATATTTCCCTAAGACAGAAACAAACAAGTGTGACTTTTAAATACTAGTTCGGTGCCACTTTTAAGTTTATCTGGACATCTAGACGTGATAATCCTGGATGGACCACAGCAAAGCCTCTGTACATGGTAAGCCCTTGCCTTAAACGGGTACTTACCTATTCCTACATGAACCCTTGTGAAATGGCCGCTCCCGCTCTAACACACACACACACACACACACACACACACACACACACACACACACACACACACACACACACACACACACACACACACACACACTGCTGCAGTGCTATAAACAACAACTTTTGGCTTATCTAAAGGGCTGGAATAGAACCACTGGGTGGCAAGTCTCTGGGAGCAGATTGCAGTTAAACATCTGCAGAAACTTTGGGGAGAGCATTTTAATAGAACAGCCTGCCCTGGGAAGGCATGTTGGGTCGTCCTTTGCTGAAGGTATTTAAGCAGAACCTGGACAGCCATTTATCAGTGTTGCTTGTGGTTTTCATGTCTGTCAGATCCTACATGGAGAAGGGTGTGGACTGGATGGGCTAAAGCCCGTGATGGTGAACCTTGGCACGCCAGATGTTCTTGGACTTCAATTCCCAGAAGCCCAAGCCCCCGTGGATCCACATGAAAGGGTTTACTGTGATTCATCCGGCCCACGCTGCCCTCGTTGCTCCCGGAAGCGGAAGTAAAACGCGTCCAGCTGGAGGAAGGGTTAACCCGGAAGAGCCTTAACCGTACAGGCACGTTTTACTTCCACTTCCGGGAGCAACGAGGGTGGCGTGGGCCGGATGAATCACAGTAAACCCCTTCATGTGGATTCCCGGGGGCTTGGGCTTCTAGGAACTGAAGTCCAAGAACATATGGAGTGCCAAGGTTCGCCATCATGGGGCTAAAGCCATGATGATGAACGTTGGCACTCCAGGTGTTCTTGGACTTTAATTCCCAGAAGCCCAAGTCTCTGTGGATCCACAGGGATGGGTTTACACAGAGACTTGGGCTTCTGGGAATTGAAGTCCAAGAACACCTGGAGAGCCAAGGTTCACCATCACTGGGCTAAAGCAAAGCAAAGCAATCATGCCTATATACTGCCTTATAGTGCTTAATGCACTCTGGGTGGTTCATAATACATACTGGGCACTCATTTTCTGACCTCGAAAGGATGGGGGACTGAGTCAAACTTGAGCCCTGGTCAGGACTGAACTCACAGCCTTTTGGTTGCAGGACAGCAGTTTAAACCACTGCACCACCAGGGCTGATGTTTTCCACCCTAAATGAAGGGTGTTTTAAAATTCACTGTCCATTTTTTTGAAGGGGGGGGGGAGAATCTCTTTACTCAAGGAACACATTAAAAGTAATCGGAGAACCTCCAACCTCTTCAGAAATCTGTTTAAATCTATTTTCTTCTTTTTTTACTCGAGAAGAGTTTTTAATCACAAGTCTGTTAAGAAGAGGGTGAAAAAGGAAATGCTCAGGGAAAAGTACTGGTCCAGCTCTTCTTTTGCTTCCAATGTTATGCCTGTTTTACTGATCCTTGTTTGCATGGTGGACCAACTAGCTGGCCTCCCAAGATCCCTTCAGCACTACAATTAGATGGGAAGCATCTCTCCCCTTCACAATCCCAGCTACTCCATCTCAAAGTATTAGCCTTCTTTCACCAGGACAAACATTATGGCCCCTTGGTCACTTTGGTGATCCTTTTCCTGCCCTGTTATGACAGGACAATGTGATGGATCTAGGTTTCTTCAAGAATTTTGAGATCTTAGAAAACACAGCTTACCCGTCTTGACCAATATTCCCAGCATGCCGGCATTCTGGGCACCTCCAACATCATCTCTGCAGTCCTATGAGGAGAGCAAGGTGATAAGTTAGCGTACATGAGCCTCTGCTGCTTCCACATAGTGCAAAAAGGGGGATGTTGAGGGAGAAGAACAAGCCAAGGACTCACATCACCAATCATGAGTGTTTCCTCCGGTGCACAATTGGTGCCATGCAAGGCTTCCAGGAAGAACGTTTGCTCTGGCTTGCCCACCACAGTTGATGTCACGTCCGTGGCATATTCCAGTCCAGTTACAAATGGCCCAGGGCCAAGAGCCAGCCCATCTTTCCTCTTGTAATATCTTGCTTTGTGTATGGCGATGAGAGGAGCACCATCAAGAAGGAGCCTTACAGAAGGATGGGGGAAAGATTATGCAGATGATTGGGATACTAGAAACAGAGCACTGAGAGACAGTGCAAAGGGGGAAAAGAACCACAAGATAAGACAGCTCCCTCCATCACAAAAAGCATTCATTCATTCAATGAATTTATACCCTGACCAGCTGGTAGGAAAATCACTGTTTGTGGCTTAGAAAACATCAAATCACATAAAACTCAATATAAAAACATAAAAATTTTCCCTCGCAAAGCACACCCTATCAATCAAAACAAACACATTTTAAAATAAAAAGATACACAATTGATGAATTTAAGAGGGGAAGGCTTGGTGGAATAGAAGTTTTTACTAATTTCCAAAATGCCAACAAGGATGGCGCTGATATAATTTATATTGGCAATTCATTCCACACATTGGGACATACCTGTCAAGCACGGCTCCGGACAACACGGGACCTGCGCAGATGGCTTCTATGCAGAAACCTTCTACGCATGCGCAGAAGGCTTCTGTGCATGTGCAGAAGGGTTCTGCACAGAAGGCTATGCATGCACAGACGTCTGCGCATCGCCTTCTGCGCAGAATGCTTCTATGCATGCGTAGAAGGGTTCTGTGCATGCATAGAAGGGTTCTGCGCAGAAGGGGATGTGCAGTAACTACTTTCCCCCACCATCAAATTATGGGATGGCGGCAGCTCCGGGTGGGAAAGTAGAAAAAGCGATGGTGAATTACGGGAAATCCCAGCCAATACGGGATACTTGACAGGTATGCATTGGGAGCAAGGGTTGGGAATCAGTGATGCACTGCAGCAGGTTCTGTCAGGCTCTGCAGAACCGGTAGCGGAAATTTCCACAGGCCACGCCCACTTGGTTGGCTACGCCCACCTCCATAGCCCATAATGCAGGATGTTTGGCCACACCCACAGATTTGGCCAGCCCACAGAGCAGGTAGTAAATTTTTTTTCAGTGCATCACTGCTGGGAATGCTCTAGATCAGTAGTTCCACAATGTGGGGCCCACGCCCCACATGGGGACTTCAGTTCCCAGAAGCCTAAGTCTGATCAGTACTTTGGGGAATTGTCATAAGCTTCTGGGAATTGAAATCCAAAAACCAAAGGTTGGGAAACACTGTTCTAGATCTAGTTAATTAATTTCTCATTTCTCTTGGGATGCTATAATTTTCCTGAGATGCCCAAGAGGAAGACCACCATGAAAGAGCTTCAGAGATTATTTGCTGTAGTGGCCAGATATGGTGGTTGCTACAGCCAACAGAAATGAGCCACCCAAAAGGAAAGCAGATCAAGCTTATTCTTGTTGTCTTTCAGTGCTCCCACATGTCTCCAGTTCATCTCAACATGGCATGTGTTGGATGGCTTCCTAAAGGGATATGCTCCTCTTAATTTGTGTGTAAAGATGTGGGGAACGGTTTCCATTTGCATGTTCTTCCTGCTTCTTCTCTTTCCTCTCCGACTCGAGACTGGAAGTCTCATGGCTGTCAAGACTCAAGATGCAACCATGCTAAACAGTGATAGCATCCCAGGTTCTTCACACAGTTAAGTTCATCTCTCTCTGAAATTTACCCTTCAACATATCCCATGACAGACCTTCAGGCCTCATTTCTATCCTCTAAATCTGAAACGGCCTGTTCTACCCAGCACTACTTCCTTCGTGTCCAGATCAAAATTTAAATTGCCAAAATGAAGCCATTTGGCTTTGTTGTTGGCCATAATTAAATCTTCGTCAGTGCATGTTTCTGGTAGTAATCGACAGACCAGCAAATGAGCCAGATTCTGCATCTCTCCACATCCACATAGCATGTTGTTGTCCACCAGCCGCCCCCACTTGAGCATGTTGGTCTTGCATTTAGGGACTCCAACCCTCAACCTATTCAGGGTCCTCCAAGTGATGTAGTGGACATCAAGTTTCTCAGCTGTATCCTCCTTTAATGTTGTTCCATGTCCATTGAGTACCTTCCTCCATCTTCTAATTTGGTTTCGCTCTTGCGTACCCTCAAGATGTTTGTTCTTGCCATAAAGCTCTTCCTGGATCTGAGTCTGCAGATTTGAGGCACATATCCATTCAGAGGCTGTCAAGGGTCATTCTTTTGCTTAGTTCTCTGACGTCTCAGCCTTGAAGAGGTATCCAGTTGAGTAACAGCCTGTCATCGGCCCAAGCTGGCTGCAAACACGTGCCTCTTGATTTAATGCCAATTTGATGCCTCTTCAGGTCACAACCTGTTCCTAAGACAGATAACAGAGCTTCTCCCAGGGATCAGCAACATGACTCATTGTTCTGAAAGGAATCCCACCTGACACTACCAAGCACTGGTAGAATCATCCCTGCAATAAACCTCCAGCTAATCCCTCCATAAAAGTTATCTAGAGGAACATCTTTACAACAGGTAGAAGAGTAACTAGTGTTAGCTGTATTGATTGTCATCTTGATGAGGACTGAGAAGGAAGGGATATGACCACTTTGCATTTCATAAGCATTAATGTCTTTACTTCACAAATTGACCCCCACCTTTTCCATCATCTGCTTGAAATGTGTTTAAAATCCACTTGAAATGCTCAAATGTATAGTTGTGCACATTTTGATATGTATGTACATTAGGTAAAGGTTTTCCTTGCTCGAAAGCCAGTCATATCCAACTCTAGGGTTCAGTGCTCATCTGTTTCAAAGCCGAAGAGCCAGCACTGTCTGCTTCTGCAGATGTTTCCGTGGTCATATGGCAGGCATGACTAGACACCAGAGCGCACAGAACACTGTTTACCTTCCCACCGAAGTGGTCCCTATTTATCTACTTGCAATTTTTTGCCTTCGAACTGCTAGGTTGGCAGGGACAAAGACGGGAGCTCATTCCATCCTGCAGTACTCAGGAATTGAACTGCTGACCTTCCGCCTTCCAATCAGTGTCTTAGCCACTTGAGCCACTGCAGTCCTTATTTATATACATTACCCTACCCAAATGTATGAGGGTTGTTTTTTGTCTTTTTTTTGCATGCTATAGAACAGTGATAGCGAACCTTTTAGAGCCCGTGTGCCCCAGGAGGAAGAGGAGGCACATGGGCAGGCACCATGCGTGCCCATTCAACCATGTGACGTTGCCAGCGCGCCTTTGGCAAAGTCACATGGGTGCACCCGACCCCCCCACAGGTGTACCTGACTCCTAGGAGGGGTGGGCATCTAGTTGCCTCACCTTGCCCTGCCGCCGCCTCCTGTCCCGTCCAGGATTCCAGCCTCACCTCTTGTCTCCCCATTGCTGGAGGGAGAAGGGTGATAGGGAAGAGGTGCTGCCATTGGCACCAGCTGGGCTGGGCTTCCCCTCAATGGTGCATGTGCCATCAGAGAGGCTTCTGCGTGCCACCTCTGGCATGCATGCCATAGGTTCGCCACCACTGCTATATAACATACCATCTTCCTACATGTTTTCTAATGGGAGAAGTGCATCGTAAAATTACAGAAGTACAAAAATATGAAGGAGGATTGCAGGATAATTTGCAGATTCACTTCAATAAATCCACATTAGGCTGACTAATATAAAACTGCTAATTTCTATAAATATCTTCCTCGGACTGTAAATATGACCAGGCCGATTTGGGTATTCTAGGAATTGTATTTTAAAAAATCTTCCCCATTCTAATGGGCGATATAGAAGCAAGTCTCTTTAAAATTATTACTGTATTATTTGTACTTGTTTGGATAGCTGAGTCATAGTTGCCCAAGGGCACCTTCATAAGAAGGGAATGGAAAGCCACTTCTGTGTATTCTTTACCTAGAAAACCCTGGAAAGGGTCACTATAAGTCATGCAATTATTATTATATTATTTGTACTTACCGGAAAGCCTTGTTCATCATTTGATAATGGAAGTGGTCAGGAGCCAGTCCTATTACTACAGCATTAGGATTGTTTGTATCTATTCCTTTAAAAGGTGATGAGAAAAGAAAAGATTATAGCAAAATCTTACAGTAACCTGGTGATGAAAAAACAAATGTCTTTTGAACGAATGTTCACGATGGCTACCTATTCAACTAAGTCCAAGGGTTCCCAACCTACAGCCTGTGGGCCAAACCCGGCCCACAGTACCATTTCATATGGTGCACCGCTGCCGCCACACCTGGAAGTAGAAGCGGATGCGTTTATGTCAGCCATAAATGCACCCACGGCCAGTGGTGGGCATCAGCAGGTTCACACCAGTTCGCCAGAACCGGTAGCAGAAATTCTGGCTTGCCCCACCCACCTAAGTTTTGAAATAAAGTACAGTGAATACCCGACTAACAACGCATTCTAACAGCATCATTTATGATTAATGATGCTACCGATGCACCCCACGTGATCTCCCACACGACGACAAAAAACGTCGTTGTGCAAATTTTGACAGTTTTCTAAACATTGTTGTGCGAATAACGACAGTTTTTTGTTGTTCTGCAGGAGATCTCCCATAGGAAACCGCATAACGACGCTACTTGGAGAACCAAGTAACCTCGTTATGTGAGGGTCTACTGTAGTCCTAATTCGGGTGCAACGCAGGGCTTTCCCCCTGGCTACTCTCACCATACCACGTCCACAGTGTGGTAGTAAAGTTTTTGGAGCCCACCACTGCCCACGGCTGTCATAAGCGCAGAAGCAAGCACATTAACGTCCGCTTCCGGGGTGTGTGTGGTCTGGCCCACTCAGCTGTCTGAGGGACGTGGTCAGGCCCACGGTGTAAAAAGGTTGGGAACCCCTGCTTTAATCAATGTCCTAGCTTCGACTCCATAGAGCAACACTGGGAATATGTAACATCTCACTACTGTATTCAGATCTTTGTAGCGAGAGTTAGAGCGGTTTTAATTCGTTGTGGGTATTGTTGTTAGTCATTTTCTGTTCGTTCACCACCCAGAATGGGATAAAATCCAGATGGGCAGTATAGAAATCCAATAAATAAATGTCACATTTTTATGAAGGTGGATCTTGCTTTTTCTATTCATATTTTAATCTCTCCCTCGAGATCCTGCTTAGGAGGCTGAATTACATTCCACAATAGTAGCACAACAACTGAGTCAAAGCATTTGCAACTACCAAATAGTTTGAAAGCTCACTAGTAATGCAGAAAATCAAAGGTTTCACAGGCATTTACAGTGATTTCAGCTCAGCCGCCCAGCAGTTTTAAGTCCCAGTATTTCTAACTAGTGAGGGGAGAAAGCCATATGGTTTTTCTTTCCAAGAGAAATAACTTACCATTGGCTATGCTGACTTGAGAATGCAGCCGGTTGTGGTAAAAAAAAAAAAAACTTTTCTAAGCTATGGGGAGAACATGAGATGGCTCCACAAAGCCCTTAAAGTGTCCAGAAATGGGAGATATTCCCATGTGGGTTTTATGTATTTATTTTATTTATTCTGCATCATTTCCTGGGAGCATCTGGGTCCATTAACCAAAGAATGGCTTATGTTCATCCAGCTGCGAGGAATCTTAAATGAAGATTATCTAAGAATAATTCCATATTAGTTAGTAACAGGAGCTTAAACATCTTTCATCGTACTTAAACTACAGGCAAAACTGGAAAGGAAAAACTACATGTGGAGGAATAGGGGAATTATGACCACTGAAATCAATGTCATGATTGAGCTAGCAATAGAAAATGAACTGATTTGAGTACATTTCTAAACCTACGAGTAGAAACAGACAATCCACAGCCCAAGGGTGCTTTGGTAGACAATACAAGCTCCTTGGCCAAAGTGCACACCATAGGTGCACATAAGCACATGCCAACTCATATGAATCTAGAAATACATCTAAAGCTCAGTTATGGAACTATACAGCAGGGGTGCCCAAACTTTTTGGGCCGTGGGCCAGTCACGTGGTTCAGGGGGCAATGCCTTAGGGTCCGGATAGAGCTCCTGACACCAATTCATCTGGCCCACGAAGCCCTCGTCACTCCCGGAAGCGGAAGTAAAACGCGCCCATACGGCATAGCCAATGGCATGTGCTTATGTGCCCCTATGGTGTGCACTTTGGCCAAGGAGCTTGTATTATTTACCATAGCAGGGGTGCCCAAACTATGGTCTGGAGTCCTCCTACGCCAATTCATCCGAATCCGACCCGCGAAGTCCTCGCCGCTTCCGGAAGCGGAAGTAAAACGCGCCCATACGGGCGCGTTTTACTTCCGCTTCCGGGAGCTGCGAGGACTTCGCGGGTCGGATTCGGATGAATTGGCGTAGGAGGACTCCAGACCATAGTTTGGGCACCCCTGCTATACAGCTTCTCTGCAGCCACAAACACTCAATTGAGCTTTTGAAAGGAAACAAAAGCAGGAGAGATCCTCAATTAACTTTTAAATAAATCCAATGAAACAATATAACCATCTCATTCATGGACGTACAGGGTTTATAGATCGTATTGATTTTCACCAGAATGATATAAACAGTCTCATTAAGTGATTACAATACAGTGTGGGTTTGTACTCTAGCTTAATTGAAATCTGCAGCACAGGCCATTAATTCTGTTCAAAGCACTGTAATGAATGGTCCACTGCAATCCGGAAAAGCCGTTTTGTTCCTTTCACAGGACACGAGGCCAATGTTCCCAACATTACTTTTTGGCGGGTGGGGGTTGGACTACAACCACCAGCATGCTCCAAACAAGTAACCTTTTCAAGCTCTACCCATTTCCCATTTCAGTCAATAGAGGCTTATAAAACGATCCCACACAGGACAGGAAGAGCATGACCTTTTCTTGCAATAGTAATTATAGCGCTTAGAGCACTCTCTGGGTGGTTCACAAGGTAATTCGTATTTTTGCCCCCAACATACTGGGTACTCATTTTACCGAATTCAGAAGGCTGGAAGGCTGAGTCAACCCCGTAAGGATCAAACTTACAACATTTTGCCCGCGACACAATAGTTTAACCACTGCACCACTAGGGCTTGAAGGGACTTTTATGACACAATTGCCACTAAGCTGAACCCCTACCCATCTCCTGCTACGTCATCAAGACAAAGTGAAGTCACACAGGTATACCTTTGAAATCACGCAGCGCATTGTCTTCCAGCAGCAACAGGGGTCTGACCTGCTTCTGCTCCACGAGGTTTCTAGCTGCTGTCAGAGATGTGAAGATCTCCTCTTCTTTAATGTCAAATCCAAGCTTCTTCAGCCTCTCCAACAGGTCTTCCTTACATTCCTTAGTTGTGTTGGTCACGAACCTGATGGTAACAGGGGCCCTGCGCAGCCTTGGTCAAGGAAAGCAGAGACATCTTTTAGGCCAGGGGTGCCCAAACGTTTCAGGCCTGGGGAATAGCTGAGCGGGCCAGACAACGCCCCCAGAACACAGCGTGTTTGCGCATGCGCAGCGTGGGCGCTTCTGCGCATGTGTGAAAGTGGCCATTTTGTGTCCTGGTTTGGTGCAGGAAACAAAATAGCCACTTTCACGCATGCGCAGAAGCGTCCACGCCAAACCAGAAAATAAATGGCTGCTTCTGTGCATGTGCGAAAGCAGCCTTTTTGTTTCCTGGTTTGCATGGACGCTTCTGCGCATACGTGAAAACAGCCTTTTTGTTTCCTCCTTTGGCGCAGACACTTCTGCGCATGCACGAAAGAGATCATTTTGTTTCCTATGCCAAACTAGGAAACAAAATGGCTGCTGTCATGCATGTGCAGAAGTGTCCGTATTTACTTCCTGGTTTGGTGAGGGCTTTGGGGGCCGGGGCCAGCCCATAGGCCATAATTTTGGGCATGCCTGTTTTAGGTCATTATCTTTGTTGCACGGCAAAATGTTTCTTTCCTCCTCGTGTTCATGTTTCACAAGACTAATGACAGAAACACACTGACAGTCTAGTTCTCTGAACTATAAATAGTATAGTATGTATAGTATAGTTTGTATAATTCCCCAAACTAATTCCCCAACCATCCACATTGCGTACATCAGCTTTGGCCTTGAGCGTCTCCGCAGCAGAGTATGCTGCTCCAGTATGGAGCACGCAAAACAAGTTGACAATTGTGTTAATGAAGCCATGCGTATAGTGATAGGATGCCTCAAACCTATACCAGTTGAGAAAATATATGCTCTTGTTGGTATCGCTCCACCTAAGATAAGGAGAGAAGTAGCAGCAGACGCTGAGAGAACTAAGCAAGAGAATGACCCTTGACACCCTCTGAACGGATATGAGCCTCAAGTCCTCCGGCTCAGATCGAGAAAGAGCTTTATGACAAGAACACACATTCTTCAGGCTACACAAGAACAAAACCAAATTAAAAGCTGGAGGAAGGAGCTCATCAGGCAAAGATCATTAAAAGAGGATATAGCTGAGGAAGTCAACCTCCCCTACGTCACTTGGAGGACCCTGAATAGGCTGAGGATTAGCGTCCCTAAATGTAAGACCAACATGCTCAAGTGGGGGCTGCTGGCGGACAACAACACACGGTGTGAAGGTGGAGAGATTCAGAATCCAGCTCATCTACTGGTCTACTGATTACTGCCAGAAACCTGCACTGATGAGGACTTAAGTTTGGGCAACGACAAAGCCAAGAAAGTGGCTTCGTTTTGGCAGCCCAGGGTTTGATTGGGACACAAAAGAAGAAGACTAGCTATCTGGTTCACATTCCTAAGACAACTCCCATACTTATTACAGTAGAACCATTAAATCATCTCTTCACGGATTCCATGGGCCTACTCTAGTTGTGAGTTAGTCCTGGACTTCAGCCTGAATTCAACAAAGAATAACCTTTACACAAAGAATTGTAGGAAAACAAACTGTGCAGAACTACAACAGAGGCTTTTTTGTTTTGTAGTCTTGTTCAGAATTAGAAACATGGGATGGACTGTCACTTTGATCCATCACCTCAGTCCTTTTCAGTTTGTTGTATGCGCACTTTGCTCCACAAAGGACACTCTTTGCACAAAGAGATGTGATCAGCAAACAGCAAAGAAGCTGCCCTGAGCGGCGCTTGCACCAAAAAGGCCACGGGTACAAATGTGAATAAATCAATAAACCAATGGCCAAAAAAGAACCTTCTTTCTCATTTTCTCTGAAGATGAAGAGTCCCCCGTGGGGCTTGCAAATTCCTGACTGAAGTACAACATTGTGCTCAGATATCTTAATTTGAGAGCAACAAGGAATTTCTCGTGCATTCTTTCCATCCCTTATCACTGGGGTGCCCAAACTATGGCCCGGGGGAGCAGATCTGACCCCTGACACCAATTCATCTGGCCCACGAAGCCCTCGCCGCTCCTGGAAGCAGAAGTAAAGCGTGTATGGGTGCATTTTACGTCTGCTTCCGGTAGCAACAAGGGCTTCGCAGGCCAGATGAATTGGCGTCAGCGGCAGGATCCAGCCCCGGAGCCATAGTAACCAGCCCCTGAACCACATTTGGCCCGTGGCCCAAAATGTTTGAGCACCCTTGCCTTATAAGGTGTACAGGGTAGACCAGTGCACTACCTGCAAAACTGCCTTCATAGCTAGGGTGCCATCTTTGTGAAAATGGCACTCTTTACATGTCAGTTTAGTTCAGTTTTGAAGATACCATCAGCCACAAAACGTTCACTTCTTTGAGATCTGCTATTTTGAGATCTGCTATTTTGAACCGCACCACCCGGGAAGAAAAGAGCTTCCCCTCTTTACACGTGTCTTTCTTTCAGAAATTTGTTGTTGTTTAATTGCAGTCGCGTCCGACCACAGCATGCCAGACTCCTCTGTCATTGCCGTCCTCCGTAGCCCACCCAGATCTATACCCACTGTGTCAACGATGCCATCTAGCTGCCTCATCATCTGCTGCCCCTTCTCCTCTTGCCTTTGATCTTTTCCAGCATCAGGGTTTTCTCTAGTGAGTCCTCTCTTCTCATTTCGTGGTCAAAGTACTTCAACTTCAGTTTCAATATCTGTCCTTCCAAGGAGCAGCCAGGGTTGATTTCCTTTAGGTTTGACTGATATGATCTCCTTGCAGTCCAAAAGTCTCCTCTAGCAGCACAGTTTGAAGGTGTCTATTCTTCTGCGCTCAGTCTTCCTTATGTTCCAGCTCTCATAGCCATACATTATTGGTGGGAAGACCATCGCTTTAACTATGCGGACTTTTGTTGGCAGGACGATGTCTCTACTTTTTATTATGCTGCCTAGGCTTGCCATAGCGTGTCTCCCAAGAAGTAAGCGTCTTTTCATTTCATTTCATTTATTTTTACTTATTTATTACAAGATTTATATTGCCGCCCAACTCCAAGGACTCTGGGTGGCTTACTTTCAAGAGAAGTACTTTAAAGAAAGGAAGGAAAGCTCTTACCTTTTAAGGGCTTCCTGAGCCCCTGGCACAGCCGAGTCTTCTATGTGAAGAGTACCACTGAGATCCACCAATACACCTCTCAATACTCGGCGAGTTGCCATCTTTCATGCCATGTGCAAGAGGAGGATGGAGAAAGGGGGAATTAAATAACAGACCAGTTAAAGAACAATGGATATTTTTTTTAAAAAGGCACCATTCTGTTTCATACTCCATTTGTGCCAAACCTGGTAATACTTAGAGTATTACCCACTGTGTTCAATGAGCCCCCTCAGACTGAGAAATAGAAAGCAACATTACAAATATATACATAATTGATAATACAGCAATTTCTCCCATTCACTCTCCATTGAAATTATCTTGGGTGTATTTTTTCAAATTTGTACCCAAATCCAACAGCGAAACCTGGACTGAAAAAGCACGCCTAGTTTAATTTAAAAGACAGACCCTCTTTCAACACAAACCGTACGTCTTTCTATTCTACCTGCTGCAGTGGAAAGTGTTGTGCTCGGTGCAGTGGCATTACACAATTAAAAAGCAATTATATCATCCTTTTAATTGCAAGTTCTTTGGCAATCCTTCCAAGCTGAAAATTATTCTGGTTTTGTCAGTGGGGCCGAGGACGCACAGATGCGATAGAGGCCTCTTGATACAATACATTCACTAATAGGGCCCCCGTGTCCAATCTTTACACAGCAGGCTTTGGATGCTGAAAGTCTGTCCATATTGTGCTTTGGGGGCCATTGCTCTATTGCCGTGATGGCGAACCTTGACACTCCAGATGTTCTTGGACTTCAATTCCCAGAAGCCCAAGCACTCTGTGAATCCACACGAATGGGTTTACTGCGATTCATCCGGCCCGCGCTGCCCTCATCGCTCCCGGAAGCGGAAGTAAAATGCACCCGTACTGAGGAAAGGTTAACCCGGAAGAGTCTTAACTGTATGGGCACATTTTACTTCCACTTCTGGGAGCGACAAGGGCAGTGCGGGCTGGATAAATCGCAGTAAACACATTCGTGTGGATTCACAGGGGGCTTGGGCTTCTGGGAATTGAAGTCCAAGGACATCTGGAATGCCAAGGTTTGCCAACACGGCTCTATTGCATCTCTCTTAGTTGCAGAAATACCTGCTTTAGAAATCATCCAGAAACCGAAGCAGCTACATTTTAAATCCTAAAAAAGAACCCCCACATTTGATTTTTTTCATTCTACCTTGTTTCAAAGCTCTTTCTCTTGTGTTATTGTTGTCCTTGATTGTACACATTTTGACACTGAAGACTGGTTTACTGTGTTCCACAGTCCAAATAGTCCCCCCGTGACTACTGTATAGTATTTCTAATTGTGGGCCAGCTATGATGGCCATTTAACCTGCAATTTATATCGGGATTGGTTACTGATGAGTTCAGATGAAGACTTGGTGACTACATAGCAACAAGCAATGGCAATTATACTTCTGTACCACCCCATGGGAGTGCGGTGGCTCAAGTGGTTAAGACGCTGAACTCACTGACTGGAAGGTCGGAGTTCGATTCCCAGGTACTGCATGACAGAGTGAGCTCCCGCCTCTGTCCCAGCTCCTGCCAACCTAGCAGTTCGAAAGCAAGAAATTTCAAATACAGTACTGTAAATAAATAGGGACCACTTTGGTGGAGAAAGATCTTGGGGACATGAAAGGAGCCTCATTCGGGCGTCCCCTGAGTGGAGTTCCTCCAGCAAAAAACCCTTTCAACCCAGAAAGCACCTTTGTGTGCTTCTGATATGATTTTTTAAAAACCCTGAAATGTTTGGTAAAGGATTGTGTGAATTAAAAATATTGAAGACGGTGTAATTTTAAAATGAAAATCTCAGTCTCTTTTCATTGTAATTTTTCCATTCCCGTCAAAGGGAACACCTCCCCCCAAAAAAAATCTTTTGGGAAACCAAGAGATTAGAAAGAAACCAAGCCAGGCAGCTTGCTGGACAAAGAATAACATTAAAGGAGGATATGTGGCTGAGGATCTCAACCTCCCCTACATCACTTTGGAGGATCCTGAATAGGCTGAGTCAACTAAATTTTGTAATAAATTAAGGCTTCTTTAGCTCTGCCCAGGGAATAATGAACTTGAAGAAGTACTTTATTCACTAAAACCAAAAGCCCTATTCTAATTCATTACAAATGCAAGACCAACATGCTCAAGTGGAGGCTGCTAGTGGACAACAACACACTGAGTGAATGTGGGGTGTGATTCTCAGGACAGTTGACCTCTGGCTGTGCCTCTCCTATAAAGCTTCCTCAATTAACCCATTAGCAGATGTGTAACGTCAGAATGTTTATTTTGCAAAAACAGACCCAAACTCCTCAAACCAACTCCCATCAGAGATTTAGTGCTGTAAATAGTCACACTGATTGCGTGCTATTACTTGTGGCTCAAGTGGCTAAGACGCTGACTGGGAGGCGGAAGGTCAGCAGTTTGATTCCTGAGTACTGCAGGACGGAATGAGCTCCCGCCTTTGTCCCAGCTCCTGCCCACCTAGCAGTTTGAAAGCAAGAAATTGCAAGTAGATAAATAGGGACCACTTCGGTGGGAAGGTAACAGCACTCCGTGCATTCCGGTGTCTAGTCATGCCTGCCACATGACCACGGAAACGTCTGTAGAAGCAGACAGCGCTGGCTCTTTGGCTTTGAAACAGAGATGAGCACTGAACCCTAGAGTCAAATACGACTGGCTTTTGAGCAAGGGAAACCTTTACCTTTACCTGTTGTAAATGACTCAATGATTTGCATATCCATCTGGTGCACCAACCAATTCTGCCCAGCCACTCTTGGCCTCTCTATATCATATACTGTATGTATAAATGTATACCATGGAAATCCACACTTATGTCTGACAAAGTGGACTTGATCCACGAAAGCTAACATTAAAATACAGGAGTTAGTCTTTAAAGTGCCACAACATTGTCTTTTTGTTTTGTTTACTCTCTGATATGGAGAGATGCAGAATCTGTCTCGTTTGCAGATCCGGCAATTACTGCCAGAAACATGTACCAATGAGGATTTAAGTTTGGCCAATGAGAAAGACAAGAAGGTGGCTTCATTTTGACAGTTGGAAGTTTGATCTGGACACAAAAGAAGCAACTCATGCAGAGACATGCAGGCACACTCCTGCAAGAACTGCCCAATTGGACTCTACTCCTGAATGGCAAGCAATGGAGAGAGTAAAGTCCATCAAAGTAATGTTGGAAGGAAAAGAAATCTCTCTTGCCCCTGCATTGGCTCCCGAAGAGGGAATCATACAGAAGCACATCAGGCAGCCTCTTCTAATACATTAGTCCCGTGATGGCGAACATTGGCACTCCAGATGTTCTTGGACCTCAATTCCCAGAAGCCCAAGCACCCTGTGAATCCACACAAATGGGTTTACTGCGATTCATCCGGCCTGCACTGCCCTCGTCGCTCCCGGAAGTGGAAGTAAAATGTGCCCGCGCTGCCCTCGTCGCGGAAGTAAACCGCGCCTGTATGGGCGCGGTTTACTTCCGCTTCCAGGAGCGACGAGGGCAGCGCGGGCTGGATGAATTGCAGTAGACCCATTCGTGTGGATTCACAGGGTTCTTGGGCTTCTGGGAATTGAAGTCCAAGAACATCTGGAGTGCCAAGGTTCGCCATCAAGGCATTAGTCTGCCTTTACCTTGCAAGGGGCTTTAATGCATTGAGAAACTGAGGTCCAACCGCCAACTCCGGAGGAATTACGGTGCTAAAGGCTTACAGCTTCTCTCCCTTAACGTGTCCCTCTTGGTGCATCTTGCCTTTCACTCTCCCAGGTGGAAAAAACAGGCAAAAGATTTGCCCGATGTTGTAATTTCCCCCCCTCACTGCTCAGATGGTCTCGCCCGTCCCCTTTATGGTAACCCATCACGGACTGACCCATCATCAAATCGTAGGGAAAAGAGGAGACAATTTTCTCCCCCCTCTATTACGAAATTGGTACAACCTTCGCCCATAGAGTAAGACCGTACCATTAGGATAGCCGGGAACTGGCATCCAGCTTCCTCGCTCTATCGCTAGAACGACCTCCGCCCACAAGCAGGGAGGGCGGAGCTTGGAAAGCCAGAGGTCCTACAGCCGAGGACCCAAGCGGCTAATTACAACTATCTAAAAAACTGCCTGTGGATTTGTTTTTCTTCTTACGGCCGAAAATAGCAAAATAATTTTCCTGAGGAAAATAATTAATGTCATCTTAGTTCACGATATGGATATTAACAGCCCCGTCTAAAACTGGTGCTTGCGAACAGGCACTTCCTTGGTCACCCTTGTTTTATGGTTAACTATTTCAAGACTTTGACTTGGCTACAATTGTTGGCACACCTAGTAGGGTAAAGCAAATTTGTTCCCCAATTTCCTGGATGGAGGTCTCTGGGTTTGGATTCCCCCTCCCCTTGGCCTTGGGGAGGAGGCCATATGTGAAGATAACATGCAAATAAAGTGATACCTCATACAACGTCCAAACTTGGTTCCACAAATTTGGACTTTATACGGATTTGGACTTTGTATGAGGCATGCAAAATCCTAGCCGCGATGCCTCATACAACGTCCAAATCCTTGCTGCGATGCCTTGTACAACATCGTTTCCATAGAGATACACTGTACTGTAACAGCACAGACTTCAGGGCAAAGTCAAGGAAACTGACAGAAATCATTGTCTAAACTAAAGGCTAAGTACATTACAAAAACATGTCAAACAACCCTGGTTTTAGGGGACAAACCATACAAGAAGTTTTTAACTTTTGAAAACTTTATGAAGTGCAAGTTTAAAAGTTAACATGTCCCATCATGCAGCACAGTGTTAATCTGCAGCCATGTGGCCAATCATCCGTTTTGTACAAGCTACCATAAACAATTACTGGGTGGAAGCAAGGACAAAATGGAGGCCAACATGTCCCATCATGCAGCACAGTGTTAATCCTCCAAACAGCAGCAAACACCAAACAATTGCCCACCCCACCAAACAGTGTCCCCTCAAAAAAGACTGACACAAGAAAAATTATGGCACATGCAATGTTTTTAAAAACCACAGCAGCATACACCAAACAATTGCCCACCCTACCAAAAATTGTCATCCCCCATCTACCTCCCCACCCCAAGCCAATTGGAAAATGGTCCAAGAACCTGAAGAATGCTGCAAAAATCTCAGGAATGCTTCCAAAAATTGACAAAAAATAATAAAAAATACAAAATCATGCTCAAAACCACTCCTAAACACTGTTCGCCTCGTGCAAAACCCACAAGAGCAATGCACACGTGTCCTGCCTTTTATACTGCCCAGGCACAATGCAACCTGGTGAAAACCCCAATGCCTCATACAAAGTCGCAGTGACTTTGTATGAGGCAACTTTGTTCAAGGAATTACGCCATGTTGTATGAATTCGATGTTGTACAAAGCGGACTTTGTATGAGGTATTACTGAACCTGACTTTTTGTTTGTTGAATGGGGATGGTAAAAAGATGCAGATTGCATCTAAGAGACAGAGCCTGGCTGAACATCATGCCATGAATTTTTGGAACTTTAGTTTATAATTTTTCTTCCCTATGCCTGAAGAAGTGATCTTAAAACAGAGCCTAGTTCAACTAGACCAGTTCTAAACCTTTTTAAGCCAGGGGCCAGGTCATGCTCCCTCAGACAGCTTCAGGAGCTGGATGGCCATTTTGCTCTTCTTCGATCACATGGCACTTCCTGGTGTAGTGGAGGCGTTCAGGGGCCACATGAAAGGGTGCTGCAGGCCACATCCGGCCCATGGGCCGCAGGTGGATAATCCCTGAACTAGACCAAAAAGTAATTTTTCCGTGCCATTCCAGCCTGTCAGGCAACATTACGAGAATGCAGTTAGCAAAAAGTGTCCCCAAAATATTTGCTACAACTTTCTCTTTTGTAGCACAAAATGTGTTCGTGTTGAACTATGTATGCCCTTACCGAGTGCAGATTCCATCAGAGCTAAAGAATTCTGCACCTTGAATACTCTTCTGGAAGCAGGAACTATTGCTGCAAAGGAGACAGCAGACTCACCTGCTGAAATTTTTAAATCTAAGAAAATTTTAATGATTAAAAGACCTTGTTCTCACTTGCATCTATGGGCCATAACATCAGGCACAGGGTTCTATTGCAAACATATATGGCAAGCCAAGATTCACCAGGTAGAACTTCTGTCTGGTACTCCATGCAAATGCGCAGTATTGCCAGCAGTCATAATGTAGAGCTAATGGAAGCTCCTATATATATTGTGGCTGAGTACAATCTGATTTGAAATAACATTCAATTTAATCTCAAATTCAAGATCAGAAAATAACTTCCAATAAATTCAACCCTGCACAATGATTGTTTTTGTAAAAAAATATTTCTCAAATCAAACTACTTCCCCTCAGCATTTTAAATGAATCAAAACATATTACATACAGAATTTGCAGTTCATTTATACAAACTGCTACTTACACATTATTTTATAAACATATCAAAGGAAAGGATTTAACAAATACTGTAAAACATAGTAATTAGTGCTCCTCTCAAGAAAGAGGAAGCTTCTGGACTTTTGTCTCTATTCCTAAGGCCTAATCATTCTAAACCTTGCTATGTAGCATTCACAATGAATAAATCAGTTTTCAAAGCCACTTAGCTTAAAACGTCAAAACATCATTGGTGCAAAAATGCCAGGGACACTCAACTTCTGAAGTATTTTAAAAATTTCTCGCTAATTTCATTTTCATTTCTGTGTTACTTACTATAAAGCTAATGGACTAGATTTGACCCTATGTTCAAATGACAAAGGCTACACCATTTATTTAATATGTCCACTCTAAGCAAATCAGAATCCAACTCTCAAGTTTGTACTGTTAGTGTATGAAATCCTGAGCAAAAGAAATTTAAGGAATTAGTACAATAGGATATAATAGATAAACAATATTTGATCCTATCAATCTGATTCACATGTCTACAGCACTGTTACACTTATACAGTCTTCTGGTGTAATAAAATACAAATGTGTATTAACAAATGCAATAAATAGAAATCGCATCTTTATTGAGACAAAGGAATAGCTTGACACTAAGCCAGCTTGGATCCCAGCGAGCTAATTGTTTTGCAGTCCATTTGTTCTAAATATACCAGGTAGGTTGTCTCAATGGAGGACATCTTCAACCAAATAACAAAAGCAACACAATTGTAACCGTGTTAAGTCCAATTAATGGCACTGCAAAGAGGAAAGAAAAAGGCACATTAGTTTCTACCCAAATGATGGACAGATTATTTCACTCAACAGATCACCTTCTTTTCTGTTCCTTGTGGCAGTCATTTATTCCACTGAGGAATGCAGGTAATATAGGAATGGAGATCATGAGGCTGTAAATGATGAAGAAAAAGTGTCCAACACATCCCTGAAGCTTTGCAGTTAACGTATTTTAGTAGCAATCTTGAAAATATTAGAAAACTGCAATCTTTTAAAAAATATATCTGTGGTCATGATTTGCCACTCCCAAAGATGGTCACATTTCCCATCAGTCATCTTGTATGTATTTTTTTAATGTCTGTACTGTTTAACTCTAAAAGTTTCCCTCTTGCCTTCCATTATGATCCTCAAAGTCTGAGTCATTATACAGTTCTCCTTTTTTAAATCAGTAAAGAGAAAAATTAACTGAAAGTGAATATAATACAATTTTGAAGTGGTTATGACGCATCATTGACGAAGTGAGCATAGATATGGGCAGACTACGGAGGATGGTGGGTGACAGAGGAGCCTGGCGTGCTGTGGTCCATGGAGTTGCAAAGGGCCAGACTCAAATGTGCGATGAACAACACCAAGTAAAGTCAATTCTGACTTATGGCAACCCTTTCCAGAGTTTTTTGGGTGGACAATGCACAGAAGTGATTTACCATTCCTTTCTTCTGGGGTGTTCTGGGACTGTGAAGTTTGCCCATAACTACACAGATTGGCTCTTCTCCTGGAAGGCACAGTGGGGAAATAAACTCCCAACTTCTGGCTCCATTGCCAGATACTGATTCACTGAGTGATCAGGCCAGTACTATGTGTTTAGTGACTCTTTTATCAAGCAGAATGTTCAGGTAGTGAGTTCAGAGGAAGCATCATCAGGCTTGTTGACAGTAATTCTGAAACAGAGTACAATTCTACCCAGCCCGCCATAACTTTATCGGTTCCTGTAATACCACTTATCTGGCAGATGGAAGACATTAAAATAAAAACACTAACAAGACTTTATCAATAGCATTATTAGATTAGATTAGATTAGATTAGATTTTTAATTTGTACCCCGCCCATCTCAACCTATAGGCCGACTCAGAGCGGCTTCCAACATAATCAAATATACAATATAATAAAACCAAAGTATAACAAACATATCATATAGTTAAATGCAAATAAATACAGTTCAAATAGAAAGCAGCATATTAAGAAAATACCAAAAAAACCTAACAATAACAAATCACAGTCACTATTAATATAAATGCAATATTACACAGTAGCATTATCAGAATATCCCACCCACAAAATTCAAATAACATATACAAGTATATATCAAGTACAATTAAAGTACAATTGGCTGGCTTCTGAGCCAGTTTTGAAATCATATCAGTCGGTTTTGGAGCACTTGTTAATTTGGAAGGCTAGACTGTCTTTGACTTTTTTTGAAGTCTAATGAGCCAAATCTGAGTCCTTAGACTCTTTTCCAGTTTTCCACAAATTTGTTGAACTATCACGCTAATAAAGCAGTGATTGTAAACCTTGGCACTCCAGATGTTCATGAACTTCAATTCCCAGAAGCCCTGATCAGGAGTGCTGACATGGGCTTCTGGTAATTGAAGTCTAAGATCACCTGAAGTGCCAAGGTTCACCATCACTGAACTAAAGCATTCTGTTGCAGGAAAGAGAAGCAGCTAGGTTCAGTTGGGTCTGAAAGGATTCTCAGGAATGACCATTTTTTAAGATGTGGAGGCCAGCAAGGATTTTCCCCAGATGAGACTCTATTTTTAAACCTATTTTGGGAACTTTTTACACTGTCCACAGGACAGAGATGTCCCTCTCAAAGATGAAAAAAGCACTTTTTGTCTTAGAACCCATCTAAGAGGGTTTTTTTTATTAATATAGGACTCACAAGCTTAAATGGGCCTGTAGGGGCCATAAAAAGGTGGGGAAAATGAAAGTAGTGAGGTGTAACAAAAAAAATATTTAGACTCACAAGGAATTGAAGAATAGAAGGAATACAGCAAGAATGGATTTCTGAGAACTTTAGAAGATAGGTGAAATGTTTGAAGTGTGATGAAGCGGGCTTGGTCCACAAAAGCTCACATTTAAATACAGGAGTTAGTCTTTAAGATGCCACAACATTCTTTGTCTTTCTTTTTTTGCTGTTTGCATTCAACTTACCTCTCATAACTGTCCGTATAGATCGGATAAGGTTCATTAACTGTCCTTTAATCCCCGGATCTTCTCCAAATCCTCCAATTCCTTGGTCTGTTCCCCATCCAACTATGTAATTCAAAAGTTTTACTTTAGTTGAAATATAGCTGGCATTCAATGAATTTAATAAGCTTGTTAGAACATACACACGACTGCTTTAGGACACAGTTTATCATTCATTAGTGAGCTTTTCTTCTTTAATAAAACAGGCATGCAGAATTGTCATACGCCTCCTCACATCTTCTGGAACACAGGAGGAAACGTTGCCAGATACACACCAGCCCAACAGGAAGGTAAACTTCAGAAAGAGAGGTTGGGCCATGTGGGGTGGAGAGACTATGTGCTGAGACGGTTCAAACCTGGTTCACATTGGAATGGGAATACTTGCTGGGGTTGGGGAAACCCTTGTCAGCTGCTGCCAGTCAGAGCCGAAAACACCAGCCAAGATGGGCAAATGATCTCCATACAAGGCAGCTTTCTATGTCTCCCCACTTCGTTTAGTCCCTGCCCGCCCTCCCACCCAGCTCCCCTCTTTATTAGTGCATTTTCCCCACCACTCCTTCCTCACATGGTTCCCCACCCTTTCCTCCTTTGTGTCTTGGTTCCCACATGGCCTGTCTCTGCATGAGAAGAACTTTGCACCTCTGGTTCTAGGAAGGGACCATGAGGGCCCTTCCAGGGTTGAGTGTTATTATTATTCTTACTCCAACTCCCATTATCCCCTTCTGTGGGCTGGGGCTGGGCGAGGGTTGAAAGCCAAGGCCAACTCTGGAACTCCCCCATGGTTTCCAAGCTGGGTTTCTTAAAACAAGGGGCGGACTCGGAGGGGCCCTTGGGACTACATCTCCCAGCAACCCCATTCTTGGGACTACATCTCCCATCAGCCCCACCCAACAGGGTCCGAGTCGACCAGGAGCGGCAGACCGACCCTCAAGTGTTAAGTTTCCTCCTGAATTAAGAAGCTCCGCCATTTTCATCCTCCTCAGTGCTACTATAATCATCATCATCATCATCCTTCTTCTTCACTCACTCCTGCGGAGGAACCGCTCCTCGTGCAGCACCGCGATAGCGTTGACGAAGAGCAGCGCGGCCTGCAGCAACGCGTACAGCGTGAACGCCATCGCCGTCCGACCGGAGGCCCGAAGCCCCGAACTCCCTCACTAAGCACGGGGAAGGCAGAGAACGGAGCAGCGCCCGCGCCGCCAGGAGCGCAGCAGCACTGACAACAGGGCCGGCGCGGCGGCCAGGCCGCCTCCCTCCCGACCCACCTGCGCCTGCGCGGGCCTTCCACGGACGTGGCAACGGCGTGACGTAAGAGGGAAGAGGCGTGGCTTTGACCTCACATGGCCCGCCTCCTGCGTGGTTTTACCTCAGGCTGGCTTTTCCCCATGGAGGTATAAAAAACAGGAGATGACATGACGTCACAAACTTGAAGCCGACTAATCTGACAGTTCGCCATGTTAGTTGGCCCAAAACATTGCCTTATGGTGCTTTGATTGTGTGGAGTCGTGAAAGTAGAATGGGGTTTCCCCTTTAATATCAGTGGGTGGGAGGTTGCGATCCCCCTCTCCGCTGGCTCCCCTGGGGTTGGGAGGTTTGGGGGGGGGGACAAAAGGTGTCTGTCTCCCCAACCCTCCCACCAGGGGACCCGGGAGAAGGGATCGATTCCACCTCTCCCAACCACTCCGTTTTTAAAGAGAAGAAACCGCTTGGTTTCTTCTCTTTAATAACGGGGTGTCCTGCGGGGGGGATCCTCTCTCTGTCGGGTCCCCTGGATCTGGAAGGGTTGGGGGGACAGACTCATTTTGTCCCCCCAACCCCCCCCCCCCCAACCCAGGGGACCCAGGAGAGGGGATCAAACCACCACCCCTCCAACACAAGAAGCAGTCGTGTAAACGGTAGTCTGCTAATGTTTTGGTCCACCTAATATGGTGGCAGGCCACGCCCACTGGCTTCAAAAAAAATTACAGCATGAAGCCTGTAGTGCCATCCTATTTTTTTATACCTCCATGGGCTTTCACCTCCCACCTTTTTTCCCCTCGAGTGGGAGTGGGGAAGAGGCGTGCGTGAAGCAGTTGGGGGCGGGGACTGCGACTCTCTGAGGTGGTCGGACGACGTTGATGTTTAAAACGGGAGGCGGCAAAAAGCCGTTATCGGGTCGGGGATGTGGGGGAGGGATGGATGGTTTAGTGTGTGCAAACCAAGACACAGGACACAGCCTCGGGCTGGGTTAACTCAGGTTTATTGCATCGTGGGCAGAGGGAACATGAGGTAATGGCGGATCGATAGCTCTTTATATACAGCAGTAATACATTTGAACGTGGTGCCATGGTAGCCCATTGGCTACTGTCTGCGTGACGTCATTGCAGGTCACGCCCTTCTTGTCCAGGTGTAGGTGGTGGCGGGAAAACTTCCCGCGCTGTTGCCTTTGATGAGTTCGGACCAAGAGAGCTTGGACGCTCGCTGCTGCCAGCTGGTGGTCATTAGCTCGCGTCCTATTACAGGGTTTATGTGATACAGCTGAAGGTTACATTGTTGCTATAGGCAAGGTTACATTGGCTCAGATACATTGTAATCCATGTGTACAATAAAACCATCAGAACACAACACCCCTCCCCCCTAGGACGAGACAATGTCTCGAGCCCACACTTACACACACTCCCCCCCCCTTAGGAGACAAAGTCTCTCAGCCAAGATGGCTTATTTCGAACACGCTGGGGTCTCGATGCGGGCTGCCTCTCCCCGGGTTTGCTACCTTCTCTTTGTCCCCTGGTTTCCTGTCCTGTAATATGAGAGGGAGACTCGTTAGTGACTTGCCGCGGCTCCGCGGCGTTGTTGGGAGGTGTGCTCTTTCTTAGGGAGGAACCGGGGGCACCGGGGGCTAACGAAAAACCCCTCTTCTCGCTTGGATGGGTGGGGGAACACTCCTGAAAACCCCCCCGGCTCGCAAAATCAAAATCAAAATCACAATCGGGGGCAGCGGTCGCGAACTCCTCTCCCCCTTCCCCGGCCCCTGATAAGACTGGCGTATCAAAAGGATATGAGTCGGGGCCGCTGCTACTGCTTCCTTCCCCCCTTGCTTGGGACTGTCGTCCACTGCTGTCTCCCCCTTGGGCTAAGCGGGTGGGGGAGAACCCTAACGCTGAATCCTGTTGCTGGGCTCCACTGACTGGCCCACTCACTCGGTGCCTCAGTTGGTCTGCGTGCCTCCTCCAGAGGAGGCCGGTGGTCGTCTCGACCCGGTACGACACTGGCCCCGTCTGTTCTACAACCGTCCCTGGCACCCAGGCTGGCCCTGCGCTGGAATAGTTCCTGCAGTGAACAGGGTCACCAGCGGCGAAACCTTTCGAGACTGCCAACCCTACGTTTTTCCCCTTATCCTCGACTCTCGTCGGGTCTAGTCTGGACAGGATCGTGGTCAGTTTTCGCCGCATCAAGAGCTCTGCCGGCGAGTAGCCTGACGCTAAGGGGGTGACCCTATACGCTAAGAGGAACTGGCACACTTGGTGATTCAGGTCCCCCGGGCCCATGCGCCGCAGCGCGTCCTTTGTTGTACGCACTAGCCGTTCCACTTGGCCATTCGTGGCCGGGTGAAACGGTGCGGATGTGACATGCCGAATGGCGTTTGCCTCCATGAAGGCTCCGAACTCAGCGGAGGTGAAACAACTAGCGTTATCGCTGACTAAAGTGTCGGGTAAACCGAACGTGGAAAAGACTCTCCTTAGCCGGCTAATTGTCGTGGCGGAGGACGTGCTCTTTACTGGGATAACCTCCAGCCACTTGGAGAACGCATCTACCACCAGGAGAAACATGGTTCCTCGGAACGGGCCAGCGAAATCCACGTGCACTCTGGACCACGGCCCCCTTGCCGTGTCCCACTCCCTATGCGGGAGACGGGCCGCCTCAGGTCGGGATCCCTGGCAAGCCTCGCAAGTGCCGACCATGTGCTCAATGTCCGCGTCCAGCTGTGGCCACCAGAAGTAACTCCGGGCTAGCGCCTTTGAACGAACTATGCCCGGGTGGCTGACGTGCAGCAGTTCGAGCACCCTCGTCCGCAGGGGCGCAGGGACCACCACCCGTTGGCCCCACAGAAGGCACCCCCTCTCTAGGGACAACTCTAGCTTTTTCCTAAAGAACGGGTCGAACTCTGTACTCGGGGACGAAGCCGGCCACCCCTTCTGCACCCATGAACTAACTTTCTCCAGCGTCCTGTCCTTGCGTGTCGCCCTAGCAATGTCGGCTGGTACTAGTGGGGGTGCGTCTAAAACCTCAATTAGCAACACCTGGCGGTCTCTTTCTGCTCTCGCCTTTTGGTCCGCCGACAATGGCAGAGGGGATCTCGACAGCGCATCAGCATGGCTGATCTCCTTTCCGGGCCTGTACTCCAACTCATGTTGGTACGCGTTGAGGAAAATAGCCCATCGCAGCATTCTCGGGGACAGGATCTGTGGCGTGGGCTTGTTCGCCGTGAAAATCCCTAACAGCGGCTTGTGATCGGTCACGATTTTGAACGGGCGGCCATACAAAAAATCGTGAAATTTTTTGGTCCCCGCTACTATTGCTAACGCTTCCCTGTCGGTTTGTGCGTAATTTCGCTCCGCTTGGGACAGGGACCTTGAGTAAAACGCTACCGGGGCCTCCCTTCCGTCCTCCAACACGTGGCAAAGCACCGCCCCCACCCCCACCGGGGATGCATCACAGACTAGGACCACTGGCCGTTTGGGGTCGAAGTGCGTCAGGATTGCCTCGGATGTTAGGAGTTGCTTTAGCTCCTTGAACGCCCTCTCGTGCTCGTCACCCCACATCCATGGCTCCTCCTTTTTAAGTAACCGATGGAGCGGTTCGGCCACGGACGCCTTCCGCGGGAGGAATGTATGGTAAAAATTGAGGAGCCCCAGGAAAGACTGTAGCTCGGTTTTGGATGTGGGGCGAGGGGCCTTTTTAATGGCTGCTACTTTGGATTTAGACGGCTTAATCCCTTCGGGTGTGATCCGGAACCCTAAAAACTCGACCTCGGTTTCGAAAAAAACACATTTGTCCTTCCTCAATCTCAGCCCCGCTTTCTCGAACACGGTCAGTACTTTGTCCAACCTTTTCGCCAGTTCAGCCTCACTCCCCCCTGTTATCAACACGTCATCAAAATAAGGCAACACCCCCTCCAGGCCCTTTAGGAGGCGTTCCACGAGCGATTGAAAAAGGCCGGGTGCCGAGTTCACGCCGAACTGTAACCGCGACACCTGGAACGCTCCCTTATGTGTAACTATCGTTTGTGCCGCGGCCGTGGCGGGGGTCACTGGAAGTTGCTGATAGGCTTGTGCCAAATCGAGTTTAGCGAAACACTTTTCCCCATTTAGCCTGGCCAAAAGGTGGCTGATCACTGGCACCGGATATGCATTAGGGCGGATCGCCTTGTTAATTGTACACTTATAATCAGCGCAAATGCGCACCTCCCCGTTAGCCTTTAGAGCCGTTACAATTGGAGTTTCCCACTCCGCGGAATCAACAGGAATAAGAATCCCCTGGCCCACCAGTTTGTCCAGTTCCGCCTCTATCTTGTCCTTGAGTGCGAACGGCACCCTGCGTGGTTTGAGTCTTATCGGGCGGACCTCCGGGTCTATGTCGAAAGCTACAGGGGGTCCCCTGAACTTTCCGAGTCCTTTCTTAAAAACGGCGGGATGCGCATCGCAAACCGCTTGTATTGGGTCCCCCCCCACGGTATGCACCCCCCCTATGAACAAACCTAAGGGCTGAAACCACTGTGTCCCTAGGAGGCTACAGCTTCCCCCTTTGAGGACAACTAGGGGCAGTTCCGCAGAATGTCTCTTAAAATTGACCCGAAATTTCCCGACCCCCAACACCGGAATGCTGTTTCCCTGTACGTCCCGTAGTGTGGACCTCAACGCTTTAAGCTTGGGCCGCACGTGGGGGTCGATTTTCAGGAACTCTTTCTGGGGAATTATGGAATAGGAGGACCCCGAGTCAATTTCCATCTTAATAGGGGCCCCTTGTACTAATACCTCAACGAAGTAATGGGACTGTCCCGCGGACACGCTGAACACTGAGGCGTCGTCCTCGCTGCCGTCCGAGACGCGGCCCACGCCGTCCTGCTTCCTCGTGGTCTGGGCGCCATCTTTGGGCCTCGCTGGACGGTCCGGTCTGGCCGCGCGGTCTTGTGACTGCCTCCGGCCCTCTTTCCGCTTTCTGCACGCCTTGGCGATGTGCCCTCGACGGCCGCAGGTGTAACACTCGGCCTTCCTGAACGGGCATCTCGCGCGCTCGTGGGCCGCTCCGCAACCCTCGCAGCGTCGACCACCCTTCCGGACCTTCTGGACCTCCTCGCCGTCGCTGCCTTCCGTAGACGACTTTGAGGCCCGTCGAGTCGCGTGCACCGACTGTCCGGTCTTCCCGTGCACCGAATTTTCCGCCTTGCCGGCTCTAGGACGCCACTCACGCCACTGGTGCATCTCGTCCACTCCGGCATTCGTGGACTCTGCGGCTTCCGCGGCCTCTATGACCTCTGCCAGCGTGGGTGGTGGCTCCTTATTCATCAAGCTGCGCTGTACCTCCTTGTCTCTCAGGCCACACAACACGCCGTCCCTGAGGACCAACTCCAAAATATCGCCCCATTTACAGGGGGCGGCGGCTATCCTCATGGCGGCCACGAATGCCTCAACCGACTCATCCGGCGCTTGGACTCGCCTCCAAAACGCGCTCCGAGCGGGAAACATTGCCCTCGAGGGGCAGAACCGCTCTCGCAGCAGTTTCATGATGTCACTCGCCTTAAAGTCGCTCACCTTCTTCGGAGCGATTATGCCCACCAGCGTCCGCTTGGTTTCCATCCCGAGCATTCTGGTGAGGATGGCCCTCTTCCTCTCCTCGTCTTCTCCTTTGACTCTGAGTTCCACCAGGGCCGCCTGGAAATCCATCTCAAGCAGCTCCCAGTCTTGCGGTTTGGTGATGTTGAAACCGCTCTGTGCCCTGGCTGTTCCGTGGGGATCCATCATCCCACCTTCGTCGCCAATTTAGTGTGTGCAAACCAAGACACAGGACACAGCCTCGGGCTGGGTTAACTCAGGTTTATTGCATCGTGGGCAGAGGGAACATGAGGTAATGGCGGATCGATAGCTCTTTATATACAGCAGTAATACATTTGAACGTGGTGCCATGGTAGCCCATTGGCTACTGTCTGCGTGACGTCATTGCAGGTCACGCCCTTCTTGTCCAGGTGTAGGTGGTGGCGGGAAAACTTCCCGCGCTGTTGCCTTTGATGAGTTCGGACCAAGAGAGCTTGGACGCTCGCTGCTGCCAGCTGGTGGTCATTAGCTCGCGTCCTATTACAGGGTTTATGTGATACAGCTGAAGGTTACATTGTTGCTATAGGCAAGGTTACATTGGCTCAGATACATTGTAATCCATGTGTACAATAAAACCATCAGAACACAACAGATGGGCAATCCGAAAATAAATTAAATAGGAAGAAGTAGTAAAATAAAAGCATCTTTCCCCAGCTCTGGTTTAAACGTGTGTATATATACATATTAAAATACAAACAAGAACAAAACATTACAGCAACTACACATGCAAAAAACCCCCCCAGAAATAAATAGAAAGTGGTAGTCCAAAAATAAAATAAATAGAAAGTGGTAGTCAAATAAAATAAAAGGATATTTCCCTAGTTCTGGTTTAAGCATGCATTTTAAAACGTGTCTACAGTAATACTTCATACAAAGTCCGCTTCATACAACATCGGATTCATACAACATCGCCTAATTCCTTGAAAAAAGTTGCCTCATATAAAGTCGCTGTGACTTTGTATGAGGCATTGGGGTTTTCCCAGGTTGCATTGTGCCTGGGAATTATAAAAGGCAGGACACATGCGTGCATTGCTCGCATTGCTCTTGTGGGTTTTGCATGAGGCGAAGTGTTTAGGAGTGGTTTTGAACACGATTTTGGATTTTTTTGAAATTTTTCGTCAGAATTTTTAGAAGCATTCCTGGGATTTTTGCAGCATTCTTCAGGTTCTTGGACAATCAGGGTTGTTTGACATGTTTTTGTAATGTATTTAGCCTTTAGACAATGATTTCTGTCAGTTTCCTGTCTGTTTCCTTGACTTTGCCCTGAACTCTGTGCTGTTACAGTACAATATATCTCTATGGAAACGACGTTGTACAAGGCATCGCGGCAAGGATTTGGACGTTGTATGAGGCATCACGGCTAGGATTTTGCATGCCTCATACAAAGTCCAAATCCATGTAAAGTCCAAACTTATGGAACCAAGTTTAGATGTTGTACGAGGTATCACTGTATATACATATTAAAATACAAACAAGAACAAAACATTACAGCAACTACAGATGCAACCCCACCCCCAGAAATAAATAGAAAGTGGTAGTCCAAAAATAAAATAAGTAGAAAGTGGTAGTCAAATAAAATAAAAGGATATTTCCCTAGCTCTGGTTTAAACATGGATTGCACATTTTTTTTTAAAAAAATGCAGAGTTAAAAACTAAGGGAAATGTCTTGAGTTTCTATAAGCCTGATGGTGAACCTTGGCACTCTAGATGTTCTTGGACTTCAATTCCCAGAAGCCCAAGCACCCTGTGAATCCACATGAATGGATTTACTGTGATTTATTTATTTATTATTTCGATTTTTATACCGCCCACTTGGCCAAGGCCAACTCAGGGCGGTTCACAATCATAATAAAAAAATGAATAAAAATTGCTAAAAAACTACCCTCCCCCTTAAAAAGGGTGCAGAGACCAAGGGGGCTGGAATTTCACTATACCAGCCACCCAACAGTTTCATAGCTGTCAAGTATCCCTTACTGGCTGGGAAAACCCCTTATTTTACCGTCTTTCCCGCCGTCATCCCTTATAAATTAGACTGCAATGCCCTATTGCCGCCATTGGAGGGCAGCACAGGATAAGCATAGCTGTCAAGTATCCCTTATTTGCCAGGAAATTTCCCTTATTTCCAAATCCAAAATTTGACAGGTATGACAGTTTTGGCACCCCGTGCTGCCCTCGTCGCTCCTGGAAGCGGAAGTAAAACATGCCCGTATGGTTAAGACTCTTCCGGGTTAACCCTTCCTCCATACAGGCGCGTTTTACTTCCACTTCTGCGAATTGAAGTCCAGGAACATATGGAGTGCCAAGGTTTTCCATCACGGCTATAAGCTGTCATTTTTGTTTGTATTAACATTTTGATACACAGTGCAACATTGTGATACACACAGATATAAGGTGGACTGTTATTTTACACATGATGTAGACCGTGCATACAGTATCTATTTGTTTTCACTGTGCTTTAGGATGCTCATGTTATGCTCAGATCTTAAAATGCAGTTAAAGATAAAGGTCTCCCTTGCTTGAAAGCCAGTTGGTTCTGACATCTCCATTTACAGCAATGGGGGCTCGAACTGCTGACCTGCCAACCTTCCAGTCGTCAATCTCAGCATCTTAACCGCTAAGCCACTTTGGTCCCTATCCACTATTTATTTTGAGAAACTGAGAAGAGGGTATACATTATAGTACTCACACTAGTAAGCAGAATTCTGCTAATGTTGGTGTATTAATTGCTTAAAACATATGTATCTTTACAATTTGCATTTGCTTTTAATAGTATTTCCTTAGTATTTAGATGGTTAATTTCATTATTCTCTCGTTTAATATTTTCATTTTGTTGTTGATGTTAATCGAGTTTGAAATAGTAGTTAAAAAACTCATCATGTCCTAATTGTCATTTACCCAACATGCAGGTGTCAAGATTAATAACAGTTTCTGAGCTAAAACAATTATGGTTCGTATTGCATCAACTCAGTGGCCTCTGGGCACTACTGTAATACAGATAACAAAGCAAATGATAACTGGAGCTCAGGATAGTACGCAGCTAGTGATGCATAAAAAGAGATACACATTTCCCCCCACCTATATCTTTGATTGGCAGAAGGGGTCTGATTTGCATCATTGCTGTCATTTTATTTCACAGTAATCATACAGTATATGAATGCTTTAATTCTGAATGGCTGACAGGTTTTATTACCCAATCAGAGACAATGTCTAGCAATACCACTACAATTTGATAGCTGCTATGAAATCATTCTGATTTGATAGGAAGGCTTGTTTAGTGGTGTAGGCACAATGCATGGATAAGGAGACATGATTACATTGTGTTTCTTATCAGATGCCTTATACAGATCAGGGTAAGCACATTTTTGTAGGGCTCTTTAAAGGATTTCAGGTGTCATAGGACTCTTTTACCTTAGCATCTTTCCATAACTAATAGGACTGTAACTACCAGTTTTGGCACCCAGGACAGTCAATGTCATACCTTATCCACTCTGCCTTAATACTTGGACTCAAGCCTCCAGAAGAAAAGGGAAAAATGTGGGAAAATAAATGCTTTTTTTAAAAAAAGGGAAGGTGAATACAATTAAGAAGTGTTGCTCTTTATTTTTCAGAGTCATCACTAGTGTTGCCTCTAGATTTTGGTGCCCTCTAAATTTTTGGCTATTCTTCTTCCCCTGTTACCCCTTTGGGTGTTGAGGGAGATACAAGGTTCTTATTCTGGCACTTCTTGCTCCTTCCACTGGCAGTATTTGGTGTTTTTGTAAAGTTTCTTTGATGTAATTTCTCAACCTTCCTCTAGGTCTGCCTCATGCTCTTTGTCCTTCTCTTTTCACATATGCTTTGTACGGCATAGAATTCCAGGACATTCTCTCCAAGTGAACACACCTCTTTATTTGTTGTCTGAGTATATAGTTTAAGATTGGTTCTATTCCAGCTTTCCCCCTTAAAATCTCATTCCTGATTTTATCCCTTCTAGTCATTCCAGCAGCCTCCCTCAGACATCTTATTTTCATGGTAAACAACTCTCATGGATGTGAGAGCTGGACAATTAGGAAGGCTGAACGCAGAAGAATAGATGCCTTTGAAATGTGGTGTTGGAGGAGGGTTTTGAGAGTCCCCTGGACAGCGAGGAGAACAAATAGGTCAATCTTAGAAGAAATTAACCCGGACTGCTCATTGGAAGGTCAAATAGTAAAGATGAAGCTAAAGTACTTTGGACATCAAATGAGAAGGGAGGATTCACTTGAGAAGGCATTGATGTTGGGAAAGGTGGAGGGCAAAAGAAGAAGGGGAAGGCCAAGGATGAGATGGCTAGATGGCATTGTAGACACAATGGGCACAGAGCTGGGAGGGCTGAGGGGGATGGTGGAGGACAGAGGCGCCTGGAGAACAATGGTCCATAGGGTCGCAAAGGGTCGGAGTCGACTGTGCGACTGAACAACAACAACAAACAACTTTCATTTAGGTTTTGTTGTAAGTGCCCATGTTTGGCACTGGTAATCTAAGGTGGGAATGAATATGCTTTGTATGAAGTGTTTCTTTGTGCTGGTTGGTATTGCCTTACGTTGTTAGAGCGGAGCTAATTGTCCAAATATTTTTGTGTCCTGGGGGAAAAAACCTGGGTTGCTCTACCCTAGATATAGCTCTGATAATTGACAACAAATATCTCTTTTGCTCTACTGTAGCAGGATAGTACCCATATAATGCAGCCCAGTGTTCTCACACCACTTCTACAACAGAAAGCCATTTAAAATCTGTTGCCAGAAAAAAGAATCATTGCTTTTGTATGTCCTGTACTAAATTTCATTCATTCCTAAATAAACAATGTTCATCTTCATTTGCTTATTGCATGTATATCAAGGCTTATATTCTATATCAAATATAGAAAACTTTGTCTAAACCCAGGACAGATTCCTGTCTAGTCACTCCCTGGAAAGAGTGCTTTCTAAGAGTTCTGAGTTTTCAGAAATAGATTTTCTGTTGACGACATCAAGGCGTGGGATAAGCTATACTTAACCTTCCAGACCTCAGCAACTTGACGCATCTTTGTCTGCAACCCAATGTTACTTGAAAATTGTTGTCCATCTTTCTTAATGATATTATGTAAACTTGTAAAGCATGAGAGGGATGCATAACTGGGGTGCCTTTTTTTCTAGCATGTAGCCCCTCTCCTCATTTAGTCAATTGAATGGGACAATTTTCCAAGGTCCAATTGCCACCTCCCAACCCCAACCCCCACACGTGGCTAGTAGGGATATGTTCCCATTTGTGGAGGAACTGGAGATTTTCAGGGATGGCAGCTGAGGAAGAAAAGGGTTTCTGACATAAAACCCTCATTTGTTCCTCTTTTACAGGATCATCAGTTCAAGGAGACCTTAATTTAAGAAATTCAATCCGAGTGCTATCAAGGATGAAACAGCTGAGTTACATTTGCTCTCCTCAATACACATGCGTGAATCCCATTAGTTTAAATGGGATATAAATGTGTATATATTCAGAGTAAGATAGTCTCACAAGAAAAATATGGACAAGTATTTGATCCATTTGGAACACACAGCATTAGAATATAGTTTCTGTTGGAAGAGCAGAAAGGAATAGAAAATGTTGTGATTTCAAAGCGTTAGTTCTATCATTAGTGTAGGTATGTATCATCTAAGGTTACTAATATGTTTAATATCCAGCCCCATCACTCCCTGGAAAACAGGGGAAGAAATGGGAGCAATGACAGGCTTTACTTTCTTGGGCTCCAAGATCACTGCAGACAGTGACTGCAGCCATGAAGTAAAAAGGCGCTTACTGCTTGGGAGGAAAGCTATGGCAAACGTAGGTGGCATAATAAAAAGTGGAGACATCACCCTGCCAACAAAAGTCTGCATAGTTAAAGTAATGGTCTTCCCAGTAGTAATGGAAGGCTGAGCGCAGAAGAATAAATTCCTTCAAACTATGGTGCTGAAGAAGACTTTTGAGAATTCCCTGGACTGTAAGGAGATCAAATCAGTAAATCCTAAAGGAAATCAACCCTGACTGATCTTTGAAGGACAAATACTGAAGCTGAAGCTCAAATGCTTTAGCCACCAAGAGAGGACTCCCTGGAGAAGACCCTGATGCCTTAGATCAGTGGTGGCAAACCTTGACACTCCAGCTATTCTTGGACTTCAATTACTAGAAGCCAAAGTCAGTACACCTGCCAATCAGGGCTTATGGGAATTGAAGTCCAAGAACAGCTGGAATGCCATGGTTTGTTTAGTGTCTTGCACGGAAGACAATGAAGGAGCCACAGTAAGGGCTAAAACACAACTTTATTGCATGATGGTCAGGATGAACATGTAGTAATGGCAGAGGTACAGCTCCTTTTATAATGCAACAGTACATTTGAACCTGGTTACACGGTAGCGTATTGGCTGCTACCTGCGTGACGTCATTCTGAGTCATGCCCTTCTTCTCCAGATGTTCCTTGCGCGGGAAGGTTCCCGCAGCTGCCGGTAATTGGGGAATTTATACCATGTGAGCTGAACGCTCGCAGCTGCCCTCTATGGGTAGCTAGCTCGCGTTCCATAAAACAGCTGAGATACATTGTGATCATTGTTAGGTTACTTTCGGACATTGCAGTAGCTACATTAATTCTTAAAGTAATACAGCTTCATACACAACACTCCTCCCTTCTAGGATGGGACAGTCCCTCAACCATTGTGGCTTCCCGCATGTGCGCTTGTGGCGAACGACTGGTTGGCTGAGCTCAGGGGAACTAGGGGCTCCGAGTTCCGCAGACTCTCATCCTGCAATGGAAAGGGGGACTCATTAGTCACCTGGCGGGGACTCTGTGGTAACCTTGCGCTTGGAAAGGGAAATGGGAGATGTAACTGGGATGTGAACCCCTGCCTATCGCTTGTGGCACCTGCCGACCCCCCAGCACGAATCTAGGAACCGATGAGGAGACCCTTGCTGTCTCGCCCCAATTTCTTGCACCTGCAACTGGCGTACTTGTGCTACCCCCTGCTGCCTGAGCCGAGGGTCTTGGTGACGGGGTGAACGTACTTCCCCCTGCTGCCTGGTTCGGGGGTCTCGGTGATGGGGTGAACTCTAGAACAAAAGGACTGGGAGGACTGGAAATACCAGGGGCTGAACTAAAACCCCTCTTCTTGCTCGGACGGGTGGGGGACCACTCCGCAACACCCCCCTGGTATGGCAACATAAAATTAAACTCATCAGGTAACTCCTCATCCCACTCTTTCAAAGTATCCTCCTCCCCGTGTGAGAATCCAGGATATGCATTTGTAATTGGGGATGTCCCCGTGTCCCCCCCTTGGGCTAAATGGGTGGGGGAGAACCCTAACGTTGATTCTCTTTCACTGGTAACTCGCTGTCTGAGTTGGTCAGTGTGCCTTCTCCACAGCAGCCCTGTGCTGGTTTCAACCCTGTATGACACTGGCCCGGTTTGTTCAATAACCACTCCTGGACCACGTTGGTCCTGAGGTTGCGTAGTTCCTGCAATGAACCGTGTCCCCTACCGCAACACCTTTGGAGCTCTTTATCTCTATATTTCTCCCCTCATCCTCCACCCTGGTCGGATCCAACCGATCAAAAAGCGTTACCGGCTTCCTCCGCATGAGGAGCTCAGCCGGCGAAAGTCCTGAAGCCAGGGGAGTTGCCCTATAACAAATGAGGAATTGACACAGCTGGAGGTTCAATTCACCGGGACCCATGCGCCGCAGTGCATCTTTCGTAGTGTGCACTTGGCGCTCTATCTGACCGTTTATGGCAGGGTGAAATGGGGCAGAGGTAATGTGCCGGATGGCATTCCTCTCGATGAATGCCTTGAATTCCGCAGACGTGAAAGTACTGGCGTTATCGCTCACAAGCACGTCTGGCAGGCCGAAACAACTGAACACCTTGCGCAATTGTTTAATGGTTGCGGCAGATGAGGTGTTGGACATGGGAATGACTTCTAGCCATTTAGAATACGAATCTACTATAAGCAGAAAAAGGGAACCCCGGAAAGGACCAGCGAAGTCGACGTGCACCCGGGACCATGGCCCGCGGGCCGTGTCCCATTCCCTGTGGGGCAGCCATGACTCCTCGGGCCGAGAGCTCTGGCAGCTCTCGCACGGGCCCACCAAATGCTCGATATCCGCATCTATCTGAGGCCACCAGAAGTAGCTCCTGGCCAGGGCTTTGGAGCGCACTATTCCCGGGTGGCAGGTGTGCAGTAGCCTGAGCACCTTTGCACGTAACTTCTCTGGAATGACCACCCGTTGGCCCCAGAGGAGGCAGCCCCTTTCAATGGAAAGCTCTACTCTGCATCTGAAAAACAGTTTGAATTCCTCCTCGGGGGGAGTTGTGGGCCACCCTTTTCTAACCCAGGAACTGACTTGGGACAGGACTTTGTCGACCGCCGTAGCTTTGGCGAAGTCTGCGGGAACAATGGGGGGTGAGTCGAGAGACTCGATCAGCAGGACTTGGTGATCCTGCTCCACCTCACATTTGGGGTCTCCTAATTTAGGGAGGGGAGATTGGGACAGTGCATTTGCATGGGAGATCTCCTTCCCTGGGCGATGGACCAGTTCGTACTAGTAGGCGTTGAGGAAAATCACCCAACGCAGCATTCTGGGGTACAGGATTTGTGGGGTGGGCTTGCCTGTAGTAAAAATTCCCAAAAGGGGTTTGTGATCACTCACAATTGTGAACTTGCGGCCGTACAGGAAATCGTGGAGCTTCTTTGTTCCCGCAATTATGGCCAGAGCCTCTATCTGTTTGTGCGTAATTGTGCTCTGCCTTTGAAAGTGACCTGGAATAGAAGGCAATCGGGGCTTCCCTCCCATTCTCTAACACGTGGCACAGCACGGCCCCCACCCCCACTGGTGATGCATCACAGACCAAGGTTACAGGTTTCCTTGGATCAAAATGGGTCAGAACGGTGTCTGAGGACAAGAGCCCCTTGAGCCCCTTGAATGCTTTCTCTTGCCTATCCCCCCACTGCCAAACCGTGTCTTTCTTTAGCAACCCGTGCAGTGGCTCCACAACAGATGCCTTCCTTGGCAAAAAGGAATAGTAAAAATTCAGGAGCCCTAAAAATGACTGCAGCTCCGGTTTCGCAGTGGGGCGAGGTGCGTTTTGCACAGCTTCAACCTTGGACTCAGATGGCTTGACACCCTCTGGGGTTATCTTGAACCCGAGAAACTCAACCTCCCTCGTAAAGAACACACATTTATCCCGACTTAACCTCAGACCCGCTTTCTCGAATACAGTTAGGACCTTGTCCAGCTATTTCGCTAGTTCCGATTCGCTCCCCGCTGTTATCAAAACATTGTCAAAATATGGGAGCACACCTGGAAACCCCTTTAAAAGGCATTCTATGAGGGCCTGAAAGAGCCCAGGGGCTGAATTCACGCCGAACTGTAGGCGCGTTACCTTGAATGCCCCCTTGTGTGTGACAATAGTTTGCGCAGCGGCAGCAGCAGGAGTTACAGTGAGCTGCTGGTACACCTGTGCCAAGTCTAACTTTGCGAAACACTTACCCCCGTGCAAGGTGGCTAGTAAGTGGCTAACTACCGGGACCAGGTAAGCTTTTGGCCGAATGGCCTTGTTAATTGTACATTTGTAGTCAGCGCAAATCCCGACCTCCCCGTTGGATTTTAAGGCTGTAACAATTGGAGTTTCCCACTCCACAGAGTCCACTGGAACCAAAATCCCCTGCCCCACCAATTTGTCCAATTCCGCCTCAATCTTGTCCTTGAGGGCGAAGGGGACTCTCCTTGGCTTGAGACGTATGGGCCGGATTTCTGGGTCCAATTCAAACGAGACCGGGGGGCCCCCTGTAAGTCCTGAGCCCCTTCTTGAAAACTGCAGGGTGCGCATCGCACACGTCCCGAATTGGGTCAGTCTCGATGGCGTTTATGCCGGACAGTTCAATTCCCAGGGGAGCAAACCACTGGGTTCCCAAAAGGCAACAGGACCCCTCCTTGAGCACTACTAGGGGCAGTTTTTCTGTGAACCTTTTAAACTTCACCGTGAAGTTTCCCACCCCCAACACCGGGATCCCATAACCCTGCTCGTCCTGTAAGTTTGATTTCATGGCCCGCAACTTGGGCTGCACATTTGGGGAAATGCGCAGGAACTCCTTTTGGGAAGGGATGGAGTAGGATGACGCTGAGTCTATTTCCATCCTAACCGGGACCCCTTGTATCAGTACCTCTACAAAGAAACACCGTGCTCCAGGCCCACGCAGTTTATGGCCACCGCGTCGTCATTGGCCGAGACCTTTCCAATTCCGGCTGCCTTGCGTTGGGGTGTGTGAGGATGTCTCGACGAACCCTTGTCCTCCGCTTGCCGGCGCCTGCAGACCCTGGCGATGTGACCTCTCCACCCACAGTTGTGGCACTCAGCTTTCCGGAAAAGGCACCTCTTTCGGTCGTGAGATGCCCCGCAGCCATCGCAATGGTGGTTTCCCCGCTCGCTGGCTCGGCTCCTTTCCCCGTGCCTCTTGACTCTCTGCACGGCGTTGTCCCCGCTGGAGCAGGAGTCCGCAGTCGTGGACGACTCCTCAGAGGTTGCTGGAGTACCGGTGGGTGGCCGGTGCCAGGCCACTTGCGCTGAAGTCCGCCGGGCTGCTTGCATGGGTGACTTGGCCCCCTCAGGTGCGGCCCCTCGAGACTTGAAGACTTTGACCCCGCTCCTCGCCGCCTCGGCTGCCTGGGCCTCTCGTAGTACCTCATTGAATGTGAGGCGATGGTCGCGGGTCATCAACTTCCTCTGGACCTCCTCATCCCTTAGGCCGCACAGCATGTGGTCTCAAAGGGCTATGTCCAGGTCCTCCCATTGGCAGTGGACGGCTGCCAGCCTGAGGGCCACCGCATAGGCGGACACGGATTCTCCCGGGTGCTGGTCTCACCTGTGGAACGTGACCCGGGCCGGAAAAATGGAGACTGGCGGCTGGAAGTGTTCCCTCAGCGTTGTGAGGATGCAGTCAATGGGTACCGCATCGACCCTCCGGGGAGCCAGCAGGTTCATCAGGATGTGCAGCGTGGCCGGCCCAACCTGGGCTAGGAAGTGCGACCGCATCTTCCCTTCGTCGTCGATGCCTGAATCATCCATCGCGTGCCAAAACTGGCACTCGTACAGCTCCCATTGCTCAGGATCGCTGATGTTGAATTGGTGAGGCTTGATCTTGGGATACGCCATCGATCCCACCTTCGTTGCCAATTTTGTGTCTTGCACGGAAGACAATGAAAGAGCCGCAGTAAGGGCTAAAACACAACTTTATTGCATGATGGTCAGGATGAACATGTAGTAATGGCAGAGGTACAGCTCCTTTTATAATGCAACAGTACATTTGAACCTGGTTACACGGTAGCGTATTGGCTGCTACCTGCGTGACGTCATTCTGAGTCACGCCCTTCTTCTCCAGATGTTCCTTGTGCGAGAAGGTTCCCGCAGCTGCTGGTAATTGGGGAATTTGTACCATGTGAGCTGAACGCTCACAGCTGCCCTCTATGGGTAGCTAGCTCGCGTTCCATTAAACAGCTGAGATACATTGTGATCATTGTTAGGTTACTTTCGGACATTGCAGTGGCTACGTTCATTCTTAAAGTAATACAGCTTCATACACAACAGTTTGCCACCACAGTCTTAGACTGAAGGGAAAAGGAGAAGGGGTGACAAAGGATTGGATGGTTAAACAGCATTGTTGACATTGTGGATGTGGATCTGGGCAGACTCCAGAGGATTGTGCATGACAGAGGAGCTGGCGTGCTGTGGTCCATGGGATAATGAAGAATGAGACTCGACTATATAAACTGAACAACAAAAAGGCAAAATACATGACACCATCAATGTTCAGAATTAGCAGTCTTGCAGGAAGAATTTTCTCAGCTTTCAATCTTGATTGTATGGTAAGATGAAATCTAATGAAAATTTGAGCCCATTGAGAATTAAGAAGTTACTGGCCATGCAAGCCAGTGGATTCTGAGTGGTTTCAAAAAAGTTGCTTCTCCAAACTGTATATTTAACACAACCATGGGATCACCTAAAATAGGGAAATTTCCATCCTCCTTCTCTTGTATGGTCATGAAAACTGTGATAGTCACTAGAATTTGTGTCCAAACCTCTATTTACAAGGATGTCTCCAAAAATAGTCTCAGGAACTCCTGAGGATTGCAGTGCTGAATTGCAGTGGGAAGTGCCATAATGGCAATCTCCACCAGCCCAGAAACAAAACTAGATATAATATAAACTATCCCTTCAAGAGGTCCAAAGTCCCATAGAGAGTCACAGAATTTGTCACTGTTCTAACCAAGGTAAGGCAAACATCATGCAGATGTTTTGGTTGTGGACAAAGAGAAAGACTACACTCACATTAGGATCTTATCCTGCCTAAAGGTTTGCAGAGGTCTTCCATGGATTCTATGCCCCACAGTTTGACAGCCACAGTCAGGGCCGCCATCAGGGCAGTGCTACCAGTACTGCTGTATACGGCCCGGAGCTGACACGGGCCCTGCCGCCGCTGGCCATAACTGTAACATTACTCTGTGTCTGTGTTGTTGGGGGGGGGGGCAATAGGATTGTTCAGTATGGGGCCCAGAAATTTCTGATGGCGGCCCTGGCCACAGTCATTTGTTAAGAAGTTGGCATCACTCTCAAAACACAACTTATGCTAATTTGCTTATTCAGTGGGGTGTGTGTTTGAGGGAAAGGGAGACTGGGTCAGAGTTCAAATAAATACTTTAAATGTGGTAATGCTCTGTTTAAAGATTAAGGGAGAAACCCATATGAGAAGCTTAAATAGAAAGAGGCTAAAAGATTAAAGTATTTAAGCACGCAGTTGCTGTGATGGTCCCAGGGAGCAACAGATGGTACTCACAATGGACTGTTTTAAGGAATCAAAACATTCACTGTTTTCTAGAGAAGGTTCCCAATCTTTGGATCCCAGATGTTCTTGGAGTAAAACTCCCTGAAGCCGTCACCATTGGCTGTGCTGGCCAATAATTCTGGGAACTGTAGTCCAAGAACATCTGGGGAGCAAAGGTTGGGAATCACTGGTTGAGAGAGGGTAAACTTTGTAAGCAGAAGCTGCCATGGCAATCTGACTAGGTCCTGATTACATACAACCAAGCACATGGCCAGCAGCTTCTGCAAGTTGAGTGCCATATAAAAAGATATTGAACATGATACTGGCCTGAGCATTCCACTCCTGAAGGGCATCATGTTTACAATGAGAGTTTGTGAGCATGTTGTGGAGGCATTCCCCCCGAAAAAAGAAAAGAAAATGGATGAGTGTGCAAGAGGTATTTCTCCAGTTCCTCTCCATGAGCTGCCCCATCTGTTTCTTCCTTATTATTTATTTATTTATTATTAAGAAGTCACCAAAGCGACTCCGGGCGGCTCACAATACAATTGCACATTACTTTGCATAAAAGACCCCACTAAAAACCTTACATAAAACATATTATAAAATCTTTGCAGCAAACAGAAAAATAGACAGATAAAACCTAAAAACCCAGGTGGTGATTAACATGTTTATATCAGCCAAGGGGGGAGGGGGGCTGTTCCTCTATCAGCTCCCCACACCTGTTGAGCCAGCCGTGTCTTCAGCCCTTTCCTAAAAACTAGCAGTTTCGGCTGAAGACGAAGGTCCGTCAGCAGGAGGTTCAAAAGAAGGATACTGAGAAGGCCCTCTTTCTCGTACTGGAGAGGTGAACTCTCCAACGGATGGTACCTTTAGAGAGCCCCTCCGGTCCGCTCTTGTGGGACAGGCAGATAACCATGGGGCAATGCGGTCTCTTAGGTAACCTGGTCCACTACCATTTAGGGCTTTAAAGGTGATAACTAGCACCTTGAATTGCACCCGGAGGCATACCGGTAACTAGTTGCAGCTCCCGCAGCAAGGATGAGGCACGGGCATACCGTTCACACCCCATCGCCGTGCTTCAAACTTATGCATTTGGGCTTCAAACTCATGCATTGTAAAGATGCTCCCTAGCTGAGTGGATATCTCAGTGAGTTAGTGTTGGATTGGGGCCGTGAAGCGGCCCTTGGGGTCCCGGGGGAGACTGGTCGAGTAACAACACGAGGCAAGATGGAGCGAAGACCAGTGGTTTATTGAGGGAAAATCATCATCATATATAGGAATTCAAGGCAGCGTATGATAGAATCGTCATCTGACAGAAAATCACATCACCCATTTACCCGGGTTAATTGGGAACTTCTCTTGGGGAAGTTAATTAACTAAGGCAAATACTGACAGGGGAAATCCATTGTTCATGGCTTGCTCAAGAGTAAACATGGCCACTATTTGCGCTGGGGCTTGGGCTAATCTGCAAGTGTGGAATTGCCTAATTCCTAACTGGAGTTAGATATTCAACTTCCTCCTGCCGAACTGCCTGCCAGGTCAGATATGGGTGAATCAATCTTATGACTATTAATCCGCACCCCAATTTCTGTACCCACAGGGGCCAGTGACCAGGAGCCTTCCTCAACCGGTGTAACCTCTGTCAGGGACAGTTATGCCAATTGTGCTCGCGGATACCACAAGTTAGGTATTTGGCTGCGGAGCCATAGATTGGGAGTTCAGTTTGCCACTGTGTATCCTGAAACAGCCAGACTCTATGGCTTTGGGCAAGTTGTGCAGTCCTAGGATGCCCCCAGAAGAAGATAATGGTAAACCTCTTTTGACTACTGTCTACCTAGAAAATCCCCCTGAAATGTAGCTATTAGTTGGAATTGACTTGACAGCACATAGATGCTCAACAATTATAGAATTCCTTTGTCTAAAATTTTATCTTAGATTTTTTTTTATTCTTAGTACAGAAGGTCTAAGACAGGGGTTCCCAACCTAAGGCCCATGGGCCAGATCCAGCCTGTGGCACCATTTCATGTGGTCCCCTGCTACTCCTCCAAGGTCATTAAAGAAACAAGATGGCCACCTCTTTGAAGCTGTTGGGACAAAATGGACAACCCCCTTCCTCATGCAGGCAGGGCAAAATGGCCATCTGGCCCTCGGCTTGAAAAGTTTGGGAACCTCTGGTCTAAGACTTTGGACAGATGTGAGTAAACAATCCAATCAAGGTTGCTGTAGGCTATGGAGTCTGTGGCATCTCACCTTCTCTAAATTCACAGAAGAGATTGGAAAAATCTCCTTCTCTGGATGAAACAGGTGATTCTAAGGGCTATAATCTAAAAAGTAACTTTTCTGCCTTATCACAGTAGGTCCAGAGCTGCAGCCCAGTTAATCCATGACTTCATTCAAACGTGCTGAGTTCAATGTTTGATGCCTTCATTTTATTTTCAATGCTTACATACTTTACTGTGAAATGTATCCAATGTGCTTCACAATATTCAAGAGAAACAAAAATAGTGTAATTACAAATGTACAAGAAACACAACAACAAGGCAGTAAACAATATAAAAATCATATTAGATTTTATAAAACAACTAAATGAAGGCAATAAAACCCCAAAGCAAATAAAACTCTCACCTGTTCCCTGAACAATAAAAGTGCCGGCATACTCCTCAGTTGCTGATAAAGAAAGCATAGAAAAATTCTACAAAGAACTTAAAGATGTAATAAAATATACAGAAACCAACAGCTAAATTTCGTAATGGAGATTTTAGTGCTAAATAAGCAATTGAGCCTTTGAAGATTTGGCTGGAAAATACAGACTAGGGGTATGAAATCAATGTGGAAAATTAATGACAGAATACTTTGAATAATACAGTAGTTTTAGTCACCTCAGTTAGCCTCAGATATCTGGGCCGCCTGGCCTGGTGCGGAGATCCGTCCGTCTAGGGAGTGGAGCATAGCCAGAAGGGTGAAGTATGGCCCGACATCCCATTACGGTAATGGAGTAGACTGTACAGCCAGCGACTCAATGCTGAGTGTTGGGCAGCAGTAAATAACTTGATGTCCTATGGGCGGTTGAACCTCTTTTTTAGGTGGGGTGACGGCCCCCTCAGTGGTGGAAATGCCACAGTAAACCATCAGATTGGGCCCAATGGCAAAATGAGTGGAGAACAGGGCCATAGCCAGGATCCTAGATTGGGGGGAAACGGTTCAGGAGGGGCAATAATGTCACACACACATATATAACATTGGCATCCCGGTGTGGGTTGGGGGGGGGCTGTTAGCTCAGGAGGGTTTTCGTCACCCCACTGGCCTCCTTCTGGCTACAGCCCTGGTGGAGAAGAAACCATCTCACTATTCTGATTCCCAACAGTTATGGAGGCGGAAGAGACCATGCCAGATGGACTGGCTGTGAAGGCGCATCTTGTCAATATCCTTAAGGCTACATCAGTCCATTGCAGTCCTGGTGTCAAATCCTGCATGTCTCATTTCATACGTGCTACAGGAGATGGCTCTGTGATCACAATGTGTTGTTCACTTCATGGCATACTGGGATCCACCTTAAATAAATTAATGCCAATGGCATTTTTCATGTTTGTCAATCATTTTGAAAATGATTTTCAGGGGGAAAATGTGTACAGTACTCAGTCACAAGTAGCAGGCAACGACAAGTCACCAAGGAAACCGTACATGTGGAACTTTCTCCAAAACAGCACTCATAACAATATGGTAAGTAACTACAAACACATTATATTTTAGTTAATCAGAAGTATCAATATAGTGTCCATATGCAGTGTCCATGATGGTTGGTACTGGAGTGGGACTAATTGTGGCCTTGTTATTTCGCTTTGTAGGTCTGATGAAGTGGATTATAATCCACAAAACTAACACAGAAATAAATGTATTAATCTTAAAGCATCACTCACTACTTTTGCTCCTGAGTATAAACAACAACAGCAACATGATCATCATAGGTGTACACAGTCCACAGACGTTTGGACGGGAGTTTTGAAACCCCACTGCTCGGGTCCTAGTTCTGGACCTAAGTGAGGTATTGTCTGATAATGTGGCTGGTACCTAGTAACGCTACTCTCTGCGCCCACTTCACTGTGATTTTATCAATGCAAATCACACTCAAATATTCCTTCAAGTCTTTTGGGATTGTTCCCAGTGCTCCTATCACTAATAGTATCAGATTTCCCAGATATCTCATGATCTTTTCAACCCCTTTCCCTCTTCCCAACTGTTACCTGGGATTGCCACATCTCCTCCTCCCCTTTTGGTCAGCTTCTAGAATGGCCTATGGCCATGTTGGTTTAGGCAATTCTGGGAACTTTCAATTAAAAACAAACTTTCCCAAGGTCTGGATGAGGACTGAATCAAAGGACACATTTTCTTGCCCGTCAAGATAAAGTCAGTTAGATAGATAGATAAATCTTTATTGTCATTGTCCTGCACAGAACGAGATTGAAAAACCACTTATTGACCCAGCAAAACCTAAACAAAATACAACTATACAAAATTATCAATATACTCCCACCCCACATATACACATTTAACCCCTAAAAAGCTCTAAAACTCTAAAAACTATATACAGAAGTTCCCTCATAGTCTGCATTTCACTGCATTCAAAGCCAGAACCGCTTTTGGGTAGAAACTATTTCTCAAGCTGCTGGTCCTGGTCTTTATGACCCTATACCTACTTCTAGAAGGCAGAAGCTGAAAGAGATCGTTTCCGGGGTGCGTACTATCCTGCGCAATCTCTACAGCTTTCTTATAACACCTGGCGGCATAGATTTGATCTAGAGTGGGAAGAGTACACCCGATTTCAACACCTCTTTGGACCAAATTCTTAAAATAAGCAGAGAGTTATAAGGAACAAGCCATATTTCCAAGCTTTAAAAATATGCATCTATGAGAATCGGTCGCTTGTGGAAATTTCTATAACAACCAATATTTACCTGAGTGCTTCTTCATGTGAGACAAAAACATAAAAAACGCAGTCCATGTAAGCAACGTAGTGATGGGAAAGACTGGTGCGAGAGTTTATTGACATTGAAGAGGAAATTGGCTCCTAAGTTTTGCTTATATTTTATGTTCTGAGTTCATAACCCAAGCCTTGGTAGCAACAGAAAGAAAATGGCCAGAGTTTGACTCATATCACAGCAAATTTACTTGCATGAGCTCTCTCATCATTGTCTTTTAAAAAGCAGTTGATATAGACTGAACAGGAAGAAGCTGTGGTCCCATCACTGTTTTGAGATGTTTCCAATAGAGCGACAGAAGATGTAAACGTTTGGCCCATAATCTCTGCCATAAAGATTTCTTCACCATTACTCCACAGTGATAGTGGCCACCACCGCTTCAGCTACAGAAAGATCTTTGATGGAAGTGCTTAGTTTACCTTGTCTAAGACAACAAAAAAGAAGAACACAACATAAAATCAAGAGGCTGAGGACTTAATTAGCCAGAGACAGGGAATATTACCTGGGGAGGGGTGTGTGGTGAGTACAATTTTTGAAATATTCTGGGATAATGTGGGTGGTATAGTCTGGAAAAGAAGTATTTCCAGACTTTCCTCTGAGATAAAGAGATGTCATGACAACACTGTCAGAATAAGACTCAAGACTGTTTGTTTGAGTTACTTTTTTTAAAAAAACTATGGTTCCAACAACAACAGTTCCTAGAATCCTCTAGTCATCTTAGTCAGCATGGGAGTTGTAGTAAAAAAATAAATAACTTTTTAAAATCTCTGGAGAGACTGTAGTTCAGACTAGAAAGAAGCTTCCCAGAAGCCTAAGTCGATTTCACAAAGCACTGATCAGCCAATGTATTGACTTAGGCTTGTGGAAATTGAAGTCCCCCTGTGGGGCCTAGGCCCCACATTAGGACCCACTGCTCTAGCTCAAGCCACTGACCAGCCATGAACTTGTTGACCTTGAGCTAGAACCCCTTGGGGGCCCATCTCCTTTTTTAATTGACCAATAGCAATTCTCTCCTACTTCCTATCAACTATCTCAGGGCTAGGCAGAGAGTGGCGCTCCATGTTTTTTGCACTATATCTCCCAACATTTCTCACTCTTGGTTATACTGGGTAGGATTAATAAGAATTGGAGTCCAACAACACAATTCCCAGAAGCCCAAGCACCTGTGAATCCACATGAATGGATTTACTGTGATTCATCTGGCCTGCGCTGCCCCCATCGATCCCGGAAGCGGAAGTAAAACGCGCCCGTACAGTTAAGGCTCTTCCGGGTTAACCCTTCTTCCATATGGGTGTGTTTTACTTCCGTTTCTGGGAGTGACAAGGGCAGCGTGGGCCGGATGAATCGCAGTAAACCCATTTGTGTGGATTCACAGGGGGCTTGGGCTTCTGGGAATTGAAGTCCAAGAACATCTGGAGTGCCAAGGTTCACCATCACAGCCTTAGGGACATCTGAACCATCAGCAGTTTTTAACCTGTCACTACTTTGAGACCTCTTCCTTCTCTGTCTTATTTGTTTGACTCAGACTCCAAAGCCTTCAGATTGGGGCATTGTGTATGTCTACACTGAGGCAGAGAATTGACAGTATAAAACATTAAATATGATAGCAGTGGTCACATCAGAAAACCACTTCCACATTCTCTCTCCTTCTCAACTAATGTTGCTGCTGTTTACTGGCATGGCCCATGTGTAAGATACAGATCCTGACCCATATGTTTTGTCAGATGGAAGTGGAAGATGAAGGCCAGGAACCAATCAATGATTGTTTAGGAAGCTCTCACAGCAAATCTACAACAGAAGTGGCTAATTTTCCTTGTTCAAATTTGGAAATGTTACTTTTTGGACAAGATCCATGAGATGCCCCCGCCAGCATTGTAGTTTAAGAAAGTAATTCTTCCAGGTGAAGGTGGTTGCTAGCAATTGGCATGTATTCTTTTGTGTCCTACCCTGGAGGTAGCAGATGTGTTTGGAGCAATGTAGGCAATAATATCCATCTTGGCAATGGTGTCTGTTCATAAAGAGTGGACTAGACTAACCCCCAGGACAGTGGTGGCAAACCTATGGCATGCATGCCAGAAGGGGAATGCAGACCCCTCTCTGTTGGCACACAAAGAGTCACACCAGCACAATGGGAGTGCTTCCTCCCTTCCCCAGCAAAGAGTTCGCCCAAAGCCCCTCTTCTCAGCAGCCTGATGAGAGTGCTTCTCTCCTCCCCAGCATAGAGTTCGCCCACCCCTCTCTAAAACAATGATGGCTAACTTTAGCACTCCAGCTGTTCTGGAACTTCAATTCCCAGAAGCCCTGATCAGCATGAGTGTTGACTTGGGCTTCTGGTTATTGAAGTCCAAGAACAGCTGGAGTGCCAAAGTTAGCCACCAGGGCTCTACAGGGCTGTAGCTAGGGGGGGCAGTGGGTAAAAACCCTCTTGAGCGAACAGCCCACCGCCACCCCACCCCCATGGTGCCAATGTTATATATGTGAGCGTGACATTGTCACCCCTCCCAAAACGTAAGTAGTTACAGATAACTATATTACTTTTCAGGGTCAGTATGGTGTAGTGTATTGGTTGAATTGTCGGACTACACCTCAGAAGATTTTGCTTGAAATCCCCACTCGGCCATGGAAACTTTCTTGGTTATTTCAAATACCTTGAGAACCTGATTGTGGTCACTGTGTGTGAGAAATGACTTGACAGCAGAGCTGTTACTTATACCTAGTTACTTCCAAGTTCTGCTTCTGTGACACAGGTTTTTTTTTAGAGCACTTTCAGTCTGTTCTGTACATAAACATGAAATCAGACTTCAAGTCTCCAATTCTCTATAAATACTCTACCTCTGAAAACGTAGCACTCGTTTTCGGATCATCTTCAATGCAATGAATATAATAGCAAGCAAGAAGATACCTCCGGAGAGGGATACCATAATGAGCTCATAGGTTTGGCTGGAAGAACCTAAGTGCAGAGAGAGAGAGAAACATTACTAATAGCACTGCCATGCCTTGTTGCAGCTTGTGTGGAGGAAGACCTCTGGCCTATGGCCCTCATGATTAAAGGCTTGAAACAAGCCTACAGAGACTTCTTGCTTCTCCCCTGGTAGATGAGAGGAAGAGAGAACAATTTCCATTGTTAGCTTAGGTTGTCTAATGCCCAATATCTGCCATATAACAAATGAAAGAGTATTCTATTAAACCACATAGTCTCTTGGCAATCGAATAGACCAGGGGTTCCTAACCTTTTCAAGCTGGGGGCCAGGTCACACTCTTTCAGTCAACTTCAAGGGCCGGTGGCCATTTTGTCCCAACAGCTTCAAAGGGGTGGCTATTTTGTTTCTCAAATGCCCTTGGAGGGGGTGGGGGGTGACACATGAAATGGTGCCAGGAGCCAGATCCAACCCACAGGCCTTAGGTTGGAAACCCCTGGAATAGACAATGTAGGACAGAACTGGGAAATGTTATTTTTTCGTACTGTGTCTCCCTGAAAAGACTTCTTGGCTTTAGAAGCAGTAGTAGTCTAAGAAAGTTAGTTTCCCAAGTTCATTGTTGGAGCCACTACTTCCTAATCTTTCCTGGACCTGCAGTAACTAGAGTGAAAAAGTATTGATTGCGTAGGCTCTTTTCCCCCTCTGTGCAGGTTTGATGGACGAGGAATTCTAGGACTTGCAAACTAAACTTTCCCAGACTCTACTCTAATCCAGATTTCATGGACAGAGATAGGAAACTTCATCTGTACAAAAGACCTAAGTGTCCTTTGAAGGAGAGGGAAAAATGAAATGAAATAAAAGCCCAGGAAATTGTAGAAGCTTGAAATGGTATTTAAAATATCTTTCCCTAAAGATGCTGCTTAGTACAGGAGAAGAAAATGCGAACAGACACCACCCAAAATTTTTGTTGTTGTTCAGTCGCACAGTCAATTCCAACCCTTTGCGACCCCATGGACCATTGCCCACCAGGCTCCTCTGTCCTCCTCAACCCGCTTAGCTCTGTGCCCATTGCTTCAACAATAAGAACATAAGAACAATACCATCTAGCCATCTCATTTTCTGCCTCCCCTTCTTCATTTGCTCTCAACCTTTCCTAAAATAGGTGGCACCAATTATCAGATGATATTATTCATGACAACACACAGAAGCCAATATTACAATATTTCAACTTTCTAGGTCAATCTTGCATTGATCATGAAGTGGCTAAAGTAGGGGGGGGGGAGAAGAGATTTCAAAAGCAGATTTGAGGAGACAGCAATATTGGCATATATCCATACATTTCAAGCAATATATAGACCAGTGTTTCCCAACCTTTGGTTCTTGGACTTCAATTCCCAGAAGCCTAAGTCAATTCCCCAAAGCCCTGATCAGCCAATGTACTGACTTAGGCTTCTGGGAATTGATGTGCCCCTTGTAGGGCGTGGGGCTCATTTTGGGAACCACTGGATTCTAGACTTTAATAGAGATGGTGGCATCTGAGCACATAAGAGAGAGGGGACAGTAGAATGGTTTTCATCACAGTCTTCTATAGAGCAAAAAGTAGTTCCTTTCCCCATTAAATCTCTGATTTAGCCAAATTAATTCTTTCTTGACCACAAGACCTAACAACAGTGTATTAGCTACAGACAACTAGCATTTGCTAATTAATCTACCTGTTCTCAGGATGCTTTTGCTATCAACACTTCACAAATGTATTACTGGTAACATGCAATTATCTTCTGCATCTCATTTTGCTCTGATTCATTCCCCACAAAAAATGCACACTATCTATATCTATAAAACAGAGGTCTGGGTTTGTATGTGCTCCAAAGGAACCCACACCCCTGGACCAACCTCACCGAAAGTTTGCACATACAGATCAGCACTGTGGGGTTTCAAAATCCATTTGGGGGTTTATGCCCCACAAAGTGGGACGCAAAGGGGACACCCCCACCGGCCGGAGAAGCAGCAATGAAACAGCAGTACTGCACATGCGCAGCACAGCCAAGTCAATGGCTTGAATTTTCCGCTGGGAGACGCCACCACTAAAGAAAGCTGTGGCCGTGATTAGCAGCCACAGCTTTCTTCAGCAGCAGAGTCTCCGGCCCGTAAATGTACAGTTCTGTCAAGCCGTGGCCTCCTTTCACTGACCAAAGGAGGCCATGGCTTGACAGAACTTAACATTTACAGGCCGGGGACGCCACCGGGCGGAAAAGTAAAACCGTAGTCAAGCCGCGTCATCCTTGCTTTAAAGATCAAAAACAACCCAGGCAAGGCCGGGTAATTAGCTAGTGTGTGCATAAACCTGAGGTATGGATATTACACACCATGGTCAGTACCTATTGCTAGTCTGAACTAAAGTAGACTCACTGACTCAAGGAGGCTTACCTAAGGGTTGACTTTACAATTCAATGATCCAGTGGATTTCTTCTCTAGCTGAGACTAGCAATAGGATTTTGGCTTTTGTGACTAAAGAAGTGGTTTGCAATCCATGAAGTACATCTGTCAGGTTTAAAGACACCACAAGATGATTAGATCTTTCAAATGGTTTTCATGAGTGGAAAGGATCAATTATAATGACCTACAGTATATAGTGTAAATCTGATATGGTTTTGCAAAGCAGAGTACCTGAATTTTGGGGAGAAAATGCTCCAGGAAGGTCATTCCTTGCAGGAGTAAGTGTGCTGTAACATAAAACAGTACATTTAGACATTTGGAAGACATTCTCTGACCTGTTAGAGGAGACTTAATTTCCTAAGACAGCAAAGACCAGAATCCTATTTGTTTTTCTTGTGTGATTCTTCTCTCTTGCCATTTGTGCAAGTGGTGCTTCACTATCCCCATGAACAAGCAGAAGACGCATTGTTGCAAGTGGGATGAGTTTGGCTTTCACAGATGCAGGCCAGATATGTTGTGGAGAGCATAGAGGTGGGTACACGCTTGGAGCAGGTAATGCTCCATGTACTGCTATAATAATAATTTAATGTCAGAAATTATTGCTGGAGAAACTCTGCTCAGGGGAGGCCTGAATAAGGCTCCTTTCATGTCCCCAGGATCTTTTTCCACCGAAGTGGTCCCTATTTACCTACTTGCAATTTCTTACTTTTTGAACTTCTAGGTTGGCAGGAGCTGGGACAGAGACGGGCACTCAATCCATCATGCAGTACCTGGGTCTTGAACTGCTGACTTACCTGCCTTCCAGCTACAAGGCAAGCTTCTTAAACACAGAGCCACTGCAGTCCCATCATGTACTGCTAGAAAATTATTATGGATCAATAAAAGACTGGGCAGAGTTTGTTGTGGCATATTTTGGTGATATCACATTGAATCATTACCTTGATCTGCTTGTCTGTTTAAGATTTTTTCTGGGTCTTGCTGCCACCATTGTCAACTAGGCCCAATGTAAAACCTGTGATTTAAGGCTTTTAAGGCTCTACACAACTCCAGCTCTTGTGAAAATGAACAAACATTGCGTTGAATTATAAATCACATATAGGCAAAGTGAGATCTTTGAGCTCTTCTGCTACCCCCTTTCTCTCTCAAAAAAAAAAGTTCTAAAATTTATTTTATTTTATTTTAATATTTCAACTTGTTCGCCGCCCACTCTGGGGGTGATTTGCCATTTAAAAGTAATTTTGTACATACAGTTCCAGATGTAACTCCTCAATAAGGGTCATATAATAATCATAATTTCATATCAGAAATTATTCTGAGTTGAGAGGATTTTTGCTGGAGAAACTCTGCTCAGGGGACGTCCTAATGAGGCTCCTTTCATGTCCCCAAGATCTTTTCTGCCATAGTAGTCCCTATTTATCTACTTGCAGTTTCTTGCTTTCGAACTGCTAGGTTGGCAAGCGCTGGAAGGCGGGCAAGTTGGCAGTTCGAGGCCCGAGTACTGCATGATGGAATGGGTGCCTGTCTCTGTCCCAGCTCTTTGGGACATGAAAGGAGCCTCATTCGGACACCCCCTGAGCAGAGTTTCTCCAGCAAAAATCCTTTCAATCCAGAATAATTTCTGACACAAACATCTGGAGTGCCAAGGTTCGCCATCATGGTCTTAGGGTCATATTAAGCCCTATTCAGTCACTAGAATTGGTGTTGAACCCTCATACATAAAAGGGGATGCTCTACCTCTGTATCCTATAGCCAGAATTTGTTACCCTTCTCTGAAAAAAGAAGAGTTCTGCTACCAATAGCACTTCTCCTCCTAGGGTTTCCTTTTGATGTTCTTACCCCCATCCCGTCAAACTGATAGTCAAAGCACGTGAAGCTACAAGTTTGCCTGCAAATACCATTTTTTTCCTCCAGAAAGAAAAGCCAGTGATATATAAAATAAATATGGTTACTTATCGGGAGAAATAATATACGTGACCACAAAACTCCAGTTAAACATTATAACAAATAATTTCAGAGGCGGTTCAGTTCTGATCCTCCATTAAAGCTTTGGGATTTAAAGGCCTTTCCTCACCCATCGATTCATCCTAAGGCATTTTCCGTTTGTCACTTGCGCGTTAATATAGTGGCTTCCTTGTGGCATTTATGCACTGACCCCAACTGCCCCTTATTCCAGAATATAAATGAGGTGTGGAATTAGAGGACATGTACCCTGATACCACACACCTTTAATAAATATGTTAATCAACTGTTTCCTCGGCATGTCCCCGGGTGTTAGCGAGTATGTGCTGCACGTTACATATGGGCCACTTTAAATTCTGTTCTCTTTGCAGTGACAACCTTAAGTTAAAATGGATTCATGGCTCTCCCTTACTACCCCAACAATAAATCCATTTTAACTCCATTTTATATATATATGGGAGAGGGAGAGAGAGAAGAGATAAAAGAGACAAGGAAAATGTTGTGAAAGAGTGGGGGATTAAGTAAAATCAGGAATGATATTGGAGAGGTGGATAGGAATAAGCAGTGACTGATGGGCACTGTAGTCAGCAGGACAGGAGACACAGCAAGCAATGGTGAGCAGAGCCAACGATAACCTCCGCCTCTGGTTGTCACCTTCTCCATACCCACCCTCTCTCACACACACAAACACACATGCATCTGTGCTGTCAAGTCAATTCTTACTTATGACATCCCTTCTCAGGGTTTCCTAGAGAGAGAGTACTTAGTAGTGGCTGACTATTCCCTTATTCTGAGGGGGTAAACTGGAACATTGCATCTTGCCCAAGGCTATATAGGCTACTCATGAGAGGACAGTGGGGAATTGAACTCCCAACCTCTGGCTAGGCAGGCAAATAGTGACTGGGAATTAAGTAGTAGTAGGTGGTGGTGGTGGAGGAGGAGGAAAGGAACACAGATGGGGCACTGTCCGTCCATCTTTGCTAAAGAGGTAGGGCTAGGAGGGCTGGGCATAGTTGGAATTTGATTTAGGGCATTGCCTCATTTCCCCTAACTGACCAACCACCACGGGAAGGAATCCTACCTGTTGTGTCCTAATAGTGTATCCTTTACATGTGATATCAATGTATCTGAACCAATGTAACCTTGCCAATGAGTAACAATGTAACCTTCAGCTGTATCACATAAACCCTGTAATAGGACGCGAGCTGATGACCACCAGCTGGCAGCAGCGAGCGTCCAAGCTCTCTTGGTTCAAACCCATCCAAGACCGCAGCGCGGGAAGTTTCCCGCCGCTACCTACACCTGGACAAGAAGGGCGTGACCAGCCATGACGTCACGCGGACCAATAGCCAACGGGCTACCGTGGAGCCACATTCAAATACGTTACTGCCTTATATATAGAGCTGTTCGTCCGCCATTACCTCATGTTCCCTCTGACCACCATGCAATAAACCTGAGTTAACCCAGCCGTTGGCTGTGCTTTGTGTCTTGACTCTCATACACTAAACTGGCGACGAAGGTGGGATGATGGATCCCCACGGAGCCAGGACACAGAGCGGGTTCAACATCACCAAACCGCAAGACTGGGAGCTCTTTGAGATGGACTTCCAGGCGGCACTGGTGGAGCTCAAAGTCAAAGAAGACGACGAGGAAAGGAAGAGGGCCATCCTCACTCGCATGCTTGGGATGGAAACCAAGCGGACGCTGGTGGGCATCCTTGCACCGAAGAAGATGAGCGATTTCAAAGCCGGTGACATCATGAAAATGCTGCGTGAGCGTTTCCGACCCTCGAGGGCAATGTTTCCCGCTCGGAGTGCGTTTTGGAGGCGAGTTCAAGCGCCGGACGAGTCGGTAGAAGCCTTCGTAACGGCTATGAGGGTAGCCGCCGCCCCCTGCAAATGGGACCACATCCTAGAGATGGCCCTCAGGGACGGAGTGCTGTGTGGCCTGAAGGACAAGGAAGTACAGCGCAGCTTGATGAACAGGGAGCCACCACCCACACTGGAAGAGGTTGTAGAGGCCGCGGAAGCCGCGGAGTCCACGAATGCTGGAGTAGACGAGATGCACAAGTGGCGTGAGTGGCGTCCGAGGGCCGGCAAGGCGGAAAACTCATCGCACGGGAAGTCCGGTCAGTCGGTGCATGCAACCCGACCGACCTCGAAATCGTCGTCAGAGAGTAGCGATGGCGAGGAGGTCCAGAAGGTCCGGAGAGGCGGGCGCCGCTGCGATGGTTGCGGAGCGGCCCATGAGCGCGTGAAGTGCCCATTCAGGAAAGCCGAGTGCTTCAACTGCGGACGTCGGGGGCACATCGCCAAGGCGTGCAGGAAATGGAAAGAGGGCCGGAGACATTCGCAAGACCGTTCAGCCAGACCGGACCGTCCAGCGAGGCCCAAAGATGGCGCCCGGGCCACGAGGAAGCAGGACGGCGTGGGCCGCATCTCGGACGACAGCGAGGGCGACGCTCCTGTGTTCAACGTGTCTGCGGGACAGCCCCATTACTTTGTTGAGGTACTAGTACAAGGGACCCCTATTAGGATGGAAGTTGACTCGGGGTCCTCCTATTCTATAATTCCCCAGAGAGAGTTCTTGAAAATCGACCCCCACGTGCGGCCCAAACTTAAAGCGTTGAGGGCCACACTACGGGACGTTCAGGGGAACAGCATTCCAGTGTTGGGGGTCGGAACGTTCCGGGTTCGCTTTAAGAGACATTCTGCGGAACTTCCCCTAGTGGTGCTAAAAGGGGGGAGTTGTAGCCTCCTCGGAACACAGTGGTTTCAGCCCTTAGGCCTGTTCATAGGGGGGGTGCATGCCGTAGGCGAGGACCCAATACAAGCAGTATGTGACGCACACCCCGCCGTTTTTAAAAGTGGACTGGGAAAGTTCAAGGGACCCCCTGTAGCCTTCGACTTAGACCCGGAGGTCCGCCCGATAAGACTTAAACCGCGCAGGGTACCATTCGCACTTAAGGACAAAATAGAGGCGGAACTGGACAAACTGGTGGGTCAAGGAATTCTCGTTCCTGTGGATTCCGCGGAGTGGGAGACTCCAATTGTAACAGCACTGAAGGCTAACGGGGAGGTGCGCATTTGCGCTGATTATAAGTGTACCATTAATAAGGCAATCCGCCCTAATGCATACCCGGTGCCAGTGGTCAGCCACCTTCTGGCCAGGCTGAATGGGGGAAAGTGTTTCGCTAAACTCGATTTAGCACAGGCCTACCAGCAACTCCCAGTAACCCCCGCCACAGCGGCGGCACAAACAATAGTCACACATAAGGGGGCGTTCCAGGTGTCGAGGTTACAGTTCGGCGTGAACTCGGCACCTGGCATTTTTCAGTCGCTAGTGGAACGCCTCCTGAAGGGGCTGGAGGGGGTGTTGCCATATTTTGATGACGTGTTGATAACGGGGGGGAGTAAGGCCGAGCTGGCCCACAGATTGGATAAGGTCCTGGCCGTGTTCGAGAAAGCGGGGCTGCGACTGAGAAAAGACAAATGTGTATTTTACGAAACAGAGGTTGAGTTTTTAGGGTTCCGTGTCACATCCGAGGGAATTAGGCCGTCCAAATCTAAGGTAGCCGCCATTAAGAAAGCCCCTCGCCCCACTTCCAAAACCGAGCTTCAGTCATTTCTGGGGCTTCTCAATTTCTACCATACCTTCCTTCCACGGAAGGCGTCTGTTGCCGAGCCGCTTCATCGGCTGCTTAAAAAAGAGGAAAAATGGCTGTGGGGTGACGAGCAAGAAAGAGCGTTCTCAGAGTTAAAGCAACTCCTCACATCCGAGGCAATCCTGACTCATTTCGACCCCAAACGGCCCATAGTTTTGGTCTGCGATGCATCCCCGGTGGGGGTGGGGGCGGTGCTTTGCCACGTGTTAGGCGACGGAAGGGAGGCCCCGATAGCGTTTTATTCAAGGTCCCTGTCCCAAGCAGAGCGGAATTACGCACAGACCGATAGGGAGGCACTAGCGATAGTAGCGGGAACCAAGAAATTTCACGATTTTCTGTATGGTCGGCCGTTCAAGATCGTTACTGATCACAAGCCCCTGTTAGGGATCTTCACTGCAAATAAGCCCACGCCACAGATCCTGTCCCCGAGGATGCTGCGGTGGGCTATTTTTCTTAACGCATATCAACATGAATTAGAATACCGGCCAGGGAAGGAAATCAGCCATGCAGACGCGCTCTCACGGTCGCCGTTACCATTGTCGGACGACCAGAAGGCAGGGGTAAGAAGAGACCGCCAGGTATTGCTAATAGAGGTTTTAGAGTCACCCCCGATAGTACCGGCCGACATTGCCAGGGCGACCGGAAAGGATAGAACACTAGAGAAGGTATGCTCGTGGGTGCAGAAGGGGTGGCCGGCGTCATCCCCAGGCACGGAATTCGACCCATTCTTCCGAAAGCGAGTGGAGTTGTCTTTAGAGAGGGGGTGCCTGTTGTGGGGCCAACGGGTGGTGGTTCCTACGTCCCTGCGGCCGAAGGTGCTAAAGCTGTTGCACGTCAGCCACCCGGGGATCGTCCGTTCCAAGGCGTTGGCCCGGAGTTACTTCTGGTGGCCCCAGCTGGACGCCGACATAGAGCAGATGGTTGGCACTTGTGAAGCATGTCAATGTTCTCGACCGGAGGTGGCCCGCCTACCACATAGGGAATGGGACGCAGCGAGGGGACCGTGGTCCAGGGTGCACGTAGATTTTGCTGGCCCATTCCGGGGAACCATGTTTCTCCTGGTGGTGGATGCATACTCTAAGTGGCTGGAGGTCATTCCGGTAAAGAGCACATCCTCCGCCACTACCATTCGCCAGCTAAGGAGGGTCTTTTCCACGTTCGGTTTACCCGACACTTTGGTCAGCGACAACGCCAGTTGTTTCACGTCCGCTGAGTTCGCGGCATTCATGGAGGCAAATGCAATTCGGCATGTCACATCCGCGCCGTTTCACCCGGCCACGAATGGCCAAGTGGAACGGTTAGTGCGCACCACAAAAGATGCGCTGCGGCGCATGGGCTCGGGAGATCTACATCACCAGGTTTGTCAATTTCTATTAGCGTACAGAGTGACCCCCTTAGCGTCTGGTTACTCGCCGGCCGAGCTGCTGATGCGGAGGAAACTGACCACGCTTTTGTCCAGGCTAGACCCGTCGAGGGTCGAGGACAAAGGGAAGAACATAGGGTTAGCGGTCTCGAAAGGGTTCGGCATAGGCGATCCTGTACATTGCAGGAACTATGCCAACGCAGGCCCAGCCTGGGTGCCAGGGACGATAATAGAACAGACGGGGCCAGTGTCCTATCGGGTGGAAACTAGCACCGGCCTCCTCTGGAGGAGGCACGCTGATCAACTGAGGCACCGAGTGAGCGAGGGACCGACCAGTGGAGCACAGCGACAGGATTCAGCGATAGGGTTCTCCCCCACCCAAACTACCCAAATTAGAACACCAGGTATTGCTTTTATTTAGCAGAAGCTGACAGCTCAAGCGCTTCCGTATGAACCCATCCCAGATGCCTTGAGTGGAGAGAGAAAGAGAGAGTTTAGAACAGAACATGGAAAAGTTGCTTCCTCAGCTCCCAGAATCCCAAGAAAGTTTTAGATACTCCAAGTCCAAACAAGTAGCTTTTCCAGTCTTTAGCTCAAGTAGTTTTGCTTTGGAATAAGATGCACAAATGGCAAAATTCCAGCATGCCCAGGAGCCTTATGAGAGGAAGATGCATGAGGTTGGTTCCTTGGAGTCGCCTGCCTCCAGAGAGGCATCAGATGTAGGAGTTGGGTTAGTGAGACAACTTGTGGTTCCCTTTTCCTACTGGTGTTTGTGAAGGCTCAGCAGGTGATCAGTTAAGGTCAGACCAACAGATCTCTGACTTCAAGTCCACCATCCTTAATAGAATGTATTTGTGTGTGTGTGTGTTCCCCTCTATGGGGACCACGGTGGCTTAGTGGTTAAGATGCTGAACTTGATGACTGGAAGGTTGGCAGGCCAGCAGTTCGAGACCTGAGTGCTGCACGACGGAGTGAGCTCCCGTCTCTGTCCCAGCTCCTGCTAACTTAGCAGTTCAAAAGCAAGAAATTGCAAGTAGATTAATAGGTACCACTTCGATGGGAAGGTAAACAGCATTCCATGCACTCCGGTGTCTAGGCATGCTTGCCCTGCCACATGTCCACAGAAACGTCTGCAGTTGCAGACAGCACTGGCTCTTTTGCTGTAAACTGAGATTCCAATTGGGAAGACTTCATTTTATTTATGTTTATTACATTATATTCATATAGGTTATTAAGTAAGGATTTTAAATCTGCTTTTATTTCATTTCTACGATACTCTCCGCTTAGCCTAAGTGGAGCCATTTTAAGTTGGCACCTGCCATTGAATGGCATCATCTTGGGAAAGTACATTTTGATTCTTCTTCCTAAGGTCTCTGTCTGGGAAGATGTTCCATCTCATGGGTTGAGATGGAACACTGATAGGATAGGCACCAGGTATCCTTTGATCTATGCATATAACCTGTCATTTTGGGAAGTCAATTAGTGCTTTTCAAGGATACTTTCCCAGGAAAAATGGTATAAAAATCAGAGGTTTTGCTCTGTTCAAAAGTCTCTTTTGGATTGCTGCCGGAGGCTCTATCTCTCTTTACATCTGAGGTAGACCATCTCATATGGGGTGGCGGGGCATTGCCGCAATTAGCTAAAATCCAGAACTGTGTGGACTCAGGCTCTGCAGAGACATCGACACTTAGCATTTATTCCAAGACTATGCTTTATTTCAATTACTTCATTTTCATTGCACTCTGTTTTATTCTTCAACAAATCGTAAAAGGACTTTGCTTGTCAAGAGTGCTCTTTCTGCTCCACCTGAATGAAGCGGAGCAGATTGAATGGGGACATTTAAGAATACTTTTTCCAAAGAGAAAAATTACAGCTTTTTTGGGTTACTTTATGGGAGTGTTGCTGAAGAAGAAACTTTGTTTTGAGGCCTGGCATCCATCTACAGAAGAGCGAGCTGCACACCTAGCCCAGCTCCAAGGCCGTACTGTTCCCCAAAACTAGATAAGAGTGTTTTCGCATGTCTCGTGACAAGGGGCTTTTGGCTACTTTAATTTTAACTACGACATCCGTCACAGATCGCTATTTCCCTGCAAACCTGTTGCCCAGCTACGCTGGACCTGGCTTTCTCGGGCCAACTTTGAGAAAGCACACCCTTCACGGCCACATTAGCCAAGTCAATCGGGTGGTTCTCGACTGTGCGGCACCTGTGGGCCTCTGTAACAGGGGAAACAAGGCATGCGCCGGCTGAGAGCCATCCCGATAATGAGCACTGAACCCTAGAGTTGGATACGACAGGCTATGGAGCAAGGGTGATCTTTACCTTTACTTATGCCCCTCTATAAAAATTCATGACCTGCCTTTAATGAGCACTTTCTCCACTTTATCCTCACAACAACCCTCTTTCAGACAGAGAAAGAATGTCTCACCCATGGTCATCCAGTGAGTTTGATGGTCAAGTCAGGATTTGAATCCTAGTTCCCCACATCCTTGTCCTTGTAACCACGATGCTCCATAAAACAGGTTTATGTGCAATCTGATGAAGGTTCATCTAGTCCTGCATTCTGCTGCTTTCCCCCCCCCCCCCAACCTGCCCTTGGAAAATACCCCTGGCACTGAAAGGCCTTGTAATGGTCCTTGTTCTAACTTTGGCCCTAAAAGGCTTGGGACCTGTCTATCTATGTAAGGGAACACCTGACTTTTTATGATGCTCAGAACATCAAGAGACATCCTCTTAAAAATACCATCTGTTTCAGAAGCTCACCTATTAAGCACATGGCAGAGGGCCTTATCTTGTACTTATCTTTCACTCCATGTCACAATCTGATTCCATTCTGAGTGATTTAAAGAAGGGAGTAAGAATTTCGATTTCGATTTTAATTTATATCCCGCCCTTCTCAGCTGACGCTGACTCAGGATGGCTAAACAACATATCAGTAATACAATACAATCAATACAGCAAGTCAAAAAATAAACATCATCATATCAATAATACAGTTCAATCAATGCATTTTTGGACTGGCATATAATGTCCAACCTGCCCTGTGGTGTTGTTGTAACTGTAGGTAAAGGACACTGTTGCTCGAAAGTCAGTCGTATCCGATTCTAGGGTTCAGTGCTCATCTCTGTTTATAGCCAAAGAGCCAGTGCTGTTTGTGTTTGCAGACATTTCCATGGACATGTGGCAGGCATGCCTAGACACCGAAGTGCACAGAATGCTGTTTACCTTTCCACTGAAGTGGTACCTATTTATCTATTTGCAATTTCTTGCTTTAGAACTGCTAGGTTGGCAGGAGCTGGGACAGAGACGAGCACTCATTCCATCATGCAGTACTTGGGTTTTGAACTGCTGACCTCCCAGTCAATGTCTTAACTTCTTGAGCCCCTGCAGTCCTCTTTTTTAACTGTATACATTGCTAATTTTAATGGTTTTAATGTATTTACTTGATTTTAATAGTTTTACGGTGGGTTTTCTCAAGTGAGTCCTCTCTTCTCATTTGATGTCCAAAGTACTTAAACTTCATATTTACTATTTGACCTTCTAAGGAGCAGTCAAAAATGAGATGGCTGGATGGTATTGTAGATGCAATGGGCACAGAGCTGGGCAGGTTGAGGAGGATGGTGGTGGACAGAGGTGCCTGGAGGGCAGTGGTCCATGGGGTTGCAAAGGGTTGGAATCAACTGTGTGACTGAACAGCAACAACACAGTGGGTTTGATTGATAATTAATTTTATCATCTGCCTGAAATCTATGGAATAAGTATGATTTGATTGGCCATTGCCCTTCTGGAAGTATGTTGAGAGGTGTTAACAAATAATGAATTGAAAAAATTAATGGAACACCTGACATATCAATTTCTTGGAAACTGATCACCTAGCCAATGGCTAAAATTGAAGAGAGGTTTTCTGCACACTTCTCAAGCTCTAAACATGAAACCAGAAAAGGTTAATAGACCAAACCTATGGAGAGGGGGTGGGACCATGTGCCAAATGGATGACTATCAAAGAATCCCAAATAGCTGCTCTAAACCCTATATTTTAGTGGAAAAACAGGATAATTGTAAGAAATAAAATAGTAAATAGCTATATTCACAGGTAGAGACAAACTGAGGTCACTGTTCTCAATTATTAGTGTTTGGTATGTGGCATGTAGGGACTGCAGTGGCTCAAGTGGCTAAGATGCTGACTGGAATGTGGCAGTTCGAATACTGCAGGACGGAGTGAGCTCCTGTCTCTGTTCCAGCTCCTGCCAACCTAGCAGTTTGAAAGCAAGAAATTGCAAGTAGATAAATAGGGACCACTTTGGTGGGAAGGTAAACAGCATTCTGTGCACTCTGGTGTTTATTCATGCCTGCCACATGACCACAGGAACGTCTGCAGAAGCAGACAGCGCTGGCTCTTCGGCTATGAAACAGAGATGAGCAATGAACCCTAGAGTCAGATACGACTGGCTTTCAACCAAGAGTGACCTTTTCCTTTACCTTATGTGGCACGTATAATGCTCTAAATTGCGGTTTCCCCATGCCCATCGGGCATGGAAACGGCCCTTGCAGAGGCCGCTTCAGGAGGACGCTCCTTGAGCCGCGGGCTCTGCGGGCAGCCAAATTAAGGGGGGTGAATAAAATATAGGGTTTGATTCACCCAATTACCGTGACCTGACCTGCGACTCGGCCAAGTAAGCAGATAGCTGACTTCTGTCAAGCATTAAGTACATAGTTCATCTCCCGGCTCGGGAAATCCCTGGCGCAAATAAGCCATGTTTGTCCCTGCCTAATCCCCAAGACAATGAGGTCCCTGAACCCATGTTTGCCCCAGCTGATTAAACTCCCCTTTGAAGAATTCCCCATTAACCCGTGTACGTGAGTGAGGTAATTTTCCTGTCAGGTGACAGCTTGCCACCGTTGCGCTTTTTTCCCTATAAATGATGTTGCCTTTTTCCAATAAAGTACTGATCTGATCTCGCTCCTGTTGCCTCGTGTTGTCATTGATCAGTCTCCTCCGGGCTCTAACGCCGCCCTAGCGGCCAGACATCGCTACAGCTGGTGACCCCGACGTGATTTACTCGTGAGTAAGAGACCCCGGAGAGGTCTACTCGTGAGTAGCGATCCACGTGGTCCGGTTCTGCGCTTGAGCCGCGACCCGCCAGCCCGGAGGATAGCGCGGCGCTCTGGTCGGCAGCCAGCCGGACAGAGAACGGCCCGCCGCGAGGCATTCCAGAGAGACATTCCTACCGCTTCCTCCTCACTTTCGCGAGGTTTGCCATAGAGGGAAACGCGTTCCGCTCAGGGCAGGCTGTGAGCCCCTGACATCGCAGAGGCCGTTAGAAGGGCCCGTGGCAGAAGGTCCACGCTCCGAGGTCTACCCCAGACACTCGTCGCCCGAACCTGTTGCCTGCAAAGACGCGTCGAACTTCGTCCCGAGAAGGAAACTTCGGAGGACCATCGCAGGTAATATGGGGACTTGTTCTCCTCGACCAAGTCCGTCCGCTAGCCAAAGAACTCGGGAGCAAGAGTTCATAATCCTGGCCAGGGTTTTTCAGTTACGACTTCACAGCAGGGAGCTAGCGAGACTTCTGGCGTACCTCAGGGAACACTGCCTACTTTACCCAGAAGTAGGTACGTTAACCCTGAAGCTCTGGGATCAGATAGGAGACTGCATTCAGCAAACCCCGAAAGCTCCAGGAGGGATAGTCCGCACATGGCGGAAATGTAGGAGACTCTTAGAGCAGATCGAGCCAGTCCGGGTAGAAGCGGAAGAACCCCCGTTAGAGAAGCCATCAGGCGCGCCAGTCGAGCCGACTGCGCCCACCGCACTCTACCCGACATTCAAGTATCAGCAGAGTAGCGCAGGGAGCCTTCCCGCGGTGACAGCTGCAGACGTCACCGAGGGAACGCAAGGAATGAGAGGCGCTGGCGCTTCTCTGACAACCCCAGGTTCCCTAGTCGTGAAGAGTGCCCTTCAGCGCACAGCTGAGATAGAACTCAAGAAGGGGGAATTGCCAGTTGAACAGCTAGCAGAGCTTCGACAGATTTGTCCCATCCGCTTGGAGATGGACGCGCTCACGGGCGCACAGCAGGTAGTACACTCCCCAGTCCCATACAAGCTCCTCATGGCTTTACGGAAAGCAATCTCAGAGACAGGGCTCCAAAGTCGTTTTACGAGGGGCACGCTCCAGCAAGTGTGCGAAACCACCATGTGGATTCCTCATGATTGGAAAGCCGTCATGAGGATGATGCTCACCCCCAGCCAGTACATGATTTGGGACAGCGAGTTCCGCCTAGAGGCGCAAGCTCGGGCTGCCAGGATGGGAGGCGCGGTAATCCCTGACCAGTTGTATGGTTCAGGTGCCTTTGAGTCCATCAACGCTCAAATCAACTTGCCTCTCGCCACCCTAGAGATGTCAGCCGAGGCTGCCTATAGGGCATACTTCAAGGTCCCAGCGTCTGGCAAAACGGCCAAAAATTACACCGCCATTAAGCAGGGAGCCCAAGAGCCCTACATGGACTTCATCAATCGCCTGGAAGAAGCAATCAGCAGGCAGATTGACAATGAGCAAGCCCAGGAAGAGCTCATGATTAAGCTAGCCAAAGACAACGCCAACTTGGACTGCCGTAAAGTCTTGCAGTCCCTGGGCAATCGCCCCGACATAACCTTAACGGACATGATTCGAGCATGCTCCGACGTTGGCACAGACTCTTACAAGATGGGTCTGCTAGCGGCAGCGGTGCAGGGGGGAAGAAGATCCAATGGCAAGAACAAGGGGGCATGTCACACTTGTGGCAAGGTCGGTCACTTCGCTAGGGAGTGCCGATCCAAGGGAAGCGGACAAAAGTCCGGCCGTCCCAAGGCTCCGAACACCCTCTGCCCGAAGTGCAAGAAAGGCTACCATTGGGCCAGGTTCTGTCCGAATTCGGGAAACCGGAATCCGGGCACGTCTCTGGCCCCAGTCCAAACAGAGGCTTCCTTCACCCAGATCCAGAACTCCCCAGACCGAGACTAGATTCTAGGCTCATCCCAGGCACTGCGAGGGCACAGGCCAGCCCCAAGGGCAGCACGGGGCTAGAACTGACTTGCCAGGCGGACATCACATGCGACCTGCCAGGCACAGTCTATCTAGTCGACACCCAGTACATGGGACCCCTGCCCAGAGGCTTTATAGGTTTAGTTTTGCCCCGTAGTGTAGCAGGAGCACGCGGAATTTTTATAATTCCAGGAGTCATTGGCTCCAATTTTTCAGGCATTCTCCAGGTCCAGCTTTGGGCGCACCTGCCCCAAACAATCCACAAGGGAGACACGTTAGCGCAACTGATCATGGTTCCTTGTCACTCGCCAGCAGGCAGCCAGGGAAGGCTCAGGGACAGCTCAGAGTCCGGTTCAGCAGACCGCTCGAGCGCGAGTGAGGCAGTGCAAGGATACCAGGTCTTAGCGACAGTGGAGACCAACATTGAGTGGAAACAGCGCCCCGTTATCGAGGTATTTTTGAACAAAAGGGTGTTCTCAGGGTTACTCGATACCGGAGCGGATGTGAGCGTGATAAGCAGGAGCCAGTGGCCAAGAGAGTGGGCCATTGAGCCGGTCTCCGATGTGTGGGGGGTAGGAGGCATCCAGGAAGCGTTCAGGAGCCGAGAGTGGGTAGAAGTCACAATCCCAAAGGCTGACGGCACAGCGGTAATTCGGCCGCACATTCTTGACGTGCACATCAACCTTTGGGGGCGAGACATTCTCCAGCAGTACGGTGCTACGCTTACCTTCGGGTAATGGCGTTGCCACTTAAATGGCTCACCGACACTCCGGTATGGGTAGAACAATGGCCGGTAGTGGGAGAGAAGTTAGTTGCCCTCAAGCAGCTAGTTAAGGAACAGCTAGACGCAGGACACATAGAACAGTCCACAAGCCCCTGGAATTCGCCAATTTTTGTGATTAAGAAGAAGTCGGGGAAGTGGCGACTCCTCCACGATCTCAGGGAGATCAATAAATGCATTCAGCCGATGGGTCCGCTTCAATGCGGCATCCCCAATCCGAACATGATTCCCGAGGGGTGGGAGATCCTAGTTGTAGATCTCAAGGATTGCTTTTATACAATCCCCCTAGACCCCAGGGACCGGGAAAGGTTCGCCTTTACAGTGCCGGTCGTGAACCACGGGGAGCCCACGCAGCGTTACGCGTGGAAATTTTTGCCACAGGGCATGCTCAATTCGCCCACCCTGTGTCAAATTTATGTTCACGGCGCACTGGCAAAGTTCCGAAGCCTTTACCCTAAAGCTATTGTTTGTCACTTCATGGACGACATCTTAGTAGCGTTGCCGCAGCTCGGCAGCGAAATGTTTTCTGACCTCCAGGCCAGCCTGGGGGACAAAGGCTTACTTATTGCCCCTGAGAAAGTGCAGAGAACCGAGCCCTTCTCATACTTGGGCCATCGGCTTCTCCGCTCCTTCGCAGCACCAGTCCTGCCTCAGATAAATTTACAAGACTCAGTCACCCTTGTAGAATTGCAGCAAGTTTTGGGGAACATCAATTGGGCCAGACCGTATTTTCGTTTAGATACGGATCTTCTAAAACCGCTCTTCTCGCTGCTAACCTTAGGGAAGCAGCCGGCAGACCGGATAAAGATCTCTCGAGACGCGCGCTTGGCGCTCGAGAAGGTGAACCAAGCTCTCAGCCAGAGGTGGGTGGATAGGATCGCCCCGGGGCCATATGCCCCGATCCTGAATCTGTACATCGTACGGTCAGGGTCCATGTTCACTGGGGCACTAGGAGTAGACTCAGAGAAGGGAGCGAAAATTGTGGAGTGGGTCTACTTGCCTAACACCTCTTCTCGGAACATTGTTCCGCCCCAAGAGCTGGTCTCCGCGGTGATCTACCGCGGCAGGCTGAGAGCAAGGGACATTTCTGGGCACGATTTAGCTAAGATCACAGTCCCGTTCACCAAGGAACAAATCCATCAGTTGATGCAGCTCGGTGACTCGCTTCCGATAGCTTTGGAAGGATTCACTGGGAGCTTAGCATACCATTTGCCCAAAGACCCTAGGCTTGTCTCACTTCAGACAGGAACAGTCAGCTTGTTCGAATTGCTTTCGCTGGTCCCGCTTCAGGGGGCCAAAACGGTTTTTACCGATGGGGGACGCACATATGGTGTCCTGACTTGGCAGGAGGGCGAGGCTTGGCGCATGCTGTTAACTCTTCCACAGAAGTCCGCACAGCGGGCAGAGTTGGCGGCCGTGAACCTTGCCTTGCGCACCTTCGCCAAGGAACGTTTAAATATCATTACTGACAGTCTGTATGTAAGGAATTTGCTTCACAGTCTACCGGGAGCTTACATTACTCCCGCGATAGACAAGAACTTGCTTAGTCTGTTTCTCACTGCTCAATTTCATTTGCGGAACCGCACAGAGCCGCTCTATATTGCCCACATCCGAAGTCACCAAGACCTACCGGGTCCGATTTCCGCGGGCAATAGCAGAGCGGATGCGGCGGCAAGGGAAATTCAGCAACGTTCAGTTTTGGGAGTCTTCACTACTCCAATCCAGAGTCATGCCTTTTTTCACCAAAATGCCAAGGCACTCGCCAGACAGTTCAATCTGCCACTCTCTCAGGCCCAGGGTATAGTCCGCTCTTGCCAGCATTGCGCAGGAGCGCCGGGGGGGGGGCCCTCGTGGGGGGTCAACCCACGAGGGACAGAGGCTAATCAGGTATGGCAGATGGACGTCACGCATGTGCCGCAGTTCGGCAGATGGCAATACATGCACGTCTGCATTGACACCTTTTCCCAGTTCGTTTGGGCAACGGCGCAGAAAGGGGAGGCTGCCACCCACGTGGAGCAGCACCTCCTTTCCTGCATTGCGGCGATGGGCAAGCCGCGGCACGTGAAGACGGACAACGCGCCGGCCTACAGTTCCAGGCAGTTGGCCGCCTTCATGGCTACTTGGGACATCAAGCACACATTTGGAATTCCCTACAATCCGCAAGGGCAGGCGATTGTAGAGCGGGTCAATCGGACGCTAAAGTCCTATATTGACAAACAAACAGAAAGGGGGGAGCCACCAGCCCTCCCCAAGTCACAGGGAGAAGCACAGATGTGTCTCAACAAGGTATTGTTCACATACAATCACCTTAATGTTTTTTCGGATTGCACGCCGCAGGAGAAGCACTTCCGCCGTTCGGAAGCTCTCCCGCGACCTATGGTCCGGTACCGAGTGCCACCAGACCCTTCTTGGAGGGGCCCGGTGCCGCTCATAACCTGGGGAAGAGGGTATGCTGCAGTTATGTCTCCTACAGGTGTCGTTTGGATTCCAGCTCGGTGTGTCAAGCCTCACTTGGAACCACATGGCGTGGACCCAGGCCGACCCGAGTCCGATCCCGGAGATGGAGGACCTCACGCTGGCCGACAAGACCCGCCGGAGGAGACGGCCACCGGCGGCGCCGAAGATCACCTGGGGGATGGTCAAGGCGCTTTGCAGTAAAGCTGAGGACGCCCTCCAGCGCGGGGAGAAGGAGCCGACACCGGAGAACCTCGTAGCAGCAGTTTTTGCCCAGATTCATGCCAACTCCATGGCGATCATCGTCATCCTGGCCCTCACCCTGCTTCTGGGGGGAGGCGCTCAGGCTGCTCCGATCCAGGCCGACGGTTTGCCGCCTGGGGAAGATATTTCTGCACGAATGCAGTACAACTTGTGGGAAAGGTTGGCGGGTCTCGTCAACCAGTCCGATTTTTGTCTACGGCAGGACATTGGTTCTGCATCTATCCTCAGCACCTGTCTCATCCCCGTGTGCCACGCTCTGGACGCGCACACCAAGGATGGCGACTGGTTGTTGAAGGCGTTCTTTGGCCCACACACTCCTACCACCTTCTCAGCATACGCACGCTGGGGGGGACGGCGACTTGCATCAACCTTGCCGGCTGACGCAGCCACTCTCCATACCCCTCGAGTGGTGGTCAGCCCGGACGCTGCTTGCACCCGTATGACCGGCTGCACCTCAGGCGGTCCGACTCGGCGCCGCTGCCTGGACCCCGGCAGCGGCAACTGGACTTGCAATAAACCGGAAACCCTCATCTCGCTGTACGCTCATGTCACCCTACCTTCAGGGTGGTTTTTCACCTGCAACCAGTTCACATGGAACTATATTCCTGCGAATTTGTCGGACTCAATGTGTTGTATCAGTCGTTTGACACTGTTACTCCCTACTAAGGACATGATTGCCCCAAGCACAAATGTTTCTAATGTTTCACATGTTTCCAATGTTTCAAATGTCTCCCCACGCATACGGCACACACGCACAACCCAGTTAGACAGCTCTTGTGACAGCAGCTTCAGAGTAATGAGTCCCGCGGAGTATGTATCCCTAGCAGTCAGCCTTGTCGGCGTGCCAGGCTTGGCCGTCGGCAACGCGCGGAGGATTGGCCGCTTGGCCTGCGGTTTGGCAAAAGCCATTAACCATACCTCCACAGCGATAGCGCTCCTCAATCAGGAACAGGCAGAACTTCGCCAGGCCGTTCCTGACAATCGAGCGGCTATCGACTACCTCCTCTTGCTGCACCACCTGGGTTGCGAATCTTTTCATGGAATGTGCTGCTTCAATCTTACTGACAACTCCCGTAAGATACAAAGCCAGATCACGAACATCCACACCATAGTCCAGGGTATTACTGAGGGTTCCGCATGGGGGGCTTGGTGGAGCTCCCTGTGGAATTGGATGTGGTCATGGATTCCCTGGGGGTGGCTGCAAACGGTGCTTAAGGTCGTGGTGGGGATAACCATACTAGGCACTACGCTTTGTTGTTTTGCTCAGTGCATTCCCTCACTGATCTCCAAGTGCCGCCCCAGAGAGAAACTCCGTGACGTCATACCCGCTCAACAGCTGATGCCGCTCTTGCGCAAGGTCGCCAGTCAGGTCCTTAAATAGAAAATAAAGGGGAGATGCGGTTTCCCCATGCCCATCGGGCATGGAAACGGCCCTTGCAGAGGCCGCTTCAGGAGGACGCTCCTTGAGCCGCGGGCTCTGCGGGCAGCCAAATTAAGGGGGGTGAATAAAATATAGGGTTTGATTCACCCAATTACCGTGACCTGACCTGCGACTCGGCCAAGTAAGCAGATAGCTGACTTCTGTCAAGCATTAAGTACATAGTTCATCTCCCGGCTCGGGAAATCCCTGGCGCAAATAAGCCATGTTTGTCCCTGCCTAATCCCCAAGACAATGAGGTCCCTGAACCCATGTTTGCCCCAGCTGATTAAACTCCCCTTTGAAGAATTCCCCATTAACCCGTGTACGTGAGTGAGGTAATTTTCCTGTCAGGTGACAGCTTGCCACCGTTGCGCTTTTTTCCCTATAAATGATGTTGCCTTTTTCCAATAAAGTACTGATCTGATCTCGCTCCTGTTGCCTCGTGTTGTCATTGATCAGTCTCCTCCGGGCTCTAACGCCGCCCTAGCGGCCAGACATCGCTACACTAAATCTGTGTGTTCCATTGGAATGATATGATTCACAACAAGAATGGATGGTACCTTCATCAAAGCTCTAAATTAAGGTTTCCCAACCTTTGGTTTTTAGACTTTAATTCCCAGAAGCCCAAGTCAATTCCCCAAAGCACTTATCAGCCAATGTATTGACTTAGGCTTTTGGGAATCAAAGTCCCCCCATGGGGTCTGGGGCCCACATTGGGAACCATTGCTCTAAACCAATTGCTACCAGCCCCCAGCCTCAGTGACCACATTAGCTTACAACCTAACACTGGGTTTCAATATGTCTTTTTGTAAAAGCCTCGTGGTATCTAAACCATGAAACTGGAAAACAAAACAAAGTAAAACTTTAAACTGAAGAAGTACCCCAGACTCACCTTGTTGCTGTAAAGTATCCTTCCATTGGTTTCTCTTGATGGGACTTTTAAAAAGAGAAAATCTTGTCCCTTCTCTAATCATGCTGAGCATTCATATCTCTGCCTTTCAGCTGACGCTTTCATCAGTTTCTGGTTTATATGAGGAATGCACTTTCCCTTCGGCTTTTGTTGATTATTATCAGGAGGGAGGTAATAGATCTCTCTATTTTATAGTCTGCAGATAAGTTTCTTTGTATATGAAAAAACTCCCTCTTAGAGCTCAGTTTGTGTAGTAGTTGTAGCAGCAGTGGCAGTGTTTAGTTACGTATCACCTGTCGATTCACCAGTTAATCTTCTTTTTGGTCCTTCACCACGTCACAGATATTGAACCTTATTTTAAATAGTTTTTTATATTAAAAAAAACCTATTGTTAACTTAAAAGATAAATGGCTATTGAGCTTGGCAACCGATACATACACAATGAACCCAGCTATCATTTACCATAAAGTAGAAGATGGGAAATTCTATGCACAATGCCAAGTCTTCCAGCTGAACATCTTTATCTGGTGGAAAGCTCCCAAGGATTTTACAGTTTATTCCCTCTAGGCTGAAACTGTTCGGTTCAAAGATAAGATAAGAATGGCATATAAAATAACTTGCCGCGGGTACATTGTAGGGCTAGAGATGTGAAATTGGACTTGAGCACACTGTTGCCTTGAGTAGACGTTGAATGACTCATTGGGTTTCACCTAAAAAGTTTTAGATTATATAACCAAAGGTAGAAAGGGTTCAACATGGTTATTAGGTTATGCTGTGATGTTGGAGCTAGGCACATATTCCTGGGGAAAATGTGATTTTGAAGAAACACAAGCCGGGCCCTGTCATCATCACTTTCTCCATGTGGAGAATGATGTGTTTGAAGAGGAAAAGTTCCTCCATGAATGCAGGCTGTGTGTATGTGGGCAAGAACCAGAACTTTCCAGAAAAGGTTTCAAAATGGGAGGCATGTTAGTCAATCAATCAATCAATCAATCTATCAATCTTTATTACGTTCCAAGACCAGCATAGTACAGCAAAAAGAATAGAAGGTAAAATGAGCATACTTAAAATATATCAAGAGACAGAAGTTAAAATGAGGGTACTTAAAATATATATTTTTAAAAGGAGCATTTCTGTTCTGAGTTAAGGAGTAATAAAATTAGTATTTAAGATTAATAGTGTTACAACTATCACTAAACCTATGATGTAGCTCTAGTAGATTATTAGCTGAAATCTGTGCAGGCATATCAGACAAGAAAGAAAACAAAGCAAAGAAGACAAAACAAATAAGACAAAACAGCACATTAAAGACTAACTGCTCTATTTTAATGTGAGCTTTCGTGGATCGAATCTGAGGAAGTGGACCTGATCTATCAAAGCTCACATGAAAACACAGCAGTTAGACTTTAAGGTGTCCCAAAAAATTTGTCCTCTTTTGTTATTTTCACTTTTGTTTTGTTTTTCTTCTTGTCTGACATTTCCAGAGGAAGTAATTATGGGAAGAAGTGGAGCTAAGCATGCTGATTACAGTTGGGGAAACAACAACAACAACAATTTCATGTCAGAAATTATTCTGGGTTGAAAGGATTTTTGCTGGAGAAACTCCGATCAGGGGATGCCTGAATGAGGCTCCTTTTATGTCCCCAAGATCTTTTCCCACTGAAGTTGTCCTTATTTATCTACTTGCAATTTCTTGCTTTTGAATTGCTAGGTTGGCAGGCGCTGGGACAGAGATGGGCGTTCAAACCGTCATGCAGTACCCGGGTCTCGAACTGCCGACTTGTCAGCCTCTCAGCTAACAAGGCAAGCATCTTAACCACTTCTTAACCCCTAGTTGGCAAAATGACAAATGGAAAGTGTCTGGCTGCTATGGTCTTCTGAGAGTGCTCTAGGTTCTGATCCACAGATAATTGTTTATTACAGTATTTGATTATTCATAACTTGGCAAGTAGCACTGAAGGTCTCAACAGACTCTATTTTCTAGTCAATATAGAAGAGGAAGAAAAAGAAAAAAAGTGGCCTTGTCAGAACACTTTGAGAGATGCTCCACACTTTACTCATGAGGAGACCTAAATGTTTTAGACCTGGAGTGACTCAGAAGCCTATGCTCCACAGCTGACAATGTTTTAATTGCAGTGTGTCCCAAATAAATAGAATGTATCTTTTAAAACAGGAAATTCCTTTTTTTAGGTTTTAATGTTTTCCATTCTGTGTGGTATGCTTTTAGCATGACACATAGAAAAACCAGGAGCGATTTCTCCTTTTCAATATTTATTTCACAAGCAAAGCATAGCATTTTTGTAAGATTAAGTGGATTTGAGCACATTCATGGTTCAAATATTTAAGACTCCACTACAAAAAACTCATGGGTGAGCATAAATAAAACAGAATAGGTCTTTAGAACTAAAAAAAAGTACTGTACAAACATTATATGATATAATTTCTTCTAGAAAAAGGAGGAAGACTTAACCTTGAAAAATAACCAGAAAACAATGCTTATTTGTCTATCTATTTATTTATTTTTCGACTTATGTGCCACCCCACTCACGAAGTGTGACTCTGGGTGGCTCACAGACATATAAATACACATCAACACAATAACATACACAATAAAACACAGTTTAACACTAAAATATCAATAAAAAATAAAAAAGTCTCAAAATCCTTGCCACTCAATGTCCTCAACGGAGCCTGGGGCTCAATGTCCTCTGCAGCTTTGGTGGCCCTTCAAAGCCCCCTGACTCCAGCTGGTGGCAAGGACTCAGAGGGGTGTCCGGCATCCGGTGACCTCGGTCGCCCAGGCCCTGGCGGCTCAGAGGAGGGCACCCTGGTAGCCCCAGTAGTCCCTTCAACCCTCCAGCCAGGCAGGCCCAGGCAGGGCCAGAAGGGTGGCGATGGTGGCCGCAGCTGTCTCTCATCCCAGGCTGGTGGTGTGGGCTGCAGGAGAGAAGCGACGAGGTCCTCTAGCCCGTGGCTCCAGCATGTCTTCAAATCTCCGGCCAGGTGGGGCTAGAAGGGTGGCAATGGCGGCCATAGCTGTCTCTCATCCCGGGCCAGTGGTGTGGGCTGTGGGAGAGATCATCATCATCATCATCTTCTTCTTCTTCTTCTTCTTCACCCCTTCATGTGTCGAGGGAGATACCAGGTATAGTAGAACCCCGCATAACGAAAAAACTCTGATCCATGGAGCTCTTCGCTATGTGTTTTTCCCCGTTATGCAATTTCCTATGGGAGATACCCCACACAATGGGGAAAAATGTTCGTTAACCGGGGTTCCCATTGAGCGAGTATACCCCGGTTACTGAAAACCCTGCATAACAAACTATTTTTTTGTTATGTGGGTATTGCCCTTGCATAACGAATGCTTCATTATGCGCATTTTTTGTTATGCGATGCATTCATTATATGAGTACCACTGTATTCCAAAATATGTTAGAAAGTATTAACTGGAAAATATGTACAAATATACCCATGTAGTATCCTACAGAGTTACAAAAATATTTATCTTCCTCCCCACCCCCATAAAAAATATCAGACAAGGGTTCTATAGATACATTTCTAAGTGAATAACAACCACTGAGTTGTGGTCGAATGATCTCATGTTTAGACATTATTATTCTGCCCCCCCTTCCTGGGCAAGTTGGCTTAGACCAGGGGTTCTCCATGTTTTCCCACCGTGGTCCAGACCATGCCCCCTCAGACAGCTGAGCGGGCCAGACACATGGTTCCTCCGCCATAAATGCTGCTGTAAAAAGCATTCGTGGATGTCATAAACACATTGATGACATCTGCGGGTGCATTTACAGTGCATTTCAGCTGTTTCTGCTGCTTTCAGCGGCGGTAGCAGTGGTGGTGGTGGTGCATTTACACCACATTTTGGGTTGTTTCCCACCACTTCCAGTGACAGAGGCAGTGATGGGGGAAACGAGGTCGGTGGGCCACATGAAATGGCGCCACAGGCAAGGTCCAGCCTGTGGGCCGTAGGTTGCAAACCCCTGGCTTAGATATAACATATAATCTTATTTCTGTTTCTACAGGACTTTTTTTTGCTTTGCAGCTGCTCGTTTATGTCACCCTTACCTGTGTTTTTCTTTATGAAACATCTCTTCACCCACTTTTGTCTACTCACAATGCCTGTATGATTTCTCAGACATAAACAAGTTTCTTTCATAACACAAGGTTATTTCTCACACTTTTACCTCTTAATAACCTCATACTTCCCCTCAAAGACAATCAAATCGCCCTCCCCTTTCTTTCATTTCAGCTATTAGTTGCTCAAAAAGGTTTGACAACCTTAGCAAAAAAAGGCAAGGGAGCCTAAAATTACTAATCTGTTTTTAGATCTAAAAAAGACGAGCAGAGGGAAAAATTCACTTGGGCTCATTTGGCTATCCACTTCAACATTTCCCCTTTTCTATCATTGTTCAGATCACTTTCCACACATATTGCTTCTCCATTCCAACAATTATTGGAAACATTTTTAAAAAAAGTCTTGCAGGTGTTATATGACTCAATGAGGACTTTGGTGCAAAAAATAAAAACCCCACCCAATATGCAGGGCTGTCCTTATCCTTATCTTTAGATAGAGTGAAGATATCACCTCAGGAGGCAAATGCATCTGAGGTATCAATGCCAGTTCCCCAGGTATTCTTCCTGGATTATTTTATTTCCTCTTATGGGGAAGGTTAGAGCTGTGTATGTGTTATGTATGGAACTTGAACATCAAAGTATGGCACATAGAATGATTTATGCCAGCTAACCTAGCTTTCTGCCCTCTTGTGGGGCAGAGGGCTCTGTCCTTACATTGATGCTGAAGTAAGATTCAGCTGGGGTGTGTGTGTGTGCATGCATGCGTGGTGGTTAAGATAGTGAGCTTGATGACCAGACGGTCGGCAGGTCAGCAGTTCGAGACTAGGTTACTGCATGACGGAGTGAGCGCCCGTCATTTGTCCCAACTCCTGCCAATGCAGCAGTTCTAAAGCAAGAAATTGCAAGTAGATCAATAGGTATCATTTTGGCGGGAAAGTTAACAGCATTCTGTGTGCTCCAGTGTCTAGTCATTCCTGACACATGACCATGGAAATGTCTGCCAACACAGACCGCACTGGCTTTTTGGCTGTAAACGGAGAGAACACGACAGGTTTTCGAGCCAGGGAGGTCTTTACCTAAGATCCAGCTGTTAGACCACCTGGCTTCCATATGTGAAATGGGGAGTAGTGGTACCTTGTCCTTTACTGCAGGCAGGTATATATTTGGATTCAGCCATGTTTACAAGGCTGCCTTTGTGTAATGGAAGGCTGAGTCAACCTTGAGGCCCATCAGGATTGAACTCACAATGTTTAACCACTGCAGCATGTTCATGTTCACATCATTGGATTGGCATCACAGTCTTCATCATCATTAGGTTAAACACAGGGGCTCTAGTCCTTTTAGCTTTAAATCAGGGGTTCGCAACCTACGGCTTGTGGGCCAGACCTGGCCCTGATGCCATTCCATCCATCCCACGACGACACCTGTGGAAGCGGGTGCATTTATGACAGCCATAAACGCATTTGTGCATGTGCAAACGCACCTGCCGTGGTTTGCGGCAGCATTTATGATGGGGGGACCATGTGTCCGCCCGCTCAGCTGTCTGAGGGTGAGTGGTCTGGCCCGTGGTGCAAAAACCTTGAGAACCCCTGCTTTAAATGAATAATCTCCTTAAAGTTCCTTGAAGTCAGCCTCATTTTCTTTGCAACAGAAAAGCATTTCTAGACTAAAGCTCTCAAGGAAAGCTTTTAAGAAGCCGGCACTCCTTCCATATCAAAGTTCACAATAAAGTGGAGAAGTCAGAAAAATACAAGCTGCAGCCACCTAATGGTGCAGACAGGAGTTGCTGGCTTGGTAGAAGATAATACAGACTATAAACCCGTGGTTCTCAATGTGGGGCACCTGCCCCACAGGGGGGCAATTTGATTTTTAAGGAGGGGCAATTTGAGAATGTGTTAACAGTGAATGGCCTTTTAGGCTCCCTCCACCTGAATAGGAATTCAGTTTTTGAATAATAAGAATTATATTATGTTACCAGGGGGGAGGGGGTCAGAATTTTAGAGATGCTTAGGTGGGGCATGGCCAAAAAAAGATTGGGAACCACTGCTATAACCTAAGAGAGACAGGACTAAGATGAAACTGGTTTTACATGCAGCGTGCATGGTCATGATATATTTAATTGCAGACAACACAGTGTGCAGAGTAGGCATTCATGCCTCGAATTTTTCCCCCTCCCCCAATCCTCAGAAGGAATCAAGATGCTAAGTTACCATGACAAGAAGTGGAATTGGGAAAATTGGACTGGAACATGCAGCAGTGGTTTTTGTTGGATGGCATAAAAGTAGTTTGGGATGGACAGAAACAAACATGCTCAGGAAAATACACTAGTGAGATTTAATTACAATTCAGTACAGACTGCATTAGTTTAGTGATTAAGACGCTGAACTTGACGACTGGAAGCTGGGCAGGCCAGCAGTTTGAGATCTGAGTATTGCATGACGGAGTGAGCTTGGGGGAGGGGGAGGGGGGGAGAAGATAGATAATGAGAAGGCAAATATTGTGGCACCTTAAGAACATCCTTGCTGGAACAGGCCACAGGAGCCCATCCAGTCCAGCATTCTGTCTCACACAGTGGCTCACCATTTGCTTCAGGGTATTATTCCCAAGGAGATGCCTTCACCTGCTTAGGATTCCCTGGAAATGGCACTGAGAGATATCCTGCCTATCTCTCCAACCCAGAGGTTGTCCTTAAGTATCCATAATTATAGCCATTGATACCCTTGTCCTCCATGAACGTGTCTAATCCTTTCTTAAAGCTGTCAAGACTGACAGCTGTCACCACTTCTTCTGGCAGGGAGTTCCATAGACCAGTAATCCTCTGGGTGAAAAAGTACTTTCTCTTATTTGTTTGAGAACTAGTACCCAAAAGTTTCATGGAGTGTCCCCTAGTTCTAGTGTTACGCGATAGGGAAAACAGTTTTTCCTTATCTACTTTGTCCACACCATGCATGATTTTATAAACTTCAATCAGGTCACCTCTTAGACGTCGTCGTTCAAGAGTGAAGAGGCCCAACCGTTGCAGCCTCAGATGGTAAGGAAGGTGTTCCAGTCCCCTAATCATTCTGGTTGCCCTCCTCTGCACTTTTTCCAGCTCCATAATATCCTTCTGGAGGTATGGCGACCAGAACTGTACACAGTATTCCAGATGGGGCCTCACCATAGATTTATAAAGAGGCAAAATGACACTTGCTGACTTATTTTCTATACCCTTCCTAATGATCCCTAACATTGAGTTTGCTTTTTTCACTGCTGAGGCACACTGGGTTGACACCTTCATTGAGGTGTCCACCAGGACACCAAGGTCCCTTTCCTGGTTTGTCGCAGAGAGTTCAGACCCCATCAGTTTATAAACGTAATTGGGTTTTTTTTGCCCCAACATGCATCACTCTGCACTTACTAACGTTGAAGCTCATTTGCCACTGTTTTGCCCACTCCTCCAGTGTCAAGAGATCCCTCTGGAGCTCCTCACAATCTCTCACAGTTTTCACTACCCTGTATAATTTAGTGTCGTCAGCAAATTTGGTTACCTTGCTTTTTACTCCTACCTCTAGATCATTTATGAAGAGGTTGAAAAGCAGGGGTCCCAGTACTGAACCTTGGGGGACCCCACTCTTTACTTCCCTCCACTTGGAGAAGTGTCCATTTAGTGCTACCCTCTGTTTCCTGTCCCTTAGCCAGTTGCTGATCCAGGACAAGACCTGTCCCTTTATTCCATGACTGGTAAGTTTATTCAAGAGCCTTTGGTGTGGGACCTTGTCAAAAGCCTTCTGAAAGTCCAGATAAACAATGTCAACTGGATCCCCCTTATCCACATGCTTGTTGACACTCTCAAAAAATTCCAACAGATTAATGAGGCATGATTTGCCCTTGCAAAAGCCATGTTGGCTCTCCTTTAGCAGCGCCTTCTCTTCTATGTGCCTATTAATTCTATCTTTTAGGATGGTTTCCATCACTTTCCCTGGGACACATGTCAAACTGACAGGTCGGTAATTTCCTGGATCACCCCTGGATCCTTTTTTGAAAATTGGTGTTACATTCGCTACCTTCCAGTCATCAGGCACAAAGCCTGATTTGAGGGAAATATTATATATTTTGGCTAGGAGATCAGCAATTTCATCTTTATGTTCCCTGAGAACTCGTGGATGGATGCCATCTGGTCCTGGTGATTTGTTAGTGTTTAGCTTAACAAGACATGCAAGGACCTCCTCCCTGGTTATTTCTATCTGGCTTAATTCTTCGGTTTCCCTCCCTATGAAGATAGGCTCTGTTTTGGGCATGTGGCCTCTGTCTTCTTCAGTGAATACTGAAGCAAAGAATTCATTGAGTCTCTCTGTAATCTCTGTTTCCTCTTTAATAACCCCTTGCCTTCCATTGTCATCTAATGGTCCAATGGCCTTCCTAGTTGGGTTCTTACTTCTAATGTACCTAAAGAAGTCTTTGTTATTTCTCTGAGTATTTTTAGCTATACGCTCCTCAAAGTCTTGCTTTGCTTTCCTAATTGTTGCCTTGCATTTGTTCTGCCAGAATTTATGTTTCTGCCTGCTGTCCTCATTCGGACAAGCCTTCCATCTTCTAAATGAGCTTTTCTTGCTCTTGATCACTTCTCGAACAGCTCCTGTAAGCCACATCGGAGTCCTCTTGGACCTTAAAGTTTTACTATATTTATCTCAGTGTGAGCATTTGTGGATCAAAATCCACAAACTGAAATAAATCTGTTTATCTTTAAAGGGCTTCAATATTTTGCTTTTCTCTTCCTTCCTTCCAACTTTTATTTTTGTTAGCAAAGCTCAGATGTGACTGGATGGCACGTAACAACAACATTTAGCTTTGGAAAATATATTGAATCACTATCCAGGCAGAGGTCTGCAGCCAAAGTAAAAAGTTTTGTCCATTGCTGAAGTCAGGCTTCATCTTACTGAAAACTACACCTTCCTCTGTCCTCTAGGGTCGTGATGGTGAACCTTGTTTCCGGGAGCAACGAAGACAGCGTGGGCCGGATGAATCGCAGTAAAACCATTCGTGTGGATTCATGGGGGCTTGGGCTTCTGGGAATTGAAGTCCAAGAACATCTGGAGTGCCAAGGTTCACCATCACGGCTCTAGGGAATACTGTTAATTTGATCCCATTTGGTTGGGAGGCATTTGCCTAATCTCTAACTTTCCTGTTATGGAGATTGCCAAATTTCCCAGTGCTTCTGCTCTCAGAGGAGCTGTATATTCATGCAAGGCAACACAGAAGTCCTCTGTCTATAGAAAGAGAAAAACCAACAACAATTGATGTTACATCCCCAGAAATGACATCTGATACCTCCAGCTGATTCTGTAAGGTGGCAGATTTAAAAGAGAGAATCCAAAAATTCAGGCACCTTATAAACTTGCCTGTACTAACAGTTTTTAATCTCCTCTGTCTTTTGTGAAGTCAGTGGCTCTTAATTCCCAATCAGAATCACACTACCCTCTCAACAAACATTTTGCATCATGAGATGGCTTTCTCACAACAACCCATTCTTTCTAAGGCAAATCATTTCTCCCATAGCTACAGTTAAGGTGGCTGATAAATTCCCGGAGAGATATTGGTGCTAGATTTTTCTCCCTGACATGTGAAAGAAGAGAAGGGCCACACACAGCTATCCTGGTTGGGTGGGTGTGGGAGTTGCAATCTACAAGTGATTATTCCATTTTCCACTGCAGATAATAATACAGTACAGACAATAATAATAGTACAGAGAGTAAGAAGCACTGATGGACATAACTCTGGATATGACATCCTGTTTGCATATGGTCAAGGCCAACAACTCACACCGTTTCCTCCATCCTAGGTGAGTGACAGAGTAGAGCAGAGGTTCCCAATCTTTTTATGCCGTGGGCTGAACCATGCTCCCCAGACAGCTGAGCGGTCTGGACCATGCCCCCCAGAAGCAGAAACGGATGCATTTACAGCTGTCATAAATGCGTCAACTTCAGTGTTTATAACAGCCATGGGTGCATTTTATGACTGATGTAAACACGTCAGCTTCCACTTCCGAGTGTGCTGGTGGTGTTGTGGGCCACATGAAATGGGTCCGGCCCACAGGACATAGGTTGGGAACCCCTGGAGTAGAGAGAAAGCACAAGCCACCACTCAATTGCAGAAAAGCACCACTCTTACATCATATTTTTTTGTTTTTATTATAGACTTTTTTAACCCACATAAATGTTAAAGAAACTACAACAGAGTTAAATACCTTTGTTTCTTTTTAATCTCAGTGGTTATATCTTTAATTACACTCAATAATAAATTGTAAAATATTTCTGGAAGAGTACAATCTTCATTCATACAGCAGGCAAAATATCGGGGGAGAATGGGAAGAGTCTGAGAAGGCATGGGAATGGGGGAAATAAGTTGAATTCTTGAAGTTTCCAGCTTGCTTTTAGAAAGCCCTGGATATGGCTAATGCTCTTCTCTCAATACGTCTTGATGTGATGCTTGCTTGCTTCAAAAGCAAAACAGCTGACCTCTCAAATGCATTCACGACATTAGACTGGGAAATATAAGACTGTTCTTTGTATGGGTTTTATCCACACAACCCGATCAAAGCATTTCACAGTTTCTATCATGTTCAGGAGTCCTTCTAAAAACACCAAACCAAACTTTGGTACCACCAAAAGAAATCCAAGACAGGCATTCTTGAATTATTCCAAGTTTTCCCCTTCTTTCTTTAAAATTAAGAAATGGCTGCTACATTCTAATTTACATGGTCCAAGAGGCTTTGAGGTCACTTGCCGTTAAGGTTCAACGGAACCTGGGTTTATTCGGGTTTTTCCGTTTGCTTCTTCATTTGTTTTGATACCCAAAGCTTTTCCCATTTTCAGTCTTTAGGTAAGTCTGGGTTGAGAATTATGAGTAGTATTTTACAAGTGGTTCCAGTATTACTGCTAGAAGAAGAAGAAAAAGAAAACATTAGAGACCCTTGAGCTGATTAGTTGAAACGGGGTTGGCTGTATTAACATGTAATCCTGGCAGTGGAGACATGTAAGTGAGTTGAATGTTCAGAAGGTAGTACATTGTTATTGAAATCTGTATTGTGCCAAGAACAACAGATCTATAATCCAAGATTATAGATGAAATCATCTTATTATTATATGCCATTTGCTAAATATCTCCAGTCTTCTTTTTACGCTTTTGGACTACCCAGGATGCTATAGTAGATTGAGTGACTGATTAGGATGTACAAAACCTGGGTTCAAATCAGCCATGGAAATTCCTTGTAACCCACTCAGGTATTTCCATCTCAAATCTCCACTTGCAACCCCCTGCCCCAACCACACACACCAGCCAATTTGAGATCAGCAACAAAGTGACCTTGGTTCTGAAACTAGTTATTTCTGTGTAGCCATATCTGATACCAGATCTTGCAAAAGGATTGAGTATATAATGGTTTATTACTCCAAGCATTTATTCTAATTTTTAAAACCTCTTCCGTCTATGCATATTTTGGCACAGCAGTCATGATGATATCTTCCCTATAAACTTCATTCATTCATTCATTCATCCTCCGCCCTCCCTCCCTTGTGGCCTATATGCTGCTCAGGGCAGTGGACATATAAATAAAACAGACACATAAATATAGAAAACAGAATAAAATATGCAAGGTTAAAATGGCAAGCAAAGAATAAACAAAAACACCATGAACGCCAGACAGGGAGGAACAGAATATCATAAAATGTCTTGCTGAATAATTCAGCTTTAATGGCTCTCCTAAATCCCTGGGGAGAGGAGGCCAGGCAGACATGTGCTGGAAGGGCATTCCAGATCATCGGGGCCACCACTGAGAAGTCCTGATTCCTTGTCTCCACTTTCATTAATCCATAGCAGCAGTCCTGGCCATCTTGAAATATTTTTCTATGAAAGCAAAGGATGCAATATTCCTGTCTTCCTCCTGCCTAAACGTTAATCAGATAGCAAAACTGAATCTTGTATAAACACCAGTACAGTAAAAGGACAGCTTCCAGACTGGGGGGCTAGCATAGCAGACAGAGCAAACCCCCTGGGACCCCTAGTTCTGCCCTCTAACCTCTCTCTCTTACACCTTTCCCAGCTTCCAGTGTCTCTGGTTTTACCATCTCACCAACTGGGACAAATAAAGAACCTCATTTTGATCTGCCACATGAGATGCCTGCCTCTACCATATAGAGTAGACCCTACTGCAAGCAACTCAACGCTGAGTGTCAGGCGGAGGTTAACTAACCTGACAACCCTGAGGACTAATGGCCTTGGGTGCCAAAGTCCACAGGGAAGGGTGATGGGATTAAATCCCACTTGAATCCCTCTTGATGGAGGGCAGCAGCTTCATCAATATTGGCCTGGGGCTGAGGAGGACTTTGTGTGCCAAAAGGGCTCTGGACCAGAAAGTGACCCCACGAAGACTGTGTTATTTTCGAACCACGATCGGGTGTATTCCTGGAAATGGTAACCTTGTGTTGCCGGCTAATCTTTCTCACACTAGGTCAGGTCAAAGGAACTGCAGAATGGACTCACCAAAAGGTGGCTTCATTTTGGCAGTTTCATGTCTGGCCTAGACATGGAAGAAGAAGAACCACTGTAGAAGTGGACCAGCATTTCTAGACATCTTAAACCAGAGCTGAATATATCTTTCCAGCCATGTAAGATCTGGAAAAGTCTGGGAATGGCAGCTACATAAAACATCAAGAGCCAAATTAGGCACTTCTGGGTTCAGTGTCTGGAGGTTATGGGAAATTGGGGTGTGTGTGTGTGTGGGGGGGCTTTAGGGAGCATAAAAATAATCCCTGGAGGCTTTCAAGCATAGAAATGGGTACTTTAAAAAAATCACAGGGTTAGGTCACTGTCACGTTGGACTTCAAAACATACCTTCCCCACTCACAAACTTTGGTCAGTGCTCTTACAAAAAGCAAAGTAAACAAAACCCCAACCAGGTTTCCGTGCTTGATTAATCGGGTTTAACATTTAAGCAAACATAATCTTTGATTAGGACTGCATTTTCCTGTCTGCAGGGAAGTCCTGTTAAGTGACAACAGGCACAGCATGAGAAATTTATCCACTCTGTGAGTCACTCTCTCTCTCTCTGCATGAAAAAGCATAGTGCTCTTCAATTCGTCCACTATCACTTTAGGCTTTTTATGGCTGCTGTGTCATTTGGTCTCTCAAAGAACAGGAGGATCATGATGAAGCAGGCCAAAACGGAGCCCAGACAGAGTAAGGCATCAAAACTGGGTGTCATGAAAACAGAGCTTGGAATGATTTAGTTAACAATAACTAGTTGCTTTCTGGATAATAGGGTATGACTGAGTTGCATTTTGGGAGCAACACAATAGCTGATACCTAGCAACAAGTCACAACAAGAATAGGCCCATTGAATCAGTAGGTGTTTGGTGGGTCAACAGCTACATAAATCCAATGGATTCAGTAGGCCTAATTTAATTGCAACAACTTCTTCTTTGTCTTGTGCCGTATCCAAATCCAAATCCAAATATAGGAGATCATCATGGTGATAAGCCATGAATACTGTTCTGAGAATGTAATGCTGTGGCCTTTCATCTGCCTTCCACATCGCAGCATGGCCCCCGTACCACTGATCCAGTTCCATGAGTCACTTTCTGGTCCTGAGCCCTTTTGGCATGCAAACTCCTCATCAGCCAGGATTGATGAAGCTGCTGTCCTCCGTCAAGAGGGATTCAAGTAGGATTTAATCAACTTGGGGACCATCACCCTTGCCTGGGACTTTGCCACCCAAGGCCATTAGTCCGCAGGGTTGTCAGGTTAGTTAATTGCCACCTGACACTTGGTGTTGAGTCACTGTCAGTATGGTCTACTCGACTGTATTTCCACTTAGTACTGGATTTTAGAGGGCTGTGATGGCTTAGCGATTAAGACACTGAGCTTAATGATGGGAAGGCCAGCAGTTTGAGACCTGAGTGTTCTGCAGAGGAGTGAGAGACTGTCGTCTGTCCCAGCTTCTGCCAATCTAGCAGTTCAAAAGCAAGAAATTGCAAGTAGATAAAATAGGTACCACTTAGCAGGAAAGGTAACAGTGTTCCGTGTGCTTTGATGTCTAGCCATGCCTGCCACATGGCCACAGAAACATCTACAGATGCAGACAGTACTGCATCTTTGGCTGGAAACAGAGATGAGCACTGCCCCATAGAGTCAGACATGGCTGGCTTTCGAGCAAGAGAGACCTTTACCTTACAGGATTTTAGCATATGAATTGTTGCTAAAGTGATGTTTCATATAACAAACACCACTTTCTAGCTTCTTGTTTTTAAGAAGACTGAAAATCATTTTAAAGAGATTTTGACAAAAGCAGCTGAAATCCGGCAGTATGTCGCAACTAGATTAGGTCTATTGAATCAGTGGAATGTATGGAGGAGTGAACCATTATACCTCTATGATGCAGTGGGCCTATTCTAGTTATAATCTACTACTGAATTTCAGCCAGTGTTTCAAATTTCAGGTATTTTTTTTCTTATCCTATGTACCATGGAAGCTTTGTTTTAATTCATCTTTTTGTATATTATGAGTGCAATAACAGAATTGACCACTAGGGGGAAATGGAGAGTATTTCTGTGTATTTTCTGGTTGCTGACAACTGCCATGCACAAAGCATTCTGCTGCTTAAGACACAAGACAAAATTGCAATGATGGCAGGTTTATCTCACCTTTTAGCTTTTGCTGAGATGTGTGCCGAGTTTTTCTTTCCTGATCAAGCTTGCTGCATAGGGGATCTGCAAGGGAAACAAGAAAGCCATCAGATAAAGAGGATGCTGCAAAGATGGAGCCTTCACTACAAGCATGGTCACGTGTTTCCTTAGTGACGCTTACAGGAGTCTTGTATGGTGGGTAACATCCATCACATATTGGTTTGAACAAGACGTATAGCTAGACACATGATAGTTAAAGGACTGCAGTCTAAACCATACTTTGAAAATCAAGGGAGCTTCTATAGCTATTCTATTTTAGCAGAAAAATTCTGCTGTACATCTTTTTGGTGTTGAGATCCAAACCATACTCTGTGCTTGAAGCACTAACTCGAGCCAGCATCAACTGAAGAGCTGCAAGGTTTGTGGCCAACAACACTGTGTCATCACCATATTGGATGTTATTCAGGTATTCCCCATCTGAGCAGAGGAGTTAATTATGGGACTATTTGGACGCTACTAATTCATAGGATCCTGGTAAGTTAGAAGTGACTTGATGACCTACACAAGGAGAATTGCTATTGTTAATGCCAAAATGCTGGCAGTGTCTACATAGCAACAAAACTGTTCTTCTGTTGGTTGGTTTTCTTAATTACAGTAACTTCTAATAGAACAGTTGAAAACTTAGTGACCTTTACATTTTTAATATATTTTAAGTAAACTCTTACAATTTGTAATTGTTGAACCATTTCTTCTCTGTAAGCCAATTCTCGCTTCATCTGATCTTGGAAATTATCTATGTAGGAAACAAGAAATTAATAAAGATCTGTTACAAATCTTTCTTAAACACATGATTACACTAAACCAACTAAATAGAGATTCAGTTTTAAAAACAGAAAAACAAAGGAATTAATTAGTATAAAAATGTTGGAATTGTTTTCTTTGAAGGAGAAACTTTGTATTAATCACACAGAATAACAATCATTACGAATTTAACTACACACACTTGAAAGACTGTAATAAACTACTGTGTTGCACAAAGTAATGCAGGAATGGAAACTTATGTGCCTACACAATTGTTACTCAGAAGTAATTCTCATGCATTATACAGGGTCTCCCCCCCTCCCCAAATAAGTATTTACAGGGTAACCTGACTGGATAGCTCAGTGGTTAGGTACCTGGCTGTAGAGCCAAAGATTGGGAGTGCTTATTGAGCTACCTATTGAGCTTCCTGGGAGAAGACCCAGCCTATGTGCCCTTGGGCAAGCTGCATAGTCCCAAGGCACTCCCTGAAAGAAGTGAACGGTGAACCACTTCTATATATTCTCCACCTAGAAAATGCTGGAAAGGTTCACCATAAATCGGAATTGACTTAATGACACAAAATTATTATTATTCCTCATCTGATTTCTTCCAGATGACGCTGAGGTCCCCAAACAATGATGTGTTGGCTGGCGCTGAGAGCTTTACCTCAACACATCTGGAGGGAACAAGACTGTTGAAGGCCTACAGCAGGGGATGGCTAACCTTGGTGCTCCAGCTGTTCTTGGACTTCAATTACCAGAAGCCCAAGTCAGCACACCTGCTGATCAGGGCTTCTGGGAATTGAAGTCCAAGAACAGCTGGAATGCCAAGGTTGGCCATCCATGGCCTACAGTCTAGAGTTGTACTCTTAAGACCCACACTCCATTTCCACCAAACTAATATACATACGTATACATAAAATCCTATAATAATAACAAAACCATATAACCCTAACCAAATGGCAGCAACAAATAGGCACAAATAAAAATATCCCAAATAAGAAAAAAATAACATAGAAAAAAATAGCATAGAAAAATTGTAAAGAAAGGAAAACCTAAAACAGGGGTTCTTATCCTTTTCAAGATGGGAGCCGGGTCACGCTCTCTCAGTCAGGTTCAAGAGCCGGACGGCCATTTTGCCCTGCCTACATGATGGGGGTGGCCTTTTTGTCCCAACAGCGTCAATGGGGCAGCCATTTTGTTTCTCAAATATCCTTGGGGGAGCACATGAAATGGTGCACAGACCTTAGGTTGGGAACCCCTAACCTAAAACAATGCCTTCCTACTGGGGCGGATGACTAAAAATTCCCCTCTATAAACAAAACATTTCCATTGTTTATGAAAAGGCTGGAGAGAATAGCACCCTGAACATAGAAACATTTAATTTCTCAGTAAATGTATGTGGTGTTGGGTTTGAGTAAATATATATGCAATTTACTACCACCCTTACATTGGTCTTAGATCTAGGATTTGCTTCTGAGTAGGTTCTTACAGGATCAGGTTCCAGAATGACAGGCATTAATGCCATTCTTACCCAATGGTTTATAGTCTGGTATTTGTTTCCTATTTTAAGCTGGAACAAAATTGACCACCACTTTGTGGTCAATCAAGGCCACACATTCTTCAAGTTGGCAAATGGCTTTGTCACCACTTCCTTGGGCAGCAGAGTTGGGCTGTCCATTTTCATTTTAGTTGCATTTTTGTGCGGTTTCATTGCATTCCTTATTTACATGACGGGGAGGCAAGTCTTAAATTTTGCTGTGGTGCAAAAGGTTATAAGAAGAACACAGATGGCAAAATCCCAAGCCACCCATGTTCATATTGCCTGACAGATAGCAAACATACAGCAATATCTTATGAGGTAAAGGTAAAGGTTGCCCTTGCTTGAAAGCCAGTCGTATCTGACTCTAGGGTTTGGTGCTCATCTCTGTTTATGGCCAAAGAGCCAGCACTGTCTGCATTTGCAGACATTTCTGTAGACGTGTGGCAGGCATGGCTAGACATCAGAGTGCGTGGAACACTGTTTACCTTCCTACTGAAGTGGTACCTATTCACTTACTTGCAATTTCTTGCTTTTGAACTGCTAGGTTGGCAGGAGCTGAGACAGAGACAGGTGCTCACGCCATCGTGCAGTACTTGGGTCTCGAACTGCTGACATGCCAACCTTCCAGTCATCAAGTTCAGCGTCTTAACCACTAAGCCACCACAGTCCCCATTACCAAGCAATATAACTGAGCATGTTTGGGATTACTGTACTTTGATTCTTTAATGATGCATCCTTCCAGTGCAGGACTTTCTATTTTAATTTATGAGGATCAATATGGCATTATTTATGTGTTTATTTATGTGTTACATTTATACCCCACTTTTCCTCCTATGAGTATAAGACTGCTTACATGGCTCCATCACAGGGGTGATCCATTTCAATGGAGTGGCCAAAGAGTCTAATTTTCAGATCAATTAATTATTATTACTGTATTATTGACCTATTAAAGGCAGTGGTCACATACTGTAAAGTTTGTTACAATGGGTTTATGTTTTTAAAAGGTGTTTAATTTTTAAAAGTTTTCAACCCTCTTCTTAAGGGTTATTAAATTAATGTTTCAATTTTCACTTGACTTTTGTATTGCACTACACTATACAGTGTGTTCTAGCTTGTAGCTGGATTTTAGTCACAGTTGAATCCAATCATGCTCCCACTGAATCAATACAACAGTAGGACAATTGAATCATTGAGATTGTCATGAGCGTTGACTTACCATTCAGCTATTGATTCAGTAAGTGGACTTTAGCTTCGCATTAACCACTAGTCTTTGTTGTTGTTCAGTCGCACAGTCAATTCCAACCCTTTGCGACCCCATGGACCACTGCCCTCCAAGCACCCCTATCCTCCACCATCCTCCTCAACCCACCCAGCTCTGTGCCCATTGTGTCTACAATACCATCCAGCCATCTCATCTTTGGCCTCCCCCTTCTTCTTTTACCCTCTACCTTTCCCAGCATCAAAGCTTTCTCAAGTGAATCCTCCCTTCTCATTTGATGTCCAAAGTACTTCATCTTCATCTTCACTATTTGACCTTCCAAAGAGCAGTCAGGGTTGATTTCTTCTAAAATTGACCTATTTGTTCTCTTTGCTGTCCAGGGGACTCTCAAAACTCTCCTCCAACACCACATTTCAAAGATGTCTATTCTTCTGCGTTCGGCTTTCCTAATTGTTCAGCTCTCACAACCATACATTACCACTAGTCTTAGGCCCCTGTATATAACCTTATTGTTTTATTAGTGTTATGAGTTTTTGTGTTGTGTTGTCTTGACAGAGTTTCCCTCTAAAGAAACTATAAATATCTCAAATAAATACCTTAAAAAAGACAACAAGCAAATAAAAAGGGTCCATGTGGCAGTTTAGCCAACGTTCACACATGATATCCAAGAAACTAATGCATCTTGTTAATGCATTTTGTAAAGTGATGGTGGAACATTTGTGACACCCAGAGGTATGCAAACTTGAACCACTAAGACAGGGGTTCCCAATCTTTTCAAGCTGGGGGCCGGGTCACACTTTCTCAGTCAGTTTTGAGGGCCAGACAGCCATTTTACCCTGCCTGCATGATGGGGGTGGCCATTTTGTCTCATCATCTTCAAAGGGGCAGCCATTTTGTTTCTCAAATGTCCTTGGAGGGCTGGGGGGGGGCACACGAAATGGTGCCATGGGCTGGATCTGGCCCACAGGTCTTAGGTTGGGAACCCCTGCTCTAAGATACTCCTTGATAAATCTGAGAAACAAGATCATAATTCATGAAGTCCTGCTACGTATCTGTTGGTCCTCAAGGTGCCACGTATCTGTTGTGTTGTAGCAACAAACTGTAGCACACTATTTTCCTATTATTTCAACAGAGAAAAGCACAGTACAGAATAAGAGAAACAATAGTAACAAAAGTCCCTTACTGAATACTGGAAAAGAAGCAGTTCCTTTTAGAACCTGGAATTCCTGTTCTAGCCGCCTCCGCAAGTCGATTTGTTCAAACAAGACTTTCTGGAGTTCTTCTGGAGAAAGAGGGGGGGAGGGAGGGAGGGGGATTTCCATTCATTGGTTGAAGCAAATCTTGAAAAACAAACACTTTATCCATGCAATTCATTATTGCAAAAGCAAAAAGCTAGTTTGGCCAGGTTATCCTACTATGGCAATAATAGAGTAGACAGGGGCCATAGTGGCTCTGTGGTTAAGAAGCTGGCCTTGTTAGCTGGAAGGCTGGCAAGTTGACAGTTCAAGACCCAGGTACTGCATGATGGATTGAGCCCCCCATCTCTGTCCCAGCTCTTGGGGACATGAAAGGAGTCTCATTTGGATTAAATCCCACTTGAATCCGTCTTGATGGAGGGCAGCAGCTTCATCAATACTGGCCTGAGGCTGAGGAGGACTTTGCTTGCTAAAAGGACTCAGGACCAGAATGTGACTCATGGAACTGGATCAGTGGAATGGGGGTCATGCTGTGATGCGGAAGGCAGATGAAAGGCCACTGCATTATATTCTCGGGACACTCTTCATGGCTGATTGCCATGATGATCACCAATATTTGGAATCGGATACGGCAGAACAAGAAGAACAAGAAAAGCAAAAAGATGTCTGGCAGTGTAAGGGTGGCCATGGCATGATTCACAGAGGCTAAGGATAGATTTTGTGCAGAAATCCATGAATATAAATCAATGCAATATATTATTTTAAAGTATTATAGTACAGTGTCATGGATTGATTGATACATATGCATTAATCTCAATTATAGCCGCACAAAAGATCCATTTATTATTAATACGTTGCTTGTCAAGCTTAAAATATGGTGGGGAATTAAAAATATGTATTGCCCTCAATTGTTTTTGGATTGTGCCAAAATGAAGAACTTTGTATTTATTTAACCATCTATCTATATAATTTCCACTATTTTTTTTACCTTTCCCCATGTTTTCGACATCCTTTTTCAAAGAATGAGGTGGATTGGTTTCCTGTATGGGTTCACCTGAATGGAGAAAGAAATATAATATTATTGATTTATGAATAGACGACTTCATATTAGAGATCATGTTTCAATTTATATCTTCATTAGGGGGAGGTTGTACATGCTTTTAATGCATCTGAGAGCGCCCCTTCATCTTGCCTTTGTTCATTCAAACTCACCCATGGTCTGATTTGTGAAAGAACCATTAAGTATCAGTGAGCCGGATCGCTTTTACTTACAAGCAACAACAAAGTTCTCCTTTTCCAAGATGTGGAGGTTACTGTCCGCTAGAAGTGACATAAAGCTGATCTAGCCTCCCATCCCAATATTAATAAATGCAGCTAGTTAGAAGTAAATGCATAGTTTTCCAGAAAATATCTGCCTGTCGTTTTGTCACTATGCCTATTTGAGGCTCACTTGTGTGGTGTGTTTGTCATTTGCATTAGTATTTTAGTTTTACAGGGATTGCAGTGGCTTAGTGGTTAAGACACTGAACTTGATGACTGGAAGGTCGGCAGATCAGCAGTTTTATACCTGAATACTGCAGGACAGAATGAGCTCCTGTCTTTGTCCCAACTCCTGCCAACCTAGCAGTTTGAAAGCAAGAAATTGCAAGTAGCTAAAACATACCACTTCAGTGGGAAGGTACACAGCATTCTGTGCACTCCGGTGTTTAGTCATACCTGCCACATGTCCATGGAGACAACTGCAGACACAGATAGCGCTGGCTCTTTGGCTATAATCAGAGATGAGCACTGAACCCTAGAGTCGGATATGACTGGGCTTCGAGCAAGAGCAACCTTTACCTTTACTTTTACTTATACAACATCTTTAGCTTAGTATTCTACTCCTAAACAGTAGGTCTCAGACATGTATATTTTAACCAGCCTCACTGCATTATGAGTTTTGTAGTTTGAAAACTTTATGAGCAATTGTTCTTTTATACAATATTAACAAAGTAATTGCATGCCATCAGGTCAGATATGACTTATGGTGAACTTTCCAGGATTTTCTAGATTAGGGATTCCCAACCTTTTCACTCACCCAAGACAGCCCCCCCCCCGGACAGCTGAGTGGGGTGGTCATGTGGCTCCCCACACCAAAAACGCTGCTATAGAATGTATTTATGACAGCTGTGGGTGCATTTACGGCAGCGTTTAAGACAGCTGTGGGCACGTTTATGCATGTGTGGGCACATTTTACAGCTTAACATAAATGCATTCACTTCCACTTTCAGGTGTGGCAGCAGCGGGCCACATGAAATGGTGCCACGAGCCAGGGCTGGCCCATGGGCCGTAGGTTGAGAACCCCTGTTCTAAATAGAGAATACACAAAAGTGTTTCACATTCCTTTCTTCTGGAGTGCCCTGGGACTGTGGAGTTTGCCTGTCTTGAGTCTTGGACTGTTGAGTCCAAGTCTATTATTTTAGCCACTACACAACATTGGGTATCATTAATTCAAGATAGGAAATCCTAACTCTTACACCAGATAAATATGCAATGCAGGAGAGCACATGGAAGAAGGAGAGACAACACATCTGCTCCTTAGAAAAATTAGAGCCCAAGAAATGTCAGATAGAAACTGAAGAGCAATAAGGGGCACTTGAGAAATTTCAGTCTAACAACAGGTGCAAGAAGAAAGTGGAATTCAGAGTTGGAAGGTAATAGAGAAGCCTTTTATTGACATCTATTCCCAAATCCCAAGGTGTCTGTATCAGCACTACTACAACAAAACATATCATAAGTTGCTTCTTCTTCTTCTGCCATATCCAAATCCTAATATAGGCAATCACCATGGCGTTCATCCATGCAGACTGTCCTGAGAATATAATGCAGTAGCCTTTCATCTGCCTTTCACATTGAAGCATGACAACCGTATCACTGATCCAGTTCCATGAGTCGCTTTCTGGTCCTGAGCCCTTTTGGCACGCTAAGTCCTCATTGGCCCCAGGCCAGTATTGATGAAGCTGCTGCCCTCCATCAAGATGGATTCAAGTGGGATTTAATCCATTTGGGGACCCTCACCCTTCCCTGTGGACTTTGGCACCCATGGCCATTAGATATGCAGGTTTTAGCTGAAAGGAACATTTACCTATAGGGATGTTCAGGCTGCTGGCTCATGCAGACTAAACTGCTGTTAAGGGAGCCAGAGCATATTGATATGTCCAAATGGAGTGGGTCTTATTTTTGAGGTGACAAGTACAAGATTTAAATGCTTTTACAAAATTAGGTGCTGTCAATCTATATCGGTGAAATCCTTGTATACATCTAGGCTGTAATCCATGGCCATTAAAACCAACAGGATGCAAGCTTTGCCCTAAGAAATACCAATCACTTGATACTAGAGCTGCCCCTTATAGAGGTCTGTGCTTTACAGCAAAGGAATAGTGTAGAAGATGTCTTTAAATAATATACTCTTATGTATGGCTTGGCATAAACCATGTAAGCCAAGAGAACCACAATCAATGGAAGATTTCCCATTGGCTATAACAAATGTAGCTGACACTCCTATATATTGAACTCTATGCTGATGACAAAGCTAGAAATTTTATTCAGTTTAAGTGATAGATGAATCAACTAAAGTTTAGGTTCTCTGGAGATCAATGTTTGATCTTAGGGTTGTACACAAAGATTTTAGTGGTTTATATATGCAGAAAGTGAATGCATTTCTACTGTATTATTGTACCAAGGAATGAACAAGAATAATAGTAAAGATTGCCTCTGCTTCCCACAATGGAATGATATTGTTTAATAAATTCTAAAATTATGATCTTATGTTTCTTCACTTCCATGCACAATACAGTAGTTACACTGAGGTTCTGGTATATGTGTTTAAATGTAATTGATCAATTAATTCAGACGAAAGTGTTTATTCAACTAAAAGGATTAAACTGGTTGACAGCTAATATTTTAGTGAGAGATATGGAACAATCTTCTTAATAATTGTAAGGGATGGTTTGTTGTGTCCTGCTCTGAGTATAAGCAATCAGAATTAAAAAGTGTCTCTTAGTTAACCTTTGTGCAATTTGCAGATCATTAGGCAGAGCTGCCAAATGGAAAAGGCTTACACATGTCCAAAACTAATACAAGACAATCCCTTCTAGAGGTACAATGATAATGTCAGGGCAGCAGTGGCTCAGTGGTTAAGAAGCTTGCCTTGTTAGCTGGAAGGCCAGCAAGTTGGCAGTTCGAGACCCGGTTACTGCATGATGGATTGAGCACCTGTCTCTGACCCAGCTCTTGGGGACATGAAAGGGGTCTCATTTGGGCATTCCCTGAGCAGAGATTCTTCTGCAAAAATCCTTTCAACCCAGAATAGTTTTTGACACATTATTATTATTATTATTATTATTATTATTATTATTATTATTATTATTATTATTATTATTATTACTACTACTACTACTACTACTACTACTACTACTACTACTACTACTACTACTACTACAGAGTTCTATGCACTCTGGCTTCTAGTCATGCCTGCCATATGACCATGGAAATGTCTGCAGTTGCAGACAGTGCTGGTTCTTTGGCTGTACGAAGATGAGCACCAACCCCTAGAGTTGGATACAACTGGCTTGAACAAGGATGAACTTTACCTTTACTATCTCTATGGAGGCACAAAGCAGGTCTTTTGTACAGTGAAGGACTCTATAATACCCACCCACTCTCAAACAGTTACATGAGGAACAGCTAGCTAAAATATACTGTTCATGGGAAAATCCTTTTCTCTCCCAACGATTCAGAGGACTGTAGCTGAAATCAGACAAAACAGGGAGATCTGAAAAGATCGGTGGTGGAGGAGGCCACAGTTCCTGCTGTCATGGTTTCCACATGCAACCTTGTCTTAATTTTAAGGTGACATTTGATCCATATAGTGTTAAGACACATATTGTAGTTTTCTTAGGCTTAGAAAGCCAGCTCTCATTTTAAAGCACGTTGGAATGCCAGGCTGTTAGTCTGACATGACAGTGATGCATAGTTAGAATAGTTGCCTCCCCAAAGGGAGGAGGGAAAAGTGAGTGTCCAGGACTGGACACATTCCAAGAAACACCTGCAGTACCATGAGATTACTGAGTGACAGCTAGACCAGCTGACCACAACCACGAGGGAGACGACGTCTCCACTCATGTCAATCAAACTCTAATTGCCAGGACACCTGCAGAATGGAATTTTTCCAGGGAATGCAAAGGTGGGGGCCACATGCCAAACAGATGGCACTTGCACCTGCAAACTGACCACGAGGACAGCACGTCCCATTCCCATGGGAACACAGGTGCTTTCCCATTAGATCACCACATTCCAAAGCACCTTTTCTCAATAAAAGGAGCCCAATCTGAGCACTCAGGGGGCATTTCTGGAGCAAGGGTGAAACCCTTGTCTCTGAACACCATGATCTTGATTTCAGCGGGAGCTTTTGTCCGACAGCTCCTCAACATGACTCTTTGGGGCTAACACTCAGCCATGAGGGGCAGAACCGCCCCAAACCAAGAACCTTGAGCCTGCTAGAGAGCTAGCAAGAATTTATTTCACTTATTTGTTTTATTAGCTTGTGTTTTATGTAGTGCAGATTAATTTAAGATCTGTATCCAGTATTGTGTTTCCTTCAATAAATCTTCAAAAGCCAGTCGTGTTTTGCCTGCCTTGGTAAACAAGGAGAAGGAAACCCAGCAGAGCAGAAGTGGCTCCACTTGTCCTCATCGCTTCAACACCAGAAGCCTTCCAGAAGTCGGTGAGAGGGATTGCTCTGTCTGTTAAGGGGAGGAGGGGGGGGTAGCAAGTCATAAGCTGTGTGTCATAGGCATCAGCACTAAGAAGCCTAGCTTCTGCCAAGTGATCAACATTACCTGCCGTATGCAGAAGGCTACTCTGTCCCAGTACCCCAGCGAATCAGGCTAGGGTGAGGAGTGCTCATTAAGGCATAGCAGGACGCTGGATTGAAGGTCCGCCCTGCCAGGTGTTCCCAAAAGAAATATTCTGGGTGCCCAACATAGCCTTTGTGAGGTATTTTCCTCCCCCTATGACTCTGATACCTGCTACTCAGAAGGTCCCAAGGGGCACAGTAAAAGATCCTCCTCAAAAGCTATGGTATTTTCGAAACAGAATTGGGCATACCCAGGGCAATGGCAACCTTGTTGTGCCAGCTAATCTTTCTCACACTAGGTCAAGCGGAACTACAGAACGAGGAGCTCACTGGACAAGGAACAACATTAAAGGAGGATATAGCTGAGGATCTCAACCTTCCCCACATCACTTGGAGGACCCCGGATGGGCTGAGGATTGGAGTGCCTAAATGTAAGACCAACATGCTCAAGTGGGGGTTGCTGGCAGACAACAACACGCTGTATGAATGTGGAGAGATACAGAATCTGGCTCATTTACTGGTCTGCTGATTTCAGTAAATCTCCTACTTATGTAAAAAGTCAGTTCCACAGACTTTTTGCTTAAATCGTTTTTTATGTAACTCAAAGCAAACCCATAGGAAAAGTATGTAAGTAGAATTTTATGTAACCCGAGGCATATGTAAGTCAAGGTTTTACAGAAACATGTACCAATGAGAACTTAAGACTGAGCAACGACAAAATCAAGAAAGTGGCTTCATTTTGGCAGTCCAGGGTCTGATTGGGACATGAAAGGAAAAAAGCAAAAGCAAAAGATGATGGCTTCATTTTGGCAGTTTCACGTCTGGCCTAGACATGGAAGAAAAAGAAGAAGGTCCCAAAACATCAACCCTGCAAGTCCTCCAGAATGCTACCGCTTGGAAGCAGACTCAGGGACAGAGGGGAAATGATTTCCCCCACCCCCATTAGAAAAATAAATCCTATGTGTGTGTTTTCATGTCAGATTACTCTGGGTTGAAAGGATTTTTGCAGGGGACACCTGGATGAGGCTCCTTTCATATCCCCTATCGTGTAGCTCTTGGGGAATTGAACCTCATCCTTTCGGTCTCCAAGCACAGTGCTTTTACCCACTGAGCCACCGCAGAGAAATCCTATGTCTCACCTAAATTAAACTATTTTTATACTGTATATATACCATTGGGCCATTCAAACATATATTATAATTTATTGTTGAAACCCAGAAGAATCAGAAAGAATTTGGTGAGCTAGCTTCTCTATACATCACGTTGTTTCAATGGGCCTACTCTGCTTATGACTTATTGCTGGATTTTAGCTGTTATGTAAACAGCATCGTAAATATGGGCACAGTGATTAACAAATTACAAAATGGCAGCTCCCTTCTCTGAGGTGTCTACAAGTCTAAAATGTGGATAACTGTGAAAGGAAAGAGAATAGCAAATGGCAGGAATAAATACGGGTCTCCATGAACATTGTCTCCCTTAGAAAGACTTTGGTTTAATCCAAGCAGGATGGGTAGATGGCATAATATCCTCCAGATGTTTTAGACTACAGCTCTGAACAACCCTAGACAGTATGGTTAATGGTCAAAACATCTGGAGGAAACCAGGTTGTCACTAGGATTCAAGGAGGGTAATGAATGGGTGGATAAAGAAAGGTATGGTTTGGTATTTGAGAAGAGATAAGGTCCCTCTTGTAGTGACAGGTAAAGATTATGTTGTTGTTCAGTCACACAGTCGATTCCGACCCTTTGTGACTCTATGGACCGTTGACCTCCAGGCACCTCTGTCCTCCACCATCCTCCTCAACCCGCCCAGCTCTGTGCCCATTGCATCTACAATACCATCAAGCCATCTCATTTTTGTCACCCCCTTCTTCTCTTGTCCTCCACCTTTCCAAGCATCAGGGCTTTCTCAAGTGAATCCTCTCTTCTCATTTGATGTCCAAAGTACTTCAGCCTCATCCTTACTATTTTATTTAAGCTTTCACAGGCAGAAAACATCACATTGCATTGTGTGTAACCCATTCTACTTACTCAGTTGCTAATTTGTTAGCTCAGCATGTAGGTATGTATTCAGGAATAAATGGATAGATCTATAATACCCATTCACCAATTCCTTCCTTCCTTCCTTCCTTCCTAGATACATACCTACATGCTGAGCTAACAAATTAATGATTGAGAAAATGGAATGCATTGCCCCCAATGCAATCCATAGTACGGGGAGACAAATAAATATATTGTGTAGGAAGACATGTATGGCTATAGAAAAGGCCTTTTCCATCTGCATCCAGGTTTCCATTTATCAAACTGTGCTACAGCACAAGGAGCCAAGAAACATATACATTTGTCTTAATAATTTACTCCAGATCATTTCTCTGCTGGTCTCTGCTTTCCTAGTACCTAGGAAATAATCAACGGTAATTATCCTTTGCCCTACTCTAATATCAATTTTCAATTTACATCATCTATTCACTTTATTTAAAAGGCTGTTCTTTTTGTCTTGCTCCCCTCCACCTTCAAATTGTGTGTGTGTGTGTGTGTTTTTTCTAATTCTTATGAAATCCTTTGATGGAAGGAAGATTTTGCAGTGCATTAAAATTATAAACCCATTGGCTCGATTATTGACTTAGCCACACACACACTCTCTCTCTATCACACACACACACACACACACACAGTGCAAGTGAGTTCTGAGTTGTCCTCATCACTATTACATAGGAATTCTTTAGGGCTGCATTTTTTTCAGCTTTCCATTCCACCAACATCTCTCTCTTATTTTATTTTATTTTATTTTTCTTTCCCTTTCCCTCCCTCCCTCCTTCTCTCAGGCTTGGTCTCTCTGTCTCATTTGACAGGCAAATTTGCAGACATAGCCTCCGGATAACAACCTCGTTTGACAGTCAATTAACCGTGAATAGTCAAAGCCAAGACAGTTTGCATTACATAAATGGAAAATTAGATTCCCTTTCTCTCTCTCTCTCTCCCAAGAAACAAAACTGGCTTTCCTTATAAGCCTCCCTGGCAATAGACAACTTAGTATCAAAACTTCTAATCACGTCTTTTCCTTTCTGCCCTCCCTCCAAATCCCTTGGAGACATTTAGCAATCAGTAAAAGGTGGTTCCATTTAATTTGTATAATGTAATTTTTGTCAATGTATTATACATTTTGTGTAGAGATCATTATCACGGAGATAATATAAATGTTGCCATAGATCTCATAAAACACCTTTAATGTCTCTCTGACAGATATTAAAAGCAATAAGCTGTGATCCTTTTTAATGGAAGGTTTCAAAGAGAACATTTCAATTATTGTCATTTTATGTCCCCCCCTTCCCTACCAGCTTGTTCTATTGTGTAACCTGGTATATTTCTGAAATTTCCTGCTGAAATATGCCCAGCAATTAATAATTGCATTGCTATTAACCGGTCTCCACCCCTCCCCCTTTTCATTTTCCTTTAGTTATTAGAGCTATCGAGGAACATTGTTTTATTTATTTATTCATTCATTCATTTCTCCTTCAGCAAAATATTCAGTCATTTGATTAGGAATTTTTTTAAAAAAATAATCCTGAGTATGTTAAATTTGGGGGCACGTCTTATTGAACCCAGTACGGTTTAATTCTGTGTAAGCACAGACCGGATTGAACAGAAGAGAATCTATCCGTCTTCTTTATTTCCCCATTTTTCTGCCTACCAGCTATATTCCTCCAGAAGTCTCCTCCCGGGTGATCAGATTCTGTGATGAAAAAACTGTGTTCCTTATTCTTGTCTAAAAACAAAGGAACAAGACAAAATGAACCTCACCACAATATCAGGAACAAACAAACACTCACACACACACATATATCTTGGTTGAGAATGGGTATTTGATCTAGCCAAACATATAGAGATACATAACATGCATTGCTTAAGGGGTGGCCTTCACAAAGTATGGTGTTGAACTGGGCTATTAAACAATAAAGAATCCTATGGAACTTTAAAGGCTGCCATATTTATTATGACATAATGCTTCATTACAGGGAAGTAGATGTGGGGTTGCGCAAGCAAATACCTTCAGGACGGGACCATGGGATCCTCTTGCACAAGTGGAAAGTTTCTGCGAGCCCCCTTTGAGGTCCACCCCACACAGGGCTCTGGCTTTACAGGAAGCACAAACTCAGTAGGAGACTGGACTTCTAAATGACATCTATATCAATCGGTTTTTCCCTCTCTGTCCCTTACACACAAACACGGGTGTCATGGGTCCCCAAACAAAGACTGAAGTCTTCTAAGAAACATTTAAGAACCAATGACCCAGTGGCCAACATTTCGGGACAAAAGTGGACAAAAGGACTCCTTAGGAGCCGTGGTGGCACAGAGGTTAAACTGCTGTCCTGCAACCCAAAGGTTCTGAGTTTGATAACATATAACATAAGAACATAACATAAGAATAGGGCTCAAGGTTGACTCAGCCTTCCATCCTTCCAAGGTAGGTAAAATGAGTACCCAGCTTGTTGGGGACAAAATGCTAATTAACCCGTGAACCGTGGTACAGTGGTGCCTCGGATAAAGTCCGATTTGGATACAGTCTGATTTGGATAAAGTCACGGTTTTCATGCACACGTGATGCATTGCATAAAGTCCAAAACTGCTAAAAAATTGACATTATCCGAGGTATTTGTTATAGGAACCTCAGATAACATCCATTTTTGGACATTACCAGATGCATTGCCCATTTGATTCGGATAAAGTCCAAAATCAGATAAAGTCCAAACTTGTGGAATGGAGTTTGGATGTTATCCGAGGTTCTACTGTATACAGTATAAGTGTGATTGCTTTGCTTTGCTTTAGATCAGTTTTAGCCCACCACCACCCTCAAGAAATGTGGTTAGGAAAACAACACAACAACACAACAACAAATGCTTTCAAGTCTTGCCTGAGAAGTTATTTTCTTTCTGGGACAGGACAATGGGATTGCTTTCCTTGCTCTTCTGCATCTGCCAAAATAAAAACAAACAAACAAGCCCACATGGATTAAACCAGGACCTGCTAAATTGATGAGCAATTAACAAACAGGGTGGGTGGGGGGAGGAATCAGAGAGAGAAGAGAAAAGGAGGTGAGAAATAGGAATATGAGGTGATGTTAATGGGATCCCAGAGATGTGCTGCAGGAGAAGGGTAGTTTCCTCTTTTTTAAGAAAGGGATCAACTAACAGCTGTAAACAGATCTCCTGTATATGGGGAGAGTTGCATTTAGGGATGGCTGGAATAGGTGAAGAAAAAATTTCCCTTTATACACAGGGGCTTTCTCCCCAAATATCCCCTCACCTTCAAGACAAGGAGAAACTAGCTGACCTATATGAACACCTCCTTTGCCAGTGGATGCTTCTTAAGCTGGAGTGTCATTGAACTCAATGGGATGGACTTGCTAGTAAGCATGAACTGTCTGGGAGGAGGTCAGACCCATTACTCATTCCTACCAAAGAAACATAGCTTAAAATCCCAATTGGAATCAATTGGAATCAAATAGAGAGCAGTTTTCTACATATGTGCCTAGGAAGAGTTACATCCATTTACTTGGGTGTAAACCTCACTTTGTGTCAAACAACAGCTCTCTCTCCCCTACTAAAAGTGTCCAGTCAGCTTTATTGGAAGACTAGATCATAAGCAAGGTCAACTTAAAATATTTAGGGCTCTGGACCCTCTTTGGTTCATGTATAGACTATTAACTGGAGAGGCAGTGTAGATGTTAAGGAAATAAATGGATTAATTATTAAGAAAAATTGGAAATACTGTATGACGTGTATAATTAATAACAGTGTGCTGTTAAGTCAATTTCTGATGTAATGTGACCTTTCCTGGGTTTTCTAGGAATAGAGTACTTAGGAAGGGTTTTACCATTCCCTTCCTCTGGAGGTGCCTTGGGAAAGAGCAGTTTACTCAAGGCTACTCAGGTCGGCTCTTCTCCCCTAAAGCACAATGGGGAATCAAACTGCTAATCTCTAAACCACTGAGCTATCCAACTAGCTACAATCCATAAAAATAATAATTGCACGTTGTCAAGTCAATCCCGATTTACTGGCAATCCTTTCCATGGTTTTTTAGAGAGAGGAGACTCAGAAGTAGTTTTAACATTCCTTTCCTCTAGAGGGAGCTCTTAAGACTGTGCATTTTGTCCAAGGCAACACAGGCTGGCTCTTTCTGCAGGAAGCACAGTGGGGAATCAAACTCCTAACCGCTGGCTCTATAGAGCCACACAGAGACCCTTTCAGGAGGACATTACATACATCCACTTCTCGACTTCCTCCCACAGAGGCATGACCCCAGTCATTTCTACTCAAGGAACTGAACCTACAATGCTAGTTTTAACAAGTAAAACAAAACTAAGACAGCTCTGCCTAGGGGTGGGGGGTGGGGATGGCAATACACCTGCTCCCTCCTCCTTTCAATTGGATCCCCAGGTGATGCCTGACTCCACTTCCCACCAGGCCCTGCCAACATGGCTAGTAGTTAATAACAATGAGAGCTGGTCAACAACCACATCTGGAGGGTCAGCGGTTTCACATATTTGGGTCAGAGGGCTAACGGGGTCGGGGAGACAAAATGCAGAAGGGTGCCTGCAAAACTGCAATAAGTATCCATTCAGCCTTCCCTTCCCAAGACTGGTGCCTTCTAGATCCCTTGGACTACAAGGCCTATCATTCTCAGCCAACAGTGCCGAGGCTCAGGATACAGATCTGTAGGACACCAGGTTTCTGGCCACTATTGATAGGGAGAGATGGGAAATAATTGGATTCATCAGGCTTCACGGTAGCTAGTGCAGGCCCATGGACATCAAGGGGGAATCTTAAATTAAACTACGAGGTCTACACATGGATTTAGCTTAGTTCGAACCAGTTCTGATGCGACCATCCATTCCAACTCAACAGAGAAACAGCTAGTGGGCTCCAGTCCCAGGCAGCCAAAGATCTTTCAAAGAGAAGTGAAACTGAGAAGCGACTAAAGAATGATTTCAGATTAACTCTAAATGTCCCTCCCAGGAAAACCTGGGTTTTTTCCACGCCTACAACACCCAGAACTTGCAGACGTTACTAGATAAGACTGAGGGAGAGATTCTGAGAATTATAACTTAAACAACAACTTGTATAAGCTCCATGTGTCCTTGTTTTCCAGTGGGAGAAAGTTCCGCAGGTGGTTCAGTTCTCCTGAAAGTCATCAGGAAATCTTTAAGGACAAGTCTGACGAAACGTCCTAATAAAAGGAACATCTGGGCCAGAATTCCATTTCCCAGTGTGTGTTGTTTGGGACAATACCTGGTTACAAAGCCTTTCCTTCATGGATCCTGTGGCAGAGAGTTCCAATGGCCTGATGGTGTAATCTCATGCCAATCCGTGTCAATAGAAGAACACTGACATTCTAGCTTGGGAAGGGCTTCCCCTTAAAGGTCCTAACCAAAGGTTAAAGATCCCTCACTCTTTCCTCCCTAATTAACGAATGCTTTCAATGTCAAAGGTCAGATAAAGCTGCTTGGATCTCCCCACCTTCAAATTCCCTATTTAAAGCAGGAAGGTGGGAGTGTGTCATCTATACCTATAAAATGGTGCGTTAACCATTGGAATGTGACAAAGGATGTTGCACCAGGCCCCACTAGCCCCTAATGGGCCTCCGTTCACTCGCCCGAACCCGGTTCGCAGGTAACTGTCGGGTTGAAATTTTCAACCTGGGGGCAGGAGCCCCCCAGTCGCAAACAAAAAAAGGGAACTTCAATTCCCAATGTTCCTTGTGCCGCGCCGCGCCAGAGCCAATCAGGCTGAGCGGCGCAGCAAAAGGAACGTTCGAAAACGTGCCGCGGCCAATCAAAAAAAGCCGCAGGAAACAAACCGCTAAAGTAAGCAAACACGCGCAGGCAAAACTACAAGCCCCAGTGTCCTGTGCGCCATTAGCGCACAGAACGCTGAGGCAGCCGGTGCGCAAAAAATAAAAGTAAAAAAAAAAACGCCCGCCGCCGCTGCCCTTCTTCCCCACGGGCCAGCCAGCATGGCCCGCGGGGGCAAAAAAGGAACCCCCCGCCGCCGGTGCCCTTCTTCCCCATGGGCCAGCCAGCATGGCCCGTGGAGAAGAAAGCAAAAAAAGCCCCCCCAAGCCCTTCTTCCCCACGGGCCAGCCAGCATGGCCCGTGGGGAAAAAAAAGGAACCCCCCACCCCCACACTCAAAAATCCAAAAAGAAAACACAAACACAGCCAAAAACAAAAAAATTTAAAAAACACAGACCCCCCCCAAAAAAAAATCCAAACCACCCCCCACCCCAAAAAACCAGAGAGCCTACCAACAGACGTCTTGACTTCATGACCACCGGAACTCAAATGAGCAAAGAAAGGAAACACTTACCGGAAGCACCCAGAGGACAGAAGAGAAGAATTGTAGAGAGGAAGCAAAGCTCACCACCCCCACCCAGAGGCCACAAGAGAAAAAACATTCAAAAATATTTCAAAATAAAAGATTAATCCCCAAACAAATCAAATAAATTAGCCAAAAATTCAAAAATATTCACACTAATCTCAAAAAATACCAAAAAAAAAAACACAGAAATCACTTTTCACGCAAAAAACCCCAAAACCCCCCAAAAAAATAAAAAATGCATAAAAATAAAGATAAAAAAAACCAAAAATAAATTAAAAATTAAAAATAATAATTTTAATCAAATAAATTAAAATAACATTTGCATAAACCAAAATTTAATTTTAAATAAAAAAATAAAAAATTAAAATAAAATTGGCATAAACAAAAAACAAAAACCTTCAAAAACCAATTTAAAGAGCCCAGCACTAAGGAAGCCAGCGCACAAAAAAATAAAATAAAACACACACTGGGAGCGCAAGTCCGCCGCAGGCGGACGCAGCGCCTCAAATCCACAAATCCACAAAACCTTTCAACACCATTTAAAACAACCCAGCACCATTTGTACAAGAAAAAAAACGAAACCCTTTACTATCCAACACAATTTTAAAAAGCCCGGCACTGCCGGGCAAAATATGCTAGTTATTTTAAAAATGCTTGGAAGATGTGAGTCTGGAAGAAAAGTTTCTGCACAACCATCTCATGCTTTCTCTGTTTCTCTGTGGGGGTAGGTTAGCTGATCTTGGGTTGTTGATATTATTGCTACTGCTAAGTACAGCAATAACAACAACAACAAACACTGCTTGGACAAATATTTCAATCAACTTTCTCCCTGACATGCTAGCTCTCTGTGTGAAGAGATGACAATTTTTGTATGCTTTGGCATAATGGAGCATTCAGCTACATAGTCCCCAGTCAGAAGTGTACAATGCGGTAACCCTGTTCCCCATTTCAATAGAGGCCCATAAGAAAGGCTTAATTGACATCACGGTCCTTGACAATGAAGAGGTGTCAACACCTTGCAGATAGATCCCACTAGTTTTCAAAGCAGCATCTCTTTGGGTCAGTACTAAAAAGAAGGGCAGCTCACACCAACACGCTGCATCAGTGGAGAAAATATATCCTCTCATTGGTATCACTCCATCTAGGATAAGGAGAGAAGTAGCAGTGGATGCCAAGAGAACTAAGAAGACAGTGACCTTCAACATCCTCAGATTCAGGAAGAGCTTTATGGCAAGAACAAACATCGTTGAGGATACGTAAGAGCAAAACTAAATTAGAAGATGGAAGAAGGAGCTCACTGGATAAAGAATAACATTAAAGAAAGATATAGTTGAGGAATTCAACCTCTTCTATGTCACTAGGCTGAGTGTTAGAGTCCCTAAATGTAAGACTAATATGCTCAAATAATTTGGGTGCTGCGGCCGGACAATGACACGTCCATGGAATGTAGAGTGATACAGAATCTGGTCTGCTGATTACTACCAGAAATATGTACCAATAATATTTAGGTTTGGCCAATGACAAAGCCATCACTCTGCCAACAAAAGTTGCCATAGCTAAAGCACTGGTATTCCCAGTAGTAATGTATAGCTGTGAGAGCTGGACCATAAGGAAGGCTGAGCGCAGAACTGTGGTGCTGGAGGAGACTCTTGAGAGTCCCCTGGACTGCAAGGAGATCAAATCAGTCAATCCTGAAGGAAATCAACCCTGACTGCTAATTGGAAGGACAAATACTGATGCTGAAGCTCAAGTACCTTGGCCATCAAATGAGAAGAGAGTACTCACTTGAGAAGGCTTTGATGCTGGGAAAGATTGAAGGCAAAAGGAGAAGGGGGTGGCAGAGGATGAGGTGGCTAGATGGCATCATTGACACAATGGGCGTAGATCTGTGTGGGCTGTGGAGAATAGCAGAGGACAGAGGAGCAGGACATGTGGTGGTCCATGGGGTCACAAAGAGTTGAACTCGACTGTGCGACTGAACAACAACAACAAAGCCAAGAAGGTGGCTTCATTTTGGCAGTCTGAACATTGATCTGGGCATGAAAGAAGAAAAACCAAAAGGCTTCAGCATAGCACAATTCTGTGATGGTGAACCTTGGCACTCCAGGTATTCTTGGACTTCAATTCCCAGAAGCCCAAGCTCCCTGTGAATCCACACGAATGGGTTTACTGTGATTCATCTGGCCCATGCTGCCCTCATTGCTCCCGGAAATGGAAGTAAAACGCGCCCGTACGGGCCCAATTAAAGGTAGCAAAGCTGTTTCCAAACAGCAGAGCAGAAATTATTCACAAGGAGATCAGAAACCATTATCTCAGGGACAAGGGGCCCATCAGATGCTTTGGACAGCAGTTCCTACAATCCAATGTCCAGGGCTATGCTAGTTCAGGCTTCTGGGAGTTGGAGTTGAACTAGAAACCCAGAAATTGTCCTGGCTCTCTAATACAAAATAACAGCACAAGATGTTGCAATGGAGAGTCAATGGGCTCAATTGTGGTTTAAGTACATTAAGTATTTTACCTGTAGATACCCAGTGTGGCATAGTGGATAGAGTGATGCACTAAGTCCTGGGAGGATGGAGGTCGAATCCCTGGAAATTCTCTGAAGGAGTGGAACTGGTAAAACCATGCCTCAAAACCTCACTTACCTCGAAAACCTTATTAAGGTATTATAAATTGGTTCTCACTCGATGGCGTATAATAAGAAATGTATGTCTAAATCTATGGGATTGGTGCATATTCATGCCTATTCAGAATAAAATCCCATCAAGTCCAATAGAATTTGCTATTGGGTGGGAAAGTAAAAGTTAGTAATGAGAGCAGAAAAATCCATGTTATGGATTGTGCTAGGAAATCAGTTTCAAACCGGAGTACCCAGTTTGCTAATAGCCCCACTCACTTTAACAATTCTATCTCCCTTTCCACTCTGTTTGGGGACAACCAAAGACCTGATGGGGCCATTTCCATTCTTCACCAGTACAGTGTCACTGCTAAAGCAATGGGCATGATTCTGGCCAAATGCAAGCTCATTCTAATCATAATCACTTTCTACTGAGCAAATCCACCACTTGCACTGTATACAACTTCCACTGGGGCTTAAAGTATCATGGCAGATATCCCTGGTAAAGATGTGGTGAGCTCTAAATTATGTCAATTTTACTAAACCCCCTGACATAATCCACAAAGATGCATTATTCCAAACAATTTTGATTTGTCATCATTATTATTGTTATTACCATCCTCCTCCCTATTCTGGGGAAAGTGTGTGGTATGGTGGGTGTCAGATTCATGAGATCTGGGTTCAAATTCTCACTGAGCCACAGAAACTCACTCTGAGTGTGCATGAGATACAGCCATCCCTTAAATATTTCACAGCTGCTGGATAGTTCAGTGTTTTAGGTATATGACTGTGGAGCTGGAGGCTGGAAGTTAGATTCCACTCTCTGCCTCTGGAGAGAAGAACCAGTCCATAATGCCTTGGGCAAGCTGCACAGTCCCAAGGTACACCCCCCCCCCCCAGAAGACAAGAATAGAAGAGAATACACCATCCTCAACCCAGAAAACCTTCATAAGGGTCACCATAGCTTCAGAGTTGACTTGTGAGCACACAATGGCTATTATTAAATATCTCACATACTTTGGAAACCCCATTAGGGTATTTGAAAGTCAGAATCAACTTGATGGCATGACAAGGTTGCCGTTGTCGCTGGACAAAAATACCACAATCTTCAAGGAGGCTCATTCTGTTTACCCCAGAAAGTCTGCCAGTTGTGGAACCAGCAGGGATAGAGATGCTTCAACTCCTATATGAGTTCCACAGGTTCCCTGGGGATGGTTTATTCCTGGATTTCAGCCAACAGGCCTAAGGAGCAGGATCGGGACCCTCGGTGTGGAAGAGGGGAGTGAGGACCAGAAACAGGGCTGGACATTGATCTGAAGAACTCATCCCCAGTGAAGAAAAGGATTGCCAACCCCCCCCCTTCTGCTCACAGCAATATGGCACGGGGCCATAGCCAGGGTGGGTGTTGCCCACCATGAGTTAGCAGTTACCCACCCTCAAACTCCCTGCTGCTTATACAAGTGAAACTTGGAAAATTAGAATATCGTGCAAATGTTCATTCATTTCACTTAAAAGGTGAAACAAATATATGAGATAGACTCACTTCATGCAAAGAGAGAGATGCCATGCCTTAATTCGTTATAATTGAGATGATCATGGCGTACAGCGTACATGAGATTATGTGATGATTATGGGGTACATGAGATTGGGGGGTTATATATGACATTGTTGCCCATCCTGAAAAAATATTCGCCACCCACATCTAGAATCCTGGCTACAGTCCTTGTTCAGCAGATAGGGAAAGCTTATAGATTTAATTTTTATTGGTCTTGGTGGTCGTGTGTGACTGTGTGGGTCACACAAACACACACAGAGAGAGAGAGAGAGAGAAGGAAAAGTGGTGCAAGGGTGGTGGTGGGTGCAGAGCCCCCCCCCCCAAAAAAAATCCATCTTCCTCTTCCAGCACCAGGGATCGCCTCGAGGTGCATTTCAATAAAAATAATTGGCTCGAAGGATCCTAAAGGGGTATTTACATCTTTGAAGGGGGGCGGCGGGGGCGGTTCCTCGGTTGATGGATGGTGCGCCGGGCTGCTCCCCCCGCTGTTGCCCCCTTTGGGGGGGCAGGATGGAGGAGGAGGAGGAAGAGGCATCAGTTGGTCTGCATCGTGGGGCCCGGATTTCTCCTCCTCGGGCCCGCCTGGAACCGAGACGGCCGGGTTGGAGGGTCGGTCCCGGAGGAGGCCCTTATCCGTCAATCCCCGGCCGGGGAGGAAGCGGCCGCAGCCCCCGACGGGGTCCACCAGGTCCTTCTCACCTTCCCCTCCTTCCTCTTCCTCTTCCTCCTCTTCCTCCTCCTCTGGGGGTTTGTGACTTTCGACGTCCACCTCCGGCTCTTCCTCCTCTTCCTCCTCCTCCTCTTCCTCCTCCTCCTCTTCCTCTTCGCTGCTGTCGCCGCTGGGGTAGCTGAAACTGGTGCCCCCCGGGGAAAGGAGGCGGTGCCCGGAGGGTGGGAAGGGACGGTCGCAGCCCCCTGCCTCGCCCCGCTCGGGGGCTAAGAGCAAAAGAGGGGGCGCGGGGGGCGAGGAGGACGACGAGGAGGCGGAGGCGGCGCGGGGCTGCGGGTTGGGATGGTGGTGGTGGTGATGGTGGTGGTGGTGGTGGAGCTTGGCTAGGCTTTCCGTGTCCTCTTTGCCCCCGACGGGGCGGAAGGCGCTGGAGTGGTGGTAGGAGGAGGAGGACGGGGAGGCCGAGGAGACCCCAGGCGCCGCCGCCCCTCCGCCAACTGCAGACGGGGCCGCTTTGCCCCGGGGCGGCCCGTCCAACAAGTGCGGCAGGGGCGCCGCCGATCCGCGGCTGGGGCCGCCTCCTCCTCCTCCGCCCTCGGCGCCTCCGGGAGAACAAGCCGCCTCGCCGCTGCTGCTGCCGCCATCGAAGACGCGCGTCTCCCGGCTGTTGACCTGGGGGGCGGCGGGTGGCCCCGTCGGGGGGACATCCAGGCCCGCAGCCCCCCCTTCGCTGCTACCATCGGCCAAGTCCAGGAAGGTTTGCCGTAGCAAGGTGGGGCTTTCCCTGCCCAAAGCCGAGCAGCTCGACGGCGGCTGCGGTGGAGGCGGTGGCGGGGGCTGGAGATAGGTGGGCAACCCCGGCAGCGCCCCCGGCGGACGGGGCGGCCAGAACATGCACAAAGGCGGGTAGAAAGCCGCGGCGGCAGCGGCAGCGGCAGCGGCGGCGGCCGCGTCTTTTCTCGTCCCGGGCCAGAAAAGCCCCGACAGTCCCGGGCTGGCCGCCGTCGCCTTGTGTCCCGGGGCGGCCGCTTGTCCTCCGACGGCGCCCAAGCCCTCGGCCACCGCCGCCGCCTCCTCCTTCTTGTGGCAGAGGCTGAAGGCGGCGGCGGGGAAGCTGTAGGGGTGCGGGAAGAGGCCCCCACAGCCGGGGAACTTCTGCAGGACCCCTCCGAAGGACGCGCCTTTGCTGGGCACCGGGATGACCGGGTAGGTGCGCGGGGCTTTGCCGCCCCCGACGGCCCCGCCGTGTGCCACCGCGGCAACGGCGGCAGCCGCCACGGCTTCCTGGAGGTCCTCGTCGTCGTCGTGGAAGCGGCCCCGCTTGGGGTGGAGGTCCGCGGGTGCCGCTGGGGGGGCGCCCAGCAGGTGGGGGCTCAACAGGCCTGCCCCGACGCCCCCCACCCCAGACGCCGACGCCTTGACGGCGCCCATCGGGTGGCAATGTGGGCCGCCCCCAACGGCAGCATGGTGGTGGTGATGGTGGTGATGGGCCGAGGCAGAGGACGGCAGGGCCCGCTTGCGGCTGCCTCCGTTGAACATGGCCTTGACGTCCTCCCAGGCGAAGACCATCTCGTCGGGGGGCACCTTGTCGGTGAGCTTGAGGTGGCGGCGCCAGGAGTTGAAGTTGGCGGCGTCAGGCTGCGTGTACTTGGCCTCGGGCGTGCGGTGCGAGTGGAAGATGAACTTGTTGGGTGAGAAGTACATGCTGCAGTAGGCGCACTTGATGCACTTGGCCCGCGAGCTGTTGTAGCGCGCCGGGATGAAGCTGCCCCGGCAGCCCCAGGCGCATTCGTGCGACACGTCGAAGGCGAAGTTGTCCGGCAGCTTGGGCGGCCGGTTCTCGCCCAGGAAGGACTTGCAGAGGCGCTCGGCCTCCCGCTTGGTGATCATGCCGCAGCGCCGCGACGAGATGGGCATGGCACCTGCCCGCCGCAGGATCTCCAGCTGGACCGGGGTGCACTGGACGCAGGTGATGCCCAGCGCCACCCGACGGTTGTGGATCTCATTGTAGCTGAAGGTCTTGAGCAGCGTGTTGGAGATCTGCGCCAGGCAGAGGCGCTCCTGGCCGTCGATCACCAGCGAGACGATAGGGATGCCATAGAGGACCACCTGGCCCACCTGGTTGGGCTTCATGGCGCCCGGATGCGGAGCGCCCCGCTGGGAGGGTGGCTGGGGGGCTGGCGGAGGAGGCGGATGTGGACCCGGGTTCAAGGCTTCCGTTGAGAAGGCATTGGATGGAGCGGGCAGGAGGAGGTCGGTGGGGCCTGGCAAAGGGCTGCTGGCCATGGTCCGGAGTCCCAGAGGCTCCTCAGGCGAGCTGCGATGGGAGGGTGGGGGAGAGAGAAAGAAAGAGAAGGTGAGGATTGGCTCCAGGAATGGGGAAGGTATCTGTGGGGCAGTGAGCTAGTGGTTTACATGCTGGACTGGACGACTGGGAGGTCATCAGCTCCAGACCCGAGTGTTGCAGGACAGAATGATCACCTGTCCCAGCCCTTGCCAAAAGCCAGAAATTGCAAGTAGACAAAAAGGTACCACTTCTGCGGAAAAGGTAACAGCTTGTTTATACACTTTGGTGTCTAGTCATGCCTGCCACACGACTCTACGGAGACAGACAGCGCCGGCTCTTTGGGTGTGAACGGAGATGAGTCGGACTTGGCTGGCTTTCGCACAAGGGAGACCATACCTTCAGCAGAAACTGTGGATGGTTCCTGGGGGTTGAACTGCACTTTCACAAGCAAATGCCTTGGGCTCAAATAGGCCCTCTTCTCAATAGTTTTCTTTCACTGTGAAATTTATTAGTACAGGCCCGCCCCACAGAACATGATCCAGTGGCACCCCTTCTGCAAAGCAGCCCCACTGAACCCCATTTTCCTGCTGTTTCAAAATCAGACCTATCTTCAACTTTGAAGGTCTAGACCCGTGATGGTGAACCTTGGCACTCCAGATGTTCTTGGACTTCAATTCCCATAGCCCAAGCCCCTGTGAATTCACACAAATGGGTTTTCTGTGATTCATCTGGCCTGCGCCGCGCCACCCTCATTGCTCCTGGAAGTGGAAGTAAAACGCGCCCGTACAGGCGTGTTTTACTTCCACTTCCAGGAGCAATGAGGGTGGCGTGACGCGGGCCTGGATGAATCGCAGCAAACCCATTTGTGTGGATTCACAGGGGCTTGGGCTTCTGGGAATTGAAGTCCAAGAACATCTGGAGTGCCAAGGTTCGCCATAATGGGTCTAGGGGAACATGAGGTCCACCAGATATCCTAAGACCTTCACTATTGTGACTGGCTGTACCTGATGGAGTTTCATCCAAAGGGCGGCTGTTTCTCATTCCTGCTGTGTAGTGTAACATAGGAGATGGAGGAGAAGGAAGAAGAAGAAGAAGGTGGGTCTTATTTCCGAATAGGATTACACTGCACAGAGAGTTGTCTGCTAATTAAACAGATGTGCACTAGCTTCTTAATTCCTGCTCCCTTAGGAGAGACAAGTATGATTGTGGTTTTATCCCAGAGATGGGAGCCCTTTTATTCTATTTACAGTACAGGCAAATGTGCAAACATTGGTTTCATCAGGAGAAGGTTGGAAGACAAGCCCTTTAGATCTGTTGAAGCAAAATAACCATGACCCAGAAAGTCCTCTCTGAAGATAAATAGAGTGGAAAGAAGCACCCAAACCAAAGTGAAGCACAGCCCATAATTGCTGAGCTGTGGCCACCCCCTTGTCAGACCTAGGAGGTGCCCCCTTCCCAAAACACTGACAATCAGATTCACCACCACCACCCCTTCAAGGATTTCCCAATTGCTCATAATTTTTCAAAGATATCTTCGGAATCATGTGGACTACAAACATTATTTTTCAAATTACCCTACTTTGACTGAGACAAGTAAGAGCAGGCTGTTCTGAAATGTAATCTAACACAGAATTACAGCAGTTAATACATAGGTAAGGACTAGTGAACCTTTGACATTCCACATTTTTGGACTTCAACTCCCACAGTTCTTTTAGCATTGGCAGTACAAAGGTTGAGAATTCTGGGGGTTGTAGTCCAAAACATCTGGAGCACCAGAGGTTTGCCACCCCTGACCAAGCAGAATAATAGCATTACATGGAAGTGAAGTAACAGAGGCAGCAATGGCAAGCAAACAACATGGAAAGTATAAAAGGCCGTAGCAGCAGCAGCAGCAGCAACAACAACAACAACAACAACAGCAACAACAACAACAACAACAACAACAACAACAACAACAACAACAACAACAACAACAACAACAACAACAACAACAACAACAACAACAACAACAACACAGAAATGTAATGGACTGGCTGGCTCAATTGTGAATAGGCACACTTTGGAAAGAAGTACACAAAATACTAAAAATAGCCCAGAGTTGGAAGAATAAAAAATCAACATAAGCAACTGCTTAGTAATCTGGGTCACTGGTAGCTACTGAAGATCTTGCAAAGCAAGTGGGATCTTGAGTTGAAGAAGTGATCACACCAGGGCATACCTTTATGAGTTTCATCTGTCATCTTTTAGCTAGTAAAGGGTGCTCGAAAACCAGTTGTGTCCGACCATAGGGGGTGCTAGCCATCTCCGTTTACAGCCAAAGAGCCAGTGCTGTCTGCATTTGCAGACATTTCCATGGTTATGTGGCAGGCATGACTAGACACTGGCATGTCCAGAATGCTGTTACCTTTCCTGCCAAGGTAGTAACTATTTATCTACTTGCAATTCTTGCTTTTGAACTGGGACAGACAGGAGCTGGGGCAGAAGACAGGAGCTCACTCTTTCGTGCATCACTCGAGTCTTGAACCACTTTTAGTTAGCTGACTTCAAATCTTGTCATTTCAATGTAGCAAGCTGGCTGTGGAAAATGAGAGTAGTTATTATTTTATTTATTTGGATTTATACCTGCCCTCTTGCCCTAGGGCAACTCAGGGCAGGACACAATCAAATAAATATTATACACCCCTTTAAACATTTAATAAAAAATAACAAAATGAGATAAAAAACAATTTAAAACCATCCCGAATTTTAAATGACCCTCCCTTCCCTCCCATCAATCAAAGGGACCTGTGAATCTAATAGAGCCAACGTTGAATAAGAAACAGTTATTCAACTGTTTGTAGGCTGCCAGGTTAGGAAAGGCAGTTTTAAAGGATTACATTAGCTGTGTTTGAGACAATTTCAAAGGCAAACTTCTCTGGGACCCAAGAACCCAATGCTATGTCTTTAAATTGTTTTATAAGCCTTTTCAATCTCCTGGAAAGTCTAGAATATTGAATAGTAACAGCAAACAATGAATGAAAGCACTGATACATGTGGTGTTGGTTATAGGATTATGTTGGTTTGGCTTTGCATCTATATTTGTGTGTTATGTGTCATCAAATTGCTTCCAATTGATGATGAATTAATGACCTTTTCAAGGTCCTTTCATTAACAGCCTTGCTCAGGTCTTACAAAATTCCTCAGTTGAATCACTCCATCCCTATCTATGTCTTCCTTTCCCCCCTCTATTGCAGCTTTTCATACCATTATTGTATTTTCTAGTGAGTCTTGTTTTCTCAAGATATAAACAGATATGATACCCTAAGTTGAGGCATTTTAGTTTCTAGTGAGAAATCAGGTTTAATTTAGCATAAGAGCTTTTAAAAGATTTGGACACAGATGCCTGCCATCCTTAAATGCTATTTTTATTGGCAGAAATGTAATCAGTGCAGCTCTTTCTCGCATGATGATGTAAAGGAGAAGAAAGATACATCTGTAGATGCCTGTCTATCATTACCAGGAAACGAGGCAATCACTTTCTCTTAATATTGGAAATGCATGTTCAGTAATGTGTCTGGCTGGATAGCTTAGTGAGTTAGGTATCTGACTGCAGAGTCACAAGCTGGGTTTTCTATTCCCCACTGTGCATCCTAGGAGAAAAGCCAACCTCTATGGCCTTGGGCAAGCTGCACAATCCCAGGGCACCCCAGAAGAAGGGAACGGAAAACCACTTTTGAGTACTATCTACATAGAAAACCTTGGAGATAGTTGTCATACATCAGGAATGAATTGACAGCACTCAATAACAACTACAACAAAAATATTTTTGTCAGAGGGTGTATCTGCAGACATTTCCATGGTCATGTGGCAGGCATGACTAGACACTAGAGCACACAGAATGCTGTTACCTTTCTTGCCCAAGCGGTACCTATTTATCTACTTGCAATTCCTTGTTTTCAAACTGCTAAGTTAGCAGGAGCTGGGGGAGACAAAGGGAGCTCACTCCGACCCATACCACTTGGGTCTCGAACTGCTCATGTGCTGACTTTCCAGTTGTCAAGTCCAGCATCTTAACCATTAAACCAGTGCAGTCCCCAAAAAACTTCTCTTAAGATGCCTCTTAATCAGCCCCTTTTTTCTACAGAATGGTTAAATCAGGGGTAGCAAACCCTGGTGCCCCAGCTGTTCTTGGACTTCAATTTCCAGAAACCATGATCAGCAGGTTACTGACTTGGGCTTCTGGTAATTGAAGTCCAAGAACAGCTGGAGTGTCAAGGTTGGCCACCCCTAGGTTAGACTGTGTCTCTTAAGGGAGGGTTGGTGAGACTGGACTAATTCTCTCCTTCTTTCCATATTTTTCCAGCTTATGCTTTGGAAGTTAAAGTAACAACCACATCCCTAAGATAAAACCTGCCAATTTTTTTTTTTTACAAAATAATTTTCACCCTCTGACAAAAATGTTCTGAAGGATCCATACAAGTAGAGAGAGTTGGGGGGCCATAGGATATGGCAGTGATGGCAAACCTTTTAGAGACCATGTGCCCAAACTTACCTTTGCCACAGACTCAACAGGTTGCCGTTCGCGCTGCTCCCTTATGCTACATGTGAGCCACCTGCCTTACCCCAGACAGGGGAGGGAGGAAGAGTTCTCCTTGGGCTGCTGGGCAGAGGGACAGGGCAAACTGTGTGCTGAGGCAATGGCGCATGTGCCCACAGAAAGGGCTTTGAGTGCCCCCTTTGTCATGTATGCTATACGTCCGCCACCACTGAAACAGGGTCCAATGAGATGCTTGGGAAAATGATTTTTCTAAAACTGCAACTACAGAATCTCTCCCAGTCAGCTTGTTAATGGTTCCAAATTCTGCAGATGGTGTGGGGCCATGGCCCAGGTGATACTGATGGCCTTTCCAATGATAGTCTCATTTTTTTTATTTCCTCCTATATGAGTCATCTTTCCCATAAGAGCTCTTAGAAAGATACAAGAGGTTTCAAGAAACAACAATTGAAGACTGCTACCACCAGATTTCTCTTTGAGAATGAGATTGGCTGTAATCCTCTGCCTTTCCAGAAAGGGAGTTACTCACCAAAGTGAGTAAGAAATACAAACACAGATTCATCACCAGGAGTGATCGCTCTTACAAGCCAGCCCATGAGTAAGGCTGCCAATGATGATGAAAGCAAAACAGGGATAAAACTATTGAAGATTGGAGATGCTTTCTTTGAGTACAGACACTGGCAATATTGGCCAGGGGAATGTGGCAACTGGAATCCAAACAGTAACTCTCCACAGCTATCCTCAGTTAAGTAAAGAAGAAGAAGAATCACAGGTTCCTAACTCACATATAGTAACAGCTACTCAATGTAATCCATAGTATTCATCTGTTGCCTTAGCCTTATTGTTTGCAACTCCATATTCAATTCAGTTATTGCTTTTAGTTTGCAAAGGGTAAGGCAGAAAACCAACAACAGCACCACAAAAAATGTGGAAAGTTCAGTTCAGTCTCTTTAACCCTTGGTTCCTTTTATGCAATTAGCACTGTATATAAAAACATCACTCTAGAAGAATGTAAAGTAAAAAAAAGCCTTTACTTACAGTTACTATTTGTAGTTAGAGTTAGAATTAGAAGGAAAAATAGGAGAAACAGAGTCTCCAGCTGGTGGAGAGAACCTCCATGTTTGTTTATTGATCAGAAGTTAAAGGAAGGTAATGTCAACAAAACAATGGAAAGACAGGTAAACGGGATGGGGAGGGTGTGTGTGATGGTTTGCTTAAAATGCTAGAGGTGGGGAAAGAACTTAAACAATTAAGTTAGTGACAAAGGACAATAACATTAAGTTGATAGCCAGTGTTAGTGCTTACAAGATTGATATTATTCCAACACCTTGCATGGCTGTGGGAGAACAAAAGAAGCCAGTAAGGCAGGAAGGAACTTTTCATTTTCAGTCTTAAGTGACATAGTTCAGCTTGCCTCTTCAGGAGTCTATTCTGCATTCTGTTATATTGTAGGTCCATGATGGCGAACCTTGGTACTCCAGATGTTCTTGGACTTAAATTCCCAGAAGCCCAAGCCCCCTTGAATCCACACGAATGGGTTTGCTGCGATTCATCCGGCCTGCGCCGCCCCTGCCGCTCCTGGAAGCAGAAGTAAAGGAGCGGTGGGGGCGGTGCAGGCCAGATGAATCGCAGCAAACCCATTCGTGTGGATTCAAGGGGGCTTGGACTTCTGGGAATTTAAGTCCAAGAACATCTGGAGTGCCAAGGTTCGCCATCACGGTTGTCGGTAGATAGGTGATCTGAAAGTACAATAGAAACCATTTTCCTTGTCTTTCCTATTCCATTTTATCCCACTTTTTCTCCCAAGATTTCTAGGGATCATAACTTGCTCTTCTCTCAACCCATGTAAGGTTAGTAACCATAATATTCTTGACTCCTCAAGTTCACTAGAAGATAGAGTCAGACATGGAGGCCCCATACTGAGCTATCATCCACTCCAAGCTCTTCTAGGCTAGAGAGTGATGCTTTATCAGACTCAGAATATGCAATCGTGGTACAGTTTCCATTGCCCAGCTGTTACCTATTAGCAGGGAGTTGGAGAAATGGGCAATTGCCCTTCTACCTCTCTCTACATGGACTTTAAAAAGGTTCACAGCAAGTGGGTTCTTGGGAGTTTTCTGACCCAATAGGCAGAACATATTGAGGGTTACCTGTGACTCTAAGATTGCAGGTACATAGCAGACTTATAGTGTGAAGCCTATCTGCATGCTTTGCATCTTCTGAATCCACTGAGAATCTCAGTTACGCCATCCTCAGCGGGGCCATCTTACTGACAGCTAGGGTACATCACTTCTGCTGCCACCATAATTCACCAAAATCCTTACCAAAGCAAAGACTACTCACCCACCCAGCAGGAGGCATTTTTATTCCTGCTATTTCATCTCTATCACACTAAACAGGACACTGTACATGCCACAGTGGTTGAAATTTGGGACACTTTGTTCAGACAGCTCATGCAATAGAGTGCCTACATTGTAGATCTATTTGTGTGTTGATCCAGCATCCATCAGTGAATCTGGGGGACTCAACTGGCCAGTGCTTAAGTGCACACAGAACTTGCTCTTCAAAGAAGGCAGGGCCAACAGGAAGACCTTGACTAGCCATCTGTTGTGAGCCTTCTTGTTGTTAGTGGGTTCAACTATTCAATGAGCTCTGTCCAGGTTCTGAAAGATTCTTCACTGCCAATTTAATGCTGTTGCTGTTGTCAGCTTTTACAAAAAACAGGACAGGAGATAGCTTGATTAATCTAAGACAGTGGTGGCAAACCTCAGCACACCAGATGTTCCTGGACTTTGATTCCCAGAAGCCCAAGTCAGGACACCTGATGATCAGGGCTTCTGGGAATTGAAGTCCAGGAACATCTGGAGTGCCAAGGTTCACCACCACTGATCTAAGATCACCCTATAGCAATGATGGCAAACCTTGGCACTCTAGGTGTTCTGGAACTTCAATTCCCAAAAGCCCTGATCAGCAGGAGTGCTGGCTTGGACATCTGGTAATTGCAGTCTAAGAACAGCTGGAGTGCCAAAGTTCACCATCACTGCCCTATGGCTTCATAGTTGTATGAAGGACTGAATGTTATTCTACCAAGATGTAGCCCAGCAAATCAGCCTTCTTTAGGTTGCTGTCTCTAATGCCACTGGACTACAACTCTAGACAATATGGTGGCCATGTTGTCTAGAGAGCGCTGATTCAATGTCTCTAGTCTCTAAGCAGCACCCCAAGGGATTTAATGAGATCCTGCTTTTGCCATTTCAGAGCAGAACTTCAACAATCTTCTGCTGCAGGTTTTGATATGAACATGTTGGCTCTCAGGCCTAATACTTTCAAGCCTGAAGATGTAGCTCGGGGCCTTGGAGGCCAAAAATGATTTCCTTGTAGGTGTCCTTTTCTGCCCTCTGTGCAACAACCTGAGACTAAAAGAACAATCATAAGTCTTTTAAGGACTGTTGCCAGCTTTGTATGGCCAACTTTCTTAAAGGTCAAAGACCTATTTAAAGGCCCTACAAGGAGCAGGAATTCAGACCATAGCAATCCAGGGTGTAAATTTAAAAATGCATTTTTGAATACTCACACCAGAAAAGGAAAAAAGAAGTGTTTTTCTTGTTCAACTTTAACATATCAAAGGAAAACATTAAACTTGATCCTTTCCATGACTGCTAAATTTTCGCAGGCAACTTATTTTATTCATATTTTCATAAGTGCACCCTTCTAAAATGTTACAGTCCATACCATCTCATCTTGCAAAACATGCACTAAGCTCAAACAATCCAGCTACCCGTGAATATGCACACACACAGGTGATCATGTTGTGCCAGCACCAGGTTTGGAGAAACATCTACTGATTTCCCCAGAGGATTACTATAATCCCTGTAGAGAAAAGAATGGAATGGGTAAAATGTAAGCCTGGATACAAGGCTATGATATGGATTCCCCTCCCCACCTTAAAAGTAGAATCCTAAGATCCACCAACTGGTGTCTGCTATAAAATAAGGGAATTAGAACTAAAGAATGTTCCAACCACAGAGATATCTGGTGGCTTTCCCTGCTCTCAGAATAAAATGGAATTTACCTACAAAGCAATCTGAAGACATGGATCAGAGAGTAAATAAAACAAAAAGACAAAACATGTTGTGGCACCTTAAAGACTAACTCCTGTATTTTAATGTTAGCTTTCATGGATCAAGTCCACTTCATCAGACATAGGAGTGAGACCTCATGCCATCAATTCATTATACACATCAGAGACAGAGGTACACCATGGTTGGCTAACATAACAGATAAATATACAAATCAAGGTGGCTTTTTACAATTGGCAATAGCAGAAGGACTGTGGTGTGGTTCAGATGCTGAACTTGATGACTGGAAGGTCAGCAGGTCAGCAGTTCGAGACCCGAGTGCTGCACAACAGAGTTGTGTCCCAGGTCCTGCCGGCCTAGCAGTTTGAAAGCAATAAATTGCAAATAGATAAATAGATACCACTTTGATGGGAAGGTAAACAGCATTCCATGCATTCCAGTGTCTAATCATGCCTGTCACATGACCATGGAAACAAGTCAGATGCAACTAGATTTCGAGGAAGGACAACCTTTACCTTTATCTTAATAGCAGAAGATTCCTAGCTGTTACTCAAATTAGGTTTATATATATAAACCTTATATATATAAACCCTGGGTAGCTCAGCCATTTAGGAATCTGGGGAGCCAAAGCCTGGAGTTCGAAACTCCCCCCCCTGGAGTTCGGAACCCCCCCCAATTTTCCTGGGAGAAGAGCCAGCCAGCCATCTCTTCTGATGGGCAAAATGCACAATCCCAGGGTGCCCCCAGGAAAAAGTGAATTGGCAACCACTTTTGAGTACTCCCCACCTAGAAACCCCTGGAAAGAGTCACCATGTCAGGACTGACCGGATAATATGTGTTGTTATTAAGTCATTTTGTAGATGCACAATACAGTTTTAGGCCATATAATCCCCTTTTAGATGCTGATCTAGAGATGCTTCTAGATTTCAGAGACCTGGCAGCATTTAAATATGCTTTCTGCCCTCACCTTGTGATGAGTCTAGTAAAGGTCACCCTTGTTCAAAAGCCAGCTGTATCTGACTCATCTCTGTTTATAGCCAAAGAGCCAGCATTGTCTGCATCTGCAGACATTTCTGTGGACATGTGGTAGGTATGATTAGACGCTGGAGTGCATGGAATGCTGTTTACCTTCCCACTGAAGTGATACCTATTTATCTACTTGCTATTTTTTGCTTTCAAACTTCTAGGTTGGAAGGAGGTGGGACAGAGATGGAAGCTCACTCCATCGTGCAGCACTCGGATCTCAAACACTGATCTTCCAGTCTTCAAGTTCAGCATCTTAACCAATAAGCTACCTCAGTCCCTGTGATGAGTCTATGCCCCAGTAATTACTCTGTCATTGATAGATGGTCACTAGTCTTCAGTCCATTCACAAAGTTGTGCACTGGACGATTCATACATTCAATTATGTGGACTAGATGTATAGGAAGAAATTACACAAATCATTTTAGAGCAACCGATATACTGGGGGAGGGGGGAATTACCTCTGCTGACTAAATACAGTACAGTGTGCAGATTTCTAAGTTACTCAGGTTGCTACAGTGGGAGAAAGACAAGATAAAATAAAAAGAAACAGGGAGGAGGGACCTTGCTGATTCTTTCTCTGTTAAAGAAAGAGAAGCTTGGTGATTCCCTTTTAAGAGACATCAGGAAAAGACACACGTAGCAAAAATTTGGAAGGATCCAGAGAAAAGCTCAAATTGGGGGTGGGGGACTCACCCTTTTCTCAAGAGATTTTAAAATGCTTACTCACATACCTCATGTATTGCTCTAAATATACTTTCTTTTCTATATCTTTTAACTATCTAGTTTCAAGAAGACTGTGTAACTTGAAAGCTTGCCAATTTCATCATGGTGACGAAGTAACAACCAACTGCAGTACAGTATGTATTATGTTTTTTAAAATTTAGAGGCCATTCTTATTCTTGCTGAGAAGGAAAGATAATGGAGATACAAAGAATGCATTCTGGTAATTGAGATGAGTCCAAAGTATAAACAGCCTTCCAGTCTGAATTCTCCAGAATGGATGAACTTCGGCCAAAGATTTGTAGATGACAAGCTAACAACTATAGGTAGATTCTTAGAGCCGCCAACCTCCTCGCTTGTTTCAGGTCTTGAACTGCTGACCTGCCACCCTTCCAGTCATCAAATTCAGTGTCTTAACCCGCTTGAGCCACCGCAGTTGCGATGATTGCCTTAGGCTTGTGTAATACATCCCACCCTGGACCAGAGATTTTCAACCTTTGTGAGGGCCAGCTAAACCGAATTCCCAGGAACCAAATGTTGCATCCCAAACCGGCCACCTCCTGATTTCCTTCCAAGCCTAACCTTGCCATCATCCTGTCTTCAAACCTTGAAGAAAGGCAACAGGGCCCTGATGAATCATACTAAGCAATGGTCAATGTCTGCCTCCTTTCTCTTCTTATATAAAAGACAAGAAAGGGAAGGTTTGGTGGAGCTGGTGATGAGAGTGAACCATCAAGAGGACAATCCTGAGTTTGACGAAACATATATTGCACAGGAAGGTTACAGCCTTTCAACCTGGACCCAGAGTATAGCTCAACAGCTGAAGAGCAAACGACTGACATAGTCCTAGAAACCATCCAAGAAGGAACAAATGAAGTTCCAGAGGATCTCTCTGGATCACAAAGTTGCTAGATCCCTCCACTTCTTGGATGGTGGTTTAAGCTTCCCCTTTCCTATGAAAAATCTTCATGCCTCCGGAATCTTATTCCTCAGCTTGCCAACATATATATACATTGTTCTATGGGAATGAGGCCCCTTTAACTGAGTAGAGCAGGGGTGTCCAAACTATGGCATGTGGGCCAGATCTGGCCCCCAATGTCAATTCATCCAGCCCACCAAGGTTGCTCCCAGAAGCAGATGTAAAATGCACCCATATGGTTCGAGATTTCAGAGACCTGGCAGCATTTAAATATGCTTTCTGCCCTCACCTTGTGATGAGTCTAGTAAAGGTCACCCTTGTTCAAAAGCCAGCTGTATCTGATTCATATCATGCATATGGGTGCATTTTACTTCCACTTCCGGGAGCAATGAGGGCTTCATGGGCCAGATGAATTGGTATGGGGCCCGGATCCAGCCCACAGGCCATAGTGACTGGCCCCCTGAATCACATGACTGGCCCGTGGCCTGAAAGGCTTGGGCACCCCTGGAGTAGGGCATTTTTCTGAGTGTAAGTAATTAGGTGCACACGCTGCATTTTAGAACTATTTTACCCGACATGATCTTGAGAGCTTTCTCTCTTTCTCTTTTTAAAAGCAGAGACCTTAGGGATGCTTATTAGGCAGTCTTAATTGACTTAGCCTAGAAAACCAACAGAGGGAACACGAGTAGATATCTAACTATTTGTGTGTGTGTGTGTGTGTGTGTGTGTGTGTGTGTGTGTGTGTGTGTGTGTTTGTAAACACACCCCAAACACCCCAGACTTTGCATCTTACTCTTAGAACTGTCCTCCACCCCCCAATCAGTTCTCTTTGCCAATGTACCCTTAATAAACACGGATTTGTAAGGAAAAGAAGACCAAGCATTCATATTGTTATATTTTCCTTCCAAATGTTTATCATGGATCCAAAGACTTCTTCTTCCATATCTGAATCTGAATATAGGCGATCATCATGGTGATCAGCCATGAAGACTGTCCTGAGAAAATAATGCAGTGGCCTTTCATCTGCCTTCAACATCGCAGCATAACTCCGGTATCACTGATCCAGTTCTGGTCCAGAGCCCTTTGGACACACAAAGTCCTCCTCAGCCCCAGACCAGGATTGATGCAGCTGCTACCCTCCCTCAAGATGGATTCAAGTGGGATTCAATCCACTTGGGGACTATCATCTTTCCCTGTGGACCTCGCCACCCAAGGCCTTAGTGTTATCAGGTTAGTTAACCACCGTCTGACACTTGGTTAAGTCGCTGGAAGTATGGTCTACTCCCATGATGGCGAACCTTGGCACTCCAGATGTTCTTGGACTTCAATTCCCAGAAGCCCAACCCCTGTGAATCCACATGAATGGGTTTACTGCAATTCATCTGGCTCACACCACCCTTGTCACTGCTGGAAGCAGAAGTAAAACATGCCCATTCATTTTACGTTTTACTTCCACTTCCGGGAGCGACGAGGGAGGCGTGGGCCGGATGAATCGCAGTAAACCCATTCATGTGGATTCATGGGGACTTGGGCTTCTGGGAATTGAAGTAAAAGAACATCTGGAGTGCCAAGGTTCGCCATCATGGGTCTACTCGATTATTATAGCAAGATAACCTGGCCATACTGGAATTCAAAGATTAAGAATATAAATTCTCTCAGATCAGACTGCGGGAATCCGGCCTAGAGGAAGCAGGACAAGCATCGGCCTTCCTTTCGCGTCTATCCCCTAGCAGCAGATACTTTGCAGGTAGACTGCGTTTGCACATGGAAGCTCTATTCAGTCGGATACTTCTCCAAGGCCCTTTGGGGGGGGGGGCTGGGCCCGTTGTGAGGCACCCACGTTTTATCCCTCCAGTCCCCTTTAGCCACGACGCGAAAGCATACAAAGGCAGGCGCAAATCCACAAGGACCGTGGGATGCGCAAAGGCGCGCGCTGTTTACCTGTCGAGCCCCGCAGCTCCTCAGGGTCGCATTTTGCGCAACATCTACCAGCGGGGGAAAGAAGCCAGGGATGCCGCGGCTTTTTTGCATTCTGGCAAATGCCCGCGCGGTGGATTATCTTCGCCAAGGGAGAAAGAAAACCCGCAACCGCCTCTTTCTGTTGGATGTATTTGTTCTTTTTTCCCCTCTTTTTTTTGCAACGTTTATCCAGCCGGAGATGCGCGCAAGGCAAAGACGAGCGACAGGAGCAGCGCAAATAGCCTCCTTGGGTCGCCCGATCTTGCCAGGAGGAGGAGGAGGAGGAGGAGGAGGCTGGATCTCTTTCATTCCGTCTCTCCTTATCCTTGCCTCTGAACTCTGAGGCGGACCGAAAGGATGACACCCAGCGGGCTCGGGTGACGTCACCGCCTCCTCGATCAGAGACGCGTCCTCGGGAAGGAAACCTGGCAGGGAAAAAAATAAATAAAACTGCAGGGGGAGGGGTGGAGTGGAGTGGATGGTAAGTAGAAATTTAAATGAATGAATGAATGAATGAATGAATAAGTGCACCCACGAAAGAGATCTGCTGGAAACGACTGGAGCCCCTGAGATCCCTTCCTGAGTTCGTCTGGCCGGGCTTTTTGCTCCCTAAGGCGAAAGTTTAGGCTTTTGAAATTCGTGTGTCCTTAAGACGAACGTGTCCTTCCAAACCAAAGGGACTTCGTTTTCGGGTCCACGTGGTGTCTGTGCGCGAGTGCAGCGTAAAAAGGATGGAGGGATCCATTTAAAGGATGGGCTAAGAAACCCTGCCACCCCAGTATTCTAGATCGGTATTGCGCGAGACAGACATTAGCTATTCATTAACCGTAATACTTTCTATTTCCTAGCCTTTCCTAGCAAGCGGGTGCAGAAATAACTTCTTAGGAGAATTTACTCCTCAGTTCCTTCCTGTTAGCCTTGCTCAGTACTGGGGGTCGTTGACCGACAATTTCCCGTCCAACGATCGTATGAGAACCACTCCCTCCACCCCGCGCCTTCCCACCTTTCTGTCCTACACAAATGCCGTATCCGCTTCCGAATATTGGCTATCCTCATACCGATCAGCCATGAAGTGCCACTGATCCAGTTCTGCGAGTCACTTTCTGGTGCCGAGCCTTCAAGCACACAAAGTCCTCCTCAGCCCCAGGCCAGGATGGATGAAGCTGCTGCCATCCATCAAGATGGGTTCAAGTGGGATTTAATCCACTTGGGGACCATCACCCTTCTCTGTGGATTTTGGCACCCAAGGCCGCTAGTCCCCTGGGTTGTCAGCTTAGTTAACTGCCGTCTGACAATCTGCATTGAGTCGCTGTCAGTAGGGTCTTCTCCAGTAGGGTCTACTCCTATGTAAGCCGCCCTGAGTCCGGCTTGCCTGAGTGGGCGGCGAATAAATTTGAAAATTAAATTTAAAAAAATTTAAATTTAAATTACCATAGCAGGAGAACCTGGTCAGACTTAAACACAAAGAACGGGTGTCTCAAAACAGATCCACTCTCAAACACGCACCCGGTGCGGACAGACACACTCATAGATGGACATCTATGGTTTTATAACCATTTCTCCAGAAGAAAATTCATGGAGTCCAGAGGTGGGGGCGGGGGGCGGGCGGGGGCCGACTCCCGTGCCACGGGTCAAGTTTCTAGCCCCCGAAAATCAAAGACCCTTCGACCCACCGAGATTTACTTCTAGACAATGTGAACATTCAACCTTTCACTGCTCAGGCGAGACATGTCTCTCTGTCTTGAACAGGGCTTGCCTTACTCCAGGTAAGCACTCTCCGTATCTCCCCCTGTTTTCCCTTGTGGCTCCCTCCCTGGGCCAGAGTTAGAGTTCTGACCCAGGACTCGGCGCCGCATTTGATCGGTGTGTCTCCTCCAAATCGCACCATTCTCCATTTGCACTCTGTAAGACACCGGGCCAGTCAGTTCCAACACTTCCCCCCCAACCACGGGGGCCCGTTGGCATAGTTCCGGCAGTGGACTGGTTGCCCAACCTCAAAACCTTTTAAAGTCGGAATGTCTATATTTAGGCCCCGATCCTCTTGGCGCTGGGGATCTAAACGGTCAAAAACAGTCGGCAGCTTCCTTTTCATTAACAGTTCGGCTGGTGACAAACCAGAGGCCAATGGGGTGACTCTGTAGGACAGCAAAAATTGGCACAACTGCAACTCCAAATCCCCTGGTCCCATGCGTGAGAGCGCGTCTTTGACCGTCCGCACCTGCCTCTCGGCTTGACCGTTAGTGGCAGGGTGCAAAGGAGCGGCCGTGATGTGCCTAATCCCATTACGATTTAGGAAATCCTGAAATTCTGCCGACATGAAGCTCGACGAGTTGTCGGTCACCACGATGTCGGGCAGGCCTAGCCCACAAAAGACCCGCCTTAATTTGCGGATTGTGGTGGCAGAGGAAGTTCCTGACACTGGGATGACATCTACCCACTTGGAAAAGGAATCTACAATAATCAGAAGTGTTGTTCCCCTGAAAGGGCCAGCAAAATCTATATGAATCCGAGACCAGGGGCCTCTGGCCGTATCCCATTCCCTACGGGGAAGACGTGGTTCCTCGGGCCTTGATGCCTGACACTCCCTGCATTTCCCCACCCAAGCCTCAATGTCCAGGTCCAATCGGGGCCACCAGAAGTAGCTTCGCGCTAGCGCTTTTGACCTGACAATACCTGGGTGGCTAACGTGGAGTGTGCGGAGCACCTTGTTCTGAAGTGCAGATGGGACGACTACTCTGTCCCCCCAAACCAAGCAACCCCGCTCCAGTGACAGTTCGTTTCTCTTGGAGTAGAACACCCTGAACTCCTCAGGGGTCGGTGACGATGGCCACCCCTTCAGAACCCACATGACAACTTTAGACAGGAGGGGGTCTTTTCTTGTTTGGGCCGCTATGTCAGCAGCGGAGATCGGGGGAGAGTCTAACACATCCAACATAAGGACCTGTCCTTCCGCCTCAATTCGACCCACATACTCAACAGGGGATCTGGACAGAGCATCCGCGTGGCTAATGCTGATACCTGGGCGATGTTGGAGCGTGTACTGATACGCCTGAAGGAACATTGCCCAGCGTAACATACGCGGAGACAGGATTTGGGGGGTGGGCTTGTCTGGCACAAAAATACCCAGGAGCGGTTTGTGGTCTGTGATAATCGTGACAGCCCTCCCGTAAATGAAATCATGAAATTTCTTCATTCCAGCGATTATGGCCAGCGCCTCTCTATCAATCTGAGCATAGTTTTTTTCAGCCACCGTCAACGACCTGGAGTAATATGCGATAGGCGCTTCTTTCCCTCCCCCCATGTCATGGCACAGAACAGCCCCGACCCCCACTGGCGAGGCATCACATACAAGCAAAAGGGGCTTCTTCGGATCGTAATGTGTAAGGACAGCATCCGAAGTCAACAGCTCCTTGACTTCCCGGAATGCCTTTTCCTGAGGAGGCCCCCACTTCCACACCGCCTGTTTCCTCAGCAACTGATGCAGGGGCTCAGCTACAGTCGCCTTCCGGGGTAGAAAGGAGTGATAGAAGTTTAAGAGACCCAAAAATGCCTGGAGCTCCGTCTTCGAAGCGGGACGTGGGGCTTCCCAGACTGCCTGAACTTTGGATTCAGAGGGCTTGATGCCGGCAGGCGTGATTTTGAACCCTAAGAATTCAACCTCGTGAGCAAAAAAACAACACTTCTCCCTTTTTACCCGCAACCCCGCATTTTGGAAACGCTCCAGCACCTTTCCCAGTTTAACGGCCAGGTCCCCCTTGTCTGTCCCAGATATCAACACGTCGTCAAAAAAAGTCAGCACCCCAGGGAGACCCTTCAATATCTTTTCCACAAGAGCCTGAAACAACCCCGGAGCCGAACAAACCCCGAACTGAAGACGGTTCACCCGGAATGCACCCTTATGAGTAGTAATAGTCTGACACAACGCAGATTCCGGACTAACCGGCACTTGCTGATATGCTTGGGCCAAGTCCAGTTTAGCAAAACACTTTCCCCCATGGAGGGTGGCCAGCAAATGGCTAACCACTGGAACAGGATAAGAATTAGCTCGGATAGCCTTATTAATCGTGCATTTATAGTCCGCGCAGATGCGGATGTCCCCGTTCGCCTTGATAGCAGTGACTATAGGTGTCTCCCATGGAGCAGAGTCCACGGGCTCCAGGATGCCCTGTGCCACCAGCTTGTCCAACTCCGCTTCAATTCGGTCTTTCAGGGCAAAAGGCACCCTCCGTGGCTTCATGCGAATGGGCTGGACAGTTGGGTCCAGCTCAAAATTAACAGGGGCCCCCTTGAACCTACCCAGCCCGGGACGGAAAACATCTGGATAGCGTTCACACACAGCCTGAATGGGGTCGGCCGTAACCGCGTTGATTCCCGAAAACCCAATACCCAGGGGCCCAAACCACTGCACGCCCAAAAGGTTATTCCTACCGGTCTTCACCACGACTAGGGGAAGCTTAGCTGAGATGGCCTTGAACCGCACATCAAAATTTCCGATTCCCAACACTGGAATGCGTCGACCCTGCACATCGGTCAGGTCTACCTGCAGAGCCCGCAGTTTCGGCCGGTCTGCTGGAGGAAGTTGAAAAAATTCCCTCTGTGAGATGATTGAGTAGGCAGATCCTGAGTCGATCTCCATGCGGACGAGACACCCTTGGAGGCGGACATCAACGAAGAACCTTCCGGACACTGACTGTACACCCGATGATGTCTTCCTTCCGATGCGGACTGTGGAAATTGGGTGTTCCGTCCTGCGCTGACCTCTGTCCCCGGGGTGACCTTCGGATCGCTGGCGGCACACCCGTGCAATGTGCCCCTTCCGCCCACACTTGTGGCATTCGGCCGTCTTGAACGGGCACCGTGAGCGGAGGTGCCTTCCCCCACAGCCTTGGCATGGCGCAATGTTGCTCCTTGAAGCTTGGGGGGTATGCTGGCGAACCCTCCCGACAGTACCCTCCTCTGACGCATCGTCAGTATCCACTGGAGTAGCGCACTGCTGCAGCTGGACGGCCGACTCACCACGGGCAGGAGCAGCAGTTTCGGCATGGAGGATCTTTACCCCGGCGTGTGCAGCCTCGGACGCCAAAGCTTCTTCCAGGACCTGGGCAAAAGTCAACCTATTTCTCTTTATCAGCCGCCGCTGAGTAGCTTCGTCCCTGAGGCCCACGAGAAGCCGGTCTCTTAAGGCCTCCTCCAGGTCACGCCATTGGCACGGCACGGCAGCCTGTCGGAGAGCCGCAACGTACTCAGCTACCGTCTCCCCCACCTTCTGATCTCGCCGGTAAAAGGCAACCCTGGCTGGGAAGATGGAAACGACAGGCTTGAAGTGTTCTCGGAGCACCGCCAGGATGTCGGTCAATGGGGCTTCCCTCAGTGCCTGTGGCAGCAGCAGATGCCCGGCCAGCTCAATCGTGGGCAAACCACAATGGGCCAGGAACAACGCCTTCTGTCGCCCTTCATCCTCGATCTCTCCAGCGATTACAAAGTTCTCGAACTGGATCTCGTACATGGGCCATGTCTCCGGCTTTGCAATGTCAAAAGGTCCGATGGAAGATGCAGTAGCAGCCATATCCCGCCTTCGTCGCCAATGTTAAATTCTCGCAAGAAGTAGACTAGCACGCAGCGTGTGGGTTAAGCATAGTAATCCTTTATTCAGATCGGGAGGCGAGACTGACGATGTGGGGGAAAGATGGTATCATATATACAGCGGTTTACCCTTTCAACAACAAGGAAACATACCAACGGACAATCACAGTTTATTACCCCCATTTGGTCACCAGCGGCGCCCCTTTGATATGGGGCGCCCCTCTGGCGGATCGCTTCACTCGCTGTGTCCCTTTGAAGTGAGTAACACTTAGACATAACAGACCATCACCCTTCTCTGTGGATTTTGGCACCCAAGGCCGCTAGTCCCCTGGGTTGTCAGCTTAGTTAACTGCCGTCTGACAATCTGCATTGAGTCGCTGTCAGTAGGGTCTTCTCCAGTAGGGTCTACTCCTATGTAAGCCGCCCTGAGTCCGGCTTGCCTGAGTGGGCGGCGAATAAATTTGAAAATTAAATTTAAAAAAATTTAAATTTAAATTACCATAGCAGGAGAACCTGGTCAGACTTAAACACAAAGAACGGGTGTCTCAAAACAGATCCACTCTCAAACACGCACCCGGTGCGGACAGACACACTCATAGATGGACATCTATGGTTTTATAACCATTTCTCCAGAAGAAAATTCACGGAGTCCAGAGGTGGGGGCGGGGGGCGGGCGGGGGCCGACTCCCGTGCCACGGGTCAAGTTTCTAGCCCCCGAAAATCAAAGACCCTTCGACCCACCGAGATTTACTTCTAGACAATGTGAACATTCAACCTTTCACTGCTCAGGCGAGACATGTCTCTCTGTCTTGAACAGGGCTTGCCTTACTCCAGGTAAGCAGGCACCGGATTGTAGCCCTAAAACTGCATTCCAGCGGGGGGGGGGGGGCGCAACACAGACCATAGCAACTTCATCTCATGAGTAGAGGTGCAGAAGCACAGGTGACTGCGGTATTTTCTCGGTAAATGGACTCATAATTACTTGTGCCTAACACAAGGGTTGGGGGTCGGAGAGGAGTCAACCACACCGCACATCAGTTTTCTGCAATCCGGCGCCCTTCAGATCCTTGCTGAGGTTGATGGGATTTGTAGTAACCTAAGCGTTCCGTGCTCTCCGATGTCTAGTCATGCCTGCCACATGACCGTAGAAACGTCTGCAGAAGCAGACAGCGCTGGCTCTTCGGCTTTGAAAAAGAGATGAGCACTGAACCCTAGAGTCAGATACGACTGGCTTTCGAGCAAGGGAAACCTTTACTTATACATGTTGAACTTCAGGGAGACTATTGATTCTCACGTTTCACTCCTCGCTGAAAACACGAAATGTCAAACATTATATCCCAAACTTATTCTTATATACCTGAAAGCAGGCGCAATTTGAGTCGAAGGGTTGGATTTTACGCGCTGATGTCAATAGTATTTTGTGTCCTTGCGTTTGGGGCTCCTAGAAATATCTATCGGACATTTGCAAACGTTTTTACTAAGGATAAATCTCACTGAATATGATGAAATAGTACTCTCAGTTTCTCATTGATACATAGCTAGGCACGTTTTTGTAGGTAGAGACAATAAAATCTGGCTGCAGTCCTATCACACGCTTAGCACGGGCGTAGGTCCCATTAGACACAGTGGAGTTTATTTCTGAGTAGGCAGATAGTTGCTACTCAGGAAGGCCAAATTGTGAGCAGTGAGTGTCCTCGACAGGGTAATTGTGGAGGCATTGCAACAGGAAAAGCTTCAATTCAACTTTATAATACCTTGGCAAACGCTTGTTCGGATGAGATTCTCTGAAAGATATCCGAGGGAAACACCCCTTTCTCTAAAAGACGCCAATGCCGAACAATTCAAGCCCCCTTGAGCAGGGCAAATCGGAGTGCGGAAATGCTGTAAGACATGTGGCTCACGTCAGCGGTGTGGAATTAATTAGGCGGATCAATACACTTCTTCCTTTCATAAGGCAGCAGCAATAATGTTAGCTTTAATAAGGAGAGAGATGCCTCCCCATCGCGGAGCACGGGCAATTATAGGAAGGCAGCATTCGAAAGCAAGAAATTGCAAGTAGATACATAGGGACAATTTCGGTGTGAAGGTAACAGCGTTCCGTGCGCTCCAGTGTCTAGTCATGCCTGCCACATGACCACGGAAACGTCTGCAGAAGCAGACAACGTTTGGCTTTGAACCAGAGATGAGCACTGACCCCTAGAGTCGGATACGACTGGCTTTCGAGCAAGGGAAACCTTTACTTTTACCTAACTTCCCAGGCCAAGCCCCTGCACGTTTACTCGGAAGTAACACGGAGCCTAAAAAGATGGACGGCCAAGAAACGGAGCAGCCTTAAGGTTCGCACTCTGAATGCCTTTCCCGGGAGGAAAACTCCAGTGCATTTCGACGAAGCAACCGTGATTCGCGTTGGAGGCACGATCTGGTTGAAGAAGACAAAGGCTACGATCCTGTACATTTTGCACTGAGGAGGGGCGGGTTGGGATGAGCATATTCAATGCATAGGTGCTTAAAAAATGGCAAAATCCTCCAATTCACCCGCCCCAGGAAGGGGAAAATCTAAATCGCCTGGCTCGAGCCCCACCGTAATCCGCGGGCCTTACTTCAGAGTAAGTACACGTTGTTGCGTATAATTCCCCGCCTGAAGCGACATCTCGAGTTCTAGTCTTTTTGGAAGAAGTGGAACTATTGACGCAAGAAAACTTCTGGGTGGATCGGGCCCAAACATAGCGCTAGGAAAGGATTGGCGAGACACTAATCCGGATTGTCTTGCTGTGAAAGAGGCGGGATCTAATTTCCCCCCACCCCTTCACTTCTAGATTTATTTAGAACGCATTCCGATGGAAGTTAACTCGGTTTTGGAAAGGATGGAAGGACAGATGTCGGAACCCATTTGGAGGAGATGTTGCGTTTTAACACACACTCATACGTGGAAGGAAGTCTATTTTAACTCAATGAGGGATTACTTCTCAGTAGATTTACCTGGGGACGCTAGTTAAACCACGGGTTCCTTATCTTGAAAACGCTAGGTTAGCGATCGGCTTAAATCCCCAGATATTCCGGATACAACCCTGATTATAAAAGTCCCGTCAGAATTTAGAGAAGTGTATTGTTTGGGATTTTAACTCCCAGAATCTCTCGACCAGCATGGTGTGTGTTTTTTAAACCTCCATCGCAATTTGAATCGTGATTCGGATTGGCATTTTCTAAAGGTAATTTATTCCCCACCCTAAATGAAGACTAAAGCTACGATCCTATAATCCACCTACTACTGAAATTCCCAAAAGAGATTTCTATCTCAGCTATCAGTTCCTGGGAAATAGATGGGGAAGAAGTAGAAGCAGTGACAGATTTTACTTTCCTTGGATCTAAGATCACTGCAGATGAGATTGCAGCCATGAAATAAAAAGGCGACTGATGTTTGAGAGTCAAGGTGTGAGAAACCTGGGGAACATAGTCAAAAGCAGAGACATCTCACTGCAAACACAAATTCGCATAGTCAAAGCAATGGTATTCCCGGTGGTAACGTGTGGTTGTGAGAGCTAGACCATAAGGAAAGCTGAACGCAGAAGAATAGACGCTTTTGAAATGTGGTGTTAGAGGAGAGTCCTGAGAGTACTTTGGACATCAAATGAGGAGTATTCACTTGAGAAGGCCTTGATGCTGGGAAAGGTGGAGGGCAAAAGAAGAAGCGGGAGGCAAAAGATGAGATGGCTAGATGGTATTGTAGACACAATGGGCACAGAACTGGGAGGGCTGAGGGGGATGGCGGAGGACAGGGGTGTCTGAAGGACAATGGTCCATAGGGTCACAAAGGGTCGGGATCGACTGTACGACTGAACAACAACTAAAGCTCACTGATCACAGGGGAGAGCCATGCCCCCCCCGGATTTTGTGGGACTATGGTTGTTTTCCCTTGTAAACCTGCTGAAGGTGTTGCAGGATCGATCACGTCTGAAAACAAGGGAGGGTACTTGCTTCCGAGTCAATGGGGGAGGGGGATGAAATAAGCACAAATCGGCCTTTTGCACATTAGTTAGGCTCAAAGGGCTAAGACGCTGACTGGGAGGCGTAAGGTCAGCAGTTCGATTCCCGAGTACTGCAGGACGGAATGAGCTCCCGTCTTTGTCCCAGCTCCTGCCAACGTAGCAGTTCGAAAGCAAGAAATGGCAAGTAGATAAACAGGGACCACTTCGGTAGGAAAGTAACAGCGTTCCATGCGCTCCAGTGTCTAGTCATGCCTGCCACGTGACCATGGAAACGTCTGCAGAAGCAGACAGCGCTTTGAAACAAAGATGAGCACTGAACCCTAGAGTCGGATACGACTGTCTTTCGAGCAAGGGAAACCTTTACCTAGGAAGCAAACCCCGTTCTAGTTTGCTACGGCTTACTTTCAAGTCAAGTTACGGCTGAATGTAACTTTCCAGCAGGTTGCATGCAAACCCGCAGCACTGACATCAAATAATGATAATAATTTACTAACACATTATTCTCCCACCCCCGGCATCCATTCAACTGAAGTGCAATACATATACAGTACACGATTTCTTCGTTTTAAAGGTGCCGTCGGTCTCTTTGCCTTTTAAGGCGGCGACCTCCTTGAAAAACAAACAAACAAACAATTTCACGCTATCCTTCAACCTCGGTTCTCCGGATCCGAGCTGAGACCGAGGCTTTTCAGGCTTCCTGGACCAGACCCGCGACCGGCTCCCTTGCTTGTTTAATGACAATAACAGTTGCGCGTCGTCAAATAAGTTCTGACCTATGGTGATCCTTTCCAGGGTTTTCTAGGTACAGGATATCCAGAAGTGATTTTAACTTTCACTTCTGTTGAGGGACTGCAGTGGCTCAAGTGGCTAAGACGCTGACTGGGAGGCGGGAGGTCAGCAGTTCGATTCCCAAGTACTGCAGGACGGAATGAGCTCCCGCCTTTGTCCCAGCTCTTGCCAATTTAGCAGTTCGAAAGCAAGAAATTGCAAGTAGATAAATAGGGACCAATCCGGTGGGAAGGTAAACAGCGTTCCGTCACTCCGTGCGCTCCGGTGTCTAGCCATGCCTGCCACATGACCACGGAAACGTCTGCAGAAGCAGACAGCGCTGGCTCTTCGGCTTTGAAATAGAGATGAGCACTACACCCTAGAGTCGGATACGACTGGCTTTCGAGCAAGGGAAACCTTTTCTGTTGAGGGGTGCTCTGGGAATGTGCATTTTGCCCATAACTACACAATATGGCTTTTCTCCACCCCCGGGAGCCACAGTGGGGAATCAAACACTCAACTTCTTGGCAAGTTCTTGCTTCGCCTAAATTGAACCAATGATGGCCAACCTTGGCACTCCAGGTTTTCTTGAACTTAAGTTCCCAGATGCCCAAGTCAACACTCCTGGTGATCAGGGCTTCTGGGAATTGAAGTTCCAGAACACCTGGAGTGCCAAGGTTCGCTATCACGGCCATAGATGAACTCAGGGAATAGGAAGTAGAAGACAATGTTAAAACAAGAAGATTTAAACAATCTTATATGATCTTGTTTTATTTCGAAGGATGCTGGAGGTCTAGAATACCATTTCTAGGAGCAAAATTTGGCTTGTTCGAAATACTCCTTTTAGAGCCTCGAGCCTTTGAATAGGTGGCCTTTACTCCCAAAGAAATGCGTCTCGGCTCCCAGTTCGTTTACAGCTCAGTAGATAAATGGCTGAATACCTTCCCCAACCTTAAAATTTGGCAAACGCCAGGTCTGATTCTTAATCTGGAATAATTGCCCAGATTATTCACGATTGTTGTCACGACTGCAGCTTTTCACGTGTTGCTCGGTGTGCAAAGAATGAAAGAGCTTTAAAAGAGTGGTAGTTAATCCGCATTAAACCCATATGGCTCAGTAGCATTAGGCAATCATTCACTCTTCTTTTAGAGACGCGTCTCCTTGACTACTAAAGGTAAAGGTCTCCCTTGCTCGCGCTGCCTGCGTCTGCAGATGTTTCCGTGGTCATGTGGCAGGCATGGACCGCTGTTACCTTTCCCGCCCAAGCAGTACCTATTTATCTACTTGCAACTTCTTGCTTTCGAACTGGTAGGCTGACAGGAGCTGGGGAAGATGATGGGAGCCCAATCCGTCCCGCACCACTCAGGTCTCGAACTGCTGACCTGCCGACCTTCCCGCCGTCAAGCTCAGCGTCTTAACCACTAAACCATCGCGGCCCCTCCTTGACTACTACATAGAGGCAAATCAAGGGGAAACGTGCTGTCTAGCTAACGCGAATTTAGGTGTCTTTATCCCGAAGCAAGCCCTGTTGTGCAGTTGCGCTGCTGCTTAAAATAAAGGCTGATCCGAACTTCGGAAGCCTCTAGTGTGGGCGAAATCGGGCCTACTTTTTCTAAAGCTCACTAGCCACAGGTAGCGTCTATTGTCGCCTTGATCCGGGAAGGATCTGCTCCGGTGTAAATCTGGGAAAACTTGCCTTCAGAACCCTATCTGCTTCCCCTTAGAAACAGAACTTCCAGAGGAGATGGAGAGCGGTTCGATTCTCACGGAAGCGCCCGTGTGGATGGCAAGGTAATGCCTTAACGCAGGGGTGGCCAAACTTTTTGGGCAGCAGGCCAGTCACGTGGTTCAGGGAGCCTGTCACTATGGCCCGGGCCGGATCTGGCCCCCACCAATTCATCCGGCCCACAAAGGCCTCATCGCTCCTGTCGGGGGCCGGATCCAGCCCCCGGGCTGTCATTTGGGAACCCCTGCCTTAACGTATTTCTTTTGAAATACGGGCGGTTTTTCAACTTGAGTTTTCCTCTTTTCCGACCTTCTCCCCTCCCCCTCCCCAACCTATCTCTCCCCCCCCTTCCTCCTCGTGAGTCAGGAAGGGTCCTTCTCTGGATCGGTGGCATTTTAATCAAGGCTTCTGGCCGGGCAGGTATGAATTTTACACATCAGATTTTCCCCTCCCATTAAACTTTATCTGTTTAAGCAGGGGGCCGTCCGCCCCCCCTCCCTCGCATGATCTTATTAGCAGAAAGACATTTCCTCCCCAGGTCCCTGGTTACTCCAGTCTCCGATGGCACAGAGCGCGACGCGTGGCTGCAAGCGCAGGGGCCACATTTGCACGAGTTTCCTGCCAGGTAGGGAGTGACCACCCAACCCCTTGTGTGTGGAGGGAGGACGGATCCTGGACACCAGGCCTCTTCTTGCACCCCAGCCCCTTCCCACCTCCCCGGGAGATTTCTTCCTTTCCCTCCATCAAGAAGGCTCTTATTGCAAACCTGCGTTCCCACGAGCGTCATTGTTCCGTGTCAAGGAGCGAATGAATGAATGAATGGGAGCCCTCGGTGGAGAGCGCCGTCCTGCCTGCCTGCCTTCCTGTTACAGAATCGCCTTCACTTGCGATTTCTCTTATTTCAGAAAGATGAAACTCTGGGTAAAAGCGGCCGTGGTGGCTTAGTGGCTAAAATGCTGAGCTTGACTACCTGCAGGTCAGCAGTTCGAGACCTGAGTGCTGCTCGATGGAGTGAGCTCCCGTTGTCTGTCCCAGCTCCTGCCAACCTAGCAGTTTGAAAGCAAGAAATTGCAAGTAGATAAAGAGATATCACTTTGGCGAGAAAGGTAACAGATTAAAAGGTTAAATACACAATAAATAAATGAATTATGTAGCTACTGAAAACTACCATGAGTTGTACACACACACACACACACACACACACACACACACGCATGCGCACACACGTGCCATTTTAAGAGATGTTGTTTATGTATTACTTTTTGAAGTTGAATTGACTTGAGCAAGTGCCCCATGGCGGTTAGGTAAAGGTCACCCTTGTTCAAAAGTCAGTTGTATCCGACTCTAGGGTTCAGTGCTCATCTCTGTTTGTAGCCAAAGAGCCAGCGCTGTCTGCATTTCCGTGAACATGTGGCAGGCATGCCTCAACACCGGAGTGCACGGAACTCTTTTTACCTTCCCACAGAAGGGGTCCCTATTTGTCTACTTGCAATTTTTTTGATTTCGAACGGCTGCATGATCATAAAAAGAGATAAAAAGAGATAAGATTACTCTGGCACGATTTTTTCTTGACAAATCAAAATATCCTTTCTTAGAATGTGTATACATTTTGGCAACCTTTCTATAACTCTCTTAGGGACTGTGGTGGCTTAGTGGTTAAGACTCTGAACTTGACTGGAAGGTTGACTGCTCAGCAGTTCAAGACCCGAGTGCTGCATGATAGTGTGAGCTTCATCATCTGTCCTAGTTCCTGCCAACCACTGCAATTTGAAGGCAAGAAATTGCAAGTAGATAAATAGGTGCCGCAATACAGAAACACAGCAGCCCCATCAGAAGGATGGGGTCAGAATTTGGTTCAATTACCAGGTAGAAGAAGCCAATTATAGCCAAATAAATGGTTTTACCTGGTGACTGTAAAGCAGATGTTTTCTTTCAGATTGCAGTCCCATTTGGCTGATGTCAAGAGTACGTGTTGTCCTATAGGTGGCACTATGCGTAGGCCTTGACCACATCTTGCATGGTCCAGAAAGAATTTAGGAAAGCCCATGTGGTCCTTGAGATTACAGTGATGCAAGATCAGGCAATACCAATTTAAGAGCTCTCCAGAATTATTACCATTATTTTTAGTTTTAAAGAATATAAATTTTGGCCATGTGGAAAGCAAAGCCATTACAATTCTATACTACCCCATAGTGCTTAGTGCACTCTCTGGGCAGTTAACAAGTTCATTAGCATTATGCTCCCAACATGCTGTGTACCTATTTTACTAACCTCAGAAGGATGGAAGGTTGAGTCAACCCTGAGCTCTGGTCTGGCTTGAACTCACAAACTATTGGTTGCAGGACAGCAGTTTAACCACTGCGCCACCAGGAAGATGCACACACAAAATTTATCCCTACAAATCAGACCAGATCTAATGGCCATAAATTTTGGGCATGTGGAAAGCAAAGCCATTACAATTCTATACTACCCCATAGTGCTTAGTGCACTCTCTGGGCAGTTAACAAGTTCATTAGCATTATGCTCCCAACATGCTGTGTACCTATTTTACTAACCTCAGAAGGATGGAAGGTTGAGTCAACCCTGAGCTCTGGTCTGGCTTGAACTCACAAACTATTGGTTGCAGGACAGCAGTTTAACCACTGCGCCACCAGGAAGATACACACACAAAATTTATCCCTACAAATCAGACCAGATCTAATGGCCATAAATTTTGGGCATGTGGAAAGCAAAGCCATTACAATTCTATACTACCCCATAGTGCTTAGTGCACTCTCTGGGCAGTTAACAAGTTAATTAGCATTATGCTCCCAACATGCTGTGTACCTATTTTACTAACCTCAGAAGGATGGAAGGTTGAGTCAACCCTGAGCTCTGGTCTGGCTTGAACTCACAAACTATTGGTTGCAGGACAGCAGTTTAACCACTGCGCCACCAGGAAGATGCACACACAAAATTTATCCCTACAAATCAGACCAGATCTAATGGCCATTGTTCTTCAAGGCAGAATATTGCCTTGAATATCTATTGCAAGTAGATAGAGACCACTTTGGTGGGAAGGTAACAGCGTTCCGTGCACTCCGGTGTCTAGTCATGCCTGCTACATGACCATGGAAATGTCTGCAGAAGCTTTGGCTTTGAGACAGAGATGAGCAATGAACCCTAGAGTCAGATATGACTTGCTTTCGAGCAATGGAAACCTTTACCTTTACTAAAACAAAGACAGCAGATCCAGTGAACATTAGTGATGTTAAAATATGTCCCCATCTTGGTTTAAAGTCTTTCCTCTCTCTGCAGCACAAGCCTGCCTGGGACTCCTGTGGATTTGTACTGTACCTTTTACTGTATTTTGTTGTTAATTGTTTTCATCATTATTTATTGATTATGGTGACAATGGATCTACAGAATTTTGCCATGGAAGCAGGCAAGTAAGACAGGTCTCTGCCCAAAGGAACTTACAAATAAATCTTGTGAAGCCTAGCATCCCTTGACACCTGATGGGGGGAGGAAGAGGATGCAGGGTCATAGCCAGGATTTTAGATGTGGGTGGGCGAATATTTTTTCAGGATGGGCAACACAGCCTCTTTTCAATGTATTCCTATGAGAAACCGCACTTTTCCAGGGTGGGCAAAGTGCTAACTCAGGGTGGGCTGAGCCTAGCTATGGCCCTGAGAGGAAGAGGAAACCTGGGAGGGGGATGACTACTTTTGCTCTTAGTTTTCTGTATGCTAAGCCTAAAGGTACTTTAACGCTGCATTTGATCTCTGTTTTCCCATCAGTAAGACTTGCTGAATGCAATTGGACTTTCTTCTTAGCACTGCTAATGTAAGCCATCGTTTTAACTGTGTGCTGTCAAGTTAATTCTGCCTTATGGAGGCCCTTTTCACCTAGACTATGCAGATGTAGTTTCATCTTCTTCTTCTGCCATATTCAAATCTGAATGTAGGCGATCATCATGGCGATCAGCCATGAAGACTCTCCTGAAAATATAATGCAGTGGCCTTTCATCTGCCTTCCGCATCGCAGCATAACCTTTGGTTTTTCACTGATCCAGTTCTGCGAGTCACTTTCTGGTCCTGAGCCCTTTTGGCATGCAAAGTCCTCCTCACCCCCAGGCCAGGATGGAGGAAGCTGCTGCCCTCCATCAAGATGGATTCAAGTGGGATTTAATCAACTTGGGGACCATCACCCTTCCCTGTGGACTTTGCAACCCAAAGCCATTAGTCCTCAGAGTTGCCAGGTTAGTTAACTACCACCTGACACTCAGCATTGAGTTGCTGTCAGTATGGTCTACTCTACTCTATTACCATAGCAGGATAATCTGGCCAGACTGCAGAAGTAGTTTACTGGACCCTTTTTTGGAGTGTAGGTGGGTGCCTTGGGACATTTGCAGTTTAACCGGGGTTCCACAGGCTGGCTCTTCTCCTGGGAAGCACAATGTGGAGTCGAACTCCCAAACTCTGGCTTCACAGCCAGAGACCTAAATCACTGAGCTGTCGTGCCATCTCATGCTGCTAATACTTCATGCAAATAAGTGGGACATGTCCCACAAATAAGTGGGCCATTTCCCTCCAGGAAAATGGCTCCAGAATAACTAAGCAAAGCAATCACCCTTATACACCGCCCCATAGACTTAATGCACTAAGTAGCATTTTGCCCCCAACATGCTGGGTACTCACTTTATTGACCTTGGCAGGCTGGAAGGATGAATGAACCTTCAGCCCTGGTCAGGATTAAACTCACAACCTTTTGTGCAGCAGTAGTTCAGTTCACCCTGCCTTGAGTGCCTTTCTGGCAGAAAGGAAAGATATAAAATTTAATAAATGATTTCTCCAACATCAGTTCTTTGTTGCATCAGCTTCTTAGCTCTCCAGTAACCATCCAGTTAAGATTGCTGTTTGGCATTGCTGTTTATTCAGATAAAATATCCCTTTGAATTCACTGAGCCTCTAGCTTGCTCCTCTGCAGACATGCAAACAATACAGTAAAACCTCGCATAAAGAGCACCTCGCTTAGAGACTAACTCGCTTAAAGAGCAGAATTTACTCTGAATGGTCGCCTCGCTTAACAATTAAAACCAAACCAACCAAAAACTTGCTTAACAACTAAATCAGGGTTTGCAATCCCCCCCCCCCCCCAGAATTCACAATTGGTCACTTACAATGGTGTTTCACTTAAAGAGTAAACTTGCTTAAAGAGCAATCCCATGGAACACATTATGCTATTTAAGCAAGGTACCACTGTATAAAGCCTAGCTGCTTTTCATGTTTCACTAACTAAAGGGCCAGTGATCTTCACTCAGAATGGGAACAGTTGAAGTTATACCTGGTTTGGGATTTTCAAAATACAGAATCCAACTTTTCTGCGCTTTCTGCTCTTGGCAAACCTCAGTTGACTTCAGATGACGTTTTATACCTCCCCATCCCCAGACAAACCCCATCTGTGAGCTGTCCATTGCCTTTCAAAATAACATGCAAACTACATGACAAAAAAAATTTAGTTAATCCAAGCTAGATCTACTGAATTAAAGAGATTTACATAAATGCTGATTTACGTAAAGATAAAAGGGTTTCCTTGCTTGAAAGTCAGTTGTGTCCGGCTCTAGAGGGTGGTGTTCATCTTAGTTCTCAACCAAACAGTCAGTGCTGTCTGTGTCTGCAGCTGTTTCCATGGTCATGTGGAATGGAATGCTGTTACCTTTCCTGTTGAAACAGTACCTATTCATCTACTTGCATTTTCTTCCTTTTGAATGGCTAGGTTGGCAGGAGCTAGGACAGAGGATGGGTGCTCACTCTGTCATGCACCACTTGGGTCTCAAGCTGCTGACCTAATGACCTTCCAGTCGTCAAGTTCAGCATCTTAACAACAAATCCGCCTCGGCCCAAAATGCTGGTTTATCATTCTGTAAATTATTCAATCAGTCTTCTGTAGCTGCAATCGGAGACTGGATACCCTCTCATTGGCTTTAAGACATGCCTTTCCTTCTCCCCTTCTTTATATGTTTGTGTCTGCTGGCTCTTTCCCTTTCTAAGCACGTGCAAAATACTCCAGGGACCCCTTGTTTAGGGACATATATAGCTCATGCCCTAGTTTTACGATTCCCTCTTTCTATCCAGTTCAGAAGCATTTTAAGCAAAAGCAGGCTCAAAGACCGTCTCCCAATTAAAAGTGTAAAGAAGCAATCAAGTAACCAAAGGGGTGATGGAAACTGTGTACACTTGCACAGGTGTCATGGAGGACAAGAGTCCACACAAGCCCACATCTGAACTGCCAAAACTCAAGAAAGAAAGAAAAAGGCAGGAAAACAGAACAATGAGCAGCAAATACATTGTCCTCTGTGTAATTAATTTTTTAAAATTTTATTGCTTCTTTTGAAGCAATTAAACCAAGGCCACCTTTCTGGCTGTATTCCCAATATTTTATTGTTGCAACCCCCTTGTGATGTTAGTAGGGCAGAGGGAGAGCGACAGGCCCAGAGCTGAACAGAAAGTTCAGTGGCGTTTTTTGATTCACATCTCAGATCTCATCTCTGCCTTTCCAAAGCTGAGCTGGTTCAGGTATTTTGTACTCTAGTTCACCTCAACTGCCATGGACAGTAGTTAGGGAGGTTGAAGACCCCCCATGCCTGAGTGGGGCTTTGAAACAACCTCCGCTTAGTTCGAGAGACTGTTAACTCGGCCTGAGGAAGGAGGAACAGCTGAGGAGGGCTGGTGGCTGATTCAGGTGATGGGGGTCCCTTTGCCACAGTTGTCAATGTATGTGTTGGTCTTTTACGTTTTAATGCACTGTTACATTTTATTGTATTGTTATATTTTATTGCATTGTTACATTTTATTGTACTGTAATGTTTGATATGTCGTGATTTTTGTGAGCCGCCCTGAGTCGGCATATGCTGAGTGGGTGGCATACAAATCGAATCAATTAATCAAATCTATGTTACATAAACTAGTGCCTGTACTTTACAGGGCTATCACGAAAACCGGTGGGAAACAGAAGAACCAAGATAACTCAGATGGAAGAAGCATGAGGACCCTTTGCAGAGAACAAATGAGTACAAAGCGAAAGAGTACAATTTAAGAAAGAGTACAGTTTATTTATGTGTCTTGATAAAAGGGCAGTTGAAAATCTCCAAAACAGCAGATCTCCTTATTGGTTCTTCTTTTTGTTCTGCCATATCCATATCTGAATATAGGTGATAATCATGGCAATCAGCCATGAAGACTATCCTGTGAATATAATGTCGTGGCCTTTCATCTGTCTTCCGCATCGCAGCATGACACCTGTACCACTGCTCCAGCTCCGCAAGTGACTTTCTGGTCCTGAGCCCTTTTGGCACACAAAGTCCTCCTCAGCCCCAAGCCAGGATGGATGAAGCTGCTGCTCTCGATCAAGAGGGATTCAAGTGGGATTTAATCCACTTGGGGGCCATCATGCTTCCCTGTGGACTTCGGCACCCAAGGCCATTAGTCCTCAGGGTTGTCAGGTTAGTTAACTGCCACCTGACACTCGGCATTGAGTCATTGGTACTAGGGTCTACTCCTGTGATGGTGTACCTTGGCACTCCAGGTGTTCTTGGACTTCAATTCCCAGAAGCCAAGTCTCTGTGAATCCACACGAATGGGTTTACTGTGCAGTTTACTGTGCAGTAAACCCATTTCTTGTGGATCCACAGAGAGGGCTTCTGGGAATTGAAGTCCAAGAACACCTGGAGTGCCAAGGTTTGCCATTGCTGGTCTACTCTATTACCATAGCAAGATAACCTGGCCAGACTAACTCCTTATTGGTACTATGTGTTTTCCTCTGTTTGTTTCCCCCTCTCTTTGAAATAAGAGGCTAGCTATGTAGAGACCTACTTAGAACAGAACATGCAGGCAAGCTTAGGTTCAATATCTTCTCCCACTTCTCTTATTTGTAGCTATGGGATGCCCAGGAGCAAAGCTCGCTGTTCATAAAACCCACCCTCTCCCTTTCATCTGCAGAACTCCTTCCTCCAGTTTCTCCCACTGATTACAAGATTCATACAAAATGAACACATGGGAGATAGCCTGTCTCTTTCATATCTTGAGGATGACCTCCCTGAGGCATCAAACTGATCACTTTTGGGATAGATTTACATAGCTGTATTGTTGCTATCCCATGAATTAATGACATAAATAAAGTAATGAAGAACAATGAGGTTGTACAGTGGAACCTCGAGTTATGAATGCTTCGACTAACGTAATTTTTGCAATACAAAAGGAACTACATTAAAAACAATGCCTCATGTTACGGATTTAAATCACAAAAAATCCATATCTCAAAGTGCTGTTTCCCATAGGAATGCATTGAAAAGCAATTAATCTGTTCCGGAGGTCAGAAATAAAGGTTTTCAATGCATTCCTATGGGAAACTGTGCTTCGAGATATGAATTTTTCATAATACGAAATGCCCCGAGGAACACATTAATTTCGTAACTTGAGGTTTCACTGTACATGATTTGAAGGGAACCCAGATTATAAACAGGGGAAAAGAAAAAGAAGGACACAACAAGAATTTTATAGACTATTCTTAACCCATCCCAGGAAGGTCTTTTGAATGCAATGCAATGTCTCTTTTTGTTTCAACCTCATCCTTTGTTTCTACTTCCTCTAAATCCTTGGGATAGGATTGCAACAGGAAGGATAGAAAACCAGCCTTCCAGAATGGGCCTAGCATTCTTCATCACTAAGGCCCTTGATTAGAACTAGAGTGCAACATTCAGGGAGCTGCCTTTGTCCTATCCTTGGAATGAAAAAATCAAAGAACACCAAAGTTTAGCCATTCCAAGCCAATAAGGAGGGTGTGAGTTTCTCAAGATCTGGAGAAAAAACAGTTCTCACCCCAGAACAGTATAATCCAGGAGTGGTCAACCTTGGGTGCTCCAGATGTTCTTGGACTTCAATTCCCAGAAGCCCAAGTCAGCACACCAGCTGATCAGGGCTTCTGGGAATTGAAGTTCAAGAACAGCAAGGTTGACCACCCCTGGTATAACCTTTAGGGCTTTCTTACTCCTGACCTTCCTTCACAGCCTTTCTGTCTCAAAAGGATCAGGACTCAGGAAAGCAGATGTTTAACCAGAACAAAGTTGAGAACCTCCAAATGCTAGTGATGGCTAACCTTGGTGCTCCAAGTGTTCTTAGACTTCAATTCTCAGAAGCCCAAGTCAGCACACCAGCTGATCAGGGCTTCTGGGAATTGAAGTTCAAGAACAGCAAGGTTGACCACCCCTGGTATAACCTTTAGGGCTTTCTTACTCCTGACCTTCCTTCACAGCCTTTCTGTCTCAAAAGGATCAGGACTCAGGAAAGCAGATGTTTAACCAGAACAAAGTTGAGAACCTCCAAATGCTAGTGATGGCTAACCTTGGTGCTCCAAGTGTTCTTAGACTTCAATTCTCAGAAGCCCAAGTCAGCACACCAGCTGATCAGGGCTTCTGGGAATCGAAGTCCAAGAACAGATGGAGCACAAGATTAGCCATAACAGTGAGACTGTAGCTTCCTTCATCTCTATTCAGAGGCTGACTGTATGGTGGGAGTTTGAGGAATGTAAAAGTAGAAGACAAATTGACAGGTCAGTACCATCTCCCACTGTGAAAAATCGACAATTGCTGTGTTATGCACTGGTCAGAATCTTTCAGGCAATTTACAGTTGCATAGGGGAAATCAATTATGCTGGAATGGTAAGTTGCTGCTAATTAATAAGGTGCTGATTGTGTTGCTTAGACTGTGCCTGGTCACAATTTGCTACTGCAACCTGCATGATTTCACATGTATACATGTCAATTATCCTCAGGGTGCTAATTAAAGGATGTTTAGTGGACAGGATCTAGATTTCTTGCCTCACAACTCTAACTCCTCGCCTTTGCATCTGTTGTCTGTGGCTGATAGAATCTGCAGCTTAACAACACAAAAGGGACAGGTCTAAGACAGAAGACAGATAATTAGTTTATCTGATTACTTTTTTAAAAAAAAACTTTTAAAAAAGCAAATTTCCCATAAAAACAGCCTAAGGCAGTGATGGTGAATCTTGGGACTCCAGCTGTTCTTGGACTTCAGTTCCCAGAAGCCCCGATCAGCAGAAGGGCTGACTTGGGTTTCTGGTAATTGAAGTCCAAAAACACCTGGAGTGCCAAGGTTGGCCATCACTGGTCTAAGGTAACTGCCTTTCTTGAGACAATTTATAATTGAAGAACAATTACTTCTTGATAGTTAAAAGGAAAGGCTGTCTGTAATGCTGTAACACATCAAAAGTGATCTGGACTTCAGGAAGAAAGATGTGTGCATCAGATACAGCCTTGGTGATGAAAAATTGCCCTCCCTTATTAAAATTAAAGGTAAATATCTCCTTTGCTCAAAGGAGTGTGTTCATTTCCACACCCCTAGCAACACTCAATTGCTGGAAGAGTCTTCTGGATTTATTTATTTATTATTACATTTCTGTACCACCCATTTGGGAAATTTCCCACATCTACTCTTTGCACCTATCTGTCGTACATGTCCATTAAGTGTATGTGGAAGTTGGACGGTTTAAATCTACTCTGGAACATGACATTTACTGAGGCCATTGATCCTCTCCTAGCATCATCATCATCATCATCATCATCATCATCATCATCATCATCATCATCATCATCATCATCATTATTATTATTATTATTATTATTATTATTATTATTATTATTATTATTATTATTATTATTATTATTATTATTATTATTATTATTATTATTATTATTATTATTATTATTATTATTATTATTATTATTATTATTATTATTATTATATTTACATTTACATTTCTATACCGCTTTACTTCCCCTAGGGGAACTCAAAGCAGTTTACAGCATATCAATACAATACAATATCCAAAGTACAAAAGCAGCAAACAAAATCTAAATCCAAACAATATACAATAGATGGTTATGGTGGTTATGGTTATGGTGGTGGTTGTTTGGTTGCTTATGATTTCTGGTAACCCTATGCATTAGTGACCTCTGAAAGATCCTGCCATTGATAAGGTTACTGAAAGGATAAATAAAAAGAAATGGGCAAACCTAGAAAAACCCAGCCAAATCCCTAGATCACAGGTTGGCTATCAGAAGCCCAGCAAATAGTTTGGACTTCAGCTGCTATTAGTTTAGACTAGATCTGCTTCTGCAGGAAGACAGTGTAATGGAATGTGAATACCTTCATTGTATAAATAAGTTACAAGAGCATGTTAGTGTGATTTAGTTCATTAAGTGGTTTGTGTTTTGAAGAAACGGAACCTTCATTGAGTTGCATTGTGCCTATGAATCTCTATTGAGAAACATTATGTCGGCTGGACAGACACCTCTAGCGACACCTTTAATTATTAAGGGAGGGATTTACCCAGCATAACATACTCCAAGTTCATAAACTTTCAACTCCAGAGTTCATCCACCCAAAGAGAGGGAGGAGGGATGACCTTGGGATTCTTGCCAGGCCAGGATTCAGCCCATTTGGCCAGGATTCGGCCCATGTGATCAGGATCCATCCCTAACAGTGGGGGAAGGGTGACCCCAGGTAGATAAGGATCTGACTGGACATTCTTAAGGTGGGGCAAGTGACACTTTAGGGTATAAAAGTGGCTCCGCATATAGCCAAAAACAGACAGACGGAGAGAGACAGTGGAACTTTGAAGGCAGATGCGGCCTCAAAGGCTGTTTCCACAGACTATCAGAGAAGGGAGGCAAGCCATCAGACTTAGCCAGATCTTCAACCTTGACTCTTAGAAGTTTTTCCAGCTGCAATACTTAGAAATTCCTCAGTCTGAGGCAAGACTTAGGAACATCTTCAACTTCTAGCCAGGAGAAGCCTCACTTGGAAAATATCCCACTTCTTTATTTTCTAGATTCAAGTATTAGGAGATATTGCGTACCTAGGAATCAGTTGACCAGATATAGCAACTTATGAGCTTTTTAGCTAGAATTAGAACCCTGAAATGGGACATTTTACTTTGAATTTCTTGAATCAGATTTGCTATTTGGCTATTGCTATGCTTTGCTTACTGAAGCAACAATTTGTCTTATGGACATTAATTTTCTTTTTTATTCAAATAAACTTTGGAGGCCACACTGGTCACCTTTCCAAAGGACTTGGAAGTGTCATGTCCAGTTTTGGTGGGATCCTGGAGAAATGGGATTTGCCACATTTTGCTACTGGCTTACATCATTTCGTGTGCAACCGGAGGGGAGACAGAGGCTGACTGAGGTGTAATGCACAAGTTACGGGGTGGAAGTTTGAGAGCTGTGGGAGTCAAAAGAGCCCTTAGCCTGAGGAAAAAGAATCATCGGCAGTTGCATATACTGTCCCCCCCCCCGGTGGTTGTGACAGACAGTATCCATTTCAGGTCTTGGTTTGAACATTAAAGGATGTATCCAAGGTTCCAAATCTTGGGGTGCTTTTGTCAAGTTCAGACTAAAACTTGGAACATGCTGACTACAATTCTTTGGAACCTTGCAGTCAAAATCCTTCAAAGAATTTTCATGATCCCTAACCATTTTATGTTGGGTTTATGGGAATTATTATCAAAAATATTTGGAGGGCATCATATTGCCCACTGCTACTCTAGACCAGTGGTTTCCACCCTTTGGTACTCAGATGTTCTCGGACTATAGCTCCCAGAAACATTGGCTGGCACAGCCGATGGAGAAAACTGTTGGGACTTTTAGTCCAAGAACATCTAGGTCCTCAAAGTTGGGAACCACACCTCTAGAGGTTCTAGTAAACGTGAAAGGTTGGATTCAGAATCTAGTCACCCAGCAGCAACATCAAATTAATAGGATTCTACTGAGAATGTGACTGGGAGGCTTAGTGGTTAAGATGCTGGACTTCACAAACGGAAGGTCATCAAGTCAGCAGTTCAAGACCCGAGTGCTACACGATGGAGTGAGCTTTTGTCTCTGTCCCAGCTCCTGCCAACCTAGCAGTTCAAAAGCAAGAAAATTGCAAGTAGATAAAATAGGTACCACTTTGGTGGAAAGTAAACTGTGTTCATGCACTCTGGTGTCTAGTCATGCCTGCCACATGTCCACAGAAACGTTTGCAGATGCAGACAACCCTGGCTCTTTGGCTATAAACAGAGATGAACACTGAACCCTAGAGTCAAATATAATTGGATTTCGAGCAAGGGTGACCTTTTATTTTACCTTTACTGAGCATGTAGCCTGCTTGTTTCATTGTGGGTCTACTCTGACCATTATGGATTAATGAGTCAGGCCTTCGGTGTCACATCAGACAACAAACTATAGATAGAACTTACATATAATGTTAACATCAAATCAAGCACAGTGACGTTGATCAGCATCAAGACAAGTCTCACAGGTATTGATGGGGTGTCTCACATTTATCACCATGAGTTGATTTTTCATATTTGCTTATTTCACCTTAGATACAAGACATTTCACTGGAGACCATTCTATGGCTACTCATTGCAGTGACAGTGATGAAGGGGAGAAAATGCACTTTTTAATCATGATGCTGGTTGGATCAGAGTTCCATGAAGATTTTGAGAAATTCTGGGAACAAAAGATGTGAATGAAAACATCTGGAGGAGCCACCCTCAAATCTGTTATTATTTGTACTTGCCAGGATGAAAGTTACCATCCTCTACCCAGGGTTTCTCTAAATAAATGAAGGGTAGGCAACTTGGGACCACCCAGTTTTGTTGTGCTACAACTGCATTGTTCCTGGTGGCATGTGATTGATGGGAACTTGAGTCCCAACACTATCAGCAGAATTACATCTTTCCTGGGTATATTCTAAAAAGCTTATTGGTGTTGAAAAGCAAATGTTCTGGAACGGGAAGTGGCTTATCAGAATGTCATCGCATACCAGTGATGGCGAACCTCAGCACTCCAGCTGTTCTTGGACTTCAATTACCAGAAGCCCAAGCCCCCTGTGAATCCACATGAATGGATTTACTGAGTGTACTTGCCCATTCATGTGGATTCACAGGGACTTGGGCTTCTGGGAACTGAAGTCCAAGAACAGCTGGAGAGCCAAGGTTTCTTATCACTGTCCTATACCATATATACACAATGCTTCTCTGCACTTTATTGGATATTCTTAGCTACAGTTCTTCCCAAAAGAAAGGTAGACTGCCTCAGGTATCTTCCCATTTGCTCTGCCTGCAAATTTTAGTGTGCTATGCTGTTTCTTACTTTAGACTGCAGGTGTGTCAATCAGACACAAATAGTTAGCGGAAGTCCCATTGGTTTCAACAGGTCTACTCTAGACATGAGTGAGTCTGGATTCAGCACACTGCGGATACTTCTTTGATTCAGCAGTGGTAAGGATTGTCAGTTCAAGTTTAAACTGGGCATCCAATTGGAAGTACTCTAGTAGTGCCTAGGTAAAGGTAAGGTAAAGGTCTACAGAACTGCAAACAAGGCCAATAATTTCCAATAGCAGAGCTTCAGGTAAATATATATTTTTAGGACTGTAGCCTTAGAAAAGCAGGAAATTAAATTCATGGGGATTCTTTCAGGAAGATCAGGCTTCTTGAAGGCACATTGAGATGAATACAGCAATTCAGTCATAAGCACTGAGTCACAGATAGTTGGAAATAAGAAAATTCTGGGTGCTAAGGATGAAAACTTGAAAGTACCAGGCAGCTGCTTCTTGTATGTGACTAGCAATGGCTCAAGTGGCTAAGACGCTGACTGGAAGGTGGGAGGTCAGCAGTTCGATTCCCGAGTACTGCTGATTAGAATTAGCTCCAGTCTTTGTCCCAGCTCCTACCAACCTAGCTGTTCGAAAGCAAGAAATTGCAAGCAGATAAATAGGGACCACTTTGGTGGGAAGGTAAACAGTGTTCCATGCACTCTAGTTGTGCTTGTCACATGCCCGTGGAATCATCTGCAGATGCAGACAGCGCTGACTCCTTAGCTGTAAACAGAGATGAGCACTGAACCCTAGAGTCAGATACAACTGGCTTTCAACCAAGGGCAACATTTACCTAAGAGACAGGAACATGAAAGGAAAGCCTTTTTGCTAGGCTGAGGAGTGTAGTGTAGAGGGAGGAATGGAATCAGGCTATTGATTGTTGGGAACCATATTTCCATTGAAATTATTCCCAGAAGCATAAACCCATTGATAATTATTAATGGAAATTTACATATTAATCATCGATAGCCAAAATTGTGTCATTTAACACCAGAAAAGGCCCCTTGAATCAACTCCTATGAACAGTAATTTCTATTGTTTCACATGGGCATGCTCTAATTGTGACTTCAGCATACTAAACTGCAGTTAGAGTAGGACATATGGAGGCGTTGACTTATTAAGTCCCCATTAATTCAATGAGCCTCGTCAACTGTGACTTACTGTTTTAAGAAATAGGATTTGGGCCATTTTATACTAATACCAATCTCAGCTCTTTAAAGACCAGTCTTTGAGGGGCAACCCCCTAAATTTGAAGGGTGAATCCCAAGAAAGCTTGGACACTTACAACAAAGCAAATACAAAAGTTGGTTACCATGGAAACGAGATGCCTGAGGAAGGCTGCTGGAGTGACTAGAAGGGATAGAATTAGGAATGAGATTATAAGGGAAAGAATTGGAATGGAACCAATCTTAAACAAAGTACAGAGACAACAAATAAAGTGGTTTTCCCATTTTGAGAGAATATCTTGGGATTCCATACCTTACAAGGCATATGTGGAAAGAGGAGAAGGACAAAGACCACAAGGCAGACCAGAGGAAGGTGGAGAGATAACATCAAATAAATATTACAAGAACAATGAATGCCAGTGGAGGCAGCTAGAAGTGCTGGAACAAGAACCTTGTATCAATCTTGACACCCAAAGGAGTAAAGGAGGAAGCATAGAAGAAGAGAAAATCTTAGGAAAGCAGAGTTAAAAACAGAGAAACACAATCTCTGTATAACAATAGTGGAAGAAAGGAGCAATCCAAACAGGTCGTGCGTATTGGCTGCAGATTGCAGGCTACTGAGAAATAGAATGAAATGGAGTAGTGCAGACTTCACTTATACTGAGCATCTCATCATATCCGCACCTTTCACAAAAATTTACCATTTCCTTTCTGGGAATTAGGAATGGGGATTCCCTTGAAGTCTCAGCTGCCAGTCACATAGAACTTAAAAGGAATTGTCAATTTAGCTAAAACGACCAAAATGAGGCTATTGTACTTCAGACATATTATGAGAAGACAAGATTCTGCAGAAAAGACAGTAATGCTTGGAAGTCAGTAGGAAAAGAGGAAGACCGAACAAGTGGTGGATTGACTCAGTAAAGGAAGCCACTGTCTTGAGTTTGCAAAACTTGAGCAGGGCTGTCAATGACAGGCTGCCTTTCTGGGTCACCTAAGTATAAAATGATCTGAGAGCACATATACACAGAAGGTAAATATAAAAGTTTGAAGTCTGTACTATTTTCAGCTTTGATTTCACTAGATCAAGTCAGTGATAGCTTTCATTGATCTCGTGTGATAAACAAAGAGGGAATATTCCTCAACATTTGAATTTGCAGAAATTTTAGTCAGTCTAAACAGTGGTGGGTGGTGGTGGTAAAATTCTGTCTGTACCATTTTAAGCTGGGGGGGGGGGTGTTCCTCACATTATTAACCTTCTCCCATTTACAGTATAGTCTTGAAGCTTCCATACAGTACACTAATAAATTAAGGACTGAATACTACTTTTCTCCTGAAATTCAAGTTCAGTAAATGCAAGAAGAATTTTTAAAAAGACAACACTGTAGTGAGATCTTATAAATACAACCTCCTGCAGTCGCTAATTCAGACTTTTAAGACATAATTTTGAGTGACGGGGCGTGAAGAGTCTCTAAGAAGATGTAGCAAAGACGCCTATAGCAAATCTCATGGAAAGACGCGAGCCACAAACCAGTTAGGGCTGAATTTTTTATAGACAGATCATCTTAATAACGCCAGTATCTCAGTGTTAGGGTCGAGGACTAAATATTTTAAGATAGAAACCAACTTGGCGGGGATCTCTAAACTGACTCGTCAAGCAATCTGCCCTGATGCTAGGATTCCCGACTGAGGAGAGCTTGGCTAGATTCACCCACTTCAGATGCAAGAAGGGCTGCTCCTTCTGCGCTTTGTCACGCATTAAGAACATTCCCACGTGCCACCAACAGTGTCAGAGCAAGTCCAGAAATAGGGTTTCTACTCGTTGCCTAGTGTCTCGAAGGTGCCCAGTTGTGATGGTGAGAGGTTGTCTTCTCCATCCAAATAGGATCGAGACCAATAGCTCATAGTTCCGGTTTTAAATTTTATTTTGTTTTCCCTTCCCAGTCAATTTATCGGGGTGGGGTGGAGGGGGGAGACTTGAATTAATGTCAAAGTTATTCTTCGGGTTCAATGCATTTCCTTAAGGACAGGAAACCCATTCAGGCCTTGGGGGGGGTTGGGGGTTGGGGGTTGGAAAATAGCTGGCTCTTCGGTTTAGAAACAGAGATGAGCACTGCACCCTAGAGTCGGATGTGACTGGCTTTCGAGCAAGGGAAACCTTTACCTTTATCCTCAGCAAAACTAGAACTTGGCTGCGATTTAGGGTCAATTTGTAGCTCAACGGGATCGAGCACTTCTGTTACGCCTTTCACGGGGGCGAATCGCAAACGAATACCGTTTCTGTGTAAGTCAGTGGTTCCCAACGGGGGGCGCAAGCCCCACAGGGGGACTTCAATTCCCTGAAGCCTAAGTCAGTACATTGGCTGATCAGTGCTTTGGGGAATTGACTTAGACTTGTGGGAATTGAACTCCAAAAACCAAAGGTTGGGAAATACTGGTAATAAGCAGAGATAGTAAAGGTTTCCCTTGCTCGAAAGCCAGTCATATCTGACTCTATGGTTCAGTGCTCATCTCTGTTTCAAAGCCGAAGAGCCAGCGCTGTCTGTTTCTGCAGACGTTTCCGTGGTCATGTGGCAGGCATGACTAGACACCGGAGCGCACGGAATGCTGTCACCTTCCCATCGAAGTGGTACTGGTCCCTATTTATCTACTTGCAATTTCTTGCTTTCAAACTGCTAGGTTGGGACAAAGACGGGAGCTCATTCCGTACTCGGGAATTGAACTGCTGACCTTCCGCTTCCCAGTCAGCGTCTTAGCCACTGAGATAGATTCCTCAAAAACATGCGAACGGAGGGCAAACTGAAGCCCCACTAAACTTCCTCCCAAGCATCCTTGTCTGCAGTTGGATTCTCAGACCTATTTTAGCAGGAAAACAAGTCTCAGGCATTCGAAAGGTCTTAGTCCCGAGTAGGTGTATCTAGGATCGGGCCCTGATTTGGGGGAGGGATTTGTGCAGGGCTGTGATAATTGATCCTTTTGCCCCAGAAGCCACAAGATTAGAAACGATGATGACTGTCTCTAAAGGTCATTCACTGAGCTTCACGTCTAAGGAGGCTTTTGGAACCTTAAAGGTTTGAACGTTAGCCAAGGATTTCTGGGTCATTATCAAACTTAAAAATTCAACAAATTACATTCACCCTGCAGAACAGACTCAAAAGTGTGGGAAGAAGGGAGGGGATTCTCTCAGGGCACTTGACCTCTAGCTGTGCCTACCCCATAAAGCTTCCTCAATTAAACTACCAGGAGAATTGTAATGTCAAAATGTTTATTTTAGAAACCTAATTCCTCAAACTTACTTCCACCAGAGATTTTCTGATGTAAAACTCTTTATTACTGGTTGTAAATAACTCATTGGTTTCCATGACTAATGAAATTCCCCCAGCCACTCTGGGTCTCCATACCAAATATATATAAATGTATACCATGATATCCACTCTTTTGCCTGATGAAGTAGACTTGGTCCACGAAAGCTAGCATTAAAATACCAGAGTTAGTCTTTAAGGTGCCACAGCTTGTTTTGTTTTGTTTACTTTCTGATAGGTCTGCACAGACTAACACGGCTATCGCTTTAAAAAAAATTGGAACCTTAGTTTTCCACACCCGATCCTGATTGAATCTGCTTTAACTCCTCATGATAAACCACATTGGATTTAGTTGGCAACATGTTTTACATTAGGTTTGTGGATAAAACCCGTCTATTACTCCGGATAGATCAAATCCAAAAACAGGTACCAATTTGTTTTCTTTGTTAAAATAACCAAGGAAGAAAAACGACATGGAAGACGTCCCAGAGCACAATTTATCTTCATTTAAAAAACGAAAAGAAAGAACAGCGATCGAGTTCCTACTAAAGAGTTTAAATAGGATGATCTGTCTTTGAAAAATGCGGTTAGTGCTTAACTGGTTTGTGGCTTGCTCCTTTCCATGAGATTTGCTATGGGCAGTTTGCTGCATCTTAGAGACTCTTCACACATTATGTCTTAAAATTATAAATTAACCACTACAATAAGATCCCTCTATGGTTGTTGTTTTTAAAAATCTTCTTGCATGTAAGTGAACTTGAATTTCAGGAGAGAGAAAAATCATATTACAGTACATACTTAATTTGTTATTTTACTGTATGGAAGAAGTCTTAAGACTATAAACGAGAGAAGGTTAAAATGTGTGAACCCCCCCTTAGTTTAAAATGGGTTGTGTGTGTGTGTGTGTGTGTGTGTGTGTGTGTGTGTGTGTGTGTGTGTGTGTGTGTGTGTGTGTGTGTGTGTGTGTGTGTGTGTGTGTGTGTGTGTGTGTGTGTGTGTGTGTGTATTATTTTGTAGGCGAAGAAGATATAATTAGGGGGGGTCCGATCGTACCATTTTAAACTAAATATATATAATTCCGATGGACGTCATTTGAATTTGAAAGGGAGAAAGGCCCTTTTGAAAAAAGGGAGAGGTCCCATCTGGAAAAGCTCGCGGTTCAATTAGATCGCATCACTTCAGGGTCTTTCTGTGTGTGTGTGTGTGTGTGTCTCTCTCTCTCCAACGCCTTCATCTCCCCCTCCCCAACCCGCCCCCCCTCTTTTAGCAGTTGAGTCCTTTCCAGGGTGGACAACAAAATCCGAAAAGAACAGCATCCAAGCTTAACAAGAGAGAAGGTTGGAGAGAGAAAGAGCCGAAAAAGACGCATCATTGAAGTGCAAAATCCGAGAAAAGGCATCACACCCCCCCTCCCTACCCCCTCGGTCCATTTCTCGTGCCTTTCAGCATATATGTGAATATCCTTATGACTATGACTAGATTACGGGGGCTGCCTAGTTTGATATCTGGAAAAAACCGAGGCATTTCTAAGGTGGTTCGTGCGCCCCGTCTATTCGGAAACGGGGGTTTGGGATGACTTTGCTTTGGAAAAACTGGCAAGGGGGGGTGGGGAGAGAGAAGATCGTCAAACTGGCCCGCCGCCCCCTTTCCAAATCACCCAGGGCATCTTTTTAGCAAAGCGTCCTATTCTTTTCTGCAAGACTAGTCAGTGCAGAATATACTTAAAGAGGCTAATGGGGGCCGCCATGGAACAGCTGGGGCTCTGGGCTGGAGAAGGAGGAAGAGTCTTGAAGGGTCTCCCAGGGAAGCCCCCCACCCCACCCCACCCCCACCCTGTCCAACAGGGAAACCGTCTCCGGTGGAGAAGCCCACTCTCTCCTCCCTCTGTCTCTTGTACAGGCCTAGTTTTCTTCCTCTTTAGGGAGAGAAGTCTGTTTGACTTTTGCCCAAGGTAGGAGAAGGCACAGTTCATGGAAGGAGCTTAGATCAGGGGTGCCCAAACCTTTTAGGCTGCAGGTTGGTCATGTGGTTCAGGGGACTGGTCCCTACCCCCGGGCTGTAGTTTGGGCACCCCCTGGCTTAGGTGCTTCTATGTTGCAGAATAATGTGGTGGAAGAGAGAAGATGGGGATGTTGGCACACTGCAAGGTAAAGGGCTCCCTTGCTCGAAAGCCTGTCATGTCCGACTCTAGGGGGCGGCTGACAGCCAAAGAGTCAGCGCTGTCTGCATCTGCAGACGTTTCCCTGGCCACGTAGCAGGCATGACTAGACCAAACAGACGGAATGCTGTTACCTTTCTCGCCCAATTGTTACCTCTTTATCTACTTGTACTGTACTGTTCTTAACCACCAAGCCACCGCAGTCCCTAGCACCGTGATGGCGAACCTTGGCACTCCAGTTGTTCTTGGACTTCAATTCCCAGAAGCTCAAGCCCCCTGTGAATCCACACGAATGGGTTTACTGCAATTCATCTGACCCGCGCTGCCCTCGTCGCTCCCAGAAGTGGAAATAAAATGCGCCTGGACGGAGGAAGGGTTAACCCAGAAGAGCCTTAAGGTATGGGCGCATTTTACTTCCGCTTCTGGTACGACGAGGGCAGCGCGGGCAGGATGAATCGCAGTAAACCCATTTGTGTGGATTCACAGGGGGTTTGGGCTTCTGGGAATTGAAGTCCAAGAAAATCTGGAGTGCTAAGGTTCACCATCACGGGATAACTTCTCTTTCAGAGGCTGAAATCCGTGCATTTGCCAAGGAGCCGAGAGGCTGAAATCCATGCATTTGAAAAGGAGCCGACAGAGTAGAGTAGGACTTCCCCGCGAGTAAATTATTGGAGGGGGGAACGGGGCAGTTTCTAATAGCAACCGAGGAAACCTACACCGCCTCTGTTGGAAACTCGCTGGCAGAAGCAGCTTCTTCACCACACGATGGAGGCAAGCTGGCATCTGTCTTTTCCTGATGCCCACCTACTGGTTTAATGGTTGCTTTGTTCCAAGTACGACGATCAAGAGAACCCTTTATTTACTGTTAACATTCACTTAGAGCAGGGCGTTAATGACGACTCTTCGGAATTCACCAAAGAGAATCTCCTTACAGCTGATCGCGTCTAGCTTCCCACAGACTTTCCATACATTTCGGGAGACCTTGACGTAGGCAGACGGATGGGTGGGTGCCAATGGGAAACTGGGGTGCAGCTGCACCCCAATACCCGTGAGCTACTAGATCGCATTTTGGGCATTTATCCTGGAACTTTTTTACATCCTCTGCATCACGCCGGGCTGCGCCATGCAGCGGTTTTGAGGCTTCACTTACCCTGATTTTTTGGGATTAATAACATCCGAATCTCTATCGGAATCTGGGTCAACAAGCGAGTGTTTATTTTTTTTTAAAGCAAGAAGATGCTCAGGCGAAATAGGAACCGATAGATCGAGAACGGGAGAGTCGAAACACAGCAGCTCTCACGATCACCTTCACTGTGCGGGTTTTCTCGATTTTCCCTTCACTGTAGGAAAGCTAGGTTAAGGTGCTCATCCAAAACATTTTTTTAAACTGCCTTCCTTGGAAAATCAACCAGGATTTTCATGCGCTTAATTTTGCTATGGTTGTTTTTTGGAGCTGTAATCTATTCGGGCAGAGAACTGTCATTGGTGTCAGTAACCGGAAGGAAAAACAGAGAGGTATAATCTCGTGCCACCAGTGACACGCTGGGACGCGTTAATTGAGAGCTTGTGCAGCTTATATATTCATCCAATTCAATATTAATCCAGTTTTAACAAGTAGAACCTGTTTTGACTTTGGGTTTGTTAGACCAGCGAGAGATCTGATTTTTTTAAATAAAAAAACTCCCTGTGTCTTCCTTTCCAAGAGAGTGGTAACGACTGCCTGATACGTGAGAAATTCTCTTGCTCTGCCCTTGAATTGTTCCTTTAAAAGGCAACTTTTTAGAAGCTTTAGTAATAATGCAAATGTGCTGATATTAAAGGACTGCGGTGGCTCAAGTGGTTAAGACACAGAACTTGACAACTGTCTGGCAGGTTGGCAGAGCAACAGTTCGAGACCCGAGTACTGCATGACGGAATGAGCGCCCGTCTCTGTCCCAGCTCCTGCCAACCTAGCAGTTCGAAAGCAAGAAATTGCAAGTAGATAAATAGGGACCACTTCGGTGGGAAGGTAAACAGCCTTCCATGCACTCCTGTGTCTAGTCATGCCTGCCACATGACCACGGAAACGTCTGCAGAAACAGACAGCGCTGGCTCTTCGGCTTTGAAACAGAGATGAGCACTGTACCCTAGAGTCGGATACAACTGGCTTTCGACCTTTACCTTTACTGTTATTAATCCATTAAAAACCAAGAGGACCAACAGGTACAGTCTTTAAAAGATTCACATCCTCCTTCTAGACTGCTCCTCGGGGCAGAGGATGGCCAGTTTTAATTTTTGGCATTCTGTTTACTTTGTAAAGATGATCAGGCACGTGAACGGGTTACCATCTAGGCAAGATCCCACTGATCCCGTGGGGGAGAAGGAAAACCCCGGAGGGGTATAAATACGCAGTGTTGGGGATTAAGAAATAGAAAAAGACAGTTTGGGGAATTAGAATGTAATTCTGTCTAATCGCCCTCCCTAGGGCCGTGATGGCGAACCTTGGCACACCAGATGTTCTTGTTCTTCAATTCCCAGAAGCCCAAGCCCCCTGTGAATCCACAAGAATGGGTTTACTGCGATTGCACTGCCCTCGTCGCTCCTGGAAGCAAAAGTAAAACGTGCCTGTCCGGGCGTGTTTTCCTTCTGCTTCCTGGAGCGACGAGGGCAGCGTGGGGCAGGATGAATCACAGTAAACCCATTCGTGTGGATTCACAGGGTGCTTGGGCTTCTGGGAATTGAAGTCCAAGAACATCTGGAGTGCCAAGGTTCCCCATCATGGCTCTAGGATATTTCCCTAATGCGATCTCCCGAGCTTTCCTAGGCTTTACCTGTGTCGGAAGAGTCATCCTCGACTCTTAACCGCTTCACTTTTTAAAAAGGTTTAAAGGGCTCCTCACGTCCGTGTTTTCAGGCGGAGAGGCAGAGCAGGGTCAGGACAGTACAGAGACTTTAATGTGGCCAATCACGGACGCATTTTATAGCAGGAGATTCATTCATTATTGATAAAACGCTTGCAGTAACTTCCTGATTCGGAGAGCGCTCCTCCTTTGGAAGAATATGAGTAGACCTTCTATCCCATCCTCCCTTTAAAACTATATCTAATTCTCCTCCTCTAGAGCCGGGAGATGCTGTGTCCACACTAGCGCTCCTCCCCAGAGTTATCAATTCGGAGTAGTGGACTTCTTAAAATAGCTTAAATGCTAAGAGTTTCGGTGAGTAAACAGTTCTCATTTGCAAGGATCTGCACCCTCACCACTGGTCTGCCACGTGTCAGTAAACCTCAGGCCACACGCTATGGCCAACTTCGACTCTAAAGTCTTTTATTTCAGAATGTGAGCGCCTTGTTTTTCAACCCAGGTAACTGCCTAGCAGTTCGAATGCAAGAAATTGCAAGTAGATAAATAGGGACCACTTCGTTGGGAAGGTAAACAGCGCTTCGTGCGCTCTGGTGTCCAGTCATGCCTGCCTCATGTCCACGGAAACGTCTGCAGATGCAGACGGCGCTGGCTCTTCGGCTATAAACAGAGTTGAGCACTGAACCCTAGAGTCACATACGACTGGCTTTAGAGAAAGGGCGACCTTTACTAACAGCGCCTAGGGGTGCCTCGAAGAGGCTGGGGAAAAAAACTTCGCCGGTGAAAGGTGAAAGCTGTTTGTTTAGTAGCCGAACCCTTTAAGATTATTCCTCGATGGGGTAAAAGAGGAAGCAAAGATGATGAAGAAGACCCTTTAAGATTCACACACCTTTAAAAGCTAAGGAAAATGTCTCACGTTCTAAACTAACAACCGGGATTAATTGTTTGGTGGATCGGAGCTTTGAGTTTAAATCTTCAGGACTAATTAACCTCTCTTAATTAGAAACTACACTAACTTTAGCCCAGAGTATTACACATAGAACAGTCAAAGCTCAAAAGAAGGAGGGGAGAAGTTAATAACCCACCCTGAACACGTAATTCCATACACACCTAGGCAGAAGAAAGAGTCTATAGGATTGCAGGTTTCACTAGCAGCCCCAGAGATCGTGTTGAAGACACAGCATCCTACCATTAGTTCTATTTAGAGCTGCCCCGCTCGAATTGATCTCATCTAGCGGTCATGTAGGCTTGCCTCCCCCTGATTTCACGAGTCTGCTTTTACTTGGCACCAATGTTGATTTTCTGTGCATTTAGGAGTATGGTTGGGCCAGCAAGTTTTGTTTGTAACGATTATATTTCGCTGAGCATTTTACATGGTAAAGAAAAAAAAAAAAGGACAAACCCTCTTAGAAGAATGAAACCCAACCGCGCTGGGCATCTTTGTTTCTGGATGGCAAAGATGTTTGAAATCGGGCTATGCCTAAAATTTAGGACAGCAAATTCTTTCCTTTTAGAGGGACAGATAATTATTTTAAATCACATACAGGCGGCCCTTTCATTGCTCAAACTGTACAAGTCTTTCTTTCTTTTTGCCTGGGATATTCTCTCCCTCCCCAAGCCATTTGGGAAGTGGCCTCCTTCCTAATTCAGACAAATATACCACTCATGCTCAAATCAAGTTGAGCTACAGTGAACCTAACTTCTAAGTAAAGGCACAGTGAACAGCTATCGAGAATGCTTTCCAGTTCACCTAAAGGAGCGAGAATATAAGGGGACAGGAAGCGAGAAAGAGAATATGAAAACTCACCCTATGCCCAAAACTAATTCTCGAGATCAGATCAGGTCTAGGGCATAAACATCCCATAGCCTGGCCTACCAGATGGACCAGATCCTGCAAAGTACAGAGCATCTTGTTGCTGCTGTCTTAGACGGAATTGTTGGGTTTTCCTCCTCCCTTAGCCACGCCATCACCGACCAAAATTCAAGGCTAGGTAGAGAGAACCTAGCCTTTGGAAAAAGTCAACGACCCTCTTTGCCTGGCGATGGGTGTGCATGGGCTACTACGCACTCTCGTTTCACCTCTTGCCACTAGCGCACCGAGAGCCTATTTTAAAATTTCAGGTTTGCACCTACGGGGCCTGATTCTCATCTACTCGTGTACAGACCAAGCTGGGCTCCATCCGGCTCCATGACGTACCCAAGAAGACAAATGGAGAAAGCCACGACTAAAGCGAATTTGCAAGTCTAGTGTGCATTTGAAATTTTGCATGCCCCCCTTTTTTTGAAATATCCCATCCCTTCTCACCTTCTTTCACTCACACACATCCCAGAGATAGAGATAGAGATAGAGATAGAGATAGAGAGAGAGAGAGAGAGAGAGAGAGAGAGAGAGAGAGAGAGATGCCTTTGCTGCTGAAAAACTGGAAAATCCACACACCAGGTAGATGGACAGGAAGAAATCTACCTGCATGGTTGTGTATCCACACGTACACAAAGGGAGGGAAATCTACGTTTTGGAAACAGAGGGCTTTTTAGTTTGACCACCACTCCAAGAACGTTGTGCAAGTAAATACCGATTCACCAGGCCTTGCTTTAAGTCCATTTATGTCATGGGTACTAAATAAATAAATCAATCAAAATTACTTCTGCCTAACTGGCCTGCGGATCCGGGAGGTTCCGGAAGACTCCCCCCTCTGCCTCCGGAGATTTCTATCAGATTGTCTCCAAATGGTTTCCCGCCCCAGGGCAACGATCCCCGAGCATAACAAAGCCTGCTCGGAAAACGACCTCTTTCTTGTCCCTCCGAGCCAGAGCTGGTTCGGCAGTGAAGTCCGACTCATCGGCTTTAACGCATTGCAGTGAAGCAGGTCATAGGGACCGGGAATCACATTCCAGGTGCAACTCACGTCGGGATTACACAACGTTTGCAGCTAGACACGCTGGAGGGAAGGTGTTTGCAGGGCCCAAGGCTCCGGCCGTGGTCAGGTACCGGCTGAATCTCAAAGCCCTTTGAACACACCGATTTGGGTGTTCAAAGGACCGTAGTAGGCAGTCCGTAGTGCTGAAAGGACAGCTCCCTAGGCGAGAAGAAAGGCTCGTGCATTTATTTACAGGTAAAACTCGGGAAATCGTGTAAAAGTTCATTCAGTTCAGTCATGCAACTTAAAAGGTGAAACAAATATATGAGATAGACTCGTTACACGCAAAGCGAGATAGTTCAAGCCTTACTTTGTTATAATATTGATGGCTTATGGCTTACAGCTTACGAAACCCCAACCCCCCATTCTCATGTACCCCATAACCATCACATAATTTCATGTACGGTGATCATCACAATTATAACGAATTAAGGCATGACATCTCTCGTTTTGCATGTAATGAGTCTATCTCACATATTTGTTTCACCTTTTAAGTGAAATGAATGAACATTTGCACACCATTCTAATTTTCCGAGTTTCACCTGTATTTACTGCACAGTACTTTTTAACTTCAGGTCTTCAGGGCCTGACTGAACAAAGAGTCGACCGAAACAGGGGAGCATAAGCGAGGAATTTTTTTTTCTTCCTTCCTCTCCCTCTTCCACGACTACCCAGAGTGGAAATGTTGTGCCGGGGCTCCCCTCTTGCACGGCTCCCATTAGCAGAGTGCCTCTGGGCATGTACAGTGTCTCTCTCTCATCCCCACTTGATTAAACACAACCATTCCCATGTGGCCCGGACTGCCGGTCAGAGGATACAGCTGCGAGCCCCGCTTGAGCCAGAGAGAAGGCGTCTCAAGTCGGCTCCATGCGAGGTTGCGAGACCTAAAAGTAAGCAAGTCTTTTCTAAAAGTAAGCAAGTCTTTTCTCACAGACATAGCAACAGAGTGACTCTGAGGGTGCTCAGCCTTAGATGTCCAGAGGTGCGGATGATTCAAGGAAGAAGAAATCAAAAGGAAAGCCCAAGAAAATCCCCAAGCCCATTATGGAAACCGGACTCCACACTTCAACAACTCGTTTGCCTTCTACTATTCCGGCCTTTCCTCCTCCTCCTCCGAATGGAGCTTCATCTCTTTCCAGAGCCTAATTAATAAAAGTCCTAGTAATGAGGAGTCAAACTGGAATTAAGTCTCCCTCCCCTCCAATTATTTTTTGGGGCCGGGAAAGGTGAATGGGTGTCGGATGGGAAAATGGCAACGCCAGATAATTATTATTAGTTTTATGATTATTTTATTATTTGTTCGTATTTGTATTGCTGCCCCTTCGCTACCAAATCGTTTGTATTGTCAAGTGACATCAGAGTCCTGTAATCAAAGATTAATTGTCTTAATCAAATCGACCCACCCTCAGCAAATTAAGACGTTGCCAGCAACAAATTAGAGGACAATTATAAGGAGCGGGGAGTTGGCAGGGCGTTTGGATGGCGAGTTGGTGATTGGGGAGGGGGGAGAAAGAGGGGGGAAGCCGAACAATAGGGGAGGGGGGGCAACCAAAGGCAGGAAGGCAGGGATCCCCCCCCCAAAAAAAATCTGCTAAAATCGGGGGATCGGAAAGAAGCCCGCTCCGAAATCCAGCCATCCTCCTTGATGGACGTGTGTGTGTGTGTGTGCGTCTTTATCAAATAAAATCGGAAGGAAAGATGAAAGCAAACTCTTTTGCAACTCGGCACCTCTCCCCCCCTCCTCTCCCCGGCGAAGGGGGACCCAGGTATCTGGAAGGGCCCCGATCCAGCGGTTTACCTGCGTCAGCCCCGCGCGGGCTTCGCTTCTCGGAGCCGGGCCAGGGCGCGTCTCGCCCGGTGGGCCATCGGAGCGCGCGGGAACTTCGTCGCGGCTCTCGCCCTCCCTCTGGCGGGCTGTGGGGTGGGGGACGCCCAGTGGCCGAGCCCGAAGGACGGCAGGACGCCTCCGTCTCCGTCTCCTCCTTCTCTTACTGCAGCCACTGGAAACAGCCAACCGCGTACACTCGGCAGCCACCTCCGATGCCTCCTCCTCCTCCTCCTCCCCTCCTCCGCCCTCCCTCCTCTTCCGGCCCTTAAATCCGGAGCCACTTGTCGTCGAAGCGAAGAAGGAGCGTCGCCAATGTGCACGGGTCCGTCCGCCACAACCCTGGGCCTCAAGAAACTCCGGGCTGGTGCCGTTCTATGTGCCGTCCAGTCCCACTCCACGGATGGCGACCCTTTGAGCGGGTCCCAAGAGATATTGGAAGCGCTGGGCCAGTCGCTTTCTCATCGTCACTTCCCCGCCCCCGCGAGTTTCAACGGGGGAAGCAGGAATTTGAACCCACATTTTCTGGGTCCTAGTCCCGTGATGGCGAACCTTGGCACTACAGATGTTCTTGGACTTCAATTCCCAGAAGCCCAAGCCCCCCCCCCCCGTGAATGGGTTAGCTTCGATTCATTCGGCCAGCGCCATGGCTCATCGCTCCGGGAAGCGGAAGTAAAACGCGCCCGTATGGTTAATTAAGACTCTTCCGGGTTAACTCTTCCTCCGTATGTTTTACTTCCGCTTCCAGGAGTGACGAGGGCAGCATGGCACGGGTTGGACGAATCGCAGCTAACCCATTTGTGTGGATTCACGGGGGCTTGGGCTTCTGGGAATTAAAGTCTAAGAACATCTGGAGTGCCAAGGTTCGCCATCACAGGACTAGTCCATCACTTGAGCCGAAGTAGTGGATAGGGGGGATTCAGGTGTCTGATGGGCTGCTGCAGTGGCTCAGTGGTTAAGAAGCTTGCCTTGTTAGCTGGAAGGCCGGCAAGTTGGCAGTTCGAGACCAGGGTACTGCACGACAGATTGAGCGCCCGTCTCTGTCCCAGCTCTTGAAAGGAGCCACGAAAGGAGCCTCATTTGGGCGTCCCCCGAGCAGAGTTTCTCCAGCAAAAAAAAAAATCTTTTCAACCCAGAATAATGGGTTCTGACACGAAATTATTCTTCTAGGTGTCTGATGGTTTACTTGGAAACCAACCCCTATGAGGAAAGGCTGAAGGCACTGGGCATGTTTAGCTTTGAGAAAAGGAGACTAAAAGGAAATGTGATGATAGCACTCTTCAAATACTAGAAAGATCATCCTAAAGAGGAAGGGAAGGCTCCGTTCCCAACCATCCCAGAGTGCAGGATGCGTAATAACAGGTACAAACTATAGGAAGCCAAATATAGGCTGAATATTAGGAAAACTTCCACGACAGTAGAACCCACTGCCTTGAGAGGTGGTGAACGCTCCTTTAAGAGAGAACTGGACCAGCACCTGTCAGATTTGTTTTGATTCGGATTCCTGCCTTGAGCAGGGAGTTGGACCCGATGACTCAAAAGGCCCCTTCCAACTCATTTTTTCTATGATTCCCAACCAGGCTGGAAAGGGAAGGTGTGCAAGTTAAAACAATGAGTGTTGCGCCCCTTTGAAGAGTCTCAGCCCGGTCCAGTTAAACCAGTGTCACCAGTGTCACGTTGTTTGGCCTCTAAGTTTTTGCCTCTAACTAGGGTACTGCAGTGGCTCAAGTCGCTAAGACGCTGACTGGGAAGCGGAAGGTCAGCAGTTTGATTCCCGAGTACTGCAGGACGGAAATGAGCTCCCGTCTTCATCCCAGCTCCTGCCAACCTAGCAGTTCGAAAGCAAGAAATTGCAAGTAGATAAATAGGGACCACTTCGGTGGGAAGGTAACAGCGTTCCGTGCGCTCCGGTGTCTAGTCATGCCTGCCACATGACCACGGAAACGTCTGCAGAAGCAGACAGCGCTGGCTCTTCGGCTTAGAAACAGAGATGAGCACTGCACCCTAGAGTCGGATACGACTGGCTTTCGAGCAAGGGAAACCTTTACCTTTACTCTATACCAGTTACTGCCCGGTGTTTTGCAAACTCCTCCTTAAGATCTACTTAGGATCTCGCTCTGAAAGCCAATCCTAAACTCAATCTAAGCAAGTCTGAGTTGGAGGAAATTCAGAATTCAGGAAGTAAACAGTACAGCTTTGCTCTGAACCTATGCTTAGGATTTCGAACCTGGTTCAGGGACGTAGCAGGGGGGAGGCAGGGGGGGGCAAAAACCCTCCTGAGCTAACAGCCCGCACCCCCACCCCACCCCCTGGTGCCAATGTTATGTGAGGTGAGTGTGACATTGTTGCCCCTCCTGAAATTTCAGTTTATTGAACTCTCAATCCTTGGGTTTTTAAAATAACCTTGAGTGTAAACTCATTTACTTAAATAAATAAATAAAAAAGAATGATCCAGTCCTGAACAAATTTACTCAGAAATAGGAGAGTGTGTCCAGGGGTTGGAAGCTGAAAGCGATTTCCTAGCCTTGACAGAGAGGGAAGTTTGGAGTGGATGAATCCAGGCTTCACGCTTACCTTGGAGTAAACCCCGCGGATCTTAATTCGGGCTGACTTCTGAGTAGTCATAAATATGATTGAGCTGTTAACAGATGGACCCACTCCTACTTACGAGTAACTGAGTTCAAGTGTTTGAATAGTTTGTCCCCAGGTCTCGATTGGAGGACTTCGCTCCTGCCTTCCTTTAGAACAAGACTGACGGGCCAGTTCCCATAGGAGTTAATTCGAACCGTTCTTTTGTTAAGGTTTGTGTCGGTTGGGCTTAATTCCTCGACAAGTCCGAGATCCTAAAGGGAAACCATTACCCCCCCTCCTATTGGGCTACACTTAATTGGGGTGGGAATGGGTTAGCCTGAACTTCTAAACTCTCTCCCTACAAGCCTGTTTTACTGAATTGCTCCGTTGAACACATTTAGTACTGAGTTCTACAAAGAGCGAAGTGGGCGAACTCCAGCGTAGAGGGGTGGTAAGGTTTTTAGAGTGTCGAACTATGTCGTGGAGGAAAAGGTCGCCCTTGCTCGAAAGCCAGTCGTATCCGACTCTAGGGTTTAGTACTCATCTTTGTTTGTAGTCAAAGAGCCAGGCAGACGTTTCCGTTGACATGTGGCAGGCATGACTAGACACCGGAGTGCACGGAACGCTGTTTACCTTCCCACCGAAGTGGTCCCTATTTATCTACTTGCAATTTCTTGCTTCGAACTGCTAGGTTGGCAGGAGCTGGGGCAGAGACGGGAGCTCACTCCGTCATGCAGTACCTGGGAATCGAACTTCAACCTTCCAGTCAGCGATTTCAGCATCTTAACCACTTGAAGAGACCTGGGTTCAAAACCCGCGCCAAGTCCTAGAAACTCACCTCTGAAAATCCTACACAGCCACTACCTGAGGGCATTAGTGTTGTGACCCACATCCCAAAGCGTTAACTTTGCGTGGAGGAAGAATTAGGTTCAAATTCGCCTAGGTTCAGTTACGAAGCACCCTGAGTGGCCTTCTGCTGGCACGTGGATGAAACAGATGGGGCAGGTTGGGGGAAGTTCCATAACCCCCGAACTCCTGAGAAGATGACTTTGCATGACTTAAGCCCAAAAAAGGAGAAAACAAACAAATTGTGAATTTTGTTCCAAAATTACTTCAGATGGCACCGGTTCATTCTGCCTTGACCTGCCAACCCCTGGTTCCGTATTCAGCTCCCCTGGTTTAGAACCCCCAAAACATTTATACTGAGAGTGGTTGAAAGATACTTCTCCGAGACGGCAAACCTTGGCACTCCAGATGTTCTTGGACTTCAATTCCCAGAAGCCCAAGCCCCCGTGACTCCACAAGAATGGGTTTGTTGCAATTCATCCGGCTGAGCCTCCCTCGTCACTCCCGGAAGTGGAATTAAAATGTACGGAGGCATTTTACTTCCGCTCCGGCAGCAACGAGGGAGGCGCGGGTGGATGAATGGAGCAAACCCATTCGTGTGGATTCATGGAGGCTTGGGCTTCTGGGAATTGAAGTCCAAGAACATCTGGAGTGCCAAGGTTCGCCATCATGGGTATAGAGTTTCTCTCCCTCCCCCACAAGGAGAGGCTGCTTAAAAAAGATAAACAAAAGAGAAATTGCGGAGGCAGAGAAAGAAAAACATCCAACGCCAACTCTCATAGCCCTAATCAGTTCAATTACAATGTGGTAAACACATTGCCTCTACGCTTTAATTAAGCCTGCTGTCCAATTTCGACTCATTAGTAATTCATTAAGAGAACAGCCCTTAGCTGCCTGCGATGGGAGGAGACGCGGAACGGGGAAGTTACATTAACCACAGGCCCAGGGGGATTGCTGGTACTGTAGTACCATCAGACAAGGCTCGCCTCAAGAGCAGGCGGGAGCGCCATCCACGTGGCCCTTAAGCAGTCGGGCTCCGCGGAAGCCAGCCTGCAATCAGGGGGCTTTTTACTCCCGTGTAAAAAAATCAATAAAAAATCACGGTGTCTTCCACGGAAGCGCTGGAAAGTGCGTCGGAAACAGTCAAGGACTTAAAGATAAATATAAAACCTCGACACTGCAAATCTTTCACTGCCCCGGAATCGTAGTTTTGGGAAGTTGATCACAGAGGACATTTTTCCTTTTTTTGGACTACATCCCCCAGAATCCTGAAGGTTGCAGTCCAAAAAAAAAAAGGAAAATTTCCAAGGTTTTGGGTCCACTCTCAGGGCAATACCGATCAACACAAAGAGACATCTCATCTGAAGCATATTCGTTTCCACCTTATGTTATCAGTGCCAAACATGGACACTCACGACAAAACGTAAACAAAAGTTTGCCGCCATGGAAATGAGATGTCTGAGGAAGGCTGCTGGAATGACTAGAAGGGACGAAATCAGGAATGACGTTATAAGGGAATAGATTTGGAATAGACCCTACGCGGAAGAAAAGCAACAATTCCCCGTCTTGTGGCTGTTACCCTAAGGCCGTGATGGCGAACCTTGGCACTCCAGATGTTCTTGGACTTCAATTCCCAGAAGCCCAAGCACCCTGGAAATCCACACAAATGGATTTACTGCGATTATGGGCGTTTTACTTCTGCTTCCGGGGCAGCGTGGTCCGGATAAATCACAGTAAATCCATTCGTGTGAATTCACAGGGTGCTTGGGCTTCTGGGAATTGAAGTCCAAGAACATGTGGAGTGCCAAGGTTCGCCATCACGGCCCTAAGGTTACTGCTAGTGGTCTTGTGTTTGATTTAGGCTGCCTCCCAGTTTATTTTGGGGTTGCAGAGCCCGATTCTTTACCCGCCCCTGTCATTTCTCATCGTCACCCATTGGGAATTGTCCTGATTTCACCTTGAAGGAAGGAGTTTCCCAGGTCCAGGTGGACAGGCCTTATGGGATAGTTACACCCAGATCATTTTTGTGGTCGTTGGTTTACAGTTTCCTCAATCTTGCAGCTGTGGTCCACAAAAAGAACTCCTAACGTTGCCAAAACTCTGGTTGCAAACTCCGTTTGGGGTTAAGGATGTATAAATCTTGGGTCCTTTTTGTAATAAATGTTCTGATTCAGAATTTTATACGTTGTGTTGCTCCGTTAGGAGATTCCAAAGGTTAGCTAAACCCAACTTTAAATCAGAGAGGAAGAGCTTAGTGGCTTAGGTTTAAAGCAGCAGTCTGATACCCCCCCTCTGTGTCTCCTGGGAGAAGAACCGGCTCGTATAGCCTTGGGCAAGCAGGACAGTCCCAGGGCGCCCCCTAAAGGAAGGGAACAGCAAAAACCAGTTCTGTGTATTCTCTACTTGGGAAAACCCTGAAAAGACTCTCCATAAATCGGACCCAACTTGACGGCACACAATTATCATCATTATGATACCAGGCAGAGCCTGAGCCTGAGAAGTTATGTGTCAATGAGGATTTCAGCTAGTGAGGATTTGACTTCCCTCTATCCCGGGACCCATTTACATCCGGCCAATTCCACCTCCTCCTTGGGAGCCCTGTCATTTATCTCTCACCCGCGGGTGCAAAGATTTTTACGATACAGAAGAGGCTGAAAGAACGCTTTCCACTTCGCTCCTCCTCTTGGCCTCTTTCTCCTTTCCGTGGTCATGTGGCAGACATGACTAAACACCGGTGTGCACAGAACTCTGTTTACCTCCCCACTTAAGTGGTCCCTGTTTATCTACTTGCAATTTCTTGCTTTCGAACTGCTAGGTTGGCAGGAGCTGGGGCAGAGGCGGGAGCGCTGGGTACTCTGAGTACTCGGGTCTCGAACTGCTGACCTGCCAACCTTTCAGTTCAGCGTCTTAACCACTAAACCACCGCAGATACCCGATACTGCCGGGAAAGCGAGAGACAAACAGGAGACACAGAATTCTGTTCATTTGTAGCTTCTACCCCCCTGTATACATATTTAAGAGTTTATTGTTACTCGCCTTCAATTGTAGAATGCAACGGGAATTTCAGTAGATTGATCCTGATTACCTTTGGTGCCATGGCAAGCTAAAAAACCGTAAGAAAAATCTCCATTATATAGTCCTTCCTTTCCAGCATACATTATTTGGAGACATAGACTGTAAGCTTCTCCGGGCAGAGTGGAATCTTTTTGCCTTACAGCATATAAGCGCTTCCAGCAGCGGGATGATGATGATGATGATGATGATGATGATGATGATGATGATGATGATGATGATGATGATAATAATAATAATAATAATAATAATAATAATAATAATAATAATAATAATAATAATAATAATAATAATAATAATGTCATTGATAAAACTCACCTGGTTGGCAAGCGGTAACACGTGGAATTCCCTATGATGGGTCTCTCGCAGCCCAGTCCTGTGCACGTCTGCGCAGAAGCAGTTGAGATCAATGGGGTTTATTTTCAGAAATGTGAACTTAAAAAGAATCGGATGGCAGCCGCAGAAACTACCCTTTGCCTAAAATTTAGAACAGGGGAACATCAGAACAAAAATGTTTAAAAAGGGCATTTATTGAAGAGTACTATCCTTAGGGACTGTGGTGGCGTAAGTGGTTAAGACGCTGAATTCCACGACTGGAAGGTCGTGGCTCAATTTCCGAGTACTGCACGTGGTCAACGCTGGCTCTTTGGCTATAAACAGAGATGAGCACTGAACCCTAGAGTCGGATACGGCTGGCTTTCGAACAAGGACCACCTTTACCTTTACCTTACTATCCTTTAGTTTATTGAAGCTTTTGAATATACATGCACGGGACCCCGGTGACTGGGTATTTCCAAACCCATTGAGAATAATGGAGTGTATTACCAGGTAAGTGTGAACAGGTCTGTCTCCCAATAGAGTTTATCAGTCCATTGGGGTCGAAACTACAGGAACAAAGTGTTTTCTTAGGTTTTCCCCACCGTTTCCCTACCTCGTGGCCTCGGATTAAAAGGTGTCAAATTTACATACGGATTAAACGCAAAATCTTTGGGATCATTGTGAAACGTTGTAAATTAAGGAGTCCGGGACCAACTTTCTCTCTGGGAAATGAGAGCTGCCCTATCCCATCTCATGCCCCCTCAAAGTAGATTTAGGCCCCTCCATGCCCCTAGAGGGGACAAGAAGACTTTCTGAGCCTTTAAAAAGACTTATTGTTAAATGAAAGTCTATCTATACCGGGGTGCCCAAACTTTTTGGGCCATGGGCCGGTCACGTGGTTCAGGGGGCTGGTCACTATGGGCGTGTTTTACTTCCACTTCTGGGAGCAACGAGGGCTTTGTGGGCTGGATGAATTGGCATCGAGGGCCGGATCCGACCCTCAGGTCGTAGTTTGAGCACCCCTGATCTATGCTGTCCCACTGGTGGTAGGTGCGCGCTGTATTTATTTATTTAATTTATCGTATAATGAACTTCAGTTGTCTACATTAATGTTGAGATATACAGTAAATACAAATTGTCCATCTCAAGTTCCTGGCTGCGAAGGAGATTAGCGCAGTAGCATTACATAAATTTGTTAAGATTTTTGTGTATTTTCCCCATATACAGGTACAGTAAAACCCCTACTTACGAAAAAAAATCCATTCCATAGGCTTTTGCTTAAATTGATTTTTTTTGTAACTTGAAACAAACTCATAGGAAAAATTATTTTTCATGTAACTTGAAGCAAACCAATAGGAAAAATGACATTTTATGTAAATCAAAGCAAACACATAGGAAAACAATATTTATGCAACTTGAAGCAAACCCATAGGAAATCATGTAAATTGGGACATGGTTTTAGCATAAAATCATTATGTAAGTCGAATTTTATGTAACTCGAGGCATTGGTAAGTCGGGGTTTTACTGTATTTATATTTGTATGGTGTCTTCTTTTATTTCTTTTGGACTTTAAAACAATCCTAAAAACCCTATCATTAGACATGCTAGATAGACCTTGTAAGAATATGGACTTTGCTCTTTTGCCTTCTAAAAGTCCATAATATAGGAGGTTGCTTCTGTTCTAGAGATGTTTTCTAGCCTTCCGATATACCTGAAGCAGAGCAAAATACTTTCCCAGGATCAAAAAGAGGGACACTTATTTTTACAACCCGAACAATTCAAGAACTGGGAAAGCAGGAAAAATATATCCCAGGGGCCATTCTGGTACTGTTTGAGACACTTGTGCACAGTGGTTAGAGCACAGCTACAGAAGCCAGAAGCCATCTGCCCTTCAGATATTGCTAGCATGCAAAACCCATCTGCTTTTGCCATCTCTGATGGAGAGAAATGAAGGGATACAATGGTCCAGGTACACTGACAGTGGTGGTTTCCAGCTGTTGATCTTCCAGATGTTTTGGAGCAATGCCTCAATCACTATGTTTTATGGTTACAGATCATGGGGGCAAAAGTTTGACACATCTGCTGACGACACTAAATTATACAGGGTAGTGAAAACTGTGAGAGATTGTGAGGAGCTCCAGAGGGATCTCTTGACACTGAGGGAGTGGGCAAACCAGTGGCAAATGAGCTTCAACACTAGTAAGTGCAGAGTGATGCACGCTGGGGCAAAAAAACAAAACACAATTACATTTATAAACTAATAGGGTCTGAACTCTCTGCGATAAACCAGGAAAGGGACCTTGGTGTCCTGGTGGACAGCTCAATGATGGTGTCAGCCCAGGGTGCCTCAGCAGTGAAAAAAGCAAACTTCATGCTAGGGATCATAAGGGAGGGTATAGAAAATAAGTCAGCAAGTGTCATTTTGCCTCTTTATAAATCTATGGTGAGGCCCCATCTGGAATACTGTGTACAGTTCTGGACGCCATACCTCCTGAGGGATATTATGGAGTTGGAGAAAGTGCAGAGGAGGGCAACCAGAAATGATTAGGGGACTGGAACACCTTCCTTACCATCTGAGGCTGCAACGGTTGGGCCTCTTCACTCTTGAACGACGGCGTCTAAGAGGTGACCTGATTGAAGTTTATAAAATCATGCACGGTGTGGACAAAGTACATAAGGTAAAACTGTTTTCCCTATCGCACAACACTAGAACTAGGGGGCACTCCATGAAACGTTTGGTTGCTAGTTCTCAAGCAAATAAGAGAAAGTACTTTTTCACCCAGAGGATCCCTGGTCTATGGAACTCCCTGCCAGAAGAAGTGGTGACAGCTGTCAGTCTTGACAGCTTTAAGAAGGGATTAGACAAGTTCATGGAGGACACGGATATCAATGGCTATAATTATGGATACCTAAGGACAACCTCCGGGTTGGAGAGATAGGCAGGATATCTCTCAATGCCATTTCCAGGGAATCCTAAGCAGGTGAAGGCATCTGCTTGGGAATACCCTGAAGGAAATGGTGAGCCACTGTGTGAGACAGAATGCTGGACTGGATGGGCTCCTGTGGCCTGTTCCAGCAAGGCTGTTCTTATGTTCTTATTTGGATAGCCAAATGCAGAGCATGTCATTAACAGAATGTCAAAATTTCTTTCTTATATCAGGAGTCTGTGATCTCAGCAGACCTGAGGGCTATTTTTCAGATCTCTTTGTTTGATGTATCATCTAATTGCTACTGAATTATTGTGATCGTAAGAGATCGTAAGAGGGTAGTTGTTGCTACTGACCTATTGTGATCGTAAGAGGGTTGTTGTTGCTACTGACCTATTGTGATTGTAAGAGGGTAGTTGTTGCTACTGACTTATTGTGACTGTAAGAGGGTGGTTGTTGTTACTGACTTATTGTGATTGTAAGAGGGTAGTTGTTGCTACTGACTTATTGTGACCGTAAGAGGGTAGTTGTTGCTACTGACTTATTGTGACTGTAAGAGGGTGGTTGTTGCTACTGACTTATTGTGATCGTAAGAGGGTAGTTGTTGCTACTGACTTATTGTGACCGTAAGAGGGTAGTTGTTGCTACTGACTTATTGTGACCGTAAGAGGGTGGTTGTTGCTACTGACTTATTGTGATCGTAAGAGGGTAGTTGTTGCTACTGACCTATTGTGATTGTAAGAGGGTTGTTGTTGCTACTGACTTATTGTGACCATAAGAGGGTAGTTGTTGCTACTGACTTATTGTGACTGTAAGAGGGTAGTTGTTGCTACTGACTTATTGTGACCATAAGAGGGTAGTTGTTGCTACTGACCTATTGTGATCGTAAGAGGGTAGTTGTTGCTACTGACTTATTGTGATTGTAAGAGGGTAGTTGTTGCAACTGAAGTTTGACTTGATTAAATCTTTCCATTGCTTCAGGAAAGCAGGCCATCTGCTGTTGGCAGGAAGGGAAGGGCTAAAATTCTTCTTCTTCCATGTCTAGGCCAGATGTGAAACTATCAAAATGAAGCCACCTTTTGGTGAGTTCATTCTGCAGTTCCTTTCACCTGACCTTGTGTAAGAAAGATTAGCCGGCAACACAAGGTTGCTGTTACCAGGGTACGCCCGGTTGTGGTTCAAAATTACCAAAATCTTCGAGGAGGCTCTTCCTGTGTACCCCTGGGCTAGAATTGTGGTGATAGAATAATGAGCCAGAAAGCCGGATTTGATGTAGTCTGATGAAACAAGGAGACATTAGAAAGAGAGGAAAATGGTAGAATAAGGCTAAAAATACTCAGGGTGAAGAAGGCAGAGAGCTAAGGACAAAGAAGGAATAAAAGACAAAGCCTGTTTTAAAGAAAACTATGCTCCTATATTCCCAGGGTACAAGGTGGCAGATAAGTGCTTCCTTTTACTTCAAAATAGGCAAGATACATGCCAGGTTAAAAATGTTGACCATGAGAGTGATGGACCTCATGTTGGCTTCCAAGGCTTTGAAGATTCAGAATTCTGAAAAGGTCATGTTAGGATCTTTATTTATTTCCTCTTGACTGCCCCTTAATGTTCATCTGCATCAGGAGCAGAACCTCTGTCTTCACAGCTGTATAATCCAGATGTGGCCAGATGTGAAAATGCCAAAATGAAGGCACCTTTTGGTGAGTAATTCATGGCCTACAAGCCCCAGATATCTGCAGGAATTCACCCAGCAAGATTTCTGAGGGCTATAGTCCATGAATTCTGAAAATATCAGGCCTAGCAAGAAATCCATTGGTGCAAGCCCTATAGGAAATTCAGTAGAAAAGAGGTAAATGTAAAGGTCTCCCTTGCTCGAATGCCAGCCATATCTGACTCTAGGGTTCAGTGCTCATCTCTTGTTGTTGTTGTTGTTGTTCAGTCGCACAGTCGGTTCCGACCCTTTGCGACCCTATGGACCATTGTTCTCCAGGCACCTCTGTCCTCCACCATCCCCCTCAGCACTCCCAGTTCTGTGCCCATTGTGTCTACAATACCATCTAGCCATCTCATCTTTGGCCTCCCCCTTCTTCTTTTGCCCTCCACCTTTCCCAACATCAGGGCCTTCTCAAGTGAATCCTCCCTTCTCATTTGATGTCCAAAATACTTTAGCTTCGTCTTTACTATTAGCCCTTCCAATGAGCAGTCAGTGTTGATTTCTTCTAAGATTGACCTATTTGTTCTCCTCGCTGTCCAGGGTACTCTCAAAACTCTCCTCCAACACCACATTTCAAAGGCATCTATTCTTCTGCGTTCAGCTTTCCTAATTGTCCAGCTCTCACATCCGTACATTACCACTGGGAATACCATTGCTTTGACTATTCTAATTTTTGTTTGCAATGTGATGTCTCTGCTTTTCGCTATGTTCCCCAGGTTTCTCATGGCTTGTCTCCCAAGAATCAGTCGCCTTTTTATTTCATGGCTGCAATCCCCATCTGCCGTGATCTTTGATCCCAGGAAAGTAAAATCTGTCACTGCTTCTACTTCTTCCCCATCTATTTTCCAGGAACTGATTGGGCCTGTTGCCATTACCTTGGTTTTCTTGATATTGAGTCTCAAACCAGCTTTTGCACTCTCCTCCTTCATCTCTGTTTATAGCCAAAGAGCCAGGACTGTCTGCGTATGCAGATAATAATAATTTCTTGTCATAAATTATTCTGCGTTGAAAGGATTTTTGCTGGAGAAACTGCGCTCAGGTGACACCCGAATGAGGCTCCTTTCATGTACCCAAGATCTTTTCCCACCGAAGTGGTCCCTATTTATCTACTTGCAATTTCTTGCTTTTGGTCTGCTATGTTGGCAGGACCTGGGACAGAGACAGGTGCTCAATCCGTCCTGCAGTACCCGGGCCCTGAACTGCCGATTTGCTGGCCCGCCAGAAAAAGGTGAGCTTCTTAAACACTGAGCCACTGCCGCCCGTGTGTCTCCAGATGTTTCTGTAGACATGCATCTGCAGATGTTTCCTAGTATATATTTATCTATAGGTATTTGCACTTTCTTGCTTTCAAACTGCTAGTTTGGCAGGAGCTGGGACAGAGGCGAGAGCTCACTCTGTCATGCAGCACTCGGCCCTCGAACTGCTGACCTGCCAACCTTCTAGTTGTCAAGTTCAACGTCTTAACCACTAAGCCACCACAGTAAGTAGAAAAGAACCCCTACCCTAACGCATGGTTTGACATCTAATCCTATGAGCTGTGATCCATCCTGGCATTTGATGTCTATGACTGTCTGATCATTTTCCCTGAGCTATAGCAAGCTTTTAATATTGTTCAGACTTCAGCTTAGCTTTATTGATATAATGCAGTTTTGCCAACCAGTTAAATTGCCAAAGATGACACAAATTTTAAGGGGATCAATATTCATTTAAAAAAGCCCCTCCGAAATGTATTTTTTCTTTGCTTAATCCCATTTATCTCTTGTCGTTCAATCCATAATTTTGCTTAAAGTTTTTATTCTCACATTTCAACCTACCTCTTTCTCAGGAGGCAAAATGGAACTACTCAATGGAAGGAGTGTTTTCTGAAATTAAATAATGATGAGGCTCAGGGGGAGGGAAGGGGAAGAGAAAAACAAATTTTGATGTGGCATACTGAACTTGTTTCATGATCCACCAGTCACTAAGGTCTTGAGTAATTTCTTGTGTAGAGTTTTAGCAGGCTGCCTGAGGAGTTCAGCTCCCTTGAAGATGTAAGATGTTCTTGTTTGGTATGCAATTACACAATCAAAGCATTCTGGAAGCAAACAGACCCTCATCCAGAAGGCAGCAAGTTTGGTGATTTCACATATAATTTCTAGTGAGTATCCAGTCTAATTAGGTACAGGTTGCCTCCTGTATATATGGGTTCAATATCAACGGTTTCAGTTATCTGTGGGTTTAAAAATATTCAATAAAAAATCTATGGTGCATTAAGAGATGACCACTAGAGGCCACTGTCTGCATTGTAGATATAGGGTTCACTCTTATCCACGGTTTCAGGTATCCATGGTAAATATTAGACTGTATTCCCTGTGGATAAGAGGGAAACAACCTTTATTTTGCTACCTTTCCATTCTCACCTAATATGTCTCTGTGATTCTCTTTTGTTTCTCACATTCAGGAGCTCTATCATCTTACCCCACGTCAGTTACATTCCAAAGGCTAAAGAGACCTTCTTATCTCTCAGGAAAGCATCTTCTCTCATTAACGATCATAAATCTTCATTGCTTAAACTAATCTTCTCTGCATTTTGCAGGAGACCATTTGTAGTTGTACTCAAGACTTTCATCTCCTCAATTTTTGGCCCAACATATTGGCAAGTCATGTTCTCAGAAGCTGCTCCAGACAATCAACATTCATTCTGGGCCATATCCCCTACCTAGGTTTCTAATTAAGTCCAGAGAGACTTCTCCTTCCTGGAAATCAGGCTTATCAAGGGCCTTTGGGGAAAAATGGCTAACTGCACCCCATACTGCTGGCCTCTGGAGATGCTAGAGAACAATTTTAAGCCACTTTTCTTAAGGTATGGGGATACCAGGTGCAGGTTAATTGAGGGAAAAAGAGCACTCACAAGGTTATTGTGAATCTCTAAGACAGGGGTGCCCAAACTATGACCTGTGGACCAGATCCTGCCTGTGATGCCAATTAATCTGGCTTGTGCCACCTTCACTGCTCCCAGAAGTGGAAGTAAAATGTGTGAGTATGAGTGCAGAATGTACCTGTGCATGTGCAGAATGCTGCTGTAAATGACCCATGGCTATCATAAACACATTTGCGACAGCAGTGGGTCATTTACGGTAGTGTTCTGCATATGTGTGGGTGGATTCTGTGCTCATGCATGCACATTTTACTTCCGCTTACAGGTGGGAGGAACCATGTGACTGCCATGCTTGACCATGTGACCGGCCCATGGCCCGAAAAGGTCAGGCACCTCTTCTCTAAGCTTCCAGAAGGCTACTGCATCCTATAACAATTGCAAGTTATCCCTCATTAGAGTGGATTGGGCTTATGTGAAATAGGGTGGGACTGATTTCTCTCTATGAAAAATAAGAAGCCAGCTCTTATCACAGTTGGCATTTATCCCAGATAAATATTTTGCACCTTGTGTAGTTTACTCTCATCTTCTGAATGTCCTCTACACTGACTGTTTTATGATTATCCAAAGTGTTTTCTAATTTTTCTTCTTTTATTGATCACATAAGCAGGTATGTGTGTAAAATTGTTCTAAAAAAATAGAATTACAAACACAATATATTTCTGAAATATCTTTATGAGAACTTAATGAAGTGTATCAGTAGATATTTTACCAAACCCATAGATGGAATAACAGGGATTTAATTAAAGTATTTCAAGTTTCAACAACAATAGTAAAAAGACAAATTAATTAAGTTAAATAACTCTCAAGTTACATTACCAATAAATCTTAACAAACTAAAGCATAAGCAATTTATAATCACATCAGCATAAGTTTATTGTGTCGCAAAAGTCTCTCCAGCAGAATCTGTTCCTCTTCAAAGGGGCTCCTTGGTATCAGTGTTGTTGATATCTAGTGTATGTGTGGCTGTTATGGTATCTGTATATGTGTCTCTTGCCTCCCCACGTTTATATTTTTCTCAGTCATATATATGTCCCTATAATTATAAATTACTGAATTTGGCTGGTATTATAAATTATCGATCTCTGTAAACAATTTCAAATCTCTATTACCTTTTAGTTCTTCTTCAGGTGCTGTATCCATTCCAGATATTGGCTATCATCATGGCAATAGTCTTCCTGTTCTTAACTCATTGGAACAGTTCTTCCGAGGACATGCCATACCAGTCTCTCAGGTTTTTCAGCCATGAAGTCCATCTACGTCCAGGGCCTCTCTTCCCAGGGATCTTTCCATGCAGAGCGAATTGGAGTATTCTATATTTTATGTTGTTCCTCATGATATGGCCAAGGTATTGGAGCTTTCTTTGCTTGATGGTCTTAAAGAGTTCTTGTTCTTTATCCATTTGGCACAATAATTGTATGTTAGTCACATGGTCAACCCTTGATATCCTTAGCAGCTGTCTGCATATCCACATTTCAAAAGCTTCGATTCTTTTTTTGGATGCTTTAGTCAATGTCCAAGCTTTGACTCTATATAGCAACACTGGGAATAAATAACATCCCACTATTCAGATCTTTGTAGCAAGAGTTAGATCTCTACTGCATAACACATGCCACATTTTTATGAAGGTGGATCTTGCTTTTTCTATTCGTATTTTAATCTCTACCATGGGATCCCTATTTTCATTTAACATGCTCCCCAAATAAACAATTGTATCCACTCTTTCAATTTCTTGTGTTCTTGCCATTAACTTGCCAAGAGTTGGTATTCAGTTTATAACCAGATATTTTGTCTTCTTGGTGTTGAGATCCAAACCATATTCTTCACTTGAAGCTCTAACTCAATCCAGCATCAAAAATAAAAACAGTGTTGGGAACAGCACACAGCCTTGTTGCACACCTCTGCGAATTTGAAACTTCTCTGTCATCTGCTCTTCTACTCTGATTTGAGCTGTCTGATTCCAATAAAGGTTGGTGATGATTTTGATATCTTTATCATCTACACCTATTTTCTTCAGTGCAATGATCATCTTCTCATGCTGGCATCTGTCAAAGGGTTTTGCATAATCTATAAAACGTGCATGACATCACATCTCATTTCTCTACATCTTTGTAGAAAGGACCTGCATTGTATACAGTGCCTCTCTGGTACCCATAGAATTCTGGAAGCCAAATTACTTTTACTGGGATAGCAAAACAATGACTCTTTTAACTTACAAGGCTAACAAGTTGTCACTATGGCTGATAATAGCCTTATTTTGACTAACTGGGTCCGTGAACCTGTGCAAGTTGCTTGGGTACCATTTTGCTGGGTAGGAACAAATGTACTCTATCTGCACTTTAGGACTCCAGATAGTCCCCCCCCGCCATTGTTTTTTATTTCCTATAATTTATTTTCATACTCATCTGTCAGCCATGAAAAAGATTCTTTGTGAGGCAATGTTATTTTACATTGACCTTGCCTTCAGATTCAGATGGAAAGTTGGCTGATTGCCCCACTTTTAATAATCTGTTATTCTAACCTCATTTTAGAGCAGTACATATACTTTCAGGATTGCATTTTTTTTAGTAAAGGTAAAGGTCGCTCTTGTTCGAAAGCCAGTCATATCTGACTCTAGGGTTCAGTGCTCATCTCTGTTTATAGCCAAAGAGCCAGCATTGTTTGCATCTACAGACATTTCCGTGGACATTTGGCAGGCATGCCTCAACACTGGAGTACATGGAATGCTGCTTGCCTTCTGACCAAAGTGGTCCCTATTTATCTACAGTAATACCTCATACAAAGTCCGCTTCATACAATGTTGGATTCATACAACATCGCCTAATTCCTTGAAAAATGTTGCTTCATACAAAGTTCCTGATACATTGTATGTGGCATTGGGGTTTTTCCCAGGTTGCATTGTGCCTGGGCAGTATAAAAGGCAGGACACATGCATGCATTGCTCTTGTGGGTTTTGCATGAGGCGAAGAGTGTTTGTGTTGTTCAGTCGCACAGTCGATTCCGACCCTTTGCGACCCCATGGACCATTTTCCTCCAGGCACCTCTGTCCTCCACCATTCTCCTCAGCACACCAAGCTCTGTGCCCATTATGTCCACAATAACATCTATCCATCTCATATTTGGACGCCCCCTTCTTCTCTTGCCCTCCACCTTTCCCAGCATCAAGGCCTTCTCAAGTGAGTCCTCCCCTCTCATTGGATGTCCAAAGTACTTTAGCTTCACCTTCACTGTCCCTCCATTGAACAGTCAGGATTGATTTCTTCCAGTATTGACCTATTTGTTCTCTTTGTTGTCCAAGGGACTCTCAGGACTCTCCTCCAACACCACATCTCAAAGGCATCTATTCTTCTGCGCTCAGCCTTCCTAATGGTCCAGCTCTCACACCCATACATTATCACCGGGAATACCATTGCTTTGACTATGCGAATTTTTGTTTTCAAGGTGATGTCTCTGCTTAGGAGTGGTTTTGAGCACGATTTTGGTTTTTTTAATTTTTTTGTCAGAATTTTTAGAAGCATTCCTGGGATTTTTGCAGCATTCTTCAGGTTCTTGGACAATCAGGGTTGTTTGACATGTTTTTGTAATGTATTTAGCCTTTAGACAATGATTTCTTAAAGTTCTGTCAGTTTCCTGTCTGTTTCCTTGACTTTGCCCTGAAGTCTGTGCTGTTACAGTACAATGTATCTCTATGGAAACAACGTTGTACGAGGCGCCGCGGCAAGGATTTGGACGTTGTATGAGGCATCGCGGCTAGGATTTTGCATGCCTCATACAAAGTCCAAATCCGTATAAAGTTCAAACTTGTGGAACCAAGTTTGGACGTTGTATGAGGATCACTGTACTTGCAATTTCTTGCTTTTGAACTGCTAGATTGTCAGGAGCTGGGACAGATGGGAGCTCACTCTGTCATGGAGCACTTGGGTCTTGAACTGCTGACCTGATCTCACACCGTTGTGGAGCACTTGGGTCTTGAACTGCTGACCTGCTGACTTTCCAGTCATCAAGTTCATTCATTTCCTTAATTTTTTTTATCATGCTATGCACACAAAATGTTACACCTGGATAGAGTGGGGCCAGAACACGCACTCTCTCTCTCTCTGTGTGTTTCTCATGCACATATCACACTTTCTGTCATTCTCACATGTGTGGATAAATTCACTTCATTCCAACATTTATTGGAAGTTGTACAGACCGATTCACATAGACCCACACCACTCTCTTGCTACCAACAATCTTCAAAGGTAAAGGTAAAGGTTTCCCTTGCTCGAAAGCCAGTCGAAACCGACTCTAGGGTGCAGTGCTCATCTCTGTTTCAAAGCCGAAGAGCCAGCGCTGTCTGCTGCTGCAGACGTTTCTGTGGTCATGTGGCAGGCATGACTAGACACCGGAGCCCAAGGAACGCTGTTACCGTCCCACCGAAGTGGTCCCTATATATCGTACTTGCAGTTTCTTGCTTTCGAACTGCTAGGTTGGCATGAGCTGGGACAGAGACGGGAGCTCATTCCGTCCTGCAGTACTCGGGAATTGAACTGCTGACCTTCCGCCTCCCAGTCAACATCTTAGCCACTTGAGCCACTGCAGTCCAATCAATCTTCAGCATGATCTCTAATGGGTTAGATCAGAGATAAGTAAATTTGCAAAGGTGCCAAATTCTGTGAGAACAGAGTGGGGCCAACAAAGGGCCAGGGCATGCTGACCAGCCGCCACCATGGTAGAGACATTAGAAGCTTTTCTGGCAATGATTCTGATGGAGGTCCCAAACGAAGTCACGGCTTGAATATCAATGCACGCATAAGCCTGTCCTTATATCCATGGTTTGGCACCCTTTTCAATGGCTAGTAGATCTCACTGCCTCCCACTGCTAACGGAACAGCTAATCCCAATACTAATTTAACTTCACTAATTAACCAGTTGGGCATTAGCCAGCTTGTTATGTCTTTCTCGCAAAGATCACTTTCGCTGGCTTTGAGCAGACAGTCTTACTTTAAGAAGTCTATTGATCAGAGGCCATCCAAACGATGGACCGGAGTGTTTCTCTTGGGGCCGGCTCTCATGTTTTAAGTGCAGGTAGTTACTCTCATGACTGGCCCGCTTTGTAAACAGGTTTTAATGGGGCTATTAGTGTAAAAAGACAGGAAACTTTCAAAAACAGGCTTTTAACTATTCATGAGGATGTTTAATCTGGTGCTTAATCACCACTGTTTGCACACAGAGGAGAAGGGAGGGGGGAAATGCTGACAGACATCGCCTTCTCTATTAGCTAGTAACAATTTTGGCCTCTCTATTAGCTGGTGACAGGGACATTAATAAACACTTAGAGACATGTGATGAATGGGGAGTGTGGCAATTGTTGTGTCTGTAGTGCACTTCTTAAATAACAACTATGCTGTGAATCAAAACACAGAGACAACGCTCCACTGAAAAGCTGTTATGCCATCTTTTGAAGGACCTGAATATATCAGACGATGGATACATCCTGGAGTTCCAAGATGCATTAGCTCAGGAAAGTTACTTTTTTTGGAATCCAAAATTCCATAGCCAGCATGAGGAGTTGTAATCTGAGAAAAGCAACTTGCCAAAGCTATGAATGTGAAGCAGGGAATTATTTATCTGATTCTGCATCTCTGTTTAAAGTATAGCTTCCATATAGACACCAGAAAGATAGCTGTCAGAAATACATTAAGGTACTGGAAAGTCGGTGTTTGATTCCCGGGCACTGCATGGCAGAGTGAGCTTCCATCTCTGTCCCAGTTCATGCCAACCTAGCAGTTCAAAAGCAAGAAATTGCAAGTATATAAATAGGGACGACTTTGGTTGGAAGGTAAACAGCACTTTGTGCACTCTGGTGTTGCTTGCCATATATCTACAGAAACGTCAGCAGTCACAGAGAGCGCTGCCTCTTTAATTTTAATTTAATTTAATTTAATTGTCACATTTATATACCGCTCACTCGGCCAAAGCCAACTCAGGGCGATTCACAGTAAAAATTAAAAAAACACATGTTCAAAACAGTTAAAACTACCCACCCGCTAAACTACCCACCCCCTAAAAACAAGGGGCTATAAACAGAGATGAACACTGAACCCTAGTGTCGGATATGCCTGGCTTTCGAGCAAAGGTGACCTTTACTTTTACCTATACTATGGCGAGTCTGGAGGTGACCCTTGAAGGTTTATTTGTTCTGTAAAATGCATATTTGTTTTCTTTAAAATAAAATGCATTAATTTATTGTCATCTACGCCAAGTAGGTCTACTGCTTACAGAACTCAAAGAGGTTATTCTTTCTGGAGGAGTTGAACACCAATATGCTCCAGCCACGGGGCATGCATTAGCAGGCAGTCTTGGCTTTGTGCATTAAGCGCTATATCCCATCTTTAAAGTCAGATTAATGGAGATTAGTGGCACCACTTAAGAGTTTAAACATCACACTGACCCAAATTGTATGCCCAAGGCTGAGTGTAGATTTTGTAAAAGAAGCACGATAGACATGAGGTCCTCTTAATGTCAGGAAAGTGATTTTGTTTATTGGTCTACGTAGGAAAGCCTGCATTACTTTAGGTCTTTAATCCTTCTGCCATGCACTTGCAGTTCTCATATGTGCTCCATCCTCCAAAACCTGTTCCGATTATCCCTCTGCTTTAGTACTCATTTAATAATCAAAGACCATTTCCAAGTCTTCCTCCATTTGACCTAAAAAGCACTGCACCATTTTGGACCCTGCACATGTCAGAGTACAGATGGGAGAGGAATAGATTTGGATCTATGTCTAGATCTCTGGGTAATTTGTGATTCATAGGGAAGGATTCTTGAGTCTTAGTTTCTTAATCATGGTAACAACATAATGACTTTCTCTTTGCCTAATGATAGCAAAATACGGCAATATTAATATAATTGGAAATAGATTTTTGGACAGAAAGACTGAAGGGCTCTCTCAGCTTTTGTACGCAGAATAGATTCCTAGCCCCTGATTAAGAGAGGGAATTCCTTAAGTGTGGAGGACATATAATTGTTAGTCCAGAAGCATTGGGAATTTCCTATAGGTTGCAAATTAGCTTGCTTAATTTGAGGATTGGTGCTTTGGACAAAAACATGGAATGCATTTGGAAGTATAAGTGATTTATCCTGAAGATCTGCTTGGATCATTTCAGTGGAACACTAAAACAATTTCAGTCTTTGATGATGGTCCAACTGTAATATACATACAGTCAGTCAAGCAAAAAGCAAAAGTAAGAAAATGTCCATGATCTGTACTATCTGATACTAGCGTTGTGGTCTTTCCAGCCCCTTCCATTTTCCCAGGTCTTTTAAACAGATTGTACAATTCGAGCCAATAAGGTTTAAACCCAATATCCTGTTGATCTGAGGAGAAGTGTAACACCAAAGTGTTTCTGAACATCATCTCGTTAAAAGAAATACATTCATGCAGGTAGCTGCTGGGTATCTCCTTGTACATGATCCAATTTTTCAATTTGTTATTACAGACAAAGAACCAGAACAGATTATATATTATATAACATATTAAAATTGAATATACTGTGGTGGGATTATAAAATAATTTTTAGAATGGTCTAGCTAAATTCAATTAAATGAGATCAAGTATATATCTTATAAAAATCATAATCTATTCATAGTGTTAAGGTCTTCTTCTTCACTTCCTCTTTTACCCCTTTGGGTTTTGAGGGAGATACAAAGTATAATATAAAATATAATATAAGATTACAATGTATACAAATACTAAGGCGATCAGTATCAGTAAAATAGCGATATCTATAGTTTAAATAATTTTTAGCTACGGAAAATATGCTGTAGAATATTGGCCCAACATGCTTCAATAGATTGGTGCTGCTGCACAAAATATAGCTACATGTGCTACGATAATATGGACTTCATTTATGAGCAGCATCTGAATATAGACCAGGTCTGACCAGCCAGGATATCTATTAATCAAAGGAAATATAAATCCTATTTGAATACCTCTATAGAAAGAACAGCAGAGTATAATGTGCTCTGTAGTTTCTATTTCTCCAGAGTCACAAGGACAGTATTTCTGCCAGTGGCGCTATTTTAAATTTACCATCTACTACCACTGAGGAAAGAGCATGATATGGGGCTAGAGAGAAAGCTTTCCAGTGGCTAGGTGTGTCTAGTTGTGTAAGATAGCTAGCAGCAATAGTATTGTCTTTATTATGTACTGGTGGCAGAAAGGTTGGTAACTTCTCTAAATCCACCTGCCTCTCTGTATTCTCCATCCTTTGCTTTAAGATTTGTTTTACCTGGATACATAATCTTCCCAAAATCCAACAACTCACGAGAACAGAAGGGACAAATCGGTTGTTGTCAATCGAGAAAATAGAAAATGACTCTGCCCATTGTAATTAAATTTGAGAGTATTATGTTCTTTGTGTTTTTTTAAATATTTATTATGCCTTATCTTAATGATAGATAGATAAATCTTTATTAATGTCTGGCCAGGTTATCCTGCTATGGTAATACAGTAGACCAATGACTCAATGCTGAGCATCAGGCGGTGGTTAACTAACCTGACAATCCTGAGGACTAGTAGCTTTGGTGAAGTCCACAAGGAAGGGTGATGGTCCCCAAATAGATTAAATCCCACTTGAGTCTATCTTGATGGAGGGCACCAGCTTCATCAATACTGGCCCGGGGCTGAGGAGGACTTTGTGTGACCAAAAGACTCAGGATCAGAAAGTGACTCACGGAACTGGATCAGTGGTACAGGTGTCACACTGCAATGTGGAAGGCAGATGAAAGGCCACGGCATTATATTCTCACAACAGTCTTCATGGCTGATTGCTATGATGATTGCCAATATTCGGAATCTGATATGGCACAACAAGAAGAATATTAACATGATAACCGTTGAGGAAATTCACAAGAAAGCAGCATTTATTTTATGATTTATTCCAGGAGTTTGTAACCTTTTAAAGCCGGGGGTCAGGTCACACTCCCTCAGACAGCTTTGGGGGCCAGATGGACATTTTGCCCTTCCTCCACCCGATGGCACTTCCGGGTGTGGTGGAGGTGGTGGTTGGCCACATGAAGTGGTGCCATAGGCCCATAGGATATAGGTTGAGAATTCCCGCTTTATTCATTTCACTTCATATTTATCCTCGTTTCTCACTGTAGAGACACTCAAGGTGACATTCCAGATTTGGGTTTCAGATCTGTAGATGTTTCATCCTAACATATGTTGAACCTGCTTAGGTAGCAAGATCCGAGAAGATCTCAGCCTGAGGTGACAGGGCTGCATGTACATGTACTTAATAAATTGCTTGTTCACTTAATTACATTTTATTTAATCATCTATAATAATACAAATTATGCCTGATGGTAGTAAATGTTCATGTCACGTTCTAATTGCCAACTGATTAATTGCTCTCACGGATTTGTATTACTTATGTAGGGATATACATGGTGGATATTAAATGACGATTGGTGGGTAAAACACTTTCTGTGGATGAAAAATTCTAAAAAACAACCCCTATCAACAACAAATGTTGTTGCAGCAAAACACATTATGCACGATCTTCCCAAAGTTATAGACTTTGGGGCTGCAACCATATAGTCACTTACTTTGGAATAAGCCCTATAGAATTTAGGGGGCTTATTCCAAAGCAGAGCCATAAGGGGTTAACCTGTAGATTCGACTAATTTCATTGACATCTTTTCTATTTCTTTTGAAACTAAAAGGGCAAAGAAAGTTAGAATATTTCTGAGATGGACCCATTTATACTTTCTGAACTTCAGCACTTTAGTCAACAGGATAAGTTAATTATTTTTTCAAAATAAACTAAAGGCAATGAACTTTGTAGTTTAAACATTGAAAAAACTTTCTAATTCTCTGACTCTATCTCATAGGGAGGGCTGTGGTCCGGGAAAAAAAAAAAGTTCAGAAGTCTTTTCCAGGCACTGAACACCAGATTTTCTGCATACATAAGGTTTGTTCTCCCATTGAGGTAAAGATCTCCCTTGCACAAAAGCTAGTCATGTCCAACTCTAGGGGGTTGCGTTCATCTCCATTCACAGCCAAAGAGCCAACACTGTCTGCATCTGCAGATGTTTCGGTGGTCATGTGGCAGGCATCACTTGATACTGAAGTGCACAAAACACTGTTTATCTTCCTGCCACAGCAGTACCTATTTATCTACTTGCACTGTCTTACTTTCAAACTGCTAAGTTGGCAGGAGTTGGGACAGATGACCAGAGCTCAGTCTGTCACACTGCATTTGGGTCTCGAACTGCTGACCTGCCAGCCTTCCGGTCATCAAACTCAGTGTCTTAACCTCTAAGCCATCGTGGCCCCATAATCAAAATATTACAGGTGAATATTTGTAAATGATCACTATGGAAAGACAATGAAGTTTAGCTTGCTTTCTCATTTGGGAGTAGCAACAGGCGCCACTTTCTCCAACCTATTTTGGCTTCTCTGATAGTGGTGGAAGTGAAGCATTGATGGCTTTTTTGGGTGGATAGGTTTAGACCAGTGGTTCCCAATCTTTTTTCTGGCCAAGCCCCACCTAAGCATTGCTAAAATCCTGATACCTCCCCCCCCCGGTGACATACAATTCTTATTATTCAAAAAGTGAACTCCTGTTTTGTGGAGGAAGCCTAAAAGACTATTATCATGGTCTAAATATTCTTGAATTGCCCCCCTTAAAATCAAATTGCCCTCCTGTGGAGCGTATGCCCCACATTGGGAATTACAGGTTTAGACCCAAGAACTCCCAGCTGTAGATCCTTAGTGGAAGAGGCAAGTGCAAAGATCACCCAACTATAAACTTGGTATTGTGCCACCTACTTATTGTGTAGTGCTTAATTCATTAATTAATGCTGTAAAATGCCACAGGGAAGAAACATATTGATGAAGGGTGCACAAATGCTAGGATAATTTGTGTCGTTCGTAAATGCAAACAAATGGCTGGAAGGGGGAAAGAGTATGAGATTACGGAGGAAAAGCCTGTTTAGTGGAGTAGATGTGTCTGTGTTTATATGTTTAATAAACAGCTTATTGCTTCATTTCAACCTACCCCCTCTCCCATATCACTGACGTCTAGGATGAACAGATCGGTACATCTCTATCAAATAGCCTTCTCACCATTGTTACTTGGGGAAAGCAAAGCAAAAGCAAAGTAATCACACCTAGTTACCATCGTACTTAGTGCACTCTCTGGGAAGTTCACAAGCTAATTAGCATTTTGCTTCAAACATGCAGGGTACTCATTTTACTGACCTTGGAAGGATGGAAGGCTGAATCAACCTTGAGTCCTGGTTGGGATCAAACTCACAACCTTTTGGTTGCAAGACAGCACTTTAACCACGTCACCACAAGGACTCCTGTAACACTCTGGCTACAAAGGTATTTTCCTATATCAACTGAAGCAAAGGGAAGCCACTCTCCTTTGAAAGGTAGAATTACTCAGGAAGTGTTATTTCCAGAAAGGAGAAAAGTGAAAGAAGTTACTTTTCTTAGGCTACAGTTCCCAGACCCCTAAGCCAGCAAGGCCATTTCTGATGGTCTGGGGAATCTGGGCATTATAGTAAAAAAAAAAAAAAGAAGCAAATTTTCCAATCCATTTCTTCATTTATCCATTGAAAATTCAGAGATAGAATGGTATCCTCTGCGAGTGATGATGCTACTGGGGACTGGAGGCTGTGAAATCTGCTTGATATTTTAGGTCCAATGTATCTGAGGTGCTGAATCTAAATTGGGTTTAAGGTTCAGCACATTGAATAGCTCCTGGGACTGAATCACTGTCCCATTGGATTCAACGGGGTTGTCCAAACCTTTTGGGCCACAGGCCGGTCATGTGGTTCAGTGGACCGGCCACACCGTTCAGTGGGCCGGTCACGTGGTTCCTCCCACTGGAAGTGGAAATAAAATGTGCCTTGCAATCTGTTTTACAGCAGGATGAGATAGACTTTAAGCTATCATTTCCTCTGCTTAAACCAGGGGTGCCCAAACTATGGCTTGTGGGCCAAATCTGGTCCCAATGCCATTTCATCTGGCCTACGCCACCCTTGTCACTCCCAGAAGCAGAAGTAAAACTCGTCCATATGGTTTTATTTCCACTTCCGGGAGCAATGAAGGTGGCATGGGCTGGATGAATTGGCATTGAGGGCCAGATCTGGCCCATGGGACATAGTTTGGACACCCCTGGAATTCATAGCCACCAGCTTCAACTGCTTCTTGGATTCCCTACATACACCTTCAAGTACAGCACAGGTTACATCAGGGAATCAAGCCTTTGGAATGGATCCCGATTCAATTCAATGAAATTTGTCCCTCATCCAATTCGATGTGTGTCTCACATACACGTTAATTTGTAAATCTGGTTTACCTATTAACTTGCTGTGCAAATCCCAAAGAGCTATCACTTTTCCTCTTTCTCCTCTGCCTCCTCCTCCTTGCTCTAATGCCATGTTTCACAACATTGGGCACATGCCCCATGGGGGTGGTGGGGCAATTTGATTTTAGGAGTGGCAATTCAAGAATGAGTTAATAACAGTGAATGGCCTTTTAGACTTCCTCCATGGGAATAGGAGTTCAATTTTTGGATAATAAAAATTATGCCAGAGGGAGCGGGCATCAGGATTTAAGGGATGCTTAGATTGGGCATAGCTAAGAAAGGTTGGGAACCATGCTCTAAATGTATATGACAAATGAGGCTATGATAGATCCTAAGACAATAATAGGTAAAGGTAAAAGTAAAGGTTGCCTTTGTTCAAAAGCCAATTGACTCTAGAGTTCATTGCTCTTCTCTGTTTATAGCCAAAGTGTTTGCAGACTTTTCCATGGCCATGTGGCAGGAATTGAAGAGACACTGGAGTGCATAGAATGCTGTTTACCTTCCCACCGAAGTGGTGCCTATTAATTTACTTGCAATCTCTTTCTTTCGAACTGTAGGCAGGAGCAGGGACAGAGATGGGAGCTCACTCCATCATGCAGCACTCGGGTCTCAAACTGCTGACCAGCCAACCTTCCAGTCATCAAGTTCAGTGTCTTAACCAGTGAGCCACAGAGCCCTTATAGTGATTAGCTCACAAATACTCGTAATTCAGAACGATCACCATTACAACACTGGGAATTGGATATATTTTAACTGCATGAAAAGGCCGCATGTTTATAATTGAGATAGGAAACTACTGATACTCCATATCTGGTATGTAAACTCTCCTTCTAGGCAGAACATAAAGCTTTTCTTCTGATGAGCAGTGTAAAGAGCTACTAAAGCAGCTCAACAGCTATTCTCACAACCACTCACTTAAATCACTGCAATTATTTTCATAGAACTAATTTGTGGCCTAACCCTCCCTCCCTCCCTCCCCTAAAATATCTTAAAGTGATTAACTCCACTGATGCATTTAAAAAATAATGCTGTGGAGATGTCATGGATGCTTTTCTCTCTGTTAATTCTCATCAAAGGTCATTAACGATGCCCTGAGTGGGACTGGACGTCTTGAGAAGACTTGATGATGGTGAGATGGGAGGAAGGGACCACCAGAATGAATAATGTGCAATACTTAAGGGGTCAACGCATTACACAATGCTCATCTTGAATTATTGAAGGACCTCCATCTCCTGACCTGCTAGGCTTTGAACTTCCTGCAAGGACTTCCCAGATCATAACTGTTCTTCTTACTGCTCTCCTCTTGGGCCCCTGCAAGCAATTACTGTACCAATGGGAATTCCCAAGGACCTTCATGTAGGTTTGACCTCTAGCTCTTGCTGGGGAAGCTGAGAACATCGGTGACCAAAGGTCACACAATCTCACAACTCAGAAGTCATAAGTTATAAGTAATATTGTTCGTTGTAACTTGTCCTTTTTTGAGTAAGAAGAATAGAACCAAATTAAGAAACCAGTACGAAGAGATTTACTCCTCAAAGGGGAAAGTTTCCTAGTTACATTTCTAGTTTCCTGTCAATAATATTTTAAAGCATTTTTGAAGCAACTGGAGCACAATTTTTCACATTAGTCCCTTATCTCAGGGGTGCACAAACTTGTCATGCTATGGGCCGCTCATGTGGTTCAGTCGGCCGGTCATGTGGTTCCTCCCAATGAAAGCGGAAGTAAAACATGCCTTGCAATCTGTTTTGCAACAGATATGTCTAGCAACAGGATGAGATAGATTTTAGACTGCCATTTTCTCTTCTTAAACCAGGGGTGCCCAAACTAAGGCCCATGGACCGGATCTGGCCCCTGATGCCAATTCATCTGGCCTACACCACCCTCATCGCTCCTGGAAGCAGAAGTAAAATGTGCCTGTGCGGGCACTTTAACTTCTGCTTCCAGGAGTGACAAGGGTAGCGTGGGCCAGATGAATTGCCATCAGGGGCTGGATTTGGCCCACGGCCTGTAATCTGAGTACCCCTGCCTTATCCATTCTAATGTTCTCCCCTCAAAACCCAGGAATGACCTGTATAAGACTCAGCAAAAGGAAATTCCTTATGTTTCGACATAATCTACAGGTACAAACAGCAACATTCTTATGGTTTACTAGCATATTTGTGCCCGGCTAGCCGGGCAGTTTTTATTTGTGTTTTTTGTTTGTTTGTTAAGGGTGGTTTGGGTGGGTGTGTTTTTGCATTTGTGGTTTGTGACTTTTTAAATCTATTTTATTAGATTTATTTGTGATTTAGATTTATTTCTTATTTTTCTGACTTGTTTTTACTCTTGTGGCCTCTAGGTGGGGCTGTTAGTAATAGTGTTGGATTCTCTTTTTGTTTGACTTGTTTTTTCTCTCCCGGCCTCTGGGTGGGGCATCTTTCAGTAAGTAGACTTTGTTTCTTCATTTCTGTTCTGGAGTCGTGGAGGGAGGACGTGTTGGTGAGTTCTCTGGGTTTTTTTAATCTGTTTTTTTGGTGTTGGATTGGTAGGTGTTTCTGTTTCTTCTTTTGTGGGTTTTTTTGGGTTTTAGATGTGTTTAATTGTTTTATTTATTTCTGGTTGGTTTTTATGTTTCTGATTTCTTTTGTGATTATTTGTTTAATTTGTGGTATTTTTGTTGTTTGAGTTAGGAATTTTTGTGTTGTAGTTAGGTGTTTTTTCTGTGCTTTCATGGTATTTTGGGTGTTTTTGTTTGTGGATTTTGTTGTTTATTGTTTTGTTGGTTAATGTGTTTGTTTATTTGTGTTTTAATTATTTTTGGTGTTTGGCGTTTTGGGTAAATGTTTGATTTTGTTGCTGTGTATTTTTTGTGTGAAGAACAGTCTGCCTGTCAGTTCCTCTTCTCCTCATTGCCGCTTCAAATTTTGGTTGCGTTACAGCAATGGGGAAAAAGAGGAGCCGGCAGCCAGCTTGCTCTTCGTCCGGTAAGGTTTGTTAGGTATGTTGGGGGAAAAGGAGGCAGAGAAGAGCTATCTGCCTGATGATGGTTCTCTCCTCTCTGTCTCCTTTTTCTCCTGGCTTACCTAACCGGAGATCGGCAGGCAGTGATCCGTAAGGGGTGGTGCTCTTCCTTGCGGATTGCTGGCTGCTGCTTTTGTATTACCTCCATCAGTAGTACAAGGGCAGCAGCTAGCCATCCGCCAGGGAGGGTGCTTCCCCTGATGAACTGCTGCCTGCTGCTGTTTTTTGCCCCCACCCCGGCTCAACTTTCCTTGAGGCTGGCGGTGGTCTCGCCGTGTCTTCAGCGGGGTAGCGTGGAGGTGAGGGAGTCCCTCTTCTCCCCGCTGCTCTGGGAAAGAAGGACGGCAATAGTCTCGCCGTGGTTTTTTGTGGCTTTTTGTTTTGCAAGGCCGTGAGGCACTGCGTCTGTCTGCTGGGGACTTGCGCTCCCGTTGCGGGAGGCCGGCGTGTTTTTATTTTATTTTTCATGTGCCGGCTATTTCAGCATTCTGCATGCTTGCGCCCTTCAGCCTGATTGGCTGAAGTGCTCATGGCACGTAGGATGCTGGGACTTGGAGTTTTGTTTGTTTTGTTTGCGTTTGTGCGGCGGTTTTTTCCCCTGCGGCTCAATTTCAATTGGGTGCACCGCGGTTCCCAATGTTCTTTTTGCTCGCGCTTCTCAGCCTGATTGGCTACGGTGTGCTGCGGCACAGAGGACGTTGGGAATTGAAGTTGTTTCCCTTTGTTTGCATTCGTGGGGCTGCTGCCCCACTGGCGATGACCAAAACCCCATGGCACTGAGAAGGCAGGGGTTATGGTGAGTGCGGAAGGCTAGGTCGGGGATGGTTGGGCCTGGCGCGGGAGCCTTTGAACAAACCCAATGGTTAAGGCCTCTTTTTATAGGTATAGATGGCCAAAGAGAAAGCTTGCATAGAAATCATGTACTCCTTATTAGCATGATGTATGGGTCTCCTGCAGTTTGCACAAAAAAAAACTCTTTTCTTTGTTTGTATGTTATGCACTTATCACTCTGAGCATCTGACCATTTTGAAAGGGTTTAAATAAATATTAGACATTGCTCAATCCAGATGCTACCAAAGCATAACTTTATTATGGTGAGGACCATCTACTTGACAAATTCCAGCTGTCTTCCAGCCAGATTATCTTGACTAGAGGAATTATTTCATTGGCAGCACATGCCACATACAAGAGGCACAGCCTTATAAGCTGGCAGCTGCCCTGCTCATTTTCCATTGGAAGCGAAAACCTGCAAGAGGTTTGATAATACACTTTATCATCAGCAAAGCTGTGAAGCTAGATATCTGCTACACACAGACCTATAATTTAAAGATATTGCTAGTGAAGTTGCTATATCATTTGCTCAATAATCCGTTTTTGTCCTCAGGTAGATGATAAATGTGGGACTGTGGTGGCTTAGTAATTAAGACACTGAACTTGATGTCTGGAAGGTTGGAAGGTCAGTAGTTTGAGACCTGAGTGTTGCACAACGGAGTGAGTGCCCATCTCTGTTCCAGCTCCTGCCAACCTAGCAGTTTGAAAGCAAGAAATTGCAAGTAGATAAACAGGTACCGCTTTGGCAGGAAAGGTAATAGCATTCCATGTGCTTTGGCATCTAGTCATGCCTGCCACATGATCACAGAGACATCTGCAGATGCAGACAGTGCTGGCTCTTTGGCTGCAAGTGGAAATGAACACTGTCCTGTAGAATCAGACACAACTGACTTTCGAGCCAGGGTGACATTTACCTTATATTTGCCCTGCCTAGATAGCAAATGTGGCTTTTCTTTCTTTCTTTCTTTTATGAATAATCATAGTGCTTTTTGCGGATTGCATCAATCTTCTAGCCTTCATTCTGAGTTTTCCCAGTTTCCACTATGAGCTTAATAGCCTGCTTGTAGGAGCCACTGAGCCTTCAGGTGTTCAATACCTTCTGGTTTGCCAAATAATCCAAGCCTGCTTTTGCTCTGTGGGAATCACTTCCTTATCTTCCAAATGTATGTACAAGAGGCCAAGAAGTACAGGAAAGCAGAGCTGTAACCAACCTTTTTGGTACCTGGAACAGGTGGCATCAACTCCCACCTGATCCTGCTTCAGAGCCGTTTTCTTGCATGTTTTTGGCTTGTCCTGCTTTCGAACCTTGTGTTCCTGACATCTTGGAGTGTCTTCAGGAAAGGGTTGAAAAACACTCTCCATCCAAAAAGAGAAAGAGAATGCAGAAAACATTTATGTTTTCAGAATTCTTTGCTGCTTATACTCCACATGATTTTTTCCTGTTATGCCTACAGTACAGTGCAAAAGTCTTCAGCCACCACCAGCTGGTTTTGGAAGAAAATCAATGAGTGGTTTAGAGGGGGGAATAATGCAGTCCCTGAGCCACCTAGGTGCACCAGAATAGGAGAGAGTCTTTTGCTGACCCTTATCTCAACCCTCTCCAGGTTTGGTGAAGTTTGGGGTTAGGGTGTCTGAGTTATGCTCCCCGCACCCACCCCATGAATCACTCATTGAATTTTCCCCAAACCATCTCATGCTGCCTAAGATTTTTGCACAATACTGTATAACAAAAGAAATTGTGCTGAAGGAGAACCATAGTTGAAAGTCAGAAAACCTGCCTTACCAATCAGTCTCCTATGGGAATTAAAATTTATGGGCACAATGGCATTGCTGTGGGCATGTTTAATGTACTGATTTCCTTTCCATAAGATCATTTTGCAGCTGGCAAGGGAATGCAGGAAGATGGTGGTTACTGCTATGTTATTGAATGGGACCTGGAAAATGTTTGTCCTGGGAAAATAGGTTCTGGGCTCACAGGTTCCTTTCATTACCACCTATTCACATGTAGGGAGTCTGGGTGCAGTGTTTTGAAATAACTGTGTTAGAGAAGCCCCACAGGTATCAAGAAAAGGACTCAAGATAAGTTGCTCATCAGGAATAAGTTAAAATCTATAGTCCAGAAACATTCATTCAGTCACACCAATTTAAAAGGGATTTTTAAAAACTTTCATTTGCATGGAGAAATATTCTTGTTCAATAGATAAAAAAGTGTGCTTCAATGGGCTCAGTGATGTTAATTGATAAAGGCCTCAAGATATGGTCTTTAAATACTTTGCCAATTATTCATCTTAGCCTTGCAACTGCATGGTTGAGAAGATTGCTGTATCAGATCCCGTTCTACCACTGAGATCATCTGGGAATTTCTTTTTTTTACTCTTAAATGAAATACCCACCCCGGGCAATCAAATTACAGTGAAAAAGGTAGGAGGCAAGTGACAAAATCTACAAGCCCACTCTGCTGCTTCTACCCAGCTGTAGGCAAATCAAAGCTTCAAATAATAATAATATTAAAAAGTAATTAGAACAGCCCATCACAAAAGTGAAAGTGACCCATACTCCACCCGTGTCCAATTCAATGCTAGCCCACAAATGGCGGGCGATAAAAGACCAAAATGAATGACGAGGATTTTGAAGTCTTCTGCTTTTATATTGCTGCACTGGTTTCTTTAGAATTACTGTAAAATATGTATTGCAAACACAGCCAGAAATTTGGCAAAGATTTGTATTGCTAAAACAGAAAACAAAATAGCAGCAGCAATTCAAGCAAATCCCAAGTTTTGTGCTACATATGTATGTGTGTCTTGGGAAAATTTGATTGTTTCTTTTTATAATTAGCAGAAGGTAGAATAAAAGGCAATACAACAGCAGCAGCAGAGAAAGTGTGAGATAATAGAGTCTCAGCTCTAACCACTTTCTCACAGTGACTAGCCATTTGTATTGTTTAAAATCACTCTAGAGACATTTAAAGTAGGAAAAAAGTTATTTTTACTTACAATCAGAAGACTAAAAGGAAAAAGACAAGAAAATTGGATTATCTACCATGTGACAGACATAAATCCTTCCATGCCTGTCACATGAAGATTAGATGCAAGGGATGGGCAACTTTTGGATGTTTTCCTATGTTGGACGAGGGAGCTACGTATAGAGAGCATCACTGTGTGTGAGTTCTGAACCTGGTCTGATGCTTTGGGATGGTGAAGGATGCTACCTTGTCATCAGCTTGTTGTTGTTCTGTTGGCAAGCTAAGAACATTTCATTCAGTCAGGGTTTATGCAGTTGAGGGCAGTTATGGGATTTGTGTGTGCTGTTCTTCTTCTCCCTACTGTTCCTTTCAATTGCTTTTAGTTCAATTACAGTCTTAATAGGGTAATAATTCATACAACGTTTTTAATATTTTGGTCTAAACCCTGTTGCATAGGTTAACACCTGGGAAAGAGTGATGACATCACTAGCAGGGATAGATAGGTGAGAATTAAAAATTTCCTTCTTCTGTTCTATTGCTTGCTCAGCTTGTAAGTAAACTGTTCTATTGTGTGGAAGCCATGGGAGCTGTGGGTCAGAAGGATGAAGTCTTTAATTACCAAAAATCTCTCCCTGCCAATAATATTGTCTGGTGGCAAAGATTTCCAGGAATTAAGGATCCCTCCTTTCCATCATAGTCAAGAAGGAAAGAGAAAAACATATATGAAAATATTACTCTGAAGACCTCCCAATCTCATTTGATTTGCTGTATAAGCAAAGCAGGATTTCCGTGTAGAGCTACAGAAGATTTTTTTCCTGAATACTTGGACAGCTGCTGCCAGTTTGAGTTGATAGTACTGAGCTAGATGGAGCAGAGTAGCTTCTGGGTTTTGAGGAAAGTGTTGCAGCTCGGTTTATTTATTTATTGCATTTTTAAACCCAAGTACTGCATGACGGAATGAGTGCCCATCTCTGTCCCAGCTCCTGCCAACCTAGCAGTCTGAGAGCAAGAAATTGCAAGTAGATAAATAGGTACCACTTCGGTGGGAAGGTAAACAGTATTCTGTGCACTTTGGTATCTAGGCATGGCTGCCACATGTGCACAAAAATGTCTGTGAATGCAGACAGTGTTGGGTTTTTGGCTATAAACAGAGATGAGCACTGACCCCTAGAGTTGGATACGACTGGCTTTTGAGCAAGGGTGACCTTTACCTTTATACTGCCCATTTGGGTGGTATCCCCCACTTGGTAAAGAATCCCAGTTGGTAAAGCATGTGCTTTGTGTGTATGATTGTCGTCGTCTACTCATGATGGATGTGTCTCTTGTGACTCAGTAAACTGATCTTGGCATGAAACATGCGGCCACACACATTACACTGCCATGATGATGGAGGGCATGGTTGAGTTTGATGGAGCTTCCATGCTTGTCGCTTAGCCTCTTCATGTCTGTGGCATTCTCCTTCACAGCAGATATGGTTTGGCACTTAAGTGGGAAATCTACGGCCACTGCCTCCCATGTTTGTGGGTTTTTACCTGACACCTTCATGGTTTCTTTCAGCTGGTCCTTATAATGCTTCAAAGGAGCTCCATGAGCTCTTGTACCAGAGATAAGTTCCCCATAAAGAATGTGACAAAGAAGTGTATGACTTCTGCAGGTTCAAAGCCCACTATAGCAGAGCTGGGGTGTGGGGCAGGTGTGAGAGGAATTCTTATCTGAAATCCCAGAGTGCTGTTGCCCATCAGTGCTGACAATACTAGGCTAGTTGGAACAAGAGCCTGTAACAACTTAAGGGGCAGCTGGCTTGTACCCTCAGAAAGAGCCTCCTCAAAGATTGTGGTATTTTGAAACCACAATCGGGTGTAACCTGGTAATGGCAACCTTTTGTTGCTGTCTAATCTTTCTCACACTGGGCCAGGCGAAAGGAACTGCAGAATGAACTCATCAAAAGGTACCTTCATTTTGGCAGTGGGACGGCGGAGGCTCAGTAGTTAAGAAGCTCGCCTTGTTAGCTGGAAGGCTGGCAAGTCGGCAGTTCGAGACCCCGTTACTGCATTGAGTGCCGGTCTCTATCCTAGCTCTTGGGGACATGAAAGGAGCCTCATTCAGGCGTCCCCTAAGTAGAGTTTCTCCCATAAAAATCCTTTCAACCCAGAATAATTTCTGACATGGAATTATTATTATTATTATTATTATTATTATTATTATTATTATTATTATTATTATTATTATTATTATTATTATTATTATTATTATTATTATTATTATTATTATTATTATTATTATTATTATTATTATTATTATTATTATTATTGCAGTTTCACATCTGGCTTAGATACAGAAGAGGAAGAAGAAGCTTCCTTGTGTTCCTTTGGGGGGGGAATACAAGATTTTTTTCCCATTCTGATGAATGGATTCCTTACCTATTTGTGCTCTGGAAGAGGCAACCTTATTTCTGTCTCCCCTGCCATTTCTTTCTTGGTTCAAATAACCAGAACAGTTTTGTCTCCTTCACTTTGCTCCAGGTTGTTCTGCAGGTGTAGGGTTAACTAGCTGCAATTTAAAAATGGCAAACCCATGAAAAAAAAATTCCAGGCCTTTCCCAATAAGCTCTTTTAAAAAAAATCCTTGTCCTTCCCTCCCCCACGACACCCGCCGCTTGGCTCCGACTTTTGTTAAAGCCAAATGAAACAATGTAATTAGCTTGTTACAATTAAAGTGTCTTGACTGGATAAATTGTAATCACCCAGATTGAAGTAAGGCATCCCTGCAGGTCTCGGACCGCGCAGCTGAGCTGCCTCATTTACATAATTAAAATATACAAATGATAATGGATTTTGTACTCAATTTCCAGCGGCTGTAAATTCGAGAAACTATGAAATTAGAAGAGCCGGGCTGGGCACCCGCCTTGAGGTAACAGGAGTGACAAGTTTTGACAGTAGGAACTGTTTATGACTGGGATTTCTGGCTGCAAAATAAATAAGTGATGGAGGAGGAAAAAGATTAGTCTGTGATATTAGTTAATGGTTCTATGAGGAAAAAAAGAGTGGATAGACAAATGATTACCTCTACAAATTTATTTGCCTCTTTCCCTCCTCCTTTCAACTTTTTTTTACAAGCTTTTCCTAACCTTAGGGGACACCTTGTATTTGATGGTGAAAAATTGAGGATGAATTAAGCACATCAGAAAAGCTGTCACAGACAGACAAAATAAACTGAAAGGAAATGAAATTGGCCATGCCATTTCAGTTTTCAGCAGGGGAGGGTGAGGAAGGAAAGACCAACCAACTGACTGATTGACTGACCAACCATGGGAGAGGGGCGTTCAGTAATAATGTATGAAAGAAAAAGAGGCAGAGAATGAGATGGCTAGATGGTATCGTTGATGCAGTGGGCGTAGATCTGGGTGGACTACAGAGAATGGCAGGTGACAGAGGAGCCTGGCGTGCTGTGGTCAATGAGGTTGCAAAGGGTCGCATTCAACTGTGCGACTGAACAACAACATCTACAGTGGTGTTATCAACTATGACCATAACAGCTATCCACGGTTCCAGGCCCTTTTAACTCCACCTGGAGAGCTCTTCTTCTTTCGTGTCCTGATCAGACCCTCAACTGACAAAATGAAGCCACTTTTTTCATTTTGTCATTGCCCAAATGCAAATCCTCATCGATAAGAACATATAAGAACAGCCTTGCTGGCACAGGCCACAGGAGCCCATCCAGTCCAGCATTCTGTCTCACACAGTGGCTCACCATTTGCTTCAGGGTATTATTCCCAAGCAGATGCCTTCACCTGCTTAGGATTCCCTGGAAATGGCATTTATTGAGAGATATCCTGCCTATCTTTCCAACCCGGAGGTTGTCCTTAGGTATCCATAATTATAGCCATTGATACCCTTGTCTTCCATGAACTTGTCTAATCCTTTCTTGAAGCTGTCAATCGATGCATGTTTCTAGTAGCTTCAAAGTCCATGTGGGTAATAAATTGAAAAAATAAATTTCCTTATTTTCAGGTTTCAAACAAAAATATATATTCTACAGCAGTACTTTCAAATGAAGAGTTCATAAAACTGTAACACATAGAAGGACTCAGTTGCCAAAACTTAATTCATGAGAGTCTATAATGTTCAACTTGTGTCAATTGATTTTTGTAGATATAATATTTCCGAAGCTATCCGGTATATTAGCTTTTCAGACTGACTGCCTTTTATCAAGGAATCTACAAATAATTAAAGTTAGAGTATATTACATAAAATAATATGCAAATGTGCATACAATATACTTATATTTTTTTAAATTGCAGTATGCATATATGTGTAATTAATTACAGCAATTGTTTTAATATGCAAATGAGGTAAAGCATTCCAAATTCTAACTTATACAGAAAAATCATTTATACATTTCTTATCACAAAAGAGAGTAACCTTTTCTTAAATAGAAGCTTACTATTTCTTAAGTAAAAGTATACTCTGCGTCCATCGCCTCTCTATGTACTCTGTATGTTGTGTGTTGGGACGGCAATTGGGTCTGTGTTCTCAAGGATTAATATAGGGAAAATGTATTTCCAGGTGCTTGATTAAAATCACCCATTTGAGAAAGGCTAGTAGAACTGTCAATACTTACAGACCTACGTTGTATGGTAATGTTGCTACAAGAAAGAAGAGAATTCGATTTCTGAGTTGAGTCCCTGCGGGGCTAAGGTGTTAAAGAAATGAATGTAAAAGGCTTCACGCTGTAAAAGTCTTTTACGTAAGTTTATTTTTTCATATTTAGAGGGATGAACTTGTTCCAGTACAACGAATTTGAGGTCTTTATCTGAGTGACTCATGTCGACAAAATGTGTAGTAAGGGGTGCTTGATGATTGTTTGATCAAATTTTCGACCTGTGTTCAGATATTCTTGTTTTTATAAAACGAGAAGTTTGGCCAATATATTGTTTGTGGCAAGGACATTCTATCATATATACTATGTTGGAACTGTTGCAATTGCTAAAATGTCTAATTTTAAAAATATAATCCTTGCCGGGAATTTCCACCTCTTTTGTTTCCCAACAGTATCTGCATTGAGTGCAGCTGTAACAGCAAAAGTGTCCCATTGCTAAGGGTTGCTCCTTAAAGCCACAGGCGGTGTGATCTGATTTCGTTAGTATGTTACTAAAGGTTTTGGTTTTTCTAAATCCAATAATAGGCTTTTCTTTACATCCTGGAAGATCCTGGACTATGTACCAGAATTTATTAATGGTTCATTTAATTTTTTGTGCCAGAGGTGAGCATTCAAAGGAGGTGTAAATGGAGCCTCCCCTCCCTCGATCCTTATGTTTAAAAAGACTTTGCCTGGGTGTCTTGCTAATGTTTTCAAAATTATTTGTTACGATGTGTTTTGGGAACCCTCTTTGTATTAAGGTGGAGCCAATCCTATTGGCAGTATTGGCATCCACATATTAGCCATAACTGACCTTTTTCAGTATCGTAAATCTGAAGAGAACAGGTTTGGTATGCTGGTGTGGGGTGGAGAACAGCAACCAGGCATACTTCTGCTGTTCTTGGACCCAGTTGCTGCCCAGAGCCCTTCTATGATTCAATGGTGGGTTGTCATTAGAATCAGCGTTTCCCAAACTTTGTTTTTTGGACTTCAATTCTCATAAGCCTAAATCAATTCCCCAAAGCACTGATCAGCCAATGTACTGACTTAGGCTTTGGGGAATTGAAGTCCACCAGTGATCCATGGAACATAGTTTGGGAAATGCAGCATTAGATGATGCTATAATGTGCATTCGTGACATTGTACTTCTCTGCAACCTAACAATCGGCTCTAACCTACAAATAACAGTCCATTTGCCAGATTCAGAACTTCCTTCCTTATATTCTCCCCTCTATTTGAAAACCTTAAATCCAACCATGTAAAGTCAGCGTGGCCTGGGGAATGGAAGAATCAGTGGCAGGTCTTCATATCTAGCAGAAAATAGTGGCTGGCATGTGGCAGAATGGAAGCAAGGGTAGGGTCTCTGTTTATGAATTAAGAAAACATCAATTCTATCCTTTTGGTGTATGCAAACCAAGACACAGGACACAGCCTCGGGCTGGGTTAACTCAGGTTTATTGCATCGTGGACAGAGGGAACATGAGGTAATGGCGGATCGATAGCTCTTTATATACAGCAGTGATACATTTGAACGTGGTGCCATGGTAGCCCATTGGCTACTGTCTGCGTGACGTCATTGCAGGTCACGCCCTTCTTGTCCAGGTGTAGGTGGTGGCGGGAAAACTTCCCGCGCTGTTGCCTTTGATGAGTTTGGACCAAGAGAGCTTGGACGCTCGCTGCTGCCAGCTGGTGGTCATTAGCTCGCGTCCTATTACAGGGTTTATATGATACAGCTGAAGGTTACATTGTTGCTATAGGCAAGGTTACATTGGCTCAGATACATTGTAATCCGTGTGTACAATAAAACCATCAGAACACAACACCCCTCCCCCCTAGGACGAGACAAAGTCTCGAGCCCACACTTAAACACACCCCCCCCCCCCTTAGGAGACAAAGTCTCTCAGCCAAGATGGCTTATTTCGAACACGCTGGGGTCTCGATGCGGGCTGCCTCTCCCCGGGTTTGCTACCTTCTCTTTGTCCCCTGGTCTCCTGTCCTGTAATATGAGAGGGAGACTCGTTAGTGACTTTCCGCGGCTCCGCGGCGTTGTTGGGAGGTGTGCTCTTTCTTAGGGAGGAACCGGGGGCACTGGGGGCTAACGAAAAACCCCTCTTCTCGCTTGGATGGGTGGGGGAACACTCCTGAAAACCCCCCCGGCTCGCAAAATCAAAATCAAAATTACTATCGGGGGCAGCGGTCGCGAACTCCTCTCCCCCTTCCCCGGCCCCTGATAGGACTGGCGTATCAAAAGGATATGAGTCGGGGCCGCTGCTTCTGCTTCCTTCCCCCCTTGCTTGGGACTGTTGTCCACTGCTGTCTCCCCCTTGGGTTAAGCGGGTGGGGGAGAACCCTAACGCTGAATCCTGTGGCTGATCTCCACTGACTGGCCCACTCACTCGGTGCCTCAGTTGGTCTGCGTGCCTCCTCCAGAGGAGGCCGGTGTTAGTCTCGACCCGGTACGACACTGGCCCCGTCTGTTCTACAACCTTCCCTGGTACCCAGGCCGGCCCTGCGCTGGAATAGTTCCTGCAGTGAACAGGGTCACCGGCAGCGAAACCTTTCGAGACTGCCAACCCTATGTTTTTCCCTTTATCCTCGACTCTCGTCGGGTCTAGCCTGGACAGGATCGTGGTCAGCTTTCGCCGCATCAAGAGCTCTGCCGGCGAGTAGCCTGACGCTAAGGGGGTCACCCTATACGCTAAGAGGAATTGGCACACTTGGTGATTCAGGTCCCCCGGGCCCATGCGCCGCAGCGCCTCCTTCGTTGTACGCACCAGCCGTTCCACTTGGCCATTCGTGGCCGGGTGAAACGGTGCGGATGTGACATGCCGAATGGCGTTTGCCTCCATGAATGCCCCGAACTCAGCGGAGGTGAAACAACTAGCGTTATCGCTGACTAAAGTGTCGGGTAAACCGAACGTGGAAAAGACTCTCCTTAGCCGGCTAATTGTCGTGGCGGAGGACGTGCTCTTTACCGGGATAACCTCCAGCCACTTGGAGAACGCATCCACGACTAGGAGAAACATGGTTCCTCGGAATGGGCCAGCGAAATCTACGTGCACTCTGGACCATGGCCCCCGTGCTGTGTCCCATTCCCTATGCGGAAGACGGGCCGCCTCAGGTCGGGATCCCTGGCAAGCCTCGCAAGCGCCGACCATGTGCTCAATGTCCGCGTCCAGCTGTGGCCACCAGAAGTAACTCCGGGCCAGCGCCTTTGAACGAACTATGCCCGGGTGGCTGACGTGCAGCAGTTCGAGCACCCTCGTCCGCAGGGGCGCAGGGACCACCACCCGTTGGCCCCACAGAAGGCACCCCCTCTCTAGGGACAACTCTAGCTTTTTCCTAAAGAATGGGTCGAACTCTGTACTCGGGGACGAAGCCGGCCACCCCTTCTGCACCCATGAACTAACTTTTTCCAGCGTCCTGTCCTTGCCTGTCGCCCTAGCAATGTCGGCTGGTACTATTGGGGGTGCGTCTAAAACCTCAATTAGCAACACCTGGCGGTCCTTTTCTGCTCTCGCCTTTTGGTCGTCCGACAAGGGCAAAGGGGATCTCGAAAGCGCATCAGCATGGCTGATCTCCTTTCCGGGCCTGTACTCCAACTCATGTTGGTACGCGTTGAGGAAAATAGCCCATCGTAGCATTCTCGGGGACAGGATCTGCGGCGTGGGCTTGTTTGCCGTGAAAATCCCTAACAGCGGTTTGTGATCGGTCACGATTTTGAACGGGCGGCCATACAAAAAATCGTGAAATTTTTTGGTCCCCGCTACGATTGCTAACGCTTCCCTGTCGGTTTGCGCGTAATTTCGCTCCGCTTGGGACAGGGACCTTGAGTAAAACGCTACCGGGGCCTCCCTTCCGTCCTCCAACACGTGGCAAAGCACCGCCCCCACCCCCACCGGGGATGCATCACAAACTAGGACCACAGGCCGTTTGGGGTCGAAGTGCGTCAGGATTGCCTCAGATGTTAGGAGTTGCTTTAGCTCTTTGAACGCCCTCTCGTGCTCGTCACCCCACATCCATGGCTCCTCCTTCTTAAGTAACCGATGGAGCGGTTCGGCCACGGACGCCTTCCGCGGGAGGAATGTATGGTAAAAGTTGAGGAGCCCCAGGAAAGACTGCAGCTCGGTTTTGGATGTGGGGCGAGGGGCCTTTTTAATGGCTGCTACCTTGGATTTAGACGGCTTAATCCCCTCGGGTGTGATCCGGAACCCTAAAAACTCGACCTCGGTTTCGAAAAAGACACATTTATCCTTCCTCAATCTCAGCCCCGCTTTCTCGAACACGGTCAGTACCTTGTCCAACCTTTTTGCCAGTTCAGCCTCACTCCCCCCTGTTATCAACACGTCATCAAAATAAGGCAACACCCCCTCCAGGCCCTTTAGGAGGCGTTCCACGAGCGATTGAAAAAGGCCGGGTGCCGAGTTCACGCCGAACTGTAACCGCGACACCTGGAACGCTCCCTTATGTGTAACTATCGTTTGTGCCGCGGCCGTGGCGGGGGTCACTGGAAGTTGCTGATAGGCTTGTGCCAAATCGAGTTTAGCGAAACACTTTCCCCCATTTAGTCTGGCCAAAAGGTGGCTGATCACTGGCACCGGGTATGCATTAGGGCGGATCGCCTTGTTAATTGTACACTTATAATCAGCGCAAATGCGCACCTCCCCGTTAGCCTTTAGAGCCGTTACAATTGGAGTTTCCCACTCCGCGGAATCAACAGGAATAAGAATCCCCTGGCCCACCAGTTTGTCCAGTTCCGCCTCTATCTTGTCCTTGAGTGCGAACGGCACCCTGCGTGGTTTGAGTCTTATCGGGCGGACCTCCGGGTCTATGTCGAAAGCTACAGGGGGTCCCTTGAACCTTCCGAGTCCTTTCTCAAAAACGGCGGGATGCGCATCGCAAACCGCTTGTATTGGGTCCCCCCCCCACGGTATGCACCCCCCTATGAACAAACCTAAGGGCTGAAACCACTGTGTCCCTAGGAGGCTACAGCTTCCCCCTTTGAGGACAACTAGGGGCAGTTCCGCAGAATATCTCTTAAAATTGACCCGAAATTTCCCGACCCCCAACACCGGAATGCTGTTTCCCTGTACGTCCCGTAGTGTGGACCTCAACGCTTTAAGCTTGGGCCGCACGTGGGGGTCGATTTTCAGGAACTCTTTCTGGGGAATTATGGAATAGGAGGACCCCGAGTCAATTTCCATCTTAATAGGGGCCCCTTGTACTAATACCTCAACGAAGTAATGGGACTGTCCCGCGGACACGCTGAACACTGAGGCGTCGTCCTCGCTGCCGTCCGAGACGCGGCCCACGCCGTCCTGCTTCCTCGTGGTCTGGGCGCCATCTTTGGGCCTCGCTGGACGGTCCGGTCTGGCGGCGCGGTCTTGTGACTGCCTCCGGCCCTCTTTCCTCTTTCTGCACGCCTTGGCGATGTGCCCCCGACGGCCGCAGGTGTAACACTCGGCCTTCCTGAACGGGCATCTCGCGCGCTCGTGGGCCGCTCCGCAACCCTCGCAGCGTCGACCACCCTTCCGGACCTTCTGGACCTCCTCGCCGTCGCTGCCTTCCGTAGACGACTTTGAGGCCCGTCGAGTCGCGTGCACCGACTGTCCGGTCTTCCCGTGCACCGAATTTTCCGCCTTGCCGGCTCTAGGACGCCACTCACGCCACTGGTGCATCTCGTCCACTCCGGCATTCGTGGACTCTGCGGCTTCCGCGGCCTCTATGACCTCTGCCAGTGTGGGTGGCGGCTCCTTATTCATCAAGCTGCGCTGTACCTCCTTGTCTTTCAGGCCACACAACACGCCGTCCCTGAGGACCAACTCCAGGATATCACCCCATTTACAGGGGGCGGCGGCTATCCTCATGGCGGCCACGAATGCCTCAACCGACTCATCCGGCGCTTGGACTCGCCTCCAAAACGCGCTCCGAGCGGGAAACATTGCCCTCGAGGGGCAGAACCGCTCTCGCAGCAGTTTCATGATGTCGCTCGCCTTAAAGTCGCTCACCTTCTTCGGAGCGATTATGCCCACCAGCGTCCGCTTGGTTTCCATCCCGAGCATTCTGGTGAGGATGGCCCTCTTCCTCTCCTCGTCTTCTCCTTTGACTCTGAGTTCCACCAGGGCCGCCTGGAAATCCATCTCAAGCAGCTCCCAGTCTTGCGGTTTGGTGATGTTGAAACCGCTCTGTGCCCTGGCTGTTCCGTGGGGATCCATGATCCCATCCTCGTCGCCAATTTGGTGTATGCAAACCAAGACACAGGACACAGCCTCGGGCTGGGTTAACTCAGGTTTATTGCATCGTGGACAGAGGGAACATGAGGTAATGGCGGATCGATAGCTCTTTATATACAGCAGTGATACATTTGAACGTGGTGCCATGGTAGCCCATTGGCTACTGTCTGCGTGACGTCATTGCAGGTCACGCCCTTCTTGTCCAGGTGTAGGTGGTGGCAGGAAAACTTCCCGCGCTGTTGCCTTTGATGAGTTTGGACCAAGAGAGCTTGGACGCTCGCTGCTGCCAGCTGGTGGTCATTAGCTCGCGTCCTATTACAGGGTTTATATGATACAGCTGAAGGTTACATTGTTGCTATAGGCAAGGTTACATTGGCTCAGATACATTGTAATCCGTGTGTACAATAAAACCATCAGAACACAACAATCCTTATGAATTAAGTTAATATTACCCTAATCCTGTTTCCAATGGAGTGTATTAAAGTTACTTTTTAACTCAGTACTGAGTGAATCTAGTCTGGCCAGGTTATTCTGGTATGGTAATAGAGTAAACCATACTGCGAGCAACTTAATGATCGTCATGTGGCAGGTAACTAACCTAATGCAGGCCACTGTATTATATTGCTCCCAGGATAATCTTTATGGTTCATCACCATGATGACTGCCAGTATTCAGAATCAGATATGGCAGGTGAAGAAGTGATTGAATATTGCCATTTTTTGGCTGTTTAGCAGCACAACTTCTATCTGAATTTGCTTGTATCTCTCTACCTGCTTATTTCTAGGATGTGTTGTGGGCCATCTCTCTTTTGGGGATGTGTTTCCTCTCTCTCTCTCTCCCAATTATTATTAAGTGACCATCCTACTTTCTACCCACTGGGCTGCCAAAGTATGTTCAACCCATTTTGCTCAAATTCTGAATGGATGGTTTACTAATTTAAGTTTGGTCAGGTTATCCTGTTATGGTAATAGAGTAGACCAGGGGTTTTCAACCTACAGTCCATGGGCTGGCCCCGGCCCATGACACCATTTCATGTGGCCTGTGATGCCGCCTCTGCCATCACCAGAAGCAGAAGCATTTACGACAGCCATGGACATGTTTTATGGCAGCGTTTATGGCAAGGGGAACCACCAGTCTGGGCCACACAGCTGTCTGAGGGGTTGTGGTCCAGCCCGTGGCTTAAAAATGTTGAGAACCCTAGAGTAGGCCATATTGCCAGAGACTCAATGCCGAGTGTCAGGTGGTGGTTAACTAACCTGACCACTCTGAGTACTAATCACTTGGGTGCCAAAGTCCACAGGGAAGGGTGATGATTCCCAAGTGGATTAAATCCCTCTTGAATCCATCTTGATGGAGGGCAGCAGCTTCGTCATTACTGGCCTGGGGCCGATAAGAACTTTATGTGTTTAAAGGGCTCAGGACCAGAAAGTGATTTGCGGAACTGGATCAGTGGTATGGGGGTCACACTGCGATCTAGAAGGCAAATGAAAGGCCACTGCATTATATTCTCTGGATAGTCTTCATGGCTAATCGCCATGATAGTCATGGCTTGAAAGACGCCACCACTGCCACCACTGAGGACTCGCTGCCACTGGCTCAGGGATGGGAGGCAGGTGCGGACACCATCACCCATCCAAGCCCCGCCCCTCCCGGATGGATTGAAAGACGCCACCGCCACTGCTGCTGAAGACTCACTGCCTCTCCTTGGAGCCCATACCACCAGCCCGGGGATGGGAGGCAGGTGCAGATGCTGTTGCCCCCTCTGAGCCCCACCCACCCAGAGGGCTTGAAAGATGCTGCTGTCACCACCACCAAGGACTCGCTGCCTCTTCCACTGGCCCGGGGATGTGAAGCCTGGGCTCCGTCCTGGCTCTGCTCGCGACTTTGAGCCCCAGGCCCCTTGGGCTCTGTCAGGAATGTTGAGCCCTGGCTCCATATCTATATTTTGTATTGTATTTTGCATTGTATCTATATCTTGTATTACTTGTGACTGTAAACAGCTTTGGGTCACCCAAGGGTGAGGAAGGCAGTATATAGTATAAATAAATATTCATATTCAGATGTGGCAGAAAAGGAGGGAAGGTTTGCTAATAATGTTATACACCTAGTTAGTGGCTGATCTCCACTTATCAAGAAGTTGGGAGCTTACTTATAACAATGAGGATGCAAACATGCATTGCTTCTTTGTTCTTGCCCAACATGTCTTCCATCAGAAATCTAACACCAGCATATGAGAGAGCCGTGTATGAATAAGTCTTTTTTCTTCCCTCACCGTTCCTATATGATATAAAATCATAAAGGTAACTCTTTGGTAATGTAGACTCAAACACACACCATCTCTTATGGGATGCTTGCTACATTCTCTGGTTAATCTGACCTCCTCCAGAAAGTTGACTCATTTTAGCTTGTTCAACACTAAACATTAACACAATAATGATTTTATTGCTTTTTTTGTAATAAACAGATGTTTGATTTGCTTAACAAATAAACAGCCAATCTCCCTCTTTAAAATTAAAAATGCAGAGTTCTGTAAGAATATGATTTATGTTTGAACATTTCTTAAGTGGACATTTTTGGAATGCATTTTACCTAGATATTGGCTAAACACAGATGTTGCTTCATGTTAATTTTGGTGCCCATTAATATTTAAATGTGTAGTACCATTTTCAGTGAAGAAAAATATATATGTATATATTTGATAAAACATGGTCATAAAATGTTTGTGAAGCAGCTCGGTTAATGAGCATTAAATGTGCTTAATTAAATGGCAATTGGAAAACTTCAGAAGAAAACATTTACAGATATCAGGGATATAAATAACAACAAAAACAACAACGCAAACCCACATTTTTCAAAAGAGAAATATGGGTTGGACAAAGTCTGTGATATTAAATTGAATTCAAAGAGTACTTGTTTCCATTCAAAGTTTCCAGACATGGACAACCTCAGACGTTGTGAGCAGAGAGGAGAAATGTTACTTCACTGGATTACAAGGCAAGAAATTTGTAAATTAATACAGTAATACCTCATACAAAGGCCACTTCATACAACATCGGATTCATACAACATCGCCTAATTCCTTGAAAAAAGTTGCCTCATACAAAGTCGTGCGACTTTGTATGAGGCATTGGGGTTTTCCCAGGTTGCATTGTGCCTGGGCAGTATAAAAGACAGGACACATGTGTGCATTGCTCTTGTGGGTTTTGCATGAGGTGAAGAGTGTTTAGGAGTGTTTTTGAGCACGATTTTGGATTTTTCTGATTTTTTTCGTCAGAATTTTTAGAAGCATCTCTGAGATTTTTGCAGCATTCTTCAGGTTCTTGGACAATCAGGGTTGTTTGAGATGTTTTTGTAATGTTTTTAGCCTTTAGACAATGTTTTCTTAAAGTTCTGTCAGTTTCCTGTCTGTTTCCTTGACTTTGCCCTGAAGTCTGTGCTGTTACAGTACAATGTATCTCTATGGAAATGACGTTGTATGAGGCATCGCGGCAAGGATTTGGATGTTGTATGAGGCATCGCGGCTAGGATTTTGCATGCCTCATACAGAGTTCAAATCCATATAAAGTCCAAATTTGTGGAACCAAGTTTGGACGTTGTATGAGGTATCCCTGTACAGCCGTTGTTGTAGGATTTTAGGACACATAGGCTAAACAAATTAACTTTTCCCATTATTGATTGGTGTTGGGAGCCTTCTTCTCCTCCATCCATTGACAAACTCAAGTAAGATTGTACTGTGTCCAAATCCAAAACCGGTTCACTATTCAAATATGGAGGTCCTTGAAAATTGCCTTCTTCCTCCAGTAGAATTGAGCAGGCTGATGTTGGTTACACTATCATACCCAGAGACTCCTTATCAATGGCTCCCTCACAAACATGGAAGTGGTAACAAAGATACCACAGAGGTCAGTCATGGATCTGGTTCCCTTTCAAAAATATTTTAAACAATCACTTAATCGAATTTGTGGATGACACAAATAGGTAACCTTTCTCAACTCTGAGTAAGGGTGGAGAGACCAGAAAATTGCTCAGAGTTTGCGGATTACATATCAGGCCCCTCTTACCTTTCCTTCTGTAATCCAGGAACAGGGAAAACAGAATTTTGGAGACAAATATAATCCCCAGCTCCCCTTCACTTCATTCTGCATTCTGTCCAAATGCTGAAATTATTTGCTTTCTTATCCCCTTGGTGACTTTCTCCAGGCCCAGCACTCATGCCTGGTTTTTGGGGAGAGGCTATCATTTTCAACCTTTGGGTAGGATATTTTCACAGCAGCTTGTTAAAACATTATCTGTTAAAGGATGCTTTTTTAATGTATTTTGTAAGCGTGCTGTATAAATAAGTTATTAAAGAATGTACCTGAAGCTAGTGCTCACTTAATAAATATTAATAAAGCAATTACAAACAGCAGCCTCATTCAACGTGTTGCAACTCACCCAGCGTGGCTATCCAGTAAAAGCGTCCAATATCTTTCACTGAATGATCAGAAAGACTACAGGGATATGCCAAATTATGGATAGAAGATGACTCTTCAACTTGCCCATTTGTATATGTGTCCCCCCTCCCAGCAGATGCTGTTTGATTATGGCTTTTATGCACTTCCCAGCTGAACCATTTTAAATTAACACACAGAACACAAAGGGAACAAGAAAAGTTTTGCCTGATCAGACCTGACGTCTACCCATAGCTTGGAAAAACTACATTTTCTGGCCTGTATTCTATGAAGGATGCCAAACTAGAGCAGATACATTGAATCAATTTATTAATGTTGAGTTCCTTTATGTTTGTTTATGTTTATGTTTATTCAATTTTATATCCCGCCCTACTCAACACATGGCCGACTCAGGGTGGCTAACAACATATAAATGACCCTGGGACACCCCACATGATTTACATAAAGATACAATATTCAAATTATAATAATAAATACAATGTTATAAGTAAATACAATATAAGGCAGGACAGTCAACAATAATACAAATATCAGCACCACATCAAAATAATATATCAATAATTACAATAGAATCACAAAGGATGAAAACATCACGTAATATAACAAAATTACCAAAGTACCAGATGCGCCAGGAGCCAGGTGGATGGCGGCAAAGTTCCTCCCAGCACCCCTCGCCTTTTAAGTCCTAGGCGAGGGGGGGAGGGGGGAGCCCCAGGACGCCAGCCGATGGAATGGCCGGCAGGACCTCTTCGCCCTCCCCGGGGCCGAGCGCGTGGCAGCAAAGTTCCTCCCAGCACCCCTCGCCTTTTACATCCTAGGCGGGCGGGGGGGGGGGGGAGGGTGGAGCCCCAGGACGCCGGCCGATGGAGTGGCCAGCAGGACCTCTTTGCCCTCGCCGGGGCCGAGCGCGTGGCGGCAAAGTTCCTCCTTTATGTAAATCTCATTGATTCAAGGGGTCTACTTTAGGTTAGGATGTCCATTAGACTCAGTATTACAATACTTCCTCCTCCTCTCTCCTCCTCCTCCGGTCAAGGGAGATATTGACTATTGTGGCATGTCCTTGGAAGAACTGTTCTGAGAAATTAAGAACAGGAAGACTATTGCCAGCATGAATAATAATAATAATAATAATAATAATAATAATATTAATAATAATAATAATAATAATAATAATAATAATAATAATAATAATAATAATAATAATAATAATAATAATAATAATAATAATAATATAATTCCTGATTTTATCCCTTCTAGTCATTCCAGCAGCCTTCCCCAGACATCCCATCTTCTAAAAGTTAGCGATCAACTTATGTTTATGTTTTGTTGTAAGTGTCCATGTCTGACATTGAAAACAGAGGTGGGAATGAATATGCTTTGTATGAGGTGTTTCTATGTACTGTTCAGTATTGCCTTATGTTGTTAGAGTGGTGCTAACTGTCCCAATATTTGGTTTGCCTTTGTACACTGTTTGCTAATCCCTGGGGCTATGTGCCTTTGGGGCTATAGACACCTTTGAAATGTGGTGTTGGAGGAGAATTTGGAGAGTCCCCTGGACAGCGAGGAGAACAAATAAGTCGATCCTAAAAGAAATCAACCCTGGCTGCTCATTAGAAGGTCAAATAGTAAAAATGAAGCTAAAGTACGTTGGACATCAAATGAGAAGAGTTGGATTTACTTGAGAAAGCCTTGATGCTGGGAAAGGTGGAGGGCAAAAGAAGAAGGGGGCGGCCAAGGATGAGACGGCTAGATGGTATTGCAGACACAATGAGCACAGAGCTTGGCGGGTTGAGGAGGATGGTGGAGGACAGAGGTGCCTGGAGGACAATGGTCCATAGGGTCGCAAAGGGTCGGAATAGACTGTGTGACCGAACAACAACAACAATGTGCCCAAAGCTATGAAAGCTGGTTCTTCTAGAACACACTATGGGGAACTAAATGGAATCATACCTCTGGCTTGGCATCTGGATACCTAACTTACTAAGAAATGCAGGAGAGAGATGATACCTTTTCTAGGTCACTTTAAAAATTCACTTTACTAATTTACTAAGCTATCCAACTATCCAAGGTTTCCTAGATGTACAATATTCATAAGAGGTTTATCATTCCCTCCTTCTGCTGATACCTTGAGACTATGCAGCTTGCCCAAGGCTACATAGGATGGCTCTTCTCCTACAATGAACAGTGGGGAATTGAAACCTCCATCTCTGGCACAGCCAAGCTCTCAGCTACAAAAACAAAATTGCTAAGAGTTCAGATCCACCTCCAGCTGTTACCTGTTTTACCCAGAAGAGGGCTGTGTTTTTCACAAACTGGTTTAACACCAGTGTGATCGTTTGTGCCTTTTCTTCTTCTAAATTCCCTGGCGAGTTTATTCATTTCAAGACTGCAATTCTGCACCTTCAACATGACAAAACAAAACAAAAATCATATCAACAGATAATAAGCTGGGAACGCATTTGTATGTATTGATTGGTGTTCATGAATTATGCAGAGGAGATTTGTTTTAACTTTAAAACAGCACAAACATGGGCAGAGACACACATTTGCACATGCATACCCTCCCGCCCTCATCCAGCTGTCCCATTCAGCAATGCCACTGAGATGGCAGGCAGAAGATCCATTACTCTTTGGGAAAAGGTCAATCCAATAGGATATTGCATTTAGGTCAAACAGTAGCTTTCTTTGTGTTGCTCTGCCAGCTGAATAATGGCTTCATTCCATCTTGGGACCATTCCCTCCTTCGGGCGAGACACCTGAAGGGATGAGGCCTTTGGGTTTTACTATCCCACAAGATAAGAAGCCAAGACAGTTCTGGGGACCCACAACAGGCGGCAGGGGTGGGGGACTATTGTGTCAAGATAAGGTAAAGGTCTCCCTTGCTTGAAAGCCAGCCATATCCAACTCTAGGGTTCAGTGCTCATCTCTGTTTATAGTGAAAGAGCCAGCACTGTCTGCATCTGCAGATGTTTACAAGGACATGTGGCAGGTATGACTAGACACCAGAGTGCACGGAACACTGTTTACCTTCAACCAAAGTGGTCCCTATTTATCTACTTGCAATTTCTTGCTTTCAAACTGCTAGGTTGGCAGGAGCTGGGACAGAGATGGGAGCTCATTCTGCCATGCAGCACTCGGGTCTTGAACTGCTGACCTTCAGTCATCAAGTTCAGTGTCTTAACCAATAAACCACCGCAGTCCCATTTTTGTGTCAAAGGAACCCATTAATTTTCATGGGTTATGATATAGTAATCACATTTTTAACATTTATAGAGTATGTGGTGTATTATTTTCATATGGCTTTGCTGCCAAGAACCCAGGTAGTTTGACCACTTACACATCACCTCAAAGGAGGATATGCTACAGCAAGACAGAAGGCAAAAAGAAAAATGGCACTGCTTTGCATAGAACTGCCTATGCTAATTGACATGTCGTCAAGCCACTTCTGAGTTTTGGTGACCCTATGAATGAGAAATCTCCGAAATGTCCTGCCCTCAACAGTCCTGCTCAACCCCTGCAAGTTATACTTTGTGCCTTCCCTCATGGAGCCAATCTATCTAACATTTGGCCTCCCTCATTTCTTTCTGCCTTCCATCCCCCCCAGTATTATTGTCTTTTCCAGAAAATCTTGCCTTCTCATGATGTGCCCAACGTTGGATAGCCTCAGTTTCACCATTCATGTCTCCAGGCAGAGTTCAGGCTTGACTGGATCTAGGATTCACTTGTTTGGCTTTTTGGTAGTCCAGGGTATTCACAAAGCTCTCCACCAGCACCATATTTTAAATACTGTACATCAATTGTTTTCCTATCAGATTTTTTTATCGTTTACCTTTCACACCTGTAGCTGGTGATAAAAAAAATTAAGAGTGTGGATGGTCTTGAACTTGGTCACCAGTGACACATTCTTACACTTGATGATCTTTTCTAATTCCTTCATTGCAGCTCTTCTAAGTCTCAGTCTTCTTCTGCTTTCATGGTTTCTTGGCTGCCATCCCAGAAGTCTCTGTGAATCCACACGAATGGGTTTGCTGCACATACTCCCAGGGCTTCTGGGAATTGAAGTCCGAGAACACCTGGAGTACGTGCAGTAAACCATTCATGTGGATTCACAGAGACTTGGGTTTCTGGGAATTGAAGTCCAAGAACATCTGGAGTGCCACAGTTCACCATCACGGACCTAGGTATACAAATCTTTTACTGTTTCAATCTCAATTTTAGTTTGGACTAAAACCCAAGAGCAGATTCAGTGCATGGAAACCCCAGACAAGGTTGTGTCACTCTTTGCTCCCCTGTATTGATATATCAGTTTTACGTTTTCCTCTCCAAATTATGCACCACGTATCCCAATACTCTCTTTGCAAGGATCTGAGAACAAGAGATGCTTTCCCCAAAGTGGGGGTAAAAGTGGCAATTAGCAAGGAAAACTAGCACGAGACGTGTCTGCCCTTTTTTTTGTGCATTTGTGCTTTCAATCCCCAAATGCCATTCATTATTGATGGGGCATATTTTGTTTTGTAACCTGGTGACGCGTCCAAATGAACAGCACTCTTCATTCAAAGGCAATCTCCCCCCCCACTATATTCTCACCCATATTTCTGATTTTATTTTCTGTTCCACTCCTCTGTTCTGTCTCTGTTTTCCTACCTTTAAGGCAGGGCCCCAGTGATGGTCCCCTCCAAATTTTACTACCACACTGTGGGCATGGTATGGTGGGCATGGCCTGGGGTAAAGCCCTGCGTTGCACCTGAATTAGGACTACTTTATTTCAAAACTTGGATGGGCAGGGGGCCAGCCAGAATTTCTGCAACCGGTTCTGGTGAACTGGTGCAAACCTGCTGATGCCCACCAATGAGGGCCCCAAAACCTTTTTTGCACCACAGATCGGTCTCATGCTGAACAATTTTCCCACAGACTGGTAAGTGGGGATGGTGGGATTTCTAATTTCTCCCTTCTGCCAGCCACAGCTTGAATATGGGCAGCGTGATACCTCACTGTGCACAGGAGGGGGAGAAGAGAGGAGCCTCGTTGTAGTTCAAAAGCAAGGAGGAGGGTCCCAGCCACCTACCTATCTGCTATGTCTGAAGCCTGTGCTATTGCTCCATTCACCAGGCAGACCTTACGGAGCATGTTGAGGACAGAAGGCTGCCATCGGGGCTCCCAACACCACCCACCCCTGCAGCCCAGTTCGGGATGGTATTGGAGAAGGCGGTGGCGCATCAATTGCAGGGTGTCCTGGATGAAGCAGATTATCTGCACCCTTTCAGTCAGGATTCAGGCCCGGATATGGTACAGAGATGGCATTGATTGCGCCATAGGAAAAAGAATCTTTATGTCACTCGAAGCAAACCCATAGGAAATCGTGTAAACCAGGACATGGTTTTAGCATAAAATTATTATGTAAGTCGTATTTTATGTAACTTGAGGCATTTGTAAGTCGGGTTTTTACTGTACTACAAAGATCACTGTTGTTTCGCTGCAACACAGAATAGCATGGCTCCTCCTCCAGATCTATATGGCATTAGGATGAACAAAGGAAGTCTCATCTCTAAGATGTTGTCATCTGAAAACAATACATTTAAATAAACTATAATCATGACCTTAAGTAAGTGAGATTTTAAAGACTTGAGATCCAATCTCTCTCTTTCACTCACCCGCGTGTTCTCTTAGCGGATTATTATATCTGAGAGCTGGAAAAAGGGTCTATTATGAAAATGTGTCTAGATAAGATGATTAAATGTTATTTACAGAAAAGAGAGAGAGGCTGAATAAATCACCAAGGGGGCCCTTTCATTTTATAATCTCAGAAGAAGGGGAAAAAAGTATGTCATCCAACAAAGACGTTTACCTCATTTCAATAATTAGAGACCAAAACAAGTTGGACATTCTGTCAGTTTCAATATGGAAAAGCCGTCTGCCAGATCATGTAAATAAAATCTGTTTTATCAGATTGAAAATTAAATCGCTATTAGCTTCTTTCCCTCTGAGTTATCTTTCAATACATTTTATGAAGAACAGGATGGTTTCTGATGGAATCAGACCAGCATAGGATCTTAAAAGTTGTTCCTCAGCTGGAATCGTCTATGTTTCTTATGTTCAGAAAGCAAGTACTATTTTTCATGTAGCTAAACCAGGATCACCCATGTAAAGTGTTTGTGAATGAGGTAATCTTAAAAAGTAAATATTTACTTTCCCATAATTCAAGAGTAAAGTAAGATACTTTTTTAAAAAAAAACCTCATGAAACATTCTGCTATCCTGTGACTGTTTTAAATATTCTTCTTAGCAAGATGTGGAAGAAGGCATAAAATACAACACCCAGGACCAGTGTGTGTAATTTACAAAGCCCCCCCCCCCACTCCTCATGTGACTCATCAGTCCTATCTATGTGATAGATTAAGTCAGCTACTCCAAGATGCAGGTTTGGGATTTCCTATAAAGGTACCAAATTATTAGATGTTTACTTTGTTATTTATAGTCAAAATCCTGTTGTGTAGTTACGCTAGTGGAAATGCAAGCGCGGCGCCAAAATGGCCGCCGCGCCCTTTGCGGGCCCCCCCCACAGGACAGAGAATCCGGGTAGTTAGGGGCGTGGCCAGCTCCCTGATAAAAGGGGTGGCCACGAGGCAGCCAAGCTGCCATTTTACCTCAGCGACGGAGCGGAGAAGTTTTTTCCTGCGGCTCCGTCGCTCTTTAGCTTACCGGGAAGCCTTTTGGTAGCGGTTCTGCCTTCCCGGCTTCCCCTTTTTGCTCCTGGTGGAGATGCCTTCGAAGAAGAAGGCAGCTTCGAGCTCAGCTCGTGGGGTTAGGAGGCGAAACCCAGGTCGGAGGACCGCGGTTCCGCCTCCTCAGCAGCCACCTTTGCCGGCCCCGGCCGGGGCCGGCGGAATGGGGTCTATTGCCCCTTGGCCCGGGGTGGGTGATCAGAGCGCGGGCGCGGAAGGGGTTCCGGCCCGCGGCCCACGAGCGGTAGGCACCGCTCCTGCTCCTGCCCACTCTGTCGGGCCTACTCCTCTTGGACTGCAGCCTCTCCCGGGGCCCTCTAGCCTTGGGGGGTGGTGCGGCCCCCTGCCTTGGCAGGTTTCTCCACCAACCCTGCCGGGATTAGGTGCTGGCCAATGGCCATATGTGGCGCCCGGGGTACAGGGACCTGTACCCATGCCTGGGCCAGGTGGGCCGGCCGGCCCTTTGCCCATGGTCAACGTGGACACCTTGCTGGCCCGCATTGCGGCCCTGGAGGCGTCGTTGGCGCGGGCCAGTCAGGCGGGTGCCCCTTTTGGGGTTCCTTTTGAGACGCTGTCGGCTGGAGGACAACAGCCGGCGGGGAGGGTCGAGCTGCTGCAGGCGTGTGGCGCGGTTTCGGCCACTGCCTCGCAGCTCCCCAGTCAGCAACCAGGTGCGAGTCAAGCCCCGGTGATGAGCTCTACGTCGGTCGTGAGCTCCGACGCCCCCAGTGGGCCGGAACCCCCGGTGGGGGCGGCCCACGGGGGTGCAGCATGTGAGTATACGGTGCAAGCGAGTACATCCACACACATTCCCAATTCGGGGGGGGGGGCCTTTCAATGGCCTTGGCCTCGCGCGGGTGGTGCGGGGGCCACGCTGTCAGCGACCCACCCGGCGACGACGACTGCCACCTTGGGCACTGGGGTGGGCATGGGTCCTTACACTACAGGGAATGTCCTGGGGGTAGCTGGATTAGTTCAGGCCCCTTTTACCAGGCCGGCTGTCCCTTTTTCGGCCTTGCCGACGGCGGGGTATTCCTTGCCTTTGGGTGACCACCTGGCACAGGCTACCAGGGAAAAGATATGGCGAGGGGAGTACGTAGATATCTTCTCACTCCTGAACAGAGAGCCCACCAAGGAAGAAAGGGAGGGTCAGGATGAGAAGGACAAGGAGCAGGCACGCCGCCGTAAGCCGCCGCGTACCTGGGCCAACTGGCTCCCCGCTTATTTGATATACATGGCGGTATATCTGAGGGCGCAGCCGGATTTAGCTATCCCCATGGTCCAATATTTGGACAACATATACAGGGCGATGGTCGATTTCCCGGGCCCCTCATGGCTGGCATATGATGAGGAATTCCGTATGAGGATTCCCCTTCACCCTGAGATGAGATGGGATGAGCCATGCCAGAGGCTTTGGCTTCTGTATATGACACCTACACACCCTGCCCCGGGGGATAGATACCATTGTGGACATGCGGTCCAGCGAGCGGCTCCAGCGCAGGTTACCCGCCAGGCGGCGGGGCAGGGGGTTCCAGCCCGCCTGCTGTGCTGGACTTTCTCGTCAATTGGTTCCTGCAATCGAAAGAACTGCAGGTATAAGCATGAGTGTCCCACATGCTCTGGCCCCCACGCAGCCTCTGCTTGCCCCAAGCCTGGAGGGCCGCGAGGCAGAGGGAAGGGTGGACAGTGGGCTGGAAAGGCTGCCACGGATGGAGCTAGTCCTCCAAAAGGCCCCCTCCCCGATTAAGGTGGACATGCTGGAGCGCTGGCTCGCATCGTACCCGAAGGGGGAGGACAGGGAGTATATTCTACAAGGTTTTAAGCAGGGATTTCGTATCCCTTTTGTGGGTGATAGGTCCCCCCAGGATGCCCCCAACCTTTTATCCCTCAGAGGAAGGGAGGAGGTGGCCGCGGCCAGCATTCAAAAGGAGTTAGTTGCGGGCAGGGTCGCTGGACCTTTCCCCGTACCCCCGTTTCCCAATCTTAAGGTCTCGCCACTGGGTTTGGTCCCCAAGAAGTCACTGGGTGAGTTTCGCCTTATTCATCATTTGTCCTACCCAGCCGGCCGATCGGTCAATGATGCTATTCCTGATGACCTTTGTTCAGTCAGGTATACATCGTTTGACCATGCGTTGCGCATGGTCCGCTCGTGTGGCCCGGGTGCCCTGCTGGCCAAGTGCGACATTAAGTCGGCTTTTCGCCTCTTGCCAGTGCACCCGGGCGACTTTGAGTTGCTGGGTTTTAAATTTAAGGGGGAATATTATTTTGATAAGGCCATGCCTTTTGGCTGCTCCATTTCATGCTCGGCCTTCGAGCGTTTTAGTACCTTCCTAGAGTGGGCTTTCGTCCGCAGGTCAGGGTCCCGGTCTGTAGCCCATTACCTGGATGACTTTTTATTCGGGGGTAAACGGGGCTGGGACACGTGCGCACGTCTCCTCAACACATTTCAGACGCTAATGGAGGAACTTGGTGTCCCTTTAGCGCCCGAAAAGACCGAGGGCCCATCGACCAAGCTAGTATTCCTGGGGGTTGAGATTGACACAGTAGTGCAGGCTTCTAGGTTGCCGGGTGATAAGGTGTCCAGTATCGTGACCCTTATCTCGGAATTGCTGGCCAAGCGTAAGGCATCACTGAGAGAACTTCAGGTGCTACATGGGCACCTTAATTTTGCTTGCAGGGTGGTCGCACCGGGCAGGGCTTTTGCTCGGCGATTATGCGACGCCATGGCAGGGTTATCCAGGCCACACCACAGAGTCAGGCTCACCCGGGGTATCAGGGCAGACATGTTCGTCTGGTTGCAATTCCTGAGGGAGTTTAATGGGGTCTCATTTTGGAGGTCTGACCTCCTGGAGTCCCCCAATTTCCAGATCCAGTCTGATGCCTCAGGATCCCTGGGCTATGGGATGTACTTCAATGGGAAGTGGGCCTATGGTGGGTGGCCACCGGCATGGGCAGGCACAGGTCGCCTGCGGGATCTCACATACCTGGAATTTTTTCCCATTCTGGGGGCTTTGATGCTATGGGGCGAACTGTGGGCTAATTCGGTGGTGCATTTCTGGTGCGACAATGCTGCTGTTGTCCACATTGTCAATGCACAGACTTCCAAATCGCCCAGGGTCATGGACCTAGTGCGCCATTTTGTGCTGCGCTGCCTGCGCCTCAACGTTTTGTTCAGAGCCAGGCATGTCCCAGGGATTAATAATGATATTGCTGACGCTTTGTCCCGCCTGCAGATCTCCCGGTTCCGCGCCTTGGCCCCGGATGCGGAGGAATTTCCCTCGCCACTCCCGGACGAGATGTGGACTATTGGCAAGGAGAGGTGAACCGGGCGATTGGCCTGTCACTAGCGCCACGCACGCGTAAGGCGTATCAACAAGCATTCAATTCTTATAGGACATTTGCTACTCAATTTCTCTTGCCAGAGACCTGGCCCATCCCGGTGGACCATGTTCTGCGGTTCATGGTTCACCTGCACGCACAGGGCCTTGCACCTCGCACCATAGCATCCAAGCTCTCGGCGTTGGCTTTTATGGCCAAAGTGGGAGGTCATGTGGATACCACCTCTGACTTCCGTGTGCGACATGTTTTGGAGGGGTGGGTGCGTGAGCGCGGGCGTTGCCCGGATGATCGGCACCCTATTTCCCCAGGGGTTCTTACCCAGTTGGCCCGGGGCTGGCCTGGCCTCTGTTTTGATCATTATGAGGCAGCCCTTTTTCACGCAGCCACAACGGTGGCATTTTTTGGAGCGCTCCGCGTCAGCGAACTCGTGATGCTGTCTAAGGCGGATGCAAGTGGTAGGGCACTGGAACTCGAAGATGTCTATGTAGCCAAAGACTGGGCCCAGTTGAGGATACGCTCCTCTAAAACAGATCAGCATGGCGTAGGCAGTGGTGTAAGACTGCTACGTTGTTCTTTGGCAGACATCTGTCCGGTTGGTGCCCTACAGGAATTCCTGGCACTGCGTGGCATGCACCATGGCCCGTTTTTCTGTCACCAAGATGGGTCTCCCCTTACTAAATTTCAGTTTTGGAAGGTGACAGCCAGAGCCCTCACCAGGGTGGGCCTACCAGGTGCCCGTTATGGCACACATTCGTTCCGGATTGGTGCAGCCTCTACAGCAGCTGCTTTTGGGTACTCTGGGGCTGACATACGCAGCATGGGAAGGTGGGGCTCGCAATGTTTTCAGTTTTATGTGCGCCCACTCCCGCCATGAGTACCAATCCAGTCACCTTACCGCCTTTTTTCTCAATTTTCTTACAGACCCTGGGTGTCGTATTACACCGGTGACAGTATGGCTGGTGGGCCACAGCTATGTGCACAGGGCAGCGCGTTACGCTGCGGCGACAGGATGGGGACCCCGACTGGGACTGGGTGACCACGCCAGTCTCGCATGGCATGGTAAGCCAGGGATGTTATGGCAGGAGCTGCGGCCTTTCCTTTTTTCTGGCCTGGGTGCTGACCCGCCTGACATTCTAATCATCCACCTGGGGGGCAATGATTTGGGCCAGGTCACCGGCTTATCGCTTAAGCATGCGATTCGCGAGGACCTCGCCTACTTGCATTATGTCTGGCCTGCCACAACCCTGGTTTGGTCGGACATTGTCCCGCGCCTTTCTTACAGTGGGGGCGTTAACCTCCTGGCCCTTGACCGCGCTAGGCGCGCGGTCAATAAGGCAATGGCGCGGTTTCTTGCCAACAGGGCTTGGGGGCGGGTTAGTCATCACCCCGATATTAGTCTACAAAATTACGACTTGTATGCAGGGGATGGGGTCCATCTGTCGCGAGGAGGTATGGACCTCCTGTTGGGTGATTGGCGAGCAGGCCTGTTGACCGAGCTGACGGTCTGGGGGGGGGGCGTCAGGTCTTCTTTGAAGCCCCTCCGTGTGGCGGGTAGCACTGGTAAGGTAAACAGTATGACCCACAAGTATCCGGCAGGTTCGCAATTGACTGGACAACACTAGACAGGAATAAATTAGTTAAACGTTGTCCGGTCAACGACGAACCAGGCGATGGGGTGATGATGATTGCTAACCAGCATGCATCACCCCTGTGATTTCACGGATACGCGTCAGAGGGTGGGGTCATAAGTTAGTTATTGACTACGGTCAACAATTTGTTTGTTGTCAACAAACAAATTGATACAAATTGATACATTGTAACCAATTGCCGTTGGCAATTTTGGGTGGTACCTTACCAGTGTTACTTCGGCCTGCTTGCCTTAGGAATTATGATTGGTCGTTTTACCAATGCAAATTTATAATTCGGACTAGGGCATTGAATCAATAAATGTGGCCCTATGCTGTTATCCACTTTCAATGTTGTCTGTGTCCGTTATTGGGGGGGTGCGCCTGCAATGCAAGCGCGGCGCCAAAATGGCCGCCGCGCCCTTTGCGGGGCCCCCCCACAGGACAGAGAATCCGGGTAGTTAGGGGCGTGGCCAGCTCCCTGATAAAAGGGGTGGCCACGAGGCAGCCAAGCTGCCATTTTACCTCAGCGACGGAGCGGAGAAGTTTTTTCCCCTCCACCCCCTCCCTAGTTAACAGTGTGATATTATGGTCGCTTCGGGGCCGGGTGGGAATTTTTGGTTGGGACCCATATTGGCTCCGGGTCCTGGCTTTTTTGCCCACCCCACACTGTTGCTATGGTTTGATATTGGGGGCTTTCTGTGTTTCTACTGTTGACTTTGGTCACATTGGCGGGTAGCACTGGTAAGGTAAACAGTATGACCCACAAGTATCCGGCAGGTTCGCAATTGACTGGACAACACTTTTTTGTTGTTGTTCAGTCGCACAGTCGATTCCGACCCTTTGCGACCCTATGGACCATTGTTCTCCAGGCGCCTCTGTCCTCTACCATCCCCCTCAACCCTCCCAGCTCTGTGCCCATTGTGTCTATAATACCATCTAGCCATCTCATCCTTGGCCTCCCCCTTCTTCTTTTGCCCTCCACCTTTCCCAACATCAATGCCTTCTCAAGTGAATCCTCCCTTCTCATTTGATGTCCAAAGTATTTTAGCTTCATCTTTACTATTTGACCTTCCAATGAGCAGTCAGGGTTAATTTCTTCTAAGATTGACCTATTTGTCCTCCTCGCTGTCCAGGGGACTCTCAAAACCCTCCTCCAACACCACATTTCAAAGGCATCTATTCTTCTGCGTTCAGCCTTCCTAATTGTCCAGCTCTCACATCCATACATTACTACTGGGAAAACCATTGCTTTGACTATTCTAATTTTTGTTTGCAATGTAATGTCTCTGCTTTTCACTATATTCCCCATGTTTCTCATCGCTTGTCTCCCAAGAATCAGTCGCCTTTTTATTTCATGGCTGCAATCCCCATCTGCAGTGATCTTTGATCCTAAGAAAGTAAAATCTGTCACTGCTTCTACTTCTTCCCCGTCTATTTTCCAGGAACTGATGGGGCCTGTTGCCATTATCTTGGTTTTCTTGATATTGAGTCTCAAGCCCGCTTTTGCACTCTCCTCCTTCAGCCCAATCAAGAGATTCTTTAGGTCTTCCTCACTTTCTGCCATTAGGGTGGTATCGTCTGCATATCTCAGATTATTGATGTTTCTCCCAGCAATTTTAATCCCATATTGTGATTCCTCCATCCCTGCACTGCGCATTATGTGCTCTGTGTATAGGTTGAATAAGCATGGTGACAAAATGCAGCCTTGTCTTACTCCTTTTCCTATTCCAAACCACTCTGTTATTCCATGTTCTGTCCTAACTGTTGCTTCTTGGTTCATGTACAGATTTCTCAGGAGGCATATGAGGTGCTCTGGTATTCCCATCTCTTTAATTACTTGCCACATCTTGTTGTGGTCCACACAGTCAAATGCCTTAGTGTAGTCAATAAAACAAAAGTAAACTTGTTTCTGGTATTCCTTTGTTTTCTCCATGATCCAGCGTATGTTGGCGATGTGGTCTCTAGTCCCCCTGCCTCTTCTGAAACCAGCCTGCACCTCTGGTAATTCTCTCTCCACATGCTGCTGAAGTCTGTCCTGTATTATCTTGAGCATCACCTTGCTGGCATGTGGGATGAGCACGATTGTTCGATAATTTGAACATTCTTTGGCATTGCCCTTTTTTGGGATTGGGACGTATACTGATCTTTTCCAATCCTGTGGCCACTGTTTTGTTTTCCAAATCTGCTGGCATATTGAATGCAGTAATTTGACGCCATCATCTTTTAGCGCTTTGAAAAATTCAACTGGGATACCATCATCTCCACTAGCTTTGTTGTTTGCAGTGCTCTTTAGGGCCTTTATGACTTCGCTCTCCAGGATGTCTGGCTCAAGTTCAATTTCTTCATCATTGTGAGTATCAGGAGTGTTGAGGTCCTTTTTGTAAAGTTCCTCTGTGTACTCTTTCCATCTTTTCTTAATTTCTTCTGCATCAGCTAGCTCCTTTCCGTCTTTGTCCCTTATCATGGTCATTTTTGCTTTAAATGTTCCCTTGATTTCCCCAATTTTTTTGAAAAGATCTCTGGTTCTGCCTCTTTTGTTGTTTTCCTCCATTTCTCTGCACTGTTCTTTTAGGTAGTTTTCCTTATCTCTCCTTGCTTTTCTTTGAAATTCTGTGTTCAAATGGTTGTAGTTTTTCCTTTCTCCTTTGACTTTTGCGTTCCTTCTTTCCTCTGCTATTTTAAGAGCCTCATCAGACAACCACTTTGCTTTCTTACTCTTCTTTTCTTTTGGTATGGTTTTCTTTGCTGCTTCCTGCATGATGTCCCTCATCTCCGTCCATAATTCTTCCGGTACTCTGTCTACCGAGTCTAAGCCATTAAATCTGTTCATCACCTCCACCGTGTATTCTTTAGGGATGCTGTCTAGGTGATATCTTTCTGGTCTCCGTGTTTTCCCTATTTTCTTTAGTCTAAGCCTGAATTTTGCGATCAGTAGGTTGTGATCTGAGCCACAGTCTGCTCCAGGTCTTGTTTTTGCTGACTGTATGGAGGTTCTCCATCTTTGGCTGCAGAGTATGTAGTCAATCTGGTTTCGGTGTTGGCCATCAGGAATAAATTAGTTAAACGTTGTCCGGTCAACGACGAACCAGGCGATGGGGTGATGATGATTGCTAACCAGCATGCATCACCCCTGTGATTTCACGGATACGCGTCAGAGGGTGGGGTCATAAGTTAGTTATTGACTACGGTCAACAATTTGTTTGTTGTCAACAAACAAATTGATACAAATTGATACATTGTAACCAATTGCCGTTGGCAATTTTGGGTGGTACCTTACCAGTGTTACTTCGGCCTGCTTGCCTTAGGAATTATGATTGGTCGTTTTACCAATGCAAATTTATAATTCGGACTAGGGCATTGAATCAATAAATGTGGCCCTATGCTGTTATCCACTTTCAATGTTGTCTGTGTCCGTTATTGGGGGGGTGCGCCTGCAAAGAAATAGCATAGATTGCAGTAGCAAAAGTTCTGCTAAATGACAATTGCAACAAATTTTTGTCTGGTCATGGTGGCTTTTTCTGCTAAGGATGATGAGAGATACTTACATTATAAGATTCTAAGATTTTGTAATTCATGTGCCAAAATAATTTGGCTGGCTTTGGGTAAAGGTAAAGGTCACCCTTGCTCGAAAGCCAGTCATATCCGACTCTAGTGATCAATGCTCATCTCTGTTTCATAGCTGAAGAGCTAGTGCTGTCTGCTTCTGCAGACATTTCCGTGGTCATGTGGCAGGCATGACTAGACACAGAACACTGTTTACCTTCCCACTGAAGTGGTCCCTATTTATCTACTTGCAATTTCTTGCTTTTGAACTGCTAGGTTGGCAGGACCTGGGACAAAGACGGAAGCTCATTCCCTCCTGCAGTATTCAGGTATCGAACTGTTGACCTGCTGCTTTCCAGTCAGCGTCTTAGCCAATTGAGCCACCACAGTCCCTTTGGCTTTGGGCAATATACACCCAAATATAAATGCAGCCACAAAACTCAATTCTAGGAGCTGTTTTCTCTCCTCCTCTCCCATGTGACTCTTAGATAAGCGACACGCTTTTGATGAACAATCTGTATTAATGACTCTAAGGACTAGAAACTATCCTATTAAAAACAACCCTCCTGAAATGTAAGGTATTGAGAATGCTGAATTCTGGGCATAAAATCTTGTATCTCTCTTTTGCATGGAGTCTATGCAAAATCCATCATTGGCAAAGAGTCCCCCCTATGTCTACTTCTGAAACAGTTCTCTCTCTTGGTTTCCCCCTACCTCCTCCACCCCACTTCCTTCTATGACATCCTTCAAGTTACAGTTGGTACCATTAAAAACTCGGTGCTTTAGTGCCATAGGCACTCATAACAACTGTAGAATGTTGCCTTCTCATTATAATCAGAGCTACCCTGGTACTGCTATCACTGCAGAGTGACAAATGTGCTTTTAATGACACCTTCACTCCCTGCAAACTATAATTAAGAAAGGAAGGAAGATACCTGGCAGTGAAATTACCTGCTTTATGTGGATTTATGGGGCAGGCGATACATGTAAATTAAGGAATATTTTGTCAGGAGCCAGTTATTAGAATAAACAGGATGTTAGTATGACATTTCTGTCTCATCCTCTGAGGTGGTACAGTTTAGTGGGTTGGATTTTATTTGGCCCCTGCTACAAAGTCACGGGTACAAAGTATGGTGTAGTGATCAGAGCAGGGGTTCCCAATCTTTTTACACCTGGGCCAGACCACGCCCACTGGACAATTAAGCGGGCTGGACTGGTGCTTTCCCCCAGTGTAAATGCTACTGTAAAACATGCCTGTGGCTGTTGTAAATGTGTTTACAACAGCTGCAGGTGCATTTACAGCTGTCATAAATGCGTCCGCTTCCACTTCCAATGCGGCAGAAGTGGCGACACGGGCTACATGAAATGGTGCCATGGGCCGGGTCTGGCATAGGTTGGGAACCCCTGAAATAGAGTTATGCACTAGGATTCAAGAGACATGAGTTCAAATTCTTACCCAGTTATGGAAACCTGCCGGGGATAGGAGTGATTCTGGTAAACCACTCCTTAAAATATCTCACTTACCTCGAAAACTCTATTAGAATTGCTGTAAATCTGATGTGATTTGGCAGTACACACACACACACACACACACACACACACACACACACACACACACACACACACACACACACACACACACACACACACACACACACACACACACACACACACACACACACACACACACAAGATGGTCTTGTTTGTTTGTTTCACCTGTATCTATTCCTTTCTCTTATGAACTTCATGGCTTGCCTTCTCCATATTTTCATATTTTATTCTTGCAACAATCTGGCAAGTAGGTTAGCTGAAAGAGTATGTTAAACCAAATATTTTCCAATGTCTGTGTCACGCCGCCCATCCACCCCAAGGTGGCAACCACCCAGAGACCTCAGTGTTTCAGGGAGGAGCCTATCTTAACCTACAAGGAAGGGATGTGGCCATACGTATGCGGAATGCGTGTCCGCACCCGTCCAGCCTATTCTGTAATGTGCCATTCACACTTACCTTATGTCCCAGAGATCAGCACTGCAAGGGTCTGGGAGCCGAGAGTGGGGCCAACACGCCACAAATGTGGACAAAAAAACCTATGAGTCTCAGCATCCTACATGGTATGCCACAGCTAATCAGGCAGGATGGCCTGAGCGCAGAGGAGGCGGGACAGCCAGCACGCGAACGCTGAAGCCAACGGCCACTTTGCGCGCGCTCACTACAGCTGAGGACCCAACTCAGCCAGGCGAGGCACCGCCATAGGCGCTGCCTCTGCCCTGCCGCCCCTTCCGCCCTCAGCCACGCCATCTGAAACAGCAGAGGGAGAATGGCAAGGAGGCGGGACAGCCAGCACGCGAACGCTGAAGCCAACGGCCACTTTGCGCGCGCTCACTACAGCTGAGGACCCAACTCAGCCAGGCGAGGCACCGCCATAGGCGCTGCCTCTGCCCTGCCGCCCCTTCCGCCCTCAGCCACGCCATCTGAAACAGCAGAGGGAGAATGGCAAGGGCGAGAAGTAGGTATCCGTCAGGGGAGGTGCCTACCCAGGCGGATCCCTGCCTGGTGCCTTTGCATTTCCCCCTCTGCTGTTTCGAGGGCTGTCAACAAAACAGTGGAGGGGGAATGGCAGGGATCGAGACAGGTATCCGTCAGGGAAGGTGCTCTCCCTGGTGGATTGCTGGCTGCCGCCTGTGCATTCCCCCCTCTGCTGTTTCGTTGACAGCCCACAAAACAGCAGAGGGGAAAATGCACGGGTGCCAGGGAGGGATCTGCCAGGGAAGACACCTCCCCTGATGGATACCTGCCTCTTGCCCAGCCATTTCCCCTCCGCTGTTTCGAAGACAGCCCTCGAAACAGCAGAGGGGAAAATGCAAAGGCACCAGGCAGGGATCCGCCAGGGAAGGCACCACCCCTGACGGATACCTGCCTTTTGCCCTTGCCGTGTCTTTGGCCATCCTCTTCCTCCTTTGCCCTCAACCTTCCCCAGCATCAAGGCTTACACAAGTGAATCCTCTCTTCCCAATTAAGCCACACACCCCCAAAAAACCACCGCACCACCAACACAAAATCAGCTAGTGCTCTATAAGAGCGTGGCTCTTTGCAGGCGCACCCCCCAATAAAGGACTCAGACACTGATAAAAGTGGATAACGGCATTGGGCCACATTTATTGATTCATGCCCTAGTCCAAATTATAAATTTCTATTGGTAATTGACCAATCATAATTCTTAAGGCAAGCAGGCCGAAGTAACACTGGTAAGGTACCACCCAAAATTGCCAACGGCAATTGCTACAATGTATCTGTTTGTATCAATTTGTTTGTTGACAACAAACAAATTGTTGACCGTAGTCAATATCTAACTAATGACCCCACCCTCTGACGCGTATCCGTAAAATCACGGGGTGATGCATGCTGTCTAGCTATAGCCATCACCCCGTCGCCTAGTTCGTTGTTGACCGGACAACGTTTAACCAACTTATGCCTGTCTAGTGTTGTCCAGTCAATTGCGAACTTCCCGGATACCTGTGGGTCATAATGTTTACCTTACCAGTGCTACCCGCCCATGTGACCAAAGTCAACAGCAGCAACAGAAAAACCCCTATGTCAAACCATAGCAACAGTGTGGGATGGGTGAAAAAACCAGGACCCGGAAGCCAATATGGGTCCCAGCCAAAAATTCCCACCCGGCCCCGAAGCGACCAAAATATCACACTGTTAACTAGGGAGGGGGTGGAGGGGAAAAACTTCTCCGCTCCGTCGCTTCGCAAAATGGCAGCTCGGCTGCCTCGTGGCCACCCCTTTTATAAGGGAGCTGGCCACGCCCCTAACTACCCGGATGCCTTCGTCCGGTGGGGGCCCCCCCGCAAAGAGCGCGGCGGCCATTTTGGCGCCACGCTTGCATTGCAGGCGCACCCACCAATAAAGGACTCAGACACTGATAAAAGTGGATAACGGCATTGGGCCACATTTATTGATTCATGCCCTAGTCCGAATTATAAATTTCTATTGGTAATTGACCAATCATAATTCTTAAGGCAAGCAGGCCGAAGTAACACTGGTAAGGTACCACCCAAAATTGCCAACGGCAATTGCTACAATGTATCTATTTGTATCAATTTGTTTGTTGACAACAAACAAATTGTTGACCGTAGTCAATATCTAACTAATGACCCCACCCTCTGACGCGTATCCGTAAAATCACGGGGTGATGCATGCTGTCTAGCTATAGCCATCACCCCGTCGCCTAGTTCGTCGTTGACCGGACAACGTTTAACCAACTTATGCCTGTCTAGTGTTGTCCAGTCAATTGCGAACTTGCCGGATACCTGTGGGTCATAATGTTTACCTTACCAGTGCTACCCGCCACACGGAGGGGCTTCAAAGAAGGCTCGATGCCCCCCCCAGACCGTCAGCTCGGTCAACAGGCCTGCTCGCCAATCACCCAACAGGAGATCCATACCTCCTCGCGACAGATGGACCCCATCCCCTGCATACAGGCCATAATTTTGTAGACTAATGGCGGGGTGACGACTGACCCGCCCCCAACCCCTGCTGACAATAAACCGGGCAACAGCCCTGTTTACCATGTGTCTAGCCCGGTCCAGGGCCTGGAGGTCGAACCCTCCCCTATACGCGTGCCGCGGCACCATGTCTGACCAAACGAGGGTTGTGGCGGGCCACACGTAATGCAGGTAGGCGAGGTCGCCGCAAATCGCATGCTTCAGTGATAGGCCGGTGACCTGACCCAAATCATTGCCCCCAAGGTGTATGATCAGGATGTCAGGCGGGTCAGCACTCCGGCCTGAGAAAAGGAATGGCAACAGCTCCCTCCACAACATCCCGGGCTTACCATACCATGTGAGACTTGCGTATGCACCCAGTCCCAGTCGGGGTCCCCACTCTGTCGCCGCAGCGTAACGCGCTGCCCTGTGCACGTAGCTATGGCCCACCAGCCATACTGTCACCGGCGTAATACGACACCCAGGGTCTGTCAAGGAAAAAACGAGTAATAGAAAAGGTGCGGTGACTCGACTGGTACTCACGGTGAAAGAGGGCGGACATAAAATTGAAAACATTGCGATCCCCACCTCCCCATACGGCGTATCTCAGCCCCGGAGTACCCAAAAGCAGCCGCCGTGGAGGCCGCCCCTATTCTGAATGAATGGGTGCCGTAACGGGCCCCTGGGAGGCCAACACCAGCCAGCGCTTTGCCGGTCACCTTCCAAAATTGAAATTTAGTAAGGGGAGACCCATCTTGGTGACAGAAAAACGGGCCATGGTGCGTGCCACGCAGTGCAAGGAACTCCTGTAGGGCACCAACCGGACAGATGTCTGCCAAAGAACACCGTAGCAGTCTCACACCACTGCCTACGCCATGCTGATCGGTCTTAGAGGAGCGTATCCTCAACTGAGCCCAGTCTTTGGCGACATAGACATCCTCTAGTTCCAGTGCCCTACGACTTGCATCCGCCTTAGACAGCATCACAAGCTCGCTGATGCGGAGCGCTCCAAAAAATGCCACCGTTGTGGCTGCATGAAATAGGGCTGCCTCGTATCTATCAAAACAGAGGCCAGGCCAGCCCCGGGCCAGTTGGGTAAGAACCCCTGGGGAAATCGGGTGGCGGCCACGCTCCCGCCCCCACCCCTCCAAAACATGTCTCACACGGAAGTCAGCGGTACTATCCACATGACCCCCCACCTTGGCCATAAAAGCCAATGCTGACAGCCTAGATGCTATGGCGCGAGGTGCAAGGCCCTGGGCATGCAGGTAAACCATGAACTGAAGTAATGGGTCACTGGGATCGGCCAGGTTTCTGGCAGCCGGGATTGAATACAGAAGGCTCTGAAAGAATTGAATGCATGGTGATACGCCTTACGCGTGCGTGGCGCCAGTGACAAGCCAATTGCCTGGTTCACCTCTCCTTGCCAATGGTCCATATCTCTTCCGGGAGTGGTGAGGGAAATTCCTCCGCATCCGGGGCCAAGGCACGGAACCGGGAGATCTGCAGGCGGGACAAAGCGTCAGCGATATCATTATTGACCCCCGGGACATGCCTGGCCCTGAAAAGGACGTTGAGGCGCAGGCTGCGCAACACAAACTGGCGCACTAGGTCCATGACCCTGGGCGATTGGGAAGTCTGTGAGTTGACAATGTGGACGACGGCCGCATTGTCGCACCAGAAATGGACAACCGAGTTGGCCCACTCCTCGCCCCATAGCATCAAAGCCCCCAGGATAGGGAAAAATTCCAGATACGTGAGATCACGCAGGCGACCCGTGCCTGCCCAGGCTGGTGGCCACCCACCATAGGCCCACTTCCCATTGAAGTACATCCCATAACCCAGGGACCCTGACGCATCAGACTGTATCTGAAAGCGAGGGGAAGCCAGGAGGTCAGACCTCCAAAATGATACTCCATTGAACTCCCTCAGGAACTGGAGCCAGAGAAACATATCTGCCCTGATACCCCGGGTGAGTCTAACCCTATGGTGGGGCCTAGATAAGCCTGCCATGGCGTCACACAAGCGCCGAGCAAACGCCCTGCCCGGTGCTACCACCCTGCAAGCGAAATTGAGGTGACCGTGTAGCACCTGCAGTTCCCGCAGGGACGCCTTGCGTTTAGCAAGCAAGTCCGAGATAAGGGCCACAATCCTTGACACCTTATCCCCCGGTAACCTAGAAGCCTGCGCTACCGTGTCAATCTCCACCCCCAGGAATACTAGCTGAGTAGATGGGCCCTCGGTCTTTTCGGGCGCTAAAGGGACACCGAGTTCCTCCATTAGCGTCTGAAATGTATTGAGGAGACGTGTGCACGTGTCCCAGCCCCGTTCACCCCCGAATAAAAAATCATCCAGGTAATGGGCTACAGACCGGGACCCTGACCTGCGGACAAAAGCCCACTGTAGGAACGTGCTAAAACGCTCGAAAGCCGAGCATGATATAGAACAGCCAAAAGGCATGGCCTTATCAAAGTAATATTCACCCCGGAACTTGAAACCCAGCAACTCAAAATCGCCCGGGTGCACTGGCAAGAGGCGAAACGCCGACTTAATTTCGCACTTGGCCAACAGCGCACCCGGGCCACATGAGCGCACCATGCGCAGCGCATGGTCAAAAGTTGTATACCTGACTGAGCAAAGGTCATCAGGGATAGCATCATTGACCGATCGGCCGGCTGGATAAGACAAATGATGAATCAGGCGAAACTCGCCCGGTGATTTTTTGGGTACCAAGCCCAAAGGTGACACCTTAAGATTGGGGAACAGGGGTGTAGGGAACGGGCCGGCAACCCTGCCCATATTGACCTCCTTAGTAATGCTGGCAGCAGCTACCTCCTCCCGCTCCCTAAGGGACAAAAGGTTGGGGGCATCCTGGGGGGACCTGTCGCCCACAAAAGGGATACGGAACCCCCGTCTAAAACCTTGAAGAAGGTAAACCGCATCCTCCTCCCTCGGGTACAATGCGAGCCAACGCTCCAGCATGTCCACATTAATTGGGGAGGGGGCCTTTTGGTGAACCAGCTCCCTCCACGGCAGTTTTGCCAGCCCCCTGTCCGCCCCTTCCTCTGCCCCGCATCCCCCCAGGCCTGGGACAGGCAGAGGCCGCATGGGGGCCAGCGCAGGAGGGACACTCATGTCTGTACTTGCAGTTCTTCCTGTTGCAGGAACCATAGGACGAAAAAGTCCAGCACAGCAGGCGGGCTGGAACCCCCTGCCCCGCCACCTGGCGGGGAGCCTGTGCTGGGGCCACTCGCTGGACCGCATGTCCACAATGGTATCTTTCCCCGGGCGCCAGGCGCATGGGAGTCATGTACAGCAGCCACAGCCGCTGGCAGGGCTTGTCCCACCTCATCTCCGGGTGCAGGGGAATCCGCATACGGAATTCCTCGTCGTAAGCCAACCACGACGGGCCCGGGAAGTCAACCATCGCCCGGTAAATGTTGTCCAAATACTGGACCATCGGAATCGCCAAATCAGGCCGGGCCCTGAGGTATACCACCATGTAGATGAGGTAGGCCAGCAACCAATTGGCCCACGTACGTGGTGGCTTGCGACGACGCGCTTGCTCCTTATCCTTCTCATCTTGCCCCTCCCTCTCCTCCTCGGTGGGCTCTCTGTTAAGGAGGGAGAAGATGTCCACATACTCCCCCCGCCAGATCTTCTCTCTGGTGGCGTGGGCCAAATGGTCACCCAGTGGCAAAGTATATCCTGCCGTCGGCAAAGCCGACACAGGCACGGTGGAAACTGCAGGCATCTGCGGAGGAGCCTGGACTAACCCGGTCACCGCTAGAAAATTCCCGACAGGGTAAGAAGGACCCCCTACCCCGGGGCCCAGGGTGATAGCTGAAGTCACCGGGTGGGGCGTCGGTGACTGGACCACCGCCCCGCCCGTGCGAGGCCAAGGCCATTGAAAAGCCCCCCCCCAACGTGGCCATGTGTGTTTGTGCACTATTTTGGACCGCATACTCACACGCTGCGCCCCCATGGGCCGCCCCCACCGGGGGTTCCGACCCACTGAGAGCGTCGGAGCTCCCGACCGCCCTAGAGCTCGTTGACGGGGCTTGATCAGCACCAGCCTGTTGATTGGGGAGCTGCGGGGCAGTGGCCGAAGCCGGGCCACGCGCCTCAGGCAGCTCAACCCGTCCCACCGCCTGCCGCTGCCCAGCAGATGATGGACCGACCGGCCCCACAAAAGGAGCCCCAGGGTGACTAACCCGGGCCAGGGATGCCTCAAGGGCCGCAACGCGGGCCAAGAGGGCCTCCACGCTGACATAGCCACCTAAACCAAGGGGGGGGGGTAAAGGGCCAGCCGGCCCACTAACTACAGGCGTCGGCACCGGTCCCTGTACCCCGGGGCCGGAATAGGGCCACGATCCAAAGCCCAGGCCCGGTAGGGCCGGGGAAGAACCCTGCCATGGAAGGGGGCCACCCCACCCCCCAAGGCTGGAAGCCCCCGCATTAAGCTGCGCCCCAACGGAGGAAGGCCCAGCAGAATGGGTGACGCCAGCAGCGGCGGCCGCCGCTTGCGGGCCGGGAGCCGCGGCCCCTACTGTGCCCGCACGCGGACCCCCAGCCTCCGGCCAAGGGGGAATCAACCCCATCCCACCGGTCCCGGTGGGTTCGGGCAGAGGAGGCCGCTGGGGAGGCGCAGCCGCGGTCCTCCGACCCAGAGTGCGCCTCCGTGCGGAACGAGCCGCGTTCGCAGTCACCTTCTTCTTCGAGGGCATTGCAGCTGGTCAATGGGAAGCCTAAAAGAGAGAATCAGCAGCCAAGAGGCTCAGGTGGACAAGCGACGGAGGTAGGAGGGGAAAAACTTCTCCGCTCCGTCGCTTCGCAAAATGGCAGCTCGGCTGCCTCGTGGCCACCCCTTTTATAAGGGAGCTGGCCACGCCCCTAACTACCCGGATGCCTTCGTCCGGTGGGGGGCCCCCCCGCAAAGAGCGTGGTGGCCATTTTGGCGCCGCACTTGCATTCTCGCCTTGCCCTCTCTCTTCTTCTCATAATCTTGTGAAAGCCCCTCCTTCCCTCCCTTTTCTTAAGTATGGCAATTTTGTGGTCCCTTCGGGACCGAGAGGGATTTTTTTTTTTTCATTTTCATGGATTGGCCTTTGTGATGATGTTTTTCACCCTCTCCATACTTACAAGGGGGAGCTAAAGGTAAACAATGTAAACCTAATGGGGCAGTAGTGGGGTAAATGCAGTGGTGGGCTCCAAATTTTTTACTACCACACTGTGGGCATGGTATGGTGGGCGTGGCTGGGGAAAAGCCCTGTGTTGCACCCACTACTTTATTTCCAAACTTGGATGGGCGGGGCCAACCAGAAATTCTGCTACTGGTTTTGGCGAACTGGTGCGAACTTGCTGATGCCCATCCCTGGGTAAATGGTAAGCAAAACTATGTTAATTGACCATATGTAATGGGGGTTCTTCACCATCACAGAAGGACAGAAGCACTGGAGGCGTCTACTGTTGTGGGGAGGAACCCTCAGTTACAGGGAGCAGGCTTGTTGGCCTGAAGGAAATTGTGATCTAAGAGGTATGGAGTGAGATATCATCACTCCATACAAGGTCATAATCAATAAGCTGGACATGGGTAGATACACCCATACGTTAACACCATTTACTCACTAGGACGCCTCATCGCAGATCATGTTAATATTGTATTGTTATGTTATCAATGAAGTGGCCCATGTTTTGACCAACAGATGGTTGTCATCTGCTTCATGGGGTGGATTGGGTGGCAATCAGTTTCGTGGCTCAGCAGGAATAGAACCTCACCTTCTATCCTGTCAGAGATGACAAGGGTTTTTGCGTGTGGATTTGTTTTGACAATGTTTTGAAAACATTGATGGAGGGAAAGTACAAAAACTTTATTGACCTCTTGGAAAAAAAACCTCTGGTTTATGAATGTGAGATATTGTAATCATTATCCACAATTTAAAAAATGCAGTTTCTCTCATGGCTTAGTGGTTAAGACGCTGAGCTTAGAGACCAGAAGGTTGTGTTTCAATACCTGAGGGCTGCATTTGGGGACATGAAAGGAGCCTCATTCAGGCATCCTTTGAGCAGAGTTTCTCCAGCAAAAATCCTTTCAACCCAGAGTAATCTCTGACATGAAATTGTTATTAATTTTAAAAAAATCAACAACAGGTTTGATATTTCTGCTCAACCAGTAGGAAAATGGATGGCAAGCTTTACATAGTAAAAGGCACTAAAATCTAATTGAAAGATGGAGAAAGGAGCTCATTGGGCAGGAAACATCATTAAAGGAGGATATAGCTGATGAACTCAACCTCTCCTACTTTTTTGGAGGAACCTGAATAGCCCGAGGGTTGGAGTCTCTAAATGTAAGACCAACATGTTCAAGTGGGGACTGCTGGCGGACAAAAACATGTGGTGTGAATCTGGAGAGATACAGAATCCAGTTCATTTACTAGTCTGCCGATTGCTGCCAGAAACATGCACCAATGAGGATTTAAAGTTTTGCCAATGACAAAGCCAAGAAAGTGGCTTCATTTTGGCACTCCAGGTTTTGATCAGGGCAGGAAAGAAGAAGATGCTTTAACATTGACAATGACAATGTCAGCAGTCAACATGGTTTACAGGATACCCTCTTGTACTCACTACTGTCCACATAGCGACACCAAGCATGGGAAAATCCCAGAAACTGACTCCCTTTTTCATAATCTAAAGCCAAGTCAAGACAAAATTCAGCCTGCACACATTTTGGGTTGTAGGGCAAATGTAATAATGTTATAGTTTTCCACAATATCATTTTGTCAATTATGGTCAAATATCAAATAAAAATCAGTATTGAATGTCCGCTTAAATACAGGCATAAAATGTCTGGGAAATATCCAAGCATTCTGAGATTACTTGGTGAATATTTAGCAGGGGAAGTTTCAACAGATAATCAGGAAAGGGGGGGGGACCCTTTCTGTTCTACTACTGCTAATTTCTGAAATGGCATCCAGAGAAGTCAAATTGATTATGTTTCCCAAAGTGAAAAACCTTCTGCCTTAGAAAAAATACATCAGTGGTTTAGGTAGCCGGTGGTGTGTCATTGATTTTTGTTCCATTTCAAAACATTTTGAATGGAACCAGGCAACAATCTTCAGGTGGCCACATGCCCAAAATAGCAACCCACTTTGCTGAATCATCTTGACTTTTGTGTCATATTTCAGCGTGTGCTGCCATTGTTACTCCAGCATGTACATTAACGGTGCACATGATCACTCTTCTAAATGAGTTTTGGGCAGCAATTAAGAAGCCGCAGTCTTGAAGCAGCCTGGGAGGAGGGGAGGAGGAGACCTTAATGGCTTTATTTAGTTTAAGTGTTTGTAAAAGTACCCTGGACTTCCTCAATGGTGGGCAGGCAGTAAAGAGGATATCGGAGGATTTTGATTCTTGAAAAGACAAGTGAGTAGTTCTCAATAGCATGGAGAGGTTTGTACAATCATTGATAAGGATGCTGGCCTGTTGTTGGACATCATGACGATTTTAAAAAGAGCAATCTTGAAATGGAATGGTTTTTGAGATAAAAAACTGTCTTTCCATTTGAAAAGTTCATACTGGGGATTCTGAAGGATGTAGTCCAGAAAGCAATTTTTCCAAACATGGAGGAACCCTCCCCACTTCCATACTGCTTCCTGTATTTGTTTGGGTCCTGTATTTGTATCCTATCTTTAGTCCAGTGGCCTCAAAGTGACCTCCTCTAGGTCAGTGATGGCCAACCTTGGCACGCCAGATGTCAATTTCCAGAAGCCCAAATCGACAAACCTGCTGATCTGGGCTTCTGGGAATTGAAGTACCAGAACATCTGGGGTGCCAAGGTTGGTCCTCACTGTTCAAGGCTATTCTTACCACTACCCTGTGAAATAGGTCAAGATGAAGGATTGTGAGTGGCTCAGAGTCACTCAATGAATTTCACAGCTGTATAGGGGATAGAACCTGGGTTTCCCAAGTCACAGTTGACCATTCACCATGCCACATCACCTCTTGGACATTTATAGGTGTGAGTATCTTACATCCCTCTCCAGCAAAGTGTCCTGTTTTAGGACTCTTCTAAGGGGCTGCAGTGGCTCAGTGGTTAGGAAGATCACCTTGTTAGCTGGAAGGCCGGCAAGTCAGCAATTCGAAACCCAGGTAATGCATGATGGATTCAGTGCCCGTCTCTGTCCCAGCTCTTGGGGACATGAAAGGAGCCTCATTTGGGCATTCTCTGAGCGGAGTTTCTCCTACAAAAATCCTTTCAACCTGGAATAACTGACATAAAATAATTATTGTTGTTATTATTATTATTACTAGCTGGTTACCCGGCTTCACTCGAGTCCTCCATCTCGCTCTTCCCTCACCCATCCCACTTCTCCATCAACGGTCATGGCACCTCCCCTTTGTATCTTGTGACCCCCACAGTGCTGAACTCGCATACTCATTTGTCTTTCACTTACTGAGCTCAGAGGGAAAGGCAAATGATGTCACAATCTTGGTGACATCACCCCCACGGTGCTGAACCCGCATGCCCATTTGCCTGTCACAATCCCAGATGATGTCACATGCCTGGTGAAATCAGTGAACTCATTGGGCAACAGATCGCTGGAAACAGATCAATTTTGGGGGTATGCCCACCCATGGGGCTTGTGACCCCCCTTGACCATCTTGCCAGGCCAAGGTAGGTGTGTGGCAAGTTTCAGCAGGATCAGCCCAGGGGTGTGGGACCCCATTCCATACAAACAAGACCACACCTCGGTTTTATATATATAGATTTATAACAACAACAACAACAACAATAATAATTATTATTATTATTATTATTATAGGACTCATCTGATGACACAGAGATAGTGATAGTGATGATAGCAGAAGCATGCAGCAGTGCTGCATTATGACTGCAATTTTGATAATGCTGCAAGGCCATATGGCATTATTCTTCATTCAAGACCCAAGTGCTGCAAAATGGAGCATGCTCCCATCATCTGTCCCAGCTTCTGCCAACCTAGCAGTTTGAAAGCAAGAAATTGATAGTAGATAAATAGGGAAAAGGTAACAGCATTTCATGCACTCCAATGCCTAGTCATGCCTGCCACATGACCACAGAAATGTCTGCAAACACAGACAGCACTGGTTCTTTGGCTGTAAACAGAGTTGATCACTGACTCCTAGAGCCAGACACAACTGGCTTTTGAGAAGGGAGACTTTTACTGATACCTAAATCTAATGGAACTTTATTGATGGTAATTCCTGGGGTACACAGATAAAGCCTCCTTGAAGATTGTGAATAAATTGGGGGTGCCCTGCATGGCAACCTTGCAGGCTAATCTTTATAACAACAGATTGAACCAAGGAATCAAAGAACAGGACATGTAAGAAGAGAAGCTTGTTTGGAACTCCTGGGGAACATCAGCAAATAGAACTGTAGCCTATCATTTTAAACTCAGTTCATTAGTTAATTATTAGGGATGGACTGCAGTGGCTTGAGTGGTTAAGATGCCAAACTCATTGACTGGAAGGTCAGAGTTCAATTTCTGGGTACTGCATGATGGAGTGAGCTCCCATCTCTGTCCCAACTGCTGCAAACCTAGCAGTTCAAAAGCAAGAAATTGCAAGTAGATAAATAGGGACCACTTTGGTGGGAAGGAAAACAGTGTTCTGTGCACTGTGGCATTGAGACATGCCTGCCACATGTTCACGGAAACGTCTGCAGATGCAGACAGTGCTTGCTCTTTGGCTATAAACAGAGATGAGCACTGAAACCTAGAGTTGGATATGACTGGCTTTCGAGCAAGACCTTTGGATTTACAAAAATAGTGTACCCATATATACTTGAGTATAAGCTGACTTGAATATAAGCCGAGGAACCTAATTTTGACCTGAGAAAACAGGGAAATAGATTGACCTGAGTATAAGCCAAGGGTAGGAAATGCAGTGGCTGCTACCACCCGCTTCTCCCATCCTGTTGTCATTGTGTCTCAATCCATTGTGGAGAAAACTGGATTGTCCCAAAATGCAGCAGCAGGAAAGGAGTTTTCTCCATGTCAGATTGAGACTCACCCTCTTCCTGTGTATTATTGTTGGTGTGTCTCAACCTGGCATGGTCTTGTGACATTAGCCCCCACCATCTTATTCCCATGCGCTCGGTGACCTGAGTATAAGCCAAGTCCCCCTTTTGGAGCTCATTTTTGGGGCTCAAAAACTCAGCTTATACTCGAGTATATATGGTACCATATATATGGTATATATGGTACTCGAGTATATATGGATTTTGGCATTAACCAATATGCAGACACAGTTTAGTAAAACAGAATATATTTTCTAAGCAGAAGGTCTCCAGTGAAAATGGTTTCAGGAAACCAGGCTGGGAGAAATTCATCTTGAGGAGCTTCAAAACTAAACAGTTTCATATCTTTAAATGCCAAAGATTGGAACTTCACCTTCCACTATGTCCTAGCCAGGATGGATGATGTCCATCAAGACTGGGGGAATCTTAAAAGATTTAGATTTCTAAACTCTTTGTCTCAGGGCATGTCAACAGTAGTAAAAAGTCCTACATTTGTGTCAGGTTTGAATGTTAGGTTTCAGATAGTGATTCTGTTACAATAAAGAGCTTTCTGAAAAGAGCAGTTAATAATAAGAATGATTCACTTTCCCATCCAGTTTGGATTATATTCCACTGCCCCAACCTTGTCTGGTTTCTGTACCATTAATTGCATTGTGATTAATTTTCCCTGATAATCTGCCTCCTTTTCAGTTAGTCAATGAAGTCATCCTGGCCAATCAGGAAACATGAAATAAATGGGATGACATCACATATTCAATTGAATTTAAAGCTAATTGCCAGAGTGGGGGGTCTCACAATATCCAGTCTCTCTCTCTTCACTGCCCTCTGCCCTTTATGATGACAGGGCTTTTAGTAATGATGATGATGATGATGATGTCATAGTTAGAGGTACAATATCTGAAGAATGTCCACCCTATTACATCCACAATGCTTTCATTAATTACGATATTGAACTCAAACTTGACTGCAAATGATCCAGAGATGGATCCAAGGAGACTGGTTGTTTGCTTCTTATTTTACAACTGAGGTTCAGAAACAAAGTTAATAAATCAGAAACTATATGCAAATAAGCATATCTAGAATGGCTGCAACAAATCCCAGGAATGCTATTATTTCTCTGCCAGGAGGTAAATCATTTTGTTCTTATGTCGTACCTGTAATTGTATCTTTTCTTTAAAATGTAAGCATAAAAAATGGGAAAGGGGGCAGGTACTTTCATGTTCAGAGAATGAAGAAGCAGACAAGTGAAGTAGTGAAATTCAGCTCTTTATTAGTGGGGTTTGAACACTGTTTGGATGGGGCAAAACTCCGACTTATATACACTATAAACAGTAACAGTAACAATAATACAACAAGCCCATTGGCTAACAGAGTGTGCACATTTTCAATCCACTTATTTGCATAAGAATAGATACATGAGAAAAGATACATTCCACTCCTGTCAGAAAACACAATTAGCATACATAACATTCTTCCTCCCTAGGTGAAAACAAAATCCTTTAACCAGGATGGCGGTCTAGTTTCCCTTCTGGGTCGAATGCTTGGCTGAGCCGGCTCAGGGGCTCATAGGATGGGCGACCCAACTGGAGTGAGGGATTGACTAGAGCGGGAGGATTGTAAATCCAAATTAAAGCCCTGTTTGTCAGATGGAGGAGCAGGGGATCGCTCAAAACCAAAATCTAATTCTGTGGATGATGAAGACAATCCAGGGTCCCTCCTGTGTGTACTAAGAGTGGAGGGCGACTGCAAGCAAAATTGGTCATCATCAATAAAGGAATCCAGAGTGCTAGGCTGGGACAGTGTAGGGGTACACCTAGCCGGAATAGGGGAGCATTCCACAAATTCCCCTTGAAATCAGTTCCTAGAAGACACTTCTGGGTCAATGTTGGCTGGCTGCTGACTATTACCTCTGTCCCCTGGGTTTAAACGGGTGGGGGCCAACCCTAGCGTTGAGTGTCTGTATTTGTCTTGTGGGTCCAGTACTCTGGGTCTCAATTTATCCGCATGCCTTAGACCAGTGGCTGTTTTGATTCTGTAAGAAACAGGACCAGTTTGATCGATCACAAACCCAGGCACCCACGAAGGGCCACCAGCTGCATAATGGCGGCAATGTATAGGGTCTCCAGACAAGAAACCCTTCTGGTGTTGGATTGCTATATTTGTGCCTTTGTCCTCTACCCTAGAGGGATCAAATCTGTCCAGCAATGATGACAGTTTCCTTCACTGGAGCAATTCAGCAGGGGACAGGACTGAGGCAAGGGGGGTGAGCCTATATGTGAAAAGAAACTGGCATAACTGGAGGTCCAAATCCCCTTCACCCATATGCCGAAGCGTGTCTTTAGTTGTGCACACCTGCCACTCAACCTGGCCATTGCTGGCTGGGTGGAATGGGGTGGCAGTGATGTGCCTAATTGCATTCCTTTCCATTAAGGATTGGAATTCTGCAGATGTGAACATGGATGCATTGTCAGACACCAGCACATCTGGAAGTCCAAATGCTGCAAACAGCCTTTTTTGGTGCATTATCGTGGTGGCTGAAGTCGTATTAGATACCCTAATCACTTCCAGCCACTTAGAGAATGAATCCACTACTAACAAAAATAGGGCATCCCTAAATGGACCTGAAAAATCTATGTGTAACCTGGACCATGGGCCCCGAGCAGAATCCCATTCCCAAGAGGGAAGGTGGGATTGCTCTGGGCGAGAGGATTGACAACTGGCACAAGTGCTGACCATTTGTTCTATGTCTTGGTCCAGTTGAGGCCACCAAAAGTAGCTACTGGCAAGGGCTTTGGAACGGACAATTCCTGGGTGACTTGTGTGAAGTAGATGTAAAACCTTTTTCCTGAGAGTGACAGGAATGACCACCCGCTGGCCCCATAGAAGGCAACCTCATTCCACTGACAGTTCCAAACGCTTGCGGTGGAATGTTCTGAATTCTTCGGGTAGAGGAGAGACAGGCCAGCCTTTTTGTGCCCAAGACATTACTTTAGTCAATGTTACATCCTTGGCCATAGCCTTGCCTATATCTGAGGGGACGACTGGGGGCGAGTTGAAAGCCTCAATCATAAGGACCTGGTGGTCGCTTTCGATCTCGCGATCGGCTTCCCCGACCCCTGGCAGTGGAGAACATGACAGGGCATCAGCATGGCTGATGTTCTTGCTGGGCCTGTGCACCAAAGTAAAATCGTATGCATTTAGGAAAATTGCCCAATGCAACATCCTTGGGGACAGAATTTGAGGTTCACAAAGATTCCAAGGAGGGGCTTGTGGCCAGTTACGATGGTAAAGGTCCTTCCGTAAAGGTAATCGTGGAATTTCTTAGTGCCTGCCACGATTGCCAACGCCTCCCTGTCTGTCTGAGCGTAATTTTTCTCAGGCTTTGAGAGTGAACGGGAATAGAATGCTACGGGGGCTTCCCTCCTGTCATTTAGTACATGGCATAACAGAGCTCCCACCCCCACAGGGGATGCACCACACACAAGTACAACTTCCTTGTTAGGCTCAAAATGAGTTAATACAGCATCCGAAGATAGCAGCCTTTTAAGTTCTAGGAACACTTTCTCCTGGCAATGGCCCCAGTGCCAAACAGTAACTTTCTTAAGAAGTCGATGTAATGGTTCGGCAACTGAGGCTTTCCAATGGAGAAAAGCGTGATAGAAGTTTAACAATCCTAGAAATGATTGCAATTCGGCTTTACATTTTGGCCTGGGTGCATTTCACACAGCCACCACCTTGGAGTCAGAGGACATGATACCTTGGGGTGTAATTCGGTACCCCAGGAACTCCACTTCCTGTGCCAAAAACACACATTTGTCTCTTCTGAGACGTAGACTGTCCCTCTCAAAACGTGAGAGGACTTGATCGAGCCTGGCCGCTAGTTCGACAGTGTCCTCAGGACATCGTCAAAATATGGCAGGACACTGGGCAAACCTTTTAAAATACGTTCTACAAGAGATTGAAATATTCCGGGGGGCGCATTCACCCTGAATTGTAGTCTAGTTACCTTAAATGCCCCCCATGCATTACTATGGTCTGGGCTATGGCAGCAGCAGGAGACATAGTCAACTGTTGGTAAGCCTGGGCAAGGTCAAGTTTTGTGAAGCAATTTCCTCCATGTAAGGAGGCAAGAAGGTGGCTTACCACGGGCACATGATATGCATTCGGGCGAATAGATTTATTGATGTTATACTTGTAGTCAGTGCATATCCTGACCTCCCTGTTACTTTTCAAAGCAGTCACTATTGGTGTCTCCCACTCTGCAGAGTCCACTGGCACTAAGATGCCCTGCCCTACCAGTTTGTCCAGCTCAGCTTCTATCTTCTCCTTTAAAGCAAAGGGCATGGCTTCATCTAGATGGGCCGGATGGTTGGGTCAAGCTCAAAGTCCACAGGGGTCCTTTGTATAACACTAAACCCTTTTTGAACACCTCAGGATGTGCAGCACAAACATCCCGGATTGGGTCAGCGTCTATTGCATGAATGCCAGAAAGCCGGATTCCCAGGGCCCTAAACCATTGGGACCCAATAAGACAGTTAGTGCCCTGCTTAACTACAACCAATGGCAAGGAGGTACAAATGTTTTTGAATTTGACCAAGAAATTTCCCACCCCCAGGACTGGAATCTGGCAACCTTACATATCCCAGAGGGAAGTTTTAAAGGATTTGAGCTTGGGCCGAGAGGCAGGGGGAATTCTCAAAAACTCCTGCTGTGGGATTATGGAAAAGGTAGTACCGGAATCCACCTCCATCTTGAAGGGGACGCCCTGCAGGCTCAGGTCTGCGAATAAACGCTCGCTGACGATGCCCACTTGGCAGGGCTCAGGCTCTGGTGACACTTTGGCGATGGACGTTTGTGGTGATGACTCTTCTTGGACTCAGGTGCTGGAGTTCTTTGCTTTTGCTGTTGGCATACTTTAGCAACGTGCCCTTGTCACCCGCAGTTGTGGCATTCTGCGGTGCGGAAGGGGCACTTCCTGTGGTCATGCCAGGCTCCACAGCCATCACACTTGCAAAGGAATTTCTTCTCCCGATCGTCACGGTGCTCTCAGTGCTTTCATCAGACCGCTCGGACTTCTCCCTCTGCGTCGCTGGACTCCGAGGAAGAGGTGGAACCAGGCGATGCTGAGGAGGATGAAGATGAATTTAGCTGAGCTTGCACAGCTGAGTCGGTGGCACTGGTGGTGGAGTGGCGATGCTGGAAAAGCTTGATGCCGGACCGTGCGACCTCAGTCACTACCGCGTCTTCTAGGACAGCCTTGAAAGTTAGCGTCTTCCTGATCATGAGGTGACATTGAGCATCTTCGTTCCTCATGCCAGCCAGCAGACGGTCCTGGAGTGCTTCTTCGATGTTGTCCCACTTGCACGGGGCGGCAGCAATCCGCAGAGTGGCGGCATAGTCTGCAATGGACTCCCCTGGTCGCTGCTCCCTTCTGTGGAAGGCAACTCTGTCCGGGAAGATCGAGACCTCTGACTGCAGGTGTTTCCTCAGGGCAGACATGATTTGTGCGAGCAGCACCACATCCACGTCCCTTGGGAGAACGAGGTAGGTTGCCAGCTGAAGCGTCTCAGAACTGCACTGAGCGAGGAAACAGGAGCACTTCTGGTCTTCATCGGTGATCTTCTGTGAGGCCATTGCATGGCGGAATCGGCGTTCATATGTTGCCCATTTCTCTGGACATGCTGGGTCAAATGGGCTGATGTTGCTGCTTTGTGGGGACGCCATCCCACCTTTGACGCCAGTTTCATGTTCAGGGAATGAAGAAGCAGACGAGTGAAGTAGTGAAATTCAGCTCTTTATTAGTGGGGTTTGAACACAGTTTGGATGGGGCAAAACTCGGACTTATATACACTATAAACAGTAACAGTAACAATAATATAACAAGCCTATTGGCTAACAGTGTGCACATTTTTCGATCCACTTAATTGCATAAGAATAGATACATGAGAAAAGATATATTCCACTCCTATAAACAGTAACAATAATACAACAAGCCCATTGGCTAACAGAGTGTGCACATTTTTCGATCCACTTATTTGCATAAGAATAGATACATGAGAAAAGATACATTCCGCTCCTATCAGAAAACACAGTTAACATACATAAAAGGTACACAATTAACTTAAATTAAAGCACTGCACTTCCATTGAATGGCCACTTGGCACTTGACATTTGGAAACAGATTATCCGAGAGCCTTTGTCTGTTGGTACATACAAGATGGCTGTTATTAAAATGTTTTAATTTTTTATATTTTATGATTGTAGTATAATTGAAATTATCCTATTTTTTATTAAAAAAAACAGCCTCTGGAAAAAGTGTACAAAACAACTAACTGGTCAAAACGTGTTGTGCTACTTTGGTGAATACCCCCTCACTTTTTAACATTTTGAGAGTTTTTTCTCTCTCTTTTTTTAATTAGGCTTCACACAGCGGGCAACCAAATGCTTCTATGAAGACCATAAGTAGAGTATAAATACAATAGCCCTCAATTGCTTTTGTAAGTAGTTCTTGTTCTTGTTCTCCTCCCCCTCCCCCTCCTCTGAGAGTCCCAGAATCAGTATGGCTAAGGCTGCAGGATTTTGGTGGCTGCAGCAAAAAAGTAACTTTTCCAAGCTCTGATTGGATATTACCTGCAATTTACTCTAAAGGAAAACTTTCTTAAACAAACAAACAAAAACCCCTCTAGTGTTTCTACACCAGTTTACACCAGTGCAGATGCTGATTCAATCTGGCTTGTGGACTTCATTTCCAGTAACCGTCCAGATTGATTGGCCATAGATAATAAATTGTCTTCTGCTGAATCAATACACACCACTCAGGTCAATCAATCATGATATTTTCTCCAACAGAAGTCAATATCCAGTCGCTGATTTTAAGGGTAATGAAAAATAAGTGCCAAAGGCCCTATCCTGTTTGATATGTGAACTCAACTGGAACCCAACACAGCTAAACTGAGAAGAAATAAAACACCCACCCCTTCTTCTATGACACAGTAGTAGTCTGAAGAGAATTTTGAATGGCCATCCCTGGTTTTTTTTTACTAGCTAGCCCATATTTATATTCAGTGGCTTGTTAGTGCTTTAAGGGGAAAAGGGCTAGCTAGAGTATAGTCATTCAATTATTCTAATTGTAATTAAAATACCTGATAGTCTTACACAATTTGTTTTTATTAGGTACATCAGTACTAATGCATCATGGGAAGTTTTCTACACAGATATCATCTTATCATAGTAGGTAAGGCAGGAGTTCTCAACCTTTTAAATCCGGGGGCCGGGTCACACTCCCTCCAACTGCTTCAGTGGCCGGATGGCCATTTTGCCCTTCCTCCTCCACATGGCACTTCCTGGTGGTGTGGAGGCAGTGTGTGTGTGGGGCACATGAAATGGTGCCATGGGCCGCAGGCTGAGAATCCCTGAGCTAGGGTCTCCCAACCTCTGTTCAAGACTGGGGATAGAAAATAATATTAGTTTGCTTCTTTTTAAAAGAAGAATTTGAGATTCACACACCAGTTAATGTTTGCAATAAAAAGAATTTGAGATTCAGAACAATAAGGGAGGAGAAACTGAGACATATGCATTTGTGTCCATCCAGGTCTAAGGCGTAGCTCTTCAAAATCTTGGTTTGAATCCCTGTGAATCCAGCCACGTTAGTACTAAATTAGTACTTGCCAGTGGTGGGTTCCAATTTTTTTTTACTACCACACTGTGGGTGTGGTATGGTGGGCGTGGCCAGGGGAAAAGCCCTGCGTTGCACCCAAATTAGGACTACTTTATTTCAAAACTTGGATGGGCTGGGCCAGCCAGAATTTCTTCTACCAGTTCTGGTGAACTAGTGCAAACTAGGCAAAAGATGGCAAGATGGTGTAAACTAGGCAAGAGATGGCAAGATGGTGTAATCCAAGTAGAAACAACAAAATCCGTCCGTGAAGTCAATGTTTATTATAACAAACTCAAATTCCTTATAATCAGGTGATAAAGAAAACTGAAGCTATTTCAATACATAGCCTTTCACAATTGCTCCTTCTGGGTTTTCTAGAATACAAAATTATACAATTACTAGTCACCAAGTGTACTTCTCACACAATAAGTCTTATAAGCACATAGAATAATATACATAAAATATATACATACTCTATAATTCAGGATCATACGCCATGGCTTATCATACATATAAACAATATTATATACAGCAACTTTAATCAATAGCATACCATACCTTTTTCTTTGAGTTTTTTATAATAAACATTGCCTTCACGGATGGATTTTGTTGTTTCTACTTGAACTAGTGCAAACCTGCTGATGCCCACCACTGGTACTTGCTTTTTCCAATAGTTGGGCCAGCCCTGCCAGTTTATTCCACAAGACCCCATTAAGATTTTGGGAGAAGTCATCAAGATCCCCTCTTCTGACAAACTTCAGTGAAAATAAGTATATCCTTCTTCCATGGCTTGCCTCCACTAGAGTAGACCTGCTGAATAAATTATTGAAAGACGAGACACCATTTAAGAACATTTAATTGGTTGAAATCCTGTTGGTTAGTGTAATAAGTTGCAACTAAAGTAGGGCCATTGAACCAATGGAGCTTACATAGGAGGTGAATCACCAAATCCCCACTGATTCAATGGGTCTGCTTTAATGTGACTTAAAGAACTAAGCAACAGGAGTTTAGCCACTGGTTCAGTATGGCTAGTGTTGTAGGGACTAGTAATATAATCCTGATCTCTGTAAGAAAGGAAGAAAGGGAAAAAAGGAAACGGAACTTTTAAAGAAATTGCTTCAAAAATGCAAATCAGTAACAATTTCTTCCTCCATAGTGTTTAATTGTTAGTGCTCATCCAAATCTAAACCTTCAGTATGATCTCAGAATTGGCCCGGCTCTATGCTCAAAAGAAAGCAATCAACATTGCTTATAAGCAAGCATGGGGGAATTGCTGTTCTTTCTTTTCTCTCTGTTTCCATCTTTGGCTACTGACCAGTTTAATTTGCTAGGGAATAAGCTCCTATAGAGAAGAGAGATTCTTTTCAAAGCAGCTGAACATTCAGTGGCGGGCCTTAGCTACTGGCATGTAAACGAACAGAAAAGGAGAAAGGGAGCTGACAATGGGCTTGATTAGTCTCGGGGATTAATTATTCACAAGTTGCCATCGCGGCAGGAGGGTGCACACTAAGACTGAAATTGGCACCAAGGTTAATTGGTATCCAAGTCCTGCCTTTTGTCAGCTGATATTGTTAAGTAGAACAGACGCTATTTTCACTACAGTTGATATGATCTTTTAAAACAGGGTTGCCCAAACTTTTCAGGCTGCAGGCCAGTCACATGATTCAGGGAGCAGGTCACAATGGCCTGGGGGCTGGATCCAGCCCCCGATGCCAATTCGTACGGGCGCGTTTTACTTCCGCTTCCAGGAACAACGAGGGCTTTGCAGCCAGGATGAATTGCCATCGGGAGCTGGATCTGGCCCCCGGGCCATAGTTTGCGCACCCCTGTTTTAAAACACACACACACACACAAGGAATTTAATGGTTGGGAAATATGGACAAGGAAAGAGTAACCATGCCCTCCATGTATAGAAAGATATTGGAACAGAATCTATAGGTCTAGCTTACACCAGAAGGAAGACCCCTGTTGTGTCTGATTGATGTGAAGAATGACCTCCCCCACCTCTTTCTTGGTCATTTTAAGCCTTATGGATGCTATTTAAACTTGACATGTCATAAATCCAATAGCTACAAACAGGGTAGCATTTGTTTTCTGTCCATTCTTATTTGGCTGCTGGGAAAGGATACCAATGCTACAAGCAAAACAATTGCCACTGAGCGTCTTAGCATCAGTGCTAAATTGTTATTAAAGGCACATCCAATCCTATAACTTGAGAGAGTGCATAACCCATTCTCAACACGTCTGGGCAGTATTCTGCAAAGGAAATGGGTACTGGTTCCTTACCGACTTTACAGTACTTTGATATTCAGAGGCAGGGTATCAATTAAAAAGGAAATAATTCTCTTTAGTCAAGGCAACTTGCCAAAAAAAGAAAGAAAAATTGTCTTTAATCGTCCCAAAATTACACATATTGTACTAATAGCTAATAAAACTATTTCTCAGTTCCTTGAGGAGCTCTCCAGTTGTGTCACCCTTCAAGCCAACCTGATTAAAAGTTACCATGAGTAGAGCTAGTTAAAATGTATTCAGTAATTTTACTCAAAATCTGGAGTGGCATCTCATAGATTTCAATCACATTTTGGGAGAAACTTTTTGATGGACTTTGTTCTAATTTCTTGAGAAAGTCAGTCCCTTGAGGAAGTTCTGAGCCATGGCCCTAAAACTGCTATGGGTTTTCTGTCCTCTTAAAACCTATAGCAACAGCTGTTAGCACAGGTATCTTCTCTTTACTTTCATTCTAAAGCTAGAATGCTGCCAGTATTAAAGTGTTTTCAAAGGAAAGCCCTATTCGGGCATTATGCAGATGCTCAACTTCACACACCTCATTGTTGCTTTCTTTGCATGAAGAGTGTTGTATCTTCACAGGACATAATCATCCTTGTCTGTAGGCTCTCTTCAGGAGCATGAGCCCCAGTTTCCCATGTTTCAACTTCTTGCTCAAGGAACAAGTCAAATATAAGCAGGAATCTCTCCCCTGCCAATGTGTGGCTTTGCATGTGGAGAAAGCAACAATGAAGGGGAAAACTTCCAGGGCATTTCCAAGCATGTTGGAGAGAATGAAGTATGTAATGCCCAAGTACAGCTGAAATCTGTCCCTGAAAGGATCTAGCATAATGTGTGTGTAATTCTTAGTCCTTTAATTATGACTTTCCAAGGTCACACCACACATTGCTATATAGACAGGATCCTACCTTCATTTTCTGCAGATGAAACAATTACACCTACTCTAAAAAAATTCGTGAAAGAAAACTATTTTTACAGCCTCTCAAAAGATGCTATTATTATTATTATTATTATTATTATTATTATTATTATTATTATTATTATTATTATTATTATTATTATTATTATTATTATTATTATTATTATTATTATTATTATTATTATTATTATTATTATTATTATTATTATTATTATTATTATATTTGAACTTATAGACAAAGCGCTCCTTTGTCTCAACAAACTCAAAGCGGTTCACATCATGTTAAAAAAATCAAAAAAACAAAAATACAGTACAACATCAAAATTACAATAAGGAAGTAACAAAGCGGAAACAATGCATAAATGCATTTGAATGTTAGAAAAACAAAATCAGTATACTACAATAATAAACATCATAATGCAATATCATACAAATTTCAAAGCAATAAACAATACACAATTCAAGATCAAACAGCTATCTTCTTCTTGTGCCATATCTGATTCTGAATATTGGTTATCATCATGGTGATCAGCCATGAAGATTGTCCAGAGAATATAATGCACTGGCCTTCCATTTGCCTTCCACATAAGAACATAAGAAGAGCCTTGCTGGAACAGGCCACAGGAGCCCAGCATTCTGTCTCACACAGTGGCTCACCATTTCCTTCAGGGTATTTCCAAGGAGATGCCTTCACCTGTTTAGGATTCCCTGGAAGTGGCATTGAGAGATTTCCTGTCTATCTCTCCAACCCGGAGGTTGTCCTTAGGTATCCATAATTATAGCCATTGATACCCTTGTCCTCCATGAACTTGTCTAATCCTTTCTTAAAGCTATCAAGACTGACAGCTGTCACCACTTCTTCTGGCAGGGAGTTCCATAGACCAGTAATCCTCTGGGTGAAAAAGTACTTTCTCTTATTTGTTTGAGAACTGCTGCCCAAAAGTTTCATGGAGTGCCCCCTAGTTCTAGTGTTATTAGATAGGGAAAACAGTTTTTCCTTATCTATTTTGTCCACACTGTGCATGATTTTATAAACTTCAATCAAGTCACCTCTTAAACGCCATCATTCAAGAGTGAAGAGGCCCAACCATTGCAGCCTCAGATGGTAAGGAAGGTGTTCCAGTCCCCTAATCATTCTCGTTGCCCTCCTCTGCACTTTTTCCAGCTCCATAATATCACAGTTGATATCAACGTCACAGTGTTGACGCCAGTACAACTGATCCAGGCCAGTAATGATGAAGCTGCTGCCCTCCTTTCAAGATGGATTTAAGTGGGATTTAATCCACCTGGGGACCATCACCTTTCCCTGTGAACTTCACCACCCAAGGATGTTAGTCCTCAGGGTTGTCAGGGTTGCCTGACAATCGGAGTTGAGTCACTGGCAGTATGGTCTACTCTATTACCATAGCAGGATAACCTGCTATGTGACCCTCTCAAATGTCCTTTAAACATGTTACTGAGACCATCAAGTGTTTCTAGAAGTTGGCGTTCTCTATTTTTGGGACCCCTAAAAATCCAGTAATGAGATTGCTACGGGACTATCCACAGCACTCCTTGAGGCAGTAGTGCCCCATATATGGCCTGTGGCCACACAATTCACTAGAAACAGTATCACAAGCTATGAAATGAGGATGTTTGCAGGACCATAGCCAGGTTTCTATTTTTTTTGGGTGGGAGTGGGGGTGGGCAAAAAATTTCAGGAGGGGCAACAATGTTGCTCTCACGTATATAACATTGGCATCCAGGGGTGGGTGGGTGGGGGCTGTTAGCTCAGGAGGGTTTTCGCCCCCCCCAGCCCCCCTGGCTACAGCCCTGGATGTTTGGAAACAAAGAGCAAGCTGATTTCCCTTGAAATAAAGAGGTCTCTGAGTGGGGAACTCTTAGGAAAGTAAAATAAATGTTAAGGAATAACATGGAAGAGGCTAAGAATGGAAAGCAGTTCTGAATGTCTTCCACTGCTCTGAATGTCTTTGATAAAGAGTTTGTGGGGTGGAGGGAGAATAAAGGTAAATTGTCTCCCCTATCCTTTGCCCCTCTCCCCACCCCCCACTTCCACAGTTGTTTCCCAAGTACATTTCAGCAACTGGCGGCTGACAGAAGCGATATGTTAGCTACCAGACAAGTACAGATCTCTTCTAATTGTCTATAACATTGCCTTGAGCACCAAAAATGTTCAAACAAGATACCCTGATGAAGTGGCCGCTGCCTCTCTCCTTTGTGGGATGTGGGATGGGGAGATGGCAACTGCACATATGCACATGCTAACAAAATGGAGATGCTTCTCATATTTACCAGGGTGTCTTGTCTGTCAGCGGGACCAGACTCGAGCCAAAAACTCAGTCACAGATCTTGCTTCCTTTCCCAAGATTCAGTCAGAGGTACAGTGTGGACATTTCTTTGCATCTAATTTGTACAGATGCTAGTGTTGTTGTTTTTAAAAAAATTAAATGGCAATGAATGGTTGGAGGTGCTGGGTAGTAGTAAAGGTAAAGGTTTCCCTTGCTCGAAAGCCAGTCGTATCCGACTCTAGGGTGCAGTGCTCATCTCTGTTTCTAAGCCGAAGAGCCAGCGCTGTCTGCTTCTGCAGACGTTTCCGTGGTCATGTGGCAGGCATGACTAGACACCGGAGCGCACGGAACGCTGTTACCTTCCCACCGAAGTGGTTCCTATTTATCTACTTGCAATTTCTTGCTTTCGAACTGCTAGGTTGGCAGGAGCTGGGATGAAGACGGGAGCTCATTTCCGTCCTGCAGTACTATGTGACAAAAAAAGGACTTTGCTCCCAATCAAGTGTGTTGTTGTGTTGCTTTAATGTGCCATCAAAATATTTCCAGCTTAAGTTGAATCACATGAATTAATGGCCAGAGCCCAAATGAATATTTACAGCAATATGAATTTCACTGGTCAATTGACACTAGTCAAGAGTTTGTATTTCTTGTGGTGTGAGAAAAGAAACACAGCTGCCAACATCTAAACTGGCAGCAATTTGTTGAGCTTTATAGAACTCGATCTAAGAATGATGGGCATAAATTCCAGCATCCTGGCCATTTACCTACATAATATCCTATTAACATCATTAACATCTTAATAATAATAATTTAATGTCAGAAGTTATTCTGGGTTGAAAGGATTTTTGCGGACGGAACTCCACTCTGGAAATGTCCAAATGAGGCTCCTTTCATGTCCCTAAGAGCTGGGACCGATATGGGTGCTCAATCCATTATGCAGTACCCGGGTCTCGAACTGCTGACTTGCCAGCCTTCCAGCTAACAAGGCGAGCTTCTTAACAATTGAGCTACAGCAAACCCCATTAACATCTTGTGAACTAGACTGTGGTTTTCTCTGTGGCAATATTCATTTCATGCTATTTCTTCCTCTTTTGCTACTGCTTTTAGTTTCCCAAGTACCATTCCCCCCCCCAGTACAGATAGCAGATTCAAATTCTTACCAGAGCTGTAGTACAATTTTGTTCTTCAGTCACACAGTTGAGTCTGACCTTTTGCAACCCCATGGACCACAACACGCCAAACTCCTCCTCTCCTCTGCCACCCTCTCCAACCTGGCCAGATCTACACCCATTGCATCAATGATTCCATCCATCCACCTCATTCTCTGCCACCCAATTAGCACAATTAGAAATAGTTAAACAGCCCAGTCATCATCAAATCTATTTTCTACACCTCCAGCATGCTTTTTTTTGGGAGGTGGGGGAGAAATATGCATTCAATATAAAGGCACATTTAATGTCGTGGCTAGAGTTGCTCCAAAGAATAAGTTGTTTTCCTGTACCTTCTCTATACCTCTTCTCTGGTCCTCTATTACATTCGCTCATGTCCTGTCTTACTGTACAGGTAGCCACCATGTACCATGAACCCTGTTCATTTTTGTAGATCTCCTCCTGATCCCATGACTCCAGCCAAATTTTCTGAAATGTTGTGATGTATGATGTAAAAAAAAAAAAACAGGGGCAGTTTTGCTCCTGACTTACAAGTGCACCAGTCAAACTCAGCACCATTAAAATGCATTTTTACTTTGGAACAAGGCACGTAGAACACACACACCCCTCTTTATTCCCAGTTGCATTCTTTTGAAGGGCAGTTTAGTGCAAATGCAAGCCACAACCCTTCTTGTGTGCTGTTTATATTGTTTATTCAGGAAGAGTAATCCTTGGTGATATCTTCTAGGTCAGTGTTGGCAAACCTATGGCACGTGTCCCAGAAGTGGCACTTGGAGCCCTCTCTGTGGCCACCTATGCAGTCACCCCAGCACAGATGTTGCCTCGCCAATCTACCCAGCAGCCCAATGGGAGTGTTTCCTTCCTCCCCTGTTGCTGTGTTGGCACTTTGTGATAAATAAGTGGGTTTTGGGTTGCAGTTTGGGCACTCGGTCTCTAAAAGGTTCGCCAACACTGTTCCAGGTGAAAGACTGTGGGTTTTGTCCACGAAATCCATTACATGGTGCCTCACTTACCCATCCAATGAAATGGCAAAAAACCCTTCAAGTGAAAGAAAGAATGGATAGAGAGACATGAAGAGATAGAAGAGATAATAAGGATATGCTGTCAAGTCAGTTCCAATGTACAACAATCATCCCAAGAGTTTTCTAGTTATAAATTACTCAGAAATGGGTTACAAGTCCCAGCTTCTAGTGGTGCTCTGGAATTAAATAGCTTGCCCAGCACCCTATAGGTCCATGATGTCGAATCTTGGTACTCAGGTGTTCATTGACTTTAATTCCCAGAAGCCCAAGTCTCTGTGAATCCACACAAATGGGTTTATTGTGTAGCAAAACCACTTGTGTGGATTCACAGAGACTTGGACTTCTTAGAATTGAAGTTCAAGAACAGCTGGAGTGCCAAAGTTTACCATCACTGCCATAGGTCATAGGGCCTACAACTGAATGACATACACAGGTTCTGGCAGATGTCAGCTGGCCCTTCTTCTGGGAGGCACTCGGGGTATGGAAAATCACAGGGGCGTTGGCTCTGCAGCCATCTGCACCAGCCGACTGAGCTATACCTGAGAGGAAGCTACATTCTACTGTGTGGAATCATTGGTCCACCTTGATCCCTGGAATTTCCTGTCTTCCTTTCTTCTGTATGAACCAGGCCTGACTTTGCTTAGCTTCCAAAATGAGATGACAATCAGGTCTTCTCAGGAAAATAGGGAAGTGTGGGACATTCTCATGTACAGTTTTATTGAGTTGTTGTTGGTTTTGATTCATCTCACTCGAAGGTTGAGGATGTACAACGCCACAGGACATAAGAAAGAGATTCATTGCCCCATAGATACAAGCGACTCCAGACTGTAACCCTCCATTTTTTCTATTGTTTCTGCAGAAACAGTGTGACAATAAAATGACCTAAAAGTTAGTTCTGAGGCTGTCTGGGCAGAAGAGGCTGCTTAGGAACACTGCAATCAAGGAAGGAATTGAAAAATGTTCTGTTGAACAAAGTGCTCCTTGCAAACCAAGCGAGATAAAAATGACATGTGTGTTAATTATGTGTTTTATGGGCTGCCATCCATCTCAGAAAAGGTCATAGAAAAATGGCAAGCATCGCTCTGGTGATTGGTTGGGAGGGGGGGGGAGAGAAATGAGTGGTAGAAAGAAGGGGGGGGGGTAATAGCCCTCATCTGAACATGGGCCCAAGAAGCTGCTGTGACATCATATAAATACCATAATTGGGAAGTGGTAAATTGAGTTGAGGCTGCCTTTGGAATTTGATATGTCAATAAACAAGTTCAAGGTGACACGTCGGATCAATACTGTGCGACAAGAATCATCCGGCGAATTTACTGCAAAGTAATTGGGTGCAAAACGACTCACGTCAACCTTCACACTGCAGAAAAATCAGACAAACGGGCCAACCTGGAGGCAACAGTTTGTACATGTCAGATGCTGCTTAAGGTGGCTTGCTCGGCGCTAATAGAGTTGTTTTAAAGGGAGATACACACATGCGCACACAAAGGTACTACATGCTAGATATAATAAAAGAGAGCAACCTCTTTCTCCACCCCACCCCCTTTAATATGAAATTTATCCAAAGCATTGATGTAACGCTATATACACCTTAAGGGGATATAGGCAGAAGAACAAAAAATTCAAGTGCCAGCGGTCATCTTCCATATTTATATTTTTCTTCCTGTCTGCATTTAGATGACAAATAAATCAGTACTGGGGACATTCCCCCCATCCCTCATACCGAAAGAAGGGGATTTCAATTGTCTAGAATTCCTTTTGTCTGACTTTAATTTTTCTTGCTTTGCCTTTTTGATTTTGCAGAAAAACAAATTACACACACTCACAGAGTAAAAGCAGTTTGTTGAATAAGGTCATTGTACAATGCTGAGAATGAAACAAAGGGGCAGTGGAATTAAACATTGTCTCCTGGTGTTTGGAAACCTTGGGAGGGTTGGATGGAGAAACTGGTCTGACACAATAGGTAGCTGATGGAAAAATCTGAACTTTTCCTTTGATGTGAACCACTCTGGATCAAATTATTTGAAGGACTGCCTTGTCCCATATGTATATATGCCAAAAATGTATACATATTTTGAGAAAGGGAAAAATCTGTATTAAATTATGAGAACTATGTCTGTTAGAGTTAAAAAACATAATCATAAAATGTTATGGAGGTGGTACTTGACCCCAGTTTGGTTACATCAAATGGATAACAATAAAACCAAAATTTGTTGGAGATGTAAGAATACACTGGGTACTTATGAACATATGTGGTGGAGTTGCAATGCGCTTAGAGATTTTTGGGTAAAAAATGAGGAAGAAACTTCAGGAATAATGGGTGTGAAACAGATATAGATAACATGAATATAGATAAGAGTAAAAAAGAGTTATTATAATATTAACAACTGGTAGAAAATGTATTATGAGAAATTGGAAAAATGATGTGTTATTAAAAATAGAAGACTAGTATAAAGAAATGTGGGAAATTGCCTTGAATGATACGTTAACATGGGAGCTGAATATAAAAAGGGTATAATTAATGAAAACAAATTTTGGAGTATATGGCAATCATTTGTGGAATATACGTTGACTAAAGGTAAAGGTAAAGGTAAAGACAAACTGAGTTTTTGGAAGTAATAAGAGAAGGCTGTGATAAACTGCAACTCCCAGGGCAATGTATATATCACTGGTGTTTATGTATATGCATATTTTTTTCTTTTTCTTTTGTTGTAGAGTAATAGAGGAATAATGAGTTTGCTTTATACTAAAAATAATAGACATAAAGAGAATAAGTTTGACGAATAAGAATATTCATTATGTATGTATTCTGTTTGTATTTTCTTTTTTCTGTATTTCTATTTTTCTTTGAAAATAATAAAAATTATATAAAAAACAAACATTTAATACTTAAAATATACCAATAACAAAATATGACTAGAAGTCATGTTTGACTTATGCAATTACAAGAGGTGCTCAAAGTGGTTATCATCAGCTCCCAAACACTTCTGGTTATAGTGAATGACTGCTTGAGCAATGTTGACCAAAGTGTCCACTTGTACACTACACATGCAATTTCAACCCCTTCCCAAAGTACCAACAGTGTAGCTAGTTTTCTATGGTACACCACATCTTTTAAGGTTCCCCCATAGGTAGAAATCAAGGGGTGTTAAGTCAGGAGAATATGAGGGGAAACTCAACTACACCTCTTCAAAATGGTCTTGCACTCCTTGAATAACAACTGTGCTTCCACCATTTTCTTTGGCTGTCCTGCCTCGTCACATGGTGATGCTAGCATTAATTCTTTTGAGTGAACATCATACTGCACATTGCTATCATTCAATTCAACTTTGAAAACTAAGATATAGATAACATCTCTTAAGATGTGTATACATTACATTTTTGGCACTCTCTGTACATCTGCCAAATCCTTAAAGCCTTTTCACTTGACTCCCCTCTGAGTTCCAGCATTGAGAGTGGATCTCCATATGGAGGCATAGAGAGCTTTCTCGGCCGGAGAACCCAACTGTGTAATGCCTTTGGGCTTTAGGCCAACTGGCAGGAATGTTGCTTTTATTTCGGTACCACATTAAAACCTGGCTGTTTAGCTGAGTGATCAAAGAGGCCTTCAGACCTTCCATTTGCTGTTTTTGTCTCATATGGTCTTAATTGTTGGTTGTTGTTTTTAAAAAGTGTTTTACTCATTCAAAAGTATTTAAAATGCAATAGCTTCTTCTAATGTGATTTTATTGAGAGGACTCCAACTTGAGAACTTTCTTTCTCTAATGACAGATCCACATCTTCATGGTCTCAGTTTCCAGGTTACACTGTGTAGGTAAATAGGGTATGCTTCTGAGTGGAGAAAACAACTAAAAATATTTTGTTTTCTCATTCTCTTTCCACATTAAAGCACCAAATGATTAAAATCTAATTTCTGTTTGGAACTCAGCAGTCTTAAACTACAAATGTTCTTATGATTTTCTTAAAAGGCAATCTGAGCCAATCTGTCAATTTCATTTCTTCTCATATGCTCTCTCTCTCTCTCTCTAATTCTCTTTTATATTCACAAATTCTTTCCACTTTGAGCATGAAGAAATTTGCAAATGGGGAAAAATGTTACTACTGTACTACAAAGCAAACAAACAATTGAAATAATTTCCCCCCTATCTTTTCTATTCATTTATGATAGCTATCTCCAGCATCTAAAACTGAAGGAGAAGAAGATGATGATTATGACGACAATGATGATGATTTTGTTGTGCCATCAAGTTGATTCTGACTTTGGTCACCCTTTCCAAAATTCCTTAGCAATAGCAATTACACCCAAAGAGTAAATTTAGAGCACTCTTGGGGAGAGGGGGTTTACAAGGTAATTAGCATTTTGCCCCAATACACTGAGTATTTTTTTTGCTAATCTGAGAAGAATGGGAGGCTCAGTAAACCTTGATGTTGTCAAGACTGAATTCAGTTCAAGCAGTGTTTTAAGTACTGTTTTGCAGGCGCACCCCCCCAATAACGGACACAGACAACATTGAAAGTGGATAACAGCAAAGGGCCACATTTATTGATTCAATGCCCTAGTCCGAATTATAAATTTGTATTGGTAAAACGACCAATCATAATTCCTAAGGCAAGCAGGCCGAAGTAACACTGGTAAGGTACCACCCCAAAATTGCCAACGGCAATTGGTTACAATGTATCAAATTGTATCAATTTGTTTGTTAACAACAAACAAATTGTTGACCGTAGTCAATAACTAACTCATGACCCCACCCTCTGACGCGTATCCGTGAAATCACAGGGGTGATGCATGCTGGTTAGCAATCATCATCACCCCATCGCCTGATTCGTCGTTGACCGGACAACGTTTAACTACTTTATTCCTGTCTAGTGTTGTCCAGTCAATTGCGAACCTGCCGGATACTTGTGGGTCATACTGTTTACCTTACCAGTGCTACCCGCCCATGTGACCAAAGTCAACAGTAGGAACGAAGAAAGACCCCTATATCAAACCATAGCAACAGTGTGGGATGGGCAAAAAAGCCAGGACCCGAAGCCAATATGGGTCCCAACCAAAAATTCCCACCCGGCCCCGAAGCGACCATAATCACACTGTTAACTAGGGAGGGGGTGGAGGGGAAAAAACTTCTCCGCTCCGTCGCTGAGGCAAAATGGCAGCGCGGCTGCCTCGTGGCCACCCCTTTTATAAGGGAGCTGGCCACGCCCCTAACTACCCGGATTCTCTGTCCTGTGGGGGGGGCCCCGCAAAGGGCGTGGCGGCCATTTTGGCGCCGCGCTTGCATTGCAGGCGCACCCCCCCAATAACGGACACAGACAACATTGAAAGTGGATAACAGCAAAGGGCCACATTTATTGATTCAATGCCCTAGTCCGAATTATAAATTTGTATTGGTAAAACGACCAATCATAATTCCTAAGGCAAGCAGGCCGAAGTAACACTGGTAAGGTACCACCCCAAAATTGCCAACGGCAATTGGTTACAATGTATCAAATTGTATCAATTTGTTTGTTAACAACAAACAAATTGTTGACCGTAGTCAATAACTAACTCATGACCCCACCCTCTGACGCGTATCCGTGAAATCACAGGGGTGATGCATGCTGGTTAGCAATCATCATCACCCCATCGCCTGATTCGTCGTTGACCGGACAACGTTTAACTACTTTATTCCTGTCTAGTGTTGTCCAGTCAATTGCGAACCTGCCGGATACTTGTGGGTCATACTGTTTACCTTACCAGTGCTACCCGCCACACGGAGGGGCTTCACAGAAGACCTGACGCCCCCCCCCAGACCGTCAGCTCGGTCAACAGGCCTGCTCGCCAGTCACCCAACAGGAGGTCCATACCTCCTCGCGACAGATGGACCCCATCCCCTGCATACAAGTCACAATTTTGTAGACTAATATCGGGGTGATGACTAACCCGTCCCCAAGCCCTGGTGGTGAGAAACCGCGCCACTGCCTTATTGACCGCGCGCCTAGCTCGGTCAAGGGCCAGGAGGTTAACGCCCCCTCTGTAAGAGTGGCGCGGAACAATGTCCGACCAAACCAGGGCTGTGGCAGGCCAGACATAATGCAAGTAGGCGAGGTCCTCGCAAATCGCATGCTTGAGCGATAAGCCGGTGACCTGGCCCAAATCATTGCCCCCCAAGTGGATGATTAGAATGTCAGGCGGGTCAGCCCCCAGGCCAGAAAAAAGGAAAGGCCGCAGCTCCCGCCATAACATCCCAGGCTTACCGTGCCATGAGAGACTGGCGTGGTCACCCAGTCCCAGTCGGGGTCCCCACTCTGTCGCCGCAGCGTAACGCGCTGCCCTGAGCACATAGCTGTGGCCCACCAGCCATACTGTCACCGGTGTAATACGACACCCAGGGTCTGTAAGAAAATTGAGAAAAAGGAAGGTAAGGTGACTGGATTGGTACTCATGGCGGGAGTGGGCGCACATAAAACTGAAAACATTGTGAGCCCCACCTCCCCATGCTACGTATGTCAGCCCCAGAGTACCCAAAAGCAGCTGCTGTAGAGGCTGCGCCAATACGGAACGAATGTGTGCCATAACGGGCACCTGGTAGTCCCACCCTGGTGAGGGCTCTGGCTGTCACCTTCCAAAACTGAAATTTAGTAAGGGGAGACCCATCTTGGTGACAGAAAAACGGGCCGTGGTGCCAGCCACGCAGTGCCAGGTATTCCTGTAGGGCACCAACCGGACAGATGTCTGCCAAAGAACACCGTAGCAGTCTTACTCCACTGCCTACGCCATGCTGATCTGTTTTGGAGGAGCGAATCCTCAACTGGGCCCAGTCTTTGGCAACATATACATCTCCGAGTTCCAGTGCCCTACCACTTGCATCCGCCTTAGACAGCATCACGAGTTCGCTGATGCGGAGCGCTCCAAAAAATGCCACCGTTGTGGCTGCATGAAAAAGGGCTGCCTCATAATGATCAAAACAGAGGCCTGGCCAGCCCCGGGCCAACTGGGTAAGAACCCCTGGGGAAATAGGGTGCCGGTCGTCCGGGCAACGCCCGCGCTCGCGCACCCACCCCTCCGAAACGTGTCTCACACGGAAGTCAGAGGTGGTATCCACATGACCCCCTACTTTGGCCATAAAAGCCAACGCCGAGAGCTTGGATGCTATGGTGCGAGGTGCAAGGCCCTGTGCATGCAGGTGAACCATGAACCGCAGAACATGGTCCACCGGGATGGGCCAGGTCTCTGGCCATTGAAATCGAGTAGCAAAAGCCCTATACAAATTGAAAGCTTGTTGATACGCCTTACGCGTGCGTGGCGCTAGTGACAGGCCAATCGCCCGGTTCACCTCTCCTTGCCAATAGTCCACATCTCGTCCGGGAGTGGCGAGGGAAATTCCTCCGCATCCGGGGCCAAGGCGCGGAACCGGGAGATCTGCAGGCGGGACAAAGCGTCAGCAATATCGTTATTAACCCCTGGGACATGCCTGGCTCTGAACAAGACGTTGAGGCGCAGGCAGCGCAGCACAAAATGGCGCACTAGATCCATGACCCTGGGCGATTTAGAAGTCTGTGCATTGACAATGTGCACAACTGCAGCATTGTCGCACCAGAAATGCACCACCGAATTAGCCCACTGTTCGCCCCATAGCATCAAAGCCCCCAGAATGGGAAAAAAATCCAGGTATGTGAGATCCCGCAGGCGACCTGTGCCTGCCCATGCCGGTGGCCACCCACCATAGGCCCACTTCCCATTGAAGTACATCCCATAACCCAGGGATCCTGAGGCATCAGACTGGATCTGGAAATTGGGGGATGCCAGGAGGTCAGACCTCCAAAATGAGACCCCATTAAACTCCCTCAGGAATTGCAACCAGACAAACATGTCTGCCCTGATACCCCGGGTAAGCCTGACTCTGTGGTGGGGCCTGGATAACCCTGCCATGGCGTCGCATAAGCGCCGGGCGAAAGCCCTGCCCGGTGCGACCACCCTGCAGGCAAAATTGAGGTGCCCATGTAGCACCTGCAGTTCCCTCAGGGATGCCTTACGCTTAGCCAGCAATTCCGAGATAAGGGTCACTATCCTGGACACCTTATCACCCGGTAACCTAGAAGCCTGTACTACTGTATCAATCTCAACCCCCAGGAATACTAGTTTGGTCGACGGGCCCTCGGTCTTTTCGGGCGCTAAAGGGACACCCAGTTCCTGCATTAGCGTCTGAAATGTATTGAGGAGACGTGCACACGTGTCCCAGCCCCGTTCACCCCCGAATAAAAAGTCATCCAGGTAATGGGCTACAGACCGGGACCCTGACCTGCGGACGAAAGCCCACTCTAGGAAGGTACTAAAACGCTCGAAAGCCGAGCATGATATGGAGCAGCCAAAAGGCATGGCCTTATCAAAATAATACTCCCCTCTAAACTTAAAACCCAGCAATTCAAAGTCGCCCGGGTGCACCGGCAAGAGGCGAAAAGCTGACTTAATGTCGCACTTGGCCAGCAAGGCACCCGGGCCACACGAGCGCACCATGCGCAGCGCATGGTCGAACGATGTATACCTGACCGAACAAAGGTCATCAGGTATCGCATCGTTGACCGATCGGCCGGCTGGGTAGGACAAATGATGAATAAGGCGAAACTCACCTAGGGACTTTTTAGGAACCAAACCCAATGGTGAAACCTTAAGGTTGGGAAAAGGGGGTGCGGGGAAAGGTCCGGCGACCCTGCCCGCGTCTAACTCCTTTTTAATGCTGGCCTCGGCTACCTCCTCCCTTCCTCTGAGGGATAAAAGGTTGGGAGCATCCTGAGGGGATCTATCACCCATAAAAGGGATACGAAATCCCTGCTTAAAACCTTGGATGAGATACTCCCTGTCCTCTCCCCTTGGGTACGATGCGAGCCAGCGCTCCAGCATGTCCACCTTAATTGGGGAGGGGGCCTTTCGGAGAACTAGTTCCATCCGTGGCAGGCTTGCCAGCCCACTGTCCACCCCTCCCTCTGCCTCGCACCCCCCCAGGCTTGGGACAAGCAGAGGCTGCATGGGGACCAGAACATGTGGGACACTCGTGCTTATACCCGCAGTTCTTCCGACTGCAGGAACCATTGGACGAGAAAGTCCAGCACAGCAGGCGGGCTGGAACCCCCTGCCCCGCCATTTGGCGGGTAACCTGCGCTGGAGCTGCTCGCTGGACCGCATGTCCACAATGGTATCTATCCCCCGGGGCAGGACGTGTGGGTGTCATATACAAGAGCCACAGTCTCTGGCACGGCTCATCCCATCTCATCTCGGGGTGCAGGGGAATCCTCATACGGAATTCCTCATCATATGCTAGCCATGAGGGGCCCGGGAAATCTACCATCGCCCTATATATGTTGTCCAAATATTGGACCATGGGAATAGCTAGATCCGGCCGCGCCCTCAAATACACCGCCATGTATATCAAATAAGCGGGGAGCCAGTTAGCCCAGGTACGCGGCGGCTTACGGCGGCGTGCCTGCTCCTTGTCCTTCTCATCCTGACCCTCCCTTTCTTCCTTAGTGGGCTCTCTGTTCAGGAGTGAGAAGATATCCACGTACTCCCCTCGCCATATCTTTTCTCTGGTAGCCTGAGCCAAGTGATCACCCAATGGCAAGGAATACCCTGCCGTCGGCAAAGCCGAAAAGGGGATAGCTGGCCTACCCAAAGGGGCCTGAGTTAACCCTGCCACCCCAAGTACGTTCCCAGCAGTGTAAGAACCAAGGCCCACCCCAGCGGGCATGGTGGCAGTAGTTGTCGCCGGGTGGGTCGCCAGCGGCGTAGCCCCTGCACCACCCGCGCGAGGCCAAGGCCACTGAAAGGTCCCCCCTATATTGGGAATGTGTGTGGATGTACTCGTTTGCACCATATACTCACATGCTGCACCCCCGCGGGCCGCCCCCAACGGGGGTTCCGGCCCACTGGGGGCGTCGGAGCTCACGACCGCTGTAGAGCTCATCACCGGGGCTTGACCCGCACCAGGTTGCTGGCTGGGGAGCTGCGAGGCAGTGGCCGGAGCCGCGCCACCCGCCTGCAGCAGCTCAACCCTCCCCGCCGGCCGTTGTCCTGCTGCCGATAGCGCCTCAAAAGGTACCCCGAAAGGGGCACCCGCCTGACTGGCCCGGGCCAAAGACTCCTCTAAGGCCGCAATACGGGCCAGTAAGGTGTCTACATTAACCATGGGTAAAGAGCCGGCCGGCCCACCTGACCCTTGCATGGGGACAGTTCCCTGCACCCCATGGCCCATATATGGCCATTGGCCAGGGCCGAAGCCCGGTAGGGCTGGTGAGGAAACCTGCCAAGGCGGGGCACCGGGCCACCCCCCAAGGCTAGAGGGCCCCGGGAGAGGCTGCGGCCCAAAAGTAGTCGGCCCAACGGGTTGGGCGGAAGGAGGAGCGGTGTCCACCGCTCGCGGGCCGCGGGCCGGAGCGCCCTCCGCGCCCGCACTCTGATCGGGCCAAGGGGCGATAGACCCCAAGCCACTAGCCCCGGCCGGGGATGGCAAAGGTGGCTGTTGAGGAGGCGGCACCACGGTCCTCCGACCTGGGTTGCGCCTCCTAACAGCCCGGGCTGAATTCGCAGCAGCCTTCTTTTTGGAAGGCATCTCGAGCAAAAAGGGGAAGCTAGCTAAGCAAAATCGACCCAAAAGGCTTCCCGGCAATACCAACGAGCGACGGAGGCGCAGGGAAAAAACTTCTCCGCTCCGTCGCTGAGGCAAAATGGCAGCGCGGCTGCCTCGTGGCCACCCCTTTTATAAGGGAGCTGGCCACGCCCCTAACTACCCGGATTCTCTGTCCTGTGGGGGGGGCCCGCAAAGGGCGCGGCGGCCATTTTGGCGCCGCGCTTGCATAAGTACTGCACCCTAAGGGCTCTACCCTAGGTATAGAGTATTGTACTCAGAAATAATTTTTCATTCTGTTCTTATGGAAGTGCTCTGGGGTTGTGTGCAGCTTGCAATGACAGTGAAGAACTAAATTCCTGGCACTTGACTCCCAACCCCCTATGCCATTGATGACTAATGGCGAACGTTGGCACTCCAGCTATTCTTGGACTTCAATTACCAAAAGCCCAAGTCAGCACTCCTGCTAATTACAGCTTCTGGAAATTGAAGTTCAATAACAGCTGAAGTGCCAACGTTCGCCATTATTGCGCTATGCTACCCAGCCAATGATATAGTGATAGTGATATTGGCTTTATCACCTCCTGCCTCTTGGCTTTCCAGAAGCATGAGGTTGGGTAGCTTTCTGCAAGAAACATGGTTGGTTTAGGTGGACCATTGGAAGGCTCTTCCTCATTTCTTTTAATCACCATATCCCTTGCTAGGTGAGAGCCTTGGGCAAGGTAAAAGCAGAGGGCACACGTTATGGTCCGCCTAGCCAGTGGGCGATGTAATATCCAAACAGCTAAAAAAAGAAAAGAAAAAAAGAACAACCCTGCATGTAGATGGACTTGATTTCTCAAGTCCATTTGCATGTGCGGAATGTCATCAGCCAATGTCTACCAATGTGCGGACTCCGTGATGAATAATGACTCCAAGGTACTATATCATATTTCTTTTTATGGAAGCTACATGTGATTGCGCACCACAAAAGCCTTCCATTTTACAATATGCCATTATGCTTGGCACTAACCCAATACAGGCAGCACCAGGAATTGTTTTTAGGGAAATGTCCTTTTTGGTAATTGAAAGGTTGTATCTAGTGTTGAGCTGCTCCAGATGCCCACAGGTGCCTGGGCACCGGCAGCAGAAATTTCCCCAGGCCACGCCCACTTGGCTGGCCATGCCCACCTTCCTACCCCAGGCCATGGCATAGGGAGGCCAAGTGGCCATGGCTCACAGTTAGCCATGCCCACAGAGTTAGCCACGCCCATGGTGGGGGTAGTAAATTTTTTTTGCAGTGCATCGTTGGTTACATCTATTGCTCCAACCCAGCTCCCAAAGAAGTTGCATCAGATGAATTTCTCTTGGTCCAGCCTTAATGAGTTTTCCAAGAGAGCTGGTAGCTATATTGCGAGCATTCTGTCTGGGATGGGTGTAGGTGATGGTATCAATAATTCCTTGCACAGATCTCATTCCTGGCATCTGTCTTCCACTTAAATCTCTTTGACTCTCTCTCTCTCCAGTTCTACATCTTGACATCCATTAAATTCTCAACCTTATAGCCAGAATCTCTGTTTGTTCACAGCTTACAGATACTGCACACTGCTTTATCCAGTCCAGTCGGTCCATAATAAACATGACTGTTAGGCTTGCCTGTTCCCTCTTTCTTTGCAGCTGGATTACTGTAAATTATGGCCCATGGTCAGTGGTGGGCATCAGCAGGTTTGCACCAGTTCGCCAGAACCGGTAGCAGAAATACTGGCTGGCCCCGCCCATCCAAGTTTTGAAATAAAGTAGTCCTAATTTGGGTGCAATGCAGGGCTTTTCCCCTGGTCACACCCACCATACCATGCCCACAGTGTGGTAGTAAAATTTTTGGGAGCCCAACACTGCCCATGGTGCATTTCTTCAGTATTTGGAGAATGTGAATGGCTGCATTTCAAGATACTGCAAAGCAAAATCCTTGCCTGTTGTCCGACTTTAAGGAGAAATGGATGTGGTTCTTTCGTGTGCTCTGCTTCAAATTACTCAACACATAGTTCTTGCTACCAAATTGATGGAGGTAAAGTTAGAGTCTCATGGAGAGAAAAACACTGGTTTCCGACAACTGCATTCATGAAAATCACTTTAAGCTTCCAAATCCATTGGTTTCATGCTAAATGCTTCTGCTAGTTGTTAGTGGTATCTTTTTAGGTGGTGGCCTCCACAAAAAACAGAACTAAAATAAAAATATGATAAAAATGTGACTGCAAAAACAACAATATGGTTCAGAACTGTCAATATGAAAAGCTACCCATATGCAGGGTGCTGTATTAATGTTATATTTTTACACCTCTTCCAAAGAGCTCAGAACAGGAGGTTTTTCATCCCCCTTCTTCAGTTTCACTTTAACTGTATAGTTAAATAGCATTTTTAAAACTCCATGTCACAATTTTAGTTATACAAATTACAATCAAAGCTTCACATATTACATTTTGCAGTTTGAATAATTTCATGGCACCTTCTTATGGGTGAGGTATGATACTTAGATCCTGTGATATAGAGCAGGGTGTAAATAAATCAATCAAACCTTTAGCTGGAGATACTAGGGAACAACCTTTGAACATCTTGTATCATTGAGTTGTCACTGAGTAGGTATCCTTCCACTAAAATGCATGGCAGAAAGTCTTGTTCACTTCTCTTGGGCAGCAGTCCAAAGTAAACATAGTGTGACATCTATGGAACCAACCTAGCAGATTGAAAGCAAGAAATTGCAAGTAGATAAATAGGAACCACTTCGGCGGGAAAAGATCTTGGGGATATGAAAGGAGCCTCATTCATGCATACCCTGAGTGGAGTTTCTCTAGCAAAAACCCTTTCAACCCAGAATAATTATAACATGGAACTTTCACAGACAGGGCAATCCCACTGGCAATCAGACACCCCTCTTGGGGCATTGAACAGGCCATTGCTTCATTACACACCAGGGTAACATAGATCACTCCACATACTTCTAGGGTCTTTGACATAGGTTCACATATCCCACTGCTGCCACCATGTAAGACTGGGGTAGGGGAGGGTAACATGGCCCCGGGCCAGCTGCCCTGGCCCCCAATCCTTTGACTTTACCAGACACAAGAACAGGCAGGAGACAGCATCTTCAGCAGTCTTATTTTTATTAACAAAGCCATAGTCATAAGAATTAAGTGCATTAGTGTATCAAAAAAACAAACCTATTGCTCACTCAACCTATAACCTCTGAGGATAGCCATTATTCATTCTCCTCAGCCACCTTTCAGCTGGCCAGCTTCAGACTAAAAAGTACATGTGAAAAACTAGGCAGTGAGTGTTCCCAGGCTTCTTTTCTCTCCTCCCTCCGTCCCTGGGAACTAGCTAATAGGAAGATAGCTCTACAGATAAGAACATTCCACTCCACCAGGCAGTTCTCCCTCCGCCCTTCCAACCACTCTGCCTTACAATAATTTCTGACACAAAATTATTGTTATCTATGGAACTGATGAGAAGAGTTGTCTAGTATCCCTTGTGCAAGCAGAAACTGGGTTTAATGAGTGACTTCCATGGTCTCAGCCCATGCAACGGAGGCTGGATAGAGTGATATTAACACTAAAACAACTGTTCTGCTGTTATATGCCAAGCTCTTACAAACTTGACAAAAGTTGTCGATTTCCTAAATGTCTATGTTGGGCCTCCAAGTACTATTAATTTTGATGGAAGTCGTAGAGCACAAAGTTCTTTGGAGAATGGACCCACCAAATCATCAATAGCTTTTAATTGGCATATGTTCAAAGCCATTCTTCCCCATTTTAAGAACCTTCCACCAAGGCCTAAAACTCTCATGCCATTAACCATGGGCAGAAAGACAGGAGAATATGGATACATTCCAGCTATTAGTTTCTGAGGAAGGCAGCAAAACATTGCATAGAAATAGAGTCCATTATGTACCTGGGCTTTGCTTAACAAGATGCAAGGTGGAAGGCAGTCTGTTATTTTGAGACTTGAGGCTTTGTTGCCTTTCTCAGATTGATTTATCTTTCACAAATTACTGCTCAGAGGATTAATGATCACTGTGGATGCAAATGTTCTCGTCTCCCGCCCAGGTACATTAACCTCTCTCTGAAGAAAAAATAAATCCTTTCTTTGACCCTTCCCTGACAAACAAATGAATATTTCCCAACTCAAAATGCAGAGTATTCAGCACACAGTTACCATTTGCAATGCCATTGATAGCCATAAATGGAGGGCACGTGTTGTCATAAATAAATACATTTTATGTCAGAAATTACTCTGGGTTGAAAGGATTTTTGCTAGAGAAACTCTGCTCAGGGGACACCTGGATGAGGCTCTTTTTAGGTCCCCAAGATCCTTCATGAAGCACTTGGGTATTGAACCCCGACCTTCCAGTCTTCAAGTTCAGCATCTTAACCACTAAGCCTGTTGTCATCAGAAGAACATTGGTTTCTGTGATGGAAACAGTTGGGTAAAATGCTGTTTCAATTCTTTGTTGGATGGCTTGCAGTGAGTGGTACAGTGCCTCTGGCCTACATTGACAGGTGTGAGACTTTTCTAGCTCTTCAGTTCTACGACTATAACAAGTCTCCTAATCTCCAGGATGGTTGGTCTGGGGCTCAGAAAGCAATGCCCAAAGATAGGAGTTATATCTTCCACAGCCCCTCTTATTCTTGTACACAGGAGCCTTGATAGGTCTTTCTGACTTTATCCTAAAAGTAAGTTTAACTAAGTACCCACAATTCCCTGCCGAGTACACTGGTCAATATTCTGACCAAAGCAATGAATTGAATTCTGCCGAAAGAAAAAAAAAATACAAAAACGATGCTTTTTAATAACTCTCCTCTATCTTGTCTCTCTCTCACTCCCATCATACTGAACCATCAGGGTGTGAAATATAATAAAGCAGTGTTCTGCTCAATCTTGTCGGCTGTACCTTACAGGTGTACTTCAGGTAAATATCCCTTTGGCTTGTGAAAAATGAGCTTACTTGAAAGAAATGACTTTGATGAACTTCAGCATTGGGGCTGCTATCATTCTTTTCCAATTGGCTTCCCCAGCAAGGCACAGTGGTTGTCCAACAGGAATTTGTCTTCCTTGTAAGGAAAATATCACCCGTTTCAGTTCACTCCCAGTATCCTGGCCCTCCTCCAGTGTGATGGACAGTTTTACTTCATCCAGCCTTTCATAAGACTGTTAGAAACATCAGGCTGTCATCTCTAGAGTTTGTAACAGATGAATTATTTACCAGTACAGAGTATGGCCCATTGCTTTGATCAACTCTGAAATATGAAAAACACCCATTTATTAAATATCAGCCTTTTTAAGAGCAGCTGTTGAAAAAAAAATCATTTTTGGGATTACATTTCCACTGGCCGCACTGGCTAAAGGATTCCTGGGGTTTGTTGTCTCCCAAAAGGAACCTTTCCCAGCTCTGGCCATGAGTATCTAATTGAAGGCTCCTGCAAGTAAACTGGAGGAAACAGAATGCAAGCGCGGCGCCAAAATGGCAGCCGCGCTCTTTGCGGCCCCCCCATCGGACGAAGGCATCCGGGTAGTTAGGGGGCGTGGCCAGCTCCCTTATAAAAGGGGTGGCCATGAGGCAGCCGAGCTGCCATTTTGCGAAGCGACGGAGCGGAGAAGTTTTTCCCTCTTACCTCCGTCGCTTTTGGCTTTTACCGGGAAGCCTTTTGGCTGCTGAATTCTCTCGTTTCGGCTTCCCATCGATTGGCTGAGAGGCCCGCGAAGAAGAAGGCGGCTGCGAGCGCGGCTCGTGCGGTTCGGAGGCGCAATCTGGGTCGGAAAACCGCGGCTGCGCCTCCCCAGCAGCCGCATTTGCTTGCACCCACCGGGACCGGTGGAATGGGGTCTATTCCCCCTGGCTAGAGGATGGTGGCCCACGCACGGGGCCAGTAGGGGCTGCGGCCCTCGGCCCGCAAGCGGTGGAACCTCTCCTGGTGTTGCCCATTCCGCTGGGCCTCCCTTTATAGGAGCGTAGCTCGCTCCGAGGCCTTCCAGCCTTGGGGGGTGGTCCGGTTCCCTTCCCTGGCAGGTTGCTACATCAGCCCTAACAGGCCCGGGTGTGGGGTTGTGGCCCTATTCGGGCCCCGGGGTGCAGGGACCTGTACCCATGCCTGTAGTAGGCGGGCCGGCTGGTCCTTTGCCCCATGTCAGCGTGGAAGCCTTATTGGCCCGCGTTGCGGCCCTCGAGACATCCCTGGCCCGGGCTAGCCACTCTTGGTCTCCCTTTGGGGTTCGTTTCGACGCGTCGTCTGCTGGGCAGCGGCAGGCGACGGGACGGGTCGAGCTGCTTGAGGCGCGTGGCACGACCTGGGCCACTGCCTCGCAGCTCCCCATTCAACAGACCGGTGCGGGTCAGGCCCCATCGACGAGCTCGACGGCGGTTGTGAGCTCCGACGCCCCCAGTGGGCCGGAACCCCCGGTGGGGGCGGCCTACGGGGGTGCAGCACGTGAGTATGTGGTCCAAGCTAGTGCACCTACACACGTGGCCACGTTGGGGGGGTTTCCAATGGCCTGGCCTCGCGCGGGTGGGGCGGCGGTCCAGCCGCTGACGCCCCACCTGGCGACGACAACTACCACTCAGGGCCCCGTGGTGGGGGGTGTTTTCTACCCTGCGGGGAATGTTTGGGGGTGGCTGGGTTAGTACAGGCCCCCTTTCAGATGCCAGCAGTTCCTGTTGTGCCCGTGTCGGCCTTGCTGACGGCGGGGTATTCCTTACCGCTGGGTGTCCATTTGGCACAGACCACCAAAGAGAAGATCTGGCGGGGGGATTATGTGGATATCTTCTCACTCCTCAACAGAGGGCCCACCAAGGAGTAGGGGGGGCAGGATGAGAAGGATAAGGAGCAGGCACGTCGTAGCAAGCCACCACGTACGTGGGCCGACTGGTTGCCGGCCTACCTCATATACATGGCGGTGTACCTTAGGGCCCGGCCGGATTTGGCAATTCCGATGGTCCAGTATTTGGACAACATCTACCGGGCGATGGTTGACTTTCCGGGCCCTTCGTGGTTGGCTTATGACGTGTAATTCCATATGCGGATTCCCTGGCACCCCGACATTAGGTGGGTTGAGCCATGCCAGAGGCTGTGGCTTTTGTACATGACGCACACGCGCCCCGCGCCCGGGGAGAGATACCATTGTGGACATGCGGTCCAGCGGGCGGCCCCAGCACAGGTCCACTGCCAGGGGGTGGGGCAGGGGGTTTCCAGCCCGCCTGCTGTGCTGGACTTTCTCGTCCAATGGTTCCTGCAATAGGAAGAATGGCAAATACAGACATTAGTGTCCCCCCTGTGCTGGCCCCCATGCGGCCTCTGCCTGTCCCAGGCCTGGAGGGATGCGGGGCAGAGGGAGGGGTGGACAGGGGGCTGGCAAGACTGCCGCAGATGGATCTAGTTCACCAAAGGGCTCCCTCCCCAATTAATGTGGACATGTTGGAGCGCTGGCTCACATTGTACCCGAAGGGAGAGGATGCGGATATCTCCTTCAGGGTTTTAGGCAGGGGTTACGTATCCCTTTCATGGGTGATAGGTCCCCTCAGGATGCCCCCAATCTTTATCCCTTAGGGGGAGGGAGGAGGTGGCTCCTGCCAGCAATGATAAGGAGGTCTATGCGGGCAGGGTCGTTGGCCCTGTCCCTGCGCCCCCGTTCCGGGGAGCATATTATTGCAATGATGCCATGCCTTTTGGCTGTTCCAATTCGGGCTCGGCATTCGAGCGTTCCTCCATTTTCCTAGAGTGGGCTTTGTTCGCAGATCAGGGTCCCGGTCTGTAGCCCATTCCCTGGATGATTTTATTCGGGGCTGAACGGGGCTGGGACACGTCCACACGTCTCCTCAACACATTTCAGACGCTAATGGAGCATTGTCTTGCTGTACGATCTGGGATCAGTTCGATCCTGTTGTCCCTGATGAAGTGGACAGGCTCCTTGCAGCTGTTCGTGCCACTACATGTCCTTTGGATCCCTGTCCTACTTGGTTGGTGAAAGCCTCCAAGGAGGTAACAGGTGGCTGGATAGGGGGGATAATAAATGCCTCTTTACGGGAGGGGGTATTTCCTGCACAGCTAAAACATGCTTTGGTGCGCCCCCTCCTGAAGAAATTGTCCCTCGACCCAGCTGTCCCTAACAACTACAGGCCAGTTTCCAACCTGCCCTTTTTGGGTAAGGTTTTGGAAAAGGTGGTGGCGCGTCAGCTGCAGAGTGTCCTGGAGGAAGCGGATTATCTAGACCCCTTTCAATCAGGGTTCAGGCCCGGATATGGAACGGAGACGGCATTGGTCGCACTGATGGATGATCTCTGGCGGGAGCGGGACGGGGGTTGTCCATCCGTCCTTGCTCTTCTTGACCTCTCAGCGGCTTTTGATACCGTCGACCACGGTATCCTTCTGGAACGGCTCGAAGGACTGGGGATCCAGGGCACTGTGTTGTCCTGGTTTTCCTCATTTCTGAAGGGCCGTACCCAGTCGGTATGGTTGGAGAGTGAGAGGTCCAGCCCTAGGCCCCTCAAATATGGGGTGCCTCAGGGCTCTGTGCTCTCTCCTCTCTTATTTAACATCTACATGAAGCCGCTGGGTGAGATCATTCGTTCCCACGGGGTGCGGTACCATCAGTACGTGGATGATACACAGTTGTACATCTCGGCCCGTGGGGACCCCAGTGATGTTGTTGAAATCCTGTCCGGATGCCTAGAGGCCATTGGGGTCTGGATGGGGGCCAATGGGCTTCGGCTGAATCCCAGCAAGACAGAGTGGCTGTGGATAAGGGGCCCCGTGTTATCCAGGGAGTTACCATCTTTGGTACTGGATGGGGCCGTTCTGCCCCAGACAGACCCAGTGCGCAATTTGGGGGTTCTTCTGGACTCGCGGCTGCTGCTGGAAGAACAAGTGGCGGCTGTGGCCAGGAGGGCTTTTGCCCAACTTCGGGTGATTCGCCAATTGCGCACTCTCCTGGACCGGGGCTCCTTGCTTATGGTCACCCATGCTCTGGTTACTTCCCGACTAGACTATTGTAATGCGCTCTACATGGGGCTGCCCTTAACGACCATTCAGAGGCTGCAGCTGGTCCAGAATGCGGCGGCCCGGGTGGTGATGGGGTGTGGGCGATATGCCCATGCCTCTCCCCTACTTCGGGAGCTGCACTGGTTACCAGTTTGTCTCCGGGTGCAATTTAAGGTGCTGGTTTTGACCTTTAAAGCCCTACATGGCAGGGGGCCGGGATACCTTAGAGACCGCATCGTCCCAAGAGTGTCTGCCCGTCCAACCAGAGCGGACAGGAGGGGTTCTCTAGTGGTGCCACCGGCTAGGGATGCACATTTGTCTAGCACCCGAAGGAGGGCCTTCTCCGTGTCCGCACCAACTCTCTGGAACCTCCTGCCAATAGACCTAAGACTCCAAAGTGAACTGCTGCCCTTCAGGAAAGGAGTGAAGACCTGGCTGGCAGGGCAGGTGTGGGGCCCGAATGGGACTATGGTGCCCGCCTGCTGGCTTGTATAAGAACTTTCTCCTCCTCCTTTGTATAGTGGGTGGGTGGGACATATGGGTTTTTAAAGGGGGTGGGTTGGGGGGGCTTTTTATACTTTTTTATAATTGTATTTATGTCTTTTGTGAATTGTTGTGATGCCGCCCTGAGTCGGGTTCTGCCTGAGCGGGCGGCATATACAAATTTGACTATAAAATAAAATAAATAAATAAAATAATGGAGGAACTTGGTGTCCCTTTAGCGCCTGAAAAGACCGAGGGCCCACCTACACAGCTAGTATTCCTGGGGGTGGAGATTGACACAGTAGCGCAGGCTTCTAGGTTGCAGCGGGATAAGGTGTCAAAGCTAGTGGCCCTTATCTCGGACTTGCTGGCCAAGCGCATGGCATCACCGAGGGACCTGCTGGTGCTACATGGTCACCTCAATTTCGCTGGCAGGGTCGTCGCACCGGGCAGGGCATTTGCTCGGCGCTTGCGCGACGTCATGGCAGGATTATCCAGGCCCCACCGTAGGGTTAGACTTACCCGGGGTATCAGGGCAGACGTGCTTGTCTGGCTACAGATCCTGAGGGATTTCAATGGGGTGTCATTTTGGAGGTCTGAGCTCCTGGCTTCCCCTCGCTTTAAGATACAGTCCGATGCCTCGGGATCCCTGAGTTATGGGATGTACTTCAATTGGAAGTGGGCCTATGGTGGGTGGCCACCATCCTGGGCAGGCACGGGTCGCCTGCGTGGTCTCACGTATCTGGAATTTTCCCTATCCTGGGTGCTTTGATGCTATGGGGCAAGGAGGGGGCCAACTCGGTTGTCCATTTGGTGTGACAATGCGGCTGTTGTCCACATTGTCAATGCACAGACCTCTAAATCGCCCAGGGTTATGGACCCAGTGCGCCAGTTTGCGTTGCGCAGCCTGCGCCTCAACGTTCTTTTCAGGGCCAGGCATGTCCCAGGGGTTACTAATGATATTGCTGACGCTTTGTCCCGCCTGCAGATCTCCCGGTTCCGTGCCTTGGCCCCGGATGTGGAGGAATTTCCCTCGCCACTCCCGGACGGGATATGGAACATTGGCAAGGAGAGGTGAACCGGGCGATTGGCCTGTCACTAGCGCCACGCACGCGTAAGGCGTATCACCACGCATTTAATTCTTTCAGAGCATTCTGTACCCAATTTCAAATGCCAGGAACCTGGCCGATCCCGGTAACCCATGTTATGCGGTTCATGGTTTACCTGCATGCCCAGGGCCTTGCACCTCGCACCATAGCATCTAAGCTGTCAGCGTTGGCTTTTATGGCCAAAGTGGGAGGTCATGTGGACAGCACCACTGACTTCCGTGTGAGACATGTTTTGGAGGGGTGGGTGCGCGCGCGTGGGCGTTGCCCGGACGACCGCCACCTGATTTCCCCAGGGGTTTTTACCCAATTGGCCCGGGGCTGGCCTGGCCTCTGTTTTGATAAGATGAGGCAGCCCATTTCATGCGGCTACAACGGTGGCCTTTTTTGGAGCGCTCCACATCGGCGAGCTTGAGATGCTGTATAAGGCGGATGCAAGTCGTGGACAGCACCACTCACTTCCGTGTGAGACATGTTTTGGAGGGGTGGGTGCGCGCGCGTGGGCGTTGCCCGGACGACCGCCACCCGATTTCCCCGGGGTTTTTTACCCAATTGGCCCGGGGCTGGCCTGGCCTCTGTTTTGATAAGATGAGGCAGCCCATTTCATGCGGCTACAACGGTGGCCTTTTTGGAGTGCTCCGCATCGGCGAGTTTGAGATGCTGTATAAGGCGGATGCAAGTCGTAGGGCACTGGAACTCAAAGATGTCTGTGTGAACAATATTGGGCTCAGTTGGGGATACTCTCCTCTAAAACGTATCAGCACGGCGTAGGCAGTGGAGTAGACTGCTACGATGTTCCCCGGCAGACATCTGTCCGGTTGGTGCCCTACATGATTTCCTTGCACTGTGTGGCACGCACCATGGCCCGTTTTTCTGTCACCAAGGTGGGTCTTCTCTTACTAAATTTCAATTTGGAGGGTGCCGGGAAGGCACTAGACAGTGTTGGCCCCTCTGGGGCTCGTTGCGGCACCCATTCGTTCAGGATAGGGGCGGCTTCTACTGCAGTTGTTTTTGGGTACTCCGGGGCTGAAATACGCCGCACGGGAGGGTGGGGATCACAATGTTTTCAGTTTTGTGTTCGCCCTCTTCAACCGTGAGTACCAGTTTAGTCACTGCACTGTTTCTCCCCCCCTTTTTTTCCTTGACAGACCCTAGGTGTCGTTTTACACCGGTGACAGTATGGCTGGTGGGCCGTAGCCATGTGCACAGGGCAGCGCGTTGCGCTGCGGCGACAGAGTGGGGACCCCGACTGGGACTGGGTGCAGCCGCACGTCTCAGGTAGTATGGTAAGCGCGGCATGTTATGGCGGGAACTGTTGCATTCCTTTTCTACATCAGGGATGCTGACTCGCCCGATGTCCTGGTTATGTACCTTGGGGGCGATGGCTTGGGGCAGGTCACTGGCCTATTGCAGAAGCTTGCGGTTTGCAGTGACCTGCCCTACTCACATCATGTGTGGCCTGCCACATCCCTCAATTGGTCGGACACGATACCGCGGTACGCTTACAGGGGGGCGTTCGGCCTCGAGGCTCTTGACTGAGCCGACGCTCCGGGAACGGGGCTATTGCCCGGTTCCTTTTCGACAAGGGCGGGGGACGCGTCATTAGCCTCCCCAGCGTCAGTCTGCAAAATTACGAGCTTTACTCAGGGGATGGGGCCCATCTGTCGCAGGGAGGTATGGACCTCTGGTTAGTGGAATGGCGAGCAGGCCTGTCGACCGAGCTGACAGTCTTGGGGGGGGGGCGGTGAGCCTTTTGGGAAGCCTCCCCGTGTGGCGGGTATCACTGGTAAGGTAAACATTTATGACCCACAGGTATCCGACAGGTTCGCAATTGATTGGACAACACTTGACAGGCATAAGTTGGTTAAACGTTGTCCGGTCAACGACGAACCAGGCGACGAGGTGATGGCTACAGCTAGACAGCATGCATCACCCCGTGATTTCACGGATACGCGTCAGAGGGTGGGGTCATTAGTTAGATATTGACTACAGTCAACAATTTGTTTGTTGTCAACAAACAAATTGATACAAATAGATACATTGTAACAATTGCCGTTGGCAATTGTGGGTGGTACCTTACCAGTGTTACTTCGGCCTGCTTGCCTTAAAGAATTATGATTGGTCAATTACCAATAGAAATTTATAATTCGGACTAGGGCATGAATCAATAAATGTGGCCCAATGCCGTTATCCACTTTTACCAGTGTCTGAGTCCTTTATTGGGGGGTGCGCCTGGAATGCAAGCGTGGCGCCAAAATGGCAGCCGCGCTCTTTGCGCCCCCCCCATCGGACGAAGGCATCCGGGTAGTTAGGGGGCGTGGCCAGCTCCCTTATAAAAGGGGTGGCCATGAGGCAGCCGAGCTGCCATTTTGCGAAGCGACGGAGCGGAGAAGTTTTTCCCCTCCACTCCCTCCCTAGTTAACAGTGTGATTTTTTGGTCGCTTCGGGGCCGGGTGGGAATTTTTGGCTGGGACCCACAATTGGCTCTCGGGTCCTGGTTTTTTCGCCCATCCCACACTGTTGCTATGGTTTGATATAGGGGTTTTCTGTTGCTGCTGTTGACTTTGGTCACATGGGCGGGTATCACTGGTAAGGTAAACATTTATGACCCACAGGTATCCGGCAGGTTCGCAATTGACTGGACAACACTAGACAGGCATAAGTTGATTAAACGTTGTCCGGTCAACGACGAACCAGGCGACGGGGTGATGGCTACAGCTAGACAGCATGCATCACCCCGTGATTTCACGGATACGCGTCAGAGGGTGGGGTCATTAGTTAGATATTGACTACGGTCAACAATTTGTTGGTTGTCAACAAACAAATTGATACAAATAGATACATTGTAACAATTGTCGTTGGCAATTTTGGGTGGTACCTTACCAGTGTTACTTCGGCCTGCTTGCCTTAAAGAATTATGATTGGTCAATTACCAATAGAAATTTATAATTCGGACTAGGGCATGAATCAATAAATGTGGCCCAATGCCGTTATCCACTTTTACCAGTGTCTGAGTCCTTTATTGGGGGGTGCGCCTGCAATGTAGCTAATAATGCCCCATGCCTTTCATTGCATCATTTATAGGATAATTGCCTAAGTTTTTCTGGTATTCTCAACCCTGTAGCTCAACAGTGAGGGGGGGGGACCTACAAAACCCAGCAATGCTGGGCAAAGACAGCTCTCCAGATGTTGTAGTCCATCATCAACTTGAGGGCCCAACACCAAATATAGCACCAGCTGGATGATTAAACCCAGCCCACCTCATAGTCAATGGAGGTAAATTCTGAAATGCAGATGCTCATTGTGACAGCTGCCATTGCCAGATGTGCTCCAAAAGTCCTAAAAATGCATACCGCTGTGATAACTCATCTTAAACTATCAACATACTAAATATTATAAAATCAAGTGGAACTGCAGAAGGCAAAAGTCAGAACATTTCACTTAAATAATTCACTCTTACTTTTAATGATTAATTGCATTCCTTAAATTGATATAGGAAAGCCTTCAGGGAGGTGATGTTTAGTTCTGATTTTCTGTTTATGTTTATATGCAGCACACACTCGCATGCACACATGCATGTACACACACACACACACACACACACACACACACACACACACACACACACACACACACACACACACACACACACACAAGGACAATGAAAGAACCATTATAATTCCCCCATTAACAGAAATTTAAAAGCTTTAGAAAAGATAAACATAGTGGGGGTTGTAAAAATTTCACTTCAAAATTCAAGATTTTGTCTCTATACTCCTTTGCTGCTTTAAAAAGATGGAGAAGAGGGAAGCTGGGAGATGTATTTCTTTCTTCTTTTGCATCATGCCTTATTAGGCACCATGATTCTTTTCGCACATATATTTCTTCTGAGAGATCTGGACACCTAATCTCTCCTGAGAATAAACCCGATTACTTGCTGTAATACATTAACTACTTTATTTATTTTCTGTTAAAACACACACCAAGGGAAGAAGTGAAATCTCTGAGATTCACACAAAGAGCCCCACCATTCCAGGCATACTTTTGAATAGGCTTTAATGAAGCTGAACTAAATTCTTTACTTTTTAGCTTCTTTTTTCCTGTTTCGCTGTTTCCCTTCTTCCTCATTCACCACAAAGTAGCCGAAATGTACCAACTGTAAACGTAAAGTGAACACTGGGAGGAAAGTGGTAGATAAATATAACAAGCATTAAAGTAATATATAATTTAAATATGTATAAAATTATTCCACTGTATCGATTAGAAAATGGGTTGTTGACCATTTAAAGGCAACAATCAATTACAGAGTTCACAGGTCAGGTCAAGTTTCATTCTAATGATCTAAAAAAGAAAACAGCATTAGGAGATAATGAACTGCAAAGGATTACAGACGTGATCTATGGCTCTGTTATGGCTTGTGAATTAGCTAAGGGGGAGTTATTTCAAGTGCAGCTTCCTCCACGGTTAAAAAACCCAGGTTTTTATCTCTTGGCCAGGTGTCAATTTATGATGTAATCAAAGGCAATGCATGCAATTACTTCTCTTCTGAAACACCGCATGGATAGCTTCTTTCATTCACCAAAGGGAGAGGAGATGTAGGTTCCCATGATTGTGGTCTGCAGAGTTATCTTTGGTGTTCTGGTAAATGGAATTCAAGCTCACCTATGCCGTTGATCAAAGAGTCTGCTTACTTGTTCACTTCCAAATAGGAGGTTAATTTATACCTTGGATGAGAATGAGGTTTTCAAGCCTAGCAGATGCAATGCAAGATGACTCTTGTGTTTCCTGGAGAACCTGCCATTTTCAAGCAGTTTACAAACCAGGGTGAATCTGCGTCACATACAACTTTAAAGGCAATTTTACTTGTTCTTCTGCTGATGTGATTTATATCATCTCTTGCCAAAAATGCACCTTTGCACTCTACATAAGACAAACAGGACAATTTCTGGACATAAATCAGACATCAGGAATGGCAATACAGCAAATTCGACTTACGTAATGATTTTGTGCTAAAACCATGTCCCAATTTACACAATTTCCTATGGGTTTGCTTCAAGTTACATAAAGATTCTTTTTCCTATGGGTTTGCTTCGAGTTACATAAAAATTCATTTTCCTATGGGTTTGCTTCGATTTACATAAAAAATCATTTTTTCTATGGGTTTGCTTCGAGTTATGTACAATTTTTTTTGTTCCTATGGGTTACATAAAAATTCGATTTAAACAAAAGCCTACGGAACAGACTTTTTTTTTCGTAAGTAGGAGTTTTACTGTACACAGAAACCTGTTTCCAAACCACTTTAATCTACCTGGACACTCTGCACAGGACTTGAAAGCTGCCATTCTGGAGCAGAGGAATTATAAGACTAGAATCCAGAGAGAGACAGCAGAGATTAAGTACATGCATATGCTGGACACCCATCTCAGGGGTTTAAATATTAGCCAAGGATTTCTGGGACATTATCAAATTTGATGTACCACAACTAACAGGTTGTTATATGCTGCAATGTTGCCTGGGTAAAAACAACAACCCATTATCAATAGATGCTAACTCATTGGCAAATGTGTAATGCGACAATGGCAGTTTCCCATCTATCCTTTGGATGTGATACATCAGCTTTCAAGAGAAGTTTGTTTTGCAACCATTTGCAAATCAATAGGGCCAGGAATCACAGCAAGTTTGAATAACAACCAGAGAGTTTCCATTATTGCCAGTTGAAAAAAGCTACAATGTCACTTTCTGTTGGGCTGGCCAACCATTGTGTGCCTCTGGACCTGTATACATTGATGCCATGAAGTCTCACTCTTATGTTTGATGACAGGAGAAAAGAAACTTGAATTCACCCCTTTGGTCACCCTGTTCTCTCCAGGCGTTTTCAAGAATAGAGTAATAATGAGGGCCACAAAATGTGCACTTGAGTTGACCACAGTTGGATAGTGAACACAGATATCCCCGAGTTTGCATCCATTCATATCATTCGCATTATTGCCCCAGGGAATTTAAGCACAAAGAAGAGCAGCTGTTTGATAATACTGATAGTTGAGGTATAGTAAGTGGGGTAGCACTATAGTTTCCACATTTTTGAGATAAGGTTTTCCTTCATTAATATCAACTGGTTCTACAGATCTGCAATAAGAATAATTTCTGGCAGAAATTATTCTGGGTTGAAAGGAATTTTGCTGGAGAAACTCCGCTCAAGGGACGCCCGAATGATGTTCGGCTATACCTTACAAGATGGCGGGGGAGTAAGACACGAGTGAAGCAGGCTGTGAGATAAATGCATTAAAAAGGTTGAAAAACAAAGGCTGTCAAAGATAAATTTGAGAAAAAAGACAGAGGAGTGCTGTGGGGGTGAAGAGAGTGAAGAATTCAGGGGTTAAGAGAGTCTGGGCCAGTGTGACAGAACTTGAAAAGGCTCGAAAAGGCAAAGAGACGCCGATTGAATGGGATGACTTAGATTTACAAGCCTCTGTAAGTCCTCCATTTGCTCTTAATGTTTATTTTGGGCTGTAAAGACCACCTATTTAAGGAAGGTGTGATTGATGAGACTGAGAAGGAAAAACAGAATTGTGGAAGAGAGTGAAAGATTGGGTTTCAAAGGCAAGGTGGAGAAAGCAAGCTTGAAATAAGCCTTGAAAAGTGAGGGGAGAAAGCTTTGATAAACCTTGAATGCCCTTAAAGTATTGGAGCAAAGTTTAAAAAGTTTAAAAAGAGAGATAAAAGGGGAACTCTGAGGCAAGAGAGCTGATGGACTGAAGGAGGGGGTGTCTGTCCCCTTTTTTTGAGAGAGAAAGAATCTTTGAAAGACAAAACAAAATAAAAAAGGAGAGGGAGAGTGAAGAAGAGCAGGCCCCTGAAGATGAGAAACAGCTGATGAAATAGCTGTTACCTTAAAGCAGTGAGAGGAGAGAAAAAAGAAGTGGGAAACAGTCAGCCCTAAATGAGTTATCATCACCCCAAAGATGTCAAATTCTAGACTTACCCTAGAGATTCTAGAGATACTAAAATTATCGAAATGGAAACTTATGGGGAAGAACAACAAGATTTCAGGGATCAGTTGGAAAGGTTGATGGAAACAGTAATGAATTTTGCAGATAATGGACGTGTGGAAATGGAGATAAAAGAGATGCAAAAAAAAAGGAAAGTAAAGGATATAAGAATGGCTAATCAAGAAAAAAGACAGTACATGGAGGACACAATAGTAACAAAATTAAAAGAAATTATGAATAGACAACAAGAACTAAGGGACTTGCTGGTTAACTTTATGAAAATATTAAATAATAACTTTATGACAATAGAGGCAAAATTAAAATCTGTGGAAGAGGAGATAAAAGACATGCAAGCAGTGGAGAAAGAAATGGATATTTGGAGTAAAATTGAGAAAAGGTTAGACAGAATAGATGTGACAAGGAAACGAAATGAAAGATACCATGAATGGACAACAAGAACTAAGAGATCTGTTGGCCAACTCTATGAAAGCAGTAACTAATAATTTTGAGACAACAGAGGTAAAAGATTTGCAAGAAAAAGAAAAGGATAAAAGAATAGATAATCAAGAAAAAAGACTGTACTTGCTGGAGGAGACGGCGAGACAAAAGAACGTGGTGATTAAAAATATTCCAGAGGGAAGTCCAGACCGACTGAGAGAAAGAATTATTAAATGGTTGAATGAATTGAAGATGGGGAGAGAATTCACACAGGAGGATATTCTAGCAGTTTATAGATTGGGGAAGAGAAGAAATGGGACTTTTAAAAGGTTTGTTTTGGTAAAATTTGCAGGTCTGGACAGAAAATTAGAATTAATGGCATTTTTAAGAAAAAATGGTACACGAGTACCAAAATTGAATGGGGAAAGACTGGATATTTATCAGGAAATAACTAAAGAAGAAAGATTGTGGAGGAAGAAAATTAAACCAATTACTACATTGTTAAGGGATAAGGGTGTGAGTTATAATTGGCAAAAATTACATCATTAAAGATTCTTTTGGGCAGGTAAAGTTGTTGTGATAAACAAGCAAACAGTATTTGGATATACTAGAATCTTGTAATATTATTAAGGGAGGATCAGAAGAATGGAGGGAACTTAAAGAAGAGCTTTTAATTTTGAGAGGTTAATCCAAAATATAAAAGAAGTGAAAAATACAGGGAGAAAGATAAGGGTAAAAGGGAATCTTTATGAAATTGACACGAAAAGGTTAATAACTTTTGTTAAGAAAGGTTAAAAGGGGGTAAGTTGGATGGAAAATTACAGTGTAGAGTTTGAAATATAAGGTTTAATATGTTTGAAATTGTAAATAACCCTCTGTCAAGGAATGTCAAGGAAGGGCAATTAGTAGTAATGTGGAGTATGATGTTTTGGAAATTGTTATTTTTTAATGTTATTTTGCTGTGATTTTGGTGTCTATATATGTTCTGATGTAAGATGGAGGAGGTTTGGTTTAAGGAAGAGATTAAAACATGTAAATAACCTTTTGTTAAGGGGTGTTAAGATTACGAGGAAATATATGTTGGGGAAGCCTGCAGAGAATATCGGATGTGCAGTATATAGATAAATAAATATATAAGAGTAAGAATTTGCAATTGGTATAGAAAGAGAATTGAATAAGCCTAATTAGTACAGTAATTGCAGCGGGGAGGGAAAGAAAGGGGGAGATAACTTTAGGACCAAAAATTTGAACAGAAAAGTTTTGAAGGAAAGGTAATGACATGTGTAATGGTAGGATAACCATTAGTAGGAGGAAAGGAGAGAGAAAAACAGCTGCATGTTATGAACAACAAAAGTTATTTAATGTCTTAAATATCAGCAAGAATCCATCTTACTCTTATCTATCATGATATAACAAAGGAAGAAAGATTGTGGAGGAAGAAAATTAAAATTTTCAAGGGATAAGGATATGAGCTATAATTGGTAGCAAATACAACAGTTAAGAATTTTCTGTGTAAGGAAAGTTGTTTTGATAAGTAAACAAACTGAGATTTTGGTTATATTACAATCATGTAATATTGTCAAAGAAGGATTAGAAGAATGAAGGAAATTTAAAGAAGAGCTTTTAATTATGGGAGGTTAGCCCAGAACATAAAGTAACAATGTAGAGTATGATGTTTTGGAAATTGTTTCCTTTAAAAAAAAAATCTTTATTTGCTGTGACCCTGGTTTCTATATTTGCTTTGCCCTAAGATGGAGGAAGTTTGGTTCTAGAAAGAGATTGATTGATTGAAATATGTAAATAATCCTCTGTCAAGGTGTGTTAAGATTAACTAGATAGATGGATAGATAGATAGATAATAACTTATAAGGTTATATGTTAAGGTTCGCAGAGAATTGGATGTGCAGTATATAGATAAATAGAAATACAAGAGTAAGAATTTGCAACTAGTTATAGAAAGAAAATTGAATAATCTTGATCATTATAGCAACTATAGAAAAAAAAAGAAGGAAAAAACGGTGGGATAATTTTGGGATCAAAATTTGAATAGAAATGATTTGAAGGAAAGGTAATAAAATGAGTAATGGTATGACAACCATTAGCAGGAGGGAAAGAGAAACAGCTGCTTTGCTATGAACAATAAAATTCATTTAATGTCTTAAATATTAGCAAGAACCCGCTCTAGTTCCGGTCTCCCTCCCCTTCTTCGGCACTTCGGAGGTGGTCCTTCAATGGAAGGACAAGGGGAGTGAAGAAGACAGAGGATGGTGAAGGGCTGGGTGAGGGTGATTGGGAGATGAAGGGTGGGTGAGGGTGAATGTATTCAATGTATATTTGTTCATTTGTTCTTTTTTATTGTATTGTACTGTACTGTAATGTTATAAATGTTTATGTTTTAAAAATAAAAGAAAATTTACAAAAAAAATGATGCTCCTTTCATGTCCCCAAGATCTTTTCCCACTGAAGTGGTCCCAATTTATGTATTTGCGATTTCTTGCTTTTGAACGGCTAGATTGTCAGGAGCTGGGACAGAGACAGGTGCTCAAACCATCATGCAGTACCTGGATCTCAAACTGCTTACTTGCCAGCCATCCAGCTAACAAGGCGAGCTTCTTAATTGCTGAGCCACCACCGGTAAAATGGATTGGCTGAAGAAGAAAAAGAAGATTGTGATCAAGATATATGGTGGCGAACCAAGTCATAAGGATTAGATTCTGGACCTTGGACAGCTCCTTTGAAGATCAGACCCACCTCACCCCATGAAATTAGAGAAAAGCCCAACATTTGGGAAGCAGCAGACTTATAATAAAGGTTAATGTTTTCCTTGCTCAAAAGCCAGTCATCTCTGACTCTAGGGGTCGGTGCTCACCTCTCCTTACTGCCAAATTGCCAATGCTGTCTTTGTCTGCAGATGTTTCCGTGATCATGTGGCAGACATGACTAGACACGGAGCATGCGGAACACTGTTACTTTTCCCGCCAAAGCAGTACCTATTTATCTAATTGAAATTTCTTGCTTTTGAACTGCTAGGTTGGCAGGAGCTGGGACAGACGACGGGATCTCACTTTGTTGTGTGGCAGTCGGGTCTCAAACTGCTGACCTGCTGCTGACCTTCCAGTCATCAATTTCAGCATCTTAAGCACTAACCCACCATGGCCCCCTAGCAGACCTATAGCCTCCTACAAAACAAAGCCAGTAGCATCTGCCTATAGTTATTGAATGGTAGGGCTGACCTTACCCCTAGGTTTGCCTTGCTCTAAAGAGAGTTGTATCCAACACTAGGGTTCAGTGCTCATCTCTGTTTCAAAGCCAAAGAGCAGCTCTGTCTGCTTCTGCAGACATTTTCCGTGGTCATGTGGCAGGCATGACTAGACACCGGAGTGCATGGAACACTGTCACCTTCCCACCGAAGTGGTCCCTATTTATCTACTTGCAATTTCTTGCTTTTGAACTGCTAGGTTGGCAGGAGCTGGGACAAAGACGGGAGCTCATTCCGTCCTGTAGTACTCGGGAATCGAACTGCTGACCTTCCACCTTCCAGTTAGTGTCTTAGCCACTTGAGCCACTGCAGTCCCATGACCTTACCCCTATCTAATGCAAAATACTAGCAAAATAGTAATTGTTACCATGGTGTTTGGAAGGAGGCACTTAATATCTTAAGGATCCCTGAGGAGTGCAGAGCATGAACTTATACCTTTTACTTAGAGGTTCACTATATGTGTACACACATGTGTGCGTGTGCATGCCCATAGAGAAACCCAAACCCAATTTGTGTCTTTCTGCTACTCTAGGCCAGGCTACTTGCTGTCAGCAGTCTGCATGCATTTAAACATAAACAAAACACCCTGAATTGCACTAGGAGTGAGTAGTATTAATTCTCATAGGATGAACCAAAAAGAGTGCCTGGGGCAATACAGAAGAGGTTGGAAGCATTACTCCTTTAGACACCCTTCCTGGAGTTCCCCATAGACCCATGCTGGTGAATCTTGTCACTCCACATGTTCTTGGACTTCAATTCCCAGAAGCCCCCATGAATCTGCACGAGTGGGTTTACTGCGATTCATCCAGCCCATGCCGCCCTCGTCACTCCTGGAAGCGGAAGTAAAATGCGCCCATATGCTTAAGACTCTTCTGGGTGAACCCTTCTTCAGTACGGGCACATTTTACTTCCACTTCCAGGAGCGACAAGGGCAGCTTGGGCTGGATGAATCACAGTAAACCCATTTGTGTGGATTCATGGGGGCTTCTGGGAATTGAAGTCCAAGGACATTTGGAGTGCCAAGGTTCACCATCATGGCCATAGACAGTGGCCAGAGTGGCCAGACTGGCTGAGGGGTTCTGGGCCTTTCAATTCAATACAACTTGTCATCCAACCCCTCTCCCCCCCCCCAATATCTCCATTGGTGTGAAGGCTGAAACCCCTGCTAGAAAAGTTTAAGCAATTTTCAAGTAGTGCACCATGACATAAAATGTCTTAATCTCCGCCATTCATCGCACAGTTGGATCATTGCTTATCAGGGCATAATTATAATGGACTGCATTGGCTCCATTATAATTATGCTTTGTACACAGTGGTGTGAAAAGGCTGTTTGGCACATTTGTTTCCCATCGTCTTCTTGGGAGGTACAGGAAACGGCAGGTTTGTAACAATCTTCTTCTTCTTCACCTCATTAATCTCCTGAAGAGAAGAGGCAGAGATGAAAACAGGGGAGTTCCCCGAAACATTATGTGCATTAGCGAATTAACCAGGCATGTGATTAGTGCTCAAGCGATCAGCCACCGAAAAGGCATTCGTGATTATTCCAATTTGCATTTTACAGCCCCAAAGTTTGGGAACATGCACCGTACAGAGAGAGAGAAAGAGAAAGAAAGAAAGGGGGTGGAGAGAGAAAGAACATACAGTATTCAACTCATTCAATAAGTTCCTTTCTCTTCCATGTTAAGTATGTGACATCTTCTAGCGCTGACAATCATGCAGTATTATTTATGGCAATTTATGTTACTATTGAAGAAAGATACAATCTGGTCTGTTTTGTACAGGAAACAGGCCACAGTTTCTTAGTGGTTAAGATGTTGAGTTTGATGACCAGAATGTCAGCAGTCAGCAGTTTGAGACCTGAGTGCTGCATGAGCGAGTGAGCTCCTGTTGATTGTTCCAGCTCCTGGCAACCAAGCAGTTCAAAAACAAAAAAATTACAAGTAAATAAATAGGTACCACTTTGTTGGAAAAGGTTACAACATTCTGTGTGCTCCAGCATCTAGTCATGCCTGCCACATGACTATTGAAACATCCGCAGATAAAGACAGCAGTGTTTGGCTGTAAACGGAGATAAGCACCACCCTCTAGAGCAGGATGCCCAAACTATGGCCTGTGGGCCAGATCTGGCCCATGGCACCAAATAATTTGGACTACACCACCCATGCGCAAAACATGCCTGTGCACTTCCACTTCTGGTTGGAGGAACAACATGACTGGCATGCTCAACCAAGTGACTGGCACCCCTGCTTTAGAGATAGACATGACTAGCTTTCGAGCAAGGAGAACCTTCTAGAGGTAGCGGGGCGACTTGTTTAACATTTGGGTTATAGATGCATTTTAGAGACACAGACTCATGCAACTGCACTTTGTTCAAAGCCTCAGCAACTCTGTTTTCTGTCATCACCATGGTGAGTGTGGTATTAGTCTAGTGAACAGACAATCTAAAAAGGTAACAGAGTTCCAGTGCATGTAGTGGGCTGGGGCTGGGCTAATAGATACACAATGCCCCCCCTCCCCAATTTGTCTTTTCTAAATGCACATGTAGATTGATAGTTCTTGGCTTTCACTCTTCCTTTGCCTTCAAAATCCCACTTCATCTTTGTTCTTCTAAATGTGGTTACATGAAAGGCAGATATTGTATACTAGATGCATACAAGACAGGTGTTGGAGCTTCTGTAAATAACTTAGAAATGTCTGTTGGGGTATTGTTTCTGTTATTCCCTCTTGTTAGCAGAGCATGAGGTGGAAAAAACAACAGCACCCAGATGTGGAGAGATCAGCTCATTCTCATCAGCCCCCCTTTAATTTTACTGCTCACAAACTAGCACTTTGTATGATCAAAACCATTCTAGAAACATTTAAAGTAGAAAAAGGAATCTTTACTTACAGTTACCACCTGTAGTAAAAGTCAAAAGGAAAAAATAGGGAAAACATTGGCTATTTAAATATTTCTACCAGCATTCCCATGTTGGGTTATAATAAAGAATTATCTGTAATGATACAGCAGTCACCCCCATCTTCCACACAAAGGAATGCAGCATGAGAAGGGCCATCGTTCACCAGTGGAACACTCCTTTCATATGCAAAATGGCTCGGATTTACTCTCTGGTGTCTTCATGTCAGGTGTTGCAGTGTTGCCTGAAAACTTGGAAAACTGCTTCCAACCAGTTTCAGTGTTGAGGCCAGATGGGACAACGGGAAGCTTCCTCTGCTCCTCTGCTGTGGGAGAAAAAATCATGGGGTTCTAAGTATTGCTCGACTCCATCTCTCACCCAAAGCCCATAACTCCTACCCAACATAAACAGTGGTCAGCGACCATGGGAGTTCTTTAGAAACTAGAGACTTTCTTGGGGTGAGGTGGGTCTGATCTTCAAAGGAGCTGTCCAAGGTCCAAAATCTAATCCTTATGACTTGGTTCAGCACCATAAATCTTGATCACAATCTTCTTCTTTAATCAATCCATTTTACATGTGGTGGCTCAGCGATTAAGAAGCTTGCCTTGCTAGCTGGAAAGCTGGCAGGACCCAGGTACTGCACAACGGTTTGAGAGTCCCTCTCTGTCCCAGCTCCTGCCAATCTAGCAGTTCAAAACCAAGAAATTGCAAGTCAATAAATAGGGACCACTTCGGTGAGAAAAGATCTTGGGGACATGAAAGGAGCCTCATTCGGGCACCCACTGAGGGGAGTTCCTCCAGCAAAAATGCTTTCAACCCAGAATAATTTCTGGCATGAAATTATTATTACCAATTCATTAAGAAATTTTCTCAGGTCTATTTTGTGTGTGTGTGTGTGTTATGGCTATATTGTTCTTAACAGCTATGTATATGCATTCCACTATCTTTCTCCAAACAGACAGACTGACTGGCTGACTGACAGACAGACATTTGACTCACAACACACCTAATATGACTGTTGTATAAAAGAAGAAGACCTGGTTTATTGATATTGCTATACCAGGAGAAGCATGAAATGAGGGCAAACAACTGGAGAAAATCACAAAATATTGTGACCTGCAAATTGAAGTTGAGTGTTAATTGAGGAAGAAATCTGTTATTGTACCCATAGTGATTGGAGCCTTTGGAGCAATACTTAAAAAACTCCCTAGACATTTGGAAATTTTGGATCTATTGGACTTGAATATCCTAACTTTACAAAAAGAAAAGAAAAGAAACTTTACTAGGAACTGCTTTTATACTTAAACATTGCCTTAACAGTTCTTAGGTCCGTGGTTAGATCTTGAACTGTTAATTTTATACCAGTCTTTGACTGTGAATATAATGGTAGGTTGTTATAACAACAACAACAACAACAACAACAGCAACAACAACAACATCTCTGTGTTGTTGGTGATATCATGAATGATTAGTCCACGTTTTCCTTAAAGATGAAACAAATTAGTATGTAAACAGATGGAACTTATCGTCCATACATTAACCTTGGTTTTTTAACAAATGCTGCATTTGTAAAACAAAGCAGGCATTGCCTGCATGAAAGCCATGGAGATTGCAATAATTACACTAGCAGTGAAGTACAGAACCACTGACTGAGTCCCAGAGCAATTATTAAAGATAGCTCAATGCATTACACAAATGAGAACAGCCTGGAAAATTTGAGAATGGCACAGGGGCTGAAAGGGAGGGGTAGTGAATGAAGGGAGAGCTAAGACACATTATTTAAGTGTTCTTGTAAGCCCTCTAAGATATTAATGCTGCAAATCTTCTTATGAATATTTAAGGACATAAAATGGAGAGCTACTCCGGTCCAGCATTACCACAGCAGCTTGTGATATAGTTGAGCCCACTTAAGAAAGCAATATCCGACATCCGTGACAGATTTAAACATGATAAGGCCAGAGGAGGGGTGGGGGAGAGAGGGTTATTGTTTAAATGGTCAGGCCCGCATTCTTCGTTGAGTCACAGGAGAATAAATTGTTTGACGACATAACTGTTGCTTAAAGTACAGTCTCAGGACAGCAAATGATGTTCTACATTTATTTTTAAACACAGTCTGGTCCACAAAGAATAGAAGTATAGAAGTAGATATAGATAACCTGTCAATCTTAGACGGAGACCCTCCCATGCTATGTAGCAAGGGATTTCCAATGGTTTCGGTCTCGGATGAGTACTCTGGCATCCTCTCATGTCATTTTGAGGGTCTTCAAGCCCCTCCATTGAAAGTTCTTTGCCATGTATTTCGAGGGTGTCCTCATTGTCATTTGGCATTAGGATGGGTCCAACTTACTGCCACTAGTTTTTCTCCATACAAAAAAATGGCTTACCATTTGGAGTCTTCTTCATGCAACAATGTTAAATAATTTGCACGAGCCACTCCTTCAAAGCAGCTCCTCATTGGAAATATGGTCACAGTAACAAATCTTTAAAATTCAGCAGAGGCACCTCTTTTACAAGATGTCAAGTCTCTTGTTATTTGTTTATTTAGCATATGATGAACTTCAGTTGTCTACATGAATGTTGATATATACAGTAAACACAAATTGTCCATCTCAAGTTCCTAGCTAGAGTTCCACATCCAGGTTTGAAAGCCATTGAAGGGCTTCATCTGTGGCACTATGCAAATCCTCCAATGTGCCTCCAATTGCGCATAAAGGACACTTAAATATAATGTGGTCCATGGCTTGATCTTCTTCTTCACAGTCACATTGGGGAGAAGACTTCCATCCCCATGTGAATAGAGTGGCTCATCATCTACCACTCACCCTGTTCAGCATCCTCCACTGCCATCTTGGAAGGGAAAATCCAGACGGCCATCCGCAGGGATTCTGGATTATGTGATGATGGGGAATTGGAGATAGATGTTGCCAGAGTTCCATCCAGACATCTGAGATATTAAAATGGTTATTCTGTAGGTCGATTGCAGTGCACCAAACAGGGTGTCTAGATTTTAATCGTTGGGCTGAGGGGGCAGTTATATCGGCATGGATTGGGAGGTTTACTATTTTTATCCATAGGTGTAATAATGCCAGTGATCTTAGTGGCAGCGGCAGAATATGACTCAAGACAGGGAGCCAGTGGTGTTTGTCTGTCAAATACAGCCTGTGATGTATCAGGGCAGGATTTGTGCCCTGGTTCAGCCTCATCCAATATGGAGATTTCCATGCGTGGGAGAACCTTTAGCACATACCTTAGAGGGAATGGAATGTGTAAACATGCTTGGCCTCATGGGTTGGAAGAAATGAAACCTAATGTGTGATGGACATGTTATATTGTATGATCATTGGCTGGATTCCTTTAGGGGAATGGAAAGGGGGTGGACCATGGGTGAGGAGATAAAACCCAGAGGGAGGAGCCAAGATGCTCTCTTGATCCAATGCTTCAAGCTAAGGGTGAGCTGCAAACATGTAGGTGCTTAAGCCAGAAGAGGGGACCGTGGGCTTCCCCTCAGAGAAGCTTTCTTTATTTTAATGTGCTTTCTGAACTTTTGATAAACTTTATTCTGTAACTTACTCTGATTACAATATACTTTTAAATCACCCAAAGATGACTGGAGTGTTTACTCGACTATGAGCTACCTTATCTACACTAATCTGATATCCTGGGTTGCTTGGCTAGTAGGGTGGCAGCTCAGAAGCAGGAACCAACCACATGTTGGCAAGAAGTCCTACTCGTGAGCAAATTTGTTTCCTGACATGATGATACACATCGCCTGATTCAGCTGTATGTCTATTAGTCATGTGTGTGCACTATTAAGCCAAGATGAACAACAGTATTCAGCAGTCTCTTGTTGATACTTGCTGATGCCTTCCAAGTCGTGAGATGGCTGTCGGGATCACTTGTTGTTGTTGTTCAGTCGCACAGTTGATTTCGACCCTTTGCGACCCCATGGACCATTTTCCTCCAGGCACCTCTGTCCTCCACCATCCTCCTCAGCCTGCCCAGCTCTGTGCCCATTGTGTCCACAATACTATCTAGCCATCTCATCTTTGGATGCCCCCTTCTTCTCTTGCCCTCCACCTTTCCCAGCATCAAGGCCTTCTCAATTGAGTCCTCCCTTCTCATTTGATGTCCAAAGTACTTTAGCTTCATCTTTACTATTTCTCCCTCCAATAAACAGTCAGGGTTGATTTCTTCTAATATTGACCTATTTGTCTCTTTGCTGTCCAGGGGACTCTCAGGACTCTCCTCCAACACCACATTTCAAAGGCATCTATTCTTCTGCACTCAGCCTTTCCTAATGGTCCAGCTCTCACACCCATACATTACCACTGGGAATACCATTGCTTTGACTATGCGAATTTTTGTTTTCAAGGTGATGTCTCTGCTTTTCACTATATTCCCCAGGCTTCTCATAGCTTGTCTTCCCATAATCAGTCATCTTTTTATTTCATGGCTACAGTCGCCATCTGCAGTGATCTTAGATCCTAGAAAAGTAAAATCTGTCACTGCCTCTACTTCTTCCCCATCTATTTTCCAGGGACTGATTGGACCTGTTGCCATTATCTTGGTTTTCACTATGGAGGTGAAAAAAGTGAGTTTAATTTTCAGCGACATAGATGGCGAGGACCAGATCTTATTCATTCTCCAGAAGACAGCTGTTGCTTTATCAAGACAGCATTTACCATCCACTTCTGCATCTCCATTTCAGGTGATCACACTGCTCAAGTGAGTGAATCTCTCCAGTAATGGAGTCCAGTGCATGAAGTTGAAAAAGATCATCTCAGCCAAAAACATCACAAAAATTTGGACATGGAATGGTGGTCAGTAAACAAGGAAACAGGTGTGTCAGTAGACAAGATAAACCCAAGAGGGACAAATATGTATTAGAGTCACAGTAGGGTTTTTTCCTTACTGTCCTGAATTTGCCAATTAACTTGCTTTGTTTTCTTATTGTCTTTGAAGATTCAAGCACAAGAGTCCTTTAAAAAGCCGATCTTTCCATTGTAAAGGCTTGCCTGAATCATATCTGCTCAACACGAACGCAGGTTTAACACTAGCAGTGGATTGTCTCTATAATCTCTACTACTTTCTTCGGTCTTCAAAAAATGCTTTTGTATCTGAGCTGAGAAAAGTTACTTTATTGGATGACAACCTCCAAAACTGGCAGACAGCAAGGTCTTCCTTCCACATTCTTTCACTGTGAGGTCACTTTCTGATATTTGCTCCTAGACGCTAACCATTTACAGTTAATAACTATGGTTAGATCTGGCAAACTCAAGCCGATCAAATTTATTGAGTTAATCCATTTGTGGTTTGGTCATCTTCTCCTACTGCTTCCAACTTCTCCTAGCAGGATTGCATTTTCTAGTAAATCTCACAGTCTGGGCAGGTTATCCTGCTATGGTAATAGACCATACTGCCAGCAACTCAACACCGAGTATCAGGTGGCAGTACCCTGAGGACTAAGGGCCATGGCTGCAAAGTCTATAGGGATGAGTAGTGGTCCCCAAGTGGATTAGATCTCACTTGAATCCATCTTGATGGAGGGCAGCAGCTTCATCAATACTAAACTAGGGCCGATGAGGACTTTGTGTTCCAAAAGGGCTCAGGACCAGAAAGTGACACACTGAGCTGAATCAGTGTTACAGGTGTCACACTGCTATGCAGAAGGCAGATGGAAGTCCACAGTATTATATTCGCAGGACAGTCTTCATGGCTGATCTCCATGATGATTGCCAATATTCAGAATCAGATATGGCAGCAGCAGTGGCAGCAGCGGTAGTGGCGGCGGCGGCAGAAGGAGGAGGAGGAAGTCTTAACTTCTCATGATAATTTCAAAGTATGATCACATCTGTTTGATCATTTTAGCTTTTATAAAGAATTCAGCCTTGCTCCATTCTAGACAGTCTCAGTTTAGTCCATTCCACTAATAGACAGAAATTTAGGTATGATTTGATTGAACATCAATGTGGCATCAATAAAGCTCTCCTCCCAACAGCACAATTCAAATGAACTCTCTGTCTCTCTGTCTCTCTGTGTGTGTGTGTGTGTTGTGTGTGTGTGTCTGTGTTCACTTTCCAACTTTCACATCCAGACATAAGGAGGAGGAATAATGTAGAATAGAAGATTTTGGTCTTGGTCTTCTGTGAGAAATGCTTATGCTTGAGGATTCAAATGCAAGGTACCAGTTCAAAAGAGACAAGCATTAATCTTAGTGCCATTACAGAGATGTTAAAAGCAAATATATCTTACTTTTCAACATGGAAAGAGCTGGTTCCTGTTCTGACCAGTCCTTGACTCCAAGTAGGTTGCTGAGCTTTCAGACTCCCCTTTTACTCTCTCTTCAGCTCAATAATATTTATTACAATGTCACCCATACCATTGGGTAGTAGAGTTCAGACTACCAAGTGAAAATGTTTGCTATAGACAAAGCAGTGTGTTTCTCCTGTTTGTGTGGTAGTTTTTTTCCTTAATTTAAGTTCTTGATTGACTTATTATGTACATTGGCACTTTTAAGAGCATCAAATAAAACACAGAGAGTTCAGAAGAAATGTAAATGGGCTAAAACAGAAAGGGTGGGTGGGAATCTTATAATCTTTTTTAATGGCTATAAAATCTGAGAAGGATATATCATAAGTTCCCCACATGGGGTCCTTGTCTACGCTCAATCCAGTGTTGTAAATTAGACACGACTTTTTATTTAATTTCTGACTGAGAGAGGGAAATTAGAAACAACATTATCTCTGCTGTTCTGTTATAATGAACAATATTTCATGTAGCCGCCATAACTTTACCTTTAAAACTTTTGCTTTTAGAAAAGGGATTGAACACTGGTTGAATTTCACCAGTGGCTAGATGGTATCTGTACCTCTTTTTGGCTATTGACAAAAGTTAATATAGTTGAGAATAGAGAGTAAACTGGGGGGAAATTGCCTTCAGGAAAAAAAAAATCATCCGCTGCATGTAAAGTTCTGTGGATGACTTGCTGAAATCCTGTTGCGTAGCTAGGTAGACATAACTCAGCATAAGGCATATAGGAAATGCAATAGTGCCAAGGCAGAAATGCTTCTGTCTCACTTTAGAATTCTATGTACTGTATCTATGATAAAGTCAGCAGTTAGATAAATACCATCAATGTAATAGTTCAGTGCTACTAAGACAAAAAGCTAGGTTTCGCTTTAAGCATATTACACTTGGTAGAATGATACAGTCCACCACCACCACCACCACCACCGCCACCACACAAAGGTCACATACCCTGTACATCTGTACTGTTGAGCACATTTTATACACCTGCCCCCTACAACTGACTCTACCAGGTAGGCCAGCATTTTGGAGTATGGGGAGTATACTTAAAAACAACTAGTGTCTTCAAAGCTGAGCTAAGCTAAGAGACAAGCTATTTTTTATAGACTTCTCTTCATTCCAGCAGATTCAAGGGAGATGGACAGTGATAAAAATACAAAATGGAAAGTCTCCAAAACCTTAAAGTTGTGGACAGAGACAATGCAATTTAACATTAGAAGACCAGGCAAAGAAAAATGTTTTGCCACAGCAGTGGAACCCCATAACAAGATGGTGTTCCAGATGCCCAAGGTGTCTTGAGTGTGTTATGGTTTACCAGAGAGTAAACGAAGCAAGGCAAAAACAAAAACATTATAGCACTTTAAAGACTAACTGCTGTTTTTTTAATGTTAGCTTTCGTGGATCAAGTCCACTTCATCTTCCAACAGAATGACATGTAAATGTCCCCTTTTGGGTCTCAGGTTGGCATTTTCTCCCCAGGGGCTCACTACCCCTTCCCCACAAACCGATCACCCAGTGGTTTCCCAGCACTTGTAGAGGCATTAGACTTCAGTTACTTTTGGTTTACAGCTCACAAAATGTGCCAAAAATTTGCTCAGGCAGAATCCATTAGATACAGTGGGGGTTGTTTCTGAGGAGAATTAATCAGGCTGAGAAAACAACCCTCCAAAGTAGCCTGGAAATCAAAATAGTCTGCCTGCCTGTGTGTCCACCTACCTACCTACCTACCTACCTACCCACCAGAAACTGGGACCTCAGCCAGCCTACAGTACATTATAAATATTAAAAAATAATTACATCAGTTGTCAAAATAGAATGCAGAACTATTTAAAAATCTCTGAGTTGTAGCAGCTGTGGTTAACAGTTTTATAATTTTATAAAACAAGTGTATTCTTTTCTTAAAGTAGTAATTTTTTCTGGATAATAAGTAATTTCCATAAGTATAAGTAAGAAGAGAGTCTAGCCAGGTTATCCTGCTATGGTCATAAAGTAGACCATACTGACAGCGACTCAACACTGAGTGTCAGGTGGTGGTTAACCAACCTGACAACCCTGAAGACTAACGGCCTTGGGTGCCGACGTCCACAGGGAAGGGTGATGGTCCCCAAGTGGATTAAATCTCACATGAATCCATGTTGATGGAGGGTAGCAGCTTCATCTATCCTGGCCTGGGGCTGAGGAGGAGTTTGTGTGCCAAAAGGACTCAGGACCAGAAAGTGACTCATGGAACTGGATCAGTGGTATGGGGGTCACACTGTGATGCGGAAGGCAGATGAAAGACCACTGCATTATATTTCCAGGACAGTTTTCATGGCTGATCACCATGAGGATCGCCAATATATGGAATTGGATACAGCACAAGAAGAAGAAGATAAGAAAGAACTTAAAGCTGAAGTGTCCTTCCATTTTTGGGTGCTTTGTTTTGACTTTTCTCCAACCTATCACAGGAATGGAACCTCTAAGGACATTGCTGAGGTGGCATTTGGCTTTTAATTAAACAAGTCAGAATTTATAATTCTAAATTAATTTAAGTTTCCAAGTCATTTTCAAGGGTAGCCATTGTAGATTGAAGTAATTCAGTCAAAGTAACACCAGAACCCAGACTGCAATAGCTAACTATCCATTTTCAGAGCCAGTCATACTGGGCAAACCAGTAAGATGGGCAAGCTAGATCTGTTGCCCAGCATGTATTTAGAAGAGAGGATTTTTCAAATGACAGAAGATTTCCAAGTGCCAATTCATACTGCTGTTTCATGAAGGCTGAATGTCTGTGTATTGAAACGCTTGTGAAATACTGTCTCCAGTACCATCACTAGAACTCTGTGGAATATAATTTCAATCCAAAGGTGACCATTTTAAACCAAGTCTTTGGTGTTTTCTTTATCTTGCAATCAACATCCCTCCAGCTCAAGTCCCTAAGCTTTGCATTGAGGTCACCCTTGCTTGGAAGCCAGTCGTATCCAACTGTAGGGTTCAGTGCTCATCTCTGTTTATAGACGAAGAACCAGCACTGTCTGCATCTGCAGATGTTTCCATTGACATGTGGCAGGCATGTCTGTTTACCTTCCCATCGAAATAATACCTATTTATCTACAGTACTTGCAATTTCTTGCTTTCAAACTGCTAAGTTGGCAGAAGCGGGGGCAGAGACAGGTGCTCATTCCATCATGCAGTACTTGGGTTTTGAACTGCTGACCTTTCGCCTCCCAGTAAATGTCTTAACCACTTGAGCCACTGCAGTCACAGCATTGTCCAAATCACTGAAGGTCTGAGTCTGACACGTTGTTTTAATCTTTCCTTCTGCTTAGGCAGAAATTCAACAGTTAGAACAGTTTGTGCTTATTATTGTTAAGTTTATTTACCTGTAAGTAACACAGTGGTCTTTCAGTCTTTTGTGTGCCATCATTTCATTCTGGTGATTTAGGTAAACCGTAAATAACCCCTTTATGGTGCCCGACAGGGCTACCTCCCCCACTTCACCTTGTCTTGCCCACACCCCTTCCCCTCACTTGACCTTCACCCTGGCCAGCCACTAAATACATAATGGAATGATAAATTTTTAAGCAGTAATGAGGGATGTAATGCACAATAAGCCATTAAGATGCCGTTCATCAGTGCCTGGGCGTTGAGGTGGATTAAACAGTGCTAAAATGGAGGGTTTAAGTGCTAAAGTCTCAGACTGGAAAAGCCAACTTGCTGATTGCTGTGGGGTTTTGCTCCCTTGGTTGTATGGCAATCTAGCAAATCTCCAGGAAGCGATGGTTGAGGATGGCCCTCACATCTCACGGAAAGAGTATGCTTCTGCAATTACTTTCAGAAGATTTGAAACAGATGCCTTTGACAATAGTTGTGCTGCTTTAGTGTGTCGACATGTACTCTTTTAGGAAGACAGTCCTCCATTGTGAGAACTCCAGGAAAATACCCTCCCCACCCTGAACATGTTCTCTATTTGAAGGGCTGCAGCTCCCCAGGTGGCTTAGTGGTTAAGATGCCAAGCTTGGAGACTGGAAGGTCAGGTTTCAACACCTGAGGGCTGCACTTAGAGACATGAAAGGAGTCTCATTCGGGCATCCCCTGAGTGGAGTTTCTCCAGCAAAAATCATTTCAACCCAGAGTAATCTCTGACATGAAATTAATATGCTGGGGGCTCATGTTACCAACCTCAGAAGGATAGAAGGCTGAGTCAACGTTGTTCCTGTCAAAACCAAACTCAGATCCTGTGCAGAGATTTTATATTTTTATTTTTACTAAAACAATAAAAGAAAAAATGCAATACATATTAACAATACAAATTCATCTACAATACAAATACATTTGTGCACCTATCACCCAAGGCCCTTCCAAGTTATTCATAAATTCCACACAATTTATCTTGTCTCCTATTTCCAAAAACTATGTTTCCTGACCCGTTGCCATTTTTTTCTCTTGACCAGTACACATTGCATAAATTCACCCCAAATATCTTTAAAGTCATTTACATTCATCAAACCTTTCGACCGGCAGCCGGCTGGTGGAACGAGCGGCACCTGAGGGCTCTCCATCGCCCTCAAAAGCCGCCCCAGCCTCCATCAAGCCCGACGGGGCTTTCGACCGGCAGCCGGCCGGTGGAACGAGCGGCACCTGAGGGCTTTCCATCGCCCTCAAAAGCCGCCCCAGCCTCCATCAAGCCCGGCGGGGCTTTCGACCGGCAGCCGGCCGGTGGAACGAGCGGCACCTGAGGGCTCTCCATCGCCCTCAAAAGCCGCCCCAGCCTCCATCAAGCCCGGCGGGGCTTTCGACCGGCAGCCGGCCGGTGGAACGAGCGGCACCTGAGGGCTTTCCATCGCCCTCAAAAGCCGCCCCAGCCTCCATCAAGCCCGGCGGGGCTTTCGACCGGCAGCCGGCCGGTGGAACGAGTGGCGCCTGAGGGCTCTCCATCGCCCTCAAAAGCTGCCCCAGCCTCCATCAAGCCCGGCGGGACTTTCGACCGGCAGCCAGCTGGTGGAACGAGCGGCACCTGCCAGCATCAAGATCTCGCCACGGGGCCTCTTCTAATGCCGGTTGCCTTCCCCCTCCCTGGACTGCCTACGGGCGAAATGGGGGTCAGCTGCGTCAGACCCCTGCAGCTACAAAGAACTCGCCGCGGGGCTGCTCCCGACGCTGGTGCCTTCCCCCGCCCTGGACTGCCTGCCTGGTATTGAGCCCAGCTCACCTGCACTTGCAGCCGCTGCCACCCTCTACGAGCCACGTTTGGCTAGAAGGGTGAAAAGCCACCGCCACCACCGCAGAGGTCCTGTGCTTCCCCGGAGCCACACCATCGCCCCCGGGGGGGGGGGTTGAAGCCACTTGAGGACCTTTTGACGTAACTGAGGAACATTTACCTTTTATCCTGGCTGGGCTTTATTGTTTGTATCTTGTCTTTGTTTCTATTTCATCACTGCTTTCTTTTAATTGTAACTTTAATTATGTTCTGACACTTTTTGTATATTTTATATTGTATTTTCTTGTTTATGTTTGCTGCTGTCTGCTGTGCAGACAGCATGCGCCAATGTAAACCGCTCGGAGTCGCCTTTGGGCGAGTAGAGCGGTATATAAATTAAAGTTTATTATTATATTATTATTATTCACTTTTAACTCACAGATCAATTTATCATTTATAACCAATCTTCCAGCCTAAAATTTGTGTACATTTCCCAATTTTTAGCTATCAACAGTCTTGCCACTGTTACCAAAATGCTAATTAAACTTTTTATTTTTGTCCATTATTATACTTTCCAAATCCATTAACAAAGCAACCCTGGGACTCGGCAACAATTTTAAATCTAATATTTGGTTGATTTCCTTGAAGATTTGTACTCAAATTCTGTTAATTTCTTCACATTCCCACTACATATGTAGATATGATCAGTGGTGGGCATCAGCAGGTTCGCACCAGTTCGCCAGAACCGGTAGGAGACATTTTGGCTGGCCCAACCCATCCAAGTTTTGAAATAAAGTAGTCCTAATTCAGGTGCAACACAGGGCTTTCACCCTGGCCATGCCCACCATACCACGCCCACAGTGTGGTAGTAATTTGTTTTTGAGCCCACCACTGGATATGTTCCATCTTGTTGTTTACATCTCAAACATTATTTATCATAAGTCTTGTCATATTGTTTTAGCCAAACTGGTTTCATATACCATCTGCACAATATTTTGTAGCAATGTTCCTTTATTCTCACCAACATGTTTTTCATAATTCTTTGTTTCCATATCTTATCCCAGTCAGCCTTACCAATATATTTATTTTAAATGTTGTTCCTACATTTCTCTTAATGTTTTAGTGTTTCTCCTCTATTAGTTAAAAGTTTGTATATTTTACTAACTATTCCCTTTGTTATTATTTCTTTTTGTTCTAAATATCTTAACATTTCTTCAAATTTTGTTGGTTCTCTACCCAGACCATACTTTCCAAAACAATTTATATTCCATAAATTTAAAAGGAATGTTGAGTGTTTTAGCCATTGTGAGAAATATGTATGACCTCATATTCTTAATAGGATCATAGCTAGCTCCAAATCTTGGGAACTTTACTTTTAAAAAAACCAAAAATCACAATCCCCAGTTTCTCCCAGATAGGGTGAATAGTGGCTGTCTAGGAGTTGTGGTTCAAAACAGAAACTTTCCAAATTTCAAAGCAACTTAAGTTACAAGTTTGTTCAGGAGGAGCTGAGCTAGCCATGAGTTTACTCTTACTCCAAATTTTGGTTACCCTACTTTTCTTTCTCTTGTAAACAGACTTGCAGTGGTTTAAATGTTCATATATTTTTAAACTACAGATCTGATAATCCTCAGGTAGCATGTCCACCAGTCATGCTAGCTAAATACATCTGGAATTCATCTTCCAAAAAGGTAACTCATCCAAGCTGTGAGTCAGAACTTCATGTATGCTTGTTTGACAGAGAGTTTTAGAGTACAACCTAGAAGATTACACAACTTCAACAGGCTAACGGGATTCAAGATGGCAGATCAGGCAAATTTTCAAATGCATGTATATGTTGCAACTTTGCACCTGGATCAATAAACAGGATGTTTTTCCCCCCATCATTGCTAATTTCACACCTCAAAACAGCTTAATTATAAGCGAGCAGTAAGGAAATCAGGATATGTACTTTGATATCACATCACACTCCACAGAATTGTTCCTGCGGGGAGCGCAGAAACTATGACTTGCTCCAAAGCAAAATAAAACAGATTAAGAAATCTATTCAAAATTCATTTGAAAACATCATAATAAAAGCACAATGAAACAGACTAACTGAACTTGGTTAATTTGCTTCATGCACTTCTCAGGTTTATAGCATATCTCTTAGCATGTTTTAATTAGCTTCATAATCATCATCAAGTAAGTAAAAACACGTACTGCTTAGCTAGTGAAAGGAAGAAGAAGAATGGTTGTGATGGTTTTGCATGTCAATGTGCTCTGGTAGTTCCAGAGCCTGTGGCTAGTGGCTTTCCATGGGCAATTGGTTGGTCATTGTAGAAACAGAGTGATGAACTTGATGGGTTCTCATTCTAATCAAGCATGGCTCTTCTTGCATTCTTTTGCATCCATGAAATGGGCTCTGAGATGTAGTTACATCAGGATTATCACAATAATTAACAACTGGGTTTAAGGGATGATAAAGTATAAAAACCCGGAATGGGGACATTCTCCCAAATGCCTTTGCTCACCATGGTTAGAACATGATTAGCTGTTGATCATTTCCTATCTAGAAAAGTAGACCATATATCAACTGATATGGAATATTTAATCACTGTATTGGAAGGGGACTGTGGTGGCCCAGTGGTTAAGAAGCTTGACTTGTTAGCTAGAAGGCTGGCAAGTCAGCAGTTCGAGACCCAGGTACTGCATGATGGTTTTAGTGCCAGTCTCTGTCCCAGCTCCTGCCAACCTAACAGTATGAAAGCAAGAAATTGCAAGAATATAAATTGGGACAACTTCGGTGGGAAAAAGATCTTGTGGACATGAAAGGAGCCTTATTCGGGCACCCCCTGAGTGGAGTTCCTCCAGCAAATATCCTTTCAACCCAGAAAGCACCTTTTTGTGCTTCTGACACAATTTAAAAAACTGTATTGGAAAGGTCTTTCTGGGTGGAAGGTGCACTATTTTATATGAAGTGTATGTGAATGTTGTGAAATGGCACCACCTCATACATTGCTTGTCTTTTATTTGTTCATGAAGGTTACATGTTCCCTAATACAAACTGTGACCTCCTAGAGTGGCAACCTTGGCACTCCAGATGTTCTTGGACTTCAATTCCCAGAAGCCAAAGCCCCCATGAATCCACAAGAATGGGTTTGCTGTGATTCATCCGGCCCATGCCGTGCCACCCTCGTTGCTCCTGGAAGTGGAAGTAAAACATGCCCAGATGGATTAGGTGCATCCAGTCCAGCACTCAGCTATTCACAGTGGCCAACCAGATGCCTCCAGAAATCTCATGGGCAGGGAAGAACCCCCCACCTTCCTCAGTAACTTGCATCAATGTCACCTAGCCAGCATATTACTTCGAAATTGGGAGGTTTCATTAATGCCATGAGAGATACTGACAATCTTCAAATAATTGTTCTGTCTGTCCATGTATTTATCAATTTATTTAGCTATCTGTTGCCCCTTGCAAGGCTGTTGATGAGATGTATTCTCTGGACAACCTTGACAGATAACTTACCTTTTATTTCCCAATATGTATTCTAAGATTGGCTTCCTTTTAACAATGCTTCAGGATTGTTACAGGCTCTTGTTTGCCTAGTTCAGTGATGGCGAACCTTGGCACTCCAGGTTTTCTTGTACTTCAACTACCAGAAGCCCAAGCCAGCACTCCTGCTGATAGAGGCTTCTGGGAATTGAAGTTTGAGAACATCTGGAGTGCCAAGGTTCACCATCACTGGCCTAGTTCCTAAAGATGGCCCCTATAATATGGTAGAGGAGTTCTCCAGGAATTAAAGATTACCTGGTGAAATAGAGATACAACATAGAGAAGAGAAGAAGGTGGAGCTGGTACTAACAAGGAGATAAAAATCAGCACCTTCCATTTAGATTTAGGTTCAGTGGTTAATGAGGATTGCCATGTTGTCCCACATGTCATGGAAGGGGTGAAAATGTTTGTGAGATGCTGTCCAAAGTATTTACTTTTCTAAGCTCTGTGTCAAATAAATCTAAGCTGAAAAGTCAATGAAGAATAAGTGGCATAGAAATTTCAGACAGAAGAAGACATGGAGGAAAACTGAATGAGTTGAAATAGCATAAACAACAAACAATAACGATATCTCTTAATTCATTTTCCTCAGAATATTTTGTGAGTCAACAAGACATTAATTCAAAGCAGGAGAGGAAGAGTGTGAGTTATGATAAATAAAACCACACTGCTAATGCGCTAATCTGTAGCCTCGCTTAATTTGCTTTGATATTAACATTTTAATAGAAAATATAATGTGATGGCTTTCTTTTTCAGAGAAAAGCCAGATCATTGGTATGATAAGGAAATATTATGAATCATAAGCAAAGGTGTCTAATGTACAAACAGACATTTTTAATAAGAGTTTCTATTAGCAAAATGAATTCCTGTACTTTTAATAAATTTCTGTGTGCTAATTCAAATCACCTGATGTCTCTTCTGAACTAATTAAGCACGCGCTCATGCCCTCCTTTCTACCTTTGTGTTGATGTTCTTTTCAGCACTGTTAGACAGTTGTGCATAAATTTGACAATAAACAAGAGAAAGCAATTGCAGAGCAGAATATGCATCTTGATATTTGCAGTGCACTGATACATCAAATAGTCATTCCCAACTCAAACTCATTGAGCAAACTTTTTTCCCCAGGCAAAGCAAGGTGAACTTCATATCAGTGCTTCTTTTTCAAATTTCTTGCATAGTGGTTCTCAACTTTATATATTTTGTACCCCACCAATTATTCTACCAAGGATCCTAAATCCTATCCTGATAGGACTAAAAGGTTTTCACTTACTCTGGGAAGGATATTAACCTTTTTACTGAGATTCTGTTATTTTTATCATTTATGATTAGTTAATGGGCAGAGGGAAGGGAAGGGATACTGTGTTTATTACTGCAATAGACCCCTGACTGCTGCTCTACCAGAATAAAGGATAATAATACTGTAATAATAGTTTCGTGTCGGAAAATATTCTGGGTTGAAGGGATTTTTGCTGGAGAAACTCCACTCAGGGGACACCCGAATGAGGCTTCTTTCATATTCGCAAGATCTTTTCCAGCCGAATTGGTCCTTATTTATCTTCTTGGAATTTCTTGCTTTCGACCTACTAGGTTGGCAGGAGCTGGGACAAAGATGGATGCTCAATCCATCATGCAGTACCCAGGTCTTGAACTGCCGACTTGCCGGTGAGTTTCTTAACCACTGAGCTACCACAGCCTCACCACAGATGTAGAGATCAGAGCTGACCATGTCTTGGAAGTGATCTCCTGATCGGGTCTTTGATCGGGTCTTCTGCAGTCCAGGCGCGTTTTACTTCCGCTTCCAGGAGTGATGAGGGTGGCATGGGCCGGATGAATCGCAGTAAACCCATTTGTGTGGATTCACAGGGGGCTTGGGCTTCTGGGAATTGAAGTCCAAGAATATTTGGAGTGCCAAGGTTTGCCATCACGGGCTTAGAACTTTCTCCTGTAGTTCAGAGGTGGAGACACTTTCTGAATTCTAAGCGCATTATAAAATGACAAATTCCAACATTCCATATTTGGGGGCCATTATAGTTATGCTGGCACCAAGACTGACTGCTACAACTTTGTAATGTAGATATGTCCCTCCTGTCCCATCTAGACTGTTTGTGTTTCACACCAATGGTCTCTCTACTTCTGCTTAAGAGCCACAGGGTTAGGAATTCATAAACGAACATTCCCTATCGTAACTTCTGCTCTCTAGAAAAGGTACATGCATCAAATTGGGGTAGATTTGTAGCTGTTAAAGGCAAAGGAGCCACAATGCAAAGGTTCCTGAGGTCAGAGCACTTTTTTAAAAAATTAGGAGGTGATATTAGTCAATTAGGAGCTGATGTCCCGATTCCCTGTTGCCCTTGAGCTTAGCTGCATGCTCACAGTAGGAAGAAGGAGAATGAATTTCCCCCAGTACCAATTCTGTTTTCAGCTCTCCTTGTTGTGATACAGAAATTTTATTGTGGTTTGATCTTCAGTGGGCAATAAAGACCCATTAGCTCTACAAAAACCCTTCTTCTGAAGAAGACATAAAACCTCTGCTCGTAAGAAACGTCATTAGCACAGAAAACCAAAGGGAAGAGGTCTTGAAGGAAAAAGGTTTCCCTTGCTCGAAAGCCAGTCGTATCCGACTCTAGGGTACAGTGCTCATCTCTGTTTCAAAGCCAAAGAGCCAGCACTGTCTGCTGCTGTAGACGTTTCCATGGTCATGTGGCACGCATGACTAGTCACCGAAGCACACAGAACGCTGTTACCTTCCCACTGAAGTGGTCCCTATTTATCTACTTGCAATTTCTTGCTTTCAAACTGCTAGGTTGGCAGGAGCTGGGACGAAGACAGGAGCTCATTCCGTCCTGCAGTACTCGGGAATCAAACTGCTGACCTTCCGCCTCCCAGTCAGCGTCTTAGGCACTTGAGCCACTGCAGTGCACAGGAATTAAAGGCCAGAGTAGAGGTTAAACAGTGTCATCTTTCAGAGCAAATTTTTGAGATTCCCAAGGGGGGGGGCCTCAATATGTTCCACCTTCTGAAGTATAGGACAAAGCAGCCCCATCCTATTTTATGTATTTAAGAAAAGTTAACAAGACCGATAATTGAGTTGGCAGTGATGATGGGACATTATCCTTTTCCACAGCTGAGCAGATTAGGCTAGCTTAAGGAGCATAGAGTCTATACTTCAGAAGGCAGAACATCTTGAGGCCTCCTTGGGAATCTCGAAAATTTACTCTGAAGCATGACACTGATTTAGCTCTCTTCACGAGGAGATGCTTGGGGCCCCAGATCAGTGATGCACTGCAGCAGGTTCTGTCAGGTTCTGCAGAACCGGTAGCGGAAATTCCCCCAGGCCACGCCCACTTGGTTGGCCATGCTCACGTCCATAGCCCATAATGCAGGAGGTTTGGCCACTCCCACAGAGTTGGCCCCACCCACAGATTTGGCCAGCCCACAGAGTAGGTAGTAAATTTTTTTGCAGTGCATCACTGCCCCAGATGTTCTTGGACTTCAATTCCCAGAAGCCCTGATCAGCAGGTGTGCTGACTTGGTCTTATGGTAATTGAAGTCCAAGAATAACTGGGGGCCCAGGGTTGAGAAACTCTGGACTAGACCATTTGGTATGAACATAGCTCTGACCTTCAACACTGTGTTCCTATGTCCTTTTTGGCATCTGGTACTTGAAGATGCTGCCTCAACTTGTCTATTATCAGGGCTGGCCTGTTTTTTCATCTTTCGAGTCCCAATCAAACCCTGGTCTGCAAAAATGAAGCCACTTCTTGGCTTCAGGCTGCTTAAAATGTTGCTTTGGGAAAGAAAAGACAGCCCCCTGAATTCTTGCTTAGCCTTCAAAGTCCATGGCCTCCTGGCTCTAATCTAGTGTAGTGTTGGGCTGGATTAATGAAGACACAGGTTCTAATCTGCACTGTGCCATGAGACTCATGGGGTGACCTTGGGCCATTTGCACTGTCTCAGCCTGACCTACCTTGAAAGGTTGTTGTGAGAATGAAGTAGGAGACAGAAGAGAAATGTGAGCTGCTTTTAACTCACTAATGGAAAGGTGGGAAGTGAATGTAACAAGGACAGTCAATTGAAATTGATCTCAAAGGCCTACATCATTCTTTGCAAAACAATCTTTTGGTAAGTTTTTTTTTAGGAAGTTTTGTTGCCAAACAACACAGTGTCTGCAAAAGTTATTGTCAATTGAACCTCTGACCAAATTAGACTAAATGAAATATATAATGCAAAATAACACATCCAAATTGTTGTCTGTCTTCTTATATTCCCATCTGTCTGTCTATTTATCTATCTGTACTATGAGATGTATTTTAATCTGCATTGAGGCGGCGCGGTAGTAAAGGAGCTGGCAGACGTGGTATCTTCTAGAGTTTGGTTTTTGCTCACTGATTTAGTATTCGGAATTCAGAATTTATGGAGGAGTCTTCTACTGTCACATCATCTATCAGAGACAGGCACCCGAGAGATAGAAGTGGGGTGAGGGGGAAGAAAAATTAAAAACCTGTTTATTGCTCAACTTGCTCTAGGCATCTTTTAGTTTATTGTTCAGCTCAGTTCATTCCAGCGTTTCAATTTGAATGGTTCACTTATTTGCTGTGGCTAAACGAAAAAAGAAGAAGGAAAAAATATATTAAAAAAAATCTAAATTAAAACGCATAAGGAAAAAACCTATTTAAGAAAAGGGTGGGGGAGTTATAAGAGATGTGCGGTTGCCAAGAACACCTCAAAACATTACAAGGTGTCAGTGGAATAATTTAAGGGCTTGACAGATCTCAACTGCTGATTCTTCATACATTTGGTATTCTGTGTGTGTTGGTAATGGAGAGGTGGTATGTCCCACACACAAAAAGACCTGCAATGCAGAGGGAGAGATCAACATCTTAAGGCCTGTATCTGCTAATGTAATGCTCTCTCATTCTATGGGGTTATCTGTATTTGAGTACTGCAAAGACAAACTTTACAAAATACAAACAAAATGATATAACAAGACTACAACATGTACACTCTGATTTCTTTTCACCAGATCCAGAGCGGGAGTTGCTTGCAGGATTTAAGAAGAATTCCAGTGTCTCTTTGAAACCAAACAAGAACGATATTAAAGGTATATTTACTAAATGAAGCAGGACATCCACAACACAGAGGGACTGACTTCATGTACAGTAGTGTTTCCCAACCTTTGGTTTTTGGATTTCAAATCCCAGAAGCCTAAGTCAATTCCCCAAAGCACTGATCAGTCAATGTAATAAAGGAAAAGGTTTCTCTTGCTCGAAAGCCAGTCGTATCCAAATCTAGGGTGCAGTGCTCATCTCTGTTTCAAAGCCGAAGAGCCAGCGCTGTCTGCTACTGCAGACGTTCCCGTGGTCATGTGGCAGGCATGACTAGATATTGGAGTACCCGGAATGCTGTTATCTTACCACCGAAGTGGTCCCTATTTATCTACTTGCAATTTCTTGCTTTCGAACAGCTAGGTTGGCAGGAGCTGGGACAAATACGGGAGCTCATTCCGTCCTGCAGTACTCGGGAATCGAACTGCTGACCTTCCGCCTCCCAGTCAGCATCTGGGAATTGAAGTCCCCTTGTGAGGCCTGTGCCCCACGCTGGGAAGCACTGATGTATAGTCTCAGTCTAAACCCACAAACAGTACAAATGCAAATGCATAAAATCACTATGTGGGGGTCAGGGACACAAGATTTGGAGTTTGAAAAACAGCATGGTTGGAGAACATGATTGGGAACAATTTTGGCAATGCAGCTGGAGAAAGAGGGCCCCTGTTATTTTTAGTGCAAAGCAGATGATCCAGGTAGTGGCTAAAATCCTGTCTCAAATAATGTAAAATTTGGCTCCAGGCTTTCTGACGGAGGATATATCCCCATATGAGCCTGCAGAGGAGGTCCTCCTTTTGATCCCATTGCTACCGTAGGTATTTTTAATGAGGATGAGAGAGAGAGAGAGAGATTGATTGATTGATTGATTGATTGATTGACTGATTGATTGATCTCTTTGCCTGTTCCCAGATAAGATTGAACCCCCTCCCTTTTATCTGTATGCTGAGTGTCAAAGACACATCTCTCCAGGCTGGTTTTTAATAGCTACAACACAGCCCCGCCTAAATGTTAGATTTTTGCCATCCTAAGTTTGCGTTGAATGTTTTAAATTACTGTACTTAATGGATTTTTAATTATTTAGTTTTATTTGTTTTAACACTGCGAGCCTCCCTGGGCCCTATGAATGTAAAGAAAGACAGCCTACAAACAAACAACCAAACAAGCAAGCAAGCAAGCAAGCAAACAAACAAACAAACCTGCTGAGATTACACTCAGGCAGCTAGTCTTATGCAAGCTAATGCATAATTGATGTCATGGTTCATATCCAATTGTTGCGCATGGTATGCTTTGCCTGCAGAAGTGTTTTGTGAATATAACTTTCACCGTACTGAAGGTTTCTCTACTACTTCTTCAACTTTGCATAATGCATACATAGCATAGCATAGTACCAGTGATGCACTCTAAAAAAAATTACTACCCACACTGTGGGTGTGGCTAATTGTGGGCACAGCTATATGTGGGTGTGGCCTCAAACCCCCCGGCCCCAAGAAAAAAAAGAAACCTACCTTGCTCTCTTGCTTTGCCCGTTGTCCCGGAGATGATGATGAGGTGCTGGCGGGTCAGTCCCTCACAGTCCAGACGCGCTTTTACCAGCGGCGCTGCTGGGAGGTGAGCAGGGCGAGATGGTGGGCTGGCAGCCTCCTCCTCCCAGCGCCACTGGAAATGCTTCCCATTCACCTCGCCTAGCCAGGGCTGAAGGTGCGCTTTCACCTCCGCACTTCCCGTGCACCTTCTGCCCTGGGCGAGGTGAATGGGAAGTATTTCCGGTGGCGCTGGGAGGGGGAAGCAGCCAGCCCACCACCCCGCCCTGCCCACCTTCCAGCAGCTCTTGCTCCTCCTCTTCTTCCTGGCTCCTGGTCATGTCCGGAGTGCAGGGAGAGGGGGAGGAGGACTTTTGCCCACTCAGCGTGAACTCCACCCGGCAGGCATTTCTGCTGCTAGAACCAGTGGTGGGGCGGTGGCGGCAGGGGAGAGGAGCTGCCTGGAGGCCACCTACGAAGGCCCACTCTCCTCTGCCTCCGAAGGCCTGCTCTCTTCCTCCACCACTGCCACCGAAGGTAGGGAGGTGGGCGTGTCTGGCTAAGTGAGCGTGGCCTGGGAGAATATTTGCTAGTGGTTCTCACAACTGTTGAGAACCGGCCTCAGTGCATCACTGCATAGCATTGTTACAACATTTGATGTCAACCTCTACAAAGCCAGTTTAAATTAAAAGTGCATGAAATAAATTAAACAAATTAAACAAGTGTGCTACAGCAGTGAAAAAGCAAACTCAATGCTAGGGATCCTTAGGAAGGGTATAGAAAATAAGTCAGCAAGTGTCATTTTGCCTCTTTATAAATCTATGGTGATGCCCCATCTGGAATACTGTGTACAGTTCTGGTCGCCATACCTCCAGAAGGATATTATGGAGCTGGAAAAAGTGCAGAGGAGGGCAACCAGAATGATTAGGGGACTGGAACACCTTCCTTACCATCTGAGGCTGCAACGGTTGGGCCTCTTCACTCTTGAACGACGGCGTCTAAGAGGTGACCTGATTGAAGTTTATAAAATCATGCACGGTGTGGACAAAGTAGGTAAGGAAAAACTGTTTTCCCTATCGCACAACACAAGAATTAGGGGGCACTCCATGAAACGTTTGGGTGCTAGTTATCAAACAAATAAGAGAAAGTACTTTTTCACCCAGAGGATCACTGGTCTATGGAACTCCCTGCCAGAAGACGTGGTGACAGCTGTCAGTCTTGACAGCTTTAAGAAAGGATCAGACAAGTTCATGGAGGACAAGGGTATCAATGGCTATAATTATGGATACCTAAGAACAACCACCGGGTTGGTGAGATAGGCAGGATATCTCTCAATGCCATTTCCAGGGAATCCTAAGCAGGTGAAGGCATCTCCTTGGGAATAATACCCTGAAGCAAATGGTGAGCCACTGTGTGTGACAGAATGCTGGACTGGATGAGCTGTGGCCGGTTCCAGCAAGGCTGTTCTTCTGTTAAACGCAGGAGGAGGGTGATACCTTTTATAGGTCACTTTAAAAATCAAAACATTACATGCTATAAAAGATAGCGCCCTCCTCCTGCATCTGTTTGATTTTATGCATGGGTCACATGGCTTATTTTTGCTTACGAAATAAATCAAAATTTAAAAATCCTAGCAAAGGGATGTACATCAAAGTGTATGTTATCTGCCATCAAAGAATTTCTTACTTAACTGAACATGACACCCAGTAGCCAGTTACCAATATCCTCAATGAGTTTGTCTAGCTCCTCTTTGAAAGCCACTGAAGCTGGTGGCTAGAAATATGCATTGCAATAGCCAATTCCACATTAAGATGTAGCTCCCTTTATTTATCTTGAGTAATCCATCTTTTGGCTTTACTGGATTTTAGTATTACAACAGCTCAAGAAGAACCTTGGCATTTTCCATAGAAGGACTTTTAAAAAATATACATCTCTATTGCATCCGTCCTTAATCACCTTTTTGGTGCACTGAAGAGCTTTCCACATGGGAGGGAGGCTTGCTCATTTTTTTTATTGCTTCCCCCCTGCCCCCTCCCCTCCCCGATGTGGAAGGCAGATGAAATGCCACAGCATTATATTTGCAGGACAGTCTTCATGGCTGATCGCCATGAGGATCGCAAATATATGGAATCGGATACGGCACTAAAAGAAGAAGATATTTCAACAGCAGGCTGGTAAGATCATTGAAGCAGAGGTGAGCAGACGGAAACCACTGATCATAAAAAGACATTGTGAGTTGTAGTTTCCCCACCATAACACATGTTAGTATCTTGTGTTTTGGCTCTTGGATTCTATAGCAATGTGTTGTTTTTCTGGGAAAGGATGGGCCCCAGTTATCAGCCTCACAAGAGGTGCTTTGCACTTGATGGAGGAAAGTCTCCCCATCTGATGGAAATACAGGGAGTGGGGTGGTGAGCAGAGATTGGGAAAGGGGAGATGATTTGTATTTGAAGGGGGTATGGTGCAAAGAGGTGTTCTCCCCTCCACACTAATAATCAATATCCAATCATTGGGCGGGGGGGGCAGCTCTTTGTACCTGAAATGAGAAAGTGCTGTTTGAGCCCCATCAGTGACACGTGTAGGGCAAAAGCTTCACAACATTTTATCCTGTTCCCCAGTGTGTGTATATACTGAGTATGAGATATAATAAAGTAGGGCAATTTAGTTTAACCCAATGAACTCTCAAAATTGGGTGGGTTGAGGTGGATTAGCCTAGATAGATAGATAGGTGGATAGATGGATAGGTGGATGGACGGTCGGTCGGTTGGTTTGTCGGTTGGTCGGACAGGCTGACAGAATGACAGAATGTTTTGGTTTTCAGGGTTATTTACTCAGCCACACCCCCACTGTTTCCAATGGACTGACCTTCACCTGTTGTTGTTGTTGTTCAGTCGCACAGTCGATTCCGACTCTTTGTGACCCCATGAACCACCTCCTTCCAGGCACCCCTGTCCTCCACCATCCTCCTCAGCCCACCTAGCCCTGTGCCCACTGCGTCTACAATCCCATCTAGCCATCTCATCTTGGGCCGCCCCCTTCTTCTTTTGCCCTCCACCTTCCCCAGCACCAAGGCTTTCTCAAGTGAATCCTCTCTTCTCATTTGATGTCCAAAGTACTTCATCTTCATCTTTACTATTTGTCCTTCCAATGAGCAGTCAGGGTTGATTCCTTTTAAGATCGACTTATTTGTTCTCGTTGTCCAGAGGACTCTCAAAACTCTCCTCCAACACCACATCTCAAAGGCATCTATTCTTCTGCACTCAGCCTTTCTAATGGTCCAGCTCTCACAACCATACATTACCACTGGGAATACCATTGCTTTGACTATGCGGACCTTTGTTTGTAGTGAGATGTCTCTACTTTTCACTAGGGCGTGGCATGGAGACAACCTGAGCAGCAGCGTTTCTTCGTCTCTGCTTGGAAAAGGGGAGCCACAAATGTGGATATATGTGTGCAAAACTCAAGAAAATTTGGAATGAATAATTGGAAGAAGTGTCTAAAGATGTTAGTGGTCTGAAAATACTAGTTTCCTGGTTGAAAACTTGTACTGTAGAACCTGCAGAGCTGCGGAGCCCAGGGACGGAGTTGGTGCGTTCAAACGCCCAAGCGCTCAAACAGCAAGTCGGGAGCCTTGGAGGCTCGGAGACTCAGAGGCTTGGAATTCCAGAGGTCGCAGTGGCAGTTTATCAGCATTGTGAGTTTTTTTCCAAGGGATATTGGCAGTGTACTCCAATAAGTGGGTGAAAACAAAGAAAACAAAACTTTTTAAAAAAAAGATTGGAGGCTGTAAGGCTGTGTTGGATCCTGCTGTTGGGGAGGTGAGGCGAGGTGGATGAACTTGAACTTGAAAGGAGAGACGCGGCGAGTGAGGATTAAAGGCGGAACTGGAACAAAGGTGAAATTGGCACTGAGAAGGAGGTGGAAAACAGTTGACAAAGAGTGATTTTTTTTTAATTGGTCCCGGGTTGCTGGAACAGGAACTCTTGGTGTTGTGGGTTGAGCGTGATTTGCTCCCTCCTCCTCCCCTGTTGTTATTATTGTTATTCCTGAGCAGTCATTTTGGGTAGCCCGAGGAATAAAGCACACTGTCACCTGAACTTTTATTCTGTGAGTTGAAGAGCGGTGAGGGAGTGCAGTGTGGTTTTGGAATTTAAAGAGTACTATTAAATTTGACTCGCATACCATCCTGTTTGACTGTAAAGAAGGAAGATCCTGTGGTTCCACTGGTGCTTTTTGGTGCTTCTTTGATTTGAATGGACAAATGGACAAAGTATACAGGCATTTGCTTCATTGCTTCATTGCTTAAGTGGTTAATGTAATCATAATACTGAGAGAAATTGGGGAAATACTGCGAGTCTTGAACATTTTTCTTTGGAATAAAGGGGTGCTGAGAACGAGGAATAAAGTTTTGAACTGGAGACGGTTATAGTATTTCATCGTTAAGAAGAAAGAAGAAACTGAAGCATTTTTCTTCAGATAACAGCAGTTAATCACTGAAGCATGTTACAGCTGGTGTCTTCAGGGTTTTGCTAGACTCAAGGACAGCTCTCTATTTTATCTTATCTTGAAACGCAGCTGTGTTACAAAGTTATTTCGAGAGTGCCAACTTAAATAGAAAGCTGAGCAGTCCTAGAATCATTTTGAAAACAGAAAATAGAAAGTCATATATTATTGCAATACTAAGCAGAGTAAATGGTTGACCGCGTCATCTGATTAGATAGGTGTATGGAGAATAAAATTGTTAATTGTGTATAAGGGTTAGATTAGTGAAATTAGAATATTGTATACTGTTTGGTGATAAAGTAGTGTAGTATTATAGAATTATCTGCTATTAAATTCGGATGAATCGTAGAGAGAAGGGTAAATTGTTAGGGCAAGAGATATTAGACCCAGTTTGGTTAAGGACAGGTAGGCTAGTAAGAGCTGAAAGTGAAGGCAGGAGGAAATCTTTACGGGACGAGATCAAAGAAGCTGAAGAACTGAGAATTTTTAGAGCAGATATGGAAGCAAGGAAGAAGTGTCAAAACAAGCAACAATCTAAACAACAATCAGAAGTAGAACAGATTGAGCAGGTGAATACTGATGAAGAAGACAGAGCTCAGGGGGCTATAAAAAAGAAAGTAATGGTAGAGAAGGTGCTTGAAATTAGGGAAAGGGATAAGACTCAGGAAACAGATATGAATGACTCTAGGAGTTCCATTGAAGTAAAGCTTGCAGGGTTGGAGAAGTTTCTCCAAACAAAATTTGAAACATTAGAAGAGCAGCGAGTTCGAGACAATCAAGAATATATTAAGCTACAACAAGAAAGTTTTAATGCATTCCAACAAAAATGTTGATGATGATGTCAGGGTTGATGGAATCTACCAAAGCTGAAGTAGCAAGTATTATGAAAGAAGTATCTGAATTAAAGGAAGGGATGTGCATGAGCACAAAAGAGGTTGAAGTATTGACCAAAGAAGTACAGGTGGTGCAAGAAAAAGTGAAGGAAGAGGAAGTGAAGGTAGATGACCATCAGGCAAGAATAGAATTTTTGGAAAATCAACATAGAAAATGTAATGTGATAATTCGAAATATTCATGAGGGCAGACCGGATCAGTTAAAGATCAGATTGTTGGGATGGTTAAATGATTTAAAGATGGGGAGGAGCTTTGTGGCTGAGGATATAATAACTGTACATAGGCTAGGTGCAAAGAAGCATAACAGTGGAAACAGAAATGTGTTGGTGAGATTTGTGAGTGAAGGTTTGAAGTTGACCTTAATGCAGCATATCAGGAATTCCGGTTCAGAGGCATTGAAGTTAGAGGGAAATAACATAGAGGTTTACAATGATATTTCTGTTGAAGAATGGACTTGGCGAATGCAGTTAAAACCAATTACAAAAAAACTAAGAGAAAAAGGGATTTCATATTTTTGGCTCTCATCAAAAAAATTAAAAGTTGTAAATTCTGGAAAGTCATATATGATAAAAGAAGGATTATATGTTTTAGATGTTTTAGTGGACGCGAAAATAATTGAAAGTAACACCAAGGAATGGAAAGACCTTAAAGATGAGTTGATATTATCAGGAATGTATATGACTCATGATAAGAATTGTTAATAGGAATAAATTGTTTAGGCACATTATATTTGAGACATGTAAAGCACACATTAAGAAGGGAGGATAAAGTATATGGATGTGGCATGTAAAGTTGATTTAAGAGTTAAGTTGATGTTATGCAGGATGATTAGGAGCTAGGCTCACATAATTGCACACTCCCCCCCTCCCCTCCTTGATTTTCAAGGGTGTTCTTTCTAGGAAAGGTGGGGAGGGTGAAGAAGTTTTGTTATATGTTTTGTGTTCAGTTATTGTATTATTTGTGGGATGGGTTATGTAGTATGTCGAGCACTTGCCAATGGGAGACAGGGATTGGGTTAGTAGAATGTAACATAAATAAGTATGAAGAAAATTAAAATTGTATCATGGAATGTTAAAGGCATTGGCAGCATAATTAAGAGGAAACGTGTGGAAGCGGCTATTAGGAGAAATAATCCTGATGTGATTTGTTTACAAGAGACCCATCAGAAAAACGATAATGTAAACAACTTGTATCTAAGGGGAATAGAGCATTATGAGAAAGCATTTGGTAATTCAAAGTCGAGAGGGGTCGCAATATTAATTTCTAAAAAATTGGGTTTTACAAAACTAAAGTCTGTTATAGACCCTGAAGGGAGATATGTCATAATTAGAGGAATGGTTAATGAGGAGGAAATATTAATTGCTAATATTTATGTACCAAATGAGAAGCAAGAGGAATTCTTAGATGGTGTATCTCAAAAGATAAAAAATGAAAATGTAACCAAATTAATCATTGCCGGAGACTTTAATCTAATTAGATCGGGTCTAGACACCACAAATGTGTTGAGACACGGGCATAATTCTGTTATAGATAGGTGGTTAAAAATAATGAGATTACGGGATGTATGGAGAGATATCAGGGGTTCAGAAAGGGGTTTTACTTTTTTTTCACAAGCTCACAACTCCTATTCAAGGATTGACTACTTTTTGACTTCAGAAAACTTGATAAGTAAAGTTGAAGATATTAAAATTGGATTATTTAAAGAATCGGACCATGCTGAAATGTGTTTAGAAATTAGAATTGATGGTAAGAAAAAATGTATTGGAGCATGGAGATATGATACAAAATTGTTTAGGGATCAAAAGAGTAAGGAAATAATAATTAAAAAGTGGAATGAATGCTGGGAGATAAATGACACTAATGATGTTAATGATGGAGTTTTATGGGACACCATGAAGGCAATTTTCAGGGGGGAAAGTATAAAACTTTCATGTAGGCATAATAGACAGGAAAATAAAAATTTAAAATTAATAGAGGACGAAGTAAGGAAGTTGCAAGAAGAACATGTAAGATCAGGTGACAGAAATGTGTTTAATAAATTACAGGGTTTGAAAATGAAAATTATTGAAAAGGATATTGAAGAAGTTAAAAAGAATTTGATTTATCTTAAAAGAAACTATTTTGAGTATGGTAATAAAAATTTTAAACTATTGGCTAAAGTTGCAGAGGAAAAGAAAAATAGTAGAAATATTCAGATTTTGATAAATAGTAATGGGGAAAGATGTAACAAAATGAAAGATAAGATACATATTGCTAGTAATTTTTATAGGGAGCTTTATTCTAAAAAAGAGATAAGCGATGTTGAGTTAAAAAGTTATTTAAATAAATGGTCAAGGATAAAATTGGATCAAGAACATAGGGATTACATGGATGAAAGAATAACCTCTAAAGAAATTACTGATGTTATAGATAAGTTAAGGGTGGGTAAAACCCCTGGTGAAGACGGTTTGTCTGTGGAATTTTATAAGGATTTCAAGGAAGTGTTGATACCAAGAATTGAAAGGGTATTTAATTATGTAATGGATGGAGGTATAGTACCGGCATCATGGTATAACTCAGTTATTATTTTAATACCAAAAGTAGGAAAAAACGTGGAAAACATCGAATCATATAGACCGATCTCGCTGATGAATCAGGATGTGAAGATTTTTACTGCGGTTCTGGCCAATAGGTTAAATAAATTTTTAGGTAACTATATTCAAAAAGATCAGGCAGGGTTTTTGCGAGGTCGGTTCATGTCGGACCTGACAAGGAGGATACTTGACATGTCAATCATTGCACAGCAGCAAAGAGATCACACAGGTTTTATCTCATTAGATATATTCAAAGCTTTCGATTCCATCCAGTGGATTACCATAAAACAAATTATAGTAAAATATGGATTCGGTTCAAAATTTTGTGGAGTAATTGGGCAGTTATATCAAAGGGGATCAGCAAGAGTAAAAATAAATGATGAATTAACAGAGGAAATTAAGTTGGAAGCTGGCACAAGACAAGGGGATCCACTATCATCTTCACTGTTTATAATGGTCATGGAATTAATTGCTAACGTGGTAAGAGAAGATACAGACATGATAGGTCTAAATGGGATAAAAATTAGCCAGTATGCAGATGACACATTATTAACGTTAAAAAAATCCTGAAAAGTCATTGGAAAAAGTATATGCACACTTAGAAAAATTTTATAGGGTTACGGGGCTTAAAGTTAACTGGGACAAATCAGAGGCAATTTTTTTTAATGGGAATGTTGAAGCACAAGAAGTTATAAAATCCAGATTTAAATTACAGATTAGGTCTAGTATTAAGTATTTAGGAATAAACATTTCAAACAAGTACGATGATTTAAAGAGATTGAATTATGACAAATTGGAAAAGGAGTTAAAGGAAAAGATTATACGATACAAAAAATTAAATTTGTCCTGGTTTGGTCGAGTATCATTGTGTAAAATGAAATTGTTACCTAAAATAAATTTTTTATTTGATACTCTCCAAATTAATATTAAAAGGAAGGAACTAAATGTATTTCAAAATTTAATAAATAATTATTGCAATAACGGGAAAAAAGCTAGAATATCGAAAACGTTGTGGTATCTTTCACAAAAAAAGGGTGGTTTAGGAATCCCGAACATCACAAATTATTATTGGGCATTTCAACTGAAAAATATTTGTAAAATTTTAATAAGGAAAAAATTGATATGGGGGGAGATTGAATTACGTGAAAAATTGGGAGATGAATCACTAATATTTCTAGGCAAAGAAACTGTTAAAATTAATACCGAGAATAAAATGCTAAAGACACTCTTTAGAACATGGACACTATTGAAAAACAAATTATCCCCAGGGTTATCACCAATTTTGGAGTTAAGGGATTTAAAATCATTCCCACTACTCTTAGACCATAGGACTGAAGAAATAATGAAAGGATATAAAGTAACTTTATTAAAGGAATGGTTAGATGTTTGTGAGGATGAGGAGAAAATGTCAGAAATGTGTAAACAGTTGAAACTAAATTGGCTTCAAGTTGCTGCAATGAAAAGTTGGAATAAAAAATATAGGGAAGAAATAGGCTTAGACAGGAACATGACAAAATTTGAGGAGCTAGTATATAAGTTAAGAAATGGTCAAATAGAAATTAAAGGATTAGTTAGTAAATTATATAAAGTATTGGATGATTCTAACGAATCCCAAAAAGCATTAAGAGGAATATGGGAACAAGATTTAAATGTTAAAATCACAGATGAATGTTGGAATAGAAAGTGGAAAAGAAGAATCATGAAAACGTTATCAGTAAGGATTAAGGAGCATAACCACAAGTTATTATGGAAATGGTATATGACCCCTGTGCGATTACATTTAATTGACAAGACAAAATTAAATATATGTTGGAGGTGTAAGGAGGATATAGGAACGTATGAGCATATGTGGTGGGGGTGTAAGAAGTTGAAGCCATTTTGGACGAGTGTAGAGTATGAAATTGGGAAAATTTTGAATGAAAAGGTTAAATTGGATGCAGTTATAGTATTACTAACGGATGTTGATAAGGTGGAATATAGTAAAAGGGAATTAATGGCAGTCATGTTATCAGGTGCCAGACACTGTATAGCGCGGCAATGGAAGAATGATGTCACTCCAAAAATCGATGAATGGTACAATGAGTTATGGACTATTGCTTTAAACGATAAGCTTACCTGGGAAATAAATTTAAGAAAAAGACTAATAAAAGAAAATAAATTTCAGGACACGTGGAGATGTTTCACAGACTATATACTGCATAAGGATCAAGGTCAGAAGCCAACGCCGGATCAGCATTCCTTTTGGAAAGGAATCATATAAGAATTAAGTAACTCTGTCCCATATGGCAATGTAAATAGCACATGGTGAATGTCCTCTATTAAGTTGATGTATTTTTTTGTTATTATGTAATGTGTAGATTTAAATAAAATTATTTTAAAAATTAAAAAAAAAATAAACTACAAATCCCACAAAATAATAATAATAATAATAAAGTAGGGCAATTTAGTTTAACCCAATGAACTCTCAAAATTGGGTGGGTTGAGGTGGATTAGCCTAGATAGATAGATAGGTGGATAGATGGATAGGTGGATGGACGGTCGGTCGGTTGGTTTGTCGGTTGGTCGGACAGGCTGACAGAATGACAGAATGTTTTGGTTTTCAGGGTTATTTACTCAGCCACACCCCCACTGTTTCCAATGGACTGACCTTCACCTGTTGTTGTTGTTGTTCAGTCGCACAGTCGATTCCGACTCTTTGTGACCCCATGAACCACCTCCTTCCAGGCACCCCTGTCCTCCACCATCCTCCTCAGCCCACCTAGCCCTGTGCCCACTGCGTCTACAACCCCATCTAGCCATCTCATCTTGGGCCGCCCCCTTCTTCTTTTGCCCTCCACCTTCCCCAGCACCAAGGCTTTCTCAAGTGAATCCTCTCTTCTCATTTGATGTCCAAAGTACTTCATCTTCATCTTTACTATTTGTCCTTCTAATGAGCAGTCAGGGTTGATTCCTTTTAAGATCGACTTATTTGTTCTCGTTGTCCAGAGGACTCTCAAAACTCTCCTCCAACACCACATCTCAAAGGCATCTATTCTTCTGCACTCAGCCTTTCTAATGGTCCAGCTCTCACAACCATACATTACCACTGGGAATACCATTGCTTTGACTATGCGGACCTTTGTTTGTAGTGAGATGTCTCTACTTTTCACTATGTTCCCCAGGTTTATCATAGCTTGTCTCCCAAGAATCAGTTGCTTTTTTATTTCATGACTGCAATCCCCATCAGCAGTGATCTTGGATCCTAAGAAAGTAAAGTCTGTCACTGCTTCTACTTCTTCCCCATCTATTTTCCAGGGACCGATAGGGCCTGTTGCCATTATCTTGGTTTTCTTGATATTGAGTCTCAATCCAGCTTTTGTACTCCCTTCTTTCAACTCAATCAAGAGGCTCTTTAGGTCTTCCTAACTTTCTGCCATTAGGGTGGTATCATCTGCATATCTCAAATTGTTGATGTTTCTCCTAGCAATTTTGATACCATATTGTGATTCCTCCATCCCTGCATTGCACATTATGTGCTCTGTGTATAAGTTGAATAAGCAGGGTGACAGAATGCAGCCTTGTCTTACTCCTTTTCCTATTTGAAACCACTCCGTCATTCCATACTCTGTCCTAACTGTTGTTTCTTGGTTCGTGTACAGATTTCTCATGAGACATATGAGGTGTTCTGGTATTCCCATCTCTTTAATTACTTGCCACATTTTGTTGTGGTCCACACAGTCAAAGGCCTTTGTGTAGTCAATGAAGCAGAAGTAAACTTGTTTCTGGTATTCCTTTGTTTTCTCCATGATCCAAAGTATGTTGGCAATGTGGTCTCTAGTCCCCCTGCCTCTTCTAAACCCAGCCTGCACTTCTGGTAATTCTCTGTCCACGTGCTGCTGAAGTCTATCCTGTATTATCTTGAGCATCACCTTGCTAGCTTGTGCGATGAGCACAATTGTTCGATAATTTGAACATTCTTTGGCATTACCTATACATGCACACAACTGTGGGCCAAAATAATAGTTGATAAATTGTATGAAGTTTAGTTTTTTAATCTTGTCATTAATCCCATATTGTGTGTGAGAAGGAAGAGTTCTAGAGGAAAATCAACAAGGTTCCTTAGCTAGTGACACTCCTTGCAAATGTAGCAGGAGGCTTCTGGTCAAAAGAGTTGTTCCCTATACTCTTTTCCAATTGCCATCCTCAAATGTTAAAAATCTGTCTTAAAAATTATATCAATAATGTAATGAGATATATGCTTATTGAATCAAAACTGTCATCAATTAATCAACTAAGCAAAACCCCTGATTTTTGTATCACCTGACTGATAGCAAAAACATTTTCCATTTGCACACATCTCGAAGAAGTTTAAGCGATAATAATAGCAACAAAGCAGTCCAATGAAAGGAGAGTTCCAGTCATTAAAACAAATTTAATATTAAAGTCCAGTTAGGTAATTGTCAAACAGGACTCAATACTCCGAAGTAGTAGGGTGAACAATTAACAGTCTGGCATATCAGATGTATCATTATAGGCCCATGATGGCGAACCTTGGCACTCTAGATGTTCTTGGACTTCAATTCCCAGAAGCCCAAGCACCCTGTGAATCCACACGAATGGGTTTACTGTGATTCATCTGGCCCACACTGCCATCATCACTCCCGGAAGCGCAGGCTGGATGAATCGCAGTAAACCCATTCATGTGGATTCACAGGGTGCTTGGGATTCTGGGAATTGAAGTCCAAGAACATCTGGAGTGCCAAGGTTAGCCATCATGGTTATAGGCCTTTCTTTTCTTTCAAACATTAACTTCCCAAAAGCTCTTTTTAATATCCTTCTTTTCTGTGTCTCTGCTAGCTCAGTAGGACTGAAAAGGTACGCATGGCAGCAAAATGGCCGCCATGCGCTTTGCTGGCCCCGTCCCTAAGGCACAGGTGCAGCATGGGAGAGGGGGCGTGGTCGGCTTCCCCTTTATAAGGGGTGGCCGAGCCAACGGCCCTGTCCTTTCCAATTCGGCTGGGACCCGGCGTGTTTCCCCACCACACCCTCCCTTAGTGTGATTCTTGGTCGCTTCGGGGCCGGGTGGGAATTTTTGGCCTTGAACCTGATTGGCTCCTTGGTTTTTGGCTTTTTCGCCCACTCCACACTGTTGCTGATGGGTGACTTACGGGGTTTATCTTGTGCCAGATTTGGTCAATTCTGGTGGATAGCAATGGTTAGGGGCAACTGCATTAACATTTAACAGGGTAAATACAGTTGGTTGGCCATAGGGAGGACAAAGTTAGCCAAACTGGTATGGCCAGCCAACTTACTTAGATAGGCAACACCCAGAGTAGGTCAACAACACGCTTCCGCTGAAGCCGGTTGTTGGCAGAGGCTCTCACGTTGTTACCGCAGTAGCAAGTTGTGAGAGCCAGTTAATCAGGATTCTAATTGGATTTGCCCCTTAGCAGTGCTATTACGGCCCATCTTATCCTTAACCATTGTTAAGGTAGGCCTTGTTTGAATTTAAATAAATGTGGCCCAATTACAATCCAAAAATTTGTGTCCGTGTTGTTATTGGGGTGTGGGTACAGCGAAGGAAGGAAGGAAGAAAATATTGCTAGCATATTTTAAAGAAGGATTCCAGCATCCAGCCATCGGAAGGGGGAAAAAACTGGTGTTGATGAAATATTATTTGAATGAGCATACATTAGCTAGGCTCAATGTGCTGTTAAATTGGGCTACATTATCCTGTCCAGAAACAAAGTTATTATAATGGCAATGAAAACTTTTACGTGAACTTTAAAAAGAAAGGTGGAGAGCGAGGGAAATGCCACGGTCATTATTATATACATTTCATCTGTAATGGGAAAACAATTATAGACTCTTTTAAAATGGTTGTGACGCTTTTGATCACGCTAGCAATCACTCAGTGTTAATTTTTATTTACGGCCTGTGTCCGACCTGTGTGTGTTCTAATGATATTGGCAACATGCTGAGTTTGTGGGGAAGGGAACTAAGAGAAAGGAGGTATAGAGCATGGGGAAGCAATCGCTGATCTTATAAACAATTAGACTTTTATCCATCTTGCCCAACAATGTCCTTTATCTGATAACAACCTCTACAGAACGGAGACAGGCTAGCCACCTCCCTATGGGGCCATCCAAACACTCCAATCAATTCTACTCAATTACTAACAAATCTAAATGTGATTTATCTACTCCAGATTCGTTCCAATATCAGGCAAAGATCTATCAATAAAATCCCTAAGGTAATTTTTCCCCCTTCTTTTTTTTCCTGTTGGACCTTCCAACAGAATATTTTGGAGGGCTCAAAGACAAGAAGGCAGCAACTGAGAAATGTTTGCCCCCTTTCCACCTTCCTTCTTCTGGTGCACTTAATTAAGTCGACAAGAACCTGTCAAGGATAATTTTGAAAGCATGCGGACTGAACAGCTGACATTTGATAATATTACACTCTGTGTTGATTGAAATTGATTTCCACCCCTTTTTTGTAGTAAACCTCAAAATAAAAAAATAAAAAGACTGAAGCAAAGTGCGATTGGCGAGAAGAAGTGCCGGATATTTGACAACTTTTGTGCCCACACCTTCAAGGACGCAGAGGGCATGTTTGTTGAGGTCATTGGTAACAAACAAAATGATAGGTTTTTGAAAGGAATGGAGTTTAAGAATTGTAGGGCATTGGCCATGCTATCCCAGGGTCAATAAAACAAGTCACACTTCCCCCCTGGAAAAGATAATAGAAAAAATGTCAGAAGGTTAAAGAAAAGATGCTGGCACTATTAGGAATTATTGTCCATTTCTGATTTCATTCTCAAACCAGGGGGGAAACAAAGGATCCTCTGTTGACTCCCATCTAATCTTTCTGAGGGCCTTCTTATTTACTTAAATATTCCTTGATTTCTTGATTGACCGGCAAACCTTGACACTCCAGGTGTTCTTGGACTTCAATTCCCAAAAGCCCAAGCACCCGTGAATCCACATGAATGGGTTTACTGCGATTCATCCGGCCCACATCACCCTCATTGCTCCCGAAAGCGGAAGTTAAAGTGGTTGTATGGGCGAGTTTTACTTCCGCTTCCAGGAGTGACGAGGGCAGAGTGGGCCGGACGAATCACAGTAAACCCCTTTGTCTGGATTCACGGGGGCTTTGGCTTCTGGGAATTGAAGTCCAAGAACATCTCGAGTGCAAAGGTTTGCCATCATGGGACCAGACTATCAAGTGATAAGTTTCTGCTGGTTGCAACTCGCTTTCTATTCCTTTTGCTGCTAAGCTCGTCTTCTCCAGGTTCAACCAAAACTTTTCACGATTGAGTCTTCCTGTCTTTTGGGGAGGGGGGCTGCCAAAGGGTCTTTTTACTCCTCTGGGATACCACTCAGTGACTGCTGCTGTCCAATGCTGTCATTCGAGAAATGTGTCCAGCTAAGCACAATTTCCATTTATGATATTCGACAACAACTTCGTTGAGTCCGTTTTGTTTTCTTATCTGGGCATTGGGTATGTGGTCACGAAGGGATACCTTTAGCATTGATCTTTCCATGGCTTTTATGGCTCTTGATAGATCTTCTTCCTCGGTCTTCATTAATGACCATGTTTCACTCTCATAGAGAACTGCAGGTAGTACTGTCGAATTAAAAGTTTGGCGTGTTGTTTCTTGTCATGTTTCTCATTTAGCAAGATTTCTTTATATTTACTTAAATATTCTTTCTTCTCACTCTCCCAAACAATCTGTTTCCAGCAACATTCTTTTAAGGTTCAATTAAACAACCCAAAGATGGCCAGGGATACAAGTGGAGGAGCTGACTCTTGCCATGACAGTGTCCTTAACAATTCCCCCAAGGAAATGCCAAAAATACAGGCAGATGTGTGAATAATAATAATAATAATAATAATAATAATAATAATAATAATAATAATAATAATAATAATAATAATAATAATAATAATAATAATAATAATAATAATAATAATAATAATAATAATAATAATAATATTATTATTTCATGTCAGAGATTACTCTGGGTTGAAAGGATTTTTAGGGGATGCCTGAATGAGGCTCCTTTCATGTCACCAAGTGCAGCTCTCAGGTATCGAAACCCATATCAAGGTCTGGGAGTTTCCCTCTCTCCTAGGAGCATTTCTTTTGTAAAACTAATGGGTCTTAATTGCCTATTCAAGATCCAATCACTACAAAATGTGGCATTTGTGAGTTCCATGTACATTGTATTACTTGCCCGTTTAATGCATTTACTACACCCATAAGTTCATATAACTTGTTCCATATATTAAATTTTATTTTGACACTAGCAGAGGTTGCCCGGCGTTGCCGGGCTGTTTTAAATTGTGTTGGAAGGTTAAATTGTGTTCATGTTTTTAAAAAATTGCTTAGTCTGTAATTTAATTTTTTAAATGTTTATTTATGTAAAAATTTTTTGGCTTGGCTGTTATTAACTGTGATCTGCTTTTTTGGGTTTTTTTTAGGATTAATAAAAGAACAAAGTATGATATAATTTTTTCAAATTGTTTTATGTAAGCGAATAATGTTTTAGTTTTTTGATTTTTTTTAATTAGTTGTACCGTAGGTAATAATTTTGTAATGTAAAAGTAAATGTTTTTTACATTCAATGTTTTTAAAATGTGTTTAGATGTTTTGAGTTTAAATTTGAGTTATAACTCAGCACAGGATTTTTAAAAGTTTCTATTGTATTTTATTGACATATGTTTGTGATTTGTGTTAAAGTGTTTTTTAGTGTAATTTTTTTGACTTGTTTTTATTGGTGTGACCTTTTGTGTAAAATTGTGAATTTGTGTTATGTTTTTGATTTGTTTTTACTCTTGTGGTCTTTTATTTGGAGCTGTTGTGTGTTTTTGAATTGTTTTTACTATTGTGGCCAGCAGGTGGTGCTGGTAGGGGTTATTGTATTTTGACTTTTTTTTCTCTCCTGGCCTCTGGGTGGAGCTTCTTCTGGTAAGTAGTCTCTTTCTTTATTCATTTCTTTTCCAGTCCTGGTGGAGGTAGGACATCTTTTGGTAAGTTTGCTTGTTTTCTTTCTTTTGTGTGTGTGTGTGGGGTGGGGTGGGGTGGGGTGTTGGAATTTGTATTTTTTGTCTGTTTGTTTTGTTTTTGATTGTGTCTTTGTTTACTTCGTATTGTTTTTGGTGTTTTTGTTTTTGTGTATTTTTGGATGTGTTTGACTGTATTTAGTAATTTTAAAAAATTATTTATTTATTTGGTGGTGGGGAAGGGACGTGGTCATTGGGGGTTAGGAAGGGTGGGCTAGGTGGTGGGGAGAGGGGCATGGTCTTTGGGGGTTAGGAAGGGTGGGTTAGGTGGTGGGGAGGGGGCATGGTCATTGGGGGTTAAGAAGGGTGGGCTAGGTGGTGGGGAGGGGGCGTGGTCATTGGGGGTTAGGAAGAGTGGGTTAGGTGGTGGGGAGGGGGCATGGTCATTGGGGGTTAGGAAGGGTGGGCTAGGTGGTGGGGAGGGGGGCATGGTCATTGGGGGTTAGGAAGGGTGGGCTAGGTGGTGGGGAGGGGGGCGTAGTCATTGGGGGTTAGGAAGGGTGGGCTAGGTGGTAGGGAGGGGGGCTTTATTGTGTTATGGTGCTTTGTTTGTGTGGAGTCGTGAAAGTAGATCGGGGTTTCCCCTTTAATATCAGTGGGTGGGGGGTTGCGACCCCCCTCTCCGCTGGCTCCCCTGGGGTTGGGAGGTTTGTGGGGACAAAAGGGGTATGTTGCCCCAACCCTTCTGGACCCAGGAGACCAGGCAGAGTGGATCGATTCCCCCCTCCTTAAAACAACTCCGTTTTTAAAGAGAAGAAAAGACGGAGTTGTTTTAAGGAGGGGGGGGGAATCGATCCACTCTGCCTGGTCTCCTGGGTCCAGAGGTGTTGGGGCAATATACCCCTTTTGTCCCCACAAACCTCCCAACCCTAGGGTAGCCAGCGGAGAGGGGGATCGCAACCCCCCACCCACTGATGTTAAAGGGGAAACTCCAGTTGGGACCTTCAGGCGCCGTGGGTGAGGGAAAGAAAGCCGACTGGTGTGTGCTTGGCTGTGAAGCGGTGAGTTGTTTTTCTTTTTCATTTTTTGGGTGCCAGTTTCCTCAGCGTTCTGCGCGCTCATGGCGTGCAGGACGCTGGGGCTTGTAGTTATGGGTTGGTGCTTTGTGTTTGTGCTGTGTTTTTTTAAAATGGTTTTCTTTCGATTGGCTGCGGCGCGTTTCCGAATGCTGCGCCGTGCGAGAGCCTCTCAGCCTGATTGGCTCTGGCGCGGCGCGGCGCAAGGAATGTTGGGAAGTGAAGTTGTTTCCCTTTCTTCGCATTTGTGGGGCTGTTGCCCCACTGCCGTTTTTCTCAATCCTTTGTTGACCTGCGTACCCAGATCGGCCGTGTGCACGAAGGGTGAGTGCAGGCAAGTAGGGCAAGTCATAGCAACCTATAGCCAGTTCCAACGGTTAACCCTTGGATTTATAGGTTAAGATATTGTTCCAATCATCACTGCATCCCTCTTCTGTGCTCCAGGCTGAATGTACTCAACTCCTTCAACAGGAGTTGGTTGCTAGACCGTTCACCATCTTGATTACCATATATACTCGCATATAAGTCAAGTTTTCTGGCCCCCAAAATGAGTTCCAAAAAGGTGACTTGACTTATTCATGGGTCAACAACCACGAGAGTCTAAAACTGCACTGGATTCAGTGCAGTTTGGCTTCAGGAGAAAGGAAAGAAAAATATTTGTTCAGTGGGCCATTACCACAGGTGGCCACAAGTGGGTGCAAATTGCGATTTCCCATTTAAATGCATTGGAAACCAATTTCTTGTATTCTAAAGTTTTTCTGTTTGTATGTTCCCAATGCATTTCAGTGGTAAACCAAACCTGTGCATAAAAAGAAAGAGTTTCACTTACCTTTCTTGTCTTTGTCCCTGCTCCATGTGGTCAAAATGAAGGGGGAAGCCATGCTTCATGGTTACAGGGAGAGCAAGAGGCTAGGCTAGAGCATCACTTCATGCCTCAGTGCAATTGGCCTGCCTTCCCATTTCCCCTGCAGCACCACCACTGGTTGGTGGTGCAAATACAGGTTTTCTAAAAAAAAAAAAGAAGTAACTACCGTAAACACTCAAAAATATGCCCACACAAATGTTTAAATTAATTAATTTTACTGTATTTTCATGTTTTTTTAATTATTGAAACTCACTAACAACTGCTGCATTTTCCACCCCTGACTTATACTTGGGTCAATTTATTTTCCTAGTTTTAGACGTTCAAATTAGGTACCTCGACTTATATTCAGATCAACTTATACTTGAGTATATAGGGTAGTCTTCTTTGGACCAATTCCAGCTTGTCAATATACTTCCTAAGCTGTGGTGCCTAGAACTTTTGAATTCTGGGCTGCAGTATTCATTTTCCCCTCTGAGACAGTTCTGGCACAAAATCATTTGCCTTTCCAATGATAAAGTAATGAATTTCAGTTTAATTTATTATTATTATTAGAATGGAAGAAGCAAAGCAAAAGCATAGCAATCACATTTATATACTGTTCCATAGCGCTTAGTGCACTCTCTGGGCAGTTCACAAGTCAATTAGCATTTTGCCCCCAACATGCTGGGTACTTATTGTACTGACCTTGGAAGGATGGAAGGCTGAGTCAACCTTGAGCCCTGGTCAGGATTGAACTCACAACCTTTTGGTTACAGGACAGCAGCTTAACCATCAGTAGCTGATATTTTAGCGGAGGCAGTTATAGGTAGGTTTTCTTGGTTATCCTGCCATGGTGTTAAAAATAGTTTCCCCCATATATTACAAACCCCATTAGAAGTTTATTTTCAGTGCAACTGAACTGAATTTAATTGCACCAAATAAATGTGCATGTTTAATGAAAGAGAGATGGTGTGAAATAGATAGGATGAAATTGTAGCTCCAAGAGATACTGTTCACAGGAGGAGGAAAGGATTTCCCCCAGGTTTTCTTTCCTGGTCGCTGCTTACTGTATAGAAGAGATACAGATCTGCATACCTTCTGCAAAATCCCTTGTGGCTTCCTATGCAGCAGAATTAACTGAACATTATTTTTACAGTAGGTATATTTCACTCTCCCTCCCACACACACCCCTCTCTTTCTCTCTGGGATTATATAAATGTTTGTTTCACTGGCACCAGGTCTAACTTTTTCTTACTGATTTTGCAATATCTGAGAATGATAGATGTTCACGCCGCGGGAAGAAAAAGCTGAACAATTTCATCAGTGTCTCAGGAAGGTTTTATTGCATGACTGCAGATTGGTTCCCACAGCAATTTACAACAAAAACCCACAACAGATCTTCATCCTGACAGCAAACATTGCAGCCATGAAACGATAGTGGAAGAAACAGCTGAGAGATTTCCACATCCACCAGCTTTTCCCCAATCTTAGGCAACTGGTGGAGGAACAAGGATATGACCTCGCACTGGATATCCAAAAAAGGCTTATAAAAATATATGCATTCCTGTAGTTCAAATCTTATTGTTTCTTGTCTAAGCAATAGCTGTGCTAACCTGGGGTATTCTGATAACTGTAGTCCAAAAAGTAACTTTTCCATGTTTTATATCCAAGTCAAGGAGATCCATAATGTTTCCCCCCGCAATTTGACCAAACACTATGCTGTCTTTTCTCCATTTTTCAACTTTAAGCTGAAAATGGTGGTTTCTATCCAGGGGGACAATATTGCAAAGAGAAAAGCTAGGTGACACCCCAATCTACCCCAGGAAGCAGATGACAATCATCTGTTGGTCAAAACACAGGCCACTTTATAAATAAATATAACAATACAATATTAACATGACCTGCAATGGGGCGTCCTAGTGGGTAAATGGTATTAATTTATGGGTATATCTACCCATATCTGGATTATGAAATAAATGAAATGAAATTTTTAATTTATATACCGCTTACTCACCCAATGAGCAACTCAAAGCAGTTCACAAAACAACAATACAGCATATAAGAGCAGCATAATCAATACAAAAAACGAACACAGGTGATGCAAAATAGCACCAAGCATGGTTATACAATAGTAATTATAACAGTTACAGCAATTAAACATATCAGATATCATAAAAAAGAATTACATCAAACGAATAGGCAAAACAACATCATCAATCCTCATAAACACTATAACAGTAAAGCGCCCTGGTTTTTGCATCCCCGATTGTGTGGGGGCAGAGGCCCGGGGGTGTGGTGGTTCATCCGCAGCTGGGGCTGGAGCCGGCAAAGTTCCTCGCTGCCGCACCATCCCTCCCGGCTTTTGAGGCCCCGATGGCGTGGGGGCGGAGGCCCGAGGGTGTGGTGGCTCACCCACAGCTGGGGCTAGAGCTGGCAAAGTTCCTCGCCGCCGCACCATCCCTCCCGGCTTTTGAGGCCCCGATGGCGTGGGGGCGGAGGCCCGGGGGTGTGGTGGTTCATCCGCAGCTGGGGCTAGAGCCAGCAAAGTTCCTCGCCGCCGCACCATCCTTCTCGGCTTTTGAGGCCCCGATGGCGTGGGGGCGGAGGCCCGGGGGTGTGGTGGTTCATCCACAGCTGGGGCTAGAGCCGGCATAATTATTGATTATGACCTTGTATGGAGTGATGACATCTCACTCCATACCTCTTAGATCACAATTTCCTTCAGGCTAACAAGCCTGCTCTCTTGTAAATGACGGTTCCTTCACATGGCAGTAGATGCCTCCAGCGCCTCTGTCCTTCTGTTAGGAACCCCCATTACGTATGCTCAATTAACATAGTTTTGATTACCATTTACCCCAACTACCGCCACCAAGGATGTTGCAGCGGCAATGAGGCTCCTTTCATATACCCAAGATCTTTTCCCACCAAATTGTTCCCTATTTATCTACTTGCAGTTTCTTGATTTCGTACTGCTAGGTTGGCAGGAGCTGGGACAGAGATGGGCACTCACTCCATCATGCAGTACCAGGGTCTCAAACTGAGACTTCCCGGCCTTTTAGCTAACAAGGCGAGCTTTTAAACCACTGAGCAGAGCTGAAAGCAGAGTAACTTTTATAAGGAGCGGGAGTATGAGAATTTGGTACAAGCTGAGTGCTCTGAGATCTGGCACAGAGTTTGTTATGTCTTTGTTTTCTGCAAGTCCCTTTTTGAAGCAAACTACAGGCAGACTTTATGGACTGCAGTTGCTTAGTGGTTAAGAAGCTGGACTTGATTTTATTTTGTCTTTCTCCATCACCAATAGGTTTTTCTTTTAGGGTTTTTTGTTTCTGGTGTATATATAAGTAATTTTTTAAAATGGATGTTAGTTTTAAATGTAGGTCAGCAGTTCGATTCCCGAGGAATGAATGAGCTCCCGTCTTTGTCCCAGCTCCTGCCAACCTAGCAGTTCAAAAGCAAGAAATTGCAATTAGATAAATAGGGACCACTTCTGTGGGAAGGTAACAGTGGTCCATGCACTCCGGTGTCTAGTTATGCTTGTCACATAACCACGGAAACATCTGCAGAAGCAGACAACGCTGGCTCTTCGGCTTTGAAACAGAGATGAGCACAGAACCCTAGAGTCGGATATAACTGGCTTTCAAGCAAGGGAAATATTTACCTTTACTTTACCTTGTGCTGTTAGCCACCCAGAGTAGGAAAATCTCCTATATGAGATGAATATTGATGAATGGAAGGTTGGCAAGTCAGCAGTTTGAGACCCGAATATTCCATGATGGAGTAATCTCCAATCTCTGTCCAAGCTCCTGCCAATCTAACAGTTCAAAAGCAAGAAATTGCAAGTACTGTATTTGCTGGGAAGGTAACAGTGTTCCATGCACTCCAGTGTCTAGTCATGCCTGCCACATGTCCATGGAAACTTCTGCAGATGCAGACAGCACTGGCTCTTTGGTTATAAACAGAAATGAACACAGAAACCTAGAGCTGGCTTTCGAGCAAGAGCAATCTTTACCTTCACAGCATTCAAAACAAGACAAAAAAAATCTCAGCAAAATCTTCCGCTATTTGCTTCATGTTCAGAACATCAGCCAAAAACCAGCAGCAAGAGATGAAGAGTCAAATATTGCCTGTCACAAGAGATAGATGACAAAATGAGGTTCCCAGCCAATTCCCCTGGGCATTATTTGTACATAACACACAGATATGGGTGAGTTATGGCTGCTCCTGAGTGTCTAATGATTTTTCTTTTCCTCTTTTGTGTAATCCTTTTCCTCTCCTTCTTTTTTGGAAGACCTGTGTTTTTAACTTCTTCAGAATTCATATTGGCAAATTGATCTATATTGTCTAATACAACCTGGTGCATAATCAATCAAAATATGGTGCATGCCAGCCTGTTTTTTCACTCCCACTTTACTTCTCTCCAGGTCTAGAGCTGGTAGAAAACTGGTCCCATGATTGATAGGGTCATGTAATCAATTTCCATTAGCAGCTTCACTCTAAACTAGATTCAGAAAATTCTCAAGGAAACTGGATAGGATTTTAATTTCCTGTCTTCTCATCCACACACATCAGGAATACAATATATATTTCTGTGTGAGCATGTTTAAATTAAATTAGGTGAAAGGGATCATACAAAACACATGGTAGTATGCCAATATGGCAGAGTAATTAAAGTGTAGGATTTGGTGTGCAGAGGTTCAGGTTCAAGTCCTCAGTGAGGCATCACATGCGTAATTACAACAACAATGTTGACTAATTAAGTCCTTATTTGACTCTTGCATTGGAGTCTTGGGTAGGTGTTTGACCTCTAGCTGTGTCTCACATAGCATCCTCAATTAACTCATTAACAGATGTGCAATGTCAGGATGTTTATTTTGAACACGATAAATGTTTACAACTCAACAGAACCAAATTTCAAGATAATCAAACTAACCTGAATCAGGTATCTTCTGTTATTACTGTTGTAAATAGCACACTGATTTGCAAACCTATCTGTTATGTCAACCAACCATTCTGTGCCCCTGTATCTGGTACAGTATGTATAAATTGATACCATGAAAACTCACTCGAAGTGGACATGATCCATAAAAGCTAACATTAAAATACAGGAGTTAGTCTTTAAGGTGTCAAAATGTTTTTTTTGTCTTTTGTTTTGTTTGTTTACTCTCTGATATTGTTTCCAGCATAGCACAGCGTAAAGATCAGAATTCACACAACCTGGGGTTCAAGTCCCATGAATCTCATTTGGTAACCTTAGTTTAGCCACTCTGTCTCAGCTTGACCAAACTCACCCAATAAAGTGTGGAGGAGGAGACCCACATACACTACTTCGAGGTCACTGGAGCAAATTGAGAAGACACAAGGTTTTCATTTAGCTTCAATGCATATTACAATTTCTGCTATGCCTCCCTGGGTTCGAAGAGATTTGGTTCAAGTAGACCTTGTCTCATCTCTTGCCCTACAGTTTTCCACTTCCTTTACAGCCCTTATTACAGATGTTAGCCAGTAGAGGAGCCATGCTGCCAAACTCCCCTGAGATCAGATGCCTAGGATTAACTAGCAGAAAGCTGACAGGGTAGTCCGCCAACACAATGAAATTTCTGCTTGCGCAAGCAGATTTCTGCTGGCAGAGGAGGTGTCTACTTATTCCTAACCAATTATAGCTGGCACATCTTTCAGTTAGGATAGCACTGTAAATCTGGAGCTAAACTTCTGTCTGATTCTCCTGGCAATCAATTTCCTTTCATTGGGTTTTGCTACCCAATTTCCCCAAAACATGAATAATTTCATTCTTCATTATAGTCCATTTGTTCCAGAATGTCAACACTTAAACTGCACTGATCATCTTATTTGTCATTTGGCCCTGAATATATTGGGCCATGTTGGCTTAGTGGTTAAGACACTGAACTTGGCAACCAGAAAATCAGAAGGTCAGCCGTTTGAGACCCAATTGTTGTTTGACAGAGTGAGCACCCATCATCTGTCCCAGCTCTTGCCTACCTAGCAGGTTGAAAGCAAGAAATTGCAAGTAGATAAATGGTACTGTTTCAGCAGTAAAAGTAAGTGTTCCATGTCTCCGGCATCTAGTCATGTCTGCTACATGACCATGAAAATATTTGCAGATGTGGCTGTAAATGGAGATAAGCACCAACCCCTAGAGTTGGACACAACTCTTGTGTCCAACCCCTAGAGCAAGAGACATCTGAATGTACTCAGTGTGTGGGTGGTTTCATACTGCTCCCTTCTTCTTTCCATTTCTAAAGATGGACAAGCAGGATGAAATAGGTTATTATGGGACAAGATGCCTATCAAATTCATATGCTGCTCTATTTCCTTTTCATTCATCTGAAATCACACCCTATGTGCCTCACTTTTGAAGCATATCATTTTATTCATTCATTCATTCATTCATTTAGACTTATATTGCTGCCTGCTCACCATGGCGACTCAGGACGGCTTACAGTCAGTAGCAACAGTCTCAGAAAATCGAATCATAGTACTGTATTATGACTAAAATCAATAAACTTAAACAGCTAAAATACACCTTGTTAAAACATCTTTATGAGCATCTCCTAAGATTTGGAACCATGGTAGACTTCATACTTCTTGTGCACCTCTTTTGTTCAACCTTTGCCTAGCACAGTTTCCAGTTGCACTCAGTAAAAATGGAGTTTTGAGAGGAAATTTTGAGGGTTTGAAGATGTGGGGTTGAAGTAGGGCTTCTTTCATACTTAAGTCCCAGGTCTGGATCTGACCTAATTTGATACACCGGCAGAATGTGAACATTGTTCAGGTAGCGTCTTTGATTGTCTCACATAGTTTCTCTCAGGTGAGCGATGAATCATTTTAGATCCCTCAAAGGTATTGCGAAGAAAATTAATCTAGTTTCAGAACATTCTATCTAAGGTACTTACATGGCCCCAATTAATACAGCCCTGTTCCCAAAAGGTTTTTATACATGGGGGAAGGAGAGGGGATTGTATAACATTTGAAATTTTGCAACATTTATTCCAAGGTAACTCATACCAGTCTTTAACTTTGTTAGAGGTAGCTTATTGTTGAACTGTCAGATTCTGATAAGAGATACAGTACTCTGTATGTTACTCACAAGGAGATCTGACTGTGTCAGACCATCCAGAGTGACTCAGACGTCTCATGTTCTTTCCCAGCTGACAAAGTTATTTTATAAGTGGGTCATACTTTGTATGTCTGGCTGGAGATCCCACTATGGTAATGGAGTGGACCGGACAACCAGTGACTCAACGCCGCATGTTGGGCAGTGGTAAATAACCTGACTCCCTAAAAGGGAACAATGGCTACAGGCAGATGAACCCCTTTAGGTGGGGTGATGGCCCCCTTAGTGGAGGAAATGCCACTGGAAACCATCATATTGAGCCCAATGGCAAAATGAACGGAAGAGAAACCACTTTCTGATTCCTAACGGTCATGGAGGCGGAAGATGCCATGCCAGATGGACTGGCTGTGAAGGCGCATCTTGTCCTTATCTCAAGGCCATGGCAGTCCATTGCAGTCCTGGTGTTAAATCCTGCATGTCTCATTTCATATGTGCCACAGGAGATGGCTCCGTGATCACAGTGTGTGGGTCACTTTATGGCAAGCTGGAATCCACCTTAAACAAAATCATGGTAATGGCATTTCCCCCCATTTGTCATTCTTCTTTCACGTCCATCAAATGTGAAAATGATTTCTTGGGGTGGGGGTGGGGGAAGTATACTCAGATGATGATGACACTTTGAGAGGCTCTACAGTTGAGTAACAGTTTAAACCAGGGGTTATCAACCTTTTAAAGCTGTGGGCCAGACCATGCCCCCTCAGATAGCTGAGTGGGCTGGGCAGCTGGTTCTCACGTTGTAAAGGCTGCTGTAAAACATGTCCGTGGCTGTCATAAATGTGTTTATGACAGCCATGGGCACATTTACAGCTGTCGTAAATCCATCGCTTCCACTTCCGTTTGCGGTGGTGGTAGTGATGCGGGCCACATGAAATGGTGCCATGGGCTGGGTCTGGCCTGTGGGCTGTAGTTTGAGAACCCCTGGTTTAAACCATTGGGGTACCAAGACTGCAATTTGACCATTCTACAAGCATTTATTCTTCTGCATTCCTTTTAAAATACTTTAATGTTGTTGAAAACCTACAACGGACATTCTTTACAAGTTTTAGCATCAGTTTACAATCCTGTAAAATTGTAGGTACATGCTTAAAATGATGAGACTTTGAATACAGGAGCATAAACTTGTAGAGTATCCCTTAACAGCATCTGTCAAAATCACATTCTACCAAGATCTCAGGAGAGAGACTAACAATTACCTGTGCAAATACATAAAATACGTACAGTAACTAAGAGCTGGTAGATCCAATGTCAAAATTTGGGGGAGCTATCCAAGGTCCTGAACCCATTATTGATAGCTCCTGTAAAGTTGTTGAAAACATATAACAGGGACGTGGAATTAATGATGAAAAATGGGTTTTGTTATAACGGAATGTAGAAGCAGAATCACCATTATTACTATGTATCACATGTGCTTATCAGGAGAGGAGAAAGTCGCGTGCTTATACTTGCTTGTGAGCAAACAGTACAAAGACATAATCTAATGGGTTAGCTGGCTAGGTCAGGAAATATAGATAGTTATGCCTTTTTTGTTTTATTCACGGAAAGGGAAAAAGTATACAGTAAAACCCCACATAACAAAAAAACTCCATTCCATGGAACTCTTTGTTATGCGTTTTTCCCCCATTATGCGAAGCGAATTGGCAATACCCTGCATAATGGGGGGGGGAAGTTCATTATATGGGGTTTCGTTAAGCAAGGTACACCTCGCTTAACGAAAACCCATATAACAAAAAAAATCATTATGTGGGGTATCACAAATAGCGCACAAATGCTTCGTTGTATGAATTTTTCATTATATGACACATTCGTTATACTGGGTTCCACTGTACTTGTTCCTTTTTTCTAATTTTGTACCAGATCCTTGACTTTGATATATTTCCCCTTCAAAATAAACCTGATTTCAACAGAAGACATTGTATGTCATATAGAGCACTAGCAGAGTTTGCCCGGCATTGCCGGGCTGTTTTAAATTGTGTTGGAAGGTTTTTCTTTTGTTAATGTTTGTAAAAAAGAGGCTAGTATATAATTGAAATTTTTAAAATGTTTATTTATACACAATTTGTTTTTGCCGGGCTGTTATAAACTGTGATCAGTTTTTTTTGTGGATTAAAAAAAGAACAAAGGATGATATAATTTTTTCAATTTTTTTAACCAAATAATGTTTTAGTATGTGACTGTTTTAAATAGTTGTACTGTAGGTAATAACTTTAGCAATGTGAAAGTAGATGTTTTTTACATTCAATGTTTTTAAACTGTGTTTTGATGTTTTTGGTTTTTATTTGAGCTAAAACTCAACACAGGATTTTAGAAATCTTTTTATTTTATTTTTTGACATATGTTTGTGATTTGTGTGAAAGTGCGATGTATTGTTATGGTTTTGACTTTTTTTTTTACTCTTGTGGCCTTTTGTTTGGGGCTGTTGTGTCTTTTTGAGTTGTTTTTACTTTTATGCCCTGCAGGTGGGGCTGCTAGTGGTTCTCTTTTACTTTGACTGTCTTGGCCTCTGGGTGGACCTTCTTCTGGTACATAGTCTCTTGGTTTCTTCATTTGTGTTCCGGTCATCGTGGAGGAAGGAGGTGCTGGTGAGTTGTCTGATTTTCTTTATTTTGGGTTTTTTCTTTGTTTTGCTTTTGTGGTGGTGGGCTGGGCGGTGTTTCTGTTTGTAATTTTTTTGTTTTGGTTTATATTTGGTTTTGTTTATTTCTGGTTTTGTTTACTTTTTCTTGTTTGTTTGTGTACTTTGTGGTGTTTTTGTTTTGTTGTTAGGTGTTTTGTACGTGGTTTTATGTGATTGTGGATGTTTTTGTTTGTGTTTTTGTGATTTTTGTTTTAATTAATGGTTTTTTAAATTGTTGATTGATTTATATTTTTTTATTTTTGAATTATTTTGGTGTTTGTTTTTGTTGGTTGGTTTTTTTAACCCCAGTGGCCATTCAGGTGGCGTTGTTGGGGGGGCTTTCCTTTCTGTGGCCTGGTCTCGGTGGCTGGGCTGCCAGAAACCCAGCAGTGCTTCAGGCAGCATTGGGGGGGCTTTCCTTCCCACAGCCTGGCCAGCGAAGCCGGGTTTTGGGAACCTCAGCATCGCTTCAGGTGGTGTGGGGGTGGGGCTTTCCTTCCTACAGCCTGTCCTCACTGGCCGGGCCATGGGACCCCCAGCGGTGCTTCAGGCAGTGTTGGGGAGGGGGGCTTTCCTTCCCACGGCCTGGCCTCGTGGCCGGGTCACGGGAACCCCAGCGGCATTTCAGGCGGCATTGGGGAGGGGGGCTTTCCTTCCCGCAGCCTGGCCTCATTGGCCAGGTAGCGGGAAGCCCAGCGGCGCTTCAGGCAGGATTGGGGGGGGGGCTTTCCTTCCCGTGGCCTGGCCTTGGTGGCAGGGCCACAGAAACCCCAGCGGCACTTTAGGTGGCATTGGGGAGGGGGGCTTTCCTTCCCATGGCCTGGCCTCGCTGGCCGGGCCGCGGGAACCCCAGCGGTGCTTCAGGTGCTTATGTTCTTATGTTCTTATGACAAAGGATCCCGCACCTGGCCATACTATCCCATACCGAACATTCGTGCACTCGCCTGAACTGGGTACGGAGGGTTGAGAAATGCGCCTGTGGGGCAGGTGCATTTGGGGAGGGGGGCTTTCCTTCCCACGGCCTGGCCTTGTTGGCCAGGTCACAGGACCCCCAGCAGTGCTTCAGGCAGCATTGGGGAGGGGGGCTTTCCCTCCTGCGGCCTGGCCTCGCTGGTTGGGCTGCGGGAACCCCAGCGGCGCTTTGTATTTTTATTTTTTGCTGCCGGCTTCCTCAGCGTTCTGAGTGCTCATGGCGCACAGGACACTGGGGCTTGTAGTTTTGTGTTTGTGGTTTTCATTTGTGCAGCGTTTTTCCCCCCCTGTGGCTTGATTTTGATTGGCCAACGTGCGTTTCCCAATGTTCTTTTTGCTCGTTCCTCTCAGCCTGATTGGCTGTGGCGCGGTGCAAAGAACATTGGGAATTGAAGTCTTTTCTTTTTGTTTGCATTTGTGGGTCTCCTGCCCCACTGGCGCATTTCTCAACCCTCCAGTTACCTTCGTACCCAGTTCGGGCGAGTGCACGAATGTTCGGTATGGGATAGTATGGCCAGGTGCAGGATCCTTTGTCATAAGAACATAAGAACAGCCTTGCTGGAACAGGCCACAGCCCATCCAGTCCAGCATTCTGTCTCACACAGTGGCTCACCATTTCCTTCAGGGTATTCCCAAGGAGATGCCTTCACCTGCTTAGGATTCCCTGGAAATGGCATTGAGAGATATCCTGCCTATCTCTCCAGCCCGGAGGTTGTCCTTAAGTATCCATAATTATAGCCATTGATACCCTTGTCCTCCATGAACTTGTCTAATCCTTTCTTGAAGCTGTGAAGACTGACAGCTGTCACCACTTCTTCTGGCAGGGAATTCCATAGACCAGTAATCCTCTGGGTGAAAAAGTACTTTCTCTTATTTGTTTGAGAACTAGTACCCAAAAGTTTCATGGAGTGTCCCCTAGTTCTAGTGTTGTGTGATAGGGAAAACAGTTTTTCCTTATCTACTTTGTCCACACCGTGCATGATTTTATAAACTTCAATCAGGTCAAATTACAATGGTTAACACTTGGATTTATAGGTAAAGATAAGCTGGTGGGAGTATTCCTGTTCCTTTATTTCTTTATTGGCAAGTCTATATTTTGCTAGTTAACATTTCTAATTCCTACCTGATCTGGCTGGTTTGTCAGTGATTGAAACATAGCTTAGATTTTTCTAGCCTGGGGCTGAAGCACATGTACTCTGAAGCAGCTTCCTGGATGAGTGCAGGTCTCTGTCAGGTGGAGCGAGTCCTATCGTAGTGGGATAATGGGCTCTGTTATCCTTACACCAACTTCCTTAGGCTTTGCATAATGAAAAGGTGGGATATAAATGTACTGATAAAGACAACTAATAGACATATATTTGACACCATTATTGCGAGTATAAACTGTGTTTAAGATGACCCAGGCACTGGAGCATAGAGTTCTCATATGGTGAATGGCAGTGTAGGGGAAGGAAAATTGACAGTCAATCAATCAGCCAATTTGTGATTAGTGAAAAGAGTTTCTAGGGGCACTCATGTGACACCATCTAGTTTGCTCTCCTAAATGTCTCACTTTTAGAAATTAGATCACAGTCAGGGGTTGTCCTGGCTTTTTAATTCCATTTTCCAGCCCATTTGACAAATGAAAATTCCATCTGTCAATTGACTTTGTTTTTCATCATATTTTATTTACTATTTGCCAATCAAAAACCTGCCAATCACTTGGAGTTGTCTGATTTTAACTGTGCATAAATCAAAGTATGGGGCACGTGCTTTGTTTGCATTCACACAAACACATTTTCCCGCCTCACCCCCAGTCTCAGTTTAGTGGTGAAAAGATCCACAAACTAGAGGACAATCCATCAGAAAGAGGATCACCCAAATGATTGCCAAATTACAATTTGGTTTGCTATCAAAGGATTAGTCATCTAAATGGGAAAAGCAATTGCAAATTGCAGAAAGAAAGAAATTCCAAAGTGAAACAAACAAACATCTAACCCAAAGGTGCAAAAACTTTTCAGGCTGCAGGCCAGCCATGTGGTTGAGCATGCTGGTCACATGGTTCATCCCACCAGAAGCGGAAGTAAAACATGCATGAGTGGGCACATAAAGTAGCCACACATGTGCATAATGCTGCTGTAAATGATCTGCAGCTGTGGATCATTTACAGCAGTGTTCTGTGCATGTGTGGGCACTTAATGTGACTACACATGCATGTTTTACTTCTGCTTCCAGAAGCAACGAGTGTGGCGTGGGCCGTATGAATTGGTATCAGGAGCCAGATCTGGCCCACTCACCATAGTTTGGGCACCCCTGATCTAACCAAATAAGGTGATCTATGGTGTCACGCCACACTGCCTTTGAACAATTACTCATCGCTTGCCAAATACCTTAAACCTCCTGCTTTTGAACTTTCCATGTCCCTTGTCCCCCTCCCCGCCCCACAATGCCATCAGCCTCTTGTCAGGCCATTGAAAGGAGAGACAAGGAAGACTTAATTGATCAGCTTCTGAAGTAGCCTTGAGAACTTGATTCAGATATTGACTTCTAAGGAGCTAGTTTAACTCCAGGTTCCAGAGGCAGAAAGAATGGAGCATCAAACCTATTAACCTCTGACCTTACCCATTGGTGAGACATCACAGCAGCAGTAATTAGGAAGTCAATTGGAATCACATGTCTCACTTACACCCGGCATGTCAATCAATAGGCTTGGTGACAGATTCATTAGGCTGAGCCTTGCAGCATTGGCAAGTAACAGCCTCATAAAACACACTTTTGGAGCAAGGCAGAAGGGGTGGAAAAAATTTCAGAAGGACTTGCCGAGATGACAATATGAATTGAGCAGGATGCTTGCAATTTATGAAGGGTTACTCAGTGGGTAACCTTTTTTGACTTGGCCCTAAATTTCCCCAAGTAATTGCTAAATAAAACACAAGAAAAGTACACAGATTTTGTAAAAAAAAGACACATTTTCCCCTCTTCATGACAGGACATTTTTTCTAGCATTAGTTACTACTAAAAATAATCTAGGAAGGTAAAGATCCGAGTACTTACTTGATTTTGAAAGAAGACATTCACCCCATGTGTTTATGTTTTGTGCATGCAATGTAAAATATATTATCTGCAGGGCCAAACAAGATGTAATGTTGGGTGAATGACTCACAATGATGTTAAAGGAGGTCTCACTAATCCTAGGCACGGAGGGGCTTGATTTCCATACGGAATGCAGAGGCATGGGGAGAGAAGTATCAACACTTCATCACACTGAACACTCTTTTTAAAGCAGCACTGACTGAATATCAAAGCCAAAGTTAGTACAAGGAACAACATCATCAGGAAACTCACAGGCTATAAATGGGGAACTCAATCATCCACACTGCGCACATCAGCTTTGGCCCTGAGCATCTCTGCAGCAGAGTATGCTGCTCCAGTATGAAGTACATCCACACACGCAAAACAAGTTGACATCACTGATAATGAAGCCGTGCGTATAGTGAGAGGATGCCTCAAACCTACACCAGTTGAGAAATTATACCCTTTTGTTGGTATTGCACCACCTAAGATCAAGAGAGAAGTAGTGGTGGACACTGAGAGAACTAAGAAAGAGAATGACCCTCAACACCCTTGATATGGGTATGAGCCTCAAGTCCACCAGCTCAGATCCAGGAAGAGCTTTATGGCAAGAACAAACATTCTTGAGGGTACACAAGAGCAAAACCAAATTAGAAGATGGAGGAAGGAGCTCACTAGGCAAAGGGCATCATTAAAAGAGGATATAGCTGAAGATCTCAATCTCCCCTACATCACTTGACCCTGATTGGGTTGAGGGTTAGAGTCCCTAAATGGAAAACCAACATGCTCGGGTGGGGACTGCTGGTGGTGTGAATGTGGAGAGATAAAGAATCCGGCACATTTACTGGTCTGCTGACTGCTGCCAGAGACATGCACCAATGAGGACTTGGGTTTGGGCAACAACAAAGCAAAGAAGGTTGCTTCATTTTGGCAGTCCAAGGTTTGATTGGGACATTAAAGAATAATAATAATCCCAATTTTGGGGTCTTGCATGGAAGACAAAAGAAGGAGCCACAGTAGGGCTAAACACAACTTTATTGCATGATGGTCAGGGTGAACATGAGTTAATGGCAGACAAAACAGCTCTATTTATAGTACACTGTACATTTGAATATCCCGGGTGGTAGCTCATTGGCTACTGTCCGCGTGATGTCATAAATCACCACGCCCATCTTCTCCAGGTGTGGTGTGGCGGGAAGGTTTCCCGCTCTTCAGGTATTCGGGGAATCTGTGCCATGTGAGCTGAATGCTCGCTACTGCCACCTGTGGCCACTTAGCTCGCATCCTTATACAGCTTGCTACAATGTATCTCTGATTAGATACAATGGATACATTGACCGGATACATTCTGTTAAAGGGAACTTGCAATATTCCTTCAATACATAACACCCCTCCCCCCTAGGTGAGGACGAAGTCCTTTAGCCATTGAGGCTTTGTTGTGTCCAAGTGTTACTCACTTCAAAGGGACACAGCGCGTGAACTGGATCCGCCAGAGGGGCGCCCTCTTCAAAGGAGGGGCACATATCAAAGCAGCGCTGGAGACCAAATGGGGGTAATAAACTGGAGTGTCCGCTGGTATGTTTCCTTATTGTTGTCGAAATGGAAAACCGCTGTATATAAGATACCATCTTTCCCCACATCCTCAGTCTTGTCTCCCGATCTGAATAAAGAGTCACTATGCTTCACTCACACGCTGCGTTCTAGTCTACTTCTTGCGAGAATCTAACATTGGCGACGAAGGTGGGATATGGCTGCTACTGCATCTCCAATCGGACCGTTTGACATTGCAAAGCCGGAGGCATGGCCCATGTACGAGATCCAGTTCGAGAACTTTGTAATCGCTGGGGAGATGGAGGATGAAGGGCGACAGAAGGCGTTGTTCCTGGCCCATTGTGGTTTGCCCACGATTGAGCTGGCCGGGCATCTGCTGCTGCCACAGGCACTGAGGGAAGCCCCATTGACCGACATCCTGGGGGTGCTTCGAGAACACTTCAAGCCCGTCGTTTCCATCTTCCCAGCCAGGGTTGCCTTTTACCGGCGAGATCAGAAGGAGGGGGAGTCGGTCGCGGAGTATGTTGCGGCTCTCCGACAGGCTGCCGTGCCGTGCCAGTGGCATGACCTGGAGGAGGCCTTAAGAGACCGGCTTCTCGTGGGCCTCAGGGACGAAGCTACTCAGCGGCGGCTGATGAAGAGAAATAGGTTGACTTTTGCCCAAGTCCTGGCAGAAGCCTTGGCGTCCGAGGCTGCACACGCCGGGGTGAAAATCCTCCATGCCGAAACTGCTGCTCCTGCCCGTGGTGAGTCGGCCGTCCAGCTGCAGCAGTGCGCTACTCCAGTGGATACAGACAATGCGTCAGAGGAGGGTACTGTTGGGAAGGTTCGCCAGCAAACCCCCCAAGCTTCGAGGAGCAACATCGCGCCATGCCAAGGCTGTGGGGGAAGGCACCTCCGCTCACGGTGCCCGTTCAAGACTGCCGAATGCCACAAGTGTGGGCGGAAGGGGCACATTGCACGGGTGTGCCGACAGCGATCCGAAGGTCACCCCGGGGACAGGGGTCAGCGCAGGATGGAACACCCAATTTCCAAGGTCCGCGTTGGAAGGAAGACATCATCTGGTGTACAGTCAGTGTCCGGGAGGTTCTTCGTTGATGTTCACCTCCAAGGGTGCCCCGTCCGCATGGAGATCGACTCAGGGTCAGCCTACTCAATCATCTCACAGAGGGAATTTTTTCAACTTCCTCCAGCAGACCAGCCGAAACTGCGGGCTCTGCAGGTCACCCTGACCGATGTGCAAGGTCGACACATTCCAGTGTTGGGAATCGGAAATTTTGTTGTGCGGTTCAAGGCCATCTCAGCAAAGCTTCCCCTAGTCGTGGTGAAAACCGGTAGGAATAACCTTTTGGGTGTTCAGTGGTTTGGGCCCCTGGGTATTGGGTTTTCGGGAATTAATGCGGTTACGGCCGACCCCATTCAGGCTGTGTGTGAACGCTATCCAGATGTTTTCCGTCCCGGGCTGGGTACGTTCAAGGGGGCCCCTATTAATTTTGAGCTGGACCCTGCTGTCCAACCCATTCGCATGAAGCCACGGAGGGTGCCGTTTGCCCTGAAAGACCGCATTGAAGCGGAGCTGGACAAGCTGGTGGCACAGGGCATCCTGGAGCCCGTGGACTCTGCTCCGTGGGAGACACCTATAGTCACTGCTATCAAGGCGCGGACTACAAATGCACGATTAATAAGGCTATCCGAGCTAATTCTTATCCTGTTCCAGTGGTTAGCCATTTGCTGGCCACCCTCCATGGGGGAAAGTGTTTTGCTATACTGGACTTGGCCCAAGCATATCAGCAAGTGCCTGTTAGCCCGGAATCTGCGTTGTGTCAGACTATTACTACTCATAAGGGTGCATCCCGTGTGAACCGTCTTCAGTTCGGCGTTAGTACGGCTCCAGGTCTTTTTCAGGCTCTTGTGGAAAGGTTATTGAAGGGTCTCCCTGGGGTGCTGACTTTTTTTGATGACGTATTGATATCTGGGACAGACAGGGGGGACCTGGCCACTAAACTGGGGAAGGTGCTGGAGCGTTTCCAAAATGCTGGGTTGCGGGTAAAAAGGGAGAAGTGTTGTTTTTTTGCTCATGAGGTTGAATTCTTGGGGTTCAAAATCACGCCTGCCGGCATCAAGCCCTCTGAATCCAAAGTTCAGGCAGTCTGGAAAGCCCCACGTCCCACTTCAAAGACGGAGCTCCAGGCATTTTTGGGTCTCTTAAACTTCTATCACTCCTTTCTGCCCCGAAAGGCGACTGTGGCTGAGCCCCTGCATCAGTTGCTGAGGAAACAGGCGGTGTGGCAGTGGGGGCCTCCTCAGGAAAAGGCATTCCGGGAAGTCAAGGAGCTGTTGACTTCGGATGCTGTCCTTACACATTACGATCCGAAGAAGCCCCTTTTGCTTGTATGTGATGCCTCGCCGGTGGGGGTTGGGGCTGTTCTGTGCCATGACATGGGGGGAGGGAAAGAAGCGCCTATCGCATATTACTCCAGGTCGTTAACGGCGGCCGAAAAAAACTACGCTCAGATTGATAGAGAGGCGCTGGCCATAATCGCTGGAACGAAGAAATTTCATGACTTCATTTACGGGAGGGCTGTCACGATTATCACAGACCACAAACCGCTCCTGGGTATTTTTGTGCCAGACAAGCCCACCCCCCAAATCCTGTCTCCGCGGATGTTACGCTGGGCAATGTTCCTTCAGGCGTACCAGTACACGCTCCAACATCGCCCAGGTATCAGCATTAGCCACGCGGATGCTCTGTCCAGATTCCCTGTTGAGTATGTGGGTCGAATTGAGGCGGAAGGACAGGTCCTTATGTTGGATGTGTTAGACTCTCCCCCGATCTCCGCTGCTGACATAGCAGCCCAAACAAAAAAAGACCCCCTCCTGTCAAAGGTTGTCATGTGGGTTCAGAAGGGGTGGCCATTGCCACCGACCCCTGAGGAATTCAGGGTGTTCTACTCCAAGAGAAACGAACTGTCACTGGAGCGGGGTTGCTTGGTTTGGGGGGACAGAGTAGTCGTCCCATCTGCACTTCGGAACAAGGTGCTTCGCACGCTCCATGTTAGCCACCCAGGTATTGTCAGGTCAAAAGCACTACGCGAAGCTACTTCTGGTGGCCCCGATTGGACCTGGACATTGAGGCTTGGGTGGGGAAATGCAGGGAATGTCAGGCTTCGTGGCCCGAAGAACCACGTCTTCCCCGCAGGGAATGGGATACGGCCAGAGGCCCCTGGTCTCGGATTCATATAGATTTTGCTGGACCGTTCAGGGGAACAACACTTCTGATTATTGTAGATTCTTTTTCCAAGTGGGTAGATGTCATCCCAGTGTCAGGCACTTCCTCTGCCACCACAATCCGCAAATTAAGGCGGGTCTTTAGTACTCTAGGCCTGCCCGACGTCGTGGTGACCGACAACGCATCGAGCTTCATGTCGGCAGACTTCCAGGATTTCCTAGGTCGTAATGGGATTAGACACATCACGGCCGCTCCTTTTCACCCTGCCACGAACGGTCAAGCCGAGAGGCAGGTACGGACGGTCAAAGACGCGCTCTCACGCATGGGGCCTGGGGATTTGGAGCTGCAGTTGTGTCAATTTTTGCTGTCCTACAGGGTCACCCCATTGGCCTCGGGGTTGTCGCCAGCCGAACTGTTAATGAAAAGGAAGCTGCCGACTGTTTTTGACCGTTTAGATCCTCAGCGCCAAGAGGATCGGGGCCTCAATATAGACATTCCGAATTTAAAAGGTTTTGAGGTTGGGAAACCAGTCCACTGCAGGAATTATGCCAACGGGCCTCCATGGTTGGGGGGAGGGGAGGTGTTGGAACAGACTGGCCCGGTGTCTTACAGAGTGCAAATGGAGAATGGCGCGATTTGGAGGAGACACACAGATCAAATGCGGCTCCAGGTCCTGGGGCAGAACTCTAACTCGGGCCCAGGGAGGGAGCCACAAGGGGAAACAAGGGGGAATATGGAGAGTGATATGGAGTGGGATTTAATTAGTGACCCCCTGCCCACGTCTTCCCCAGAGCCCAAGGCGGGAGGGGAAGCTACCCCGAGCTCAGAGGCAGGAACGGAAGGGGGGCCACTCTGAGCTCTCCCCCCACTTCCGAACCAGTTGGGGTGTCCGTTGAGCCTACCCTGGTGCCAGAGACGCACGGGCGGCCCAGACGAATTTGTGGGCCACCCATCCGTTGGGGAAAGGTTGTTTCTCACTGCGGGGGGAGGGATGTTGTGTCCAAGTGTTACTCACTTCAAAGGGACACAGCGCGTGAACTGGATCCGCCAGAGGGGCGCCCTCTTCAAAGGAGGGGCACATATCAAAGCAGCGCTGGAGACCAAATGGGGGTAATAAACTGGAGTGTCCGCTGGTATGTTTCCTTGTTGTTGTCGAAACGGAAAACCGCTGTATATAAGATACCATCTTTCCCCACATCCTCAGTCTTGTCTCCCGATCTGAATAAAGAGTCACTATGCTTAACTCACACGCTGCGTTCTAGTCTACTTCTTGCGAGAATCTAACAGGCTTCCTGCATGTTCGCTTTGGGCGAGTGGCGGCCGCAATTCGGCTGGGGTCCCCGCACGCTCCTGATTACTCTGCCCCCGTCCTGCAGTGGGAGAGAGTGACTCGTTAGTGATTGGCCTCGAGTCCTGAGCCGGGGATTGGGGAGGTCTAGGTGTGGGAGTAAACTCCAGGGATGTGAGACCAGGGGTTCCAGGGACTAAAGAAAAACCCCACTCTTCACTTGGATGGGTGGGGGACCACTCCAAAAAAATCCCCCCGGTCTCCTAACTCAAAATCTAACAACTCCTCGAAATCCCTCTTCCAAATTGTCCCTGTTACCCGGGGGGTCAAAAGGATGCGGATTTGTCTTATTTCCCTCCCCCCTTTGGTCTGCATCTCCCCCTTGGGATAAGTGGGTGGGGGAGAACCCTAACGCTGAATGCTCTGCTTGGTCACTCAAGTCTTGCCTTCCTACTATCCTACCCCTGAGCTGGTCAGCATGCCTCCTCCAGAAGAGTCCTGTGCTTGTCTCGACATTGTAGGAGACTGGCCCTGTTTGCCCGACCACTATCCCTGGCACCCAGGGACTGCCTGGCCGATCTCGAAACTCTTGGTGCCCCCTGTTTCTATGTTTCTACCTGTGTCCTCCACCCTGGTTGGGTCTAACCTCGAGAGGATCATGGCGGGTTTCCTCCACATAAGGAGTTCAGCGGGTGACAGACCCGACGCTAAGGGGGTTACACGATACCTTAGTAGGAATTGGCAGAGTTGCAAGTTCAATTCCCCGGGGCCCATCCTACACAGTGCGTCCTTCGTTGTTTGCACCAGGCATTCCGCTTGACCATTTGTAGCGGGGTGAAAGGGGGCCGCAGTTATGTGGTGAATTTTGTTGATCTCTATGAAACCCTCGAACTCCACTGATGTGAAAGTTGTGGCGTTATCGCTCACAAGTATGTCAGGTAAACCTAAACAGCTGAATACCTTGCTGATGATGTTCTGGCCATCGGGATTACCTCCAACCATTTGGAGTAGGAGTCCACTATTATAAGGAAAAGGGTGCCCCTGAAGGGACCCGCGAAATCCACGTGCAGATGCGACCCCGGACCCCGGGCTGTGTCCCATTCTCTGTGTGGAAGTCGGGACTCCTCGGGCCGGGTGCTCTGGCAGCTCTCGCAAGTGCCAATCATGTGCTCTATGTCTGTGTCCAGTTTGGGCCACCAGACGTAACTTCTAGCTAGCGCTTTGGAGTGCACCATCCCTGGGTGGCTGATATGCAGCATCTTGAGCACCCAAGACCTCAGAACTTCGGGGATTATTACCCGCTGCCCCCAGAGTAGGCAGCCCCTTTCTAAGGAGAGTTCATCTCTTCGCCTACCATAAACCCTGAATTCCTCCGTAGGGGAGGTTGCCGGCCAGCCTTTTTGTACCCATGAACTGACTAGGGCCAATGACTTGTCTTTTGCCGTAGCCTTGGCAATCTCAGCTGGCAGAATTGGGGGCAACTCTAGGGCCTCGATCAGGAGCACCTGGTGGTCCTGCTCGATCTCGCACTCTGGGTTCCCTGCTTGTGGGAGGGGTGACCTGGAAAGGGCATCAGCATGGCTGATCTCCTTGCCGGGACAGTAGGTCAACACATACTGGTATGCATTGAGGAAAATGGCCCATCGCAGCATCCTTGGGAACAAGATCTGCGGGGTTGGCTTGTCTGTGGTAAAAATCCCTAGCAGGGGCTTATGGTCGGTCACGACTGTGAACGGTCTGCCATAAAGGAAATCGTAGAACTTTTTGGTTCCTGCAACAATCGCCAGGGCTTCCCTATCAGTTTGCGCGTAGTTGCGCTCTGCCTTGAACAGGGATCTCGAATAGAATGCCACCGGGGCTTCTCACCCGCTCTCTAGCACATGGCAGAGGACTGCCCCCACCCCCACCGGTGAGGCACCACAGACTAACACAACGGGTTTCTTTGGATCGAAGTGGGTCAAGACAGCCTCGGAAGATAATTTAAATTTAATTTAATAGTCATATTTATATATGCTGCCCACTCAGGCAGAGCCTGACTCAGGGCGGCATTACAACAAGTTCTAAAAACACATAAAACACTTTAAAAGACCCATATCCCACCCACCCATCCCACCCACTATAAAAAGAAGAAGAGAGAGTTCTTAATTGTTTACATAAGCCAGCAGGAGGGGACCTTGTTCCCATTAGGGCCCCACACCTGCCCTGCCAGCCAGGTCTTCAAACCTTTCCTGAAGGGCAGCAAATGTCTTTGAAGTCTTAGTTCTGTTGGCAGGAGGTTCCAGAGGCTTGGTGCAGACATGGAGAAGGCCCTCCTTTGGGTGCTGGATAGATGTGCACCCCTAGCTGATGGCACTATTAGAGAGCCTCTCAGGTCCGCTCTAGTTGGACGGGCAGACACTCTTGGGACGATGCGGTCTCTAAGGTATCCTGGCCCACTGCCATATAGGGCTTTAAAGGTCAAAACCAGCACCTTGAATTGCATCCGGAGACAAACTGGTAACCAGTGCAGCTCCCGAAGTAGCGGTGAGGCACGGGCATATTGTCCGCATCCCATCACCACCCGGGCTGCCGCATTCTGGACCAGCTGCAGCCTCCGAATGGTCGTCAAGGGCAGCCCCATGTACAGCGCATTACAATAAGGTAGAAGCTGCTTGAGCCCTCGGAATGCCCGTTCCTAGCTGTCCCCCCACCACCAAGCTGCATCTTTCTTGAGTAATTTGTGCAGCTGCTCTGCTACTGACGCCTTTCCCGGCAGGAAAGAGTGGTAAAAGTTTAGGAGTCCTAGGAAGGACTGCAGTTCGGCCTTGGTGGTGGGGTGAGGGGCATCCTGCACTGCCGACACCTTTGACTGTGCTGGTTTGATACCCTCAGGGGTTATACGAAAACCCAGAAACTCTACCTCTTCAGCGAAAAATAACACACTTATCCTTTCTCAACCTAAGCCCCGCTTTCTCGAACACAGTTAGTACCCGGTCTAACTTCTCGGCCAATTCCTGTTCCCCTCCCACCGTTATCAAGATGTCGTCAAAGTAGGGGAAAACACCTGGGAGCCCTTTCAACAATCTTTCCACGAGGGACTGAAAGATTCCTGGAGCCGAATTTACACCGAATTGGAGGTGCGTCACTTTAAAGGCTCCCTAATGAGTAACTATTGTTTGAGCGGCGGCTGCAGCTGGGGTCACTGTTAATTGTTGGTATGCCTGCACTAAATCTAGCTTGGCGAAACACCTCCCCCTGTGCAAAGTTGCTAACAGGTGACTTACTATCGGCACCTGGTACGCATTTGGGCGGATTGCCTTGTTAATCGTGCACTTGTAGTCTGCGCAGATTCTGACCTCCCCATTAGCCTTAAGCGCCGTAACAAAGGGGGTTTCCCACTCGGCGGAATCCACCGGTACCAAGATCCCCTGCCGCACCAGTTTGTCCAGTTCAGTCTCAATTTTGTCCTTTAGTGCGAAAGGCACTCTCCTTGGCTTCAGTCTGATGGGACGGATGTCGGGATTCATGTCGAATGAGACTGGGGGCCCCTTGAACTTCCCTAGCCCCCTCTCAAAGATGGCAGGGTGTGCGTTACGCACCTCCATAATCTGGTCAGCCTGCCCGGCATGTTTGTCCCCAATGAAAAACCCCAGGGGGCCAAACCACTGTATACCCAGGAGGCAGCAGGACCCCTCCCTTAAGAATACTAGGGGTAACCGTGCGGAGCGCCTCTTGAACTGTACTTTGAACTCTCCCACCCCCAACACTGGAATGCTTTTGCCCTGAACGTCCTGCAAGTTAGTCTTTAGGGCCTTCAGTTTGGGGCATGACTTGGGGGGAATGCGCAAAAATTCCCGGTGGGAGATGATGGAGTACGATGACGTTGATCTCCATCCTTACTGGGACCCCTTGTATCAGTACCTCGACAAAGAAACAGGGGTGCCTCAAAGGCACGCTGTGAACTGCCTGGTTGTAGTTGTCGGGAACTCTGCTCCTGAGCCTCGTCGTCATCGAAGATTCTGCTGACCCCATCTGCTTTCCATTGGAGCCGTTCCGCCTGTCCCTTGCTGTCATCTCGACGACGCCTGCAGACCTTTGCAATGTGCCTGCACCGCCCGCAGTTGTAGCACTCCGCCTTCCAGAATGGGCACTGGCTCCAGTCGTGGGATGCCCCACATTCGTTGCAGTGGCGGTCCTCTCTGGCGCGGTCTCGAACCTCGGGCCTCCTCTGCACCCGCTGCATGTCGTCGTCCTCACTGAAGTCGGAGGTGGATGTGGTGGACTCAGAGGGCCCCTGCTCTCCATGGGAGGAACAGCTGTGGACTGGGACCGCCGGTGGGCCCCCCCCAACCATGGTGGTCCTGGCCCGGGACACCCGTTCGCCTTGTTGCACTGACTCGGCAGCTTGGGCAATGTGCAGGACATGCTCGAAGGAGATGCTCTCGTCCTTGGCCAGTAGTTTTTTTCCTGGCCCCCTCATCTCGCAGGCCCAGCAGGAGCCTGTCTCGCAGCGCCTTGCTCAGGGACTCTCCCCACAAGCAAGGCAGAGCAGCCACAAAGTCTGCCATGGACTCACTGGCCCACTGGCACCGCTTTTGAAAGGCCAGCCTTGCCGGAAACACCGACACTTTTGGGCGAAAGTGTTTCCTCAGCTCGGCGAGGATCTCGTCTAGGGGTACCTCCCTGAGTGGCCTCGGCGTCAGGAGGTTTGTTGCCAGTTCTAATGTTTCTAGACAGCACTGGGCCAGCAGGAATGCCCAGCGCTGGGCTTCGTCTTCAATGCCTTCGAGGTCCATTGCATAGAGGAACTGCTGTTCGTAGAGTTCCCATTTCTCTGGCTTCGTGGTGTTGAAGGGCGCGATGTTCACTTTTCGGGACGCCATCCCACCTTCGTCACCAATTTGGTGTCTTGCACTGAAGACAAAAGAAGGAGCTACAGTAGGGCTAAACACAACTTTATTGCATGATGGTCAGGATGAACATGAGGTAATTGCGGACAAAACAGCTCTATTTATAGTACACTGTACATTTGAATATCCCGGGTGGTAGCTCATTGGCTACTGTCCGTGTGACATCATAGATCGCCACGCCCATCTTTTCCCGCTCTTCAGGTATTCGGAGAATCTGTGCCATGTGAGCCGGATGCTTGTTACTGCCACCTGTGGCCACTTAGCTCACATCCTTATTCAGCTTGCTACAGTGTGTCTCTGATTAGATACAATGGATACATTGACCAGATACATTCTGTTAAAGGGGACTTGCAATATTCCTTCAATACATAACACAATGCAATGCTGAAAAATAACCCCTTCTGCAATTAGCAATGTGGGGTGGGGAACTGCCATTGTCCTTTAAGGGGAGCCTTATTTCTTTACTTTTAACTCAGGGCTGCCCAAACTACAGTCCGGGGCCCTGATCTGGCCCCTGACACCAATTTATCTGGCCCATGAAGCCGTTGTCACTCCCGGAAGTGGAAGTAAAATGTGCCTGTACGGGCATGTTGTACTTCCTCTTCCGGGAGCAACATGGGCTTAGTGGGCCAGATGAATTGGCGTCAGGGGTCAGATCCAGCCCCCAGGCCATAGTAACCAGCCCCATGAACCATAGACTGGCTCACAGCGCAAAATATTTGGGCATTCCTGCTTTAATTGATCTTTGTTTGTGTTGTGTCCTAGTGTTACTCACTTCAAAGGGACACAGCGCGTGAACTGGATCCGCCAGAGGGGCGCCCTCTTCAAAGGAGGGGCACATATCAAAGCGGCGTTGGAGACCAAATGGGGGTAGTAAACTGTGAGTGTCCGCTGGTATGTTCCTTGTTGTTGTTGAAACGGAAAACCGCTGTATATAAGATACCATCTTTCCCCACATCCTCAGTCTTGTCTCCCGATCTGAATAAAGAGTCACTATGTTTAACCCACACGCTGCGTTCTAGTCTACTTCCTGCGAGAATCTAACATTGGCGACGAAGGTGGGATATGGCTGCTACTGCATCTTCAATCGGACCGTTTGACATTGCAAAGCCGGAGGCATGGCTCATGTATGAGATCCAGTTCGAGAACTTTGTGATCGCTGGGGAGATCGAGGATGAAGGGCGACAGAAGGCGTTGTTCCTGGCCCATTGTGGTTTGCCCACGATTGAGCTGGCCGGGCATCTGCTGCTGCCACAGGCACTGAGGGAAGCCACATTGACCGACATCCTGGCAGTGCTCCGAGAACACTTCAAGCCCGTCGTTTCCATCTTCCCAGCCAGGGTTGCCTTTTACCGGCGAGATCAGAAGGAGGGGGAGTCGGTAGCTGAATACGTTGCGGCTCTCCGACAGGCTGCCGTGCCGTGCCAATGGCATGACCTGGAGGAGGCCTTAAGAGACCGGCTTCTCGTGGGCCTCAGAGACGAAGCTACTCAGCGGTGGCTGATGAAGAGAAATAGGTTGACTTTTGCCCAGGTCCTGGAGGAAGCCTTGGCGTCCGAGGCTGCACACGCCGGGGTGAAAATCCTCCGTGCCGAAACTGTTGCTCCTGCCCGTGGTGAGTCGGCTGTCCAGCTGCAGCAGTGCGCTACTCCAGTGGATACAGACAATGCGTCAGAGGAAGGTACTGTCGGGAGGATTCGCCAGCAAACCCCCCAAGCTTCAAGGAGCAACATCGCGCCATGCCAAGGCTGTGGGGGGAGGCACCTCCGCTCACGGTGCCCGTTCAAGACTGCCGAATGCCACAAGTGTGGGCGGAAGGGGCACATTGCACGGGTGTGCCGCCAGCGATCCGAAGGTCACCCCGGGGACGGAGGTCAGCGCAGGATGGAACACCCAATTTCCAAGATCCGCGTTGGACGGAAGGCATCATCTAGTGTACAGTCAGTGTCCGGGAGGTTCTTCGTTGATATTCGCCTCCAAGGGTGCCCAGTCTGCATGGAGATCGACTCAGGGTCAGCCTACTCAATCATCTCACAGAGGGAATTTTTTCAACTTCCTCCAGCAGACCGGCCGAAACTGCGGGCTCTGCAGGTCGCCCTGACCGATGTGCAAGGTCGACACATTCCAGTGTTGGGAATCGGAAATTTTGAGGTGCGGTTCAAGGCCATCTCAGCAAAGCTTCCCCTAGTCGTGATGAAAACCGGTAGGAATAACCTTTTGGGTGTGCAGTGGTTTGGGCCCCTGGGTATTGGGTTTTCGGGAATTAATGCGGTTACGGCCGACCCCATTCAGGCTGTGTGTGAACGCTATCCAGATGTTTTCCGACCCGGGCTGGGTACGTTCAAGGGGGCCCCTGTTAATTTTGAGCTGGACCCAACTGTCCAACCCATTCGCATGAAGCCACGGAGGGTGCCGTTTGCCCTGAAAGACCGCATTGAAGCGGAGCTGGACAAGCTGCTGGCACAGGGCATCCTGGAGCCCGTGGACTCTGCTCCATGGGAGACACCTATAGTCACGGCTATCAAGGCGAATGGGGACATCCGCATCTGCGCGGACTACAAATGCACGATTAATAAGGCTATCCGAGCTAATTCTTACCCTGTTCCAGTGGTTAGCCATTTGCTGGCCACCCTCCATGGGGGAAAGTGTTTTGCTAAACTGGACTTGGCCCAAGCATATCAGCAAGTGCCTGTTAGCCCGAAATCTGCGTTGTGTCAGACTATTACTACTCATAAGGGTGCATTCCGTGTGAACCGTCTTCAGTTCGGCGTTAGTACGGCTCCGGGTCTTTTTCAGGCTCTTGTGGAAAGGTTATTGAAGGGTCTCCCTGGGGTGCTGACATTTTTCGATGACGTGTTGATATCTGGGACAGACAAGGGGGACCTGGCCACTAAACTGGGGAAGGTGCTGGAGCGTTTCCAAAATGCGGGGTTGCGGGTAAAAAGGGAGAAGTGTTGTTTTTTTGCTCATGAGGTTGAATTCTTGGGGTTCAAAATCACGCCTGCCGGCATCAAGCCCTCTGAATCCAAAGTTCAGGCAGTCTGGGAAGCCCCACGTCCCACTTCAAAGACGGAGCTCCAGACATTTTTGGGTCTCTTAAACTTCTATCACTCCTTTCTGCCCCGAAAGGCGACTGTGGCTGAGCCCCTGCATCAGTTGCTGAGGAAACAGGCGGTGTGGCAGTGGGGGCCTCCTCAGGAAAAGGCATTCCGGGAAGTCAAGGAGCTGTTGACTTCGGATGCTGTCCTTACACATTACGATCCGAAGAAGCCCCTTTTGCTTGTATGTGATGCCTCGCCGGTGGGGGTTGGGGCTGTTCTGTGCCATGACATGGGGGGAGGGAAAGAAGCGCCTATCGCATATTACTCCAGGTCGTTAACGGTGGCCGAAAAAAACTATGCTCAGATTGATAGAGAGGCGCTGGCCATAATCGCTGGAACGAAGAAATTTCATGACTTCATTTACGGGAGGGCTGTCACGATTATCACAGACCACAAACCGCTCCTGGGTATTTTTGTGCCAGACAAGCCCACCCCCCAAATCCTGTCTCCGCGGATGTTACACTGGGCAATGTTCCTTCAGGCGTACCAGTACACGCTCCAACATCGCCCAGGTATCAGCATTAGCCACGCGGATGCTCTGTCCAGATCCCCTGTTGAGTATGTGGGTCGAATTGAGGCGGAAGGACAGGTCCTTATGTTGGATGTGTTAGACTCTCCCCCGATCTCCGCTGCTGACATAGCAGCCCAAACAAAAAAAGACCCCCTCCTGTCGAAGGTTGTCATGTGGGTTCAGAAGGGGTGGCCATCGCCACCAACCCCTGAGGAATTCAGGGTGTTCTACTCCAAGAGAAACGAACTGTCACTGGAGCGGGGTTGCTTGGTTTGGGGGGACAGAGTGGTCGTCCCATCTGCACTTCGGAACAAAGTGCTTCGCACACTCCATGTTAGCCACCCAGGTATTGTCAGGTCAAAAGCGCTAGCGCGAAGCTACTTCTGGTGGCCCCGATTGGACCAGGACATTGAGGCTTGGGTGGGGAAATGCAGGGAATGTCAGGCTTCAAGGCCCGAAGAACCACGTCTTCCCCGCAGGGAATGAGATACGGCCAGAGGCCCCTGGTCTCGGATTCATATAGATTTTGCCGGACCGTTCAGGGGAACAACACTTCTGATTATTGTAGATTCTTTTTCCAAGTGGGTAGATGTCATCCCGGTGTCAGGAACATCCTCTGCCACCACAATCCGCAAATTAAGGCGGGTCTTTAGTACCCTAGGCCTGCCCGACATCGTAATTACCGACAACGCGTCGAGCTTCATGTCGGCAGAATTCCAGGATTTCCTAAGTCGTAATGGGATTAGACACATCACGGCCGCTCCTTTTCACCCTGCCACAAATGGTCAAGCCGAGAGGCAGGTGCGGACGGTCAAAGACGCGCTCTCGCGCATGGGACCGGGGGATTTGGAGCTGCAGTTGTGTCAATTTCTGCTGTCCTACAGGGTCACCCCATTGGCCTCGGGGCTGTCGCCAGCCGAACTATTAATGAAAAGGAAGCTGCCGACTGTTTTTGACCATTTAGATCCTCAGCGCCAAGAGGATCGGGGCCTCAATATAGACATTCCGAATTTAAAAGGTTTTGAGGTTGGGCAACCAGTCCACTGCAGGAATTATGCCAACGGGCCTCCATGGTTGGGGGGGGGGAGGTGTTGGAACAGACTGGCCCGGTGTCTTACAGAGTGCAAATGGAGAATGGCGCGATTTGGAGGAGACACACAGATCAAATGCGGCTCCGGGTCCTGGGGCAGAACTCTAACTCGGGCCCAGGGAGGGAGCCACAAGGGGAAACAAGGGGGAATATGGAGAGTGATATGGAGTGGGATTTAATTAGTGACCCCCTGCCCACGTCTTCCCCAGAGCCCAAGGCGGGAGGGGAAGCTACCCCGAGCTCAGAGGCAGGAACGGAAGGGGGGCCACTCTGAGCTCTCCCCCCACTTCCGAACCAGTTGGGGTGTCCGTTGAGCCTACCCTGGTGCCAGAGACGCACGGGCGGCCCAGACGAGTTTGTGGGCCACCCATCCGTTGGGGAAAGGTTGTTTCTCACTGAGGGGGGAGGGATGTTGTGTCCTAGTGTTACTCACTTCAAAGGGACACAGCGCGTGAACTGGATCCGCCAGAGGGGCGCCCTCTTCAAAGGAGGGGCACATATCAAAGCGGCATTGGAGACCAAATGGGGGTAGTAAACTGTGAGTGTCCGCTGGTATGTTCCTTGTTGTTGTTGAAACGGAAAACCGCTGTATATAAGATACCATCTTTCCCCACATCCTCAGTCTTGTCTCCCGATCTGAATAAAGAGTCACTATGCTTAACCCACACGCTGCGTTCTAGTCTACTTCCTGCGAGAATCTAACAGTTTGATCACAGTCCGGATGGAGAGAGGCAAGCAAACTTCCTTCACTGTGTTTATTGTATTATGTTTTATTTCAATTTTATGGGGGTCTTTCTAGTTGTTGCACACCACCCAGAGTGGGAGATCACCCCAGATGGGTGGGAAATAAATAAATATCATGTATCTGATGTAAATCAAACCCCACTTCAAAATTAAAGCATGAGGAAATCCTTGTCATTGTTATCAACATTACACTCATTCCTCTGCTAATGTGATTTATGCCATCTCGTGCCAAAAATGCCCCTCTGCCCAGGGTGAGAAGAGACAAAATAGTAAGTCTTTATTACTTTAAGGAAAACAGGAAGATTATAGATGTTAGCCAATGAAAGGGTAGATGCTATCTGTTTTTCCCCTCCATAAATCTCCATTAGAAATTGGGGGAGGATTCTTGCAACCCTAGGCACCTAGACACCTTCAGATGACAAGCTTGGAAAATCCCCAAGCTGAAAGCTGGTGTCCAAAAATTAACCATGCATGAAAGATGGAAGAGACCAAGTTTTGAACTATACAAGGCTTCTAAGACCAGAAGACCTAAATCTTATATTAATCCTAAAAACCAATCAGCAACCAGGAGAAACCATCAAGATCAGCATCAAATAATCCCATTGGCTAATTCTGAGCCAATTCAGAAATGGGTTCTGGATTCAGAAATGGAACTGCTTGAGCTCATAAAGTTTCAGGAACCCTGGCACCGCATTAAGAGAATCCCAGAACACAGTGAGTAGCCAATAACAATTTAAGTTCCACCTTTGCTTTTCTGCAAAGCCAATTTTATCATTCCTTTCTGCTTCATTGACCAATGGATTCAGGTTTTATTCTTTCAGCTTTGCACTTTTTACAACTATTATTTTGATCATCATTGTCTGAGTACAGTTTTGGATGACATTTCGATCCAAACCTCTTATGAACCCTTAAAGCAGGTGCACCCAAACTTTTTGGGCTGTGGGTGCATTTTATTTCCGCTTCTGGAAGCCATGAGGGTGGTGTGGGCCAGATGAATTGGTGTCAGGGGCCAGATCCGGCCCATGGGGTGTATTTTGGGCACTTCTGCCTTAAAGTTTTGCTCACAACAAGGGAGCTATCATTTATATTCCATACCAAAATATGATTTTATTAAAGGACACATTGACTTTTGGAAACTACAGAGGAAAGCTGGGATGTAAAGATATATAGTCAATAAAGTGTATAACTTCTGGCATATTACTGCTTAATCCTAACATAATTATTCCCATCCTTTTATTTGATTAACTTCTAATGGCTCCTCTCGGTGTTAAAGGTCCCAGACTGATCATTTGATTTTAGTGTCTGCTATAATTACAGATAATGTTCTTTTGCAAGACAATTTAATGATAACCACATAACGGCCTATATGAGGAAAGCTACAGGGTTTCAATGCTTTTGAGTAATATAAAATACATTAGACTAACACAAGCCATCAACATGACAGGGAATGTTTGATTTACACCAAGGACTACGTAAGCAAGGCGTTGTAGAGTTTCTGCCCACCCTCCTTTTGCCACCCTTCCAACTTTGCCTGAAATGGCAAATAATGTATACACTTACCAGGTGTGGAACATAGCCAAGCCCAAAGAAAAGCCATTGGATTACCACCGTCCAGAGAAAGTAAAACTGGATAATGTTACTCTAAAAGTACTCATTGTCTTGGTGGAACAGTGCTACTCCCATCATCCTAAGATATGCAGTGTGAAAGATCTAATAACAACACAGGCATAGAGATTAAATACCGCTTTGATAGAGGACTCTTTAATTTGGTTAGACAACGCCCCCAAAGACTAACCAGTGTTAAAAGTATAACAGAAATGCAATATGCTGATGATATTGCATCATCTGCTCTCACACTTGAGGAGCTGCAACAGTCAGTCAACTGTTTCAAGAATGCATGTGATTGTTTTGGCTTCACCATAAATGCTCAGAAAACCAAGGCATCAAGTACAGCACTTCCGGATTCCAGTATCACCACCTCAGATTCAACACTGGAATAGGTACCATTTTTCTTACCTTGGTAGCATCCTGTCTAAAAACTGCACCTGTGATCAGGATGTGATGTAAAGAATCAGTGCTGCCCATTCTGCCTTTGGTTGTCTATCACACCGGGCCTTCATGAACAAAGATTTAACAGTTCATACAAAGCTCATGGTATACCAAGCTGTTGTTATATCTATGTATGGCTGTGAAACATGGATCCTCTATTGCCAAGACATAAAAAAGCTTGAGCACTTTCACCAACCGGAGCTAAGGTCCATCTTGAATATCAATTGGGATGACTATATCACCAACATCACAGTTCTCAAGAAGGTACTTGTAAATAGCATTGAAGCTTCTATCATAGGCCACCGTCTTAAATGGATAGGGCATGTCTGCAGTATGGATGATTCCAGGTTTCCTTGTCAATTTCTTTATGGGGAATTTAGCTCTGGTACAAGACCTTGTGAAGCTCCTTTGAAGCAATATAAGGACCAGCAGAAACAAACCATGAAGGTGACAGGTATAAACCCACAAACCTGGGAGGCAGCAGCCATAGATCACCCAGATGTTGGACAAGCAGCAGTGGAAGGAAGCTCTTGAAAGACACAGTGATATTGTATGATCTTCAAGCATCAATGCTATCACTGAAAATCTGGATTTATTAGACACACCTAATAAATAGGAGAAGAGCATCTCTGAAGGGAAACCTTAATTTATAAATTTAATTACCCTTTCAGCCTGGCGCACTGTGGTGACGTCATCCCGGGCATGCCAGGGGGCTTTCCTACGTGAATTTTGAAACACAGGAGGCTCTGAAAAATTCCCCGACATGGTGATCGGCTTTGGCAAAGGCTGCAGAGGGGATAGGATCGAGCAAGAGGCTGCTCGGAGCAGCCCGGACAAAGTGCAATCGTCACCACCGCTGCCACCGCTGCTGACATCAGGTGGGGGGCAGTCCATGGTGAACCTGGGTACTCAGTACGGGCCACATTAATGATATTCAGGGGCCTAATTGGACCCACGGGCCATAGTTTGAGCACCCCTGCCCTAGATGGACAGATTAAGATCCAATTTTTTCCAGTGTTTAGTTAAAAAAAACCACAACCAACTAAATTTCTTCCATCTTGTTTCACATATTTAGAAATCATGGAGACTTTATTTTTGTTGCACCACACTCTCAGAAACCACTTCTCAAGGAATATACTGGAAGTTGTAGCTGAAAAAAAGGTTACTTTTTCCATGGTCTGGTTCTGGCAGGGACAGGGTTCCACAGTTTACAATACCCAGCCGTCATTCTGGTTACCCAATTTCTGTAGTGAAATATTACACTAGGAATTCTCAACCTGCAGCCCATGGGCCGGATGTGGCCCACAACACCATTTCATGTGGGGCCCCCACATGAAATGGAAGTGACCAGGAAGTGACATGTGGTGTAGGAAGGGCAAAATGGTTGTCTGAGGGAGCATGACCTGGGCCCCCGGCTTAAAATGGTTGAGAACTCCTGCGTTACACCATACTCTCTCTCTGTGTGTGCAAAGTTTGTATAAATACATCCCTGCACAAATCCAACTGCACCTCCATTTCTCCTGAGATTAAGGACTCTCTCTCCCTCCCTCCATGTGCTGAAATAGTACAGCACAATATAGAAAAAGAACATCGATGAAGATGCACTGAGATTGGGGGGGCTATGATGTGACACGTTTTCTTTGCCAGCAGCTCTACTCACACACACAAAAGGTTAACAGTTAACATATTACATCTGCTGTTCTTTTTATTATTTTTCTATTTTATTTTTCTTTGACTCCAGGATAATGGTATTTGGGCCAACACTGGCCTGTCCTCTTTAGAGTGCTTTATGCCCCATTAGTATTATTGAAGTCTTGAGACCCACATGTTCAAGCACTTAATCAAAAGCAATGAGTTGAAAATCACGTTTCCACCCGTCCTCATTTCAGATTCTTTCCTCCCAGATAGAAAGACATAAAAAATACAAATAATAAAAACATATTACTTGCATCCAAAGAGGACATGCATTATCCACTAAGTAGTTGAGAAGGCTATCATTGGGTTTTATCCCTTTGGGTGCAGGAACCGACCGGAATGTCTCCTACTCATCTAGTCAGCCGGGCGAGGTTTCCATTTTTCATTCCCTCCCCAGGACACGCACGTACATGCTTTGCCCCCCCTCCCCTGTCTGACAGACAACCCTTTAGTTTCCCCCATATATCTTGCTTTTAAAGACACAGCCATGTCACTGCTTTTAATTGTCAGCTGCAGGCGCCAGATGTTGGACATGCAGCAGTGGAAGGAAGCTCTTGAAAGACTGATATTGTATGATCCTCAAGCATCAATGCTATCACTGAAGATCTGGATTTATAAGACACACCTAATAAATAGGAGAAGAGCATCTCTGAAGGGAATCCTTAATTTATACATTTAATTACCCAGAATCCTCCACACCCCTCAGTGACACTGTTTCCAAGTGGTCTTGGATATGTACAGCTGTTTGGTGATCAATTCTTCACTGGGAGATTGCATGCAGTCACCTGGGATTGGAGTTCCTGTCAAAAGGAGATGTCTTACTGTATAGACCTAATGAGTCTAGGTTACAAGGATAATAGAACTGCATTACTTCTTTTAAGTGTACAAGGAGTTACACTGCAAACATAGTATGGCTTGTATATGATTGAACCTCATATCCTCGGGTTCCCAAGCTTTTCAGTATCACATTCTTCTTTCTGGTTTTTGAAAAGATCTCAGGCATCTGTACCTCCCTGCAAACATTATCCAGTCCTATTTTAATGGACCACAGCTAAACAGTTTGTTTCAAAATTTAAAATTTAGAATAAATTGAAAGATTCCATTTAAAATGAAAATTAACTTAAATTAAGAAGAAAACACGGATTTTTTTTGAGAAAAACTAAATTCTGAAACTGATATCTATGTTCAGAACCAATGCTTTTTACTGGAGAGTTGTATGAATATAAACCAGGTATTTATCACAGAACCCTAGCTAAAATGGAATTTGGGACAATGTTGAGGCCCATAATGAGATGGTATTCTTAAGGGTACAGAAGAGCAAAACCAAATTAGAAGATGGAGAAAGGAGGTCACAGGACAAGGAACCACATTAAAGGAGGATATAGCTGAGGAACTCAACCTCTCCTAAGTCACCTGGAGGACCCTGAATAGACTGAGGGTTGGAGTCCCTAAATGCAAGGCCAACATGCTCAAGTGGGGGTTACTGGCAGACAACAACATGCTGTGTGAATGTGGAGAGATACAGAATCCGGCTCATTTACTGGTCTGCCGAAGACTGCCAGAATCATCCACCGATGAGGACTTAAGTTTGGCCAACAACAAAGCCAAGCAAGTGGCTTCATTTTAGCAGTTCAGGGTTTGATCAGGACATGAAAGAAGTAGATGGTATTGCCTTCTTTGATGGGGTTGGAATTCACAGTGGTTGTTGTAGCATAAATTAGGGAAGACGTCTATGGATGGAAGGCTGATGCTTATTCATAATTTCTTCATTCAAAGAAGACTTTGGATGCTCTGTGGTTAACAGGGTCAGTTTCCAAACGATACCAAAGCACTTTTAAGGTCTTATGGAACCCAAGATCATGGCAGTTAAGAGTGGCACAGTGGTTAAACTGTTGTATTACTACAGCCAAAATGTTGTGATCATTTTGAGTTCGGTAAAATGGGTCCCCGGCATGTTGGGGTCAAAATGCTAATTACTGTACCTGTAAATTGCCCAGAGAGTGCACTAAATGCTATGGGGTATTATATCATCAGAATTGCTACTGCTTAAACTGTCACAAAACTGGCATAATTTTGCCATGTAGTTATACCAAATCCTTGTTGAAAGGAGACACTTGGGATATAGCATTAATTAGAAATATAAGATAGGAAATGCATATTTGTCCAATTCTTCTCCCATACATTAGTGTCAGAATGCCTTCTGTCTTATCATTTGACTATTGAATAATAGTCTCTTTAAATCACCACAAAAATTAAGATGCTTTTAAAAATAATCTTAATTTACTCTCTTCCTTTTCACTGCCATTAGCCTTTAATTTCCACTTGTGAGTGGATTTACCCCTTCATTCAGGCCCTTATAACACCCTCCACATAGCCATTCTCAGATATTGTAATAATAATTTCAAGTCAGAAATTATTCTGGGTTGAAAGGATTTTTGCAGAAGAAACTCCTCTCAGGGAATGCCCAAATGAGGCTACTTTCATGTCTGCAAGAGCTGGGACAGAGACAGGTGCTCAATATGTCATGCAGTACCCAGGTCTCGAACTGCTGACTTGCCAGCCTTCCAGCTAACAAGGCAAACTTCTTAACCACTGAGCCACTGAAGCCCCGATCGCAGGTACTGAAGTTCCACATCAATCAGTTTTAATTAATTGAATAGGATTTTATTCTAATAACTGTGTCCAAAGGGTGTTGTTTATTTCTAGTCTTTAAATTCATCACCGTTCTTCACTCCCTTTACCACCTCAAAACCCATAGCTCTTCCATTCAAAACCACCCTCTCCCCAATGTCCATATTTTAAAAAACATGTTCCAAATATCTCATCATCATTCCCCTTCCCTAATTGCTCCCTCAGATGATCAGAACTATTCTTACAAGCATCTCATGCTCCTTACGGATCCCTTCCCATCACATACTTGCCTGACCAATGCCCTTATCAAAACAGTACACTTACCCATAACCATATAAACAATTTGTTTAAACATAACCAGGCATCATGGACAAGTTTCTTTCTGAATCCTGTGGACCTGTTCGCATCTACAGATGACAATGGTTTCCACTCATAACACAGGAGTTCTCAACCTTTTTAAGCCAGGGGCCGCGTTGCGCTCCCTCAGACAGCTTTGGGGGCCAGGTGGCCATTTTGCCCTTCCTCCACCACATGGCACTTCCTGGTGTGGTGGAGGCGGTGGGGGGGCACATGAAATAATGCAATGATCCGCATCCAGCCCATGGGCCACAGGTTGAGAATCCCTCCATAACATGTTGGAGAAGCTAAGTCATGTCATTGAACAAAGAAGCCTGGGACTTGGTAACAATTCTATTTCTGAATTTGTTGTTTTTTTTTTAAATCACAGTAAATCAGAACTTGCACATTTTTAATGTGCAGAAAAGGTGAAATGGACAAATTTGCCTGATTCACACAAAATAACAGGTTCTCTCTAGAGCAGAGCAAAGAAGAATTTAAAATGAGGAGTTTTAAGCTGCAATATTATTCCAGTAAACCTGTGCATCATCAGACATCATCTGTGAGACCTGTGCATTGGAACTTTTTAGAATGTGAATTGGGTTGTTTTAAGGTTTTTTAAAGGTTTTTAGGAGGGTTGTTTTAAGGTTTTTAGGAGGGTTTTTCTTTTATGATGGTTTTATGTCTTTGTTTTTTATGCTGTTGAGCCACCCGGAGTCACCCTACGCCGAGGGGGTGGCATATAAATTTAAATAAATAGATAAATCATATCTCAGCTGGGCTAACTGAACTGCCTTCTGAGATACAGGACTGTAACTAAGGCAGAGGAACTGGAAATTCGGTCCTCAAAATTTAGAGGCCACCAAAGTCTAGAGTTAAATCTATAAGTGAGTCTTTTATTGAACTCTCTCAAGTTTCCCTATACTCTAGGACAAGGGTAGGCAACCTATGGCCTGTGGGCCAGATCTGGCCCATGATGCCAAATAATCCCACCCCCCACTCCAGCCTCCACCACCGCGACCGCAATTGGCTGTGGACTCGTTTACAGCTGGTGTAAACACATTTACAACAGCCATAAATGGCAGAGGGAACACCAGTCCGGCCCCCCCAACTGTCTGTGTGATCGTGACCCGGCCCCCAACTTAAAAAGGTGGGCAACCCCTGCCCTAGGATCCTGTCCTTGTGACACTCTTTACCTTTGTCCTCAACTGTTGACCAGTCATCAGAGAATGACCGCTCAGTCAACGGAGAATGTTTAACACTAGTGATGTCATCAGGGATCTCTTTGACTGGTGATTGATTCTTCTGTTGTCGCAGCCCTAAGGTTTTCTTGTTTCCATCCATCCAGCTCCACTATTGATCTGTTCTTGCTTGCTCTACACCATGGCCATGATTGGCCAGAAACTTCAAATTGTGGGTTTAATTTCTTCACATTCTAGTTCAGATTGCACTAGCAAAGGCTAGCAGATGAGGGAAAGCTGAGAATGTGCCACAGATGGTTTAATAGCCGGGCTCTCGGTTTTCCTCAGTTCCATCTGAGCAATAATAACATAATCAATTTGCTTCCTAGCGCTCCTTGGTTGTGGGAGCTCTCAAAGTGCATTTCCTCCTGATATGATGCTCGAATAAAGTGTTTGTGAAAACCAGCTGATTACCTGAGCAGACTGGTACGGGCGTCTGCGGCTGAGTATATAGAGCTTTCCTTATCACGTGGCAGGGTATTTTAGTTTCATCTGCAAGCATAGCTTGACAGTGTCTGGCCATTGAAATCCTCCCTAGGAGGTGTCTTGTACTTTTAAGTACAATGGGAGGTTTCTTGTACTCTTAAGCAGGGGCTGTTTTGCCTTCAACTTTCCCCAAAGTCTCTGTGGTCCTATCCAACAAGTCATTGAATAAGAAAAGATACCACATTATATTGATCCAGTACTTCATGTCATTTACAGATTGCAGTTAATGCTGCTTTGCCACAAAGATTTATTATAGCAAATTGACTTGTTGGACTGTGAGTTCCAATCCTACCCTACCCTAAGAATCTTGCAACTTTCTAAGCTCTCTTGCACTAGATGGGGGGGGGGCATTATTGAATGAGTTGTGAGACATTTCTGCTCCCATGAGAATTTCAGTAGGAAGAAGACTGAACATGAACTAGATTGATTCAATGAGGTACGTCACAGACTTTAGACTGCAAGGCCAGAGCAAGATGTTAAGGATAGGACATTTGGATGTCATCAATTTATAGAACTGCCACAAGCTGGAAGTAACTCTGTTTTGTACCCATTGATCACAACAGGCATCAGCTCTACTAAAACCATTTCACACTCTATGTTTTCCATTATTTCATCAATGTGTTGCTTCTGATGACAAGTTGTGCGATTAAGAGATCCTTATCTTTTTGCCTTCAATTAAACACACCATGTTCTGAATGGAGAGATAAAGGAGATTCCAACAGGAAGCCCAGCAAAGGGCCCCCAAAGTTGCTTTGAACTATGATCTTGAAATTAACGTGATAGTAATTAATCATCTTTACAAAGTAAATTACTGACTATTGCAAGTGATCCCATACTACATCTTTCCTTCTGGCTATAAGTGTACAAACCAACCATCTTACCAATCAATACCCAAAAACTGAACTAGGCCAGCTAGAAGAAAAGGGGAAGTGTAACTACCCCACATAACTCAGCCCTGATAGCCCATGAAATATCATTGGTTTTAACTAGCAGAAAAACAAATTAGATTACTTGCAGCTTATTACTAATTCAGTATGTTAAGTTTTTTATATATATATTCATGCACAGCAGTAGGTGGGGCAAGTTAACAAATAGTTATTGTTAGCAAATTCTCCAAAATATTACACTCCCACTCTAAGTCAGTAAATTAAACTCTCCACATGTCTTGAAATATAAGAAAATGTTCTTTACTTACAGTTGCTTTGCTTTAGATAGAATTGGTAAACAGTTGCTTTGGTTCGATAAACAGTTCTGTATAATAACTTTCATTTAAAACAAACATACATTGCTTGTAAGGCAAAATTGGAGAGTGAATAGGAGAGAGAGAGCAGAATAACACATGATGATGAAAAACATATGCAGACACAACTGAATAAAACCTGAACAGCAAGCAGCATAATACAGGTCAGGTGACCCTAGAAGTGGTGAACTAGATAAATTTTGTGATTGGCTGGTTATGTACATAATTTACATCAATAACCCATTGCATTGTGGGGTTGCTTTAATATACTCACCACAGTAAACTTTGGCAACCAGCAGCCTTTTGTGCTAGATAAATTAATCTAGGTGCTTGGACTGTCTAGAAGCATTGGTGTGCCATCTTGTATGACTGCCGAGCCCATTAAACTGAGCCTCAAAAGGATTGGCCCATTAAAAGTTTCATAAACCATCCACAACCCCTCGCCTGAATCCACCTTTCCAGCAGACGTCTTATGTGCTGAGTGACACAGCTGACAAATTACAGAAGTTCTCTGGGCACTGCACCAGAACTCAGAAATGAATGGTGGAAATAAATAACCATTCCTGAAAACTGGGAGGCTTTTGTTTAATGTCTCTTTCCCACCAGCAAAGCTACTTTCACACACAGTATCTTGCACTAAGGAAAAGAAAAACCAAAGATAAGCTCACTTTGAAATGCCAGACTCTCTGATTATACCCCAGGACACTACTATGTCTTCCAGCTCATGGCAATTCAAAGGAGGGACACACAGACCACAATTGTAGGAGTAAGCACCACTGAATTCTGGATATACATAGCAATGAAGAGCTGAGCTGCAGTCATAACGATAGTCAACTAAACTTATTGGCATCAAAGGAAGTTACTATGGGGTTGACTACCTACACTTAGTTTCTTGTTTGGTCTGCTGTATGCATGGTTTGGTTCGCTCTTAAAGGCACTACTACTACTACTACTACTACTACTACTACTACTACTACTACTACTACTACTACTAATAATAATAATAATAATAATAATAATAATAATAATAATAATAATAATAATAATAATAATAATAATAATAATAATAATAATAATAATAATAATAATAATAATAATAATAATAATAATAATAATAATAATAATAATAATAATTTCATGTCAGAAATTATTCCAGATTTTTGTGGAAGAAACTCTGCTCAGGGAACGCCCAAAATTGGCTCCTTTCATGTCCCCAAGAGCTGGGACAGAGACAGGCACTCAATCCATCATGCAGTACCCAGGTCTCAAGCTGCTAACTTGCCAGCCTTCCAATGAACAAGGTGAGCTTCTTAACCACTGAGACACCACAGACCCTTCCTAAAGGCAATGAACAGAAGACATCTTTGCTGGAGTGAACCATCCTACTCTCAGAACGTTCCTCCCCACTTATTTCTGTACCTCATCAGGACCCTGAACTTTTTTTTTTGAAGAATGTAGGATCAATCTCATTTGATTCATATCCAGAGTATGTGATCGCTTGAAATGAATCAAGGCAAGCCAACCTGTTGCTTGCAAATACTGGGAAGTATCTTGCAAACTCAAACCTGTGGCTTTCTTTATGGAATCAATCAATCAACCAACCAACCAATCATTTATTTATTTATTTATTTGCATTTATATAGCTGCCCACTCGCCAAAGCAACTCTGTGCGGCTCACAAATATAAAACATCAAACAGGCATAAAATTACAAGAACTGTAATTTATTTATTTATTTATTTATTTATTTATTTATTTATTTATTTATTTATTTATTTATTTATTTATTTATATTCAAATTTATATGCTGCCCAATCAGGTAAACCCGACTCTGGGCGGCTCACAACAAGTTAAAACACACATAAAACAGTAAAACCAATTAAAACCAATTAAAACCCAACATACCCACCCACCTACCCCATTCCTCTTAAAACCAACATTAAAAAAAAGACAATTAAAAGAAATGGGGGCTTAATTTATAAGCCAACAGGCGGGGGCCACTCTTCCATCTGGGCCCCACACCTACCCTGCCAACCAGGTTTTTAGGTCTTTTCTGAAAGGTAGCAGCTCCATCTGCTCCCGCAACTCTACAGGCAGGAGGTTCCACAAGGCCGGTGCGGACACGGAAAAGGCCCTCCTTCGTGTGCCAGAGAGACGAGCCCCTCTGGCAGATGGAACAATTAGGGAGCCCCTCCGATCTGCTCTGGTTGGATGGGCAGACACTCTTGGGACGATGCGGTCTCTAAGGTATCCTGGCCCACTACCACGAAGGGCTTTAAAGGTCAAAACCAGCACCTTGAACTGCACCCGGAGGCAAACCGGTAGCCAGTGCATCTTCCGAAGTAATGGTGAGGCATGAGCATAACGCCCGTGCCCCATCACCACCCAGGCTGCCGCATTCTGGACCAACTGCAGCCTCCGAATGGTTGACAAGGGCAGCCCCATGTAGAGCGCATTGCAATAATCTAGCCTGGAGGTGACCAGAGCATGTGTGACCATGAGCAGGGAGTCCCGGTCCAGGAGCGAACACAACTGAAGCTGTGAGAAAGCCCTCCTGGCCACAGCCGCCACCTGATCTGCTAGTAGCAGCCCCGAGTCCAGGAGGACCCCTAAGTTGCGTACCGGGTCTGTCTGGGGCAAAGCAGCCCCATCCAAGACCAAAGTTGGCAGCTCCCTGGATAACGCGGGACCCCCTATCCAAAGCCACTCAGTCTTGGAGGGATTCACTTGTAGCCTGTTGTCCCCCATCCAGACCCCAACCGCTTCCAAACATCTGGATAGGATATTGACTGCATCACTGGGGTCCCCATAGGCCGAGATATATAACTGGGTATCATCAGCATACTGATGATACCTTACCCCATGGGAACGGATAACCTTGCCCAACGGTTTCATGTATATGTTAAATAGGAGAGGAGAGAGCACCGAGCCCTGAGGCACCCCATACTGTAGGGGCCTAGCGCTGGACCTCTCACTCTCCAACCACACCGACTGGGTATGACCCTCCAGAAATGAGGAAAACCAGGACAACACAGTGCCCTGGATCCCCAAACCTTTGAGCCGTTCCAGAAGGATACCGGGGTCAACAGTGTCGAAGGCCGCTGAGAGATCCAGAAGAGCCAGGACGGATACTTGAAAAACCATTAAAACTGCTAAAAATACCCTCCCAACCCTGGCAAATTAAAATTATAAGTAAAAACACAAGCAGCCTTCATTATATAAGGGGGGGGGCTACCACATCACCAGTGCCCCACACCTGCTTTGCCAGTCAGTTTTTAGATCTTTCCTGAAGGGCAATAGCTCTGCTTGGAGATGCAACTCGGTCGGCATGAGGTTTCACAGGGCTGGAGCAGATACCGAAAAGGCCCTCCTTCTAGGACTAGAGAGGATGCCCGTCCGGTCATCACATTTATGGTCTTCCTCTTTTTTCTGCTGCATTTAGTTTTTCCTCACATTATTGCTCTTTTTCCCCATGGAGTCTTGTCTTCTTAGGAAATGCCCCATGACAGCTTCAATTTCATCATTTTCACCTCTAGAGAGAGTTCAGGATTGATTTGATCTAAGACCCACTTGTTTATCTTTTAGGCAGTTGAAAATATCTGCAAAGTTTTTCTTCAGCACCATATTTTGAATGGATCATTTCCCCGTCAGCTTTCTTCACTGTCCAGCTCTCTCATCCTGATATAGCAACTGGAAATGTCGATGATCTTGACCTTGGTCTGCTTGCTACAGTGACACATCCTTGCATTTGACGATCTTTTCTAGTTCCCTCATTGCTATGTTTCCAGATCTCAGCCCTCTGATTTCATGGCTAAAGTTTCCATTTGGATTGGCTATTTAATCACAATATACAAAATCTTCAATAATTCCAGTTTCTTCATTGTCAACATTAAAGTTGTGTGGTTCTTCTGTAGCCATGAATGTGTCTTCTTAATGCTCAGCTTGTGCTTTTACATTTTTCCCTTCACTTTCAAAAAGAATCATTTTTAAGTCATTGCTGCTTTCCACCAGTAATAGGGTATCATTGTGTACTTTAAATGTAAGTTACTAAGCAGCACCTCATTCAGGGAGAACATGAAACTAGGTCCTCTGAAGTTCTAGTTCAACACATCAAATGTTTATGTAGAAATCTTCTCCCTGGTTAAATCCCTAAGATTACCACCTCACTCTTTCTCTACTTGACCCATGATAGAGATAAAGATGGTCAAAACAGGCTCTCATAGATTTTTTAATCTTACCTGAAATGATCTAGCAGAAGATAGACTATTACATCTGCTGCTAGCTTCACAGAATATTCTGGGCTTGAATAGACTTAATTTCAATGCAAAAAGAGATAGGGCAAAAGAGGGTTTTAAGAAGCCAGTGGCAGATTCAGTAAAGAGTTGGGGGGGGGGGAAGTTTCACAAAATGGGACCTTAGAGAGTGGTTTTGATGCTGCTGTAATAAAATGGCTCAGCTGGATTCAGCATTTGGCAATGAAAATCACTCTTAAGTCCTATTAATTGTTTCATTAATATCCACTACTAAGCAATGAACAGAAATCAGATCAGGGTGATACATGGCTCCAATAAGATGCAGGTCAGTTCTGCTGACTTGTATCCCTCAGATGCCAACTCAATGTCAGCCACCGGCAGCTTCATACTTTTCATTCAAACATAGCATAGGAATCTTCCAAAATGGAGTATCTTCATGTTACTTTCACCTATCCCCACCACCATAGCCCAAATGATTCACTATTTACCTCCTGATATACAGTACTCTGGTTTTCAAGGTGGATTAGTGGTTTAGATGCTGAACTTGACAACTGGAAGGTTGGCAGTTCAGCAGTTCAAAACCTGAGTGCTGCATGACAGATTGAGCGTCCATCTCTGTCTCAGCTCCTGCCAACCTAGCAGTTTGAAAGCAAGAAAGTGCAAGTAGATAAATAGGGTTTACCTATGGTGGGAAAGTAAACAATGTTCCGTGCACTCTGATCTCTAGTCATGCCTGTCACATGTCCATGGAAATGTGTGCAGATGCAGACAGCGCTGGCTCTTTGGCTATAAATAGTGATGAGCACTGAACCCTAGAGTCAGATATGACTGGCTTTTGAGCAAGGGCGACCTATATTCTGGCTTCTCTTCAGATCATGTAAGAACATAAGAACAGCCTTGGTGGAACAGGCCACAGCCCATCCAGTCCACCATTCTGTCTCACACAGTAGCTCACCATTTGCTTCAGGGTATTATTCCCAAGCAGATGCCTTCACCTGCTTAGGATTCCATGGAAATGGCATTGAGAGATATCCTGCCTATCTCTCCAACCCGGAGGTTGTCTTTAGGTATCCATAATTATAGCCATTGATACCCTTGTCCTCTATGAACTTGTCTAATTAAAGCTTCAAGACTGACAGCTGTCACCATTTCTTCTGTACATCTTTAGACTTATACCTGCCTCTTGATATGGCATCTAATGGTTTTCCTCATTCTTGCAAGTCATAAGAATATAAGAAAAGAAATGTGGGATGAGACAAAAAGCCTACCTTGTCCAAATATCTGTTATACAACAGCCACTAAATTGTTGGAATATGTAACTGCTCACTAAAACTGGAGCAATTATTAAATTTTGATTTGTTTGCAAGTTCCTCCTGAAGTTCCCCTCATGCTCAGTACCCTTTCCAGACCAAAAATAAATACTCATATAAAAATGTTAAATAAAAAAGAAAAAGATGTTTACTCAAGATATCAGTGTTTTCCAACCTTTAGTTTTTGGACTTCAATTCCCAGAAGCCTAAGTCAATTCCCCAAAGCTCTGATCAGTCAATGTACTGACTTAGGCTTCTGGGAATTGAAGCCCACAGTGGGGCATGTGCTCCACATTGGGAGCCACTGAACTAGATGCTCAGAAATTGGTTTCAAATTCATTAGAAGAGGATGAAGATTTAGATTAGTTACAAGGGGGGGGGGGTGAAGAAGGCTTTCCTTCATTATAGCCATGTGTGTGGTGGTGGTGGGGGCACACTATATAGAAAGTGTTCAAAATGGCTGCATCTCCCTTAAGAACAAATTGCCAACTGTTCGCAACAAAACAGAAGATTATGGGGTTACCCAGCCTTGGGGCCCCAGGTGTTATTAGACTTCAGTTCCCAGAAGCCCAAAGTCAGTACCCCTGCTGATTGAAGCTTCTAGTAATTGAAATCCAATATCATTTAGTGGGGGCCAAGGCTGAGAAAATCTGAATTAGGCAGTCAAATTTTAACCAAGAAGACAAAGTCTTTTTTTTGATTGGTTGGCAAACATACAAGTAAATTAGTCCTGGTAACAGACACTTCCTCTTCCCAAGGATTATGTGTCAACTCCTTGAATGCTGAATTGCCACATCCTAACATTAGTTGCCTATGAGAACTGCACTCTTAGGACATGAGTGGACCTGCATGCTCTTTCTTGTATTCCCCAGATACACAACCTATACTGGTTTTGATACTGAAGATGAAAACCATCTTGACTAGCAGCCATTGTTCATAAATGACCGGGAATTAGGGATGGATGGCGGGGTGGTCAGGGTTACTACTAAGTCTAAATTAGGTAGAGTGAGGAGAATAAAATTGGCCTTTGTGAAAAGCTCCAAAAGAATCTTTCCCACCTGCTGAAATGAGAAATATATATAATTCAATTAAGATAGTGAAAACAAATTAGGGCAAAAAAAAATCTTAACTTCACATGGGATTCAATGGAATCTGAGCTGGGAGCAAGTGAGGAATCTGAAAGCCATAGTAGACAGCGAAATAAAAAGTTCAATGCTAAATGTACTTCATGCTAAAAAGGTGCATACTATGTTGGGCATAATTGGAGAAGGAACTGAAAAGTGCTAACCTAGTAACTACTAACACAGTGCAACAAGGGGTTCATATGGGATAGCCAGTGGATAGACAGAATCAGATATAAGTTATTCCATAATGATTTAGGATTCATTCTGGAGCATCGAACATATTTGCTGGCAGGTTCAGTAAAGAGTGGAAAATCCAGCATAGCAATATTTCTAAGATAAGGCCATATGAGGAAGAATTTAAAAGGACAACTGGGGTAAGAGAAATATTGATGAAAGATATATATAAACCAAAGTCTGAATCTTTCTTCACCTCTGTTTTTTTCCCCTTCCATTTACTTGAGATTATGCTGATCTAGTGGTCATGTGCTTTAGTTTAGGAATTTATTCAAAAGTTTCAGGCGGAATAGACCCAACTGCAGCATAGACCACAGATTTTCAGAAAAATCTTTCAAGCTCCTTCATATTTTAATTGCTGCAGCAGACACTGTAAGGACTAGAACCTTACTCTTCTGCAAAGAGCCCCCCATGAATAGACTCTGATGCCATTCAAGAGAGGGAACCATCTGCCCATCATCCTAGCCCAATTAGATTTCATAGCCTGCCCATTGTCCCTTTTGCTTTAGAGTGGGTTTTTGAAAGTCCCTCAACAGCCACTGCAGCAAATACTTAATGGTTTAAATGGCTGCTAAGACTGCATGGACTAAGCGGATGTACAATGGCCCAGCATAGTTCGTTCAGGTAGCTCTCTTTTTTTTTTAAAAAAAAAATAAGTATTGGGAATTTACATATATCAGAAACTGAAGCCAAAGATGGTTCAAGCTGCCATTGAGTAAGGTTAAAAAAACAGTCTGTGGAGATTGCATCTTCAAGGGTTTTGTGGAGGTTTCTATCTGCTCCTTTGTTAGGGCCACATTAAGTGGTTATAGTGTCTGGAAGGAACTGTTTTGTCATTATTTGAGTTTTAAATAGAGCTTAGAAATACTGCTGTGTATCATGTGATTAAAAACAGAGCTGGACATTTTTTTTTAAAAAAAGCGATCTCTTTTCTAATTTGTGCAGATTAAAAATACATAAACAAATCTCTGTCTCCCCAGATGAGACCTTTCAAGTGTATACATAACTCACCCTATATAAGTAAGTGTACTTATGATTTGGACAATGATGTGATGGCCTGAGAGGGTGACATGATGTTGAAAGTGCAAATGGCTTATGTATCATTTATTTATTATCATGTGCAGTTCGATTCCCGAGTACTGCAGGACGGAATGAGCTCCCGTCTTTGTCCCAGCTCCTGCCAACCTAGAAGTTTGAAAGCAAGAAATTGCAAGTAGATAAATAGGGACCACTTCAGTGGGAAGGTAAGAGCACTCCGTGCACTCTGGTGTCTAGTCATGCCTGCCACATGACCATGGAAACGTCTGCGGAGGCAGACAGCGCTGGCTCTTGGGCTTTGAAACAGAGATGAGCACTGAACCCTAGAGTCGGATATGACTGGCTTTCGAGTAAGGGACCTTTACCTTACTGTATGTAGGGCCGCCTGTGGAAAGCATTGGAGACTCACCCCACCCCCACTCAGTCCAGGATAATGTAGCCAGACTGCTGAATAGAACTGGTGACAGGAAGAAACACAATTCTATATTACAACTCTCCATCTATCTAACCCAGGGGTGGGCAACCTATGGCCTGTGGGCTGGACCCCACAGTGGCAAATAATCTGGCCCACACTGCTGCCGCCAGTGGAAGTAGATGCGGACACATTTCCGACAGCCGTAAATGCGCCTGTGGTTGTCATAAACACGCTTATGACAGACGCTGATGCATTTTATGGGAGCATTTATGGTGGAGGGAACCACCAGTCCAGCCTACTCAACTGTCTGAGGGAGTGTGACCCAGCCCCCGGCTGAAAAGGTTTGGAAACCCCTGATCTAACCATTCATTTCTTGGTACTGTCCAAGGTGCTGCTGAACAAAATGGGTCCAGGTTATCTGACAGACTGGATCTCTCCATAGGGGTCTCTTCAGGTCTTAAGATATCCGATTGGTGTGGTCGGAGATCTTGCCATGTTTTACTTGGTGCTGCACTGGAGTCCCATGCAGAATTGACAAGGCATGCCGCAGCATGAACAAAGCCGTGGCTAAGTTTATGGCTGAAGGATTCGGCACAGTTATTGAACATCCCGAAATCAAAATTGAGTTTCCTGGCCTTTCATTAATGACCTGTGATGGGGCATCGAGGCCGAATTAGTGGCTTGAGGTGGGGGAGTCTGTCCGTAAAGGAACATCCTTGGTGTCGGTAGTGGAGTAAATGGCAAACAAAACTAGGTTAATTGACCATACATAATGAATTTGATGCCCAAAGTACTTAAGCTTCATCTTTACTATTTGCCCTTCCAATGAGCAGTCAGGGTTGATTTCTTCTAAAATTGACCTATTTGTTCTCTTTACTGTCCAAGGGACTCTCAAAACTCTCCTCCAACACCACATCTCAAAGGCATCTATTCTTCTGCGTTCAGCTTTCCTAATGGTCCAGCTCTCACAACCATACATTACCACTGCTTTGACTATGCGAATCTTTGTTTCCAAGGTGATGTTTCTACTTTTCACTATGTTCCCCAGGTTTCTCATAGCTTGTCTCCCCAGAATCAGAGGGAAATAATTGGAATATATCTAATCTTAAGCTACATACAGAGACAACAAATAAAGTGGTTTGCCCATTTGGAGAGCAAGTCTTGGGATTCCATACCATACCAGGTTTATGTGGAAAGAGGAGAAGGACAAAGACCACAAGGCAGACCCAGAGGAAGGTGGAGAGATAGCATCAGAGAAAAAGTACATGAACACCAAATAACACTGGCGGAGGCCACTAAAAGTGCAGAGCAAGAACCTTGTATCTCCTTTGACACCCGAAGGGGTAAAAGAAAAAGAAGCTTAAATCATTGCTCTTCCGTTGGAAGGGTAATTACACCATCTCATGCAGATAAAATAAACCATTGGAGAAAGAATATAGCCCTTTTAAAAGAGGGTGTATTTTCCCATGGTTGCTCAACCATTTGCCTCTCTTTGGGGTGGTGGGTGGGAGTGGTAGCCATTTTGAACTTGCTAAAATCCCCAAAGCACCAGATAATAAGCCTTTCTGGGGGAACCAAAATGGCAGCTGCTCCAATTCTTTCCCTCCCTCCTGATGACTTTCACCTCCCTCCCCGAAATAGAGATGTGAAACAAAGCAGACAATTTCAATACAGCTAAGAAATAGCCCTTTACTAATTCAGGAGAGCCCTTAAGCAAAGCAAATCTACTTTGGCCCACCCAGTTCTGCCCTCTGTGCTGGAAAACACAAATGTTAATGACACTTCTAATAATATTCAATTGCAGTCTATTGAATTCAGCCGAAAGTTTCCCCCTTGATGTTAGTTGCATTTGAATCACCCCTTGGAGCCGTAGCGTACCGATCACTCCCTCTATCATTTTTGCTGTCCCTAATTACTTTAGAGTGTATTATCATACTTAGATGTGAGCTTGGCATCCGTGCATATATCTATATCTATATATTTCTTCTCCAAATGTTTGAACTTGTAGCATTAGGAGAGTGGTAATAAACACAAGAACATTAACATGCAATTCCCTTATGCTTTTGAAAAATTACTTCATAAATGCAGAGTAAAATATTTCCCCCTTTTTATTACCTGACAATTACATATTAAGAATTTCTTTTTATGTTTAAAAACATATGCAGATGGGCAAAGCAGCCGCCAAAATGTAATTGCTTTCTTACTATAAGAATCAGATGTCATTTTCTTCCAATTCTGCTCAGGAAAAAAAAAGGGAGAAAGAGGGAGAAGAAATTGTTGTATACATTAAATTTTCGAGACATCGGATAGCATTCCTCAATTAAACTATTTAAATGAAAAAAGATTGCTTTACAGCTCTATCATATCGCCCCGAATAAAACCTCTCTTGAGGCAAATTGGCTGTGGCAGGTACCAAATGTGCTGGTTTTAATGCGACTGGACAACCTAATAGAGGTCATTGGTAATTGTTATTATACACAATATTGCACTGTCAGAAAGCACCCCAAAGCTACGTACATTATTTGAGATGTCTGAGGTTCTTTGCTGCAAAAAGGGAAAATATTCTTATCTTCCCCTTGTAAAGAAAGAAACATCTCTTCAGCATTATCGCTGGGGTTGTCATTAAGGCATGTTGTTTGGAAGTAGGGTGCCCCCTCGTCTATCAACCAAAAAAGAAAAGAAAAAAAAGGAGGGATAACAATAGATTTTGATTAGCATAAAAGGTGTTTGTGCAAATTTGCATGCATGGATACAATTTTTTTAAAAAAAATTGGTAGAATCCAAATAGGAATGCAGAAAAGCTCACTGTAGTGGGGGAAACTGTGACCTGGTGAATTGTGTAGCTACTGAGCTTCTGATGGAGAACTTGTACGTCTCTCTCAGATATCTTGCTTATTACTAGAAGTAGCAGCAGTAACAGTATTTTATTGTTTTCTGCCATCAAATCACTACCAAATTAGTGACCTCTAAAAGGAGACCTGTCTTTAACAGCCCTGCTCATGTCTTGCAAAATCAAGGTTGTGGTTTCCTTTATTGAGTTTTTCTATCTCAGGTTTAGCCGTCCTCTTTTCCTACTGTCTTCCTAATTTCCTCTCCTTATTACCTTTTCCCACCTTGTTTTGATGTGTAATCAACTTCCTCCTGGACACTTTCACAGAAATGTTCAGTTGCTGCTACTTCAGATCACCTGCAGAGTGTCCTGCACTCTGGGAGGATAGAAAACAAATCCTGACCTTCCTTTATTGGGCTCTCTCTCAAGTATTTGAAGAGTGCTAGCATATCTCAGTCTCCTTTTTCCAGATCTAAACATGTCTAGTCCCATCAGTCTTTCCTCATAGGGTTTGGTTTCCATTCCCCTGATTATCCTTGTGGCTCTCCTCTGATCACGTTCTGGTTTGTTGGCCTCCTTCTTAAAATATGGTATCCAGAACTAGACACAGTACTGTAGATGTTGTAGCACCTTGAAGATTAACTGTTAAATTTTAATGTGAACTTTCGTGGATCAAGTCCACTTTGTCAAACATGGGAGTGGGACTTCATGACCTCAATTTATATACATCAGGTACAGAGGCCATGAATATAAATTGATGCCATGAAGTCCCACTCCCATGTCTGATGAAGTGGAATTGATCCACAAAAGCTCACATTAAAATTTAACAGTTAGTCTTCAAGGTGCTATGACATTTTTTGTTTTGTTTATTCTCTGATATGCTTGAAACACAGACTAAATGGGTACTATTCCAAAAAATACTCTAGATGTTGTCTAACCAGCACCAAATAGAGGGGGACTAGTACCTCCCAAAAAGTAAGAAGTACTTACTACTTGGGAGGCAAGCTATGAGAAACCTAGACAGCATAATAAAAAGTAGACATTACCCTGTCAACAAAAGTCCGCATAGTTACATAAGAACATAAGAACATAAGAACAGCCTTGCTGGAACAGGCCACAGGAGCCCATCCAGTCCAGCATTCTGTCTCACACAGTGGCTCACCATTTCCTTCAGGGTATTCCTAAGGAGATGCCTTCGCCTGCTTAGGATTCCCTGGAAATGGCATTGAGAGATATCCTGCCTATCTCTCCAATCCGGAGGTTGTCCTTAGGTAGCCATAATTATAGCCATTGATACACTTGTCCTCCATGAACTTGTCTAATCCTTTCTTAAAGCTGTCAAGACTGACAGCTGTCACCACTTCTTCTGGCAGGGAGTTCCATAGACCAGTAATCCTCTGGGTGAATAAGTACTTCCTCTTATTTGTTTGAGAACTAGTACCCAAAAGTTTCATGGAGTGTCCCCTAGTTCTAGTGTTGTGCGATAGGGAAAACAGTTTTTCCTTATCTACTTTGTCCACACCGTGCATGATTTTATAAACTTCAATCAGGTCACCTCTTAGACGGCGTCGTTCAAGAGTGAAAAGGCCCAACCGTTGCAGCCTCAGATGGTAAGGAAGGTGTTCCAGTCCCCTAATCATTCTGGTTGCCCTCCTCTGCACTTTCTCCAACTCCATAATATCCTTCTCGAGGTATGGCGACCAGAACTGTACACAATATTCCAGATGGGGCCTCACCATAGATTTATAAAGAGGCAAAATGACACTTGCTGACTTATTTTCTATACCCTTCCTAATGACCCCTAACATTGAGTTTGCTTTTTTCACTGCTGAGGCACACTGGGTTGACATCTTCATTGAGCTGTCCACCAGGACACCAAGGTCCCTTTCCTGGTTTGTCGCAGAGAGTTCAGACCCCATCAGTTTATAAATGTAATTGGGGTTTTTTGCCCCAACATGCATCACTCTGCACTTACTAGTGTTGAAGCTCATTTGCCACTGTTTTGCCCACTCTCCCAGTGTCAAGAGATCCCTCTGGAGCTCCTCACAATCTCTCACAGTTTTCACTATCCTGTATAATTTAGTGTCGTCAGCAAATTTGGCTACCTTGCTTTTTACTCCTACCTCTAGATCATTTATGAAGAGGTTGAAAATCAGGGGTCCCAGTACTGAACCTTGGGGGACCCCACTCTTTACTTCCCTCCACTTGGAGAAGTGTCCATTTAGTGCTACCCTCTGTTTCCTGTCCCTTAGCCAGTTGCTGATCCAGGACAAGACCTGTCCCTTTATTCCATGACTGGTAAGTTTATTCAAGAGCCTTTGGTGTGGGACCTTGTCAAAAGCCTTCTGAAAGTCCAGATAAACAATGTCAACTGGATCCCCCTTATCCACATGCTCTTCCCAGTAGTAATGTATGGCTGTGAGAGCTGGTCCATAAGGAGGGCTGAGCGCAGAAGAATAGACACCTTTGAACTGTGGTGCTGGAGAAGACTCTTGAGAGTCCCTGGACTGCAAGGAGATCAAATCAGTCGATCCTGAAGGAAATCAACCCTGACTGTTCATTGGAAGGACAAATGCTGAACCTGAAGCTCAAGTACTTTGGCCACCAAATGAGAAGAGAGGACTCACTTGAGAAGGGCTTGATACTGGGAAAGATCGAATACAAAAGGAGAAGGGGACGGCAGAGGATGAGGTGGACAGATGGATTTGTTGATGCGATGGGCATATATCTGGTTGGGCTGTGAAGGATGGCAGAGGACAGAGGATCCCGGTGTGTGGTGGTCCATGGGCTAGCAAAGGGTAAGACTCGACGGTGCGACTGAACAACAAAAAAGTACCTCCCAGATTTTAGAGATCATACTGCTGTTAATGCAGTCTAAAATAGCATTGGCTTTCTTTTGACCATTTTGTCTTGGGTGACCTTGGTAAAGATCTCCACTCATGCTAGAGTCTAACCTCCTGGTGGCATCACTTTCAGCTTTCCTCATGCACTGAAACCTCCTCCCCATGTAAAGCAACATGCCCAGTATGGGAATAATAGTAGGCATTGTATTTATATCTCACCTTTCCACCAATGTACTCAAAGCACTGTATACAGCTCTTCTCCTCATCCCCAGAATAACTGCCAAACAGATCTGTAAGAAACCCCACAACATGACTAGCTCAAGAGACTTCCATTACTGGACAAATATTCATCAGCAAAGGGCTGAATATCATTTATTCTTTAAGGTGCAACAACATTTTTGTCTTTTTTAAAAAATGTTTCTTATCTGATATTAATTTCTAAAAGTTATTCGTCCCACAACAGTCTCTTTGAAAAGTCGCAATAGTAAAGGTCAAAGGGCCCCTTGCTCGAAAGCCAGTTGTATCCAACTCTAGGGTTCAGTGCTCATCTCTGTTTCATAGCCAAAGAGCCAGCGCTGTCTGCTTCTGCAGACGTTTCTGCAGTCATGTGGCAGGCATGACTAGACACCGGAGCACACAAAATGCTGTTTACCTTCCCACCCAAGTGGTCCCTTTTTATCTACTTGCAATTTCTTGCTTTCGAACTGCTAGGTTGGCAGGAGCTGGGATGAAGACGGGAGCTCATCTGTCCTGCAGTACTCGGGTACAGTATTTGGGTACAGTCAGCGTCTCAGCCACTTGATTAAACATCACATATTCTATTTCGGATTTTTAACAAGTTCTTGCAACTATTTTCTGAATATGAATTCAGATACAAACACCTTCCTTATTCTAGTTATTATGTAGGTTACATAATAACTGCCTGTTATTATGCTACACTAATTAAGGCTACAGTAATTTTTCTCTTGCCTGTCTTTTTCAATTCATTTTTCTTGTCCAATGCATAGCATTTTCATCAGGTTAAACTATAGATTATACGTAGTACATCATTAGGAAAGGAAATTCTTCAAGAGCTGAAAGACATCTGATTGATCATAATAGGAACTTCTAACACTTCCTGTAATTTGCAAATTACCATGTTTTGTTTTGTCATTGGTTATTATTAGTTAAATATGGACTTTGTTTGCAAGTATGGCTGCTCATACATAAAGGCTGTCAGGTTCAAGTCCCTGAAATGCGAATGTGATTTCAACTTACAGATGGCATGCTATCTATAATGCATAGTTTGATTCATTGTGAAATACCTAGCATATATCTATGGAATAAGAGGTTGCCTATCATAAAACATTAGTATAGATTTATTGTTGTTACCATCATTACTATTATTATTAATTTTGTTTTGTGAGTGGTTTTTAGTCTGATGTCTCCCCGATTCCTCCCCCCTCCCCCGTTACATGTTTTCTGCATAAATAAATTAATAAAGTTGCAGGAGGTTTAACAAATCGAATTTATTACTGTTGTGCAATTGCTAAATGTTTTTAAATCTTCATACAAAACCTTACTGGAGATGTAGATGAGTCTGGGGAATCAATTAAAATCTAATTTTATCCCTCCAAAGGAAGAGAGATACTGTATATAAATATTAAGATTTTGCTTTCAAAACACTCACGCACATGATCACAGAAAGTAGCAGGTAGGAAGAAAAAGAAAACACAGCTTAAGATGCTGAAAGCATTGTTACAGCTGAAAGCTTTGAGGGAAAAGATGTAAGCCCCATTGTGTTCAGCTGGATCCCCCCCCCCCCAAGGTATGCGCATATATGACATCTATCAGTTGTCTCACCAAGAGGGGACCATACTGAAATGTTTCAAGTATCATCCCCAAACATTGTCAATAACGGGGCTGTGATGGCTTAGTGGTTAAGAAGCTCGCCTTGTTATCTGGAAGGCTGGCAAGTCAGCAGTTCGAGACCTGGGTACAGCATGATGGATTGAGCGTCTGTCTCTGTCCCAGCTCTTGGGGACATGAAAGGAGCTTCATTTGGGCATTCCATGAGTGGACTTTCTGCCGCAAAAATCCTTTCAACCCAGAATAATTTCTAACACAAAATTATTATCAATGTCAATAATAACTGAGCAATGGGGTTACTGTCACTATTTGCGCCTGAAAAACCAGAATGCCTTACCAAATGTTCAACACACCGTTTTGTATCACTTGTTTGCATTTTACCAATTCATACCAAATTGTGGTTCAATTTGCAGTGGCTCAAAACTGCAGTGGCTCAAGTGGCTAAGACGCTGACTGGGAGGTAGAAGGTCAGCAGTTTGATTCCTGAGTACTGCAGGATGGAATGAGCTCCCATCTTTGTCCCAGCTCCTGCCAACCTAGCTGTTTGAAAGCAAGAAATTGCAAGTAGATGAATAGGGACCACTTTGGTGGGAAGGTAACAGTGTTCCGTGTGCTCCAGTGTCTAGTCATGCCTGCCACATGACCATGGAAATGTCTGCAGAAGCAGACAGCGTCACTCTTCGGCTTTGAAACAGAGATGAGCACTGAACCCTATAGTCAGATATGACTGGTTTTCGAGCAAGGGAAACCTTACCTTACCTTACCAAATTGTAGACAAGAGACTTATTTATAGTGTTTACAAAAATACAGAAGATATAGTCAATTAATCCTTCTTGTCTATTTGGTGCCCATTTTGTGAATCATGCAATATGACCCTTGTGAGGATTTCCGTTTGGTAAAGTTTATGCACATGACTTCTGAAATGTGGTCCAGGTGAACACACTCAAATAGCAACAGAGTTCTAAATGCCAGGAGAGGCATTGATCAGGAAGCTCTTAAAATATCTGCTGACCACCGGTGTGCATTAGCGAGTGAGCTGAGCAAAACACATCCAGACTTTCACTTGATATCATGCAATAGCAATCCTTACACCACTTCACTAGTGGGAACTTTCAGATCCTGACCCTAAAGCTTGCAGAATTTCCTTTTGTCCTCTCCCAGGCTTTCCTACCTTAGCAGGGTGTTGTGAAGATAAAAAGTGGGAGTGATTTTGGAGATCACGGAAACAATGGTCTGCTCACCTGGAGGAAAGACAAGATATCTGGGAAGGAGATCAGCTGGCCCCAAGCTGGCATCCTCTAAATGGAAAAGACTACCAAATACCTTCACCTCACCAGAGTAACTGGACTGCTCTTAGTCTTTACTTCCTCTTTTACCCCTTAGGGCAGGGGTTCTCTATCTTTTTAAGCCATGGGCCAGACCATGCCCCCTCAGACAGCTGAGTGGGCCACACTGGTGTTCCCCCTGCCATAAATGCTGCCGCAAAACACATGCATTTACAATAGCCACGGGCGCATTTATGGCTGTTGTAAATGTGCCCACTTCTGTTTCCGGCGGCGGTGCCGGCAGTAACACAGGCCACATGAAATGATGCCATGGGCTGGGTCCAGCCTGCAGGCTGTAGGTTGAAAACCCCTGCGTTAGGGTGTCAAGAGAGATCCAAGGCTGGCCCAAGGTTCTAGAGGCCTCCACCTGTGTTCTTGTAATATTGCTCTGATGTTATCTCTCCACCTTCCTCTGGGTCTGCCTCATGATCTTTGTCCTTCTCCTCTTTCCACATATGCCTGGTAAGGTATGGAATTCCAAGAAATTCTCTACAAATAGGCAAACCACTTTATTTGTTGTCTCTGTATGTAGTTTAAAGTTGATTCTATTCCAATTCTTTCCCTCATAATCTCATTCCTGATTTTATCCCTTCTAGTCACTCCAGCAGCCTTCCTCAGACATCTCCTTTCTGTGGTGGCCAACTTTCATTTATGTTTTGTTGTGAGTGTCCATGTTTGGCACTGGAAACAGAAGGTGGGAATGAATATGCTATGTATGAGGTGTTTCTTTGTAGGTCAGTATTGCCTTGTGTTGTAAGAGCAGAGCTAACTGTCCCAACATTAGGTTTGTCTTATTGCACCATATGTTAATCACTTTGTCCATTTTGCCATTTGCAATAAATGTTGTTCCTAAGTATTTGAACTCTGCAACTTATTTTATAACAAGTGGGCTGATAACTGTGCATAAGGGGGTGGGGGTGTACTCTGACACTTCTGAATGATCTGGATTGACAAAGATTGTTAGATATGTGAGTAAAGCTGTATCCAGATATTCTACAAGCTTGCTGTGAGCACCAGGGAAATGTTTTGAATAGGTTTCTTTCTTTCTCTCGCCTCCATTTGCACAAAGACTAATATCAAAACACTCTTTAACAAAAGCTAACACTGTAAAGGTTTCCCTTACTTGAAAGCCAGTCATATTTGACTCTAGGGTTGAGATTTGCAAAACGAACCAAAATTTTTGTCTAAGAAACATGAGACTTTAAAAATAATTAATGTTTTTGTTTGCAGCCATCGACAGACTCAGATGTGGCTGGATGTCTTTATGCTGCTAGGAATCTCCTCAGACAAAGAGCATAAAAGAACTTTCAACAGTTCGGTGGAAATAACATTATCTTCCATTTTCTGCCTACTCCTTGCAGGCAGCCGATGGACACACAAAAAAAAGTGTAATTACCATCTGACATAGACGCGATTGTGCGGGCAGGAAAATCAAGAGCGCTAACTCTTCTCAAAATAAATTTCAATTTGACGCCGTGAATTTTACATTGAAATGAGTTTTTTCTTTAAAACCCTGGAGAAAACAGCCCCTGCATGCGCGCATTAACAAATAGCTCTGCAAATCTAGGCTAAAGTGAACATTCAATTTGAGGAGGTCAAATCAAGAAGCTGCTTTCAGCTACAGAATGACTAAGCAGAGAAAGCCAGTGGGTAACCTCCTCAGAGAAGCATAACTGTTGGAATGGCTGCCAGATGTAGGAGCGGCTGGCCACAAGGAAGACACGTGAGACAATCATGCGGTGAAGTCCAGCCCCGAACGCAGTTGGGGATATGTATTTATTACTCTGCCTTGGGGTGATACGTGCGTAGGATGCACGTGACCCCCTAATACAGAAGGCTTGCATACATGGCATTTTCCGGTGGTCAAAACAATACCTGCTCTTGGACATTGCCCTGTGGTTAATAGACAGTCCACAACTAATTAAGGCCTGGGCTGGCGAAACCCATTGTTCCTGCCCTATCTCAGAACCTTATGTGTATTGACTCCGGGTACATAGCTTGTCCGTTGTCTGGCACGGCTTGTTTGCCCAACTTAATCTGTAGCCAGCAGTGGAGGATTGTGTGTTTCCACTAGAGTCATCATCTTGGTTTTTACCCCATTTCTACCGTAGCCATCAGCCAAGGCCCGCACCCCAATTGCTTTTCCTGCCAAGCCCGGTTGATCCCCGGATCTGTTGTAGGCCGAGCGATGCCCTGGGGAAAGGTTTGGCCAATTATTCCCGCGGGCAACCCACAATAACATCACTTCCCAACCAATTTGTCTGCCCCTTTGCGCCGCTCCAGATTGCCCCCACCCCTTTCTCCCTATTGTTTCTTCTCTTTTCTCAGACATTTATAGCCATTTGTAGATCATTAAACTTGGCCAGGTTTCAACTTCCAGCTTCTTGTGGCCCATGCTCGAAAGCCAGTTCAATGCTCATTTCTGTTTAACAACCAAAGAGCCAGCACTGTCTGCATCTGCAGATGTTTCCGTGGACACGTGGCAGGTATGCCTCAACACTGGAGTGCATGGAACACTGTTTACCTTTCCACCATAGTAGTACCTATTTATCTACTAGTAATATTTTGCTTTCAAACTGTGTGGCAGTGAAATCTGTCCCTTGAGATTTCCATCTTGAGCTGCCACCTAATACTCCTGTTACCAAAATGGTGGAAGCCATTGTTAATAAGGGGTTTGTTCAAGTAACTATGGGTGGTTGTTTGAATGCAGGGAGGAAAACAGAAAACTGCTCTTTGGAGGTGGGGTGGGTATTTCGCAGTTTTGTGTTGAGAGAATTAAAATAAGCAAGGTGAAACTCTGAAATACAGTAAAACCCCTACATACGAAAAAAATCTGTTCCGTAGGCTTTTTTGGTAACTCGAAACAAACCCATAAGAAAAATTAGTTTTTTATGTAACTTGAAGCAAACCCATAGGAAAAATGAAGTTTTTATGTAAATTGAAGCAAACCCATAGGGAAATGAATTTTTACATAACTTGAAGCAAACCCATAGGAAAAATAATCTTTATGTAACTCAAAGCAAACCCATAGGAAATTGTGTAAATCAGGACAAGGTTTTAGCATAAAATTATTATGTAAGTTGAATTCTATGTAACTCGAGGCATTTGTAAGTCAGGGTTTCTAATGAATCAGTAAAATAGTGCAAGAAAAAATTATACTGCATCACAAAAAAGTAAATATTATCTGCTACTTGGTCTAATCCATGTGTCCTATACTAAATCAAGTGTGCTGAATCCAAATCTGAAGTCTGATTCTGCCCAGGATGTCAGGATCTTAATTTACCAAATCTCACCCTCTTGGTTAGGTTATTGCGTTGATCACGAGGGGTATATTTGCTAAAAATGTAGCAAAAATTGTCTGGTTTATTAGGCACAGCTGCACCTACTCATCTTTAGCTCAAAACAGACTCACTATGACCTAGCTGTACTATCCAATAAGCTGGTTTTTGCACTAGAGACAATCCCTTGGTCCATCTCGCCTTATATACCTATTTCTGATGTCAGCTCACTGACTTGCCCAGACATGCCCAGCTGCACACTGACTTGCCCAGACATGCCCTGCACAACCAGGGGATGTGATTCAGCTGAGACGGCAGCAGGCATAGTGGTAGCTGCAACTGTTATAATGTTCCCATGTAAAAAATACATTACCCAATTACCGACCATTTGAACAGCTATAGCACACCTTAAAATCTGTACATGACAGGCACATTCTGAGTTCAGATTTGGAATCAGCAAATTTGATATCATGTAAATCACATGTGTTATTCCCAGTAGCAAAATTGTTTTGTGCAGTGTTATAAATCACAGGAAATGATTCCAACTTGTGCCATTGACAAGCTTCTTGAGGAAAAGAGAAGACAAAATGATGATGACAAATGTTGAGAGAGGTTCTCAAGCCACGAAAAGGGTTAAGTGAAGTGAAAATGGAACCATCTCAGTATTCTCAAACCTTTACAGTGGTAGATCACTTGTACACCAACACTGTTACGAATGCAGAAAGTGGTTCTAACGTAGTTTAATTATTTTGGATTCTTTGCAAATTGACTGATTCCATTCTGACATCTCTGCAGGATAAAATTGTTTTAATACTGTAAATAAATGGTGGAAGTACTTTTCCCATAACAATATTTTAAGAAATTAAGATGGAAGGAAACTCAGTGCCCCTTTAAATGTGTGCTAGAGCAAAGAACAAGCAGCCGCCCTCCATGACAGAACCAATTGTATCTTAGGCAAGGTTATACAATCGACAGAATTGAATGGTAAAGATTTTTCCTGGCTGCAACGCTTTAGGATACTTCTTCAAGCTTAAGCGACTCACACTATAAAGTGCTGTTGGGCATTGAACTTTGGGTCTGGATGCATTTTCTCCATAGCTTGAGCCACTGGTCAGGTCATTGTATCCCCTGTCAAGTCAGTTATGGCGACCCTTTCCAGAGTTTTCTAGGTAGAGAGTACTCAGAATTGGTTAACCACAGAGTAATTACCATCTGACATTAATATCCTCAGGCCCTTGTATGACTCTACCCACTTGTTCTGGATCCTTCTGACTCCTCTTCCTGGGTACAGGGGCTTTTGAAAGAATTTCCTGTTTCAACTAAGTCATGCTTTAGCAAAAAGGTATATTAAATTCAGGTAATTTTAAAAGTGTGGGCACCCAGAACATGAGCGGTACAAGCTCACAAATCACACTTCAGCTGTCAGGTCAGAGAGTCTATCTGATGCCTGCACATCCTCTTAAAAGACCTATACAAATGTATAGACCTTGGGCAGGATAGCTGGGAATGGCATTTATCCTATTTGGGGCTAATTTATTTATTTATTTAAAATATTTATATCCCGCTTCTCTAAACAATATAAATTAAAACAGCAGTAAAACAACTTAACAACCCCCTTTAAAACCCCATTTTAAAACCAACTAAAAACCCTCCCCTCCCAGTACTGTTAAAAAAGAATCAGGACAAAACCCACGATGGGCTAAATGAGCCAGCGGGACTGGGATGTTGATGCATCCATGCCCCATGCCTGCTGGCATAGCCATATTTTTAGTTTTTTTCTAAAGGGGAGCAGCTCCGTCTGGAGGCATAGTTCGAGTGGCATTCAGAATGAAATTTAATTTAATTTAATAGATTTATATACCGCCCAATCCAATGGATTCTAGGCAAGGGAACACAAGTTAAAACCAATACAAAACAATTAAAAACCCTTAAAACATAGCAACATTACACCCCGCTGTGCCATTTACTATCTAAAAACAAATATAAAATCTACAAAACCTTAAATTCCTTAAAATCAGATAGCCTTCTCGGTTGCAGTCCCTCCTTCATGGCATTTTTGGCTCATTGTATCATTTGGCAAAAGGCAAGGACACTAACATCATAATTTGTTAACCTCCTTCTCGTATATGCCTTAATGCAGTGGTGGCAAACCTTTTAGAGACTGAGTGCCCAAACAGAGGGGTGGGATGAACTCTGTGCTGGGGGGAGGGAGGAAGCACTCCCATTGGGCTGCTGGGTGGATTGAATGGGGTAAACTCTATGTTGGGGAAGGGAGGAAGCGCTCCCATTGGGCTGCTGGGCAGAGGGGCATGGTGAACTCTGTGCTGGGGAGGGAGGAAGGGCTCCCATTGGGCTACTGTGTGGAGGGATGGGGCAAACTCCATGCTGGGGGGGAGGGAGGAAACGATGGTGTGCATGCCAACAGAGAGAGCTGGGAGAGCCCTCTCTGGCACACATGCCACAGGTTCGCCACCACTGCCTTAGTGGCAACAACAACAGAACTGCAGATGATAGCAATACAAAGACTGGAGAAAAACTGTCTCCCCACCTTACTTCATCTTTGTGTCATCCAAAGCATCCACTTTTCATCTCTGTTTTCAGCCCTGAAATGTCAGGAAATGGGATACTGCTGATCAGGCAAACCTTATGCCACCTACCACTGGGAGTTCTGACTATTAAAGAGCAATAATCACTTTGGTTCCAGGCAGTAAAGCCAAAAAGACTCTCTTCCACCTGAATCCTGCTGGCAAACACAGGAAGCATAAGGACTGTTTAGCTGGAATGTTTTGCTTTTCCCCAGCAAGCTCCACTTCACAGGTGTAAGACCCAAGGGCTGCCCTGTAAAAAGCAACTGGGATTTCTGCTTGCACCGGAGATTAGTAGATTCGCCCTTGCACAAGCAGATGGGGAAGAGGAAGTGCGCGAAACAGGCCACTCTGCATACTGCTCATAAGTAACAGGATATTAGATTTCTCTTCATTAATCATGACTCTACATGAGAACAGTGCAAGGGAAACGAATGCTAAATCTTTGTTGCAAGATACTCTTAGAGCTGGTTCTGCAAGTTTGGCTCTTTAACTAATTAAAAACGAAGAGCAAGAGGAAATAGGAAGTGACCACAAAGAAAGGAAGAGGAATAAAGCCTTACAGTGGCAGTCGAGAGGGAAAATAAGTCTAGCTTTCTATCAGCTTATTGCTTACCTGAGTTGGTGCTTCATTTCCACAACATTCGGAATGAAGAAGCTCACCATGAACTGGGGTGCGACATTCTCTTCAAACGCATTACCCTCAATGTTAGTTCAATAGAAATCACAACAGGGTCAATTGCATGCCTGTCAAGTATCCCGGATTGGCCGGGAAATCCCGTATTTTGGCGTGCTTTCCTCCCCTTTCCTGGCGTTGTCCCATATTTAGAATGGATGCATGCACAGAACCCATCTGCACAAACATGTTCTGTGCATGCGGAAAGGGGTTCTGCACATGCGCAATTGAGTTTTTCCTGTGCATGCGCACCCGGGCCGGAGCAGTTCCCGTATTTTCCAGAGCGGCACTTAACAGGTATGGTCAAGTGCAGATTTGGAAAACAAAACAGTGGCCACAGGATTGGAAAAGATCAGTATACGTCCCAATCCCAAAAAAGGGCAATGCCAAAGAATGTTCAAATTATCGAACAATCGCGCTCATCCCACATGCCAGCAAGGTGATGCTCAAGATAATACAGGACAGACTTCAGCAGCATGTGGAGAGAGAATTACCAGAGGTGCAGGCTGGTTTCAGAAGAGGCAGGGGGACTAGAGACCACATCGCCAACATACGCTGGATCATGGAGAAAACAAAGGAATACCAGAAACAAGTTTACTTTTGTTTTATTGACTACACTAAGGCATTTGACTGTGTGGACCACAACAAGATGTGGCAAGTAATTAAAGAGATGGGAATACCAGAGCACCTCATATGCCTCCTGAGAAATCTGTACATGAACCAAGAAGCAACAGTTAGGACAGAACATGGAATAACAGAGTGGTTTGGAATAGGAAAAGGAGTAAGACAAGGCTGCATTTTGTCACCATGCTTATTCAACCTATACACAGAGCACATAATGCGCAGTGCAGGGATGGAGGAATCATAATATGGGATTAAAATCACTGGGAGAAACATCAATAATCTGAGATATGCAGACGATACCACCCTAATGGCAGAAAGTGAGGAAGACCTAAAGAATCTCTTGATTGGGCTGAAGGAGGAGAGTGCAAAAGCTGGCTTGAGACTCAATATCAAGAAAACCAAGATAATGGCAACAGGCCCAATCAGTTCCTGGAAAATAGACGGGGAAGAAGTAGAAGCAGTGACAGATTTTACTTTCTTAGGATCAAAGATCACTGCAGATGGGGATTGCAGCCATGAAATAAAAAGGCGACTGATTCTTGGGAGACAAGCCATGAGAAACCTGGGGAACATAGTGAAAAGCAGAGACATCACCTTGAAAACAAAAATTAGAATAGTCAAAGCAATGGTTTTCCCAGTAGTAATGTATGGATGTGAGAGCTGGACAATTAGGAAGGCTGAACGCAGAAGAATAGATGCCTTTGAAATGTGGTGTTGGAGGAAGGTTTTGAGAGTCCCCTGGACAGCGAGGAGAACAAATAGGTCAATCTTAGAAGAAATTAACCCTGAATGCTCATTGGAAGGTCAAATAGTAAAGATGAAGCTAAAACACTATGGACATCAAATGAGAAGGGAGCATTCACTTGAGAAGGCATTGATGTTGGGAAAGGTGGAGGGCAAAAGAAGAAGGGGGAGGCCAAGGATGAGATGGCTAGATGGTATTGTAGACACAATGGGCACAGAGCTGGGAGGGTTGAGGGGGATGGTAGAGGACAGAGGCGCCTGGAGGAAAATGGTCCATGGGGTCGCAAAGGGTCGGAATCGACTGTGCGACTGAACAACAACAAGTGTATGTGGTGCCTCTTGTATGTCGAGTAAGCAAACACTTAAACAGAGCTGAGGTTTTCATGACCACTGATGAGTTTGCATATGCTTTGATAGTAAAGAAGCCTTGCAGTATTCTGTTTGAAAATTCAGAGAATAGACATCTGTTTCAAAGGATCCTCCATTTAAAGCAGGAGTGCCCAACCTATGGCCCGTGGGCTGGATACGGCCTGCTGCACCAATTCATCAGAAGCGGTTGCGGGGGCCCCCTTCTCGCATGCACAAATGTGCCTGCTCCGCTCCCAGAAGAGGTTGCAGATGTGCCCACGCATGTGCAAACGTGCCCGTGCCGCACCCAGAAGTGGTTGCTGGTGAGTATGTGCAAAAGTTCCTGCTTCCAGGTGCGTGGTCACGCCCCCGGCACAAAATGTTTGGACACGCCTGATTTAAAGGACTAGTTCAGCTTAAGGAACAGCCATAGGAAGAGGAAGTAAATGTCTTGACATTATCCATCAAAAACAGTAAGAAAATTGAGCAGACACACTATATTTTATTCCCATCTAGAGAGATTTGAAATTTCTATTTTCATTATGAAAGTTGTTTCTGGATTAACAAATGGCTCGGTTAACATAAAAATCACATAACAAAAGGAAATCCATAAAAAATAGTGGCTCAGTTTTCGGTTGTTGTTGTTGTTTTGGTGGGACAGATTAATTGGTTTTCAATGCATTCCTTTTGGAAATGACATTTTGGTTAATGTATTTTGGTTTTCAATGCATTCCTATGCAAAATCGCATTCAATGCATTCCGATGGGAAATTCAGTTAAAGTAATTGTCACTGTATGAAACGTCCCAGAGAACGCATTAATTACATTAACCAAGGTACCACTGTATTTGGTTGGTCTTTGGTCTGGCCCACCAAATTGTTGTTTGTTTTTGACTTAGGGCTCAGGCTAAGGAGGGGGAGAGAAATGGTCATATCACTGTAGAAATTTTAGTTTTCAGACCCTACAGAATTGGGAATTGGGTGAAGTGAAGTTTGTCTAAGAAGTCCCAACATTTCTGAGATTCAGTACACATTTTTAGCAGGAGACCATGCACACAAAACATTGGAAGACTATGTGCAACTAAAAGTAAATATTTTGAAAAATGCATTCAGCCCTGGTTTAGCTACCTTTTGTATTAGTAAAATGCAATATAGTAAACAATGTGCAATATGTTTTAGAATTAATACTGAAAATATATCCATGAACTTCTCCTTGAGAAGAAAAAGTATCTCCTAAGAGAAATATATATTCTTGATTATTTACCTGTTTCCGCTTCCACAACAGGGTTCGCTCAAAGATGCATGCCTTAGGCATCAAATGCACAAATTTTGCCCCAACGGAAAGTCAAGTCTGATCTCTTTAGTCATGACTGCTGCCTTTTCCCATGGTCCCTGACTTACCTTGTGACCCACCGTTAACATGCGTGCCATCCCACAGTTGTAGTTGTGCAGTTATTGCTTGTGAGAAGGAGAACCTTCCTTCTTCTATGTCACATGCGAGAAATAATTAGCAGCTGGATCCTTCAGAAGAGAAACAGACAACAAACCACAGCTTGTGATAAGTTTTCAACATGGCTTTAAATAAATTCACTGAATAGGCACCTCTGATGTCAAGGGGGAAGGAAAAGGATTTCACAAACCTCAGAGGACAGAGGAGCCTGGCATGCCGGGGTCCGTGGGGTTGTAAAGGGTTGGACTTGACTGTGCAACTCAACTACTACTACTACTTATTTTATAGGGAACAGTTGTTGGGTTTTTTAAATGGTCTCACTTGGTTCTATCTTTATGTCTCCAGTCTCTCCCCCTTCTTTCTTGTTCCACCCATGACTGATTTAAAAGAGCCACTTTCAAAAGGCCCTCTTTCTGGTGACTAAGAAGATCCCATCCCGCAGAAGTATACATGGGATATTTGTGGAGCAGTTATATCATTCCCACTGAAAAACACTTCAGATGATGTTCTTCCAGCCCTGGTTCATATTAGTCTGATAGAACTAAATCTACCACAAATTGTGCAAAAGTGGATGTCATTGAGTAGAACAGGTGACCACCAGCCGAGCAAACCCAGGGTCAAAGTACAGTAGCTTGTTAAACCTGTCCTGTTTGATCACATTTAGGGTTTTATTTTCCATGACCAATCTTTTCCCATATTTGTTGGACATATCAGATTGCAGGCTTTTTCCTTTTTCTATAAAGAAAGTTGAATCCCATCCCCAATGCCTATTTCAGGACACACGTTTTCTTCTTCATACTGTATATCCCTTTTTTATATAACAGCTGCATGCTTGTTTATGTTTTCTTGATGTATTCCTTTCAATTGTACATTTCTATTGCCTATGTGTTTTGAAATGCATCATCATCACCACCACCACCACCACCACCTTGATTTACCAGGGTTTTCTAGATTATTTTTTTACTGATTATTTTTTTACCAGGGTTTTCTGGGTTTACTGATTTATTGTATGGCTTTATAAACACATGGTAGATAACACTATGACATTTACCACAAGTATGGGTCAAGTATAGGTAAAAAAATGTGATAAAATATACACGTACATACATGACAGTGCTATGTCCAGGTTCTTGATCCAACCAACTGCAGAAGGAGATAAAGTAAGAATCCAGGGGTGATCCAGGAAATTACCGACCTGTCAGTTTGACATGTGTCCCAGGTAAAGTGATGGAAACCATCCTAAAAGATAGAATTAATAGGCACATAGAAGAGAAGGCGCTGCTAAAGGAGAGCCAACATGGCTTTTGCAAGGGCAAATCATGCCTCACTAATCTGTTGGAATTTTTTGAGAGTGTCAACAAGCATGTGGATAAGGGGGATCCAGTTGACATTGTTTATCTGGACTTTCAGAAGGCTTTTGACAAGGTCCCACACCAAAGGCTCTTGAATAAACTTACCAGTCATGGAATAAAGGGACAGGTCTTGTCCTGGATCAGCAACTGGCTAAGGGACAGGAAACAGAGGGTAGCACTAAATGGACACTTCTCCAAGTGGAGGGAAGTAAAGAGTGGGGTCCCCCAAGGTTCAGTACTGGGACCCCTGCTTTTCAACCTCTTCATAAATGATCTAGAGGTAGGAGTAAAAAGCAAGGTAGCCAAATTTGCTGACGACACTAAATTATACAGGGTAGTGAAAACTGTGAGAGATTGTGAGGAGCTCCAGAGGGATCTCTCGACACTGGGGGAGTGGGCAAAACAGTGGCAAATGAGTTTCAACATTAGTAAGTGCAGAGTGATGCATGTTGGGGCAAAGAACCCCAATTACATTTATAAACTGATGGGGTCTGAACTCTCTGCGACAAACCAGGAAAGGGACCTTGGTGTCCTGGTGGACAACTCAATGAAGGTGTCAACCCAGTGTGCCTCAGCAGTGAAAAAAGCAAACTCAATGCTAGGGATCATTAGGAAGGGTATAGAAAATAAGTCAGCAAGTGTCATTTTGCCTCTTTATAAATCTATGGTGAGGCCCCATCTGGAATACTGTGTACAGTTCTGGTCGCCATACCTCCAGAAGGATATTATGGAGCTGGAAAAAGTGCAGAGGAGGGCAACCAGAATGATTAGGGGACTGGAACACCTTCCTTACCATCTGAGGCTGCAACGGTTGGGCCTCTTCACTCTTGAACGACGACGTCTAAGAGGTGACCTGATTGAAGTTTATAAAATCATGCACGGTGTGGACAAAGTAGATAAGGAAAAACTGTTTTCCCTATCGCATAACACTAGAACTAGGGGACACTCCATGAAACCTTTGGGTACTAGTTCTCAAACAAATAAGAGAAAGTACTTTTTCACCCAGAGGATTCCTGGTCTATGGAACTCCCTGCCAGAAGAAGTGGTGACAGCTGTCAGTCTTGACAGCTTTAAGAAAGGATTAGACAAGTTCATGGAGGACAAGAGTATCAATGGCTATAATTATGGATACTTAAGGACAACCTCCGGGTTGGAGAGATAGGCAGGATATCTCTCAATATCATTTCCAGGGAATCCTAAGCAGGTGAAGGCATCTGCTTGGGAATACCCTGAAGGAAATGGTGAGCCACTGTGTGAGACAGAATGCTGGACTGGATGGGCTGTGGCCTGTTCCAGCAAGGCTGTTCTTATGTTCTTATGTAAGAAGATTTGTCATACCTCCCATAAATGCCCAGTTTATGCATTCATGGACTATATGAGAAACAGTTTAGCATGAATTCCTACAGTCACATTGGCCTGTAAGCATCTTCTTCCATTTGTATAGTAGGTCTGCACACCTGTCATGGCTCATTCTTATCCTGTTAGTGGTCTTCCAGATGTTGTGGTAGATCAAAACCATTTCCTTTCTTCTGGGTACACCCTGGAATTGTGCAACTTGCCCAAGGCCACAGGCTGGATCTTCTAGGATGCCCACTGGGGAAGCAAACTCTCAACCTCTGGCTCCACAACCAGATGTCTAACTCACTGAGCTATTCAGCCAGTTCACATAGTTCTACTGGTGCTAAATGCAATTAATTAATCTGCAATTAATGATATAATTGCAGCATCTGTGTCAGGCTATTAAAAACCTGGACATCAGGCTTACCAGACACACAGGTCAACTCGTTATGGTCTTATCAACTCAGGCAAGTTGCACTGTAATTCTGCTTAATTATCTATAATTTTGCATCTGTAAATACAAATTACCATATGTAATTGTATGCAAACTGAAGAAGGCTGTCCTCTTGTTCAGATGAGCACAACTTCTTTACTGGTGATGTATACAGGTATGTGGCTTACTCTATACCCAGAAAACAATGAAAAGTGTAGCCACAGGTGAGAATTGGCTTGATGGCATGTAGTTATATTTGGCTATCCTAAATGACAAAGAATCAGCCATCAAATAACTGAAAGGCTGCAATGTAGAGAGTGGAACAGATTTGTTTTCTGCTGTTCCTGAATGCAAACCTAGAACCAGAAGGTTCAAAGTAGCAGAGAAACAACAAATACTTTAAGAAACCACTCAGCCAGGGTAGTCACATATACATCACCAAAAATATGGTTTGGTTCATCTAGAAACTAGACACTGATATGCAGAACTGTGTGCTTAAATTAGAGTACTGTACATCTCACTTGAGTTGAGAGAGCTGTGACCAGGCGAATAGGTGCTGTTCTGGATGGGAAATTTCAATGCCTGCCATACAGAATTTTCTCCAGATTCTTTCAAGAAGTCCTAACAGGACTTTGTATTCCAGGTACCTCAAACCCTCTGGCCAGTCTTCTTTGGACACACTCTTGTTTGTCAGTGTCCTTCTTAAAATGCAGAGCACAAGTGTGGATAGGGGACTGTGGTGGCTTAGTGGTTAAGGCGCTGAGCTTGACGACTAGAAGGTTGGCAGGTCAGCAGATCAAGACCCGAATGCTGCATGATGGGATGAGTTTCTGTCTCTGTCTCAGCTCCTGCCAACCTAGCAGTTCAAAAGCAAGAAATTGCAAGTAAATAAACAGGCACCACTTGGGTGGGAAAGTAAACAGTGTTTCATGCACTCCGGTGTCTATTCATGCCTGCCACATGTCCACGGAAACTTTTGCAGACGCAGACAGCACTGACTCTTTGGCTATAAACAGAGATGAGCACTGAACCCTAGAGTTGGATACGGCTGGTTTTCAAGCAAGGGCAACCTTTACCTTTACTAGAAGTGGATGCACGCTGTGCTCCAAAATGGAATGATACAAATGAATGTAATCACTTGAATTTTCAACAGCATAAATGGCATATTTGTAAAGAACTGGTTCAGATATGAAAAATGAACTATTTCTGTGGTGGGTTCAAGTGAAATTTTCTGGAGGATGGGCTCAGATTTCCTCATGTTCTCCTAAGGACTATCCTTCCCAAGGACTATCCTTCCTGTCTATCCTTCCCAAGATAAAGTCCTCAAGATAAGCTCATTTAGTGAGCCATTCAAACAAAATTGAAGATTAAACATTGATGTGTTAGATATGGAGGCTTCTGCCGTCTGATTGGCCTGCAAATGTTTAACAACATGCCTTTGCATTTAAGAGAAGCTCGAAAGAATGGCAGGCATAGAAACGCATGGAAGGGTGGGTGGGGGAATTCACAAAGATTTCAAGCGTCTGACAAGAATACACAGACATAATAATTTCTTTGACCCGAGCCACATGAGCCTGTGAAAAGAACAAAACAGCACCATTTCATGGCATTTACAGTTTAAACCTTTCCTATTCAAGTTTCGGATAATAAAAAAAAAGCCGACAGCCCATTCTGGTCATGATTAAAATTCATAGGTTTGTAGCAGAGAACAGATGGAGAAGCCATTTTAGGCCAGTCATATCCCAGCTCTGCAAAATTAATTTGACAGCTTTGCATTAAAGCACTGATCAATATCCACTTTAGAACAGCAGAGGCTAACTGAGAAAAAAATAAGTGACCAGGAGTGTTACCAGACGAGAAAAAATGAATCTTTGAGACTTTCCCTCCCTCTAAGCTTCCACCTACATCAGAAGTCCTGACCTCAATCCATTGATCGGTAGCAGTTAACATGACAAAAGGCCTGGCAGATATAACCAGACCTATACCTACCAGGGAACAATCAACCCTGATACACTAAATGTTTGACAGAGTGACTAGACTGCTGAATTAGTATTTGCTTTTTGAGGTCTGGGGGATGCAACCTTTCCTGGTGGGTGTCGTACTGTTTGTTTGTTTTTTAAAATTTAGACTCAGTAAAAAAAAAAGGTGACAATATTTTTTAAAAATGCCAAACTTCTATTAAGCTTGACAAGTGTCTGTTCGAACTCTGGAAAAAACAATACAAGAAAGGTAGGGGAGTGGGAGAGATTCAACAACAACCCCACAGCCCTGGGCGATCATGTCACCATGGCTGGCGCTTGATCTACTAGATATGCACTGTCCCTGCTGGTTCCTTGTTATTCAAAGTCTCTTTTTAAGGATGGCAATAGTTGGTTATTGTTGATTCTTCTTTCATGTCCGGGTCAGACTTTAAATTGCTAAAATGAGGCCACTTTCTTGGCATTGTCATCAGTAAAGGTAAAGGTCACCCTTGCTCGAAAGCCAGTCACATCTGACTCTAGGGTTCAGTGCTCATCTCTGTTTCAAAGCCGAAGAGCCACCGCTGTCTGCATCTGCAGACGTTTCCATGGCCATGTGGCAGGCATGACTAGACACCGGAGCGCACAGAACGCTGTTTACCTTCTCACCAAAGTGCTCCCTATTTATCTACTTGCAATTTCTTGCTTTTGAATCGCTAGGTTGGCAGGAACTGGAACAAAGACGGGAGCTCATTCCATCCTGAAGTACTGTACTCGGGAATCGAACTGCTGACCTCCCGCCTCTCAGTCAGCATCTTAACCACTTGAGCCTCTGCAGTCGTCAGTAAGGGTGCTGAAACTACTGGGTTCCGTAAGACCTTAAAAAATGCTTTGGTGTCATTTGGAAACTGACGCTGTTAACCACGGAGCATCTGAAGTCTTCTTTGAGTGTTGAAATTATGAATAAGAATTAGCCTTCCATCCACAGACGTCTTCCCTAATTTATGCTACAATAACAAGTGTGAATTCCAACCCCATCACAAAAAACAATACCATCTTCTTCTTTCGTGTCCTGATCAAACCCTGGAGTGCCAAAATAAAAGCCACATTCTTGTCTTTGTCGTTGGCCAAACTTAAGTCCTCATCAGTACATGTTTCTGGTAGTAACAAGCAGATCAGCAATGAGCCAGATTCTGTCTCTCTCCACATTCACACCAAGTCCACCAGCAGTTCTCACTTGAAGCATGTTGGTCTTGCATTTAGGGACTCTGACCCTCAGCCTATTCAGAGTCCTCCAAGTGACACAGGGGAGGTTGAGTTCCTCAGTTATATCCTCCTTTAATGTTTTCCCTTGTCCAGTGAGCTCCTTCCTCCATCTTCTAATTTGATTTGGCTCTTGTGTACCTTCAAAATGTCAAGTTTTTTATATGCAGTAGTAGGCGGGGCAGCTTTAAAATAGTTTTACTTATAGTTTTAGTTTGGAGGTGCTCCAAGTATTATACTCCCTGTGCTGGGACAGTTTGGTGTATGCAAACCAAGACACAGGACACAGCCTCGGGCTGGGTTAACTCAGGTTTATTGCATCGTGGGCAGAGGGAACATGAGGTAATGGCGGATCGATAGCTCTTTATATACAGCAGTAATACATTTGAACGTGGTGCCATGGTAGCCCATTGGCTACTGTCTGCGTGACGTCATTGCAGGTCACGCCCTTCTTGTCCAGGTGTAGGTGGTGGCGGGAAAACTTCCCGCGCTGTTGCCTTTGATGAGTTCGGACCAAGAGAGCTTGGACGCTCGCTGCTGCCAGCTGGTGGTCATTAGCTCGCGTCCTATTACAGGGTTTATATGATACAGCTGAAGGTTACATTGTTGCTATGGGCAAGGTTACATTGGCTCAGATACATTGTAATCCATGTGTACAATAAAACCATCAGAACACAACACCCCTCCCCCCTAGGACGAGACAAAGTCTCGAGCCCACACTTGAACACATTCCCCCCCCTTAGGAGACAAAGTCTCTCAGCCAAGATGGCTTATTTCGAACACGCTGGGGTCTCGATGCGGGCTGCCTCTCCCCGGGTTTGCTACCTTCTCTTTGTCCCCTGGTTTCCTGTCCTGTAATATGAGAGGGAGACTCGTTAGTGACTTGCCGCGGCTCTGCGGCGTTGTTGGGAGGTGTGCTCTTTCTTAGGGAGGAACCGGGGGCACTGGGGGCTAACGAAAAACCCCTCTTCTCGCTTGGATGGGTGGGGGAACACTCCTGAAAACCCCCCCGGCTCGCAAACTCAAAATCAAAATCACAATCGGGGGCAGCGGTCGCGAACTCCTCTCCCCCTTCCCCGGCCCCTGATAAGACTGGCGTATCAAAAGGATATGAGTCGGGGCCGCTACTACTGTGTCCTTCCCCCCTTGCTTGGGACTGTTGTCCCCTGCTGTCTCCCCCTTGGTTTAAGCGGGTGGGGGAGAACCCTAACGCTGAATCCTGTTGCTGAGCTCCACTGACCGGCCCACTCACTCGGTGCCTCAGTTGGTCTGCGTGCCTCCTCCAAAGGAGGCCGGTGTTAGTCTCGACCCGGTACGACACTGGCCCCGTCTGTTCTACCACCGTCCCTGGTACCCAGGCCGGCCCCGCGCTGGAGTAGTTCCTGCAGTGAACAGGGTCCCCGGCGGCGAAACCCTTCGAGACTGCCAACCCTATGTTTTTCCCTTTATCCTCGACTCTCGTCGGGTCTAGCCTGGACAGGATCGTGGTCAGTTTTCGCCGCATCAAGAGCTCCGCCGGCGAGTAGCCTGACGCTAAGGGGGTTACCCTATACGCTAAGAGGAACTGGCATACCTGGTGATTCAGGTCCCCCGGGCCCATGCGCCGCAGCGCCTCCTTCGTTGTCCGCACCAGCCGTTCCACTTGGCCATTCGTGGCCGGGTGAAACGGTGCGGACGTGACGTGCCGAATGGCGTTTGCCTCCATGAACGCCCCGAACTCGGCGGAGGTGAAACAACTAGCGTTATCGCTGACCAAAGTGTCGGGTAAACCGAATGTGGAAAAGACTCTCCTTAGCCGGCTAATTGTCGTGGCGGAGGACGTGCTCTTTACTGGGATAACCTCCAGCCACTTAGAGAACGCATCTACCACCAGGAGAAACATGGTTCCTCGGAACGGGCCAGCGAAATCCACGTGCACTCTGGACCACGGCCCCCTTGCTGTGTCCCACTCCCTATGCGGAAGACGGGCCGCCTCAGGTCGGGATCCCTGGCAAGCCTCGCAAGTGCCGACCATGTGCTCAATGTCCGCGTCCAGCTGTGGCCACCAGAAGTAACTCCGGGCTAGCGCCTTTGAACGAACAATGCCCGGGTGGCCGACGTGCAGTAGTTCGAGCACCCTCGTCCGCAGGGGCGCAGGGACCACCACCCGTTGGCCCCACAGAAGGCACCCCCTCTCTAGGGACAACTCTAGCTTTTTCCTAAAGAATGGGTCGAACTCTGTACTCGGGGACGAAGCCGGCCACCCCTTCTGCACCCATGAACTAACTTTCTCCAGCGTCCTGTCCTTGCCTGTCGCCCTAGCAATGTCGGCTGGTACTATTGGGGGTGCGTCCAAAACCTCAATTAGCAACACCTGGCGGTCTCTTTCTGCTCTTGCCTTTTGGTCATCCGACAAGGGCAGAGGGGATCTCGAAAGCGCATCAGCATGGCTGATCTCCTTTCCGGGCCTGTACTCCAACTCATGTTGGTACGCGTTGAGGAAAATAGCCCATCGCAGCATTCTCGGGGACAGGATCTGTGGCGTGGGCTTGCTTGCCGTGAAAATCCCTAACAGCGGCTTGTGATCGGTCACGATTTTGAACGGGCGGCCATACAAAAAATCGTGAAATTTTTTGGTCCCCGCTACTATTGCTAACGCTTCCCTGTCGGTTTGTGCGTAATTTCGCTCCGCTTGGGACAGGGACCTTGAGTAAAACGCTACCGGGGCCTCCCTTCCGTCCTCCAACACGTGGCAAAGCACCGCCCCCACCCCCACCGGGGATGCATCACAGACTAGGACCACTGGCCGTTTGGGGTCGAAGTGCGTCAGGATTGCCTCAGATGTTAGGAGTTGCTTTAGCTCCTTGAACGCCCTCTCGTGCTCGTCACCCCACATCCATGGCTCCTCCTTTTTAAGTAACCGATGGAGCGGTTCGGCCACGGACGCCTTCCGCGGGAGGAATGTATGGTAAAAATTGAGGAGCCCCAGGAAAGACTGTAGCTCGGTTTTGGATGTGGGGCGAGGGGCCTTTTTAATGGCTGCTACTTTGGATTTAGACGGCTTAATCCCCTCGGGTGTGATCCGGAACCCTAAAAACTCGACCTCGGTTTCGAAAAAAACACATTTGTCCTTCCTCAATCTCAGCCCCGCTTTCTCGAACACTGTCAGTACTTTGTCCAACCTTTTCGCCAGTTCAGCCTCACTCCCCCCTGTTATCAACACGTCATCAAAATAAGGCAACACCCCCTCCAGGCCCTTTAGGAGGCGTTCCACGAGCGATTGAAAAAGGCCGGGTGCCGAGTTCACGCCGAACTGTAACCGCGACACCTGGAACGCTCCCTTATGTGTAACTATCGTTTGTGCCGCGGCCGTGGCGGGGGTCACTGGAAGTTGCTGATAGGCTTGTGCCAAATCGAGTTTAGCGAAACACTTTCCCCCATTTAGCCTGGCCAAGAGGTGGCTGATCACTGGCACCGGGTATGCATTAGGGCGGATCGCCTTGTTAATTGTACACTTATAATCAGCGCAAATGCGCACCTCCCCGTTAGCCTTTAGAGCCGTTACAATTGGAGTTTCCCACTCCGCGGAATCAACAGGAATAAGAATCCCCTGGCCCACCAGTTTGTCCAGTTCCGCCTCTATCTTGTCCTTGAGTGCGAACGGCACCCTGCGTGGTTTGAGTCTTATCGGGCGGACCTCCGGGTCTATGTCGAAAGCTACAGGGGGTCCCTTGAACTTTCCGAGTCCTTTCTTAAAAACGGCGGGATGCGCATCGCAAACCGCTTGTATTGGGTCCCCCCCCACGGTATGCACCCCCCCTATGAACAAACCTAAAGGCTGAAACCACTGTGTCCCTAGGAGGCTACAGCTTCCCCCTTTGAGGACAACTAGGGGCAGTTCCGCAGAGTGTCTCTTAAAATTGACCCGAAATTTCCCGACCCCCAACACCGGAATGCTGTTTCCCTGTACGTCCTGTAGTGTGGACCTCAACGCTTTAAGCTTGGGCCGCACGTGGGGGTCGATTTTCAGGAACTCTCTCTGGGGAATTATGGAATAGGAGGACCCCGAGTCAATTTCCATCTTAATAGGGGCCCCTTGTACTAATACCTCAACGAAGTAATGGGACTGTCCCGCGGACACGCTGAAAACTGAGGCGTCGTCCTCGCTGCCGTCCGAGACGCGGCCCACGCCGTCCTGCTTCCACGTGGTCTGGGCGCCATCTTTGGGCCTCGCTGGACGGTCCGGTCTGGCCGCGCGGTCTTGTGACTGCCTCCGGCCCTCTTTCCGCTTTCGGCACGCCTTGGCGATGTGCCCCCGACGGCCGCAGGTGTAACACTCGGCCTTCCTGAACGGGCATCTCGCGCGCTCGTGGGCCGCTCCGCAACCCTCGCAGCGTCGACCACCCTTCCGGACCTTCTGGACCTCCTCGCCGTCGCTGCCTTCCGTAGACGACTTTGAGGCCCGTCGAGTCGCGTGCACCGACTGTCCGGTCTTCCCGTGCACCGAATTTTCCGCCTTGCCGGCTCTAGGACGCCACTCACGCCACTGGTGCATCTCGTCCACTCCGGCATTCGTGGACTCTGCGGCTTCCGCGGCCTCTATGACCTCGGCCAGCGTGGGTGGCGGCTCCTTATTCATCAAGCTGCGCTGTACCTCCTTGTCTTTCAGGCCACACAACACGCCGTCCCTGAGGACCAACTCCAGGATATCGCCCCATTTACAGGGGGCGGCGGCTATCCTCATGGCGGCCACGAATGCCTCAACCGACTCATCCGGCGCTTGGACTCGCCTCCAAAACGCGCTCCGAGCGGGAAACATTGCCCTCGAGGGGCAGAACCGCTCTCGCAGCAGTTTCATGATGTCGCTCGCCTTAAAGTCGCTCACCTTCTTCGGAGCGATTATGCCCACCAGCGTCCGCTTGGTTTCCATCCCGAGCATTCTGGTGAGGATGGCCCTCTTCCTCTCCTCGTCTTCTCCTTTGACTCTGAGTTCCACCAGGGCCGCCTGGAAATCCATCTCCAGCAGCTCCCAGTCTTGCGGTTTGGTGATGTTGAAACCGCTCTGTGCCCTGGCTGTTCCGTGGGGATCCATTATCCCACCTTCGTCGCCAATTTGGTGTATGCAAACCAAGACACAGGACACAGCCTCGGGCTGGGTTAACTCAGGTTTATTGCATCGTGGGCAGAGGGAACATGAGGTAATGGCGGATCGATAGCTCTTTATATACAGCAGTAATACATTTGAACGTGGTGCCATGGTAGCCCATTGGCTACTGTCTGCGTGACGTCATTGCAGGTCACGCCCTTCTTGTCCAGGTGTAGGTGGTGGCGGGAAAACTTCCCGCGCTGTTGCCTTTGATGAGTTCGGACCAAGAGAGCTTGGACGCTCGCTGCTGCCAGCTGGTGGTCATTAGCTCGCGTCCTATTACAGGGTTTATATGATACAGCTGAAGGTTACATTGTTGCTATGGGCAAGGTTACATTGGCTCAGATACATTGTAATCCATGTGTACAATAAAACCATCAGAACACAACAGACAGTGGTTAAGAAGCTCACCTTGTTAGCTAGAAGGCTAGCAAGTTGGCAGTTCAAGAGCCGGGTACTATATGACAGATTGAGTGCCCATCTCTGTCCCTGCTCTTGGAGACATGAAAGGAGCCTCATTTGGGTGTTCCATGAGTAGAGTTTCTTCAAGTTATGTAAATATTCATTTCCCTATGGGTTTGCTTCAATTTTCATACAAATTTCATTTTTCTTATGAGTTTGGTTTGAGTTACGTAAAAAAATTTTTCCTATGGGTTTGCTTCTAGTTACATAAAAACTGATTTAAGCAAAAGCCTACAGAACGGACTTTTTTTCATAAGTAGGGGTTTTACTGTATAAGAAAATAGCTCTTTATTTGCCGTTGCTTTAGATAGATTAGTAAATAGTAAACAGTTTCTTTGCTTGATAAAAATTGTTCTTTACAATAAGTTTCATCATAGACAACATGCTTTGCTTGTAAGGCAATACAGTAAAAGGGGAGAGAGAGAGAGAGCGCAAAAAACAGTAGAATAACAGGAGAGTGTAACTGGAACAAACATAATGAGTAACAAAAAACAATGAAGCTAACAGACCCCAGTAACAAACTGCCTAATATACATCAAGTGAATCTAGAGACCAAAAACTAGAACTCTTTCCCACTAGCTAGTTAAAGACACGTTCCACATTAATAGCCCATTGCTTGTTTAGGTTGCTTTAATATACTCAACACAAAAATGTTTGTTCTTGCTATAAAGCTCTGCCTGGATCTGAGTTGACGAATTTGAGCCATGCATCTGTTCAGAGGATGTCGAGAACTTGCTTAGTTCTCTCATCATTGTTGATGAACTGGTGGGACTGTGTCCCTCTGCACAACTTTCTGAGGACAGTCAACAGCACATAAGAACAAAGAGTCTTTCTCAAATATCAAGTCTTAAATGCAGATACCTGGTTTCCTGTGTTTGTGGAATGGAAGAGAGATCAAATCCAGCCTGTTGTTTTTTCCAACTCATCTCTGGGAAACAATGCCTGGCACAACATCTTACCACAAACTATTAGGACTCTCGTTAATAACACTGCAACACAAAAAAAGAAAGAATATATATATATATATATCAGATCACTTTTATTTACATACCGCTTTTTTCGGCCCGAAGGCGACTCAAAGCGGTTCCCAACATATTAAAGCAACAGTACAGTAGTAAACAACAGAGAAAATTCAAGATGATATATAATATACAATAATAATAAACAATATAAATGCAAATTATAATAACATACAATACATAATATTATATAATGAAAAACAATACATTCCCAAAATCTGCAGGGCTACAAAAGCTACAACTTAATAGCGGGAGTAGCATTGATATATGATATATAAAAAGAAAGAAAAAGAAAAAAAGAAAAAAATGTCTGCTACTTGATCTAATCCATGTGTCCTATACTATATCAAGTGCGCTGAATCCAAATCTGAAGTCCAATTCTGCCTAGGATGTCAGGATCTTCACTTAGCCCCTGCTGGAACATGCATGCCACCAGGGGACATGATTCAGCCGAGGCGGCAGCAGGCATAGTGGTAGCTGCAACTGTTTTAATGTTCCCATGTAAAAATACATTACCCAATTACCGACTATTTGAACAGCTATGGGACACCTTAGAATCTGTATGTGATAGGCAAATTCTGAGTTGGATAGTTCCTGCACTATCTGTTGATGTAATTGGTCAGCAGAGTGGTATGCAGTGGCCAGCAAGAGGTTCGCACCTGGCCAAGTGGTCTCTTGTAAGAAAAACAGGCAGACCAGAGTTTGGTGCAGAAGAAAACTCAAAGTAGATTTACTCAGAAAGTACAAGGGTGCAAGTATATACAGTGCAACAACTGTAACACAAAACAGACATATTCTCTCCGGCTGCTCACTTGAACTCACTGAGACAATTCAGTTGTACTATATACAAGTCCATACAGTTCAGACTTCAGCAACAGTTCAGTTCAACAGGGTAAAGTCAAGCTGTAGCCACAGACAAAGCCAAAGAGATCTACAGCTTCTCTCCTCCCGGTGGAGGCTTACCCCAGTTGATGGCATATCCAGCAAAAGCCATAAGCAGGTACAGTGGCAAAGGTTCAGTCCTCATAGAAGGTTCCAGAAGATACAAAAATCTTCATCCAGACTGTCAGCAGAGGAAGGTGAGCATTAAAGCTCAGGCAAGTTGAGCATTGTAGCTGAAGGTCTGCAATCCTGCTCTGTCCTAAATACACTGGCCCTTGGAGCACATCAGGGGAAAACTCCCAGCAGTAAAGTCTTAAAGGCATCACAGACACAATTGGCCTTGCAACCAGTTAGGGAGAGCTGCGAAAACTTATATTCCCTAACACTATTCACACAAATTTGGTGTGTGTGTGAAAAAGTAATCTTGTGTTATGAATGCTCGCATAATGTTTGGTCTAGTTGTGATCTATTTGTATTGTTATTATAACTCTGAAAGGCTTTTTCTTTGCTCCAGCCTGGCTGCTTTCCAGTGTGTCAGATTACAACAATGTTTATCACCCCTCTGTTCTGCTGATGGGGAATGCTGGGGTTTGTAGTCCAATACCTCTGGCAGAGGGTACCAGGTTAGGGAAATCTGAATGAAATTATACAAGTTTACACTTCTAATTGGGACTGTGGTGGCTTAGTGGTTAAGACACTGAACTTGACGACTGGAAGGTCGGCTTGTCAGCAGTTCAAGACCCGAGTGCTACATGACAGAGTGAACTCTCAGCTCTGTAACCCAGCTCCTGCCAAGCTAGCAGTTTGAAAGCAAGAAATTGCAAGTAGATAAATAGGCACTGCTTCGGTGGGAAGGTAAACAGTGTTCCGTGCACTCCAGTGTTGAGGCATGCTTGCCACGTGTCCACGGAATCGTCTGCAGACACAGACTCTTTGACTATAAACAGAGATGAACACTGAACCCTAGAGTCAGATACAACTGGATTTTGAGCAAGGGTGCAAATTTACCTTGTCCTTGTGGTCAACAAAAAAATTGCTTTGTAATCCTGTCTGCATCTGGAGAAAAATCTACCTCCTCCTTTCAGAAACTCCCCATTCATTGCTCTGTCTCTATGTATGTGTGCATTTGCCCCCATGTATTATTATTATTATTATTTCTTCCCAAGCGTTTTTGCAATATTCTGTCAACATGTTTAGGCTTCATATTTCACACTAATGAAACTGCTTTGCACTTATGTTCAGTGAAATTTAATTTATAGCTACTGGTGTGGGGGGAAAAGAACAAGTTGACATGGATGATTTCCATTTCAACATCTCTAATTTTATGACCCCGGTTTTAAAACCTCTTGTTCATAGTCTTCAATGTGTTTTCACCCACCTAGGTTAATTAAGCCTGGCTGCAGCCATTCAAAAAGATATACAGTGGTACCTCATACAACAATTTTAATCAGTTCCACGGGGCTCGTTGTTGTATGAAACAATTGCTATACGATACATGCATCGTATAGCAATTTTCCCTATGGGATGCATCGTACAACGATTTGTTTTGCTAAGTGTTTTTTCCCATTGAAAAATTGTTGTATGGTTTTTTTACATAGAGAAAATTGTTAAGTGGGATGCCATTTCCCCCCAAAATTGTTATGTGATTTTGTTGTTTGTTGTTCAGTCGCACAGTCGATTCCGACTCTTTGCGACCCTATGGACCATCACTCTCCAGGCACCTCTGTCCTCCACCATCCTCCTTAGTCCACACAACCCCGTGCCCATTGTGTCTACAATACCATCTAGCCATCTCATCTTTGGCCGTCCCCTTCTTCTTTTGCCCTCCACCTTCCCCAGCATCAAGGCCTTCTCAAGTGAATCCTCTCTTCTCATTTGATGTCCAAAATACTTCAACTTCATCTTTGTTATTTGTCCTTCTAAGGAGCACTCAGGGCTAATCTCTTCTAATATTGACCTATTTGTTCTCCTCGCTGTCCAGGGGACTCTCAAAACTCTCCTCCAGCACCACATCTCAAAGGCATCTATTTTTCTTCGCTCAGCCTTTCTAATGGTCCAGCTCTCACAGCCATACATTACCACCGGAAATACCATTGCTTTGACTATGCGGACCTTTGTTTGCAGTGAGATATCTCTACTTTTCACTATGTTCCCCAGGTTTTTCATAGCTTGTCTCCCAAGAATCAGTCGCCTTTTTATTTCATGGCTGCAATCTCCATCTGCAGAGATCTTGGATCCTAAGAAAGTAAAATCTGTTACTGCTTCTACTTCTTCCCCATCTATTTTCCAGGGACTTATAGCGCCTGTTGCCATTATCTTGGTTTTCTTGATATTGAGTCTCAGGCCAGCTTTTGCACTCTCTTCTTTCAACCTAATCAGGAGCTTCTTTAGGTCTTCTTCACTTTCTGCCATTAGGGTGGTATCATCTGCATATCTCAAATTGTTGATGTTTCTCCCAGCAATTTTGATCCCATATGGTGATTCCTCCATCCCTGCATTGCGCATTATGTGCTCTGTGTATAAGTTGAATAAGCAGGGTGACAGAATGCAGCCTTGTCTTACTCCTTTTCTTATTCCAAACCACTCCGTCATTCCATACTCTGTCCTAACTGTTGCTTCTTGACTCATGTACAGATTTCTCATGAGACATATGAGGTGTTCTGGTATTCCCATCTCTTTAATTACTTGCCACATTTTGTTGTGGTCCACACAATCAAAGGCCTTGGTGTAGTCAATGAAACAGAAGTAAGCTTGTTTCTGGTATTCCTTTGTTTTCTCCATGATCCAACGTATGTTGGCAATGTGATCTCTGGTCCCCCTGCCTCTTCTGAATCCAGCCTGCACCTCTGGTAGTTCTCTTTCTACATGCTGCTGTAGTCTATCCTGCATTATCTTGAGCATCACTTTTTCACAGATTTTGTTGTTATATGGGGCAATTGTTTTATGAGGTTCCATTGTATTGGTAACAGGTCTATGAGGAAGAGTGCACTGGATAGAAACTGGGGAACAGGAAAGATTTCAGAAATGGGAGATGGGGAAAAGATTGAAATGAAGCCCTCTTTTATCACAAAACGTGGCATTGGCCACTAACTTGGATTGGTCCTGTGGTCCTTTGGGATCTGGGTTCAAATCCTGTCTTGGACAAAAGGCTTTTCTTACTACTGGGGTTCCACTACACACAGAATGCCCCTGCCTCATCCATCTGTTGTCCACATGAAGCTGTCCCTCCATTGAAATTAATGGAAACAGCTGCATGCACAGAAAGCTCCATGTGTGTACTAGACCATTGTTTCCCAAACTTTGGTGTTTGGACTTCGATTCCCAGGAGCCTAAGTCAATTCCTGTTGTGTATGTAACTTCAATATTGCTTTAAACAGTTTGTAATTATTATTGTGGGATCGGGGTGATCCTCCATTTTGTCTTCTTCATGGTACTAAGCTATCGCGGGACTTGCATTCCCGCCCTTTCTAACGTGATGCGCGAAGTCTCTCCAGTCTCCGGTCACCCCACGATCACCCCACTTCTCTCCCAACCAATCCTGTTTTCCCCCGCCCGAATGTATCCATAGTATATTGTATATAAGGCACTGCTGCGCCATTGCTGTTCATGTTCGGTTTGCTTACAATAAAGTTGTGTTTGGCCCTGTTATGCTGGCTGCTTCTCTTCAATTCCCGAACATCAAAATTCCCCAAAGTACTGATCAGCCAATGTACTAACTTAGCCTTCTGGGAATTGAAGTCCACCAGTGTTCCACGGAACACAGTTTGGGAAATGCTGTAGTAGACAGTTATGTGGGACGTGGAATGAGAATGCTAACATCAAGGATTGCAACTAGAATAATGATATTTATACAGCGTTTGCAATTATTCCTTGCAAACAACACTGCTGTTTCTGTAATCATTGCCGGTACTATTATCACAAGACACATTTTCTGTTCAAGGACTTAAAAAACTTACTTTCTGGACTACAGTTCCCAGAATCCCCCAGCCAGCATAATCATTGCCTGGGATCTGCTTTCTGCCAGCAAGATGCTATTGTCTGCATATTTTAAATTATTGATGTTTCTTCTACCACTTTTCACTCCTTCATCTGAATCGAGTCCATCTTTCCTTATGATATATTCTGTGTACAGATTGAACAGATAAGGAGATAAAACAAACCTTTGGCTATCATCTTTGCCTATGAGCAACCATTGTGTCTTTATGAGCATGTTTAATTTTGCTGTGTGATCAATTTTCTCCTGGATGCTTGCATAAAAGCTTTCAATTTCATCTTCTTCAACATTGGTAGTAGAAGCACAGATATGAATAATATTCATGTTGATGGGGTTTCCCAGAAATCTGATATACAGCCAGGCTTTACATTATAGTTTCTAATTGCTTGTGCTACATATTGCCTCAGCATTTGAGCCACTCCATTTTTTCTGGATTTCTCATTTTTGCAGAGGAATATCTTGTAGTTGTCTGACTATAAACATCCCATTCCAGTCCACTTTAGTTCTCTGACATCCAATACTTGAAATATTTATATGTTCTATTTCTTGCTTTACAGTTTCCAGTTTGCTTTGATTCATTTTTCTCCCATGTCCCAATTCTATATGTTGTGAAGCATTAAACCTTCACTTCACTTCTGTGCATGTCATCCGTAGATGTCCTTTCGGCTTTAATTTAGTTGTGCATTAGTGACAGCACTATTTATACTTGTTCTTTGCTCATCCCTAGTAGCCATTTGAGTGCTTTCCTGACTTGGAAGTCCAATCTTACAGCACTATCTCATGTTTCATTTTGGACTCTCTTGTCATAGGGTTTTCAATATAAGACAGATTCATCAGAGCCTTCTTCTGGTGCCATCCCACCACCCGCCCTCCACTTCACTGGGTCTGAATTTTCAGATGAATTTATAGGATTTACATTTCCTGAACCAAGAAGCTAACTCAAGGGAGCCTGGATATTCACACCTTTTTGGTTGGAATTGTTCCACCATTGGGTTTTCAAGGTATAAAAGGTGCAGCAGTGGTTTATCATTTGCCTCCTTCTGCACAATACTAACAAGAGTTAGTTTGAAGGTTGCTGCCACTGTGTGTGAAAAATCCTCCATCAGTGTCACGTTCAGCTACCGCTGTTGCCCAATACCTACCCTTTTAAGAGTTTCTCTCTTTCCTTCACCACTGGACCTCTGTTTTTTCTTCTGCAGATATGGCCGCTACACTCCTAAAGAAGGTGGAGTCATCTTGGTCCGGTCTCTCTGCTGAAAACATTCTGCCTCGATTGGAGTCCAGGCACTAAATGGAATCCACCCTCTTGATAGCATTGCTCTCAGTTTCTCCGACACACTCAAACTCCCTCATCATGTTAAGGTGTGCATCCAAGAAGAGCCATGTTCCACTACTTTTCAGGAATTGTTCTTGCTGTTACTGTGACGAATTGCTTATTTTGTGCAACGATTTTCCTAAACTACACTTTCCTTGCTTCATTGTTAATACCTTTATGGTTGTTTCAGATTATTGGCTAACGTCGAAGGAACATAAATTTCCCCTTAAAATAAAAATAAGGTATAATTTAAACTCTCTTGTCTCTCAATAATAATAATAATAATAATAATAATAATAATAATAATAATAATAATAATAATAATAATAATAATAATAATAATAATAATAATAATAATAATAATAATAATAATAATAATAATAATAATAATAATAATAATGATGATGATGATGTTGCAAATGGCCAGGACAAATCCATGAGACAAAATTCTACATCTGAACATCACCCTAAGAAAGAGAGAGAGAGAAGCTATTGTCAGAGGCAATGTATTGTATTTTAAACATCTTTGACATAACAGAGAATATATCCCCCAAAACAATAGCCTGGTTTGTATTTCCACCTCATTAGGAACGATTCGTTCTATTTCTTCAATTCACCCTCTCTCTTTTTCTTTCTGAAATATCTTAACCCTCTCAAATGTTCCAAGATACTTTTTATGTATCTTAAATATTAAACAGAGGCCAATCAAGGTGGATTCAATAATACAACATAATCAATGGCAGTAATTATGGAGGTAGGAAAATGCCATTGCTCAGAGCTCACTCAGGTTGATGAGTGACGAACCCACTACTTTTTAACCAAGGACAAATCATTTGCCCTGCTACATTTAAGCCATATGCTTCTAAATAATGCAAAGATACCTCTTTAATATGATTATAACTTTTAAGAAAAGAAGCAAACACATGTATACAATCTATTTTGTTCCTCTTCTGAGTTTGATGTAGAAAGCAATCAATATTTAATGCACTTGCTTCCATTGTCTAAGCCTTGTAAGCCTTTCTTTCTTTCTTAACCATAAACTCTCATTTAGGTATGGTCACCATGTTGCGCGTGTAAATTATAATTGTGTGCCATTAAGTCAATTTTCTTCCCATGAGGTTGCCAAATGTTACGGAGGTTTTCTGCACAGAATCTCATGCACATTCTGCTTATGCTATTCTCTTGCTGCAAGAATTCTAACGCATTTTATCTAACACATATTCTCCCCACCCCCTTGGTTATATCATAGATGGGCAATCCTCTGAAGTCCAGTGGGACATACAGCAATCTCTGGACCGTGACGGGCTACTCTTCTTCTCCCGCTCCCACTCCCCAAAAACTTTAAAATGTTTTCTTTCTTTCTTTTTTTTACTTGAAAGCCCTGTTGCACATTCAAGTGTTCCATTAATAAAGAATCAGGGTAGAGTTGATGGCCCATGCGTACTGGGAGCCCTGAAAACATGACAGTATATTGCCCTTACACCCCCAAGATCAGGGGTGGCCAACCTAGGCACTCCAGCTGTTCTTTGACTTCAGTTGCCAGAAGCCCAAGTCAGTACACCTGTTGATCAGGGCTTCTGGGACTTGAAGTCAAAGAACAGCTGTAGCACCAAGGTTGGCCACCCCTGCCCTAGATAGCATAAATATGATTTTTTCCCTCCCTAAACCAGTGTCTTCAAAAGTGGGGTAGAACCTACATTTGTGCCCTGGAGGGTGAATTGAGCCCATTGACTGTGCAGTTCCCACCTCTGGACTAAGGCATATCTGTGTGTAATTTCCCCAATTAGCAGCACATGACACACACATTGCTTCATGCTCACTTTGAGTCGCTAAAACATGCCATTAGGTTTGGGTCTTCATGAATAAACTCCCCAAAAGCAGAAAAACTTATGGGACATGATGTCTCTTTCCCCTATGTGTTCAAAATTCACTCTCACACAGTAAAGCGAAGCCTCTCACCATGGTGACAACCCTGATGCCAAGGTGTCCCCTTCCTCCAATCTCCTTGGACATTTGGCAATTTTGTCTTCCCCAACTGGCAATACAATGCAAGATCTCCCTCTACAGCTCTCCCAACTTTGAGTTATATAGGCATTTTTCTCTGGTGCTGAGTGGCATTTAGAGGTTTCGTTCTGTGTGATCTATAAATGTAGATTTCTCCAATGCCAAGATGCAGCCTTCTGCCTTTTAAATATTTTATTGGTTGCTTAGGGTAGAAAACTCTTCAAGACAAGAGAGTAGTAAGAGCAAGTTTGGAAGGTGTACAGTATATGGACGGTGTATATCCGTCCATAATGGAGAGCGTATGGTTACATCATTCTCCTCTTCCTCCTACTTACCAGATTAGCATGCACTCTCTTTAATGGGAGCCATTTTTGTCTTCTAAATGTAGTCACTCTTCTCTTAACTGTTCTTTTGGGTTTTCCTCCCAAGGTGGTTAAGAAAAAGTGAAATGAAAGTGTGTCAGTAAGGAGGTCACTCTGTTAATTCATGTACAGTACTTATTACTGCCCCTGTTTGCTAGAGAGAGGAAGGAGGCATGCATCTTAGCTTGGGATAGTTAGAGAACCTGGAAACTCCTCCTACTCTGCTCTTCTTCTTCTACATCCTCCCAAGGGAGTTCCAGGAAAAGAGTGAATGAGATACTTTAAAGGGCCAATGGGCATGGCCTTTTCATAATGGGATCCTACCTGATACTGCCTGCTCTCCTGGCTAAACACTCCAGGCTTTTAAAAGTTTGCCTTCTCACTCCTGTGCTGGATCTAGATGGTAAGCAAGGTAGCTCATAGGAAATCAATTAGTGTAGATAAGGTAGCACTGAGCCAAGTAAAAACTCCAGTCATCTTTAGGTAATTCAAAACTATATTGTAATCAAAGTAAGTTACAGAAGAAAGTTTATCAAAAGTTCAGAACGCATAGCAAAATAAAGAAAGCTGCTTTTTTGGGCAAAGCCCAGCACACACACACCCTTTCTGGCAACATGATTGCAGTTCTCCTTTAGCTCCAAGCATTGGGTCCAAGAGAGCATCTTGGCCCCCACCTTCTGGGTTTTATCTCCTCCCTCAGAGTCCACCTCCTTGCCATTATCCTAAAGGAATCCAGCCAATGATCATACAGCATGACATGCTCATCACACATTAGGCTCCATCTCTCCCAGCCCACGAAGCCTGCATGTTTACACATTCCAATCCCTCTAGTATGCTCTAAAAGCTACTCCCACAGATTGAAATCTCCATCTTGGACGAGTCTAAAACCAGGGCATAAATTCTGCCCTGACACCTTCTTTAAAAGGCAGTGTGAGGAGTTCTTCTACACTTTCCATCCTTTCTCCCTGCACCATCCTTCTTCCTCCCTATATGGTGCTGTGACCATGTGGCTTTGATGATTTAATAACTTACGCTGTAAAAGGAAAGAGAATAAAAGTTTATTTCTTGGGTAAAGAACACATTCTCCTCCATCTTTAGTTTTTATTTTGCCCACTTCTAATTGCAACACATGAATACCAGATTTAGCACTAGAGATCTGTGGAAATCTTGATGTGTCCTGTAAGTAACCAGATGTTTTTTGTTCTACCTAGTGGTTGCCCTGGAAACCTCTAGATACCCCTGATTGGGTTCACATTTACATATTTTCCTGAAAACTGTACACCTGCCTAATTAGTAATTTCTAAGCTCTGGACATGTTGCTAAAAATCTGACTCTCTCCTGAATACACATGAATACCTTGGAAGACACGAACCACATTCAAAAAGATCTTGGTAGGCTTGAAAACTGGGCTGAAGCAAGAGGGATAAATGCAAAATGTTATGCCTGGTTGCGGGGGGGGGGGGGGCTCAAATGCACTTTTACAAGATGGGGTTACTTGGCTCAGTAATACTACAGCAAGGATTGTTGTAGATCACAAGCGGAATATGAGCCAACAGTGTGGTGTGGCTGCATAAAAGGTAACTGCTATTTTAGACTCCATTAACAGATGTAAGGTACTAATTCCCCTCTATTTGGCACTACTTATGCCTCATCTAGACTACTATGACAAGTTCTGGTCACTGCACTTTAAGAAGGATGCCAATAAACTTTCAGAGAAAGGCAACAAGGATGATTAAATTAAATTGAAATCAGGGGACTGGAAATCAAATCCTACGAGGAAGGTAAAGGTAAAGGTCACCCTTTCTCAAAACATACCCATCAAGTCACGGTTTTGGAAATCCAGGAGCCGGGCACACATGTGCAGCAAGTTTCCAGGCGCCGGGCAGGAAATGGGTTACTGAGCATGTGTGGCCATCAGAGGCAGTGGCGCACATGTGCAGAAACCTCTGTGCATGTGTGCAGAAACCTCTGTGTGCATGCACAGAAACCCCTTTGGCCAGGAAATGGGTTACTGCGTATGTGTGGCCATCAGAGGCAGCAGTGCACATGCGCAGTAGCTACTTTCCCCGCCATCGAAAATATGGGGTTGCGGCGGGAAAGGGGCCGAATGAGCGTAGAAATATGGGAAATCCTGGCCAATCCAGGATCCTTGACAGGTATGACTCAAAAGCCAGTTGTATCCAACTCTAGGGTTCAGTGCTCATCTCTGTTTATAACCAAAGAGTCAGTGCTGTTTGCATTTGCAGATGTTTCCGTGGACATATGGCAGGCATGCCTAGACAGCAAAATGCATGGAACGCTGTTTACATTCCCACCGAAGTGGCCCCTGTTTATCTACTTGCAATTTCTTGCTTTCAAAATGCTAGGTTGGCAGGAGTTGGGACAGAGGCAGACACACTTTCTGTCATGCAGTACTCTGGTTTTGAACTGCTGACTTTCTGCCTCCCAGTCAGTGTCTTAACCACTTGAGCCATGGCAGTTCCTTACTATGAGGAAAGACTGACAGAAATTGACATGTTTGGCCTTGAAAGAAGGAAACTGAGAGGGCACTCTTCAAATACTTGAAATATAATCATAAATAGGAGGGACAGGGTCTGTTCTCTATCATCCCAAAGTGCAAGACATATAATAATGGGTCCAATTTACAGAAAGCTAGACATAGGCTGAATGTCTGAAAAAATTTCTTAACTGTTAGAGCAGTACAGCAATGAAACCCATAACCTCGGGAGGTGGGGAACACTTCAATACTGGAGGCATTCAAGAAAAAGATGGACAACCATCTGTCAGATCTACGTTGATTCGGATTCCTGCATTGAGCAGGGGGTTGGACTGAACGGCCTCATGGGCCTCTTCTAATTTATTTACTACATGATTCTATGAATCAGGATTGCATACCTGTCAAGTATCCCAGATTGGCCAGGATTTCCCATATTTCCGCACCGATTTTCTCCATTTCCCACCCGGAGCTACTGCTACCCCATAGTTTGGCAGCGGTGGGGAGGAGTTACTGCACATCCCTTCTGTGCAGGTCCTTTCTACACATGCGTAGAACCCTTCTACGCATATGTAGAACCCTTCTACGCATGAGTAGAACGTTTCTGCGCAGGACGCTTCTACACATGTGTAGAAGGCTTTTATGCATGCGTAGAACGGACCTGTGCAGAAACGTTCTGCGCAGGTCCCGTAATCTCCGGAGCTGCGCTTGACAGGTATGGGATTGTCATGTCTAATGTCTCCTTCCTTTCCTTGCATATGCTCTTATGACTCAGGATTAGCCAAGAGGGCAGTAAATCTCCAAGTCCCAAAAACCATCAGTTGGGTCTACCACCTGAAACCACATTCTCACTCTGACAAGCCATTCCTTTTACAACAAAGTCATGAACAAAAATATTTTAAGCACTGCAGATCACAGAACATGCCTACAGGTGGAGGTTGCATTTTAAAATAACTATTCAATAACTTTCCCCCCCTTTAAAGCAAACTGGTCTACATTTCCAAAATAAAGTAGGAGTTGTTCATGCACTACAAGGTGCTTGTAGGTCTTCTTTTGGAAAGGAAAAAAGTGGGGAAAGCAAAGTAAATAAAAGAAAAATATCAAATAAACTAGTAATTTGATGGCTACTTTATGGCATCTTAATTTTATTTTAGGCAAATATATAGGAAGATATATGTGGATGTATGGTATAAAGAACAGAAACATTAGAGGGTGGGGAGTTCAGCAAGCTAAGGTCTCATTGGATATCCCCTGTGGGGAAAACGACTTTGAAAGAACTTAATTCAAAAATTCCTTTAGGCCACACATTGCAACCTAGTAAAGACTCAGGCAACTGATGGAGAGAAAGACATCAATAAATAATCAAGAGTCTTAGACTTTTAAATGGGAATTTGAGCATTTCAACCATAAGGTAAATTGAATCTTTCTCGCTGTCAGTAGCTCCCAAACAGGTGCTTGTGCGCAGAGAAGACTATAAAACTTTCTTCAGTTGTAAATGTTGTCTGACCTTTCAACAGACAGGTTTACATGGAAATAGAAAAGTCTTCACTTAAATCTGCTGAACGGAAGCTTTGTCTCCAGCAACTTCAGGTTTACACTTTGCAAAATCTGGCCAGGTTACTCTGCTATGGTAATAGAGTAGACCAGTGGTGGCAAACCTATGGCATGTGTGCCAGAGGAGGCATTCAGAGCCCTCTCTGTGGGCACACATGCCATCACCCCAGCAGAGTTTACCCTGCTCCTCTGCCCAGCAGCCCAATGGGAGCACTTTCTTCCTCCCCCAGCCCAGAATTCACCCCTCTGAGGGATGAATGGCAGCCTGTTGAGTTTGGGTACTCAGTCTCTGAAAGGTTCACCATCACTGGAGTAGGCCATACTGCCAGTGACGCAATGCTGAGTGTCAAGTAGTGGTTAACTAACCTGACAACACTAAGGACTAACGGCCTTGGGTGTGAAGTCCACAGGGAGGGGGATTAAATCCAGCTTGAATTCATCTTGATGGAGGGCAGCAGCTTCATCAATACTGGCTAGGGGCTGATGAAGACTTTGTGCACCCAAAAGGGTTCAGGACCAGAAAGCGATTCATGGAACTGGATCAGTGGTATGGGGGATGAAAGGCCACTGTATTATATTCTCAGGACAGTCTTCATGGCTGATCTCCATGATCTCCATGATGATTACCTATGTTTAGATTCAGATAAAGAAGAAGAAGATTTTCATCCTCCAGTCATTTCCCTCCTCCTCCTCCTCCTGACTGGCTTGGCCTGTATCTCCAACATCCAACAGCAATGCTGGCTGGGGCAGTTTTGAAATTGTAATCCCAAAAGTAATTTTTCTAAACACTGGAGTTACTTTTGAACACATTGCAATGGTTAGTGATGATACATTAAGTGGTCCCAAAATAGGATTAGCCTTTTACAGGTGTACTTTTCTAAATTCCATATGCAGAGTGTGAAAGAAAAAGAAATGCCTGTATTGTTATGCCCTTCCCATCAACAATGACTGGTTGTGTGTCTGGTGAAATGCTCAAGGACCAGTCAAAAACTACCCTCCTGAAATGGAAACGATTTACCTCTTGGCCACAAAGGACAATTGGATGTCATGACACAACCTGAGATACAGCTAATGCATTTTATAAAATGCAAGAGAGAGAAAGAGAGAAATCTAATTTTGATTTCCTAGCCCAGTGGGACCTCTGTGCAATTGTGTAAAAGATAGACATGGTTGTGACTAATGCACAAGTGAACAACCCAAGATAGAACTTCTTGATTCATTCCTGGTTATTGTTCTTTGTTGCTCAGTGTTTTGTAAATCCATCCAGTTGTGGAGACTTATTTTATTTGTTGTTATTATTAGAAAATCCTTGTTCCTCAACTCTTTTTGAAATGGGGTTTGGTGAAAATGAAATTTCAGAGGTGTGTGCCTTGACATTGATTTTTCTATTTTGTAATAACACACAATAGCATATCTTGTTTTATATCAAGAGGATAAAAATGTCCCTAACTCAGTGATCTCCATTCTGGGGTAATGGATAAAACCTGTTTATGAGATGTCATTTATTCCACAATAGACAGTAAATAAAAGCCATTTCAAGCTTCAGTTAAATCAAAGCTTGTTCGGGATTTCAGCAGATTTGCAAATTACCTTTGGGACTGTCTTCAGTTCCACCAGTTTTCGCAAAGGATATTGACTAGGCTTGTTTTGCTCTCTTTTTCTCTTTCCCCAAACCCTTGCCCACTTTGGAAGGTGGATTGATTTGGACAGATGGATTTATAAAGGAGGGACTCATAGGCTGTTACCTAAAATATCTCTCCTCATTTTATTTAATGGGGAGAAGTGAAAGCAAGTATACGTCACAACTGATAATTTCACATTATCACATATTCACCCAGGTGAATCCGGCTGCCGCGACTCCCTGCCTTCCAAGTAAAGTGGGGAGACTTCTAAAGAATGCTTAGAAAATGGAGGGAATGCAGCTCCTTTCATTTGCGTTGTATTAGTATTACCATTATTCTGCCATTAGATTCACAGCCAAAGACTAGTATAAAATTAAGCCCAAGACCTAACCAAGGACCTAACAACTGTTAAGGTAACATCTAAGTATATAGGCAGTTCCTAGTAAAGTTGTTTTTTTTTTAAAATCAGGATATTCAAGTCCAATAAATCCAAAATTTCCAAATATTCTAGGGAATTCTTTATGTATTGCTCCAAGGGCTCCAATTACTATGGGTATAACAACAGATTTCTTTTTCTTCTCCCTTTCAATTTGCAAATCATGATATTTTGTGATTTTCTCCAGCTATTTGTCCTCAATTCATGTATCTCCTGGTTTGCAATATTTAGTAGTAGTAGTAGCAGCAGTAGCAGCAGCAACAGCAGCAGCAGCAGCAGTAGTAGTGCTACAACATACAAAACACAGTAAAAAAATGCTAAAAAAGTATTGATTGGTATCATATAAAAGATTCAAGGTTTAACCAAAAACCTAGTAAAGGTAAAGGTAAAGCTTTCACTTGCTTGAAAGTCAGTCGTATCCGACTCTAGGGTGCAGTGCTCATCTCTGTTTCAAAGCTGAAGAGCCAGCGCTGTCTGCTGCTGCAGACGTTTCCGTGGTCATGTGGCAGGCATGACTAGACACCAAAGCGCACGGAACGCTGTTTCCTTCCCACCAAAGTGGTCCCTATTTATCTACTTGCAATTTCTTGCTTTCAAACTGCTAGGTTGGCAGGAGCTGGGACAAAGACGGGAGCTCATTCCGTCCTGCAGTACTCGGGAATCGAACTGCTGACCTTCCGCCTCCCAGTCCTAAATATCCATTAAATAGTGGTGTAATATACTGTACTGTATATGCTGTTCCCAATGTTGCTGTTTCCTGCAGCTTTAATGGTGCTATTTCAGAGATTAGATTTAACCAAAAACCTAAATATCCATTAAATAGTGGTGTAATATATATGCTATTCCCAATATGTATTGCTGTTTTCTGCAGCTTTAACAGCGTTATTTCAGAAAATTGCGGTTGGTTATATATTTTATGAAATTCCTTAGCATTGTCCCCAGTGTCCTGATGTCTATAATTCATCACAGCCTGTGCAGCTCCAGGTGCCGCCCCCGAGGATGGCTCGAAAGTCTATAACTAGAAATAGAGCCTTCCGGGTGGTGGCACCAACACTGTGGAACACTCTACCGGTGGAGCTGTGCCAGGCCCCATCACTGGCTATCTTTAAAAAGCAATTAAAAACTCTCTTGTTCAAGGAGGCCTTTCATGGTGCTGTCCCTTTAGCTATAGTCAGCTAGGTTGACCCTCTATGCCCTTAGATGCCAATTGTTTTGTTTTATTTTGAGACGTATTTGTTGGTTGTCTGTTTTGATTTTATGTGCGTTCTGTCATGTTCTCATTATCTGCTGCAGCTCTTATTTGCATTATGTTGTGTTTGACATAGTCATTGAACTCGCCAAAAGGTCCCTTCATTTTGGCAGTTTAAAGTTTGATCTAGACACAGAAGATGTTTGCTTCCTCTCTCTTTATGGTTGGGTGGCCGTTAATAAGCAATATGATAGAAAGTTGCAGAGCTTGCTTGACTATACTTGACCATTTCTATTCTTTAGTAGCAAAAGTATGTGTTTCTTGCGGGAAACACAACATATCTTGGACCAATTTAAAAACTGGGACAAAAGTCCAGTTTTGAATCCCAACTAGAGTAGACCCACTGGTTCTATGACAATTATGTATGGGTTAACTTACCAAAATCTCATTGAGTCAATGGCTCTATTCTAACTGGGAGTAGCAACTGGATTTAACTTTATTAAGTTTATTGTGCAAGAGGCTTTTATGGAACAGAGAATCTACTCGCTTCTGATGGAGTGAATTCTACCAGGAGGACTGCCACAATAAATTGGTTAATCTTTAAGGTTCCACAAACACCTTTAACGTTTATATTTTCCAAAACACAGAATTATTTTTGAAGATTGGCAACAAACCATTTGACTTGACATGTCTCGGGAATACTGAATTTGTGGCTCTAATTTCTTTACCATGGTGCCTGCGAGTCTCGTTACAGTTAAACCTGTGTCAGCATTTTCATTAGAAACTGAGTTTTGATTTATCACCGCAGCTGTACAACTTTGCTCCTGGCTGAAACTTGGCGTAAGGTCTTTAGAGTAAGGAAAAACATTTTCTCTCTCTATTTCACTTTATTTTTTTTCTTCCTCTAAGATGCCAGCTTCAAACAATTTCTATCAATGCAGATCTAGGTCTTTCAGATTTCCTCTCCTTTCCAGGGTTTTTTTCTGAAATCTCAGAGAGGAAACCCAACAACAGTGGTCAGAAACAAATGTACCTAACAAAATAATAATAATTTCATGTCAGAAATTATTCTGGGTTGAAAGGGTTTTTGCGGAATCAACTCCGCTCAGGGAACGCCCAAATAAGGCTCCTTTCATGTCCCCAAGAGCTGGGACAGAGACAGGTGCTCAATCCATCATGCAGTACCCAGGTCTCGAACTGCTGACTTGCCAGCCTTCCAGCTAACAAAGTGAGCTTCTTAACCACTGATCCAGCGCAGCTCCTCCCTCACAAAATAGTATGGTAGCACCCACAAAAGGTCCAGAAGTCCAAAATGATCAGACTCTCGACATGGAAAAGATAGCCTACTTGATGTTTATTCTTTTAGAATATCTTTTCCAAACTCCGTGTCTTCCAGATACAATGGACTACACCACCTACCATTGTCCATGATGATACATAGGAGCTGTAGTCAGCCTATACATAATCTGACTGGTTGGCCATTCAGAGCTGGATAAATGAATCTGTCTGTTTCAGTTTCTCCTATATCTGAATTCTTTAAAATCCCATGTCAATTCATAAAAAATAGGAAGCTTCCTTTTACTCAAACCATCTAGCCCAATATCATCAACTGTGGTTGGCAACAGATTACCAGCATTTCAGCCAGGGTTCTTAACCAGCTCTAGCTAGAAACTAACCAAATGAGATCAGTGCGCTCAAATGAATTAAGTAAGTCTCCCACCAAGAAAAGATTCTGGCTAGACCACCTGGAAGTCACTTAATATATTTTGAAGCAAAAGAATAATCAAGTAAAATAGGACAATGTTGTGTTCTGATGGTTTTTATTGTACACATGGATTACAATGTATCTGAGCCAATGTAACCTTGCCTATAGCAACAATGTAACCTTCAGCTGTATCATATAAACCCTGTAATAGGACGCGAGCTAATGACCACCAGCTGGCAGCAGCGAGCGTCCAAGCTCTCTTGGTCCAAACTCATCAAAGGCAACAGCGCGGGAAGTTTTCCCGCCACCACCTACACCTGGACAAGAAGGGCGTGACCTGCAATGACGTCACGCAGACAGTAGCCAATGGGCTACCATGGCACCACGTTCAAATGTGTTACTGCTGTATATAAAGAGCTATCGATCCGCCATTACCTCATGTTCCCTCTGTCCACGATGCAATAAACCTGAGTTAACCCAGCCCGAGGCTGTGTCCTGTGTCTTGGTTTGCATACACCAAATTGGCGACGAGGATGGGATATGGATCCCCACGGAACAGCCAGGACACAGAGCGGTTTCAACATCACCAAACCGCAAGACTGGGAGCTGCTTGAGATGGACTTCCAGGCAGCCCTGGTGGAACTCAGAGTCAAAGGAGAAGACGAGGAGAGAAAGAGGGCCATCCTCACCAGAATGCTCGGGATGGAAACCAAGCGGACGCTGGTGGGCATAATCGCTCCGAAGAAGGTGAGCGACTTTAAGGCGAGCGACATCATGAAACTGCTGCGAGAGCGGTTCTGCCCCTCGAGGGCAATGTTTCCCGCTCGGAGCGCGTTTTGGAGGCGAGTCCAAGCGCCGGATGAGTCGGTCGAGGCATTCGTGGCCGCCATGAGGATAGCCGCCGCCCCCTGTAAATGGGGCGATATCCTGGAGTTGGTCCTCAGGGACGGCGTGTTGTGTGGCCTGAAAGACAAGGAGGTACAGCGCAGCTTGATGAATAAGGAGCCGCCACCCACGCTGGCAGAGGTCATAGAGGCCGCGGAAGCCGCAGAGTCCACGAATGCCGGAGTGGACGAGATGCACCAGTGGCGTGAGTGGCGTCCCAGAGCCGGCAAGGCGGAAAATTCGGTGCACGGGAAGACCGGACAGTCGGTGCACGCGACTCGACGGGCCTCAAAGTCGTCTACGGAAGGCAGCGACGGCGAGGAGGTCCAGAAGGTCCGGAAGGGTGGTCGACGCTGCGAGGGTTGCGGAGCGGCCCATGAGCGCGCGAGATGCCCGTTCAGGAAGGCCGAGTGTTACACCTGCGGCCGTCGGGGGCACATCGCCAAGGCGTGCAGAAAAAGGAAAGAGGGCCGGAGGCAGTCACAAGACCGCGCAGCCAGACCGGACCGTCCAGCGAGGCCCAAAGATGGCGCCCAGACCACGAGGAAGCAGGACGGCGTGGGCCGCGTCTCGGACGGCAGCGAGGACGACGCCTCAGTGTTCAGCGTGTCCGCGGGACAGTCCCATTACTTCGTTGAGGTATTAGTACAAGGGGCCCCTATTAGGATGGAAATTGACTCGGGGTCCTCCTATTCCATAATTCCCCAGAAAGAGTTCCTGAAAATTGACCCCCACGTGCGGCCCAAGCTTAAAGCGTTGAGGTCCACACTACGGGACGTACAGGGAAACAGCATTCCGGTGTTGGGGGTCGGGAAATTTCGGGTCAAGTTTAAGAGACATTCCGCGGAACTGCCCCTAGTTGTCCTCAAAGGGGGAAGCTGTAGCCTCCTAGGGACACAGTGGTTTCAGCCCTTAGGTTTGTTCATAGGGGGGGTGCATACCGTGGGGGGGGACCCAATACAAGCGGTTTGCGATGCGCATCCCGCCGTGTTTAAGAAAGGACTCGGAAGGTTCAAGGGACCCCCTGTAGCTTTCGACATAGACCCGGAGGTCCGCCCGATAAGACTCAAACCACGCAGGGTGCCGTTTGCACTCAAGGACAAGATAGAGGCGGAACTGGACAAACTGGTGGGCCAGGGGATTCTTATTCCTGTTGACTCCGCGGAGTGGGAAACTCCAATTGTAACGGCTCTAAAGGCTAACGGGGAGGTGCGCATTTGCGCTGATTATAAGTGTACAATTAACAAGGCGATCCGCCCTAATGCATACCCGGTGCCGGTGATCAGCCACCTTTTGGCCAGACTAAATGGGGGAAAGTGTTTCGCTAAACTCGATTTGGCACAAGCCTATCAGCAACTTCCAGTGACCCCCGCCACGGCCGCGGCACAAACGATAGTTACACATAAGGGAGCGTTCCAGGTGTCGCGGTTACAGTTCGGCGTGAACTCGGCACCCGGCCTTTTTCAATCGCTCGTGGAACGCCTCCTAAAGGGCCTGGAGGGGGTGTTGCCTTATTTTGATGACGTGTTGATAACAGGGGGGAGTGAGGCTGAACTGGCGAAAAGGTTGGACAAAGTACTGACCGTGTTCGAGAAAGCGGGGCTGAGATTGAGGAAGGACAAATGTGTTTTTTTCGAGACCGAGGTCGAGTTTTTAGGCTTCCGGATCACACCCGAGGGGATTAAGCCGTCTAAATCCAAAGTAGCAGCCATTAAAAAGGCCCCTCGCCCCACATCCAAAACCGAGCTGCAGTCTTTCCTGGGGCTCCTCAATTTTTACCATACATTCCTCCCGCGGAAGGCGTCCGTGGCCGAACCGCTCCATCGGTTACTTAAAAAGGAGGAGCCATGGATGTGGGGTGACGAGCACGAGAGGGCGTTCAAGGAGCTAAAGCAACTCCTAACATCTGAAGCAATCCTGACGCACTTCGACCCCAAACGGCCAGTGGTCCTAGTCTGTGATGCATCCCCGGTGGGGGTGGGGGCGGTACTTTGCCACGTGTTGGAGGACGGAAGGGAGGCCCCGGTAGCGTTTTACTCAAGGTCCCTGTCCCAAGCGGAGCGAAATTACGCACAAACCGACAGAGAAGCGTTAGCAATAGTAGCGGGGACCAAAAAATTTCACGATTTTTTGTATGGCCGCCCGTTCAAAATCGTGACCGATCACAAGCCGCTGTTAGGGATTTTCACGGCAAGCAAGCCCACGCCACAGATCCTGTCCCCGAGGATGCTGCGATGGGCTATTTTTCTCAACGCGTACCAACATGAGTTGGAGTACAGGCCCGGAAAGGAGATCAGCCATGCTGATGCGCTCTCGAGATCCCCTCTGCCCTTGTCGGCGGACCAAAAGGCGAGAGCAGAAAGAGACCGCCAGGTGTTGCTAATTGAGGTTTTAGACGCACCCCCAATAGTACCTGCCGACATTGCTAGGGCGACAGGCAAGGACAGGACGCTGGAGAAAGTTAGTTCATGGGTGCAGAAGGGGTGGCCGGTTTCATCCCCGAGTACAGAGTTCGACCCATTTTTTAGGAAAAAGCTTGAGTTGTCCCTAGAGAGGGGGTGCCTTCTGTGGGGCCAACGGGTGGTGGTCCCTGCGCCCCTGCGGACGAGGGTGCTCGAACTGCTGCACGTCAGCCACCCGGGCATAGTTCGTTCAAAGGCGCTAGCCCGGAGTTACTTCTGGTGGCCACAGCTGGACGCGGACATTGAGCACATGGTCGGCACTTGCGAGGCTTGCCAGGAATCCCGACCTGAGGCGGCCCGTCTGCCGCATAGAGAGTGGGACACGGCAAGGGGGCCGTGGTCCAGGGTGCACGTGGATTTCGCTGGCCCGTTCCGAGGAACCATGTTTCTCCTGGTGGTAGATGCGTTCTCCAAGTGGCTGGAGGTTATCCCAGTAAAGAGCACGTCCTCCGCCACGACAATTAGCCGGCTAAGGAGAGTTTTTTCCACGTTCGGTTTACCCGACACTTTAGTCAGCGATAACGCTAGTTGTTTCACCTCCGCTGAGTTCGGAGCATTCATGGAGGCAAACGCCATTCGGCATGTCACATCCGCACCGTTTCACCCGGCCACGAATGGCCAAGTAGAACGCCTAGTGCGGACAACAAAGGACGCGCTGCGGCGCATGGGCCCGGGGGACCTGAATCACCAGGTATGCCAGTTCCTTTTAGCGTATAGGGTGACCCCTTTAGCGTCAGGCTACTCGCCGGCGGAGCTCTTGATGCGGCGAAAATTGACCACGAGCCTGTCCAGGCTAGACCCGATGAGGGTCGAGGATAAAGGGAAAAACATAGGGTTGGCAGTCTCGAAAGGTTTCGCCGCCGGGGACCCTGTTCACTGCAGGAACTATTCCAGCGCAGGGCCGGCCTGGGTACCAGGGAAGGTTGTAGAACAGACGGGGCCAGTATCGTACCGGGTCGAGACTAACACCGGCCTCCTCTGGAGGAGGCACGCAGACCAACTGAGGCACCGAGTGAGTGGGCCAGTCAGTGGAGCTCAGCAACAGGATTCAGCGTTAGGGTTCTCCCCCACCCGCTTAACCCAAGGGGGAGACAGCAATGGACCACAGTCCCAAACAAGGGGGGAAGGAAGCAGAAGCAGCGGCCCCGACTCATATCATTTTGATAGCAGCGACCCCGACTCATATCCTTTTGATACGCCAGTTTTATCAGGGGCCGGGGAAGGGGGAGAGGAGTTCGCGACCGCTGCCCCCGATAGTAATTTTGAGTTTGATTTTGCGAGCCGGGGGGGTTTTCAGGAGTGTTCCCCCACCCATCCAAGCGAGAAGAGGGGTTTTTCGTTAGCCCCCAGTGCCCCCGGTTCCTCCCTAAGGAAGAGCACACCTCCCAACAACGCCGCGGAGCCGCGGAAAGTCACTAACGAGTCTCCCTCTCATATTACAGGACAGGAAACCAGGGGACAAAGAGAAGGTAGCAAACCCGGGGAGTGGCAGCCCGCATCGAGACCCCAGCGTGTTCGAAATAAGCCATCTTGGCTGAGAGACTTTGTCTCCTAAGGGGGGGGAGTGTGTTTAAGTGTGGGCTCGAGACTTTGTCTCGTCCTAGGGGGGAGGGGTGTTGTGTTCTGATGGTTTTTATTGTACACATGGATTACAATGTATCTGAGCCAATGTAACCTTGCCTATAGCAACAATGTAACCTTCAGCTGTATCATATAAACCCTGTAATAGGACGCGAGCTAATGACCACCAGCTGGCAGCAGCGAGCGTCCAAGCTCTCTTGGTCCAAACTCATCAAAGGCAACAGCGCGGGAAGTTTTCCCGCCACCACCTACACCTGGACAAGAAGGGCGTGACCTGCAATGACGTCACGCAGACAGTAGCCAATGGGCTACCATGGCACCACGTTCAAATGTGTTACTGCTGTATATAAAGAGCTATCGATCCGCCATTACCTCATGTTCCCTCTGTCCACGATGCAATAAACCTGAGTTAACCCAGCCCGAGGCTGTGTCCTGTGTCTTGGTTTGCATACACCAAAGACAACTTGAATACAGGAAAATTTCTGGTGAATATGGAGAAATTCGCTCAATGTACCATTTATGTGCATGCAAAAGAAGATCAGGCAAATGGAGGAGATAACTCTATCAAAGTAGCCTGCTTCTGTTAAAAAAGCTGTCTAATTACTTTATCATTTTAATTTTTTCTGAACTTTATCTATCTTTCATATACGTCCATTATTTTAAATTGTTCAATGCTCTGATATGAAGAAAGAAAGAAAGAAAGAAAGTTAGTTAGTTAGTTCAGTCTGATTAACATGGCAGTCTGTCGGTTTGTCTCCAACACAAATACAAAGAAAATTGCAGAATCTGGCAAGAAATTTCCCAGACTGAACCAAAAATTCTCCCACATTCCTCATTTAATTTATACTGATTCCTCTTCCTAGTTAGAACTGCATGGATTTTTAAAGCAAAGTTGGTATGAAAAGAGATGTATTCCCTGGACTTTCCTTCCACTTCTCCCCAGGAAATATGTGGGGAAAGGAAGTCCTTTAAAGAGGCAAACAGGGTGAAAATGCACGCATGAGTGAAAGAACGGACATCCCCAAGTGTCATTAGCGGTAACCTGTCACATAAAATGAGGTGGCAGGTTTCCATTTTCATCTGAACTTCAGGTGTTTAGTAATCCTGAAGCTTTAGTTAAGGACTGACCCCTGACCTGGCCTGTCATTCCAATTGTGAGTGGTTGATAGCCACTGGGAATCAATGGGCAAACATGAAGGTCACTTCCTAGAAAAACGGTGGCCATCAATGTGTCAGCTCCAATGAAGGATTATAACAAAGTGCTAGAAAAGCACATCTGGGTTTCCCTGCAGTTCTGTCTCTCTTGTTTTTTTTTAACTGGACTGATTTCTTGCCTTTTCCCTTTGCTCTTTCATTAGCTGTTTGGGTGAGACAAATAGTTATAAATTGGTATTAAATAATGTGCATTTCCAAAGACAAACTGAATTTTATGTTCCAGGGGTATATCAAGCAGGCTTCATTTAGAATTCCAATGTTTCACTGTCCCAGATACAAAGAAAGAGCTGGGGCTTATTTTTGTGTTTAAAGGAGGAGACGGTGGAATAATTTTGCCATGAACCTTTCAGCAGATAGATTTGTACGGGGTGAGAGATTTTTGAGAGATCCATAAAGAACCTGCACAATCACCACAATCTTATTGCACAACATCTTTCATGCCAAAATGCAAAGGCATGTTTGTTATTAGAATTGTTGTACTGATCCTTGTATTAGGACAGGGGTCCTCAACCTTTTTAAGCCGGGGGCTGGTCCACGCTCCCTCAGATTGTTGAGGGGCCAGACTGGTGGTCAAACTCTGTTTTGGGCCAGTAGCTATTCATTCAACATGATATCTGGTCTGGTCCTTTTCAAAAATACAGGCAAACTCTCCCAGTTGAAACCTGGTAACCTTAGTTGCAAAACTTCCACCGATCAAAACTGAGGCATAAAAGAAGGGTACTTGTTGAAGAAGGAGGACAATTTGAGATGCTGTTGCATTCAGCAACTCATGCACACATTTGTTTTTATTAGCATTTATATATTTTATATTATTTATTTATTTATTGTTAAATTTCTATACCGCCCACTCAGCCAAAGCCGACTCTAAAAACAGATAAAAACCAGCAATAAGAACCCACCCCTAAAAAGAGAGGGGTGAGACTATATTTCATGTAGTCTCAGAGAAATATTTTTTTTCAGATCTTGGCCCAAACTGGATTTCACGTTGAATTTGATCTCAGCTGCAAACATCTCGGAAAATAATTACAAGAGAAAGTCTCTAAGAAAATTCTTCTTCCTTCTCTCCCAAATCTTTGAAGAATTCAATACAGATGCACATGAATGAATGGAGAATATTTTGAAAATATTACCCTCTGCATCAACACCTGCAGTGGATTAGAATACTGCAGGAAATCACATTCACTCAGCTATAGAGATGTGAAGGCCCGGGGAAAAACCCAAAAAAATTGGGAGGAAATCGGTTTTTTCCCGTTTTTTTCTGAAGCCTTTTTTGTTTCCCCCCGAAAAATTGAAAAAATTGAAAAAATAAAAAAATATATTATGGAATGTTTTATTTTAATATGGTGAATAAAATATTTTAAGATAAGGCTGGGTTCAAATATTTTATAAATCATTTCTAAAAATATATGTATGGTATCAGATTATTTTCAATTTTTCCAAAAAAATTCAATTTCCCCCCCCCCCCCGGAAAAAAACAACCGGGTTTTCTTCCGAGCTTCAAAATTTGTGGAAATTTTACATCTCTACTCAACTATATAAGCATATGTACATAAATATATCTTGTTTTTATTGGAGGATTTTGGATATTTCTTTTAGTCAGCAGCATATGAGACAGAAAAAAGGAATAGCAGCACCAAAAAAGAAACATGAAGCAATCAGCTCAGTCTCAGTCACTTCCCTCTTTAGTTTCCCCCACACAAACTAGCACTTTGTGTGATAAAAATCATTCTAGAAGGATTTAAAGTAGAAAAAAGTATACTTACAGTTAGCAAAGCAATCACACTTATATACTGCGCTTAGTGCACTCTATGGGCAGTTCATAAGTTAATTAGCATGTTGTCCCCAACAGGATTGAACTCATAACCTTTTGGTTGCAGGACAGGAGTTTAACCACTGTGCCACCAGGGCCATTTATAGTTATATCCAGAGGGAAGAACCGGGGAAATAGTCTCTCCAGCATGTGGAGAGACCCTTCATGCTTGCTGATCAGTTAGAGGAAGAAGAAAGATTATCAACAAAACAAGGGAAACAAGAAAACAAACTGGAAGAGGGAACAGACACTTGCCTTAAATGCCATAGGTAGGGAATAAAAATAATTAATATTATAATTACAATATTATAATAATTATATTAATAATAGGCAGGAAAGAAAATGACTTTATCAATGAAGTTAGTGACAAAATGCAATCACAATAGACTGTAAGGCCCCTATTCCACTGATACCCAGTGCTAGTGCATGCAAGATTGCTATTATCCTGACAGTTGTTACTTGGGAAGTAGCAGGGAGAATCAGAATGTGGACTTTACTTATTCTGTGGTCCTTGTAAATATTGGTTCCACAACAACAACAAAAGTTATCATTTCTCCTGGAAGGAGGTTTGCCACTGTTTCCTTGTGGAAACAAATGTGGTCTTTAAAAAAAAACAAAAAAAAGCAACAGCATGTAAGAGCAAAGAATTATGCTTTACTCTCTGCATGGGACACATGATCCCCAGTGGACAGTACAGTCCCACAATCACTATTGTTTTTAAAGTGAGATATTTCTATAGCCATAGAGTTTTGCCCCAAGTGATTGAAATAACAAGCTGAAACTTGTTGGCCTGTGTTTTGCTACAGCTTGTAGATTATGACTTTGCGGTTAAATTGCAGTTCAGCAGTCATATTTTGCTGCCAGTGCAACCCACATACCCTCTGGGCAACATGCTCATCATGACCCATGCATGATTATTTCAAATATGGAAACCCAATTGTGAGTAAAGGTAATAGTGATGTACTCAGGTGGCATCCTTGCCATGAGCCAGACCTGTGATCGGAGGGGGGGGGGATTCTGACACCAGAATGAACAGAATGAAAGCGCGGCGCCAAAATGGCCACCGCGCTATTTGCCGCTATGCTTCAGCGGGCGGCCAAACGGGTCAAGCTGTGTGAGACGGTCTGGCCGGCCCAGCTGGTGTCTCGCAGCTCCCCGTTCTACCTGATGTCCAGGCTGGGAGCAGTCGGGGGTGATCCCAGAGCTCGATTCCGGTCGCGAGCTCCAACGCCTGCCGTGGGCCGGAACCCCCGGTGGGGGCGGCTCACGGGGGTGCACCTAGTGAGTATCAGGTTCAATTTAAGTGCACCAACACCACAGCCCACTTACGGTGGTGGGGTTCAGTGGCCCTGGCCTCGTCAAGTCGATGCGAGCGGGCATCAGTTACCATCTTATCCCAGTATCCCATGGTTTCTAAATGGTCCCTCGTTAAGGGCAGGGGTGTCCGCCCCTAGGGCAGTGCCGAGCATTGCAGGGGCTGTCCAGGTCCTGCTGCGTATGCCCTTTATACAGAATGTGCCGTCAATGGCTTTGCCGATGGCTGGTTATTCCTTGCCCCTGGGTGATCATTTGTTGCAGGTCACGAGGGATAAGATCTGGAGGGGAGTACGTGGATATTCTCCCTATTGAACTGTGAGCCCACTGAGGAAGAGAGAGAGGGACAGGACGACAGAGATAAAGAGCTGTCCCGTCGTCATAAGCCACCGCACACCTGGGCCAACTGGTTGCCGGCATACCTTATATATATGGTGGTATGCCTCAGGGCCCGGCCTGATTGGGCCATCCCAATGGTTCAATCCCTTGATAATATTTACAGGGCGATGGTTGATTTCATGGGCCCATTGCAGTTGGCTTACGATGGGGAATTTGGATGAGGGTGGCCCTACATCCTGAGAGGAGGTGGGATGAGCTCTGTCAGCAATTGTTGCTCGTGTACATGACTCCCACGTGACTGGCGCCTGGTGATAGGTACCATTGTGGCCATGCTGTGCAGCGGGCTGCTCAGACACAGGCTCCATGCTAACTGGTGGGGCAGGGGGTTCCAGCCCGCCTGCTGTGTTGGACCTGCTCAGCTAGCGACATGTGTAATAAGCGCCAGTGTCGTTACCGACTTGGGTGTCCCCTTTTGCGCTGTCCCCTACGCCGCCTCCGCGTGCCCGCGGGTTGGTGGGTTACGGGGCAGAGGTAGGGGTGCACAGGGGGCGATCAGAGCTCCGTCTGACGGAACTAGCCATGTCAAAGCCCCCCCCTCCCCAATTAGTGTACTCATGCTGGAGCGATGGCACTCAGCTCATCCAAGAAGGGATGATGCGGGGTACCTGCTGGAGGGTTTCCAATGGGGCTTTTGTATTCCATTTGGGGTGTTAGGGGCCCCAAGATGCTACTAATCTAGTTCCCTTGAAAGGTAACGAAGAGGTTGCTCCACTGAGCACAGCTAAGGGAGTTGAGGCTATGAGAGTAGCGGGCCCCTTCTTGGAACCACCTTTCCTAATTTGAAAGTCTCCCCTATGGGGCTAGTACCGAGGTAGAACCAGGGTGAATTTCGTTTAATCCACCATCTATCGTACCCGGCGGGTTCTTCTGTCAATGATGCTATTCCTGATGACCTTTGTTCGGTCAGGTATACGTTGTTTGACCAGGCCCTATGGATGGTGCGCTCTTGTGGTCCCGGTGCTTTCCTGGCACAGTGTGATATGAAATCGGCTTTCCGATTACTGCCAGTGCACCCAGGGGATTTTGAGCTATTGGTTTTTAGGTGCCAAGGGGAATTTTACTTAGATAAGGCCATGCCTTTTGACTGCTCTATTTCATGTTCGGCATTCGAACGATTCGGTACTTTCATTCAGGGGGCCTTTGCTCGCAGGTCGGGGTCTCGGTCTCTAGCCCATTACCTCGATGACTTTTGGTTCGGGGGTGAACGGGGCTCGGACACGTGCACACGTCTCCTCACTACATTTCAGACACGCAGGTGGGAACTGGGTGTTCCCTTGGCGCCTGAAAAGACCGAGGGCCCAGCTACTAAGCTCACATTTCTAGGCATTGGAATTGACTATGTCGCACAGGCATCCGGGTTAACCATGGATAAGGTGGCTCGGATCTCCGTGGCGATTTTGGCATTGATTGCCAAACATAAAGTGTCCCCTCGTGAGCTGCAGTTACTTCATGGCCACCTTAACTTTGCCTGCAGGGTGGTTCCACCCAGCAGAGCATTGGCCAGGCGCCTGTGTGACACCATGGCTGGCCTGTTAAAACGTCACCACAGGGTCCGGCTGATCAGGGGCATACGGGTGGACCTTTCGGTCTGGCTCATATTACTCCTGGGTTTTAACGGGGTCTCTTCCTGGAGATCAGACCTTATGGTCTGCCCTAGATTTCAAGTACGGTCGGATGCCTCCGGCTCCCTGACTTATGGGGTTTACTCTGAGGGTAGGTGGACTTACGGCCGAGGGCATCACGCATGGCTTGGCACGGATCGCCTCCGCGATCTTACCTTCCTTGAGTTTCTTCCCAATTTGGGGAGCACTGATGCTATGGGGTGACGAGTGGGCCAACTCAGTGGTCCATTTTTGGTGTGACAATGCGGCAGTGGTGCACATTGTCAACACCCAGACATGCAAATCCCCCAGGGTCATGGCATTGGCTTGTCAATTCTTTTTGAGAAGCCTACGCCTAAATGTGCTGTTCAGGGCCAGACATGTTCCAGGTATTAATAACGATATTGCTGATGCTTTATCCCGCCTGCAGATCCCCCGGTTCCGTGCCTTACTCCGGAAGCAGATGAATTCCACTCGCCACTCCCGGCCGATATTTGGACGTTTGGCGAGGAGAGGTGAACCGGGCATGTCATTGGCACCTCGCACGCGTAAGGCGTATCACCATGTGTTCATGCTATTTAGAACTTTTTGCGAGTAACTACAGTTACCTCAAGTGTGGTCAATATCTGTGGACCAGATTTTACAATGCAGGTTTATCTTCACAGTCAGGGTTTGGCCCCCCGTACTATAGCCTTCAGGCTTTCGGCACTGGCATTTGTGGCCAACGTGGGGGGGTTTCAATGACTGCGTGAGTTACTTCCGCATGCATTGTGTTTTGGAGGGGTGGACACGTGAATGCATCCGCCGCCTGGACACGCATCGCCCCAGTTCGCCAGAGTTTCTGACCCACCTTGCACGAGGCTGGCATGACTTATGTTCGGATAGGTGTGAAGTGGCTCTTGGTCATGCAGCTACCACGGTAGCCTTTTTGGAGCGCTCCGCATCAGTGAGTGGGTGCCAGAGTTGGTACCATCTGTGTAAGGCGGATGTGTCTCGTAGGGCACTGGAACTCGACGATGTCTATGTCACACATGAGTGGGCTCAATTGGGGATATGGTCCTCAAAAGTTTGTTCAGCACGGCATAGGCAGTGATGTCAGACTGCTACGAAGTTTCATTGGAGACATCTGTCCGGTTGGTGCCCTACATGATTTTTCGGCAGTGCCTGCTGCACGCCCCAGCCTGTTTTTCTGCCACCAGGATGGGTCTACCCTTACCAAAGTAAAGTTACCGAGGGTGACCGGTGCCGCGCTTCACGGTGTGGGGCCCGTTTTGGCACCCATTTATTTAGGATAGGCGTCGCATTGATCGCGGCTGCGTTTGGGGTACTCGGAGGCGTATATGTGTGGACGCGTAATTTCTTATATGTACGTCCCCTCACTGTATGAGTACCTAGTTATGTCTTTCACCTCTTCTCCTCTTTTACAGATCCTGTGTGTCTCTGCACACCGGTGGCAGTGGGGCTGGTGGGCCACAGCTATGTACACTGGGCAGCAGTATATGCTGCGGCGACAGAGAGTGGACCCCGACTTGGGCTGTGTGCATCCGCACGTATGCAATGGTATGGTATGTGCGGCACAAGGGGGCAGGAACTGTGGCCATTCCTGATGTCCGTCAGGGATGCTGGACCGCCTGATGTTCTTAATAGGCACCTCGGTGGCAATGATCTTCTACGGATGACTGCTATTCCTAAACTGTCGAGGGGCTGTGACCTGGCGTTTTATATCATGTATGGCTTACACACGGTCGCTATGGTCTAACATCGTGCCGAGACACCAATTTAGGGGAGACGTGGATCTCCGTGGTTCGGACTGTTCCGGCAGTCAGTGGACAGGGCTGTTGCTCGGTCCCTTGCTGAGCATGGCTGGGAGACAGCCATTGGGCACCTGAGGATAGGCTTACAAAAATTTTGCTGGTAGGCAGGAGAAGGGGTCCACCTGTCGGCTGGAGGTATGTACCTCTTTCTGGGTGTGGTGCAAGCAGGCCTGGCGACTGAGCTGACGGTCTGGGGGGGGGCGGTGAGTCATCATAGACGCCTCCCCGTGTGGCGGGTAGCACTGGTAAGGTAAAGATTTATGACCCAGAGGTATCCGGCAGGTTCGCAATTGACTGGCCAACACTTAGATAGGTACAGGTGTAATAGCTTTGACCGGTCAACGACGAACCAGGCAAGGGGTGATGGCAGGAGCTTTTCAGCATGCATCACCCCGTGATTTGACGGATACACGTCATAGGGTGGGGTCAGTAGATAGTTTATTGACTCCGGTCAACAATTTGTTTCTATCAACAAACAAATTGATACAAATGGATATATTGTAGCCAATTGCCATTGGCAATTTTGGGAGGAACCTTACCAGTGTTACTGCGGCCTGCTTGCCTTAAGAATTACAATTGGATGAATACACCAATTGAAAGTTATAATTCGGACTAGGGCATTATTCAATAAAAGTGGCCCAATGCCTTTATCCAAATACCGGTGTCTGAGTCTTTCTTTGGGGGGTGCGCCTGCAATGTTGTTATCTTTCCCACCGAACGCTATTACCTTCCCACTGAAGTGGTCCCTATTTCTCTACTTGCAATTTCTTGCTTTCGAACTGCTAGATTAGCAGGAGCTGTGACAGTCAACGGGTGCTCACTCCACCACGCAGCACTAGGGTCTCAACCTGTTGACCTGCTGAACTTCCATTTGTTAATCTCAGCGTCTTAACCACTAAGCCACCGAAGACCTAACAGGAAGAATAGGGTAGAACTAATATGCTTCTCTGGTGAGGTGTGGGTTCCACAGCCTTTAAGGTAAAGGTTTCCCTTGCTCGAAAGCCAGTCGTATCCGACTCTAGGGTGCAGTGCTCATCTCTGTTTCTAAGCCGAAGAGCCAGCGCTGTCTGCTTCTGCAGACGTTTCTGTGGTCATGTGGCAGGCATGACTAGACACCGGAGCGCACGGAACGTTGTTACCTTCCCACCGAAGTGGTCCCTATTTATCTACTTGCAATTTCTTGCTTTCGAACTGCTAGGTTGGCAGGAGCTGGGATGAAGACGGGAGCTCATTTCCGTCCTGCAGTACTCGGGAATCGAACTGCTGACCTTCTGCTTCCCAATCAGCATCTTAACGACTTGAGCCACTGCAGTCCCTCCACAGCCTTTAAAGCACAACTAAATTGGGTTAATCTCTAGCTCTAAAGTTTATAGTGCATATGTGGTAATGCAATGCAAACCCTTTCTGTCCCAAGATGGAAGTATCTACACCTGTGGTGAAATTCATGCCACCTCCCAAGCCAATTTTTGCAGCCTCTAAGACCAGAGTACAAAGATAGATGTTAAAATACAACAACGGCAAATGAATGGTGGACATTCTCGACACACACAGAATTTTAATTGACTTTAGATAGATAGATAGATAGATAGATAGATAGATAGATAGATAGATAGATAGATAGATAGATAGATAGATAGATAGATAGATAGATAGATAGATAGATAGATAGATAGATAGATAGATAGATAGAATCCTTTATTGGCCAAGTGTACTAACACACCAGAAACTTGTCTTTGGTACATGATGATGATGATATCCCCCCCCCCCTCCCAATGGATCAATAATGCAATAAAACCACACAATTTAGTTATTCAACAAGTTGATGGCATTTGGAAAGAAACTATCCTTGTATCTGGTTGTTCTGGTATGTATGTAATGCTGGACTTTGGGGGAAGGTAGACTGGAATGGCCTTAAGGAGGGGGCGGCTGATTGAATTGAATAATAAAGAAGATTTCACAGTGCAATATTTTGATGCAGGTCTGACTGCTATAGATTTCAGAATTTTGTAATTGCCAGAAAGTGTTGATGATGTGAGCAGAAGCAACAATAGATACATTGATATCATCAGAGGTTCCTTTGACAGCAAGATCTAGTGCTGTGCTATTCTTAAACTGCATGACTTTCAATCATTTCAAAATAATAGGGGTTTTTTGGTGAGAAAAAGTTCTCTGGATTCAAAAAATCATTTGCACCTAGGGATACAAAGGAAGATCTCACCTTTAGGTCTAGAGTTCATCAACACTGTCATTTGAACATGTCAACAGAGGCAGGGCAGAATTAGCGTCTCTTGCTATTAATTCAAGAGACGAGCGGTCACATTACACAAGGTAGGAGTCATCAGTGAATTGGCCCATAGTGTGAATTCATTGAAGAGCGGAGTCCCAGTTGAGTAGTTCTTTAGAGCATATACGACATCTGCCATGTTATAGATACTATGACATAAAACTATATGAAACTGAAACCTTTATGATCAAAGGCTGAGCTCAGCAAGAGTGGCCTCATCATTAATATTTCTCTGCTCATATTTGGCCTCAAGAGCTAGACGTGTGGGCTAAAGCTTCCTGTACTGCTTTCTTTCTAAATATTTTCCATTGTTACTAGTGGTTTGGCATAAGATTAGTGTGAACCGAAGGCAAGTGTGGAATGACATATTTGCTTGTTCCTGTTTACAAAAGCAGAGGGTAGCAAATCCACATCTTCTGTGCTCCATGTCTGCCTTTCTGATTTCTGACTCACAGTTAATGCAAGCTGGAAATTGCTCTGTTGCAAATAGGTAAAGGTAAAGGTTTCCCTTGCACAAAAGTCAGTTGTATCTGACTCTAGGGTTCAGTGCTCATCTCTGTTTCCAAGCCAAAGAGCCAGTGCTGTCTGCTTCTGCAGACTTTTCCGTGGTCATGTGGCAGGCATGACTAGAGCGCACGGGAAATTACCTTCCCACTGAAGTGGTTCCTATTTATCTGCTTGCGATTTCTTGCTTTCGAACTGCTAGGTTGGCAGGAGCTGGGACAAAGACGGGAGCTCATTCTGTCCTGCAGTACTCGGGAATCGAACTGCTGACCTCCCGCCTTCCAGTCAGTGTCTTAGCCACTTGAGCCACTGGAGCTTTATGCCTGCACAAGTGGATTAGTAGATGTTCCTTTCCATAAGCAGAGCTAAAAGAAGAACTGTGTGTTCAACACAACATCCCACCTGTACTTTGTATCAGTTGGTATACGTGGCCATAGGGCTGCGGTGGCTTAGTGGTTAAGCTTGAGTTTAATGACCGGAAGGTCAGCAGTTCAAGACCTGAGTGCTGCCAGCCTAGCAGTTTGAAAGCAACAAATTACAAGTAGAGAAATAAGTACCACTTCAGTGGGAAGGTAAACAGTGTTCTGTGCATGCTTGCCACATGTCCATGGAAATGTCTGCAGACACAGATAGTGCTAACTCTTTGGCTGTTAATGGAGACAAATCTTGCCTCCTAGAGTTGGACACGACTGGCTTTTGAGCAAGGGAGACATTTACATTTTACCTCTTTGCTGTTCTCAAACACACTCTTGCCTTTGCAAACAGACCCAAACCAGAAATATCCTTTGTTAACCTCTTATGTAATATGTAGCATTTCTGCTTGATTTCACTGTGGAATTTTTAAGGGAAGCTACCATTTCTTAGGGTGGTGTGGGGTTATAGCAGGGGTGACCAAACTATGGCCCGGGGGATTGATCCGGCCCCCGATGCCAATTCATCCAGCCCATGAAGCCCTCGCCGCTCCTGGAAACAGAAGTAAAATGCACCCATACGGCCCAAATGTTTGGGTCACAGGCCGCTCATGTGGTTTAGGGGGCTGGTCACTACGGCTCAGGGGCTGGATCAGGCCCCGAAACCAATTCATCTGGCCCGCCAAGTCCTCATCGCTCCCGGAAGCAGAAGTAAAACGCGCCCATATGGCTAAAACCTTTTGGGCTGTGGGCTGGTCATGTGGTTCAGGGGACTGGTCAGTATGGCTCAAGGTCTGGATCCAGCCCCAAAACCAATTCATCTGGCCCATGAAGCCCCCCCCCCCGTATGTGTGTGTTTTACTTCTGCTTCCAGGAGCAACTAGGGTTTCGCGGGCCAGATGAATTGGCATCGGGGGCCGGATCCAGCCCCTGAGCTGAAGTAACCAGCCCCCTGAACCACATCACCAGCCCACGGCCCAAAAAAATTGGGCACCCTTGGGTTATAGATTCAATCCCTGAATCTTAATTTCGATTTGCACTAAAATTAGCAGGGTAGGAGGAGATAGAGAAAGGAATGGCCAAGGCTACACCGGCTCTTCTCCTGGGTGGCACAGTGGGGAATCGAACTCGCAACCTCTGGCTCAACCCCCTGAGCTGTCCAGCCTTGGGAGGGAGCACCGTTGTCGATGCCATAAAGGCGCAGCGAGGGGAAGCTCGAAGTACAGTGATACCTCATACAACGTCCAAACTTGGTTCCACAAGTTTGGACTTTATACGGATTTGGACTTTGTATGAAGCATGCAAAATCCTAGCTGCGATGCCTCATACAACGTCCAAATCCTTGCTGCGATGCCTTGTACAACGTCGTTTCCATAGAGATACATTGTACTGTAACAGCACAGACTTCAGGGCAAAGTCAAGGAAACAGACAGGAAACTGACAGAACTTTATGAAATCATTGTCTAAAGGCTAAAAGCATTACAAAAACATCTCAAACAACCCTGATTGTCCAAGAACCTGAAGAATGCTGCAAAAATCCCAGGGATGCTTCTAAAGTTTCTGATGAAAAAATTCAAAAAAACAACACCAAAATTGCGCTCAAAACCACTGCTAAACACTCTTTGCCTCATGCAAAACCCACAAGAGCAATGCATGCATGTGTCCTGCCTTTTATACTGCCCAGGCACAATGCAACCTGGGGAAAAGCCCCAATGCCTCATACAAAGTCGCATGGCTTTGTATGAGGCAACTTTTCCCAAGGAATTAGGCGATGTTGTATGACTCCGATGCTGTACGAAGCGGACTTTGTATGAGGTATTCCTGTAATTAAGTGGCTGAGACGCGCTGAAGAAACCGTTACAAAGAATTGACTCAATTGCCCCTTCATTAGTGGCACGGCATGGCATGGAAGGAGAGAATTACAAGCAGACAATAGAGAGCCAGCGGTAATTCAATCTAACCTTGTACTTAACAGAGAAAACAATGAGATAATGAACAGCAACATCGCCCTCGCCAGGCACATATTGCGTTTCGTGGGAAGGAGGGGGGAGGAAGGAAGGAAGGAAGGAAGGGGGTCCTGGGGGGACAGGCAGGGGGGCAGGGGATGGGGGGGCAGATGCAGCACAAAACAGGGGCGCAAACATTTTTCTCCGACACACAGGCGAAGGGCCTCTGGGGAACCGAACCCAGGCTGGATGGTGAAGGGGGTAGAGGTAGGGGGTTGGGGGAATGAAAGACAAATAATAAAAAAAATAAAATGTAATTTATAAGGCATCTGCGGACAGGAATGTATCATCGGATCCGCTCGCCGACGCTCAATTGATATGTAGTTGATTTCCAACAACACCCCCCGGGCGTCCACGGGGAGCATTTTTTAGATTTTACGCTTGGATATATCTGTTTAACTCGCCATTTACCAAAACGACGGCTGATGACAGCCACGAAGCAGTCACTGGGGGGGGGGGGAGAGGATGATGGGGGGGGGGGAAGCATCACTCGCGGGCTCAGGACAGGAGCACCTCTCCAGGAAACATGGAGGGAGGGAATGCAATCTATTGATGGACACACACACACACACACACACACACACACACACACACACACACACACACACACACACACACACACACACACACACACACACACACACACACACACACACACACACACACACACACACACACACACACACACACGGCAACCCTTCCCAGGACTGGAGGTCTTTCCCAACAATTCTTTAAAAATAAAATAAATGTGAAAGGAATTGCCATCGACGTTGATACAAGTGGGCAGGAGAAGACTGGATTGTTCTTCATGGGCTTAAGGAATTAATGTGCAACATTTTGATCAGTTTTTTAAAAATAATATACCAAACCGATCTGGCAGCAGATGGGTTTGAATGGAACTCATCCTATTTTATTTTTTAGATGATAAGTCCCAGATGCTGTTTAACCTTCCGTGCCACATGACCACAGAAACGTCTGCAGAAGCAGATAGCGCTGGCTCTCTGGCTTTGAAACAGAGATGAGCACTGAACCCTAGAGTCGGATATGACTGGCTTTCGAGCAAGGGAAACCTGTACCTTTACAGAAGCAGGAAGTCCATGGTGGCTTAGTGGTTAAGATGCTGAACTTGACGACTGGAAGGTCAGCAGGTCAGCAGTTCAAGACTTGACTGATGCACGGTGGAGTGAGCTTCTGTCTCTGTTCCAGCTCCTGCTGACCTAGCAGTTGAAAAGCAAGAAATTGCAAGTAGATAAATAGGTACTGGTGGTGGCTGCAACTTGTATCCGAGAATTCCCCCACCACCACCCCGAAGCAGGAAAGATGCCATTGGCATGAGTTTGTTTAAAGTGGATCCCAGCTTGCCATGAAGTGACCCACACACTATGATCACGGAGCCATCTCCTGCAGCACATATGAAATGAGACATGCAGGATTTAACACTGGAACTGCAATACACTGCCTTCAGGATATGGACAAGGTGTGCCTTCACATCTGGTCCATCTGGCATGGCCTCTTCTGCCTCCATGACCACTGGGAATCAGAGTTCCTCCTCTGCTCAATTTGCCATTGGGCTGAATATGATGGTTTCCAGTGGCATTTCTTCCTCTGAGGGGGACCCCACCTAAAGGGACTCATTGGTCCATAGCCCATTGACCCCTTTAGGGGGGTCAGGTTATTTACCACCGCCAAACTTCTCGCCTCACCATAGCAGGATGTCTAGCCAGACAATCAAATAGGTAGCAGTTCAGCAGGAAAGGTAGCAGCATTCTATGTAACACACTCTTCTGTGCACTTTGGCATCTAGTCATGCCTGCAACATAACCAGAGATGAGCACCACACCCTAGTGTTGGATACGACTGGCTTTCAAGCAAGGGAGACCTTTACTTTTACAGAACCAGGCCATTTGAATCCCCCCTGTGGCATTCTGCTGCAGAACCTGCCCTTGGAACCTGAGTTCCCAGAGAAGCATTCGATGGTTTCTCCGTATCCTTGAATTTCAGCCACTTCCTGACAGGAAGCTTGTGTCATCCCCCTCTGCCTGGGAGGGTTTAAGCCTCACTGCTTCCACACACCACGATGTTGTGTTCTGTAAAGCTGTGCCTTTAACAATGTACCTTAGCCATGTGTTAACAATGTAACCTTTCTGTGTGCAACATTATAACCTTCAGCTGTATCAATGTAAACCTGATAAGGGGACACGAGTAGTGACCACTAGATGGCAATAGCGAGCGTCCAGCTCTCATGGCTCAGATTCACCTGGATCAGCAGCGCGGGAAGATTCCCCGCCACCTCTTCACCTGGTCAAGAAGGGCGTGACCTTCTACGACGTCACGCAGGCAGCAACCAATAGTCTGTCAACGAGCCACATTCAAATGTATAGCCAGCTGTATATATTGAGCTACCCATCCGCCATTACCACATGTTCCTCCGGATCATCATGCAATAAACCTGTGTTAAGCCAACCCTTCGGCTGTTTCGTTGTCTTTGGTCCCTTACACTAAATTGGCGACGAGGATGAGATGATGGCAGCCCACGGGACCAAGACATGCGCCGGTTTCGAAATCAGGAAACCGGGCGACTGGGAGATCTTCGAAATGGACTTCCAGGCAGCACTGATTGAGTCCGAAGTCACGGAAGAGGCAAAGAAAAGGGCCATCTTCACCAGAATGCTCGGACAAGAAACCAAAAGGACCTTGGTGGACTTGATCGCACCGAGGAGGGTGAGCGAATTCAAGGCCAAGGAACTCATGCAGATGCTGCGTGAGCATGTCCGGCCCGCCACGGCGATGTTTCCCTCTCGGAGTGCGTTCTGGAGGCGAGTCCAAGCGCCCGGGGAGACGGTCGCCGCATTCGTGGCGGCCCTGCGGCTGGCGGCCGGCCCGTGCAAATGGGAGAATGCCGAAATCACCCTCCGGGACTGTGTGCTGTGCGGCCTGAACGACGCCGAGACCCAGCGCACATTAATGAACCAAGAGCCGCCTCCCACGTTGCAGGAGGTCGTAAGAGCGGCACAGGCCGCGGAAGCTACAAAGGCTGGGGTCCAAGAACTCCAGGACTGGCGGCCGAAGTCGAGCAAGGCAGAGACTCCGGTGCAGGCGGCCCGGCGAGCTTCGAGGTCGTCCGCAGAGAGCAGCGACGACGAGGACGTCCAGAGGGTCCGGAAAGAGAGCCGGCGGTGCGACGGCTGTGGAGCGGCCCACGACCGCGTAAAATGCCCGTTTCAGAAGGCCGAGTGCCACAACTGTGGCCACCGCGGGCACATCGCCAAGGTGTGCAGGAAGAGGTGCGAGACTCGGAGAAGTCCAGCAGACCGTCCCGCGGGACAAGACCGCTCAATGAGGCCCAAGGATGGCGCTCAGGCCACGCGGAAGCAGGACGGCGTGGGCTGCATCTCCGACGGCAGCGAGGACGACGCCCCAGTATTCAGCGTGTCCGTAGGACACCCCCGCTACTTTGTTGAGGTACTAGTTCAAGGGGTTCCCATTAGCATGGAAATTGACTCGGGGTCCTCATATTCAATCATTTCCCAGAGGGAATTTTTGAGAATTGCCCCCCACAGGCGACCCAAACTCAAAGCGTTGAGGTCCACACTACGGGACGTGCAAGGGAACAGCATTCCAGTGTTGGGGGTTGGAGAATTTCAGGTTAAATTCAAGAAGCACGCCGCGTCCCTCCCTCTAGTCGTGCTTAAAGGGGGAGATTGCAGCCTCCTCGGGACTCAATGGTTCCTGCCCCTGGGGTTGTTTATTGGGGGGGGTGCACGCCGTTGGGATGCACGCCGTTGGGTCTGACCCGATTCAGGAGGTGTGCGAGGCGCACCCCGAAGTCTTCAAAAAGGGACTGGGGAAATTCAAGGGGCCCCCAGTGACTTTCGACCTGGACCCGGAGGTCCGCCCAATTCGACTCAAACCACGCCGGGTGCTGTTCGCACTCAAGGACAAGATAGAGGCGGAACTGGACAAATTGGTGGGCCAGGGAATCCTTGTGCCTGTTGATTCTGCGGAGTGGGAAACTCCAATTGTAACCGCACTAAAGGCCAATGGGGAGGTCCGCATATGCGCCGATTACAAGTGCACCATCAACAAGGCGATCCGCCTGAATGCGTATCCGGTGCCGGTAGTCAGCCATCTGCTGGCCAGGTTACACGGGGGAAAGTGTTTTGCTAAGCTCGACTTAGCACAGGCCTACCAGCAGCTCACGGTGTCCCCTGCCGTAGCTGCTGCGCAGACCATAGTCACCCACAAGGGGGCGTTCCAGGTGACGCGCCTTCAGTTCGGCGTGAATTCGGCACCTGGAATTTTCCAATCACTCGTGGAACGCCTCCTGAAGGGGCTAGAGGGGGTGTTGCCTTATTTTGATGACGTGTTAATAACGGGGGGGGGGGGAGTCGGGTCGAATTGGCCAAGAGGTTGGGGAAGGTCCTGACAATATTCGAAAAAGCGGGGTTGAGACTGCGAAAAGACAAATGCGTCTTCTTCGTGACCGAGGTTGAGTTCCTGGGGTTTTGTGTGACTCCTGAGGGGATAAAACCATCCAAATCCAAGGTGGCCGCCATTAAGAACACCCCCCGCCCCACCTCCAAGCCCGAGCTGCAGTCGTTCCTAGGGCTGCTCAACTTTTACCACTCCTTCCTCCCCCGGAAGGCAGCAGTAGCTGAACCGCTACACAAACTGCTAAAAAAAGATCAGACATGGAAGTGGGGCGAGGACCAAGAAAGGGCATTTAGCGAACTAAAGAGTCTCCTAGCGTCTGATGCCATACTGACCCATTTCAACCCCAAACGCCCGGTAGTCCTAATCTGTGATGCGTCCCCGGTGGGGGTGGGGGCGGTGCTGTGCCACGTGCTGGAAGACGGAAGGGAGGCCCCGATAGCATTTTACTCCAGGTCCCTGTCCCAAGCGGAGAGAAACTACGCACAGACAGACAGGGAGGCACTAGCAATAGTTGCGGGGACGAAAAAATTTCACGATTTTCTGTATGGCCGCCCCTTCACCATTGTAACGGACCACAAACCCCTGCTAGGCATTTTCACCGCAGATAAGCCCACCCCACAGATCCTGTCCCCGAGGATGCTCAGGTGGGCCATTTTTCTCAACGCGTACCAGCACGCGTTGGTCTACCGGCCCGGGAAAGAGATCAGCCATGCGGACGCTCTATCAAGGTCTCCCCTCCCCCTGACGCCCAGCCAGGTGAGCAAGGGGGAGCGGGACCATCAGGTTCTTATGATAGAGGTGCTGGATTCGCCCCCCGTAATGCCCGCCGACATTGCCAAAGCGACAGAGAAGGACAAGACGTTAGCGGCAGTTAGCTCCTGGGTACAGAAAGGGTGGCCAGCGTCCTCCCCAGCGGAGGAGTTCGCCCCATTTTTCAGGAAAAAGTTAGAGCTGTCCCTAGAGAGGGGGTGCCTCTTGTGGGGGCAGCGGGTGGTGATTCCCACTTCCCTTCGGCCGCGGGTGCTCAAACTGCTGCACGTCAGCCACCCCGGCATCATGCGATCCAAGGCGCTGGCCCGCAGTTACTTCTGGTGGCCCCAGCTGGACGCTGACATCGAGCACATGGTCGGCACTTGTGAAAGTTGCCAATGCTCCAGACCAGAGGAGGCCCGCCTTCCCCACAGGGAATGGGACTCGGCCAAGGGGCCGTGGTCCCGGGTGCACGTTGATTTCGCGGGCCCGTTCAGAGGCACCCTGTTTCTTCTTGTCGTGGACGCCTTCTCCAAGTGGTTGGAGGTTATCCCAGTCACGAGCACCTCCTCGGCCCAGACCATTAAGCATTTGCGGAGGCTCTTTTCCACGTTCGGCATACCCGACACGTTAATTAGCGACAACGCTAGTTGTTTCACGTCCTCCGAGTTTAGGGCATTCATGGAGATTAACGCCGTTCGGCATATCACCTCCGCCCCGTTTCACCCAGCCACCAATGGTCAAGTAGAGTGCCTCGTCCGCACCACGAAGGACGCGTTGCGGCGCATGGGCCCCGGGGACCTAAACCTGCAAGTGTGCCAGTTTCTGCTAGGGTACAGGGTGACCCCATTGGTGTCAGGATACTCCCCCGCAGAGCTCTTAATGCATAGGAAGCTGACCACCATCCTTACTAGGCTAGACCCCACGAGGGTAGAGGACAAAGGAAGGAACATTGGGCTGGAGGCTACAAAGAGTTTCAGTGTAGGCGCCCCCGTGCATTGCAGGAATTACGCCAGCACGGGCCCAGCCTGGGTGCCGGGCGTAGTTGTGGAGCAAACCGGCCCCGTGTCGTACAGCGTGGAAACCAGCACAGGGCTGATGTGGAGGCGGCACGCGGACCAGCTCCGACGCAGGGTCTCCGATGAGCAGGGCACAGACCAAACAGAGAAAAAATCAGCGTTAGGGTTCTCCCCCACCCGTTCAGCCCAAGGGGGAGGGAAAGGGGGCCGCGGGTCCCCACCAAGGGGGGAGGAGGATGTTCTCGTAGATATCCTAGGGGATCTTTCTGAGGAGGAGGAACCCGACCCCATACATATCTCGCGGAAGTCCCCCACAAATGCGGATACCCCAACTGAGTTAGAATTTGATTTTCAGAACCGGGGGAGTTTTTCGGAGTGGTCCCCCACCCGTCCAAGCTAGAAGAGGGGTTTTTCGTTAGCCCCGATTGCTCCCGGTCTGCCCACAATGGAGTTCTTCCCTTCCCCTAAGGCCGCCAGACCGCGACAAGCCACTAACGAGTCTCCCTCTCCCATTTCAGGACAAGGGACCAGGGAACAAAGAAGCAGTAGCGCCCCCCGGGGGGGTCAGCCCTCAGCACGGCCCAAACGCACATGCAACAAGCCATCTTGGCTGAGAGACTTCGTCTCATCCTAGGGGGGAGGGATGTTGTGTTCTGTAAAGCTGTGCCTTTAACAATGTACCTTAGCCATGTGTTAACAATGTAACCTTTCTGTGTGCAACATTATAACCTTCAGCTGTATCAATGTAAACCTGATAAGGGGACGCGAGCTAGTGACCACTAGATGGCAATAGCGAGCGTCCAGCTCTCATGGCTCAGATTCACCTGGATCAGCAGCGCGGGAAGATTCCCCGCCACCTCTTCACCTGGTCAAGAAGGGCGTGACCTTCTACGACGTCACGCAGGCAGCAACCAATAGTCTGTCGACGAGCCACATTCAAATGTATAGCCAGCTGTATATATTGAGCTACCCATCCGCCATTACCACATGTTCCTCCGGATCATCATGCAATAAACCTGTGTTAAGCCAACCCTTCGGCTGTTTCGTTGTCTTTGGTCCCTTACACTAAACACACCTTCTCCCACTTTAACCAACCACAGTCTGTACCTTCTCAGGATGGGGGTAACACCCCTTCTGCTCCCTCTAGTACTCTGCCTGGCTTCTGGGTTAGCATGTGTGTGTAGGATTACCTTTAAAGAACTCCAGTGGTAACTAACTTGACAGCCCATGATGGATTCAAGGCAAATTACAGTATTAAAGGAAGAGGAAAGAGAGAAGAAAAGGGGGGGAGGTCCCCAAAATATTGGGTTTTTGTCATCATGGGACACTTCTGTCCTGCTCAATGTAAAGTATGGGGGGGGGGAATATCCCATGATGCATTTTTGCAAAATTGTGATGCAAAGAAGCAAAAAAAGTTTGTACTGAACTTGGCAGTATGTTGGTCCAATTTAGGGGAAATCAAAATTTCTTCCACTGGAATGATTTGGAATTCACTGGAGGTCAGGAATGCGGCTCAATACATGAAATATACATTTTGTTTCTTCTCGTGTTATATTATATCATCCTGTTTCGTCTTGTCTGGTTCTGTATGTTCCATGATTTTGTGCACAAACACTTCTTCGGACATGACACAGTTTCAAACCATGGACGTCATTACCGGAGTCAGAAATTGGGTTGCCCAGTTATCAGAATCCAGTTTCTATGAGATCAGGACCAACACTTGTCAGCAGGATGGATCCTTTGGACATCACCAGGCTGGGGTGATAGAAGCAACCATAAGTGGGATTGAACCTGGGCCAAATGGACAAGAAGACAGTGTTGATAAATGGACTCGGAACCAGATCAAACAGAGCTAAGGGAGACATATTTGGTTAACTGGGCAGGTCGACACCATGTGCCCAGCAGTTGCAATGGCTGGTGATACTCCTGCCAGATCTAAGATCCCTTGTGACCTTATCTACTGCACACTTGATGCAGGAAAAGTGTCCAGACCTGACATGGTTGTGCCATTGCTATCAGGGTTTGGATGACAAGCAGGTTCATGTGTCTCAGTGCTGGTACTCCATCCCTGCCTTGACCCCAGTGGCTCTCACCTGTGACTCTCTCCACAGCTTCCTCTCCTTGCTCCTGGCTTTTTGGTACACTGACCTAGTACAAGCACAATAAAACACCCTTTGCACTGAACTAGTGAGCCTGGCACTTGCTGAGAATGGAAATGGGCTTCCAGGCTGCAGATGTATCACATTCTGAACAAGTTGCACGGCCAGTCAGGCACCAGACACCTCACCCAATGGCACAACCATGCGTACAATTTTACGGGACTTAGTATTTTGTATATAAAGGTGGCTCAATGGTTAAGAAGCTTGCCTTGTTAGCTGGAAGGCCGGCAAGTCAGCAGTTCGAGACCCAGGTATGCTGGTTTGAGCACCGGTCTCTGTCCCAGCTCCTGCCAACCTAGCAGTATGAAAGCAGGACATTGCAGGTAGATAAATAGGGATCACTTTGGTAGGAAAAGATCTTGGGGACATGAAAGGAGCCTCATTCAGGCATCCCCTTAGTGGAGTTTCTCCAGCAAAAATCCTTTCAACCCAGAATAATTTCTGGCACGAAATTATTATAGTTACACTTCTTTTTCCTTCTCTGATGAAAAACTGGCACAGATGGTCCAGTGAAGGCTGGGATCCTAGAATGGGAAAGGATAGAGGGACTTTAACTGCCCCTTGGCACTCGTGCCCCTGATTCAGATGTGGCCCAGCTTCTGCACTTTACAAGAAGAACACCTCTCTTTCACATCAGGAGCAGTCTCTCCCTGTGCAAAATGAAGTGGCTGGACTGATGGTCCTCCATCTGCAAATGAAGGGTAGACATTTTAACACCCCATAACAAAACAACAACACACCTCCACTTTGTTATTCTTGAATTTCTTTTGTAAAAAATTGAAATTGAAACCATCATTACCTCTTATACAGGGCTGAGTGGCTTGTGGGCCTGCAGATTGTGAGGGACTACAAGTCCCACCAGCCATTGTCAAATAAAGACTGGAAGTATTTGGAAAGTGACAAAATGGTCTATTCTCGCCTGTTTGGGAGAGAAGGAAGTTGAGGTGGGATGAACTTGCAGGAATGGTGACATCTGAGATGAGGAATTATTTATTTGTAACTGAATTACATAGCATGATGATGATGATGATAATGATGATGATGATGATGATGATCCACCTTTCTGCCTAATTGCACAGGGCAACTAACAATTCATATTAAAACACATAGTTCAGGTCTCAGATTACAAATGTCTGAAATAACAAATTAGATTTGTCTGCTAGCATACAATTAAAGCTCTACAGACAGGCAGCAATAAAAGATACATCAAACACATGCTTATTCCCTAAACATTTGCGCAAATAGATATGTTTTTAACTGGTACTTGAAAGACAAGACTACACTACATTTCCTTTGTTGATTTTAGGAAAGTGTTTTGCATTCTTTTTAATGTATGACTGTGGCTGAGGAATAATTTTGCCCTTATGAGCATATATGGTGTTGTTTTTATTTTTCACATAGCAGGGTGGCAACCAAACACAACACTTCTGATCTATCTATCTATCTATCTATCTATCTATCTATCTATCTATCTATCTATCTATCTATCTATCTATCTATCTATCTATCTATCTATCTATCTATCTATCTATCTATCTATCTGTCTGTCTGTCTGTCTGTCTGTCTGTCTGTCTGTCTATCTATCTATCTATCTATCTATTTTTGTTGTTATTGTTGTTCAGTCACACAGTCAATTCCAACACTTTGCGACCCTAAGGACCATTACCCACCAGGCACCTCTATTCTCCACCATCCTCCTCAACCTGCCCAGCTCTGTGCCCATTGCATCTACAACACCATCTAGCCATCTCATTTTGGGTCGCCCCCTTCTTCTTTTGCCCTTCACCTTTCCCAGCATCAAGGCTTTCTCACTTGGTTTCACCAAAACCAAATTAGAAGACAAAGGAAGGAGCTCACTGGGCAAGGAACAACATTAAAGGTGGATATAGCTGAAGATTTCAATCCCCCCATGTGACCTGGAGGACCTTGAATAGACTGAGGGTTGGAGTCCCTAAATGCAAGACCAACATGCTCAATTGGGGATACAGAGTCAGGCCCATTTAATGGTCTGCTGATTGCTGCCAGAGACATGCACCAATGAAGACTTGTGTTTGGGCAATGACAAAAGCAAAGAAAGCGAATTCATTTTGGCAGTCCAGGGTTTGATCAGGACACAAAAGAAGAGGACTTGGTTACACCAAATAACCAGATCAGACCATGAAGCCATAACACAGTAAAGGCATGAAACGTGATCCCCATGCATTGAATGAGATCTGGCTATAGGATGAAGCTGGAAGTCAGATCAGAGGAAGGATGTTTCTTGCCTTCATTTAGTATTGTGGGTGTAAAATGTATAAGAATGGCAACAAGACTGTGTTTACCATTGGAGCCAAGATGCAGTGGAAAAGATAAGGCTCATTAGTTTGTGAACTATCCAACACACACAAACAGACCCAAACCAGAAGTGTCCTTTACTGAACTCTTGCCCAGCTATATGTATTATTTCACTATGGACTGATCAAAATTTAAAATCAAACAATGAATTTACACTTTTTATATATACTTTTTATATACTTTTTATATACGCTTTATATATACGCTTTATATATACGCTTTATATATATATATAAAGCGTATATATAAAGCGTATATATAAAAAGTATATAAAAAGTATATAAAAAGTGTATATATAAAAAGTGTAACTTCATTGTTTGATTTCAAATTTTGATGTGTGTGTGTGTGTGTGTGTGTGTGTGTGTGTGTGTGTGTTCCATGCCAGGATCAGTTTGTGGAGTCACATTTACCAGTTGAGAAAATGACCTCCAGAAAAAAATGTGTCCTCAGATACGAATAGCAGCCACCGCTGATATTTTTTTAAAGGAGCCTCACATTTCTTGAGGTGGTGCAGGGTTATAGATTTAATCTCTGAGTTTTTGTTTTTATTTGCACTAAAATTAGTAGAAGGAGGAGATAGAAAAATAAATGGATATAGGGCTGAGAAATCTCATAAGCTGCTTGCATTTCAATACAAAGGGTTACCTGATGCATAGGATAGGAGAGAATTGCAAATGGTTGAGGAGCTTCTGGCGAAAGCAACATCTAAAGCTGTGGAATCAACATTACCTGTGGCACATATCATGACAGAAGTTCATAAGCTCGATGTATGCGAGGCCAGGGTGTTAAGACTATTTCAGGATTAAGAATGCAGCTTCAGGTTAGAACGAGTTGACTCTCTTTCCTTGCAAAGTTATTTAGTTGCAAATCATATTTCTCACCGGCATGATGTGTTCAGCCAGGGTAGAGTCTTATTCTATAGTCTGAAACTTTCCAGGAAAGTGTTTGAGCAGTCCCCACAGCTTTAGCTAAATTCCTGAGTAAATGCAAATGCATCTATTTTTATAGAAGCAAATGCATCTATTTCACCCCAACAAACTGTGGGTCTAAAAAGCATGTCTTAAATATGATTTGTGCTACCTAAAAGTCACATGCGCACACAGAGAGTCCTGAGAATTATGGATTTATGATTCCTATGTAGAAAGTAAAGAGGGAAAGCATGATTCATTCCTAATATGGTGTCAGAGGAGAGTTTTACATGCACCCAATTGGGTGGTGGTGGTGGTTGAGTTTTAGATCATATCAGGGATCAAATCTTTTTGCATTTGCCAATTCCAATTGCAAACACAACTACACTTATATACTGCTTCATAGTATTTAGTGCACTCTCTGGACAGTTCACAAGGTGATTAGTGTTTTTTCCTTCCAACATGCTGGGTACTCATTTTACTGACCTCGGAAGGATGGAAGGTTGATCCCCATCAGGATCAAAATCACAATGTCAGCAGTTTTGGCTGCAGTGCAGCAATTTGACCATGTTAAAGATCCTTAAGGAGATTGTGATCAGAGGTTCTGAAACTGCCCATTGTCCATGTCTACCCTCTGGACAAGCAAGCTGAGCAGACATGGCCACAGACACCTCTGCTAAATGTTGGTGGATTGCTTTCTTTTTCAAATCAACCCCATCCTTTGAAACTGGTTATTTGTCAAAGCTGTTTGGAACTGTGTTTGTGTAGGCTTTGACAGCAGCCTTGAGCTTCAACTAATGGCACCAGGGGAGGGTCTACTCCTGAGAAAGAGTTATAGAAGGAGTAGCTGCCAAATCTGCAGCTGCAGTCACAGTCCCTGTGAGCTCGTAAACCCATGAGTAAACTGGGATGGAAGGATGGAATGAGCTCCCGTCTTTGTCCCAGCTCCTACCAACCTAGCAGCTCGAAAGCAAGAAATTGCAAGTAGATAAATAGGGACTACTTCGGTGGGAAGGTAATAGCGTTCTGTGCACTTCAGTATCTAGGCATGCCTGCCACATGACCACGGAAATGTCTGCAGTAGCAGACGGCGCTGGCTCTTCGGCTTTGAAACAGAGATGAGCACTGCACCCTAGAGTCGGATATGACTAGCTTTCGAGCAAGGGAATCCTTTACCTTTACTAAACTGGGACTCTAATCTGTTTTTCTCAGACTTCATCAGGAGTTTTGTTTCCAATTTTGAGCATCAAGAATATTTTTTTTAAAAAAAGGAAAATCTTCAGAGGAAGACAACAAAGGATCCAGAAGCTAACACCTACTGGGGTTGTTGAGAGCTATAGAAGCTGATGCCTCCAATTCCAGGTGCCCAACACATCAATTCAAAGTTTTAGTCTGCTTTTTAACAGGTGTCACTCAATGTATTGGATCTATTATGGAGAAGATCTCCACCCTTGATCTTCTTCTCTTCTTGACTTCCTCTTTTACCCCTTCAGGTGTTGAGGGAGATACAAGGTTCTTGTTCTGGCACTTCTAGCGACCTCCACCAATGTTATTTGGTGTTCTTGTAATATTTCTTTGATATTATCTCTCCACCATCTTTTGGGTCTTCCTCATGGTCTTTGTCCTCCGCTTTCTACTGATTCCTTGTATATTATGGAAGTCCAAGATATTATTTCCAAATGAGCAAACCACTTCATTTGTTGTCTCTGTATGTAGTTTAAGATTGGTTCTATTCCAATTCTTTCCCTTATAATCTTATTCTTCATTGCATTCCTTCAAGTCACTCCACCAGTTTTCCTTAGACATCTCTCTTCTGTGATGACCAACTTCTGTTTCTGTTTTGTTGTAAGTGTTCATGTTTGGCAGTGGTAAAATGGTTACATGCCCTTGATACCACCTTTAAACTGCAGACTAAAAGCAACAGTACAGAAATGCCCCACCAGCTGCCACTGGTTGTAGGAATTTGCTATGTTTAGCTTGGAGAGGTGATGCAGTAGCCATCATCCAATATTTGAAGGTCTGTCATCTGGAAAGTGAAGCAAGCTTGCTTCAGAACCTCCAGGATGTAGGACTTGAACCAACCCATTCAAATCAGATGAAAGGAGATTTTAACTAAACATGAGGAAAGCCTTCTTGCCAATAAGAGCTATCCAACAGTGGAATGGACTGTCTCAAAAGGTTGTGACTTCTAGGCTATTTATCAGAGATGCTATTTGTTGTTCAGTCGCACAGTTGAGCTCGTCCCTTTGTGACCTCATGGACAACCACTCACCAGGCTCCTCTATCATCTACCATCCTCCATAGCCCACCCAGATCTATGCCCACTACATCAACAATGCCTTCTAGCCATCTCATCCTCTGCTGCCCCCTTCTCCTTTTGCATTCGATCTTTCCCAGCATCAGGGCCTTCTCCAGTGAGTCCTCTCTTCTAATTTAGTGGCCAAAGTACTTTAGCTTCATCTTCAATATTTGTCCTTCCAAGGAGCAGTCAGAGTATTTCCTTCAGGATTGACTGATTTGATCTCCTTGCGGTCCAGGGGACTCTCAAGAATCTTCTCCAGCACCACAGTTCAAAGGTGTCTATTCTTCTGCACTCAGCCTTCCTTAGGATCCAGCTCTCACAGCCATACATTACTACTAGGAATACCATTGCTTTAACTATGAGGACTTTTGTTGGAAGGGTGATGTCTCTACCATAAAGATGCTATAGCTATGGACTTTCTGCCATTAACAAGGGCTGGACTCGGGGACTCTTGGGGTCCCCTTCATATCCATAATTCTGTGTTTCTATATTTCCTTAATGGATATCTATTCACATACATTTATGTAAATTATATGCTGATAGTAGCTTATTGGCTAAGATGCGGAGCTTGACAACTGTAAGGTTGGCAGTTCAGCAGTTTGAGACCCAAATGCTGCACGATGGAGTGAGCATCCAGCATCTGTCTCATCTCCTGCCAAGCTAGCAGTTCAAAAGCAAGACATTGTAAGTAGACAAATAGGTACTGCTTCAGCGAGAAACATAACAGTGTTCCATGCACTCTGGCGTCTAATTATGCCTGCCACATGACCATGGAAACGTCTACATATTCAGGGAGCACTGGCTCTTTGGCTGCACTGCTCCATAGAGTCGGACTTGACTGACGTCCGAGCAAGGGAGACTTTTACCTTTACTAGGAGTCCAAATTCATCCTTTTTTCTGGTGATGAATTTTCTCTTTTTCTGGCCATACTGGGTTGACAACTTTATCTCTGATATCCTTCAAAATCTGATCATGTGATTTTAACATACCTCAAAATTATGCTAATCTCAGTCTTTGTGTGTGTGTGTGTTGCTTTTTGGTCACTCCCATCCCTGGTTTGGGAGCTGTTCAGGGTGCCAGTGGTTTAGCTGTTGCGCTATTCCTATATTAGGTCACTTTCATGTCTCTGGTCTGAATGTCTGTCTGACTGAAGGCCTACCAGCAAGCCTCTATGTCTCTACCCCAATCTGGAGCAAGATGACAAAACAGCTTTTGCTCTGACTTTCTCCTCTAAATAAGAGAAATGAGAACGCAGCGCTCTCTCTGTCTACTGCAGTTCTGCTAGCCCCACGCAAGCCATTTTCCTTGTGGTGGCAAAATGCCTGCTTCTTCCCGCCAGGAAAAGCACGCAGCTCCGTTGACAAGGAAGGGTAAAGACCCTCCAGGGTTCTCTGGGAACATCAATATGTTTTGTATTTAATGGGCTGGCTTGGTTACAGCAAATTAGAGAGCAGGCCTGCTACAAGATAATGCAGAACCCGGGCCCCCTGTACTCCCTAGTCAAAATGAGACTCCAGTGTGAGGAAACAGCCTGCATTATGTCCCATCACAGTACCAGAAGAGGCATTAGGCAAAGCCCTGAGCCTTAATGGTACGCATCAGGAAAACATCTGAGGTAAGGCCTTCAATCACAAACGCTGCAGGATTTAAAAATGAATAAACTTCACATTGTGATTCTCTTATTTATCCTTTATGCAAATTTCCCTGGGAGGACACATTAAGATCACTGCATGTTTCAGCAGAGGCCCCCATTAAGCTACAAGGGATGCTTCCCGTTGCTGTGAAAATACCATGGGCCCCGTCCGTGTGATGTGGCATTTCAGACCTGGGAAAGGAAGGGAGGGAGGGAGAGAGATAAGAGAGAGAGAGAGGAATGAAGAAAGAGAAACAAACAATCAAATGAAATGTGCACCGATGAAGATTTAATATTTGCCAATGACATAGCAAAAACGATGGCTTCATTTTGGTAGTCTAAAGTTTGACCTGGACATGAAAGTAGAATTTTTCAAGGATGTTTCAAGTATTTGTAGATGCCATTTGATAGGAATTTTTCAGGTATGACATGCAGCCATATTTCCCTGAAAGATGACTTGACCACCAATACCCATCTTCCTTTATAATGTACAGTCGCAGATGAATATAGAGAATGGACCATGAATGGTGGTAGAGTTCAATGTTCACATGTCCAGGTATGGTAAGCTGCACATCCACACACCCAAGAGTCTCTGCCTGTTAATAGTGTTGAGTAAATTTGGCTTTCATTCTGAAAGTAAGCACAAATCAATGTGCAAATAGGACAGAATGAACATACAGTGGTACCTCATACAACGATTTTAATCCATTTCACAGGGCTCGTTGTTGTATGAAACAATTGCTATACAATGCATGCATCGTATTGTGATTTTCCCTATGGGATGCATCATACAACGGTTTTTTCGCTAAGTGGTTTTTTCCATTGAAAAATTGTTGAAAGATTTTTACAAAAGAAAGAATTGTTATGCGGGACGCTATTCCCCCCCCCCCCAACCTAATTGTTATGCGATTTCGTTGCTATATGGGGCAATTGTTGTATGAGGTTCCACTGTATGTCCAAAAATATATAAAAACTATACAAAACACAAAAGTTGTCTAATGGACTGCGGTGGCTTAGTGGTTAAGATGCTGAACTTGACAACTGGAAGATCTGCAGGTCAGCAGTTCGAGACTCAAGTGCTGCCACCTAGCAGTTAGAAAGCAAGAAATTGCAAGTAGATAAATAGGTACTACTTCAGTGAGAAGGTAACAGGGTTTCATGCACTCCGGTGTCTAGTTATGCCTGCCACATAACCATGGAAACATCTGCAGATGCAGACAGCGCTGGCTCTTTGGCTGCAAACAGAGCTGAGCACTGTACCCTAGAGTCAAATACGACTGGCTTTTGAGGAAGGGCGACCTTTACTAAGTTGTCCAATGCTAGCTTTTCTTTGGTGTGCCCTGAGCTTTCAGGAGCAATAATTTTGTGACCAAACACAGCTAGGCAATGTTAGGTGTAAATGGAACATTATACAGACAGCATGCAGGGCTTTCCTTTCAGATGTACACAGCTTCTCGGCAAAGGAGTGAAAGAAGTTAGAAAGCTGAAGAACTACCAGCAAACCTATCATGAGCATATTTTAGCAGTTGCCACGGTCAGATAAAGCAGACAGGGTTTTTTTATAAATAGCTACCCCCCTCCTCCTTGTTTGTTCCATAACCTGAATGAAATGACAGCATAACAGAAACCCGAGCATCATGTTCTTGGTTGAAACTCTTTATGTCCCTTTCCTCTCCCTTGGTTTCCTCCTGGCCATTGAAGGCGTTCATTATTAATATGTGGTCTCCTGGAAGAAACATTTAACAGAAGTGCCCAGACGGCAGAGAAACATCTTGCCATTACTCAAGGGGCGGGGGAAGAACTGAATGGTAATTTAGGGACGTTGCCACAATGTTAACTGCGTGAAGCAAAAAAAGATTAGAATAAGTAAAAGAGAAGGCAGAGTTTGTTAAGTAGTGCGCTGCGGTCAGACAGCCAGGCTAGTTCAGGACTACTTAATCACAAATCTCTGTTTTTATCATTGTCACAGGATGTAAATCAAGTCCTCCCTGTAGTCCCGCAGTGTCCTCTTGGTCTTAAACAGAACAGCTCATGGTCTATAGTCGCCCATTGGGAGGACTAAGCGAGATGGGGTTCCCCTTTTGAAGATGTCCTGCATTTGAACAGCTGTCCAATCAAAGTCTCCTTTAGAGCTTCTTTAGGTCAGTGGTTGCGAACCTATGGCATATGTGCCAGAGGTGGCACTCAGAGCACTCTGTGGGCACCCATGAAGTCAACCCAGCACAGAGTTTGCCCTGCCCCTTTGCCCAGCAGCCCAATGGGAGTGCTTTCTCCCCCCAGCACAGAGTTCACCCAACCCCTCTGCCCAGCAGCCCAATGGGAGCACTTCCTCCCTCCCCCAGCACAGAGTTTGCCCTGCCCCTCTGCCCAGCAGCCCAATGGGAGCGTTTCCTTCCTCCCCTGTTGCTGTGTTGGCACTTTGCGATAAATAAGTGGGTCTGTGGGTTGCAGTTTGGGCACTCAGTTTCTAAAAGTTTGGCCATCACTGCCCTAGGTTCTCTGAACTTACCTGCAGTCCAGTAGGGAGAGGGCCGCGAAGGGGAAATGGCTGCTGAAATACAATCGTATGCTGTCTTGAAATTGAAGAGGCAACCAGGATCCCTCAGCATCTTAAAATGCCTGTTCCTGGTCAAGATGAAAACTGCTGGAACTGGAAATGTGTCACTGTACCTGTTGTCAGTCCCATTTCCTTGCTGGGCCACCATTCATTGGAAGCGGAGATGTCTCTCACAATACTAGAAGTTGGGTGTCACCCTTTAAGCATGATTAGCAGGAAGTTTAGAGCTCTTGAATGGAAGTTTTTCTGCAGGCATTGTTGAATTTTAATTCTGCAGTTTGGTTTTGACAACAGGATTGTGCCCTATATTGTTTTGAAGTTATTTTTGCTTTTTAATGGGATATGACCTTTAGAAACATATATATGGGCAAGGGAAGGGCCTAAAACTCCATGGTGGATATTGTTCCTGGCTATTGTTTCTCCAAAATAGTCAATGAATGGTGCAAATGGGCACTTGGCCTGCTTGCTGTTGGAAGTCAGGATAAAATATTGTGTGTTAGATGGATTAAATAACAGCCTGGTCTATGAATCCAGGGAAGGACAATGTGGGTCCCTGTGCAAGCCATTGGACTGGAACTCCCACTACCTTTGTTCAGTATAGGCAATGGTGAATGGGATTTACAGTTCAACAACATCTGGAGGACTGCAAGATGTCTATTCCAAGTCTAGGAAGTTGATTCAGATCCATTGCCAAGATGCCTTGGTACAACTCAACCACATATTTCTCATTAATACTGGAAATGCTGTCCATTTATACTAAATTATTTTGCTAGTCAATACCTGAGCATAACCTGAAGCTATCTAAAGCATTTTCACAAGGCACATTTTATGGATAAACTCATTGTTTCCTTCTGTTGCCTCACCTCTAGAATAGGGCCGGCCAACTGTGGCGGGACAGTGATGCCATTTTTTTCTCCCACTCCAAGGATTCTCCATTTGCACCAAAAAATGTAAACAGAAATGGGGGAGGGGAATAAAGTGAATCTCTGCTCCTAATTTTTGAAGTGTGTTGCACTGCAACCTGTTCAAAAGCTAGCTTGTTTTTCTTCAAGGAGCAGCAAAGTCTTTTCTTCCAGACAGAATCATTTTGGCAAACGCTAAAGATGTTTGGTGAAACATGGAGTGTGAAAGCATGGAGTGAGGTACATTTGGCCCAACCTGATCCAGAACGTGCATTACATATATAAAACAAAGAGCATAGCAGTTTCTTCTTCTCACCCATATATATCCTCTTGTTAGTATCACTCCACCTAAGATAAGGAGAGAAGCAGCAGCGACACTGAGCAAACTAAGCAAGAGAATGACCCTTGACATCCTCTGAAATGATATGAGCCTCAAGTCCACCAGCTCAGATCCAGGAGGAGCTTTATGGCAAGAGCAAACACTCTTGAGGGTACACAAGAGCAAAACTAAATAAGATGGAGGAAGGCATTCACTGGACAAGGTATAACCTATAGCTGAGGATCTCAACCTCCCCTACATCACTTGGAGGGCCCTGAATAGTCAGAGTCCCTAAATGCAAGACCAGCATGCTCAAGTGGAGGCTGCTGGTGGACAACAACACGCTGTGAATGTGGAGAGATACAGAATCTGGCTCATTTACTGGTCTGCTGGAACATGTACCAATGAGGACTTAAGTTTGGCCAACGACAAAGCCAAGAAAGGGGCTTCATTTTGGCAGTCCAAAGTTTGATCTGGACATGAAAGAAATAAATAAATCTGCGTCGCCCGCACCCCTCCCGTGCTTGAGCCAGGAGGGGTTGAAAAGGAGCAGACGCCGGACTTGCCGTCACCACGTTGCCTGCCCCGGGACCCACTTCATCGGCCCCGCGGATGCGGGGCAGCTGCGTCACCCACGCCCCTCCTGTGCTTTTGTCAGGAGGGGTTGAAAAGGAGCAGACGCCGGACTTGCCGCTGCCGCCGCCATGTTACCTACCCCGGGACCCACTTCATTGGCCCCAGGGATGCGGGGCAGCTGCGTATGAACTTTGTTTAAGTGTATGCTGTATTTTTTCTTTTCTTTTTTGAATTTTATTCTGTAATTTTGTAATCTTGAAACTGTGTATTTTTCTGTGATATGTTGTGAAGCTGCCCTGAGTTGGCTGAGTGATGAGTAGGGCACGGTACAAATTAAATTGTTTGATTGATTGATTGATTGAAAGAAAGAAAGAAAGAGACCCACATACTACTACAATATTCTCTGGATTCCCTTAGCCCTCAACACATGCACACCATTTCTGCCTGAAATAGTCCACTGCAGGAACACTTTTAGCCAAAGATCCTTCTGAAAACAGAAAAGCTCTTCATGGCTTTTGGACCTATAAAGGTAAAGAAAGAAATATCATCCAGAAGCAATTGGAGAGATTTACGATCACATGGGAGCTGCAGGCACATCGTAAAAGGTAATACAACTTCAGCATTGCTAATCTGAGAAGAGACTGAAAATAACACATACGTGTCTTCAGGGCACTCAACGTACAAAGCCATGCAGTCATGTTGACTTGATGGAGAGGATTGATATCAGCCAGTGCAACACTCCCTAGTAACTATTACAGTACTGTTGTTTTATTGATTAAAACAAAAACCCTACAGAACAACCCTACTAGGATCACACAAGATCAACTCTGCAACAGCTTTATCCTCAGGATCCAAGTGGTCACATTTTGACCAGTATGGGCTCTTTATTTATTTGTATCACAGAATTGCACAATTTAAAATTATGACATATATATGAAATACTGTATGGGTAAAATTCAAAAACAAAATGTTAAAACAATTAGATTATTTTTTGATCAGAAGTGAGCTACTTCAGTAGCATTGTCTTGGTAATTTACTACATCTTCTTTTGTACATGTGGTGAGGCTTTGAAAAAGTTCCGGTTTCCAAGTAAACCTATTTTACCTGATTGTTCATTGATCTTCCTACTTTGTTTCAAAGTCAATTTAGTGCTTTCCACATGATCCAGTCAGAATCTTGTCCTGATGGAAGATATTCCTCAGCATCCATCCATTCAGCAAGGAGTGCTGTTTTCGATCTTGGTAGGTTTAGTCTAGTCCAGGGGTTTCCAACCGAAGGCCTGTGGGCCAGATCCGGCCTGTGGTGCCATTTCATGTGCTTCCACCCCACCCTTCCAAGGGCATTTTAGAAACAAAATGGCCCTCCCATCATGCAGGCAGGGCAAAATGGCCATCTGGCCCTCAAAGCTGACTGAGAGAGTGTGACAGCTCCCGGCTTGAAAAGGTTGGGAACCCCTGGCCTAGTCTCTTCTAGTTTAATATTTAGAGCTTAAGTGGTATGCAGAAAACTTTTACGTGATTTTAGCTATCATCTAAGAGATTGGTGTCCATTAAATAGATGGGTTTGATACTGTAATGCCTTATTTTATTCATTATCTCCTAGCACTTCTTTTGGGGGGGGGGCATGCCAACCAAATAATAGACATTTTCAATAGGGCAGCCAGTAAAAACCCTGCATGATTCATTAAGAGCTTCATCCACTGGATTGGCATGTGCTGATTCATATCACAAGGAACAAGCATATTTGTCTAGTGTGAGGTTGTTGGTCTTATAAATAAAGTCCTTCAAGCTGTAATAATATAATAAAACTAGTATTTTAGTGACCTGGTGAATCTGATCCAGAATTTATCAAACTTTCTTGAGCCATAATTTTAAAAAGCAGAGCAGTAGCCTTGGATACTTTTCTGAAGTATTCCTTTATATTGGTTTAAATTTAAACTTAACCTTCAAAAGTTTGTAAATCAAGTTTCACTTAGTGAATATTTAACAAGGGGAAATGCCTCCCATTAAAGATATAGAAAACAATTTGCAGTACTTCATTTTAACAACAAGGAATGTGTTCTAACCTCTCTTTTCCCCTAACCTCTCTGGGTTCCTTACATTAAAGGACCATGAATGATTTACAAATGAAATAAAAAAGCCTCTTCGCTAACAAAGTATGCATAATGGCCTATTAAGTATTTACCTATGCATTGTTATCAAAGTACCCTTTGGCTTCCTTAGTTGGATTAAGAAACTGGCAAGATTCTACCATGAAAGGGAGGGAGGACTTGCACACAAGAAGATACTATATTATCAAACTGTCCTATGGTATAACTATCTGTGTCCTATGTTTGGTATACAATAGGTAAAGGCAAACGTTGCCCTTGCTCGAAAGCCAGTCGTATCCAACTCTAGGGTGTGGTGCTCAACTCCATTTATAGCCAAATGTGTTTGCAGACATTTCCGTGGCCATGTGGCAGGCATGACTAGACACCAGAGTGCACGGAACACTGTTAACTTCCCACCGATGTGGTACTTACAGTATTTATTTACTTGTAATTTCTTGCTTTTGAACTGCTAGGTTGGCAGAAGCTGGAACAATATTAGGACTATAAGTAGAGAACATCTGTGGGTGCAGTGATTAAGCTCTGCAGTCAAAATTCTGTTCACAATCTGAATTCAATCTCAACTGGATCTAAGTTGACTCATCTACCCAGCCTACTGAAATCAATATAATGTGTGCCCAGCTTGTTGAGGGCAAAAATAATATGAGTAAGTATATAAATATGATTAGTATTACTGTTGTTATTTTCACCTTGCATAATCTGCTCCAATATTTTACTTGCCAATAAACCTGATCTCATCCAAAACCTTCCCGATTGGACACTTATGATCTTGTTGAATTCATACATATGAGGGTCAAGTTCTGGTTAGAAATGAAGGCAACATCCTTCCCAAGCTGTATTTCTCAGATAGGGTTGGCAACAATGTCCCTTTTTCTTACTGGGGCCCAGCCTTTGTAAGGTAACTGGGAAGGTGAGAGTAAGGTTTGGGAAAATGGTTGGAGGGGACTGAGCCTTTAAATGGAGTCCTGATGCCAGGTAACCCTATCATCCCTGTTTTGTTTATTTTGAGCCATAAGAGAGATAGTGTAGTCTATGGCAAAGTTGGGGACTTTTTTCATTCACCTAAATCAGGGGTTTCCCAACCTTTTCAAGCCAGAGGCCTGGTCACGCTCTCTCAGTCAGCTTCAAGGGCTGAATGGCCATTTTGCCCTGCCTGCATGATCGGGGTGGCCATTTTGTCCCAACAGCTTTAAAGGGGGTGGCCATTTTGTTTCTTGAATGACCTTGGAGGGGTGGGGAGCCACATGAAATGCCGCTGTGGGCCGGATCTGGCCCATGGGCCTTAGGTTGAGAACCCCTATATTAGACCAAAAACTTTTCATTTCTAACCTTTAAAGGTGGCCCATAATGAGAAAGGTGTCATGTTAAGCTTTTACTGAGAGTTCAGCTTTCATGAAAGTTTTATTGTGGAGGTAAATATCACAGAGACTTAACTTATTGAGATTAAGCCTTAGGTTGGGAACCCTTGACGTAAATCCTAACAATTATTTGTCAGCTTAAATATGCATGTAGCTTAGTGGTTAAGATGCTAAAATTGATGACTGGAAGGTTGGCAGGTCAGCAGTTTGAGACCTGAGTGCTGCATGACAGAGTGAGCTTCCATCTCGGTCCTAGCTCCTGCCAACCTAGCAATATGAAAGCCAGAAATTGCAAGTAGATGAATAGGTAACACTTCAGTGGGAAGATAAGCAGCATTCTGTGCACTCTGGTGTCTAGACATGCCTGCCACATGGCCACGGATAATGCTGGCTCTTTGGGTATAAATAAACATGAGCACTGTTATATTTATGTTATGTTTATGTTTATTTGATTTGTATGCCGCCCTACTCAGCACACGCAGACTCAGGGTGGCTCACAACACATCAAACAAAATACAATATAGCAAAACAAAATGCAAGATACAATAGCAAATACAATGTAGCAAAAACAAAATACACAATACACAATATGGCAAAGACAAAATACAATATAGCAGAGGACAAGGTCAAAATTACAAATAACGTATCATATACCATACAAATAATATCAGATACGCAGTATCAACGAAACAACGTGCCAGGAAAAAGCAAAAGACACCAGGAAAAAAACCACCAACCCAGTCACCTCCTTCCAAGCCAATGGCCAAGGGAAAGTCCGGCAAAGTCCTCATCTCCCTCAAGGAAGTGGTGAAGCAAGGTTCTCCTTATGGCCACGGCGCCGCAGGTCTCGCTGAACCTTAAAGTTGGATATCACTAGCTTTATAGCAAGGGTAACCTTTACCTTTACCTAAATATGAATGAGTAAATTGCATGAGTTACTAATTGTTTCTCTTGTTGTGTGCCAAGTTTTGCAACTGGCATGTGTCAAGGAATACCAAGGGTGAGTGGGTAACTCCTGGCAATTCACCTCTGCAATTGATGTCAGCATAAATAACCAGTAGGATTTCAGCCACCCGTTGCACTGAGCATCTTTCACTTTCCCTTATTTTTCCACGTTTTGTCAAATTCTTTGCCAATATTTTTGCAAAAGATTCACAGCTTTGACATTTACAGCTGCAAGGGGAAGATGAAAGGCCATGAAGCCAGGAGAGATGGAGGGAGAAGGAACGGACATGTGTGCAAATTGATGTTCTAATCCGGCCAGCAATATCAGCCAGGCTGGCTGGGAGAATTCTGGGAGAGGTAGTATGAAAAAAGCAATATTTCCAAACCCAAACTTTATCTGGAAAACAAAGGACGAGACCTTCAGATTTTTTGGACTTGTATGGGTTCCAGAGAGGGATAGTCACAATGTGCATTATGCCACCATCAATTGGGAGGCCAGTTCAGGTCATTGAAACTGGTCCTGATTCAGCCTGGAGCAATTTGTACCCGTTTAGATTCAACATGCACCCTGGATCTCAGTGGGTTTGTGAGTCTCCAATTGACTTGTGCAGAAAAGTATAAAAGGGGACACTGTTTTGATTTTTGATTTTGCACCAATGTTTCTGAAATGTGATCTGAAAGAGCAAAATAACCCCCCCCCCCAATTTTAGAAAGCTAGTTTCAAGGGTTGATCTACTAAGCACCTTTAAAGTTAACTTTTAATTAATTTATTTTAATTTTAGGAGAAAACCCCATCTAAAGCTGTGCTCTTACACTTTTAATTTTGCTTCTTTTCACCCTTGAACTGGTTCATGCCCTCCTGCTTCATTCCAAATCTCCAATCATTCTCTATCGCAGGGGTGCCCTGATTACACCTCCTCAGACAGTCACGTGGTTCCTCTTGCCGCTGGTGGCACCGGCGTGTGAATTTGCGCAAATGCGCAGCATTTCCAGGCAATTTTGCCTCCTCTGTTGCTTCCCATGGCTACGGGAGTGAGGACGGCACATTTTCGCTGCATTTTCCCAGCATAAAAATGCGGAATTTTGGCACTTCCGGCATTAGCGCAATCCAGCCAAGGGCCAGATGATTTGGCACCATGGGCCAGATTTGGCCCATGGGCCATAGTTTGTGCACCCCTGCTGTATCATTTAGGATCTGTCCATGCCCAGCGTCTACCTCTAGTTCTTAGTTTCAAGGGAAGGTTTTCTTTCTTGGTTGGATTCAACCCCCACAAAGTCTTCCTGTTCTGTTTCTTACATTTGCAGATGCGTCCCAGAGACTTTTAGTGCGTAAAACACAAGGCATTTATTTCCTGCATTGTTAGAAAGCTCCCATCGCCTTCCAATCGCACCACCGACACAAAGGAGTTCACGGCACAGCACATTTTGCCCCCCGAGCAAGCACGCGGCTCCATTCAAGGAATGATCTCCTACTGTTTCCCATAAGAGCGCCAGGCTGCCTGGAGAAATAGAATAAAGCAGCGTTAACCACAATGGCCCCATCCCAACAATTGAAAGAAACTAGGGTGCGTGACTGCTGATGCGCAGTGTCTGTTGGAACTATATGTTAATGCTTGTATTAGGCATTAATTCTACTTTCACCACCCCACACCCCACCCCTCTCCCATTCTTGCCCTGGCATTATATGCTCCACGAAGCATCCATTTCTGGCTTACCATTGCCGCGTTTGCTACTGTTGTGGGCCGATTGTTTTTAAGAGTATGCCTTTGCATGCTCTTCTCTGTGTGGCATCTGTCATTGGTTATGGTACCTCCAAGACACTGCAGAAGGTTTGACAAGGCATCTAGATCATCTAGTCCATCACGTCTGGCTAATGGCCGGTGACGTAATAGAACTCCTACTGAGAATGCTGAAGCCCAGTTTGAACATGTAATTTCTTAGTCTATTGACTATTTACATTCAGTCTTGACACAGCACTGCCTGGAGGAGGGGAAGGCAGGGACAGGCAATTTTAGGAGAGTATTTCTCCCACCAACCCAGCTCTTTGTGAGGACTTGAGATCGCCACCATTTCCTGTAATATTTTAAAACTGGTCATATCCAGTTCAGTTCAATTCAATTCAATTCAATTATTCGACTTGTATGCCACCCCACTCACAATGCGACTCTGGGCGGCTAACATAAAGCAAAATATCACAGTTACAATAAATACAATTACAATTCAAGCTGCTGGTTTTGACGTTTGAAGCCCTTCATGGTAGTGGGCCAGGATACTTAAGAAACCATGTCACCCCAAGGTTTTCGACCCGTCCCACGAGAGAGGACCGTAGGGGCTCCCTAGTGGTCCCATCAGCTAGGGAGGCACATCTCACTGGGACCAGGAGGAGAGCCTTCTCGGTATCTGCTCCGGCCCTATGGAACCTCCTGCCACTTGAACTGTGCCTCCAGGTAGAGTTGCTCCCTTTCAGGAAGGCCTTAAAAATGTGGCTATGCCAGCAGGTGTGGGGTACAATTAATACCACAACCCAGCCCTGCTCACTTATTTAGCCCTGCCCGCGGTTTTTTATTTTTATTTACTCCTGCCTGGGTGTCCTTCTTTTTTAAGGGGATTGGGGATGTTTTATGGATGTTTTATTTGGTTTTAACTGGTATCAGGTATGGGTTTTAATGAATGTTGTGAGCCGCCTTGGGTCGCTTAGGTGAAAAAGGCGGCTATATAAATCTAACAAACAAATAAATAAAATATCACAGTTACAAAATATCACAATTACAATGTCACAACTACAATTCTAAAGTAATTACCAAAACATTTCAAAAGCAAAACTCAGAAATACATTACAAACTCAGCCCAAACCACTTTGTCCATTACCCTCCAGGCCGAGTCATCCGAGGGGAAGAGTCCAGTGTTAGTGGTAGGCAAGGTCTCCCTTGCTTGAAAGCCAGTCATATCTGACTCAAGGTGGTGGTGCTCATCTCTGTTTAGAGGCATGGTCATGTGGAGGGCATGGCTAGACGCTGGAGCACACAGAATGCTGTTACCTTTTCCACCAAAGTGGTACCTATTTATCTACTTGCAATTTCTTGCTTTTGAACTGCTAGGTTGGCAGGAGCAGGGACAGAGACTCATTCTGTCATGCAATACTCGGGACTCGAACTGCTGACCTGCCAACCTTCGATTCATCAAGGTCAGTGTCTTAACCATTAAGCCGCTCAAGTCTTGCATATCCAGTTACCCTTGAGTGAAGTGCAATGACATTAACCACAAGGGCTAGTGGCCGGTAGTGGACATTATGCTTAAGTATAGGAGGCAACATTTCCAACCACTTCTCTCCATTTTTCACTGGCCATTGTAAAGGAACAAAGGGATTACCAATATATATGCCCAAATGGTACTTTTAAAAGCCAATTCTAGGAAAACACCTTCTCTCTAGATCAGTGGTATCCAAACTTTTTGAGCCACAGGCCGGTCACGTGGTTCCTCCCACCAAAAGCGGTGGGAGGAAAATGCACTTTTCTATATATTTTGGAAAATGCACTTTTCTACAATAAAGTTGCTAAACGAAAGTTTTTAGTAGCATTTTTACCCCAAGAAGGGGAGAACTTGCGGAGAAGAGATAACTCCTGAATGGTCAAAAATAAGACCATTTTTCTTTAACCCTGGGGGTGCATCGAGGGACAGAAGGAGGAGGTTTGAAGACTTTCGTTCCTCAGAGACTGGGAATGCTATCAGCTTGTCCAGTTTCGCTTTGAAGGTAAAACCTTATCTTACCACCCCCGAACTTTCCCAAAGCAACCCTTCTCTATAAAAGTGGTGTGGTATTGTGGGATGAGGCATTCTTTAAGGGACTCTTAATTTGCCACATAATATTGCTACCAGACACCTGCGACATCGCAAAAATCGCCATTTCCCATGTATGAGCCAGTATAACTAGATGGAAGATTTGTGCCGCAGGCAAAATGCCCGGTGCTTGTTGGAGGACAACTTTGCCACACCAGAAAAAAGTTTTAGAGGGAACTGATTGGCCTGAGGGGGCATAAGGCCACAGGTTCACGACAGAGTGAGTTCCACATGTGGGTAAAAGGAAATCAGGTAGACCAAAGAAAACATGGAGAGTGACTTTAACAGAAGATTTGAATAATGTACAAGTCCCCTGGAAAGAAACATCAAATGTAGCAGCAAATAAGACTTGTGGGAGACAATTGATTGCTTAATATGCACCTTCACATGCAAAGATATAAGAAATAAAGTGTGTGGAGGTAAGGGTCTTATGAAAAGGTAAGACTTTCCCATACTAACAACTTAGTGATTTGAGTGTCTGGCCAGGTTATCCTGCTATGGTAATAGAGTAGACCATACTGCCAGCGACTCAATGCTGAGCATCAGGAGGCAGTTAACTAACCTGACTAGCGGCCTTGGCGAACTCCACAGGGAAGGGTGATGGTCCCCAAGTGGATTAAATACCACTTGAATCCATCTTGATGGAGGGCAGCAGCTTCATCAGTACCAGCCTGGGGCTGAGGAGGACTTTGCGTGCCAAAAGGGCTCAGGACCAGAAAGTGACTCACAGAACTGGATCAGTGGTTGTGATTTGGAGGGCAGATGGATGGTCACGGCATTATATTTGCAGAACAGTCTTCGTGGCTGATCACAAGGATGATTGCCAATATTCGGAATCAGATGATGATGATGATGATGATGAAGAAGGCCTTCTCCTATCTGTTTCCCCTCCATTTTTTTGGACTAGAAGCCCATTACTGTCTTAGTGGCTGATGAGAATTTTAGACTAATATTTGAATATTTGAGACACCTTCTAATAGTGCAGTGATGGTGAACCTTAGCACTCCAGATGTTCTTGGACTTCAATTACCAGAAGCCCAAGTCAGCACTCCTGCTGATCAGGGCTTCTGGGAATTGAAGTTCAAGAACACCTGGAGTGCCAAGATTCACCATCACTGACATAAAGAGTGAAATAATTTAAGGTTTGTTTTTTTCCTTTACAGAAGTGTACCTCCTTGTGTGTGCGCGCATGTGCATGCATGCATGCGTGCATGTGCACACTCACATATGTTTTTATCTGCTTGGAACCAAAGGGCACCTAATGATATTTTCCTTTCCCAGTGCGTTCTCAGTCCCCATTGATGCTAATGGGATTTTGACATTGGTGTCAAGGGGAGGAAAGACCCCTAAGGTCTCTCAAAATATGCAGAAGGCTGGTTTTTAATGAATACAAAATGTAAAACAAAAGAAGCCTTACAGCCCAGAGGCTCATGCATAATATTTTTAAAAATCCACAAGGAAACACATTTGGGAGGGGGAGAGCAGCTCTTGTGGCAAGAGAAGGCCTTAATATGTAACGGGCAATTGAGAACAGTAGGTTGCCCAAGCTAGCATCATCATCATCATATTGCAAATATGTTCAGGAAACATGGCGATCATCAATAGCACCGTTCCTGAGCTACGGTCTTGCCAGAATTTTAAAGGAAATATTTGAGCTTTTCCATGTCTATGCTGGTGTTTATATTGTAGTATGTAAGGCAATGTACATTATATTGTGAATATGCTCCTTTTTAAAAACAAAAACAAAGGAGATTCTTCTATCTGGAGGTTCCTCTCAATGCCATTGCATGACATATGATCATGGGTGGTACGCTCCTAATACACCAATACATAATCCTTCATGGATGAACAGAGGAGTTTCAGAAACTTGCTTTGGAATGACAAATCCCATAATTTCCCATAATTTCCCAGGATAATTTCTGAAGTCCAATATAAATTAAGGGACTGCAGTGGCTCAAGTGGCTAAAACTCTGACTGGGAAGTGGAAGGTCAGCAGTTCGATTCCCGAGTACTGCAGGACGGAATGAGCTCCGGTCTTTGTTCCAGCTCCTGCCAATCTAGCAGTTCGAAAGCAAGAAATTGCAAGTAGATAAATAGGGACCACTTTGGAGGGAAGGTAAATAGTGTTCCATGCGCTCCGGTGTCTATTCATGCCTGCCACATGACCACGGAAACATCTGCAGAAGCAGACAGCGTTGGCGCTTTGGCTTTGAAACAGAGATGAGCACTGCACCCTACAGTTGGATACAACTGGCTTTCGAGCAAGAGAAACCTTTACCTTTACCTTTAATATAAATTAACCTTTCAAAAGACTATATGTAACCACACCTTCCCCCCTCTTCCTTGTTCTAGATCACTGGTTCCCAACCTTTTCAAGCCGGGGCCTAGGTCACACTCTCTCAGTTAGCATTGAGGGGCGGACAGCCATTTTGTCCTGCCTGCATGATGGGGGTGGGCATTTTGTCCCAACAGCTTCAAAGGGGCAGCCATTTTGTTTCTTGAATGCCCTTGGAGGGGGGGCACATGAAATGGCACTGCGTTTGGATACCCCTGTAAAATAGCTTTGTGGAAATTGTCCCACCTCTGCTCACAATTCCTTCACACATGCATGCTGCACTGGCAAAGATGGGAAGTTAGAAATGAAAGTGCTCCATGTACAAATTGTTTTGTAGCCAGAGTGGTCACGATCCAACTGGATCAGTCATCAAGACACAGAAACAGGATTTTTATTCTTTCATTGAAGCAACGCAACACAACAACTGTATAGGGGGGGGGGGGATTCATTTCCCTGAACTCTCTACAGACTATCAGGGGAAATTATCTATTTCCAACCGGCTGTCAGCCAGATGTTTACACCGGAAGCAGCAGAAAGACTCCTTGCAGTGTGGGAAGCTCTACTTCAACCTGTCCCAAGTGAACACACTTGTGTGGGATGAGGTTAAATTAGTAAAGGTAAGGTAAGTGTCTCACTTTTTTGACAGCCAGTCATGTTGGCTGTCTTTGTCCCCAGATGTTTCTATGGCCATGTGGTAGGCATGACTAGACACCAGAGTGTACAGAATGCTGTTACCTTTCCTGCTGAAGTGGTAACTATTTTAGTTGTTGTTCAGTCTCACAGTCGATTCTGACCCTTTGCAATGCGCTCTACATGGGGCTGCCCTTGACGACTATTCGAAGGCTACAGCTGGTCCAGAATGTGGCTGCCCGGGTGGTAATGGGGTGTGGGCGTTATGCCCATGCCTCGCCACTGCTTTGGGAACTGCACTGGTTACCAGTCTGCCTCCGAGTGCAATTCAAGGTGCTGGTTAAAACCCTACATGGTAGTGGGCCAGGATACCTAAGAGACCGCATCTCCCTAAGAACGTCTGTCTGTCCAACCAGAGCGGACCGGAGGGGCTCTCTGATTGTACCATCAGCTAGAGGGGCTCGTCTCTCTGGCACACGAAGGAGGGCCTTCTCCGTGTCTGCACCGGCCCTTTGGAACCTTGCTGCCCTTCAGAAAAAAACTCAAAACCTGGCTGGCGGACCAAGTTTGGGGGGTTGGTGGAAGAGTGACCCCAACTGGATGGTTGGTGTGAATCAGAATCCTTCCCCTCTCACACTCCAGCACTCTTTTATTGTGGTGGTGGTTGTGATTTTTAAGTGTTTTTATGATAATGATGATGTTTTAACATTTTAAGATGACTTTGTATGTTCTATCTGTTATTTAGTTTTATTCTATGTTGGTAAGCCGCCCTGAGTCGATCTTGATCGAGTGGGCGGCATAGAAATTGAATAAATTGAATTGAATTGAATTGAATTGAATTTGCGACCCTATGGACCATTGTCCTCCAGGCTCCTTTGTCCTCCACCATCCTACTCAGCCCACCCAGCTCTGTGCCCATTGCGTCTACAATACCATCTAGCCATCTCATCTTTGGCTGCCCCCTTCTTCTCTTGCCCCCCACCTTTCCCAGCAATTTCCCACCAATTTTTGCTTTCAAACTGCTTACTTAATCACAGAGCACTCAGGTCTCCAACTGCTGACCTGCCGACCGTCTGGTTGTCAAGCTCAGCATCTTAACCAATAAGCCACCATAGCCCCTCAGGTTAAATTAGGTAAAGGTAAAGTTCACTCTTGCTCGAAAGCCATTTGTATCCAACTCTAGGGTACAGTGCTCATTTCTATTTATAGCCACAGAACCAGCCCTGTCTGTGTCTGCAGACATTTCCATGGACATGTGGCAAGCATGACTAAACACGGGAGTGCACGGAATGCTGTTTACCTTCCCACCAAAGTGGTGCCTCTTTATCTACTTGCAATTTCTTGCTTTCAAACTGCTAGGCTGGGACAGAGACAGAAGCTCACTCCATCATGTAGCACTTGGGTCTCGAACTGCTGACCTGCCGACCTTTCAGTCATGAAGTTCAGTGTATTAACCACTAAGCCACTGCAGAGGTATCACAAAAGGGTAGAACCCCCCCCCCCCAAAAAAAGAACAGGGGTTCAAAGAGGTGCAAATTGGGGGGGAATGGCCTGACAGAATGGCTCCTTCATGGAGATGCCAACATTTGCCAAAAACATGGGATATCTGTATGTTTCGGTAGCCTCTTAGACCATTAATAGGACACTTTTTAAAGGCACCAACAGCATATTTGTTGTACTTACAGGCAACAGCATCAACTAAAGTATTCTCCTCTATTGGTCCTAAGAATCCTAATCTTAAGGTTAATGGTTAGCCAACAGCAGCCCTACAAGATTTAAACCGTTCTCCAGCTAATGTAAGCACAAATGGGCTAGATTTTTTAGTTCTCTAACAATTGATGAGATATGTTAAGTTTTTCTGCTAATATTCCAATTTCTGTGCAGTACTGGGAGCTGTAAAGCCATCACCACTGATTCTTCTTTCATTAGATTTTCATGGCCTTATCTGTACACAAAACATCTGGGATGTTTTTACAAACAGCTGTCTAAAAGCCAAACTTTCCAATTGTTGAAACAGTGGGGAAAGAGGGTCACTCAAAACTTGAGACTTTCTAGAAAAATTTACTTAAACATTTCTAGATGACTTACAGCGCTTTGTAAAAAGTATATCAACCGAGGGTGACCAGATAAGAAAGAGAACAGTATTCCTTACCTTTAATAGTTGCATTAGCAGAGGAAATTTCTGCATTTGTAGGTTTGTAGCTTCCCCTGTTGCAATTTCTTCTTCCATGCAGCTGTTAAAGGACTCTATCATCCTTTTCCTTTGGTCACCCTATATTGATGGTGGTTTGTGAACACATCTGCCTGCTTGCTTATGTATTTCCTACTTGCTCAGCCTGTATTGCAGGGCAGAAAGTCTGGGTCAGGGTATCTCAAACTTGGTTCTCCAGTTACCAGAAGCCCATGTCAGTATACCTGCTGATCAGGGCTTCAGGGAATTGAAGTCCAAGAACATCTGGACAGCCATGTTTGAAGATCCCTGGTTTGGGTCAAGCAATCTCTTCCATCTTTGCCTTGCAGCTCTGTTGTTCTGCTCATCATGGTTCCAACAGACAGGCTTTATTGTCACTCAGCAGAAAAACAGCTGCCCAACATTTGTGCAAAACACTTCCTATGAATATACGAGTTCAATAGTCTTCATGCGCTCTGATTTGGAGAAAAGAAAAAAGAAACCCGTTCTGCAGTTCTCAAGGGAAAGTTCCAAAGGACACCAATAACAGAGAGACTACCTGTATGTCCCTGTGACACTGAAGAAATCGAAACCATTGAACACGGTCTCTGCATCTGACCTTTTTATAGTGACATCTGGAACAAGTTCATATCTCCAGTGTGTCACAAGTATCCTGGCTGGCCAAACAGCACATCCACCCACTGACTGCTATCTGTTGAAAGCTCCACCTTCACCCACAATACTGCCAGGTTCTATGCCGCAGCATGTAAGATCAGAAGAACAATCCTGGCCGGTCCTTCAACTAAATCAGGGGTTCCCAACCTTTTCAAGCCAAGGGCCGGGTCACACTCTCTGTCAGCTTTGAGGGCCAGATGGCCATTTTGCCCTGCCTTGCACAATGGAGGTGGCCATTTTGTCCCAACAGCTTCAAAGGGGGTGGCCATTTTGTTTCTTGAATGCCCTTGGAGGGGTGGGAGGCCACATGAAATGGCGCCATGGGCTGGATTCAGCCCGCGGGCCTTAGGTTAGGAACCCCTGAACGAAATAAACCACTAGCGCTACATCATAGGCTTAGTAATAGTTGTAACACTATTAATCTTAAATAATAACTCAAGTGGCTAAGATGCTGACTGGAAGGCGGCAGGTCAGCAGTTCGATACCCGAATACTGCACGATGGAATGAACTCCCATCTTTGTCCCAGCTCCTGCCAACCTAGCAGTTTGGAAGCAAGAAATTGCAAGTAGATAAATAGGGACCACTTTGGTGGGAAGGTAAACAGCGTTCCATGCGCTCTGGTGTCTAGTCATGCCTGCCACATGACCACGGAAACATCTGCAGAAGCAGATAGTGCTGGCTCTTCAGCTTTGAAACAGAGATGAGCACTGAACCCTAGAGTCGGATATGTCTGGTTTATGAGCAAGGGTGACCTTTACCTTTACCTAACACTGAGCAAAAATGCTCCTTTTAAAAATATATTTTAAGTACAGTACCCTCATTTTAACTTCTCTCTCGATATATGATATTTAAGTACATATCCTCATTTATCTTCTATTATTTTTGTAATAAAACCTAGCAGAGACATTGTCTTCTCAGCTAAGCCAGCCTAGGTCCTGCCTGAGTCTGTGGATTTTAGCATTTGGAGCAAGAGGAGGATACCAATCATTAAAGATAATAATAATTTAGTGTCAAAAATTATTCTGGGTTGAAAGGATTTTTGCTGGAGAAACTCCACTCAGGGGACTCCCGAATGAGGCTCATTTCATGTCCCCAAGAGCTAGGACAGAGACGGGCACTTAATCCATCATGCGGTACCCAGGTCTTGAACTGCTGACTTACTGGCCTTCCAGCTAACAAGGCACGCTTTGTAACCACTGAGCCACCCCAGCCCCATGTAAAGATAAAAATACAGCATCATTTCTTCTAATGTAACTCAAGATGATGCTCTTTGTCCAATGCCAACAAAACAACATCAATGAAGACAGATGGATCCCCCAAACAGCAGGGGCAACCCAAAATCCAGTTGATTATTGCTTCAGACTTTTGAAACACAGGATTATATTTAAAATGTGAGATTTTGAGGCACTGTAGACCAGCTTAAATTTATCTCTCTCTTTGCCTATCAGTTTATTTGAGTCCACAAACTTTCTGTAGCTGCTCTTCCAAGAAATACAAGGCAACGGCACTCTCCTTGGTTGTGGGTTTTGCACTGCTGGGTTCTCCTAAGGTGGGGTGCCCAAACTACTGGCCAGGGGGGCAGGTCTGGCCCCCAACACAAATTCATCCGGCCCACGACACCCTTGTCGCTCCCTGAAGCGGAAGTAAAACACACCCATAGTGACCGGCCCATGGTTCAAAAAGTTTCTGCACCCCTGTCCTAAGGTGTTTAGTTGTACATTCATTTTAGGTTTCAATTTAACGTACATGTTTAAGAGTTGAAGGGAATTGGTAACCCCTGGCTAGTCAGAGAACTGTAGGCCAAAGATTGGAAAAATTGCTTTTTTTGGACTACAACTCCAAAATCACCCTGCCAGCATAGGGGTTGAAATCCAAAATGGCAAGTTTCCCAACCTTTGTTCTTGATTCACTGTTCTTTTGACTCAATGCTGAGTGCCAGGCAGTGGTTAACTAACCCAACAACCCTGAGGACTAACGGCTTGGGTACCAAAGTCCATAGGGAAGGGTAATGGTCCCCAAGTGGATTAAATCCCACTTGAATCCATCTTGAGGAAGGGCAGAACAAGAAGAGCACTTTGTATGCCAAAGAGGCTCAGAACCAGAAAGTGACTCGCAGAACTGGATGAGTGCTACGGGTGTCATGCTGTGATGCCTAAGGCAGATGAAAGGCAACTGCATTATATGGTCCAAGTTTGTATATGGTCCAGGACAAACTTCATGGCTGATCACCATGAGGATCTCCAATATTCAGATTTGGTTATGGCAGAAGAAGAAGATTTTTGTTGTACTATGCTGGTCTTGTGGACTGTAATAAAGGCAATAGACTTCTTTGGAACACTTTTCTGTAGCAACCTATTTTTCACCTGCAAAGGAAAATGAAAAGCTCTGGATTGTACATGGTATGCGACTAGAGCTCGGCGACTCTGTTCACGGATACAGTCTCCACAGATCTAATTTTGGGCAGGTCCTGAAAGGAAACATGACTCCGGAGACCTGAAATATCCCATCCTGCTGCATGAAGGTTAATGCTGAAATACATATCTCCTGGCTTTCTCAGTCTTTTTTCATGCCTGATTATCACGAGCACTTACTAAAACAAAAAGAAAATGTGAAGAATCACGTGTATAGGGTAGCACAGATGCATCAGTTACGAACCATAACGCCAGCTCTGTACATCTAAAATGAAAAGATGGGAGAAGCTAATCCCACCAGGCCGCTAAGGGAATGCTGAGGCGCTAGCATAAATGACATTATTGTGCTAGTAGGGACACATATATGACAATAACTTTTAAAATAAATGAGCTGCTACAGAGTAAAGTACCTTGCGGAAAAAAAATGTACATGGGGGAGGTACAGAGTAAATTAAAAAACAGATTACACAAACATCTGTATATTAACACCACCATAAAAAGGCAGAATGCTAATACTGTGTGGCATGAAAAGACATAAAGTTATAATCCATTTGAGATCTTATGTCATTAAATCGATGACAGCCAATAGATAAATAAACCGGATTTCCCACCCACCAATGCAACAGTTAAGCACTTTAGACCTAACAAAAAGTGAAGTCTCTCTTTCAAATAGTACGGTAAATAATTCAAACCCTTGATGAACTGCAATTTTGTAGTTTCCCCTCAATAGCCCTCTTTAAAGTTGATTTTTCTGAGAATGTTCATCAGAAGGTTAAAGACTTTTGAGTATTGAGAGACTGAAGTATTCCCCTGGCTTGACTTGGCTTATTTACTACCATTTCTGTGATCAGGTTGTGTCTGCTTATTGTTTTGTGTCGAGACTGGTCCTTTTGCCTCTGTTGAGAACATCAGAGGAGCCAAGCACTCCCTCTAGGAACTGGTATACAGAGTCATGCTGCTTCTAAGGACTATAGCAGTGGTGGCGAACCTATGGCACATGTGCCAGAGGGGGCACTCAGAGCCCACTCTGTTGGCACGTGCGCCATCACCCAGCAATTACCAGAAGCCTCAAGCAGCAGGTGTATGACTTGGGCTCCTGGGAACTGAAGTCCAAGAACATTTTGGGACCCAAGGTTGAGAAACCCGGTCTTAGGGCATTGCTAGTATATGTAACTTTGGAAAGTGAGGCACTGGATCAGTGCCAATGTTTTATATGCTATTTTCAGGTATATAACATGGAGAAGGCAAGAGGGAAGGGTCATTGTCCAGAATGGGCCTTAAATCATTGGTGAGATGCTTCAAAAGTTGTTCACAAACTTGAGATCCTAAATCGGGGTGGCCCAACTAAGGCCTGAGGGACAGATTTGGCCTATGGCCCCAAATCATCCGGCCCTTGCTACTCCCTGAAGTGGAAGCAAAAATGCACCAGTGCTTTGTATAAGGCACCAATGCATGCATATAACGCTGCCATAAATGCACACACAATGTGATAAATGCATTTATGACAGTCACTGATGCATTTTACAGCGGGAGAAACCACATGACCAGCCCGCTCATCCACGTGACAGCCCATGGCACAAAATGTTTGGCCACTCCTGTCCTAGATGTTCTCTGACTGCAATCCCCAGCTTCAGGTGACTATGACCCAGCACAGCCAATGGTCATGGCTTCTGAGAAGTGTACTCCAAAAACATTCACCAACCTATCTACTGTGCTTGAATGATTTTTACTAGAAAATGTAAGTGACAAACTTAGCTGCTCATTGGCCATTTGGCCAGCAGGAATTTCACTGTAAGCCTGAATCCCTTTGAAAATCTAGTTGCTCTCCTCTCTAGCGACTGAGTGAACAGGAAAGAAGAGAGCCAGAGAGACGTAAATATGATGGTCTCAAGATGCTAGAAGGTAACCACTACGTTCTCCCTTTAACACCATCTCCATCAAATATTAATTATGCATTATGGGAGTTTGTATGGAGCTGCTTCCCTCACCTACATCCTTCTCTTCTTATTTCCTGGAAATGGTTTCTCACTAGCTGACCCTGGCGATTAAAAGCAAATTCAAAAATTCTGTCCTCAAAACAAGAGAACATGTTTCATTTCTCTCTCTCTCAATCTCTCTCTGTAATCGTTCCCCTCCCAAGCCTTCGATTTGAAAGGGATCACAATGTTTCCTCCATCAGAGCATTGGGTATACATGATTCAATTAACCTTGCAGGTAACTCTGGAAGTTGGTAATGCTGGAAAGCCTTTTGTTAATTGGCAGCCTGACACAGACAATTAAGTTTGATCAGATGAAAAGGGCATCAGGGACATCATTAGCATACGGTACTGAAGGCTACGTGGTGTGTAAAAGTTGTTTAATTTCTGATGAGGAAGAAAGGAGGAGGAAAGAGGGGGAACTGAGAGGGGCCTGGAGACAACCTGCTCAGTCACCATTATTTTAGTTATTAAATACTTCAGTTGCCTTGACGCAAGTGTGATATTTACCACCACCATCACCATCACCTGGTCTGCTAAGACCTTTCAAATATATCATATATATTTTAGCAGAGCTCTGTTTTATCTTTCCAATGGGATCTTATACCCCTGATCTAACATTCTGGTCAAAGGTATGGGAGATTTTGACTTGAACTCTTGTCGAATTTTTCATTCCTTCAAAACATGCTTGGCTGCTTCTCCTTTTGTATCCAGGTCAGACTTTAAACTGCCTGCGAGTTAGACCCGTGACTGGCCTTGGCTCGTGAAAGCGGGCAGGACCGTGACGGGCAGCTGGATTTGTGCGGTGGTCAATGCTTTGCTGAGGGTGGGATGTTCCCATCGCAACTCAAACATGCGCAGGTGTGCCCCCTCCTAAAAAGACCATCGCTCCATCTGAATATACCATCTGAATATACCCTGTCTTTAACCTCCCCTTTTGGGGGAAGTTTGTTGAGAAAGTGGTGGCGCGGCAGCTCCAGGGGGTCCTGGAGGAAGTGGATTACAAACTCCCATAATGCATAATTAATATTTGATGGAAAAGGTGTTAAAGGGAGAACGTAGTGGTTACCTTCTAGCATCTTGAGACCATCATATTTACGTCTCTCTGGCTCTCTTCTTTCCTGTTCACTCAGTCGCTAGAGTAGAGAGCAACTAGATTTTCAAAGGGATTCAGGCTTACAGTGAAATTCCTGCTGGCCAAATGGCCAATGAGCAGCTAAATTTGTCACTTACATTTTCTAGTAAAAATCATTCAAGCACAGTAGATAGGTTGGTGAATGTTTTTGGAGTACACTTCTCAGAAGCCATGACCATTGGCTGTGCTGGGTCATAGTCACCTGAAGCTGGGGATTGCAGTCAGAGAACATCTAGGACAGGAGTGGCCAAACATTTTGTGCCATGGGCCTGTCACGTGGATGAGCGGGCTGGTCATGTGGTTTCTCCCACTGTAAAATGCATCAGTGACTGTCATAAATGCATTTATCACATTGCGTGTGCATTTATGGCAGCATTATATGCATGCATTGGTGCCTTTCCAGTGAGGCTTCAGGCCGGGTCATGGTACAGAGACTGCATTGGACGCACTGTTTGATGATCTCTCGTGAGAGCAAGATGGAGGGTACCTCTCCATTCTTGCTCTTCTTGACCTCTCAGTGGCTTTCAATACCATCAACCATGGTATCCTTCTGGACCAGCATCAGGGGTTGGGGATCCAGGGCACTGTGTTGGCCTGGTTCTCCTCCTTCCTGAGTGGCCGGACCCAGTCGATATGGTTGGGGGTGCGGGGTCGAGTCCGAGGCATCTCATGTGTCGGGTGCCACAGGGGTTGGTCTTCTTGCCCTTGCTCTCAGCCTATTCAGCCATATACTTATTTAATGTTATTCTTTGTCCAGTGAGCTCCTTCCTCCATCTTCTAATTTGATAAAACAAACAAATCAGCCATGTGATCCATATACAGCACAAAACAAATGTAGAAGAAGAAGGTGATACTTAATTTGAATCACTAAAATAAAAAAAATCATTGCAAGCTTTTGTGATTCAAGATCACTTCTTCGGGCAAAGGTAGGGAAAGTCCAAACTTTCAAGGCATGTTGGTATTTGTCAGGCTCTGTTCTACTTTGAATTTCTAATTTGATGTTACATTGTGTAACCTCAAGAATGTTTGTTCTTGTCATAAAGCTCATAAAATCACAAAGAATGTTTGACAAGTCAGCTCAAATACCAGTGAGATGGAACTAATAGATGCACAAAGGATGCACAAAGGATTCTGGGTCATGCTGCTACTTATTTCAGGTAGGGAACCACATTGCCCACCTGTGGCAGCCATTCTATGCATGAGATCCAAGATGGAGCATAAAGTGGAATTCTTCTTCTGCTGTATCCAATTCTATATATTGACGATCATCATGGTGATCAGCCATGAAGACTGTCCTGAGAATATAACGCAGTGGCCTTTCACCTGCCTTCCGCATTGCAGCATGGCACCCATATCACTGATCCAGTTCACCTGACACTCGGCTTTGAGTTGCTGGCAGTATGGTCTACTCTATTACCATTGCAGGATAACCTGGCCAGAATTACAGGGTGGAATAAAATCAGTTCTTCAACCTATGGCAATTTCTCCTCTGGTGTGGCCATAGGAACATTGCAGCACCAGGAAGTGTTATTTTCCTCTAAAATGAAATATGCCCCTTCATGTTGTCTTATCATAAAATCCAGGTTTTCTATGGGCTAGAAGTGCATAAGAAAAATGAACAGCAGAAACGATCTTTGAGTTGGTTTCTGTTTTATCTGGAGGGATTGCAGCAGCCTATGGTGAGTTCTGGGGCCTGGAAAACAGCCCCTCCTCCCTCCCCCCCCCAAAAAATACCTCTTTGCCTTGCATGTACAGTACCATTCTGCCACTCGAAGATTGGCTGCCACCTCCTCTTCTTGGAAAACCTGAATTACAATATAAGTAGCCATTAAAGTGGGAAATCAGTCAAATCATCATTCACTGAAATGAGTGAAGAAATCACTGAGTATGGAAATCAAGCCTGACTTTTTCTCTGGAAGCAAAAATAGCAAAGCAGAGTTTGTCCCACTTTGGGCACATCATGAGAAAGCAAGACTCACCCGAAGAAACAATAATGCTTGGAAAAGTCGAAGGTGGCAAGAAAAGAAGACCAAATATGACGTGGATTGACTATAATGGAAGCCACAACTTTCAGTTTGCAAGAGCTGAGCAGGGCTGTTGAAGACAGGACATTTTGGAGATTACTCATTCATACAAACCTTGAAATCCAGAAGTGAGTTGATGGCACATAACAACAACAATAAATGAAATCCATGTACAGTATATGCAAACCAATGAAGCACCACTAGAGTAAGGGAAAAGGAAAGGTTTCCCTTGCTTGAAAGCCAGTCATATCCAATTCTAGGGTTCAGTGCTCATCTCTGTTTCAAAGCTGAAGAGCCAGCACTGTCTGCTTCTGCAGACGTTTCCGTGGTCATGTGGCAAGCATGACTAGACACCGGAGCACACGGAACGCTGTTTACCTTCCCACCAAAGTGGTCCCCGTTTATCTACTTGCAATTTCTTGCTTTCAAACTGCTAGGTTGGCAGGAGCTGGGACAAAGACGGGAGCTCATTCCGTCCTGCAGTACTCGGGAATCGAACTGCTGACCTGCTGCCTTCCAGTCAGCATCTTAGCCACTTGAGCCAACATATCACATTTTCAGGACTGTTGTTTGTATCTCCAACTGTTTTTTTAAAGGTGCTTTTTCTGTGTTTTGCTCCCCCACCCTATTGCCTCAGCAATCCCTTCTCTGTATAGCTGAAAGGACTGAAATAACGCAGAACGGTTTGCCCTTGACTGACACCTTCTCCACGTGTGCAAACAGAAAGAGACACAACTGCCCCTTTAACAAATTCCTGGAAGCTGATCTATTATCAGCGATGGGGGCTTGCTGGATAGCTGGCAGGCACATTAATTAATTTCTATGCATATCATTGCCAGGATCGCTTACCGATCCGGGGAGCAAGATCAGAGATGTCACACCATAAATTGAGTCAGAGACTTCGCCTCCCCTTGTTTGGCATGCAATTTTATACAGTGTTTGACAAAGTAGCTACTGAGAGGTAGGGAAAGGCAGCTTCTCTCGAAAGGTGATGGACAGAAGGAATTGGCCCACTAAATTGTTCCCAGTAAAAAGCAATGCTTTCCTCATTAAAAGGCAGTGAATTCTCTATTGCTATTCATTAGTTTCGGCCTTGCTAGACACTAGATTTAATTGGCAGTGTGTTTACAGGAGGCCAACCCCAGAGGTGAAGGAGACACACAAAGACTGAAAAGAGATTCTTATTTATTAAGGAGAGGTGACAAGCAGCTGCTTAATATGGTTTTGTTTGCTGAACCTAGAGAGAAGTTACAGAAGTACGAGGCATTTAAAATAAAAAAGATGCTACCCAAACCATGTAACTCAGGGGTGCCCAAACTTTTTGGGCTGCGTGCCGGTCACGTGGTTCAGGGGTCTGGTCACTATGGTCCAGGGGCCAGATTTGGCCCCCAACATCAAGTTATCCAGACCATGAAGCCCTCATGCATAATCATTGTTTGCATCATATGGGCACATTTTACTTCCGCTTCCAGGAGCAACGAGGGCTTTGTTGGCCGGATGATTTGGTGTCGGGGGCCGGATCCAGCCCCCGGGCTGTCGTTTGGGCACCCCTGATGTAACTCTTTGTTCACTGTTATGTATGTATGCATGTTCATTATACTGTAAGGCAAGATTGTAACCACTCCAGATACAAACGATATCAGCTGTAAAGGAACGCGAGCAGACAGCCTATAGAGGGCAGCTGCGAGCGTTCACTCTCACATGGTTCACATTGCTCAATCACGGACAGCCGCGGGAAAACCTTCCCCGCATTCAGCAGCTGAAGAAAGACCTGCATTCAGCAGCTGAAGAAAGACCTGCATTCAGCAGCAGGAATGGAGGCGTGCCTGGGCGAGGCCACGCCGGTAGCAACCAATCAGCTACCGTGCTACAAGATTCAAATGTAGAGAGCTACTGTATATATTGAGATGTATCACCGCCATTACCTCATGCTTAACTGGAACCTCATGCAATAAACCTGTGTTAAACCAACCCTTCGGTTGTCCGGTCGTCTTTGGTCTCATACACTAAACTGGCGACGAAGGTGGGATAGATGGCTGCCCACGGGACCAAGACATGCGCCGGCTACGAGATCAGGAAGCCGGGAGACTTGGAGCTGTTTGAGATAGACTTCAACGCAGCGCTGGTGGAGCTCGAAGTCTCAGATGAGGCCAAAAAGAGGGCCATTTTCGTCCGCATGCTCGGACACGAGACCAAGAGGACCTTGGTGGACCTGATCGCGCCAAGGAAGGTGAGCGACCTCAAAGCCACAGAGCTCCTGGCGGCGCTGCGCGCCCATCTCCGGCCAGCGATAGCGATGTTCCCCGCTCGGAGCGCGTTCTGGAGGCGAGTCCAGGCACCCGGGGAATCGGTCGATGAGTTCGCCGCGGCCCTGCGGTTGGCCGCCGGCCCATGCAAGTGGGAGCTCCCCGACGTCACCCTCCGAGACTGCCTGCTCTGCGGTCTGAGGGACACAGAGACTCAGCGCGCGCTGATGAAAAGGGAGCCGCCTCCCACGTGGCAACAAGTCCTCGACGCGGCACAGGCCGCTGAGGCCACGTCGGCCGGGGTGCACGAACTTCAGGACTGGCGCCCGAAGACCGCCAAGGCAGAGAGTTCGGTGCGCGCGGCCCGGCGGACTTCGAACTCGTCTGCAGAGAGCAGCGACGACGAGGACGTCCGGAGGGTCCAGAGAGAGGGCCGGCGCTGCGATGGCTGCGGCGCCGCCCACGCCCGCACCAAGTGCCCATTCCGCAAGGCCGAGTGCCACAGCTGCGGCCGGCGCGGGCACATAGCCAAGGTCTGCCGGAAACGACGCGAGGCCACCCGGAGTTCTCCAGACCGCTCGGCGAGGCAGGACCGCACCACGAGGCAGGACCGCACCACGAAGCCGAAGGACGGCACCCGGACCACGAGGACGCGGGACGGAGTAGGGCGAGTCTCCGACGACAGCGAGGACGACGCGCCGGTTTGCAGCGTTTCCACGGAGCACCCCCGTTACTTCGTTGAGGTAGTAATACAAGGGGCCCCTGTTAGAATGGAGGTGGACTCGGGTTCCTCATACTCCATTATTTCCCAGGGGGAGTTCATGAAAATCGCCCCCCGCGTGCGGCCCAAGCTCAAGGCGTTGAGGGCCACGCTGAAGGACGTGCAGGGGAACCGCATCCCAGTGTTGGGGGTTGGGAAGTTCCAGGTCCAGTTCAAAAAGTACACCGCAACGCTTCCCTTAGTCGTCCTCAAGGGGGGTAAATGCAGCCTCCTCGGGACTCAATGGTTCCAGCCCCTGGGGTTGTTCATTGGGGGGGTGCACGCCGTGGGAGCACACGCCGCCGGGACTGATCCAATACAGAGCGTGTGCGACGCGCACCCCGAGGTTTTTAAAAAGGGGCTAGGAAAATTCAAGGGCCCCCCAGTGACTTTCGACCTGGACCCTGGAGTGCGTCCAATCAGACTTAAACCGCGCAGAGTGCCTTTCGCACTAAAGGACAAAATAGAGGCGGAATTGGACAAATTAGTGGGCCAGGGGATTCTTGTTCCTGTTGATTCTGCGGAGTGGGAAACTCCAATTGTAACAGCGCTCAAGGCCAACGGGGAAGTACGAATATGCGCTGATTACAAGTGCACCATAAATAAGGCGATCCGCCCTAATGCGTATCCGGTGCCGGTAGTCAGCCACTTGTTGGCCAGGTTACACGGGGGGAGGTGTTTCGCCAAACTCGACCTGGCCCAAGCCTACCAGCAACTCCCGGTGACCCCCGCCGCAGCTGCTGCACAAACAATAGTCACCCACAAAGGGGCGTTCCAGGTTTCGCGCCTCCAATTCGGCGTGAATTCGGCGCCCGGGATTTTCCAGTCATTGGTGGAACGCCTCCTGAAGGGGTTGGAGGGGGTGTTACCCTATTTTGATGACGTATTAATTACAGGGGGGAGCCGGGCCGAATTAGCAACAAGGTTGGGAAAGGTCCTGACAATATTCGAAAAGGCGGGTTTGAGGTTGCGGAAAGACAAATGCGTCTTCTTCGCTACAGAGGTTGAGTTCCTAGGGTTCCGTGTTACTCCCGAGGGAATTAGGCCGGCCCAATCCAAGGTAGCCGCCATCAAAAAGGCCCCTCGCCCCACCTCCAAGCCCGAGTTGCAGTCGTTCCTCGGACTGCTCAACTTCTACCACTCCTTCCTCCCGCGGAAGGCAGCCGTGGCAGAACCGCTACACAAATTGTTAAAAAAGGACGAGGCATGGAAGTGGGGCGACGACCAGGAAAAGGCTTTCAATGACCTGAAGCGACTCCTGGCATCAGATGCTGTACTGACCCACTTCAATCCCAAACGCCCGGTGGTCCTGATATGCGATGCATCCCCGGTGGGGGTGGGGGCGGTGCTTTGCCACGTGCTGGAGAACGGTAGGGAGGCCCCGATAGCTTTCTACTCTAGATCCCTGTCCCAAGCGGAGAGGAATTACGCTCAGACAGACAGGGAGGCGCTAGCAATAATTGCGGGGACCAAGAAATTTCATGATTTCGTGTACGGCCGCCCCTTCACCATAGTGACTGACCACAAGCCGTTGCTGGGCATCTTCACCGCAGACAAGCCCACACCCCAGATCCTGTCCCCGAGAATGCTCAGATGGGCCATTTTTCTCAACGCGTATCAGCACGCGTTGGTATACCGGCCCGGGAGGGAGATAAGTCATGCAGACGCTCTGTCAAGGTCCCCCATTCCCCGGGATTGCTGCCACGTGGGCGGAGTAGAGAGGGACCACCAGGTCTTAATGATAGAGGTCCTAGACTCCCCTCCAGTAGTACCGGCCGAAATCGCCAAAGCGACAGGCAAGGACAAAGCGCTGGCCACAGTTTGCTCCTGGGTGCAGAAAGGGTGGCCCGTGTCTTCCCCAGCAGCGGAATTCGACACATTTTTCAAAAAGAGATTGGAGTTGTCCCTGGAGAGGGGTTGCCTCTTGTGGGGACAGCGGGTAGTGATCCCCACGTCTCTCAGGCCGAGGGTGCTTAAACTGCTGCACGTCAGCCACCCGGGAATCGTACGCTCTAAGGCACTAGCCCGCAGTTATTTTTGGTGGCCCCAGTTAGACGCCGACATCGAACACATGGTCGGCACCTGCGAGGCATGCCAAAGCTCTAGGCCAGAAGAGGCTCGCTCGCCACCTAGGGAATGGGACGCTGCGAGGGGACCCTGGTCCCGAGTTCACGTAGACTTTGCTGGCCCATTCAGGGGAACGCTTTTCCTCCTTGTGGTGGACGCGTTCTCTAAGTGGTTGGAGGTCATTCCAGTCTCGAGCACCTCCTCGACCACAACCATTAAACAGTTAAGGAGGGTCTTTTCCACGTTCGGTTTACCCGACACCCTCGTCAGCGATAACGCTAGCTGTTTCACGTCCGCCGAGTTCAGGGCATTCATGGAACGCAACGCCATTCGGCACGTCACCTCCGCCCCCTTTCACCCGGCCACCAATGGCCAAGTAGAGCGCCTCGTGCGCACCACGAAAGACGCGCTACTGTGCATGGGTCCCGGAGACCTCGACCTGAAATTGTGCCAATTCCTGCTGAGATACAGGGTCACCCCCTTAGCGTCAGGGTACTCCCCCGCAGAGCTGTTGATGCGCAGGAAGCTGGCCACGGGAATATCCAAGCTAGACCCCACGAGAGTAGAAGACAAAGGGCGGAACATAGGGGTGGAACCCACAAAGAGTTTCAGCATAGGCGCCCCAGTACACTGCAGGAATTACGCCAGCGCGGGGCCAGCCTGGGTGCCGGGCACCGTAGTAGATCAAACCGGCCCCGTCTCATACCGCGTAGAGACCAGTACAGGTTTCCTGTGGAGGCGACACGTGGACCAACTCAGGCGTAGGGTCCCCGGAGAGCAAGACGCGGATGAGATCAGCATTGAATCAGCGTTAGGGTACTCCCCCACCCGTTTAGCCCAAGGGGGAGGAAAAGGGGAGCATGGGTCCCCACCAAGGGGGGAGGAAAGGGAATCGATCCACGGAAATCTTTTGCGGGAGTCCCCGCCAGAGAGCAGGAGCCCCGGGTTGCGGGAGTTCCCGTCAGAAAGGAGGAGCCCCAACCACACTCATACCCCGCGGAAGCCGCGGAAGTCCCCCCGAGGCTCAGAGGCCCATAGAGGTTTAGACGTTGATTTACAGTACCAGGGGGAGTTAGCGGAGTGGTCCCCCACCCGTCCTAGCGAAAAGAGGGGTTTCAGTTCAGCCCCTGGTACCTCCAGTCCCAGTAGCCCCTGTGAGTTAGAATGCAACATAGCGCCCATGTTCCGGAGACCGACACCTCCAAGACCGGAGGCATCAGCGAGTCCGCCCACCACCACAGTCTTAAGGTCCCCCGAGCAGGGATCAGAAGGTAGCCATTCCCCAAGTGCGACCTCATCGGTGCCGCGGTTCACACTAGGAGGGTCCCCGGGGTCCGAGGGCAATAGGCAGGGATTTACCTCCCAACTGTTCATCCCATTCCCTTCCCCAAGCGCAAGGCAGGCACGGACGCCCCACAGAGCCACTAACGAATCCCCGTTTCCCGTTGCAGGACAAGCTCCCGCGGAGTCAGGGATCACAGGCTCTCCAGAATTAGGGCAGGCGCAAGCACGCCCCAAGCGAACGTGCGGCAAGCCACAATGGTTGCGGGACTTCGTCCCATCCTAGGGGGGAGGGATGTTATGTATGTATGCATGTTCATTATACTGTAAGGCAAGATTGTAACCACTCCAGATACAAACGATATCAGCTGTAAAGGAACGCGAGCAGACAGCCTATAGAGGGCAGCTGCGAGCGTTCACTCTCACATGGTTCACATTGCTCAATCACGGACAGCCGCGGGAAAACCTTCCCCGCATTCAGCAGCTGAAGAAAGACCTGCATTCAGCAGCTGAAGAAAGACCTGCATTCAGCAGCAGGAATGGAGGCGTGCCTGGGCGAGGCCACGCCGGTAGCAACCAATCAGCTACCGTGCTACAAGATTCAAATGTAGAGAGCTACTGTATATATTGAGATGTATCACCGCCATTACCTCATGCTTAACTGGAACCTCATGCAATAAACCTGTGTTAAACCAACCCTTCGGTTGTCCGGTCGTCTTTGGTCTCATACACTAAATTCACCATGGATTGTTTTAGTTGCAGAAAGCACACACAGACAGTCTTCCTCCTTGTGTCTTAGAGGTTTTGACCTCAGTCAAATTGTTAATCCCAAGCAGAACAAATCCCTTGATTGAAGAATGTTGATCTAGCAAATTCTAACTGATTCAATGAGGCTACTCTAGTTGAGACCATCAATTGAATTTAGGTCCCTGGACATGCCCAATATAGCATGTCATAAAGTCAAAATTACATTAGTGTTTCAGAGACATCATTCCAGCAGATTTTCATGTCTCAGCAATCATATTTGCAAACAAAGATTATGTTTTTATCCCAATTAAAGAATAAAGCATGGTAATTTCTATATATTGTGGCATAAACAATCAATACTCTTGTTATGATGCTGTTTCTGGAGGTCCATGTTTCCTTTCATAAAGTCAAATGATAACAAAGCCTTACTTTGATAGAGACTTCTGGGTAAAACAGAAAAGAGGTTCTCTGAAGACCACTAGGTAAAGGTCGCCCTTGCTCAAAAGCCAGTCGTATCTGACTGCTAGGGTTCTGTGCTCATCTCTGTTTATAGCCAAAGCATCTGCAGACATTTCCATGGACATGTGGCAGACATGACTAGACATCGGAATGCATCGAACCCTGTTTAACTTCCGACCAAAGTGGTAACTATTTATCTACTTGCAAATTCTTGCTTTCAAACTGCTAGGTTGGCAGGAGCTGGGACAAAGATGGCTGCTCACTCCGTCATGTAGCACTCGGGTCTCGAACTGCTGACCTGCCAACCTTCCAGTCATCAAGCTCAGCATCTTAACCACTAAGCCACCACAGTCTCCTACTCCCAGTTGAATCCCTCATTCCTTTGGATATTCAGGGTAGGACTTCTATTATCAGCACCAATCAGTCCTCTTTTGCCATACTCTATAACTCCAATTTCAGCTAACTCAATGCACCAAGAAGGGCATCTGAAAAGGGGTTCAAATAGTTGTGCATCATTTGATGCAAATGGACCCTCCAAATGACACCTTTGTTTATCTAGGCACACTTCCTCAAGTGACCTGTTGTATGGACAGATGTTAGGAGACTCATGGTGCCAGTGATGTCCAAAGCGGAGCAAGCAGCATCCCCTTCATTTATTGGGAGAATTCATGGAAGCACAACTAAATAAGGGTTAGTAGATTTCTTTCATAGTCCCAGAGAACCACTGTCTGTTAGAGTGGACATGACTTTGCTAGACGGACAAATTTTCTTCCTGCAACAAAGTAGTTTCTGATATTTCTAACAGAGCTTACAGAAATTAAACCTAAAACAAGGATGGGAATTGTGTGGTCCACAAACCATTATAGGTTCCCACAACTGTTTCAATAAGTGCTAAAGCCACTCCAAACATCAAGAAATGGAATTTTGGAGAATTCAATCTCCAGTGCAAAGTGGTTGTCCTCTTAAAGAAGGTGTACCTTTACATCATGCTTTTGCACAAAATGGGTGTGGAGGGGTCTGCAATTATCAAAGTGAAGCCAGAATTAGCCCACGCACTTTGTCCTTGTCAACATTAGCCAACACATGGAGGGTGGATCACCAAAGAAGAGAGCCTACACCAATGGTGGCAAACCTATGGCACATGTGCCAGACACGGCACTCATAGCTCTCTATGTTGGCACATGTGCTGTCACCCCAGCACAGAGTTCACCCACCCCTCTGCCCAGCAGCCCAATGGGAGCACTTCTTCCCTCCACCAGCACAGAGTTCCCCCTGCCCCTCTACCCAGCAGCCCAATGAGAGTGCTGCTTTCTCCCAGCACAGTTTGCCCCGCTCCTTGGCCCAGCAGCCCAATAGGAGTGCTTCCTTCCTCTCCGCAGCACAGAGTTTGCTGCACCTCTCTGTTTGAGCACTCGGTCTTTAAAAGGTTCACCATCATTGGCCTACTTCAGAGACCATTCTTGGGAAGTTAAAGGGTGACAGAAACAATGACCATGACAGAGTGAGAGGGGAGGATAAGTGGTCAACACCTTTAATCAACACCTTTAGTGAACATCTGTCTATAGCTATAGGAATATGGCAAAATGCATCATCTGGAGGTGTGGGATCCAGGCAGTCAGTATGTGTTCTAGGTGAGCAAGTTTCAGAGCTATCCAAAGAGCTGTTACAGGCAGCACTACAAATAAAATTCCCTGATATTTATTTTTAACTTCTAATTAAGGAAATGCTTAAGAGTAAATTGCCCCTCTTCAGCATGGCACTCCAAGGCTTGTTGTGTTTACAAGATATACCGGCAAATTGGGAGCCTTAAAATTAAGCAGCATGGAGTGTCCAATAATTAATTGGACTTTATATCCATTGTTTATTTAATGCAACTTGAAAACTACTCCAAGGAAAGCAGGGGATGAGTAGAGTTGTGTGGAAATGAGCTGAAGAGATTACAAGCTTATGGAAGGACTTATCTGATGTTCTTTCTAGGCTGAAAAGCCCAGACACAGGACAAATATTTCATTAATAGTATGGTTCTCAGTTTTATGCTACCAGCAGAAATCCATTAAATGGAACTCCTTGCATTCAGTCAGAGGAAGCAGAAGATGCTGGTGTTGTAGGAACAGTGAATCTACTATTAAAGGAGGATATGGCTGAGGAACTCAGCCTCCACTACATCACTTGGAGGACACTGAATAGGTTGAAAGTTGGAGTACCAAAATGTAAGACCAACGTGCTCAAGTTGGGGCAGTTGGCAGACAACAACATGCTGTGTGAATGTGGCGAGAGATAGAATCTGGATAATTTACTGTTCTGCCAATTACTGCCAGAACTATGACTTAAGTTTGGCCAATGAAAAATCCAAGAAAGTGGCTTTAGTTTGGCAGTTCAGAGTTTTATCCAGACAGGAAAGAAGAGAATGTGAATCTACTCCAGACTTTAGTATGAACTTTAAAGGAGCTTCCCCCAGGGCACTGAATTTGATTTGGGAACATAACTCAGTGAGATATGCATCTTGCTACAGAAGAAGAGGTTGGGAGTTCAGTTCCCTTCTTTGCATGCACAGTCCCAGGTTGCCCCCCCCCAAAAGGAAAAAGGAAAAAAAGAAATGATGAATCACTTCTGAGTTCTCTGTACCTAGAAATCACTGGAAATGGTCACTGAAAGGCAGAATTAACTTCATGTCATATAATTATATATTACTCAGCCTTTTGCATCACTCCTAAGGCATTCAAACTAAAAGGTTTAACGGAGTCATTGATACCTCTCCCACAATATAATAGTCACCAACCTCCACTTTATTCCATAATAAGTAGATTGTGCTCCATCATGTTTACTCATCATTTGTAGCTAATAGTTGCACACAGAGCTTTGAAAAAATCTGTTTTGGACAGCACAAAAAACAGAGGAAACCTACTAACCAAACTCCCAAATCCTTACTGTGGTTATTAAACCAGCTAAGTCAAAGGGGGATGCAAGATTTTGAGATCATACATGGCATAATGGTATAAAAAACCATGCAGGGGTGTTGGGAGGCTTGATTATAGTAACACAGAATCATATTATAATGGAATTGGAAAATGTCTATAAAGCCATTGAGTCCCACTCACTTCTTAATGCTATATCCAAAGAGTCGCATGCAGCTCAAAGACCTAATGATGAGGTAGGGTCTGAAGACAATCAATTTAGACTCATCTACTATCTGGTTTCCTCCTGAATGATCACTGGGGTGGGGGTGGGTTTTGATGTGAGGTTGTTTGGTTTGGTTTTTTGAATCATGGCAATGTTGCCTGGGAGATTCTGGAAACTGTTGTCCAAAAATACCACAACTTTCCCATTAACTGCAGCTGCTCAAAGCTTTAAGAATGATGTTAGTATTGAGTATTCTGTGAGGGGGAGTAAAATTAGGAGCATCTCATCTCCCGCCACTCCACCTGATCAACTTGCTTCGCAGAAGAAATGGTGACAACATCAACAACCATGTTCCCTCAAATTGAGCTGCCACTGATTCATCTGCTGTTTGTGGCAGCTTGCTCTTACAGTAATTAATTCATCTTCTTTAAGGATGACAGGCCTCTGTCTGATTGACTGTTAGAGGGCCATTCTTCTTTTGAAGGTACCATCCACTTCAAGAGCTGGTGTGTCTGACTGAAAGACAAAAAAATTGCTAGGCATGGACTTTGAAGTAGCAACATCTTGAAAATTGGCTTGGTACATGCACAGATCAGTTAGTTACTGCATCCTTGCCTGGGCGAGATGCATTGCAAAATTAGTTTCAATCAGAAACCTAATTTCTGATTTTGCATCCTGAGATACAAATTAGCACATGCAACTGTATGCAAATCAGTGTTGTCTTGTGTCCTCCTTTTTTGGTGTCCACCTTGCACACACAGCTCACATGGCTAGCTGGTCCTTAGGTTTGTAGCAGAGAAAGTATGGAGCACATCCACATGTGCAAAACAAGTTGGCATTGCTGTTAATGAAGCTACAGTATGTGTATAGTGACAGGACGCCTCAAACCTACACCAGTTGAGAAAATATACGCTCTTGTTGGTATTGCCCCACCTAAGATCAGAAGAGAAGTAGCAGTGAATACCAAGAGAACCAAGCAAGAGAACGACCCTCGACATCCTTTGAACAGATATGAGCATCATATCTGCTGGCTCAGATCTACGGAGAGCTTTATGGCAAGAACAAACATTCTTGAGGATGCACAAGAGCAAAACCAAATTAGAAGATGGAGGAAGGAGCTCAATGGACAAAGAACAACATTAAAGGAGGATATAGCTGAGGAACTCAACCTCCCCTACATCACTTGGAGGACCCTGAATAGGCTGAGGGTTGGAGCCCCTAAATGCAAAACCAACATGCTCAAGTGAGGGCTGCTGATGGACAACAATATGGTGTGTGAATGTGGAGAGATACAGAATCTGGCTCATTTACTGGTCTGCCAATTGCTACCAGAGACATGCACCAATGAGGACTTGGGTTTGGGCACGGCAAAGCGAAGAAAGTTGCTTTGTTTTGTCAGTCCAGAGTTTGATCAAGACATGAGAGAATCAGCAGCAGAGAAAGTTATAGTTCTTGCAAGCCAATCTGGACAGCTTGTGATGTTATAACTGCATTGCTAAATGCTCAAAGGCAGCTGGGTGCTCAAGGTAGAAGGGGAGGGTAGAAGCTGCTCACAGCAGCTGGAACAAATAGCTACACTTTTTCTTCACTGTACTTTTCCTTCTGTATCTTGCCATCTGCTGTCATTCTGGTGAGTTAAGAAGCCAGGTGGTTACAGTCACCTGTTGCCTTGGGTCTTACTTACTTGAGTCACACATTCTCCCATCTATATTTCAACAGAGCTTGAAAAGGTTCCTCTTTTTTTACAGCAAAGCTACCAAAATCCTTGAGCCAGCATGTGTACTAGTAATAAGGACACCCCAGGCCATTGCTAGTTTCACCTTGCCACTCTTCACCTTTCAGAGAGAGAGAGAATCAACTATCATAGTGTATCTTAGAATTGGCTACCTAAGACTGCAGAGTGATCAGAAGTGCTGTTAAAAACAACCCACAATGTTAAACTGTGATTAATCCATAAACCTATTAAAATGGAGAGATTGGGGGGTGGGGGGTGGGAAGTGAAAATTCCTCTGGTTTTTATGAATTCCTTTAGCATGTCTCCGTACAGTGTGTGTGTGTGTTTCTATCTGTTCCCCATAAAGGGATATTTTATGGACAGAAGATGCTGTTATATATATATATATATATATATATATATATATAACATTGGCATCCTAGGGTGGGTTTGGGGCATGGGCTGTTAACTCAGTCAGGAGGGGTTTTGCCTGCCCCCCGGCCCCCCTCTGGCTACAACCCTGATAACTTAGTCCAAGACTATTTCTTTCAACATCTCACAGGTTTCTCTTCTTGAAATATCAATGGAATCACCACTAACTAGCTGGATTTTCTACAGCAAGTATTGTAACTGGTGTGCTCACTGTCAACAATCCAGTCAGCTAACCTCTGCTGACCTCTGTTTATAACCATTAGCCATGTACATTTTTATGGCTTGGAATATTTTTGCTTTCTAACTGTGATGGCTGAGCTTAGGATCAGCCGTTAGCAATTACACTTGTATATCACCCCATAACGCTTAGATCAGTGAAATATATTTGTTTATGTCTGTCTGTCATCACAGACATAATGCATCCCTAAATTTAATTTTTTTAAAAATGTTTTTCATTGTTTGTGTATTGCAAGCAAGAACCTGCTCACAGCTGTGGCTTTTATCGGCAATACACAAACAAAGAACTTTCCTTTAAAAATCAAACAAAGTGATGTGTTGCATCAGTGATGATATACGAACAATATTTTTTTTTAATCACTTTCCCTGGCCATTCTCAGACAATCAGGGAAAGTTTCAATTTCTGATATGTTGAAGTTGCTTGTTAGCCATTTTTGGTGTACTGGATGTTACAGTGGAAGCAGACTTTGACAACCGCATAACAATGCATATATTCTTGAGATTTCTAAAAATTATTATTGTGACTATTTTTGCATAAACATACTGTATGTTCAAAATGTTAATTTTCCTTAGTCTGGATTGCATAAGAATCTGAGCAAAGTATCTCAATATAATAGCACCTTTATATTCTGAATGACTCCCTCTATAACCTGGCACACGGTGATGCCATCTGATTATGAGTCAAGGCTGGTGAGCAGTAGAAAGGGAGGCAACCAGGAAATTCAGGAAGTCTCCAAAACTACTGCCAATCAGGGTTGCCATGAGTTGACTCAATGAACTGACAATCTGACTCATTAGAAGACAACTCTTGTATTTCTAAATGCATTGAGAAGGAAAACATATTTGGAGGATACAAAGATGAGGATTGGAATCAGTCCAATTGCAATTGGATCATCTGATTTTATGCATTTCCCAACTGTCAAGCTCTGGTGGAGCTAAGAGCTGGACATCATTCTAGGTGGTTGTCTTGGTGGCTGATTGGGGTTTTCCAACTAGCATTAAACCCAGAGGTACCAAGGCCAGAATTCTTCAAGGGTCCACTTTTGATAGAAGTTTGTTGAAGAATGATAGACAGGAACCCAGAGCAACAATTCCTACAGAGACATGGTGGGCAGTGTCCACCACATATAAAATGACCGACAAATCCAACAACATCTGATTGAGAATTACATTTACCCCACAGGAAATTGATTGGAAAGAGGTTAGACCAGAACAGTGGATCACACAGAGACACAGTGAGACTCCTCTTCTTTGGATAGGTGCCTCTGACGCATTGGGAGTCTTAACTGTTGGATTCACTTTTCCCCCTGCTGGCACTGAAGACCTTTTTCTTGTGGAATGCCAAGGCAACTTGGCCGATGGTTTGGGAATTGCTCCTTTAATTGACACATGGAATAAGGGAAGCCCAGGTATCATGTCTGGCCAGGTTATCCTGCTATGGTAATAGAGTAAACCATACTGCCAGTGACTCAATGCTGAGTGTCATGCGGCAGTTAACTAACCTAACCAACGACCTTGGATGCTGAAGTCCACAGGGAAGGGTGATGGTCCACAAGTAGATTAAATCCAACTTGAATCCATCTTGACGGAGGGCAGCAGCTCCATCTATACTAGCCTGGAGCTGATGAGGACTTTGCATGCCAAACAGGCTCAGGACCAGAAAGTGACTCACAGAACTGGATCAGTGGTGGGGGTCATGATGCGATGCGGAAGGCAGGTGAAAGGCCACTGCATTAAATTCTCAGGACAGTTTTCATGGCTGATCATAATGAGGATCTCCAATATTCAGATTTGGATTCAGATGGAGAAGATGGAGATGGAGATGGAGGAGGAGGAGGTAGTTCAGAGATGTAATGACAATGTGGCAAATTCATTTCAAAATCCACTTTTTCATCAGGAAACTGAAATCACTTTCTGTGTGCCCATTTCTACATCTGGCCAAAAGAACAGAGTTGCAGCAGAGATGGGGAGGAAAGCAATGTTAACATAACAATTACAGGAGAAGAGGCCTGTTGCCTGGATTAATGAATCTTCTGCCACCACCCACAAAAGGCAGTTTAACCCCTCGGATATCACTCTTTCCTTTTAATTCTTGTTGATGCAGGAGGAGAGGAGGAGAGGGGGAGTGTGTTGGGATGGGAAACAAGCCGCACGCATGGTTCACAGGGCTGTGGAATTGAGTGCTATTAAATACTAAAAAGACAAGGTGAGAAACAATTTGCAAACATCTCCTCTTTTTATAGACTGCAGCTATTGAGAAAAATTGAGTGAATTCCCTAGCTGCCCAGATGGCAGTCTCTTTCAAGATTCCATCAATTTTTTACGGTACAATCAATATTTATGAATCCCCAAAGAAAACCAGGAAACAGAAACATAGCAAAACGTTGGCCGCTTTTGTTTTGCTTTGCTTTAAAAAAACAACAACACACCCAGCAACATGGATTTTGCAAAGACCTAACACAAGGACCTAAATAACGTTTAAAATCATCTCACTGACAATCGATGTGCTTAACCTAATCAATATGCTTTAATGTCAGTGGTTATATTAATGTTATTCAAAAAAAATTAAACAAGAACATGACGCAGTGGGAGATGATCAAAAATGAATGTTTGCAAGGCAGTGCTTCTACTAAAGAAGACATTTTATAACTCTTAAATATTCTATAATTTTCTACTTAAAAATTCAAAGGAAATGCCACATTGAAAAGGCATTTTCCTTCAACCAATGTTTGAATGCATTAATAAGATGCTCATCATGCAAGCAATGGATTCCTTCTTCTTTTTTCTTTTTCCTATTCACCAACCAGCTGGAAAACAGAAAGATTTCTATTTTAAAAAAACCAACCAAACAAATCTACATTCCTTTAATGGCTACTTTCAGTTTAATATCCAAACTTATTTAAATAACTCTGAACCCTCCTGCTGAGAAATATTGAAACTAATGGGTTCCTCTGTGTGTAATCTCCATTTAAATGTAGAGTTTAATTTCCCTCTGGGCTAAACCTGTGTAAAACTTGACTTGAAATGTCCCTCTGAAAAAACACAATGTTTAGGGAGAGATGCCTTTGATTTTATTTAAAATTTATTTTCTACATTACCACCAAAACAGCAAAGTCTCTGATGAACTACTGAGATTGCGGTTGTATAAATGCCAACTTTACAATTGTCACTGAGGGTGGATTAAAAAAAATTGAGCAGGAATAAATGTCTACAGTCACAGGGGCTGATCCTATATCACCAGGAAGGATAGTGTAAAATGAAGACAAAGCCAACTGAAACAGGGAGTTGATTATAATCTAAGAGTTCAACCCAACAAAAATCTGTCGCAGAGGTTGCACGGAAGTAGATGGATGTGAGAAGGGGATTTATTGATTTAATGGGGTTCTATTTATTGGGGGGGGGTGTTTCGTATTGTAAGCCGCCCAGAGTCCTTGTAATTGGGGCGGCTATAGAAATTCGAGTAAATAAATAAATAAATCAGTCAGTCAGTTTTAGTAAGGCAAGAGTAGGGAAACACCAAGCAAAGGAATGGAGTAGGAACTTCTCTCTAACTGCATTGGGGAAACAGGGCAGAAGATTTTAGTATGCAAAACCCAAATGTTTGATATCACATGGTCCTTATGTTGTCACAGGAGATGGCCCTTTGTCTAATAAGTGTAAAAATAGTATGTATACATGTGTGTGTGCACGCATGAGAGAGTAAAACAGACAATTTGCATTTTCTGCATCACTTCTTGAGCAAATATTGTGTGAACACACATGCAGTTACAGGTACGTTCAAACTCCGTCAATGAGCTCCAGGACCAGTGGGGAATGGGTCCAGGCATCAAAGTTACCAGATCTATAAAAAAAATCCAACTTTCCCCTCCTTCTCTTTATTCTGCCCTGAGTTTTGTCTGTTTGGGTAAAAGTAAAGGTTGCCTTTGCTCAAAAGCCAGCCGTATCCGACTCTACTGTTTGGTGTTCATCTCTCTTTACAGCCAAAGAGCCTGTGCTGTCTGCATCTGCAGATGTTTCCATGGTCATGTGGCAGGCATGACTAGACATCGGAGTCTGCAGAATGCTATTTCCTTCCTACGAAAGTGGTACCTGTTTATCTACTTGCAAATTCTTTCTTTTGAACTGTTAGGCTGGCAGAAGCTGGGAAAGAGATGGACGTTCACTCCATCATGAAGCACTTGGGTCTCAAACTGCTTACCTGCTGACCTTCCAGTTGTCAAGTTCAGCGTCTTAACCACTAAACCACTGGAGTCCCCTATTTGCCTGTCTAGAGATCTGTAAAACACACAAGTGGCGCTGACACCCAAGCAATAATAGCAGTTGGGGAGCCTGTTTTATTCACAGTCAGATAGTGCTTAAGAACTTTGTTGAGTCTTGAAGACAAGACTCTGCCAGCTTTCAGAGTACCTGCCAACTATGCCAGTATCACTCCCCCCCCTCTTTCCCCTCCTTTTATGAGTCCGAAGGTACTTTGGCCTTATGGTAACACTGTGAGGTTTTGTCATTAACAGCCATGCTCAAATCTTTCAGACTCAAGGGCGTGGCTTCCTTTAACGAATTGATGTGTCTCATATTTGGTTGTCTTCTTTCCCTGCTGCCTTCAGTTTTTCCCAGCGTTATTTTCTTTTCCAGCAAGTCTAGAAAAGAGAGAGAGAGGGGAATCTTCATTTAGCTTGTGCTTTGGGAGCTTCCTGAGTTATGACTTTGCCGCTGCTTTGTCTAGACATGTTATTTCCTTGCCTTGTACATTTTGCTGCTGTTATGTGTCAACCAGTTGCCTCCAACATCTGGCAATTCTATGAATGGGTGACCTCCTGAATGTCTTATCATTAACAGCCCAGCTCAGCTATTACCAACTCAAATCTGTGATTTCCTTTATAGAGCTGGCCCATCTCATGGTCAGTCTTCTGTTTTCCTGTTGCTTCAGTTTTTCCTAGCATTCGTGTCATCTCCATTGCGTCTTATCCTCTCATGATGTGCCCAAAGTAAGAGCACTGGTTTTGTCATTTGTGCTTCTAGAAAGAGTTCAGGTTTGATTAGATGTAGGACTGATTTCTTTATTTTTCTGACCATCTGCAGTACAGTATCTGCATGCCAACCATTCATTCATTCATTCATTCATTTTATAGCCTGCCTTTCTTCCAACAAGGTCAGGACAGCATCATTAGCTCACTTCACACTATCCTCTCAACAACTTGTCTCACCTGGTCTGTCATCTAGATCAGGGAGAGTGGTCCTGATTGGTCATTAAGCCTAATCAAAGTATAAGTAAAAGGTAAAGTTATCCCTTGCTTGAAAGCCAGTCATGTCCGTGACTGAACAACAACATATTTAACAACTGATGACTGATGAGTGTTTGGGGGAATTACCCCCTTTTTAAAGGATGGGGACAACAATTCCCAACCAGCAAGACCATTGGAGAGCTAGAGGACTCTGGGAGTTGTAGTTTTTTTAAAAAAAGAAACTTTGCCATGGTCTGGTTGTGAGTGGAGATGGACATAAAAAGACACATCACAGTCATGTGAGCCTGAGTAGCATTGCAATTAGGGAAAGGGGCCCAAATTGGAACCCATGTTTTTTATCCATCTTTTTCTTCAGATGTAGGTGCAAAGTAATCCCTATAAAGAACAGGTTGGATCATAGCTAAAATGCTGGATTTGGACTGGATGGGAATGTGTTTATTCTTCCCCTAACCATCAAGCTCACCAGGTGGGCATGAGCTGGTCATCTTCTCTCAGCCTAAACTCCCCTCATAGGACTATTATGAGGACAATATGGGAAGCAGGAGAACCCTATAAAAGAGGACAGGTGAGATGCAAATGTAATAAACTTTTATTTTAAAATTGAATTCCATGATCAGCACAATGATAGACAGACTCATTTGCTCAGGAATTATACCTTTCATGGGTTTTTCCCAGTAATGTTTTGATTTGTATTTTTAAAAAACACAGTTAAATTCCAGGATAAAAAAATAGCACTGCATTTAATTATCAAAAATGATGCTCTCCTTTAGATTCTGCAATTAATTATCAGAGATCATGCTCTTCTTTAGATACCTTTGCAACCTTAGCAAACACTATACAGGCAAGCACGGAGCTGATATATTTGCAGATTACTTCTAGTGAGGTTTATTTGTTTCCAATTTAATCAGTCGAGCCAGAATGCCAGCTATTTATATGTCTCGTTTAAATGTTGTTCCCCAGTGAGGTTCCCACCTCCTGCCCAGCATTTACCAAGGTATCTCAGTTAATTCAGCTCCTTTTTCTTGCCTCGATATCCCATTCAAGGGAATCTCTACAGGCTGTTCTGTGCTGGATCTTATTTCTATATTTAATGACACATTTCTTCATGAGGGAATTCTTTATTGAACCATCTCTGCAGAAACCGTATCTTTTTTTCAGAGCGCCAAGTTCTTGAAATAAATAAATATATATTGTGTGTGTTTGTGTTTTTGAAAACAAAGGAGGATGGACCTGTAAAGAGAATCTGAAACACAGATAGAATGGGTTTTGAGAGAGGAGGTAAATATGTGTTTAGACTATACTACCATGTTATTGGTTCATTTAATTAAATCTCCACCTAAACAAACAGCAAAACAGAGAGATAAATATGCATCAGTAGTGAATTTTCATCAGAGAGGTAGGATATAAATCTAAATAAAATAATGAAAATGTTATTATTTTTTGTTTATTTGAAATATTTTTTCACACTGACTTTCTGCTATGGTGTATCACATGGATCACATGGATCAGTTTCCTTGTCTTCAATCGCCCCCAGCTATTCCTTGTCTTAATTTAATTTAATTTAATAGTTCAACTTATTCACCGCCCACTCAGGCAAGCCTGACTCAGGGCGGCTTACAAAATTTAAAACCCCATACAATAAAAGCAATTAAAATCCCTACCCCCAATTAAAAACCAACCCACCTCATGCAGGAGAGAGAGGTTTCATCTTATGATACATCTTATAGTAAAAGCCATCTTATGGTAAGAGCCAGCAGGCAGGAGCCACATTACCCTCAGGGCCCCATAACTGCCCCACCAGCAAGGTCTTAAGTAATTTCCTAAATGGCAGCAACTCCGTCTGTAACCGTAGCTCAACCGGCAGGAGACTCCAAAGGGCCGGTGCGAACACGGAAAAGGACCTTTTTCTTGTTCCAGAGAGGCGAGCCCCTCTGGCTGATGGAACAACTAGGGAGCCCCTCTGGTCTGCTCTGGTTGGACAGACAGATGTTCCTAGGGCGATGCGGTCTCTTAGGTATCCTGGCCCACTACCATATAGGGTCTTCAGTCATCCCCAGCCAAGACCATAACAACACTTGAGAAATAGAGATGACACGCCCTCCCAATGACAGTGTTGACAAACCTTGCCAAAGTGTCACCAATACATATATTTTAAAAGCCATTTTAAAAAGTCATTCTAACAATGTCTTTAGCTCTTAAGAACTGTTATTTATTGGCAAAGTCTCTGTGAAGGGCTTTTAGGTATGCGCATCATTCTCCTTGAAAGGCAAAGCAGCCACCGATTTCCAAAGATCATCTCTAGAAGCAGTAATTCCTATACAGTGGAACCTCGCTCAACAAATTTAATGTACCTTTTGTACTACAAAAAATTTGTAAAGCGAATTCCTTATAGGAATTCATTGAATGCAATTTCCCATAGGAGTGCATTGAAAACCAATTAATCCGTTCCGGGAGGAATTTGTTAATCGAACCACTATTTTCTATGGATTTCCTTTTGTTATGCTATTTTTGTGTTAAGCGAGCTGTTTGTTAAGAGAGGACCCACTGTATTTGGGTCCTAGCTGGTTTTGGACTACACCACCCAGAATCCATACCTAAAATAAGCCAATAGCCAGACTTTCTTGAAAGTATAGTACAAGAACGTTTGGAACTCAACGCTCAGGAACTACTGTTCTGTACAGAACTAATAACAATTTTAGACTTTGACATAGAATTATTTCATTTAATGCTATAGAAGCTATGCCAAAACATATAGGGATGAGAGCAGAGGTGGGGGAACATATTTCCTATCATCCCTAGCATCTTGATAGGAAAATCACACAAATGGCACTGCCTTCTAGTATCCCATTGATAATTTAGTTTGACAAATGCTCTTAGAAATTTGGATTTGAAGCAATGCCAGCCTCTTGTGGAACATTTTTGAAAGGTGAAAGATTAAGGCTGGATGGTTGGCATTTTCCCTCCCTTAAAGGGCAGATCTTATTATAGACTAGAGATAAAAGAATTACAACAAAACACAATTTTTTTGGATAAAAAGATAAAGCTAAAGACAAATAATCAGTTGACAAAAGCAATGCTAGATGTCTGGCAAAATAAATGTCTTGCCTGCTGCAAAGTAAAGGAGGATATCTTTAAAAATATTGTGCTAACTGTATTAAAATTATTTCAAGTCAAAAGACAAATTATCTAATTTTAAGTACATGAAACATAGAGAAAAAAACATAATGGGTATAGGGGACATGCTAATAGCCATTAACATTCACATACCAAGAAATCAGTACAACTATATTGGATCCCTCCATTGCATTAACCCTAGACACTAATTTGTGTTAATGAATGAACCTTGAAATAATGTAATGAATCCATTAGATTCAGGTTTCAGTATCCATGTGTACATGTTTGTGTATGCATTGGCATGTATAAACACACGTGCAGGTAAAGGTAAATAACTCCCTTGCTGAAAAGCCAGCTGTGTCTGACTCTAAGGGGCAGTGCCCATCTCTATTTACAGCCAAAGAGCCAGCATTGTCTGCATTTGTAGACATTTCCAAGGTCATGTGGCAGGCATGACTAAACGCCAGAGTGCATGAAATGCTATTACATTTTTTACTGAAGCAGTACCTATTTATCTACTTCAATTTCTTGCTTTTGTACTGCTAGGTTGGCAGGAGCTGGGACAGATGATGGGATCTCATTCCATCATGCAGCACTCAGATCTCAAACTGCTGACCTGCCGACCTTCCAGTTGTCAAGCTCAGAGTCTTAACCACTATGCCCAAACATTTTGGACTGCATGCCAGTCATATGGTTCAAGGGGCTGGTCACTATGGCTGCTCCTGGAAGCAGAAGAAAAATGCACCCATACGGGGATGTTTTACTTCCGCTTCCGGAAGCGACGAGGGCTTCGTGGGCCAGATGAACTGGCATCAGGGGCCAGATCCGGCTCCCAGGCCATAGTTTGGGCACCCCTGAGATAGACACTCTCTATTACTCTCACACAAACCTATTAAAATTATACTTTTTTCATTTAATCAATGTAAAAAATATTAATAGGCAGATGGGTGAGTGAGGAAAAGGATATACACAGATTCACACACACTGTTCAAATAGATTCTAGGGTGCAGAATTTTAAACAACAATAAATCTAGCTAGCCTTTTGAGGAGCAGAAATTTTCTGTACTTTTGAAAGTCAGTGCTCATGAAAAAATGGCCAGAAAAAGATTGATATTGACATGTGTATTGAAAGGCATATGAGAGTTGTTGTTTAACTGCAGACTTTAAAAAACAACAACATGTGGAGATGGGACCGATTAAATTTAAAGCTAGGCTAGAAAAATTGAGAGAAAGTATGGTCATCAACAATTGACAGGTTTAGCCATGCTTCTATCCATCAACAGTGAATAGTTTACAACAAACCAAGATTTTCTTTAAGGATTTTGCCAATATTATAGAGCTCTTTATCTTTCAATCCATTTGTCAACAACAGCAAAAAAATAAAAATAAAAATAAAAAAGTCCAAACAAAACAAAACAATCAATGCCTACAATTTGTGGTTTTGTTTGACTGCGAATAATATTCATGTCTGCATGCGCATGGCATGTAATTAACATGTCATAATCAAAATGACTAAGTTTGACACATTATAATCACTGCATGGAGATTATAGCATAGCCACGGGCAATCCGAACAGCCTATCTTAATATCATTTGCATAATGAAAGTATGGTGTCAGTAATAGCATTTTTTCTCTTGTTATCATAATTTCACCCAGGGCTGCTAGGGGCTTTTTTGGGACTGTCAGATGGTGCGTGTTAAAAGCTTGAAGATTGCAGTCGAGATCAAGGATGGACAGACTCCCATTTTCCATAGTTATTCATTACATTCTGCACAGGCTATTGATATGTTTCTTAATTTACAAAGCAAGGGGTTCAAACTCACAGTCTTTTCAACACAGCCTCAAAGAGAGGTGACTATCTGCTTCAAGCCACATCGCGAAAGAAAATCACCCTCCACAGTAAGGGCTGAAGCAAACATTATAGATAGCTCATAAATAGAAACAGGAATTCCTTAACTTCTGACGGTACACTTGGACAGTGATGGCGAACCTTTTAGAGACCGAGTGTCCAAACTGCAACCCAAAAACCACTTATTTATTAAAAAGTGCCAACAGAGCAACAGGGGAGGAAGGAAATGCTCCCATTGGGCTGCTGGGCAGAGGGGCGGGTTAACTCTGTGCTGGGGGGGAGGGAGGAAGTGTTCCCATTGGGCTGCTTGGCAGAGGGGCAGTGTGAACTTTGTGCTGGAGAAGGGAGGAAGTGCTCCCATTGGGCTGCCACACTGCCTCTTCCCAGGGCTCACTCCATCGGCCCTGGGGATGAGAGACAGGTGCGTCCCCTTCAGCCCCGCCAAGCCTCACCCTCCTGGAGGGCTTCAAAAGGGAGATGACACCAAGAGCCCCATCACCACCACACTGCCTCTCCCCAGGGCTCACTCCATCGGCCCTGGGGATAAGAGACAGGTGCATCTCCTTCAGCCCCGCCGAGCCTTGCCCGCCCAGAGGGCTTCAAAAGATAGACGCCGCCTGAGCCGCTCCCTGCCTCACACCGTGGCCTACGCCATCTGCTCCCGGGAGTGGAGGCAGGTGGGAGTCACCACGGACCTTCTGTATCATCACTTGAGACTCCCCCCTCCCCCATGCCGTTGGCCAAGATTTGGACCTGGACCTTGGTGGCAGGGGTCCATTGCTTCCATTACTTTTCATCTTGGATTTTCTGGGGTGAGTTGCTGGGTGTGACGTATTTTTGTGTCAGTGGGGCGATTATTGCATTGTATACTGTACTTTTGTATTTTTTTGATCTGTGATTCTAACTATATTGTTTTTGTATCTTGCATTGCTGTTTGATATTTTCTTGTTTGTTATTTATATGTACCACATTGTATTTCTTCCACTTTTTTCTGCTGCTGTCTGCTGTGCAGACAGCACGCATTGGTGTAAACCGCTTTGAGTCGCCTTCGGGCCAATTAAGCGGTATATAAATAAAAAGTGAAATGAAATGAAAAATGAAATGCTAGGCAGAGGGGCTGGGGTGACTGTATGGCTGCTCACAGGGAGGGCTCCAAATGCCACCTCTTGGCACGTGTGCCATAGGTTCGCCAGCATACCTGTCAACCTTCCCGGATTGGCCAGGATTTCACGGTTTTCAGCGCCAATTTGCGCCATTTCCTGCCCCGCACTGCTGAAACCCCGGAATTTGGCAGCGGGGGAAAGGAGGTACTGCGCAGCCCTTCTGCGCAAGTCGCCTTCTACGCATGCGTAGAACCCTTTTATGCTTGTGTAGAAGGCTACGCCGCTTGCGTAGAAGGCTACGCAAGCGTAAAAGGTTTCTATGCAAGCGTAAAAGCCTTCTACGCATGTGTAGAACACAACTTGTGCAGAACCATTGTGCACAGGTCCCGGATTGTCCAGAGCCACGGTTGACAGGTATGTTCGCCAGCACTGCACTAGGAGCTTTCCCCCGACTGTTCTAATTTGCAAATGAACTTGTTTTGTTTTGCAGTTGATCTTGAGGACTTGAGCACAGAATCGCTTTGAATCCCAGTTTCTTAATCTTTAATATTTAAGGTTCATCAATGACATCTTTCCAACCCTAATATCCTTTCACCACTTATCATGGGCTATCTGTAACATCACTTTCTGTTGCAGGATGGTTTCAGCCTTGGTGTATTGCTAACTCTGACCTTCCTCAATGAGGTTTTTTTTAAAAAAAAACACAGAGAAACAATGCAATAAAAGTAAATGTTGCAGTGTTACCTGTAAACACTTTTTGTGGGGAATGAGAACATAATATCACCCTGTATTTTTTTTCTCTCATTTCATTACAATACATCATAGTTCTGGATGCAGCAAGTAATGTTTGTTATTTTAAAAACATTATTTTAGGGTAATTTATAGGATTTGGATTGTGGTCTTTTTTTTAAAAATCATGTTATAAAACTAGTGATGTAAAAATAACACATCACCCATGAAATTACAGCTGATATTATAATACTAATGCATTAGAGATTTAAAAAGTAATAATGACCATGTTTACTATTACTTTTAAAAGTAGTGATATTGTTTTTTTAACAGGAAATGTATCTTTTCAAAAAGGTAACGGTCTCCCTTGCTTGAAAGCCAGTTGTATCCAACTTTAGGGCTCGTCTCAGTTTGTAGCCAAAGAGCCAGCTCTGTCTGTGTCTGCAGATGCTTCCATGGTCATGTGGCAGGCATGACTAGATGCCGGAGCACACAGAATGCTGTTACCTTTCCCACTGAAGTGGTACCTAATTTTTTTGCTTTCAAACTGCTAGGTGTGCAGGAGCTAGGACAGAGACGGGAGCTCATTCCGTCATGCAGCACCTGGGTATCAAACTGCTGACCTGTCAACCTTCCAGTTGTTAAGTTCAGCATCTTAACCACTAAGCCACCGCAGTCCCTTGTATATATCTTACCTACAGCAGAAATGCAACATATAACTTCGTTACCTACCATAGGGGTTTGGTTTTTGTCCTGGTGCTTCATACAAACCGAAACATTCATGCGTGAGGTTTGAAGGAGGCTGCATACATGCAGAACTTCCAATGAATAAATAACAGCACATCACAGAAGTTTGAAAACTGCAAGATTTCCCCTTCCATTTCTGAAGGCAGCTAATTTAATTTTCTATAACCAGAGCTCTATGACTGGGCATCAGATGCTGTGGGGTCCATCGAAATGCCTTTCCTGACCTACTTTACTTGAAATATTGGTTTCTTCTACCACTTCTTTCCTGCCTGAGTCGGCATCTGATTCTATTACATTAGCAAATCATAATCCTCCAGCAGACACAGAGCATTAGGAATTATAAGGTTATTTTATGGCAGAGAAATGCAGCAAACACTGGCAATCCTATACATTTCCAATCCCAAATGCTAAAGAAGGAAGTCTTGGAGATAACCTATTGGACGTGGCAGTAAATTTATAGAAACCTTTTGGTGGCTCGCTTCTAAAATTCTTTTAACAGGATGGGTTTTCAAAAATTATTTCAGTCTCGCAGCATACATGGTAGACATAATTGCAGTATGTGGGGATTTATGTGTAGCCAGAATGGATTCCCCCTTCCTATTTCTTTTAAAATTCACATAATTCACATGGCAAATTTGCATGGAATGTTTTCTGCAGAATATTTTATATCTACATCTGACATTCTTGGGATATTTGGTTTTGATATCTCCTATTTGACTGCTGGTATGTGCTAATTGATACTGTGACAGAATGCAGTTTGTGACTTGCAATGGTATTTGTATCTGAAGGGATTCTATAGGCAACATGCAATGATATTGGCTAACTGAAGGCTCTTATTGGAAGGTAAAGCTTTCTCTTTGTTTGAAAGCCAGTCGTGTTCAACTCTAGGGTTCAGTGCTTATCTCCGTTTCAAAGCCAAAGAGCCAGTGCTGTCTGCTTCTGCAGACATTTCCGTGGTCATGTGGCAGGCATGCCTAGACACTGGAGTGCACGGAACACTGTTTACCTTCCCACTGAAGTGGTCCCTATTTATCTACTTGCAATTTCTTACTTTCAAACTGCTAAGTTGGCAGGAGCTGGGACAAAGATGGGAGCTCATTCCATCCTGCAGTACTCAGGAATTGAACTGCTGACCTCCCGCATTCCAGTCAGCGTCTTAGCCACTCTGATTGGTAATCAGCAATATAATTGGGCTAAGCATCCCACAACATTTTATATTAAATACCTGTTGATATAAAAGCCTCCAAGAGAGTTAAACAAATATAGAGCAAATGACATTTTATTTTAATTTCTAATCTTGCATCTTAAATATGGGAGGCAAAAAATTACAATGCAGGCCAAATTGGAGGATTATAAATATTCAGTTCTAGCTAAACCAGAATCTAATAACTGTTTAACACAGGGGTTCCCAACATTTTCAAGCCAGGGGTTGGGTCACACTCTCTCAGTCAGCTTCAAGGTCCGGACAGCCATTTTGCCCTGCCTGCACGATGGGGTGGCCATTTTGTCCCAACAGCTTCAAAAGGGGTGGCCATTTTGTTTCTTGAATGCCCTTGGAGGGGTGGGGGCCACATGAAATGGTGCCATGGGCTGGATCCAGCCCACAGGCCTTAGGTTGGGAACCCCTGGTTTAACACTATAAGAAGGGATGATAACTGTTTATTTCATTCCTGACTGATAAAGGTTTAAAATGCACTTAATCTGGGTTTATATATTCTCCCATAAAATTATTCAAACGATTAGCGAGTATTGCTGTAAAGATCTTGGCATCTTGATTTATCAATGAGATGGGTCTATAGGATTCTACTTTTTCCAAATTCTTTCCCGGTTTTGGTAAAAGTACAATTGTGGTCCTATACCATGAAGTTGGAATTTGCCCTCCATCTAATATATAATTATATAATTTTGCCAACTTTGGAATCACCTTATCACCAAATTCCTTATAAAATTCCGCAGGCAACCCATCTTCTCCAGGGGCTTTCCCCAACTTCAATTTATTAATTATGTATTTTACTTCTTTTTCTGTCACCGCTTCTTCCATTCTGTCCCTATGCTCCTGCTTTATTCGACTGGTTATTTGCGTCTCTAATTTCATTTTAAGTTTCTCCTCTATTTCTTTTTTTTTGAGTAAAGGGTTTGATAGAAATCTTTCACAATTTTACATTTATCTTTTACCTTATTAATCTTATCCCTTGTTCGCTAATCAAAATTCCAATTTCCCTCTTTTCCCTTTTGTCCTTTGCTGCTTTTGCTAATAACTTTGAGTTTTTATTACTAAACTCAAAATAATCCCTTTTAAGTAAACCAAGTCTTTTTTAACTTTTTCTATTTCTTTACCTACCAATTCAGTCTTTAATCTTAATAAGTTAGCGAAAACTTTTTTATTCTTTGTTTTTACATGTTCCTCATGTAGCTGCTTTATCTCCTTTTCAAGCTTATCTTGTGCTAACCTAGACTTTTTATATCTATTACTTGCCAATTTTATACACTTCCCTCTAATTATCGATTTCATGGTATCCCAGACCACACTATATTCTACCTCACCGTTATCGTTCCAATGCCAACTCTCACTCCAACTCTTCGAAATTTGTTCTTTACTCTTCTGGTCTCTAAACAGGTTAGGATCATATTTCCAAATTCTTCTTGATCTATTCTCATTTCTTAATTTTAATTCCAGTACCACCTTAGCATGATCGGATTCCTTAAATATTCCAACTTCCATTTCCTCCATGTTTTTAACCAAATTTTCAGTTACAAATATATAGTCTATTCTTGAATAAGAATTGTGGACCTGCGAAAAATAAGAATATACCCTTTCTGGACCCTTAAGTTCTCTCCAAGAGTTTTTCAAGCCTAAAGCAGTCATCCAATTATCCAACATTTGGCCTTTAATCCCTTTTCCACTTCTTAATATATTTGTACAATCCAAATTTGATCTTACTAAATTAAAATCACCAGCCTCAATCATCCTCTTTGATTTTTCTTTATCCAATATCATGTGCATTTTCTCTAAAAATTCTGCTTGGTGATCATTTGGGGCATATATATTTACCAACGTTATTTCCTCATCATCTATTTTCCCTTTCACTATCAAAAATCTCCCTTCCAAATCTGAAATACTATTTGTTATCTCAAGCCCCAATCTAGTCGAGATCAAAATTGCAACTCCTCTTGATTTCGATGTACCATAAGACTTTTCATAGTGCTGCACCCAATTTTAAAAATTTTTGTTTGTATCTTGAGATTTTTGATGAGTTTCCTGTAAAATGACTATATCCGGTTTATCCCTCTTCAAAGCTGATTCTATCCTTTTCCTCTTAATTTGAGATCCTGTACCTTTTACATTCCATGTTAATACATTTATCGCTCTCATATTTTAAATCGTCCCACAGTTTTATCACTCCTAAGCTCTCCATTGGGCGTGCTACCAATTAACCTAACATAATTAAAACAGAACATAAAACATAAAACACACATTAACAACCTCCCCACTTTCCCCTTCAAAAAAGAGGGGGGAAAAACACACCTTTGACTACCAAAGAGGGGGGGACGTGTAAGATAGGCATATTAATTAAAGCTCAAGCGCCCTATCCACGTTTTAGAATACAATATCTCTTCAACTTTAATAACTCTCATCCTTTCCCTTCTAGCCTTTGCTTGGCTCCTCCTCCACCACTATCAATGACAAATCTGTCCCAACACCTCCAGTTTGCTCTCCTCCCGCAGCACCACCCTCATCTGTTTCTCCATAATCTCTTTTTATCCCTCCTGACGCCAGCAGATCTTTCCTTAATTCCAACCATTCATTTGAGCCCGCACTGACCAAATCAAGTAAAGTCAAATATTCCAAAGCATCAGTTCTTTCATCAATCACCTGCATCTTTTTGTCATAAAAAATCTTAACTGTTGTGGAGGTCTCCAATTATATTTTATCGCTTTTTTATCAAAAAAATTTGTTACCGGTTTCATTTTGTATCTCCAGCCACGTTCCTTAATTGGAATTTCATTATATACCTCCACATCAGTTCCATCAATTTTCAGAATGCCAGAACCTGCTTGTTTTAAAAAGGACATCACCTTCAATTTATCACCCCAGTTAGCAAATTTGACCAAAACATTCCTGTGCTCATCCTTCCCCCTTCTTGGTCCCACTCTATAAGCACTTACAATATCTTCATTGACAAAATCTTTCCCCATTTTCAAATTGTTTAGCCAATTAACTATTCTATCTCTCAGCTGGTCTGGCGTTCTATAATTCATATGACGTATCACAATATTCTGTTTTCTCATCATCTCTTCCATCACATCAATCCTTTTTTCTTGCTCATCCAACTTCATCTTATTTTCCTTCACCTCCTCCTGCATCCCTTTCAGATCCCCTTTCATCATTTTCATATCATTTTGCATCAACTTAACATTTCCCTCTAGCTTGTGAGTATTTAAATCAATTTTTTTAGAAAGATCCGTAATCGATCCTGTTAATTTAACCAACATTTCATTTTTATCTTTAACCCTTGCTTCCTCCATCCTTTCAATTTTTTGAAACAATTTACCAAGTTCCACCATTATTTGAGTCTGGTCAGCCAGGGGTTCAGGCGATGATGAGGATGACGATGATGGTAGTTCTACAGCTTTTGCTTTACCCTTCCTCTTCAGTTTCACAACTTCCTCTTCCTTCCCCTTACTCCTTGCCGCTTTATCCATTGTGATATCAAATAATAATTTCAATGCAGCAATCTTTTTCAAAGAATCCTCTCCCTGAGGGTGTTCCAAAATTCAATCACATCCAATTTCACAACTATGAAGAATAAAGTCACTTCCCTAATTTCCAGAAGAACAATAACACTGCAAAGGTGAATCCAACAAGTTGATGCTTCAGAAGTTGTAAAGTTGAGAACATAAATCCAAAGAATAATATTAATAGAAAAATCAAATCTCAAGGAAAAGGAAAATTCCAGTCTTGCCAACTGCCGCCTTTAATGTGATCTCCAGTCCACTAATTGTTGTAATTTTTCAACTCAAAAATCCAAAAACGCTGCGTCAGGAGTTCCAAATGAAAGCAAAGTGTCAAAAGGAAAAATAACGTTGGAGAAACAGCTAATCCACCATCCACTGCTTAGAATGACACTTTATATCCAAAATCTTGCAAGTTGTCTAAAAAATAAAAAACATTGTATCCACTCAGAGGAGAGAGGAGGAGAGCATAATATAAAAACACAGCCCATTCAACAAATCAGTACTTTTTCCTTTATCCAAGCAGGCTGAGAGAGAGGAAACAATGAACCATCCATAATAAAGCTTTGTAATCCACACTGGTAAGCAACAAAGGAGGGTATTTTAGTATGTATAGGAAAAAAAAGAAAAATCACTCAAGATCACTGCGGTGTCTGAGGGCAAAGCCAAACTCTCCCCCCACCCCTCCTTCTCCTCCTTCGCCCGGATCCGCACAGTCATCCTCTTCTTGCTAGCTTCTCACAGAAGGAAGAAGATTGAAGTCCTGGACTTCCAAGGTAGCATTTTCAGAAGTGCTGCCTGTCCCTCGCGCAGGACCTACCAGGCAGGCAGAGCTCAGAAGCCTCAATGCGTGGATGAGGCGGTGGTGTCGAGAGGAGGGTTTCAGATTTGTCAGGAACTGGAGAACATTTTGGGACAAGCCAAATCTGTTCAGGAGAGATGGGTTGCATTTGAACCATGATGGGACCAGATTGCTGGCACTCAACATCAAAAAGGCTGCAGAGCAGCTTTTAAACTGATAACTGGGGGAAAGCCGACAGGAGCTGGGCAGCATCCGGTTCGGGAAAGTGTGTACTTGAGTGAGGAGGATGCAAAAATTACTGAGCTGAGCAAGGAGCTAGTCACCAGCACTCTAGCAGAAGGATGCAAGAGGCAGTCTAACAATGCAACTGGACTCAAAAGACTGTATCAGGAAAGCATATATAAATGCTTGTATACAAATGCCAGAAGCCTCCGGAACAAAATAGGGGAGCTGGAATACTTAGCAATAGATAAGTATATTGATATTATTGGTATCACTGAAACCTGGTGGACGGATGACAACCAATGGGATACAGTTATCCAAGGCTACAAACTGTACAGGAAGGATAGGAAGGGGCAAGCGGGAGGTGGTGTAGCCTTGTATGTCAAAGAAGTGATAAAATCGTATGAATTGGAATATCTAGGTGATTTGGAGTCACCATTAGAAGCTCTGTGGGTAAGAATACCAGGCCACAAGGATGGTCTAACAGTAGGCATATACTATTGACCTCCGACCCAAACTCTTGAGGGAGACTGGCAGTTGGAGAATGTTGTAAAGGAGGCATCCAAGAAGGGAAGCCTGGTTATAATGGGGGACTTCAATTACCCTCACATAGACTGGGTGAACTATTGTTCAGCACATGATAAAGAGATAAAGTTCCTAGATATGCTAAATGATTGTTTCATGGGACAGATGGTTGAAGACCCAACTAGAGGTACAAGAATCCTTGACTTGATCTTGAGTAATACTCAGGATCTGGTGCAAGATGTTAATGTGCCTGATCCAATAGGGAACAGTGACCACAACTCAATTATGTTTAACTTGATCATAGACTGCAAGTCACTGATAAAATCTAACACAGAGACCTTAAATTTTCAAAAAGGAAATTTCCCAAAGATGAGGAAACTAGTAAAAAAGAAGCTGAAAGGGAAAATTGAGAGAGTCCAAACACTCCAAGAGGCATGGAGGCTGTTTACAAAAACAATAACAGAGGCCCAATTGGAATGCATACCCAAAAGGTATGTGGCTTACAGGAGCTGTTCGGGAAGTGATCAAGAGCAAGAAAAGCTCATTTAGAAGATGGAAGGCTTGTCTGAATGAGGACAGCAGGCAGAAACATAAATTCTGGCAGAATCAGGAAAGCAAAGCAAGACTTTGAGGAGCGTATAGCTAAAAATACTCAGAGAAATAACAAAGACTTCTTTAAGTACATTAGAAGTAAGAACCCAACTAGGAAGGCCATTGGACCATTAGATGACAATGGAAAGCAAGGGGTTATTAAAGAAGAAACAGAGATTGCAGAGAGACTCAATGAATTCTTTGTTTCAGTATTCACTGAAGAAGACAGAGACCACATGCCCAAAACAGAGCCTATCTTCATAGGGAGGGAAAGTGAAGAATTAAGCAAGATAGAAATAACCAGGGAGGAGGTCCTTGCATGTCTTGTTAAGCTAAACACTAACAAATCACCAGGACCAGATGGCATCCATCCACGAGTTCTCAGGGAACATAAAGATGAAATTGCTGATCTCCTAGCCAAAATATATAATCTTTCCCTCAAATCAGGCTTTGTGCCTTATGACTGGAAGGTAGTGAATGTAACACCAATTTTCAAAAAAGGATCCAGGGGTGATCCAGGAAATTACCGACCTGTCAGTTTGACATGTGTCCCAGGTAAAGTGATGGAAACCATCCTAAAAGATAGAATTAATAGGCACATAGAAGAGAAGGCGCTGCTAAAGGAGAGCCAACATGGCTTTTACAAGGGCAAATCATGCCTCACTAATCTGTTGGAATTTTTTGAGAGTGTCAACAAGCATGTGGATAAGGGGGATCCAGTTGACATTGTTTATCTGGACTTTCAGAAGGCTTTTGACAAGGTCCCACACCAAAGGCTCTTGAATAAACTTACCAGTCATGGAATAAAGGGACAGGTCTTGTTCTGGATCAGCAACTGGCTAAGGGACAGGAAACAGAGGGTAGCACTAAATGGATACTTCTCCAAGTGGAGCGAAGTAAAGAGTGGGGTCCCCCAAGGTTCAGTACTGGGACCCCTGCTTTTCAACCTCTTCATAAATGATCTAGAGGTAGGAGTAAAAAGCAAGGTAGCCAAATTTGCTGACGACACTAAATTATACAGGGTAGTGAAAACTGTGAGAGATTGTGAGGAGCTCCAGAGGGATCTCTTGACACTGGGGGAGTGGGCAAAACAGTGGCAAATGAGCTTCAACATTAGTAAGTGCAGAGTGATGCATGTTGGGGCAAAAAAACCCAATTACAATTATAAACTGATGGGTTCTGAACTCTCTGCGACAAACCAGGAAAGGGACCTTGGTGTCCTGGTGCACAGCTCAATGAAGGTGTCAACCCAGTGTGCCTCAGCAGTGAAAAAAGCAAACTCAATATTAGGGATCATTAGGAAGGGTATAGAAAATAAATCAGCAAGTGTCATTTTGCCTCTTTATAAATCTATGGTGAGGCCCCATCTGGAATACTGTGTACAGTTCTGGTCGCCATACCTCCAGAAGGATATTATGGAGTTGGAGAAAGTGCAGAGGAGGGCAACCAGAATGATTAGGGGACTGGAACACCTTCCTTACCATCTGAGGCTGCAACGGTTGGGCCTTTTCACTCTTGAACGACGGCATCTAAGAGGTGCCCTGATTGAAGTTTATAAAATCATGCACGGTGTGGACAAAGTAGATAAGGAAAAACTGTTTTCCCTATCGCACAACACTAGAATTAGGGGACACTCGATGAAACTTTTGGGTACTAGTTCTCAAACAAATAAGAGAAAGTACCTTTTCACCCAGAGGATTACTGGTCTATGGAATTCCCTGCCAGAAGAAGTGGTTAGAGCTGTCAGTCTTGACAGCTTTAAGAAAGGATTAGACAAGTTCATGGAGGACAAGGGTATCAATGGCTATAATTATGGATACTTAAGGACAACCTCGGGGTTGGAGAGATAGGCAGGATATCTCTCAATGCCATTTCCAGGGAATCCTAAACAGGTGAAGGGATCTCCTTGGGAATACCCTGAAGGAAATGGTGAGCCACTATGTGAGACAGAATGCTGGACTGGATGGGCTGTGGCCTGTTCCAGCAAGGCTGTTCTTATGTTCTTATGATTTTTTTCTTTTTCCTTTTTTTCCTTTTTCCCTCCAGACCTCCCATGTCACTTCTCCCAACAGCGGAAAAACATTCAGCTCATTCTCACCTCTTTCCTGACTCGGAGCCAACTTTCATAAGAACATAAGAACATAAGAACAGTTAGGTTTTGATTCCAACTCCGCCGCCATTATTGCTTGCCCTTCCCCGCTTGTCCCTCCACCGTACGATCACCACCTCAGTCCTTTGGCAAGCCCTTAGTCCACCTCGCCCACTCCAACTCTTTGGGCTCATCTTTGTTTTTAATAAAATATCCAAGCTCCAACAATCCCCTCTCTCAATCCTCGCGTTCTCCCGTCTGCCCGCAGCCCGGCTGGCTCGGCCCCAACCTTCTCCGCCCGCCTTACCAGCCTTTGCCGCTCCACAGACTCCACAAAACGCAACTCCCAGGAGACAGAGACCGCAAAACAAGCCTCTTAATGATGAGCCAGCTCACCTCTTTCTGGTGGATTTTTCAGCCCTTTTTCAAGGGTAAAGATCACATTTTTAACCCCATTATCGGTGCAAGCAAATAAAGTATATCTTAATCCTCGGCCATCTTGGCCACGGGGTTCTTGAAAGGAAGACATATGGCAGATTTGACCAGAAGAGTAGTTGATTTAGTCAATACGGTGAGTCAAACGAAAGAAAAAGTGGGATTCATATCTTTGGATATATTTAAAGCATTTGACTCTCTACAATGGACTTCTATTAAGGAGATAATTAAATCATATGGTTTTGGTGCAAAATTTAGAAAAATAATTGATCAATTATATCAGCAAGGAATAGCCAACGTCAGAGTAAATGAAGAGGTTACAGATGAGATAAAGTTGGAGGCTGGCATGAGACAGGGTTGTCCTTTATCCCCAATATTGTTTATAATGGCCATGGAGTTATTAGCTAAAGCTATAAGAGAGGATAGAAAAATAGAGAGGATTAAGGGAAATAAGATAAGTATGTATGCTGATGATACGTTGATAATTGTAAAGCAACCAGAGAAGGTAATGAATAAAATTAGGACACAATTAAAGGATTTTGAGGATATTACTGGGCTGAAAATAAATTGGGATAAATCGGAAATTATGTTATGTAATATGGGAGAAAAAGAACAGAGGAAGTTAAAGGGCATAGTTAATATTCAGATTAAGAATAAGTTGAAATATCTGGGAATAACTATATCAAATAAATTGGAAGAGCTTAAAAGACTGAACTATGATATCTTAAAAATTGAAATTAAGAATAAGATACAAAATTTTCAAAAGTTGAAGCTATCATGGTTCGGGCGAATTGCAATGGTTAAAATGATGTTATTACCCAGAATAAATTTTTTATTTGATGTGTTAGCGATTCAATTGAAGGATAAGGAAATTAAGGAATTTCAAAAATTGTTTAACAACTTTTGCAATGGGGGTAAGAAATCTAGATTGCCCAAAAAGTTATGGTATTTGCCGCAGAAAGAAGGAGGGCTGGGAATGCCGAACTTGATGGTATACTATCGGGCATTTCAAATTAAGAATATTGGATTTTTCTAGGCTGTAATCTGGGAAACGCAGTGACAAAAAAAAATTATGATGAAAGGATTAATGAGTGTATGGAAGAGGTTGAAGAAGGACCTGGTTCCGAATGTCTCTCCTATATTGGAGATTTCAGACTTGGCAAGTTTTCCAATTAATATAAATGAGGGGATAAAGGAGATATTGAAGAAAAATGAGGTTATCCTGGTTCCGGATATGCAGTAATGAGAGCAGTAGGTTAAAATTGTTTGAGCAATTAAAAATTAATTGGTTTCAGAGATTAAGAATTATTAATTGGAATAAAATATATATGAGGGATTATGACTTTGAAAGAGAAAAGACTAAATTTGAAGAATTAATTTCAAAAATTAGAAACGGAGAAAAAAATATCAAGGGATTAGTCAGTAAATTATATACAATCCTAAATAAGGTGGGCGATCCACAAGAGGAATTGAGATTAAGGTGGGAACAAGAATTGAACATAAAGATAGAAAAAGATTTATGGAGAAATAAATGGAAAAAGAGGATTATGAGAACTATGTCGGTTAGAATAAAGGAGCACAACTATAAAATGTTGTGGAGATGGTACCTGACCCCAGTAAGGTTACATCAAATGGACAATAAAACAGAGAATAAGTGTTGGAGATGCAAGGATACTATTGGAACATATGAACACATGTGGTGGAGTTGTAAGGTGGTTAAAGATTTTTTAGAATAGAATTAAAAAAGAAATTGGAGAAATTTTTGGTAAAATGGTAAAATTGGGGTCAGGCATTTACTAACAAATGTGGAAGCCACTAATTTAAATAAGGATAAGAAAGAGTTATTAGAAATAATGATAACAATAGCTAGAGGATGTATTGCTAGGCATTGGAAAAATGATGTAATTATACAAACTGAGGAGTGGTATAAAGAAAGGTGGAACTTGGCATTGAATGATAAATTGACTTGGGAAATAAGGAAAAAAAGGGATAATTTGAAAGAAAATAGATTTTGGATTATATGGAAACCTTTTCTGGATCACTCCCTTAAGGGGGATGAAATAAACAGACCAGTACCAGAACAAAGTGGATTTTGGAATTAAATTAGTGAGAAATTCTGAGCTCTCCAGGGCAATGTAAATAGGCACAGGGTGATTACTATATAGTCATATATATTTTTCTTCTTTTTGTTTGTTGGTCTTTCCTATTCATAATGGTATTATATGATCTATTAGAAAATGTGTTTAGAGATGTAGTTAAGAATGGAGAATAATTATTCAAGAAATAAGCCAAGAAACCGTACTTACAATGAGGTTTTAATGACATTTGATTTAAAGATAAATATATAAACATATAGGATATGTGTCTATTTTTTCTTTTTCTTCTGTTTTCTTTTCTTTATTTGTCATTTCTTTATTTAGTATATTAAAAAGCAAGTATTTTTTTCTGTATAACGCATTTGTTATGTATTGTATTTTATTGTATGTGTATAAAAACTTAATAAAAATATTTTTAAAAAATGCACTTAAAAATCAAACTTAAATTTCATTGATTTTTTTTATATTGGGAATTTTAGGCATAATTTGGGTCATTTCTTTCTTGTTCTTGGTGGTGTTGTTTGCTTACTGAGTAGGCAACCCTGTATGCCTGGAGTTCTTAACCTTTTTAAGCCGGGGGCCGGGTCACGCTCCCTCAGACAGCTTTGGGGGCCAGATGGCCATTTTGCCCTTCCTCCACCACATGACACTTCCTAGTGTGGTGGAGGCCGTGCGGGGCACATGAAATGGTGCCATGGGTCGCATCCAGCCCATGGGCCGCAGGTTAAGAATCCCTGCTGTATGCCAAGCAGTCAATGCCGAACTGGCTGGCTGCTTCCTTACCTTTTATGTACCATGTTGCTTAGACCTAAATCAGTGGTTCCCAATGTGGACTCCACAGTAGAACTTCAATTGGCAGAAGCCTAAGTCAATACATTGACTGATTAGTGCTTTGGAGAATTGACTTTGGCTTTGGAAACTGAAGTCCAATAAACCAAAGGTTGGAAAATACTGGCCTAAATGGTCTCTTGTTCTGGATGGTATTGCTCTGAATAATAAAACAAACTAGTGTCTGCAAAAGTCCAATAGTAAGTTTTCTTTCTCATGTATCACAGATTGTAGTAGATTGATTCTCTGTTGTCTTGCCTCTGCTATTTTAGAATAGTTTAACATAATTATTTAGGACTTTTCTGGTACTCCCACACAATTGCAGAAACAAAACCTGAATGACACATAAGAGGCTTCCTTTTCACTTAAAATGAAAGGACCAGTATACACAAAATACATAAATGTGAGAAAATAAAAGAGGGAAACATGTTCCTTGTGAGAACTGAAATCTGAATTAGTTAGAATTCCAAAACTTCTGACCAGGATGTACTCCAGATTTCTGTTTACAAGGCAGCTAGATTAGCCTTCATCATAAGCAACACTGTTCCCTGGGTTATGATGGAGGTCTGTTCCAACAGCCTCCATTATAGCCTGAAAAAATTGTAAGCCGAAACATCCATAGGGATGCATTGAAAAATAAAAAAATGATCCTGAATTGATCGTTGTAAACCAATAAAAATAAAATAACATTAAAAATTTGTAAACCAGGACAACATTTCCATAGGATCTGCTGTTGTAAACCGCAGCAAACATAAGCCAAGGTGGTAGTGACCTGGGGTTTACTGTAGTTTAAAATTCTCCATGAAGAAATGTTTCTGATCGTGTTCCTCAAGTTCTCTCTTGGAAGTCAGTTAAAAACTTGGAAACCCTTTGGGAACTAGTGGCTGCTGTTATTCTTAGCCTTTCTTGTGGTACTTGTTTCCTTAGAAAAATACTGTTTTACTGAGTTTATACTGTTCAGTAGGTCGCCCTAGCTCTGCTTGTATGTAATCACTTTGAAATGTAAGACTTGCATCATAAAATAAGTTCATTTAAGAAAGATTATAGGCAGAAAGTACTCCATGCTTGATTTCATATCTTCCCCCTGTTCACAAGCCCAACAGACTGAAGAAGAGATCAGAAATGTCCATCAGTGATTTTCTTTTCATACTACTGCAATGCCTGGCCATTCCTACCTTATCCTTCATTTTTCAGAAGGGCCCCCAATAAGGCACAAGTGGATAGTGGGAGGAATAGCAAAGGAGCCTTCAAGGAATTCCTATATGCTCATGAAATATAGGCTCTGAAACTGGGTGTTCTGTGGTTTTAAATTTGCAAACCACTGTACAGCTTTGAATGAGTTGCAGCAATGGAGAATTTCCAAAATAAAATCTAGAATCAATAAATTGGCTCCATTCAACTAGACAGGACGGAACGTATAACCAAGGCTGCAGTTTTCAATACCAGGCTCTGTGTTCTTTCTACCATCTAGTTCAGGGGTGCCCAAACTACGGCCCACGAGCTGTAGTTTGGACATCCCTAGTTTAAGCAGAGAAAATGGCAGCCTAAAATCTATCTTATCCTGTTGCAAAACAGATGGCAAGGCACATTTTACTTCCGCTTCTAGTGGGAGGAACCACGTGACCAGCCCACTGAACCAAATGACTGGCCTGCAGCCTGAAAAGTTTGGGCACCCCTGATCTAGTTTCCCTTCCTAAAGTCCCATTCTTAAATCAGGCTGAAGGCAAAAGCTTCCATCCACTGTGCTTCTGTAACTTATGTGTGCTTTTTAATCGCTTGTTTTATGTTTAGCAAATATGCCCCATGGGAGCTGATTAAAGGTTTATGAGAACCAAGAAAATCTGATAGGATTTGGGCTGAATCCATCCAGTTTTAAGTTTCCCTACCCATAAGCTTTTAAGTACTTTCAAACCATTATTTTTGCCTTTGGTGCAAGCAGGGGGGCGGTGATTTATTATTTTTTTCAACCCCCATCCTCATTCCTATGCTTTTCCACTGCAAAGTGTGATGGGTAAAAGCAATATAAGTCATAGGGCAGATATGTTATTTTGTAAATGATGATCATATTTGGATAAGATTTTTTCCTATTTTGTTTCATGGGGGGGGGGAACCTGTTCAAAGCATTACATGGCCAACACACATTAGTTGAAAAGCACATATCACTTATAATTTACAAAAGCTTCCATTGATGGGTGGAGTAAATCCAAGGACAGTTTAGAACTGATAAGGAATCCTCCCCCCACCCCTTTGCTGTCCCCTCCCTGCCATTTATTCAGGTTTTGGGCAAAGTGGGTATAAAGTGATTAATTGTGCAAATCCTACATATGATTACTCAGAAGAAAACCCCACTGAGCCCATTGAAGAAATTCATCTATTTCACTTGCTCCTATGTTTGGGCTTCTTGAAATCTCAAGTTCTGAATTTCGATAAATTCTTTAAATAAAAAAAAAATGCATCTGGCCAACTTCACGTCATGGTGGTGAACCTTGGCACTCCTGGTGTTCTTGGACTTCAATTACCTGAAGCCCAAGTCAGCACTCAATAAAACAGTGCCAAGGTTAGCCATATTCCCAGCATTGAGAAGATGTGGGTCTACCAGACTGCTCTACGGATGTTAACTATAAGGAAACTCAGGGACAGGCAGCAAAAGAGGTGACTAAAACTGCACTACCGTGCAATTGTTTTGTGGCTGAAGTAGATGACCCTTTGAATGCCTTCCAAATTGCAAATCTATAATTCTATGAATACACAGAATTTTAAAATGAATGTTTTAATAGTTAAAAGACAAAGCCATGGGTCTGGATCAGGGGTCAGCAAACTTGGCTCTCCAGGTGTTCTAGGACTTCAATTCCCAGAAGCTCAAGTCAGTACACCTGCTGATCAGGGCTTCTGGGAGTTGAAGTCCATGAACACCTGGAGAGCCATGTTTGCTGACCCGTGGTCTGGATGGTTGAGTCTGTCTGTGTTGATATCTGCCATGCTCAAATGTCTTACTCAAGTTTTTCCCCTGTCCTGAATATGAAAACGTTCTATCATATTTCCACTCAGTCTTTTTTACTCAAGGCTAAACATACCCAGTTCTTCCAGCCTTTCGTTATAATGCTTGTTTTCCAGTCCCTAATAATCCTCTTTGCCTTCTTCAGAACTCATTCCAGTTTATCAGCATCTTTTTAAAAATTCTATGTCCAGAACCAGATACATTAATAAAGATGAGGCCTAACCAATGTCAAATAGCAGGGGACTAGTACTTCTCAAGATTTGGAGAGTGTAGTAGCTCTGTTAATGCAACCTAATATAGCATTGCCCCCCCTTTTTTTTGTATCCACATCACACTGTTGGTTCATATTCAGATTGTGATTTACAACCATTTCAAGATCCTTCTCACCTGCTTTATTGCTGAGCCAGGTATCCTCTATCTTGCAACTGTATATTTGATCCCCCACCCCTCCAGATGTAGAACTTAGAACTTATCCCTTTTAAATGTCATTCTGTTTTATTTGGCTCAGTGTTCCAGCCTATCAAGCATACCTGTCAACCTTCCCGGATTGGCCGGGATTTCCCGATTTTTGGCGCCGATTTGCGCCATTTCCCACCTGCAGCTGCCAAAACCCCAGAATTGGTAGTGGGGGGGGGGGAGAGGTACTGCGCATCCTTGTAAGGAATGGAATTCCAAGACATTCTCTCCAGATGGGAAAACCACTTTATTCTCCACAGTAAACATACCAAATTCCTCATATTACTTGGCTTCCGGTCTTATTATCATCTTTCTTATGCATCATCAGACACGTTCTAGGTTGTTGATATCCTTCATATACTGCTGTTCTCAGAACTGGACATAGTATTTCAGGTAAAGTCTTTCCCAAACTGAATAGAGTAATTCATGGCAGAGGTGATACTTCAGCTGGAATGTTTTCGGCTTTTGTTCTTATTGTACAACTTATATATTTACTACTAGCAATTAGCACAAAAGCTGGCACATAGCACAATAAGAACAAAAGCCAAAAACATTCCAGCTCAAATATCACCATAATTTATATCTAGAACACCATAATTTGCCATGCACTCGTCAGTACCAGGCGCTGTCCCCAAAATCAGTCAATTCCTATCTTCCTGCTGAGGCTGCATTCTGAGAGACAGCAGTGAGATAGATCAGAGCATCAGAAACTTTTCTCGGATGAATATAGAAACTCACAATTAATTAGTTTTAATTGCTGTAAATTTCCTTCGCAATAAAAATCTCAAGAATTTTCCAATCACTCTGATTTATTGGGGCAATTAGGAAACTGTTCACAGATGTCAGACTGTTTATAAAAATGTGCAACTAATACAAGGTTTACTTTCTCTCGCTCTCTCTCTCGCTCTCTCTCTCACACACACTCTCTCTCTCTCTCTCTCTCTCTCTCTCTCTCTCTCTCACACACACACACACAATGGACACAAAAAAGTGGATTTCTGAGACAAAAGTAGGGCAAGGAATGATGACAAACCATGAAAGAACCCAGAAGAGGTTAAAGAAGTCTGCAGAACTCCCCACCACCACCACAATACTGGTTCATGACATGCTAGCAATTAGCAACAACAATTACACTTATATACCACCGCATAGTGCATTAGTGCACTCTCTGGGCAGTTCACAAGTTAATTAGCATTTTGCCCTCAACATGTTGGGTACTCATTTTACCAACCTTTGAAGGATGGAAGGCTGAGTCAACCTTCAGGGTCCAACTCACAACATTTTGGCTACAGCACAGCAGTTTAACTACTGCACCACCAGGGCTCTTGCAGACTATAACCCGCTAATCCCAACATAGCAAATGTGATTCAATTAATCACACAAAGGTTATCAAAAAGGATTTGAAACTTATTTTTTAAGTCTCCAAAGTAAATCTTAACCTATAAATCCAAGGGTTAACCGTTGGAACTGGCTATAGGTTGCTATGCCTCGCCCTACTTGCCTGCACTCACCCTTCGTGCACACGGCCGATCTGGGTACGCAGGTCAACGAAGGATTGAGAAAACCAGCAGTGGGGCAACAGCCCCACAAACGTGAAGAAAGGGAAACAACTTCACTTCCCAACATTCCTTGTGCCGCGCCGCGCCAGAGCCAATCAGGCTGAGAGGCTCTCGCACGGCGCAGCGTTCGGAAATGCGCCGCAGCCAATCGAAAGAAAACCATTTTAAATAAATGCAGCACAAACACAAAGCACCAACCCATAACTACAAGCCCCAGCGTCCTGTGCGCCATGAGCGTGCAGAACGCTGAGGAAACCGGCGCCCGAAAAATGAAAAAGAGAAACAACTCACCGCCTCACAGCCAAGCACACACCAGCCGGCTTTCTTTCCCTCACCAACAGCGCCTGAAGGTCCCGACTGGAGTTTCCCCTTTAATATCAGTGGGTGGGGGTTGCGATCCCCCTCTCCGCTGGCTACCCTAGGGTTGGGAGGTTTGTGGGGTACAAAAGGGGTATATTGCCCCAACACTTCTGGACCCAGGAGACCAGGCAGAGTGGATCGATTCCCCCCCCTCCTTAAAACAACTCCGTCTTTTCTTCTCTTTAAAAACGGAGTTGTTTTAAGGAGGGGGGAATCGATCCACTCTCCCTGGTCTCCTGGGTCCAGAAGTGTTGGGGCAACATACCCCTTTTGTCCCCACAAACCTCCCAACCCTAGGGTAGCCAGCGGAGGGGGGGTCACAACCCCCACCCACTGATATTAAAGGGGAAACCCGATCTACTTTCACGACTTCACACAATCAAAGCACCATAACACACTAAAGCCCCCCTCCCTACCACCTAGCCCACCCTTCCTAACCCCCAATGACCATGCCCCCTCCCCACCACCTAGCCCACCCTTCCTAACCCCCAACGAAAAACAACTCACCGCCTCACAGCCAAGCAAACACCAGCTGGCTTTATTTCCCTCACCAACAGCACCTGAAGGTCCCGACTGGAGTTTCCCCTTTAACATCAGTGAGTGGGGGGTTGCAATCCCCCTCTCCGCTGGCTACCCTAGGGTTGGGAGGTTTGTGGGGACAAAAGGGGTATGCCCCCCCAACACTTCTGGACCCAGGAGACCAGGGAGAGTGGATCGATCCCCCCTCCTTAAAACAACTCCGTCTTTTCTTCTCTTTAAAAACGGAGTTGTTTTAAGGAGGGGGGGAATCGATCCACTCTGCCTGGTCTCCTGGGTCCAGAAGGGTTGGGGCAACATACCCCTTTTGTCCCCACAAACCTCCCAACCCCAGGGGAGCCAGCGGAGAGGGGGATCGCAACCCCCCACCCACTGATATTAAAGGAGAAACCCCGATCTACTTTCACGACTCCACACAAACAAAGCACCATAACACAATAAAGCCCCCCTCCCTACCACCTAGCCCACCCTTCCTAACCCCCAATGACCACGCCCCCCTCCCCACCACCTAGCCCACCCTTCCTAACCCCCAACGACCATGCCCCCCTCCCCACCACCTAGCCCACCCTTCCTAACCCCCAATGACCGTGCCCCCTCCCCACCACCTAACCCACTCTTCCTAACCCCCAACGACCATGCCCCCTCCCCACCACCTAGCCCACCCTTCCTAACCCCCAATGACCATGCCCCTCTCCCCACCACCTAACCCACCCTTCCTAACCCCCAATGACCATGCCCCTCTCCCCACCACCTAGCCCACCCTTCCTAACCCCCAATGACCATGCCCCCCTCCCCACCACCTAGCCCACTCTTCCTAACCCCCAATGACCATGCCCCCCTCCCCACCACCTAGCCCACCCTTCCTAACCCCCAATGACCACGCCCCCTCCCCACCACCTAGCCCACCCTTCCTAACCCCCAACGACCATGCCCCTCTCCCCACCACCTAGCCCACCCTTCCTAACCCCCAATGACCACATCCCTTCCCCACCACCAAATAAATAAATATTTTTTTAAAAATTACTAAAAACAGTCAAACACATCCAAAAATACACAAAAACAAAAACACCAAAAACAATATGAAGTAAACAAAGACACAATCAAAAACAAAACAAACAGACAAAAAATACAAATTCCAACACCCCCCCGCCCACACACACACACACACACACACACACACACACACACACACACAAAAGAAAGAAAACAAGCAAACTTACCAAAAGATGTGCTACCTCCACCAGGACTGGAAAAGAAATGAATAAAGAAAGAGACTACTTACCAGAAGAAGCTCCACCCAGAGGCCAGGAGAGAAAAAACAGTCAAAATACAATAACCCCTACCAGCACCACCTGCTGGCCACAATAGTAAAAACAATTCAAAAACACACAACAGCTCCAAATAAAAGGCCACAAGAGTAAAAACAAATCAAAAACATAACACAAATTCACAATTTTATACAAAAGGTCACACCAATAAAAACAAGTCAAAAAAATTACACTAAAACACACTTTAACACAAATCACAAACATATGTCAATAAAATACAATAGAAACTTTTAAAAATCCTGTGCTGAGTTATAACTCAAATTTAAACTCAAAACATCTAAACACATTTTAAAAACATTGAATGTAAAAAACATTTACTTTTACATTATTAAAATTATTACCTACGGTACAACTAATTAAAAAAATTCAAAAAACTAAAACATTATTCGCTTACATAAAACAATTTGAAAAAATTCTATCATACTTTCTTCTTTTATTAATCCTCAAAAAAACCCAAAAAAGCAGATCACAGTTAATAACAGCCAAGCCAAAAAAAAATACATAAATAAACATTTAAAAAATTAAAATTACAGACTAAGCAATTTTTAAAAAACATTAACACAATTTAACCTTCCAACACAATTTAAAACAGCCCGGCAATGCCGGGCAACCACTGCTAGTATAGAATAAACTTGCTTGATAAGAGTGCTTTCTTCATGGCATATATGATGGCAAAATCCTACTTTCTGTATTTTGGAGGATATCTAGGAAAACATAATAAACACCACCTGAAAAATCAACTCTTAAAATTCAAGTCATTTACATCTACCTACTTCTGTGATTGCTACAATATTAATGTTGTCAACACCTTGAATGTTCACTACCTGTGTTAGTAAACACCTCTATCACATTGGAAGGTCATTGCTACGTGTTAACATACAACTGCCACTCCATTTGGTTTCATCGTACCTTTGGTCCCACTCCTACCCCACAACCATCCTTGGCCACATTTCCATTCCACATGGTATAGACACCTGCAGCCCAGATGTTGTGCTGTGTGTATCTAAGGAGAGCCATTGTTATCTACAACAGTTCACACTGTAATAAATGTTTGTCTTAAAGCTCTGGTCAGTTTCAGTTTCCCTCTTTGGGATGCAAGAGCGAAGAGACTTCATCACCAGAAAACCTATGCCGGGGAGGACCAGGGCTGCCCTTTCCCTTAAAGCCTGCTTCACTGGGTTATGCCTAGGATCTTGATATGTCTACTTAGATCAGAGGTTCCCATCCTTTTCAGGCCGTGGGCCGGTCATGTGGTTGAGCGGGCTAGTCATGTGATTCCTCCCACCCGGAAGCGGAAGTAAAATGTGCCCTCGCATGCACAGAATGCTGTACATAAGAACATATATAAGAACATAAGACCAGCCTTGCTGGAACAGGCTACAGTCCATCCAATCCAGCATTCTGTCTCACACAGTGGCTCACCATTTGCTTCAGGGTATTCCCAAGCAGATGCCTTCACCTGCTTAGGAATCCCTGGAAATGGCATTGAGAGATATCCTGCCTATCTCTCCAACCCGGAGGTTATCCTTAGGTATCCATAATTATAGCCATTGATACTCTTGTCCTCCATGAACGTGTCTAATCCTTTCTTAAAGCTGTCAAGACTGACAGCTGTCACCACTTCTTCTGGCAGGGAGTTCCATAGACCAGGGATCCTCTGGGTGAAAAAGTACTTTCTTTTATTTGTTTGTCATTTATGGCAGCATTTCGCATATGTGTGGGTGGATTTTACTTCTGCTTCCAGGAGCAGCACAGGTGGTGTGGGCCGAATGACCTGGCATCAGGGGCTGGATCCGGCCCATGGGCCATAGGTTGAGAACCCCTGACTTAGATAATGGGCTACATTTATTTTACAGCCACTGCCTCTGAACTACTTTAAACCATGTGTTGAAATCAAGAGTTTCTGCAGGAATTTACTAAGCCAGGTTATCCTGCTATGGTAATAAAGTAGATCATACTGCCAGTGACTTAACACTGATTATCAGACGACAGTTAACTAACCTGACAACCCTGAGGACTAACGGCGGGTGGTGAAGTCCACAAGGAAGGGTGATGGTCCCCAAGTGGATTAAATCACACTTGAATCTATCTTGATCAATACTGGCTTGGGGCCAATAAGGACTTTGTGCGCCAAAAGGGCTCAGGACCAGAAAGTGACTTGTGGAACTGGATCAGTGGTATAGGTGTCACACTACAACGTGGAAGCCAGATGGAAGGCCAGTGTATTATAGTGTTCCCAGGACAATCTTCATGGTGGATTGCTATGATAATAGCCAATATTCTGAATCAGATAAAGCACTTGTTGAGTCCGGCGCAAGAAGTAATCTAACCAGCAGGATCGGGTTAAAAACAGTGATTCTTTATTCAGCTCAGAAACCGGACTGGGGAATATGTACTGGAGGGCCTCTCTATATACAGTGATTTGACCATTACAAAAGAAGATACATTTAGGCGGGCTTCCAGAGGACAAGCAAAGTTTACCATTTCCCGCCTTGACATCTATTTGAAATTCGCGCCTTTAGAATTGGCGCAATGTCTGCTTCTTCTGCTTTGGCGCGGTTTGTCTTTTAAACTAGAATTCAGCTTTGGACACAACAGCACTTGAAGAAGAAGAGGTAGTACAGTATATTGATAAAGTAGCATAACTCACATATATAACACATACCAATCATACACAATGGGCAAAAATCTGTGAGCTGATACAGTGTCTGGTGGGACCTAAAACACAAAAGGGTGGAGAATCGCCAATATACACAAACATTGCTTGGCCACAGATATGCAAGAACAAACATTATAGGAAGGTATTTTAAGTCACCAATATTTTCCAGGCCAGATAAGATGTTTCCATAATCAGTAAAGACCATGTCCACAGGGCAGACTCTTTAAACGAAGAGAGGCAATGTGAGTTTGACTTAATGCAATTAGAAAAATCCATAAATGGCAAGCAGATATACAAGTCTACCCTAAATGTCTCTGGTTAGTTCACAAATTCCAATCCCATAGCTGTCTCGAAAGGCGGCATAGAACTCTGGCTTCACGCTGTGACAAATGAATTAAATTTGTTTTAATTAGTAGGATCATTTACTGGTTAATAAATTAGAGAGAAGTTCACAAAGGGCTGCAAAGCTGGAACAGAACAATCTGATGGTTGACCCCTTGGAAATACCAAATGCTTTCCAACAAGCATGTGCATACGCACAGAAATATACACGCACAGAGAGGTGGCAGTTGGGGGTTCTTCTGAAAACCATCTGCAAATTGAAACGAGGCTAAACCAAAATGTTTGCTAGGCAAACTGCAAAGGGAAAGTGTCACGCTTTTCATATCCATTCACTGTTTTCCTAGTAACACAATATTTTTTTTAAAACCACGATAATCTCAACCCCAAAAGTATAATCCCTGCACTTGTAAGTTGCATTAAATAAAAAGTCTCCTAAAGACTATAGCCATCATAACCCTTCTGGGTGCCAGACATTAGGAGCAATAAGACAATCATCTTTACCTCTTGGTTTGAGCCTTTAATGGATCTGAAAGATGCTACTTCCCATCTAAATAGGGGCATGAAGCTCAGTTTAAGGACTAGGTGGAAGGGCTCTAATGGAGAGATTAGTAAATGATGTTTGGCTCTTACTGATGTGAGTCCTAAGAGGAGACACTTTAAAGATACAATTCCCCTTGCTTAACATCTATGTTCTTATTGCTCTGGAAATTCTAAGACATGGTAGATTGAGTAAATTCAAATTTTATTTTATTTAGTTGCTTGCTCTTTTTAAGAGTAGCATGAGGATGGCATGATCCATCAAAACTTCACTAGGATGGTTAATTTATCTCCGTGCCAATGTTGGTCAGGATATGATTCTGCTCAGGATTAGGGTGCAAGGAATACATTCTACAGGGTGGCCCATAAGTCCCTTCCATATGTATTATGATTTTTTCTCTCTCTCCCCCCCCGAGAAATATGGCCAATTTAAGCCCATTTACACTTGAATAGTGTATTGTGATAAGTACGTGGGTACATGAGTGCAAGAATACTGGTGACACCCTAGATACAATAAGTGGCAAATTTAGAGAAAGATTCAAGAGCGACTTACGGGTCACCCTGTAGATCCTTAGTTCTGTTATCTGTGTTAATTGACTGCACAAAACCAGTGTGCTTTGTGCTTTCCCTTTGAGAAACAAAACACAAACAAACACATGCATACTGAGCAAGCACAGCACAAGTCGCCAATTGTTAAACAGACACACAGTGCACTCTGGTGCTTTTAATTCCTAAACATCCCTGAAACAAACCAGCACCTGTCCTCATTCATTTGGAGAAATTTGGTTGCATTGGCTGCTTGTTATGTATGTTAACATGCATTTTGACTCTGCATGTGCTCTTAAGCAGAGCTGCTGCTGAGGAGAGCCAAACAAAGGAAGTGAGCACTGGTAAGTTTTGCAGTTGGAGTAGAGCTGCTTTAGAGGCCTCTACTAATTTAAATTGATAATTGAAACTGCTGAGAGCCACCTCTGTTCAAACAGAGGAAGCAGTTTGAAGCTTCCAGAAGCAGGGGGGCAGGGCCACACCAGGCCCTTCCCTGAACTGTGACTCATAGGGGCGGAGCCACACTAGCCTTTAAAAGCTCTGAGCTCTTTCAGGGTCAGCCATTTTGACTCTGCATGTGCTCTTAAGCAGAGCTGCTGCTGAGGAGAGCCAAACAAAGGAAGTGAGCACTGGTAAGTTTTGCAGTTGGAGTAGAGCTGCTTTAGAGGCCTCTACTAATTTAAATTGATAATTGAAACTGCTGAGAGCCACCTCTGTTCAAACAGAGGAAGCAGTTTGAAGCTTCCAGAAGCAGGGGGGCAGGGCCACACCAGGCCCTTCCCTGAACTGTGACTCATAGGGGCGGAGCCACACTAGCCTTTAAAAGCTCTGAGCTCTTTCAGGGTCAGCCATTTTGACTCTGCATGTGCTCTTAAGCAGAGCTGCTGCTGAGGAGAGCCAAACAAAGGAAGTGAGCACTGGTAAGTTTTGCAGTTGGAGTAGAGCTGCTTTAGAGGCCCGCGCGCCTAACGGCGCACGATATTACAAACTAGGAAAAAAAATTATAGTCTTACTAGGTAGAAAGGTAGTAAACGTGTACATTTTTGAGGCCCAGAATACTGCACTTGTTAAAATGGATTCTGAGGGAACAGCTGTAATTACCTGCAATTCTTGTGCCATGTTTGTGTTCTTGCCAAAGCATATGGAGAACTACACTTGCAGCAAGTGCAAGCTGGTTGCACTACTAGAAGAGAAGGTCCAGCAGCTAGAGGCCCGCATATCTAACCACCAACAAATTAAGGAGCTTGAGCTGTTCTTGGACAGAGCGGAGCAGACTATGCTGGACAAAGAAGTGACAGGGCACAGTTCTGAGGGAGAAGGCCCTTCACTAACTCAGGAGGGAGATGGTTGGAGGAATGTGACTCAAAGGAGGAGAAGAGTAGGGGATCACTCTGAGAGTCTGAAATTACAGAATAAATTTGAGGCTCTTTCCCTTATCACACCTGATGAGGAACACACAGAGGAACAACTGGTTCCACCTGATGATCTCTCCTTCATCACACTTGATGAGATCCAGGAAGATGAACAACAGGAACAAACTGAGGTTCTCTCCCTTAATATGGTTGATGAGGTGCATGTAGATGAACAGATTGCAGGAGAGAGGCTCCTTGTACTAGGCGATTCAATAATTAGAAATACAGAGAAATGGATTTGTGATGCACATGATAACCGTATGGTGACTTGCCTGCCAGGTGCAAAAGTTGCAGACATCACAAGAAATCTAGATAGATTGTTAGAGAGAACTGGGAATGAGCCAGTTGTCATGGTACACGTTGGTACTAATGATGTTGGGAAGGCCAAGCGGTCTGTCCTGGAAGCCAAATTTAGGTTGTTAGGAAGAAGATTGAAGTCCCGGACTTCCAAGGTAGCATTTTCAGAAGTGCTGCCTGTCCCTCGCGCAGGACCTACCAGGCAGGCAGAGCTCAGAAGCCTCAACGCGTGGATGAGGCGGTGGTGTCGAGAGGAGGGCTTCAGATTTGTCAGGAACTGGAGAACATTTTGGGACAAGCCAAATCTGTTCAGGAGGGATGGGTTGCATTTAAACCATGATGGGACCAGATTGCTGGCACTCAACATCAAAAAGGCTGCAGAGCAGCTTTTAAACTGATAACTGGGGGAAAGCCGACAGGAGCTGGGCAGCATCCGGTTCGGGAAAGTGTGTACTTGAGTAGTGAGGAGGATGCAAAAATTACTGAGCAGAGCAAGGAGCTAGTCACTAGCATTCTAGCAGAAGGATGCAAGAGGCAGTCTAACAATGCAACTGGACTCAAAAGACTGTATCAGGAAAGCATATATAAATGCTTGTATACAAATGCCAGAAGCCTCCGGAACAAAACAGGGGAGCTGGAATACTTAGCAATAGATAAGAATATTGATATTATTGGTATCACTGAAACCTGGTGGACGGATGATAACCAATGGGATACAGTTATCCCAGGCTACAAACTGTACAGGAAGGATAGGAAGGGGCAAACAGGAGGTGGTGTAGCCTTGTATGTCAAAGAAGTGATAAAATCGTATGAATTGGAATATCTAGGTGATTTGGAGTCACCATTAGAAGCTCTGTGGGTAAGAGTACCAGGCCACAAGGATGGTCTAACAGTAGGCATATACTATCGGCCTCCGACCCAAACTCTTGAGGGAGACTGGCAGTTGGAGAATGTTGTAAAGGAGGCATCCAAGAAGGGAAGCCTGGTTATAATGGGGGACTTCAATTACCCTCACATAGACTGGGTGAACTGTTGTTCAGCACATGATAAAGAGATAAAGTTCCTAGATATGCTCAATGATTGTTCCCTGGGACAGATGGTTGAAGCCCCAACTAGAGGTACAAGAATCCTTGACTTGATCCTGAGTAATACTCAGGATCTGGTGCAAGATGTTAATGTGACTGATCCAATAGGGAACAGTGACCACAACTCAATTATGTTTAACTTGATCATAGACCGCAAGTCACTGATAAAATCTAACACAGAGACCTTAAATTTTCAAAAAGGAAATTTCCCAAAGATGAGGAAACTAGTAAAAAAGAAACTGAAAGGGAAAATTGAGAGAGTCCAAACACTCCAAGAGGCATGGAGGCTGTTTACAAAAACAATAACAGAGGCTCAATTGGAATGCATACCCAAAAGGAAAAAGGGCACTGCCAGGTCCAAGAGGACTCCGATGTGGCTTACAGGAGCTGTTCGGGAAGTGATCAAGAGCAAGAAAAGCTCATTTAGAAGATGGAAGGCTTGTCCAAATGAGGACAGCAGGCAGAAACATAAATTCTGGCAGAACAAATGCAAGGCAACAATCAGGAAAGCAAAGCAAGACTTTGAGGAGCGTATAGCTAAAAATACTCAGAGAAATAACAAAGACTTCTTTAAGTACATTAGAAGTAAGAACCCAACTAGGAAGGCCATTGGACCATTAGATGACAATGGAAGGCAAGGGGTTATTAAAGAGGAAACAGAGATTGCAGAGAGACTCAATGAATTCTTTGCTTCAGTATTCACTGAAGAAGACAGAGACCACATGCCCAAAACAGAGCCTATCTTCGTAGGGAGGGAAACCGAACAATTAAGCAAGATAGAAATAACCAGGGAGGAGGTCCTTGCATGTCTTGTTAAGCTAAACACTAACAAATCCCCAGGACCAGATGGCATCCATCCACGAGTTCTCAGGGAACTTAAAGATGAAATTGCTGATCTCCTAGCCAAAATATATAATCTTTCCCTCAAATCAGGCTTTGTGCCTGATGACTGGAAGGTAGCGAATGTAACACCAATTTTCAAAAAAGGATCCAGGGGTGATCCAGGAAATTACCGGCCTGTCAGTTTGACATGTGTCCCAGGTAAAGTGATGGAAACCATCCTAAAAGATAGAATTAATAGTTACATAGAAGAGAAGGCGCTGCTAAAGGAGAGACAACATGGCTTTTGCAAGGGCAAATCATGCCTCACTAATCTGTTGGAATTTTTTGAGAGTGTCAACAAGCATGTGGATAAGGGGGATCCAGTTGACATTGTTTATCTGGACTTTCAGAAGGCTTTTGACAAGGTCCCACACCAAAGGCTCTTGAATAAACTTACCAGTCATGGAATAAAGGGACAGGTCTTGTCCTGGATCAGCAACTGGCTAAGGGACAGGAAACAGAGGGTAGCACTAAATGGACACTTCTCCAAGTGGAGGGAAGTAAAGAGTGGGGTCCCCCAAGGTTCAGTACTGGGACCCCTGCTTTTCAACCTCTTCATAAATGATCTAGAGGTAGAAGTAAAAAGCAAGGTAGCCAAATTTGCTGACGACACTAAATTATACAGGGTAGTGAAAACTGTGAGAGATTGTGAAGAGCTCCAGAGGGATCTCTTGACACTGGGGGAGTGGGCAAAACAGTGGCAAATGAGCTTCAACATCAGTAAGTGCAGAGTGATGCATGTTGGGGCAAAAAACCCCAATTACATTTATAAACTGATGGGGTCTGAACTCTCTGCGACAAACCAGGAAAGGGACCTTGGTGTCCTGGTGGACAGCTCAATGAAGGTGTCAACCCAGTGTGCCTCAGCAGTGAAAAAAGCAAACTCAATGTTAGGGATCATTAGGAAGGGTATAGAAAATAAGTCAGCAAGTGTCATTTTGCCTCTTTATAAATCTATGGTGAGGCCCCATCTGGAATATTGTGTACAGTTCTGGTCGCCATACCTCCAGAAGGATATTATGGAGTTGGAGAAAGTACAGAGGAGGGCAACCAGAATGATTAGGGGACTGGAACACCTTCCTTACCATCTGAGGCTGCAACGGTTGGGCCTTTTCACTCTTGAACGACGGCGTCTAAGAGGTGACCTGATTGAAGTTTATAAAATCATGCACGGTGTGGACAAGGTAGATAAGGAAAAACTGTTTTCCCTATCGCACAACACTAGAACTAGGGGACACTCCATGAAACTTTTGGGTACTAGTTCTCAAACAAATAAGAGAAAGTACTTTTTCACCCAGAGGATTACTGGTCTATGGAACTCCCTGCCAGAAGAAGTGGTGACAGCTGTCAGTCTTGACAGCTTTAAGAAAGGATTAGACAAGTTCATGGAGGACAAGGCTATCAATGGCTATAATTATGGCTACCTAAGGACAACCTTGGGGTTGGAGAGATAGGCAGGATATCTCTCAATGCCATTACCAGGGAATCCTAAGCAGGTAAAGGCATCTCCTTGGGAATACCCTGAAGGAAATGGCGAGCCACTGTGTGAGACAGAATGCTGGACTGGATGGGCTGTGGCCTGTTCCAGCAAGGCTGTTCTTATGTTCTTATGTTTCTGACAGGAGCAGAACGTATCTTTTCTCATGTATCTATTCTTATGCAAATAAGTGAATCAAAAATGTGCACACTCTGTTAGCCAATGGGCTTTTTGTATTATTGTTACTGTTAGTTTATAGTGTATATAAGTCAGAGTTTTGCCCCATCCAAACTGTGTTCAAACCCCACTATTAAAGAGCTGAATTTCACTACTTCACTTGTCTGCTTCTTCATTCCCTGAACACGAAACCGGCAACGAGGATGGGATGGCGTCCCCACACGGCAGCAACATCGGCCCATTTGACCCAGCACGACCAGAGAAACGGGCAACATACGAACGCCGATTCCGCCATGCAATGGCCTCGCAGAAGATCACTGACGGAAACCAGAAGCGCTCCTGTTTCCTCGCTCAGTGCAGTTCTGAGACGCTTGAGCTGGCAACCCACCTCATTCTCCCAAGGGATGTGGATGTGGTGCCGCTCGCAGAAATCATGTCCGCACTGAGGAAACACCTGCAGCCAGAGGTCTCGATCTTCCCGGCCAGGGTGGCCTTCCACAGAAGGGAGCAGCGACCTGGGGAGTCCATTGTAGACTACGCCACCGCTCTGCGCATTGCTGCCGCCCCGTGCAAGTGGGACAACATCAAAGAAGCACTCCGGGACCATCTGCTGGCCGGCATGAGCAACGAAGATGCTCAATGTCACCTCATGATCAGGAAGATGCTAACTTTCAAGGCGGTCCTAGAAGAGGCGGTAGTGTCTGAGGCCGCACAGTCCGGCATCAAGCTTTTCCAACATCACCACTCCGCCACCAGTGCCACCAATTCAGCTGTGCAAGCTCAGCGAAATTCATCCTCATCCTCCTCAGCTTCGCCTGGTTCCACCTCTTCATCGGAGTCCAGCGGCGCAGAGGGAGAAGTCCAAGCGGTCCAACAAAAGCACCGAGAGCATCGTGATGATCAGGAGAAGAAATTCCTTTGCAAGTGTGATAGCTGCAGAGCCTGGCATGACCGCAGGAAGTGCCCCTTCCGCACCGCAGAATGCCACAACTGCGGGCAACGAGGGCATGTTGCTAAAGTATGCTGACAGCAAAAGCAAAGAACTCCAGCACCTGAGTCCAAGAAGAGTCATCACCATAAAACATCCATCACCAAAGTGTCACCAGAGCCTGAGCCGTACCAAGTGGGCATCGTCAGTGAGCATTTCTTCGCAGACCTGAGCCTGCAGGACATCCCTTTCAAGATGGTGGTGGATTCATGTGCTACCTTTTCCATAATCCCACAGCAGGAGTTTTTGAGAATTCCTGCTGCCTCTTGGCCCAAGCTCAAATTTTTTAAAACTTCCCTCCAGGATGTACAAGGTTGCCAGATTCCGATCCTGGGGGTGGGGAATTTCTTGGTCAAATTCAAAAACATTCGCACCTCCTTGCCATTGGTTGTAGTTAAGCAGGGCACTAATTGTCTTATTGGGACCCAATGGTTTAGGCCCCTGGGAATCCGGCTTTCTGGCATTCATGCAATAGATGCTGACCCAATCCAGGATGTTTGTGCTGCACATCCTGAGGTGTTCAAAAAGGGTTTAGGGTTATACAAAGGACCCCCTGTGGACTTTGAGCTTGACCCAACCATCCGGCCCATCCAGATGAAGCCACGCCGGGTACCCTTTGCTTTAAAGGAGAAGATAGAAGCCAAGCTGGACAAACTGGTGGGGCAGGGCATCCTAGTGCCAGTGGATTCCGCAGAGTGGGAGACACCAATAGTGACTGCTTTGAAAAGTAATGGGGAGGTCAGGATATGCGCTGACTACAAGTGTACCATCAATAAAGCTATTCGCCCGAACGCATATCCTGTGCCCGTGGTAAGCCACCTTCTTGCCTCCTTGCATGAAGGTAATTGCTTCGCAAAACTTGACCTTGCCCAGGCTTACCAACAATTGACTGTGTCTCCTGCTGCTGCCATAGCCCAGACCATAGTAACACATAGGGGGGCATTTAAGGTAACTTGACTACAATTCGGGGTGAATACGGGTAGAGGACAAAGGCACAAATATAGCAATCCAACACCAGAAGGGTTTCTTGTCCGGAGACCCTGTACATTGCCGCAATTATGCAGCTGGTGGCCCTACGTGGGTGCCTGGGTTTGTGATTGATCAAACTGGTCCTGTTTCTTACAGAATCGAAACAGCCACTGGTCTGATCTGGAGGAGACACGCGGATCAATTGAGACCCAGAGTACTGGACCCACAAGACAAATACAGATACTCAACGCTAGGGTTGGCCCCCACCCGTTTAAACCCAGCGGGCAGAGGTAATAGTCAGCAGCCAGCCAACATTGACCCAGAAGTGTCTTCTAGGAACCGATTTCAAGGGGAATTTGTGAAATACTCCCCTATTCCGGCCAGGTGTACCCCTACATTGTCCCAGCCTAGCACTCTGGATTCCTTTATTGGCGATGACCAATTTTGTTTGGAGTCGCCCTCCACTCTTAGTACACACAGGAGGGACCCTGAGTTGTCTTTATCATCCACAGAATTAGATTTTGGTTTTGAGCAATCCCTTGCTCCTCCATCTGACAAACGGGACTTTATTTTGGGTTTACAATCCTTCCCCTCTAGTCAATCCCTCACTCCAGTTGGGTCGCCCATCCTATGAGCCCCTGAGCCGGCTCAGCCAAGCGTCCGACCCAGAAGGGAAACTAGACCGCAATCCTGGTTAAAGGATTTTGTTTTTACCTAGGGGGGAAGAATGTTATGTATGTTAATTGTGTTTTCTGACAGGAGTGGAATGTATCTTTTCTCATGTATCTATTCTTATGCAAATAAGTGGATTGAAAATGTGCACACTCTGTTAGCCAATGGGCTTGTTGTATTATTGTTTCTGTTACTGTATACTGTTACTGTATACTATATACACAAAAGTGTATATAAGTTAGAGTTTTGCCGCATCCAAATTGTGTTCAAACCCCACTATTAAAGAGCTGAATTTCACTACTTCACTCGTCTGCTTCTTCATTCCCTGAACACGAAATTGCTAGAGTTAGGATTTTCAGCTTTTTGGCCTACAACATCCCATAATTCTCCTTTTTGGGAGTTCCACATGGCAAACAAACACCTAACTGTGCAAGGAAAGAAAGGCCTCAACTGGAAATCTCAGTGCCACCCAAGCTTCTTCTTATTGCCTCAGTGTAAATGGGAGTTTTCTTTCTTAAGTGGAAGCGAAGTGGTGCTAGGCCCAGCTAGATCTGAAAACCGAGTTTGGCCTTTCTCCCAAGCAAGCCTTATTTAGCTCTTTGTCAGGTAATATTCCCAGAATGGAGAATTTGTCATCCCTATTGTCTGTGTTAAAGTATTGGTCACTTTAAAGGGGCCAACGTCTATGAGCAGATAAACCCTTTTGGGTGGGGTGATGGTCTCCCTCAGTGGAGAAAATGCCACTGGAAACCATCATATTAGGCCCAATGACAAAATGAGGGGAGGAGGAACTGATTTCTATCGGTCATGGAGGCGGAAGAGGCCATGCTAGATCGACTGGCTGTGAAGGTGCACTTTGATAATACCCTCAAGGCTGCGGCAGTCCATTGCAGTCCCAGTGTTAAATCCTGCATGTCTCATTTCATGTGTTCTGCAGGAGATGGCTCCATGATCATAGTGTGTGGGTCACTTCATGGCAAGATGGGATCCACATTAAACAAATTCATGCCAGTGACATTTTTCCTGCTTCAGGAAAAATGCATTCTTGGATACGAGTTGCATTCTATAATGCTTCTTGTTCCCTTCATTTCTGCAAAGTACCACAGACTTCTTTCCTCTTTCATTAGGCAATGATGGTTATTTTGCAATCCCTTATTCTTGTGAGTGAGAGCAAGGCAGAGTTGGGCCTATATGAATGATTTCCATGTCATGTATTACAGATCAATGCAGGCTAATCTAGTCATTAGTCAGTAATGTGCAAATTGTATGCTGCACATATTAAATATGCTATTTCTTACCACTCCCAAAGTTCTGCTGCAGCCATCATGATCTTAGTGCCTGGGGTTGGACAACAGTTTATCTTATTCCCAGCTGTAGAATTCAAACCTGCACATCAGTTTGTTAAAGTACTTCTGCTAGTAGCTGAGCTGTAGTTCCTGCAATGCTCGATAGCTATACCAAATGTTGTCTTAAAAAACCACAATCAAGGGCTGATTACCAATTTCCTCCTCTCTCTCTCTCCCCTGATTCTTATCTGGTCTGCTAAAATGAGTTCATTTGGAAAATTTTGATTTACCAGGTGCAAATTCACAGCAAATCCACGTGGACTCCCCACACTGTATAGTCCTTACATATGAAAGGCTTCACTGGGTCATATAAAAGGCCTATCTCAAGCTGGGTTTTCTGTTTCCATAGTCAGCTGATGGATGTTTCTAGGAAAGCCCAGAGTCAGGACATGAATGCAAAGAGGGTATACTCAGGCATCCTCTGATAACGGAGGTACAGTGGTACCTCAGATAAAGTCCGATTTGGATAAAATCACAGTTTTCATGCACACATGATGCATCGTATAAAGTCCAAAACCATTTTAAAAATGGACGTTATCCGAGGTATTTGATATAGGAACCTTGGATAAAGTCCATTTTTGGACGTTATCCGATGCATCGCCCATTTGATTCAGATGAAGTCCAAAATCGGATAAAGTCCAAACTTGTGGAACGGAGTTTGGACTTTATTCGAGGTTCTACTGTACTACACAGCCAGTATATTGTTTCAAGTACAAGTCCCATACACTTGAACAAGTATAGCTGCTGTTGATCGGTTATGGGAGTTGCATTCTAACAACACCTAGAAGGCCATACATTTCTCACTCTTGCAATAAACTGAACTGTCAGTCTCCACTAGACCAGACCCACAAAGGCAATGGGTCTTGGATAATTAAAATTACACAAGTTCTGCTCATTTAGTGGGTTTCATGTAGCTGGGGCTATTGAAAATTGGCAGAAAGATTAACCACCACTAATAGCCTTATCCTTTGTGATTAATTAAGCTGTCCATGATTGAATGCCTTGTTGCATGATGGTGTTTACATGCTATGACAAGATCCCACCCTGCTAGGGTTACATCAGAAGGGATCCTGACTGCTATCCAAGATGTCAAGTCAGATAGAAATCTATCATTCTTCTAAAACAAATAAAGAAGACATGTGGGTGTTTGTTGTGTATGTAACTTTAATAGTGCTTAAAACAGTTTGTAATTATTATTGCGGGGTTGGGGTGATCTTCCATTTTGTCTTCTTCATGGTACTAAGTTATCGCAGGACTTGCTTTCTCGCCCTTTCTAACGAGACGCGCAAAGTCTCCCCAGTCTCCAGTGTACCCCACGATCACCCCACTTCTCTCCCAACCAATCCTGTTGCTTCCTGCCCGGATGTATCCATTGTATAGTGTATATAAAGCGCTGCTGCGCAATTGCTGTTCATGTTCGGTTTGCTTACAATAAAGTTGTGTTTGGCCCTGTTATGCTGGCTGCTTCTCTTCAATTCCTGAACATCAAAGTATTTTTTGTTTTTTGAAAAAAATGACATTTGAAGAATAGAGTATTTTCTGTCCTTGGTGCTGAAAGTCTTGAGAGCCAACCTTTGGGACTCAGAGTCCCAGATGTGCTGCTCTCTGTAGCAGGTCCATCAATGGATTGGGCCGGATGTTTGACATTCCATTATGATGCTTTTCCCCTCTCATGTCTAAAGGCATTGCTTCAGGGTCACAAATGTAGAGCATAAACCTTGACCTTAATTCCAGCAGAATCAAGGCCTAACGTGTGAGATCATTTTTTTTTCTTTAAATGGAAAAGAAAAACACAAAAGGTTTTCAATCAATAACAGAGCCAGGCACTGGCCTTCTCCTTAGTTTCCAAAATATAATTGATGAGAAAGAGATGCCCTTTGTGGCACAGAGAAAGGCAACATATTATGGCACAGGCCTAGCATTGAGGCTGAAAGGAAGACTAGAACTGCAAGGAGAGAAAACTGAGCAGAAAGAAAAGGATAGAAATTTGAAGGATACATTAACCATGATTGTTTATGGTAATTTAACACTCTTTCTCCTCCTCTGGCTGTTGTGCTAATGAAATTGTTCCTCAAACCAACATTCTTCCCCTTATGGTAACTTGTCAACATCATTTTGTTTTGTATTGGATGCCACAGTTCTAGACACATCCCAAAAGTTCTCAAGGTTAATTTGACTAGAAGTTTCTCTCCTCCTTGTTCTCCCATTTATTTTACCTTAAATGAACAGTTGTAACAATTTGTATTTTTTTATTTCTCTTGATTCTACTGACGTTTTGTAGCTTTCTCCATTTGATTTTTCTTATGATTCTGTACCCCAGTTTGTTCTTCATGTTGACCAATCATGCAGTAGCTCACTCCAACACAAAATGGACTTGGTCTTTATTCATTCTCCTTGGGGCTTCTTCATTTGCTACTGTCTTGATCAAATATGGTAAATTCTGCAATACTGTACATCCATATTTCAACATTTCCAATTCTTTTAGAGTTCACCATTCTATGTCACAAGCAGAACCATTAGAGTTAAGAACATACAGGAGAGTACAGTACAGTAAAACTGCAAATGCATATCACTCTATAGCAGTGGTTCCCAACCTTTTTTTGCCATGCCCCACCTAAGCATCTCTAAAATCCTGATGCCGCCCCCCTCCCCATGACATAAAATTCTTATTTTTCAAAAAGTGAACTCCTTTTCACATAGAGGAAGCCTAAAAGGTCATTTTTTTGTTTCGATTTTCTCACTGCTTTCTTTTGATTGTAAATGTAATTATGTTTTGACACTTTTTGTATATTTTATATTGTATTTTTCTTGTCCACCTTTGCTGCTGTCTGCTGTGCAGACAGCATGCATCAATGTAAACCGCTCTGAGTCACCTTTGGGCCGAGTAGAGCGGTATATAAATTAAAGTATTATTATTATTATTATTATTATTATTATTATTATTATTATTATTATTATTATTATTATTATTATTATTATTATTATTATTATTATTATTATTATTATTATTATTATTATTATTATTATTATTATTATTATTATTATTATTATTATTATTATTATTATTAACTCAGTCGAAACAAGCTTCCAATTGCTCTCCCTCCCACTTTACAAACCACAGCTCTATGGTGTCAAAAAGAGCTAACAAATAAGAGCGATATGGTGATAATTAGGTAAAGGTAAAGGTCACCCTTGCTCGAAAGCCAGTCATTTCTGACTCTAGGGTTCAGTGCTCATCTCTGTTTATAGCCAAAGAGCCAGCACTCTCTGCATCTGCTGACATTTCTGTGGAGATGTGGCAGGGATGACTAAACACCGGAGTGCACAGAACGCTGTTTGCCTTCCCACGAAAGTGGTCCCTATTTATCTACTTGCAATTTCTTGCTTTCGAGCTGCTAGGTTGGCAGGAGCTGGGACAAAGACGGGAGCTCATTCTGTCCTGCAGTACTCAGGAATCGAACTGCTGACCTGCCGCCTCCCAGTCAGCGTCTTAGCCACTGGAGCCACTGAAGCTTTATGCCTGCACAAGTGGATCAATAGATTTCCTTTTCATAAAGGTAAAGGTTTCCCTTGCTCGAAAGCCAGTCATATCCAACTCTAGGGTACAGTGCTCATCTCTGTTTCAAAGCCGAAGAGCCAGCACTCTCTGCATCTGCAGACATTTCTGTGGAGATGTGGCAGGCATGACTAAACACCGGAGTGCACAGAACGCTGTTTGCCTTCCCACTAAAGTGGTCCCTATTTATCTTCTTGCAATGTCTTGCTTTCGAACTGCTAGGTTGGCAGGAGCTCGGACAGAGGCGGGAGCTCATTCCATCATGCAGTACCTGGGAATCAAACTATGACCTTCCAGTCAGTTAGTTCAGCATCTTAACCACTTGAGCCACACAGTCCTGACCATTAAGGGCTGATCATTAAGAGCTGTTCAAATGTTATTATGAAAACGAGAGGGGGAAAGTAACACCTGGCTGGTGGAGAAAAATCCTTCTTCTAATGCCATATCCAATTTCGAATGTTGGCGATCATCATGGCGATCAGCCATGAAGATTTTCCTGGTAACAATATAATGCAGTAGTCTTCCATTTGCATTCTGCATTGCAGTGTGGCACCCATACCACTGATCCAGTTCCGCGAGTCGCTTTCTGGTCCTGAGCCCTTTCGGGATACAAAGTCCTCCTTAACCCCAGGCCAGTATTGATGAAGCTGCTGCCCTCCATCAAGATGGATTCAAGTGGGATTTAATCCATTTGGGGACCATCACCCTTCCCTGTGGACTTTGGCACCCAAGGCCATTAGTCCTTAGGGTTGTCCGGTTAGTTAACCACCGCCTGATGATTCGCATTGAGTCACTGGCAGTATGGTCTGCTCTATCACCATAGCAGGATAATCTGGCCAAACTTAATCTAAACCAGTGTTTCCCAATCTTTGGTTTTTGGCCTTCAATTTCCAGAAGCCTAAATCAATTCCCCAAAGCACTGATCAGCCAATGTACTGACTTAGGCTTCTGGAAATTGAAGCCCCCTGTGGGGCATGGGCCCCATGTTGGGAACCACTGATCCAAACCAAAATCTAAGAAAAAATGTACGCCATTGGCTGACCTTCAAATCTAGAGGAAAGAGACTATTTCTGAACCTAAGACAACAACAAAATTAAATAAGACTTTTTTTCCATTGGAACATCAGGAGCAAAGAACGAAGTAATATTTCTTGAGTGGTGAAATGTTCCCACTGTGTTTAAAAATGATGAACGACTGTCAGTTGTTGTTTTTTATGTCAAGCTCCAAAGAAGATAAAAACAATGGCTGGATGTGGGCAGCTCTGATTGCCTGGATCCATTTGCAAAACTTTTCCCCACCATCATTTTGGCATAATTTTGCACGTGGACTCACTAGAGACTCAGAGATGCTGTAAATGCCACTGAGTGCTTGTGGCAACTCAATATAATTCTGATATAATCCAGCAATGACACTTCAGGGATCTCGTATGTTCAGTACCCACTTGGGAAATCTGAATTGTACAAATCCAAAAAACAGAAATGATTTTGCACAATATTTTGGTCAATAAAAATCGGTTGGCTCCTTTTAAAAAATAATAATTTAAATAATTTTATGATTTGCTGACATCAGAATTGGAAAAATAGCACACTATTGGCCAAAAGATTAGTTAGCCTCCACAAACTGAGGAACTGTGGTTACTATAGTCTAAAACAGAATTCTTCTCCAAGCAGTCAACAACATACAGGTATTTATCATTCCAATTTCAGACATCCTTGAATATTATGATTTTGTGTCTTACTAAAAAGCACACGTAAAGGTATACATCTGTATAAAATACAGTTGGCAATGCAGGAGAGAACGTGCATTTAGAAATGTGTATTTTTTGAAGAAAATATCTTTTGAAATGTGTATTTAATTAATGTATTTAAACTTTAAAACTATCCTTCATCCATACAGATGTAACAGGAGTTTACAGCTATCATGAAACAATGGGATAATTGTGGCTTTCCACATGGATTAGGGTCATGCTGTTTTAGTGGTTAAGACACTGAGCTTGATAATCAGAAGGTCCAAGGCCCAAGTGTTGCACAATGGAGTGAGCTCCTGTCATCTGCCCTAGCTCTTGCCAACCTAGCAGTTTGAAAGCAAAAAATTGTTGTTGTTCAGTCGCACAGTTGAGTCTGACCCTTTGCGACTCCATGGACCATCGCACACCAGGCTTCTGTGTCATTTGCCATCCTCCGCAGCCCACCCAGATCTACGCTCATCACATCAATGATTCCATCTGTCCACTTCATCCTCTGCCGCCCCCTTCTTCTTTTGCCTTTGATCTTTCCTAGCATCAAGACTTTCTCAAGTGAGACCTTTCTTCTCATTTGGTGGCCTAAGTACTTGAGCTTCAGCTTCAGTATTTGTCCTTCCAATGAGCAGTCAGGGTTGATCTTCTTCAGGACTGACTAATTTGATCTCCTTGCAGTCCAAGGGACTCTCAAGAGTCTCCTCCAGCACCACAAGTAGATAAATAGGTACCACTTCGGTGGGAAAGGTAACAGCATTTCATGCACTCAGGTGTCTAGTCATGGCTGCCACATGACTATGGAAATGTCTGCAGATGACCTTTGGCTGTAAATGGAGATGATCGCCACTCCCTAGAGTTGGACACAATTGCCCTATTTCCAATTTAATTTAATTTTAATTTAATTTAATTGTTCGATTTCTACACCGCCCACTCGGCCTAGGCCGACTCAGGGCAGTTCACAATCACAGATAAAATATAATTAACACTAATTAACACTACCCGTCTCCTAAAAAGGGGGAATAAGGGACTTCAATTCACGGAATGGGCAGTGCTGCCTGCCTAAGATGAAAAGAAGCAGCCTTGGTCATGGCAGATATTTGTAATGTCCACAATAACACCCAAATCCCAGACTTGGTTTTTCAGGAGAAGAAAGTATATCTTCACTCAAGAGCTATCTTCACTTAAGAGCTTGACTTAAGAGCTAGTGCTGTGGTTTTTACTGAAGTGGTAGCTGTAGTGGTCTGTTAGAAGAAAACCAGTGACTTGTAAACCAGTGACCTGTAATACTATAAAGTATAGTATGTTTATTATGGAATCTTGCTGTACTCCATTAATATTAGTTGTATCTTGTCTTTGATTGCAGAAAAAAATTACCAATGAGCTATAAAATATGTTTTTAAGCTAATTGTGTTTTACATTTTAAATTTGCGTTTTAATCATTACTGCTCTAAGTTGCTCAGTCTTATTATGATCTGCCTTGAGTCCCATGGAGTGCTGAAGGAAGTAGGAAATAAATGTGGAGAAAAAACAGTGCAAATTGGACCACAAATAGATCTTTGATCATTGGCTCACTAATCACAATTCCTGGACTGTGATCACATCCAGGTATATGTCAGAGTCCAGAGCATGGACAGTTGGCAGGCAAGACAAACACCAGGATCCAGGATAAGCAGGCAACAGGCCAAACAGTGTGGTTTGCCCGAAGGAATAATTGGCCAAACCTTGCCCCAGGGGTTCGCCCGGCCTTCAACAGATCCGGGGACCAACCGGGCTTGGCAGGAAAGGCAATTGGGGTGCGGGCTAGTTTGTTAGTTTGGGGGGCAAATCATAAAGCCTTGGCTGATGGCTACGACAGAAACAGGGCAAAAACCAAAGATGATGACTCTAATGGAAATACACAATCCTCCGCTTCTGGCTACAGATTAAGATGGGCAAATAAGCTGCGCCACACAGCAGAACAAACTAGGCACCTGGAGTCAATACTCATAAGGCTCTGAGAGAGGGCAGGAACAATGGGTTTCGCCAGCCCATACCTTAATTAGTTGTGGGTTGTCTATTAACCACAAGGCAATGTCCAAGAGCAGGTGTTGTCTTGACCACCGGAAAATGCCACGTATGCAAGCCTTCTGTATTAGGGGGTCATGTGCATCTTACGTGTGCATCACCCCAAGGCAGGGTAATAAATACGTACCACCCGACCGAGATCGGGGCTGGACTTCACCGCACGATTGTCTCGCGTGTTTTCCTTTCTGCCAGCTACTCCCACACCTGGGAGCCATCACAACAAAACAGTGAATACCATCACAGTCCAAAATCAAGCCAAGATAGACAGAGATGCAGGATTAGTCCAGACAACAAAGACATAGTCCAAGCAAGCCAGAAGTCAGGTGACCAAGAGAACAGACAAGGCAAAATACCTCCAGGTGGTGGAGCAAGGTGACGATAGGGTTTAAAGAGCGATGATCCAGGTGAGGGACAACAACAGTCCACAGGAACAAGGCAGAAAGTCTTCAGAAGCAGGAACAAGGAAGGAAGTTTTCTAAGACAGGAACCAAGAAGAAGGCACAAGCGCTTTTAAGATAAGAACCAGACACAAGATCCAGGAGCCCAGCAATAGCAAGTCCAATGAGCTTCATTGCTGCGACAGCTTCAAGAAGGAAGAGCTAGTTCTTATGTAGCTAAGCCATACAGGGCCTCCAGGTGGAGCTTATGATGGTATAGAACCGTGATGGTGAACCTTGGCACTCCAGATGTTCTTGGACTTCAATTCCCAGAAGCCCAAGCACCCTGTGAATCCAGATGAATAGGCTTACTGTGATTCATCCGGCTCGCGGTGCCCTTGTCGCTCCCGGAAGCAGAAGTAAAACGTGCCCCTATGGTTAAGACTCTTCCGCGTTAGCTCTTCCTCAATATGGGCGTGTTTTACTTCCGCTTCCGGGAGTAATGAGTGAGGGAAGCACAGGCCGGATGAATCGCAGTAAACCTATTCGTGTGGATTCACAGGGGCTTGGGCTAATGGGAATTGAAGTCCAAGAACATCTGGAGTGCCAAAGTTCACCATCATGAGTCGAGAACATTACCTAGAGCTCTCAAGTGGGCTTAGCAGCTGCAGCAGGATGAGGGTCCCACTTTGCAAACACAGCAGCTGCCCTCGAGACTGGGGGTACAATCCTGCGAGCATCAAGCTACCTCAGATCCTGACAGAATATGCGTAATTTGAATCCTAATAGTTTAGTGTATGAAACTAAGACACAGGACACAGCCTCGGGCTGGGTTAACTCAGGTTTATTGCATCGTGGACAGAGGGAACATGAGGTAATGGCGGATCGATAGCTCTTTATATACAGTAGGGATACATTTGAACGTGGTGCCATGGTAGCCCATTGGCTACTGTCTGCGTGACGTCATTGTGGGTCACGCCCTTCTTGTCCAGGTGTAGGTGGTGGCGGGAAAACTTCCCGCGCTGTTGCCTTTGATGAGTTCGGACCAAGAGAGCTTGGACGCTCGCTGCTGCCAGCTGGTGGTCATTAGCTCGCGTCCTATTACAGGGTTTATATGATACAGCTGAAGGTTACATTGTTGCTATAGGCAAGGTTACATTGGCTCAGATACATTGTAATCCATGTGGAAAGTAAAACCATTAGAACACAACACCCCTCCCCCCTAGGACGAGACAATGTCTCGAGCCCACACTTCAAGACACTCCCCCCCCTTAGGAGACAAAGTCTCTCAGCCAAGAAGGTTTATTTCGAACACGCTGGGGTCTCGATGCGGGCTGCCTTTCCCCGGGTTTGCTACCATCTCTTTGTCCCCTGGTTTCCTGCCCTGTAATTTGAGAGGGAGACTTGTTAGTGACTTGCCGCGGCTCCGCGGCGTTGTTGGGAGGTGTGCTCTTTCTCGGGGAAGAACCGGGGGCACTGGGGGCTAACGAAAAACCCCTCTTCTCGCTTGGAAGGGTGGGGGAACACTCCTGAAAACCCCCCCGGCTCGCAAAACCAGAATCAAAATCAAAATTATATTCGGGGGACGCGGCGGCGGCCGCACATTCCTTTTCCCTCCCCCCGGGCTCTGATAGAACTGGGGTATCAAAAGGATATGAGTCGGGATCACTGCTTTCCCCCCCGGATTCGGACAGATGTCCCTCATTTTCTCCCCCTTGGGCTAAACGGGTGGGGGAGAACCCTATCGCTGAATCCTGTTGCTGTGCCCCACTGACCGGCCCTTCACTCACTCGGCGCCTCAGTTGGTCAGCGTGTCTCCTCCAGAGGAGACCGGTGCTCGTTTCCACCCGATATGACACTGGCCCTGTTTGTTCTACTATCGTTCCTGGCACCCAGGCTGGCCCTGCGCTTGCATAGTTCCTGCAGTAAACAAGGTCGCCGGCGGCGAACCCTTTCGAGACTGCCAATCCTATGTGTTTTCCTTTATCCTCGACTCTCGTCGGGTCCAGCCTGGTCAGAAGTGTGGTCAGTTTTCGCCGCATCAAGAGTTCTGCCGGCGAGTAACCCGACGCTAAGGGGGTCACCCTATACGCTAACAAGAACTGACATACTTGGTGATTTAGGTCCCCCGGGCCCATGCGCCGCAACGCATCCTTTGTTGTACGCACCAACCGTTCCACTTGGCCGTTCGTGGCCGGGTGAAACGGCGCGGATGTGACATGCCGAATGGCGTTTGCTCCCATGAATGCCTCGAACTCCGAGGAGGTGAAGCAACTCGCGTTATCGCTGACTAAAGTGTCGGGTAAACCGAACGTGGAAAAGACCCTCCGTAGCTGGCTAATTGTTGTGGCGGAGGACGTGCTCTTTACTGGGATAACCTCCAGCCACTTGGAGAACGCATCCACCACCAGGAGAAACATGGTTCCTCGGAATGGGCCAGCGAAATCTACATGTACTCTGGACCACGGCCCCCTTGCTGTGTCCCATTCCCTATGCGGGAGGCGGGCCGCCTCTGGTCGGGATCCCTGGCATGCCTCACAAGTGCCGACCATGTGCTCGATGTCCGCGTCCAGCTGTGGCCACCAGAAGTAACTGCGGGCCAGCGCTTTCGAACGAACGATGCCCGGGTGGCTGACGTGCAGCAGTTTGAGCACCCTCGGCCGCATGGCTGCAGGAACCACCACCCGTTGGCCCCACAATAGGCACCCCCTTTCTAGGGACAACTCTAGCTTTTTCCGAAAGAATGGGTCGAATTCCGTGCTTGGGGACGATGCCGGCCACCCCTTTTGTACCCATGAGCTGACTTTTTCGAGTGTCCTGTCCTTGCCTGTCGCCCTCGCAATATCGGCTGGTACAATTGGGGGTGCATCTAAAACCTCAATTAGTAACACCTGGCGGTCTCTTCCTACTCTAGCCTTCTGGTCGTCCGACAAGGGCAAAGGGGATCTCGAAAGTGCATCAGCATGGCTGATCTCTTTTCCGGGCCGGTACACCAACTCGTGTTGGTAAGCGTTGAGAAAAATGGCCCATCGCAGCATTCTCGGTGATAGGATCTGCGGGGTGGGCTTGCTTGCCGTGAAAATCCCTAACAGGGGCTTGTGATCCGTCACGATTTTGAACGGGCGGCCATACAAAAAATCGTGAAACTTTTTGGTCCCCGCTACAATTGCCAATGCCTCCCTGTCGGTTTGTGCGTAATTTCGCTCTGCCTGGGACAGGGACCTTGAATAAAATGCAACCGGGGCCTCCCTTCCGTCATCCAACACGTGGCAAAGTACCGCCCCCACCCCCACCGGTGATGCATCACAGACTAGGACCACCGGCCGTTTGGGGTCGAAATGTGTTAGAATTGCGTCAGAGGTCAAGAGCTGCTTTAATTCTTTGAACGCCCTCTCGTGCTCGTCACCCCACATCCACGTCTCCTCTTTTTTAAGCAACCGATGAAGCGGTTCGGCCACGGACGCCTTCCGCGGAAGGAATGTATGGTAAAAATTGAGGAGCCCCAGGAATGACTGTAGCTCGGTTTTGGATGTGGGGCGAGGGGCCTTTTTGATGGCTACTACTTTGGATTTGGATGGCTTGATACCCTCGGGTGTAATCCTGAACCCTAAGAACTCGACCTCGGTTTCGAAAAAGACACATTTGTCCTTCCTCAGTCTCAGCCCCGCTTTCTCGAAAACCGTTAGTACTTTGTCCAATCTCTTTGCCAGTTCGGCCTCGCTCCCCCCTGTTATTAATACGTCATCAAAATAAGGCAACACCCCCTCCAGCCCCTTCAGGAGGCGTTCCACAAGCGACTGAAAAAGGCCGGGTGCCGAGTTCACGCCGAACTGTAACCGCGACACCTGGAACGCTCCTTTGTGTGTGACTATCGTTTGTGCCGCGGCCGTGGCGGGTGTTACGGGAAGCTGCTGATAGGCTTGTGCCAGGTCGAGCTTAGCGAAACACTTCCCCCCATTTAGCCTGGCCAAAAGGTGGCTGACCACCGGCACCGGGTATGCGTTAGGGCGTATCGCCTTGTTAATTGTACACTTATAATCAGCGCAAATGCGCACCTCCCCGTTAGCCTTCAGAGCTGTTACAATTGGAGTTTCCCACTCCGCGGAATCAACAGGAATAAGAATCCCCTGGCCCACCAATTTGTCCAGTTCCGCCTCTATTTTGTCCTTTAGTGCGAAGGGCACCCTGCGCGGTTTGAGTCTTATCGGGCGGACCTCCGGGTCTAGGTCGAAAGCTACAGGGGGTCCCTTGAATTTTCCAAGTCCCTTTTCAAAAACGGCGGGGTGCGCCTCGCACACCGCTTGTATTGGGTCCACCCCCACTGCATGTACTCCCCCTATAAACAGGCCTAAAGGCTGGAACCACTGTGTCCCTAGGAGGCTACAACTCCCCCCCTTGAGGACAACTAGGGGCAGCTCCGCAGAGTGTCTCTTAAACTCCACCCGAAATTTCCCGACCCCCAACACCGGAATGCTGTTCCCCTGTACATCTCGTAGCGTGGACCTCAATGTTTTAAGTTTGGGCCGCACGTGGGGGTCGATTTTCAAAAACTCTTTCTGGGGAATTATGGAATAGGAGGACCCCGAGTCAATCTCCATCCTGATAGGGGCCCCTTGTACTAGTACCTCAACGAAATAATGGGACTGTTCCGCGGACACACTGAGCACTGGGACGTCGTCCTCGCTGCTGTCCGAGACGCGGCCCACGCCGTCCTGCTTCCTCGTGGTCTGGACGCCATCTTTGGGCCTCGCTGAACGGTCCGGTCTGGTCGAACGGTCCGGTGACTGCCTCCGGCCCTCCTTCCGTTTTCTGCATGCCTTGGCGATGTGCCCCCGACGGCCGCAGGTGTAGCATTCGGCCTTTCTAAATGGGCACCTCGCACGCTCGTGGGCCGCTCCGCAACCATCGCAGCGGCGCCCCCCCTTTCGGACCTTCTGGACCTCCTCGCCGTCGCTGCCTTCCGAAGACGACTTTGAGGCCCGTTGAGTTGCGTGCACCGATTTTTCCGCTTTACCGGCTCTGGGACGCCACTCACGCCACTGGTGCATCTCGTCCACTCCAGCATTCGTGGACTCTGCGGCCTCCGCGGCCTCGACGACCTCTGCCAGCGTTGGTGGCGGCTCCTTATTCATCAAGCTGCGCTGCACCTCCTTGTCTTTCAGGCCACACAGCACGCCGTCCCTGAGGGCCATTTCTAGGATGTTGCCCCATTTGCAGGGGGCGGCGGCTACCCTCATGGCGGCCACGAATGTCTCGACCGACTCGTCCGGCGCTTGGACTCGCCTCCAAAACGCGCTCCGAGCGGGAAACATCGCCCTCGAGGGTTGGAAGCGCTCCCGAAGCAGCTTCATGATGTCGTCCGCCTTAAATTCGCTCACCTTCTTCGGAGCGATGATGCCCACCAGCGTCCGCTTGGTCTCCATCCCAAGCATGCGGGTGAGGATGGCCCTCTTCCTCTCCTCATCGTCTTCCTTGACTTTGAGTTCCACCAGCGCCGCATGGAAGTCCATCTCAAACAACTCCCAGTCTTGCGGTTTGGTGATGTTGAACCCGCTCTGTGCCCTGGCTGCTCCTTGGGGATCCATTATCCCACCTTCGTCGCCAATTTAGTGTATGAAACTAAGACACAGGACACAGCCTCGGGCTGGGTTAACTCAGGTTTATTGCATCGTGGACAGAGGGAACATGAGGTAATGGCGGATCGATAGCTCTTTATATACAGTAGGGATACATTTGAACGTGGTGCCATGGTAGCCCATTGGCTACTGTCTGCGTGACGTCATTGTGGGTCACGCCCTTCTTGTCCAGGTGTAGGTGGTGGCGGGAAAACTTCCCGCGCTGTTGCCTTTGATGAGTTCGGACCAAGAGAGCTTGGACGCTCGCTGCTGCCAGCTGGTGGTCATTAGCTCGCGTCCTATTACAGGGTTTATATGATACAGCTGAAGGTTACATTGTTGCTATAGGCAAGGTTACATTGGCTCAGATACATTGTAATCCATGTGGAAAGTAAAACCATTAGAACACAACAAATAGGGAGGGAGATGGTCATTGAGTAGGATAGGAGATGGATACCAACTCATGGCCAGAAGTGAAGTGAATAACCAGAGGCAGAGTTTCCATTTGCTAGAATGAAGCAGCTCGCTCAGGCAACAGACTTTGTGTGTCATGTAAAGGTAAAGGTCTCCTTTGCTCGAAAGCCAATCATATCCAAATCTAGGGTTCAGTGCTCCTCTCTGTTTCATAGCCAAAGAGCTAGCGTGTCTGCATTTGCAGACATTTCCATAGTCATGTGGCAGGCCTGACTAGACACTGGAGTGCATGGAGTGCTGTTTGCCATGAAACTGTTTGCCAGGATACTTAAGAGACTGCGTTGCCACTTAAACTCTCAAAAAGATGAACAGCTTTTAAGTAAATAAAACAGCCAGAGAGGTTTTGAAATGGAAAAAGAGAATTTTATCTAAGTTTTTCAATCATAGCATAACTTTGATGTTCAAGAATTGATACGCAGCAGCCAGCATAACAGCGCCAAACACAACTTTATTTTGGGAACTAAACATGGAGAGCAATGGTGCAGCATCGCCTATATATACAACACAGGAAAGATACATTCGGGTGGGAAGCAACTGGATTGGTTGGGAGAACAGTGGGGTGATCTTGGGGTGACCCAAGACTATGGAGCCTTCGCGCATCTTATTAGAAAGGGCGGGAGCCCAAGTCCCGCAAGAGCTTAATTCTAAGAAGAACACAAAATGGAGGACCACCTGAGGATTTTTAATGATTTGTTTGTTTGTTTGTGTTTTAATGCTGGTTTTAGCTGAGGTTGTTAGGTCTTGTTTTAGCTATTGTTGCTGAATTGTTTTATATTGTAATTTTTATTATATTGTTAGCCACCCTGAGTGGTGTACCCACCAGGAGGGCGGGATATAAATGTGCATAAATAAATAAATAAATCCCAACAATTTAATACAAACTGTTAAAGCATTATAATCAGTTACATACACAACAATAACAAAACACAATAACACATGATCATGGTATATCATAATGCATGCATGCATGGTCTCGGATCCATATTTAGATCCAGGACCCCCATTAATGATTGAGCCAGCCTTTTATACTCTTCATGAAGCTTCCCACATGTATCTTCAGTCCAGATGGTGCAGGTGGGGTAGGCGTTCCAAGCCCTATCTTGATGTTACAAATTCTAACTTACATATGCGATGGCGTACATTTACCCTGTCCTCTTTATTTGTCACATATATTCTAACATGTTCAGTGGTAAACATGTCTGCTTACTTCAGATAAGACCCTTTTGGTGTGTTCCTCAGCAAGCTAGCTGTAAGCAGCCTTTCACTAGAGAGGGTTTCATTATTCCAAGATGGCTCTGCTCATGCTACAGTCTAATTCTAATTGGATACAGTGCTTTGTAAAGGTTAAATAATTAATTTTAGCTAATTTTATATTCACCCCAAGAACATCTGTCGGTCCCACCAATGCAGACCAGAGAGGCTCTCTTATTGTGCCATCTCTAGCACCAGAAAGAGGGCCTTCTCTGTGTCTGCTCCGGCCCTATGGGACCTCCTGCCAATTGAATTATGACTCCAGACGGAGTTGCTGCCCTTCAGGAAAGAGCTAAAAACAGTGGTGGGATTCAAAAAACTTTGCTACCACACTGTGGGCGTGGCCAACTCTGTGGGTGTGGCCAACTCTGCAGGCATGGCCAGGTGAGTGGGTGGGTGTGGTTAAACTGCTGTATTTTAATGTGAACTTTTGTAGATCAAGTCCACTTTGTCAGACGGTGACCATTAGTTAGCAATTACACTTTGATGCTCTAATTTTCCTTTAAAGAGTAACTGCATCAGAATAACTGCTGGCTCAGCCTCACCCCACTCCCGGTACCCAGACCCAGCAACAAAGATGTTGGAGTCCTGTCTGGAGTGGGGTGAGAGGAGGAGGAGGAGGAGGGTGGGGCAGATCAGGGCAATGGGCGGGTGTTTGTTCTCCCGAACCTGTCCGAACCTGCCGGAGCCCACCACTGGCTAAAAACCTGGCTGGCAAAGCAGGTTTGGGGGGCACCGGTGATATGGTGACTCCCGCCTCTTTTAGCTGTTGGGTAATTTTTGTGGTACTTTTAATTGGGTTCTTATGGGTTTAAAGATTTAGACTGTTTAGTGTTCCAGAAATAATGAGCAGCAGCCAGCAAGACAGGCCAAACACATAACTTTATTACAAGGTTAAGAACACAATTTTAACTGCGCCACAGCGACTTATATACAGGTGCGGAAAAATACATTTTGGCGTGTTGGATTGGGGAGGTGAAGCGGCCCTTGGGTCCCGGAGGAGACTGGTCAGGTAATGACACGAGACAAGATGGAGCAAAGACCAGTGATTTATTGAGGGAAAATCATCATCATATATAGGAATTCAAGGCAGCGTGTGATAGAATCGTCATCTGACAGAAAATCACATCACCTGTTTACCCGGGTTAATTGGGAATCGCTCTTGGGGAAGTTAATTAACTAAGGCAAATACTGACAGGGGAAATCCATTGTTCGTGGCTTGCACAAGAGTAAACATGGCCACTATTTGCGCTAGGGCTTGGGCTAATCTGCAAGTGTGGAATTACCTAATTCCTAACTTGAGTTAGATATTCAACTTCCTCCTGCCGAACTGCCTGCCAGGTCAGATATGGGTGAATCAATCTTATGACTATTAATCCGCTCCCCAATTTCTGTTCCCGCAGAGGCCAGTGACCAGGAGCCTTCCTCGACCGGTGTAACCTCTGTCAGGGACAGTTATGCCAATTGTGCTCGCGGATACCACACTCCCCCTTTATTTGTTGTGGACCTGACAGACGGCCCTGCGTAGGAGGGGCATCAGCTGGTGTGGGGGGGATGACGTTTCGGGGTTCCCTTCATGGGGGACATCTCGATAGCAGTGAGGGGATACATTGCACGAAACAACACACTGTTGTGCCCAGTATTACCACCCCCACTGAAGCCAACCCCATGGGAACCATGACCACAACGAATCCCACCACCCCCACGAAGCATCCTCCTTGATGTTCTTGACCAGGGTGTGGAAGTCCATGAGCTGGCTCTGTACCTTGCGTGTGTTGTCTGTAAGATTAAAGCAACACATGTCGTGGACAGACTCGCAGCCCAAGTGATGTAACAACAGAAGGTAATCGATAGCTGCTCGATTGTCTAGTATGGCATGGTGAAGCTCCGCCTGCTCCTGGTTGAGCAGCGCTATCGCCGAGGTGGTGTGGTTAATGGCTTTTGCTAGCCCGCAAGCCAATTGACCAATTCTCCGAGCGTTGCCAACGGCTAAGCCTGGCACGCCAAGGATGCTGACTGCCAACGAGACATACTCAGCTTGACTCAGAACCCTAATGTTGCTATCACATGAGCTCTCTAGCTGGGTGGCGCGAGCTCGCCGTATGGGTGAGGAAACATTCGTGCTTGGGGCAATCATTTCCCTAGTGGGGAGTAACAATGTTAAGCGACTGATACATGTGGAATCTGATACATTAGCGGGAATGTAATTCCAAGTGTACTGGTTGCATGTGAAGAACCAACCTGAAGGTAGGGTAACATGAGCATACATTGAACCAATTGTCTCTGGGTTATCACAAGTCCAATTGCTGCTGCCGGTGTCGAGGCAACGACGCTGAGTCCGGCCGACTGCGGAGCAGCCGGTCATTCAAGCACAAGTAGAGTTCGGGCTGACCGCCACTCGAGGGGTGTGGAGAGTGGCTGCATCAGCCGGCAAGGTCATGGTTAACTGAGTTCCCCAGCGAGCGTACGCTGAGAAACTCGTTGGGTAAAACGGACCGAAAATCTGCTTCACCAGCCAGTCGCCGTTCCTGGTGTGCGCCTCTGGAGTATGGCACACCGGGATGAGACAGGTGCTCAAGATTGAGGCAGAACCGGCGTTCTGCTTTAGGCAAAAATCGGACTGGTTGACGAGACTCGCCAACCTTTCCCATAGGTTGTAGTGCATCCGGGCAGAGAGGTCCCCGCCCGGCATCAGGTCATTGGCCTTCAGCGAAGCTGCCTGAACGCCTCCCCCGGCCAGTAGGGAGAGGGTCAGGATGATGGTGACCGCCACGGTGTTGGCGGTAATCAGGACAAAGACTGCAGACACAATGTTCTCCGGCGTCGGTTCCCAGTCCTCGCGTTGGACGACGTCCTCGGCCTCACGGCAAAGGGTCTTGACCATCCCCCAGGTGACCCTCAGCTCTGTCTGCTGTCACTGCTTCTTCCGCCGGGTCCCCTCGGACAGGGTGAGGTCCTCCATCTCCGGGATCGGACTCGGGTCGGTCTGGGTCCACGCCATGTGGCTCCAAGTGGGGCTTGACGCACCGGGCTGGAATCCAGATGACACCTGTAGGAGACATAATTGCAGCATACCCTCTTCCCCAGGTTACGAGTGGTGCCGGGCCCCTCCAAGAAGTATCCGGTGGCACTCGGTAACGCACCATCGGCCGCGGGAGAGCTTCTGAGCGGCGGAAGTGCTTCTCCTGTGGCGTGCAATCGGAAAAAACATGTAGGACTTGAGTGTCCGATTGACTCGTTCCACAATCGCTTGCCCCTGTGGATTGTATGGAACGGCAAAGGTATGCTTGATATCCAAGGTGGCCATGAAGTCGGCCAGCTGCCTGGAGCTGTAGGCCGGGGCGTTATCGGTTTTCACGTGCCGTGGTTTGCCCATCACCGCAAAGCAGGAAGGGAGATGCTGCTCCACGTGGGAAGCTGTCTCCCCTTTTTGTGCCGTCGCCCAAACGAATTGTGAAAAGGTATCAATGCAAACGTGCATGTACTGCCATCTGCCAAATTGCGGGACATGTGTGACATCCATCTGCCACACCTGGTTGGCCTCTGTCCCTCGTGGGTTGACCCCCCACGAGGGCCCCCCGGTGCCCCTGCACAATGCTGACAAGAGCGAACTACGCCTTGGGCTTGAGAAAGTGGCAGGTTAAACTGTCTGGCAAGCGCCTTGGCATTCTGATGAAAGAATGCATGGCTCTGAATCGGAGTTGTGAATACACCCAAAACTGACCGCTGCTGAATTTCCTTTGCAGCCGCATCCGCTCTGCTATTGCCCGTGGAAATCGGACCGGGTAGGTCCTGGTGACTTTGGATGTGGGCGATATAGAGCGCTTCTGTGCGGTTCCGCAAGTGAAATTGAGCTGTGAGGAACAAACTCAGCCAATTTTTTGTCTATCGCGGGAGTGATGTATGCTCCCGGTAGACTGTGAAGCAAATTCCTAATGTACTGACTGTCTATAATAATGTTCAGGCGTTCTTTGGCGAAGGTGCGCAAGGCAAGGTTCACCGCTGCCAACTCTGCCCACTGCACGGACTTCTGTGGAAGAGTTAGAAGCGTGCACCAAGCCTGGCCCTCCTGCCAAGTTAAGACACCATATGTGCGACCCCCATCAGTGAAGACTGTTCTGGCCCCCTGAAGTGGAACCAGCGATATCAATTCGCACAAACTGATTGTCTGGGTCTGAAGCGAGACGAGTCTGGGGTCCTTTGACAAGTGGTATGCCAAGCATCCGGTGAATCCTTCCAAGGCAATTGGAAGCGAGTCACCGAGCTGCATCAGCTGCTGAACTTGCTCTTTGATGAATGGGATCACGATTTTTGCTAAGTCGTGTCCTGAAATGTCCCTTGCTCTCAGCCTTCCACGGTAGACCACCGCGGAGACCAACTCTTGGGGGGGGGACGATGTTTTGGGAAGAGGTGTTCGGTAAATACACCCATTCCACGATACTCGCTCCTCGCTCGGAGTCCACTCCTAGGGCTCCGGTGAACATGGATCCGGCCCGAACGATGTACAAGTTCAGAATCGGGGCATATGGCCCCTGAGCAATCCTGTCCACCCACCTTTGGCTGAGAATTTGGTTGACCTTCTCGAGAGTCAAACGTGCCTCTCGAGGAATTTGTATCCGGTCTGCCGGCTGCTTACCTAACGTTAGCAGCGAGAAGAGCGGCTTCAAAAGATCCGTATCCAATCTGAAATACGGTCTGGCCCAATTAATGTTACCTAAAACTTGCTGCAATTCTACCAAGGTGACTGAGTCTTTTAAGTTGATCTGGGGTAAAACTGGTGCTGCGAAAGAACGGAGAAGCCGATGACACAAGTATGAGAATGGCTCGGTTCTCTGCACTTTCTCTGGGGCAATGAGTAACCCTTTTTCCCCCAGGGTGGCCTGGAGGTCCTTAAACATTTTGCCGCCGAGTTGCGGCGCCGCGACCAAGATGTCGTCCATGAAGTGGCAAACTAAGGCTGTGGGGTGAAGGTTTTGAAACTTTGCCAGTGCGTTGTGAACATAAATTTGGCACTACGAGGCGAATTGAGCACCGTAAAGACGAACCTTTCCCGATCCCTCGGATCTAGGGGAATGGTATAAAAACAATCCTTAAGGTCTACGACCAGGATCTCCCAACCCTCGGGGATCATATTTGGATTCGGAATGCCGCATTGAAGTGGACCCATTGGCTGGATACATTTATTCATCTCTCTGAGATCGTGGAGGAGTCGCCACTTCCCCGACTTTTTCTTAATGACAAAAATGGGCGAATTCCAAGGACTGGTGGATGGTTCTATATGTCCTGCGTCTAGCTGTTCCTTAACCAGTTGCTTTAGGGTGACTAATTTCTCCCCCACTACTGGCCATTGCTCCACCCAGACTGGCGTGTTGGTAAGCCATTTAAGTGGCAGAGCCATTACCCGAAGGTAAGAGTGGCACGGTATTGCTGCAAAATGTCTCGCCCCCAAAAGGTTGACGTGCACGTCCAGAATGTGCGGCCGAATGACCGCTGTGCCGTCAGCCCTAGGGATCGTGACTTCCACCCACTCCTGGCTCTTAAACGCTTCTTGGATGCCGCCTACCCCCCACACATCGGAGACCGGCTCAATGGCCCACTCCTGTGGCCACTGACTTTGGCTGACCACGCTGACGTCAGCTCCGGTATCTAGCAGCCCTGAGAACGATTTTTTATTCAAAAATACCTCAATAACTGGCCGCCGTTTCCATTCTATGTTGGTTTCCACTGTCGCTAAGACCTGGTATCCTTGCACTGCGGTCTTCCGACCTGGACTCTGAGCTGTCCCTGAGCCTTCCCTGGCTATCTGCTGGCGAGTTACAAGGAACCATAATCAGTTGCGCTAGCGTGTCTCCCTTGTGAATGGTCTGGGGTAGGTGCATCCAGAGTTGAACTTGGAGAACACCCGAAAATGACTCCCGGAATTACAAGAGTCAATGACTCCCGGAATTACAAGAATTCCGTGTGCTCCTGCGACACTACGAGGCAAAACTAAGCCTATGAAGCCTTTGGGCAGGGGTCCCATGTACTGGGAATCCACAGACTGTGCCTGGCAAGTCGCATGTGACGTCTGCCTGGCAAGTCAATTCTAGCCCTGTACTACCCTTGGGGCTGGCCTGCGCCTTCGCAATGTCTGGAATGTGATTGGAATCTAATCCAGCTCTGGCTCGCCCAGAGAGAGGGAAGCCTCTGTTTGGACCGGGGCCAGAGACGTGCCCGTGTTCCGGTTTCCCGAATTCGGACAGAATTTGGACCAATGGAAGCCTTTGTTACACTTCAGACACGGGGTGGTCGGAGCCTTGGAACGGCCGGAATGTTGTCCGCCGCCCTTGGATCGGCACTCCCTAACGAAGTGGCCAACCTTGCCACAATTGTGACATGCCCCTAGGTTTTTGTTCTTGGGTTTCCTACCCCCTTGCACTGCCGCTGCCAGCAGACCCATTTTGTAGGAGTCCGTGCCAACGTCGGCGCAAGCCCTAATCATGTCCGTGAGAGTCAAGTTGGGACGATTGCCCAGTGACTGCAAGATCTTACGGCAGTCGAGATTGGCGTTGTCTTTAGCCAATTTCATCATGAGCTCTTGTTGGGCTTGCTCGTTATCGATCTGTCTACTGATCGCTTCCTCTAAGCGATTGATAAAGCCCATGTAGGATTCCTGGGCGCCCTGTTTGACTGCGGTGTAATTTTTGGCCGCTTTGCCAGTTGCTGGAACCTTGAGAAAAGCCCTGAAGGCCGTCTCAGCTGACAACTGAAGGGTGGCGAGCGGCAAGGCGGTCTGCGCATTGATGGATTTGAAGGCACCTGAACCATATAATTGGTCAGGAATTATTGCCCCCCCCCCCATCCTGGCAGCCCTTGCCTGAGCCTCGAGGCGATACTCGCTGTCCCATAACAGATACTGGCTGGGGTTGAGCATCATCCGCATGACGGCTTTCCAGTCGTGCGGAATGAACATGGTGTTCTCGCACACTTGCTGAAGCGTGCCCCTAGTGAAGCGACTCTGGAGTCCTGTCTCTGAAATGGCCTTCCGTATACCCATGCGGAGCTTGTACGGAACTGGTGAATGAACTATCTGCTGCTGCCCTGTGAGGGCATCTACCTCCAAGCGAATTGGACAAATCTGACTAAGCTCAGCTAGTTCTTCTGCTGGCAACTCCCCCTTCCTGATCTCTTCCTCAACTGTGCGCTGAAGGGCACTCTTGGTAGTTCGGGAACCTGTAGCTATCAGAGAAGCGCCAGCGCTCCCCATTCCATGCATTCCACCGGTGATGTCTGCAGCTGTCACCGAGGGAAAGCTCCCTACACTACTCTGCTTAAACTGGAATGACGGAGAGAGCGCCGTGGGCGCCGATGGTTCTGCTGGCGCTGGGGGTTCTTTGGCCTCTACCCAGACTGGGTCCACCTCTGCTAAGAGTTTCCTACATTTGCTCCATGTGCGAATTACGCCCTCTGGAGCTTTCGGGGGTTGCTGAATGCAGACTCCTATCTGATCCCAGAGCTGAAGGGATAACGTACCTACTTCTGGGTAAAGCAGGCAGTGTTCCCTCAAGAACCCAAAAGCCGCGCTAGTTCTCCACTGTGAAAGCTTATCTGATATACCCTGGCCAGGGTCTTGAATTCTTCCTCATGAATTCTTTGACTAGCGGACGGACGTTGCCGCTGAGGACAAGTCCCCATATTACCTGCCGGTCCTTTGAAGTCTCCTTCTCGGGATGAGTCGACGCGTCTGAAGTTCAGGCAATAGGTTTTGCGTGACGAATCTCTGGGTAGAGCTCGGAGCGTGGACTGCTGCCACGGGCCCTCGGTGGCCTCTGCGCTGTCAGGGGTTCACAGCCGACCCTGAGCGGAACGCGTTTTTCCGTGCTGCAAGCCGCCGCGATAGCCGGAGCAAGCTGTAGGATGCCTCTCTGAGATGCCTCGCCGCGGAGCTGTCTTCCCGATTGGCTGGCTTTCCGACCGGGCTGCCACGCTGTCCTCTGGGGTGATCGGACACGGTTCTAGCGTAGAACCGGACTGCATTGATCGCTTACTCACGAGTTGGATCACGTCTCGGGGTCACCAGATGTTGGATTGGGGCCGTGAAGCGGCCCTTGGGTCCCGGGGGAGACTGGTCAGGTAATGACACGAGACAAGATGGAGCGAAGACCAGTGATTTATTGAGGGAAAATCATCATCATATATAGGAATTCAAGGCAGCGAGTGATAGAATCGTCATCTGACAGAAAATCACATCACCTGTTTACCCGGGTTAATTGGGAATCTCTCTTGGGGAAGTTAATTAACTAAGGCAAATACTGACAGGAGAAATCCATTGTTCTTGGCTTGCACAAGAGTAAACATGGCCACTATTTGCGCTAGGGCTTGGGCTAATCTGCAAGTGTGGAATTACCTAATTCCTAACTTGAGTTAGATATTCAACTTCCTCCTGCCGAACTGCCTGCCAGGTCAGATATGGGTGAATCAATCTTATGACTATTAATCCGCTCCCCAATTTCTGTTCCCGCAGAGGCCAGTGACCAGGAGCCTTCCTCGACTGGTGTAACCTCTGTCAGGGACAGTTATGCCAATTGTGCTCGCGGATACTACATTGGCGGGCTTTAACAGGATTGGTTGAAGGAGAGTGGGGTGATCGAGGACCTGATCTCAATTGTGCTTCTCGGAATAAAATGGCGCGAACCCCAATCTCGCGTCACTTAGAAACTGAGGAGAACATTAAATGGTGGAACAATTTCATTCAATACACAACAGACTGTGTTGTAGATTTTAACTTTGTAAACTGCCCATAGTCGTTTCGAGTTGGGCAGCTATATAAATTGGACTAAATAAATAAATTAAATAAATAAAGAGCAGCAAATGGTATTGTTTCTGTTTGTGTTGTTTTCACTGCCAAGGATACAGAGAAGTACTTGTGTGACTTTTCAGCCTCTTGTGAAAATAGGTTGGCTGGCTTTGGGCATGATGCGTGTTTTTCACATGAGGCCTTGCCAATGAGCAAAACTCAAGAGTACCACTCTGGAGTCTTGCAGCCTCCCAAGTTACCTTCTCTGGCTTGCACAATGACTTGCTCTCATCAGCAGCATCTAGAGATTAAAGAAATGCTGGAATCATCCGTGACGAGATGATGAATTGAAGCAATGATCTTTAACTAAGCCCTGGGATATATCTTTTGGGGCTACGCATGGGAGTAAATCTTACTATTGATACTCTCAATGTACATACTTCACAAGAGATGATATATTACGGCACATGTAAGCCATTTGAAGCATCTGCTTATTACACCCCCACTGAGAGAGAGAAAGGAAAATTTCATTGCAACTCAGAGAAAGGAAAAGAAAATTGAAACACCCTGTTATGGAACTGGCTTCATTAGACTAGATCAGCTCAGTTGTCATTATTTTGGCAGCTGGCATTCCCAGTAATAATCACCAGGAATATAAATGCATTTTAAACATGAAGTATACTGTAATCTCTCTCAAGCCAGAAAAAGTTACTTTTTTAACTAATATCCCAGACTACAATCCCAGAATGACGAAGCTTTCTTAAGAGTGGCAGCTTGACTATGAAACTCCCTTCCCAGGAAAGTCAGGCTGGCTCCAAACTAGATTATCTTCCAATGGGTACCTAGCTAGAACTACAGCACTAGTGCCTTATGGGGCAGTCTGGGCTGGCTCATTTATGAGTCACTTGAATATGGGGAAGGGGTTAAATTACATCAAACACTCTAAGTGATTCTTTGCCTGTATGGTGAAGTGGATGATGAGCCATTTTACAATGTTGGCAAATGAAATACTTTCCCTGTTTCTCTGCAGAGGAGCAGGGAAATTGTAATTGTCCCCCCACCATCCTATTCAAATTATTCTAAGTGCTAGATTGGTAAGGAGGTAGGGAAATCAATTCTCCCCTTTGATTGCCAATTTAAGCCATGGTTTTAATTCATGATCAAAGGGGGAAACAGGCAAAAAATATTTCTCTCCTCCTTACTGCTCCAATGCTATAACAAACAGCAAAGGGGAAATATAATTACATTTTTCCTGCCCTTCTACAGAGAAGCAGGGAAAGGGTAAAATGAAAACATCTGGTATGTTGACCTGGCTCATTAGCCCTGTCACCATAGCAGATATTGACAGAGGAAACAGTCTTTGAAGGTTGCTGCCTCTCTTAAACAGGGTCCCCAGGCATCCAGAAGCACTTGTGACACCATATTTTTCAATGATGTTTTTTTAAAAAAACTATACCCCACAATGGGGGTTCTAAAAGAAATGCTTGGAGAGGAGGTTGAGGTGCTCCAGTGTCCATAAAATGTGAATATATCACACCCAGATGATCATACCTGTCAAGTTTTGGATTTGGAAATAAGGGAAATTTCCCGGCAAATAAGGGATATTTGACAGCTATGCTTATCCTGTGCTGCCCTCCAATGGCAGCAATAGGGCATTGCAGTCGAATTAATAAGGGATGATGGAGGGGGAAAGGGTAAAATAAGGGGTTTTCCAGGCCAATAAGGGATACTTGACAGCTATGCAGATGATCCCCGAGAGCTAGAAAGATAGCACTATTTGGTTTTTATAAATTGGCTTCTAGAGTCATTGTTCATCTGTTTTTAAAGGAATATTTTATACATTTTACAGTATGTCACTTTGAGAGAAATATAGATAACCCAGTGAGTGTTTTATATTAACTAGCTATCTGGCTAAATCAATCAATCCTTTTTCACATTTACTTCCATTGGGGAACCTCTTTATTGGCACAAAACAACCAAATGGCACCAATGTGGAACATTTGTGAGCAAGAGGAAATTTAGCACAGCATTGATATGCTTGGATGTGTCCAAGAATGCAATTGGATTCCTAGCATATACAACCTTCTCTGGTTTTTTTCCCTAAGGTAGAATCCTGTTTATAAAGAACCTCTGCTCAACTTGAAATAAATGGTGGCCCCATTATGGATAAAAGAAGATATGCATTCTATGCTTGAAAATGTGATGGATAAGTGATGTTTTTACAGTAAGTGAAACAGGCTTACCAACTATCTTTAGGGTTTCATTGCCTAGGTTTAGTGTTACAAAATATGGTTGTTGAAGAATTTCTAAGGAACTTGAAACTCAGAAGGTCTGGGTTTGAATCCCCACTTAGTCGTGGAAGCTCTCTGAGGAAATTGAACACCACTCCTTAAATATCTCACTTACCTAGGGTCACTATAAGTCAGTTTGCAACTTGACAGCCCATAACAATAGGCTCATCAGGGAAGGATCGTTTAGCGGATTAGTGTACATGAAGTGGAGGAGTTTGCCAGTAGTGATGATAATTAGTGTGTACCCAAGATCACCCTAAATCATATATTATATTGTTTAATATAAAGGATCCCAGCCTGCTGGGGCAGAGAGAAATTCTCTCTGAGGAGTTTTAATGGTATGCCCATAACTCAAAAACAGTTCTCCAGGCGGGGGAATCACAGTGGGCTAGAATTCTTAACTAATTAAGCAGGGTAAATAGACCTGTTTTCTTGTTTGGCCGAGGTATGAACCTCTGACTTGGGTTCAGACTAATCCCCATTGTTTCACGTGTATGCTCTAAAGATTAACCAACTGGTTCCGTGACTTTTCCAGGAACCTTTTGGTCAAGAAATCTTCCTATCAGCACTGGCTAGGCAATTATAGCCTGTTAGTTATTAAGACACGTAAACAACTAGTCCTATTTGTTTGTTTTCCTAGAACTTTGGCCAAGGAAATCCCTTCAGCCAAACTATTTTACTTCTGTTACCTATTAAGCACATCCGCGGGGAAATTCTGCTGTTATTCAGCAGTTTAGCTATTTTGTTAGCCTTTGCTTTTTTGCTTATAAAATGTTGTAGAAAATAAACTTCTTGAGCCGTAACCCTTTACCCATGAAGTCTGCCAGTCATTTCTATCTGCTAAAAAGGCTTCATAGCAACATTTGCCAGGTACTCAAAATTCTTATAAGATTGTTTTAGGATTTGTAAATATCAGGTAGAAAGTTGCAGCCAGACATAACATCTTTAGGAAACTGTCTCGGTTAGGCTGTGGTGCACACATACAAATAATAATAGCTGTGCTACTCCACAGCAGAATATGCTAATGCCCTCAAAAGCTGCGCCCCAGCCAACACCGAGACCAACATTGCTTGACCGGCAGCTGGCCGGTGGGAAGACGAGCTGCCCAGCATCCTCAAAAGCCGCGCCCCCACTGATGCCAAGAACATCGTTCGGAGGGGCTCTGCTCGCCCGGCAGTCGTCCGGGAGGACTAGTCCAGCTGTAAGAGCTGCCCTCCGCCTCCCACCCCAGAGAAGCCATTGAGGACATCAAGCCCGGGCTCTGTCGAGGTCATTGAGCCTTGGGCTCTGACCTCTGGACTCCATTAATCTCCAGTGTTGTGCTGTTGGAAGGGTCACGGTACTTTGTACCTTGTATCTGAGTGATGAGTATTATAATTGTAATTTGTATTTGTACTGTGAAATTGAGATGATTATGGTATAACTTTGTATGAACTATATTTGGATATTTTGTATCTTAGTATCTTAGTATTGTTTTATATTTTTGCATATTTAGTATTTCTGTACTGTTATTAATTGATATGTATATGTGATTCTGTTGTTAACTGCTTTAGGTTGTCTTAGGACAAGTAAAGCGGTATATAAATAAAAGTTACAAATTACAATTACAATGTGCAAAACAAGTGGATGTAGCTCTTAATGAATCATGCAGGATTATTACTGGCTGCCTAATGCCTAACCCTCTCATTCAGCAATCAATGCCCTTCTAGAAGTATACAGTCAATGAATGAAATAAGGTAATACCCCTCCACTTCATGGACACTAATCCCCAAAGTGAAATAAGGTAATACCCCTCCACTTCATGGACACTAATCCCCAAAGTGACGGCTAAAATAGAAGAAAACCTTTGTGCAATCCTCTCAGATTCTAAATATTAGACCAGAAGAGATTAGGCTAAACCAGTGATTCCCAATGTGGGGCCCATGCCCCACTGGGGAACTTCAATTCCCAGAAGCCTAAATCAGTATATTGGCTGATCAGTAATTTTGGGATTTGACTTAGGCTTCTGGGAATTGAAGTCCAAAAACCAAAAGTTGGGAAACACAGGGCTAAACCTATGGAGAGCAAAAACAGCTTACCTTGCTGAAGATTGTTTATGGACAAGATTCTGGCTGAACCACCTGGAAGTCACTTAATAGTCTCAAAGTGAAGGAGGAGGATCAAGAAATAATCAAGTAACATTGGTATACTTGAATGTAGGACAAATTTCCTATGAATATGGAGAAATTCAATCAATCAATGCAGCATTTATGTTCATGTAATTTATGCCCCAACATGTGTACAAAAGAAGATCTTGCAAATGGCAGAGATAAGGTAAAGGTCACCCTTGCTCGAAGTCGGTCATATCCAACTCTAGGGATCAGTGCTCATCTCTATTTATAGCCGAAGAGCCAGCACTGTCTGCGTCTAGACACTGGAGTGGACGGACTGCTGTTATACCTTCCCACCAAAGTGATACCCAGTGGTGGGATTCAGCAGGTTCGCCCCAGTTCACCAGAACCAGTAGCAGAAATTCTGGCTGGCCCCGTGCCCATCCAAGTTTTGAAATAATGCAGGGCTTTCCCCATGGCCACACCCACCATTCCACGCCCACATAGTAGGTAGTAAAAAAAATGAATCCCACCACTGGTGGCACCTATTTATCTACTTGCAATTTCTTGCTTTTGAACTGCTAGTTTGGCAGGAGGTGGAACAGAGACGGGAGCTCACTCCGTCGTGAAGTACTTGGGTCTCAAACTGCTGACCTACGGACCTTCCAGTCAGCATTTTAACCACTTGAGCCACCACAGAGATGACCCCATTGAAATAGCCTACATTTGGTCAAGAGTAATCTATTTGTGCTCCGATACAAAGAAAGAAAGAAAGAAAGGCCTGTAAAAGGGAAGAATTAAATGAAGCCAGTTAGTTGGTTCCTTCCTGTTCCTAAAGTACTTTGAGGACCTAAAACAGTCCCTGTGTATTTTGTTGTTATTGCAAGAGAGGCCTCTAGGTTGCACCATTTGAATTTTGAATGTACAGAAATGAAGGGAATAGCAAGAGACAATTGGTCATTGTCCTGTGTAGTTGAGCACAGCTCAGAGCTAAAACATTTGGATGTCTTACAGGGCCTCCACCTAACCTGCAACATTCAACAGGCATAATACAACTGTGTGTTGCCTGTGCACTGGCAACGAAGAGCTAGCAGCCCCTTCTAGCAATTCTGTTTGTCACCGCTGCAGAGTCCTTGTTCCTCTCTTAAAATGCAGTCCGTCACACAGTCTACAAGCATCAGCTTCCTTCGAACCACAAAGCCCTCGCCCTGCGTAGAAGTGAGAGGAGGAAAGGACTTTGATGGTATTACATCTTGATCAAGGGATGACTGATAATATTCCGGCATGCCCCATCATTCAGGCCCCTCGTTTGATGACAAAGCACGGCCGAGGTCCCACCATCCATTATCCGTTTCCATCCCCCAGGCGGAGACATCAATAATGCTCCCTCTTCCCCCAGTGAAGCCCCGTCTCCCTTCTGCGCACAGGAAAGGACACTGCGGCTGGCTAGTGGGCATTTCCATACAGCAAGGGCATCTCATTACAGTCGGGCAATCTTTCCCGCGGTGCACCCTGCTGTTCACACAGGCGCACCGTGCAAGTTTGGGGTTCCTTCACTCCCTTCCCTCCCACACCATCCTTTTTAACCCTTTGGCTGTCTGAGGAAATGATTCAACCTGCTGCAAGATTTACCTTTGTTATTATCTTCCCCTTTCCTCTAACTTTCACCAAAGCCAAAGCAGAAGGAAAGCAAGGGATGGTGAGGGGGGGGGGGATCTTAAATTACAGTGACCATTTTGTTTATCAGTGCTTTGGAAATGTTGGCAGGCAGGCGATAATGTCAGATTCTTTCTTCTTTTTTGTGTCTGCCTGCATGCCTTTTATTAATTAATAAGGAAAGTGGGTACATCCAAGCGGGCTAACAGTTTGAATTTGAATGCAAACATCTTAGAACATCTGTTGCCATAATTTGGCTGGATTAACGGTCTAGTTTCCTAGACCATCTGCTGTTCCCCAAGACCGTCGTCAGTTCCTGAACAAATTCGAGCTGCTGACAGCACTTGGTTCCATGGGCAACACTGGTGTGGAGGGGTATTCAGTAGACCTTTCTGAGAGGTCTCTGTGCTTTCTGGTAGCTGGGTCTCATAGCTTATAACCGTGATGGCGAACTTTGGCACTCCAGATGTTCTTTGACTTCACTTCCCAGAATCCCCTGTGAATCCACATGAATGGGTTTACTGCGATTCATCCGGCCCAGGCCACCCTTGCTATTCCTGGAAGTGGAAGTAAAACGTGCCCAGATGGACGCGTTTTACTTCCGCTTCCAGGAATGACAAGGGTGGCCTGGGCCGGATGAATCGCAGTAAACCCATTCATGTGGATCCATGGAGGCTTCTGGGAAGTGAAGTCAAAGAACATTTGGAGTGCCAAGGTTCACCATCAAGCCTTATAAGGATTGGCAAGAGCTCTTGAAGAGACATAGTCCTCTGATACATCCCACATTGGCAATCCATGGTATCAATTGATAGCGATAGGAGACACCTGGGTATGAAAACCAGAAAAGATGCTGCCAAAACTGTGTAGAGAAGTTAAAACAGGTGGCCCTAGATGCTAAACTAGTAGAAGGCATCTTCATTTCTGGTCTTTTGAAAGACAGTGTGATCCAAGCCCACTTTAAATTGAAAGAACCCAAAGAATAAAGAGCATGGCTCTGAAAGTTGTCCACCAACTCTGGAAGCCCAAGTTACTGAGTGGCCACTTGTCCTATTTTACAGAGGCCAGCAGAATGAGCACATGCATTCAGATGAAGTTATCCACTATGGTGAGATGTTGATCAGAATGCTATGGCATTATGCTATTATCCTATAGCAGGGTATCTCAACCATTGGCCCCAAGATATTCTTGGACTTAAATTCCCAGAAGCCCTCATAAGCAAGTGTGCTGACTTGGGCTTCTGGTAACTGAAGAGCCTTGGTGATGCACTTGGTGGGAACACTGCTGTATAACCCATGGACCATTAGGAAAGCTGAGTGCAGAAGAATAGATGTCTTTGAAATGTGGTGGTGGAGGAGAGTTTTGAGAGTCTCCTGGACAGCGAGGAGAACAAATAGGTCAATCTTAGAAAAAATTAACCCTGACTGCTCCTTAGAAGGTCAAATAGTAAAGATGAAGTTGAAGTACTTTGGACCCTTGATGCTGGGAAAGGTGGAGGGCAAAAGAAGAAGGGGCGGTCAAAGATGAGATGGCTAGATGGTATTGTAGACACAATGGGCACAGAGCTGGGCGGGCTGAGGAAGATGGTGGAGGACAGAGGTACCTGGAGGGGTTGCAAAGGGTCAGAATCGACTGTGCGACTGAACAACAACAACATTGCAGCTAAAACCACTAACATTGTAAGTTTGATCTTGACCATGATCAAGGTTGACTCAGCCTTCCAAGGTCAGTAAAATGGGGGCAAAATGCCAATTATCTTGTGAATCACCCAGAGAATGCTCTAAGTGCTGTGGGATGGTAAATAAGTGTAATTGCTATTCCTATTCCGCAGGAGATTCATGTAACTTGGCTGTGTTGGCATTGGTTGGAAGCAACCTGACAGTATGTGACAGCAACTCTGTCCAGAGACTTTAGAATTGTGGGCATTAAATAAAGCAGGCAGTCCAGAGGCACACACCAAACTAAAAACTTCACTCCCTGAAATGCAAGGTCTGAATCCTTTCATGAATTCCATTCTTGTGTACCGAATTTGTGACGTTTTGGGTAGAGAACTAGGCCTTGTTGGGAACTGGCAGTTCCTCCTGAGCCTGGAACAACAGCTACCAAGCCCACCGGAGTGATTTCCCTGGAAAGTGGAAAAAAAAACAATGAACCCTGACTTTCTTAGAAAATGTTTTCTGCCATAGCTACCTGGCAATTCTTTGGCATGGGGGGGGGGGAGGTTTGTCAACCTTTGATGCTGCTGGGCACGGCGTACGAAGTACAAGGGGATACAAGCAGTGAAATGAAAGATCATGCCCTATTGTAATTATTCCGGGCCTGAAGCTCTTGTCAAAGAAGAAGGGGAGTGGGTGTCCCTCCTGACTGACCTGGCATCGTTTCAACCCTGTTAATTGCTTTCCACTTCTGTCAGTTCTCTTGTGCCACGGCAAGGGGAAATAAAAACCTTCCTCGGGTCGTCTACATGACCTGGTCTAGTCATTTCATGTGGAGTAAGAAAGCATGCACAGCCCTCCCCCACTGCAAACATGTCTTAAAAGAAAAAGTTTAAAACCCCACCAGTTCCAGACTTCCAGCAGGAGGTGTTTTGCAACATCTCTTACTGATGCTCACTGGCGTAACAACACAGGTGCCAGTTTCAGTGGTGAACTGCTGCCAGTTAAGAAGCCAGTGCACGCCAATTGTGTGTTACAAGAAAATTAAATCCTGACTTCTAAACAGGTGGCAGATCACTGAACTGTAAGCTGTTGGAGTTACACAGGCATTACCATGGGACAGGTACATCATAGTTCCAGGGAAGGAAGGGTTAAATCAGATAGCTAATATGATCTGTCTAGCCTAGTTCAGATACTCTGTAGCATGTAAAAAAAAATATTGAATACAATAGGATTCCAGCCCTCCTCAGGAAAAAAAAAGTCTCCCGGGAAATTTCAGTTCGAATCTGAGGTCAATGTGGTGCAAGCCTTGGAAGGTTGGTATTAAGTAGCATTGCTGGGAGCAATTTCATTACTCTGAAATTCTGGCAGAGCTTGGTTCAGAACTTGGAAACATTACTGTGGATCACCATTCCCATAATCCCCTGGGATTTGCTTGAGCATCAACCCTGTTGCTGCTGTGGCCATCAGGCAATCAGTGCATACATGTGTGCAGGTGAGCTGACCCTCATGCTCATTTCAGTGGTGATGTCAGTGAGGACAGCACAGGTTAAATATGTATTATGGTGCAGACAAGGTAGGTGGGTTACAGATTCACAATACAGAAAGTGACACCAATTAGTTACAGACATGCCCTTCTCTGCTTCAACATGCTAGCAGAATTTTTTACACAGAGAAAACTGGCCTTCAGTTGATTCTATGCTGGGCTGCTTTTATGTCCCTAACCAGGCTTTCTCAACATTTCCAGGTCATGTGCTGGATCCCTCCCTCTCAGTTGGCTGAGTGGGCTGGTCATGTGGTTCTGTGCAAATTCTCACGTGTATTCTTGCGCATTTTCGGTGAGTTCTTGCACATGTTCGTTGCATTTTTGTGCATTTTCACCACATTTTCGGTGAGTTTTCAATGCTTTTGCCTTTAGCGGCAGCAGGAGTGAGGGTGGAGGGCCACATGAAACGGCTCCGTGGGCTGCATCCGGCTCATGGGTCGTAGGTTGTGAATGCCTGTACTTTAACATTGATGGATGGGTTGGTGGGTGAATTTATCCTGCTCTTAAGGAGAGACAAAAATCTAGGGGGGGGGTCATTTTTCTCACCACTTTTCATTATTTAAACTCTTAGGAGAAAAGATTTGCTTACTGTGTATGTGTTTATATACCACACATTAATGGGTGTCTTTCTTACTTAATTGATCCCTGAACATTCTTTTAAAGTTTGTGTTTAGAAACATCCATATAAATGTAACATAACAGCAGAATACTTTGCAGTGGCATTCATGTACAAGGTGCAGCATAATCAAGAAGAATATACCAGAGAAGAAATTAATATCTGAAACAAAGAGCAACTTTAAAAAGAACGCAGACAAGCTGTTATGTATGTATGTGTGCATGTTCATTATACTGTAAAGGCAAGAATGTAACCACTCCAAATACCAACGATCTCAGCTGTAAAGGAACGCGAGCAGACAGCCCATAGAGGGCAGCTGCGAGCGTTCAGTCTCACATGGTTCACATTGCTCAATCACGGACAGCCGCGGGAAAACCTTCCCCGCATTCAGCAGCAGAAGAAAGAGGCGTGCCTGGGCGAGGCCACGCCGGTAGCAGCCAATGAGCTACCGTGCTACAAGATTCAAATGTAGAGGGCTACTGTATATATTGAGATGTATCACCGCCATTACCGGATGCTTCACCGGAACACCATGCAATAAACCTGCGTTAAACCAACCCTTCGGTTGTCCTGTTGTCTTTGGTCCCATACACTAAATTGGCGACGAAGGTGGGATCATGGCTGCCCACGGGACCAAGACATGCGCCGGCTACGAGATCAGGAAGCCGGGAGACTTGGAGCTGTTTGAGATAGACTTCAACGCAGCGCTGGTGGAGCTCGAAGTCTCAGATGAGGCCAAGAAGAGGGCCATTTTCGTCCGCATGCTCGGACACGAGACCAAGAGGACCTTGGTGGACCTGATCGCACCGAGGAAGGTGGGCGACCTCAAAGCCACAGAGCTCCTGGCGGCGCTGCGCGCCCATCTCCGGCCAGCAATAGCGATGTTCCCTGCTCGGAGCGCGTTCTGGAGGCGAGTCCAGGCGCCCGGGGAATCGGTCGCTGAGTTCGCCGCGGCCCTGCGGCTGGCCGCCGGCCCATGCAAGTGGGAGACCCCAGAAGTCACCCTCCGGGACTGCCTGCTCTGCGGTCTGAGGGACACAGAGACTCAGCGCGCGCTGATGAAAAGGGAGCCGCCTCCCACGTGGCAACAAGTCCTCGACACGGCGCAGGCCGCGGAGGCCACGACTGCTGGGGTGCAAGAGCTCCAGGACTGGCGCCCGAAGCCCGCCAAGGCAGAGAGCTCGGTGCGCGCGGCCCGGCGAGCTTCGGACTCGTCTGCGGAGAGCGGCGACGACGAGGACGTCCGGAGGGTCCAGAGAGAGGGCCAGCGCTGCGACGGCTGCGGCGCCGCCCACGCCCGCGCCAAATGCCCATTCCGCAAGGCCGAGTGCCACAACTGCGGCCGGCGCGGGCACATCGCCAAGGTCTGCCGGAAGCGGCGCGAGGCCACAAGGAGTTCTCCAGACCGCTCGGCGAGGCAGGACCGCACCACGAGGCCAAAGGACGGCACCCGGACCACGAGGACGCGGGACGGCGTAGGGCGCATCTCCGACGACAGCGAGGACGACGCTCCGGTTTGCAGCGTTTCCACGGAGCAACCCCGTTACTTCGTTGAGGTAGTAATACAAGGGGCCCCTGTTAGAATGGAGGTGGACTCGGGTTCGTCATACTCTATTATTTCCCAGGGAGAGTTCATGAAAATCGCCCCCCGCGTGCGGCCCAAGCTCAAAGCGTTGAGGGCCACACTGAAGGACGTGCAAGGGAACCGCATCCCAGTGTTGGGGGTTGGGAAGTTCCAGGTCCAGTTTAAAAAGCACACCGCAACGCTTCCCCTAGTCGTCCTCAAGGGAGGAAAATGCAGCCTCCTCGGGACTCAATGGTTCCAGCCCCTGGGGTTGTTCATTGGGGGGGTGCACGCTGTGGGAGCACACGCCACCGGGACTGATCCAATACAGAGCGTGTGCGACGCGCACCCCGAGGTTTTCAAAAAGGGGCTCGGAAAATTCAAGGGCCCCCCAGTGACTTTCGACCTGGACCCTGGAGTACGTCCAATCAGACTTAAACCGCGCAGAGTGCCTTTCGCACTAAAGGACAAAATAGAGGCGGAGTTGGACAAATTGGTGGGCCAGGGGATTCTTGTTCCTGTTGATTCTGCGGAGTGGGAAACTCCAATTGTAACAGCGCTCAAGGCCAACGGGGAGGTCCGCATATGCGCTGATTACAAGTGCACCATCAATAAGGCGATCCGCCCTAATGCGTATCCGGTGCCGGTAGTCAGCCACTTGTTGGCCAGGTTACACGGGGGGAGGTGTTTCGCTAAATTCGACCTGGCCCAAGCCTACCAGCAACTCCCGGTGACCCCCGCCGCAGCTGCTGCACAGACCATAGTCACCCACAAAGGGGCGTTCCAGGTATCGCGCCTCCAATTCGGCGTGAATTCGGCGCCCGGGATTTTCCAGTCACTCGTGGAACGCCTCCTGAAGGGGTTAGAGGGGGTGTTACCCTACTTTGATGACGTATTGATTACAGGGGGGAGCCGGGCCGAATTAGCAACAAGGTTGGGAAAGGTCCTAGCAATATTCGAAAAGGCGGGGTTGCGGTTGCGAAAAGACAAATGCGTTTTCTTCGCAACTGAGGTTGAGTTCCTAGGGTTCCGTGTTACTCCCGAGGGAATCAGGCCATCCCAATCCAAGGTGGCCGCCATCAAGAAGGCCCCTCGCCCCACCTCCAAGCCCGAGTTGCAGTCGTTCCTGGGACTGCTCAATTTTTACCACTCCTTCCTTCCGCGGAAGGCAGCAGTGGCGGAACCGCTACACAAATTGTTAAAAAAGGACGAGGCATGGAAGTGGGGCGACGCCCAGGAGAAGGCTTTCAATGACCTGAAGCGACTCCTGGCATCAGATGCTGTACTGACCCACTTCAATCCCAAACGCCCAGTGGTCCTAATATGTGATGCATCCCCGGTGGGGGTGGGGGCGGTGTTATGCCACGTACTGGAGAATGGGAGGGAGGCCCCGATAGCGTTCTACTCTAGGTCCTTGTCCCAAGCGGAGAGAAACTATGCCCAGACAGACAGGGAAGCACTAGTGATAATTGCGGGGACCAAGAAATTTCATGATTTTGTGTACGGCCGCCCCTTCACCATAGTGACTGACCACAAGCCCCTGCTAGGCATTTTCACCGCAGATAAGCCCACACCCCAAATCCTGTCCCCGAGAATGCTCAGGTGGGCCATTTTTCTCAACGCGTATCAGCACGCGTTGGTATACCGGCCCGGGAAGGAGATCAGCCATGCGGATGCCCTGTCGAGGTCCCCCATTCCCCGGGATTGCTGCCACGTGGGCGAGGTAGAGAGGGACTACCAGGTCTTAATGATAGAGGTCCTAGACTCCCCTCCAGTAGTACCGGCCGACATCGCTAAAGCGACCGGCAAGGACAAAACGCTGGCCACAGTTTGCTCCTGGGTACAGAAAGGGTGGCCCGTGTCTTCCCCAGCAGCGGAATTCGACACATTTTTCAAAAAGCAACTAGAGTTGTCCCTAGAGAGGGGTTGCCTTTTGTGGGGACAGCGGGTAGTGATCCCCACGTCTCTCCGGCCGAGGGTGCTTAAACTGCTGCACGTCAGCCACCCGGGGATCGTCCGCTCTAAGGCACTGGCCCGCAGTTACTTTTGGTGGCCCCAGCTAGACGCCGACATCGAACACATGGTCGGCACTTGCGAAGCGTGCCAAAGCTCCAGGCCAGAAGAGGCCCACTCGCCACATAGGGAGTGGGACGCAGCAAGGGGGCCCTGGTCCCGGGTACACGTAGATTTTGCTGGCCCATTCAGGGGAACGCTCTTCCTCCTTGTAGTGGACGCGTTCTCCAAGTGGTTGGAGGTCATTCCAGTCTCGAGCACCTCCTCGGCCACAACAATTAAACAGTTACGGAGGGTCTTTTCCACGTTCGGTTTACCCGACACCCTCGTCAGTGATAACGCTAGCTGTTTCACGTCCGCCGAGTTCGGGGCATTCATGGAGCGCAACGCCATTCGGCACATCACCTCCGCCCCCTTTCACCCGGCCACCAACGGCCAAGTAGAGCGCCTCGTGCGCACCACGAAAGACGCGCTGCTGCGCATGGGCCCCGGAGACCTCGACCTGAAATTGTGCCAATTCCTGCTAAGGTACAGGGTCACCCCATTGGCGTCAGGGTACTCCCCCGCAGAGCTGTTGATGCGCAGGAAGCTGGCCACGGGAATCTCCAAGCTAGACCCCACGAGAGTAGAGGACAAAGGGTGGAACATAGGGGTAGAACCCACAAAGAGTTTCAGCGTAGGCGCCCCGGTGCACTGCAGGAACTACGCCAACGCGGGGCCAGCCTGGGTGCCGGGCACCGTAATAGCACAAACCGGCCCCGTCTCATACCGCGTGGAGACCAGTACAGGCTTCCTGTGGAGGCGACACGTGGACCAGCTCAGGCGCAGGGTCCCCGGAGAGCAGGACGGAGACAAAAATAGCATTGAATCAGCGTTAGGGTACTCCCCCACCCGTTTAGCCCAAGGGGGAGGAAAAGGGGAGCATGGGTCCCCACCAAGGGGGGAGGAAAGGGAATCGATCCACAGAGATCTTTTGCGGGAGTCCGCGGCAGAAAGGAAGAGCCCCGACCACACACATACCCCTCGGAAGTTCCCCCGAAACACAGATGCCCATAGAAGTTTAGACGTTGATTTACAGTACCAGGGGGAGTTAGCGGAGTGGTCCCCCACCCGTCCTAGCGAAAAGAGGGGTTTCAGTTCAGCCCCTGGTACTTCCAGTCCCAGTAGCCCCTGTGAGTTAGAATGCAATATAGCGCCAATTTCCCGGAGACCGACACCCCCAAGACGGGAGGCAACGGCGAGTCCGCCCACCACAGTCTCAAGATCCCCCGAGCGGGGATCAGAAGGTAGCAGAACCACAAGGGCGACCTCATCGGTTCCGCGGTTCACAATGGGAGGGTCCCCGGGGTCCGAGAGCAACAGGCAGGGATTCACCTCCCAACTGTTCATTCCATTCCCATCCCCGGGCGCAGGGCAGGCACGGACGCCCCACAGAGCCACTAACGAATCCCCGTTTCCCGTTGCAGGACAAGCACCCGCGGAGTCAGGGATCACAGGCTCTCCAGTACTAGGTCAGACGCAGGCACGCCCCAAGCGCACGTGCGGCAAGCCACAATGGTTGCGGGACTTCGTCCCATCCTAGGGGGGAGGGATGTTATGTATGTATGTGTGCATGTTCATTATACTGTAAAGGCAAGAATGTAACCACTCCAAATACCAACGATCTCAGCTGTAAAGGAACGCGAGCAGACAGCCCATAGAGGGCAGCTGCGAGCGTTCAGTCTCACATGGTTCACATTGCTCAATCACGGACAGCCGCGGGAAAACCTTCCCCGCATTCAGCAGCAGAAGAAAGAGGCGTGCCTGGGCGAGGCCACGCCGGTAGCAGCCAATGAGCTACCGTGCTACAAGATTCAAATGTAGAGGGCTACTGTATATATTGAGATGTATCACCGCCATTACCGGATGCTTCACCGGAACACCATGCAATAAACCTGCGTTAAACCAACCCTTCGGTTGTCCTGTTGTCTTTGGTCCCATACACTAAACAAGCGCAACCATAAAAATGAGGGTCAAAGTGGATAGCAAGCAAAAAGAGACACCGTTAAAAGTTGTGTAACCTAACTCACAACCTATTTTCCTAAACAATTCATATTCTTTTTTCTATGTATGCTTCTGAGTGTATATGCATTATACCCGTATACATATACAGTACATGGAAGCCTGGAATTTAACACACGATTCATAACTGCTAGAAAAATATCTTTTTTTCTTAATTCGTTACCTGATTTCCATGATATGTATGAATTTTAACTACCTACATTCATTTCCAGGAAATGAAACTAATAGTTAGTTGGTTTGCCTAGAAAGATGCTTAAATCAATAAGAGCTAGAAACATGTAAACTAACATGGCTACTAATGTCCCAGGTAAACAAGCATGCAGATTATGTGTCAAAATTGGTTCCCCCTTCTGTCTGGCTGTGGATGTTAGGAGCTGCAGTCCACCATAAGATATCCCAAAGGATAAGAATACTAATTTCTAGTTGAGATACTATTATTTCCCTGCTTAAATAGCTGGGCTGGCTATAACTGGCTGCCCAGAAATGACAGAATTGTATCCAACACTCTTCTGTAAAGCATGTAAAAAGGTAAGATATGGAATGCTTTCCCTCTACAGCTAGTGTGCTGTAGTCAGTGATGTGCTGCTCCTGGTACCCACAGGTGCGCAGGCACCAGTAGTGGAAATTTCCCCAGGCCACACCAACTTGGCTGGCCATGCCCACCACCCTACCCCAGACCATACCTGTCAACCGCAGCTCCGGACAATCCGGGACCTGCGCACAACGGTTCTGTGCAAGTCGCGTTCTACGCATGTGTGGAAGGCTTTTACGCTTGCGTAGAACCCTTTTATGCAAGCGGGTTTTATGCAAGCATAAAAGCCTTCTATGCATGTGTAGAACATGACTTGCGCAGAAGGGATGTGCAGTACCTCCCCCCCCCCCCCCCCCGCTGCCAATTCCGGGGTTTTGGCAGCTGTGGGCGGGAAATGGTGCAAATCGGTGCTGAAAATCAGGAAATCCTGGCCAATCCGGCAAGGTTGACAGGTATGCCCCAGACCATGGTATGGCCGGCCAAGTGGGCATGGCCCACAGAGTTAGCCACACCCACAGAGTTAGCCATGCCCAGGGTGGGGGTAGTAAAGTTTTTTTGCAGTACATCACTGGATGTAGTGGACAGAGTACTGGAGTAGGACGCAGAAGATCTGAGTTCAAAAATCCTTACTCAGGCATAGAAACTCAGCAAGGCTGAAACACTCCTTAATGTGTCTCATACATATCATGAATCTTCTCAGGGTCACCATAAGTTGGAAGTTACTTGATGGCACACAACACACATGGGCTGTGCAGTTCACCTATTGTCTGCTAAACTTCTGTCAATTCCAGGTTGTTTTTATTCTCAAAATCACTTTCCTCAGAAGAACCCCATGTGAGTCCACTGATAATTCAGTTTCGATAAGGATTTATCATAGCCATCTGGTGGACTATTCTGTTGAGCACATCAACATTGAGCTCCTTTCCATCCAGCTATGTGCTAAGTGGTTCATCTGTTGTCAATGCAACTTCTCTCAACTGTCTTTTTTCTTATTGTAGCACAAAAAAATGAATGTTCTAGTCAATGCTTCTTAAAAAAATAAAAAGACTTACGTGATGATTCAGTAAGATGCAAAAAGCAACATGGGCTGAAAATGTTGCTATTTCAACTGCAATAAAGGGATGGACATAATTATGAAATTGATATTTTCAAGCATCTTTTTCCACAGGTAAGATGAGAGACTTGCATACGTAATTGTTGATAGCAGAAGTAGAAAGATAGCACACTGAAGTTGGAGGAGTAGAACTAATGGGTTTCCAGCACAAGCGGATCCAGACACATTTAGTAGTAAACAAATGAATAAGGAAATAATTCTGCAGATCCTACAAAACCAGGACATCTGCAGATTTTCATCTACTTCCCTCAAATTTCAACTGCACTGAGTCAGTTATGACGTTTCAAGCCCCTGTCTTGGAATCAAAATGAATTCATTTTTGCTTTATCTCATATCATTGACATATTTCAACTGACAAAAAGAATAGCTGTTACTGAGTCAAGGTCAGCCTGGATGAGACATAAGAACATAAGAACAGCCTTGCTGGAACAGGCCACAGTCCATCCAGTCCAGCATTCTGTCTCAAACAGTGGCTCACCATTTCCTTCAGGGTATTCCCAAGGAGATGCCTTCACCTGCTTAGGATTCCCTGGAAATGGCATTGAGAGATATCCTGCCTATCTCTCCAACCCAGAGGTTGTCCTTAAGTATCCATAATTATAGCCATTGATACTCTTGTCCTCCATGAACTTGTCTAATCCTTTCTTAAAGCTGTCAAGACTGACAGCTGTCACCACTTCTTCTGGCAGGGAGTTCCATAGACCAGTAATCCTCTTGGGTGAAAAAGTACTTTCTCTTATTTGTTTGAGAACTAGTACCCAAAAGTTTCTTAGAGTGCCTCCTAGTTCTAGTGTTATGCGATAGGGAAAACAGTTTTTCCTTATCTACTTTGTCCACACTGTGCATGATTTTATAAACTTCAATCAGGTCACCTCTTAGACGCCATCGTTCAAGAGTGAAAAGGCCCACCCGTTGCAGCCTCAGATGGTAAGGAAGGTATTCCAGTCCCCTAATCATTCTGGTTGCCCTCCTCTGCACTTTCTCCAACTCCATAATATCCTTCTGGAGGTATGGCGACCAGAACTGTACACAGTATTCCAGATGGGGCCTCACCATAGATTTATAAAGAGGCAAAATGACACTTGCTGACTTATTTTCTATACCCTTCCTAATGATCCCTAACATTGAGTTTGCTTTTTTCACTGCTGAGGCACACTGGGTTGACATCTTCATTGAGCTGTCCACCAGGACACCAAGGTCCCTTTCCTGGTTTGTCGCAGAGAGTTCAGACCCCATCAGTTTATAAATGTAATTGGGGGTTTTTGCCCCAACATGCATCACTCTGCACTTACTAATGTTGAAGCTCATTTGCCACTGTTTTGCCCACTCCCCCAGTGTCAAGAGATCCCTCTGGAGCTCCTCACAATCTCTCACAGTTTTCACTAACCTGTATAATTTAGTGTCGTCAGCAAATTTGGCTACCTTGCTTTTTACTCCTACCTCTAGATCATTTATGAAGAGGTTGAAAAGCAGGGGTCCCAGTACTGAACCTTGGGGGACCCCACTCTTGACTTCCCTCCACTTGGAAAAGTGTCCATTTAGTGCTACCCTCTGTTTCCTGTCCCTTAGCCAGTTGCTGATCCAGGACAAGACCTGTCCCTTTATTCCATGACTGGTAAGTTTATTCAAGAGCCTTTGGTGTGGGACCTTGTCAAAAGCCTTCTGAAAGTCCAGATAAACAATGTCAACTGGATCCCCCTTATCCACATGCTTGCTGACACTCTCAAAAAATTCCAACAGATTAGTGAGGCATGATTTGCCCTTGTAAACGCCATGTTGGCTCTCCTTTAGCAGCGCCTTCTCTTCTATGTGCCTATTAATTCTATCTTTTAGGATGGTTTCCATCACTTTACCTGGGACACATGTCAAACTGACAGGTCGGTAATTTCCTGGATCACCCCTGGATCCTTTTTTGAAAATTGGTGTTACATTCGCTACCTTCCAGTCATCAGGCACAAAGCCTGATTTGAGGGAAAGATTTTATATTTTGGCTAGGAGATCAGCAATTTCATCTTTAAGTTCCCTGAGAACTCGTGGATGGATGCCATCTGGTCCTGGTGATTTGTTAGTGTTTAGCTTAACAAGACATGCAAGGACCTCCTCCCTGGTTATTTCTATCTTGCTTAATTCTTTGGTTTCCCTCCCTATGAAGATAGGCTCTGTTTTGGGCATGTGGCCTCTGTCTTCTTCAGTGAATACTGAAGCAAAGAATTCATTGAGTCTCTCTGCAATCTCTGTTTCCTCTTTGTTGTGTATGTACAATGTTGCTTGATATGTATGTACATTGTCGCTTTAAGAAATGTATGAATGTAACCTGGCCACAATCACAATGTAACCCAGCTGTTAAAGGAACGCGAGCACGCTGCCTATAGAGGGCAGCTGCGAGTGTTCAACTCACATGGTTATCATTCCTCAAATCACCTGCAGCCGCGGGAACTCCCCGCAACAGCAAACTACTACCGATCCACCACCGAAGATGGCCGTGACCCGGATGACGTCACGCCGGTAGCAGCCAATGAGCTACCATGCAGCCAGATTCAAATGTATTGTACTACTGTATATAATGTGAGGTATCTCCGCCATTACCACATGTTCGTTCTGACCATCAACCAATAAACCTGTGTTAGTCCTTACTGCGACTCCTTCTATGTCTCCTGGAAAAGACACTAAATTGGCGACGAGGATGGGATCGATGGCGAATCCCAAGGTCAAGGCGTACCAGTTCGATGTGAGCGAGCCCGAACAATGGGAGCTCTATGAGTGCCAGTTTTGGCACGCGATGGAAGCCGCGGGCGTCGACGATGACGCGAAGATGCGCTCCCACTTCCTGGCCCAAGTGGGGCCGGCCACGCTGCGGATCCTGATGACCCTGGTGGCCCCCCGGAAGGTAGACGAGGTCCCCATCGACCGTATCCTGGAGAGGCTGGGTGAGCATTTCCAGCCGCCCGTATCGATCTTCCCAGCACGGGTCGCGTTCCACAGGCGAGACCAGCGACCGGGCGAATCCGTGTCCGCCTACGCGGCGGCCCTCAGGCTTGCGGCGGTCCACTGCCAGTGGGATGACCAGGACCAGGCCCTCCGTGACCGCATGTTGTGTGATCTGAGGGACGAGGAGCTGCAGAGGAGGCTGATGACCCGCGACCAATGCCTCACGTTCAACGAGGTACTGCGGGAGGCCCAAGCAACCAAGGAGGCCAGGAGCGGGGTGAGGCTGTTCAAGTCCCGAGGGGCCGCGTCCGAGAGGGCCAAGTCACCAGTACAAGCGGCCCGGCGGACACCAGCGAAGGCGGCCTGGTGGGCCCCCAAGCCGCCCACCGGCACACCAACGTTGTCCGAGGAGACGTCCACCACAGCGGACCCCTACTCCAGTGAGGACGACGACGTCCAGAGGATCAAGAAGCGTGGTGAGAAGCGGCAGACCCGAGAATGGCAGGACCGCCGTTGCGAAGGTTGTGGGGCATCCCACGACCGCACGAGGTGCCCGTTTCGAAAGGCCGAGTATCACAACTGCGGCCGAAAGGGGCACATCGCCCAAGTATGCAGGCGTGGGCGAGTCGAGGACAAGGGGAGTTCCAGCCATCCCCAAACGGACCAACGGAAGGCGGCCGGCACCAGGAAGGTCGCAGCCAGCTACAGTGAGGAAGGCGTGAACCGCGTGGGCCTGGAGCACCGGCGGTTTTTCGTAGAGGTACTGTTGCAAGGGGTCCCAGTGAGGATGGAGATAGACTCGGGGTCATCTTATTCCATCCTGTCCCAAAAGGAGTTAATGCGTATTCCCCCAGATAAGCGACCCAAGCTCCGGGCCATGAGGTCACACCTACGGGACGTGCAGGGAAATGGGATCCCGGTGTTGGGGGTGGGAAACTTCAAGGTGAAGTTTAAGAACTACTCGAGAAACTGCCCTTAGTGGTCCTCAAAGGGGGGAGGTGCTGCCTTTTGGGAACGCAGTGGTTTGCTCCCCTGGGAATCGAACTGTCCAGCATTAACGCCATCGAGACTGACCCAATGCGGGACGTGTGCAACGCGCACCCGGACATTTTCAAGAAGGGGCTCGGGAAATACAAGGGGGCCCCGGTTTCCTTCGAGCTGGACCCAGAAATCCGGCCCATCCGCCTCAAACCAAGGAGGGTGCCTTTCGCCCTACAGGACAAGATCGAGGCGGAACTGGACAAATTGGTGGGGCAGGGGATTTTGGTTCCAGTTGACTCGGCGGAGTGGGAAACGCCGATTGTTACAGCCCTTAAGTCGAACAGGGAAGTCAGGATTTGTGCAGACTATAAATGTACCATTAACAAGGCCATTAGGCCAAATGCATATCCAGTGCCCGTGGTCAGCCACTTGCTGGCCACGTTACATGGGGGGAAGTGTTTTGCCAAGTTAGATCTGGCTCAGGCGTACCAGCAGCTCTCTGTAACCCCGGCTGCTGCCGCCGCACAAACGATAGTGACGCACAAGGGGGCGTTTAAGGTAACGCGCCTTCAGTTTGGCGTGAATTCGGCCCCCGGAATTTTACAGTCCCTCGTGGAATGCCTTTTAAAGGGGTTTCCAGGCGTCCTCCCATACTTAGACGGCGTGTTGATAACGGCGGGGAGCAAACTAGAGTTGGCAAAGAGGCTAGATGGGGTCCTTTCTGTGTTCGAAAGGGCAGGTCTTCGACTGAGGAGGGACAAATGCGTATTCTTTGCGAGGGAGGTTGAGTTTCTAGGTTTTAAGGTAACCCCGGACGGGATCAAACCCTCTGAGTCAAAGGTTGCAGCTGTGAAGAACGCCCCTCGCCCCACCGCAAAACCGGAGCTACAGTCATTTCTAGGGCTCCTAAATTTTTATCATACCTTCCTGCCTCGGAAGGCATCAGTCGCGGAGCCACTGCACGTGCTGCTCAAAAAGGACGCGGTTTGGCGGTGGGGGGACAGGCAGGAGAGAGCATTCAAGGAACTTAAGTCACTCCTGTCTTCGGACGCTGTCCTGACCCATTTCGACCCGAAAAAACCAGTGGTCTTAGTCTGTGATGCGTCCCCAGTGGGGTGGGGGCGGTCCTGTGCCACGTGTTGGAGAGCGGGAGGGAAGCCCCGGTAGCGTACTACTCTAGGTCCCTCTCAAAGGCCGAGCACAATTACGCGCAAACTGATAGGGAGGCCCTAGCCATCATCGCCGGAACGAAAAAGTTCCATGACTTTTTATACGGCCGCGAGTTTACGGTAGTGACCGATCACAAACCACTTTTGGGGATCTTCACTACCGGCAAACCCACACCGCAAATTCTATCCCCCAGAATGCTGCGTTGGGCCATTTTCCTCAACGCCTACCAGTATGAGCTGGTCTATCACCCAGGGAAGGAGATCTCCCATGCGGACGCACTGTCCCGATCTCCCCTCCCAAGTGTAGGGGACCCCACATGCGAGGTAGAGCAGGATCACCAAGTCCTACTGATCGAGTCTCTCGACTCACCCCCCCATTGTCCCGGCCGACCTCGCCAAGGCCACGGCGGCCGACAAGATACTGGCCCAAGTTAGTTCCTGGGTTAGGAAGGGCTGGCCCACGACCCCCCCCCCCCCCGATGAAGAGTTCAGGCCATTTTTTAGGCGCAGAGTAGAGCTGTCGCTGGAAAGGGGCTGCTTACTCTGGGGCCAGCGGTTAGTTATCCCAGAGAAGCTGAGGGCCAAAGTACTGAGACTATTGCACACCAGTCACCCCGGGATTGTGCGCTCCAAGGCTCTGGCCAGGAGTTTCTTTTGGTGGCCCCAGATAGACGGGGACATAGAGCGTTTAGTGGGCACGTGTGAGAGCTGCCAGAGCTCTCGGCCCGAGGAGTCTCGGTTACCCTAAATGATATGCTAAATGATTGTTCCCTGGGACAGATGGTTGAAGACCCAACTAGAGGTACAAGAATCCTTGACTTGATCCTGAGTAATACTCAGGATCTGGTGCAAGATGTTAATGTGACTGATCCAATAGGGAACAGTGACCACAACTCAATTATGTTTAACTTGATCATAGACCGCAAGTCACCGATAAAATCTAACACAGAGACCTTAAATTTTCAAAAAGGAAATTTCCCAAAGTTGAGGAAACTAGTAAAAAAGAAGCTGAAAGGGAAAATTGAGAGAGTCCAAACACTCCAAGAGGCATGGAGGCTGTTTACAAAAACAATAACAGAGGCTCAATTGGAATGCATACCCAAAAGGAAAAAGGGCACTGCCAGGTCCAAGAGGACTCCGATGTGGCTTACAGGAGCTGTTCAGGAAGTGATCAAGAGCAAGAAAAGCTCATTTAGAAGATGGAAGGCTTGTCCGAATGAGGACAGCAGGCAGAAACATAAATTCTGGCAGAACAAATGCAAGGCAACAATCAGGAAAGCAAAGCAAGACTTTGAGGAGCGTATAGCTAAAAATACTCAGAGAAATAACAAAGTCTTCTTTAAGTACATTAGAAGTAAGAACCCAACTAGGAAGGCCATTGGACCATTAGATGACAATGGAAGGCAAGGGGTTATTAAAGAGGAAACAGAGATTGCAGAGAGACTCAATGAATTCTTTGCTTCAGTATTCACTGAAGAAGACAGAGGCCACATGCCCAAAACAGAGCCTATCTTCGTAGGGAGGGAAACCGAAGAATTAAGCCAGATAGAAATAACCAGGGAGGAGGTCCTTGCATGTCTTGTTAAACTAAGCACTAACAAATCACCAGGACCAGATGGCATCCATCCACGAGTTCTCAGGGAACTTAAAGATGAAATTGCTGATCTCCTAGCCAAAATATATAATCTTTCCCTCAAATCAGGCTTTGTGCCTGATGACTGGAAGGTAGCGAATGTAACACCAATTCTCAAAAAAGGATCCAGGGGGGGATCCAGGAAATTACCGACCTGTCAGTTTGACATGTGTCCCAGGTAAAGTGATGGAAACCATCCTAAAAGATAGAATTAATAGGCACATAGAAGAGAAGGCGCTGCTAAAGGAGAGCCAACATGGCTTTTGCAAGGGCAAATCATGCCTCACTAATCTGTTGGAATTTTTTGAGAGTGTCAACAAGCATGTGGATAAGGGGGATACAGTTGACATTGTTTATCTGGACTTTCAGAAGGCTTTTGACAAGGTCCCACACCAAAGGCTCTTGAATAAAGTTACCAGTCATGGAATAAAGGGACAAGTCTTGTCCTGGATCAGCAACTGGCTAAGGGACAGGAAACAGAGGGTAGCACTAAATGGACACTTCTCCAAGTGGAGGGAAGTAAAGAGTGGGGTCCCCCAAGGTTCAGTACTGGGACCCCTGCTTTTCAACCTCTTCATAAATGATCTAGAGGTAGGAGTAAAAAGCAAGGTAGCCAAATTTGCTGACGACACTAAATTATACAGGGTAGTGAAAACTGTGAGAGATTGTGAGGAGCTCCAGAGGGATCTCTCGACACTGGGGGAGTGGGCAAAACAGTGGCAAATGAGTTTCAACATTAGTAAGTGCAGAGTGATGCATGTTGGGGCAAAGAAACCCCAATTACATTTATAAACTGATGGGGTCTGAACTCTCTGCGACAAACCAGGAAAGGGACCTTGGTGTCCTGGTGGACAACTCAATGAAGGTGTCAACCCAGTGTGCCTCAGCAGTGAAAAAAGCAAACTCAATGCTAGGGATCATTAGGAAGGGTATAGAAAATAAGTCAGCAAGTGTCATTTTGCCTCTTTATAAATCTATGGTGAGGCCCCATCTGGAATACTGTGTACAGTTCTGGTCGCCATACCTCCAGAAGGATATTATGGAGCTGGAAAAAGTGCAGAGGAGGGCAACCAGAATGATTAGGGGACTGGAACACCTTCCTTACCATCTGAGGCTGCAACGGTTGGGCCTCTTCACTCTTGAACGACGACGTCTAAGAGGTGACCTGATTGAAGTTTATAAAATCATGCACGGTGTGGACAAAGTAGATAAGGAAAAACTGTTTTCCCTAACGCATAACACTAGAACTAGGGGACACTCCATGAAACATTTGGGTACTAGTTCTCAAACAAATAAGAGAAAGTACTTTTTCACCCAGAGGATTACTGGTCTATGGAACTCCCTGCCAGAAGAAGTGGTGACAGCTGTCAGTCTTGACAGCTTTAAGAAAGGATTAGACAAGTTCATGGAGGACAAGAGTATCAATGGCTATAATTATGGATACTTAAGGACAACCTCTGGGTTGGAGAGATAGGCAGGATATCTCTCAATATCATTTCCAGGGAATCCTAAGCAGGTGAAGGCATCTCTTTGGGAATAATGCCCTGAAGGAAATGGTGAGCCACTGTGTGAGACAGAATGCTGGACTAGATGGGCTGTGGCCTGTTCCAGCAAGGCTGTTCTTATGTTCTTATTACCCCATAGGGAATGGGATACGGCCCGCAGGCCATGGTCCCGGATCCATGTCGACTTCGCTGGCCCTTTCCGCGGGTCCATGTTTCTACTGGTAGTCGACTCCTACTCCAAGTGGTTGGAGGTAATCCCTATGAACAGTACCTCCTCCGCCGCAACCATCAAGCAGTTGCGAAAGCTTTTTGCCTGTTTCGGCCTGCCAGACATCCTTGTTAGCGATAACACTAGTACCTTCACATCTGCAGAGTTCAAGACGTTTATTGAGCGGAACGCCATCAGGCACATCACCGCTGCCCCGTTTCACCCTGCCACAAACGGTCAGGTAGAGCGCCAAGTGCGCACTACGAAAGACGCACTGCGGCGCATGGGTCCCGGTGAGTTGAACCTTCATTTGTGCCAGTTCCTCATCCGTTACAGGACAACCCCCTTACCTTCAGGATTTTCCCCAGCCGAACTCCTCATGAGGAGGCGTCCGGTAACACTTTTTGACCGGATGGATCCATCCAGGGTGGAGGATGAAGGGAGAAACATAAACATAGGGGGAGGGAGCTCCAAAAGTTTTTCGGCAGGGGACCCGGTTCACTGCAGGAATTACGCGGCGTCAGGACCAGCGTGGGTTCCAGGGACAGTCATCGAGCAGACGGGGCCAGTGTCCTACAGGGTCGAGACTAGCTCGGGTCTACTCTGGAGGAGGCACGCCGACCAACTCAGAAGGCGGGTCACTAGTGAAGGGGATTCAGCGTTAGGGTTCTCCCCCACACGCATTACCCAAGGGGGAGACACGGCGGAACCCGGGGGTACAAATGCATATCCTCGGTTCTCAACCACAGAGGAGGATACTTTGGAAGAGAGGGATCAGTTTGATGATGATTATGAGTTGCGGTACCAGGGGGGTGTAGCGGAGTGGTCCCCCACCCGTCCTAGCGAAAAGAGGGGTTTCAGTTCAGCCCCTGGTACCTCCAGTCCCCCCAGTCCTTTTGTGTTAGAATATACCATAGCGCCAGCTCCCCGGAGACCAACACCCCCAAGGCAGGCATCGGGGGGAGCCCACCCACCACAGTCCCCAGAACTCCCAGGCAGGGAACGGGGGGTGGCGAGACCACGAGGGTCTCTTCGTCGGTCCCGAGATTCGTGCTGGGGGGGACCCCCAGCTCCTCAAACGGTAGGCAGGAGTTCACTTCCCAACTGTTCATTCCATTCCCGTCCCCCAATGCAAGGTTACCACAGAGCCCACACCGAGCCACTAACGAGTCCCCCCTTTCCGTTGCAGGACAGGACTCCGCAGAGCCAGGCTCCCCTGTGTTAGGCCAAGCGGCCGCTCGCCCCAGGCGCACGTGCGGCAAGCCACAATGGCTGAGGGACTTTGTCCCATCCTAGGGGGGAGGGATGTTGTGTATGTACAATGTTGCTTGATATGTATGTACATTGTCGCTTTAAGAAATGTATGAATGTAACCTGGCCACAATCACAATGTAACCCAGCTGTTAAAGGAACGCAAGCAAGCTGCCTATAGAGGGCAGCTGCGAGTGTTCAACTCACATGGTTATCATTCCTCAAATCACCTGCAGCCGCGGGAACTCCCCGCAACAGCAAACTACTACCGATCCACCACCGAAGATGGGCGTGACCCGGATGACGTCACGCCGGTAGCAGCCAATGAGCTACCATGCAGCCAGATTCAAATGTATTGTACTACTGTATATAATGTGAGGTATCTCCGCCATTACCACATGTTCGTTCTGACCATCAACCAATAAACCTGTGTTAGTCCTTACTGCGACTCCTTCTATGTCTCCTGGAAAAGACACTAAACTCTTTAATAACCCCTTGCCTTCCATTGTCATCTAATGGTCCAATGGCCTTCCTAGTTGGGTTCTTACTTCTAATGTACTTAAAGAAGTCAATGAGCTCCAGATCAATGAGCTCCAGATCAAGAATCAAAAGTGTTTCTCACCTGTGCCATGTCTTACCTGAGGATCAGAAGGATCCAAACCATCCAGAAAACAAAGGAACAGATGCTCTGCTAGAGAAGGAAAACGGGGCAGATGTCGGACTTCCACTCCCCCAGAAAGTTACACAGGGATATCCTTGAAATTAGTATAGAAACCACAAAGGGTCCCAAATGATGGGTGGGTGGATATTTACATCTAAATATCTCTGCTTTGGATTCCTTAAATCTTGACCTGACTCATTTTCAACTCTGTTTATTGCTCAATCCCCCATAAGTGACTTTTTGAATTGACTCGATGCTTCAAACATCGACTTTGCTATTCTTTTCCTGCCCTTCCTCCCTGGTTATAAATGCTCAATATTCCATCCTGTTGTTTTGAAAGGTAAAGTGACCTTATTGAGCATGCTGCTGGCAGATCACCTGGCTAAATACCAGACTCTACATTTCACCAACCAGCAAGCTATTTTTGGTGGCTGGTCGTTGGAAGATAAACATAGGCTTCATTTGCAGGTCCAATTTCTCAGACTTAAATGTCTGAAAGAATTGCATTACTGAAGTGGACACATTCTGTCACCTTCTAATTATGAGTTCAGGCTCTGTTACAGTTTGGCTCTCAGTAGGAAGCCGGATGATACTCTTATGTGTTCATTCTTCTAGAATTTGCTTGCATGATTTTGCATCTGGCCTGGTTATCCTGCTATGGTAAAAGAGTAGACCCTACTGCCAGCGACTCATCACTGAGTGTCAGGTGGCAGTTAACTAACCTGACAACCCTGAGGACTAAAAGCTTGCATGCCAGAGTCCACAGGAAAGGATGATGGTCCCCAAGTAGATTAAATCCCACTTGAATCCATCTTGATGGAGAGCAGCAGCTTCATCAATCCTGGCCTGGGGCCGATGAGGACTTGGTGTGCCAAAGGGCTCGGGACCAAAATGTGACTCATGGAACTGGATCAGTGGAACTATGGGTGTCCTGCTGTGATGTGCATACCTGTCAAGTTTCGGGAAATTTCTGTCAAACCCCCGTATTTTACACTCTTTCCTGCCGTCATCCCGTATTAGTCAGACTGCAATTAGACTGGAGTTATACTGGAGGCCAGCACAGTATAAGCTTAGCTATCCAGTTTCCTGTTTTGGCCAGGAAATTTCCTTTATTTGACAGAAATTTCCCAAAACTTGACAGGTATGGTGATGTGGAAGGCAGATGAAAGGCCACTGCATTATATTCTTAGGGCAGTCTTCATGGCTGATCACCATGAGGATCACCACTATTCGGATATGGTAGAAAAAGAAGATTTGGGGCATACAAAAATGATTCTTCTGAAGGGATTGCATACTAAACTGTCTTGTTAAATTTCCTTGAACTTAAAATGTCATTTGAGATCATTATAAATCCAAAAGAGGCCTAATACACTTAGCTGTCACTTTACCTATATACAGAGTGGTAATGTGACAAACAGAATAATTAGGAGAGTATCCTATTTTTAAAAGCAAAAAATGTTCCTAACACTTCAGTCTCTGGAAAAGGATGCTAGAATAAGATTCCAGATGTATGTATGTATTTGATCAAAGAAATACACTAAAAAGGAAATTTTTGTATCACAAACAACAATAATAATGAAAAGGACTAGGATAAAACTTTTGCTGCAACTAATGTTGTGCCCTTAAAAGTAGTTGTCAGTTACTTTCAATAAATGACAAAGTAAATAGTTACTTTTGATTTGCACTACAATTGAAAGCAGCTACTCTTGTGGCCTTAGAACTAGAATTTAATTACATTTTAAAAGCATCTTCCCAGGCTCAGAACCCAGAACCTCTGGAAAGCGGTTGGATGGGCAAGGTTCAGACAATGGAAGTTTGAAGCTATTTTATCTGTATTTGAATCAAGGCCAGCTCTACCATTAGGTAATGTGTGGCAACAATGGCACTCCCTTGACTATTCTTCATGTGCCAAAAACCCATGCCTCTCTGCAAGGAGGTGCAACTCTGGGTATCCCATGGCTGGACCTATATGGATGTACACTTTGGATTATTATTATTTTGGACTACAAACCCCATAATTCTTACGGAGACTCCAATCTGGAGGAGCCAGACCTTTGCAGACACCTAAATTTCATTCGCCTGGAGTGACAGGCCCAGTTTTTTGGCTTCGTGGCTTGGATAGACCTGATTTTGAAAATGTTCAGAGTTAGGCATATCTAAGCCACAAAGCCTACCAACTGGGCCTTCTCTCCAGGCAAGCAAAGTTTACATCTCAAGCAGTATGAAAGCCAATAAATTGCAAGTAGATAAATAGGTATCAGTTTGGTGGGAGAGGTAATAACATTATGTGTGCTCCACATCTAGTCAGGCCTGCCACATGACCACAGAAACATCTGCAGACGCAAATAGGGCTGTAAGGGTTTAGTATATGAGAGTCAAGACACAAGGCACAGCCAAAGGCTGGGTTAACTCAGGTTTATTGCATGGTGGACAGAGGGAACATATTTGAATGTGGCTCCACGGTAGCCCGTTGGCTACTGGTCCGCGTGACGTCATGGTTGGTCACGCCCTTCTTGTCCAGGTGTAGGTAGCGGCGGGAAGCTTCCCGCGCTGCGGTCTTTGATGGGTTTGAACCAAGAGAGCTTGGACGCTCGCTGCTGCCAGCTGGTGGTCATTAGCTCGCGTCCTATTACAGGGTTTATATGATACAGCTGAAGGTTACATTGTTACTCATTGGCAAGGTTACATTGGTTCAGATACATTGATATCACATGTAGAAGGTTACACTATTAGGACACAACACTCCTCCCCCCTAGGATGAGACGAAGTCTCTCAGCCAAGATGGCTTATTTCGAACACGCTGGGGTCTCGGCGCGGGCTGCCCTGCCCCGGCTTCGCTCCCTCCTCCTTGCTCCCTGGCTTCCTGCCCTGCAATCGGAGAGGATGACTTGTTAGTGGTTTGCCGCGGCTCCGCGGCTTTGTTGGGAGGTGTGTGCTTTGTTTGGGAAGAACCGGGGGCACTGGGGGCTAACGAAAAACCCCTCTTCTCGCTTGGATGGGTGGGGGAACACTCCGAAAACCCCCCCCGGCTAGCAAAATCAAAATCAAAATCGGATTCGGGGGAAGCGGCAGCGGCGGCCGCATACTCCTTTTCCCTCCCCCCGGGGTCGGATAGAACTGGGGTATCAAAAGGATATGAGTCGGGCCCGCTGCTTTCCCCCCTGTCTCCCCCTTGGGCTAAACGGGTGGGGGAGAACCCTATCGCTGAATCCTGTCGCTGTGCCCCACTGGTCGGCCCCTCGCTCACTCGGTGCCTCAGTTGGTCAGCGTGCCTCCTCCAGAGGAGGCCGGTGCTAGTTTCCACCCGATAGGACACTGGCCCCGTCTGTTCTATTATCGTCCCTGGCACCCAGGCTGGGCCTGCGTTGGCATAGTTCCTGCAGTGTACAGGATCGCCTACGCCGAAACCTTTCGAGACCGCTAACCCTATGTTCTTCCCTTTGTCCTCGACCCTCGACGGGTCTAGCCTGGACAAAAGCGTGGTCAGTTTCCTCCGCATCAGCAGCTCAGCCGGCGAGTATCCAGACGCTAAGGGGGTCACTCTATACGCTAATAGAAATTGACAAACTTGGTGATTTAGATCTCCCGAGCCCATGCGCCGCAGCGCATCTTTTGTGGTGCGCACCAACCGTTCCACTTGGCCATTCGTGGCCGGGTGAAACGGCGCGGATGTGACATGCCGAATTGCATTTGCCTCCATGAATGCTGCGAACTCAGCGGACGTGAAACAACTGGCGTTATCGCTGACCAAAGTGTCGGGTAAGCCGAACGTGGAAAAGACCCGCCTTAGCTGGCGAATGGTAGTGGCGGAGGATGTGCTCTTTACCGGAATGACCTCCAGCCACTTTGAGTATGCATCCACCACCAGGAGAAACATGGTTCCCCGGAATGGGCCAGCAAAATCTACGTGCACCCTGGACCACGGTCCCCTTGCTGCGTCCCATTCCCTATGCGGTAGGCGGGCCACCTCCGGTCGAGAGCTTTGACATGCCTCACAAGTGCCTACCATCTGCTCTATGTCGGCGTCCAGCTGGGGCCACCAGAAGTAACTCCGGGCCAACGCCTTGGAACGGACGATTCCCGGGTGGCTGACGTGCAACAGCTTTAGCACCTTCGGCCGCAGGGACGTAGGAACCACCACCCGTTGGCCCCACAAAAGGCACCCCCTCTCTAAAGACAATTCTACTCGCTTTCGGAAAAATGGGTCGAATTCTGCGCCTGGGGATGACGCCGGCCACCCCTTCTGCACCCACGAGCATACTTTCCCTAGTGTTCCGTCCTTTCCGGTCGCCCTGGCAATGTCGGCCGGTACTATCGGGGGTGACTCCAAGACCTCTATTAGCAATACCTGGCGGTCTCTTCGTACCCCTGCCTTCTGGTCATCCGACAAGGGTAACGGCGACCGTGAGAGCGCGTCTGCATGGCTGATTTCCTTCCCTGGCCGGTATTCTAACTCATGTTGATATGCGTTAAGAAAAATAGCCCACCGCAGCATCCTCGGGGACAGGATCTGTGGCGTGGGCTTATTTGCAGTGAAGATTCCTAACAGGGGCTTGTGATCCGTAACGATCTTGAACGGCCGACCATAGAGAAAATCGTGAAATTTCTTGGTTCCCGCTACTATCGCTAGTGCCTCCCTATCGGTCTGTGCGTAATTCCGCTCTGCTTGGGACAGGGACCTTGAATAAAACGCTATCGGGGCCTCCCTTCCGTCGTCTAACACGTGGCAAAGCACCGCCCCCACCCCCACCGGGGATGCATCGCAGACCAAAACTATGGGCCGTTTGGGGTCGAAATGAGTCAGGATTGCCTCGGATGTGAGGAGTTGCTTTAACTCTGTGAACGCTCTTTCCTGTTCGTCACCCCACAGCCATTTTTCCTCTTTTTTAAGTAGCCGATGGAGCGGCTCGGCAACCGACGCCTTCCGTGGAAGGAAGGTATGGTAGAAATTGAGAAGCCCCAGAAAGGACTGAAGCTCGGTTTTGGAAGTGGGGCGAGGGGCTTTCTTGATGGCGGCTACCTTAGATTTGGACGGCCTAATTCCCTCGGGCGTGACACGGAACCCTAAAAACTCAACCTCTGTTTCGAAAAATACACATTTGTCTTTTCTCAGTCGCAGTCCCGCTTTCTCGAACACGGCCAGGACCTTATCCAATCTGTGGGCCAGCTCGGCCTTACTCCCCCCCGTTATCAACACGTCATCAAAATATGGCAACACCCCCTCCAACCCCTTCAGGAGGCGTTCCACTAGCGATTGAAAAATGCCAGGTGCCGAGTTCACGCCGAACTGTAACCTCGACACCTGGAACGCCCCCTTATGTGTGACTATTGTTTGTGCCGCCGCTGTGGCGGGGGTTACCGGGAGTTGCTGGTAGGCCTGTGCTAAATCGAGTTTAGCGAAACACTTTCCCCCATTCAGCCTGGCCAGAAGGTGGCTGACCACTGGCACCGGGTATGCATTAGGGCGGATTGCCTTATTAATGGTACACTTATAATCAGCGCAAATGCGCACCTCCCCGTTAGCCTTCAGTGCTGTTACAATTGGAGTCTCCCACTCCGCGGAATCCACAGGAACGAGAATTCCTTGACCCACCAGTTTGTCCAGTTCCGCCTCTATTTTGTCCTTAAGCGCGAACGGTACCCTGCGCGGTTTAAGTCTTATCGGGCGGACCTCCGGGTCTAAGTCGAAGGCTACAGGGGGTCCCTTGAACTTTCCCAGTCCACTTTTAAAAACGGCGGGGTGTGCGTCACACACTGCTTGTATTGGGTCCTCGCCTACTGCATGCACCCCCCCTATGAACAGGCCTAAGGGCTGAAACCACTGTGTTCCGAGGAGGCTACAACTCCCCCCTTTTAGCACCACTAGGGGAAGTTCCGCAGAATGTCTCTTAAAGCGAACCCGGAACGTTCCGACCCCCAACACTGGAATGCTGTTCCCCTGAACGTCCCGTAGTGTGGCCCTCAACGCTTTAAGTTTGGGCCGCACGTGGGGGTCGAGTTTCAAGAACTCTCTCTGGGGGATTATGGAATAGGAGGACCCCGAGTCAACTTCCATCCTAATAGGAGTCCCTTGTACTAGTACCTCAACAAAGTAATGGGGCTGTCCCGCAGACACGTTGAACACAGGAGCGTCGCCCTCGCTGTCGTCCGAGATGCGGCCCACGCCGTCCTGCTTCCTCGTGGCCCGGGCGCCATCTTTGGACCTCGCTGGACGGTCCGGTCTGGCTGAACGGTCTTGCGACTGTCTCCGGCCCTCTTTCCATTTCCTGCACGCCTTGGCGATGTGCCCCCGACGTCCACAGTTGAAACACTCGGCTTTCCTGAATGGGCACTTCACACGCTCATGGGCCGCTCCGCAACCATCGCAGCGGCGCCCGCCTCTCCGGACCTTCTGGACCTCCTCGCCATCGCTGCTTTCTGAAGACGATTTCGAGGTCGGTCGGGTTGCATGCACCGACTGACCGGACTTCCCGTGCGACGAGTTTTCCGCTTTGCCGGCCCTCGGACGCCACTCACGCCACTTGTGCATCTCGTCTACTCCAGCATTCGTGGATTCCGCGGCTTCCGCGGCCTCTACAACCTCTTCCAGTGTGGGTGGTGGCTCCTTGTTCATCAAGCTGCGCTGTACTTCCTTGTCCTTCAGGCCACACAGTACTCCGTCCCTGAGGGCCATCTCTAGGATGTGGTCCCATTTGCAGGGGGCGGCGGCTACCCTCATAGCCGTTACGAAGGCTTCTACCGACTCGTCCGGCGCTTGAACTCGCCTCCAAAACGCACTCCGAGCGGGAAACATTGCCCTCGAGGGCCGGAAACGCTCACGCAGCATTTTCATGATGTCACCGGCTTTGAAATCGCTCATCTTCTTCGGTGCAAGGATGCCCACCAGCGTCCGCTTGGTTTCCATCCCAAGCATGCGGGTGAGGATGGCCCTCTTCCTTTCCTCGTCGTCTTCTTTGACTTTGAGCTCCACCAGTGCCGCCTGGAAGTCCATCTCAAAAAGCTCCCAGTCTTGCGGTTTGGTGATGTTGAACCCGCTCTGTGTCCTGGCTCCGTGGGGATCCATTATCCCACCTTCGTCGCCAATTTAGTATATGAGAGTCAAGACACAAGGCACAGCCAAAGGCTGGGTTAACTCAGGTTTATTGCATGGTGGACAGAGGGAACATAAGGTAATGGCGGACGAACAGCTCTATATATATGGTAGGAACATATTTGAATGTGGCTCCACGGTAGCCCGTTGGCTACTGGTCCGCGTGACGTCATGGTTGGTCACGCCCTTCTTGTCCAGGTGTAGGTAGCGGCGGGAAGCTTCCCGCGCTGCGGTCTTTGATGGGTTTGAACCAAGAGAGCTTGGACGCTCGCTGCTGCCAGCTGGTGGTCATTAGCTCGCGTCCTATTACAGGGTTTATATGATACAGCTGAAGGTTACATTGTTACTCATTGGCAAGGTTACATTGGTTCAGATACATTGATATCACATGTAGAAGGTTACACTATTAGGACACAACAAAGGGAGATAAGCACTGCATGCTAGAATCAGATATGACTGGCTTTCAAGCAAGGGAGACCTTTTCTTCTTCCTTTACCTTTAAGGTGTGGGTCCTGAGGATGTGAAGGAGAATTACTGGATTTGTAGTTGTAAAAAAAAATCCAAAATGTATCTACCTACTAACCTATTAGAGGGACAGCGGTGGCTTAGTGGTCAAGACGCTGAACTTGATGACTGGAAGAGTGGCAGGTCAGCAGTTCGAGACCCGAGTGTTGCACGATGGAAGTAGCACCCGTCGACTGTCCCAGCTCCTGCCAACCTAGCAGTTCAAAAGCAAGAAATTGCAAGTAGATAAATAAGGACCACTTTGTTGGGAAGGTAAACAGCATTCTGTGCACTCCAGTGTTTAGTCATGCCTGCCACATGCCCATGGAAATGTCTGCACATGCAGACAGCACTGGCTCTTTGCCTATAAACAGAGATGAGCACTGAACCCTAGAGTCAGATATGACTGGCTTTCGAAGAAGGGTGTCCTTTACCTTTACCATATGTTGTGTATGTAACTTTAATAGTGCTTTAGACAGTTTGTAATTGTTATTGCGGGATCAGGGTGATCCTCCATTTTGTCTTCTTCATGGTACTAAGCTACCGCACGCAGGACTTGCATTCCCACCCTTTCTAACGAGACGCGCAAAGTCTCTCCAGTCTCCAGTCACCCCATGATCGCCCCACTTCCCTCCCAACCAATCCTGTTGTTTCCCACCCGAATGTATCCATTGTATATTGTATATAAAGCACTGCTGCGCCATTGGTGTTCATGTTCGGTTTGCTTATGATAAAGTTGTGTTTGGCCCTGTTATGCTGGCTGCTTCTCTTCAATTCCCGAACATCAAACCTTACTAACCTCTTTCTTTAAACTAGTGTGTTGTCCTCAAATGTGAGCAGGAGGAGGAGAGTTGCTCTGTCAGCCCTACCCAATCAACCGTCCAGCCAAGATAGAAGGGCACTTTCTTCCTCTTTGCTTCTGGCAGCAAAATGTTTTAGGCTGGCGTAAACCTGCTGAAAAACAAGAGCAACACACTTTTATCGGTTATGTCTCACAACCTCAACAAAGGAGCCAGCTCTTCCTATGAAACACCATAGCTTTGAGTCCCGAGAGAGGGATCAGGGGAGCTCCATTGACTATGAATTTCATTTATCTCAACACCTTTTTCTAGTTAAACTGTTAGGAAAGCAGCTTTGTCCTCAGTGCGTGGACACACACATATTACCTTGTATTATTTCCTATCCCACTTATCCCAAGGAATTTCTTTCTAAGGTAGCTTGCGGAAATTCATAAGTATGATGTGATTCTTTGGATTTGCTGTTCTGATCAATGTTTTGCGATGTCGTTTATTCTGCAAGCCCCAAACACCCAAGGTTAGGGAGAAGGAAATTGAGAGAATATTAAACAACCTGGAGAACGACGGAGGAAAAGTCTTCAGAACCAAGAAATCATACAACTGGCTCTCAGATGCTGGGCAAAACCTGATTTCATAAAGGAATGGCTTTTGCGACATAATACATCTGTGCAAACATAAAAGCATTGGTGGTGGAGCATATAAAGTCAAAAGGCAGTGTTAGGAAAAATAAGGTATTTTCAAAATATTATTATTATTAGCTCTATTGTGTTTTCTGTTGGAAAAACAGCAATCATATATGCCGTGACACCTGGTTTCAATGGGATAGGGGTGTTATAACCTAATCTGACTGTTCTTTGTTCATAACTTGATCAAATTCTTCCCAATTCTGGCATTTGGAGCAAGCTTCTTCTTCCTGTTTACCTGCAAATTTCTATTGATTGATTGATTGATTGCATTTCTATACCACCCAATTGGGTGGTATCCCACTCTGGGCAATTTATCTTCTTTCTCTGACCTCCATTAGAGAAGCAAAAATCATGCAGAAGCTCCTGCTTATTGGAGTCTCAATTTTTTACCCATCTTTCTTTCTGAGTGTGTTGTGTATTAAATGAAATTGTTCCACCATTTTATGTTCTCCTCAGTTTCTAATTATCGCGAGATTGGGGTTTGCGCCATTTTACTCTGAGAAGCGTGATTGAGATCAGGTCCTCGATCACCCCACTCTCCTTCAACCAATCCTGTTAAAGCCTGCCAAAATGTATATTTCCCCACCTGTATATAAGTCGCTGTGGCGCAGTTAAAATTGTGTTCTTAACCCTGCAATAAAGTTATGTGTTTGGCCCGTTTTGCTGGCTGCTGCTCATTATTTCTGGAACACTAAAGAGTGTAAGTACTGTTAGTCACTGTGAGTAAAGATTCCATTTTCTACTTTAAAATGCTTCTAGAGTGACTTTTACTACAGAATGAGCTAGACGTTGTATGCATAAGGAGGAGAAGTGAGACTGAGGCTAATCTTTCTATGTTTCTGGTTATTTTTCTTCTTTGCTAAATAAAGGAAGAAACAAATTACTAGGTAAAAGTAAATGTTTCCCTTGCTCGAAAGCTAGTTGTATCCGACTCTAGGGTGCAGTGCTCATCTCTGTTTCAAAGCTGAAGAGCCAGCGCTGTCTGCTTCTGCAGACATTTCCATGGTCTTCTGGCAGGCATGACTAGACACCAGAGTGCACGGAATGCTGTTACCTTCCCACCGAAGTGGTCCCTATTTATCTACTTGCAATGTCTTGCTTTCCAACTGCTAGGTTGGCAGGAACTGGGACAAAGATGGGAGCTCATGAACTGCTGACCTTCCACCTCTCAGTCAGCGTCTTAGCCACCTGAGCCACTGCAGAGACCTGTTTTCCCCAAATCCCCAAAGTTCTCAAGATACCAGTTCCCTGCAAAAACTGGAAATGTTACTTTCTGGACTACTGCTTCCCAGCATCCACAGTCATTAAAACCAGCAGCCATGTTAGCTCGAATATTCCAAGGGTTGTAGTCCAAAAAAGTAATCACTTCATTTTGGCAATCCATGGTTTGATCAGGACACGAAAAAAGAAGATATACTAGCAAGATTCTCTTCGTTGATTCTCAGATAAATTCCTCTGATCCCCCTTTATTTTTATTATTTTTATTTTTTGCAATGAAGTAGTACGTCCAGTAAATCTTAGGTATTGTGTAGATAAAACTCCATGTACCCGGCATGTAATCTTCTTCCTGGTTGGATTGTGGAGAATTGCTGCCCACCCAAGTAAATCATAGGAAGACAGGTGGACCAAGAATTTAAATTGGAATAAGACAACTCATTATAGGCAATTGGTTAATTTCTCTCTCACAAACACACATGCATATAAGTAAAGACACAAAGTTATACTTGCAAATGTAAGTTCAAGAAGCTTGTATATTTCTGTTTCTTTATTTGATTCTAAACATAGAAATTGCATCAATTATCTGTATACTGTTATTATAAGCTGAGAGTGTATATGTGCATGTTTCAACACAAATATTCTTTGAAAATGATCTACAAAATTGGCATATAAACAAGTTAATCATGAGTGACAGGATTTTGTGGTGTTAAAAATAACCCAGAAAGCTGAGAATTGTAAGACTCCCAAACTGTCATTCTTAATACATGTTTCCTGAAGATCTTCCTGAAGATAACCCTTTATTTAAGTTCATAAAAGGTGCGATGCCCCTTAAATAAGCTTATTTTTTTCCAAGTTTTGATGTGATATGTAGCAGTCCAAAATTAATATATTTGCTGTTTTTATCTGAAAAAAAGGATGCCAACCAATGCCACATCCCTGCAATGTATTTAAAAATCTTTCTAACCGTTGATAAAAGCCAGCCTTGAAGCAGTTAAGCTATTGGCAGCAAGCGGTTCCTAATAAACACTCAGCTAATTCTGTAGGAAAAGCACTAATTAGAAAAGCAATAATAATCGGTGTAATTGCTCTAAATTGCCCTCCAAACAGAGAAGTGTGTTTGGGTACTAAAACGCAGCTGCTCCAGCGACTGGAACGCTTTCGCTCACAGCCAAGGCCTTGTACACTTTTCACGACTGCCCTCTACAGCTGTGAGAGAGGAAGAAAACCTGGAAGCCATACATGGTGAACCCCAAACATTCCTGGACTGTGGCAGGCTGCAGGTGTCTAGGACAGGTAGACAGGGATGGTGGGGCAACTCACCTTTAAGACAATGTTTCAGGCAGTACATGAATACAAAGCTTTTAAAAATGAGTAATAACAATAATCGTGATTCCAAGTATGACAGCAACAACAACTCTCCACCCCACCCCCAGATGCATTTATCTGTAGCTGAAGTTTTTGGAATAGTAGCCGTGTTAGTCTGTTTTTCAGGCATATTCTGGGACATTATCAAATTTGATACACAGATTGTTATATGCTGCTATATATATGTTGTATATTTTGTTATATTATGACACCTTCATAAACTGTCCTGGAAACATAGGCTGTCTCACAGAACTAAGGATGTGCTCACACAGGTACACAAAGGTTAAACTCATTAGCATATGTTCAATGCCAGGTGCTTCTTTTGCATCCCCCCAAGTTTGCAGTTGAAAAAGGAACATTCACATCTAATCTTTATAACAGCCAGAGATCATCTGCCATTACTGTATTAAGCCACATTGATTTGTATGCTAACCAATCACTCTGTACTTGACCTCTGTTACCTGATGTGTATAAATTGATGCCATGAAGTCTCACTCCCATGTCTAATCGAGTGGACTTCATCCACAAAAGCTCACATTGAAATGTAACAGTTAGTCTTTAAAGTACTACAGCATTTTGTTTTTGTTTTGTTTATTTTCTCATTTATCTGTAGTGTTTTGTGTGTGTTGTTTCAATAAATTTCCTGTTTTTCCTGATGTGAAAAGGACCACGGTGGCTTAGTGGTTAAGAGGCTAAGCTTGAGGACAGGAAGGTCTGCAGGTCAGTAGTTTGATACCTGAGTGCTGCAGGGTGGAGTGAGCACCCATCATCTGTCCCAGTTCCTGTCAGCATAGATGTTCAAAAGCAAGAAATTGCAAGTAGATAAATAGGTACCACTTCAGCATGAAAGGCAACAGCATTCAGTGAGCCTCTAGTGATGACTGCCACATGACCACAGAAACATCTGCAAATGCAGACAGAGTGAGCACTGCACCATAGAGTTAGACATTGCAGGCTTTCAAGCAAGGGAGAACTTTACCTATGGCTTACCTAGAGATGTAAAATTTCTGGAAATTTTGAAGCTCGGGAAAAAACCCATTTCCCCCCCCCCCCAAAAAAAAAATGAATTTTTTTGGAAAAATTAAAAATAATCTGATAAAATACATATTTTTTAAGAAATGATTTATAAAATATTTGAACCTGGCCTTATCTTAAAATATTTTATTCATCATGTTAAAATAAAACATTCCATAATATATTTTTTATTTTTTCAATTTTTCAGGAAAAAACAAAAAAGGCTTCAGAAAAAAACAGTGGGGCGGGGAAATGTTGGGTTTTTTCCGAATTTTTCTGTTGTTTTTTTTCTGGGCCTTCACATCTCTAGGCTTATCCAAGTTGGGGATTCCAACATTGCAGTTCGAAAGCAAGAAATTGCAAGTAGATAAATAGGTACCACTTCAGCAGGGGTGATGGTCCCCCTCAGTGGAGGAAATGCCACTGGAAACCATCATGTTGGGCCCAACAGCAAGTTGAGCGGAGGAGGAACTCTGATTCCCAATGGTCATGGAGGCGAAAGAGTCCATGCCAGATGGACTGGCTGTGAAGGTGCACCTTGTCCATACCCTCAAGGCTGCGGCAGTCCATTGCAGTCCTGGTGCTAAATCTGGCATTTCTCATTTCATATGTGCCGCAGGAGATGGCTCTGTGATCATTGTGTGTGGGTCACTTCATGGCAAGCTGGGATCCACATAAGAACATAAGAACAGCCTTGCTGGAAGAGGCCACAGGAGCCCATCCAGTCCAGCATTCTGTCTCACACAGTGGCTCACCATTTGCTTCAGGATATTATTCCCAAGCAGATGCCTTCACCTGCTTAGGATTCCCTGGAAATGGCATTGAGAGATATCCTGCCTATCTCTCCAACCCGGAGGTTGTCCTTAGGTATCCACCTTAAACAATTTCACACCAATGGTATTTTTCCTGCTTCAGGGGGAAATGCATTGTTAGATATGAGTTGCAGCCGATGACAACTTCAGCAGGAAAGGCAACAGCGTTCCGTGTGCATCTAGTGATGCCTGCTACATGTCCACAGAAATGTCTGCAGGCGCAGACGGCTCTGGCTCTTTGGCTGTAAATGGAGCCAGAGCACTGCACTCTAGAGTTGGACATGACAGTTGGACATGACATTCACAAGGCATCTAAGGAGAGATTGGTTTCATCCACATAAAAGTGTGAAGGTCTTCTCCACCCTCTTTAAGAGAACTTTGATGAGACTTTATTCACATCAAATTTATTCTCTCTAGCTTCAAAAATTAGTTTTGGAAAGTAACTTTGGGGAGAGGTCCTTCTTGGCAGTTGCCCCATGACTCTGAAACTCTCTACCAAGAGGGAGGCTATGCCAGCTCTTTCCCTTCTTTTCCATCAGGAAAGATCTTACTTTCTCTTGGCAATTAAACTGGATTGTTCTGGGTTGTTCAATTTAGTCAGATGGATGCTGTTCTTTTGCTTATTGAATGTGTATATAATTAATTGTGTGGGTTTTTTAATCTGTTGAACATTTTAATTGAATTTGCTTTCTTTACTTTTTCAACATTAGCGACCTTCTTTGGGAGACATGTGGGGTGTACAGCCAACAGATAAATGACTGCATTACATCCTGTAAATACACTTCAAGATAATTTATAGCCATCTCATCCTCTGCCGCCCACTTCTCATTTTGCCTTCAATCTTTCCCAGCATCAGGGCCTTCTCCAGTGAGTCCTCTCTTCTCATTTAGTGGCCAAAGTACTTGAGCTTCAGCTTCAGTATCTGTCTTTCCAAGGAGCAATCAGGATTGATTTCATTTACGATGGACTGATTTGATCTCTTTGCGGTCCTGGGGACTCTCAAGAGTCTTCTCCAGCACCACAGTTCAAAGGCATCTATTCTTCTGTGCTCAGCCTTCCTTGTGGTCTAGCTCTCACAGCCATACATTACTACTGTGAAGACCATTGCTTTAACTATGCAGATTTTTGTCTGCAGGGTGATGTCTCTACTTTTTATTATGCTTACTCCCAAGGAGTAAGCATCTTTTTATTTCATGGCTGCAGTCGCCATCTCCCGTGATCTTCAATCGCAAGAAGGTAGCGTCTGTCACTGCTTCAGTTTCTTCCCCTTCTATTTCCCAGGGAGTGACGGAGCTGGATGCCATGATCTTGAGGTTTTTTAATGTTGAGTTTCAGGTCAACTTTTGCACTCTCCTCTTTCATCCTCATCAAGAGGTCTTCTTCACTTTCTGCCTTTAGGGTAGTGTCATCTACATATCCAACAATCCTACCTGGATTCAAATATTCTGTTGGCCATGGAAACTCACTTGGCCTGGCCATGCTCTCTTGCTATCTTATCTTGGTTGCATAGGAAGAGAGTCTAGTATGCAATTGGAAATATAAAAATATAATAATAAAATAAAAATATAAATAAAACTTTGAGTTCCATAAAGGAAAATGCAGGATGTATAAAGAACAAATAAACAAATAGCAAACAAATAAATAAATCAGAGCTAAAAATTATCCTCTAATGGTTATTCAGACAACAGTCACAGTCATGCTTCACCCTACTAAACCATGGCTTAGCTTCTTGTTTCAAAGGGAAGAAAAACAGCATATTCCTTTGGCATTGCAGCAAGAAATTGAGCAGCAGGCACAGGGCTGGGGGTTGAGACCCATAGGGTGTAAAAACTGCTGGTGAGTCTCCATGTGATCCACAAGCCTTCAAATTTGGCAGGATTATCTGTTAATAGATCCACATTATTCTCTTCTGAAGCACTGACCCCAGTAATTCTCCCATATTACCACTACGCCCAGTAGGATCTCTGTCTATTTTGTAGGCATTCATCTTATTTATACATCAGCTTGGTCCAAAACAAAAAAGCAAATCAAAACTGTTTTTATGTAATTATAAGTCTCTGCTGCTTCTGTCTAGGCAGCGTTGCTATTTATCTTGGCTTAACGACCCATTTAACACTTACTGTACTTCATGAAGTGCCAAGATTGAACAGTAAAGTGAACAATTACAGTATCTCTCATAGAAAGTGAAAGCAGATCTCAGTGCAAAAAGCAACAGCTGGTCTTTACATTGAATTGTCACAACCCTCAGGGGCAGAGGACTTTGAGCTGTAGACCTCCGGGAGCTAATCTGGAAGCCTTGGCCTTGAATCACTGTCACCCACCCCCTTTGAATATCATGCCTCTTTAGCAGGGGTGCCCAAACTACGGTCCATGGGCCAGATCCAGCCCCCGACCCCAATTAATCTGGACTATGCCGCCCTCATCGCTCCTGGAAGCGGAAGTAAAACACACCCGTATGGTGCCAGATGGACTGGCTGTGAAGGCACACCTTGATAATATCCTCAAGGCTGCGGCAGACCATTGCAGTCCCAGTGTCAAATCCTACATGTCTCATGTCATACGTGCCAGAGGATATGGCCCTGTGATCACAGTGTGTGGGTCACTTAATGGTAAGCTGCACATTTTACTTCCGCTTCCAGGAGCGACGAGAACAGCATGGGCCAGATGAATCGTAGTAAACCCATTCGTGTGGATTCACGGGGTGCTTAGGCTTCTGGGAATTGAAGTCCAAGAACATCTGGAGTGCCAAGGTTCGCCATCACAGATATACACACTTATTAGTGAATAAGCCCCTTTGAGCACAACGAGACTTAATTTTGAGTACACCTGCTTCCTATTGCATCACACGGATCTGAACAGGGCTTGAGTTTGGATTCTACCTAATTTTATCTTACAGACGATTCTTGCATTTGCCTCTTCAATTTATGCACTCTTCACCCAAACATCACCATATCAACTATTCCCCCTTTGCCTATTCAGTGCCAACAATAAAGAGAAAAATACGGGAGGCTGGTTGATGTAAGTAGGCAACACTTCCAATAACCTAACTGATACTTTCTTCGTCATGATCTCCTTCTACACAATTAGTCCTTGCAGATGCATATTAAATGCCTGCTGTTTCTTTTATGTCCTTCCTTTTTCTTTATTTCTTTCTCTCCACACACACACACACGCCATCCCCGATTCCACCCACCCCTTTCCTTGGCTGAAAGCCTCTTGTGTCTCGAGATCTCTCTTATTGTGCTTGCTCTGGCAGAGTGGAAAATTTAATTTGAAACTAATTAGCATTGAAGTTGGTGAGCATCCTCAAGTTACCGGGGCTTCACCTTTCCCAAAGGAGAAGAACAACGCTGCTCACCTGTAGCCAACTTTTCACAATGCCCGGATCATGCAGGAGACGGTAAAGGATCCAGGAGCAGCTATTCTTTTGGCTGAAAGGTCATGGGTAGTTTATGACAAAGCGCTAATTAATACTTCATTACCCGTAAATGACCAGGAGTCTCTTTTGTCAGCATTTAATATTATTAGCTAAAGGTTTGGTTTGCATGCGAAAGATCTTTATCATCTCAAGCAGCTTGTTCTTCTTTCTTTGGCATTCAGGGAACATGGCCTTTGAGGTCCTTACTCTTGAACTTCTCTGAACATGGATTCTATGTGTGTCAACAATGTTTCACCTGAAACCTAATCACTACAGGTGACATTCAATGAGGCCTTGGGTCACAGAAAGGTCATCCCCTCCAATGGGAACTCAATACAAGCCTGAGTCTCTACACTTTGGCCAGAGCACCACCACCAAAAGGCAAATTGTTCTTCCACCATTGATGGAAGGTGACCCAATGCAGAAAGTAAGGGTCAATCCCAGGAATGTATGGGTAGGTCACTTGGTTAGACCAGTCCACTTGGAATCCCATTCCTATGGATCTCCCCTAAAGCAGGGGAAGGTCTGAGAAAGAGAACTTGATCTACAAAAGCTCACATTGAAACATAGAAGTGAAGCTTTTTAGGTGGCACAATGCTTTTGTTTTGTTTGTTTCCTATATGTTATGCTTGCACAGACTGACGAGGCTACCACAGGAAGTTCTCAATCAGTGGTACATAGATCACTAATGGGATGCAGAAGAAATCTGGCTGACATGCAGTTTTCTATAATAACGAATAACAATTTGCTCTCCTTCAGTGCCATCTCAATTTCCCTCCCCCTCCCCCCACCACTCAGTCCAGTCTATAAGTACACTACAGGTCATCCACACGTGGGGTAAGGGCTCTATAGCACTCCAGATGTTGGGTGTCAGCTCCATCATTCTCAGCCAGCACAGCCACCAGGAGTATTAGTCTAACAACATCTGGAACGGCACAAGATGCCATCAAGCTAGTGCCACCAACTAGACTGCTGAGGATCTAGATCCATGATGGCAAACCTTGGCACTCCAGATTACTTGGACTTCAATTCCTAGAAGCCCAAGCACCCTGTGAATCCACACGGATGGGTTTACTGCGATTCATCTGGCCCACACTGCCCACATCGCTCCTGGAAACGGAAGTAAAATGTGCTCGTACGGAGTAAGGGTTAACCCGCAAGAGCCTTAACTGTACTGGCTCATTTTACTTCTGTTACTGGGAGTGACGAGGGCAGCGCGGACCGGATGAATCGCAGTAAACCCATTTGTGTGGATTCACAGGGTGCTTGGGCTTCTAGGAATTGAAGTCCAAGAACATCTGGAGTGCCAAGGTTCGCCATCACAGATCTAGATTCTTATGTTTCCCATCTGAGAAAAAAGAGCCTCTTATGTACATGTTTGGAGGACAGGAGGTCTCCTGCAAATAAGAATCTCTTTTCAAATTATGCTGGAAGTTCACTTTGAAAAACAAAATGGCCGACCAAAGCTAAGCAATTACACTTATTACACTTATATACCACCCCAAAGCACTTAGTGCATTCTCTGGGCAGTTTTCACAAGTGAATTTAACATTTTGCCCCAACATGCTGGATACTCATTTTACCGACCACAGAAGGATGGAAGGCTTAGAGCAGGATCACTCATGCTTTTAAAAGTTTTAAACTAGATTTTTGATTGGTGTGAGTGGGAGGTAGTTTTTCAGTGTTTTTTATGAATTTTAAGGATTTCTATAGTTTAAATGTTGGGGATTTTATGTATGCCGCCCAGAGTTGCATGTCGATTGGGGCGGCTATACAAATTGAATAAATAAATAAATAAATAAATAAATAAAACCCCTGGTGAGGATCGAACTTACAATTGTAGCTTTCTTCAGTTGGACTGATGCAGTTACTATCCACGTTACTATTGAAATTAATTTTTTCTTTTGTTTATATTTCCTCTAAGCATTTTGTCACTGTGAATGTGCTTTGATCTTCTCTTTCACCTTAGTAAACCAGGTTAGTTGATATACGGTGGTGCGACCTTTACAAATCAGGAGTCAATACGTGAAGAAAGACATTGGGAAGACTAAAGTTCAGAATGAGCTCACACTTGCAGAAGACATTAAAGATGATAAAGATAATGTTATTCAATATTCAGAGCAAGAAGAAAATGGAGCAGTATGAAGCCCTATGTGTGAGAAGGCAGATAAATGTTCAAAGGTGACAGAGAGAAGGCTATGGAAAAAAGTGGAATGAAAATAAAATTACTATTCCCTTCCTGCCAATTGTACATAGCTCCACAATTTGTGAACCATACATCACCTTCAGGTCCAAACTTGCCGCCCTTCTACAGACTGTACCAATTAAGGGTTTTGGAAGTTGTCATCATCCAAGAATATATAGGGCCCCAAGTATGAGAACCATTGCCTAATCCAACATCTTCCCCTGCTCCATTACTTAGGTTCTTGTGGTGTTTTCTTTCTTTCCAAATTATAGGCCATCCCCATATCAGCAGTAATATATACTTCCAAGATATTTTGCAGATGATGGAAGGCAGCAAACCCTATATAGTCATAGAAGCGAGGGGTGTGGCTTTGTGCAAATGCCTCCATTGTTCCACACGTGCACTAACAAAGTGGCTGCTGTAAAACTCAATCCATATGAGCAGGGATAAGACCAAGATATGTGCAAATCTCTAATCAATTAGCTACATCAAGTTAGCAAACCTTCCATAAACATTCAGAGGATTCTGGTTAAAGGCATACATTTATCTCTTCTATTGGCCATGTGCTTTTGTGCCTATGTCTAGAGGGAGAACTTCATTTCAATTGCTTTATATCCTTTTTTTTAAAAAAAAGATGTGTGTGTGTGTGTGTGTTAATGAGCCTGAACATGCAGTTTTGATGAGTCTCAACATGAAGTTTGGACATCTTGAATGTGGGGTCAGTGGCTATGATGTCAATTGGGCAAAAAAACCTTTTCTTGATATTAGTCCTAATGTGATAAAATATTTTCAAGGTTATAAGCCCTACTTCTATAATAGGTTCGGCACTTGGGATAGTCAATTTGAAGTTTGTGTCCCACTGACATTAGAATTTGCAGCCTTCCTGCCTTCTGAACATCAACAGGGGAGGAGAGTCTGATCTGTAGTATAATGGCATTGGATCAATTACGCTATAAGGGTCAGAATCCAGCTATTAATTCTTGCTATATTTTCCTTATGTGTCATTGTTTGGATTGATTTATAAGAAACAATGGCAAATTAGGGTGTTCAACGCTGGATACATTGCAGAATGCTTCAAAATGGCAAGCATTATCCATCAGTAGGTGTGTTACATCAAACAGAAATAGCAATAGGAATGGGAACCACCAATTAGGTATTGTAGAAAGCGACCCTGCCCTTCTAATGCCGGAAAGGTTTGTGTTGGAAACGCAGAGCAGTCAGGAAAGGCATTTCCAAGAATCTTAGTGTCACCTAGTGTCAGAGTTTCAAACACCACATCTTGAGAGGAGGGAGGAAACGGGGTTGCATGCACCTAAGATTGTTCAGCTAAGAATCTGCAATGTGGACATAGTACAGAACACACGTCATACAGAAAAATGCTATCAGACTGGCTGAAGCTCCCTGGAATGGACTCTTTATTACAAAAGTAGATGTTCTACTACCCAAAATGTGGAAGAGGCACTAAAAGGAGCACTTAAGAAGTGAAGGTTTTTAAGTGGTAGCCATGTTAGTCTCTGCCAGCATATAAGGCAAAAAATAGAGACAAAATGTTGTATCTGAAGCAGTGGATTTGATCCACAAAAGCTAACATTAAACTATAGCTGTTAGTCTTTAAGCACAGAGGAATAGACGCCTTTGAACTGTGATGCTGGAGAAGACTCTTGAGAGTTCCCCGATCAAATCAGTCCATCCTGATGGAAATAAATCCTGACTGTTCCTTCGAAGGACAAATACTGAAGCTGAAGCTCAAGTACTTTGGCCACCAAATGAGAAGAGAGGACTCACTTGAGAAGGCTTTGATGCTGGGAAAGATCGAAGGCAAAAGGAGAAGGGGGCAGCAGAGGATGAGATGGTTAGATGGCATCATTGGCACAGTGGGCATAGATCTGGGCATGCTATCGAGGATGGCAGATGGCAGATGAGCCTGGAGTGCAGGGGTCCATGGGATCGCAAAGAGTCGGACTTGACTGTGCGACTGAACAACAAAAAAGTCTTTAAAGTGCCACACCATTTCTGACTTTATTTTCTTTTTTTCTTGACTGGAAGGTCGGCCAGTCACCAGTTCAAGACATGAGTGCAGTTCAAGATTAGCTCTTGCCAACCTAGCAGCTTAAAAGCAAGTAGATAAATGGGTACCACTTCGGTTGGAAGGTAAACAGTGTTCTGTGTCTAGTCATGCCTGCCACATGTCCATGGAAACCTCTGCAGACACAGACAGTGCTGGCTCTTTGGCTGTCAACCAAGATGAGCACCGAACCCTATAGTCGGATACGACTGGCTTTTGAGCAAGGGTGACCTAAGAGGATGCTTAATGCAGCAATTCTCAGAAAATGTGGGTGCCCCCTCCTTTTGGTATGTCAAAACATCAGTGAAATTACACTACAATTTTTAAGGTGGAAAATGGGTGAAACAGCTATCAATATTTATTAATTCCCATTTGTCCCATTTGTCCTGTATCAATAGATCTCAGCACAGTCAATAAAATTACATTGAAACAATGTGAAGCGATCAGAACTCTTTATTCTGTTTTTAGCACACAATCATTGCATCAACATATGACATGCAGCAGGGAAGCTACCTCCTATACTTGTGATGGTGAACCTTGGCACTCCAGATGTTCTTGGACTTCAATTCCCAGAAGTCCAAGCACCCTGTGAATCCACACGAATGGGTTTACTGCAATTCATCCGGCCTGCGCTGCCCTCGTCGCTCCCGTAAGCGGAGGTAAAACGCAGCCATACGGATCCTAGAGTACATGAAGTCTGAACTCTCTCGGGAGGCAAAAATGATGAAGCTGAAGGATTTCCTACTTTGTGCACATCATGAGAAGGCAAGGATCTCTGGAAAAGTCAATTGTGGTGGGAATGGTGGAAAGCAGCATGGAAAGAGGAGGGCCAAACATGAAATGGGTTGACTTCTGAACGGAAGCCATGGGCTTGACTTTGCAAGAGCTGAGCAGGGCTGTTGAGAACAAAACTTTGGTGTCTTGCAAGGAAGACAATGGAAGGAGCCGCAGTAGGGCTAAACACAACTTTATTGCGTGATGGTCAGGAGGAACATGAGGTAATGGCGGACAAAACAGCTCTATTTATAGTACACTGTACATTTGAATATCCCGGTGTGGTAGCTCATTGGCTACTGTCTGCGTGACATCATAGATCTCCACGCCCATCTTCTCCGAGTGCGGTGTGGCGGGAAGGTTTCCCGCTCTTCAGGTATTCGGGGAATCTATACCATGTGAGCCGGATGCTCGCTACTGCCACCTGTGGCCACTTAGCTCGCATCCTTATACAGCTTGCTACAATGTGTCTCTGATTAGATGCAATTGGATTCATTGACTGGTTACATTCTGTTAAAGGAGACCTTGCAACATTCATTCGATACATAACAAAAACATTTTGGAGATTACTCAGTCACAGGGTTTAGTGTATGGGACCAAAGACGACCGGACAACCGAAGGGTTGGTTTAACACAGGTTTATTGCATGAGGTTCCAGTTAAGCATGAGGTAATGGCGGTGATACATCTCAATATATACAGTAGCTCTCTACATTTGAATCTTGTAGCACGGTAGCTGATTGGTTGCTACCGGCGTGGCCTCGCCCAGGCACGCCTCCATTCCTGCTGCTGAATGCAGGTCTTTCTTCAGCTGCTGAATGCAGGTCTTTCTTCAGCTGCTGAATGCGGGGAAGGTTTTCCCGCGGCTGTCCGTGATTGAGCAATGTGAACCATGTGAGAGTGAACGCTCGCAGCTGCCCTCTATAGGCTGTCTGCTCGCGTTCCTTTACAGCTGATATCGTTTGTATCTGGAGTGGTTACAATCTTGCCTTACAGTATAATGAACATGCATACATACATAACATCCCTCCCCCCTAGGATGGGACGAAGTCCCGCAACCATTGTGGCTTGCCGCACGTTCGCTTGGGGCGTGCTTGCGCCTGCCCTAATTCTGGAGAGCCTGTGATCCCTGACTCCGCGGGAGCTTGTCCTGCAACGGGAAACGGGGATTCGTTAGTGGCTCTGTGGGGCGTCCGTGCCTGCCTTGCGCTTGGGGAAGGGAATGGGATGAACAGTTGGGAGGTAAATCCCTGCCTATTGCCCTCGGACCCCGGGGACCCTCCTAGTGTGAACCGCGGCACCGATGAGGTCGCCCTTGGGGAATGGCTACCTTCTGGTCCCTGCTCGGGGGACCCTAAGACTGTGGTGGTGGGCGGACTCGCTGATGCCTCCGGTCTTGGCGGTGTCGGTCTCCGGAACATGGGCGCTATATTGCATTCTAACTCACAGGGGCTACTGGGACTGGAGGTACCAGGGGCTGAACTGAAACCCCTCTTTTCGCTAGGACGGGTGGGGGACCACTCCGCTAACTCCCCCTGGTACTGTAAATCAACGTCTAAACCTCTATGGGCCTCTGAGCCTCGGGGGGACTTCCGCGGCTTCCGCGGGGTATGAGTGTGGTTGGGGCTCCTCCTTTCTGACGGGGACTCCCGCAACCCGGGGCTCCTCCTCTCTGGCAGGGACTCCCGCAAAAGATTTCCGTGGATCGATTCCCTTTCCTCCCCCCTTGGTGGGGACCCATGCTCCCCTTTTCCTCCCCCTTGGGTTAAACGGGTGGGGGAGTACCCTAACGCTGAATCAATGCTGGCCTCATCCTCGTCTTGCTCTCCGGGGACCCTACGCCTGAGTTGGTCCACGTGTCGCCTCCACAGGAAACCTGTACTGGTCTCTACGCGGTATGAGACGGGGCCGGTTTGATCTACTACGGTGCCCGGCACCCAGGCTCGCCCCGCGCTGGCGTAATTCCTGCAGTGTACTGGGGCGCCTATGCAGAAACTCTTTGTGGGTTCCACCCCTATGTTCCGCCCCTTGTCCTCTACTCTCGTGGGGTCTAGCTTGGATATCCCCGTGGCCAGCTTCCTGCGCATCAACAGCTCTGCGGGGGAGTACCCTGACGCTAAGGGGGTGACCCTGTATCTCAGCAGGAATTGGCACAATTTCAGGTCGAGGTCTCCGGGACCCATGCGCAGTAGCGCGTCTTTCGTGGTGCGCACGAGGCGCTCTACTTGGCCATTGGTGGCCGGGTGAAAGGGGGCGGAGGTGACGTGCCGAATGGCGTTGCGTTCCATGAATGCCCTGAACTCGGCGGACGTGAAACAGCTAGCGTTATCGCTGACGAGGGTGTCGGGTAAACCGAACGTGGAAAAGACCCTCCTTAACTGTTTAATGGTTGTGGTCGAGGAGGTGCTCGAGACTGGAATGACCTCCAACCACTTAGAGAACGCGTCCACCACGAGGAGGAAAAGCGTTCCCCTGAATGGGCCAGCAAAGTCTACGTGAACTCGGGACCAGGGTCCCCTCGCAGCGTCCCATTCCCTAGGTGGCGAGCGAGCCTCTTCTGGCCTAGAGCTTTGGCACGCCTCGCAAGTGCCGACCATGTGTTTGATGTCGGCGTCTAACTGGGGCCACCAAAAATAACTGCGGGCTAGTGCCTTAGAGCGTACGATCCCCGGGTGGCTGACGTGCAGCAGTTTAAGCACCCTCGGCCTGAGAGACGTGGGGATCACTACCCGCTGTCCCCACAAGAGGCAACCCCTCTCCAGGGACAACTCCAATCTCTTTTTGAAAAATGTGTCGAATTCCGCTGCTGGGGAAGACACGGGCCACCCTTTCTGCACCCAGGAGCAAACTGTGGCCAGCGCTTTGTCCTTGCCTGTCGCTTTGGCGATTTCGGCCGGTACTACTGGAGGGGAGTCTAGGACCTCTATCATTAAGACCTGGTGGTCCCTCTCTACTCCGCCCACGTGGCAGCAATCCCGGGGAATGGGGGACCTCGACAGAGCGTCGGCATGGCTTATTTCCCTCCCGGGCCGGTATACCAACGCGTGCTGATACGCGTTGAGAAAAATGGCCCATCTGAGCATTCTTGGGGACAGGATCTGGGGTGTGGGCTTGTCTGCGGTGAAGATGCCCAGCAACGGCTTGTGGTCAGTCACTATGGTGAAGGGGCGGCCGTACACGAAATCATGAAATTTCTTGGTCCCCGCAATTATTGCTAGCGCCTCCCTGTCTGTCTGAGCATAGTTCCTCTCCGCTTGGGACAGGGATCTAGAGTAGAACGCTATCGGGGCCTCCCTACCGTTCTCCAGTACGTGGCAAAGCACCGCCCCTACCCCCACCGGGGATGCATCGCATATCAGGACCACCGGGCGTTTGGGATTGAAGTGGGTCAGTACAGCATCTGATGCCAGGAGTCGCTTCAGGTCATTGAAAGCCTTTTCCTGGACGTCGCCCCACTTCCATGCCTCGTCCTTTTTTAACAATTTGTGTAGCGGTTCTGCCACGGCTGCCTTCCGCGGGAGGAAGGAGTGGTAGAAGTTGAGCAGTCCGAGGAACGACTGCAACTCGGGCTTGGAGGTGGGGCGAGGGGCCTTTTTGATGGCGGCTACCTTGGATTGGGCCGGCCTAATTCCCTCGGGAGTAACACGGAACCCTAGGAACTCAACCTCTGTAGCGAAGAAGACGCATTTGTCTTTCCGCAACCTCAACCCCGCCTTTTCGAATATTGTCAGGACCTTTCCCAACCTTGTTGCTAATTCGGCCCGGCTCCCCCCTGTAATTAATACGTCATCAAAATAGGGTAACACCCCCTCCAACCCCTTCAGGAGGCGTTCCACCAATGACTGGAAAATCCCGGGCGCCGAATTCACGCCGAATTGGAGGCGCGAAACCTGGAACGCCCCTTTGTGGGTGACTATTGTTTGTGCAGCAGCTGCGGCGGGGGTCACCGGGAGTTGCTGGTAGGCTTGGGCCAGGTCGAGTTTGGAGAAACACCTCCCCCCGTGTAACCTGGCCAACAAGTGGCTGACTACCGGCACCGGATACGCATTAGGGCGAATCGCCTTATTGATGGTGCACTTGTAATCAGCGCATATTCGGACTTCCCCGTTGGCCTTGAGCGCTGTTACAATTGGAGTTTCCCACTCCGCAGAATCAACAGGAACAAGAATCCCCTGGCCCACTAATTTGTCCAATTCCGCCTCTATTTTGTCCTTTAGTGCGAAAGGCACTCTGCGCGGTTTAAGTCTGATTGGACGCACTCCAGGGTCCAGGTCGAAAGTCACTGGGGGGCCCTTGAATTTTCCTAGCCCCTTTTTAAAAACCTCGGGGTGCGCGTCGCACACGCTCTGTATTGGATCAGTCCCGGCGGCGTGTGCTCCCACGGCGTGCACCCCCCCAATGAACAACCCCAGGGGCTGGAACCATTGAGTCCCGAGGAGGCTGCATTTACCCCCCTTGAGGACGACTAAGGGAAGCGTTGCGGTGTACTTTTTGAACTGGACCTGGAACTTCCCAACCCCCAACACTGGGATGCGGTTCCCTTGCACGTCCTTCAGCGTGGCCCTCAACGCCTTGAGCTTGGGCCGCACGCGGGGGGCGATTTTCATGAACTCCCCCTGGGAAATAATGGAGTATGAAGAACCCGAGTCCACCTCCATTCTAACAGGGGCCCCTTGTATTACTACCTCAACGAAGTAACGGGGGTGCTCCGTGGAAACGCTGCAAACCGGCGCGTCGTCCTCGCTGTCGTCGGAGACTCGCCCTACTCCGTCCCGCGTCCTCGTGGTCCGGGTGCCGTCCTTCGGCCTCGTGGTGCGGTCCTGCCTCGTGGTGCGGTCCTGCCTCGCCGAGCGGTCTGGAGAACTCCGGGTGGCCTCGCGTCGTTTCCGGCAGACCTTGGCGATGTGCCCGCGCCGGCCGCAGTTGTGGCACTCGGCCTTGCGGAATGGGCATTTGGTGCGGGCGTGGGCGGCGCCGCAGCCATCGCAGCGCCGGCCCTCTCTCTGGACCCTCCGGACGTCCTCGTCGTCGCTGCTCTCTGCAGACGAGTTCGAAGTCCGCTGGGCCGCGCGCACCGAACTCTCTGCCTTGGCGGTCTTCGGGCGCCAGTCCTGAAGTTCGTGCACCCCGGCCGACGTGGCCTCTGCGGCCTGTGCCGCGTCGAGGACTTGTTGCCACGTGGGAGGCGGCTCCCTTTTCATCAGCGCGCGCTGAGTCTCTGTGTCCCTCAGACCGCAGAGCAGGCAGTCCCGGAGGGTGACGTCGGGGAGTTCCCACTTGCAAGGGCCGGCGGCCAACCGCAGGGCCGCGGCGAACTCATCGACCGATTCTCCGGGTGCCTGGACTCGCCTCCAGAACGCGCTCCGAGCGGGGAACATCGCTATTGCCGGCCGGAGATGGGCGCGCAGCGCCGCCAGGAGCTCTGTGGCCTTGAGGTCGCCCACCTTCCTCGGCGCGATCAGGTCCACCAAGGTCCTCTTGGTTTCTTGTCCGAGCATGCGGACGAAGATGGCCCTCTTTTTGGCCTCGTCGGAGACTTCGAGCTCCACCAGCGCAGCGTTGAAGTCTATCTCAAACAGCTCCAAGTCTCCCGGCTTCCTGATCTCGTAGCCGGCGCATGTCTTGGTCCCGTGGGCAGCCATATCCCACCTTCGTCGCCAATTTAGTGTATGGGACCAAAGACGACCGGACAACCGAAGGGTTGGTTTAACACAGGTTTATTGCATGAGGTTCCAGTTAAGCATGAGGTAACGGCGGTGATACATCTCAATATATACAGTAGCTCTCTACATTTGAATCTTGTAGCACGGTAGCTGATTGGTTGCTACCGGCGTGGCCTCGCCCAGGCACGCCTCCATTCCTGCTGCTGAATGCAGGTCTTTCTTCAGCTGCTGAATGCAGGTCTTTCTTCAGCTGCTGAATGCGGGGAAGGTTTTCCCGCGGCTGTCCGTGATTGAGCAATGTGAACCATGTGAGAGTGAACGCTCGCAGCTGCCCTCTATAGGCTGTCTGCTCGCGTTCCTTTACAGCTGATATCGTTTGTATCTGGAGTGGTTACAATCTTGCCTTACAGTATAATGAACATGCATACATACATAACACAGGGCCAGCACAACTCAGAGACATGTCTGAGATCCCTGTTGCCCGGATGTTACTCAGAAATTGGAAATATTTGTGGAGTTTTTGAACGACACATTTTGGAAGCTATGGTTCAAAAACAAGTACCTCCTATGTCCAACATGCACATAAAAATAAAAGCAACTTTCTCTTGATTTTTTTTTTTGGCTGAATATTTTTATGAGAGATATCTGATCATATGCTCTGGTTTCTGTTCAATGATAGCAGCCATATGTCCCTTACTACCTTTGATTCACAAATAGTAACCAAATCATCGAACCACCTGATCACCTCAATACGCTGCCACCCTAAGAGAGAATTTCATTCAGCCGCATGTTGCCAGATGCCAAAGCCTGAGTGCCAGTGTTCAATATCTGGTGGATGCTCAGTCTACAAGGAAGATTTGCCATTTTATTACTACTACTTTCTTTCAAAGCAATGCAAAACAAAACACAATCTGCTGTTCTTCCAACTTCTGAAGAGGAGATCCAGGGCTTCCTTGCAGGAAGGATTCCTTCTTCTCTGCTGCCATCATGTGGCTGTTGGGTGATATTCAGCTAAAAGTTGCAGAAGTATCAGAATATGGGAGTCAAATGGTACATGAGCTTCTTGTCCACAATACAGGTACTGTATAGTTTACACATCAGGACAATCAACTTTTGAGGTACAGTACTTCAATTTCTTCCAAAATAACTCACTTTCTCATGTTAGAGTCAAATGCTTTTGCTGTGGTCTATAAAAACACTAATAGTAAAGTAAAGGTATCCCTTGCTCGAAAGCCAGTTGTATCCAACTCTAGGGTTCAGTGCTCATCTCTGTTTCAAAGCCGAAGAGCCAGCATTGTCTGCTTCTGCAGCTGTTTCTGTGGTCATGTGGCAGGCATGACTAGACACCGGAGCGAACGGAACACTGTTACCTTCCCACTGAAGTGGTCCCTATCTATCTATCTATCTATCTATCTATCTATCTATCTATCTATCTATCTATCTATCTATCTATCTATCTAATCTATTTATTTATTTATTTGGATTTGGATCCTGCCCTCTTGCAATGTCTTGCTTTCAAACTGCTAGGTTGGCAGGAGCTGAGACAAAGACGGGAGCTCATTCCATCCAGCAGTACTCGGGAATCGAATTGCTGACTTTCCACCCCCCAGTCAGCGTCTTAGCCACTTGAGCCACTGCAGTGGCTCAAAACACTAATATCCTTCTGAAATTGAAATGCCAAATGGCAGCTTTTTGAAAATCCATTGCAAAAACAATTTGCCAAGTACCGATCAAATAGATCTCTCAGGAAAAATCCCAAAAGTTTTACCTTCCAGGTTAAAGTAAATAAAGACAAATTCCTTTTGCTTAATACAGTAAAATTGCACTAGAAACAATGGAGATTTAGTCCACCAACTCCTCCACATATACTATCGGTTCAAATTGGCCCACTGTAACTGTAATCTACTATGCAAAAGTAAGTCATAGTAGACTAGACTCATTTGAATTAATAGTCTGGCCAGGTTATCCTGCTATGGTAAGAGTAGACCTGTGATGACGAACCTTGGCACTCCAGCTGTTCTTGAACTTCAATTCTCAGAAGCCCTGATCTGTAGGAGTGCTGTCTTGGGCTTCTGGTAATTGAAGTCCAAGAACTACTGGAATAGACCATACTGCCAGCAACTCAACGGCAAGTGTCAGATGGTGGTTAACTAACCTGACAACCCTGAGGACTACCGGCCTTGGGTGGCAAAGTCCACAGTGAAGGGTAATGGTCCCCAAGTGGATTAAATCCCCCTTGAATCCATCTTGACAGAGGGTAGCAGCTTCCTCAATATTTGCCTGGGGCTGAAGAGTACTTTGTATACCAAAAGGTCTCAGGTCCAGAGACTCGCTGAACTGGATCAGTGGTACAGGTGCCACGCTGCGATGTGGAAGGCAAATGGAAGGCCACTGCATTATTTTGTTCCCAGGACAATCTTCATAGCTGATCACCATTTGGAATTAGATACGATACTCAAAGAAGAATATGTCTATCTCAATAGAGGTTCTAAAGCAGTGGTTCCCAACCTTTATTTGGCCATGCTCCACCTAAGCATCTCTAAAATCCTGATCCCCCACCCCCGTGACATATAATTCTTATTATTCAAAAAGTGAACTCCTATTTGTGTGGCGGAAACCTAAAAGTCCATCCACAGTTAATAACTCATTCTCATATTGCCGCCCCCCCCCCCCCGCCGCAATCAAATTGCCCCCTGTGTGGTGTGCTCCCCACATTGGAAACCATGGGCCCAGTCACTTCAATTTATCTAAAACTTCTCAAATTGCCCATTAAAATTCAAGTTGCCCCCCCATGTGGGGTGTGTGCTCCACATTGGGAACCACAGCTAGTGAGTCTTTGCATTGCCTAAATCCCACACTGTTTGTGCAGAGGTTTATATACACACAAAAAGGAGAAATTGATTTGAAGACTGAGATAAAACATAGTTGGTTCAGCTGCTAACACCTATATATATATATATATATATATATATATATATATATATATATATATATATATATATATATATATATATATATATATATATATATATATATATATATATATATATATATATATATATATATATATATATATATATATATATGTTGTTGTTGTTGTTCAGTCGCACAGTCGGTTCCGACCCTTTGCGACCCTATGGACCATTGTTCTCCAGGTGCCTCTGTCCTCCACCATCCCCCTCAGCCCTCCCAGCTCTGTGCCCATTGTGTCTACAATGCCATCTAGCCATCTCATCCTTGGCCTCCCCCTTCCTCTTTTGCCCTCCACCTTTCCCAACATCAATGCCTTCTCAAGTGAATCCTCCCTTCTCATTTGATGTCCAAAGTATTTTAGCTTCATCTTTACTATTTGACCTTCCAATGAGCAGTCAGGGTTAATTTCTTCTAAGATTGACCTATTTGTTCTCCTCGCTGTCCAGGGGACTCTCAAAACCCTCCTCCAACACCACATTTCAAAGGCATCTATTCTTCTTCGTTCAGCCTTCCTAATTGTCCAGCTCTCACATCCGTACATTACTACTGGGAAAACCATTGCTTTGACTATTCTAATTTTTGTTTTCAATGTGATGTCTCTGCTTTTCACTATGTTCCCCAGGTTTCTTATTGCTTGTCTCCCAAGAATCTTTGATCCTAAGAAAGTAAAATCTGTCACTGCTTCTACTTCTTCCCCGTCTATTTTCCAGGAACTGATGGGGCCTGTTGCCATTATCTTGGTTTTCTTGATATTGAGTCTCAAGCCAGCTTTTGCACTCTCCTCCTTCAGCCCAATCAAGAGATTCTTTAGGTCTTCCTCACTTTCTGCCATTAGGGTGGTATCGTCTGCATATCTCAGATTATTGATGTTTCTCCCAGCGATTTTAATCCCATATTGTGATTCCTCCATCCCTGCACTGCGCATTATGTGCTCTGTGTATAGGTTGAATAGGCATGGTGACAAAATGCAGCCTTGTCTTACTCCTTTTCCTATTCCAAACCACTCTGTCATTCCATGTTCTGTCCTAACTGTTGCTTCTTGGTTCATGTACAGATTTCTCAGGAGGCATATGAGGTGCTCTGGTATTCCCATCTCTTTAATTACTTGTCACATCTTGTTGTGGTCCACACAGTCAAATGCCTTAGTGTAGTCAATAAAACCAAAGTAAACCTGTTTCTGGTATTCCTTTGTTTTCTCCATGATCCAGCGTATGTTGGCAATGTGGTCTCTAGTCCCCCTGCCTCTTCTGAAAACTGCCTGCACCTCTGGTAATTCTCTTTCCACATGCTGCTGAAGTCTATCCTGTATTATCTTGAGCATCACCTTACTGGCGTGTGGGATGAGCGCGATTGTTCGATAATTTGAACATTCTTTGGCATTGCCCTTTTTTGGGATTGGGACGTATACTGATCTTTTCCAATCCTGTGGCCATTGTTTTGTTTTCCAAATCTGCTGGCATATTGAATGCATTAATTTGACGCCGTCATCTTTTAGCGCTTTGAAAAATTCAACTGGGATACCATCATCTCCACTAGCTTTGTTGTTTGCAGTGCTCTTTAGGGCCTTTATGACTTCGCTCTCCAGGATGTCTGGCTCAAGTTCTACTTCTTCATCATTGTGATTGTCAGGAGTGTTGAGGTCCTTTTTGTAGAGTTCCTCTGTGTACTCTTTCCATCTTCTCTTAATCTTTTCTTATATATATATATATATATATATATATATATATATATAGTTAGGGGAATGCATGCACACATTTGGCCAGGATACTTTTGCAGCACCCAAGGCATTATGCCCATGATGGCGAACCTTGGCATGCCAGATGTTCTTGGACTTCAATTCCCAGAAGCGCAAGCATGCTGTGAATCTACACGAATGGGTTTGCTGCGATTCATCCGGCCCGCGCCGCCCTCGTTGCTCCCGGAAGCGGAAGTAAAATCCGCCCATACTGTTAAGGTTCTTCTGGGTTAACCCTTCCTCCGTACGGGCAGATTTTACTTCCACTTCCAGGAGTGACGGGGGCGGGGCGGGCCAGATGAATCGCAGTTAATCCATTCATGCGGATTCATGGGGGGGGCTTGGGCTTCTGGGAATTGAAGTCCAAGAACATCTGGAGTACCAAGGTTTGCCATCACAACATTATGCAATCCACAGATTCCCTCCCCCCGCCCCCCATTGCAACTAAGAGGCTTAGTGCTGAAGAAAGAAGTACTGAATTCCTCCACACACATGATAAGAAAAAGTCTAAATACAAATCATCAGACATTGCATGCACAAGCCATATATTTATATATATTCTGCTGTGCATGTTTATATAGATAAACTAAAAGAGGTTGCCCGGCGTTGCCGGGCTTTTTTAAATGGTGTTGTAAGGTTTTTGTTTTATGTTTATGCAAATGAGGTTAGTCTGTAATTGTGTTTTTTAAATGTTTTTTATATGCACAGACTGTTTTAAACTGTGATCATTTTTGTTTGTTTTAAAAAGAGGAAAGGTTGATATAATTTTTTTCAATTAATTTATTGAAAAAAATAATGTGTTACTATGTGAATTTTTGTTAATAGTTGTACCTTGGATAACAATTTTAAAAATGTGTAAGTGTATGGTTTTTTTTAAACTCAATGTTTACTGTGTTTAGATGTTTGGTTTTATTTTTACTAAAAACTTATTTATTTATTTTTGAATTATTTTTGATTATTGTGTATATTTTTGAAAGTTTTTAAAAGTTATTTCCTTCATTTTGTTAAATCTTTGAGATTATTTTGAATATTTTGACTGTTATTTCTCCTGTGGCCACTGGGTGGTGCTGTTGAGTAATTTTTTAATTTTGACTGATTTTTCTCTACTGGCCTGTGGGTGTCATGTCTTTTTCCGGTAGTCTCCTCCTTTTCTCATTTCAGTTCCAGTCGTCGATGAGGGAGGACATCTCCTGGTAAGGTCTCTGGTTTATTTTTGGGCGGGGGGGTTTCCTGTGTGTTTCTCCTTGTTTATTTTTGGTTGTTTCTGGATGTTTTTGTGTTTCCTTTTTATGTTTATTATTTTTGTTTTTGATTATTTTTTAATGTTCTTGTTTGTGTTGGGGGTGGGGGTATTTCCGTGGGCTGGCCTCGTGGCAGGCCCGTGGAAATACCATGTGGCGGTGGGCAGCAGCGGCAGGGGGGTGTCTTTCGTTCTCGCAGGCTGGGCTCGATGCCTGGCCCGTGGGGAGGAAGGGCAGCGGCGGCAGGGGGGATTTCCTTAACGCGGCATGGCCTCTGTTGCCGGACCGTGTTAAGAAAGGCCATCAGTGGGGTGGGGGATTTCCTTAACGCTGCGTGGCCTCTGTTGCCGGACCGCGTTAAGGAAGGCCATCTGTGGGTTGGGGGATTTTCTTAACGCGGGCTGTGTTGCTCTGAGGCAGTGCGTTTTTTATTTTTATTTTTCGCGTGGTGCATTTCTCACCATTCTGCATGCTCATGGCATGCAGGACACAGGATTGTAGTTTTTTCCCTTTGTGCTCATTTTTTTTTGTGCGGGTGGTTTTTGATTGGCCGCGGCGCGTTTCCCCACATTCTTTGTGCTCCTGCCTCTCAGCCTGATTGGCTGTGGCGCGGCGCAAAGAACATTGGGAAATGAAGTTGTTTCCCTTTTTCACGTTTGTGGGGCTCTTGCCCCACTGGCGCATTTCTCAATCCTGCGTTTACCTGCGTACCCAGTTCGGGCGTGTGCACGAATGGTGAGTGCGGGCTAGTAGGGCCTGGCTAAGGAGCCTATGCGAAGTTCCAACGGTTAACCCTCGATTTTATAGGTAAAGATAGGGACCACTTCAGTGGTAAGGTAGCAGTGTTCCGTGCGCTCCGGTGTCTAGTCATGCTTGCCACATGACCACAGAAATGTCTGCAGAAGCAGACAGCGCTGGCTCTTCGGCTTTGAAACAGAGATGAGCACTGAACCCTAGAGTCGGATACGACTGGCTTTCGAGAAAGGGAAACCTTTACATTTACTATTTCTCAGTACAAGCAGATTTCTCAAAAGCAAAAGGATTTGTCTTCTTCTCTTCTTTACTTCATTTGTTTACTCCTTGGGGTGTCGAGGGATACAAGGTTCTGGTTCTGGTTCTGGCACTTCTAGGAGCACCCATCAGTTATTCAGTGTTATTGTCTCTGTTATCTCTCCACCTTCCTCTAGGTCTGCCTGATGGTCTTTGTCCTCTTCTTTCCACATATGCCCTGTATGGTATGGAATCACCAGACATTCTCTCCAAATAAGCAAACCAGTCTTTTTGTTGTCTCTGTATATAGTTTTAAATTGGTTCTAGTTCAATTCTTTCCCCTATAATCTCATTCCTGATTTTATCCCTTCTACTCACACCAGCATCTTTCCTCAGACATCTCATTTCCTCTCAAAGTCCAACCCCACGTCCACATCATGAGAGGTGGTAACAGGCCAAAGTAAGGGAATGATAGGATTGGGCAAAGTACGGTGTGGCCTTGCACCACAGGACCATTATGGCAGCCATGAAGGCGATCCTGGGTCACCCTGAAACAGTCTGGCCAAAGGGACTGAGCAAGGTAGCAATGGATAATTTATCGCTAAGGTAAAGGTTGCCCTTGCTTGAAAGCAAGTTGTATCCGACTCAAGGGTTCAGTGCTCATCTGTTTATAGCCAAAAATCCAGTACTATCTGCACATACAGACGTTTCCACGGACACATGGCAGGCATGAATAAACACCAGAGTGCACAGAACGCTGTTTACCTTCGCACCAAAGTGGCACCTATTTATCTATTTGCAATTTCTTGCTTTCAAACTGCTAAGTTGGCAGGAGCTGGGGCAGAGATGGGAGCTCAGTCTGTCATGCAGAACTCGGGTCTCGAACTGCTGACCGGCCGACCTTTCAGTCGTCACGATCAGCATCTTAACCACTGAGCCACTGCAGTCCTTAATCTATTGCTATATAAATCCAAATGAGATACAAATGGAAGGGTTTTGTCCCCACCAACAAAACCTATGGTTCCAAAACTGGGTGGGGCTGCGTTATGCCGATTGCCACATCTAAGCCCTGCTTTTCACAACAGATCATGCACTTTCTAGAACAACACAGTGGACTAATCTCAGAAGCTGCATGTGTATGACCCAATGTTGGGGAAAACCACTGATATGCAGAAATGATGCTCAGGTGCACAACCAGGTGGATCCAGTTTTGATAGCAAGGTTTACCTTGCTCGAAAGCCAGTCGTATCCAACTCTAGGGTTCAGTGCTCATCTCTGTTTCAAAGCCGAAGAGCCAGCGTTGTCTGTTTCTGCAGACGTTTCCGTGGTCATGTGGCAGGCATAACTAGACACCGGAGCACACAGAATGCTGCTACCTTCCCACCGGAGTGGTCGTTATTTATCTACTTGCAATTTCTTGCTTTCGAACTGCTAGGTTGGCAGGATAGCAAACCTTTCTTATACTGTATTCCTGTTGTGTTCTCAATTCTATGCCTTTAAACAACCACCAACTGTATCAATGTAACCCGTTGCAATTAGGACGCGAGCTAATGACCACCTGGTGGCAATAGCGAGCGCCCAGCTCACACGTTTCCAATTCCCAAAGAACTGCAGCGCGGGAAGATTCCCACCACTACCTCACCTGGACAAGAAGGGCGTGACCTGAAATGACGTCACGCCGGCAATAGCCAATGGGCTATCGTGGAGCCACATTCAAATGTATAGCCACCGTATATATTGAGCTGTTCGTCCGCCATTACCTCATGTTCCCCCAGACCACCATGCAATAAAGATGTGTTAAGCCAATACTTCGGCTGTTCCTGTGTCTTGGTTCTCATACACTAAAATTCCCAAAGGTTCAGTCATCTGGAGTGTCTAATGTATTTTAGGGAGGCTTGAAAGAAAGGCAGTAATGGCCAGAGGAATTTAATCCAATAAAGTACATGAGGAAGAAAGTATTCTCCCTGCCCCAATTAAATTTGAACAGTGGTAAAGAGGGGGGGAGGGGGAGAGAAAAGAATACAGAACACAGGAAGATTAGTGATGTGCTTCCCAAAAAGTTATGTAAATTAGAGGGGTGATTTCCTTACACAGAGAACGATCAGTATGCTGACAGACAGCAGGAAGATTGAAAAAGCAGTAATTCTGCCTGTTAACTACCTCCAAAGTTTTCCTCTCTCTGCATTCTAGATAAACATATTTGTAGCAAGATTTTTTTTTACTGCGCTGTTGCCTGGGGCAGTCCATTAGCACAATGCTCAACACATCTTCCAAAGTCAAACCAAAGCACCAATAATAATACGGGGTTTTTCTCATCTCCTTTGCATTTGCAATGATGCGACAGTGCTAATTATCCAGCCTATACTTCAGTATCTTTCATTCCTCACTTCGCTCCCAAGTGGTTTATGATCAAACCTCCCTTTTAAAAATTTGCTTCCAAGGCTGTCTCACTTTCATTTTTATTTATTTTTAAATGCTCCGTCATATGTGGATTTGCACTCAAAAATTTGTGGTTTAGCATCAAGGCCATCAAAACCATAGACATAACTTTACCTCTGCTGACAAGGATATTTTAAAAACCATTCCTCGGAGATGATTTCTAAAACATGTTTGATGTCCTCTTCTAACTCCGTTCTTTTTTCTTCCTCTTGTTCATTACAAGTCTTATCACACTGCTGTCTAGTAAACTTTCCATTTGTTCTTGGGGAATGTTTTCCCCTTTCCCAGAGTGAAAATGTATCAGACAAACCCCCGAGAAAGAGTGTGCCAGCAAGGGAGAGGGGTATTTTCTCATTTGTAGGTCACACTTGGCCAGATACAGATGTAATGCTTAAAGGTACTTTGCACCAGCCAAGATTTGTTCTATGGTCAGAAACACAGAATTGTGGAACTTCAAAGTCATCCAGTCCAAGCTCTTTGGCAATGAAAATAATTCAAAACCAAAGCATCCCCAACAAACTATCCAAACTCTGACAGGAAACCCCAAGTTACAGTGTCCACCAGTTTAGACGGTAATCCACTTCACTGCTGCACAGCTAATACTGTGGAGGAATTCTCCCTAATTAATTTCTCGTTATTTAAATCCATTACATTGGGTAAAAAAACCACATGCAAATGGACTTGGTTTCTCAGGTCCATTTGCATGTGCGGAATGTCATTGCGGAAATGTCTACCAATGCATGAACATCTGGCCCGTACGGTCTTGTTTTACTTCCGCTTCCAGGAGCGACAGCTTTGCAGGCTGGATGAATTGGCATCGGGGGCCGGATTCAGCCCCCAGGCCGTAGTTTGGGCACCCCGGGTTTAGAAGGAACAGCCTCAGGTCTCAAAGTGAGCCAAGCTCCCAAGCGAAAAATGACAGGAATATACGTCTAAAGGATGGCTATCAAAATTACAAGAGACAAGAATATCTTCCACTTCCAGGAGTGACGAGGGCTTTTGTGGGCCAGATGTATTGGCTTCAGGGGCCGGATCTGGGCCCCAGGGCATAGTGACCAGCTCCCTGAACCACGTGACCAGCCCACGGCCCAAAATGTTTGGGCACCCCATTCTAAACCACTGCTTTTAACCTTGGCCTGACCAGTTTTCCAGTTAAAACATTCTTGGCACATCGTGCCAAGAATGGGTGTTCTGCAAACCTCAGGAGTTTGGTAACAAAGGGTTGTGCAATACTGGTCCACAGTAGCAGAGATGGGACAGAAACATTGTAGGATATCTATAGTGTTGGACAGCATTCTTAAGATAAATGCCAACCATTTCCCTGCTGGCAAGTAGGGTTTGGGTTAGGCTATTGTGTCAGCATGGAAACTGTCAGCATGTAAAATGAAACCCTCTTTTAGCAAGGTGATTGTCTAATGAAATCAAGTCATTTCTGACTTGACCATTTCCAGGACTTTCTAGGTGGAGCGTACTCAGTAGTGGGTTATTATCTTCTTCTGAGGCTGCCTTGAGGCCACGCGACGGGCTCTTCTGGGATGCACATTGGGGAACTGAACACCTAACCTCTGGTTCCTCAGCCAGATACCTAATTTACTGGGCTATCCAGCCAGCCTTCTAAAGATATAATTAGGTGAGCATGCACTGCAGTACTGTTGTGTATGTACAATGCTGCTTCATATGAATGTACAATGTTGCTTTAAGAAATGTATGAATGTAACCCAGCCACAATCACAATGTAACCCAACTGTTAAAGGAACGCGAGCAAGCTGCCTATAGAGGGCAGCTGCGAGTGTTCAACTCACATGGTCATCATTCCTCAAATCGCCTGCAGCCGCGGGAACTTCCCGCAGCAAACAACTGCCACTGATCCACCACCAAAGATGGGCGTGACCGGGATGACGTCACGCCGGTAGCGGCCAATGAGCTACCATGCAGCCAAGTTCAAATGTGTTGTACCACTGTATATAATGTGAGATACCTCTGCCATTACCACATGTTCGTTCTGATCATCAACCAATAAACCTGTGTTAGCCCATACTGCGACTCTTTCTATGTCTCCTGGAACAGACACCAAACTGGCGACGAAGGTGGGATCGATGGCGAATCCCAAGGTCAAGGCGTACCAGTTTGATGTGAGCGAGCCCGAACAATGGGAGCTCTACGAGTGCCAGTTTCGGCATGCGATGGAAGCCGCGGGCGTCGACGACGACGCGAAGATGCGCTCCCACTTCCTGGCCCAAGTGGGGCCGGCCACGCTGCGGATCCTGATGACCCTGGTGGCCCCCCGGAAGGTAGACGAGGTCCCCATCGACCGTATCCTGGAGAGGCTGGGTGAGCATTTCCAGCCGCCCGTCTCGATCTTCCCAGCACGGGTCGCGTTCCACAGGCGAGACCAGCGTCCGGGCAAATCCGTGTCCGCCTACGCGGCGGCCCTCAGGCTTGCAGCAGTCCACTGCCAGTGGGATGACCTGGACCAGGCCCTCCGTGACCGCATGTTGTGTGGTCTGAGGGACGAGGAGCTGCAGAGGAGGCTGATGACCCGCGACCAATGCCTCACGTTCAACGAGGTGCTGCGGGAGGCCCAAGCAGCCGAGGAGGCCAGGAGCGGGGTGAGGCTGTTCAAGTCCCGAGGGGCCGCGTCCGAGCGGGCCAAGTCACCAGTACAGGCGGCCCGGCGGACACCAGCAAAGACAGCCTGGCGGGCCCCCAAGCCGCCCGCCGGCACACCAACGTCGTCCGAGGAGTCGTCCACAACAACGGACCCCTACTCCAGCGAGGACGACGACGTCCAGAGGATCAGGAAGTGTGGTGAGAAGCGGCAGTCCCGAGAACGGCAGGACCGCCGTTGCGACGGTTGTGGGGCGTCCCACGACCGCACGAGGTGCCCGTTTCGAAAGGCCGAGTGTCACAACTGCGGCCGAAAGGGGCACATCGCCCGAGTATGCAGGCGTGGGCGAGTCGAGGACAAGAGGAGTTCCAGCCATCCCCAGACGCACCAGCGGAAGGCGACCGGCACCAGGAAGGTCGCAGCCAGCTTCGATGAGGAAGGCATAAACCGCGTGGGCCTGGAGCACCGGCGGTTTTTCGTAGAGGTACTGTTGCAAGGGGTCCCAGTGAGGATGGAGATAGACTCGGGGTCATCTTACTCCATCCTGTCCCAAAAAGAGTTCATGCGTATCCCCCCAGACAAGCGGCCCAAACTGCGGGCCATGAGGTCACACCTCCGGGATGTGCAGGGGAACGGGATCCCAGTGTTAGGGGTGGGGAATTTTTAAGGTGAAGTTCAAGGGCTACTCTGAGAAACTGCCTCTGGTGGTCCTCAAAGGGGGGAGGTGCTGCCTTTTGGGAACGCAGTGGTTTGCTCCCCTGGGAATCGAACTGTCCGGCATTAACGCCATCGAGACTGACCCAATGCGGGACGTGTGCAACGCGCACCCGGACGTTTTCAAGAAGGGGCTCGGGAAATACAAGGGGCCCCCGGTTTCCTTCAAGCTGGACCCAGAAATCCGGCCCATCCGCCTCAAACCAAGGAGGGTGCCTTTCGCCCTAAAGGACAAGATCGAGGCGGAACTGGACAAATTGGTGGGGCAGGGGATTTTGGTTCCAGTTGACTCGGCGGAGTGGGAAACACCGATTGTTACAGCCCTTAAGTCGAACGGGGAAGTCAGGATTTGTGCAGACTATAAATGTACCATTAACAAGGCCATTCGGCCAAACGCATATCCAGTGCCCGTGGTCAGCCATTTGCTGGCCACGTTACATGGGGGGAAGTGTTTCGCCAAGTTAGATCTGGCTCAGGCGTATCAGCAACTCTCCGTAACCCCGGCTGCTGCCGCCGCGCAAACGATAGTGACGCACAAGGGGGCGTTTAAGGTAACGTGCCTTCAGTTTGGCGTGAATTCGACCCTCGGAATTTTCCAATCCCTCGTGGAACGCCTTTTAAAGGGGCTTCCAGGCGTGCTCCCATACTTCGACGACGTGTTGATAACGGCGGGGAGCGAATTAGAGTTGGCAAAGAGGCTAGATGGGGTCCTTTCAGTGTTCGAGAGGTGTAGAAATCTGATTCATGTCTCAATCAGTCTCATTAAGCAGCAGTTTATATCATCAGATCTTTTAAGATAGAAACTTAAGAGTCCACGAAGTCCAGCTTCATTATACGGAGTAAGAAGGGAAACAGAGATAGAGAGAAAAGCAAACACACACGCTGGTCTTTTGGCTGAACAAAGGATACTAAATGCTTCTCTTTATTCAAGCAGAGTATCTCAGAAACGAAACTTAACAGAAACAAAACTTAAGGCACAGACAACCAATCAGAAAGTCAGAACCCAAATAAGGAGAAAGAAGGAAGAATTTTTTTTCACTATTCTACGCATGCCCAAAAGCAAGCATTGTCTCTCAGTAAGCAAAGAGGTCTTTGTTTACACAATGTGTCAGAGACAGCCAGACGGAAAACAGATACATTCCCACAGAGAGGGCAGACCTTCGACTGAGGAGGGACAAATGCGTATTCTTTGCGAGGGAGGTTGAGTTTCTAGGCTTTAAGGTAACCCCGGATGGGATCAAACCCTCTGAGTCAAAGGTTGCAGCCGTGAAGAACGCCCCTCGCCCCACCGCGAAACCGGAGCTACAGTCATTTCTAGGGCTCCTAAATTTTTATCATACCTTCCTGCCTCGGAAGGCATCGGTCGCGGAGCCACTGCACGCGCTGCTCAAAAAGGACGTGGCTTGGCGGTGGGGGGACAGGCAGGAGAGAGCATTCAAGGAGCTTAAGTCACTCCTGTCTTCGGACGCTGTCCTGACCCATTTCGACCCGAAAAAACCAGTGGTTTTAGTCTGTGATGCGTCCCCAGTGGGGGTGGGGGCGGTCCTGTGCCACGTGTTAGAAAGCGGGAGGGAAGCCCCGGTAGCGTACTACTCTAGGTCCCTCTCAAAGGCCGAGCGCAATTACGCGCAAACTGATAGGGAGGCCCTAGCCATCATCGCCGGAACGAAAAAGTTCCATGACTTCTTATACGGCCGCGAGTTTACGGTAGTGACCGATCACAAACCACTTCTGGGGATCTTCACTACCGGCAAACCCACACCGCAAATACTATCCCCCAGAATGCTGCGCTGGGCCATTTTTCTCAACGCCTACCAGTATGAGCTGGTCTATCGCCCAGGGAAGGAGATCTCCCATGCGGACGCTCTGTCCCGATCTCCCCTCCCAAGTGTAGGGGACCCCACATGCGAGGTAGAGCAGGATCACCAAGTCCTACTGATCGAGTCTCTCGACTCACCCCCCATTGTCCCGGCCGACCTCGCCAAAGCCATGGCGGCCGACAAGACGCTGGCCCAAGTTAGCTCCTGGGTTAGGAAGGGCTGGTCCACGAATCCGCCCGATGAGGAGTTCAGACCATTTTTCAGGCGCAGAGTAGAGCTGTCGCTGGAAAGGGGCTGCTTACTCTGGGGCCAGCGAGTAGTCATCCCAGAGAAGCTGAGGGCCAAGGTACTGAGACTATTGCACACCAGTCACCCCGGGATCGTGCGCTCCAAGGCTCTGGCCAGGAGTTGCTTTTGGTGGCCCCAGATAGACGGGGACATAGAGCGTTTAGTGGGCACGTGCGAGAGCTGCCAGGGCTCTCGGCCCGAGGAGTCCCGGTTGCCCCATAGGGAATGGGATACGGCCCGCGGGCCATGGTCCCGGATCCATGTCGACTTCGCTGGCCCCTTTCGCGGGTCCATGTTTCTATTGGTAGTCGACTCCTATTCCAAGTGGTTGGAGGTAATCCCTATGAACAGTACCTCCTCCGCCGCAACCATCAAGCAGTTGCGCAAGCTTTTTGCCTGCTTCGGCCTGCCAGACGTCCTTGTTAGCGATAATGCTAGTACCTTCACGTCTGCAGAGTTCAAGACGTTTATAGAGCGGAACGCCATAAGGCACATCACCACTGCCCCTTTTCACCCCGCCACAAACGGTCAGGTAGAGCGCCAAGTGCACACTACGAAAGACGCACTGCGGCGCATGGGTCCCGGTGAGTTGAACCTGCATTTGTGCCAGTTCCTCATCTGCTATAGGACAACCCCCTTAGCTTCAGGATTTTCCCCAGCCGAACTCCTCATGAGGAGGCGTCCGGTAACACTTTTTGACCGGATGGATCCGTCCAGGGTGGAGGATGAAGGGAGAAACATAAGTATAGGGGGAGGGAGCTCCAAAAGTTTTTCGGCAGGGGACCCGGTTCACTGCAGGAACTACGTGGCGTCAGGGCCGGCGTGGGTCCCCGGGACAGTCATCGAGCAGACGGGACCAGTGTCCTACAGGGTCGAGACTAGCTCGGGTCTACTCTGGAGGAGGCACGCCGACCAACTCAGAAGGCGGGTCACTAGTGAAGGAGATTCAGCGTTAGGGTCCTCCCCCACCCGCATTACCCAAGGGGGAGACACGGCGAAAACCGGGGATACAAATGCATATCCTCGGTTCTCAGCCACAGAGGAGGATACTTTGAAAGAGAGGGATCAGTTTGACGATTATGAGTTACGGTACCAGGGGGGTGTAGCGGAGTGGTCCCCCACCCGTCCTAGCGAGAAGAGGGGTTTCAGTTCAGCCCCTGGTACCTCCAGTCCCCCCAGTCCTTTTGTGTTAGAATATACCATAGCTCCAGCTTCCCGGAGGCCAACACCCCCAAGGCAGGCATTGGGGGGGAGCCCAACCACCACAGTCCCCGGCACTCCCAGGCAGGGTACGGGGGGTGGCGAGACCACGAGGGTCTCTTCGTCGGTCCCGAGATTCGTGCTGGGGGGGACCCCTAGCTCCTCAGGCGGTAGGCAGGAGTTCACTTCCCAACTGTTCATTCCATTCCCTTCCCCTAATGCAAGGTTACCACAGAGCCCACACCGAGCCACTTACGAGTCCCCCCTTTCCATTGCAGGACAGGACTCCGCAGAGCCAGGCTCCCCTGTATTAAGCCAAGCGGCCGCTCGCCCCAGGCGCACGTGCGGCAAGCCACAATGGTTGAGGGACTTCGTCCCATCCTAGGGGGGAGGGATGTTGTGTATGTACAATGCTGCTTCATATGAATGTACAATGTTGCTTTAAGAAATGTATGAATGTAACCCAGCCACAATCACAATGTAACCCAACTGTTAAAGGAACGCGAGCAAGCTGCCTATAGAGGGCAGCTGCGAGTGTTCAACTCACATGGTCATCATTCCTCAAATCGCCTGCAGCCGCGGGAACTTCCCGCAGCAAACAACTGCAACTGATCCACCACCAAAGATGGGCGTGACCGGGATGACGTCACGCCGGTAGCGGCCAATGAGCTACCATGCAGCCAAGTTCAAATGTGTTGTACCACTGTATATAATGTGAGATACCTCCGCCATTACCACATGTTCGTTCTGATCATCAACCAATAAACCTGTGTTAGTCCATACTGCGACTCTTTCTATGTCTCCTGGAACAGACACCAAAAGTACCACATCCCACTTTGAGATTAATATATAACCTAGTTTTAAGTTAGAGAATACATGGCCGTTCAAAGCTAACTGGATTGAAAATCCCATCAACAGTAGATAGCATAGCTAATGGTAGGGAGTCAGGGAGTGCAGTGGCTTAGTGGTTAAGATGCTGAACTTGACTGGAAGGTCAGCAGATCAGCAGTTCGAGACCTGAGTACTGCATGATGGTATTGCCAACATAGCAGTTTGGAAGCAAGAAACTGCAAGCAGATAAATAGGTACCACTTTGGTGGGAAGGTAGACAGTGCTCCCTGCACTCCAGTGTCTAGGCATGCCTGCCACATGTCCACGGAAATGTCTGCAAACATGAACAGCTCTGGCTCTTTGGCTATAAAGAGAGGTGAGCACTGAACACTAGAGTCGGATACAACTGGCTTTTGAGCAATGGTGACCTTTACCCCTAATGGTACGGAAGGCTGGGAACTATAACCTAACAGCAACTGCTCAATGTGGAAGGGTGGTGATTCAAAGCAGAAGTGGGGCACATAAGCACAGCAACATCATGTCTCCAACCACATGACCAAAAATAAATAAAAATACAGCAGACGATGCAGTTTGACTAAAGAAAGTTGGGCTACAGTGTGCTGTGGTGCACTTACCAATATTGTCTTTCCAAATATTCACCCTGAATCTTTTATGCAATATGGATTTCATTTGCTTATTCCCTCTCATATTTAGGTCAACAGTGTGCTAGTATTTTAAAAATAATTCCCTATTCTAGATGTCCATGACCAGGGGCTACAGCAGTATTAATTTTCTGCAATCCAACTTTAAAATGGCAAAGGAAAAATATTCAAAGAGCATATAAACTAGTAGTTTTCATGGTTGAAAGAGTCTTTTGATGTATGGAAGCCTTCTGTTCAGTCAAACATGGTGCGCACACACACACACACACACGCACACACCGGTGGCCTCCCAGTAGAGTCTGGAAAATGCACCTTAAAAATATTAATGTAATTTCCTGCTCAACTTCCTTCTGCATAGAGTGGAATCTGAAATAAATAGAAATTCTGGGTTTGATCAATGAAAGAAGCCTGTTGGTATGTCTCAAGCTTCCCCTATTTGGCTTCTGAGTATATGTTTGTTCCTGCATCTATTTCATAAATAGTATTTAGTAGAACACAAGAGTTACATAGTTTAACCTAGGGGTGCCCAAACTTTTTGGGCCATGGGCCGGTCACGTGGTTCAGCGAGCTGGTCACGTGGTTCCTCCCATAGGAAGCGGAAGTAAAACCCACCTTGCAATCTGTTTTGCAACAGGCTGTCATTTTCTCTGCTTAAACCAGGGGTGCCCAAACTATGGCCCGTGGGCCAGATCTGGCCCATAACACCAATTAATCTGGCCCTCACCACTCCTGCACACATTTTACTTCCACTTCTAGGAACAATGAGGGTGGCATGGGCTAGATGAATTGGCATTGGGGGTCAGATCCGGCCTGTGTGCCATAGTTTGGGTACCCCTGGTTTAATCTTTTTATTTTCTTTAAAGGCAGTCTTGCAGTGTACCCCTGGTACAAACATGTTATCTCAATCTGTGGCTGAGGGCGTCTGAAGAACCACCAAAGAAGATCCAAGAATCTTGAGTCACATATAAAACTTATATATTTTTCCTTTCAAAAATGTAGGAAGTGTAAGCAGTTTTCATACTGCCAACATAGCATAAGGCTGTGATGGCGAACCTTGGCACTCCAGATGTTCTTGGACTTCAATTCCCAGAAGCCCAAGCCCCGGTGAATCCACACAAATGGGTTTGCTGTGATTCATCCGGCCTGCATCGCACCGCCCTCGTCGCTCCTGGAAGCGGAAGTAAAACATGCCCGTATGGCGTGGGCCGGATGAATCGCACCCCCGCTAGGTGAGAGCCTTGTAAGGCATGGGGGCTTGAGTGGTCTAACTAGGTAGTGTTGCCTATCTCTTGTCAATTGTTAGGCCGGGATTAAAACTCACCAAAGCGTCCTCTGTCAGATCCCTTGGGCAAGGTGAAAGCGGAGGACATGTGTCATGGTTTGCCTAGCCAGCGGGTGACGTGATATCCAAATGTCTAAAAAAAAAAACCGCATGCAAATGGACTCGATTTCTCAAGTCCATTTTGCATGTGCAGAATGTCGTCACAGAGATGTCTACCAATGTGCGGACTCCTTGCTGAATAATGACTCCCAAGGAATCCTCTTCTAACTGGCAATATGGGGACAATGGATTACACTTATGTGGAACTTGTATTAATGTGGCTAATTTTAAATAATGTTTGCCATTCCTTTGAGGGAAGGGGGGTTCTTGTTGGTTGAGGGAAGAGGCTTGTCTCGAAGTCTAAATCCACTGAACACTTTCTCCAATGCTTGTAGTTCAGTAGTTTCTTCCATCCCTTGGAGATCTTAAGAACAGCTTCTCAATGCTACCCAGTACTCAGTGGGTGAATCTTGTTCAGTATACATAGTATGTTGCACCAAAGTAGGCCTACTTGTGAGTCAGCTCTTCTGTAAATTCCTCTGATTCAAAGGTCCTAATATAGTTATGACTTACTTTAGGGTAATTAAGTAGCAAGTAGATTAGGCCTATATTAATCAATGAAACTAAGATGACTCACCAAATCTCAATTGAATCAATGGGTCTATTCTAGTATAACTTACTATGCAAACAGGATTTCAGCCAGTGTATTCCAAATATAATTTTTAATGTTTTAGTACTCTATTCCAGCCATTCTGTTCTTCTCCCTCTTGCCAGAGAGTTGTCAAATATTATATTTTTCCTTTTTTCAGCTGGCCGTGATGAGGATGCTTTGGCTCAGGTGGTTTAATTTTTGCCTCCCACAGGTCTTCGGCATATTTGTAATACACAGACTAACCTAAAATCTGCCACACTGCCAGTATAGAGGAATATGAAGTTACTAGGGTATGCGATTGCTAAACTCTGTGCCGAGTCGTATTAGTCTAACACAGCAGTATAAAAGAATGCTTCCTATTTGTTCATCTAAGCCAAAATAGTCTACCATGACTAGCAGCAGCTGTGAAGGTTTCTGACTTGCCCACATAACGGAAAAAAATTCATTTTGCAAGGTATTGCCATTGCATAACAAACGCTTCATTATGCTAATTTTTCGTTATGGGATGCGTTCGTTATGCGAGGCATCACTGTATGTGTCTCTTTAAAAGCCAGTTTTGAAGGAACACTCCCATTTCTGGATACTTTGCTTTCCTCACCAATATATTTCAAATTATTTTTAATTACTTTAAATTCTGTTCAATTGTGTTTTCATCTAAGCATTTTAACTCTATTTTAAAGAACCCTGTAAGGTGTCTTGAATCTTTGAGAGAGCTATCCAGCCATGCAAAACAAGTAAGACACTTCCCAGGGTCTCCCAGAGGGAAGTTTCCCCTTGCCTACCAATACTTGATCCCTTTCACTGGCCATGCTGATAGTTGAACCACAGGCCACCGGAATACTGAGCATGTGCCCTCCAACATGACTGAAATTTAGTTACCTCCTCCATCAGTCCAGCCATAGGTGGTGGTGTTGGGGGGCTGCTGCCTATTGTCCCTCTGTGGGATGCAGCTCTTTTTTCACTACTCCTTCTTTCCGCATCTCTCTTCAGGGATAACCAGTTCAACCACCTCCATACATTAGGATTAGGGGTCCCCAAATTGGTACTGGGCCATGGGCTGCCCCGAACCGGGCTGTGGGGGTGGGTGGCACTGGGAGCCCTTATGGCAACCTTCTGCCAGGTATGACCGGCAAATGGTGCAAGAGCACAGGCTTCAGACACAGCAGATAGGCAGGTAGCCAGACCCATCCCCCAGGTTATTTAACTACAGTGGGGCTCTGCCCCCCCTGCCTGTGTGCAGTGTGATACCCAACTGCCTGAGTCAAACGGTGTGGCTGGCAGACAGCTGGGCCAATGCTAATTTTTGAGCCACAGCGGGGCACCATCCAATCCCACCACGACCACCCTTACTGGTCCATGAAAAAATTGTTTAGCATGAAACTGGTCTATGTTGCAAAATTAAGCAAGCTGAGGTAAAGGTCACTCTTGCTTGGAAGCCAGTTGGTACTCATCTCCATTTACAGCCAAAGAGTCAGTGCAGCCTGAGACGTTTCCATTGACATTGACCAGCAAACTCGCCTGACCTGAACCCCATAGAGAATCTATGGGGCATTCCCAAGAGGAAGATGAGACATGAGACCGATCAACGCAGCGGAGCTGAAGGCCGTTATTGAAGCATCCTGATCTTCCATAACACCTCAGCAGTGCCACAGGCTGATAGCATCCATGCCACACCGCATTGAGGCAGTAATTGATGCAAAAGGGGCCCAAACCAAGTACTGAGGACATATGCATGCTTATACTTTTCAGAGGTCCAATATTGTTCTGTTTCCAATCCTTGTGTTAATGATTTCATGTAATATTCTAATTTTCTGAGATTGCAAACTTGGGGTTTTCATAAGCTGTACCCCATTAATCATCACAATTATAACAAAGTAAGGCTTGACATATCTCACTTTGCATGTAATGAGTCTATCTCATATATTTGTTTCACCTTTAAAGATGCATTACTGAAATGAATGAACATTTGCACGATATTCTATTTTTTTGAGTTTCACCTGTACTTACAGCACTAATGTGGAGTAGACACAGGATCTTTTCATTTATACAGTAATACTTGTGTTTCTATAACCAGTGGTGGGGTACACAGAGAGCCTCCTGGAAGATTGTGGTATTTTTGAACTACAGTCGGGCATACCGTGGGTAACAACAACCTTGTGTTGATGGCAAATCTTTCTTACACCGGGTCAGGCGAAAGGAACTGCGGAATGAACTCACCAAAAGGTTCCTTCATTTTGGCAGTTTCACATCTGGCCTAGACACAGAAGTAGAAGATCCAGTGATGTTAATTACTCTGCAGGAAAACACACTTTGTGCATATTTTACTGAACACATCTTGCCAAGTAGTGTTAAACTGAAGCCTAGCAATGACAAAAAGTCGTAAGGAAACGATCTGTTCTCAAGATTCATCAGCCATTGTCGTTTTAATGCCAACTTTTCACAAATTCAAGGAAACCACAACATTCCAAAACATTTCAACATAAGAAACACTCAACAGGGCTGTGGCCTTGTAAAGGAGAATTGGCAGAACAATTGGAAGAATTTGCCTTCTAATTAATAACTCCAAACACTTATGAGTTGAATGGAAGATTCCTGTTTTCAATGTCACTAGCCTAGAAATATATACATTGAATGGTGAGTTAGTCATTTATTTTTATTTATTTTTATTATTATTATTGTTGGACTTCTATACCGCCCACTCGACCAAGGCCAACTCAGGGCGGTTCACAATCACAACATAAAACAGATAAAAACCGATAAAAACAGAATTAAAATCCACCCCCTAAAAAGGGGTGCAGGTACCGAAGGAACCGAGGGGGAAGGCATAACCCTCTAAACCAGCCACCCAACGGAAACCACCCCTCCACCTGCACCCCAAACTTGGCCCACCAGCCAGGTTTTTAGTTCTTTCCTAAAGGGCAACAACTCCATCTGGAGACGCAATTCCACTGGCAGGAGGTTCCAAAGGGCCGGTGCGGACACAGAAAAGGCCCTCCTTGTGCCAGAAAGGCGAGCCCCTCTGGCTGATGGCACAATTAGGGAGCCCCTCCGGTCTGCTCTGGTTGGACGGACAGACATCCTTAGGGCGATGCGGTCTCTTAGGTAACCTGGCCCACTACCCTATAGGGCTTTAAAGGTCAAAACCTTGAATTGCACCCGGAGGCAGACTGGTAACCAGTGCAACTCCCGAAGCAGTGGTGAGGCATGGGCACAACATCCACACCCCATCACCACCCAGGCCGCAGCATTCTGGACCAGCTGCAGCCTCCGAATGGTCATCAAGGGCAGCCCCATGTAGAGCGCATTACAGTAGTCTGTAGGTAACCATAGCATGAGTGACCATGAGCAGAGTCCCGGTCCAGGAGCGGGCGCAATTGGCGAATCACCCGAAGTTGGGCGAAAGCCCTCCTGGTTACAGCCACCACCTGTTCTTCTAGCAGCAGCCATGAATCCAGGAGGACCCCCAAGTTGCGCACCGGGTCAGTCTGGGGCAGAATAGTCCCATCCGAAACCAAAGATGGTAGCTCCCGGGATAACGCAGGACCCCTGTGTTACATTAACTGAAGGGGAAAAGCTGATTGAAGCAGAATAAATGTACCCTTTTGTTTTTCTCTCCCTAATTCAATATTTCATCTCTTATGATAACTAGCTTGCCAGGGTGTTTAGAATATCTGAAATGGGGGGAAAGGATGAACACAGGCTTTTGGGAGAAGAGTCTTCTGTTGGCATCCGGGAGCCGTCTTGCAGTGAGCAAACCACTGTTGCACCTAGTCCAGTACTGTCAAATCAGACAGGCATAGTTTCAACCAGAATACATACCAAATTTGAGCCCAGTTCGACTACATCAGATAGATAAAAATAAAAGTCCAATGTGTTGGAGATGTCAAAATAAATTGGGATTATATGAACACATGTGGTGGAGTTGCAACAATGAATTTTGGGGGGGAAATAGAAAATGAGATTTTTAGAATTTTTGGGGAGAATATAAAACTGGGGCCTGCCATAGCTTTGCTGACTGACCTAGAAAATATGAGTTTAGGAAAGGATAAAAAAGAGTTGCTCTCAGTATGTTTAACAATCACAAGACAATGTATAGCGAAAAAGTAGAAGAGTGATCAGATATTAAAGATAGAAGACTGGTATAGGGAATTGTGGGAGATAGCTTTAAACGATAAATTAACCTGGGAGCTGAACATAAAAAGAGTATACTAAAAGAGAATAGATTTTGGCCAATCTGATATTTATTTGTGGAATCCGCTGGGGTTAGGGGTGACCGAAACAAGCCAGTACAGGAACAATATAGTTTCTGGAAACAGTGATGAATAAATGACACCGCATCCTCATAGGGTGTAATAGTATTTTTGTTCAGAATATATTAAGATGGTTTAGAAAGGACAGCCAATAAATAAGATAAAGATTTAATTAGATGGGTTACTCAAATTTATTATTCTATTGATAATTAGTAGTTGGTTAAAGAGAGTATTAAATGTGGTATATTGTAATTAAGATGTTTTATCATTATCTCAACATTCTTAGTATATATGGCTATCCTATATTTTTATTTTTCTATGCTCTCTTCATTTTTGTATTGTAACTGCAATTTCTCTTTCTATAATGTTTTGTATTTTTTTAAAAAAATTAATAATAAAAAAAAGAATTCATACCAAGTTCTAGCTGGAGATTCTCTGTCCAAGTACTAGCCGGATCGACTCTCTGCTTAGTTTCCAACACAGATGGCATGCCTCTATCACTGTAGTTTAAACCACAAGATATTAATTCATTTGAGAGTGTTCCACTAGCAGGGCAATTCTACCGAGGAGACCTTTGGTTTAGCTAAGACAGGAGGAAGGCCATTAAGAAGCGCAGGGAGGTCGGTGTGTGGAACCTTCAGTATCACTTCTATCTCCAAGCACGTCCACATTACCTGATGCTGCTGTATTTGGGATGGGTTTCCACAACAGGTATGGCCTGACTACTTAGAAGCAGCAGAGGCACACTTGCTTTACTCTTTCTCTGGCAAATTACTACTTTGTTTAGACATGGTCCTCTTCTCACATTTCACTCCAAAACATACGCCTAAACAAAGCACCAACCAGTCAGTTCAAGCTGCTAGCCAAAGGTTGCCCTTGCTCGAAACCCAGTTGTATACGACTCTAGGGCGCGATGCTCACCTCCGTTTATAGCCAGCACTGTCTGCGAGTGGCAGGCATGCCTAGACACTGGAGTGCATGGAACACGGTTTCCCTTCCCACCAAAGTGGGACCTATTTATCTACTCGTATTTTCTTGCTTTTGAAATGCTAGGTTGGCAGGAGCTGAGACAGAGATGGGAGCTCACTCCGTCATGCAGCACTCGGGTCTTGAACTGCTGACTTAACAACCTTCCAGTCATCAAGTTCAGTATCTTGATTTGATTTATTGGATTTGTATGCCGCCCAACTCGCCTACGTGACTTAACTACTAAGCCACTGCAGTCCCTTTCAAGCTGCTACTGCAAGGCATTAAACTCGAATCAGAATATTTGATAGGCTTTTGTAACTTCTCTCTCTAGACCACAAAATAAGTATCAAATTAATTCCATCAGGCAAACAAATGCACACACACAAGAAGAATAAAATGCACGTTTTTCTGCTCTTTGTTAAGCCAAAGTTGATAGGAAGAACTTTTAGCCCTTTTTCAGATAGTGGAAACCTCACTTAAAAACTTCTCTTGCTTTCACGACTGTCAGACTTTTAAATGTTCCAATGATTTTTAAGTGTTCTGTGTGAACCAACACTTCAGCGAGTGTACCCGAATCCAAGCAACCACCTCCCGAAAAGGGACAGATAAGAGCAAAAAAAGTAATATTCTGTTTTTGTTTTTACACATCTTCAGCTATCATCCTTTGGACAATTTGTTTCAGTTTGTATTAGTTTCACATTAATGTGCTCTACATTTATCAATGATAGTTCAATGAACTGGTGCAACCTCGAGGAGCAGCATAGCACCTTGAAATAAAAAGAAAAAGAAAAAAAGGGGGGGAAATAAGCACATTTCAATACAAATTTCAGTACATTTTTTCAGTGAAATCACTGTTGGCTATAAAGCTGCCCTCTGACAAGTGCAAAACAAATCATTGCTGGTGAGTTTACAGGAGGGGTTGCCAACCTTTTAAAGTCAGGGGCTGGGTCACACTCCTTTGGACAGTTGAGGGGGCCGGACTGGTGGTCCCCCCCTACCATTTACGGCTGCTGTAAAAGCATCTGCGGATGATTTCGGTGGCGGTGGCTGGAGTGAGGGTATGGGCCGGTTAATTTGATTGCCTGCCCCTGGTTTACATTATTAGAAAAGTATCTTTAATATGATTGGAAATAAAGGTTGCCATTGAACACAAATCCGCATCCTGCAGAATTTGAACAGTTTTTAATGGGCATACCTGCTGACCAGAAACTTATATAAATATGATAGTTTCTCCTAGAAAATGAACATTGCAGGAAACAATTCATTTCACAACTTTGATGACTGTCATCAAACATGCATAACCAGTTTGCTCAAGCCTCTCGATCTTTTTTGTAGCATTGATCGTTTTCACCAGTAAATAGCATGGAGGGGGAAAGTGTGCAGGCAGAAGAAACAGAAGACAGGACACTATATATATATATATATATATATATATATATATATATATATATATATATATATATATATATATATATATATATATATATATATATATATATATATATATATATATATATATATATATATATATATATATATATATATATATATATATATATATATATATATATATATATATATATATAAATAAAACACCACCACTAACAGCTGTGGTCATAATGATGTGTCTTCAAGATCACTCCAAGATTACATATATAGTGCTTTGCTACATGCTGAACTTTAAAAGCATCATGAACTTTAAAAGCATCATGTTATCCAAAGGGCGGTGGTCCATGGGGTCGTGAAGGGTCGGAATCGACTGTGCGACTGAACAACAAATCCAAAGGTAGAAAGATGTTGGCCAAAAGAATCATGTTTCCTAGATGGGGATCCAAAGCTTGTACACACTGCATGCGGGCCTGTTTCCCCCCACGTTTCTTTTCTTGAGTGGTACAATATCCATCCCTGTGACATTATGCAAAAAACACCTGCGATTTCTAGTTTCATGAGAACTTTGCCATGCAGTGCCATTTCCCCTTGGGATTGCAGAGGTAGCTGCAGTGTTTCATTTTTGTAATGAAAGCCCAGCTACATCCACAGCTGATACATATAATACAAGCTCTTCACATTGCTGAACCATTCAAACAAACAGCAGTGAGAATTAAAACTTTATTAGTGTATTCACATATTAGGCAAATGCAACACACATGAAAGCTTATCTCTTAGGTACACAAGTTCTACCAATACATTAGACTACTGGTAAAACTACACAAATTGGTAAACTGCTGTGCCAATTTATTTATTTTTTAAAAAAATGCCTGACCCACCCTGTTCCCTATCCATCCCCAGGCTTCATTTTTGGTATTGCTCCTATGCCCTGTTTATTATGGCATTAAAATTATCAGTCATCACTATTATCAGTTCAGTCAGCTGGTTACAAAGCTTAACACTGGCCATGTTTGTTCTGAAAGCTGAAGTTGTCACTCGGTGTACTTGCACAGTACAGTTCTAGTGCAAGTGAACATTTGGGGTGGGGTGAGAAGGAAAGAAAACAGACAAGAGGCAATCCTGCTTCTGCCACAACATCCAAGAGAATGGCAGAAAGCCAGGCCACAAGATTGTTAGTAAGATGTATACTTCTCAAGTCAGAAAAAAACCCTTCTATACAGTTTCCCCAACCCTTTCCCAACCCAGACTTATCTGTAGAATATACTGTAATTCAAATTATTATTTTTAAAGCAAAGTCCTGATGTAGTATCCCAGGTTCATAATAACACACATTAAAGTCCTCCTTTTCCTGGCCATGCACAGCCTTGGGGAATCTGCAAAAATCAGGTCCCCCCCTTTCACAAGGGTTTCTCAAAGACAATACCATGGAAAACAGGTCTGTTTTGCCCTGTAAGGCTTCAATGAAATAACATGTTTTGTGTTCAAATGTTCTGGAAGACACACTTCATAGTGCGCAAGGGAAGTACACACTTCTACAGTTGTCAATGATTACCTTATGAAGTCTCTATCACGGGGCACACTTGGAGTGCCATTAATAGTAGATCAGGGGTTGCCAATCCTTTTTTTGTCGGGAGCTGGGTCACGTTCCCTCAGACAGTTGAGGGGGCCAGACTGGTGCTCCCTCTGCCACTTACGGCTGACATAAACAAGTCTGCAGCCGATTCTGGCAGCTGCAGTAGGTGGGGTTGGATTATTTGGCCCCTACGGGCCGGATCTGGCCTGTGGGCCATAGGTTGCCTACCCCTGTAGTAGATGATTGAAAGACCTGGGAAGAGAAGCTGGAGCTTGCTTGACTTCCCAACATCATCATCAGATCCGGAAATGAGTCAAACATGTTTCCAGCTTGCCCGCTGTCTCTCCCATTTGAGTGCAAGAAAGTTGAGTTCAGATAGCTTACAACATCCCATGTATACATCCCAGTTATGCAAAGAGCTGAAGAGTCATATCATGGAGGATATCATGAGACAAAATCATCTCTAACATCTTGTAGCTGTTTCTCTATTTAAAGAAACAAATAGATTTTTTCCCCTGAATGTATACATTCACCTAAGCCAAGGTAGTACGGGATCTGCAACAGGTGTATCCCTCTAACGACAAACGAAAGGTGAGATTCAGGAACTACATTTTATTTTCTGATATATGCATGCATGGCAGATCCACCTTTTTCTGGTGCTTCAGATAAAAGGGCTGGTGCAAGGAGTTAAAGAGAATGGAACTAGATGTTTGCTCCATCTTCCCATATGTGGTCCATGGTCTAAGGAACAGAGCTCAATCTAAATTTTAGAGGTGGGGTACCTACTCTGCTTGGACCACAAACTGAACCCTAGCACTGCACCTCCTTCCTTGACCAGTATGAAGTATCATCAAAGTAGTATCATCAACTGCTATCCTATTGTCTTTCTTTGCTGGGATTTTAAATCATGGCTAAGGAAAAAACATTGGCTATGGTTAATGTTGGCACCACACTGGTACAGGCAGCACAATAAAGCTTACTGTGCTTATACTATGGTAATATTAAATTTCTATGATTTTATGAAACGTTTGTGGCACTAGGAAGGAGGAGAATGCAGTATGCTGTCCAAGCTTACTCCTGATTCCTAAACTGTGGCTAAGAGACTGAGCAAAGGTGCAGCTGCACTATCCCACTGACGTCTCTTTGAGGACTTCTCCCCATCTCTCAATCAATGTTTTTAAACAAAAAGGTGCAAAGTGGACTTTGGAACAAGGGTGTCACAACGCCCACTGCGGGCAGCAGACATTATTATCATGGACGGGCAGAGGAAGAAACACTTTCAAGCATGATTTGGCTGGAAAGAAGTGGGAGAATGAAAAACAACTGAAGTTTACAGTACTTGTTTGAGGCCCTTTAAAATGAATGCAAATATCTTTTAAGGGGACACCTCACACATCTGGATTATGTACACATTGGGGTGACGAAATGGTGTTGTTGTTTTTTGCAACATAAGTCTATTATGGGGCAGCAAGAAGCCTGCATATATATTTATATATAAAAATATAAAAATATGGAAAAGCAAGAACTTGGGCTTTTACAACATGGCTGCCTAAATCAAAGAGCTCTGCATGTCTACCAGTGGAAATTAAAACTCAGGACTGCAGAATGGTATCATATTGAGTTGGGGGAGGAGGAATAATACAATAATCAAACTGTCCATGTTAATGGTAAACCTTTAGGATGCTCGATTTATATATATATGCAATAAAAACACCATTAAAGTCTTTTAAATGACCCTCCCTCCTTCAGAAGAAGGTGTTTCTATACACTAACATTTCACCTAGCATCAGAGTATAGGAAACGAAATTCACAAGGTGCTTTAAAATTGACGAGACCCTCAAGTGCTTTCTTTCTTTCTCTCTTTCTCTCTCTCTCTCTCTCTCACACACACACACACACACACAAAGACACACACACAGAGAGAACCTTTTTGGATAGGAAACAGTTTATGGAGACCACACATGAGTTACTATGACAGACGAGCTGTTAGACTTAGTCTGTTGCCTGGACTTTGTATTTTAAGCCCACCAATAATGAGGAGCTTTACGACATGCTGGAGCAGCGCACTGATGGAGAGCCCATCTGAGTCAATACTTTATCCAGCCATTGTAGAGGTCCGTTCAGGTGAAGCTCAATCCAACAAGGAGTGCTTGTTACCGTCTGCCGCCTGAAAGAGGAGGAAAGAAATAAATGTATAGTGGAACCCCGACATACAAACGGTTTGACTTACAAAAAAATTCAACATGCAAATAGAAATCCTGGCTAAAAAAATCGACATACAAATTTTTAATAGGAAAAATTTGACATACAAAAAATATACGGTGATATCTAGTGGCCTCTTCTGGTAATCCAATGTGTTTTCGATATACAATTTTTACGCTCCTGCTATGCCACTAGTTGCCTTACCTGGCACCCTGAGAAGACCACAACAGATCGCGGTGAGCCTGAATACCCCATAGTAACTGCCACTGGTAATCAGCAACAGTCCAAAGAGGACTCCATGTCACAGAATTCTACTGTAAACAACCTTCCTTTTTAAAAGGAACTTTTTTTAAAAAATGTAGTGGCTGAGGCCAGGATTAGATTCAGCCATTGTGATCTCGGAACCATGACTCCAAGCAGACACCCATTTTCACCCAGCCCACAACTTCACCAACAAGATAAACCACTGACCAGCCACATAAGAGATGGAGAGTGATCTGGAAGGGCACAGCTGGATCGAGTGATGGAACAACCCAATGCTGTTCTAGATGAAGGCTCACAGATGGGCAAAAACAACCCACTCTGCCAGAAGATATATACAGTAGAACCTCGAATAAAGTCCAAACTCCGTTCCACAAGTTTGGACTTTATCCGAATCAAATGGGCGATGCATTGAATAACATCCAAAAATGGACTTTATTCGAGGTTCCTAACCCAAATACCTCAGATAACATCAATTTTAGCGGTTTTGGACTTTATGCAATGCATCACGTGTGCATGAAAACCGCGACTTTATCCGAATCGGACTTTATCCGAGGTACCACTATATATATAAGACCTGGACTTGCACAAACTATGTAATGCATACAATGCATATATACTTTCCTCCTTTTGGAAAACCCAAATGAGAGTGAATATGCTGTCCCTTTCACACAGAAGCACAACTCCTTGAAACCAAGTATCACCTCCAAGCTCTGTATTATAAGGGCAGTAATCACAAAAGTCACACTGAATGATGGCCAACTCTCTGAAGCCTCCAACATTTCGCTGACTTGCTGGTCTGATATTATTTCCTCACACTATGCTTACATAACACCACCACCACCACAGCCAAGAAGCTGTGCCTATACACTACCGTACAGCAGAATCCTGTAACTGAGAGGCATAGAAGATGAGCTTCATTTTGTGATAAAACCCTGAGGCCTTCCAACCAGAGATGAATGGGAAGCTCATGGCCAGAAATTACCTTACTACCCCACCATTCCTTGTAATACAAATTAATGCCAGAAGGACTACAGATCAAGGATTCTAATACCAAAACCTTCAAACTGGGCAGCACTGTCACACAAAACATGGCTAAAGAAAATCAACGGATATTCATTCATGTTTTATAGATGAGGACCAGCAAGGCTGAGATAGAATCAATTAGTGCATCTATAATACTCGCTTTCTTTAAATAAATAAAAAAATGCAGGGAACCAAATCCACTTGGAAATCTACTGCAAAACACAAAAAGACAGACAGAACCCAATCTTCTTACTGCCCATCCCTGCAATACAAATCCTCCACAATGTAGTCCCACATAGACATCCGATAATCCTCATTCACAGCACATACAGGACATACACTGGGTCAGTACTGTTTGGGAAATATTAATTTCAACTAGAGCTTCAAAGCCCTTAAGTGCAGCCTGACAGATTTCAATCTTTCCACATACCAACTGAGTCCAATAACACAGGCAGTAATCTGTAATAGTAGCTGTACAGCTTTTCTATCATTACTAATTGCTGAGAGTTTGTGTTCCCCAGAACAGAATATGAAACTACAGTAGAACCCCGTATAACGAATGCCTCTTACGGAGACTAAATCATACAACAACAAGGATTTGAAAAAACATTGTGCCCCGTATAATAACTAAAATCATTACACGATGCAATGCATCTCTATGGGGAAAATTGTACAACGAATTTTTGTTGTTGTACGATTTTTCCCGAGATATTTGTTGTACGATGCATCCCATAGGGATAATCACTATACGATGCATGCATCGTATAGCGATTAAATCGTACAACAACTAGCCCGGTGTAATGAATTAAAGTTGATAGATAAATCTTTATTGTCATTGTCCTGCACAGAACGAGATCAGGGGGGGAAACACTTATACGGGGTTTTACTGTACCTGCAAACACATGAACCTGGAAATGACATTGAGTCACAAGATAGGTCTAACAACAAGTGAAAGAAAAAGTTGCTGGGTACCTGTATTCAGCTCCCCATCCTTTGACAAAACTCATTCTTATGGTACACATTCGAGTTAACTGATACACTGCTTCAAAGCCCTGATTTACAGACTGAGCCAGAAGAGCAGCAAATTCCTGGTTATTAAAGATCTTCAAGTTGCAACCTGTAACATAAACATTGGTCAAGGTCTTCTAAGGATTACAATTGCAACTCAGTCTCTACCAAGCATATTAAAATTAACTGTGCAGGGAGGGGAGGGTTTTCTAGGTGGTTTTAAGATAGTTTTTAAATGGGCTCTATTAAGTTGTTTTTATTGTTGTTTTTAATTATGTTTGTGAGCCGCTGCAGGTCACTCTTGAGTGAGGGAAGCGGGATAGAAATGTTTTTAAATAAATAAATTTACTTTTATGCATATTTGTTTTATTTATAGGCCACCCTTTCTTCCAATGGAGGACACAAGGTGGCTTACAATATTAAATTAAAACAAAGTTTTCTTACAATTAAATAGCAATTCGACTAATAAAAAAAATACACGAGATGATTAAAAACAGGATTCAAACATTAAAAACGTTAAGAAATGAACATTTTAAAAAACAGACAATAACTTAGTTAAACATCAGACTCCAGGGAGTCCATTATAATTATTAATAGCCTGCCTGAAGAAATGAGTCTTCAACTCCAAAAATGGAGGGGGCCAACCTATCCTCCTAAGGGAGCACATTCCACAATTTGGGAGCTGGCACACAGAAGGCCTTCTCTTGTGTCCCCATCAAGTGTACCTCTGATGACAATGGACTGAGAAGAAGGCCTCCTCTGAAGGTATTAAGAATAAAGTAAGCTTATATAGGAAGACTTAAAGAGACTTCTTTTCTGAAGTTACAACAAAGCAAATACATTTCAACAGGCTGAACTCTTCTGTTTGCTTAACCTATCTTACCTGGTGGGATTTTGCACACAGTGGCAGGATGCCACCCATATCTTTGATTACAATTGGGGCTCTGAACGAAGATTGCACTATCACTTAGGCACTCGGCGAAAACTTCACCACCAATATAATACAGACGCACTCCCCTTCCTGGAGGGTGAAAGAAAACAAATGCAGCTTAAAATTTACAAGATCCAACATACAAGCCAAACTGAAAATGATCTTTCTAAGGTTCATCTTCATAAGATGGAGGACTGTATTCCTCTGGTAAACACATACTGTAATAGGTTGCTACTATTTTATTTTATCTTACTCTAAGGGCCCTTTTTAGAGCCAAGATGCAAAACATGGACAATCTGAGAAACAAGTGACAATTGGTTATGTGGCCATACCTATGTGCCGCCTTGTCATTTCCACAGTGGCATTTCTATTAACGTTGGAGAGCAACCCTAGGCAGAATCTTTCAGAGTTTGATGGATCTGTAAAGCCATCTACAGTAAGCGAAGGCTGCGATGCATGGAACGTTTCTCCCACTCTCTGATTTAATTCATAATATGCTATTGAGCACCAAAATGCAGGCTCTGAATAGGTAACTGGCTGCAAGTCTGGAGGGAAGAAAGAATTAATCCTTAGGTTAGTATGTGCCAAACTACTAAAACATTTGACAATACTTAGCTACACATGGTTACAATCTTTAAATTAACTGTTTTGCTTCATTTAAACCAGGGGTGTCCAAACTTTTCAGATGGTGGGCCGGTCACGTGGTTCAGGGAGCCAGTCACTATGCCCAGGGGGCAGATCCGGCCCACGAAGCCCTCGTCGCTCCTGTAAGCGGAAGTAAAACGCGCTCATACACTTTTTTTGATGATGCTTTTTTCATCCACCTCTAGATCACAAATCCCATTATTAGCATATTGAATTCATACTATAGTGTCATCAATTAAGCACAAGACCACTTTTAAAAACAGAACCAACGTGCAGAAGATGAATCAAGGTTCTATAGGTTCAACAGTGTTCAGCTTTCAAGGGGCCTTTGGACATCTAAGGCTAGGATTAAGCTTACAGTATGCTGTTAATAAGACAATCGATTAGGGTTGAATCTTCAGTCCCTTTCCATTCCCTAATACAAAAACTGGAATCAGGCAATTTTTCCCAGCATTTATGCAATGGACAATTGATGGCATTTCCACAGGACAACAGGTAGAATTTTGTAGCTGGTTACCACCTCAAACCCACCTGATTTCAACTGACTTTAAAGGCTAACCTTGGCTAGTTTTTGCATGGGGCAACACCAAGTTATATCTGAGATCTCCAAGCAGGGTTCAGAAAGAATTATGCCTGAAGCCTAAGAAAGTTGATGCTTGTCAGGGTCAAAATACTGGGCTAGATATATCAACGTGCTGACTTAGTAAGACAGCTTCCAACGTTACTATGCACAGCTCAGCAACTGCTACCTTATGATTCAGTAACAGAATAACGTGTTTATAGCACCCCAGAGACGCAGCAAAAAGGGTCTGTTAGGAAAAGCAATTATAGAAGAGCAATTATATGGCTGTGCTGTGAACCTGATTCAAATCTCACCTTTGTCATAAACTCAGCATTCAGGTCCCTCTCCATCTCAGCTCTCTGTCTATAGTACAGACCTAACTGGATTGTTCAAAGAATGACTGCAAATGAATGTAAAGCCTTTTCAGAATTCAGAAAGCACTATATAAATATTAGCTGTTTATCTATAGATCTGCCAATCTATAAGCATAAAACACAGCAAATACATTTTACAACCTCCTCAGCTTTATGAATTTGACCTCTACCACTACCCTAACCTCTGGGACTTCCAATCTAGCACAACTACCTATCATGCAGGTGCACACATTAACATCTCTGTTATGCTGTTTCAGCTCTCCCTTAAAGTGGGTCACATTTGAGGTATTACTCCAACAACAGATACCACCCAACCTCTTCTTAAAACCAGAACCAGTGAAATATTAGAACGAAGCAGTGACTCTTCCAACAGCTTTTCCTACTTCAAAATCCACCCTCTGCTTGGAATATATGCCAAAATGTATATCCTACATAATGTAGTAGTAGTAGTAGTAGTAGTAGTAGTAGTAGTAGTAGTAGTAGTAGTAGTAGTGCAGAGGATATCTGCGCACACTGACAACCAAAGTATAAACAGATGAGAAAACTGCATCCTCCAATGATGCAGGATTGCTACTCTCACCCTTGGACACCATTGGTCATGCAGGCAAGGGAGATGCTGGAGGGAGATGGAGCCCCATAACAACTTAGAAGTTAATGCTCTACAATGGCCATTGATCCACAATAGGCACAAAGTCAATAAATATGAGATCTTAGCTAACTGAAACTATTTTAAACAGTGTCTTTGTTTACCCCTAGCCAGAGGGCCCTTTTTCCAGGTAGAGCTGCCTGACTCAAATGAAGCTTATTATTTCCAACACAACAAACCAAAGGGCAAAGCGTGACAGCTTACCTAGGCTGTGATTGACAGGAGAGAGCGTACTGGGAGACAATTCTGCTGGGGATCCTGTGGAATCAAATCAAGAGTGTCATTTCACAAGACAGTTCACTTCTCCAATTTAGACAAGTCATGTTCTTCCACATGCTGGGATAACAATGGGACAACGTGCAACAGTCATTTGGAGACCTTTGAGTTAATTTTTACAAATTTTTGTGTTAGCAACTGATCCCAAAAATACTCTAATATAAGCTACTAACTATATGAGTACTCTTTGGAAATTAAGAGTCTTTATGAGCTGCTTAAGATGTCAGTATCTATACAACTGGCAGGAGCCAAATGCAGAGTACAGTACTGTATATTGTTCTGTATTATAAATAAGTAGAAATTTCTAGGTTTACATGTTCTGGGTAAAATGAGGAAAGAAGATGCTAACACCTATGGAAACAGAACCACATTAGACTACCACAACATGAACAGTAAAATAAAAGGCCAACAGTCATGAATTCAGTGCGCTGGGTACACCAAAGCCAAGTGAAGAAGCTCTCAATTGACCTTTCCCCATCTTGTCATGTATGTTCTTCACAAAAGAAAAATTACCATGCTTATCCTTTGAAAAAAGCAATGCTCTTTGGTCTTCACACAACGCAATCCTTATTACCACCACATCCCAAGGAACTGGACACAGGAAACCAATTCATGAGCATTTACCACCCTGGTTGCTGCATTACTCATGAGACATAAAACTTCAATTCAACCCTTGATGCTCACATATTTAATCCTGCTTAAAATGTTGCACTGACTAATATGTATATGCCTCTTTGAGGCGCTTTAATGATTTTGGCACATGTTCTACCACGTACATATATGTATATATTGTTTCTCACCTTCACACAAACATTTTGACTGTTTTTTTCCATTCACTATATACCAAACATATAGCAAAACAAGCAAGCAAGTAAAAGAGGATATGGGTCAGTTTGATGACCAACACATAAGTGTTGTTACTGTACATTAGAAGCTTCAAAGAACCATTTTGGATTTTCTATTTTATTAACCAGATGAAAATATGGCCCTCAAGCTCAAAATGTTAGCACAACAGAGGTAACTCCTAACACCTAGAACAGAGGTCCAATTACTGCTTTGCTAAAAATGTATTTATTTATTCATTTGTATTTCTATGCAATGTTTCTCCCAATTAAGAGAAAACCAGAGGCATGATTCCTGAGAAGCCACAGGCTTATGTCTGGCTCCTGGTTTAGAAAGGACTGCAGTTTGTTGATGCATCCAAACCTGGCAAATGGAATTTGTTCAAACTGCAGTCCTTTAACAACCTGTCCTAGAATATCAAACCTGGAATTGGATTTGACAGATTGCCACTATCACGAAGGTTAAAAGGGAGACAATAGACTAGTGTATAGTCCTAGTGTTGTAGAACAATCCTATTTATACAAGGCTGTGCTTTAGTCTGTAGGAATTTTTTCCTACTCCTTGTCTTTGAGAGTACACCTAGAAACAGAAGAGGAGGGAAAACTCTGTTCTGTTTCCCCATCTGAGCAACTGCTGAGCTAACAAACTGGTGGCAATACTGACCAGGAACTCATGTTATCCTTTTTATAGATAAAAGTACTGTACTGCCACAATGATTAATGTTTTGGTAACATCTTCAATTAATAATGTTTTCAGTGTGGGAGTGCCTTTGAAGACAACCCCAAAGCATCAGGAAAGGGCAAATGCTGCTTATCTTCCAGCTGACACTATGAATGGGCAATTTTCCAAGAATTACCATGGCTATAATTTTGATTTCATGCTGAATTCCAGATGTTGGTGAAAATGACTTCTCTACAAATAGCAGTGCATTTAGCTGGACAGGACAATATAAGTGCTTCTGTTAATGTTAAGTATCATCCATGACAAAGGCTTTGCTGCCGCTAGATTCTGGGACAAAATCCTACAGAAAAATGAAAGTAGATGTCCCTAGGCTGACACAGAAAATTTGCTGCTGTCTTTCTCTAAAACATGATCAGCCAAAATGTGCTTCAAATTCTTTAAATCACAGTAATGATGAACAGATCAGTTGGTTTCACCTTTTCTTAGACATGTCTCTCTCTGTGTCACACACACACACACACACACACACACACACACACACACACACACACACACACACACACAACTGGCTGCCAGGTGATGGGGGAAGGAATGGGTGCTGTGGGATTGGGGGAGAACCCATTTTGGGGCATGCGGGTGGAAAAAGGGATCCTCTGAAGTCTGTTTCCCCTCAATCTCACAGCTGTTGGCTGCCAGCAGCTGGGGGGAAACAGACTTTGAATGAGCGCTTCCCACCCCATTTCCCCCACCTCAGCCTCTGGCGGCCAGTGGCTATGGTATGGGGGAAGCCCTTGGGTGTGTGTGTGTGTGGAATCGAGTAGAAAGAGGGCTCATTTGAAGTCCATTCCCCCCTCCATCCCATAGCTGTTGGCTGCCAGGAGGTAATGGGGGAAGGATCGGGTGAGGAAAATTGCTCCAAAAGAAGCCCTCTTGCCCACCACCACAACCACTGCCGCCATCTTCATCAGTTGCCAGGAGGCAATGGGGAAATAGGTGAGGAAGATCGCTCCAACAGGAGCTCTCTCACTCCGCCCCGCCCCAGCGCTGCTGCCGCCCATTAGGAGTTAGTCGAGTTATAAGCGGAGGCTTTTTTTCCCCAGCACGTTTTTGGTGCTGAAAAAGTTTGGCTTATACTCGAGTATATACGGTAATTGTTACTTGATTAGTGATCTACAATTAAATAATGCTATAGAACTTTAGGCTTTGTTGCGAGGTGCTTTAAAATGTGGAATTGAATGAAATCTCTCAAAATAAATACGCTGAATCGGTAACAGTGGAGAGGGAGACTCATTCGACCACAATCACATTCCTCAAGTGTCAGAAGTCTTGGACTTGGGCACACAGTAAAGATTATTACCTGTATCCATACTTTGGTTCAACTGCTGGTCACTTGTTTCTCCATCTTCACTGATATAGCCAGGTGGAGGTGTTTCTAGTACAAATGAAGCATGATCAGTGAAGTCATCAAAACAAAATATCCTCTCAGTGTCACGTGCAATGTGAACATATTATGGCTGTTAAGTTTTATGTATGCTTACAGAAGGGAAAGCCATAATGACCAACTGGAAATCCAATTAATTTCAGTATGACATGGTCTTTTTGGAAGAAACAAAATGGGAGAGGTAAAACACTAGACAGTCATCTCAATTTCCCTTCCCCCACCCTCACCGCTCAATCCAGTCTATAAGTACACTACAGGTCATCCACACTGCCACCAGGAGAATTAGTCTAACAACATCTGGAATGGCACAAGGTGCCATCAAGCTAGTGCCACCAACTAGACTACGGAGGATCTAGATTCTCATGTTTCCCATCTGAGAAAAAAGAGCCTCTTATGTACATGTTTGGAGGACAGGAGGTCTCCTGCAAATAAGAATCTCTTTTCAAATTATGTTGGAAGCTGGCTTTGAAAAACAAAATAGCAAAGCAATTACACTTATATTCCGCCCCATACCACTTAGTGAACTCTCTAGGTGGTTCACAAGTTAATTAGCAATTTGCCCCCTACATGCTGAGTACTCATTTTACCGACCTCAGAAGGATGGAAGGCTAAGTCAACCTTGAGACCTAGTCAGAATCGAACTCACAACCTTTTGGTTGCAGGACAGCAGTTTAACCACTGCACCACCACGAGTTTTGCATAACCTTGACTACTGATTTTAAATCTATTAGAATGACTATGCTGTAGATGATTTCTGCCATCCCAAATTCAAGTTATCAAGAGGATCAACTGGCAAAAATTGAGTCTGTTTCTAGTGTTATATTAATGTCAGATGAGCAGACTGGGCCAGCAATATCAACAAATATCCTACTGGCAGTTGAACACCCACAACCTCTATCACCTAAATAATACAGTCATGTGCTACCAAGACAGTTCAGACAGCTCTTTTCAAGGTTTTCTAGGTAAAGTGTTCCATGCACTCTAGTCATGCCTGCCACATGACCAAAGAAACGTCTGCAGAAGCCTACGTTTCATAGCCGAAGAGCGCTGGCTCTTTGGCTATGAAACAGAGATGAGCACTGAACCCTAGGTCAGATACGACTGGCTTTTGAGCAAGGGTGACCTTTACCTTTACTTTAGGTAAAAAGTATTCAGAAGTGGCTGACCACTCCTTTTTTCTGGGGGCACTCTGGAATTGTGCAACTTGCCCACGGCCATAAAGATTGGCTCTTTTCCCTAGAGGCTCAGTTGAGAATCAAACTCCCAACCTCCAGTTCCTCTGTAAAATACCTGACTCTCTGTGCTATCCAGCCAACAGCTCACAGAAGGGCTACATAAATAGCCAAAGCTTAGGATACTGTGCTTGTTTTAGACACTTGTTTTTCTTCAGCATCTTATATACTGAGTCTCAAACCTTCAAATAACCTATAGCCATAAATAAGCTTAATTTGCTTTTACATCAATACCTGGTATGTAATTGCTCTGTGGTTCAATTCCTGCTGGAAAGTTAGTATTTTCGGGAATGGAATGAGTATAGTCATCGAGCGGTGGAAGTTCAGTCAAAATTTCAGTATGCCGCGGCACCAGGACAGGAGGGAGAACTGAGGGAAAGACATCCCAAAACGTTACGGAGTCTTTAGCAACTGTACAATTCCATAAACTAAGCACATGGACTCTCCTTTCAAAATGGAACCATTTTATCTGTAGCACTTAATTCAATCCTGTGCATTTCCTCTAAGAATAAAATCCCGCTCTGTTTAACCTTAAAAAAAAAAAACAATTTAAAATGTTCTTTTTCAAAGAGGCTTTTCAGGGTGTTGTTCCCCTATCAATAAATGTCCTCTGATGCCAATTATTATTTTTATTTTATTTTAGTCCATGATGTATTTTTTGGTGGTGGGTTTGATTTGTTGTGGGCACTGTTGTCATTCATTTTCTGTTTGTTCGCCGCCCAGAGAGGGATAATACCCAGATGGGTGGTATAGAAATCCAATAAATAAATAAATAACAGCCCCCACCCCACCCCCCAAGTAATCATGCTGAGGATTACAGATTCAATGTATTGTAATGTTGCGTTCTATTAATTAAACTGCTGGCTGAGTGAAATCTCCCCTAGAAATCAAGCAAGATTTACTGAATTGTCCAGTTGGCCTTATTGTTCTGGCTCTCTTTTCCTTCAGCACTCTCTTAGGGAAGCTTTAAAGATGCTACATTTGTTCTGCACCCTCCCTTCTAAAGAGAATCAGGGTAATTAACACATATAAATATCCTTCACTAAGAAGGCCCTCTCCTGAAGTTCCCAAGACTTCTTTTGTAGACGCATACAAGAAAATAGGAGGCAGTCCTACCGATACTCCAGTTAAGAGGCTAAAGTGGGGGAATGGCATACAAATGAGCTATTTGTACCAATGGCAAAATAAAAGTTACAGAAAAATTCACATTGGGCACCCAATGTGGCATTTAGACTTTAGGGCTCACAGGCGTGTACTTTATAGCATCAATCCATAATAACTGGAATTATCTCTCTAGGATCATCAAACATATGGGTGAACTTAGAGACAACCTTAATAAGAAGGGAGGCTTCAGGTACACTTACGTAATACGTTTTCAATCAGATATTTCTTTACTTTATATAAAAAGTATTACTGTGACTTGCCCCATCACCACACTAGAGCACATAAGCAAGTTAGACAGAAACTATGTTGCTTTAGCTGAAATAAATTCCTATAATTGTGAATGTGTCAAACACATGCACTCAATGCAACAATGCATCTGAACATTTACACATTATTGCCAAAATTAAAGTTTGGATTACTTCCTGTTCAAGCTCTTTGCAAGCCAAAGGCTAATATGGACTTCATTTACTTCAACTCTGCACATGCTAAGTATTAATAAGGAATTTAGTAAAATAAATCATCTTACAGACAATGCTATTATGACAACAGTGACTTGCTATCTTTCCTACCTGGAGTCTCCACTCTCTGGTAATGGTATGGATTTACGCATACTTCGTCCTTTTTAAGATTAAATGCATATTCACAGTTTTCAATTGCCTTAAGTTCATGATGACTATGAAGGTCAGGCCAGCGCCATAACCGGCAGTAAATAACATGTGGTAATCCTTTACGGTGGGACACTTGCAGACGGCCATCAAGAGACCTAAATGAAGGAAAGAACAATCCAAAATATTCAGAAAGTTTTACAAGTACATAGATAAGCGGTGTTCGTAAGAATCACTGTGTTTACAGTATATCTTTTATTCCCCACCCTAAATGCAGAAACTACATCTATATTATTCCAAAATAAAGTGGGTAATGTTGACATTAAAACATGCACTACTGTTACACACAGATGAATCAAGGTGTCCTTATGAGACTTGGTGCATTAAAGATCACTGAACATCTCAGTACATCACACCTAAACCTGCTCAGCATTAATAACTAAAAGTAGTCCAAAGCAGAGTTACCACTTTAAGTACTTCTGTGATACAAGACTGCACAAAAGTTTACTGCAGTCAAAAACCAAGTAATTCTTATCAGCTTAGAACATGAAGCTTGCATCAGACACACATAGTGCTTGGTTGTTATATCAGGATCAGTTCACACTCCCCCTGCTACCAGTTGAAAAGTTTTGCTGGTTTTAAGATAGACTGCCTAGGCCTACAGAGTGCAATGCAGATGGGTTTATGACTCATGGGATGAGAAAGACAAAAGCTTCAGTACACAATGCAAGTAAAGGGTGATATGGGAAAAAAGCCACCAAAAGCTTATATAAGTTGTGTGTCCCCCCCCAAAAAAAAATCTTAGAAAGCATATACCTGATCAACTAATTTTAAAAAGTGTGCAAACCAGTTTAAATGCACACTTGATAAGATGTAGAATGTTTCAATCTCATTAAAGAAATATTAAACAATGTGAATGCATCCGGCTACCCCTTCCTTTGCCCAGATTTTCCCTTTTTCAAACAGCACTAATGTGGGGAGAGGAATTTCCCCTCCAAAATTAAATTTTCACTGGTTAAAACACTTCAGGCAAAATCAGTTTTAAAATATTTGGTTACCTAGGAAGCATTTCCACTAGACAGACCCCTGAAAGCCAAACCCTCCCACAAGATCTCTACAATGAGACACAGGGCAGAATATTCACCTGGTTTGTTCAGAGAAGCTGTATAGGCCTGTTGTATCCCACTGATCTATCGTATTTGGTGTACTCAGTCCCCAAATTTCAGAGCAAGTGCTGTGTATAAATTGAAAAACAAAACAAAAAAAGTTGATGTGAATATGGAAGCATGGTTATTCAAACTACCATGATGTAAAGACATGGGGGGGGAATGTACAAAAATCTTCCTTTCACATAGAAGATACTGCGTTTTTAAAAACATGAGTATCAAATGCCATATTTTCTATATGAAGGAGGCCAATACAATGGAACATGTGATTCAAGGTAAAATGATGTTTTCCAAAAGGTGAACACATTTACTGGATTTAACCAATCAGCATTATTTGTAATATACCTTAAAACAGGCAAAACCTCCTCAAACCGGCAGAACACAACAGCATCTTGCTTTAAAGCATATCTATGCAAGCATATAGGTCACATATTAAAGCCACATCAATATGACATTAGATTTTAACAACTTGTTAGAACAGCATTCAGTAAGCAGCAGAGCAATGCAGATGTTCCACTAGCTTGTGTATGGCAGGTTTTGTTTTCTTTATACTAGAGGTCCTTTTTATCTTTAGTGCAGCAGGAGGGAAAGAATGTACGTATCTAAATATTTGTAAGCTTTTCAAGACCAAACAAAGGTTAAAATCCGCCTGACCTTGAGTAATTCTACATGATACAAGAAATATCATACATTACTTACTTTCCATTAAGCTGCCAACCAAAGATGGCTGCCACTTCATGCGAACCAGAAACTCAATGCCTTCAATTCAGTACAGCACCAGTTTCAAAAACAAGCCTAATTCAACACCTGAAAATCTATATTGCAAGCTTCATTTCACCATTTAGTCATTATATCACTTTTAGTGTCCAGCTGCTGAATTTTCTCTTTTCAGCTACCAGAAAAAGCCAATGTGCAGGCTATCAGGAAAAGCCACAGTTGGACAATTAAACAACTGACTTTGTTTGTACAGCACCATGAAATTAACACACATTTGCAATTTACCCCCAAATCATTCTGTCAGAACACCAACCTACCAATACTTACCATTTACGTCATCCGATGAAAACTGCATTTGCATCCACTCTGTTTACCTCACTTTCTAAAATAACACCATTTTTCATATTTTTGCATAAATATTAATGGCATGTTAGAAATATCAGGCCAGTACAGCCAACTATCTTAAAGTAAGGACTGCTTGTTCATCTTGGTTTAGCAAGTGTCGATCAGAAACAGGCCAACAGATCCTTTCATGAGCATTCCTCAAAACATCTCTGCAAAGATAGCTGGAGGAACTACTGTGCCCAATGTGTGGGTACATTACACAGGCTCAATAAACTTTACTAGTTTTGAGGAAGAAATCATTTTGGCTTCAAATGTTACTACCATGGCCACTTCAGGTCCTTCCCCCATTCTCCTCTCCCAGTTATCCCAGTCACTTCACAACTAACAGCCGACACCTTTTACTACCAAGGTCTTCTCCAATAAGGTAGATCAGTGGTTCCCATAGCCCATCAATTAGTCAGTCAAGGAACCTAGGTCCCAAACTGAAGCTTCACTGTGACCAAAACACAAACCAATTTCAGGAAATCAGAAAGCTCCCCCTAAGAATGTGAAAAAACTACAGAATATGATCTGTATGAGGTAGAGATGAAGGAGACAACATATCACACTTGTGGAAGGATGTAGGGACTGGGAGTAAATTCTTAATGGCTGACATGAAAATCTTGTTATCCGTACCAGATCACAGCATCACTAAAAGCAAGGCAAAGACTTAAGAGCTCCTTAAGAGTAATCAGCTGCTACACATAAAAAGGTAAAAGAGATCTGATCTGATAATGTGAGGTGACTAGGCCTGTGGTTCCCAATTTGGCGTGCACCCCCCCCTCAGGGGGACAATATGATGGGGGGGGGGATTGAGAATGAGTTATTAACAGTGAATGGTCTTTTAGGCTTCCTCCACTTGAATAATTCACTTTTTGAATAATAAGAATTATATGTCACTAGGGAAGGGAATGGGGCAGGATTTTAGAGATGTTTAGGTGGGGCATGGCCAAAAAAGGTTGGGAACCAGTAGACTAAGCACAGCTTTGGGCAGCACTCCTTGCAGTGATTATATTCCACTAGAACAGGGGTCAGCAAATTTGGCTCTCCAGATGAAGCCCTGACCAGCAGCTGTACTGTGGGTTTTTGGTAATTGAAGTCTAAGAACACCTGGAGAGCCAAGTTTGCTAATCCCTGCACTAGCCCATCAATTCATGGGTGTCCTTTTGAGCAGTTAAAACCTACTGTATTATAAACTGTTTCATAAGAAATAAATTTGGACCATTCAACAGCCCATGCATGCTAATAAAATCAGCAACAATTAGGAGTATATTGTACTTGCAGAGTTAAAGTTTTTCCCCCAGCTGCACCCATTCTTCACGATGCCTGGATCTGCTTACAATTGCACATTTCTTAGTTATATCTTTATCTTTACTGCAAAACACTCTTTTGAATTAGTATTACAACTTAACATAGTGCAATGTTTCAGAATGTTTGACACTGGACACATTATAAAAATTCTTCCACTAGTTGGATATTGGGTGTTTTGCTTATGACAACCATCCCACATCAAATGAATAGCAAAAGCAATAGCAATCACACTTATAAACTGCCCCATAGCAATTAGAGCACTCTTGGGGTGGCTCACAACAATTGCAAGATATAACTGTTATAGTTTAATGTTAGCTTTTATGAATCAAGTCTACTTCATAAGACATGGGAGTAAGGCTTCATGCTTGAAAGACTAACATGGCTACTATTCCAAAAAAATTAAAATATAAGGATCTGGAGGACAGATCTGTCAACAGGAAACCACATTAGCTATTCTTGTTCGTACCCCTTCTACTGCACAGATGTTGTTGACATACACAGTGTATCATCTAATACGTTCTACAAATATTCTTTAACACCCTACAGAGAAAAGTTAACCCAGACTGGCAGTTACGATAAACTCATAGTGACAAAATAGTACATGCTCCCTCTTTTTTGTTTGGGCGTCCCCTGAGCGGAGTTCCTTAGGCAAAAAATCCTTTCAACCTAGAAAGCACCTTTGTCTGCTTCTGACATGTTTTTAATTAAAAAAAACTTTGATACTAAACTCTTACAGCATCATGATCACCAGGATCCTACTTCAGCAAAGTCTTTCCACTACATCCTCACATTGTAATAATATTCTACATTTCATTGTTCACTTTTTGTGAAGTCTCATGTAGCCAGACCATAAAGACATTTTTGAAAATAGTCTCTTGAGTAGCTCAAACCTGAAAAACCATTTCTTCTTTTGGAAAAAGCTTGGATACTTAAACCACTGGTTTGTGTCTGGCAGCAGGTGCAGATTCCAGAGAGAAAAAGTTTTGAAGATTAGTACCTGTTAAAGTAGACCAATATCTCCTATTCATCCAGTAAACCAGGCATTCTCAACCTACAACCCTCGGCGCCACTTCATGTGGCCCCAACACCACCACCACCACACCAGGAAGTGCAATATGGTGGAGGATCGGCAAAATGGCCGGCCGGCCCCTGAAGCTGTCTGAGGGAGCGTGATCTGCCCCCCCCCCGGCTTTAAAAGGTTGAGAACTCCTGCAGTAAACAAACTCACCTATTTCCCCTCTCCCAGCACATTTAAAAGAAAAGTCGGAGGCTTTAAATCAATGTTTCCCAACTTTTGGTTTTTGGACTTCAATTCCCAGTTGCCTAAGTCAATTCCCCAAAGCAATGATCAGCCAATGTACTGACTTAGGTTTCTGTGAATTGAAGTCCCCCTCTGGGTCGTCGGCACCACATTTGGAACCACTGTTCTAAATGCTGGAAATCACTACAAGTTTTTGCTACTCTGATGAGAAACTATTATCTGTTAATTTAAAATCCAGTAATACAAATTCACTGCCAAATCCACAATGTTGCCCAAATGACTCTTGTAAAGCTGGTTATGCAGGCACTTTGAGTCATACATACTAACTCATTAATGTAAAGAGATCTTCTGCAACAGGACTCTAAATCTGAGAAATGTGCGTATGAATATATTATATGAAGACAGACCAACATATGTAATATAAGATACCCTGGGCACTGCCAATATTCACACTCTTAGTAAAGAATCCTTTAACCCAGTGGTTCTCAACATGGGACCCATGCCCCACAGGGGGACTTCCTTTCCCAGAAGCCTCAGTCAGTACATTGGCTGATCAGTGCTTTGGGGAAATGAATTAAGCTTCTGGGAATTGAAGGCCCAAAACCAAAGGTTGGGAAACACTGCTTTAACTGGACAGAGCTCTCTCTCCTTCGAATGGTTTTCAGAATATCCCTTTTTTAACTAGTTAACAAAGAAGATAAAAAAAGTCTAAAAAAGCAGCACCTCCCTTTTACACAAATATTTTCAAAACAATGCTAGGAAAAGCAGAAATAATGCAAATGCTGCACTTGGGATCTAAAGTATCATCAGACTTTGTTACTGCTGTAAAAAGTGAACAAAGTTCTTCCACCCCCCAAAGCAACAATTGCTTCAGAAGGTTAAAGATGTGGTAAGTCTGCACAGCCATGGCAATTTATACAGACAAAAGATGCCTGAAAGCAGAAGCTTGATGAGCAATCATGATCAGTATCAGATAGGACTTTCCAGTTTTCACACTTGCTACTGCCATAAAGGGCTTGCACAGTTGCTTCTGTCTGGATATAGCAACTGATCTCCTTTATGGCAAGTGGAGCTGGAAACAGCCCCTGCACTATTACTGTATTCCTTTCCCTCAACAGATAGGCACATCAGTGCTACCATTTTTCATTTCATATACTATTCAAAACTTTGCTTAGTAAAAAACAAACAAATCAACTTCCACATCAAATGGGAGAGGCTTATTTTATTTGGAAGCTTCACAGCTCTAATATTGACGGTAAAGACCCTCAATCTGATTTGGAACAGCCAATGCCATATTCTGCTTTTGCTTTCTGGAGCACAACTTTCCACATATCCAGCCCCTACCACTTAGGAAGAGTTAATGCATAGCATATTCACATAAAGTGATGACTCACTCATCTAAAACAGTAACCAGTTTCAGTCTTGAAGACCATTTTCATATCAAGTGTCAGCCAATACAGAATTTCACAACATACACATGAAACTGCAAGGCTATTTGCAGCACATAAGCAACAAATAGGATGCTCACTGAACCCTTTGCCCCATCTTTGTTCTAACTTGCGAAGTTCCCACTGAAAGGTTACCTCACTCTCTGTCCTCTGGAATCCTCCAGAAAAGATACAATGGATCCAGGAGTACAGGGCAAAGGTCAACTCACACAGCAAAGGATTGAATCCTAAGTAAAACCAATTTTCAATTAATTTCAGCTACCATCATTAAGACTGCAATATGAAGTTCCACAAAAAATCTATAGCAAAGTGCTACATCAATTACAAACAGTTTGCCACACAGCCTGTTCCTCACTGCTGACCTAGTAATCTGCCTTTATTTTCTGTAACATCTAGAAGTACTAACAGATGAGGGGGAAATGCAAAGGCGCCAGGCAGGGATCGGCCAGGGAGAGCGCCTTCTCTGGCGGATCCCTGCCTCTCGCCCTGCCATTCTCCCTCCGCTGTTTCAGGTGGCGTGGCTCAGGGTGGAAGGGCAGAGCCTATGGCGGCGCCTCGCCCGGCCGCGTCCTCAGCTGTAGTACGTGTGTGCGCAAAGTGGCCGTTGGCTTCAGCTGGCTGTCCCGCCTCCTCCGCGCTCGGGCCATCCTGCCTAATTGGCTGTGGCATGCCGCAGAGGACACCGGGACTTGGAGGGTTTTTTGTTGGTATTTGTGGGGCGCTGGACCCACTCTTGTTCTCCGGACCCTTGCGGCGATGATGTCAGAGAAGTAAGGTAAGTGTGAACGGCGCATTACGGGATAGGCTGGACGGGTGTGGAAATGCATTCTGCACACGCACGGCCACATCCCTTCTTTATAGGTTAAGATTGCTAAGAAACCCAAAATACATCCACTACCTGGAGTCCAAATATCTTGGAGTCCAACATTCTTTCGAAATCTTCTGACATAACATCTGTTCCTGAACTTTGTTTTAAACTCCCATCTTAAAGAATTACCACAAATTTATACAGACTACTGCTTGCAATTTTATTTAGTAATCTTTCTAGCTTATTCACAAGTAAATTAAAACCAGTGCTCTAGTGCAAATCATAGGTGACTGCATTCTTTCCTATAGCAAGGTTTATTTATTTCCTGCTTTTTTAGCTTTCATTTAGGGTGCAGACCATCTATACTCAATCTGTCTTATGAAGCCCAAAAAGCCTCCTATTCTGAGTATGCAACCACCATATTGTGATAGTGACCACTTGTCAACTGCCTGAAATTCTAAGGCAGGGGCTCCCAACCAGTGATGGGCACACAAAAAAATTTACTACCACACCGTAGGCATGGCCTAACTGGTGGGTGTGGCCTAATCGGTGGGTATGTGAGTGGGTGGCCAATCTAGTCATGCCTGCAACATAGCCCATGAAAACATCTGCAAACACAGACAGCACTGGCTCTTTGGCTGTAAATGGAGATGAGCACTGCACTCAGATACAACTGGCTTTTGAGCAAGGGCTACCTTTACCTTTACCTATTGTTAGATCCAAAGCTGCCAGACATATCTGACTCTAGGGTTCAGTGCTCATCAATTTATAGCCAGAGTCAGCACTGTCTGTTTGTAGATGTTTCTGTGGACATGTGGCAGGCATGACTAGACACCAGAATGTTGTTACCTTTCCCACCGAAGTGGCTCCTATTTATCAACTTGCGGTTACCAGGAGCTGGGACAGAGACAGGAGCTCAAACGGTCATGTCGGCCTTCCAGCTAACAAGGCAAGCTTCTTAACCACTGACCTCAAGTGGCTAATGCTCTGACTGGAAGGTGGCAGGTCAGCAGTTAGAGACCCAAGTGCTGGATGTTGGAGTGAGCTCCCATCTCTGTTCCAGTTCCTGCCAACCTAGCAGTTCGAAAGCAAGAAATTGCAAGTGGATAAATAGGGACCACTTTGGTGGGTAGGTAAACAGTGTTCCGTGCACTCCGGTGTCTAGCCATGCCTGCCACATGACCATGGAAACGTCTGCAAAAGCAGACAGCGCTGGCTCTTCGGCTTTGAAACAGAGATGAGCAACCTGAACCCTAGCATGGGATACAACTGGCTTTTGAGCAAGGTAAAGGTATCCCTTGCTTGAAAGCCAGTCATATCCAACTCTAGGGTTCAGTGGTCATCGCTGTTTTACCGTGGAGTGCCCTGGGCCAGCTGCAGTCTACCTTGAAGCAGCAGTGAGTTTTTAAGGTGCCACAATTTTTTTTGTTTACTCTCTGATATGCTTGCACAGAATAAAATGGCACCAATTCTAACGTTTTATTCTGTGCAAGAAGATCAGGAGGTAAACAAAACAAAAACACAAAAATGTTGTAGCACCTTAAAGACTCACTGCTATTTAGGGAGCTTCACAGCCCTCATTCCCCCTCCACCACCACCCTGGGAAATCCCTTTAGCCTCTGTTCTCTCCCCCCCTCCCCACACACACACGGGGGGGGGGGAGGAAAACAAAACAAAAAGACACACTTACCCAGAAGGCGCCACGTCGGGCTGCTCCTTCCTCCCATGGGGGGGGGTGAGGAAGGAGTGAGGGCTTTGGCTTTCCCTCCTCCTTTAGTCCTCCAGGACCAGCGAGTCCAGCGCAGCCCCTGCACCCTGCTGCTGCTTCCCAACCCCGCCCACCTCCTCCCAGGAAAGTGACGATGTCTCTTCCTTTCCTTCTTCTCCTCCTCCAGAGCGGCTGCTGCTGCCTTCTTAATAGCCTGCGGGTGCCGCTCGGGTGGTGGTGGTGGTGGTGGCGGCGTGTGCGCACCTGGCCCTGGGGGAAGGGGAGGAGGAGCTGTCACGCGCCACCCAGAGGAGCTTGCCTGCCCGCCCCGATGCCCCGGGCCCCCACCGCCGCTCCTTGCCTCTTTCTAGCAGCAGCAGCAGCACAACTTTCGCGAAGCCTGGACCTAGTCCTGTAGGAAGAGAATTTCCTGCAGGATGTCTGTCTGACTCTGGGCATTGCGAGAGTTGCCCTGCTTGTGCCATGCTGCCTGGACAGACATGCAATGCCCAGACAGACATCCTGCAGGACTAGGTCCAGGCATCGCGAAAGTTGTGCTGCTGCTGCTAGAAGGAGGCAAGGAGAAGTGGCGGGGTGCGGGGCACCAGGTCGGGCAGGCGAGCTCCTCTGGGTGGCGCATGATGTCAGCTCCCCCTCCCCTTTCCCCAGGGCCAGGCACATACACGCCGCCGCCACCTCCACCACCACCCGAGCGGCACCCACAGCCTATTAAGGAGGCAGCAGCAGCCGCTCTGGAGGAGAACAAAGAGCCAAAGCCGAAGCCGTAGGGTCACCGGCTCTCCCAGGAAGAGGAGGGTGGGGTGGGGGAGTGGCCAGCCAGGTTTACTACCAGTCCGCTTGGACCGGCTGATGCCCAGCACTGCTCCCAACCTTTTCAAGCAGGGGGCCGGGTTATGCTCTCTGTCAACTGCATGGGCTGGAGAGCCATTTTGCCCTGCCTGCACAATGGGGATGGCCATTTTGCCCCAACAGCAAAATGGGTGGCCATTTTGTTTCTCGAATTCCCTTGGTAGGGGAGCACATGAAATGCCGCCGTGAGCCGAACTCAGCCCACAGGCCTTAGGTTGGGAACTTCTGTTCTAAGGTCATGTGTCTCACAGTGGGTAATGAACTGCTTTAGTACAACTTTAATAGAGGGATAGATCAGAATGAGAGTAAGCAAGCTCATCATATTGCCAAAAAGTGTCTGCATGGATTCTGCTAGGAACAATCTTTAAACAAACAAAAAAACCTTCAATCTATAATTTGTTTAGCACTAAATCTGCAGTAGAATCTCAAGGTTGGTTCTTGGCTTATCATTTTTCCTTGTCAGAACAATAAGTCGGGAATCTCAGATATAATGCAGACACAAACCACTCTTTTTATTTTATACTAGCAGAGGTTGCCCGGCGTTGCCGGGCTGTTTTAAATGGTGTTAGAGAGTTTTTGTTGTTGTTGTTAATGTTTGTAAAGAAGAGGTTAGTCTATAATTAAAATTTTTAGTTATACACATTTTTTTTTTGGCAGCCTGTTATAAACTGTGATGAGTTTTGTTTGGTGTTTTGGTTTTGTGGATGAAAAAACAAAAACAAAGGATGATATACTTTTTCCAAAAAATTTATTTAACCCAATAATTTGTTAGTATGTATTTTTTTAAATAGTTGTACCGTAGGTAATAATTTAAAAAAATGTGAAAATACATGTTTTTCACAATAAATGTTTTTAAACTGTGTATTGATGTTTTTGTTTTTTTATTTGAGTAAAAATTCAGCACAGGATTTTTGAATAGTTTTTATTTTATTTTATTGACATCTGTTTTTGATTTGTGGAAAATTATGATTTTGTGTTATTTGTTTTTACTTGTTTTTACTCTTGGGGCCTTTTGTGTGGGGCTGTTGTGTCTTTTTGATTTTTTTTTATTGTGGGCAGCAAGTGCTGCTGGTAGGGGTTATCTTGTATTTTGACTGTTTTTTCTCTCGTGGCCTCTGGGTGGAGCTTCTTCCAGTAAGTAGTCTCTTTCTTTATTCATTTCTTTTCCAGTCGTTGTGGACTGAGGTCGTGTGGTGGTGAGTTGGCTGTTTTTCTTTATTTGGAGTGGTGGTGGTGGTGGTTGGATTTTGTGGTGTTTGGCTGGGTGCTGGGTGTGTTTTGAAATTTTGGTTTTTGTTTACTTTGTCTTGTTTGTTGGTGTTATCTTTGTTTAGTTTTGTGTATTTTTGGATGTTTTTGATTGTTTGTTTTTGTGTTTTTTGGTGTCTTACAGGGGGATCCCCTCTCTGCCATCTCCCCTGGCTCTGGAAGGCTTGGGGGGACAGATCCCTTTTGTCTCCCCAAACCTTCCAGACTCATGGGACCCAGGAGAGGGGATCGAATCCAGGCCACCCTCTGATATTAAAAGGGAAATCTCAATTGTGGTTTCCCCTTTAATATCGGGGGGGTTGTGATCCCCCTCTCTGCTGGCTTCCTTGGGTTTGGGAGGGTTGGGTGGAGAAAAGGGGTCTGTCTCCCCAACCCTTCCGGACCCAGGACAGCCATCGGAGAGGGGGATTTCCCCCCCCCCAACTCCGTTTTTAAAGAGAAGTAACCGCTTGGTTTCTTCTCTTTAATATGGGGCGTGTGTGTGTTTGTGGAGGAGAATCCCTTCTGCCAGGTCCCCTGGGGTTAGGAGGGTTGGGGAGACAGACTCCTTTTGTCCCCCCAACCCTCCCAACCCCAGGGGAGCCAGTAGAGAGTGGGAGCACAACACCCCCCCCCCAGTGATATTAAAGGCGAAACTCCGATCGGGAGCTTTAGGCGCCGTTGGAGAGGGGGGCTTTGGTTCCCGCGGCTTGGCGGACTTGCTCTCCCGGTGTTTTTGTTTTAGTTTTAGGGCGCCGGCTTCCTCAGCGTTCTGCGCGCTCATGGCGCGCAGGACGCTGGGGCTTGTAGTTATGGGTTTGTGCTTTGTGTTTGTGCTGCGTTTTTTAAAAATGGTTTTCTTTTGATTGGCCACGGCATGTTTCCGAACGCCGTTCCGTGCGAGAGCCTCTCAGCCTGATTGGCTCTGGCGCGGCGCAAGGAACGTTGGGAAGTGAAGTTGTTTCCCTTTTTCCACATTTGTGGGGCTGTTGCCCCACTGCCTGTTTTCTCAATCATTCGTTGACCTGCGGACCCAGATCAGCCATGTGCACGAAGGGTGAGTGCAGGCAAGTAGGGCGAGGCATAGCAACCTATAGCCAGTTCCAACGGTTAACCCTTGGTTTTATAGGTTAAGATAGCCTCTTCCATTGGCAAAAAAAATCAAGTAAAACAAAACAGAGTGACTAACAAGCATACACATGTGAAATTAGACAAAATTCTGATTTATCATAATGGCTGGAATTGCCTTTGACCAGTCCACGCAGACAACCATTTGTTGTGCATGTTGTTGAACTTCTCCTAGGCTTGTCAAGGAAGTATTATATATGTTCTTACACAAGGGTAAATCTCATAAGCCTCAATGGCTCATCTATCCCAATAACAGTGTTCAACTCTCCTTCCTTTGTTTCCCTGCTTTCAATGCCTTGCTTTTTAAAATGAATTCTGCCGCTTTCCCTAACTTCTCCTCTGCTAGCTTATTTAAGTCTGATAACTTCTGAATCATCAACTGCCTTTTTAAAACTTTCTTAACCCTTACTGGTTAACCCATACTGCAGGACGGAATGAGCTCCCGTCTTTGTCCCAGCTCCTGCCAACCTAGCAGTTCAAAAGCAAGAAATTGCAAGTAGATGAATAGGGACCACTTCGGTGGGAAGGTAACAGCGTTCTGTGCGCTCTGGTGTCGTCATGCCTGCCACATGACCATGGAAACGTCTGCAGAAGCAGACAGCGCCGGCTCTTCGGCTTTGAAACCGAGATGAGCACTGCACCCTAGTCAGATACGACTGGCTTTCAAGCAAGGGAAACCTTTACCTTTACCCCTTACTGGATCATGCCAGGATCTGCTTAATTTAATTAATTTATGTATTTAGTATATTTTTATACTGCTTTCCTCACCTATTGGTGACCCAAAGCAGTTTACAAACAAAGATGGTAAATTACATAAAACTTGAAATACAATCTTCCCTTTGCCATCCTCCCTCATTGGCATTTGGACTCCATATTGCATGTACAGGATCTCATCTGGTAAACCCAAGGGAAGTTTGATGTGCAGGAGAATTTAGGCCCCTGACCTGGGATCCCCAGGTCAGACTCCATTACATTACCTTCTTCAGTCACTGCATACATGACCTTTTTCCCCTTTCAAAGCCAATTTGCCTGAAGGAGCAGTGTCCTGTGAAAAAAGCTTATGCTTTAAAAGACAACCACATTCTAGCATAGGAATACTTCCCAGTTGTCTTTCTCTCCTCCATCCCTCCCTCTCCACAACTATCGTGCTATACAGATCTCATTCTGAAGCATCAGATTAACTTTTTCAGATGCTTTGAAACAAAAACAGGTACTTCAGTAAGAAAAGTAGACCTATGTAAAACAGTGTTCAGAACTGTTATGAACATTAATGAAGTACTTTTTATTTAATGACATTCATACATCACAGGAGATCTGACATGGGTTTGTATTCAGTTTTTGCTTTATAGAGTTCTTACCTTGGTATTGTAACACATTTTGTATTGCAGTTCTGAGTTGTGATTGCTTTCTCAAGCTCATCCAGTTGTCCTGTCTTCTTTAGCTTCTTGACCAAACTTTTTACTGCTTTCTCACACCACTTTTCTTCTTGACCATTCTGTTCACCTCCACCTGCACCTCCTGTACCACTGGCAGACTTCTTCCACCCTAACAGTCTCTTCACCACAGGTGGGGTAAATGGCAATATAGATGACATGGCCCAGGTGTAATACAATTTATACAATAATTTATTTTTATAACCTATGGAAAAAGAAAATCCATTAGAAGAGTTAAGGGAAATCTTATCTGATCAGTGATCGTAATAAAGATATAAGCCTGACACCCAAGAATCTTTCAACAATAATAGTATCACAGAAGACTGCTGATGCAAATTTCAGAGGCATAGTTTTGTTTTGTCTCACTGGATCAAATTTCTGGTTGTCTGTTATTTTTACAGTAATTCTTATGTTATCTGTTTTCAAGCCTTTGTACATATATAACTATTACCTGATTACAGGTATATATACATTCTTCTAGCTAACATATTCTTTGTTGCTATCAAAGTAACCAACTAAAAAACTTTTAAGCCTCACACTAATTACCTGCATCTCTCTGAAAATTACCATCCACAGGTTTGAAGAATGAGCATCTTAGCGCTTCAGTTCCTTATTTCTGCTTTGTAAAATAATAGTTTCAATTTAAATAACTACAAAAATTTAAATTAGCAACACAGAAGAAAGTTTACATTGCTATTTAATAAATATAGTAATAAGCTATTTAATAAGTAACTAGTTACTTCTCAAATAAATAAATTACTTGTTGCAGCAGTTTTTACACCTGGACCTGTATGAACAGCATATTATTGCTATGACAACTAACACATTTTGTACATGAGAAGCTTCTGAAGTTTACAAATAAGACAATCTCAAATCATTTGTGACAGAAGACTGGGATGGGGTAAAGATAATAAGAGTCCAATATTCCACCAAAGTGATCAGCATTTCTCTTTGCTATATTTATTTACTAGAGCATCCTCAGATCAGGCGTCAACAAACTTGGCTCTCCAGGTGTTTTTGGATTTTAATTACCAGAAGCCCAAGTCAGTACACCTGAGGATCAGGGCTTCTAGGACTTGACATCCAAGAATATCTGGATAACCAATCTTGCTGGCCCCTGCTCTAGATCATCATGGATAACCACATTTTGAACTTTCACAAGCTTCATCCAATATGGGCCAAAGGCAGTTAATCTTGTGAAGTTCAAACAGTATGGACAGTTTGCTAGCCTTGGATCAGATTATAGATGCTGGAGATGGTGGGACTGCTTTGTTTTCTTTCTCCTCTGGGGAAGCAGAAGAGCTAGGTCAGTAATGGTGAACCTTTTAGAAACTGAGTGCCCAAGGGGGAGGCATGCAGGCAGGCACCATGTGTGCCCACACACCCATGTGACGTTGCCGACGCGTCTCCAGTGAAGTCATGTGGGTGCACCGCCCTGCAGGTGTGCCCGATCCCCCCCCCACACAGGTGCACCCGGATCCTAGGAGGTATGGGTGGGATATCTGGTCGCCTCACCTCACACAGCCACAGCATCCCAGGCGGGATTTCAGCCTCCCCTCTTGCCTCTCCTTTGGTGGAGGGAGGGGACTGGGTGGGGAATCTGCACCAGCTGGGCTGGGTATGGCGGGGCTTCCCCTCGACGGCGGGCATACCAGCAGAAACACCTCTGTACACCACTTCTGGCACATGTACCATAGGTTCACCACCACAGAGCTAGGTACATATTTATCTCTTCCTCGGTCCTGTATTCCTTCTTCCTCCTTTCTACCTTTATACTCCATGTCTTTAAGTTTTTTTTATTAAAAAAACCTCTTTATTTTGTGGAATGTACTACCCACTGCAGTTCCTTTGAGAAAGGATGGCTTAAAAAATAAAGAGTGAACAGAACTATATCAATACTGACCTTAAACCGCCATCTACTTGCTCAGACCACAGCTAAGAACTACCCAGAAAATGGAAAAGGAGGATATTGATCGATAATAGCATGATAAGAGTTATGGTTTTCCCAGTAGTAATGTATGGATGTGAGAGCTGGACAATTAGGAAGGCTGAACGCAGAAGAATAGATGCCTTTGAAATGTGGTGTTGGAGGAGGGTTTTGAGAGTCCCCTGGACAGCGAGGAGAACAAATAGGTCAATCTTAGAAGAAATCAACCCTGACTGCTCATTGGAAGGTGAAATAGTAAAGATGAAGCTAAAATACTTTGGACATCAAATGAGAAGGGAGGATTCACTTGAGAAGGCATTGATGTTGGGAAAGGTGGAGGGCAAAAGAAGAAGGGGGAGGCCAAGGATGAGATGGCTAGATGGTATTATAGACACAGTGGGCACAGAGCTGGGAGGGTTGAGGGGGATGGTAGAGGACAGAGGCGCCTGGAGGAAAATGGTCCATGGGGTCGCAAAGGGTCGGAATCGACTGTGCAACTGAACAACAACAAAGAGTTAACTAGTTTCATTCACCATTCTAAAGTTGTTCAAGCTGTCTTAAGCACTGTCATCCATCTTCCTTTATAAACTCATCTTTTGTGACCATCACATCAATTTCTGTCATGTGTCTATTAAATATGAGTAAAAGTTAACAATTTTCACTAAGGTTAAAAATACATTTGAATTTTGAGGCACATCTGATTTATGTTGCATATCAGAGATCACAAATGCCAAAACTACTTTCTGCTTCACAGTACAACTAATCCTATTTCATGACCTGACCTGCAGCAATTCAGTTTTACAAATCAGCAAGTACAAATATTCTAACAGAGTAAGCACAGATATTGTTTTATGGCTTTACAACAGAAATAAAATACAATTTGGAAAGCAGAATTTACAGCTCATTTAGCATGTCAAGACACTAAAGGGATGTTTCTAATTACAAATAATTACAGTGTACATCTGAAAGCCCTTCCAACTGTTTATACAACAGTCAAATATACAGAACACAGTCTACCTCTCTTCATGTACAGGCATTCTGTGTTTATCTGATGCTCAAATACAAACATGAATACATGACCATCTCATTTTTCCAGAAGTGGAAGAGGAAGCCTAGAAACAGATGTAGATTTTGATAATGGACTAAACTGTCACTGCAACGTTCTGCCATATGTTATGGGGAGCACTGCAAAATGACAAGCCTTAGTAATTTACTTTGAAGTTACAATTTAATTGGCAACAAACTGCCCAACAACTTCTGCCTTATCTCGTCTACTCTAAAAGACATTTTATAATTTTGCCTCTATAACTAGCTCTGCTTTTACTTCCTAAATATTACTTAATTCCTCTAGTCCAAAATTACAGGAAGACCATTAACTCATTAGCTCATAAGAGTCCTGGTGCCGCTGTGGTTAAACTCCTGTATTGCAGCCAAAACTGCTGACACTGTAAATTCGATCCAGATTGGGATCAAGATTGACTCAGCCTTACAACAAATGAGTAACCATCATGTTTGGGGCAAAATGCTAATTACCTTGTGAACCACACAGAGGGTGCACTAAGTGCTATGGGATAGTATATAAGTGTAATTGCTATAAGGGAGAAAAACAAAGGAGAATTGAAGTGTACTTAGAAGCAAAGCAGATAAGTTACAGTTTGTGTACATTAAATAGAAGTTCCACAACAAAAGGGGGAATTTAAGGTGCAGACTATAACTGGAGACCTGGTTGAAAATAAAGGGGCTTCTACTAGCTACTGATCTGGATTCCAGACAGCTAATATAGAAACTACATCACAGTTATTTCAGGCTAAATATGTAGGTGACTACAGTTCACCCTATCTCTTTATTCAGTGAGTCAAGATACAGTACTACATTTCCACAGTGTCCAGTGGCTTTTTGCTTTGTATTTGCTTTTAGGGAAATTTCCCTCCTGGAATTCATAGGCCTGTCCATACTCTTCCTCACTCAGCTGCCCATGACAAATTACATTCATAAACACTGTTGTGTCTATGTTTTTTTCATACCATTTACCTATCATGCCTCTCCATAAGCATAGGAAGGGAGAGAAGAAATTACCCCTTCCAACACAAGGCTTAAAAATACACTGCCATATACAAACAAGGTTAATTCTTCAGGATTTATTTAGTTCTGTATATACCAATAGGTATAAAAGCAGTAAGTTGGAGGAGTTAAATGCAGACCCACATAGGCTTCCTAACATCTGAATAACTGGTACAGAGTACTTTAACACACAGCCAAAACTACAAGCAAACAACCCTGGAAGATAAATGAAGCCAACAGTCCATACAGACATTTAGTTGAAAAATGAAATATTTTTTAAAGTGTGACTTCTTCAAATTATCTGATGGAAGCTTTTCCACCAAATGACCACATTACAAATTTGAACTGCAGTCTCCAGCTGCGTTTTTAAAATCACAAATATATACTCAATGACCTGGTTCAGATTTAAAAAAAAAAAACAGAAAGTATAATCAAGTCAATTATAAATCAGCTGTGGCAAAGCCTTGGACTCAAAGAGTTATCCTTCTCATCTGAGAGGATAGTAAAAGCTTCTACCCTCAAGTTTGACTAAAATACTGATTCCAGTTGCATACTAAATCAGGAAGCATGACTTTTCCCAGCTACTAAAAGCAAGATAAAATAATGATTTGCTATCCTGACTAGTTAGTTCACAGTATTTGCATGATCACACAGCATAGTCGATAGAAGAGAATGAGTTTCAAGCAAACAGCATCTGTAGTTTTCTTCACAATTTCAGTGGACACATTCAGATAACCATAAATATAGCTAATTCTATTTGTGCTTTTAAAATCTGTCTTTCTTCACAAACACCCCAAGGTAACTATGTTTGAAACCACATGAGATACAACATGGGTCTAAGAACTGGCTCACAAAACAGGTCTGGCACTCTGTCTTCTCAAAACCTGTCATATGCCTTTGGAAGCTGAGTTACAAAATACAGAAACTCAGTCCAACTTTCTTGATCAATAACTGCTGACAGTTCAAGAATCCTTAATCTATCACAAGCCACTTAAACTAGTAGCCCTGACACACTCTACTGTAGAAATCTCCACAAGTTAGTTACATGCCCTAGGTAGCAGTCTATGCTACACCTAAATGCCAAGCTCATTGCATGATGACCTCCAAATCATAATATTATACAGGAGGGATAATATTATTCACTCAGATTTAATATAACCACCAGTGTTATTCAGTTGTGTGACACTAAGCTCTGCAGGCATGAGACTTATAAATGGATAGTAAGATGTAACTACACAGAACATATGATCAAACACAATTATGTAGTTGCTCAAATATAGCTTATCTCTACACTTTCTTCCCATCATGACAAAGAGAAGGAGTGACATCCCCATCTCTGTGCTGCCTCCAAATGGAAAGAGCAAAATATTTCCTTCAGGAGACCCACTTACTTCAATAGACAGTTGCTCAACATGGTCCTGCAAGAGTGGTCCCTTTTTCAGATGAAATGATCCAGTTGATAAATAAGAAACACAAACAGTCTCAACCCCATTCCCTTCTACTGGCTTGCACATATTTTCAACAAATATAGAGACACAGATGTATTTCTTTTTTTCTAAACTGCACTATTGCAGTCGAACCAAAAATAAAAAACCACATAAGCACACATCACAAGAATTCCAACTACGGTAGACCCATAAATTACTACTACTGTACTTGTTTTATTGCTTTCCTATCCTCACACTATTTTTCATTTTTAAGATTTCACTTACAATCTGACTGCTGCCGCACCAAGCAGGAAATGAAAAAGACTCTCATTCTGTGTTTTAAATAGCGTGCTTCATGTCTGATCCTATGATTTCCATAATGTTCTTGTCATAGTCAGAGGAAAGAGTGTAGCCAAGGCCAAAACATCTTTTCAGAAATGCCTATACAGCCCTAGAGGCTGCATCATCATACACAATATGCACTGAGCCAGTGGGCTTCAGATTCTCAACAGTCATTAACCAGCTTTGCTGGAGAAATGAACTATTGAATACTTGGTCTATAAAAGGTTGTTTTCATAATCATACTTAGTTACCAATGATCCACCACAGCAGCAATTTCTACAAAGTACAGTATCAGGTGAACTGCCATTTCCAATTTACTGAAAACTGTATGCGCTATCTGTTGTTTCTTGTCTCTAACATCTGGTCAGGTGCAAGAGAATATACATTAGCAAAACACAATTATGTTACAAATGAACACTATCCGTATTCCTTCTCCAAACCATTCAGATTGCTGGTAATGTGAATGATCTTATTAGTAAGACTAAAGATAAACCTCCAATAGTATTAATTATGTATGTACGTTGTTGTCAATTTGACTCCGAGCCTTTCCAGGGTTTTCTAGATGGAGAATACAGTGGTATACTATTCCCTGCTTGTGGGAGGACCCTGGGACTGTGCACCTTACCCATGACTATACAGGCTGGCTCTTCTCCCTAGGAGGCACAGTGGGAAATCAAACTCCCAACCTCTTGATATGCAGCCAGATATTTAAGCCAGAGTTATTCAACCAGGTAGCACACTAATTACAAACACAAACTGCTTTCCCTTATGAGAAGCACCACAACAACACCAAAAAAATCTCTATCTGCATGAAACTGGTTATTAAACCCTTAAAAAGACACAGCAACACTCACAGAACAAGTGATACTTTTATTGGTGCAGTGGACTTCGTCCACGAAAGCTCACATTTAAATACAGAAGTTAGTCTTTAAGGTGCCACAACATTTTTCTTTCTTTCTTTTTGCTGTTCTGATTTATTTATTCCGATATGCTTGCACAGACTAACACGACTACCACCTCAAACAATTCATTTAACAGTCGATCTTTCCTTTCTCTCCCAATATTTCTAATATGCATATGCTATGCTCAGAGTAGTGCTCGTTACTAAATTGGGTGGTATAAAATACAATAACTATATAAATACATAGACCTAATAACAATAACTGTGTGCCATCAATTCAGTTAACTCATGGTGATTATTTCCAGGATTTTCTAAGTAGAGATGTGGTTTACCATCCAATTTTTCTGGGGTGCCTTTGCTCATAGCTACACAGGTTGGCTTTTCTCCTAGAAAGCATAGTGGGAAATTGAACTTAACCTCTAGCTCCACAGCCAGATAGCTAAAATACTAAGCTATCTAGCTAACTACTTAGACTTTAAAAAAAGTAAGGTCAAAGGCAAATCTAGAAGCAGCCCCTCTAAGAGGGCAACTACAAATCTGAAATACCGTCCTAGGACATCTAATATACCATATCATAATATGATAAATTTTGATTTTCTACCAACTGCACAGCCAAAGCAAGTAGCCTAATAGTTTCATTTTACTACAACACCTTTTGAAATACATCATTATATTACAAATGAACGACACCTTATTTGATACTTAGCTTAGAATCCCTTCTGATTCTACTGAGTGAACTATATTCTTGAAAGTAACCTATTATTCACAAATGTTTCAGAAGCAGTTTCACCCAAGCTTGTTTGTTTAAACTGTACATGGTTCATGCTATCAGAGTAGTCCCTTGAGCAGGGGTCAGTATAGTGGGATCAGAAATAAAGAAATCAAAAATGCAATATGGCTAATACTATAAAATGTAATACTTCTGTAATGGATTCAGTATTCACAGACATATTAAATTTTAACAAACAATAGTGATGCTGCTGATGACAGTGTAGATGTTTGAAGGAGTTTTTCAATCAATTTTAAAGCAAGAAATTATTCTTGAAATTTGGTTGAGAAAGACCTTTATTACATTGCCCTAAAATAAAAATATCAAGTCTTGCATAGTAATTTAATAAGCCATTTGTTTTGGGTTTTCTCAAAAGCAATACAGAGCAACACAGCAGAGGAGGAGGAGGAGCAGAAGACACACAATTTGGATACAGAGGAAAAACTTGGATTTCTCTATATATGTACTTAGAGATATATATTATGATTCAAGTGCATATACGAATGCTTTAATGACTATGAGAAAGCCTTTGATAAAATATAACACCATAAGCTGATGTTTAAATTCAAAAGATATCCAAATGACTGTCAGTTTATACTGGCAAAAAAAAACTGCAGTAAAAATTGGAGATTAGATGGCACAGGACAGAGATAAAATGGTTGAAATCCTGTTGTTTTGTGGAAGGCAAATGAGGTTACATTCAGTAGCTCCTAGCTGGCAACTAAGAAGTCCCTACCAGGAATCCCCAAGCACACATTAAGCCAGCAGTGCCCAAACGACAGCCCGTGGGCCAGATCCAGCCCCAATTCATCCAGCCCACGCCACCCTTGTTGCTCCCAGAAGCAAATGCACCCATATGGGTACATTTTACTTCTGCTTCCAGGAGCGACAAGGGCAGTGCGGGATGGATGAATTGGTATTGGGGCTGGATCTGGCCCACGGGCCATAGTTTGGCCACCCCTGGTTTAAGCAGAGATTGCAAGGCACATTGACTTCCACTGGAAGGAACCACGTGACTGGCCCACGGCCCAAAAAGTTTGGGCACCTCTGCATTAAGCCATCAGGCAAATGCAAAAAAACTTATTCAGTGTAGACTTATTAAGTACTGAATATTATGTTGTTTGCCTTCTGAATCCTAAGAAACAGAATTTTAGAAAATGGGATTTATAACAAGGATGTATACTCTTGCCCGTGTTTTTTGATGCATACTCTAATAAAATCTTCATAGAAACACCTTTTATTTAAAGGACAGTATCATCAAAAAGCCCAGGAAATTTAGATAAAGATTCAAAACCAAAGTGTGAAACATGTTTGCAAATTTGGTTCCAGGAACAATGGGTTTATAGTCATAAAATCAAAATCAAAATAGATATGGTCTAGATCAGCTTACTTCAGATGAAACAGATAATATGCAACAAAAACTTTAACCTGATCTGAGATCGCACATCATTCAGGGCTATACTTTATATTCTTAGTTCTCCTCCACAGCATAAGAACACAGATTTCATCACAGCCTACTACAAAAAGACAAACATTTGAAATGTAGAATTATCACAAGATGTTAAGAACTTCTTATAACAGTGACTGCTGTAGAAGTACTAAAGCAAATTGATCATCAAGCCATCATACAACACACACAAAGACAGAATATTTCATTTATTCAATAAAAAATAAATAAAGTTCAGGCTGTAACCCCTAACTATTCAAAGTAAAATAAATAGAAAGATCTTGTTGGCTGAAGAACCGGGGGCTTGGATGCAACTAATTTTTATCTGGAGCTGCCACACTCAAAGTCAAAACAGCCATAACAACGTCCAGCTTCTGATAGGAAAGGAAAAAGATTATAGCTATTTTTTTTTATCTACAAGTAAATGCTATAAATCAAAACTATTGCAGAATTTCCCAGCTTAGTCACCCTGAAGAAATTCTTGATGCCCACCCACAACATAACAAGTAACCATGTTAGCTGTTGAATGGTTTGAATCATGTTTTTCAAGCTTGTTCCATACCAGTTCTAAAACTATTATTTAATGTTTTACTTAGTATAATTGCCTGTATAAGCTCTTGTGAGGGCTTTACCAGAAAGCAGCCTAAAAGTACTTCCACAGAAGAAAATAGAAAATCAGACTAGACATTTTGAATAGATTATTTCCGTCCCACTATTGAATTACTGTGAATCAATCATTCAAAGTCCTTTTTATAATCTCATCTTTTGCCCAACATACAGAAAACCCTCAGACAATGATTGCATCGGATAACGCTAAAATCGCATGTTAAGCAATCTGAGGGGGGGGGGATTGCATTGCATAATGTTAAAATCCTATAAGATGCATCGGATAACGTTCGCTAAAGCCTGTGCCAGTTACAATGTATCTCTATGGAGTTTTAACATTATCTGATGCATCCCACAAGATTTTAAAGTTATCCAATGCATGCATCGGATGTTAAAAATTGGATAACACTAAGACTTGTGGAACCAAGTTTTAACGTTATCCGATGTTTTACTGTACCTATTTATTTATTTCAAACAGATACTTCTCCAAGTCAAATAGTGTTCGTATCTCTGATTACAATAGGTGCTCGTAAACCTGTTTTTTGTAATGCAAGTACAGTGATACCTCATACAACGTCCAAACTTGGTTCCACAAGTTTGGACTTTATACGGATTTGGACTTTGTATGAGGCATGCAAAACCCTAGCTGCGATGCCTCATACAACGTCCAAAATATTGCTGCGATGCCTCGTACAACCTCATTTCCATAGAGATACATTGTACTGTATCAGCACAGACTTCAGGGCAAAGTCAAGGAAACAGACAGGAAACTATCAGAACTTTAAGAAATCATTGTCTAAAGGCTAAAAACATTTAAAAAAACTTGTCAAACAACCCTGATTGTCCAAGAACCTGAAGAATGCTGCAAAAATCCCAGGAATGGTTCTAAAAATTCTGACGAAAAAATTCAAAAAAATCCAAAATCGCGCTCAAAACCACTCCTAAACACTCTTTGCCTCATGCAAAACCCACAAGAGCAATGCACGCATGAGTCCTGCCTTTTATACTGCCCAGGCACAATGCAATCTGGGAAAACCCCAATGCCTCATACAACGTCGCACGACTTTGTATGAGACAACTTTTTTCAAGGAATTAGGCTATGTTGTATGAATCCGATGTTGTATGAAGCGGACTTTCTATGAGGTATTACTGTACTTTGTATGGCAACCAGTAGCATTGCTGGTTGGGCTGCCCATGCTAGTCACCCTACAACTGTGAAGTAGAACTTATCTCTACAGAAATGTGCTTTAAGTATAAATCCTTTTCTGAACACAATTTTCCTGTATTACCAGATGTCAACTCCACTCATCATTAGGTTAGCCTGGAGAAAAAACCACTGTATATGGTCCAGCAGCCTAGAAAATACCTATAACTCCCACATGCGTTCACAAGGTATCTTGTGTGCACAACAGGGAACAAGACAGTACAGCTTGCTTTTCAACGTTTTAGCAGAAAATTTCACCACTCCATTTGACTAGTGTTAATCAATGCAAATTATTTAAATTCAAGTACCATATGTTGATGTGGAAAAACTGGAACACTATTTAGTAGAAGCTAGATGAACCCTGCTTCTCAAAACAAAACTGCATGTGCCCTTTATCTATCAAATGCACATACCTTTATCAGGGATAATATGGGATTTTTTCACCTAAGAAATGTTTCTGCAAGAACTAGGTTCTGACAGTAAAACGGGCATAAAAAAGTGAACATCCATAGAACATTTGATTCACTGGCTGAGTAGACTGTATTTAAACTTTCTGGGGCAGAGACAAGAGGGGGGATCACTGTAAATTTGTTACTTTTGAGGAAATCTTAGAGCTAATATGTTATCATAATTACTACCAGCAACCTCTGGACAGAAATACAACTTGTTACCTTTTTAGGAGAGAGGACACTGGAGAAGACCAAAAATTGAATGAAAACACTTACGTTTTGGGCATCTGCCTCCAAATTCTTTTTTAAAAACTGATTAACAATTGTATAGGTAACTACTTTATTTTTTAGCAAAAAACTAGGATTTTTTTTTTTTACCTTTACCCCAACACGCTACAAAATACAATGCAAAAGATACACCATAATCCAAAACATGCTCACTGCAAAGCAATTCCAGTCTGTATAGTAAGCATACTGAGACTGTAGGATTAAATTCTCTCTCACACACACACACAAAATAATATGGAAATGTGTCCCTAAAGGTTTATCACTTAACTAGGGGAACAACATTCTTTTTATAGGGGTAGAACTGACTAACAAGTACAGAGGCAACTACTTCATTTTTTAAGCAAATGTTAGGATTTTTTTTTACCTCTCCTCCCAACATGCAAAACATACACCACAATCCAAAACATGCTCACTGTAGAACAATTCCAGTCTGTATAGTAAACATATTCAGATTGTAGAATTAAATTCTCTCTCTCTCTCTCTCTCTCTCTCTCACACACACACACACACACACACACACACACCAATATGAAAAAGTTATTGTGGACTGAGAAGAAAGTAAGGGAAGGAGATGAAGGGAAAATACCAAGCATTTGTATTCCACGGATGCCCCACAGGTTTATCACTTAACTAGGGGAAGGCAGACCAACCTTACACTCCTAGCCACGTCTCCTCTGGAGTAAACCACACCTTGATGAGTGGTACCTACTTAACCCTTAGTAAATTGCCCGTTTAGGACTAACTGTTCTTCTGGATTGAGGCACGTTTGCAAGGATGATCCACAGCGTCCTCCCACCTACCCACGCGAGCCTCAACTAAGCCCGTTCGCTGGGGAAAAGTTAAGCCCCCGAGGAAGGGGGCGGCGGCTGGCTCTCGGCTCCCGAAGGATACGATCCCAAGTCCGAGGATGGCGACGCTTACTTACGAGGGAGATAAAAGGGGGAAGGGGGTCTGTTTAGACTCGCAGGATCGAGCCTTCCCAAGGGAGAAAAAAAGGGGTGAAGGGGATCTTGTTTAGAGACGCAGGATCGAGCCCGGCCAAGGGACAGAGAAAGGGAAGGGGGTCTTGTTTAGACTTAGGATCGAGCCCGGCCAAGGGAGAGAAAAGGAGGAAGGGGGTCTTGTTTAGAGATGCAGGATCGAGCCCGGCCGAGGGACAGCAAAAGGGGGAGATGAGCAGGGGGTTTAAGCACAGCTGCCTCTCACCCCTCAGCCTCTCAACCGCCTCTTCCTTCTCCCTCACGTCCCCGGTTTTACACCCGAGTCGAACCCCCTCCCCTCATCAGGTAAGGGTTGGGGGCCTGGATTGTTCCATCTCTCCCCCACCCAGGCCTCCCCTCCCCCCTCTCCGCAGCAGCAGCAGCAGCGCCGCCTCCACCTCCCACAACAAAGCGAGGGAGCCACCCCCCACTCCTCACGCAGCACAGGCCTGAGGCCTAGCCCACCCTCCTCCTCCTCCTCGGAGCTGATTTGGGACCCTCTCCTCACCCTCCTGCACCCCTTTCCCCCCTCACCCGTCCCTTTCCCCCTCACCCCCAACTCCAACCGCCATTTACCTCAGAGAGACCAACCACCTCCTCCTCCTCCTCGCCCCCGAGCTGCGCCTCAGCCACCCTCGCCCGCTCCCTCGCGCTGACTTCACACCGTTCCACATCCGCCATTGGCTGCTGAACGGAGGAGGCCCCGCCCCGCCCGTCTCTGCCAGCCCTGTTTATTGGCCAAGCCTCTCGTCAGTCAAAGGAAGAGTGAGGCTCAGAGTGGATCGGAGGGAGGAAAGTGGGCGGGTTTGGGGTGTTCGGAACTCTCTCACCCTTCGCTCCTCCTTCCCCTCCTTGTTTGCGGGCGATGCGCGCCCGCGATTGGTAGCATCCTGCGCCGACCTATCCGCTTGAGGGCAAGGAAAGGAAGGCGTGGACAGCCGAGACGAGGCATGCTATTGGCCGAGGCTTATGTTTAGGGTCTCTGACTGAGCCAATCGCTTGGCTGTATTTTCATTCATTGGGGTTGGTTGCGCCAAGAGAAAAAGGCCGCGGAGGAGAAGGGAACGTTGCGTTGAACCGCAGAGTAATAAAAAGCGGGGGACGAGAGGAGGAAGATATGTGACATGGAGGTACCTCCATGGATATGTTCCTCTAAAGATGCTCCTCGTAACCTTCCGCGCAGCAATTGTCTCTCCTGTCAGGGAGGAAAAGAGTTCCAACCAAGCACCGCCCCGTCCCCTCACCAAATAAGCAAAGTAATAAACAATTTTCTTAGTTTTCTCTCAAAAATTAAAAAAAAGGAAAAAACAATCTTAAACCCATTTCCTGTCACAAAACTGAACAAATTTCTGTCACACCTGGGTGTGGCCTAATAATAAATGAATTCCAGGCCTTTTTATGCAAAGCAGAGGAGGGTTCTTGGAAATGACAGCTGCAGAGGGGAACTGTTGTGTTCTGATGGTTTTATTGTACACATGGATTACAATGTATCTGAGCCAATGTAACCTTGCCTATAGCAACAATGTAACCTTCAGCTGTATCATATAAACCCTGTAATAGGACGCGAGCTAATGACCACCAGCTGGCAGCAGCGAGCGTCCAAGCTCTCTTGGTCCGAACTCATCAAAGGCAACAGCGCGGGAAGATTTCCCGCCACCACCTACACCTGGACAAGAAGGGCGTGACCTGCAATGACGTCACGCAGACAGTAGCCAATGGGCTACCATGGCACCACGTTCAAATGTATTACTGCTGTATATAAAGAGCTATTGATCCGCCATTACCTCATGTTCCCTCTGCCCACGATGCAATAAACCTGAGTTAACCCAGCCCGAGGCTGTGTCCTGTGTCTTGGTTTGTATACACCAAATTGGCGACGAAGGTGGGATTATGGACCCCCACGGAACAGCCAGGGCACAGAGCGGTTTCAACATCACCAAACCGCAAGAGTGGGAGCTGCTTGAGATGGATTTCCAGGCGGCCCTGGTGGAACTCAGAGTCAAAGGAGAAGACGAGGAGAGAAAGAGGGCCATCCTCACCAGAATGCTCGGGATGGAAACCAAGCGGACGCTGGTGGGCATAATCGCTCCGAAGAAGGTGAGCGACTTTAAGGCGAGCGACATCATGAAACTGCTGCGAGAGCGGTTCTGCCCCTCGAGGGCAATGTTTCCCGCTCGGAGCGCGTTTTGGAGGCGAGTCCAAGCGCCGGATGAGTCGGTTGAGGCATTCGTGGCCGCCATGAGGATAGCCGCCGCCCCCTGCAAATGGGGCGATATCCTGGAGTTGGTCCTCAGGGACGGCGTGTTGTGTGGCCTGAAAGACAAGGAGGTACAGCGCAGCTTGATGAATAAGGAGCCGCCACCCACGCTGGCAGAGGTCATAGAGGCCGCGGAAGCCGCAGAGTCCACGAATGCCGGAGTGGATGAGATGCACCAGTGGCGTGAGTGGCGTCCTAGAGCCGGCAAGGCGGAAAATTCGGTGCACGGGAAGACCGGACAGTCGGTGCACGCGACTCGGCGGGCCTCAAAGTCGTCTACGGAAGGCAGCGACGGCGAGGAGGTCCAGAAGGTCCGGAAGGGTGGTCGACGCTGCGAGGGTTGCGGAGCGGCCCACGAGCGCGCGAGATGCCCGTTCAGGAAGGCCGAGTGTTACACCTGCGGCCGTCGGGGGCACATCGCCAAGGCGTGCAGAAAGCGGAAAGAGGGCCGGAGGCAGTCACAAGACCGCGCGGCCAGACCGGACCGTCCAGCGAGGCCCAAAGATGGCGCCCAGACCACGAGGAAGCAGGACGGCGTGGGCCGCGTCTCGGACGGCAGCGAGGACGACGCCTCAGTGTTCAGCGTGTCCGCGGGACAGTCCCATTACTTCGTTGAGGTATTAGTACAAGGGGCCCCTATTAAGATGGAAATTGACTCGGGGTCCTCCTATTCCATAATTCCCCAGAAAGAGTTCCTGAAAATCGACCCCCACGTGCGGCCCAAGCTTAAAGCGTTGAGGTCCACACTACGGGACGTACAGGGAAACAGCATTCCGGTGTTGGGGGTCGGGAAATTTCGGGTCAATTTTAAGAGACATTCTGCGGAACTGCCCCTAGTTGTCCTCAAAGGGGGAAGCTGTAGCCTCCTAGGGACACAGTGGTTTCAGCCCTTAGGTTTGTTCATAGGGGGGGTGCATACCGTGGGGGGGGACCCAATACAAGCGGTTTGCGATGCGCATCCCGCCGTTTTTAAGAAAGGACTCGGAAAGTTCAAGGGACCCCCTGTAGCTTTCGACATAGACCCGGAGGTCCGCCCGATAAGACTCAAACCACGCAGGGTGCCGTTCGCACTCAAGGACAAGATAGAGGCGGAACTGGACAAACTGGTGGGCCAGGGGATTCTTATTCCTGTTGATTCCGCGGAGTGGGAAACTCCAATTGTAACAGCTCTAAAGGCTAACGGGGAGGTGCGCATTTGCGCTGATTATAAGTGTACAATTAACAAGGCGATCCGCCCTAATGCATACCCGGTGCCAGTGATCAGCCACCTTTTGGCCAGGCTAAATGGGGGAAAGTGTTTCGCTAAACTCGATTTGGCACAAGCCTATCAGCAACTTCCAGTGACCCCCGCCACGGCCGCGGCACAAACGATAGTTACACATAAGGGAGCGTTCCAGGTGTCGCGGTTACAGTTCGGCGTGAACTCGGCACCCGGCCTTTTTCAATCGCTCGTGGAACGCCTCCTAAAGGGCCTAGAGGGGGTGTTGCCTTATTTTGATGACGTGTTGATTACAGGGGGGAGTGAGGCTGAACTGGCGAAAAGGTTGGACAAAGTACTGACCGTGTTCGAGAAAGCGGGGCTGAGATTGAGGAAGGACAAATGTGTTTTTTTCGAAACCGAGGTCGAGTTTTTAGGGTTCCGGATCACACCCGAGGGGATTAAGCCGTCTAAATCCAAAGTAGAAGCCATTAAAAAGGCCCCTCGCCCCACATCCAAAACCGAGCTACAGTCTTTCCTGGGGCTCCTCAATTTTTACCATACATTCCTCCCGCGGAAGGCGTCCGTGGCCGAACCGCTCCATCGGTTACTTAAAAAGGAGGAGCCATGGATGTGGGGTGACGAGCACGAGAGGGCGTTCAGGGAGCTAAAGCAACTCCTAACATCTGAGGCAATCCTGACGCACTTCGACCCCAAACGGCCAGTGGTCCTAGTCTGTGATGCATCCCCGGTGGGGGTGGGGGCGGTGCTTTGCCACGTGTTGGAGGACGGAAGGGAGGCCCCGGTAGCGTTTTACTCAAGGTCCCTGTCCCAAGCGGAGCGAAATTACGCACAAACCGACAGGGAAGCGTTAGCAATAGTAGCGGGGACCAAAAAATTTCACGATTTTTTGTATGGCCGCCCGTTCAAAATCGTGACCGATCACAAGCCGCTATTAGGGATTTTCACGGCGAGCAAGCCCACGCCACAGATCCTGTCCCCGAGAATGCTGCGATGGGCTATTTTCCTCAACGCATACCAACATGAGTTGGAGTACAGGCCCGGAAAGGAGATCAGCCATGCTGATGCGCTTTCGAGATCCCCTCTGCCCTTGTCGGCGGACCAAAAGGCGAGAGCAGAAAGAGACCGCCAGGTGTTGCTAATTGAGGTTTTAGACGCACCCCCACTAGTACCAGCCGACATTGCTAGGGCGACAGGCAAGGACAGGACGTTGGAGAAAGTTAGTGCATGGGTGCAGAAGGGGTGGCCGGTTTCGTCCCCGAGTACAGAGTTCGACCCATTCTTTAGGAAAAGGCTAGAGTTGTCCCTAGAGAGGGGGTGCCTTCTGTGGGGCCAACGGGTGGTGGTCCCTGCGCCCCTGCGGACGAGGGTGCTCGAACTGCTGCACGTCAGCCACCCGGGCATAGTTCGTTCAAAGGCGCTAGCCCGGAGTTACTTCTGGTGGCCACAGCTGGACGCGGACATTGAGCACATGGTCGGCACTTGCGAGGCTTGCCAGGGATCCCGACCTGAGGCGGCCCGTCTTCCGCATAGGGAGTGGGACACAGCAAGGGGGCCGTGGTCCAGAGTGCACGTGGATTTCGCTGGCCCGTTCCGAGGAACCATGTTTCTCCTGGTGGTAGATGCGTTCTCCAAGTGGCTGGAGGTTATCCCAGTAAAGAGCACGTCCTCCGCCACGACAATTAGCCGGCTAAGGAGAGTTTTTTCCACGTTCGGTTTACCCGACACTTTGGTAAGCGATAACGCTAGTTGTTTCACCTCCGCTGAGTTCGGAGCCTTCATGGAGGCAAACGCCATTCGGCATGTCACATCCGCACCGTTTCACCCGGCCACGAATGGCCAAGTGGAACGACTAGTGCGGACAACAAAGGACGCGCTGCGGCGCATGGGCCCGGGGGACCTGAATCACCAAGTATGCCAGTTCCTCTTAGCGTATAGGGTAACTCCCTTAGCGTCAGGCTACTCGCCGGCAGAGCTCTTGATGCGGCGAAAACTGACCACGCTCCTGTCCAGGCTAGACCCGACGAGAGTCGAGGATAAAGGGAAAAACGTAGGGTTGGCAGTCTCGAAAGGTTTCGCCGCTGGTGACCCTGTTCACTGCAGGAACTACTCCAGCGCAGGGCCAGCCTGGGTGCCTGGGACGGTTGTAGAACAGACGGGGCCAGTGTCGTACCGGGTCGAGACGACCACCGGCCTCCTCTGGAGGAGGCACGCTGACCAACTGAGGCACTGGGTGAGTGGGCCAGTCAGTGGAGCTCAGCAACAGGATTCAGCGTTAGGGTTCTCCCCCACCCGCTTAGCCCAAGGGGGAGACAGCAGTGGACGACAGTCCCAAGCAAGGGGGGAAGGAAGCAGTAGCAGCGGCCCCGACTCATATCCTTTTGATACGCCAGTCTTATCAGGGGCCGGGGAAGGGGGAGAGGAGTTCGCGACCGCTGCCCCCGATTGTGATTTTGATTCTGAGTTTGCGAGCCGGGGGGGTTTTCAGGAGTGTTCCCCCACCCATCCAAGCGAGAAGAGGGGTTTTTCGTTAGCCCCCAGTGCCCCCGGTTCCTCCCTAAGAAAGAGCACACCTCCCAACAACGCCGCGGAGCCGCGGCAAATCACTAACGAGTCTCCCTCTCATATTACAGGACAGGAAACCAGGGGACAAAGAGAAGGTAGCAAACCCGGGGAGAGGCAGCCCGCATCGAGACCCCAGCGTGTTCGAAATAAGCCATCTTGGCTGAGAGACTTTGTCTCCTAAGGGGGGGGGGAGTGTGTTTAAGTGTGGGCTCGAGACCTTGTCTCGTCCTAGGGGGGAGGGGTGTTGTGTTCTGATGGTTTTATTGTACACATGGATTACAATGTATCTGAGCCAATGTAACCTTGCCTATAGCAACAATGTAACCTTCAGCTGTATCATATAAACCCTGTAATAGGACGCGAGCTAATGACCACCAGCTGGCAGCAGCGAGCGTCCAAGCTCTCTTGGTCCGAACTCATCAAAGGCAACAGCGCGGGAAGATTTCCCGCCACCACCTACACCTGGACAAGAAGGGCGTGACCTGCAATGACGTCACGCAGACAGTAGCCAATGGGCTACCATGGCACCACGTTCAAATGTATTACTGCTGTATATAAAGAGCTATTGATCCGCCATTACCTCATGTTCCCTCTGCCCACGATGCAATAAACCTGAGTTAACCCAGCCCGAGGCTGTGTCCTGTGTCTTGGTTTGTATACACCAAAGGAACTATAACGATATTCCTGTAACGGTTAATAAATTATTAATAAAATTTAGGCATCAATTAATACATATATAATTAATATAGGGATACGCCGAAGATGCCTCCCCGAAGACTGATTAATTGGCATATCCTGGTTAAGGCTGAGAGAAAACTGAACGGCTGAATCTTCCACCACCAAAGCATTATATGTCTCAAATATAATTGGTATAATGACTCATTTGAAATGGCATTTTTCAATGCCAGTCCAGGCCTAGTGGTGATCTCTATTCATATGCTTTTTCCTCTCTGTCTAGGCCAGATGTGAAACTGCCAAAATGAACCCACCTTTTAGTGAGTTCATTCCATAGTTTCTTCACCTGACCTAATGTGAAAAAGATTAGGCGGCACAAGGTTGCCATTCCTGGGGGATACACCTGATTGTGGTTCAAAAGTACCACAATCTTAGAGGATGCTCTTTCTGTGTACCTCTCTATTCATATTGAAGGTATCTCAGCAAAACAAAAACAACACTACTTCTCTGACATTTGTGTGCAACATGATTGTGATATACTGCTTTTCCAGGAAACCCACAGAGGACTAAACCAAGGGTGGCCAACCTTTTTACACCGTGGGCCTGACCACGCCCCCGGACACCTGAGCGGGCCAGACCATTTATGGCTGTCATAAATGCACACCCGCGTTTACAACAGCTGTGGGCACGTTTGCACATGAACTGACGTAAATGCGTCCGCTTCCACTTCTGGGTGTGGCAGAAGCGGCGATAGGCCGGATGGAATGGCATCATGGGCCAGGTCTGGCCCGTGGGCCATAGGTTGGGAACCCCTGGACTAAACAATCAACAACCAAAATTAAATGGAATGAAACTTGTTTTAGAAAAACCAAATGAACAATACAGTAGCGCTATTTTGACTACATTGAACATCAGTATATTTATTAAGATTTGTCTGATGTTTTTGAAAACAAAGTTCAATCATGCACAATCACATCTGTTTATAAGCCACTAAACAAGGAATAACATTTTTCAGAAACTTGTAACTTCCTGGGTGATTTTCATTGCCATAGTACTTCTTGGGTATATAAAGAGACATACATGAATGGAAGAAAGTTTGAAGATTGTGCTGAACGTATAAGCATAAAATTAATTTCATGATCCAAAGCTTTCCCATCCGTTAATTGTGGTCGGTGGAGATGAGGATTTAACCCTGACAATTTTGTCAGTGATCATATTGCTTGCCAAGCCAATGTTGCGGAACCATACTAAAGTGCACCACATCGAACTATTATATGTACAATTGAAGCAGCTGCCAAGCCAGATATATTTGCATTTAAAAGAAGATTCAATGTTAAGAGAACCCAGTGGGACAATTTTGCTTATCTGGATAAAGAGGTGACAAATATCAACCACACCTAGAAATTATGGAGATTTTGTTGAACTGGTAAAAGTCATATCTTGTTGTTGTGTATGTACAATGTTGCTTTAAGAAATGTATGAAGGTAACCTGACCACAATTACAATGTAGCTCAGCTGTTAAGGAACGCGAGTAAGCTGCCTATAGAGGGCAGCTGCGAGCGTTCAGCTCACGTGGTTCACATTCCCCAAATCACCGGCAGCCGCGGGAACCTTTCCCGCGCGAGGATCACCTGGAGAAGATGGGCGTGACTTGGAATGACGTCACGCCGGTAGCAGCCAATAAGCTACCATGCAACGAGATTCAAATGTATGTACTGCAGTATATAATGAGCTGTACCTCCGCCATTATCACATGTTCATCCTGATCATCACCCAATAAACCTGCGTTTAGCCCTCAGTGCGGCTCCTTCTTTGTCTTCCGTTAAAGACACTAAATTGGCGACGAAGGTGGGATAAATGGTGAATCCCAAGGTCAAGCCTTACCACTTCGATATCAGCGACCCGGAGCAATGGGAGCTGTACGAGTGCCAGTTCCGGCACACGATGGAAGCCGCGGGCGTCAATGACGACGCGAAGATGCGCTCACACTTTCTAGCCCAGGTGGGGCCGGCCACGCTGCACATCCTGATGAACCTGGTGGCCCCCCGGAAGGTGGACGTGGTGCCCCTCGACCGCATCCTAGAGTTACTGCGCGATCATTTCCAGCCCCCCGTGTCGATCTTCCCGGCCAGGGTCGCATTCCACAGGCGAGACCAACGCCCTGGAGAGTCAGTGTCCGCCTACGCAGCAGCCCTCAGGCTGGCAGCGGTGCACTGCCAGTGGGAAGACCTGGACACGGCACTCCGAGACCGCATGCTGTGTGGCCTGAGGGACGAGGAGGTCCAGAGAAAATTGATGACACGCGACTATCGCCTCACGTTCAACGAGGTACTGCGGGAGGCCCAGGCAGCCGAGGCGGCCAGGAGCGGGGTCAGAGTGTTCAAGTCCCGAGGGGCCACATCCGAAAGGGCCAAGTCACCAGTGCAGGCGGCCCAGCGGACATCGGCGAAGACGGCCTGGCGGGCCCCCAAGTCGCCCGCCGGCACACCAGCGACGTCTGAGGAGTCTTCCGCGATGGCAGACTCCTGCTCCAGCGAGGAGGACGATGTCCAGAGAGTAAAGAAACACGGGGAGAAGCGACAGACCCGCGAACGGCAAGACCGCCACTGCGACGGGTGTGGGACGTCCCACGACCGGACGAGGTGCCCGTTCCGGAAGGCCGAGTGTCACAACTGCGGCCGAAAAGGGCACATCATCAGAGTATGCAGGCGCGGGCGAGCTGAGGACAAAGGCGCCTCGAGCCACCCCCAGGCACACCAACGGAAGGCGGCCGGCACCAGGAAGGTCTCAACCAGCTACAGCGAGGAAGGCGTGAACCGCGTGGGCCTGGAGCACCGGCGTTTTTTCGTAGAGGTACTGTTACAGGGGGTCCCGGTGAGGATGGAGATAGACTCGGGGTCGTCCTATTCCATCCTGTCACAAAAAGAGTTTATGCGCATTCCCCCAGATGCGCGGCCCAAACTGCGGGCCATGAAGTCACACTGGGATCCCAGTGCTGGGGGTGGGGAACTTCAAGGTGAAGTTCAAGAGTTACTCCGAGAAACTGCCCCTAGTGGTACTCAAGGGGGGAAGATGCTGCCTTTTGGGAACGCAGTGGTTTGCTCCCCTGGGAATTGAACTGTCTGGCATTAACGCCATCGAGACTGACCCAATGCGGGACATGTGCAATGCACACCCGGACGTTTTCAAGAAGGGGCTCGGGACGTACAAGGGCCCCCCGGTATCCTTTGAGCTGGACCCAGAAATCCGGCCCATCCGCCTCAAGCCAAGGAGAGTGCCTTTTGCCCTCAAGGACAAGATCGAGGCGGAACTGGACAAATTGGTGGGGCAGGGGATTTTGGTTCCAGTTGATTCGGCGGAGTGGGAAACGCCGATTGTTACGGCTCTTAAATCAAATGGGGAGGTCAGAATTTGTGCGGACTATAAATGTACGATCAATAAGGCCATTCGGCCAAATGCATATCCGGTGCCCGTGGTCAGCCATTTACTGGCCATGTTACATGGGGGGAGGTGTTTTGCCAAGCTAGATCTGGCGCAGGCATATCAGCAGCTCTCCGTAACCCCAGCTGCTGCCGCTGCGCAAACCATTGTTACGCATAAGTGGGCGTCCCTTGTGGAACGCCTTTTAAAGGGACTTCCAGGCGTCCTCCCATATTTTGACGATGTGTTGATAACGGCTGGGAGCGAATTAGAGTTAGCAAAGAGGCTAGATCGGGTCCTTTCAGTATTCGAGAAAGCGGGTCTTCGACTGAGAAGGGACAAATGTGTATTCTTTGCGAGGGAGGTTGAGTTCCTCGGGTTCAAGATAACCCCGGAGGGCATCAAGCCCTCCGAGTCCAAGGTTGCGGCTGTGCAGAACGCCCCTTGCCCCACCGCGAAACCGGAGCTGCAGTCATTTCTAGGGCTCTTAAATTTTTACCATTCCTTCCTGCCAAGGAAGGCATCCATTGCAGAGCCACTGCACGCGCTTTTAAAGAAGGAGGCGGTTTTGCGGTGGGGAGATAGGCAAGAGAAAGCTTTCAGGGAGCTAAAGGTGCTCTTATCCTCGGATGCTGTCCTGACCCACTTTGACCCGAGGAAACCAGTAGTTTTAGTCTGTGATGCGTCCCCAGTGGGAGTGGGGGCGGTGCTATGCCACGTGTTGGAGAGCGGGCGGGAAGCCCCAGTTGCATACTACTCCAGGTCCCTTTCAAAGGCCGAGCGCAATTACGCGCAAACAGATAGGGAGGCCCTGGCCATAATCGCTGGAACCAAGAAGTTCCACGATTTCTTATACGGCCGCAAGTTTACAGTGGTGACTGATCACAAGCCTCTCCTGGGAATCTTCACCACAGGCAAGCCCACCCCTCAAATCCTGTCCCCCCGAATGCTTTGTTGTTGTTCAGTCACACAGTCGACTCCGACCCTTTGCGACCCCATGGACCATTTTCCTCCAGGCGCCTCTGTCCTCCACCATCCCCCTCAGTCCTCCCAGCTCTGTGCCCATTGTGTCTACAATACCATCTAGCCATCTCATCCTTGGCCTCCCCCTTCTTCTTTTGCCCTCCACCTTTCCCAACATCAATGCCTCCTCAAGTGAATCCTCCCTTTTCATTTGATGTCCAAAGTATTTTAGCTTCATCTTTACTATTTGACCTTCCAATGAGCATTCAGGGTTAATTTCTTCTAAGATTGACCTATTTGTTCTCGCTGTCCAGGGGACTCTCAAAACCCTCCTCCAACACCACATTTCAAAGGCATCTATTTTTCTGCGTTCAGCCTTCCTAATTGTCCAGCTCTCACATCCATACATTACTACTGGGAAAACCATTGCCTTGACTATTCTAATTTTTGTTTGCAATGTGATGTCTCTGCTTTTCACTATGTTCCCCAGGTTTCTCATCGCTTGTCTCCCAAGAATCAGTCGCCTTTTTATTTCATGGCTACAATCCCCATCTGCAGTGATCTTTGATCCTAAGAAAGTAAAATCTGTCACTGCTTCTACCTCTTCCCCATCTATTTTCCAGGAACTGATTGGGCCTGTTGCCATTATCTTGGTTTTCTTGATATTGAGTCTCAAGCCAGCTTTTGCACTCTCCTCCTTCAGCCCAATCAAGAGATTCTTTAGGTCTTCCTCACTTTCTGCCATTAGGGTGGTATCGTCTGCATATCTCAGATTATTGATGTTTCTCCCAGCGATTTTAATCCCATATTGTGATTCCTCCATCCCTGCACTGCGCATTATGTGCTCTGTGTATAGGTTGAATAAGCATGGTGACAAAATGCAGCCTTGTCTTACTCCTTTTCCTATTCCAAACTACTCTGTTATTCCATGTTCTGTCCTAACTGTTGCTTCTTGGTTCATGTACAGATTTCTCAGGAGGCATATGAGGTGCTCTGGTATTCCCATCTCTTTAATTACTTGCCACATCTTGTTGTGGTCCACACAGTCAAATGCCTTAGTGTAGTCAATAAAACAAAAGTAAACTTGTTTCTGGTATTCCTTTGTTTTCTCCATGATCCAGCGTATGTTGGTGATGTGGTCTCTAGTCCCCCTGCCTCTTCTGAAACCAGCCTGCACCTCTGGTAATTCTCTCTCCACATGCAGCTGAAGTCTATCCTGTATTATCTTGAGCATCACCTTGCTGGCATGTGGGATGGGCGCGATTGTTCAATAATTTGAACATTCTTTGGCATTGCCCTTTTTTGAGATTGGGACGTATACTGATCTTTTCCAATCCTGTGGCCACTGTTTTGTTTTCCAAATCTGCTGGCATATTGAATGCAGTAATTTGACGCCATCATCTTTTAGCGCTTTGAAAAATTCAACTGGGATACCATCATCTCCACTAGCTTTGTTGTTTGCAGTGCTCTTTAGGGCCTTTATGACTTCGCTCTCCAGGATGTCTGGCTCAAGTTCAATTTCTTCATCATTGTGATTATCAGGAGTGTTGAGCTCCTTTTTGTAAAGTTCCTCTGTGTACTCTTTTCATCTTTTCTTAATTTCTTCTGCATCAGCTAGCTCTTTTCCATCTTTGTCCCTTATCATGGTCATTTTTGCTTTAAATGTTCCCTTGATTTCCCCAATTTTTTTTAAAAGATCTCTGGTTCTGCCTCTTTTGTTGTTTTCCTCCATTTCTCTGCACTGTTCTTTTAGGTAGTTTTCCTTATCTCTCCTTGCTTTTCTTTGAAATTCTGTGTTCAAATGATTGTAGTTTTTCCTTTCTCCTTTGACTTTTGTGTTCCTTCTTTCCTCTGCTATTTTAAGTGCCTCATCAGACAACCACTTTGCTTTCTTACTCTTCTTTTCTTTTGGTATGGTTTTCTTTGCTGCTTCCTGCATGATGTCCCTCATCTCCGTCCATAATTCTTCCGGTACTCTGTCTACCGAGTCTAAGCCATTAAATCTGTTCATCACCTCCACCGTGTATTCTTTAGGGATGCTGTCTAGGTGATATCTTTCTGGTCTCCGTGTTTTCCCTATTTTCTTTAGTCTAAGCCTGAATTTTGCGATCAGTAGGTTGTGATCTGAGCCACAGTCTGCTGCAGGTCTTGTTTTTGCTGACTGTATGGAGGTTCTCCATCTTTGGCTGCAGAGTATGTAGTCAATCTGGTTTCGGTATTGGCCATCTGGTGATGTCCATGTGTAAAGTCGCCTCTTGTGTTGATGGAAGAGAGTATTTGCTATGACCAGTGCGTTCTCTTGGCAGAACTCTATCAATCTTTGCCCTGCTTCATTCTGTGTTCCAAGACCAAATTTGCCTGTTATTCCCTCCACTTTTTGATTTCCTACTTTGGCATTCCAGTCTCCTAATATAATTTGGACATCATTTCTTGGTGTCTGTTCTATGAGGTGTTGTAAGTCCTCATAGAACTGGTCCATTGTGGCTTCATCTGCACCAGTGGTTGGTGCGTATATTTGGATCACAGTGACATTGAAAGGTTTGCCTTGAAATCTGACTGACATCATTCTGTCATTTTTGAGATTGTATCCCATTACTGCTTTTCTCACTCTTTTATTGACAATTATGGCTACTCCATTTCTTCTAAGGTTTTCTTGCCCACAGTAGTAGATATTATGGCTTCCAGAGCTGAATTCACCCATCCCTGTCCATTTTAGCTCACTGATGCCCAAGATGTCAATGCTTATTCTTTCCATCTCATTTTTTACCACTTCCAGTTTCCTTGATTCATAGACCTCACATTCCATGTCCCTATGCAGTATTGTTCCCTGCAACACTGTATTTCTCCTCTCCCTTTCATATCCCTCCCTCTTTTCAGATCTGCTGTGCTGAGCATCCCCTTGTTTTGCCTTTTGTTTTGGTCCATAGGGTTCTCTTGCAAACTTTGTGGCGTGCCTTGCCGGTCTCTACGCCAGTCTTTTCCCATCACACATGTTATCACAGTTTAAACAGTTTTAAAGCAAAGTATTATCATGCACAATATCACAGTTTATCACATAGTATCAAAGTAACAGTTGAACTAATTAGTGAAAGGGAAAGAAAGAAAGAAAGAAAGAAAAAGCCCACTATATCAGATCTCTATGTAAGTCAGTTTCTTGTACAGTCACTATGTCAGTTGCCATAAGCCATCTATGTTTAGTCAACTATATTATTTCAGTTCGGTTACTTATCCTTTGCATGCACGCAGCAGCTCTTGCCTCCCTTCGGCCACATGGAGTCAGTCAAAGGTGCCGGCTCGGGCCTCGCTGTGATGGTGGTTGTGGATGGTATCTCCTGGGGGTGATCGGGGGTCTCCGGAGGTGTCCTTCTCTCTGGCCCCAGGTCTTTGGATGGGGAGGGAGGGGCAAGGTCCTTTACTCACCTCCCCTGTGGGCCTCTCTGGATGGAATGAGCAGTAGAGCTGGGCCTTTCTGATTGCTTTTCTTCCTCTCTAGGCCCAGGTCTTTGGATGGGGAGGGAGGGGCTGGATCCTTTACTCCCCTCCCCTGTGGGCCTCTCTGGATGGAATGAGCAGAAGAGCTGGGCCTTTCTGATTGCTTTTCTTCCTCTCCAGGCCCAGGTCTTTGGATGGGGAGGGAGGGACTGGATCCTTTACTCCCCTCCCCTGTGGGCCTCTCTGCATGGAATGAGCAGAAGAGCTGGGCCTTTCTGATTGCTTTTCTTCCTCTCTAGGCCCAGGTCTTTGGATGGGGAGGGAGGGGCTGGATCCTTTACTCACCTCCCCTGTGGGCCTCTCTGGATGGAATGAGCAGAAGAGCTGGGCCTTTCTGATTGATTCCAAATGCTACATTGGGCGATTTTCCTTAACGCCTACCAGTATGAGCTGGTCTATCGCCCAGGGAAGGAGATCTCCCATGCAGACGCGCTGTCCCGGTCTCCCCTCCCTAGTTTAGGAGACCCCGCATGCGAGGTAGAGCAGGACCACCAAGTCCTGTTGATCGAGTCCCTCGACTCACCCCCCATCGTCCCGGCCTACCTCGCCAAGGCCACAGCGGCCGACAAGATGCTGGCCCAAGTTAGCTCCTGGGTTAGGAAAGGGTGGCCCGCTACTCCCCCCGAGGAACATTTCAAGCCATTCTTCAGGCGTAGAGTAGAGCTGTCCCTGGAAAGGGGCTGCTTACTCTGGGGCCAGCAGATAGTCATCCCAGAAAAGCTGAGGGCCAAGGTACTGAAGCTACTGCATACCAGTCACCTGGGAATAGTGCACTCCAAGGCACTGGCCAGGAGTTTCTTTTGGTGGCCCCAGATAGACGCGGACATAGAGCGATTAGTGGGCACGTGCGAGAGTTGCCAGAGCTCCCGGCCCAAGGAATCCCGGCTACCCCATAGGGAATGGGACACGGCCCGCGGGCCATGGTCCCGGATTCATATCGACTTCGCTGGCCCTTTCCGCGGGGCCATGTTTCTGCTAATAGTCGACTCCTATTCCAAGTGGTTGGAAGTAATCCCCATGAACAGTACCTCCTCTGCGGCAACCATTAAACAGTTGTGCAAGGTCTTTGCCTGTTTCGGCCTGCCGGACGTCCTTGTTAGCGATAACGCTAGTACCTTCACGTCTGCGGAGTTCAAGACCTTTATTGAAAGAAACGCCATCAGGCATATTACCGCTGCCCCGTTTCACCCCGCCACAAACGGTCAGGTAGAGCGCCAAGTGCGCACTACGAAAGACGCACTGTGGCGCATGGGTCCCGGCGAGTTAAACCTCCATCTGTGTCAGTTCCTCATCTGCTACAGGACAACCCCCCTAGCGTCAGGGCTTTCGCCAGCCGAACTCCTCATGAGGAGGTGTCCGGCAACACTTTTTGACCGGATGGACCCGTCCAGGGTGGAGGATGAAGGGAGAAATATAGATATCGGGGTAGGAAGCTCCAAAAGTTTTTCGGTAGGGGACCCGGTTCACTGCAGGAACTACGCGGCCTCCAGGCCAGCGTGGGTACCAGGACGATCATTGAGCAGACGGGGCCAGTATCCTATAGAGTCGAGACTAGCTCGGGTCTACTCTGAAGAAGGCACGCCGACCAACTAAGAAGGCGGGTCACCAGTGACGGGGAATCAGCGTTAGGGTCCTCCCCCACCCGCATTACCCAAGGGGGAGACACGGCGGAATCCGCGGGTACAAATGCATACCCTGGATCCTCAGCCACAGAGGAGGATACTTTGAAAGAGAGGGATGAGTTTGATTATGATTTGCAGTACCAGGGGGGTGTAGCGGAGTGGTCCCCCACCCGTCCTAGCGAAAAGAGGGGTTTTCAGTTCAGCCCCTGGTACCTCCAGTCCCCCCAGCCCTTTTGTTTTAGAATATACCATAACTCCAGCCCCCCGGAGACAGACACCCCCGAGACAGGCAGCAGGGGGGAATCCGCCCTCCTCAGCCTCTAGAACGCCCGGACAGGCAACAGGGGTTGGCGAGACCACGAGGGCCTCATCGTCAGTCCCGAGATTCGTGCTGGGGGGACCCCAAGCTCCTCAAGCGGCAGGCAGGGGTTCACGTCCCAACTGTTCATTCCATTCCCGTCCCCCAATGCAAGGTTGTCGCAGAGTCCCCACCGAACCACTAATGAGTCCCCCCTTTCCATTGCAGGACAGGACTCTGCGGAACCAGGAGCCCCCGGCTCCCCTATGTTAAGTCAAGCGGCCGTGCGTCCAAGACGCACATGCGGCAAGCCACAATGGTTGAGGGACTTCGTCCCATCCTAGGGGGGAGGAGTGTTGTGTATGTACAATGTTGCTTTAAGATATGTATGAAGGTAACCTGACCACAATTACAATGTAGCTCAGCTGTTAAGGAACGCGAGTAAGCTGCCTATAGAGGGCAGCTGCGAGCGTTCAGTTCACATGGTTCACATTCCCCAAATCACCGTCAGCCGCGGGAACCTTTCCCGCACGAGGATCACCTGGAGAAGATGGGCGTGACTCGGAATGACGTCACGCCGGTAGCAGCCAATAAGCTACCGTGCAACGAGATTCAAATGTATGTACTGCAGTATATAATGAGCTGTACCTCCGCCATTACCACATGTTCATCCTGATCATCACCCAATAAACCTGCGTTTAGCCCTCACTGCGGCTCCTTCTTTGTCTTCCGTGCAAGACACTAAACTTGTAGATATATTTCAAGGGGATATAGAGCATCTTTTATATTGTACCTCGATTGGATAAGGACTCAAAGGCTTGTCTCAGAAAATATAAACAACTTTTTGAAATTGATCCCTTCTCTGAGGAGACAATAGAAATGGGTATACAGCTTCTCCAAGCCATGTCAACATCAAGAACAGAGAGATGATGCAACTGCAACTGTTTTTTCTGAAGTCCATCTGTTCTTCTGCTACTTGTGGTTCTATAACTGGTTTCATCCTTGTTTCTATTATCTTGGCAAACATTTTCCCTGCTTGGCTTAAGAGCAAGAAGCCTCAGTACTGTGTACATTCTCATTTACTCCCTTTGTTTTTCCACAGTGGTATTATTATTGTTTGTTGTCAATTAGTGGCGGTAGTTAATTGTGCCCATGCTGCATTGAAGATTCTGTGTGGCCATCTGATGCTGCTTTCCCCGGTGCTTGGATTATTTCTGTTGGTAATTCATCTTTTCCTGGTATTTAAGCAATCGTTTAACCACAATTGCTACTTCTTCAATTAATATGCCCGGCACTGTGGCACTCTTCTATGGGGTTGAGGAGTTCTTTAAAGTGTTCTCTCCACCTTTCTATAACTTCTGAGGGGTCTGTTAGTGGTATTCTGTTCTTGTCATTAACTATTTCAGTGAGATTATAATTCTCTCTTTTCTGTATACTTTTAACTAATTTGAAAAATGTTCATGGGGCTGTTCTCTTGTTATCTGCTAGTGATTTCCCGAAGCAATGCCAAGATTCTTGTTTTCTTTTTTGTTTTTATCCTGTTGGTGTCTCTACGTTGCAATCTATAGATTATATAGCCGTCTTCCCGCCTTGATTTCATATAACATTTATATAACTTTTTTTCAGCTTTACTGCTTCTTTAATCTCTCACACCAGCATACAATGTGTTTGGACCCATACCATCTCTTCCCACTTTTCCTTTTTCTGATTGGTTCTTCCGCAGAGCTAAGCAGGGTAGTTTTGTATTCCTTCCATTCAATCTCCATGTTTTTAGTGTCTTGCACGGAAGACAAAGAAGGAGCCGCAGTGAGGGCTAAAACACAGCTTTATTGCATGATGGTCAGGATGAACATGTGGTAATGGCGGAGGTACAGCTCATTTTATACTGCAGTGATACATTTCAAAAGGGATGCACGGTAGCTCATTGGCTGCTACCTGCGTGACGTCATTCTGAGTCACACCCTTCTTCTCCAGGTGTTCCTTGCACGGGAAGGTTCCCGCGGCTGCCAGTGATTGGGGGGAATTTGAACCATGTGAGCTGAACGCTCGCAGCTGTCCTCTATGGGCAGCTAGCTCGCATTCCTTTAACAGTTGAGTTACATTGTGATCATTGTCAGGTTACATTCATACATTCTTAAAGTGATACAGTTACATACACAACACTCCTCCCCCTTAGGATGGGACGAAGTCCCTCAACCATTGTGGCTTCCCGCATATGCGCTTGGGGCGTACAAATACTTGGCTGAGCTGAGGGGAACTAGGGGCTCCGATTTCCGCAGACTCGTTGCAGGATTTCCGTCCTGCAACGGAAAGGGGGGACTCATTAGTCGTCTGGCAGGGACTCTGTGGCAACCTTGCGTTTGGAGAGGGGAACGGAACATGTAACTGGGATGTGAACCCCGGCCTATCGCTCATGGCACCTGGCGACCCCCCCAGCACGAATCTTGGGACCGATGAGGAGACCCTTGTTGTCTCACCCCGGTTTCTTGCGCCTGCAACTGGTGTACTTGTGCTACCCCCTGCTGCCTGACTCGGTGGTCTTGGGGATGGAGAGAAAGAACTTCCCCCTGCTGCCTGGGTTGGGGGTCTTGGTGATGGGGTAAACTCTAGAACAAAAGGACTGGGAGGGCTGGAGATACCAGGGGCTGAACTAAAACCCCTCTTCTCGCTCGGACGGGTGGGGGACCACTCTGTGACATCCCCCTGGTATGGCAACATAAAATCAAACTCATCCCACTCTTTCAAAGTATCCTCCTCCTCGTTTGAGAATCCAGGGTATGCATTTGTACCTGGGGATGTCCCCGTGTCTCCCCCTTGGGCTAAACGGGTGGGGGAGAACCCTAACGCTGACTCTCTTTCACTGGTAACTCGCCTTCTGAGCTGGTCAGCGTGCCTTCTCCACAACAGACCTGTGCTAGTTTCAACCCTGTAAGACACTGGCCCCGTTTGCTCAATGACCGTTCCTGGAACCCACGTTGGTCCCGAGGTTGCGTAATTCCTGCAGTGAACCGGCTCCCCTACCGCAAAGCTTTTGGAGCTCTCTATCTCTATATTTCTCCCCTCATCCTCCACCCTGGCTGGATCCAACCGATCAAAAAGTGTTACCGGCTTCCTCCGCACGAGGAGCTCAAATGAGGAATTGACACAGCTGGAGGTTCAACTCACCGGGACCCATGCGCTGCAGTGCGTCTTTCGTAGTGCGCACTTGGCACTCTACCTGACCGTTTTTGGCGGGGTGAAACGGGGCAGAGGTAATGTGCCGGATGACATTCCTCTCGATGAACGCCTTGACTTCCGCAGATGTGAAAGTACTAGTGCTATCGCTCACAAGGATGTCCGGCAGGCCGAAGCAACTGAACACCTTGCACAATTGTTTAATGGTTGCGGCAGATGAGGTGTTGGACATGGGAATGACTTCCAGCCATTTGGAATATGAATCGACTATCAGCAGAAACATGGACCCATGAAAGGGGCCAGCGAAGTTGACATGTACTCGGGACCATGGCCCGCAGGCAGTGTCCCATTCCCTGTGGGGCAGCCGGGACTCCTCAGGCCGAGAGCTCTGGCAGCTCTCGCACGTGCCCACCAAGTGCTCTATATCCGCATCTATCTGGGGCCACCAGAAGTAGCTCCTGGCCAGTGCTTTCGAACGCACTATTCCCGGGTGGCTGGTATGCAGTAGCTTCAGCACTTTTGCTCGTAACTTCTCTGGGATGACCACCCGCTGGCCCCAGAGGAGGCAGCCCCTTTCAAGGGAAAGCTCTACTCTGCGCCTGAAAAACGATTTGAATTCCTCCTCAGGGGGAGTTGTGGGCCACCCTTTTTTCACCCAGGAACTGACTTGGGACAGGATTTTGTCAGCCGCCGTGGCTTTGGCGAGGTCTGCGGGAACTATGGGGGGTGAGTCGAGAGACTCGATCAGCAGGACTTGGAGGTCCTGCTCTACCTCGCATTTGGGGTCTCCTAAACTAGAGAGGGGAGATCGGGACAGCACATCTGCATGGGAGATCTCCTTCCCTGGGTGATGGACCAGCTCGTACTGGTAGGCGTTGAGGAAAATCACCCAACGCAGCATTCTGGGGGACAGGACTTGTGGGGTGGGCTTTCCTGTAGTAAAGATTCCCAAAAGGGGCTTAAGATCGGTCACAATTGTGAACTTGCAGCCGTACAGGAAATCGTGGAACATCTTTGTTCCTGCGATTATGGCCAGGGCCTCTCTATCTGTTTGCGCGTAATTGCGCTCCGCCTTTGAAAGTGACCTGGAATAGAAGGCAACCGGGGCTTCCCGCCCGTTCTCTAACACGTGGAACAGCACCGCCCCCACTCCCACTGGAGATGCATCACAGACCAAAACTACCGGTTTCCTCGGGTCGAAATGGGTCAGGACGGCGTCTGAGGACAAGAGCGCCTTGAGCTCTTTGAACGCTTTCTGCTGCCTATCTCCCCACCGCCAAACCGCGTCTTTCTTAAGTAGCGCGTGCAGTGGCTCTGCAATGGATGCCTTCCTTGGCAGGAAGGAATGGTAAAAATTTAAGAGCCCTAGAAATGACTGCAGCTCCGGTTTCGCGGTGGGGCAAGGGGCGTTCTGCACAGCCGCAACCTTGGACTCGGAGGGCTTGATGCCCTCCGGGGTTATCTTGAACCCGAGGAACTCAACCTCCCTCGCAAAGAATACACATTTGTCCCTTCTCAGTCGAAGACCCGCTTTCTCGAATACTGAAAGGACCCCATCTAGCCTCTTTGCTAACTCTAATTCGCTCCCAGCCGTTATCAACACATCGTCAAAATATGGGAGCACGCCTGGAAGCCCCTTTAAAATGTGTTCCATGAGGGACTAGAAGATCCCAGGGGCCGAATTTACGCCGAACTGTAGGCGCGTTACCTTGAATGCCCCCTTATGCGTGCCGATGGTTTGCGCAGCAGCAGCAGCAGCTGGGGTTACCATGAGCTGCTGGTACACCTGCACCAGGTCTAGCTTGGCGAAACACTTCCCCCCGTGTAAAGTGGCCAGTAAGTGGCTAACTACCGGCACCGGATATGCATTTGGCTGAATGGCCTTGTTGATTGTACATTTGTAGTCAGCGCAAAACTTGACCTCCCCATTGGATTTTAAAGCTGCAACAATCGGAGTTTCCCACTCCGCAGAATCAACTGGAACTAAAATCCCCTGCCCCACCAATTTGTCCAATTCCGCCTCAATCTTGTCCTTGAGGGCGAAGGGGACTCTTCTTGGCTTGAGACATATGGGCCGGATTTCTGGGTCCAATTCAAAAGAAACCGAGGGTCCCCTGTAGGTCCCGAGCCCCTTCTTGAAAACTGCAGGGAGCGCATCGCACACGTCCCGAATTGGGTCAGTCTCTATGGCATTTATGCCGGACAGTTCAATTCCCAGGGGAGCAAACCACTGGGTTCCCAAAAGGCAACAGGTCCCCTCCTTGAGAACTACTAGGGGCAGTTTTTCCGTGAACTTTTTGAACTTCACCGTGAAGTTTCCCACCCCCAACACCGGGATCCCATAACCCTGCACATCCCGTAAGTTTGATTTCATGGCCCGCAACGTGGGGCACGCATTTGGGGGAATGCGCAGGAACTCCTTCTGGGACAGGATGGAGTAGGACGACCCCGAGTCTATTTCCATCCTAACCAGGACCCCTTGTAACAGTACCTCTACGAAGAAATGCCGATGCTCCAGGCCCACGCGGTTCACGGCCGCCGTGTCATCATTGGCCGAGACCTTTCCAATGCCGGCCGCCTTGTGTTGGGATGTTTGAGGGTGTCTTGACAAGCCCCTATCCTCCATTCGCCTACACCTGCAGACCCTGGCGATGTGGCTTTTCCGCCCACAATTGTGGCACTCAGCCTTCCGGAATGGGCATCTCGTTCAGTCGTGAGATGCCCAGCAGCCATCGCAATGGTGGTTTCCCCTCTCGCTGGCTCGGCGCTTTTCTCCGTGACTCTTGACTCTCTGCACGTCGTCGTCCTCGCTGGAGCAGGAGTCTGCAGTCGTGGACGACTCCTCGGAGGTTGCTGGGGTGCCTGTGGGCGGCCAGGGGGCCTGCCAGGCTGCTTGTGCTGAAGTCTGCCGGGCCACTTGCACAGGTGACTTGGCCGTCTCAGGTGCGGGGCCCCCGGGACTTGAAGACTTTGACCCCACTCCTTGCCGCCTCGGCCGCTTGGGCCTCTCACAGTACCTCGTTGAACGTGAGGCGATGGTCGCGGGTCATCAACTTTCTCTGGAGCTCCTCATCCCTTAGGCCGCAAACATGCGGTCTCGAATGGCTATGTCCAGGTCCTCCCATTGGCAGTGAATGGCCGCCAGCCTGAGGGCCGCTGCGTAGGCGGACACGGATTCTCCCGGGCGCTGGTCCCGGCTGTGGAATGCGACCCAGGCCGGAAAAATAGAGACGGGCGGCTGGAAGTGATCCCTCAGCGTTGTGAGGATGTGGTCAATGGGTACCGCGTCGACCTTCCAGGGAGCCAGCAGGTTCATCAGGATGCACAGCGTGGCTGGCCCCACCTGGGCTAGGAAGTGCGACCACACCTTCCCCTCGTTGTCGATGCCTGCAGCATCCATTGCGTGCCAAAACTGGCACTCGTACAGCTCCCATTGCTCAGGATCGCTGATGTCGAACTGGTGAGGCTTGATCTTGGGATACGCCATGGATCCCACCTTTGTCGCCAATTTAGTGTCTTGCACGGAAGACAAAGAAGGAGCCGCAGCGAGGGCTAAAACACAGCTTTATTGCATGATGGTCAGGATGAACATGTGGTAATGGCGGAGGTACAGCTCCTTTTATACTGCAACAATACATTTGAAAAGGGTTACACTGTAACATATTGGCTGCTACCTGCGTGACGTCATTCTGAGTCACGTCCTTCTCCAGGTGTTCCTTGCGCGGGAAGGTTCCCGCGGCTGCCGGTGATTGGGGGAATTTGAACCATGTGAGCTGAACGCTCGCAGCTGCCCTCTATGGGCAGCTTGCTCGTGTTCCTTTAACAGCTGAGTTACATTGTGATCATTGTCAGGTTACATTCAGACATTCTTAAAGTGATACAGTTACATACACAACAATGTTCTTCACCTCTGGTGGCATTTAGTAGCCCACATCACTCGCTCCTCAATGTAACCCACATCACTTGCTCCTCAATGTCAGCAAAACTTCAGGTGCCGCCCCCGAGACTGGGCAGAAAGTCCGTGACAAGGAGGAGGACCTTCTCGGTGGCGGCACCAATGCTGTTGAACACCATTCCAGCTGAGCTACGCCAGGCTACATCCCTGCAGTCTTTTAAAAACAACTGAAAACACTGCTCTTTGAGGAGGCCTTTGGGAATGTGCTGCCTATTTCTGGTCATTAGATGATTTTATTGGGAGTTTTCTGGGAGTTTTGGTGTGTGCAATTTTTCAACTTTATGACTAGTTTTATGATGTTAGCTGCTCTGAGTAGGGAGGATTTTTCCCCCTAGTGGGGCGGGATATAAGGGTAAATAATAAATAAATAAAATATAAATAATAAATATTAAATGCTGTCTCCATCTTTCCTTGTAACTGTTCTACTATTTATCCTTGTTTGAGTTCTGTTATCTTAATTAATTCTTGGTTTTTGTTTGATCTTATATATTTTGTAATTTATTTGTGTTACTGTATATTTTATTTTTGTTGGATTTTGCATTGTATTTTAATTGTTAATTTCTTCTGCATATTGTAAGCCGCCCTGAGTGGTGCTTGCACCAGGAGGGTGGAGTATAAATAAAAGTTGTCGTTGTTGTTGTTAGTATTATTATAATACAGAGCATATCTTCGTAGGGAGGGAAACCGAAAAATTAAGCCAGATAGAAATAACCAGGGAGGAGGTCCTTGCATGTCTTGTTAAACTAAACACTAATAAATCACCAGGACCAGATGGCATCCATCCATGAGGTCTCAGGGAACTTAAAGATGAAATTGCTGATCTCCTAGCCAAAATATATAATCTTTCCCTCAAATCAGGCTTTGTGCCTGATGACTGGAAGGTAGTGAATGTAACACCAATTTTCAAAAAAGGATCCAGGGGTGATCCAGGAAATTACCGACCTGTCAGTTTGACATGTGTCCCAGGTAAAGTGATGGAAACCATCCTAAAAGATAGAATTAATAGGCACATAGAAGAGAAGGCACTGCTAAAGGAGAGCCAACATGGCTTTTGCAAGGGCAAATCATGCCTCACTAATCTGTTGGAATTTTTTGAGAGTGTCAACAAGCATGTGGATAAGGGGGATCCAGTTGACATTGTTTATCTGGACTTTCAGAAGGCTTTTGACAAGGTCCCGCACCAAAGGCTCTTGAATAAACTTACCAGTCATGGAATAAAGGGACAGGTCTTGTCCTGGATCAGCAACTGGCTAAGGGACAGAAAACAGAGGGTAGCACTAAATGGACACTTCTCCAAGTGGAGGGAAGTAAAGAGTGGGGTCCCCCAAGGTTCAGTACTGGGACCCCTGCTTTTCAACCTCTTCATAAATGATCTAGAAGTAGGAGTAAATAGCAAGGTAGCCAAATTTGCTGACGACACTAAATTATACAGGGTAGTGAAAACTGTGAGAGATTATGAGGCACTCCAGATGGATCTCTTGACACTGGGGTAGTGGGCAAAACCAGTGGCAAATGAGCTTCAACATTAGTAAGTGCAAAGTGATGCATGTTGGGGCAAAAAACTCCAATTAAATTTATAAACTGATGGGTTCTGAACTCTCTGCGACAAACCAGGAAAGGGACCTTGGTGTCCTGGTGGACAGCGCAATGAAGGTGTCAACCCAGTGTGCCTCAGCAGTCAAAAAAGCAAACTCAATGCTAGGGATCATTAGGAAGGTGTTGTGTTCTTAGTTCTATGCATTAAAACAACCACCAACTGTATCAATGTATGCTGTTGTATTTAGGACGCGAGCTAATGACCACCTGGTGGCAATAGCGAGCGCCCAGCTCACAAGGTTCCAATCCCCAAAGAACTGCAGCGCGGGAAGATTCCCGCCACTACCTCACCTGGACAAGAAGGGCGTGACCCGGAATGGCATCACGCCGGCAGTAGCCAATGGGCTATCGTGGAGCCACATTCAAATGTATAGCCACCGTATATATTGAGCTGTTCGTCCGCCATTACCTCATGTTCCCCCAGACCACCATGCAATAAAGATGTGTTAAGCCAATACTTCGGCTGTTCCTGTGTCTTGTTTCTCATACACTAAATTGGCGACGAAGGTGGGATGATGGATTCCCACGAGATCAAGACACATGCCAGTCATGCCGGCTTCGACATCAACAAGCCGGAAGATTGGGAACTCTTTGAAATGGACTTCCAAGATGCGCTGGTGGTGTCCGACATTACGGACGAGGGAAAGAAGAGGGCCATCCTCACCCGGATGCTCGGGAATGCTGCCAAAAGAGTATTGGTGGACCTGGTATCACCGAAGAAGGTGAGCGAGCTGACAGTCAAGCAGCTCCTGAAGGCGATGCGCGACCATTTCCAGCCCTCGGTTTCGATGTTCTCGGCCCGAGACGCGTTCTGGAAGAGAGTCCAAGCGCCCGGTGAGTCCATCGCCGCCTTTGCAGCGGCCCTGCGGTTGGCCGCCGGCCCATGCAAGTGGGAAAACCTGGAAATCGCCCTCAGGGACCGCATGCTGTGCGGCCTGTGGGACGAGGAGGTTCAGCGGAAGCTGATGAACCAGGAGCCACCCCCAATGCTGCGCGAGGTTGTGAAGGCGGCGCAGGCTGCGGAAGCCATGAGGGCCGGAGTCAAGGGGTACAGAGAAAGGCCCCCACAGGCCGACAAGGCAGCGGGGTCGGTGCATGCGGCCAGACGGACGCCGAAATCTTCCACGGAGATCAGCGACGACGAGGATGTCCGGAAGGTTCGGAAGGAAGGCCGACGCTGCGACGGCTGTGGAGCGGCCCACGACCGCATCAAGTGCCCGTCCCGGAAGGCCGAATGCCACAACTGCGGCCGCCGGGGGCACATCGCCATGGTCTGCAGACGGCGGCGCAGGGACCGGAAAAGCTCGTCAGACCGCTCACCGAGGACCAAGGAGGGTGCCCGGCCCGTGAGGAAGCAGGACGGCGTAGGCCGCATCTCCGACGACAGCAGCGATGACGCCCCAGTGTACAGCGTGTCTTTGGGACACCCCCGTTATTTTGTTGAGGTACTGGTACAAGGGGCCCCTGTTAGGATGGAGATAGACTCGGGTTCCTCCTATTCAATCATGTCCCAGCGGGAGTTCTTGGGAATTTCCCCCCACGTGCGCCCTAAGCTCAAAGCGTTGAGGTCCACGCTGCGGGACGTACAGGGTAATAGCATTCCGGTGTTGGGGGTTGGAAAATTCAAGGTCCAGTACAAGCAGCATGCCGCAGAACTGCCCCTGGTTGTTCTCAAGGGGGGAAGTTGCAGCCTCCTCGGGACTCAATGGTTTAAGCCCCTGGGTTTGTTCATTGGGGGGGTGCATGCCGTTGGGACTGACCCAATACAGGAGGTGTGTGACGCGCACCCCGAAGTATTCAAGAAAGGACTTGGAAAATTCAAGGGACCCCCAGTAGCGTTCGACCTGGACCCGGAGGTCCGCCCAATAAGACCCAAGCCGCGCAGAGTGCCTTTCGCACTAAAGAACAAAATAGAGGCGGAACTGGACAAATTGGTGGGCCAGGGGATTCTTGTTCCTGTTGATTCCGCAGAGTGGGAGACTCCGATTGTAACTGCACTGAAGGCCAATGGGGAGGTTCGCATATGTGCTGACTATAAGTGCACCATTAATAAGGCGATCCGCCCCAATGCGTATCCGGTGCCGGTAGTCAGCCATCTGTTGGCCAGATTACATGGGGGAAAGTGTTTCGCAAAACTTGACCTGGCGCAGGCCTATCAGCAACTCTCAGTAACCCCAGCTGCAGCTGCTGCGCAAACAATAGTCACACATAAGGGGGCGTTCCAGGTGACGCGCTTACAGTTCGGCGTGAACTCGGCGCCCGGCATTTTCCAGTCGCTTGTGGAACGCCTCTTGAAAGGGCTGGATTGGGTCTTGCCATACTTTGATGACGTATTGATAACGGGGGGGAGTGAGGAGGAGTTGGCTGAACGGTTAGACAAAGTACTGGCGGTGTTTGAAAAGGCGGGGTTGAGGTTACGGAAAGACAAATGTGTCTTCTTCGCAAAAGAGGTTGAGTTCTTGGGTTTCAGGGTAACCCCCGCGGGAATTATACCCTCCAAATCCAAGGTAGCCGCAATTCAAGGTGCCCCTCGCCCCACCGCCAAGCCCGAATTGCAGTCGTTCCTAGGGCTCTTAAATTTCTACCACTCCTTCGTGCCTCGGAAGGCTTCGGTAGCAGAGCCGCTCCATAAGCTGCTCAAAAAGGACGAGGCATGGAAGTGGGGCGAGAGCCAGGAGAGGGCATTCGTTGAACTGAAACAACTCCTAGCGTCAGATGCCATTCTCACCCATTTTGACCCCAAGAACCCGGTGGTTCTGATATGCGATGCATCCCCAGTGGGGGTGGGGGCGGTGCTGTGCCACGTGCTGGAAAACGGGAGGGAGGCCCCGGTAGCATTCTACTCCAGATCCCTGTCCCAGGCTGAGCGAAACTACGCCCAAACAGACAGGGAGGCGCTTGCGATAATAGCGGGGACTAAGAAGTTCCACGATTTCCTCTACGGCCGCCCGTTCACCATAGTTACTGACCACAAGCCTCTGTTAGGCATATTCACTGCGGACAAGCCCACACCTCAGATCCTGTCCCCTAGGATGTTACGGTGGGCCATCTTCTTGAACGCGTATCAGCACGCGTTGGTGTACCGCCCAGGGAAAGAAATAAGCCACGCGGACGCCCTGTCGAGGTCTCCCCTTCCCCTCGCTAGCAGCACCGTGGGCGAGGAAGAGAAAGACCGCCAAGTACTCCTGATAGAGGTGCTAGATTTGCCCCCCATTGTGCCCGCAGACATCGCCAAGGCGACCGGAAAGGACAAAACGCTAGCTCTAGTCAGCTCCTGGGTGCAAAAAGGGTGGTTAGCGTCCTCCCCGGCGGCTGAATTCGCCCCGTTTTTCAGGAAGAAGCTAGAGTTGTCCATAGAGAGAGGGTGCCTTCTGTGGGGCCAGCGGGTGGTGGTCCCCGAATCCCTGAGGCCAAGGGTGCTTAAACTGCTGCACGTCAGCCACCCTGGAATTGTCCGCTCCAAGGCCTTGGCCAGGAGCTATTTCTGGTGGCCCCAGCTAGACGCCGACATCGAGCACATGGTAGGCACTTGCGAGAGCTGCCAATGCTCCCGGCCAGAAGAGGCGCGTCTGCCGCACCGGGAATGGGACGCGGCGAAGGGGCCGTGGTCCCGGGTGCACATTGATTTTGCGGTCCCATTTAGAGGTATGCTTTTTCTTCTCGTAGTAGATGCTTACTCCAAGTGGTTGGAGGTCATCCCAGTTACGAGCACCTCATCGGCAACGACATGAAGCATTTGCGTAGGGTCTTTAGCACGTTCGGTATACCCGACACCCTAATTAGCGATAACGCTAGTTGTTTCACGTCCGCAGAGTTCAGGGCATTCACTGAGATCAACGCCATTCAGCACATCACCTCCACCCCTTTCCACCTGGCAACAAACGGCCAGGTCGAGCGCCTCGTGCGCACTACTAAAGATGCGCTGAGGCGCATGGGTCCTGGCGATCTCAACCTACAAGTGTGCCAGTTCCTGCTGGGCTACAGGGTCACCCCCCTAGCTTCTGGGTACTCGCCCGCAGAGCTCTTAATGCGTAGGAAGCTGACCACGATTCTGACCAGGCTAGACCCCACTAGGGTGGAGGACACAGGGAGGAATATCAGGTTAGCGGACACGAAAAGTTTCGAAGTCGGTGCCCCGGTGCATTGCAGAAATTACGCCAGCGCGGGGCCGGCCTGGGTTCCGGGCGTCGTCGTTGGACGGACGGGTCCCGTGTCGTATTGCGTAGAGACCGTCACGGGTCTGCTATGGAGACGACACGCGGACCAGCTCCACCGCAGGGTTCAGGAACACCAGAGCGCGGACGGCGCGGAACAGGATTCAGCGTTAGGGTTCTCCCCCACCCATTCAACCCAAGGGGGAGGTGAGGGGGGTCAGTGGTCCCCACCTATGGGGGAGGGGAGGGAATCTGTCCCCATAGATATCCTGAGGAATCCTTCTAATGGCCCCCCAGGCATAGATATCCTGAGGAATCCTTCTAATGACACCCCAGGTGATAGTTCTGATTTTCATTTACAAAACCGGGGGGTTTTCTGGAGTGGTCCCCCACCCATCCAAGCGAGAAGCGGGGTTTTTCGTTAGTCCCCAGTGCCCCCGGTTTTTCCGCCCCTTCCCCAAGAGCCGCAGAGCCGCGGCAAGCCACTAACGAGTCTCCCTCTCCCGTTGCAGGACAAGGAACCAGGGGACAGAGAAGCAGTAGCACTCCCGGGACAAGCCAGTCAGCATCACGCCCAAGGCGCGTTTGCAATAAGCCATCTTGGTTGAGAGACTTCGTCTCATTCTAGGGGGGAGGGATGTTGTGTTCTTAGTTCTATGCATTAAAACAACCACCAACTGTATCAATGTATGCTGTTGTATTTAGGACGCGAGCTAATGACCACCTGGTGGCAATAGCGAGCACCCAGCTCACAAGGTTCCAATCCCCAAAGAACTGCAGCGCGGGAAGATTCCCGCCACTACCTCACCTGGACAAGAAGGGCGTGACCCGGAATGGCGTCACGCCGGCAGTAGCCAATGGGCTATCGTGGAGCCACATTCAAATGTATAGCCACCGTATATATTGAGCTGTTCGTCCGCCATTACCTCATGTTCCCCCAGACCACCATGCAATAAAGATGTGTTAAGCCAATACTTCGGCTGTTCCTGTGTCTTGTTTCTCATACACTAAAGAAGGGTATAGAAAATAAGTCAGCAAATGTCATTTTGCCTCTTTATAAATCTATGGTGAGGCCCCATCTGGAATACTGTGTACAGTTCTGGTCGCCATACCTCCAGAAGAATATTATGGAGTTGGAAAAAGTGCAGAGAAGGGCAACCAAAATGATTAGGGGACTGGAACACCTTCCTTACCATCTAAGGCTGCAACGGTTGGGCCTCTTCACTCTTGAACAACGGCATCTAAGAGGTGACCTGATTGAAGTTTATAAAATCATGCATGGTGTGGACAAAGTAGATAAGGAAAAACTGTTTTCCCTATCGCACAACACTAGAACTAGGGGACACTCGAAGAAACTTTTGGGTACTAGTTATCAAACAAATAAGAGAAAGTACTTTTTCACCCAGAGGATCACTGGTCTATGGAACTCCCTGCCAGAAGAAGTGCTGACAGCTGTCAGTCTTGACAGCTTTAAGAAAGGATTAGACAAGTTCATGGAGGACAAGGGTATCAATGGCTATAATTATGGATACTTAAGGACAACCTCGGGGTTGGAGAGATAGGCAGGATATCTCTCAATGCCATTTCCAGGGAATCCTAAGCAGGTGAAGGCATTTCCTTGGGAATACCCTGAAGGAAATGGTGAGCCACTGTGTGAGACAGAATGCTGGACTGGATGGGATGTGACCTGTTCCAGCAAGGCTGTTCTTATGTTCTTCTTCTTTTTCTTCTTCTTCTTTTTCTTCTTCTTCTTCTTCTTCTTCTTCTTCTTCTTCTTCTTCTTCTTCTTCTTCTTCTTATTCTTATTATTATTATTATTATTATTATTATTATTATTATTATTATTATTATTATTATTATTGGTGTGGATGGCTGCTTTATTTCTTTTTATTCTACTTTCTACAAGACACGTTTTTAAAAACAAGCAACACCCATAAAAGTTGCTGCATTCCCCATAAGTGCAGAGGCGTTGGACTTGAGGATATAGAATTTAACACAAAATTTGGCAGAATTATTACCTTTATTTTACTATAGGAAGCCTTGACTTTTTACTTATAAGGCTTCAATGGAAGATGAAGAGGAAGGAAAGGAAGAGCCAGAAATCAGACCATAAGGAACTAAAATATGAATTCATCTGTCTTGATAGATAACTGTTAAAAAGTCTAATTAAATACCCTGTATATTTTACTCCATATGCCCTGCAGAGCTGGCAAGGATTTATGTGGCTGCATCCTTTAGCAGTAACTCAAGACCGGCAGCAATTAGGAAGTGATAATGTTTTCTTCCTGTAGTGTGAAAAACCAGCAAATCAAGCCACTTTGAGATAGCACCCTTGGTTCATCTTTCTTCATGGCCTACTTAAAGTTGTAACTGTGGATTGTATCAGAATATTGTGCACAAAATCTTGGCTTAAAAAAAGTTGGTCCAAAAAGGTATAAATAGAAAAGTGGTTGTCGTGTTGGAGAGATGTGACAAGATATGTCAGATTGTATATGACTGATGTAAAATCCCCATCTGAAATTAAACTGTGATATAGTTGATCTAAAATGAATGGTTATATTTCTACTTATGGGCTCAGTTTGGTTTAGAATGTAACTATGTCCTGAAAACAAAGTCCTTTTTACCCCAGTGGGAACTAAAGCATAACCAGAGATGACACTAATCTATTTACAGTTACAATTAATAAAAAAGTGTATTTAAAGTTATTACATGGAATGGAATACACAGAAAGAACCTCCTTGAAGAGTGTGGTATTATTAAACCATAATTGGGCATATCCTGGGCATATATGTCAAGTATCCCAGAATGGCTGGGATTTCCCCTATTTCCACGCTGCTTCCTCCACTTTCCTGCCACCATCCCGTAATTGACCAGCGGGGAAAGTAGTTACTGCGCATGTGCATATGTGCAGAGCCTTTCTGCGCATACGCAGAACCCTTCTGTGCATTGCAGAAGGTTCTGCGCAGAAGGGTTCTGCGCAGAAGGGTTCTGAACAGGTTCCGTATTTTCCAGAGCCGCGCTTGATGGGTATGATCCTGGGCAACAGCAGGATGTTCTGCCAGCTAATCTTTCTCACACTAAGCCAGGAGAAATGAACTATGGAATGAATTCATCAAAGGTGGCTTCATTTTTGCAGTTTAACATCTGACCTAGGCATGGAAGAAGAAGAATTACAGCGAATAGAGATAAATTATAAATTTAATTTAATTTAATTTAATTGTTGGATTTCTATACCGCCCACTAGACCAAGGCCGACTCAGGGTGGTTCACAATCATAGATAAAACAGATAAAACAGAATTAAGAACCCACCCCCTAAAAAGGGGTGCAGGTACTGAAGGAACTGAGGGGGAAGGAATAATACTCTATACCAACCACCCAACAGAAGCCACCCCTCCACCTGCACCCCAAACTTGGCCCGCCAGCCAGGTTTTTAGTTCTTTTCTAAAAGGCAGCAACTCCGTCTGGAGGCGCAGTTCTACTGGCAGGAGGTTCCAAAGGGCCGGGTGGACACGGAGAAAGCCCTCCTCCTTGTGCCAGAGAGGCGAGCCCCCCTGGCTGAGAGCCCCTCCGGTCCACTCTTGATGGACAGATTCCTTAGGGCAATGCGGTCTCTTAGGTAACCTGGCCCACTACCATATAGGGTTTTAAAGGTCAAAACCAGCACCTTGAATTGCACCCGGAGGCAAACTGGTAACCAGTGCAACTCCTGAAGCAGTGGTGAGGCATGGGCATAACGTCCACACCCCATCACCACCCAGGCCGCAGCATTCTGGACCAGCTGTAGCCTCCAAATGGTCATCAAGGGCAGCCCCATGTAGAGCGCATTACAGTATTCTAGTCTGGAGGGCACCAGAGCGTGAGTGACCATGAGCAAGAAGTCCCAGTCCAGGAGCGGGCGCAACTGGCGAATCACCCAAAGTTGGGCAAAAGCCCTCCTGGCCACAGCCGCCACCTGTTCTTCTAGCAGCAGTCGCGAGTCCAGGAGGACCTCCAAGTTGCACAAAATAGCCCCATCCAAAACCAAAGATGGTAGCTCCCAGGATAGTGCAGGACCCCTTAGCCATAGCCACTCAGTCTTGCTAGGATTCAGTTGTAGCCCATTAGCCCCCATCCAGACCCCAACAGCCTCCAGACATCTGGAAAGGACTTTGACTGCATCACTGGGGTCCCCATGGACTGAGATGTATAATTGTGTGTCATCCACATACTGATGGTACCGCACCCCATGGGAACGGATGATCTCACCCAGCTGCTTCATGTAGATGTTAAATAGGAGAGGAGAGAGTACCGAGCCCTGAGACACCCCATATTTTAGGGGCCTAGGACTGGACCTCTCACTCTCCAACCACACCAACTGGGTCCAACCCCTCAGAAATGAGGAAAACCAGGACCACACAGTGCCCTGGATCCCCAATCCTCGGAGCTATTCCAGAAGGATACCGTGGTCAACGGTATCGAAGGCCGCTGAGAGATCAAGAAGAGCAAGGACAGACGGATGACCACCATCCCACTCTTGCCAGAGATCATCCATCAGCGTGACCAATGCAGTCTCAGTACCATATACAGGTCTGAATCCTGACTGGAAGGGGTCCAGATATTCCGCTTCATCCAGTACCCCCTGCAACTGACGCGCCACTGCCTTCTCTAATACTTCCCCAAAAAGGTCTGTAGTTGGTTAGGATTGCTGGATCAAGGGATGGCTTCTTCAGGAGGGGGCACACCAAAGCATGTTTCAATGGTGCAGGAAACATCCCCTCCCAAAAAGACGCGTTAATTACAGCCCCGACCCAGCCACCTGTCACCATCTTAGAGGCTTTTACCAGCCAGGTGGGACAAGGATCCAATGAACAATTAGTGGTGTGGACCACCGCAAGGAGCCTGTCCACTTCATCCAGGGCAACTGGATCAAACTGATCCCAGATAACATCACAAGACTGTGTACTGGCTCCCCCCCCCAGACCCTCCCCGTCCATGCCAAGATTAAACCCCGAGCGAATCCAATCAATTTTCTCCACCAGATGGTCAGCAAAGTCCTGACCCCTGCCAACCAGGCACAGCCCCCCCCCCTACGAAGGAGGGACCTGGTCACCCGAAACAGGGTGGCTGGGCAATCGCCCCTTATCAGCGGAGGCAATAAGGGTGGTGAAGTATTGCCACCTCCCCCCCATTGCCACTAGGTAGGCCTTAATAGCAGCTCTAGCTAGTGTCCAATCGGAATCGCTCTGGGTCTTCACCCAGCGTTGCTCTAGGCGTCTCTTTGCTCGTTTGAGCTCCCGCAGTTCTTCCGTGAACCACGGGGTTGACCTAGCTCCACGGGTTCTGAGAGGCCGTAGTGGAGTGATTACATCCAAGGCAGCTGTCGTCGTCCTGTACCACAGGTCACCAAGCGCCTCGGGCGAATCATGTCGCCGATCCAGAGGAAAATCCCCCAGTTCCCTCTGGAATCCATCCAGATCCATCAGTTGCTGGGGGCGGGCCACTTTAATAGGCCCTGCCTCCCTACGATGAAGTGTCACCCCCAGAAAGTCTAGAGCCACCAGATAGTAATCTGACCATGGCACAGGTGTTATGTCTAGCTTCTGTAATCTGCCACCGATCCGACAAAAAGAATAAATCTGGCATGTGGCCACTGCCCCTGTAGGGCCCCGAATTACCTGAGACAGATCCATAGCTGCCATGGAAGCCATTAACTCCTCTGCAACCTCGGAACCAGACCCCAGTGAAGGCAAATTGAAGTCCCCCAGAACCATCAGCCTAGGAAACTCCAATGCCAACACCTAGACAGCCTCAAGGAGCCCAGGCAGGGAGTCTCTTACCCTGCAAGGGGGCAGGTACATGAGTAAGACCCCCAACTGACCCTTAGGGCCCAACTGCAGGAGCAGGGCCTCACAACCCGAAATTTGTGGAGCAGTGGCCCTGGTGACTCCCAGTGACTTCCTGGCTATAATGGCAACACCACCACCCTTACCCTCATCCCAAACCCAGCCAGATACATTTCTGATAGAGGAACCCCATCCTCTGGTCTCAGCCAGGTCTCAGTGATGCATGCCAGGTCAGCCCGCTCCCCCAGAATAGAATCTTGTATTAGGGGCACCTTATTAAAGACCAACCTGGCATTCACCAGCAGCAGCCTATGGGCGGGGTCACCCTGGATCAGCTGCTCAGGACCTAGAGGTGTAACCAGGGGGCCAGAACACAAGACAGATATTAAACATCGGTCCCGCATTCCCTGAGTGCAGCCTGCCCCTCGGTACCCGCTATAACGCCCCATGCCCATCACAACCTCTAAATGGGCCCCTGGAGCCTCCCCAATTATCCCAGATGGAATGTCTCCCCCTCTTCCTGGCTGGCAAGGCAGTCTCTCCCTCCCTCCCTAACCCACTTAAAACATACCCTCTCACTCCCTCCACCACCCTTGACAAAATTCTAGCAGCAGTGGCAGTGGGTCGGTTCATGACGGCCACTTCGAACCCCCAGCTGGGGCAAGTTATCCTGCCACCCACCATGACTGCTGCATGCTCAGGTAACAACAGTTCTGCTTGCCTCCCAACAAGAGGGCAACATGTTACTGTCGAGCCTTGGTCCAAGGGGGTGAGGTTGGTGTAACGACAGTAAGGTCACCGGCTGCGGCAGGGGCTTTTGAGCCTTGTTCAGGAGCCGCCCTACCAAAGAAGTCTTATGTTAGTTCAAAAAGGGTGAAACATGTTCAGGTAGAAATCAGAACAGAAACGTTCCATGAAGAGAATGATAACATTCACAAAATCAAACCAATTGGGAAAAGGTCTTGGGGTCATGAAAAGAGCCTCATCCGAGTGTCTAGAAGTGGAGTTTCTCCAGCAAAAATCCTTTCAACCCAGAATAATTTTTGACACACAATTATCATTATTATTATTTGTGGCATAGTTAACTTCAGTTGGCAATGTGACACAGATTCAGACAGTGGTGCTAAATGTCCTGGAAATTCAAAAGAACTGTGATATTTCTATGAAAAGTCTACTTTGTTTATTTTCATTTCCTTAATTCCATCTCAAGGTTGCTTTAAAATCTGAATACATTCACACATGGCAATTTAAGAGACAAAGAAAAAGATGATGAAAAGTTGTAAAGGGCTTTAGAAATTGTTTTACCAGTAAATGAAAAAACAATAATACAGTAATACCCTGGATAACGCTAAAACTTGGTTCCACGAGTCTTAGTGTTATCTGATTTTTAACGTTATGCGATACATATATCGCATAACATTAAAATCCTATAGGATGAATCGCATAATGTTAAACTCCATAGAGATACATTGTAATTGGCACAGACTTCAGCGAACGTTATGCAATACATCCCATAGGATTTTAACGTTGTGTGATGCAATTTTTCCCCAGATTCCTTAACGTTATGAGGTTTTAGCATTATGTGGTGCAAACGCTATCTGAGGTATTACTGTATGTGTTTTAGGCTGGTGAAAAAGGAAGAACACATGGTGAAAATGTAACATCATTCACGATTTAAATCATAACTTTGGCCCTTAGAAAGGGAAGGAAGATTTAAGTCTGTCTCACAAGCTCATCAAAGCAAGAATGCCTACCTTAGCAGACAATTATTGTTTGTCATTGGCCATTCCTATTGTAATTACCAGGATTTCTCCTTTTAGCACTTAATTTTCCTGATCCTACTAATTACAACCCATCCACCACCCACCCCTTATGCCAGGGGTGCTCAAACATTTCAGACCACAAGCTGTTCATGTGGTTGAGCGAGCTGGTCACTATGTAAATGTGCCATACGGTCACGTTTTACTTCCGCTTCCAGGAGTGACAAGGGCTTCGTAGGCCGGATGAATTGGTGTCAGGGGCCATATCTGGCCCCTGGGCTGTAGTTTGGGCACCCCTGCCTTATGCTAAATAACATTTATTTCATTCTATATATTAGTTGTGTTACTTTTCCTTCCAGTGTGCTCAAGGAGGAATAGGTCCATTGCTTTCCTGCTTATTGTTTTATCCTCGCAACACCCTGACTCAGAGACTGATCTGCCAGATTCATCCGGTGAAAAGCATCCCTCAGTGATGGTCTGAATCTGGACTTTCCACAATCAAGATCAACTAATACATCTCACTGCCTCTCTCTAGTTCTGTTGGGACCCTTTTTTTGGTTAGCAACTTAACACATTTTAATTCCTGGAGACTTCTTGATAAAGTTTATTGGAAGACTAAATGGCTATTTGACTTCTGTGGACATAGATTGATGGTATATGTTTCCCTATATTTAAAAAGTTTTCCTATGGGGTAGAGGGTCATATGTATTGTCTAAAATTGCATTTCTATTCTATATAATTTTAAAATGGTTATAGAAAAGTGCCCAATGGTATTTATAAAGCAATATGTATCACACTACATTTTATACATTAGCCAAATCCTGTTGCTAAGTGTAGTAAATTGCATTAGGGTATATTCATTAAATCAATGAGGATTTAGTGAGTCAACTCCTCTGTTTGATTGAAGTAGGGCTACTTTAGTTTTGATTTACGGTGCTAACAGGGAATTAGCTGTTTCTCTGCCTGTAATGCAAAGTTTTTCTTTAAAAACCCAGATATTTTGTAAATTATAAATAATCTCTTTGTCACAAATTTAGGGAATTCAATCCTCTATAATAATTCAATGTGTGGTTCTTTAGTGTATGGGACCAAAGACACCAGGACAGCCGAAGAGCTGGCTTAACACAACTTTATTACATGCTGGTCAGAGGGAACATGAGGTAATGGCGGACGAACAGCTCAATATATACAGTGGCTATACATTTGAATGTGGCTCCTTGATAGCCTATTGGCTACAGGCTGCGTGATGTCATTGCAGGTCACGCCCTTCTTGTCCAGGTGAAGGTAGTGGCGGGAATCTTCCCGCGCTGTTGTTCTAGGTGAGTCTTGGACCAATGAGCTTGGACGCTCGCTATTGCCATCTAGTGGTCACTAGCTCGCGTCCTATTAAGGTTACAGTGATGCAGCTGGAGGTTACAATGTTACACATAGAAAAGGTTACATTGGATACACATGGATAGGTACATTGTTTAAAGGCACAGGCTTTAGAACACAACACCCCTCCCCCCCTAGGATGAGACGAAGTCTCTTAGCCAAGATGGTTTATTGCACTCGCGTTTGGGCCGCGATGTGGGTTGGCCCACCCGGGGGCCGCTCCCGCTTCCTTGTTCCCTGGACCCTTGTCCTGTAATGGGAGAGGGAGACTTGTTAGAGGCTTGCTGCGGTTTTGCAGCTTTAGGGGAAAGGGTAGATTCCGTTGTGGTTGAACCGGGGGCACCAGGGGCTAACGTAAAACCCCTCTTCTCGCTTGGATGGGTGGGGGACCACTCCGAACCCCCCCCCCCCCGGTTCTGAAAATCAAAATCAAACTCTGTTGGGGGATCCCGCGGGATATCTACGAGGACAAATTCCTTCTCCTCCCCCCTTGGTGGGGACTCTCGACCCCCCTCTCCTCCCCCTTGGGCTAAACGGGTGGGGAGAACCCTAACGCTGAATTTGTATCCGTGTTTCCGGCGCCCTGATTTCCTGGGACCCGGCTCCGGAGCTGGTCCGCGTGCCGCCGCCACAGTAGACCTGTGTTGGTCTCCACGCGGTACGATACGGGACCGGTCTGTTCCACAACCACCCCCGGCACCCAGGCTGGCCCCGCACTGGCGTAGTTCCTGCAATGTACCGGGGCACCCACGCTGAAACTCTTGGTGGCTTCTAACCCTATGTTCCTTCCCTTGTCCTCCACTCTCGTGGGATCTAGTCTAGTGAGTATGGTGGTTAGCTTCCTGCGCATTAAAAGCTCCGCAGGGGAGTAGCCTGACGCTAGCGGGGTCACCCTGTACCCTAGCAGAAACTGACACACTTGCAGGTTGAGGTCCCCGGGGCCCATGCGCCGCAGCACGTCCTTCGTGGTGCATACGAGGCGCTCCACTTGGCCATTGGTGGCCGGATGGAACGGGGCGGAGGTGATGTGCCGGATGGCGTTAATCTCTGTGAATGCCCTGAACTCAGCGGACGTGAAGCAACTAGCGTTATCGCTAATTAGAGTGTCGGGCATGCCGAACGTGGAAAAAATTCTCCGCAAATGCTTAATTGTCGCGGCCGAGGAGGTGCTCGTGACTGGGACGACCTCCAACCACTTGGAGAAAGCGTCCACCACAAGGAGAAACAGGGTTCCTCGGAACGGGCCCGCGAAATCTATGTGCACCCGGGACCACGGCCCCTTAGCCGCGTCCCATTCCCTATGGGGAAGGCGGGCCTCCTCCGGTCTGGAGCATTGGCAGCTCTCGCAAGTGCCGACCATGTGCTCGATGTCGGCGTCTAACTGGGGCCACCAGAAGTAACTTCGGGCCAGCGCTTTGGAGCGCACAATTCCGGGGTGGCTGACGTGCAGCAGTTTAAGCACCCGCGGTCGAAGGGATGTAGGGATCACCACCCGCTGCCCCCACAAGAGGCACCCCCTCTCTAGGGACAGTTCCAGCTTCTTCCTAAAAAATGGGGCGAATTCCTCTGCTGGGGAAGACGCCGGCCACCCTTTCTGTACCCAGGAGCAAACCGCCGCCAACGTCTTGTCCTTCCTTGTCGCTGTGGCAATGTCGGCGGGCACTACGGGGGGCGAATCCAGCACCTCTATCATGAGAACCTGATGGTCTCGCTCCCCCTTGCTCACCTGGCTGGGCGTCAGGGGGAGGGGGGACCTGGATAGAGCGTCTGCATGGCTGATCTCTTTCCCGGGCCGGTACACCAACACGTGCTGGTAGGCGTTGAGAAAAATGGCCCACCTAAGCATTCTCGGGGACAGGATCTGTGGCGTGGGCTTATCTGCGGTAAAAATGCCTAGTAGGGGCTTGTGGTCAGTCACGATGGTGAAGGGGCGGCCATAAGAAAATCGTGAAATTTTTTGGTCCCCGCAACTATCGCCAGCGCCTCCCTGTCTGTCTGGGCGTAGTTTCTCTCCGCTTGGGACAGGGACCTGGAGTAAAACGCTATTGGGGCCTCCCTCCCGTTTTCCAACACGTGGCATAACACTGCCCCCACCCCCACCGGGGATGCATCACAGATCAGTACCACTGGCCGTTTGGGATCGAAATGGGTCAGAATGGCGTCAGACGCCAGGAGTTGTTTCAGTTCCGTGAATGCCCTCTCCTGGTCATCACCCCACTTCCATGCCGCATCTTTCTTGAGCAACTTGTGAAGCGGCTCAGCCACCGCAGCCTTCCGTGGAAGGAAGGAGTGGTAGAAGTTTAAGAGCCCTAGGAACGACTGCAACTCGGGCTTGGATGTGGGGCGAGGAGCTTTCTTGATGGCGGCCACCTTGGATTTGGACGGTTTGATCCCCTCGGGTGTTACTCGGAACCCTAAGAACTCAACCTCCTTCGCGAAGAAGACGCATTTGTCTTTTCGCAACCTCAACCCCGCCCGTTCGAACGCCGCCAGGACCTTGTTTAGCCTTTCAGCCAACTCAACCTCACTCCCCCCCGTTATCAATACGTCATCAAAATATGGTAAAACGCCGTCCAGCCCTTTGTGGAGGCGTTCCACGAGCAACTGGAAAATTCCAGGCGCCGAGTTCACGCCGAATTGGAGGCGCGTCACCTGGAACGCCCCCTTATGCGTGATTATGGTCTGTGCAGCAGCTGCGGCAGGGGTTACCATGAGTTGCTGATAGGCCTGTGCCAGGTCGAGCTTAGCGAAACACTTTCCCCCATGTAACCTGGCTAGCAAATGGCTGACCACCGGCACCGGGTACGCATTAGGGCGGATTGCCTTATTAATGGTGCACTTATAATCGGCGCAAATGCGAACCTCCCCATTGGCCTTCAATGCTGTGACAATTGGAGTTTCCCACTCCGCGGAATCAACAGGAAAAAGAACCCCCTGGCCCACTAATTTGTCCAGTTCCGCCTCTATTTTGTCCTTGAGTGCAAAAGGCACCCGGCGCGGTTTGAGTCTGATTGGGCGGACCTCCGGGTCCAGGTCGAACGTTACTGGGGGTCCATTGAATTTCCCAAGTCCCTTCTTGAAGACTTCGGGGTGCGCGTCGCACGCCTCCTGTATCGGGTCAGGCCCAACGGCGTGCACCCCCCCAATGAACAGACCCAGGGGCTGAAACCATTGAGTCCCGAGGAGGCTGCAATTACCCCCCTTAAGAACGACTAGGGGGAGTTCCGCGGCATGCCGCTTGTACTGAACCTGGAAATTCCCAACCCCCAACACCGGGATACTGTTCCCTTGCACGTCCCGAAGCGTGGACCTCAACGCTTTGAGCTTGGGCCGTACGCGGGGGGCAATTCTCAAAAACTCCCTCTGGGAAATGATCGAGTAAGAGGAGCCAGAGTCAATCTCCATCCTAACAGGGGCCCCTTGCACCAGTACCTCAACAAAGTAACGGGGGTGTCCCATGGACACGCTGAAAACCAGGGTGGCGGCGTCGCTGTTGTCGGAGATGCGCCCACGGCGTCCTGCTTCCTCGTGGGCCGGGCGCCATCCTTTAGTCTCGTCGAGCGGTCTGGCCTCGCTGGGCGGTCAGGCGAGCTCCTCCGGTCCCTCGCTGGGCGGTCGGGCGAGCTCCTCCGGTCCTTGCGCCGTTGTCTGCAGACTTTGGCTATGTGCCCGCGTCGCCCGCAGTTGTGGCACTCGGCCTTTCTGAACGGGCACCTGGCACGGTCGTGAGCCGCCCCGCAGCCGTCGCAACGCCGGCCCTCCTTCCGGACCCTCCGGACGTCCTCGTCGTCGCTGCTTTCGGCGGACGATTTCGAAATTCACCGGGCTGCATGCACCGAACTCTCTGCTTTGTCGGCCTTCGGCCGCCAGTCCTGGAGCTCTTGCACCCCGGCCTTCGTGGCTTCTGCGGCCTGTGCCGCTTTCAGGACCTCCTGCAACGTGGGGGGCGGCTCCTGATTCATTAGCGTGCGCTGAATCTCGGCGTCCTTCAGGCCGCATAGCACGCAGTCCCTGAGGGTGACTTCCAAATTCTCCCATTTGCATGGGCCGGCAGCCAGACGCAGGGCCGCTACGAAAGCGGCGACCGACTCACCAGGCGCTTGGACTCGCCTCCAAAACGCGCTCCGAGCGGGAAACATCGCTACCGAGGGCCGGATATGGTCTCGCAGCACCGTCAGGAGCTCCTTTGCCTTGAATTCAGCCGCCTTTTTGGGTGCGATGAGGTCAATCAATACCCTCTTGCCGTCGTGCCCGAGCATTCTGGTGAGAATGGCTCTCTTCTTCGCCTCGTCTGTCACCTCGAACTCCACCAGCGCGCCTTGGAAGTCCATTTCGAAGAGTTCCCAATCTTGCGGTTTCTTGATGTCGAAACCGGCGTATGTCTTGGTCCCGTGGCAGCCATTATCCCACCTTCGTCGCCAATTTAGTGTATGGGACCAAAGACACCAGGACAGCCGAAGAGCTGGCTTAACACAACTTTATTACATGCTGGCCAGAGGGAACATGAGGTAATGGCGGACGAACAGCTCAATATATACAGTGGCTATACATTTGAATGTGGCTCCTTGATAGCCTATTGGCTACAGGCTGTGTGACGTCATTGCAGGTCACACCCTTCTTGTCCAGGTGAAGGTAGTGGCGGGAATCTTCCCACGCTGTTGTTCTAGGAGATCTTGGACCAATGAGCTTGGACGCTCGCTATTGCCATCTAGTGGTCACTAGCTCGCGTCCTATTAAGGTTACAGTGATGCAGCTGGAGGTTACAATGTTACACATAGAAAAGGTTACATTGGATACACATGGATAGGTACATTGTTTAAAGGCACAGGCTTTAGAACACAACAGGTTCAGCTGACAGAGAGAAGTGTTTAAGGCATACTTCCCAATTAACAGTAGTTTTAAACAAGTTTTTATATGTGTGTGTGTGTGTGTGTGTGTGTGTGTGTGTGTGTGTGTGTGTGTGTGTGTGGCCAAAAGATGGCAAGAGGCATAAACACACAATTGGACGTGCATTTGGATGGTGTCATAAAGATCTCACCAATTCACATTGGAAATGATCATTTTCAGGGTACAATGTTTTAATTGGTCCTTTAAAGTAGCCCCTTAATCTAATCATGATCACACCAGGCAGCTAAAAAAATAAAAATAAAAATAGGAACCCTGCCACTGGATCAAAGAAAGCCAGACCAGGCACACAACAGGCTTGGGTTGGCTCAAAAACTGGTATATGTTGTCTGGAAACTGGCAGATATAGCGAATCAAACCATGCTGTCATCACTCCAAAAAGTGATTTAAATAATCGTCTGATTGAACCCAAAGTAGGTTTTTAAAAAGAAAAAGGGAAAGGAAGGAAGATACATGCTTGGAATTTAGCTTTTTAAATAGAAAAAGAATACAGTATTTTATTATCGACATTACATCACAATTGAGACAAATGGCTAAATATTGATGTAAGAATCAGAAGATGAGTTGCAGAACATCCCTTTCTTTAGCCAAAGGTATGGAAAGAGTCCTGCCAGAACTTGTAAAAGTTACTTATTTGGACCTCAGCTCCTGTTTAGGAACTAAAGTTGGCGCGAAATCCCCAGTTCTGGGCACGCTTATTATGCTAATCAGAGTCCTGTGATTGGTTACAGTTTTGGATCCTGTTCCTCATTGGTTAATATGATACATATATATCTTGTTATGCTTGGTTGGTTATGATTGTCCAGGAGGTTACAACAATGTAGCAAGAGTCACCATCCAAGGAGACACTATATAAGCCCCACGGGTAAACAAGGCCAGATCTATACTTCCCATTACCGCAGCAGGTTAGCCAACGCTGGGCTAAGCCTGGGTCTTCTCTTACACTATCACTCCAAGGTATAGCTTAGTCACTGCTTCTACGGTAGGAAATACGAGGGACTGATTACATGGGACAAGTGTAGCCATCTGTTGTCCGGAGCGCCTTGTAAGACTATCCAGAAAAGACTGTTAAATAAACTCCTGTTGTTATTCTGTTCATCGTTGCCTGGACTATTGCTTATAAGGGCCAGACACGACATTGTCGACAAAGGTGGGATTAGAAGAAAAAGAGATGGATGACCAGATCCCATTATGGCTGCAACCGTTCGACATGTGCAAGCCTTGACTGTGGCCTTACTACGAAGTCCAGCTGGAAAGCTACTTCACCTTAAGAAGACTCAACCCGTCTTTGTGGAAGGCAACCTTCTTGGCCCATTGCGGGTTAGAGACTCTCGATGTTGTCTCAAAGTTGTTGCCGCCCGACGTGCTGCAGCAAATCTGTCTGCCGGCATTGCTGCACACTCTGCGCAAACACCTCCAATGCAAGATGACCCTCAAAGGAAAAGAACCGCCAGGTCCAACCATGACCGTGGCTGTTTCTGTGAAAGCCGGCAGCCACGTTTACCCAGGCACTTCAAGATCTCTCCAGGGATCACAGGCGCCAACGCCAGAGTCTGTTGCGCTGTGCCAAGGGTGCAGGAGCCGACACCTCTGCACCGAGTGTCCCTTCAAGTGTGTGCAGTGCCACCGTTGTGGAAAAATGGGTCAAATCTCCAAGGTGTGTAGGCAACGCATCAAAGATTTGCCGAAGCTGCAGTTCTGCATTGCTAAGGTCTTCACGAGCCATGGGGTTGACGATAAGAGGCGAGACCTGAAAGACGGGTTCTTTGGGGACATCCGCATTGAAGGGGTTCCCTTTCATCTCAAAGTGGATTCCGGATCCTTCCTCTTTGTTGTGACTGAGGGCGAGTATCAGTGCATTCCATCTTCTCTGCGGCCAAAGCTGAAGGGCCTACTCAGCAAGCTGGTGGATCTGCGAGGGTGCAATGTTCTGGTGCAGGGCATTGGCAATTTTGAAGTCCACTACAATAACATTTTTGCAAGTCTTCCCCTTGTGGTAGCCAAAGTGGGTTTAGTGTATGGGACCAAAGACGACCGGACAACCGAAGGGTTGGTTTAACACAGGTTTATTGCATGAGGTTCCAGTTAAGCATGAGGTAATGGCGGTGATACATCTCAATATATACAGTAGCTCTCTACATTTGAATCTTGTAGCACGGTAGCTGATTGGTTGCTACCGGCGTGGCCTCGCCCAGGCACGCCTCCATTCCTGCTGCTGAATGCAGGTCTTTCTTCAGCTGCTGAATGCGGGGAAGGTTTTCCCGCGGCTGTCCGTGATTGAGCAATGTGAACCATGTGAGAGTGAACGCTCGCAGCTGCCCTCTATAGGCTGTCTGCTCGCGTTCCTTTACAGCTGATATCGTTTGTATCTGGAGTGGTTACAATCTTGCCTTACAGTATAATGAACATGCATACATACATAACATCCCTCCCCCCTAGGATGGGACGAAGTCCCGCAACCATTGTGGCTTGCCGCACGTTCGCTTGGGGCGTGCTTGCGCCTGCCCTAAATCTGGAGAGCCTGTGATCCCTGACTCCGCGGGAGCTTGTCCTGCAACGGGAAACGGGGATTCGTTAGTGGCTCTGTGGGGCGTCCGTGCCTGCCTTGCGCTTGGGGAAGGGAATGGGATGAACAGTTGGGAGGTAAATCCCTGCCTATTGCCCTCGGACCCCGGGGACCCTCCTAGTGTGAACCGCGGCACCGATGAGGTCGCCCTTGGGGAATGGCTACCTTCTGATCCCTGCTCGGGGAACCTTAAGACTGTGGTGGTGGGCGGACTCGCTGATGCCTCCGGTCTTGGAGGTGTCGGTCTCCGGAACATGGGCGCTATGTTGCATTCTAACTCACAGGGGCTGCTGGGACTGGAGGTACCAGGGGCTGAACTGAAACCCCTCTTTTCGCTAGGACGGGTGGGGGACCACTCCGCTAACTCCCCCTGGTACTGTAAATCAACGTCTAAACCTCTATGGGCCTCTGAGCCTCGGGGGGACTTCCGCGGCTTCCGCGGGGTATGAGTGTGGTTGGGGCTCCTCCTTTCTGACGGGGACTCCCGCAACTCGGGGCTCCTCCTCTCTGGCGGGGACTCCCGCAAAAGATTTCCGTGGATCGATTCCCTTTCCTCCCCCCTTGGTGGGGACCCACGCTCCCCTTTTCCTCCCCCTTGGGCTAAACGGGTGGGGGAGTACCCTAACGCTGATTCAATGCTGATCTCATCCGCGTCTTGCTCTCCGGGGACCCTACGCCTGAGTTGGTCCACGTGTCGCCTCCACAGGAAACCTGTACTGGTCTCTACGCGGTATGAGACGGGGCCGGTTTGATCTACTACGGTGCCCGGCACCCAGGCTGGCCCCGCGCTGGCGTAATTCCTGCAGTGTACTGGGGCGCCTATGCTGAAACTCTTTGTGGGTTCCACCCCTATGTTCCGCCCTTTGTCCTCTACTCTCGTGGGGTCTAGCTTGGATATTCCCGTGGCCAGCTTCCTGCGCATCAACAGCTCTGCGGGGGAGTACCCTGACGCTAAGGGGGTGACCCTGTATCTCAGCAGGAATTGGCACAATTTCAGGTCGAGGTCTCCGGGACCCATGCGCAGTAGCGCGTCTTTCGTGGTGCGCACGAGGCGCTCTACTTGGCCATTGGTGGCCGGGTGAAAGGGGGCGGAGGTGACGTGCCGAATGGCGTTGCGTTCCATGAATGCCCTGAACTCGGCGGACGTGAAACAGCTAGCGTTATCGCTGACGAGGGTGTCGGGTAAACCGAACGTGGAAAAGACCCTCCTTAACTGTTTAATGGTTGTGGTCGAGGAGGTGCTCGAGACTGGAATGACCTCCAACCACTTAGAGAACGCGTCCACCACGAGGAGGAAAAGCGTTCCCCTGAATGGGCCAGCAAAGTCTACGTGAACTCGGGACCAGGGTCCCCTCGCAGCGTCCCATTCCCTAGGTGGCGAGCGAGCCTCTTCTGGCCTAGAGCTTTGGCACGCCTCGCAAGTGCCGACCATGTGTTCGATGTCGGCGTCTAACTGGGGCCACCAAAAATAACTGCGGGCTAGTGCCTTAGAGCGTACGATCCCCGGGTGGCTGACGTGCAGCAGTTTAAGCACCCTCGGCCTGAGAGACGTGGGGATCACTACCCGCTGTCCCCACAAGAGGCAACCCCTCTCCAGGGACAACTCCAATCTCTTTTTGAAAAATGTGTCGAATTCCGCTGCTGGGGAAGACACGGGCCACCCTTTCTGCACCCAGGAGCAAACTGTGGCCAGCGCTTTGTCCTTGCCTGTCGCTTTGGCGATTTCGGCCGGTACTACTGGGGGGGAGTCTAGAACCTCTATCATTAAGACCTGGTGGTCCCTCTCTACTCCGCCCACGTGGCAGCAATCCCGGGGAATGGGGGACCTCGACAGAGCGTCTGCATGACTTATCTCCCTCCCGAGCCGGTATACCAACGCGTGCTGATACGCGTTGAGAAAAATGGCCCATCTGAGCATTCTCGGGGACAGGATCTGGGGTGTGGGCTTGTCTGCGGTGAAGATGCCCAGCAACGGCTTGTGGTCAGTCACTATGGTGAAGGGGCGGCCGTACACGAAATCATGAAATTTCTTGGTCCCCGCAATTATTGCTAGCGCCTCCCTGTCTGTCTGAGCATAATTCCTCTCCGCTTGGGACAGGGATCTAGAGTAGAAAGCTATCGGGGCCTCCCTACCGTTCTCCAGCACGTGGCAAAGCACCGCCCCCACCCCCACCGGGGATGCATCGCATATCAGGACCACCGGGCGTTTGGGATTGAAGTGGGTCAGTACAGCATCTGATGCCAGGAGTCGCTTCAGGTCATTGAAAGCCTTTTCCTGGTCGTCGCCCCACTTCCATGCCTCGTCCTTTTTTAACAATTTGTGTAGCGGTTCTGCCACGGCTGCCTTCCGCGGGAGGAAGGAGTGGTAGAAGTTGAGCAGTCCGAGGAACGACTGCAACTCGGGCTTGGAGGTGGGGCGAGGGGCCTTTTTGATGGCGGCTACCTTGGATTGGGCCGGCCTAATTCCCTCGGGAGTAACACGGAACCCTAGGAACTCAACCTCTGTAGCGAAGAAGACGCATTTGTCTTTCCGCAACCTCAACCCCGCCTTTTCGAATATTGTCAGGACCTTTCCCAACCTTGTTGCTAATTCGGCCCGGCTCCCCCCTGTAATTAATACGTCATCAAAATAGGGTAACACCCCCTCCAACCCCTTCAGGAGGCGTTCCACCAATGACTGGAAAATCCCGGGCGCCGAATTCACGCCGAATTGGAGGCGCGAAACCTGGAACGCCCCTTTGTGGGTGACTATTGTTTGTGCAGCAGCTGCGGCGGGGGTCACCGGGAGTTGCTGGTAGGCTTGGGCCAGGTCGAGTTTGGCGAAACACCTCCCCCCGTGTAACCTGGCCAACAAGTGGCTGACTACCGGCACCGGATACGCATTAGGGCGGATCGCCTTATTTATGGTGCACTTGTAATCAGCGCATATTCGGACTTCCCCGTTGGCCTTGAGCGCTGTTACAATTGGAGTTTCCCACTCCGCAGAATCAACAGGAACAAGAATCCCCTGGCCCACTAATTTGTCCAATTCCGCCTCTATTTTGTCCTTTAGTGCGAAAGGCACTCTGCGCGGTTTAAGTCTGATTGGACGCACTCCAGGGTCCAGGTCGAAAGTCACTGGGGGGCCCTTGAATTTTCCGAGCCCCTTTTTAAAAACCTCGGGGTGCGCGTCGCACACGCTCTGTATTGGATCAGTCCCGGCGGCGTGTGCTCCCACGGCGTGCACCCCCCCAATGAACAACCCCAGGGGCTGGAACCATTGAGTCCCGAGGAGGCTGCATTTACCCCCCTTGAGGACGACTAAGGGAAGCGTTGCGGTGTACTTTTTGAACTGGACCTGGAACTTCCCAACCCCCAACACTGGGATGCGGTTCCCCTGCACGTCCTTCAGCGTGGCCCTCAACGCCTTGAGCTTGGGCCGCACGCGGGGGGCGATTTTCATGAACTCCCCCTGGGAAATAATGGAGTATGAGGAACCCGAGTCCACCTCCATTCTAACAGGGGCCCCTTGTATTACTACCTCAACGAAGTAACGGGGGTGCTCCGTGGAAACGCTGCAAACCGGCGCGTCGTCCTCGCTGTCGTCGGAGACTCGCCCTACTCCGTCCCGCGTCCTCGTGGTCCGGGTGCCGTCCTTCGGCCTCGTGGTGCGGTCCTGCCTCGTGGTGCGGTCCTGCCTCGCCGAGCGGTCTGGAGAACTCCGGGTGGCCTCGCGTCGTTTCCGGCAGACCTTGGCTATGTGCCCGCGCCGGCCGCAGCTGTGGCACTCGGCCTTGCAGAATGGGCACTTGGTGCGGGCGTGGGCGGCGCCGCAGCCATCGCAGCGCCGGCCCTCTCTCTGGACCCTCCGGACGTCCTCGTCGTCGCTGCTCTCTGCAGACGAGTTCGAAGTCCGCCGGGCCGCGCGCACCGAACTCTCTGCCTTGGCGGTCTTCGGGCGCCAGTCCTGAAGTTCGTGCACCCCGGCCGACGTGGCCTCAGCGGCCTGTGCCGCGTCGAGGACTTGTTGCCACGTGGGAGGCGGCTCCCTTTTCATCAGCGCGCGCTGAGTCTCTGTGTCCCTCAGACCGCAGAGCAGGCAGTCTCGGAGGGTGACGTCGGGGAGCTCCCACTTGCATGGGCCGGCGGCCAACCGCAGGGCCGCGGCGAACTCATCGACCGATTCCCCGGGTGCCTGGACTCGCCTCCAGAACGCGCTCCGAGCGGGGAACATCGCTATCGCTGGCCGGAGATGGGCGCGCAGCGCCGCCAGGAGCTCTGTGGCTTTGAGGTCGCTCACCTTCCTTGGCGCGATCAGGTCCACCAAGGTCCTCTTGGTCTCGTGTCCGAGCATGCGGACGAAAATGGCCCTCTTTTTGGCCTCATCTGAGACTTCGAGCTCCACCAGCGCTGCGTTGAAGTCTATCTCAAACAGCTCCAAGTCTCCCGGCTTCCTGATCTCGTAGCCGGCGCATGTCTTGGTCCCGTGGGCAGCCATCGATCCCACCTTCGTCGCCAGTTTAGTGTATGGGACCAAAGACGACCGGACAACCGAAGGGTTGGTTTAACACAGGTTTATTGCATGAGGTTCCAGTTAAGCATGAGGTAATGGCGGTGATACATCTCAATATATACAGTAGCTCTCTACATTTGAATCTTGTAGCACGGTAGCTGATTGGTTGCTACCGGCGTGGCCTCGCCCAGGCACGCCTCCATTCCTGCTGCTGAATGCAGGTCTTTCTTCAGCTGCTGAATGCGGGGAAGGTTTTCCCGCGGCTGTCCGTGATTGAGCAATGTGAACCATGTGAGAGTGAACGCTCGCAGCTGCCCTCTATAGGCTGTCTGCTCGCGTTCCTTTACAGCTGATATCGTTTGTATCTGGAGTGGTTACAATCTTGCCTTACAGTATAATGAACATGCATACATACATAACATCGGGTAAGACAATCATTCTAGGGTTCCAGTGGTTTGGTCCCCTAGGCATTTACTTTATGGGAATTCACTGGGGGGAGTGATCTGGTCCTTTGCATGGAGGATGAGCCCCAAGTGTTGTCACCACCCGGGGAGGGTTTGTTCCAAGGGCCCCCAGGGAGTGACTTCTGCACAGAAGAGTTGGGTTCATTGTTTTCCCGTTACGCGCACAAAGACAGTGACTTTGCCCAAATGACTGACTGTCCGGAACTGTTTGAGTCAAAAGAATTCTGGCCCATGGAAGTTGTGGACTCGGGGAAACCCTCACTTTTGGGATGATTTATCAATCACCTCACTCAAACTGTCTTTGAACTTTTCCGCGGCTTCAAAGAGTGACCCCTTGTTATCTGATATCATTGTGTGGGTGGAAATTGGGTGGCTGCCACGCCACCTCCATACAACGTGGTAGCAAATGTCTACTACCATGATTGTGAGAAACTCTCGGTCTTGGGTGGGTGCTTGTAAAGGCTCTGAAAAACAGTTGTTCCATGTGGGTTGTGGGACAAGTTACTGCAGTACATGTTATTGGGGTCCACAGATATCGTCCACTCCCAAGCGGTTGTGCATAGCTACTTTTGGTGGCCAGGCATCGAACACACCATAGAGGTTTGGGTGCTTAAACACAGGGCGACAGGTGCACACAAGGTTGAGAGGTTTCCAAGTTCCTCCGGGGCAGATAAGGGCTCACTGTCCCCCGGGGTTGCAGGGGGGCCACAGGAATGTTCATAACCCCCCCCCCCTGGAATCGACTGGCAAGAGAAGGAGTTCCTGGGTGCGGGCTCACAATCCCGGGAAGGAAAGGTGGGGTTACGGGAGCATTCACATCCCCTAGGGTTGGAGGAGAAAGGGCAGGATGTGCAAGGTTTCTGAGAGCTGAGGCAAATGGAGCTTTCCTCAGATTGCACAGGAAACCGCAGAGCAAACCTTTAGCTGCAAACAGCTCATGGAGCTAATCCAGAAGAAATTCCTGCTGAAGGAGCTGCAGCTGTAGCTGATAGTCAGCCCGGTTCCAAAGGACAAGGTCCTAAGTTGCTGCTTGAGAAATGGGCCAGGAACCTGGAGCAAGAGGCATTGTTATATGTAACACATAGTGAGTCAACATCAAACAAATCAGCTCATGAAGGTCAGGAGCTACACTCAGGGAAGGACTGCTTTGCAATAGGTCATGCACACACTAAACCCCCACTGTTGCAAGGGTCTTTGTTTGCACTGCGGTGAAGAGCCAGTAAAATAGTTAGGTCGCTGGATGCAAGCCTAGAGAGTGCCGAAAGGCTTCGGGACCTTAAAGTTTCAGGCTTAGTTGGTTCATCGAATGATGATTCGATATCGTAGTTCAACTTGGGAATCTGTACAAAAAAATCTAAGGGGGGGGGAGGAACGTTGTGTATTGAGGCAGAATTGCAAGTTGCTCAAGCAACACCTTGCAAACATAAAATGGCAGTTTCCCGCCATCCAAATTAGGAGCTAAAGTTGGCGTGAAATCCCCAGTCCTGGGCACGCTCATTATGCTAATAAGAGTCCTATGATTAGTTACAGTTTTGGATCCTGTTCCTTATTGGTTAATACTTATATATCTTGTTATGATTGGTTGGTTATGATTGTCTGGGAGGTTACTACATTGTAACAAAGAGTCACCGCTGGGGAGACACTATATAAGCCCCACGGGTAAACAAGGGTAGGGCCGGGCCGGATCTATACTTCCCATTACCGCAGCAAGTTAGCCAACGTCGAGCTAAGCCTGGGTCTCCTCTATACGCTATCACGCCAAGGTGTAGCTTAGTCACTGCCTCTACGGTAGGAAACACGAGGGACTGATTACATGGGACAAGTGAAGCCATCTGTTGTCCGGAGCGCCTTGTAAGACTCTCCAGAAAAGACTGTTAAATAAACTCCTGTTGTTATTCTGTTCATCGTTGCCTGGACTATTGCTTATAAGGGCCTGACACGACAGCTCCCAAATTCCTTCAAACCAGAATGGCCTACAAAACACACATGGATTCTCTGCCTTATGTTTCTCTAGCTTTGACAATGCTGAGCTTGAGTGCCAAAGAATAATGCACTCCTTATTTGGGTTAAAGGTCATGTGCCACAGCGTCTCAGCCCAAGGCTACATATTCATCACAATGTCCTTCGTATGTGGCTTTTTCCACCAGAAAAGAGATTGTAGAAGGGTTCCCATTCTGGCACGCATTTGGATGTGTTTCCTATCCAAAGCCCATGTAGCTGATTTACCCTTGCAGTTCCTGAGCATAAGAGGGGCCACATGCCAGGTCATACCAATTTAGCATTATCTTATCTGGCTACAAGTCAGCCCCATAAATTCCTGTGAAGTGGTCCAAAGTCCATTGAAGAGGAGAGCTAAAACCCAACCTGGAACCTGTTACCTGGGAACCTACACTTATAGTGACTGCAAACCAAGCAGATGTGGTCAACAAGGGCCAATTCTCCACAGCACCGGTACGTTTTCTTGAATGCCAGGTTTTTGGGGTGGGGGGGTAGTGGTGGAGAGGTCCTCAGAACCAAGACATAATGGGAGCTGTGATCTCAGAGGAGAGGAAAGCATTTAGTATTTTGTATGGGGTGATGTGGGGCTGTGCTTTTCTTCTTGCTGCAGGAGGCAGATGAGTTTAGGTCATGTTGATGATTTGGTTGCATGAACTCTAGATGCAAAGATGGTGTGAAATGGTAGCAGACTGTATCAGCAGAAGGGGGCTACCCATTCCAATAACATCACAGATCTTCAAAGGATTCAAGATATGTTTTGCTTATCTGTTTTCCTAGGAGCCATCAAAGTGGTTTGCCTGTCTTGTTGGAGAATAAGCTTTGGTAGAAGACTGGAAAAGCTAAACCCTATTCTGACCCTGCAAAGTAAGCCATCATCTGGCATATGTCCACTTTATACATGTTTTTGCCTTTCCTGAACAATATAAAGCCTTCATATTAAAGTGCTGAGTGTTAGGTGTGTGGGAAATAGAAGAACTAAGGTTCTTTGGAAGTCATGTGATCCAAGTTAAGCACATGCAGTAATCTTGGATAGGAGAGGGGCTTAAAACGATTAATCCTTATCTCACCTTTATTATTTTCTCATTTATTCCTTCAACGAGATGGATTTAATACCCATCACCACATCTGAATGATAAAGCAATAGTTGGAACCCGCATAAAGAAGATAAAAATAAGCCAATTTACCTTGTGATCAGTCAGTTATTGCAATACAATCTGCTTCCGATTTATACTGTGTAAAATGGACTAGGCTAATTAAGCATATGTTTGTGCAGATTAGTGTTTAAATGAGATTTACCCCAATTTCCTACACCATCTGTGTCACAGTGGGAGCAGATGAGGAGGGATGGGATTCTATATACAGTACTGTGTGTATATCTATATCTATATCTATATCTATATCTATATCTATATCTATATCTATATCTATATCTATATCTATATCTATATCTATATATCTATCGATAGATAGATAGATAGATAGATAGGTAGATAGATAGATAGATAGATAGATAGATAGATAGATAGATATAGATATAGATATAGATATAGATATAGATATAGATATAGATATAGATATAGATATAGATATAGATATAGATATAGATATAGATATATGTACATGTAATCTACTTTACTTACCAGTGTATATATAGTTTACACATAAAATAGCAACATAAAAGCAAATATCCATTATATGACTTATGTAGTACATACTAGAGAACCATGCTATTTACTTTTGCATACAAGAAGTGGCATCAAAAGCATAATCAACATCATGTGCAACTGGAAACCAATATTGGCTGTTCAAGTAGGAAGAATAAGAATCAGTAAAAAGGCAATGCAAATACAGTTCTCAAATAAAAGAGACGTCTTCAGGTTGCTGGCCTGTGGTGGATAGTGTTTCTTATATTTGATGGGACATACATCAAGGGCAGGTGGAGCTGGAGCAATAGGGCAAACTATTCACAAGTAAGAATTCACACAAACACATATACCCACGTAGGCATTCCTACCAACAGTGTCTCATCCCAAACTCATTCATTCCAAAATATGCATCTGGGCTTGAAATAAAAAATACAGCCACTGGTGCTTAAATGGGAATAGAAAAAGTAAGATACATCTTCATAAAAATGCAACATTTGTTATGCAGTAGAGATCTGACTCTCGCTACGAAGATCCTAATAGTGAGATGTTACATATTCTCAGTGTTGCTATATGGAGTTGGAGCTTGGACATTGACTAAAGCATTTGGGAGGAAAATCGAAGTTTTCAAATGTGGATCTACAGATGACTGCTAAGGATATCATGGGTTGACCATGGGACTAATGTAGAAGTGTTGCGCTGGATGGATAAAGAACAAGAACTCTTTTAAGGCCATTAAGCAAAGTAAACTCCATATATACCTTGGGCATATCTTGAGAAATGACATAAGGTATAGAAGATTCCAATTCATTATGCATGGGAATATCCTTGGGAAGAGAGGCCCTGGATGTAGACGGACCTTGTGGCTGAAGAACCTGAGAGACTGGTATGGAATGTCCTAGGAAGAGCTGTTCCGAGGAGTCAAGAACAGGAAGACTATCGCCATGATGATAGCAAATATTCAGAATGGATATGGCACTTAAAGAAGAAAAAGGTGCTTCTTCCCTCTCTCTTCTTCCTTGCTCTCTCACACATGTTTCAAACAGAATGTGGGTTCTCAGTTCTCCACCTCTGGTATGGAAGCAGCCAAAAGTGGACTGGTGGGGATTAGCCTGAAATGTGACAGTACTCAATTTGCCCTAATGGACCTGCCACCAGCAACACCAGGTAGATCTTTTACAAAGAATTCATTGTAAAAGATGGACAGGTATTGCACAAAATTAAACTTCATCAGGTAATGGTGATCTATATTGTAGATTTTGAATTGTTTAATAGAAATAAGTGGAGAAATGAAATCAAGGGTCTTCAAGGCAATTCAGTGGCTTCAGGTGAAGGACATGTAGAGTGTCAATGATATGATGTTGTGGTATATTATCAACATGGAGACCCCAACAGGTTTCATGGTATAAAGATCATCAGGAAGAGATGTGCCCTTAATTCCCATTGAGCATTGATTAGAACCTAACTTCCCTGAGTTGTATGCCAACACTTCTATCCACTATACCACACTAGCTCAAAGAAGTAAGATAAGAGTGGGGGGGGTGAGAAAGGAGGGAGGAAACGAGGCAATAAAAACTGGGCAATACAGTTGGCAAATTGTATTGATAATAATAATAATTTCATGTCAGACATTATTCTGGGTTGAAAGGATTTTCGATGGAGAAACTCTGCTCAGGGGATGTCCAGATGAGGCTCTTTTCATGTCCTCAAGATCTTTTCCCACTGAAGTGGTCACTATTTATCTACTTTCAATTTCTTGTTTTCAATATGCTACGATGGCAGGAGCTGGGACAGAGACGGGCACTCAAATCGTCATGCCGTACCGGTTCTCGAACTGTGGACTTGCCGGCCTTCTAACTTTCAAACCAAGCTTCTTAACCACTGAGTTACCACATCCCCTTAATTGTATTGATTAATGAATATGTTAATAGAGTTATTTATGACACATAGACAGTTATAGACATGCATTTGAGTACTGCAGATATCATCTGGAGGCAGGAGTAAGTTGAAACATGTCAGCCCGTCATGCAGTAATTGAAACATTGACTTGTTCTTTCTTGTTTGAAATCAATTATGGAAGATGTAACTTTGTAGGTAGATGTCTACTACTCAGGGCCTGTCTACACCAGCTGATTTTGGGCTAGTGTAGTATGGGAAGAAGAGGTGGAGGGAAGATAGGGTTGCCATAATTCTCTTCCACAAAACCGGGACAGAAGTAAAGGTTTCCCTTGCTCGAAAGCTAATCGTATCCGATTCTAGGGTTGTTGTGTTCTGTAAAGCTGTGCCTTTAACAATGTACCTTTGCCATGTGTTATCAATGTAACCTTTCTGTGTGCAACATTATAACCATCAGCTATATCAATGTAAACCTGATAAGGGGACGCGAGCTAGTGACCACCAGAGGGCAGTAGTGAGCGTCCAGCTCTCATGGCTCATATTCACCTGGTTCAGCAGCGCGGGAAGATTCCCCGCCACCTCTTCACCTGGTCAAGAAGGGCGTGACCTCCTACGACGTCACACAGGCAGCAACCAATAGTCTGTCGACGAGCCACATTCAAATGTATAGCCAGCTGTATATATTGAGCTACCCATCCGCCATTACCACATGTTCCTCCGGATCATCATGCAATAAACCTGTGTTAAGCCAACCCTTCGGCTGTTTCATTGTCTTTGGTCCCTTACACTAAATTGGCGACGAAGGTGGGATTATGGCAGCCCACGGGACCAAGACATGCGCCGGTTTCGAAATCAAGAAACCGGGCGACTGGGAGATCTTCGAGATGGACTTCCAGGCCGCACTGATCGAGTCCGAAGTCACGGAAGAGGCGAAGAAAAGAGCAATCTTCACCAGGATGCTCGGACAAGAAACAAAAAGGACCCTGGTGGACCTGATCGCACCGAGGAGGGTGAGCGAATTCAAGGCCAAGGAACTCATGCAGATGCTGCGTGAGCACGTCCGGCCCGCCATGGCGATGTTTCCTGCTCGGAGTGCGTTTTGGAGGCGAGTCCAAGCGCCCGGGGAGACGGTCGCCGCATTCGTGGCGGCCCTGCGGCTGGCGGCCGGCCCGTGCAAATGGGAGAATGCCGAAATCACCCTCCGGGACTGTGTGCTGTGCGGCCTGAACGACGCCGAAACCCAGCGCACGTTAATGAACCAAGAGCCGCCTCCCACGTTGCAGGAGGTCGTCAGAGCGGCCCAGGCCGCAGAAGCTATGAAGGCTGGGGTCCAAGAACTTCAGGACTGGCGGCCGAAGTCGAGCAAGGCAGAGGCTCCGGTACAGGCGGCCCGGCGAACTTCGAGGTCGTCCACAGAGAGCAGCGACGACGAGGACGTCCGGGGGGTCCGGAAGGAGAGCCGGCGATGCGACGGCTGTGGAGCGGCCCACGACCGCGTGAAATGCCCTTTCCGGAAGGCCGAGTGCCACAACTGCGGCCGCCGTGGGCACATCGCCAAGGTGTGCAGGAAGAAGCGCGAGACCCGGAGGAGCTCCGCAGACCGTTCCGCCGGACAAGACCGCCCAACGAGACCCAAGGACGGCGCCCAGGCCACGCGGAAGCAGGACGGCGTGGCCCGCATCGCCGACGGCAGCGAGGACGACGCCCCAGTGTTCAGCGTGTCTACTAGACACCCCCGCTACTTTGTTGAGGTACTAGTCCAAGGGGTCCCCATTAGGATGGAAATTGACTCGGGGTCCTCATATTCAATCATTTCCCAGAGGAAGTTTTTGGGAATTGCCCCCCACAAGCGACCCAAGCTCAAAGCATTGAGGTCCACACTACGGGACGTGCAAGGGAACAGTATTCCAGTGTTGGGGGTTGGAGAATTTCAGGTCAAATTCAAGGAGCACGCCGCGTCCCTTCCCCTAGTCGTGCTCAAAGGAGGAGATTGCAGCCTCCTCGGGACTCAATGGTTCCAGCCCCTGGGGTTGTTTATTGGGGGGGTGCACGCCGTTGGGATGCACGCCGTTGGGACTGATCCAATTCAGGAGGTGTGCGAGGCGCACCCCGAAGTTTTCAAAAAAGGACTGGGGAAATTCAAGGGGCCCCCAGTGACTTTCGACCTGGACCCGGAGGTCCGCCCAATTCGCCTTAAACCACGCTGGGTGCCGTTCGCACTCAAGGACAAGATAGAGGCGGAACTGGACAAGTTGGTGGGCCAGGGGATCCTTGTGCCTGTAGATTCTGCGGAGTGGGAAACTCCAATTGTAACCGCTCTAAAGGCCAATGGGGAGGTCCGCATATGCGCCGACTACAAGTGCACCATCAACAAGGCGATCCGCCCAAATGAATATCCGGTGCCGGTAGTCAGCCATCTGCTGGCCAGGTTACACGGGGGAAGGTGTTTCGCTAAGCTCGACTTAGCACAGGCCTACCAGCAGCTCACGGTGTCCCCGGCCGCAGCTGCTGCGCAGACCATAGTCACCCATAAGGGGGCGTTCCAGGTGACGCGCCTCCAGTTCGGCGTGAATTCGGCGCCTGGAATTTTCCAGTCACTCGTGGAACGCCTCCTGAAGGGATTGGAGGGGGTGTTGCCTTATTTTGATGACGTGTTAATAACGGGGGGGGGGGGAGTCGGGCGGAATTGGCCAAGAGGTTGGGGAAGGTCCTGACGATATTCAAAAAGGCGGGGCTGAGGTTGCGAAAGGACAAATGCATCTTCTTCGCAACCGAGGTTGAGTTCCTAGGGTTTTGTGTGACTCCTGAGGGAATAAAACCATCCATGTCCAAGGTGGCAGCCATTAAGAAAGCCCCACGCCCCACCTCCAAGCCCGAGTTGCAGTCGTTCCTAGGGCTGCTCAACTTTTACCACTCCTTCCTCCCCCGAAAGACAGCGGTGGCTGAGCCGCTACACAAACTGCTAAAGAAAGACCAGGCATGGAAGTGGGGCGATGACCAAGAAAGGGCATTTAGCGAGCTAAAAAGCCTCCTGGCGTCCGACGCCATACTGACCCATTTCAACCCCAAACGCCCAGTAGTTCTGACCTGTGATGCATCTCCAGTGGGGGTGGGGGCGGTGCTGTGCCACGTGTTGGAAAACGGAAGGGAGGCCCCGATAGCATTTTACTCCAGGTCCCTGTCCCAAGCAGAGAGAAACTACGCACAGACGGACAGGGAGGCACTAGCGATAGTTGCGGGGATGAAAAAATTTCACGATTTTCTGTACGGCCGCCCCTTCACCATTGTAACAGACCACAAGCCCCTGCTAGGCATCTTTACCGCTGATAAGCCCACCCCACAGATCCTGTCTCCGAGGATGCTCAGGTGGGCCATTTTTCTCAACGCGTATCAGCACGCGTTGGTCTACCGGCCCGGAAAAGAGATCAGCCATGCGGACGCTCTATCTAGGTCTCCCCTTCCCCTAACGCCCAGCCAGGTGAGCAAGGGGGAGCGAGACCATCAGGTTCTCATGATAGAGGTGCTGGATTTGCCCCCAGTAGTGCCCGCCGACATTGCCAAAGCGACAGAGAAGGACAAAACGTTAGCGACAGTCAGCTCCTGGCTGCAGAAAGGGTGGCCTGCGTCCTCCCCAGCGGAGGAGTTCGCTCCATTTTTCAGAAAAAAGCTAGAACTGTCCCTAGAGAGGGGGTGTCTCTTGTGGGGGCAGTGGGTGGTGATTCCCACTTCCCTTCGGCCGCGGGTGCTCAAACTGCTGCACGTCAGCCACCCCGGCATCGTGCGATCTAAGGCGCTGGCCCGGAGTTACTTCTGGTGGCCCCAGCTGGACGCCGACATCGAGCACATGGTCGGCACTTGTGAAAGTTGCCAATGCTCCAGACCAGAGGAGGCCCGCCTTCCCCACAGGGAATGGGACGCGGCTAAGGGGCCGTGGTCCCGGGTACACATTGATTTTGCGGGCCCGTTCAGAGGCACCCTGTTCCTCCTTGTAGTGGACGCTTTCTCCAAATGGTTGGAGGTTATCCCAGTCACGAGCACCTCCTCGGCCCAGACCATTAGGCATTTGCGGAGGCTCTTTTCCACGTTCGGCATACCCGACACCTTAATTAGCGACAACGCTAGTTGCTTCACGTCCTCCGAGTTTAGGGCATTCATGGAGATTAACGCCGTTCGGCACATCACCTCCGCCCCGTTCCACCCGGCCACCAACGGCCAAGTAGAGCGCCTCGTCCGCACCACGAAGGACGCGTTGCGGCGCATGGGCCCAGGGGATCTGAACCTACAAGTATGTCAGTTTCTGCTAGGGTACAGGGTGACCCCGTTGGCGTCAGGATACTCCCCCGCAGAGCTCTTAATGCGCAGGAAACTGACCACCATCCTTACTAGGCTAGACCCCACGAGGGTAGAGGACAAAGGAAGGAACATCGGGCTAGAGGCTACCAAGAGTTTCAGTGTAGGCGCCCCCGTGCATTGCAGGAATTACGCCAGCACGGGCCCAGCCTGGGTACTGGGCGTAGTTGTAGAGCAAACCGGCCCCGTGTCGTACCGCGTGGAAACCAGCACGGGGCTCCTGTGGAGGCGGCACGCGGACCAGCTCCGACGCAGGGTCTCCGATGAGCAGGCCACAGACCAAGCAGAGTATAAGTCAGCGTTAGGGTTCTCCCCCACCCGTTCAGCCCAAGGGGGAGGGAAGGGGGACCGCGGGCCCCCACCAAGGGGGGAGGAGGATATCCTCATAGATACCCTGGGGGATCTTTCCGAGGAGGAGGAACCCGACCCCATACATATCTCGCGGAAGGTCCCCACAAATGCGGGTACCCCCACTAAGTTAGATTTTGATTTCCAGAACCGGGGGGGTTCGGAGTGGTCCCCCACCCGTCCAAGCGAGAAGAGGGGTTTTTCGTTAGCCCCGACGGCCCCTGGTCTGCCCACAATGGAGTTTTTCCCTTCCCCTAAGGCCGCCAGGCAGCGGCAAACCACTAACGAGTCTCCCTCTCCCATTTCAGGACAAGGGTCCAGGGAACAAAGAAGCAATAACGCCCCCGGGGGGGGCAGCCCTCGTCACGGCCCAAACGCACATGCAACAAGCCATCTTGGCTGAGAGACTTCGTCTCATCCTAGGGGGGAGGGATGTTGTGTTCTGTAAAGCTGTGCCTTTAACAATGTACCTTTGCCATGTGTTATCAATGTAACCTTTCTGTGTGCAACATTATAACCATCAGCTGTATCAATGTAAACCTGATAATGGGACGCGAGCTAGTGACCACCAGAGGGCAGTAGCGAGCGTCCAGCTCTCATGGCTCATATTCACCTGGTTCAGCAGCGCGGGAAGATTCCCCGCCACCTCTTCACCTGGTCAAGAAGGGCGTGACCTCCTACGACGTCACGCAGGCAGCAACCAATAGTCTGTCGACGAGCCACATTCAAATGTATAGCCAGCTGTATATATTGAGCTACCCATCCGCCATTACCACATGTTCCTCCGGATCATCATGCAATAAACCTGTGTTAAGCCAACCCTTCGGCTGTTTCATTGTCTTTGGTCCCTTACACTAAAAGGGTTCAGTGCTCATCTGTTTCAAATCCAAAGAGCCAGTGCTGTCTGCTTCTGCAGACGTTTCTGTGGTCATGTGGCAGGCATGACTAGACACCAGAGCGCACGGAACACTGGTTACCTTCCTACCAAAGTGGTCCCTATTTATCTACTTGCAATTTCTTCCTTTTGAACGGGTAGGTTGGCAGGAGCTGGGACAGAGATGGGCACTCATTCTGTCATGCAGTACTCAGGTTTTGAACTGCTGACCTTCCGCCTCCCAGTCAGCATCTTAACCACTTGAGCCACTGCTGTGAAAGGGTACTGCAAAACAGGGGCATTTCTTCTGGCTTATTATCCAAATGTGTCCTAAGATCAGAAACCTTCATTACCTTCTGGGGGGGAGTGTGGTGTGGTGGAAAAACAAATACTGTACAGAGATTAAATTGTTTGGAATCCTTAAGCATGAAAGTGTTATAAAAGATCTGTTCCAAAAATCTATTTTGGAATGCTGCATTCCATGGTTTACTTAGGAGTAAGATCCACTGAACAATGGTGCTTACTTCTAAACAAATAGATAAAGGCTTCAGCTTTTGGTCTCACTCTCTCCCCCACTCCAGTATGAGCAAAGCATTCCCACAGAGGGGTCCCACTTATTTCAATTGGAGCTCCCTCCCAATTAAAAGGGCACAGGATTACAGCAAGGAGAAACGCAGGAGCACAAAAACAGTTCTGTCTTCTCTTCCTTCCTGCATGGTTGCTCTCCCCCCCCCCCCGGTGCAACTCACTCCACTCACACACTCTTCCCTCCACGGGGCAGGAGGACATTTGAGGGTGGGCAAACTGCTAGCTCAGGGTGGGCAAAGCCCACCCTGGCCACCCCCTGACTAAGGCCCTGCCTGAAACTGGCACTCTCTCTCACACACATATCTATTGGACTTCTGGAAACTTTCAATTTACATTAGTTTACCCGATCTCCTCCTTCTTTGGCCAGCAGGCTGCTGCGGCTGCTGCTACAGACGCTGACTGTTGGTTAAGCAGAGGCACCACTCTAAGGCAGCAAGAAAAAGGCGCGATTCCCCCCCCCCCTGCAAACTAAGAGCATGCCCCTTGGTTTGATCCAGGAGTTTTCAATGATTTTTACGGAACCGGCCGGGACAGTTACAACCTGGGAAAGTCCCGGTTTTCCGTGACGTATGGCAACTCTAAGGGAAGAGCAATACTATATATTGTTTGTCATGATCCCTGTTTCAAAATGGCATGTTTCTCCTCCTCCAGCCTTTGTTGCAGCTATTGTTCAGTGTCTCATCTCAAAGATAGCAACAAATTAAACACTTTCCCTGATTGTTTGAAGACAGTCAGGGGAAGTATAATTTTTCCTAAGTTCAGTAGACGATTTCTGCAGTACAACAGCACTGTTTAAGTCTTTGACAGAATAATTTACTTCAATCTTGCAGCAGCTGATGTGCCACTGCACGCTACTGACAAATGAAACACTTCCCCGATGGTAAACATGCTAAATCACTTTTGTGCTGCAGTAATTATTAACTGAACTTAAGAAAAATATATATGCTTCTTTTCACCATCCCCACAGTCAGGGAAATTGCTTATTTTGCCACTATTGTGAGCTGAACAATAGCAGAAAGTTATGTTGGAAGCTGCTTTGAGAGTACTAAGCAAGAGAATGACCCTCGACATCCTCCGAACGGATATGAACCTCAAGTCCACGGATTCAGATCTAGGAAGAGGCTTTACGGCAAGAACAAACATTCTTGAGGGTACGGAAGAGCAAAATCAAATTATAAGATGGAGGAAGCTGTTTAGTGAAGAATGAATAATATTGAAGGAGGATATGGCTGTGGAACACAACCTTCCCTCCGTCATTTGGAGGACCCTGAATAGAATGAGGATTGGAGTGATTAAATCTAAGACCGACATGTTCAAGTGGGGGTAGCTGGCAGACATTAACACACTGTGTTAATGTGGAGAGATACAGAATCTGGATTTCCTTTGCAAAGTGGGAATTGTGCTCAGGCAAGCATTCTGAGTCTCAATGGGTTGAATCCATAAGACGGTGTTGCTGTGCGACTGTCCTCTCCAGCAATCTAAAAGCTAATCTAGTCCAATATTCTGACCACACAATGACCAACTTTTTTTCTGTGGGAAGTGTGCCAACAGGACATGAACCTTACCTGCCCCAGGTACTGGAAGACAGACACCTGCTGCCCTGTAATGGAAGAGATATGGGACTGCAGTGGCTTAGTGGTTAAGACGCTGAACTTGATGACTTGGAAGGTCAGCAGGTCAGAGGTTTGAGACCCAAGTGCTGCACAATGGAGCTAGCTCTGTCCCTTATCAGTTTGAAAGCAAGGCATTGCAAGTAGATAAATAGGTACCACTTCGGCAGAAAGGTAAACAGCGTTCCATGCACTCCAGTGCTTAATCATACCTGCCACTTGTCCATGGAAAGGTCTGCAAACACAGACAGTACTGGCTCTTTGGCTATAAACAGAGATAAGCACTGAACCCTAGAGTCAGATACCTAGTGGAAGAGATAATGAAAGAGCCTAACTTTCATGAATGTATCTGATTCTCATTTAAAACCATTTAATTTGACAGCCACCAATGCATTTTGTGGGCATGAATTCACAGTTTAATTATCTTTGTGAAGAAAGTACGTCCTCTTAAAACTCCTATGCTGTAATTCATTCAGCCTCTGTGGTCAGGTTCTGTTACTGCAAGGGAGAGAGAAAAACTTCTTCTAGTTCGTAATAATGTTTTTAGAAAAACAGCTAAGAAAAGGTGCAGAAGGCAACTTCAGCCAAAATCAAGACTAAACCCAACAGATAGGTAAATTAAAGGCCAATCAGAAAATATATATATATATATATATATATATATATATATATATATATATATATATATATATATATATATATATATATATATATATATATATATATATATATATATATATATATATATATATATATATATATATATATATATATATATATGTATATATGTATATATATATATGTATATATGTATATATATGTATATATATATGAATATATATATGTATGTATATATGTATGTATATATGTATGTATGTATATATATACATATATATACATATATATACATATATACATATATATACATATATATATATATATATATATATATATATATATATATATATATATATATATATATATATATATATATATATATATATATATATATATATATATATATATATGGGCCAGGCCATCAGAGGGGTGATTGTGTTGTTCCAGGAAAATTCAGTCCACAGCAGTGATGCACAGCACTGCAAAAAAAAATTACTACCTACTGCTGGCCAAATCTGTGGGTTGGGCCAAATCTCTGGGTGTGGCCAAACATCCTGCATTATGGGCTATGGAGGTGGGTGTGGCCAACCAAGTGGGTGTGGCCTGGGGGAATTTCCGCTACCGGTTCTGCAGAACCTGACAGAACCTGCGGCAGTGCATCACTGCTCCACAGCCATGTGTCATTCATTGGGTGCCCCTTTCTCTTGCCTGGCTCCTCAGGTATTATGGTGTTTCTTCCAATCCTTGTGAATGTGCAAAGGTGCTAAAAATGGTGTGCGGTTGTTGTTTTTAGTTACTATTGTGTTTAAGGGACTGCAGTGGCTCAAGTGGTTAAGGCACTGAACTTGAAGACTGGAAGGTTGGCGTTCAATACCCGAGTACTGCATGAGAGAGTGAGCTCCCATCTCTATCCTAGCTCCTGCCAACCTAGCAGTTCGAAAGCAATAAATTGCAAATAGATAAATAGGTACCACTTTGGTGGGAAGGTAAACAGTGTTCCGTGCACTCCAGTGTCTAGGCATGACTGCCACATGTCCATGGAAACATCTGCAAATGCAGACAACGCTGGCTCTTTAAGCTATAAACAGAGATGAGCACTGAACCCTAGGGTTGGATACGACTGGCTTTCGAGCAAGGGTGATCTTTACCTTACTATTGTGTTTTGTTTAAAACACAAAACATACCTGTGACAGGAGCAATTATGACTTGCAGCCTTGATTCCCCACTCCAGGGAGAAGAGCCAGGCTGCATAGCCTTAAGCAAGCTGCAAAACCCAAGAGCTCCCCCTAGAGACATGATGGCAAACCTTTGCACTCCAGATGTTCTTGGACTTCAATTCCCAGAAGCCCAAGCCCCCGTGAATCCACAGGAAGGGGTTTACTGCGATTCATCTGGCCCGCACTGCCCTCGTCGCAGTAAACCCCTTCGTGTGGATTCATGGGAGCTTCTGGGAATTGAAGTCCAAGAACATCTGGAGTGCCAAGCTTCACCACCATGGCCCTAGAGGAAGGGAAGGGTGAACCACATCAGAGTACCCTAGAAATCCTGGAAAGGCTCACTATAAATCAGGATTGACTTGACAGGTACATATTTATTATTATAGATTGTAGGTTGTTTGATAGCTCAGTGGTTTGGGTATCTGGCGGCAGAACCAGAGGTTGAGAATTCAATTCCCCACTGTGCCTTTTGGGAGAAGAGACAGTTTGTGTAGCCTTGGGCAAGCTGCACCATCCCAGAACACCCCTAGAAGGAGGGAGGGGTAAACCACTCCTGATTACCCCTGGAAAACTCTGGGAAAAGAATCGCCATAAGCTGGAATCAACTTGATGATGCACAATTATTATTGCTATTACTTTCTTCTTTGCCTGCTTACTTTTCTCCCTATATACCTAACTATTTACCACCTTCCGTTAGTCTTTTAAAAAAGATTTGGTTCTCTCTTCTATTTGTTTCCTGATACTGTGTGTGCGTGTGCGCACGTACATACAACTATTAAGAGTATTCTTTTTTTTCCCTTTCCACCAACCCAGATGTTTTACCTTTTCATCTAATTCGAAACATTGCCCCAATAATGCTTTTCAGCAGCTAGCACATGATCCTTCCTTCTCAGCTTACTTTGAAGTTTACCGGTTGTGATTTCCACTTGGAGCTTTCTGCTCCCAGTGGAATAAAAGAGCATCCAAAGGACAGAGAAAAACAAAGGCAGATCTTAAACAGCTGTTTTTCTGTTGTTCAGGCTACAGATAAGCAGCTATTCCAAACCTGAGCTCGTCATTCTCCAATCTGGGATCTCTGAAGTTAACTACTAGCAGGACTGAATTAGAGCAGACAATAGATAGCAGTACTCTGTTCATCAGACATGAGCTCCTGCTAGTTTCCTCCTTGCAGAAGCCTGAGAGCACATGGTCTAATGGTCTCCCTTACTCAAAAGCCAGTCGTGTCCGACTCTAGCAATTTCTTGCTTTTGAACTGCTAGATTGGCAGGAGCTAGAACAAATCACAGGTGTTCACTTGGTCACAGAGCACTCAGGTCTCAAACTGATGACCTGCCAACTCTCCAGTCATCAAGCTCAGTATCTTAACCACTAAGCCCATGGGGGCCCAGCATACAGCCTAGGACAGCCCAAACGATAATGGCTATCTCTTATTTGGAAAAGGAGGAGCTACCCTGTGGAGCCTTGAGCACGTTGCACAACCTCAGCCCCCACAGAAAAAAGGAATGGTAAACAGATTTTTTGAGTACTCTCCTCCAAGAAAACCCTGGAACGGGTCACCATAGGACAAAACTGATTAGAAGGCACATAATTATATATATATCTTTTTTCTTGGTGATAGACCGCCAAGTCACCAAGGGAAAGGATATTATGGGACCAAACAGGATGTACCCTGAATACAGTGATCTTGTTTAGTTTTGGAGGCTAAGAAGAATTGGACCTGGTAAGTCATTTGGTTTTCTAATCTTGGTGCACTGAAGGCTAAGCCTGCGATTTACTAATAAGCACACCCCCATTAACCCTTTGAAGTTAAGTGGGTGTCACATGTGTGTAAGAGTGCTTACCACCACCTGGCACAGAGGATTGCAAAAGGGCTACTTAAAGGTGCCAGCCATCTATCTGAATCCGACAGCCTGTTATCACCATCAAGGTGCTGCATTATCTGAGATACACTCTAGCCACAGGTAACTAGGCAAGCGCACCTGGCTTACTAAGTGATTAGCAGGATAATCATATGATGTCTTAATAAGCTAATCAATGCAAGGATTACTGCCTCATCACTCATCAACTGCTGTGTAAATGGCCATTGTTATAAAGTAATTAGCATGGTAGTTTCTGTGGTTCAGTCTCCTCTGACCTCACTGTTTACCGTCCTGCCCAAGCAATAGTCATGCCTATCTGGGTCACAGGAGACAAAAGCATTTTATGCTACGCAATGGCATCCAGGCTATAACCACATGTTCCAGTAAAAGTATGGTAAAGCTCTCCCTTGCTCAAAAGCCAGTCGTATCTGACTCTAGGGTTCAGTGCTCATCTGTGTTTGTAGCCAAAGGGCCAGTGCCGTCTGCGTCTGCAGATGTTTCTGTGGTCAAAGTGGCAGGCATGACTAGATGCCAGAGCAAATGAAACACTGTTACCTTTCCTGCCAAAGCAGTACCTATTTACTTGCTTGCAATTTCTTGTTTTTGAACTGTTAAGTTGGCAGGGGCTGGGAAAGAGATGGGAGCTCACTCCGTCATGCAGCACTCGGGTTTTGAACTGCTGACCTGCCGGCCTTCCAGTCACCAAGCTTGGCACCTTAACCAATAAGCCACCGCAGTCCCACACAAACCTGCCTGTAATTTGTGATCCTTGCCAAATTTGTGATCCTTGAGCGTTTGTGAGAAGTCTTTTTCTGAAACAGGATCCCAGCGAGACACTCCATCATTAGAGAGGTCAGATTGGCCTCCCTCTTTAGTACACGTTAGATGAGCAGCAAAGAGTGTGCACATTGTTCATGATTGCTAAGTGCCATTCCTTGATTTTACAGTGATGTATACACTGGCAGCTGCTGTCCTTTGTCTGTTGTAGTGATGCCAATTGTAATCTCCTTACATCTTTTTTTTAACCTGATTTTTGTATGTTTCATTAACAGTTTTGTGGTCAAGGGCAATTTATAGATCTGTCAGATCACTAACCAACCAATCATTCTCACTCTTCTCTAATACGTCTATTTGTGTCCAGCTTTTGCTGTCTGGGAATTCTAGCTGTAAATTGAGTGCCCTTCACACATCTTTCCTGAACCCAGGGTGCTCCAGACGACTTGAAAGCAGGTATTTAGGCACTCCCTGCTTTGCAGATGGTTTCTTAACACAGAGCGGATTGAACCTAGGAAAGCTACAGACACTCTTTGATTCAGCTGCAGACCAGCCATCCGACGGCATGGAGACAGTCAGTTGCAAGAATGCAGTTAACTATGCTGTCTAGGGTATTCCAGGGGCCGCAATGCAAAAGTAACTTTGCCATCCTCCAGCTAGATAAGTCAATGATCTAAGGAAAGAAGGGTACAGTACTTGTACGTTCCTATTAATAATCATAGCATGATGTTATACTTGGTGATCTTTTGCCACTAGATGGCAAAATAGAGACACACAGATTTTCTGATCCTTTTAAATAGAGAATTGGCCTACCTTCTTCTTCTTCTGCCGTATCCACATCTGAATATAGGGGATCATCATGGTGATTAGCCATGAAGACTGTCTTGAGGATATAATGCAGTGGCCTTTGATCTGCCTTCCGCATCGCAGCATGACCGCCATACCACTGACCCAGTTCCATGAGTGTTAAATTGTATTTTATTGTGTAAATTGTATCTTATGGTATTTCATTGTGTTGATGTATATTGTTGATGTTGAGGATATGTTTGTAAGCCGTCCAGAGTCGTACTTCGTGAGTGGGGTGGCATATAAGTCAAACTACTACTACTACTACTACTACTACTACTACTACTACTACTACTACTACTACTACTACTACTACTACTACTACTAATAATAATAATAATAATAATAATAATAATAATAATAATAATAATAATAATAATAATAATAATAATAATAATAATAATAATAATAATAATAATAATAGTTACTTTCTGGTCCTGAGCCCTTTTGGCACACAAAGTCCTCATCAGCCTCAAGGCCAGTACTGATGAAACTGCTTTTTTTGTTGTTCAGTCGCACAGTCGATTCCGACCCTTTGCGACCCTATGGACCATTGTTCTCCAGGCGCCTCTGTCCTCTACCATCCCCCTCAACCCTCCCAGCTCCATGCCCATTGTGTCTATAATACCATCTAGCCATCTCATCCTTGGCCTCCCCCTTCTTCTTTTGCCCTCCACCTTTCCCAACATCAATGCCTTCTCAAGTGAATCCTCCCTTCTCATTTGATGTCCAAAGTATTTTAGCTTCATCTTTACTATTTGACCTTCCAATGAGCAGTCAGTGTTGATTTCTTCTAAGATTGACCTATTTGTTCTCCTCGCTGTCCAGGGGACTCTCAAAACCCTCCTCCAACACCACATTTCAAAGGCATCTATTCTTCTGCGTTCAGCCTTCCTAATTGTCCAGCTCTCACATCCATATATTACTACTGGGAAAACCATTGCTTTGACTATTCTAATTTTTGTTTGCAATGTAATGTCTCTGCTTTTCACTATGTTCCCCATGTTTCTCATCGCTTGTCTCCCAAGAATCAGTCGCCTTTTTATTTCATGGCTACAATCCCCATCTGCAGTGATCTTTGATCCTAAGAAAGTAAAATCTGTCACTGCTTCTACTTCTTCCCCGTCTATTTTCCAGGAACTGATGGGGCCTGTTGCCATTATCTTGGTTTTCTTGATATTGAGTCTCAAGCCAGCTTTTGCACTCTCCTCCTTCAGCCCAATCAAGAGATTGATGAAACTGCTGCCCTCCATCAAGATGGATTCATGTGAGATTAATCCACTTGGGGACCATCACCCTTCCCTGTGGATTTTGGCACCCAATGCCATTAGTCCTCAGAGTTGTCAGGTTAGTCAACTGCCGCCTGACACTCAGCGTTGAGTCACTGGCAGTATGGTCTACTCTATTACCATAGCAGGATAAAGTTCGGTTTCACTTACCAGTGATAACTTTCGTTCTTCGAGTATATAGTTTGTGAATACACACTCATGGGGTTATGCGCCTGCGCAGAACGGCCGATCGGAGGCTTGAAAAGCTATTGGTCAAAAGTTTTGGCGGTAAGACCGCCCACCGTACCGCCCACCCTGAGGCGCCCGCGCGCCATTTTACCTCAGTTCCATACTTAAGCCAAGCACAGGATAAACCAACTGATCTCATCCGTGCAGCTCAAGAGGGGAGGCAGGGTGGGTAGTGTGTATTCACAAACTATATACTCGAAGAACGAAAGTTATCACTGGTAAGTGAAACCGAACTTTCTCCTTCGTATAGTTTGTGAATCCACACTCATGGGAGATTAGCAAGCTCACACTTACTTGGTCGGTGGGCAGTCGGATGAGATGATCCCACGATGAGCTGAAGATCCTCTAGGTGGACCCGTCAGGGGCGTTGAGTCCGGAGCCCTCTGGTGAGGACGACACGGCCAAGCCTGGCGTCCGCAGTGGCTCTGGTGTCCACCCTGTAGTGCTGGACAAATGTGGAAGGTCTGGACCAGGTGGCAGCCTTACATATGTCCTCAAGCGGTGTACCCTCCAGAAAGGCAGTGGACGTGGCAACCGCCCTGGTGGAATGCGCCCTGACATGCGGTGGAGGTGGCAGTGAGGCTGACTCGTAGGCCAGGTAGATGGTAGAGGTGATCCATTTGGAGAACCTTTGAGCAGAGATGGGTTCACCCTTGGACTTTCCCCCATAAGCCACAAAGAGGCGTTGTGACTTCCTGAACTCTCTCGTCCTGCTGGTGTAAAACAATAAAGCTCGTTTCACATCCAGTGTGTGCCAAGTCCTTTCTTGGGCGTTAGTGGGGTTCTGGAAGAAGGTTGGCAAGGAGATAGTTTGTGCCATGTGAAACTTGGAGACCACCTTGGGTAGGAAGGTGATGTCCGCTTGGAGGACGACGCGGTCGTTGAAGAACTGGAGAAAAGGTGCGTCTGCTCGCAGGGCAACCAGTTCACCAGCTCGACGTGCAGACGTGATAGCCACCAGGAATGCCGTCTTCCATGTGAGGAGACGAACATCGGCGGTAGCCATGGGCTCGAAGGGGGTCCTGGTGAGCGCGTTGAGAACGGTGGACAGTGACCATTGAGCCGTCGGTGTCCGGGCCGGCGGAAAAGCGTTCCTTAGCCCCTTGAGGAAGTGCTTTACCGTTTGGTCGCGGAAGGCCCCAGAAGCGGGCGAGCCAGCAGGAGAGTGCGCTACTACTGCTGCGAGATGCACTCGGATGGAGGTGATGCTAAGGCCAGACTCCGCCAGCTGGAGGAGGTAGGTTAAAATGTCCTGCAGTCCCACCTGCGGGGGGGGGGCGTTTGCCGGGAGGCCAGGAAAGCACAAAAACGCCTGTATTTGGAAGCGTAGGACTTCCTTGTGGAAGGGCGCCGCGCTAGTTCAAGGATCCTGGACAGTCTGGGGTTATCCTCCACGCGGTGAGGTGGAGGCTGGGCAGGTCCGAATAGTGCAGCTGGCCGTGCTCCATTTGGAGGAGCGTCGGTGACTCCGGCAGTGTGCGATACTGCGACGACATGCGCAACAGTAGCGGAAACCAGGGTTGGCGCGGCCATGCTGGTGCCACCAGAATTGCATTGGTTCTGTGTTGGTACATCCTGGTGAGTACTTTCTGGACCAGAGGAAACGGAGGAAAGGCATAGAGATAGTCCTGATCCCACCGTTTCATGAAGGCATCGCCTTCGGAGTTCAGTCCGATGCCTGCCCTGGAGCAGTACCTGCTGAGTTTCCTGTTGGACTCCGATGCAAAGAGGTCGATGCTCGGCGTCCCCCAGGCCTCGCAAAGCGACTGGAACACTCCGTCGTCCAGCTCCCATTCGTGGGTCGTCGAAGTGAGACGGCTCAGGTGGTCTGCCAGGACATTCAGTGTGCCCTGAATGTGCACTCCAATTGGGAAAATGTGCCTCTCCAGGCACCATTCCCACAACTGCACTGCCAGGTACAGGAGGGTGGTGGACCGTGTTCCTCCCTGCTTGTTGAGGTACGCCACCGCCGTGGTATTGTCCGAGGCCACTTGAACCGCCTTGCCGGTGAGCAGAGTCTCGAAGGAACGCAGGGCCTTCCAAATGGCCAGCAGCTCCAAGTAATTTATGTGGTGCACCGTTTCGTGCGGTGTCCAGGTGTCGTTGACCGTGAGAGTCCCGCAAGCAGCGCCCCAGCCGAGGTTGCTCGCGTCGGTCAGTATCTGCAACGAGGGTTGCGGGGGGTAGAAACTCTTCCCCGTGGCCACGTTGAGTGGTGTAGACCACCACAGCAGTTGGTCCCTCAGTTCTGGAGATGGGGTCAACCGTTTGGACTGGCTCTCCCGAAGTGCGTCGAACTCGTGAAGGAGCCACGATTGCAGGGACCTGAATTTCAACTTGGCATGGGGAATCACTGCCGTCGTTGAGGCCATCAGGCCTAGAAGTCTCTGAGCCTTCTTCGCCCGGATGCACGGTTTGGTGCGCAGTTCGCTCACCCCCTGCGCAATATCCTGTAAGCGTTTCTGGGGGGCGTAGGCTCTCGTAGCAAGCGAGTCGAGTACCGCTCCGATGTACTCGACGCGTTGGGAGGGGATCAACTTCGATTTGGTGAAGTTGATCCTGAGGCCGAGACTCTCCATGAGGTGGACCGTGTATTGTGTGTCCCGAACGGCCGACGATTTGGTGGGGGAGACGATCAACCAGTCGTCGATGTACGGGAAGACCCTGATGCTCCGTTGGCGGAGGAATGCGGCCACCGGAGCCATGCATTTGGTGAAGACCCGCGGTGCCGTGGCCAGACCGAACGGTAGGCATCGGTACTGGTACACGGAATTGTCGATGCGGAAGCGGAGAAACCGTCTGTGTTCCTCGAGGATGGAGACGTGGAAGTAGGCATCCTTGAGGTCTATGACTGTGAACCAGTCCCCTTTGTTGATGAGGGGGAGGACGGTCTGTAGGGTCACCATCCGGAACTTCCTGGTGTGGATGCATTTGTTCAGGCGGCGCAGGTCCAGGATAGGGCGAAGGCCTCCGTCCTTCTTCTGGACCACGAAGTACCTCGAGTAGAAGCCGTTGTCCCAGTCGGATGGTGTTACCCGCTCGATGGCTCCCTTGGAGAGAAGGGTTGATATTTCTTCCTCCAAATGGGGGGACGAGGTGGTGAGACGATGTCTTCCTACCCGAGGCACCCGCACGAACTCGATGGCGTAGCCAGAGGACAAGATCTTTAAGACCCACTGGTCGTCCGTGATGCCCGACCATACCTGGAGGAAGTTCCGGAGGGGGAGGTACGGGATGTGGAGCGAGAGAGACTCGGCCGTCGCAGCTTCAAACGCGGGGCTTGGGCCTCGCGCCCGAACGTTTGTCCTGTCCGTAGGGCCGGTAGCGGGGCTTGTGCTGCCGCCGCTGTTTGTAGGAGCTGGATCTAGGCTGCTCCGTCGGTCCCTGCTGCTGTGGGTTGCCCTGGAACCGCCGTGTGAAGGGCTGGAACCTCGGCCTGGAGGGCGGAGCCGGCGTGGTGAGCCCCAGGAACTTTGCCGTGGAATTGGTCTGGCGCATCTCATTCAGGACCTTGTCGGTGTCCTGACCGAAGAGGCCCTGCCCGTCGAAGGGAAACTCCTCGATGAGCTTCTTCATAGCGTCATCGAGGGAAGTGTCCCTGAGCCAAGCATGGCGACGGAGGTAGATTGCGGAGGCCATGTCCTTCGCCACATAGTCGTTGATATGCCGGGCAGTGCGCATCAGCTGCTCGGCGACGAAGTCCCCCTCGGTGGCCAGCGCGTCAATGCGCTTTTGGGCGTCGGAGGGCAGTTTCGCTATCTCAACCTTCACCTGCTCCCAGAGGTGAGATTGATACAGGCCCATGGCGGCCGAGTAGTTGGCGGCACGGAAGAATAGGGAGCCGGTGGCGTAGAACTTACGCCCCACCGCGTCCAGTTTCTTTCCCTCCGGCGTCGACGGGACCGGGAACCCGCTGGTGGCCGTCCTGTGCTGGAAGGCCTTGACCACCAGGGAATTCGGCAGGGGGTGAGCCTGCAAGAACTCGACGTTCTCGTCCAGGACCCGGTACATGTTGTCGAGCCTGGACGAAACGGAGTGCGCCGCCAAAGGTTTCCTCCATGTCGCCCTCGCCGAAGTCATCATGGAGGGGAGCATGGTTATGTGGACCGGCCGCACAGCACGTCTGTCGAGCTTCGCGGTCATCTGATCCTCACCCTCCAATGGCGGTTGATCGACCTTCAGGTTGAGTGCGGTGCCCAGCCTTGTGAGCATGGTGGTCAGTGAGCGTTGGTCCTCACCACGCGGTGGGTCCACTGAGGCGATAGCCTGCTCCGGCGTGCGCTCGGCGTCGACGTCTCCCTCGTCCTCCTCCGACGACGAGCTGGACTCATCGGAGGATGAGGGAGGCAGCCTTTCATCCACGTCGGGACCGCGCCAGTACGGCCTGGGCGGGCCCGCGGGATGGGAGTCCACCGCATCAACGTCCGGACCACACCATGACGGGTTGGGTGGGCCGGCGGAGCGGGCACTCGACCCACGGGAGGTCGGTGGGGCCACGGCAGGGCCGGGATGCCCGGGGCTTGCGGTGGTCGGGACCGGAGCCGCAGAGGCCGCAGGCATGGAGGCCTGGAACTTGGTCGCAAACGACGCCATGACCTGGAACATTTCTCGGACGAGGGCCATCTGAGATCCGTCCGAGTCCGCTGATGGTGGAGCCCCGGTAGCCGGCGGGATGGTGGCCCACGAAACGGTGGGCGTCGAAACGGTGGCCGGTGTCGGCATCGGCGAAACGGTCGTCGGAACGTTGACGACCGCGTCGTCTGTCGGCGTCCTGGGCCTTGGGGAGACGGAGGCCTGCCTCGGCGAGGGGTTTCTTCCCCGAGGAGGAGAGGGGAGCACCTGAAGTGGGCGAGCTGGAGCCCCAGCCCTGCGTCCTTTATCAGGTGACCCGGAAGACGACCGTCCTCCCCAGATGGAGGATCCCGGAGAAGGACATCGGGCAGTCGAGAACGGCGGCGAGGGCCCGGGAGAGGCGGGTGTGCGCGGGGTGGGAGGAAGCGACCGTCTCTTCTCCGCCCCACGCTTGCGCTTCTTCTCACCGTTCCTGTCCTTCTTTTTCTTCTTCCTCATTGGAAGCACGGAGGAAGAGGCCGGCGGCGGCTGGGCGGCAGCGGCGGATGTGGAAGCGGACGCGGCGGGAGCCAGAGCGAGCTCCATCAGATGAGCCTTGAGGCGATTGCTTCGGTTCTGCACCGCGAGGCGCGTAAACTTTTTGCAATGCGGGCAAGACTGGCTCTGATGCGACTCTCCCAAGCAAAAAAGGCACAGGCTGTGTCCGTCGGAAGCCGGGAACTTCTTAAGGCAAGCCGTGCACTGTTTAAACGCTGCAGCCATCAACCGCGGAAAAAATTCTTCCAGTGGAAGTTTCTGGAGGCAAGTACCCCGAAGGGCGGACCAGCCGCCACCCCCTTGAGGGGGGAGACGGTGATCGATGCGAAAAAATTGGCTACTGAATCCACTCGAGAGAAGAGACAGAGCCGGGGTGGTGATCCTGCCCGGAGGACAAGATCACCGAGAAAAATTGTAGAAATTTGCCAAAAGACTTTCCCTCAGAAGGGCGAAAAAATTGAGGAAGCTCTCAACGATCGTCCTGCTGCTACGGCGGAAAGAAGAGAACTGAGGTAAAATGGCGCGCGGGCGCCTCAGGGTGGGTGGTACGGTGGGCGGTCTTACCGCCAAAACTTTTGACCAATAGCTTTTCAAGCCTCCGATCGGCCGTTCTGCGCAGGCGCATAACCCCATGAGTGTGGATTCACAAACTATACGAAGGAGAACCTGTGAGTCTAGCCAGGTATAGCTTAGTGGAGTGGACCTTTTGGCTGTGGGACCAGCAGTTTGAATCCTCAATGTGCCTCCTGGGGAAAGGGCCAGCCAGAAGAAAAGACTGGTCAACCACCCCTGCGTACTTTGGCTAGAATCTTGTTCCCTTTCACAGAGCATAACCGTTCTGTGGGAGGAGCACTTGGACCTCTGCTGACCTCTAGCCTCCACCTATACAGGCTGGAGGCTGCCCCTCTGTTATAAATGGGGCTGTCCACTGTTCATAGGAATAATGGCACTCTCCTTTCCATGAACAGTGGCCAAGGAGGAAATGTACACAAAACTGAATGTTCCACAACACGTTCCCATGCAATGTACTTAGAAAACAACAGGAAAAAAGAACTGACTTGGTTGGTCATAATTATTATTATTATGGTACGTGGCCTAGGAATGGAGGTGGGTGTAATGCAGCAGGTTAGAGCAGTAGTATCAAGGTGTATCATCACTAAAACTGCAGAACTGAAGAATTTCTAATCCAACACGTCCTTAATGAGTCTTCACCTTCAAAGCTGCTACCTAGTCTGTATTACTGCACTTTGTATCACATTTACAATACTGTATGTATTTACAAGCCTAAAGTGCTCAGAGTGACTTAGGACTGAAAAAGTCTTTCAGAGGATGGCCATTCTGAATAGTTAATATTTGTTTGGCAGGCACAGTTTAAGAAGGTGCAAGGAAAAAAGAGAGTTCACTCACTGCACAGTCAATGTGAGAAGTTTAGGACAGATGGTAATTGGATGCCATTTTATTCTGCCTATAGATTGTGAAAATGAGCAACAGGTGTGTTCACAGGACCGATGGCTTGCTGTCTTATAGGAATTGCAACCTCCTTCCTGTCACTTAGTTTTTGATATGTCATCTGAATTGATGGATGGAGGGACAATAACCATGCTGCAATATAAGAATCAAGAACACAGTCTGGGCGTGTTGCACTCTATGCTTTGAAAACATTCAGATTGTTCTGTAGTAGACCTTGAAGCCACCTTGCAGCAAATTTTATTAATTGCTTGTTTTCATTCTCTTGCTCTTCTGCTTTCTGAAACCTCACACAAAATCTGTATAAAAATTATGAGTGTATTTTTGCTGTCATAAGGGCTAGAGAGCTACCGTATTTCCTGACGCAAGCTGTGATTCCATGGCAAATTCTGTGCCTGGTGTAGCAATCTGTTGTATTGGTATGTTATCTATAACAGTTTTTTTTCCTTACATTGCCATGGGACCACATGATACACATCGCCTTGCTCAGAACTTGGAAACGTTACTTACAATTCCAACAATCCTAGGCAGGTTCTGGGAGCTGTAGTCCAAAAAGGTAACTTTGCCAAACTCTGGCCTTATCTATGCTCATCAAGTACTCCCCTTACTTCTGTTGGTCATCAAAATGTTTTTGAAAAACCCCACTACCAACACAATAGTTATTTCCCATCAGTTTTAAGTCTCGAAAATGCTGAGGCTTCCACCATGCACACACCTCCTGCATTCTGCATGGGGCCAATGCATGGACATTCTCCCTTAATTTGCCAATATTTGCAGTGGCTCACTTGTTAAGGTCATTCTGATACAGTAATACCTCGGATAACATTTGTATCAGTTAATGCTAAAACCGCATAACGTTAAGCAATCTGGGGAAAATTGCATTGTGTGACGTTAAAAATTGCATTGTGTGACCCTATGGGATGCATCGGATAATGTTCGCTAAAGCCTGTGCCGCTTAAAATGTATCTCCATGGACTTTTAACGTTATGTGATTCATCCCATAGGATTTTAATGCTTTCTGATGCGTGCATAGGATAACATTAAAAATCGGATAACACTATGACTTGTGGGACCAAGTTTTAGCGTTATCCGGGGTTTTACTGTATTGGTAAATTGCCACAGGTCCAATCTAGGCAATGGCTCATCAAGAAAAATGTGTTTCCTTGGAATGATACTTAACTGTTCCAAATAAACAGTAGCTTCTAGCCCTAGGGGCCATTCTGGGGTGGATTAGTCCACATTAGAGGCCCTTTGGAACATTCTAACAAAAATGTTGTATAGCTGTCATTTTTAAGGACACTCCCAACCATTCGGGGGGGGGGGGTTACATAGTGGTCTAAATCCCCATTCTAGTTGAGCCACTGGAATTGATCCAGTTTAAATCAGCAGTGGCTAGTTTGCCTCCTGTTTATTTAAATAGCTCTGCTCGGAGTATGACTAAGTCAGGATCCAGTCTAAAGGACTTGATAACGAATGGCTAATACTTTCCATATTCAGGGGATGAAAGGCTTCCAGTTGTGTGCTCAGAATAAATGGAATGAAACTAGGACCTTTTATAGACACGTGACCATTTTAGGGAAAGTCACCTGTTTAATTTCTTAATTCTATTCTCGAGCAAACATTTGCATCTCAAGATTTTAGAAACCATTTATTTGTTTGCCAAGGGTGGTGGTGGTGCAATATGCTGACTGGAAAAAGCAAAGTCCAGAAATCCCATGTTGATCTCTGTTGTTCTTACACAGAGATACTAAAGGGAACAAGGAGGCATTTAAGTTACCCTTAACACCTCTCCAGTGGTGGGCTCCAAAAATATTTACTGCCACACTGTGGGCATGGTATGGTGGGTGTGGCCAGAGGAAAAATCCCTGCGTTGCACCCGAATTAGGACTTTATTTCAGAACTTGGATGGGCGCAGCCTGCCGGAATTTCTACTACCGGTTCTGGTGAACTGGTGTGAACCTGCTGATGCCCACCACTGGTCCTAACTCTGTAATAGTATGTTTAACAGCGCACTGAGTTGTGTTCAATGGGACTTATTCCCAGGTAAATCCGGTGCAATCCGACAACCTTAGCAGAGGGACACGTGGCTAACAAAGATCTCTGATTCTTGCATTGCACATCTCCGACTTGGTCCTTGTCAGATGTCTTGGACTACAACAGCCAGCAACCCCTTCCCAGTTTCAGATTGGCCTTCTGGGGTATGTGGGGAATTATAGCCCGAAGTACATGAAAGGCAGCAGGCGAGGAAGGCTCTGTTAACAAGATGGGAAAAGTAATGAGAAAACCCTCTTCTCACCCTAAACATGACACATCCTCTTAACAAAGAGAGCTGCTGAAACTTCCAATGGCTCCAGTCTTTCCCCCACAAGGGAGAATATTTCCACTTACCACTTGGCAGTGAAAGTAGTAAAAGGAGGAACCAAGAAAATCAAACATAGCTGCCTCCAGCTGAAAAGCAGATTTTTTTTGGAGAGCCTACTGATGGCAAATCTTTTAGAGACTGATTGCCCAAACAGAGGGGCGGGGCAAACTCTGTGCTGGGGGGGGGAGGAGGAAGCGCTCCCATTGGGCTGCTGGACAGAGGGGAGGGGCGAACTCTGTCCTGGAGTGATGGCACGCGGGCCAACAGAGAGGGCTCTGAGTGCCCCCTCTGGCACGCATGCCATAGGTTCACCACCACTGGCCTATAACAATAGGTATGGGTGGATAAGGAAGGTCAGATACACAACAGATGCACACTTGAAGCATACAATTGTTTCTGCACATCTACGCAGGGAAACCCCACCTTCCTGTTTTAGACCCTCATCCATGAAACAAGGAAGATTCCTTTTTTCACATCAGTGAGAGAAGCAAGCTTTAAAATGATGCCCTTGGAATATGGACCTTCCTACCACCCTCACTGCAGTCAGTGGAAAAGTCCTTACAGATGGAGAACTTTCACCATCTGTCATAATGCCACGACTAGGACTCACTGTGAGGACATACCAATGTTGAATTTTCAAAGGTATCTCTGTAAGAGCAGGGTGCAGAATTGTGCATTTGAAAGCAATCCTAAATAAAAAAAAGTGCAGGCAGAGTCTAGTAGGAATTTAGTAAGTGGATGCAAACCTTGACTTGCAAAAGGCAAGTCTCTGTGGAAATTATCCTGCCATCGTAAAAAAGCTGATGTAAATGTACAATATCAGCAGTATGACTGATGCTACTGCATTGTAGGGAAATACTAAACCAACTGCAAGAGCTTTAAAGTTTGTATTATTCCTTCCACCATAAAAATGAACCCAGACTTGAGCCAGTGTTGTGTTCTGTAAAGCTGTGCCTTTAACAATGTACCTTTGCCATGTGTTAACAATGTAACCTTTCTGTGTGCAACATTATAACCATCAGCTGTATCAATGTAACCCTAATAAGGGGACGCGAGCTAGCAGCCACTAGATGGCAATAGCGAGCGTCCAGCTCTCATGGCTCAGATTCACCTGGTTCAGCAGCGCGGGAAGATTCCCCGCCACCTCTTCACCTGGTCAAGAAGGGCGTGACCTTCTACGACGTCACGCAGGCAGCAACCAATAGTCTGTCGACGAGCCACATTCAAATGTATAGCCAGCTGTATATATTGAGCTACTCATCCGCCATTACCACATGTTCCTCCGGATCATCATGCAATAAACCTGTGTTAAGCCAACCCTTCGGCTGTTTCATTGTCTTTGGTCCCTTACACTAAATTGGCGACGAAGGTGGGATATGGCAGCCCACGGGACCAAGACATGCGCCGGTTTCGAAATCAGGAAACCGGGCGACTGGGAGATCTTCGAGATGGACTTCCAGGCCGCACTGATCGAGTCCGAAGTCACGGAAGAGGCGAAGAAAAGGGCCATCTTCACCAGGATGCTCGGACAAGAAACCAAAAGGACCTTGGTGGACCTGATTGCACCGAGGAGGGTGAGCGAATTCAAGGCCAAGGAACTCATGCAGATGCTGCGTGAGCACGTCCGGCCCGCCACGGCGATGTTTCCCGCTCGGAGTGCGTTCTGGAGGCGAGTCCAAGCGCCCGGGGAGACGGTCGCCGCATTCGTGGCGGCCCTGCGGCTGGCGGCCGGCCCGTGCAAATGGGAGAATGCCGAAATCACCCTCCGGGACTGTGTGCTGTGCGGCCTGAACGACGCCGAAACCCAGCGCACATTAATGAACCAAGAGCCGCCTCCCACGTTGCAGGAGGTCGTCAGAGCGGCCCAGGCCGCAGAAGCTACAAAGGCCGGGGTCCAAGAACTCCAGGACTGGCGGCCGAAGTCGAGCAAGGCAGAGGCTCCGGTACAGGCGGCCCGGCGAACTTCGAGGTCGTCCACAGAGAGCAGCGACGACGAGGACGTCCGGAGGGTCCGGAAGGAGAGCCGGCGGTGCGACGGCTGTGGAGCGGCCCACGACCGCGTAAAGTGCCCCTTCCGGAAGGCCGAGTGCCACAACTGCGGCCGCCACGGGCACATTGCCAAGGTGTGCAGGAAGAAGCGCGAGACCTGGCGGAGCTCAGCAGACCGTTCCGCGGGACAAGACCGCCCAACGAGACCCAAGGACGGCGCTCAGGCCACGCAGAAGCTGGACGGCGTGGGCCGCATCTCCGACGGCAGCGAGGACGACGCCCCAGTGTTCAGCGTGTCTGCAGGACACCCCCGCTACTTTGTTGAGGTACTAGTCCAAGGGGTTCCCATTAGGATGGAAATTGACTCGGGGTCCTCATATTCTATCATTTCCCAGAGGGAGTTTTTGGGAATTGCCCCCCACAAGCAACCCAAGCTCAAAGCGTTGAGGTCCACACTACGGGACGTGCAAGGGAACAGCATTCCAGTGTTGGGGGTTGGAGAATTTCGGGTGCAATTCAAGAAGCACGCCGCGTCCCTCCCCCTAGTCGTGCTCAAAGGGGGAGATTGCAGCCTCCTCGGGACTCAATGGTTCCAGCCCCTAGGTTTGTTTATTGGGGGGCTGCACGCCGTTGGGATGCACGCCGTTGGGTCTGACCCGATTCAGGAGGTGTGCGAGGCGCACCCCGAAGTCTTCAAAAAGGGACTGGGGAAATTCAAGGGGCCCCCAGTGACTTTCGACTTGGACCCGGAGGTCCGCCCAATTCGCCTTAAACCACGCCGGGTGCCGTTCGCACTCAAGGACAAGATAGAGGCGGAACTGGACAAATTGGTGGGCCAGGGAATCCTTGTGCCTGTTGATTCTGCGGAGTGGGAAACTCCAATTGTAACCGCACTAAAGGCCAATGGGGAGGTCCGCATATGCGCCGACTACAAGTGCACCATCAACAAGGCGATCCGCCCGAATGCATATCCGGTGCCGGTAGTCAGCCATCTGCTGGCCAGGTTACACGGGGGGAAGTGTTTCGCTAAGCTCGACTTAGCACAGGCCTACCAGCAGCTTACGGTGTCCCCTGCCGCAGCTGCTGCGCAGACCATAGTCACCCATAAGGGGGCATTCCAGGTGACGCGCCTCCAGTTCGGCGTGAATTCAGCGCCAGGAATTTTCCAGTCACTCGTGGAACGCCTCCTGAAGGGACTGGAGGGGGTGTTGCCTTATTTTGATGATGTGTTAATAACGGGGGGGAGTCGGGTTGAATTGGCCAAGAGGTTGGGGAAGGTCCTGACAATATTCGAAAAGGCGGGGCTGAGACTGCGAAAGGACAAATGCGTCTTCTTCGCAACCGAGGTTGAGTTCCTAGGGTTTTGTGTGACTCCTGAGGGAATAAAACCATCCAAGTCCAAGGTGGCAGCCATTAAGAAAGCCCCCCGCCCCACCTCCAAGCCCGAGCTGCAGTCGTTCCTAGGGCTGCTCAACTTTTACCACTCCTTCCTCCCCCGGAAGGCAGCGGTGGCTGAACCGCTACACAAACTGCTAAAGAAAGACCAGGCATGGAAGTGGGGCGATGACCAAGAAAGGGCATTTAGTGAGCTAAAAAGCCTCCTAGCGTCTGATGCCATACTGACCCATTTCAACCCCAAACGCCCGGTAGTTCTGACCTGTGATGCATCCCTGGTGGGGGTGGGGGCGGTGCTGTGCCACGTGTTGGAAAACGGAAGAGAGGCCCCGATAGCATTTTACTCCAGGTCCCTGTCCCAAGCGGAGAGAAACTACGCACAGACAGACAGGGAGGCACTAGCAATAGTCGCGGGGACGAAAAAATTTCACGATTTTCTGTATGGCCGCCCCTTCACCATTGTGACGGACCACAAGCCCCTGCTAGGCATCTTTACCGCAGATAAGCCCACCCCACAGATCCTGTCCCCGAGGATGCTCAGGTGGGCCATTTTTCTCAACGCGTATCAGCATGCGTTGGTCTACCGGCCCGGGAAAGAGATCAGCCATGCGGACGCTCTATCAAGGTCTCCCCTCCCCCTAACGCCCAGCCAGGTGAGCAAGGGGGAGCGGGACCATCAGGTTCTCATGATAGAGGTGCTGGATTCGCCCCCCGTAATGCCCGCCGACATTGCCAAAGTGACAGAGAAGGACAAGACGTTAGCGGCAGTTAGCTCCTGGGTGCAGAAAGGGTGGCCGGCGTCCTCCCCAGCGGAGGAGTTCGCCCCATTTTTCAGAAAAAAGCTAGAACTGTCCCTAGAGAGGGGGTGCCTCTTGTGGGGGCAGCGGGTGGTGATTCCCACTTCCCTTCGGCCGCGGGTGCTCAAACTGCTGCACGTCAGCCACCCCGGCATCGTGCGATCCAAGGCGCTGGCCCGGAGTTACTTCTGGTGGCCCCAGCTAGACGCCGACATCGAGCACATGGTCGGCACTTGTGAAAGTTGCCAATGCTCCAGACCAGAGGAGGCCCGCCTTCCCCACAGGGAATGGGACGCGGCTAAGGGGCCGTGGTCCCGGGTGCACGTTGATTTCGCGGGCCCGTTCAGAGGCACCCTGTTCCTTCTTGTAGTGGACGCCTTCTCCAAATGGTTGGAGGTTATCCCAGTCACGAGCACCTCCTCGGCCCAGACCATTAGGCATTTGCGGAGGCTCTTTTCCACGTTCGGCATACCCGACACATTAATTAGCGACAACGCTAGTTGTTTCACGTCCTCCGAGTTTAGGGCATTCATGGAGATTAACGCCGTTCGGCATATCACCTCCGCCCCGTTTCACCCAGCCACCAATGGCCAAGTAGAGCGCCTCGTCCGCACCACGAAGGACGCGTTGCGGCGCATGGGCCCAGGGGATCTGAACCTACAAGTGTGTCAGTTTCTGCTAGGGTACAGGGTGACCCCGTTGGCGTCAGGATACTCCCCCGCAGAGCTCTTAATGCGTAGGAAACTGACCACCATCCTTACTAGGCTAGACCCCACGAGGGTAGAGGACAAAGGAAGGAACATCGGGCTGGAGGCCACAAAGAGTTTCAGTGTAGGCGCCCCCATGCATTGCAGGAATTACGCCAGCTTGGGCCCAGCCTGGGTACCGGGCGTAGTTGTGGAGCAAACCGGCCCCGTGTCGTACTGCGTGGAAACCAGCACAGGGCTCCTGTGGAGGCGGCACGCGGACCAGCTCCGACGCAGGGTCTCCGATGAGCAGGGCACAGACCAAACAGAGAAAAAATCAGCGTTAGGGTTCTCCCCCACCCGTTCAGCCCAAGGGGGAGGAAAAGGGGACCGCGGGCCCCCACCAAGGGGGGAGGAGGATGTTCTCGTAGATATCCTAGGGGATCTTTCTGAGGGGGGGGAGGAACCCGACCCCATACATATCTCGCCGAATGTCCCCACAAATGCGGATGCCCCTACTAAGTTAGATTTTGATTTTCAGAACCGGGGGGGGGTTTCGGAGTGGTCCCCCACCCGTCCAAGCAAGAAGAGGGGTTTTTCGTTAGCCCCGATTGCCCCCGGTCTGCCCACAATGGAGTTTTTCCCTTCCCCTAAGGCCGCCAGACCGCGGCAAGCCACTAACAAGTCTCCCTCTCCCATTTCAGGACAAGGGACCGGGGAACAAAGAAGCAGTAGCGCCCCCGGGGGGGGGGGTCAGCCCTCTTCACGGCCCAAACGCACATGCAACAAGCCATCTTGGCTGAGAGACTTCGTCTCATCCTAGGGGGGAGGGATGTTGTGTTCTGTAAAGCTGTGCCTTTAACAATGTACCTTTGCCATGTGTTAACAATGTAACCTTTCTGTGTGCAACATTATAACCATCAGCTGTATCAATGTAAACCTAATAAGGGGACGCGAGCTAGCAGCCACTAGATGGCAATAGCGAGCGTCCAGCTCTCATGGCTCAGATTCACCTGGTTCAGCAACGCGGGAAGATTCCCCGCCACGTCTTCACCTGGTCAAGAAGGGCGTGACCTTCTACGACGTCACGCAGGCAGCAACCAATAGTCTGTCGACGAGCCACATTCAAATGTATAGCCAGCTGTATATATTGAGCTACTCATCCGCCATTACCACATGTTCCTCCGGATCATCATGCAATAAACCTGTGTTAAGCCAACCCTTCGGCTGTTTCATTGTCTTTGGTCCCTTACACTAAAGCCAGTTAACATATAACCCAAACCAAATCATCCAGGGGCAATCATCCTTAACTTGTTCTTGACAGCAACACAATCAGATTGCACTGTTCCCTTTCACAATCAAGTGTCTAATAAGGTGCAAAGACACATTTCAAAAAGTGTTTGATAGCAGCCATTTTATGGCTTCCTCAATCCGACGGAAGAATAATGACCCTACACATATGGGTTTAAATTGGTGGTGAGCAAGATAAGACCCACAGGCCACACATGGGTCTTTCTTATGCTCCTTGGCAAAATGACCTAGTTACATTTCCAGACCTCCCAAAAACACAATTAATTTTTTTGTAAAACAAGACACACTCCTCTCCTCCATCTTATTTTTCACCCCTCCAACACACAAAAGGGGATGGTTCTATATAAAAAATAGGTTCTTTTCCCTTCCAGTTTTGTTCTGAGGAGGCTTCTATGCCTCTTGGAAGATACTATGGACTGGAAATTGTTCTCCAGACTAGTTGGCTTACCCACTTCTGGTTTACACTGTCAAGAAATTTTAGAATGTTGCTGTCACACATTTTGTTTCCTTGGTGTATATGTGAGTGTTTTTTTAATGTACATCCATAATAATATGAAACATGAGTGTGATAAACATGTTTGCACACTCCTGCATCAAACAGGTATACTCAACAGAAATCCAAACTTCCCCACCGAGTGTGAAACAGCCTTTACTTTTTCAATGTTTTACTAATGTGCATGTTTTTAAAAAAATCATTATGTTGCCAATAATTTAATAAAAGCAATTAATACTGCATAATAAATACATAAAAGCATTTCCCCTCATGTTTAAAAGAAACATAAACATCTAGAACTTCAACAAAAGTTAAGGCTGATTGTCCCTTGATTACCTAAGGCAAATCTGTTTCACACTGTATTTTCTCTTTCTTTTCGTTACATAAAACAATCACATAAAAATAGTTATAAATAGAAAAATTCCAATGAATTTCCCTCCCTCCCTCCCTATCACATCCCATTGCAAACGATCAGGAAGTATAACAAACAACATCCTTGTTCCCACAAAAATGGTCCTTTTTTTCAAGTTCTTATACAGTACTCAGAATCTTTGGATATTTTACAAGGGCTCCAATGTTAGACAAAAAACAAACCCCCAAATGAACAATTAAAAAAGCCCAACCCAATCCCAAATAAATCACCAAGCCTGTAAATCACCATCATCTGTAAAACAATAAGATATCTGTACATTAAAGAGAAGAAGAGATTTGATGCTCTGCTTGAAAACATCTGTTTTCCTTCCTCAAGTCTGTTGGGCGCAAAGCAGAGCTGTCTTTTGTTGGGCTGGAAACAGGTTTGGGCAGTTCATGGGGGGGGGTGTGTGTTAATGATCAATTTTTGATCCAATCTTTCCATAAGGGAAAAATATGTCCTTAAATCTTGATGTAAGTATCTCTTTGCAAGAGGGAACCACAGCAGTGCTGAAGAGAAAGCCTGTGGATTGAAAGACAGGAACAGTCAGTCTGTTTCTGAAGAGGAAAGATGTTGCTTTCAATAGGCAAAGCTGCACCTTCAATCCTGGAGATAACATCCAGCCCCCTTGGCTAGTAACTACTCGGAGTTCTGTCTCCAAAGAATTGATCTTTTAATCTCCTTCTGAAACTATCTAAGTCAGTGGCCTTCGCTACATCTTGTGGCATCCAGTTCCGAGAGCTTGGAGAAGTTACTTTATTAGACCACAACTCCTACAGTCCCCCTCATCCAATGGTAGTTCGAAAAGGTAACTTTTCCGAGCTCCAGGAATTCTCTAGTTCTAACTATGTGCTGTGCAGAAAAGGGCTTCCTATAACTCTCGTGACCATCTGATTCTTCAAATCAGGCTGATGTGATTTCCCCACCTCCATAGCTCTTTGCTCGAAGCCAGTCATATCCGACTCTAGGGTTCAGTGCTCATCTCTGTTTATAGCCAAAGAGCGAGTGATGTCTGAGTCTGCAGATGTTTCCGTGGACATATGGCAGGCATGCCTCAACACCAGAGTGCATGGAACACTGTATACCTTCCCACCGAAGTGGTCCCTATTTATCTACTTGCAGTTTCTTGCTTTCGACTGCTATGTTGGCAGGAGCAGCGACAGAGACAGGAGCTCATTCCATCATGCAGTACTCGGGAATCAAACTCTGACCTTCCAGGCAGCGAGTTCAGTGTCTTAACCACTTGAGCCACTGCAGTTCCTCCCCCTCCATAAACTACCCCAGTTCTCAAAAACCCTGTGACCACAGTCACTGAAATCCCTCTTTACAATCCACCTTATCTGTGAAGCCTTCATCTGTACTGCCTCAAGCACATCTGCTTCTCTCCTCTTAAGTCACGACGTTGAACCTACCGCAACCATCCACTGACAGACGGTGGCTTAGCTGCTGCCTTCAGAAATTGGGCCAAGATGGTTGAGGGCTGCCAGTCCATTGAATCCTGCACTCCACGGGTCTGGTAGAGAGAAGTACGGCTGTGCCGAGAGGTTCTCGTTGTGTCCCAGGGCAAAGGCAAAGAGGCTGTTGTTCCGCTCCATCTCCAGATGTGTCCTTCCAAAGAGCTTCATTTGGGTCTCCTCAAACTGACGCTCGAGGTCTTGCAAATTCAGAGCACTCTTGGCCCCTTCCATAAAGTGCTGAGGGCTGGGGCCTGGAAGGCACATGGCTGCCGCGCTCCCAAGATGGTTGCTCATCTCTTCTAGAGACGGAGGCATGAGGAAACTTTTGTCGTCCGTCTGGCCATTCTGTGCAAATAGCAAACTCGCTGCTCTCCATGGGGCCGGCTTGCGGCCCCTCCGAGGCCGGGATATCCGGCAGCTCTGGCGCTTGATGTGGCGGTGTAGGTGGTCCGAGCGGGTGAAGCTCTTGTAACAGAACTTGCACTGGTAAGGACGGATGCCCGTGTGGATACGCATGTGGTTCTTTAGGTCGTAGTTGTGGACGAATTTGGCATTGCAGTGGATGCAGAGGTAGGGCCTTTCTCCGGTGTGCTTGCGCATGTGGATCTTCAGCTTGTCTTGCCTGCCAAGGTGGAAACACAAACGTATCCCTGTTGTTATCAGATCAGGACTGGTTCACAGAATCATAGAGTTGGAAGCTGCCTATATTGTACCATCTAGCTTAGGAGTGGGGGAGACTTTGGCTCTCTGCACATAGTTGGACTCCTTGTTTCACAATCCCACAAGCCACAGTGGCCAATGTTAAAGGATAATGTGAATAAGGTCACCCTTAAACTCATCTCCATCTACAGCCAAATAGCCAGTGCTGTCGGCGTCTGCAGACATTTCCGTGGTCATGTGGAAAGCATGACTAGACACCAGAGTGCACAGAACATTGTTACCTTTCCCACCAAAGCTGTACCTATTTATCTACTTGTAATTTCTTGCTTTGAATTTGTTAAGTTGGCAGGAGCTGGGACAGACGACGGGCGCTCACTCGGGTCTCGAATTGCTGACCTGCCAACCTTCTAGCTGTCAAGTTCAGTGTCTAAACCACTAAACCACTGCTGTCCTGATAATGGAAGTTGCAGTCCAAAACATCTAGCAAGCCAAAATCTCCCCACTCTCATCTAGTCCCCCCTCCCAAGCTAAAATGTACACCTAACATATAAACTCAGATTCGTTGAACAGCAACAGTTGAGGATTTAATTTTGGCCAACGACAAAGCCAAGAAAGTGGCTTCGTTTTGACAGTTCAAAGCTTGATCTGGACACGAAAGAGGAAGAACAGTGATAGTTACTGGATCTCTCTCTAAAAAATAAATAAATCTGTACATGGTCAAAAGCAACCCAAAAAAACCTTACGAACCCTAGAAAGAGTCATGGTGGTCTGTTTCAGCACAAGAAGGTAATACAGTGGAACCTTGGTTAATGTAAGTAATGCGTTCTCCAGGACGTTTCTTACAGCGAAAATTACTTTATACAAATTTCCCATAGGAATGCATTAAATACAATTTTCCATAGGAATGCATTGAAAACCAATTAATCCGTGCTGGAAAAAAAATCCATAAACCAAGCCACTATTTTCTATGGATTTCCTTTTGTTATACAATTTTTATGTTAACCGAGCCATTTGTTAACTGAAGTTCCACTGTACAGTACCTTGTTTCTCTCATGACTACAACATTACTTTCCTTGTGCTGGAGGAGGGTGAGAAATTTTGTGGTGCTCTCAGCAAGAGAACAAAACAGGATTTGTGTGTGTGTGTGTGTGCAAATGAAGTAAACTGTTGCAAAAAATGTAAGAAAACATCTGTGCAAAACGACAATAACTACTGGTTTGGTTGCACAGGCATTTAAGGATCAGTAGCAGGGGAGATATTGTTTGCATTTCCAAATTATCAGCCAGGCATTCTGTGCTTCCACCATTTGTGTGCTTTCTTTCTGGAAGGGAAATGATACTTGTTTTGCACAGAAATAGTTTGCACAAATTACGGGGATTTTGATGAGAAAAGACAGCAATCCTTGTCCAGGTCTTACTCAGAGGTGAGGAGCTTGAGGGCTTGAAAATTGCTCCTCTGATTGAACTGAGATGGCCTTAACTGACTAGCATTCTAAAGATGTAACAATAGTCTATGTCCCATCTGATTGCATTTCATAGTCTAATAACTTTCTCACAATTAATGGTTTCACTGCCCATGAGATACGTAGCCCCCAAGAAATCTGTGGTAAAATAAAATTGTTAGTCCTAAAGATAGCATAAGGTATGTATCTCTGTTATAAAGCCTTGGAACTCTCAATAAATGCACAAGAAAGGAAAGGGATGGCTTGTGTGAAACCACTGTATGAAGAAGCCAGAGCATAGGTGTCAAGTATCCCATTTTGCCTGGGAAAACCCCGTAATTCAGCCCTCTTTCCCGCCATCACCTATTTTTAATAATCTCCCATATTTTTTAAAAAAATCCAGAGGGCATGTAGATCTCTCATATATTATTGTATTATTATATCTTTATTTATGAGGTATGTATGTTCCTCATACCAGAGCCAAAGATGAGTGTTGGGCTCCCCGTGGTGGAGGAGGAAGCACCCCCTAGGCACTGCCGTTAGCACAACTGCTGCCCCTCACAGGGAAGAGGGCAGCAGGCCAGCCTTACTGTAATAATTCTGTTTTAAATCTCTTTCCCCATTCTCTGCTGCAACAACATTTCATATTATGGTGATTTTTCATGGAACTGTTTTTTACACTTATATCAGTTAATTGTCTACTGTCTTATGTGCCTTATGTGCCTCAATTTCATTTTTTAAAACTCTGTGTTTAAGAGAAAACCACAGAAATATCCTCTTTATGTTGTATCCAAATATACTTGAAGTTGATTGGCTCATTATCTCTTCTTTCTCCTGGGAAAGAGGGTGTTAAATGGAAAATTTCCCTTATTTTCATTTCCAAAACTTGACAGGTATGAGCCAGAGGTCCCCCAGACTGCGATGGACAATCACCGAGATTGATCCAGTTCCGCAAGTCACTTTCCGGTCCTGAGCCCTTTTGGCAAAGTCCTTCTCAGCCCCAGGCTAGTATTGATGAAGCTGCTGCCCTCCATCAAGATGGATTCAAGTAGGATTTAATCCACTTGGGGACCATCACCCTTCCCTTTGCCACCCAAGGCCGTTAGTCCTCAGGGTAGTCAAGTTAGTTAACCGGTGCCTGATGATCGGCATTGAGCCGCTGGTAGTATGGTCTACTCTATTACCATAGGAGAATAACATGACCAGAATGGTGTTCACTCCTTGAAATACCATTTTTACTTGCTAACATAAAACAAAATTTGCATCTTTGCATTGCAAGGTCTACAATCTTTGATTTTGTTGCAATTGCATGTTTTGTATGCATAGAAAGCCCTCATTGTTTCAGAGAACAAACTTAGCTGGATGGGTGTCTGCCTGTATATGTTAGCATAAATCAATACATCCAGGGCTTGCAAAAAGAGCGACACCCCACCCCCCCCACAAATAATCCATAGTAGCATTTCTGGAAGATGCTAATGCAGACCCATGGCAGCCACTGTGTTATCTCAGTTTACGTTTACGTGCCTTAAACATGTAGCAGCCAGGACACAGGCTAGTCTAGGGAACTATATTTGCTCCTCCTTACTTAATTTTTGTTAATTTATTCTGGGACATTTTGATTACACTGAGCATAAAATGGGAGCCATGCTGTCAAGTTCACCTTGTTCTCCCTTCAAGATGGGCTGATCTATGCGGACGATAATTGGAAAGAGAAGATGTACTTCCAGCAAAAGCATGGTAACCCAGATGTATCCTGAGAAAGGGGATACCGTAAACCCAGCAAGTAAAAGAGATGTGTGGTTCCTCCCATTTCTCATAGCTAGACACAAATATTTAATAATGGTTTAGCAACACACACATTTAATAACAATTTGCAGAAATTGTCCAGTGAGCTTAAATTCTGTAGCTCAGAGCTGGGAAATCTATGGCTTTCCAGATGTCGGGTTACAACTACTAGTCACATTCAGCAACGATGGTTTCTGGAGCTCAGCAGTATCCCAAAGGTCACAACTTCTATGCTTCTGTATCAAATATTCCTATAGGTTGTCCTTGCTCAAAAGCCAGCCATATCCGATTCTAGGGTTCAGTGCTCACCTCTTTTTACATACAAAGAGCCAGCGCTGTTTGCGTCTGCAGACATTTTCCATGGACATGTGGCAGGCATGACTAGACACCGGAGTGGACAGAACGCTGTTTACCTTCCCACCGAAGTGGTCCCTATTTATCTACTTGCAATTTCTTGCTTTCAAATTGCTAGGCTGGCAGGAGCAGGGACAGAGACTGTGGCTCACTCTGTCATGCAGTACCTGGGAATTGAACTCCAACCTTCCAGCCATCAAATTCAGTGTCTTAATCACTTGAACCACCATAGTCCCACGGTACCTATTTATCTACTTGCAATTTCTTGCTTTTGAATTTGTTAGTTTGGCTTGAGCTGGGATAGGGACAGAAGCTTATTCCATCATGCAGCACTCGAGTCTCAAACTGCTGACCTGCCGACCTTCCAGCCTTCAAGTTCAGCGTCTAAACTACTAAGCCATCACAATCCCAAATATTCCTATAGAAAGAACCAAATGAACATTGGACTTCAGGAACCACCAGAGGTCAGCATCAACCTACCATCTCAACACTGTGCTGAGGAACTTAGGGACTGCCTGTTCCATGATAACAGCATGGAGGGAGATACATCAAATACCATCCCAAGGCTCACAGCCAGGTCGAGGAAGGGACATGGCGATTTCACCTAGGGCTCTGTCATCTGGTTGGCTATTTTGCACACAGAATGCTGAGTGTAAAGCTTTGTTCTCCTCTAACTTGGAATCTGTCTAGACCTGTGATGGTGAACGTTAGCACTCCAGATGTTCTTGGACTTCAATTCCCAGAAGCCCCCCGTGAATCCACACAAATGGGTTTACTGCGATTCATCCGGCCCGCACCGCCCTCATCACTCCTGGAAGCGAAAGTAAAACACGATGAATCGCAGTAAACCCATTTGTGTGGATTCATGGGGGGCTTCTGGGAACTGAAGTCCAAGAACATCTGGAGTGCTAACGTTCGCCATCACGGGTCTAGGCTGATGCTACCATCTCAGGGGTAGGATGTCCTGCCATTGCTTGCCCGGAATCTCTCTTGCTCCCACAAATCTGAAATGCACATTTCCCCCTCACTCTACTGGCCATTTGGATCAGCCACCAGAAGCTTTTGGTGCGACATAATGAAATCAACCTGTGCCCTCGCTAAAGAAAAATGGCCCACAAGAAGGCAGCCATGGAACATGCCTCCCCCCCACCCCTCTGCGCACAACTGACAATGATGCACATCCGGTTTGCAAAAGATTCTGTTAAGAGTGGGTGTCTGTTCTTTTCATTCTGCCCACCCATCCGCCCACTCGCACGCCCTGGAACAAATTGCACACAGGTGTGGCCAGACTGCCATTTACCTTGAGCACAGACTGGGACACCCCACCCAAACTTCAGACAAAGTCAAGTACAGTAAATACATTTGTTCCTATTCAACCATAAGAACCCAGCTGAACTCAACCAAAGGACTTTCCCCCCTTTTCTCTCCCCCCTTCCCCTCCTTTTTTCCTTCTGCATTTTTCTTATTGAAAAGGAAGTGTAAAATTAACAGGCATTGTCACACTGGCTAGGTGATTCTGGGACTTGTTGAATAAGAAGTAAAATTTAACAAGATCTGGTTTTACCAGGTAGGTACTCAAGTGGCTAAGACGCCGACTGGGAGGTGGAAGGTCAGCAGTTCGATTCCCGAGTACTGCAGGACGGAATGAGCTCCCATCTTTGTCCCAGCTCCTGCCAACCTAGCAGTTTGAAAGCAAGAAATTGGAAGTAGATAAATAGGGACCACTTTGGTGGAAAGGTAACAGCGTTCCGTGCACTCCGGTGTCTAGTCATGCCTACCACATAACCACAGAAATGTCTGCAGAAGCAGACAACGCTGGCTCTTCAGCTTTGAAACAGAGATGAGCACTGCACCCTAGAGTCGGATACAACTGGCTTTCGAACAAGGGAAACCTTTCCCTTGCGACTTCAAGGAGGATTCTGATGCACGTATCTGTCTTCCAAGGACCAGCCAAGGTAAGGAGGAGATGATCATCACCCACACAAGATGCAGGCATGACTAGATGCTGGAGTGCACAGAACGCTATTACCTTTCCTACTGAAGTGGTCCCTATTTATCTGCTTGCAATTTTTTGCTTTCAAACTGCTAGGTTGGCAGGAGCTGGGGCAGACGACAGGAGCTCATTCCGTCATGCAGTACCCAGGAATCGAACTCCGACCTTCCAGTCAGCGAGTTCAGCGTCTTAACCACTTGAGCTACCCCAGTCCCCCTCAAATGTCTTTTAAAAAAGACACAAACAAATATGTTTATGTCTTTTTAAAAGGACCTCCCTAATCAACATACTTGAATATGGAAGAAACAGGGTTGTCGAGGCATCTCTGTCTTTCCACCTGTGTTTTGAATTTTCTAAGCCCTGCATAAAGATGAACTGCTTTGCGGAAATTAAAAACACATTGCTCTCATTACCCCCTACAATTTAGGAAATGTATGGACTGCATTTCTCTGAATCGTTTACCCAACAGGACATTGTTGTCTAGAAAACATGTTCTCAAAACTCTGGTCACACCTCTATCCCCAACTTTCAAGCACGGATTCAGTTTCTTTGTCTTTTATATTATAAAAAGCCCTGTCCCCTGATGAAACCATGTAAGTTAGCAATCCCAAATACTACCACAATGTGGCCTCCCCACAGCTGAATCCCATTTGGCACAGTCTAGATCTGTAGTTCCCAACGTGGGGCACACGCACCACAGGGGTCCATTTGATTTTTAAGAGGGGCAATCCTAGGATGAGTTATTAACAATGAATGGCCTTTTAGGCTTCCCCAACACGAATTGGAGTTCACTTTTTGTATAATAAAAATTATATCTCACGGAGGGTGGATTTTAGAGATGCTTAGGTAGGGCATGACCAAAAAAGGTTGGGAACCACTGATCTCGATTTTAGGAGTGTCCTGTAGAGATTGTCTCCAAAAAGAAAAATACAATTTAAGCAGGTAAGGAGAGGGCAACTACCTGCCTATTATAGGCAGAATGGATTTTTGAATGGCCCCCATAATTCATTTACAGTACATGCTGATATCAGTTCCAGGGATGTATGAATCAGCACTTGACATCACACGGCAATTCTTATTCAAACACAACTGCAAATGTATTTGCTTTGGAGCACAAAGAATCGGTTTTGGAGCAGTCTTGTTCTTCAGAGAAGGGTGGAATGCCTTTTTCTCTCTCTCTGGTGGAGCAATTGGTCAGGAGTTGTATGGGGAGGAGGGAAATCTCTCAATTCTTGCCATTTATTTATTTAGATTTGTATAGCCACCTCATCACCAAAGCAACTCCGGGCGGCTCACGCATCTCTCCCTCTCCCTCCCTCCTTCATTCTGCTACCCACTTTCTGTCATTACCTGGTACCACCTCTAAGTAGGTTCAGATCTAGCTGCAGATGTTGCCTGATCATTGAATGTTTACAAAACCATGTTGGAGAAAGCAACCAACCAGTGAAAAAGGATGGCCATTTGGGGTGTGTGTGTGTGGTTTTTTTTTTTAAACTCTTAACTCCCAAAATTCCCTAGGCAGGATTCTGGAAGTTTTAGCTGACAGACACTTAAAGGACAACTACTTTTGTTCATGCCTGCCATATGTCCACAGAAACCTCTGCAGATGCAGACAGCGCTGGCTCTTTGGCTACAAACAGAGATGAGCACTGAACCCTAGAGTTGGATACGACTGGCTTTCAAGGAAGGGTGACCTTTACCTAGTTAATATTTCCACTTACGTTATTGTAAAAATGTCTGATATTGATGATATTTGCATGACCTTTATCTTTACCTTACAGATAAATCAAGAGTGGCTAGAAATCAGGGCCATAGTCAGGATTCTAGATTATTATTATTATTATTATTATTATTATTATTATTATTATTATTATTATTATTATTATTATTATTATTATTATTATTATTATTATTATGGGGGTGTCAAAAAAATTCAGGGGGGCAACAATGTCACACTCACATATATAACAATGGCCCCACTGGGTGGGGTGGGGGCTGTTATCTCAGGAGGGTTTTCACACACACATACACACACACACACACACACACACACACACACACACACACACACACACACACACACACACACACACACACACACACGCACACACCAGGTCCCCCTGGCTATGGCCCTGCTAGAAATCCTTTGCTTATCCACTGGAAGTAGTCAGCAAATAAGCCACGAGCTGCTGATTTCTCTTTTGCTCCCTCTTACTATAAGGCAATGTGTAAGTTTTTCGAGATGAAGAACGGCCCTTCCCCAAATAGATAACATCCAGATTTGCTGGACTACAGTTCCCATGGCCTGAGGTGGCTAAAAATGCTCAACAATTCTTTCATTTCTGTGAGTCTTGCTCAGAATGTCATATGCATTCCCTTTGAACTCTGGGATGTCTTGATCTGCCCTGGTCAAAACGACACCTTAGAGAATGGGTTCCCAACCTATGGCCCGTGGGCCAAAACTGGCCCATGCCACCATTTCATGCGGCCTGCCCCCACTGCCACTGCACCCAGAAGTGGAAGTGGGCACATTTACGACAGCCATAAAACATGCCCGCACATGTGCAAACGCCGTAAATGCACCCACGGCTGTCGTAAACACAGAAGTGGGCTCATTTATTTCCGCTTCTGGGGGCGTGTTTAGGCCCGCTCAGCTAGCTGGGGGGCACGGTCAGGCCCATGGCGTAAAAATGTTGGGAACCCCTGCCTTAGAGCAAATAGAGCATTGTTTTGTTTTGATTTTTTAAAAATATTTGGGTGAATGTTTCATTTCTGCCTCTGTAAAATCCCACCAACAAAATAGGCCTGCCTGTTTATTAATCACATATTAAAGAAGGCAAGAGGCTGACTCTGTGTACATCTAGCTCATTACTGTCAAATCTGACTGGCAGCAACTCCAGGATGGGACTTCTAGATCCATGCCTTCCTAAGACTACCCTTGACCTTTGGCCAACAGAAGAGACACTGATTTTTGATTGATGGATTTGTCCTCTGCCTGGCTGACATCTTAACCTACAAATCCAGATGTTAATCATTGGACTCCGGCATACACTTCCGCACCCATCCACACTATCGCGTACTGAGCCTCCTGCACTCGCCCGAACCCGGCCTGCAGAGCGCCGCATGTTTCCCAAAGCCGGCAGTGGGGCAACAGCCCCACGAACACAAACAAAGGGAAACAACTTCGATTCCCAACTTCCTCTGCACCGCGCTGCCCCTCAGCCAATCAGGCTGACAGGCGACAGCAAAGAGAACGTTGGGAATGGCGCCATGCCCAATAGAAACCGAGCCGCAGAAAAAAAAACTACCGCACAAACGCAAACAAAATAAACAAAACTACAAGCCCCAGTGTTCTACACCATGAGCACTTCAGCCAATCAGGCTGAAAAAGCCGGCACGTGATAAATAAAATAAAAAACGCCAGCCTCCCGCAACGGGAGTGCAAGGCCGCCATAGGCGGACGCAGCGCCTCATGGCCTCGCAAACGAACACCCACAAAAAACCACGGCGAGACAACTGCCAGCCTTCTTTCCCAGAGCAACGGGGAGAAGAGGGACTCCCTCTCCTCCACACTACCCCACCGAAGACACAGCGAGACCACCGCCGGCCTCAAGTTAAGTTGAGCCGGGATGGGAAAAAAACCAGCAGCAGGCAAAAAATTCATCAGGGTAAGCACACCACTATTTTGAGAACTAGCACGAAACAGCGGTGGAGGTAATAGAAAAGCAGCAACCAGGAATTCGCAAGGAAGAGAACCACCCCTTACGGATCGCTGCCTGCTGATCTCCGGTTAGGTAAGCCAGGAGAAAAAGGAGACAGAGAGGAGAGAACCATCGTCAGGCAGATAGCTCTTCTCTGCCTCCTTTTCACCCGACCTACCTAACAAACCTTACCAGATGAAGAGCAAGCTGACTGCCGGCTCCTCCTTTTCCCCATTGCTGCATCAAAACCAAATTTCGAAGTAGCAATGGGGAAAAGAGGAACCGGCAGACAGGCCGTTCTTCACGCAAAAAAACACAACAACAAAACCAAACATTTACCCAAAACGCCAACCACCAAAATTAATAAAACACAAATAAATAAATAAATAAACACATTAACCAATGAAACAATAAACAACAAAATCCACAAAAAACACTCAAAATACCATAAAAGCACAGAAAAAACACCTAACTACAACATGAAAATACCTAACTCACACAACAAAAATACCACAAATTAAACAGATAAACACGAAAGAAATCAGAAAAATAAAAAAACAACCAGAAATAAACAAAACAATTACACACATCTAAAACCCAAAACCCCCACAAAAGAACAAACACCTCCCAGCCCAACACCACAAAAAACAACAACCCCAGAACAAAAAAAACCCCAGAGAACTCACCAGCACGTCCTCCCTCCACGAGTCCGCAACAGAACTGAAGAAACAAAGACTACCTACTGGAAGAAGCCCCACCTAGAGGCCGGGAGAGAAAAAACAAGCCAAAAAAAATCCAACACTATTACAGCCCCATCTGCAGGCTGGAAGATTGCCCCACCTAGAGGCCACAAGAGTAAAAACACATAAAAAATAAGAAATACATCAAAATCACAAATAAATCTAATAAAATAGATCAAAAAAGTCACAAACAACAAATACAAAACACCACCACCCAAACCACCCCTAACCAAAAACAAAAACACACACAGATAAAAACTGCCCGGCAAGGCCGGGCAAAACTATGCTAGTAGTCTATAAGTTTACCAAGAAGATTTCTGGCCTTTTGACTCCCTCTTCTTATTACTAGTTGGTGAATGCTGTTTGAGAAAACAACAGTACGGTGGAACCTCGGTTAAATGGCTCCATTAACGTAAAAATCACATAACAAAATGAAAGCCATAGAAAATAGTGGATCAGTTTACGGAATTTTTTTGGAACAGAATACTTGGTTTCCAATGCATCCCTATGGGGAAAAGGCATTTTGGTTAAAGTATTTTGGTTTTCAATGCATTCCTATGGGAAATTCAGTTAAAGTAATTTTTGCTGTAAGAAACGTCCTGGAGAACACATTAATTACATTAACCAAGGTTCCACTGAATTACACAAAGTGTTAGGGAAATCTAAGTAGTGATGACTACTCTGTCTGGGAATTATGAGATTTTTAGTTGGGGTTTAATGGGAAAGAGTACTGGAGTAGGACCAGAGTGATCAAGATAAAATCCTGGATGGCACAAGAGACTCATTCGGTCTCACCCCAACCCTCCCTCACATAAAGTATGTCTTGGTGTATGGGTGAAACACATACACAACTTCAAATTCCTTCAAAGGGAAACGGGATAATAATGCAATATTATATAGTGCATAAAATTAGGTTATCATAGATCAAAACGTGCTGAGAGAAGGCTCTTATACTTTCTGAAAACAGATGCAGACCTGGTAAATCGAACTTCACAGATACTACACATATATGGCTTCTCTCCCGTGTGGGTCCTCATGTGCCGTGGCAGCTTCCCGGCCCCCATTATTATTTTGTTGCAGATGGGGCACTGCTGGGAAGCTTTGGGTTTGATCTTCCTCTCCTCTGGCCATCGAGGAAAGACTCCCCCAAAGTGGGCAGCACTGAAGAAGTTCAGATAAGCGCTAAAATCGTTTTCAGCCTTGATGTGGCCCAAGTGGGTGGCTGGGCTGTTAGCAAAGAGGTCCTTGAAGAGACTGTTCGGGAAAGGGTCAGGAGGGGTTTCCTCTTTCTCCTCCTCCTTGATCTTCTGCTTCCTAATCACCAGATCCAAGGGGCCACTGTCCACCGGCTGCTCCTCTATTTGGGAGAAAGCACCAAAATCTCCATTCCACAGATGAGGGAAGAGGTCGGGCACAAATGGAGACATTGCTGGCCTCCGTTCTGGAAGGCTCACTTTTGGATACAAGTTCTCCCTTAGAAGGGACTCAATAGAGAAGTCTCTGATCACCCCCAGGGGCCCATTAGAGTTACTTGCTGGAAAGTGGTTGGAAAAACCAGTTGGTAGTTCAGAGAATGTTTCTTCAGCAAGATCAGATTTCGAAGGACTTTGGTGACAGCTGACATCTTGGACGTCTGGCAGGTTCTGATTTGTAAAGTCTTCAGTTTCCTCCTCTCCTTCCTCTTCCTCCTCCTCCTCCTCCTCATCTTCCTCCTCTTCTTCCTCTTCCATCTCCTTCTCCTCCTCGCCAGGCTCCATGATTTCAAGACAAACGTTGATAACACACGGGATCTCCAGCATCTTGGCCGCGCTGAGGATGTGCTTGATGTTGGAGTTGGTAATGGTGAGGGTTGAGGTATAGGCAAACTCCAGGATGGCTGAAAGTGCTTCAGGCTTGACAAAGTCTATCTCGTAAACATAGGGCTGGTCTGCTAAAGTGCCTGTAGTGAAGAGTTTCTTAAAGTATTGGCTGCAAGCAGCCAGGACGGACTTGTGGGTCCTGTATTCTTGGTCTTGGACAATGAGAATTACGTCACAGAGGAGGCCGTTGTGCCGCTGTTCATTCAAGCCACAAAGGACTTCACTGCTGTGGTTTGGGAATGGGATCCCAATAAGGTCTTCAATGCCATTGGCCATATTCTCATTTAAAGCCCTAGAATGAAACAAACAAACACACATATACAAAGTTAATAAAAATAATAATTGCATGCTGACAAGCCAATTCCAATTTATGATGACCCTTTCCAGGGTGTCCTTGGTACAGAATACACTCACTTCTTCTTGAACTACGCTGGGAGTGACTATGCAGCTTGCCCAAGGCTACACAAGCTGGCTCTTCTCCCAGGAGACACAGTGGGGAATCAAACCCTTCTGGCAGTGAGATATCCAGCCAGCTTTTACAAAGTTAGCATGTTCATATTTACCCATGAAGACAACAACTATAGTTTAGAGACACAGGATGAAAATAATGTTTTTAAAATGAGCATAAATACAGAGTGTGGGTCAAACTAGACAATGTATCTATTGGTTGAGTTGCCTCATTTATAATCTGTTTTCCCACCATTTGAGAGACCCGAGATGGCTTACAAATGGTATAGAGAGGTGACAGACACAAAAATAAAAATATTGAAAATACAAGCAAATATATAATAATATTAAAATTCAAACTGTGTGAAGGATTTCAGCTTCCAATATGTCTTTAGAATTTAGTTAATTAAGTTAAATTTAATGGTAGATGCTTACAATTCTGAAACAGGAAAAGACATATGTATCATAGCAATTACCCTTATATACTGCCCCATTGTGCTTACTGCCCTCTCCGGGTGGTTCACAAGTTAATTAGCATTTTGCCGCCTACATGCTGGGTATACATTTTACTGACCTTGAAAGGATGGAAGGCTGAGTCAACCTTGAGCCCTGGTCAGGATTGAACTCACAATATTTTGGCTGCAGTACATCAGTTTAACCACTGTGCCATCAGGGCTCTTAATTACATAGCATGTGATTATTCTCACTTATAGAGTACTTTGCACTTAGGATTCCTGAGTTTGTGACTGGAAGAGAAACATAGGTTTCGTATAATACACATTCCAATTAATGTCTAGTTTGGACTCGAAGCAACTAGCTGAGGAAATGAGGTTGGTCCCTGGCAATGTTCTCCTTCTACTAGCAAGCCATGGCCTCTTGGTTACTAATTGAGGTGAAAGGAAAATAATTAGAATATTTGGTTTTAATCTCTCTTTTTCCCCCAATCACGTAACTAGCCCTCCTGCATTCAAACAATGCGAACAACAGCTGGATTTGAGATAGAGGTCCATCAATCAGAAGGCAGGATCTAATCCCCCCCCCCCGTGTTCCTCCTCATTACTTCTTATATAGTAAAGCAAGTAGCTGAATATATCGAAGACTGTGCAAAGCAAAAAATACAGCTTTTCTTGATCATCCACCCAACTTGCCGCTCCCGGGTGGTGTTCTTTCCCAGCCACAGACATTCTGCTATTTTGGCCCATCCCAGAAAGGTTTCCAAGCTGCCCTGCCCTTCCCCATCCTGTCCCCCTCTTCACAACCCTGCTTTATCAATGTGCTCACACCATTCCTTATCACCAGTGGTGGGCTCAATTTTTTTTTACTATCACACTGTGGGTGTGGTATGGTGGCCGTGGCCAGGTGGAAAGTCCTGCGTTGCACCCGAATTAGGACTACTTTACTTCAAAACTTGGATAGGCGGGGTCAGCTGAAATTTCTGCTACCGGTTCTGGCGAACTGGTGCGAACCTGCTGATGCCCACCACTACTTATCACCCTATCTTTGCTCCCTCCAAAAGCACATTAAGAAAATCACAATTGATTAACATCCTTGGCTCTTTCCACAGGTCCCAGACTTATCATACCTTTGCAGTAGCTGCCATACACCAGACCTTAAATTCCTTGTTCTTTCCTTCAAAGCCTTCATTCTGTGATCTCATTCCACACCCTCCCCAGCCCTGTCCTCTCAACCTCCTCCCACCACCACCACATCTGCTTTTTGTCTTTATTTAGACTCTTCCCAATGAAAAGGAACTGTCTCCCGTTTTGTTCTTACTCTTTGCCCCCGCTTTCATGTAATTATCTCTCTGGATGGTGGCCTGCCTGCTCTCAGTGGCTCTCCCATAACCTTCCATTTGATGTCCCCTGTAAGTCCCATTTAGGGTCATCATGTCCAGAACTTGCGGCTTCCTCCGATGTGGAGGTGGAGATCTTTCCACTTGAGCAGCTTTTATTTCTGGGTGGGACAGTGTGATTTCTGCATGACACCCTTGGAAACCAAAACCAACAATGCACTTCCACATCTGCACCACCTTCCAATGGAGCAGTGCACTGGAAGCAGAAAGTATTTGGTTTTAGAGCGAGTTGTAGAGCAACACTGCCTGCAGAAATACTAGCGTGCTGTCCCCATAAGGGTTAAGAGAAACAGCATGGAATTATGTAACAGACATATTTCATCATCTTCTTCTTCTGCCGTATTTGAATCGAATACTGTATTGGCGATCATCATAGCAACCAGTTGTGAAGACTTTCCTGAGAATATAATGCAGTGGCCTTTCATCTGCCTTCTACATCGCAGCATGACACCCATACCACTGATCCAGTTCTGCGAGTCACTTTCTGGCCCTGAGCCCTTGTAGCACGCAAAGTCCTCCTCCACCCCAGGCCAGTAATGATGAAGCTGCTGCCCTCCAACAAGATGGATTCAAGTGGGATTTGATCCATTTGGGGACCATCGTCCTTCCCTGTGGACTTTGCCACTCAAGGGTGTTAGTCCCCAGGGTTGTCAGGTTAGTTAACTTCCACCTGATACTCAGTGTTGAGTTGCTGGCAGTATGGTCTACTCTATTGCCACAGCAGAATAACCTGGACTGCACTGGAAGCATGAAGCATTTGGTTTCAGAGCTAGTCGTATAGTAACACTGCCTGCAGAAATACCCCATACATTGGACAGATGCAATTGGGGAGACATTGAGTTGGTGATGTTAATGTATATCTGAAAGACTTCTAAAATGCTGCATCCTATTGCATAGTAATTTGTTTTTTTTTTTTTTTTGTGAGAAGCCTCTGTAGACGCTTTCTTTCGCCCTACATTTGGTGCATTGATTTTTCCTTCCGGTATCCCACGGCACTTGAACTGAACTTTGCAGATTAGCAACAGTTTCTGCAACACTAACATACATCTTAGATGTGCTGCCCCATAAGGGTTAAGAGAAACAGCATGAACTTAAGGAACAGACATCCTGCACGCTAGATAAATTATTATTTATCTTGCAAGTTCAAACTGTGTATGCATTTTTTGGTTAAAAAGTAGAAGTCTTTGGGGCAAATCAAAGTGAACTAAGAAGTCAGATCTCAGCCAGACCAAGACACAAACCAGCAAGCTACCTCTGGCCGAATCCAGCAGGGCAGCTCTTCCAATCTTAAGTGACACATGACTGCAACATCCCTGTTATGAAATCACTAGGTAAAGAAACACCTTTGCATGTTGTCACGGCTAGCAATAAAAACATAAAGCACAATGCATTTGGCTGTGTAAGGTTTTTTTAACAACAAAAGAATCAACGTCTCTGGCGTGATGGCTTTATCCCTTCCTGGAAGTGCTGTAAACACTGGTACTGCCTCACCTCTTGGGAACATTTGGGAGAATGGAAAGCAGGTCTGGGGGGAAAAACATCCTCAACTCCAAAGGAATGTCTGATAGGGGAAGGTTGCCAGGCAGGCGCTTTATCTCTGAGCTGCTTCGTTTTTCAAAAGGTTCATACAGAAACTCCCACTTGAGACAGTCCAGGGAAGAAAAGACATTTCCTCCCAAAGGCCAGGAAAGAGTACAGTAGTTCAGATGCAGGAAAACTTTTTGGAATGATGGCATCTTTTTATATTATGCATTTGTTTTATTCTCTGTGCAACACTTCTGGATAGGAAGGATTAGGTACAGTAGCTGTACACCCTTGCCCATGAGATGCCGAAGTGTACTCACAGCGCGTTCCACTCTTCAGGGAGGCTCCTTCCATGTATTTCTATGTAAAACATGAATCACGTTTATTGACCTTACAGTGGCATATGGTGGTATCCACCGTCAACTGATGTTCAACAAGCTCTACCTCCTTACTATCGATCATGGCCTAACATAAATTGTCACTGTTCTACTTGTTGAATAAGGGAGGCGCAATCTCTGCAGAAATCAAAGGAATGGCCTGCCATAGGGTAGGGTCCTAGCATCATTACTTTTTAACATCAACTGATGTACCCATACTCCAGGAGGTTTATCTGTGATGATACACTCACATTAACAGTCCAGAAGGAAACCTCCGAGTCCACCAAGAAGCAGATAATCTTTGGAATAAAAGATAGCAATAGCAGTTACACTTATATACTGCTTCATAGTGCTTAGATCCCTCTCTGAACTGTTCACAAGTTAATTAGGATTGTGCCCCAACGTGCTGGATATTCATTTTACTGACCTCTGAAGGATAGAAAGCTGAATCAACCATGAACCAGTTGGGATCCAACTCAGATCGTAAGAAGAGTTCTGGCTGTAGTAACCACTGCACCAAGGGGGCTCTTTCCTTATATTATAAAAGCAATGACCTGAAACCAAATCCTTTAAAAACATAGGTCTGTTCTTTCCATAGAACAGAGAAGCAGAGAGGAAGCACCATGTAATTTGGGAAGGCAAGATTGTGAAACACTGACCTACCCCGAAGTATTTTGGAATCACTCTGGATCAAATCCTGATCGACAAAAACATTGTCTTTACATCAAACATAAAGCTGATATCAGAAATAACGATCTTTGGAACCTGCCTGGTTAAGACTGGCTTGCAATCCACAAACAATAAGAAAAGCTCTCTTCTTTTGCTACTCCACAGCAGAATATGTTACCTCCATACAGTATAAAATAGCATATGGAAAGACTAGTGGATGTAGCTCTTAATGAATCAAGCAGGATTATTACTGGCTGCCTAAAATCTACCCTTATTTGACTAGTATTGTCCCTCCAAAATTATGTCAAGAACTACTAGCAAATTCTTCTTCTTCTTCAAGTGCCATATCTGATTCCAAATATTGGTTATCCTCATGGCAATCAGCCATGAAGATAGTCCTGGGAGCAATATAAAACAATGGCCTTCCATTTGCCTTCAACATCGCAATGTGACACCCATACCACTGATCCAGTTCTGTCCCGAGGCCAGTATTGAAGAAGCTGCTATCCTCCATCAAGGTGGATTCAATCCACTTGGGGACCATCACCCTGTGGACTTGGCCACCCAAGGCCATTAGTCCTCTTGATTGTCAAGTCAGTTAACCACTGCCTGACGACTGGCATCGAGTCACTGGCAGTAGGCTCTACTCTATTACCATAGCAGGGTAACATGGCCAGACTACTGCTAGAAAATAATGAACAATTAAGGTAACATTGCACCAAATACATTCACTTCATGGACACCACCTCCTAGATCTGTGATGGTGAACCGTGGGACTCCAGATGTTATTGAACTTCAATTCCCAGAAACTGAAGTCAACACTCCTGCTGATCAGGGCTTCTAGGAATTGAAGTTCAAGAACAGTTGGAGTGCCAAGGTTAGCCATCCCTGTCCTAGATGAAGGTTAAAATCAAGGTAAAGCTCTCAGCATACCTTTCTAAATATTAAACCAGCAGGCGAAACCATTGTAGAGCAAAAACAACATACTTTGCTGAATAGATAACGCTACTGAAGTAATTCACCCCCACAACCCTACGTGTTGTTATACACACCCTTTGTGTACTCTGTGTACAAGGAACATCTTTTTCCTTGGCACATAAAACCAATTGCCCCTTCCTATAGTACTGTATCTCTCTCTATCCCATGTATTCAGTCCACCTCAATGCAAGAGGAGATGCCAGGCACTGCATATGGCATAGATGACTAGGGAGTCTGGGCAAGTTTTGTTCCTCGTGGCACACGTTGTCAATCCCAGTAATGTGGAGGTTGCCTGTTGCTAAGCCAAGCTTCTCTCTCTCGCATTTGCTCCAAGTGGCAGTGGATCCTCTTTGGAGCTTGTTGTTCTTTCCATGCCTGGTTTTTGTCACCAGAGGCCAGAAACAAATGTCAGCTGGTGTTATGTATGTATGCATGTTCATTATACTGTAAGGCAAGATTGTAACCACTCCAGATACAAACGATATCAGCTATGAAGGAACGCGAGCAGACAGCCTATAGAGGGCAGCTGCGAGCGTTCACTCTCACATGGTTCACATTGCTCAATCACGGACAGCCGCGGGAAAACCTTCCCCGCATTCAGCAGCTGAAGAAAGACCTGCATTCAGCAGCTGAAGCAAGACCTGCATTCAGCAGCTGAAGAAAGACCTGCATTCAGCAGCTGAAGCAAGACCTGCATTCAGCAGCTGAAGAAAGAGGCGTGCCTGGGCGAGGCCACGCCGGTAGCAACCAATCAGCTACCGTGCTACAAGATTCAAATGTAGAGAGCTACTGTATATATTGAGATGTATCACCGCCATTCCTCATGCTTCACTGGAACCTCATGCAATGCAATAAACCTGTGTTAAACCAACCTTTCGGTTGTCCGGTTGTCTTTGGTCCCATACACTAAACTGGCGACGAAGGTGGGATAATGGCTGCCCACGGGACCAAGACATGCGCCGGCTACGAGATCAGGAAGCCGGGAGACTTGGAGCTGTTTGAGATAGACTTCAACGCTGCGCTGGTGGAGCTCGAAGTCTCAGACGAGGCCAAAAAGAGGGCCATCTTCGTCCGCATGCTCGGACAAGAAACCAAGAGGACCTTGGTGGACCTGATCGCGCCGAGGAAGGTGGGCGACCTCAAGGCCACAGAGCTCCTGGCGGCGCTGCGCGCCCATCTCCGGCCGGCAATAGCGATGTTCCCCGCTCGGAGCGCGTTCTGGAGGCGAGTCCAGGCACCCGGAGAATCGGTCGATGAGTTCGCCGCGGCCCTGCGGTTGGCCGCCGGCCCTTGCAAGTGGGAACTCCCCGACGTCACCCTCCGGGACTGCCTGCTCTGCGGTCTGAGGGACACAGATACTCAGCGCGCGCTGATGAAAAGGGAGCCGCCTCCCACGTGGCAACAAGTCCTCGACGCGGCACAGGCCGCAGAGGCCACGTCGGCCGGGGTGCACGAACTTCAGGACTGGCGCCCGAAGACCGCCAAGGCAGAGAGTTCGGTGCGCGCGGCCCGGCGGACTTCGAACTCGTCTTCTGCAGAGAGCAGCGACGACGAGGACGTCCGGAGGGTCCAGAGAGAGGGCCGGCGCTGCGATGGCTGCGGCGCCGCCCACGCCCGCACCAAATGCCCATTCCGCAAGGCCGAGTGCCACAACTGCGGCCGGCGCGGGCACATCGCCAAGGTCTGCCGGAAACGACGCGAGGCCACCCGGAGTTCTCCAGACCGCTCGGCGAGGCAGGACCGCACCACGAGGCAGGACCGCACCACGAGGCCGAAGGACGGCACACGGACCACGAGGACGCGGGACGGAGTAGGACGAGTCTCCGACGACAGCGAGGGCGACGCGCCGGTTTGCAGCGTTTCCACGGAGCACCCCCGTTACTTCGTTGAGGTAGTAATACAAGGGGCCCCTGTTAGGATGGAGGTGGATTCGGGTTCCTCATACTCCATTATTTCCCAGGGGGAGTTCATGAAAATCGCCCCCCGCGTGCGGCCCAAGCTCAAGGCGTTGAGGGCCACGCTGAAGGACGTGCAGGGGAACCGCATCCCAGTGTTGGGGGTTGGGAAGTTCCAGGTCCAGTTCAAAAAGTACACCGCAACGCTTCCCTTAGTCGTCCTCAAGGGGGGTAAATGCAGCCTCCTCGGGACTCAATGGTTCCAGCCCCTGGGGTTGTTCATTGGGGGGGTGCACGCCGTGGGAGCACACGCCGCCGGGACTGATCCAATACAGAGCGTGTGCGACGCGCACCCCGAGGTTTTTAAAAAGGGGCTAGGAAAATTCAAGGGCCCCCCAGTGACTTTCGACCTGGACCCTGGAGTGCGTCCAATCAGACTTAAACCGCGCAGAGTGCCTTTCGCACTAAAGGACAAAATTGAGGCGGAATTGGACAAATTAGTGGGCCAGGGGATTCTTGTTCCTGTTGATTCTGCGGAGTGGGAAACTCCAATTGTAACAGCGCTCAAGGCCAACGGGGAAGTCCGAATATGCGCTGATTACAAGTGCACCATCAATAAGGCGATCCGCCCTAATGCGTATCCGGTGCCGGTAGTCAGCCACTTATTGGCCAGGTTACACGGGGGGAGGTGTTTCGCCAAACTCGACCTGGCCCAAGCCTACCAGCAACTCCCGGTGACCCCCGCCGCAGCTGCTGCACAAACCATAGTCACCCACAAAGGGGCGTTCCAGGTTTCGCGCCTCCAATTCGGCGTGAATTCGGCGCCCGGGATTTTCCAGTCATTGGTGGAACGCCTCCTGAAGGGGTTGGAGGGGGTGTTACCCTATTTTGATGACGTATTAATTACAGGGAGGAGCCGGGCCGAATTAGCAACAAGGTTGGGAAGGGTCCTGACAATATTCGAAAAGGCGGGGTTGAGGTTGCGGAAAGACAAATGCGTCTTCTTCGCTAAAGAGGTTGAGTTCCTAGGGTTCCGTGTTACTCCCGAGGGAATTAGGCCAGCCCAATCCAAGGTAGCCGCCATCAAAAAGGCCCCTCGCCCCACCTCCAAGCCCGAGTTGCAGTCGTTCCTCGGACTGCTCAACTTCTACCACTCCTTCCTCCCGCGGAAGGCAGCCGTGGCAGAACCGCTACACAAATTGTTAAAAAAGGACGAGGCATGGAAGTGGGGCGACGTCCAGGAAAAGGCTTTCAATGACCTGAAGCGACTCCTGGCATCAGATGCTGTACTGACCCACTTCAATCCCAAACGCCCGGTGGTCCTGATATGCGATGCATCCCCGGTGGGGGTGGGGGCGGTGCTTTGCCACGTGCTGGAGAACGGTAGGGAGGCCCCGATAGCTTTCTACTCTAGATCCCTGTCCCAAGCGGAGAGGAATTATGCTCAGACAGACAGAGAGGCGCTAGCAATAATTGCGGGGACCAAGAAATTTCATGATTTCGTGTACGGCCGCCCCTTCACCATAGTGACTGACCACAAGCCTTTGCTGGGCATCTTCACCGCAGACAAGCCCACACCCCAGATCCTGTCCCCGAGAATGCTCAGATGGGCCATTTTTCTCAACGCGTATCAGCACGCGTTGGTATACCGGCCCGGGAGGGAGATAAGCCATGCCGACGCTCTGTCGAGGTCCCCCATTCCCCGGGATTGCTGCCACGTGGGCGGAGTAGAGAGGGACCACCAGGTCTTAATGATAGAGGTCCTAGACTCCCCTCCAGTAGTACCGGCCGAAATCGCCAAAGCGACAGGCAAGGACAAAGCGCTGGCCACAGTTTGCTCCTGGGTGCAGAAAGGGTGGCCCGTGTCTTCCCCAGCAGCGGAATTCGACACATTCTTCAAAAAGAGATTAGAGTTGTCCCTGGAGAGGGGTTGCCTCTTGTGGGGACAGCGGGTAGTGATCCCCACGTCTCTCCGGCCGAGGGTGCTTAAACTGCTGCACGTCAGCCACCCGGGGATCGTACGCTCTAAGGCACTAGCCCGCAGTTACTTTTGGTGGCCCCAGTTAGACGCCGACATCGAACACATGGTCGGCACTTGTGAGGCGTGCCAAAGCTCAAGGCCAGAAGAGGCTCGCTCGCCACCTAGGGAATGGGACGCTGCGAGGGGACCCTGGTCCCGAGTTCACGTAGACTTTGCTGGCCCATTCAGGGGAACGCTTTTCCTCCTCGTGGTGGACGCGTTCTCTAAGTGGTTGGAGGTCATTCCAGTCTCGAGCACCTCCTCGACCACAACCATTAAACAGTTAAGGAGGGTCTTTTCCACGTTCGGTTTACCCGACACCCTCGTCAGCGATAACGCTAGCTGTTTCACGTCCGCCGAGTTCAGGGCATTCATGGAACGCAACGCCATTCGGCACGTCACCTCCGCCCCCTTTCACCCGGCCACCAATGGCCAAGTAGAGCGCCTCGTGCGCACCACGAAAGACGCGCTACTGCGCATGGGTCCCGGAGACCTCGACCTGAAATTGTGCCAATTCCTGCTGAGATACAGGGTCACCCCCTTAGCGTCAGGGTACTCCCCCGCAGAGCTGTTGATGCGCAGGAAGCTGGCCACGGGGATATCCAAGCTAGACCCCACGAGAGTAGAGGACAAGGGGCGGAACATAGGGGTGGAACCCACCAAGAGTTTCGGCATAGGCGCCCCAGTATACTGCAGGAATTACGCCAGCGCGGGGCCAGCCTGGGTGCCGGGCACCGTAGTAGACCAAACCGGCCCCGTCTCATACCGCGTAGAGACCAGTACAGGTTTCCTGTGGAGGCGACACGTGGACCAACTCAGGCGTAGGGTCCCCGGAGAGCAAGACGAGGATGAGGCCAGCATTGATTCAGCGTTAGGGTACTCCCCCACCCGTTTAGCCCAAGGGGGAGGAAAAGGGGAGCATGGGTCCCCACCAAGGGGGGAGGAAAGGGAATCGATCCACGGAAATCTTTTGCGGGAGTCCCTGCCAGAGAGGAGGAGCCCCGGGTTGCGGGAGTCCCCGTCAGAAAGGAGGAGCCCCAACCACACTCATACCCCGCGGAAGCCGCGGAAGTCCCCCCGAGGCTCAGAGGCCCATAGAGGTTTAGACGTTGATTTACAGTACCAGGGGGAGTTAGCGGAGTGGTCCCCCACCCGTCCTAGCGAAAAGAGGGGTTTCAGTTCAGCCCCTGGTACCTCCAGTCCCAGTAGCCCCTGTGAGTTAGAATGCAATATAGCGCCCATGTTCCGGAGACCGACACCTCCAAGACCAGAGGCATCAGCGAGTCCGCCCACCACCACAGTCTTAAGGTCCCCCGAGCAGGGATCAGAAGGTAGCCATTCCCCAAGGGCGACCTCATCGGTGCCGCGGTTCACACTAGGAGGGTCCCCGGGGTCCGAGGGCAATAGGCAGGGATTTACCTCCCAACTGTTCATCCCATTCCCTTCCCCAAGCGCAAGGCAGGCACGGACGCCCCACAGAGCCACTAACGAATCCCCGTTTCCCGTTGCAGGACAAGCGCCCGCGGAGTCAGGGATCACAGGCTCTCCAGAATTAGGGCAGGCGCAAGCACGCCCCAAGCGAACGTGCGGCAAGCCACAATGGTTGCGGGACTTCGTCCCATCCTAGGGGGGAGGGATGTTATGTATGTATGCATGTTCATTATACTGTAAGGCAAGATTGTAACCACTCCAGATACAAACGATATCAGCTATGAAGGAACGCGAGCAGACAGCCTATAGAGGGCAGCTGCGAGCGTTCACTCTCACATGGTTCACATTGCTCAATCACGGACAGCCGCGGGAAAACCTTCCCCGCATTCAGCAGCTGAAGAAAGACCTGCATTCAGCAGCTGAAGCAAGACCTGCATTCAGCAGCTGAAGAAAGACCTGCATTCAGCAGCTGAAGCAAGACCTGCATTCAGCAGCTGAAGCAAGACCTGCATTCAGCAGCTGAAGAAAGAGGCGTGCCTGGGCGAGGCCACGCCGGTAGCAACCAATCAGCTACCGTGCTACAAGATTCAAATGTAGAGAGCTACTGTATATATTGAGATGTATCACCGCCATTCCTCATGCTTCACTGGAACCTCATGCAATGCAATAAACCTGTGTTAAACCAACCTTTCGGTTGTCCGGTTGTCTTTGGTCCCATACACTAAAGCTGGAACCCGAAATTAAGAGATGAAAGCAAGTTAATGTTGCAGAGAAGTGACCGAGGCAGGCTCCCCTCATATGCAAGTCAGACTTGAAAGGGAGCCTGTCCTTATGTCATGAAAGCCAATCACTGAACAGGTCAAACTGTTTTGCATGCTCCCAGATGTGAGTGAAGCTCAGGCTGGGACTCTCACATCAGTTCTGAACTTTCATCTGCCAGTTGCAGACTACGTCCAAGTCTGTTTCTGGCCTCACTTTCTTGAATAACAGAAGCTGCTTGGTTATTGTTCTTGCTTTATCATCCACGGGCTAGCAGCTTATTTGCTAAGCTACCTTTACAAAATATCACAAGTCACCTGCACATAACTACAAAATCTGTAACCACACAACATTCAGTGTAATAGCTTCTTCACACATGCAGAATTTGGAAAAGTCGTTTTTTATGGGTAGGCCTACCAGAGACACATATGCCAGCCAGCAAGAAAAATGGCCAAGATCTGAACATATTGCTTATTTCCAGTGTACATCTAACCATGTGAAAGCAAGAAAGCTGCATTTCAGAATACATAAATCTGGAGTTTAACTTAGGCCACAGATAGTAAATAGATTCCATGCTACTTCATCCAAAGTACTGTAAGTGAATACATTTTATCATACCGAAAATCAGGTATCGGGGGAAAAGATTGGGATTTAACTCTGTGCCATGCCATTTGTTTATCTTGTGGTTGTTGTTATGTACCATAAAGTTACCTCCAACTTATGGTGACCCTAATAAGATTTATGAGAAACAGTGAATAGTCAACAAGTAGTATACTATCGTCTCCAATATATTTCCATGATCACATGGGGCACAGAACTGGGAGGACTGAGGGGGATGGTGGAGGACAGAGGCGCCTGGAGAACGATGGTCCATAGGGTCGCAAAGGGTCGGAATCGACTGTGCGACTGAACAACAACAACAACATGGGGAATTGAACCCATATCCTCTCAGTCGTAGCTCCACACTCTCTCTCCTACACCACACTGGTTTGCTAAGTTATCCTTCTATAGGGATTTATTTATTAATTTTCAGGAACTCTATCAATTATTTAATTTGTGGGAAGGATGTTAGATGTGACTCCCTGCTGAATGTACACAGTAGGGATCAGAGCTTCTGTGATTTGTGCAAATCTCCTTTGTGCAAAACAAGTACACTCTCCTTTCAAAATGCAAAGACAGGGCAGGAAGAAAGAAATTTAATCTGTTGTCAAAAAGAACACAAACAATCCCGCTGACACTTTTAATATGCACAAATCTATTTAACATAACATCATAATATATAATTGGCAAAACTTGTGTTGAAGTATTATCTGAACAATTGTCCTTCATAGACACAGAGAGAAAGAGAAAAATATCATTCTCCTCTTATTTCGCCACAAAATACCTCAACATCTCATGGAGCAAGGAAAATAATTTCACAGTTCTTCATTCTTGCAAAGAAGTGAGGATTTTCATCCCCACTCTCTAACAACTACAGCAGTGGTGGTGAACCTTGGCACTCCAGGTGTTCTTGAACTTCAGTTCCCAGATACCCAAGTCTCTGAATCCACATGAATGGGTTTTCACAGAGACTTGGACTTCTGGGAATTGAAGTTCAAGAACACCTGGAGTGCCAAGGTTCACCATCATGGGTCTTGAGACTCATTTGTTACAGCTGAGGTGACAGACCTGATCCTTGATTGCTTTGGGGTCCAAGTAGGGGAGGGTCTCGTTCCTCCATGTCAAAATGAATACCCTAGCCTGTGGAGTAAGACAGACACATGTTCCTCTTCATTGAAGAGAGTTCTCCATTTGAAAGGGCTGTCCTCCTTTTTGGTGACATTTAAATGGCCATTCTACACCCGTGGGGTGATTTTCTCTAGCTGAGCAAATAAAGTAGAAGCTTTAATTGGGGCAAATGTATCGAATTATCCCTCACTTCTTTTTAAATAAAATGGTTTTGTTGTGGTGGGTCATTTTGTAAGAAAAGAAACAAATCACACACACTCACACACACACACACACACACACACCACTGATGAATCTCAGGAAGGATATGGAAGGGCATGTCAATTCTGTATAAACATCATATGAAAGGTCAATCCCAGGAATGGATGTTTGTAAAACCCTGTTTAGAGTCTTCTTCTGAGGTAACTGATTGTTGCCTAGTTAGACGTGTCAACAAAACTGCAGTGACTTCTGTTTAATATCTTTCTATACATATTCATTTTTTCATAAGCGCAGAAAACCATGGCCCAGGGTATTTGTGAAAGATAGCAGACCCTATGCCTATTTTTTTTTGATTAATTTCCTATATTTCGCTCAATGCTGGGTCCCAAGTCACAGTCTTGTGCAATGTGATTTCTACTTCTTCCTTGTCTAGGCCAGATGTGAAACAACCAAAGTGAAACCACCCTTTGATTCATTCTGTTGTTCCTTTCACCTGACCTAGTGTGAACAATAAAGTGACAGGTACAGCAGTTAAAATTTAGGGACTGCGGTGGCTTAGTGGTTAAGACACTGAACTTGCCAACTGGATGGTTGGCAGGTTGAGACCCGAGTGCTGCATGAAGGAGTGAACTTCCGTCTATGTCCAACTCCTGCCAACATAGCAGTTCAAAAGCAAAAATATTGCAAGTAGAAAAATAGGTACCACTTCGGTGGGAAGGGAAACAGCATTCTGTGCACTCTGGTCTAGTCATGCCACATGCCCACGGAAAACTCTGAAGACACAGACAGTGCTGGTTCTTTGGCTATAAACAGAGATGAGTACTGAACCCTAGAGTTGGATACGGCTGTCTTTCACGCAAGGGGCGACCTTTACCTAGTTAATATTTCCACTTATGTTATTGTAAAAATATCAGTATACAGTATATCAGTATACATACACAATACAAATATGCATTCCTCTTTTGTGAAGAATTGTGTGTGTGTGTGTGTGTGTGTGTGTGTGAAAGAGAGAGAGAAAGAGAGAGCCATTCTTAGAATAACTTTGTGAGAATCGACAAGGTTGCCTTGCAAGCCCAGCTGTCCATGGGGCTGTTTCTCAAGGCCATCCAACTCCCACAAGAGCCTCACACCCCCCCCCCCCAAGCAGAGGCTGGCTGAGAGTGCAGGTGGGCATGGAGGAGAGAGATAACCTCAAGGTCTCAGCTGCCGATTGATCTCCTGAGGGTGGGAGGGAGGCAGGACAGACCAGAAAGCCCCCACCGACAGAAACACCATCTGATGGCTTGAGAAGCAAAAGAATGCATTCCCTTCCCTCTCTCATTCCTCTGCAGCAATAAAAAAAAATCCTGTAGCCATCACAGGCTTTCAGAGAAGAAGAAGGGCTTTGCTGGTCCAAAGGCTAAGAAAAGATATTTTTAAAAACTACATCTCTCAGAATCCACAGTAGAACGGCTTGTTGGGGATACTGGGTGTTCTAATGTCTGCACTATGAGTGGGTAAATTATCTATAATTTTTAATGGGTTTTTTTTTGTTGTTGTTCAGTTGCACAGTCAATCCCTTTGCTACCCTATGGACCATTGTCCTCCATGCGCCTCTGTCCTCCACCATCCCCCTCAGCCCTCCCAGTTCTGTGCCCATTGTGTCTATAATACCATCTAGCCATCTCATCTTTGGCCTCCCCCTTCTTCTTTTGCCCTCCACCTTTCCCAACATCAAGGCCTTCTCAAGTGAACCCTCCCTTCTCATTTGATGTCCAAAGTACATCTTCATCTTCTCTGTTTGACCTTCTAATGAGCAATCAGGGTTGATTTCTTCTAAGATTGACCTATTTGTTCTCCTCGTTGTCCAGGGGACTCTCAAAACTCTCCTCCACTGGGGTTTTAAAGGGCTTTTAATTAGTTTGGGGTTGCTTTTAATTGTTGTTAGATGCCCAGAGTCATTGCCGAGTTGGGCGGCAATAGAAATTTGAAGAATAAATAAATAAATATGGGGCAGTATACAAGCTAAAAGAACAATCAAACAAATAGTGCAAAAATATTTTTTGGGGGAGCTCTGATAAGACCCATCTAGCCCAGGGATTCTCAACCTGCAGCCTGTGGGCCGGACGCGGCCTGCGGCACAATTTCATGTAGCCCCCCACTGCCTCCACCACACCAGGAGGTGTCATGTGGTGGAGGAAGGGCAAAATGGCTGTCCGGCCCTGAAGCTGTCTGAGGGAGCATGACCTGGCCCCCGGCTTAAAAAGGTTGAGAACTCCTGATGTAGCCAGTGCAGTGTTTCCAGTAAAGACCAGATAAATATATCTCAGAGCACAATCCAGATACATTTATGTTCAATTGGAGCTTATACTTCAACCTGCCACATTCTACACATGCTGGACTACCCACTGTAGCTGGGGATGCTGGGATGTGTAGTCTAATGGTAACAGAAATAACATCCTCTTCTTGCCTTTGGATTAACTATACAGAAGACTTTCGAACAGTAATACTTTGATTAAGCATTAAGACCCTAGGTAATGGTAAAAGTCGCTCTTGCTCAAAATCCAATCGTATTCAACTCTAGGGTTTGGTGCTCATCTCAGTTTACAGCTAAAGAGCCAGTGCTGTCTGCATCTGCAGACGTTTCTGTGGTCATGTGACAGGCATAACTAAACACCGGAGTGTACAGAATGCTGTTTACCTTCCTACCGAAGTGGTACCTATTTATCTACTTGCAATTTCTTGCTTTCAAACCTCTAGGTTGGCAGGAGCTGGGACAGACGACACAAGCTCACTCCATCACACAGCATTCAGGTCTCAAACTGCTGACCTTCAAGTCATCAAGTTCAGCGTCTTAACCACTGTGGCCTTGAAATGGATCAGTACAACTGGCCTAAGGCTATCCATTGAATTACACGGTTAAGCAGAGATTGGGACCCAATACTGTCCAGAGGCTTTACAGAAAGGCTTGTTTTATTCCCCCACCCCCCCCTGCGGAGTTGATCAAGTTCACTAAAAGACTGCATGCTCAACCAGCTGGAAGAGCAACAGTCTGTCTGGGTGAAACAAGGTATTCAAGACTGCAGGAGAAGGGAATATTGTTAATGATTTCACAAAGTCTCTTTAGGCCAGGAGTTCTCAACCTTTTAAAGCCAAGGGCCGGGTCACGTTCCCTCAGACAGCTTCGTGGGCCGGAGAGCCATTTTGCCCTACCTCCACCACATGGCACTTCCTGGTGTGGCGGAGGCAGTGGGTGGGTGGGTGGCACATGAAATGGTGTTGCAGGCTGCATTTGGCCCGTGGGCCACAGGTTGAGAATCCTCCCTTTACACAGAAAGAGGCACTTTTGCTCAAGCATTTGGGTCTAGAAAATGTATTGAGGGGAAAGCTACTCCCTGATTGTCCTTATAAAGCAGTAACCATCCCTTGTGCTGAAAATAAATTCCCAACCAGTTTGTACAGAGTTCAGGTTTTGAAATTCAAGCTTGCAACAAGGTGGGTTTTTTAAAAGGGGAAAAAAAAATCAGGAATCCATTAATCCAGTGAGACACCCACTCCCCAGAATCACAAAGCATACCAAGCATGGCGGGCTTTAGCTCGTAAATCTCTTGCACTACTTCATGAGCCTTAGCAATCAAGAGCCTTTATTCCTTTGCTTTCCCTTTAATTCCACAACCCCCACCCCTAAAATGCACACACCCAACTGCACCACAACATCAGAGGGGGCAGGGGGGGGGGCGGCGGAGAACCTGCCATTGTCTCCTCCTCTTGGCACGCGGCATTTGTGACCAATTTTATTATTGCAACCTTCTCCTGGACCGCACCCTGGAGACTATATTTGTGAAACCGCAGTGCCCAACCCACCCTGGTCTCTGGAGCAGCATAGCTTTGCAAATAGCAGTTTTTCAAGATTTATCTCGGGGTACATTTCGTTCCCACCCACTCCTCCTTTCAGCTCTGGCTTCCCTCATGAAAAATTATATACCACAGAGAAACAATTGTGCAGCCAGTAATTTTTTTTAAAAAAGAGAATAGAGGAGATCCATGGAAAGAGAGAAAGGATGGGCAGAGGGGAACCAAACCCAAAAACCAAATAGGATCTGGCACATTTTGCTTTAGACTGGCCTTGCACAGAGTTCCAGTCATGTAACTGTAGAATTGCCTGACAAAGTGGGCTTGAATCACGAAAGCTAACATCAAAATTAGTCCTTAAGGTGTCTTTTTGTTTTCTTGTGATCTGTTTACTCGCTGGTGTAATTGTAGAAGTGTTGGAAGATGCCCAAAGCTAATCTGATCCAACCCCCATGACTACATAGGGCATCCTGCACTATAGGAGAACACCAGAATAATTGATGCTTAACTTCTGTTTAAAGTCTTTTGGTAGAAGAAAAGTTAACTTCACAATCTTCACAGTCTGTATTACTATCAAACAGTTCATACTGTCAAGAATTAAGACCATTCTTCCCAATGTTTAGCCAAAATCTCCTTTCTTCTTGTCATATGAATTTACTAGTTCAAATCTTGCCCTCTAGACTGCAGTGGCTCAAGTAGGTAAGACGCTGACTGGGAAGCGGAAGGTCAGCAGTTCAATTCCCGAGTACTGCAGGACGGAATGAGCTCCTGTCTTCGTCCCAGCTCCTGCCAACCTAGCAGTTCAAAAGCAAGAAATTGCAAGTAGATAAATAAGGACTTCAGTGGGAAGGTAACAGCATTCCGTGCGCTCCGGTGTCTAGTCATGCCTGCCACATGACCACGGAAACGTCTGCAGAAGCAGACAGCAGTGGGCTCTTTGGCTTGGAAACAGATGAGCACTGCACCCTAGAGTCGGATACGACTAGCTTTCGAGCAAGGGAAACCTTTACCTTTAGAGCAGGACCTTTTAAAGTTGGGGGCCAGGTTACGTTCCCTCTGACAGCTTCGGTGGCTGGATGGCCACTTTGCCCTTCCTCTACCACATGGCACTTCCTAGTGTGGTGGAGGTGGTGGTGGGCCACATGAAATGGCACCACAGGCTGCATCCAGCGGCCCATGGTCCACAGGTTGAGAATCCCTGCTCTAGAGCTACAGAAGGCAGGACAGTCCTTCATATATTTGAATACAACTACCATAAACACCTCTCAGCTTCCTTTTCTCCAGGCTAAATGTCACCTAACTTCTTCAATCATTCCTTACTTACAGGGTTTCTATACCCTTCACCGTCAGGTTGGCCCTTGTCATCTGGCCACGCTTCGGCTTCTGTATACTTTTCTCAAAACGTGATGCCCTTCTCTTAGACTTTAAGATCTCCATTCTATCATCCTCCCCAATGACTTGCTTTATGACCCTCCTCCCAGCTCAAACCCAACAGATGTGAACCCAGAGAGAGGTTGTAATAACCTCGATATTACTGCAGGTTGGATAGCTATGGCTGGATCACTGAAGGAACAGGGCAGTATAATCCAGCCAGCAATGACCTCTCTTAACTCAAGTAAACTATCATCCTATAAATGCTGGCTTTACCTGGGGAAACCATTTCAGGTGGCCGATGCTCTGGAAAGAGCCCTGGCAGTCCTTCCACAGTCCCTCTTGAGTTCTCTGGCATTTCCCATCTCTTTGAGTAGGGGTTGCCAACCTTTTTCAGTTGGGGGCTGGGTCACGCTCCCTCAGACAGTTTGGGTGCCAGACTGGTGGTTCCCCCGCCATTTACGGCTGTCGTAAACACGTTTATGACAGCAGTAAATGAGTCTGTGGCCGATTCTGCAAGCAACGGCAGTGGTTGGAGTGAGGGCAGTGTCCAGATTATTTGGTGCCATGGGACGTAGGTTGCCTACCTGTCTTAGAGTAAGAGATGAGAAACATTTGGAGTTTTTGACCACAGCAATACACATGCAAAGAAGAACAATCCAAAGAAATGTGTTGTCTTAGTGATGATCTCTAATACATTAAAACAATTTATTTCACTTCCCCTGACCATTCACAGACAATCAGGGGTAGTGCGCAGTTATTCAAAACATTGTTTCTCATTTGGACAGGAGGACTACATAGCTCCTCCTGATGCTTCAGCAGCCTAACCTGTGTGTGTGTGTGTGTGTGTGTGTGTGTGTGCTGACCTATATATATGCTGACCAGGAGAAAGCAGCTCTGAGTGCTGATATTAGGGCAGGAGAAGAGATGATTACAGCCAAGATGCCTGCCTTCCCTCCTCCTTGCTGTTCAGCTCACATATGTGTTCATAAACAGGTGCCACCAGAGTACTATAATTTGGGTGATGGCCAAGGTCTAATGGGCCATGTGAAGGCTCTGAGCCGCCCAATTGCATACAAGCACAGTTAGTTAAAAGAAAACAAAAAATACTTGCGGTTGCAGATCCAACACTCTATTTCTAGTAATTAACAGTAATCATTGAGGCGCTGTATATGATTAGTTTGGAATCTGGGATTTCTTCATCCTTGATCACTGGATCCTTCACTCACCTTACAAGAGTCTCTAATGGATTGGAAGTGCAGGGGTATCCCCCATCTCCTTCCTTTCGTAGCTACCACGTAGTGTTTTCCATTCTATCCCTTTATGCAGGAAATGAGTAGAACAGTTACCGCCCGACCCTCCAGCAGAAACGTACAATTTTCAGGCTTAATTGCACACTTCCATGTAATACCATGATCATAACAAGCAGGTTCTATTTGCTCAAATTTCTGTCCAAATTGTCCCCTTTCCATATTTATACATCCTGGCCTCCTCTTTGCCTATAATTTTAACTCTCCCGTCGGGTGGGCGCTGACAGCTGTTCAGCTCCAAGAGCCTTCCTTATTGAACAGACAGTGTTATAAATCAGTGGAGATGATTTCAGAAATGTATTCCCCACCCACCCACCGACATACATATACATCATCTAGCTGGTAGAGCTCCAAAATATCCACATTGGCAGAAGACATTTGGGCAGCCAAGAGTTATTGGTTACAAATGAATTTGCTACCTGGAATCCCCCCTACTTCCCCCCTCCCCTTTTAACAATGATTTTTAAAAAGTCATTAAAATGACAATGACACAAATGGTCTGAATTGACAATTAATGTTTCATATTACTTTGTTACTTTTGGCAAGGTAATTTAGCAATTTCTGCCAATCTTTGCCATTTTTAGTCATTTTTATTGTTTTTATAATTTAAAAGCAACACATTACCAATGATTAATCTTATACTTTAAAACTACTCATCTTTCAAACTATTAGTATTAATGAATTAATTTCCCTTTTAAAATTAGAACTGACATATTAGTGTTAACTCTAAAGCAGGGTGCCCAAACTTTTCAGGCTGTGGGCCAGTCACGTGGTTCAGAGGATCCGGACCCTGACGCCAATTCGTCCAACCCATGAAGCCCTTGTTGCTCCTGGAAGTGGAAGTAAAACGCGCCCGTATGGGCGCGTTTTACTTCCACTTCCGGAAGCAATGAAGGCTTTGTTGTTGTTGTTCAGTCACACAGTCGATTCCGATCCTTTGCAACCCTATTGACCATTTCCCGGCTTTGTGGGCCGGATGAATTAGCATCATGGGCCAAATCTGGCCCACATGCTGTAGTTTGGGCACCCCGCTGTAAAGTTTCCATGCTCTGGCACCAAGGCCATGATATCAGTCAACTGATGTGATCTGCTCTTCCACAACTCCCCCCCCCCGCCCACCCTGCACCTATCAAACTTTACTGACCATTGCCCCACAGGCTCTGCAAGAGGCAATGACCAGATGGAAGTGCCTACCAGACTAAATTTAGGGTGGGAATGTGGACAGGCAAATAGAATAACCGAATTTTAGGCCATCGAATCTAACCCCCTGTTCAATGCAAGAATCCAAATCAAAGCACACCTAACAGAGGGTTGTCCAATTCTCTCTTGAATGCTTCCAGTATTGGAATCAACATCACCTCTGCTGGCAAACATCTCCAATACACATAGATCAATTAGATCTTTATGCCTTGAGTCTGAAAAAGGAACCATGAGTATATTGTGTCAAATGTAGATAATTTTTCCAGGATTTACTGAAATGTATTTACATACATCATCCTCTCCAGACTCATCACAGAAATATCTCTAACACTGCTGCCTGCATGGTGTGTGTGTGTGTCTTTCAGGTTCAGGGTTTACATAGGTCTCCCCATAACAAATACAATCTTACATGTGTTCAGATGAATGTCTTCAGGCTCTCCTATGTTCATAAGAGGGGCACATTTCATTCTAACATCCAAAAATATTTTATAATATAAGGGACCTCCTCTCTGAGGTATCTACTTCCCCAAACACACTACAGTAAAACCTCGCATAAAGAGCGCCTCGCTTAAAGACTAACTCACTTAAAGAGCAGAATTTTCTCTGAATGGTCGCCTCGTTTAACAACTAAAACTAACCAAAAACTCGCTTACTGCCGGCCCCTGACTTGAAAAGGTTGAGAACCCCTGGTTTTAAGGGTGTGCGACAGCCTAGAAATGGCAACGTACAACGTAGAAATGGCAAGATGAAACACATCTCTGACTGAAGTGTGGACATCCAAAGGTCTGCGATTAAACATCCTGTTCCTAGAATTACTAGTTGCTTGGTTTAGGAAACAGCAACAAACAAAAGAATTCATTCCACATAACACAAAGTTAAAGGGGCAGTTTAAAAAAAGCTATTTTAATGTAGGAGAGGGAAGAAGGCCCTGATCTTTTCCATGCTGGTGGAATCTATAATTGTCTCTGGCAATAGCCATTGACCAAAGCCACTATTTGGGCTTTGATAAGACTCTCAGGTCCCCTGCTTCGGACTCTCTCGTTCAAAAGACTGAAAGGAAAGCCATCTCCCGTGCGGACAATGTGGCCTGTGTCTTCTCCTTGCTGAGTCATTCCCCTTTGCCACAAACCACTTAGAGGCGGCCAGCAGCTGTGATTAGAAATGCTGTGTCAGCAACAGGAAAAGCTATTTCAGAAAAACAACCATGGATGTGGTTGATGGAAAGCAGTCCTGCAGTGAATCGGGACATGTTAACATCTAAGAGAAGGAGCTGCTCCTCTAGCAAAAGTGCAGCAGAATGGCAATCTTCTCCCAAAGGCCGCTGGTCTCCAGCCCTTCAAAAATTGTGTTTTGCAGTTTTCAGGGTGACATAAGAACACAAGAACAGCCTTGCTGGAACAGGCCACAGCCCATCCAGTCCAGCATTTTGTCTCACACAGTGGCTCACCATTTGCTTCAGGGTATTATTCCCAAACAGATGCCTTCACCTGCTTAGGATTCCCTGGAAATGATATTGAGAGATATCCTGCCTATCTCTCCAACCCGGAGGTTGTCCATAGGTATCCATAATTATAGCCATTGATACCCTTGTCCTCCATGAACTTGTCTAATCCTTTCTTGAAGCTGTCAAGACTGACAGCTGTCACCACTTCTTCTGGCAGGGAGTTCCATAGACCAGTAATCCTCTGGGTGAAAAAGTACTTTCTCTTATTTGTTTTAGAATTAGTACCCAAAAATTTCATGGAGTGTCCCCTAGTTCTAGTGTTATGTGATAGGGAAAACAGTTTTTCCTTATCTACTTTGTCCACACCGTGCATGATTTTATAAACTTCAATCAGGTCACCTCTTAGACGTTGTCGTTCAAGAATGAAGAGGCCCAACTGTTGCAGCCTCAGATGGTAAGGAAGATGTTCCAGTCCCCTAATCATTCTGGTTGCCCTCCTCTGCACTTTTTCCAGCTCCATAATATCCTTCTGGAGGTATGGCGTCCAGAACTGTACACAGTATTCCAGATGGGGCCTCACCATAGATTTATAGAGAGGCAAAATGAACAAAACCTATACCCATGATGGCGAATCTTGGCACTCCAGATGTTCTTGGACTTCAATTCCCAGAAGCCCAAGCTCCCTGTGAATGCACACTAATGGATTTACTGCGATTCATCCGGCCCACGCTGCCCTCGTCGCTCCCAGAAGTGGAAGCAAAATGCGCCCGTCCAGTCTTCAAGTTCAGTCTTGAACTCCGACCTTCCAGTCTTCAAGTTCAGCATCTTAACTACTGAGCCACTGCCATCCCATGGAAACACATCTATGTCTACTGAAGGCCAGTGTCATCACCCTCTGCCCCACCTCTGCCTCTAGTATCCATTTATGTTTCCAGGCTTTGTTGGGTAGATCTCAAGCCTGCTGTTTTGTAGCCTAAATTCAAGATGTGCTTTATAAGTCATGTTCTGCTCCTTTCAAGGCACAACATAGGGGAATGTTTCCTTCTGGGGCTGTAACTCACACAATTTCACTGCCAGCTTGGCCAGTGGCATGTTGGACATGAAATTCTAGGGGATATAAGTTTAAAAACCCAAGCAAACATCTCCCATCTCTGTCCAAACAGCACAAGCTAGACTGGCAATATAATCAATGATACTAGTCAAAGGCATGTAGGAGAAAAAGAAGAGGAGGAGGAGGAGGAGGAAAAGGGCAGAAGTGGCAGGAAGATGAATTATATCACTAAACATAAAGAGAACATCTAGTACAGCAATGCTAGGACTGTATATCTTTTCCAGCAAGAAAGAACAAGGATTCCCTTTCAGATATTTGCATGTCTCTTGTATTCCTTAAGTGCACTTTATTAGTTTATATCAGTGATTCCCAAACCTTTTTCTGGCCATGCCCCACCTACGCATCTCTAAAATCCTGGTCCTACCCCCCAGCCACCCAGCCACCCACCCCCCACACCACCCCAGTGACATATAATTCTTATTATTCAAAAATTGGTCTCCTATTCACATGGAGGAAGCCTAAAAGGCCATTAAATTGGTCTAAACTCACTCTCAAATTGCCCTCCTTAAAAATCAAATTGCCCCTCTGTGGGGTATTGTTGTGTATGGATGAATGTGCCTTTAAGTAAATGCAACCACACGAATGAGCGAATGTAACAATCTCTAAAAGTAACATTGTAACCTTCTGTATTAGGACGCGAGCTAGTGACCACTGGGGGCAGTAGCGAGCGTCCAGCTCACATGGTACAAATTCTCCAAATGCCTACAGCCGTGAGAAGATTCCCGCCACTGCCTCACCTGGACAAGAAGGGTGTGACTAAGGGTAACGTCACGCAGACAGTAGCCAATGAGCTACCGAGGAGCCACATTCAAATGTATAGCCACTGTATATAATGAGCTGTTCGTCCGCCATTACCACATGTTCCCCCTGACCATCATGCAATAAAGATGAGTTAAGCCAGACTTCGGCTGTTTCTATTGTCTTGGTTCTTGAACACTAAAGGTATGTGCCCCACATTGGGAACCATGGGTATACACGGACTCCACATGTCATGTCATGCCCTCCCCCACAGGTATGACTTTATAGTCCTGCACTAGCCAAAGTCTTAGATTCAAGGCAGCTGTTATTTGGTCTCCTTGCAGAAGGGAGTCTTCCTTTTCAAAACACCATCCAGTTCTTACCCTAAAAGGTGGGTGTGATTGCCTTGAGGGAAAGAAAGCAAAGAGAAAGCCCATAGATCTAGAGCCAAGGTGAAGGAGGTTGTGCAAAACTTCCTGAATGTTCTCTCTTCTTTTTGGTGTTACCCAACCAAAGAGCCAACTTACCCAACAATCATACCCAACAATAGTATCAAACTACCAAAATAGCACTTTTCTATGGACAGGAACAGGGACTGTAGATAGTCAGTTATCAGGAAAGGCAGATCCTTAAGAGTGATTATGCACGAAAGATGAAATTTCACTTTATGGAGTCTGAAAATTAGTTTTTTTGGGGGGGGTTTGTTTTCTGTTTTGTTTCGTGACCGGTCTCCAGGTTTGTAGCATGGGATTCCTTGGCAGTCTGACTCCCGCGCCCGCCCCAGAGCCACTCCACCGCCCGGGTTGGGGCCAGGTGTGCCTGCTCGCTGCCTCGCCCTCCGAGACCCACCTGCTTGGAAGGCTGAAAAAGCCGACGACGACGACGCACCGGAGGACTCCCGCGCCCGCCCCAGAGCCACTCCACCGCCCGGGTTGGGGCCAGGTGTGCCTGCTCGCTGCCTCGCCCTCCGAGACCCACCTGCTCGGAAGGCTGAAAAAGCCGACGCCGCTGACGCACCGGAGGACTCCCGCGCCCGCCCCAGAGCCACTCCACCGCCCGGGTTGGGGCCAGGTGTGCCTGCTCGCTGCCTCGCCCTCCGAGACCCACCTGCTCGGAAGGCTGAAAAAGCCGACGACGACGACGCACCGGAGGACTCCCGCGCCCGCCCCAGAGCCACTCCACCGCCCGGGTTGGGGCCAGGTGTGCCTGCTCGCTGCCTCGCCCTCCGAGACCCACCTGCTCGGAAGGCTGAAAAAGCCGACGCCGACGCCGCACCGGAGGACTCCCGCGCCCGCCCCAGAGCCACTCCACCGCCCGGGGAGGTTTGGTTTGGCCATGGACTTTGCCATCAAGACTTTGCCACCTCCCCCCCCCCCATGACTTTTTTCACCAGCTGGTGAGGAGAGAGGCACAGCTGTTAAGGCTGTTGTGTTCCTCCGCCCTAGTTGGGCTGGAGGCTTGGAAGTCGTCCACATCCACTTAATTGTGTATGTATGAAATGTACTATGGAATTGTGCTCAAGTTGTTATTATTGTGTAAATTTGTATCTTATGAGGTTGACTCTTTGTGTAATTCTCATTGTGATATTGCTTAATTATTTATATTTTGTATTGTATTTTTGTATATTCTGATGTTTTGATTGTATTAATTGTGTATTGCCTTCTGTAGCTTATTGTATACCCTGCTCTGTTTATTGTATTTGTATATGTTGTAAGCCGCTTTGAGTGGCACTTGTGTCAGGAAAGCGGGATAGAAATTAAACTTAATAATAATAATAATAAATATGCCCTCGGTCACACCTCTACACTAACGCACAATCAGTTCTAATGATGACCTATTTATAATGTGTTTCTATAGAAGACTGGTTGTTATCATTAACGCTTCGGTAGAAGACTGGCTGTTAGCATTAACACAGAAGTGTTAACATGGAAGGCAGTCAGAAATCAGCTGTGCGCCAGCATTTTTAATTCCAGCTCCTCTGCCTGCAGTCTGCGCCAAACTGGGCAACCTTCCCAAATGAACACCTCCCAAACAAACAGGACTGTTAAGTACCATCATCCTCAGCCAGCAGAAGTGATGAGGATAATGGGGTTTGTAGTACAATCCCTCTGTAAGGTATCAACTTTGGATAAGTTCAAACAGACAACACTGTAGTTGCATGTAGGGTTACCAATAATCCAATAGCCATGCTATTTGGGGATGACAGAGACTGTAATCCAACCTATTTGAATCACACCAGGTCAAGAAATGCAGAAATATGGAACATATGTGGGTATATGTGGAGCTTTCCTGCACAGTTCCACAAAATATGGTTTTTCACAGGGTTGGGGTCTGTATGTGGACACTTCTCTCATTTATTCAGATGAAAAGGAATCATCTGTGCTCCCCTTTTCAATATCATTGTGATCTTTTGCATCTGGTCGCAGTGGCTGCCTGTCCAAGCAAAACTCAAGACTCGAGCAATGTGGGGCTGCTTAATGACCCAAGTGGCATCTTGGTGAGGGATTCATTCAGTACACTTGGTGTATACCTAGGGCAGAGATGGTGAAACTTTTAGAGACCGAGTGGCCAAACAGAGGGGCGGGGCAAACTCTGTGCTGGGGAAGGGAGTAAGCACTCCCATTGGGCTGCTGGGCAGAGTGGTGGGTGAACTCTGTGCTTGGGAGAGGGAGGAAGTGTTCCCATTGGGCTTCTGGGCAGAGGGGCAGGTCAAACTCTGTGCTGGGGTGACAGCGTGCATACCAACATAAAGGCCTGGGAGTGCCACGTCTGGCACACATGCCATAGGTTCGCCACCACTGACCTAGGGTTTGGCATGGGGAGAGAGTCATTCATTCATTCATTCCATTTCTACCCCACATTTCCCCCAGTGAGCTGAAGACAGCGTACATAACTTCCTTCTGCTCATACCAGCCCTTTGGTGCAGTACCAGGCCAAGAGGGTATGGCAGATTCAAGGTTGTACACTGAATTTCACAAATGAATGGGCACACTTAGATGCCACTGGCTTATCACACTGTGCACTTACATTGCTCTGAAACATAAAGGTTCCATACAGAGATGGGCATCAGTGGCTACAGCTAACTATAGAATGCCCACTCAGTGGGAAGACTAGCTTTGCTGCCCTACAATGTGTGGGATGGCCCTGGCCCCATTTTCCTTCAGAGGTGAGCCAGGTCTCACCACCCCCTCTTCCTGCCTCTTACCAGGGCAGCCAAAGAAGACAGCAAAGGAAATACAGTCTATAAGTCTAGGGACAATACTTTTTTTATCCCAGAAGCCTGAAATCCCAGCTGTGCTCTGTCTCCGTCTGCCAAATGAGGAAAGGCCAGGCTCTCTGCCATGCTATAGAAAGAGCCACAGCAGGAACACAGGAAGTTAACGGGCCGGGAAGGTAGAAGCTGGCAGATGGCCTCCCACACACCGAGTCCTGTCTATAAAGGCTGGAATTTGTGTTGAAGACATGCTTCCAGGTGAAATTCAAGGAATGAAGAAAGAGGCAAGGGGCGGGGGACTGCTCTCAATGCCACTGGAATGCAAGGAAGACAAGGCTTTAGAAGAGGAGACGGGAGAAGGGCACATACACAAAATCTTTAGGCGTAAACTGGAAGGCTGGTGTTCAAGGGAGAGGAGAGACAAGAAAGAATTTGCATTCTAGTTTGTCATTTATAGGTTCAAAGTTTAGGATTCTCAGACCAAAGACAACTGTATCCAAATCCACTGTCACCAAAGGATGGGGACTCAGGTCAGTCATCACAACAGGGTGGATGTTTTAAAGGGACCATTGTCAATCTTCAACTCAACGAATGGCACTAATCTCTTCTCTACCATATGTGGGTATATGTGGAGCTTTCCTGCACAGTTCCACAAAATATGCTTTTTCACAGGGTTGGGGTCTGTATGTGGACACTTCTCTCATTTATTCAGATGAAAAGGAATCATCTGTGCTCCCCTTCTTAGCATGTTCCCCTTTTCAATATCATTGTGATCATTTTCATCTTTTGCATCTGGTCGCAGTGGCTGCCTGTCCATACAAAACTCAAGACTTGAGTGCTGGCTAGGATGGAAGCCTTCGAAGGTGGGGGAGAACCCTAACGCTGAGTTCTGATGCGTGGTTTCCGCGCCCTGACTACCGGGAACCCGTCGCCGGAGTTGGTCTGCATGTCGCCTCCAGAGTAGACCCGTGCTGGTCTCAACGCAGTACGACACAGGCCCAGTTTGGCCAATGACTACCCCCGGGACCCAGGCTGGTCCTGCGGTTGCGTAATTTCTGCTATGGACTGGGGCACCTATTTCGAAACTCTTGGTGCCCACTATCCCTATGTTCCTCCCAGTATCCTCCACCCTTGTGGGGTCTAGCCTAGTCAGTAAACAAATACTATGCAGGTCAGATAATCAGGGACCTATCTACAATAAAACAAGAAGTTAAGCCAAATCCTATGGGAAATATCTGTTCCTTTCTATTACAGCATACCATTTCTCCTTTCACAATGGGACGTTTGAAGAATCACATGCCTTGGCAATCAGATTTGCAAATTAAGCCCAAATTCACCTTCCAGTTACCAACTGCACAAAATATATACCACACTGGGATACACGATACAGAGGAGCACACGCTAAGACAAACTTGAGGGAGCACCACTGCTGAAACGGAGCAAAGTATGTCACAAGGTGTGACTCCATGACACCTGGATTGTCTGAAGAAGGCTTATAAAATGTGGAAAGTAGTTAACATTAAATGATATTACTATAAGTGGGATTTGGGATCTAGTGACCTTCTCTTAACTTTAGCAATCAGGTAAGAATTTACCAACAGGTATAGGTAAAGGTCGCCCTTGCTCGAATCTAACTCTTAGTTCCAGCTCAAATAGATCCATTACTGCATGGTGGTAATGACATATAAAGCTCTATATGGTTTGGGACCTCAGTACTTGTTGGAAGTCTCTCCCAGAGAAATGCTACCCGAGGAGCCACCTAGTTTTCATAGGCCTTTGAGCAGGGGTTCTCAACCTGCGGCCCATGAGCCGGATCTGGCCTGTGGCACCAAGTAATCCAGCCCTCACATTCCAGCTGCCGCCGGCGCCGCTTGTGCCGGAATCGGGCTGGAGGACAACCAATCCAACCTCCTCCACTTGAAAAGGTTGCGAACCCCTGCCTTAGAGTTGCACTGTCTGTCATAGAAATATGACAGCAACATTGTTTCTTCTGGTCTGGTACACTCTCACGTTTACTTTTGATCTAAATTGGAAGGTTAATAATTTTTTAGAATGTGATTTAAGATGTGGCCCTCTTTAGGCACTCTAATGTGACCCTATGTCCCAGAAGATTGGGAATTACTGGCCTAGGGAAGTATTTAACACTAGATGGGCAGTGTAGAAATGACAGACAGAAACTAAACTAAACTAAACTAAGCTAAGCTAAACTAAACTAAACTAAACTAAACTAAACTAAACTAAACTAAACTAAACTAAACAACATAACATAACATAACATAACATAACATAACATAACATAACATAACATAACATAACATAACATAACATAACATAACATAACATAACATAACATAACATAACATAATTTGCATGTATGGACTTGAATGTTTCTATTGGTTCAGTGGATCCACCAGAGTTGGATTTAGACTTTTCCTTCTTCTGTTGCCTTCCTGTGCCTTCTGGAATGTAATAGTCTCTTCTGGTGCCTATTAACAAACATCTGAAGAAACTCTGAAGAACACGTTGGACATCCCTATTATCCTGAAACCAATGTGAGTGTTAGCCATGCAGAATCTTTTTTGGGGGTGGGGGGTGGGGGGGGAGAGATTTCTCATGTCTGTACCATTGCTGTTAATCTGAAGGGGACCCATGGGGGAAAGAACGATGATGAAAACTGTTGTTGTTCAGTCGCAGTGGAGTCTGACGTCAGCACATCAGGTTCCTTTGTTATCTGCCATCCTCCGTAGTCTGCCCAGATCTACACCCACTGCGTTTAACGATGCTATTTAACCATTGCATTCTCTGCCACCCCCTTCACCTTTTGCCTTTGCTCTTTCCTGGCATCAGGGCCTTCTCCAGTGAGTCCTCTCTTTTCATTTGGTGGCCAGATACTTTAGTATTTGTCCTACCAAGGAGCAGTCGGGGTTGATGAAGACTACGATGATTTAAACATCTCATGTGACAGCAGACTCAACGGGTGGGTTTCCCTCCTGGCATGAAAACACTACAGAATATGGGCCTGGATTAACCACAGAAAACTGGTTTGGCTCATGCCTGCCCAGACTGGACCAGAACCAGAAGGATGTGGGCCGCTGTCCTCTTTGGAAAATCCATCAAGAACTGTTAAGAAACCTCTAAAACAAGCTGCTTGCCTTCACGGAAAAACAGAGGGAGTGGGTAGGAGAAAAAGGTGGTGGAGAAGGAGAAGGGCAGGGAAGGGCGTGTTGCTGTATTTTCAAAAACAAATGTACACAATCGTTACACGGAAGACTTCAGGGAGGAAAGGAAGGGGAAGCTGAGGCTGGAGCGTTGGCACATTAAATCAAAAACAGATGTGCCCTCATGGCCGCTACTCCCAGTTGGGCAGGCTGAGTCACCAAGAGGAGGGTGGGTGTCTAGGGGAAGCTATCTTTATATCAGCCTTGGGTGTGGGGAGCAGGAAATAATGCAAGCCCAGGAAAAGACCCACCCCTGTAGAGTGTCTGAGTAGGTTTAAGGCTGGATTAAAAGCAGGTATGGGCAGATCCAGCATAGAGAGTCTTGAGGCGAGAGTGTGAAAGAGGGCTCTGTAATTATAGATATTTAATGGCACACACAGATGCACAAATAAAAGAAAGAAAAGGCCTGTTGGCACATCCAGTCCACCCTCTCCCGAGACACGATTGTTCCCTGAAGATTTCTTTCTCCGCAGTGTTTTCCTAAGGATGGGTCTCAACTGCTCTGGCTGTGGCAGGAACACACCACTTCCCTTGGAAGGAAAGTTTTATTGACCTCACAGTGCAAGAACATTTTCCAGAGGTCCAGCCCATATTTTCCCTTCTTCCCTACTCTCTGCCTTTCTCTGTTTCTTCCACATAACTCCTCAGCTTTGCTTGCTTTGCTGTATAGACAAGGGATCATCCTGGTCACAGGGTTCACTCTTGACCTCTAATCTGTTCCTCATCTGTTATGATTCTTGCCCAACACTGTGAGTGTTTGACCTCTAGCTGGGTCTCACACACAGCATCCTCATTTAACTCATTAGCAGATGTGTAATGTCAGAATGTTTATTTTGCACCCATTAAACATTTACAACTTAACAGAACCAAACTTCAGATAATCAAACTAACCCCAATCAGGGATCTTCTGCTATTGGTCCAGATTGTGGCGGCCCGCACAGTGATGGGGTGTAATCGTTTTGTCTGTGCTTCGCTGCTGCTGTGGGAGCTGCACTGGCTGCCTAATTGCACTGGGTGCAATTCAAGGTGCTGGTTGTCACCTTTAAAGCCCTTCATGGTATCGGACCAGGATACCTCAGGGACCGCATCGTCCCTAGGAAATCGACCCATCCCACGAGAGCAAACCGAGAGGGCACCCTTCAGGTACCATCTGTTGGGGAGGCTCGCCTCTCCAGCACAAGGAAAAGGGCCTTCTCGGTCATAGCCCCCATACTATGGAATCTCCTCCCGGTAGAACTACGCCTCCAGGCCCAGTTGCTACCATTTAGGAAAGAACTGAAGATGTGGTTGGCAAAATGGGTCTGGGGGCCGGGATTGTCAACAAACTCCCCTTTCTGGCTCATCTGAGGCTCCCCCCTCCTATAATTAATTTTAACATTAAGTTTATGCCGATTTTATATTTGTTTTTAGATAGTAATGGCACAGCAGTGGGTAGTATTGCCATGTTCTTAAGGATTTATTAATTGCTTTATATTGGTTTTAACTTGTGTATACCGCCCAGAGTCCATTGGATAGGGCGGTATATAAATCTATTAAATTAAATTATTATTGTTGTAAATAGCACACTGATTGTATGTTATTACTGGTTGTAAATAGCACACTGATTTGCAAACCTACCTGTTACACCAACCAGCCATTGTGTGCCTCTGTACCTGATGAGTATCAACTAATGCCATGAAATCTCACTCCTATGACTGACAAAGTGGACTTGATCCATGGAAGCTAACATCAAAATACAGGAGTTAGTCTTTTGGTTTAATCTCTGATGAAAAAGACATGGGGAGGTCAGGTAAGGGGGGGGGGAAGGATCCTAGAAATTACCCAGTATGTTGTATTGAATAAAGTGATGGACTAGGACTCAAGAAGCCTGGGTTCAAACCCCACTCAGCTACAGAAACTCACTAGGGGTGCAGAAATGGTAAAACCACTCCTTAAATATCTCACTTACTTTGAAAACCCTATTAGGGTCAATATAATTTGGTTCCAACTTGACGGTGCAGAGCAACAACAATAAAGACATTAGAGGGAGATTATTACTATTATAGTGATGACCAACCTTGGTACTCCAGGTGTTCTTGGACTTCAATCCCCAGAAGCCCAAGTCAGCATTCCTGCTGATCAGGCCTTCTGAAAATTGAAGTCCAAGATCAACTGGAGTGCCAAGGTTGGCCATCGCTGTTATATGCTATCAAGTTTCTTTCAAAGTCTCAGGACCCTAATATATTGTTAATAAACTAAAAGAATCATATAACTAGAAGAGACCCTGTGGTTCCACAAGCCCAGCCCTCTGCCCAGAACAGGAAATCCACTGGAAGGTAGCATCCAAGCTGAGCTTTAACATCTCCAATGAAGGAGAGGAAGGCATGTGAGATTGTCAAAGAGCAGTTTACTATCATCATTCCTTAGTGCGCTTCAGCAGACATGTTTGTCCACTTGTTTTTTACTGCAACTAAGGTCACCTTCTTCCTTTCTCAAGATTTTCCCTTTTTAAGATAATAAAACAACCCAAACCCCAATAATTCAGTGGAAAAGGCAACAGCATCTGTACTAGGATGCAATCCCGAACTACATGCCAATGCATTAAGATTTCTAGTTGACCCTTGAGCATGGGACACTTGCTCTATCTACCAACCAACCTCCAAAATGCACTGACATTTCCATGTTGGGATTCAAACATCTCACTTCTAACGTTGTGTTTTCTTGCGAGGATCTGAAAACTGTGGTAACTGACAAATAGAAAACCCATTCCTGGCAATATAACCCATTAAGGCTGAAACTTAACATTAATGCTTAAGATCCATGCTGTTAACAAAACTTCTTGATACAAGAATAACATGGAGAGTCACTTCACACCCTAAGGGTAGCATGATTCAGAAAACTGAGCTATTATGCAGAATACATTAAGATTCACAGTTTTTAATTGGAGTCTCTGACATCCTGGGTTGGACAAGGGAGACAACGGAGGACTCCCACTTCTCTGTTCTAATCTATTATACCATTTTAAATATATTATCCCCTTTAGGGGCCATTCAACAATTATGTGATCCATTTTTTTGGGGGGGGGATTGACCCCCTCCCCCCATGTAATCCGACCGTAATTTTTGCTTCGAAACTCCCCCCTTTTTTAAATTACGTAATCCAGAGCATTTGTATTGAAACTCTGATTTTTAGAGCTTTTCACTATTAGTGAAATAGAAATAGACTGCACAAGCAATTCAATAATCTCAAATTGGATCAAAATTCCCAGAGATCATTTTTAAACCTAAAAAAGAGCCATGTTTCAAAACCACAACAGCTCCAAATGGATTACATAATCTTTGACCTAACCCCCACCCACATAATTTTCTGTAATTCAGATGGCAGGCCCACACCACCACCACCACCGATGATCACGTAATTGTTGAATGGCCCCTTAAGTCTCTCATGGCACAGAAGTTAAGCTGCTGTGCTGCAGGTAAAACTCTGCTCACAACCTGAGTTTGATCCCGACACATGTGATTGACAGCCTTCCATCCTTTTGAGGTTGGTAAAATGAGTACCCAGCTTGTTGGGAGCAAAATAATTACTTTGTGACTCACCAAAGAAGGCTCTATGTCAGGGGTGCCCAAACTTTTTGTGCTGTGGGCCTGGACCACCACCACCCGGAACAGCTGAGCCTGACCATGCCCCTGGAAGCAGACATGTTTGCGCATGAGCATCCGCATTCACTTCCGGGTGCATCGTGGACACATTTGTGCACGTGTGAGCATACCACACCTGGAAGTGAATGCAGGTGTGTTTAAGAATGCACGAGCACATCCATGCTGCACCTGGAAGTGAATGCAGACACATTTGCACATGCGAGAGCACATCCATGCTGAACCCAGAAGTGAATGCAGATGCACTCGCACATGCGCAAATGGATTTGCGAGTAGTGAGGGTGGTGCGGGCTGGATGGAATGGTGTTGGGGGCTGGATCTGGGCTGCAGGCTGTAGTTTGGGCACCCCTGCTCCAAGTGCTACAGAGCAGTACATAAGAACAATTGCTATTGTTACTGCTATCCTACCGATGCAGTGCCTTTCCAGATAAACGATACATTGGTGGTATTATATGCACCACGCTAGGCAATGCATTGCTTTTTTGCTATGCCATTATTTACCTGATGGCCATTGGTGAAGGTGGAGTCAGGGGCCAGAATAATCAAATACAGAACAAACTGAAGCCACTCAAAGACCAGAGAGGATCCTTCTCACAGGAGGGCTGCTCAAGTGAAATATAAAGTTGGTTGCACAAAAGATAAGAACCTTTTAAGTGGGAATCAGATCACTCCAAATTGGTCAGGTCCTAAATCACAACTAGAAGAATAAATTGAATTTACGGAGGAGTTGACTTACCAGATCCCCACTGATTCAATGGGCCTACTCTAGTGTGACTTACTACACTATGCACCAGGATTTCAGTCACTGGCCGAGTTGCTTTTGCTTTTTAAACTGTCAAAAAAAAATCAGGAGTCATTAAAAAATGAGCAGGGCAAGGCAAGCTGCAAATCAACTGAAGGAAAAATCTAAACATGTTCGAGTGACAGAGAATATCAATGGGAATTACACTTACAGTGGAACCTCATAAAACAATCGCCCAGTATAGCAACAAAATCACATAACAATTTGGTTTTGGGGGGAAATGGCGTCCCGCATAACAATTTTCCCTATGGGAAAAAATTGGACAACAATTTACAACAACGAGCCCCATGGAACAGATTAAAATCATTGTATGAGGTGCCACTGTATATATCGCGCAATAGTGCTCAGTGCACTCTCTGGGCAGTTCACAAGGTAACTAGCATTTTTGCCCCCAACATGCTGGGTACTCATTTTACCAACTTCGGAAGGCTGAGCCAACCTTGTGTCCCATCAGAATTGAACTCACACAGTTAGCAGTTAGGGCCGCAGTACAGCAGTTTAACCACTGTGCCACCAGGGCTCTTAACAGAATATGATGTTTGGCACATCCAGCTCTATGCTTCTAAGGGGGGGGGGATGGATTGGGCCCCCAAGAGGAGCTGGGGTGGTTTTCCACCGCAATGCCCTAAAATGGCCTCATTGAATCAATAGGCCGTAAGGGTTGGGTAGGCCCTGACCAGCTAAATATGGTGAGGCTGGTAATTTCCAAGAAGTGACCCTCTCCAATATATTATTTGGCAAACTGGAAAAAAATGTCTAAACAGGGAAAAAAATCAGCATTTAGCATGAGTTTCACCCTTCTTTACTTCAAGAAGCTCTTAAGTCACACTACCTTGCCTGGACTTTTCCAGCTGTTCCTTGTGTGGTCCTATAATCAGATGGTTTGAAGTAATACAAAATCAGCTCGATCCAGCTGTGTTTCCAGTTTCGGAGACACCCATCAATTTCTTTCTTTAAAAAAAAATTCAGTGATGCAGTGTACTTTTGTTGAACCCATGCTCTACACTGCGGATGTTATTCTGTGCTTATTTAACCATTGTTTTAATTCTACACTAAGACTAACCCACCCAATCGGATCATCTTTCAGATGAACATCAGAGTAGTGCCAGTTTCACTCTGAAGAAAAAAAACCAAAAGCAAGTCTGCTCAAATAGCATTTCTCAGGTTCTCATTAAATGATACATTTTTGCTCTACAGAAGGGAGAAAATTAACTTTTCTCTTGGGTATAACTCTCAGAATGTTTATGTTTATTGGATTTATACCCCACTCTACTCAGGCACAAGGCTGACTCAGAGCGGCTACAACTAATTAATATACATACAAATTACAACAATATAATGATACACATAATCTCAGATACTGTACCAAATAATCAGAAAAATCCACAATGGTACAAACTATCAACACAACATCAAAGTATCAGCAATCAATAGTTACAATCCAAATTACAAGGTGTGAAAAACATCAAAATACATGAAGTGTGGTGAAATAGCACTTAGTTTTAAGAGGCATTTAATAGTCTTTGTGGTTGAGAATCTAAACTCAAAAGTGACATCTCACAAAATCTCAAAATTTAGAAGATTATATGAAGCAAAGCAATTATGTTATATACCACCCCATATGGTTTAATGCACTCTCTGGGTGGTTCAAAAGTTAATTAGCATTTTGCCCCCAACATGCTGGGTAATCATTTTACCAACTTCAGAAGGATTCAACCTTGATTCATGGTCAGGATCGAACTCACAACCTTTTGGTTGCAGGACAGCAGTTTAACCACTGCTGGAGTGAAAATGGTAGCTAGACAAACTACATGGCATTATGTACCCACCGTTATTTGCTTCATCAGAATCAGAATGAAACGAATCCACAACCTCCTGAATCCCACAAACACCATGGCCACAGCTGGAGGATTCTGGAACAGGTACACCAGAGAAGTAACATTTCCAAAATTTGGGCAAGCCTCTGTTCAAAGTACTGTACAAGAATCCTTCATCACATACTGGCCTTTTTGAAGAGTGAGGTTATGACTTTCCCCCTCTTTAGAACAAATAAACCATGATATGCATCTTCAGACACACCACGGAAAACACACGTGGGAATTGCTGTGAAACGCACTTTCTGCAGAAATTGTCCCCAGGTTTTTGTGTGATGCACACAGATACCATCATAGAAGAAACCACTAAGTGCTATTTCACCACAATTCATGGCATGCCCAAAGTAAGTATGAAATACCCATAAAATGGCATCAAAAAAGGACACCTGAAGGAAAGGGCTTTAAGACCTCTATCAATAAAATTAATGTGAGACATGGGCCTTTGATGTGTTTCATTCAGGAGCTGAGGAACACAGCCATTTGTCAACTTACCGTACTTTATAGGCTGTTAGATAATTTTATGAGCTCTGCACCCACCTCAAGGCCCATAAAAACTATTTGTTTATGAGAACCTACCACCTAGTTAAATACAGATAGATTCTATATTACCCTGTGTCATCTACATGTTTTTTTCATAGGCACCACCTATGAAAACTAGTCTATCCTATTTATTTCAAGGCAAAGACTGTGGCTGTATTTCTTTCCTCCTTTTTACATTGTTAATACTTGAAATTTGTATATACATTATTATTTTAAAGATTATTTTACACACACACACACACACACACACACACACACACACACACGACTGGAGTACATATAGTGGGAGATCTTTATTGACATGACGAAATAAGGCACAATGAAGCTAGTTTTGGTTTCTATATACATTACTAGGTAAAAGTAAAGGCTGCCCTTGCTTGAAAGCCAGTCATATCCGACTCTAGGGTTCAGTGCTCATATCTGTTTATAGCCAAAGAGCCAGCGCTGTCTGCATCTGCAGACGTTTCCGTGGACATGTGGCAGGCATGCCTCAACACCGGAGTGCACGGAAACCTGTTTACCTTCCCACCAAAGTAGTCCCTATTAATCTACTTGCAATTCCTTGCTTTCGAAATGCTAGGGGTTGGCAGGAGCTAGGATAGAGACAGGAGCTCACTCCATCATGAGTACCCAGGAATCGAACTCCAACCTTCCAGTCAGTGAGTTCAGCATCAGCCACCGCTGTCTACAGAGATGCTTTAGCTGAGACCCTGCCATCCATCTCCAGGGTGATGCCTGTACTGTATAGAAGAGCCCAGTGGCACAGTAGTTTAACTGCTGTATTGCAGCCAGAATGTTGTGAATTCAATCCTGATGGGGTACCAAGGTTGACTCAGCCTTTTGAGGTCAATAAAATGAGTACCCAGCATGTTGGGGGCAAAATGCTAATTACTATAATTAGCATTTAGAATTTAGAATTTAGAAGATTATATAAAGCAAAGCAATTACTGTACGTTATACAGGTGAAACTTAGAAAATTAGAATATCATGCAAATGTTCATTCGTTTCACTTAAAAGGTGAAACAAGTATATGAGATAGACTCACTACATGCAAAGCAAGAGATGTCATGCCTTCATTTGTTATAATTGTGAGGATAATGGTGTACAGCATACATGAGATTATGTGATGGTTTCATAAGATGTAAACCATAAGCATCAATATTAAAGCAAAGTAAGGCTTGAACTATCTCGCTTTGCATGCAATGAGTCTAACTGATATATTTGTTTCACCTTTTAAGTTGCATTACTGGACTGAATGAACATTTGCACAATATTCTAATTTTTCGAGTTTCACCTGTATACCACCCCATAACGTTCAGTGCACTCTCTGGATGGTTCAAAAGTTAATTAGCATTTTGTCCCCAACATGCTAGGTAATCATTTTACCAACTTCAGAAGGATGGAAGGCTGAGTCAACCTTGATCCATGCTCAGGATCGAACTCACAACCTTTTGGTTGCAGGACAGCAGTTTAACCACTGCTGGAGTGAGAATGGTAGCTAGACAAACTACATGGCATTATGTACCCACCATTATTTGCTTCATCAGAATCAGAATAAAACGACTGAATGATGCACACCAGTAAAAATTACAGAAATAGAAGTGGAAAAGCAAGCAGAAAAATTATATGACATTCCTCCCCCTTTTTTGCTTAATTTACTGTAATTTTTTTTAAATGCAAGGTCTACTCAGCATAGTAGTTATAATGCAGAAAAAGATGGCTTAATCATAAGGCAGACTAAAACCCACCACATCATGGGCAGCAAATCTGGGACACAATTTATTGGTGGAAAATGTTGGAAAAGCCCCAGGGCCTGAACTCATCAAAACTCAACTTCCTGGATCATGTAGAGATGCAAAGCAATATGGATATATTCACTGCATATCTTTCCCTAGCAGGTTTGCTGTACAATTGAGCTTGTCTATGGCTCTCACTGTCTTACACTCCAAATAATAAAGGTTAAAAATCTGGGCCCATTTAAAAATAAAACTCATATTCTCCCATAAGCTTTAGACTGCACAGATACAAATTCCAGGTTTCCTTTATTAATGGATTAGTTGGCTGACAATATCAAAATCTTAGCATCTACTGTAGTGAATACAGTGTAAGTAAACGAAAATACAATATATTAGACAGTAAAAAGAATTCAATAAAGTTTTAGTATGTAAGATAAAATGTAATTAAAATAAAGTAATATTATATCAGGGACTGCAGTGGCTTAGTGGTTAAGATGCTGAACTTGACAACTGGAAGGTAGCAGGTCAGCAATTCGAGACCCAAGTGCTGCATGACGGAGTAAGCTTTTGTCTCTGTCCCAGAACTTGCTAACCTAGCAGCTTAAAAACCTTAAGGAACCACGGGGTCCCTTCTAGTTACATATATCATTCTTTTATTTTATTAAAAACTAGCAGATTTTGCCCGGTGGTGCCGGGCTCTTTAAAATGGTTTTGGAAGGTTTTTGTTTTATGTTTATGCAAATGAGGTTAGTTTTTAATTGTGGTTTTTTTAATTTTAATTTTTACGCATGGGCTGTTATAAACTGTGATTTTGTATTTTTGGTTTTTGGTTTTTAAAAAGAGGAAAGGATGATATATTTTTTTATAATTATTGTATTTAACCAAATAATGTGTTACTATGTGATTTTTAAAAAATAGTTGTACCTTGGATATTTTTTTAAAAAAATGTGTAAGAATATATTTTTTAAAATCAATGTTTCTATACTGTGTTTAGATGTTTTTTTGGTTTTTTTTGAGTGAAAACCTATTTCTTTTTTTTTTGAATTATTTGTCATTATTGTGAATATTTTTGAATGTTTTGATAACTTATTTCATTAATTTGTGAATTATTTGTAATTATTTTGAATAATTCTGAATGTTTTTTCTCTTGTGGCCTCTGGGTGGGGCTGGTGAGCTTTTCTTGTATTTTACTATTTTTCTCTACTGTCCTCTGGGTGTCGCTTCTTCTTCCGGTAAGTAGTCTCTTTCTTTCCTCAGTTTAGTTCCGGCCATCGTGGAGTGAGGACGTCTCCTGGTAAAGTCTCTGGCTTAATTTTTTTTTGGGGTGTGTGTGTGTTTTGGGTTGGGATGGGGGTCTGTGTGTTTTTTTCTTGTTTGTTTTTGGATGTTTTTGTATTTCCTTTTTCTGTTTTTTATTTTTGGTTTTGTTTATTTTTTACTGTTTTTGGATTGTGTTTTTGGATGTTTTTGTGTTTACTTTTTCTGGTTTTTTTTGGTTTTGATTATTTTGACTGTTTTTGGATAGTGTTGTTTTGTGTTGGGGGTGGGGGTAGTTCCGTGGGCCGGTCTTAGGGGCTGGACCATGGAAATACCATCGCCACTTGATGCGGCGTTGGGGTGGTGGTATTTCCGTGGTCCGGCCTGGGTGGCCGGACCACGGAAATTGCAACACTGCTTCATGGGGGGGAGGTGGCCAGACCACAGGAATTCCCCTCGCCGCTTGATGCGGTGTTGGGGTGGGGGTATTTCCGTGGGCTGGCCTAGGTGGCCGGACCACTGGAATTCCCATCACCGCTTGATGCGGCGTTGGGGTGGGGGTATTTCTGTGGGCCAGCCTGGGTGGCCGGACTACGGGAATCCCCTCACCGCTGTATGCGGCGGCAGGGGGTGGGGGTTTTGCGGCCTGCCTTTTTTATTTTTATTTTTTGCGCACCAACTGCCTCAGCATTCTGCGTGCTCATGGCGCGCAGGACGCTGGGGCTTGTAGTTTGCCGTGTGCGATTTCAGTTTGTGCAGCAGTTTTCTTCCTGCGGCTTCTTTTTGATTGGCCGTGGCGCATTTCCAAACGTTCCTTTTGCTCACGCCGCTCAGCCTGATTGGCTCTGGTGTGGCACGGCGCAAGGAAAGTTGGGAATTGAAGTTCCCTTTTTTTTGTTTGCGTCCGGGGGGCACCTGCCCCACTGGCGTAAATTTCAACCCGACAGTTACCTGCGAACCCCGGTTGGGCGAGTGCACGTAGGCTCGGACGGGGCTAGTGGGGCCTGGCTAAACATCCTTTGTCACATTCCAACGGTTAACACACAGATTTATAGGTATAGATCTATTAGGGTCCTGAGACTTTGAAAGAAACATGACAGCATATAACAATAAAAATCTCCCTCTAATTTCTTTATTGCTGTTGCCTTGCACCGTCAAGTTGAAACCAAATTATATTGACCCTAATAGGTTCCCCCCCCAAGGGACTGCAGTGGCTTAGTGGTTAAGACGCTGGACTTCACGAATGGAAGGTTGGCAGTTCGAGACCTGAGTGTGTTTCCGTCTCTATCCCAACTCCTGCCAACCTAGCAGTTCAAAAGCAAGAAATTGCAAGTAGATAAATAGGTACTACTTTGGTGGGAAGGTAAACAGTGTTCTGTGCACTCTGGTGTCTAATCATGCCTGCCCCATGACCATGGAAATGTTTGCAAATGCAGACAACGCTGGATCTTTGGCTATAAACAGAGATGAACACTGAATCCTAGAGTCAGATATGACTGGCTTTCGAGCAAGGGCGACCTTTACCTTTACTAATATTATATCAAATAAGGTAAAGTGCTGAATTACAGAATAAAATAAATATTAAATTCAAATTTGTTCAGCTGAATTTGTCCCCTTTACATGCAACCCCAGTATGTGCTATGTAACATATGACAGCTTCAAGAAAGGATTAGACAAGTTGATGGAGGACAAGGGTATCCATGGCTATAATTATGGATACCTAAGGACAACCTCTGGGTTGGAGAGATAGGCAGGATATCTCTCAATGCCATTTCCAGGGAATCCTAAGCAGGTGAAAGCATCTGCTTGGGAATAATACCCTGAAGCAAATGGTGAGCCACTGTGTGAGACAGAATGCTGGACTGGATGGGCTGTGGCCTGTTCCAGCAAGGCAGTCTTATGTTCTTAACATATTCTCTGCTGGACACCCCTAACTAAAACCCTGGCATTTCTGATGACTGCATGTTTATTTATAACCTGGAAGAAATAAATTAGACTTTTGTTAGAGTCCCAGTATGTTGTGACTGCACATAAGCACCCATATTGGTCTGTACAGTGAATTTTCTTCTAGCTATGCTCTGATTTAAGCACCATTAGCTCATTACACTTGTAGCCCGAGAAAGAAAGACAAAAGAAGGAAATCACCACAGAAGGAGGAAAGGAATTTTCTTGACTAATCAAAGGGTTATGGGAGTTGGGGGAGTCTGAATTCCATCCAGTGATTCGAACAGAAGAGTCTGCTTTTTCTTCTTCTTGTTCTGCCATATCCGAATCCGAATAGTGGCAATCCTCATGGCGATCAGCCATGAAGACGTTCCTGAGAATATAATGCAGTGGTCTTCCTTTGCCTTCGGTATCGCAGCATGACACTTGTACCATTGATCCAGTTCCCAGAGTCACTTTCTGGTTCTGAGTCCTTTTGGCACACAAAGTCCTCCTCAGCCCCAGGCCAGTATTGATGAAGCTGCTGCCCTCCATCAAGATGGATTCAAGTGGGATTTAATCCACTTGGGGACGATCACCCTTCCCTGTGGACTTTGGCACCCAAGGCCATTAGTCCTCAGAATGGTCAGGTTAGTTAACTACCACCTGACACTCGGTGTTGAGTCGCTGGCAGTACGGTCTACTCTTTTATCATAGCAAAGTGATGGTGAACCTTTTAGAAACCGAGTGCCCAAACTCAACAGGCTTCCGTCGGCACCGCAGAGGGGTGGGACGAACTCTATGCTGGGAAGAGGGAGGAAGCGCTCCCATTGGACTGCTGGGCAGAAGGGCGGGGCAAACTCTGTGCTGGGAGGAGGGAGGAAGCACTCCCACTTGGCTGCTGGGTAGAGGTGAATTCTGTGCTGGGGCGATGGCACTTGTGCCCACAAAGAGGGCTCTGAGTGCCCCCTATGGCATGCGTGCAATAGGTTCGCTACCACTGCCATAGCAGGATAACCTGGCCAGACACATAAGGGTCTGTTTATTCTGAACAAATAGTTGGGCACCTAAATCTCTTAGTATTTTCCTGATTTTCTTTTCAGTTAAGACCTTACATGTTTCACTCAACTTCTCTAGCCAGCCATCAAATAGCTATATCAGTGGGAGAAGGATGTCATAAACTTGTATTTTTTCTTATTATTTTTAAGACTACAGATTCTGTTTTTGAGATAATAGGATCATCATTTGGAGTTTCCCTTAAAGCCCAGGAGGTGTGGTCATCTGTCTTGAGTTCCCCACCCCACCCCAACCTTAATTGCCAGTAAGGTACTTTTACGAAGAAAATGTTTGTAACAAGTTCAGCCATTAAAACTTCTCATGGCTTTTAATGTCAGACAGGAAGGATGTGGTTTTAATTGGAGGGCTACACCTTTGGCCCTTTGCACGTCTGGTCACGCAAGGAAGGTTAAGGTCCTTCCAGGTGCCCACCTTGAGCATGGCTTTTTTAAAAATGTCCCTCACATCCTTCACCTCTGTTTTCTCTTTAAAACATTGTCTGCAAGGCTGGAAAGCAGAAAAAGAGAGATAAACTGAACAAAAGTAATGAACACTGTACTGTATAGCAGAAAGCTATACTGGTACAAGCAGGCAGCTGAGATTATTCAAATAAGAGAAGATAGTGGCTGGAACAGTTAGCCCAGTCAATGTGACCTGAAGGCCACCTCCCCTTCTTTCATTTAATTTATAGCACACTATGGCTGAGCTATTTTGCTTTACAACTCACTCCTTCTAAAATTTATACCTGCTTTTCCGATTTTCCAGAGGCCTATAAAGAAGCTGGCACTTTAAAACAAAAATAGAACTTATCACCACGTGTAATTACAAACTCAATCAACAACAAAATAAATTAAGATACAAGGAACCAAACAATGAACAGATTTACTTGACTCCTCTGGAAATCACAGCAGCCTACTTTTAAGCCTCCAGAGCAGAGGTGCCGAAACATTTCAGGCCGCGGGCCAGTCACGTGGTTCAGGGGTACATTTTACTTCTGCTTCCGGGAGCAACGAGGGCTTTGCAGGACAGATGGATTGGTGTTGGGGGCCGGATCCAGTCCATGGGCCATAGTTTGGGTACCCCTGCTTCAGAGGATCGGGCTTGGTCCCTTACTCAATTAAAAGGGATGCTACCAAATCCTTTTGACATCCTCCAGCCTCTGATTCCAATTAAATTGGCTCAGAAGGAAATGTTCCATTGCGCGTGTGTGTGTGTGTGGGGGGGGGGTCGCTTTGATCTAATGGTGACAAGCTTTTAATTCAAAAAGGAAGAAAAGTAACAAGTTGCAACCACATGCATAACCACGATGCCATTCTAAAACCCACCATGAGATCAGAGTATGCCATACCCTTCCAGGGCGTGGGAATTAACATAATGATTGTACACTCGGCACCTATTGTGTGAACATCCTTGGATGCAGTGTTGTAGCTGCAAACTAAGGTGGTAAAACGACAGAGCAAATTCATGAATGATAGATTTATTATCATGACAACTAATGAACAGCTCCCAATTTAGAAGAATTATTTTCTCTTTACCTGATGGGAGCAAATAGCACTTTGGAAGTCTACCACCACCACCACCACCACCACCACCACCACCACTCTATGCTTGTTCAGTATCTCAGAGAGGCTTCAGTTTGGACAACAGTTTGAAAAGAGTTAGGAGGTATTTTGGACAGTGACTCCCATAATCTCCTAGAGTGGCTCTTGGGGAGTGGATTCTGGAATGTATAAACAATTTTTTCCCCATCCTTCAGTTTGGATATTATAAGATAGACAATGTTTTAACAGATCAGCCTTCCCCAACATGCTGTCCTCCAGATGTTTTGGACTACAGCACCCAAAAGCTCTGACCAATGGCCAAGCCACTGAAGGCTGGACAGTGAATGATTCTGGTCCATTCCAGCAAACCAATAGAGCAGGGATTCTTAACCTGCGGCCCATGGGCCAGATTCGGCCCATGGGACCATTTCTTGTGCCCCCCCCAGCCTCCACCACACCAGGAAGTGTTGTATGATGGAGGAAGGGCAAAATGGCCGTCCGGCCTCCAAAGATGTCTGAGGGAGCGTGACCTGGCTCCCGGCTTTAAAAGGTTGAGAACCCTGCAGTAGAGTGTCAATGTTGGATGATTTTAAAAATGCAAAGAATGCAGGAGGGGGACAATACCTTTATTGGATCACTAAAAAAATGTTACGCGAGCTTTTGAGATCAAGGTCTCTTCATCAGGCAGGCATAAAGTTATTAATGAAAGTTCATGGCACAGTTATTGTGCCAGGTGGTTTTTCATAGAAATGCATGTTGGACAAACAGCAAAAGATTTCATGGTGTTTTCATACCCGCCCCCACAGGAAGCTGGGTGCTTGCTCCAAGAGACCTTGGTCTAGAAAGCTCACACAACTTTTTTTTGTGATCCAATAAAGGTATCGCCTCCCTCCTGCATTTGCATTTTTTAAACGATTTGAACATGGATCACACGGCTAATTTCCTTTGTTTGTTTGCTATGAGTTTGTGAGATATTACTGTCATTCTCTCACCAAACCACAAATCACATTGTGTGACAATAATGCACACCTCCTGTAGCTATTCATAAGATGAATGCACCAAAATATGATAAGATCAGATGTTCTACAATGTGTCTAGCATGCAAAATGCATATGCAAGTTAATGTTGCATTTCTGGGTCCAGAAAACAATTACATTGAACATTAATGACAGATTAGCTCTTGCCACAGCAAGACCACCCAAACAGATGAGTCTTATATCTTGTAGAGTTTGTGGCAGATTTCCTTTATCCAAGCCAGGGTTTGAGAAGGCTCTTGCTTAATATCAGCCTAGACTGGAAGAGCAAGATGATTCTCTAAAGGCAAGCAAAACTCTGTGTGTATACACCTCCCATCCATACTCATGTCCAAGAACCCTGGCATTCTGAACATAATCCATCTGATAAGCAAACTCATGTGGAAGTGTTATTATTGGATATTTCAGACTGCAGTTGGACTAGGTAATCTTTTCTGTTCTCCAGCCTTAACAGAAAGAAATCCATGCATGGGAAAAACTAACTTCTCAGGGAAAGAACTGGGCCAAGCCCATGTGCTAGTTGTGGCATGCAGGACTTAATGTAAGATGCCTCCACCCAAAATGCTGCACAAGGGAGAACTGTGCCTTCCTGTGGGGGGATCGCTTTGATCTAATGGTGACAAGCTTTTAATTCAAAAAGGAAGAAAAGTAACAAGTTGCAACCACGTGCATAACCACGATGCCATTCTAAAACACACCATGAGGTCAGAGTATGCCATACCCTTCCAGGGCATGGGAATTAACATAATGATTGTACACTTGGCACCTATTGCTGTAACTGCAATTTGCGAGGGTTGGCTTGAACTATTTTACTGCTCTGGGCAAAAACATATCCTGTACCTTCCATGGTAGGTTTTATCTATGCTCAGTTGAGTATTCAGGAGAGTACCACCAAATACTTGAGGTTAATAGGGAGCCAATGCTGCAGCACTTAATTTCTTCCTCTAGAGCAATGTTTCCCAACCTTTGGTTTTTGGACTTCAATTCCCAGAAGCTTAAGTCAATTCCCCAAAGCACTGATTGGCCAATGTACTGACTTAGGCTTCTGGGAATTGAAGTCTCCCTGTAGGGTGCGGGCCCCATGTTGGGAAACACTGCGAGTGACCTCCTATCTAAATAGGATCTACTCTGGAGCCTCTACACTTGGTGCTGGTCTTATAATACAGATTAGGTATCCTGTTAATGTCCTGCTCACCACCTGATCCCTGCTGAATTGACAGAGGCATCTTAAGTTTGGTGCTGAAGCCCCCTCAGATGTCAGAACTGGATGACGTCAACCTCCATAACTAAGAGTGCAATTTCTGGAGCAGCTAAGGATTTCATGGGCCACTGTGACAACCATGGGGCTGACAGGCAACTATCCACAAAAACCCTTTTCTACAGTGTCTTCCCATCAATGAAACATTGGGGGGAAAGAGGCGGCTTTTACATCTGTGCCGCCCCCACCCCCACCCCCGGGGACTCTCGCCCACCTAAGGCTTGGGTGGGCAGAAGAGGAGCCGTTGGGGGGAAAGAGGTGGCTTTTCCATCAGCACCGCCCCCCCGGACTCTCGCCCACCTAAGGCCTGGGTGGGCAGAAGAGGAGCCATTGGGGGGAAAGAGGCGGCTTTTCCATAAGCGCCACCCCCCACCCCAAGGACTCTCGCCCACCCAAGGCCTGGGTGGGCAGAAGGGGAGCCGTTGGGGGCCTGTGTATATTATGAAATGTAAACTGCCTTGAGTCACCCCAGGGCGAGGAAGGCGGTATATTAATAATAATAATAATAATAATAATAATAATAATAATAATAATAATAATAATAATAATAATAATAATAATAATAATAATAATAATCTCCATGAAGATCCACCAAGCATTTTCACTCTGCCAGAATACCACAAGCTTTCACCTCCAGCAAGTCTTTATTTTCTGCTCTTCTTATGAGTTCTATATTAAATATTAAATTAAATATAAATATTTTGGGTATCGTCATAGCTTTTACCCATAATTTATTCTATTCGTTTTATCATTTATGTTTAATTTTATATTGTTACTCAGGAAAATTATAAATGTTAGGGTATTTGCCATTTGATCACTTTAGATTAAATAAATACAGTAGTTAATAAATAAATAAAATATACAGTATAAATAAACCATTTAGAAGCTATGAATACAGTCCTGCAGCTGTACTTAGTTTTCTTTTTCTTTTCTTCTTTTCTTTCAATAATTTGTCATCTGGAAGTACTCTGTTAATCCACCAAAAACCAAGATACAAGTAATACCCCAGATAACACTAAAACTTGGTTTCACGAGTCTTAGCATTATCCAATTTTTAATGTTATGCGATACGTTTACAGTATCGCACACCATTAAAAAAACGGCTTCCTTTGGGGGAAGTTGGGGGCCAGTGTGCCCGCCCGCTTTCCCCCAAACCAAGCCAGGGATCACAGTGTCCGAGCCCCAGCTTGGTTTGAGGAAACCACATGGGCGTGCCCACCTGCATTCCCCCAAACCAAGCTGGGGATCACAATGTTTGATCCCCAGCTTGGTTTGGGGGAAAACGGGTGGGCGCGCCCATGCACATTCCCCCAAACCAAGCCAGGGATCAGATGCTGTGATTCTTGGCTTGGTTTGGGGGAATGCGCGTGGGCGTGCCCATGCGTATTCCCCCAAAACAAACCGGGGATCAAATGCGCACGCTTTCACCCCAAGAAAACCGGCGGTCTGATGCTTGGCTCTATGGAGGCTCCTTTGCCCCCCAGCAAGGGGGCCTCTGGAGATCTCTGCCCCAAAACCGGCAGGGCTGGTCTCCAGCACTGTGGGATTTGGGGCAGAGATCAACATCGGGGAATTTGAGGAAAACTTTTGCATTGCACAACATTATCTTAATGTTGTGAGGTGCAAAAGTGTTCCTCAAATTCCCCAACGTCATCCGATTTTAGCGTTGTCCTATGTGTTCATTATCCGAGGTATTACTGTAGTTCTTTTATGTTCCCTTGAATACGCTCTACTTGATAGTTGCAAGCAGTTAATTTTACACCCATCTAGAGAATGATGCTTTTGAACTTAGCACTTCAAAAGCAAGAAATTGAAAGTAGCTAAATAGGTACCACTTTGGAAAGAAGGTAAACAGCATTCTGTGCACTCCAGTGTCCAGTCATGCTTGCCACATGTCCACGGAAATGTCTGCAGACACAGACAGTGTTGGTTCTTTGGCTATAAATAGAGATGAGCACTGAACCCTAGAGTCAGATACAACTGGTTTTCGAGCAAGGGTGACCTTTACCTTTACCTAGAGAATCATGCAAGACAAAAATCAGCATTGGGGGGGGGGGGGGAGAGAAACAGGTTTCTGAAGAGCCTGGCCAAAAAACAAATCAGTCAGGATGGTTAAGGAGGAATACTGTACCAAACAAGGCAGCTCTTTGCAAATAGATAGGCATAAACAGCAGGAAAATAAGAATGGCTTTTCTGAGAGCACTAAAAATAAGCGGTAGTGAGGGCAAAAAGATTGAGTGAGCTCAAAAGGCACTAGGAAGCCAGGAATTTTCAAGAAATCATTCAGCAAACAATGAAAGCTTCTTGGCGGTCTTTGCAAAGAGCCAGACGATGCCGAGAGAAAGCGCCTGCTTTTAAAATATGATGGGGACACATTGGAAATGAGGATATTCAGAGGTGCAGCTGATTTGTTAAGCGACCACTTTCCTGTTGTCCTCGAGAAAGATGGAGAAGGTGTCATGCTGCTTGACACAGGCATCGTATTTCACTGGGGCAAAGTGGAGATGATCTGCAGATAGCTGTAGAAATCCATCTAATAAGATCGCCAGATTGTATGGAAAGAGCAAATGTTGGTCTCAGAGGTAACCCGCTTTGTAGACCAACATACAGCAAAGAGGTCAACTGTCTCTGAATTCATAATGATTAGTCACTGCAATTTTTTATCCTAATAATCCATGCATTATATATAAGATCAACAGTAACACAAACATTTGTAGGGGTCTGTCCCAAACAGCCAAAAACCTTTTATACTAAATAAAGGAGGTAGACAGGCTTCCTAGTTTTTCCATTCAGTTTTATTTGCATAACTTAACTTGCCCACCTTCTTTCTCAAAGGCTCTGCTTCTTCTATTGAACACTGCTGTTGGAGTGACTAGAAGGGGTAAAATCAGGAATGAGATTATAAGGAGAAAAATTAGACTACATACAGAGACAACAAATAAAGAGGTTTGCCCATTTGAAGAGAATGCCTTGGAATTCTATACCTTACAAGGCATATGTGAAAGAGGAGAAGGAGAAAGGGCACGATGCAGACCCAGAGGAAGGTGGAGAGATAATATCAAAGAGACATTACAAGAACACCAAATAAACTGGTGGAGGTCACTACAAGTGCCAGAACAAGAATCTTATATCTCCCTCAACATCCAAAGGCACCCAATCTCGTTGTTCTGTGCAGGACAATGACAATAAATATTTATCTATCTATCTATCTAGTACTAGGAAGTGGAAGAGGAGGAGAAATCACACTTAAATACCACCTCATAATGCTTAGAGCACTCTCTAGGCAGTTCCCATTAATTAGCATTTTGCCCCCAACATGCAGGGTACTCATTTTACCAACCTCAGAAGGATGGAAGGCTAAGTCAACCTTGAGCTCTGGTCAGGAACAAACTCGCAACATTTTGGTTGCAATACAGAAGAAGAAGTCATCAAATGAAATGTTCCCTGAACAGAGGAAGGCACTAGTGCTTTATGGGTTTATTGCATAGTTGGTTGATCAAGTGATACAATATTAATGGAAGAAACATGCAGGCCCCCACATATGCTGGAAAACCCCATTGTGTCTAGAAGGGCATTGTCCTTATTGAGGCCTGGTGCATTACAGATGATGATGATGATGATGATGATGATGATGATGATGATGATGATGATGATGATGATGATGATGATGATGATGATGATGATTCTGAGCAAAAGAGCACTCTTTTGTACTATAGAACATTCTGCAAAACAGTGGGAAAAATTATTTTAACTATAGCTCTCTCTTTTAAAAAAAAACACCATTCAAGCCATGGTCTTTGGCCAAGGACCATGTCAACTATATGGTTCTGAGAGTCAGAGTTAGAAAACGTTATTTTACCAGTCTTTGTTTAGGGTAGTCAAATAAGAATTTGCTGCTTCCAGTGTCAGGGGTGGTAATCAATATTATTCTGCAATACTATTTTTGGATACATTATGTACCATCAAATCATTTCTGACCTACCAGTAGGGTAGCCAGGTTCTGCAAGATATTTAAGGCCTGGTTTCATCTTTACTAATCCTGTGCAAGTGACCAAGCCGGGTTTTGATGCCAGTTTTCCTGAATCCTAGTCTAACATTCTACCCACTAAGCTACACAGGACCTTGAAATAATATTACAAACAGGTACAAAATACATCACATTGTAAAGCTCATTTACCTTCCTTCCCACCCTGGCTACACTTTACGGAGCTATCCCTGCTACTATGCCATAGCTCGACAGGACCCTTATTTCCTCCTCCCCCCCCCCCCCCATTAATGATGCGGCACACCTTATGGAAGACTTATTGAAGTGGTGCTGAGCAGCGCTGAGGTTCCTCCTATGTGGAAGTGGGTGGGTAGGTGGGGTGACTTCCATTTTAAGCTGCATTCTTTAAAGGTAGTGACATCTGCAGCAACCTATTCAGCGATCGTCCTCTTCCGGTCTGTAGCCTCCTTTGTTGTTGTTCAGTCACACAGTCAATTCCGACCCTTTGCGACACTATGGACCATTTCCCACCAGGCACCTCTATCCTCCACCATCCTCCTCAGCCCGCCCAGCTCTGTGCCCATTGTGTCTACAATACCATTTAGCCATCTCATCTTTGGCCTCCCCCTTCTTCTTTTGCCCTCCACCTTTCCCAGCATCAAGGCCTTCTCAAGTGAGTCCTCCCTTCTCATTTGATGTCCAAAGTACTTTAGCTTCATCTTCACTATTTGTCCCTCCAATGAACAGTCAGGGTTGATCTCTTCTAATATTGACCTATTTTTTCTCTTTGCTGTCCAAGGGACTCTCAGGACTTTCCTCCATCACCACATCTCAAAGGCATCTATTCTTCTGTGCTCAGCTTTCCTAATGGTCCAGCTCTCACAACCATACATTACCACTGGGAATACCATTGCTTTGACTATGCGAATTTTTGTTTTCAAGGTGATGTCTCTACTTTTGTTGTGTTCTCAATTCTATGCCTTTAAACAACCACCAACTGTATCAATGTAACCCGTTGTAATTAGGACGCGAGCTAATGACCACCTGGTGGCAATAGCGAGTGCCCAGCTCACACGGTTCCAATTCCCAAAGAACTGCAGCGCGGGAAGATTCCCGCCACTACCTCACCTGGACAAGAAGGGCGTGACCTGAAATGACGTCACGCTGGCAGTAGCCAATGGGCTACCGTGGAGCCATATTCAAATGTATAGCCACCGTATATATTGAGCTGTTCGTCTGCCATTACCACATGTTCCCCAGACCACCATGCAATAAAGATGTGTTAAGCCAATACTTCGGCTGTTCCTGTGTCTTGGTTCTCATACACTAAATTGGCGACAAAGGTGGGATAATGGATCCCCACGAGATCAAGACACACGCTAGTCATGCCGGCTTCGACATCAACAAGCCGGAAGATTGGGAACTCTTCGAAATGGACTTCCAAGATGCACTGGTGGTGTCCGACATTACGGACGAGGGAAAGAAGAGGGCCATCCTCACCCGGATGCTCGGGAATGCCGCCAAAAGAGTATTGGTGGACCTGGTATCACCGAAGAAGGTGAGAGAGCTGACGGTCAAACAGCTCCTGAAGGCGATGCGCGACCATTTCCAGCCCTCGGTTTCGATGTTCTCGGCTCGAGACGCGTTCTGGAAGAGAGTCCAAGCGCCTGGTGAGTCCATCGCCGCCTTTGCAGCGGCCCTGCGGTTGGCCGCCGGCCCATGCAAGTGGGAAAACCTGGAAATCGCCCTCAGGGACCGCATGCTGTGCGGCCTGTGGGACGAGGAGGTTCAGCGAAAGCTGATGAACCAGGAGCCACCCCCAACGCTGCGCGAGGTTGTGAAGGCGGCGCAGGCCGCGGAAGCCACGAGGGCCGGAGTCAAGGGGTTCAGAGAAAGGCCCCCACAGTCCGACAAGGCAGCGGGGTCGGTGCATGCGGCCAGACGGATGCCGAAATCTTCCACGGAGAGCAGCGACGACGAGGATGTCCAGAGGGTTCGGAAGGAAGGCCGACGCTGCGACGGATGTGGAGCGGCCCACGACCGCATCAAGTGCCCGTTCCGGAAGGCCGAGTGCCACAACTGCGGACACCGGGGGCACATCGCCAAGGTCTGCAGACGGCGGCGCAGGGACCAGAAAAGCTCGTCAGACCGCTCGCCGAGGACCAAGGAGGGCGCCCGGCCCGCGAGGAAGCAGGACGGCGTGGGCCGCATCTCCAACGACAGCAGCGACAACGCCCCAGTGTACAGCGTGTCCTTGGGACACCCCCGTTACTTTGTTGAGGTACTGGTGCAAGGGGCCCCTGTTAGGATGGAGATAGACTCGGGTTCCTCCTACTCAATCATGTCCCAGCGGGAGTTCTTGGGAATTTCCCCCCACGTGCGCCCTAAGCTCAAAACGTTGAGGTCCACGCTGCGGGACGTACAGCGTAATAGCATTCTGGTGTTGGGGGTTGGAAAATTCAAGGTCCAGTACAAGCAGCACGCCGCAGAACTGCCCCTGGTTGTTCTCAAGGGGGGAAGTTGCAGCCTCCTCGGGACTCAATGGTTTAAGCCCCTGGGTTTGTTCATTGGGGGGTGCATGCCGTTGGGACTGACCCAATACAGGAGGTGTGCGACGCGCACCCCGAAGTATTCAAGAAAGGACTCGGAAAATTCAAGGGACCCCCAGTAGCGTTCGACCTGGACCCGGAGGTCCGCCCGATAAGACTCAAGCCGCGCAGAGTGCCTTTCGCACTAAAGGACAAAATAGAGGCGGAACTGGACAAATTGGTGGGCCAGGGGATTCTTGTTCCTGTTGATTCCGCGGAGTGGGAGACTCCGATTGTAACTGCACTGAAGGCCAACGGGGAGGTTCGCATATGTGCTGATTATAAGTGCACCATTAATAAGGCGATCCGCCCTAATGCGTATCCGGTGCCGGTAGTCAGCCACCTGTTGGCCAGATTACATGGGGGAAAGTGTTTCGCAAAACTTGACCTGGCGCAGGCCTATCAGCAACTCTCAGTAACCCCAGCTGCAGCTGCTGCGCAAACAATAGTCACTCATAAGGGGGCGTTCCAGGTGACGCGCTTACAGTTTGGCGTGAACTCGGCGCCCGGCATTTTCCAGTCGCTCATGGAACGCCTCTTGAAAGGACTGGATGGGGTCTTGCCATATTTTGATGACGTATTGATAACGGGGGGGGGAGTGAGGAGGAGTTGGCTGAAAGGCTAGACAAAGTACTGGCGGTGTTTGAAAAGGCGGGGTTGAGGTTGCGGAAAGACAAATGCGTCTTCTTCGCAAAAGAGGTTGAGTTCTTGGGTTTCCAGGTAACCCCTGCGGGAATTAAACCTTCCAAATCAAAGGTAGCCGCAATTCAAGGTGCCCCTCGCCCCACCTCCAAGCCCGAATTGCAGTCGTTCCTAGGGCTATTAAATTTCTACCACTCCTTCCTGCCTCGGAAGGCATAAGCTGCTCAAGAAGGACGAGGCGTGGAAGTGGGGCGAGAGCCAAGAGAGGGCATTCGTTGAACTGAAACAACTCCTAGCGTCTGATGCCATTCTCACCCATTTTGACCCCAAGAAGCCGGTGGTTCTGATATGTGATGCATCCCCAGTGGGGGTGGGGGCGGTGCTGTGCCACGTGCTGGAAAACGGGAGAGAGGCCCCGGTAGCGTTCTACTCCAGATCCCTGTCCCAGGCTGAGCGAAACTATGCCCAAACAGACAGGGAGGCGCTAGCAATAATAGCGGGGACTAAGAAGTTCCACGATTTCCTCTACGGCCGCCCCTTCACCATAGTTACCGACCACAAGCCCCTGCTAGGCATTTTCACTGCAGACAAGCCCACACCTCAGATCCTGTCCCCTAGGATGTTACGGTGGGCCATCTTCTTAAACGCGTATCAGCACGCGTTGGTGTACCGCCCAGGGAAAGAAATAAGCCACGCGGACGCCCTGTCGAGGTCTCCCCTTCCCCACACTAGCAGCACCGTGGGGAGGAAGAAAAAGACCGCCAAGTGCTCCTGATAGAGGTCTTAGATTCGCCCCCTATTGTACCCGCAGACATCGCCAAGGCGACCGGAAAGGACAAGACGCTAGCTCTAGTCAGCTCCTGGGTGCAAAAAGGGTGGCCAGCGTCCTCCCCGGCAGCAGAGTTCGCCCCGTTTTTCAGGAAGAGGCTAGAGTTGTCCATAGAGAGAGGGTGCCTTCTGTGGGGCCAGCGGGTTGTGGTCCCCGAATCCCTGAGGCCTAGGGTACTCAAACTGCTGCACGTCAGCCACCCTGGAATTGTCCGCTCCAAGACTCTGGCCAGGAGCTATTTCTGGTGGCCCCAGTTAGACGCCGACATCAAGCACATGGTGGGCACTTGCGAGAGCTGCCAATGCTCCCGACCCGAAGAGGCGCGTCTGCCGCACAGGGAATGGGACGCGGCGAAGGGGCCGTGGTCCCGGGTGCACATTGATTTTGCGGGCCCATTTAGAGGGACACTTTTTCTCCTCGTAGTAGATGCTTACTCCAAGTGGTTGGAGGTCATCCCAGTTACGAGCACCTCCTCGGCAACGACAGTGAAGCATTTGCGCAGGGTTTTTAGCACGTTCGGTATACCCGACACCCTAATTAGCGATAACGCTAGTTGTTTCACGTCCGCAGAGTTCAGGGCATTCACTGAGATCAACGCCATTCGGCACATCACCTCCGCCCCTTTCCACCCGGCAACAAACGGCCAGGTCGAGCGCCTCGTGCGCACCACCAAAGACGCACTGAGGCGCATGGGTCCCGGGGATCTCAACCTACAAGTGTGCCAGTTCCTGCTGGGCTACAGGGTGACCCCCCTAGCTTCTGGGTACTCGCCCGCAGAGCTCTTAATGCGTAGGAAGCTGACTACGATTCTGACCAGGCTAGACCCCACAAGGGTGGAGGACGCAGGGAGGAATATCAGGTTAGCGGACACGAAAAGTTTCGAAGTCAGTGCCCCGGTGCATTGCAGGAATTACGCCAGCGCGAGGCCAGCCTGGGTCCCGGGCGTCGTCGTTGGACGGACGGGTCCCGTGTCGTATTGCGTAGAGACCGTCACGGGTCTACTCTGGAGACGACACGCAGACCAACTCCGGAGCAGGGTTCCGGGACACCAGAGCGCGGACGGCGCGGAAAAGGATTCAGCGTTAGGGTTCTCCCCCACCCGTTCAGCCCAAGGGGGAGGAGAGGGGGCCAGTGGTCCCCACCTAGGGGGGAGGGGAAGGAATCTGTCCTCATAGATATCCTGAGGGATCCCTCTAATGACGCCCCAGGAGATAATTCTGATTTTCAGTTACAAAACCGGGGGGGGGGTTTCAGAGTGGTCCCCCACCCATCCAAGCGAGAAGCGGGGTTTTTCGTTAGTCCCCAGTGCCCCCGGTTTTTCCGTCCCTTCCCCAAAAGCCGCAGAACCGCGGCAAGTCACTAACGAGTCTCCCTCTCCCGTTGCAGGACAAGGAACCAGGGGACAGAGAAGCAGTAGCACTCCCGGGACAAGCCAGCCAGCATCACGCCCAAAGCGCGCTTGCAATAAGCCATCTTGGATGAGAGACTTCGTCTCATCCTAGGGGGGAGGGATGTTGTGTTCTCAATTCTATGCCTTTAAACAACCACCAACTGTATCAATGTAACCCGTTGTAATTAGGACGCGAGCTAATGACCACCTGGTGGCAATAGCGAGCGCCCAGCTCACACGGTTCCAATTCCCAAAGAACTGCAGCGCGGGAAGATTCCCGCCACTACCTCACCTGGACAAGAAGGGCGTGACCTGAAATGACGTCACGCTGGCAGTAGCCAATGGGCTACCGTGGAGCCACATTCAAATGTATAGCCACCGTATATATTGAGCTGTTCGTCTGCCATTACCACATGTTCCCCAGACCACCATGCAATAAAGATGTGTTAAGCCAATACTTCGGCTGTTCCTGTGTCTTGGTTCTCATACACTAAAACTTTTGACTATGTTCCCCAGGTTTCTCATAGCTTGTCTCCCCAGAATCAGTCGTCTTTTTATTTCATAGCTGCAGTCACCATCTGCAGTGATCTTAGATCCTAAGAAAGTAAAGTCTGTCACTGCTTCTTCTTCTTCCCCATCTATTTTCCATGGACTGATATGGCCTGTTGCCATTATCTTGGTTTTCTTGATATTGAGTCTCAATCCAGCTTTTGCACTCTCTTCTTTCAACTCAATCAAGAGGCTCTTTAGGTCTTCCTCACATTCTGCCATCAGGGTGGTATCATCTGCATATCTCAAATTGTTGATGTTTCTCCCAGCAATTTTGATCCCATATTGTGATTCCTCCATCCCTGCATTGCGCATTATGTGCTCTGTGTATAGGTTGAATAAGCAGGGTGATAAAATGCAGCCTTGTCTCACTCCTTTTCCTATTCTGTCATTCCGTTTTCTGTCCTAACTGTTGCTTCTTGGTTCGTGTACAGATTTCTCATGAGACATATGAGGTGTTCTGGTATTCCCATCTCTTTAATTACTTGCCACATTTTGTTGTGGTCCACACAGTCAAAGGCCTTTGTGTAGTCAATGAAGCAGAAGTAAACTTGTTTTTGGTATTCCTTTGTTTTCTCCATGATCCAACGTATGTTGGCAATGTGGTCTCTGGTCCCCCTGCCCCTTCTGTAGCCTCCTTTAGTCCTTCCTAAAATACTTTCTCTTCCCCACCAGCCTGTCATTTTATGAACTATTTGCAATGTGTATATTTTAAACACTCTGTGTGTGTTTCTCCGCTCCAGCACAAGGGACATCAAACAGGACACTAATTAAATCCTCTAATCCCTTCAGGAAACAGAAGTAATTATACACGGCAAGGGGACTTTGTGGTGGGAGGATTAGATCGGCTCATTCGTGCTGATGCCTGGGGTTCTTTTTTAGTAAGGGCTGCACCGAGAATACGAAGCTGCTATCTTGAGGTAGCCAAGAAGGACAAGGCAGGTTTTTAAAAAGGTGAAATAAGCAGGAGGGAGATATAAATTTGAATCACAGTATTCTTTCCTATATGCTTCTTTTTGTGCCATATCTGATTCCGAATATTGGTGATCAGCATGCCTATCAGCCATGAAAATTGTCCTAAGAATATAATGCAGCAGCCTTCTGCATCACAGCATGACATCCGTACCACTGATCTAGTTCCACGAGGGACTTTCTGGTCCTGAGCCCTTTTGTGATGCAAAGTTCTCATCAACCCCAGGCCAGTATTGGTGAAGCTGCTTCCCTCCAACAATATGGATTCAAGTGGGATTTAATCTACTTGGGGACCATCGCCTTTCCCTGTGGACTTCGGCACCCAAGGCTGTTGGTCCTCAGGGTTGTCTGGATAATTAATCGCTGCCTAACGATCTGCGTTGAGTCTTTAGCAGTATGGTCTACTCTATTACCATAGCACAGGGGTCTGATCTGACTTTGGAAAAGTTCCTTTTTTGTGGTACAACAGTGGCCATGCTTCTTGCATGGTTCTGGGAGCCACAGTCCAAAATAAAAGAAGCTTTCCCAATACAAGCACTGATTCTGACCCTCATTTTATTTCTAGGAAGTACAAATTAAATCATATCCATTAAAAATGCAGACCTAAAGTCTCTTCTTAAGAGGAATAGGCCAAGACTCCTAGTGACAATGCAGTAACATTGTGTACATCATGGTAGGAAATTGTTCTTCATTAACAAGGTCCTGGATGCATTCCTGTGCATACATCCAATTGCGTAATCAGGCACAAACTTAGGAAGACAACCAGCCCCTTGTTAATGAGCATCAATTTGCTGTCAAGACATACATTACATCCCTTATACAGTACAAGCATAAATCACCAAGAGGATTCTGGCATTAGATAACAGAAAGCTGTACAAAAGCTTACAAAAGCTGCTTGCAAAAATATATGGGTCACTGCATAGAAAAGTGAATATATACAGAGAAAAACATGGGGAAAGGGATGGGATGCTTGTACAGGAACTTCACCACCACCAAAAAACTCAAACATATATTGGATGGCGATAAATTAAGATTGTAAAAATGAATAAGTGGATGAAACTTAAATAACATGAAGTGCTTGAAGTAATCTCCATTACTAGCTGAATGCTTGCCATTGACTGGCTTAACTTTCTGAAGAGAAGTATAACTCTGGCTGTCCATCAATCACTTCCTCTCACCTCTCCCCCAACTGCTCTGAAACAAAATTATGATGTACACACCGTTTGTGCTTAATGTGATTTAATTGGGATGAGGTAATGATGTAATGAAGGATCAAAGGAGAGGTACCACGTTGAATGGAAATTTACTTTGGAACAGAATTTTCAATAATATGGGAGTAAAATAATTGAATTGAGCTCCTGGGACAGAATGAAAATGATTGTAAGATGATATGTGTGTGTGTAAATTTGAATTGTATTAGGTTTTTTTTAAAAGTTGCAATATATACACAGCTGCTAGCATATGCAAATAGTGTGCACATTGGCATTTTTTTCTGGTGGTTCAAGATCAAAATAAGTACAGTTTTACATCCTTATCCTCCTACTTAGAAGAGACCACCAGACTAGTGTAATATCTTTGAACACAAGAGTCAAGTCCTTCCCCACCCCAGGCTTTTTCTTGAGCAAAGTATATCACAATACTTACTAACTTCAACTTCCCACATACACCTGTGGTATGAGCCATTCATTTCCCCATTTTACAGAGAAAACATAGCTTGGTCAAGGGCACATGGATGCCCTCACTCACACGTCTCATGAGTGAACGAAATTTGAAAACAGATCACAAATATTTGGCCTGTCATCTAAAACACAAGTAGTGCCTCCACCTATTTCCGCACCATCTAAAAAGAGACCAATGTGACCTTTTATTTGCATTGTCTTTCCACTTTGCTGAAGGAAGCCATCTTAGAGGAAGTCCCCTGACCTTGCCCATTACCCTGTTACTAAAAATACAAAGAGGCCACGTGGCAGACATTTCCACTGTGACTGTACGGGTGGTCAGATAAGTGAACAGGAGCTGCTGCTAGGGATCAACAAACTTGGCTCCCCAGGTGTTCTTGGACTTCAATTCCCAGAAGCCCAAGTCAGCACTCCTGCTGATCAGGGCTTCTGGGAATTGAAGTCCAAGAACATCTGGATAGGCAGGTTTGCTGACCCCGGTCTCAAAGATGGCTGTAAATGATTGGAGGCTGCCACAGTCCAGATTTTCCCCTCCTTTGGTTTTTTAATTAATAGCAACCAAACCAGTCTTGGCAAAAGGCTGCATGGATGGATGGACGGATTCATGGGTGGACAGATGGATGGGTGGAGGGATGAGTGGATGGAGGAATTATGTCCTTGAGAGAGGGTGGAAACAAGCCATATATGCCAACTAGCTATTTTGCCTGGCCTTGCCGGGCAGGTATGGATTCTGTGTTGATGGTGAGGTGGTTTGGGGGGAATGTGTGGCTTATTTGAGAAGAGGTAATACAAAGGCAGCAGCCAGCGATCCAGCAGGGAAAGCACCTCCCCATACGGATCGCTGGCTACCGCCTTTGCATTTCCCCATTAACTGTTTCGAAGGCTGACACAAAACAGCTGAGGGGGGAATGCAAAAGTGGCAGCCAGCGATCCATCAGGGGAGGCGCTCTCCCTGCTGGGGATAGCGCCTCTCCTGACGGATCGCTGGCTGCCACCTTTGCATTTCCCCCTCAACTTCTCGAAGGTTGACATGAAACAGCTGAGGGTGAAATGCAAAGGCGGCAGCCAGCAATCCGTCAGGGGAGGAGCTCTCCCTGGAAGATTGCTGACTGCCGCCTGTGAATTTTTCCCTCCGCTGTTTTGTGGGCTGGCTCAAAACAGCGGAAGAGAAATGGTGAGGGCGAGAGCCATCAGGCACGGCTGAGGGCGGGAGGGGCAGCAGAGCAGAGGCAGCACCTATGGTGGCGCCTTACCCAGCCGTGACCTCAAGCGGTGTGGCTGAGGGCAGGAGGGGCGGCAGGGCAGAGGCAGGGCCTATGGCGGCACCTCGCCCAGCCATGTCCTCAGGCAGACCATTCCCTCAGGCTCTGTCTGCCTCAGTAAGGAAGCACTCCCATTGAGCTGCTGGGAAGAGTGGTGGGGAAAACTCTGTGCTGGGAGAGGGAGAAAGCACTCCCATTGGCCTGCTGGGCAGAGTGCAGACTCTCAATGTGCATGCCAACAGATAGAGTTCTGAGTGCCCCCTCTGGCACGTGTGCCATAGGTTCACCACCACTGGATTATACTGTCACTTCCCTTCCTCTTCTAATGGACTGACAGCTCTCACTATACAGCTACCATCAGATCCCTGGCACCAGGCTTCTTAACGACATAGCATGCAAACAATGTAGTCTTTACAGCAGACATGGCTAAAATGGCACCCACCGGTTCCTCTGCATTCATATTTTTAACTAAGATGACATGACTAGGTCAGCAGGAAAACAGAGGGCCCTCGTAGAAAAGTCTATTAGCATAAAAATGAGTTTCAGTGATTAGGGAGCAATAATTGATTTCTCCTTAAGCCCAAGGAAGATTCAGAGGTAGAAACATCTTCTGCTAGCCCATTGTTTAAAAGGGTTCTTCTGCCATGTACAGAAAGGTGGATGCAGCTGGCAGATCGAAGGTCAGACGTTTCAAGGAGTAAATTGGTTTAATGTGACCGCAGATAGCCTCGGCAGAGAATCTAATAAATATGCAGTGAAATGTAAGGAGGGGAGCCCACAGACAAGAGAAACAATTACTCTGAAACTAGGATAAGAGCCATCAGTGGGCTCAAATTAATCAGTGGAAAGAGTTTTATATCCTGGCTAAACATTTAGTATTCATCGCAGGTGCAGGGTCTTAAGCTATAGGGGCCGAGGTGTTTTCATCTGTGAGCAGGAGCAACAAAAGACCAGAGGTATGACTCAGGTTCCAGGGTGAAGGGAAATGAGGCAAAATATCCATCACAGCTTTACTTCCTAATGGAACAATCTGTACCCTCAAAACATGAAGGACAACTGAGTTGCTGCTTGCCCTGATATACTCTGAGCCTCTTCCTTCTTTCTTCCATGATTCAAGTGGAGAGAAGTCCTTTTCCTCCAACACTTTTCCAAGCTTCTCCAATATTCCAGTAGCACCATGTCAAACAGGTTGACCAGAGGTAGGGTCAACCCAGTGATGTGTCCAAGATTCACCACCATGTGTGCCATAGGTTCACCACCACTGGACTATACCTAGGGATGTTCTAGGGATGTGTCCAGGGCCACAGCCAGGGGGTGGCCTAGGTGGGCTTTGCCCACCCCGAGTTAGCAGTTTGCCCACGCACAAACTAGGAGTCCCCTGATCACGACAACATTGCAGTTGATGCTCATGACAGCTCCCTTGGTTGCTGTTGTCACTAGCCTTGGTCAGGGAGACTTGCTAAGACTAAGGCCAGCTGAGCGGGGCAGGAGGGAACTTCCCTGCAGGGTCTCCCTGGCATCCTGTTGCTGGGCTATGGCTAGGCTACAGCCCAGACCCACCTCTACCACGAGTTGGCTTGCTCAGACATTGAATGCTGATAGTTGTTGTTAATCCAAAGAACAACACTATTTGAATTCTCCATATGATTTAGCAAAAAATCATGGGTGGGGCCACAGGGGAAATATGTAATGCAACCCCCACCCACCCCCACGCACTGCCCTCATCTCTCCCGGGAGCAGAAGTAAAACGCGCCCGTACAGAGGAAGGGTTAACCCGGAAGAGTTAACCGTACAGAGGAAGGGTTAACCCGGAAGTTAACCGTACAGAGGAAGGGTTAACCTGGAAGAGTTAACCGTACAGGCTCATTTTACTTCCGCTTCCAGGAGCGGCACAGGCTGGATGAATTGCAGTAAACCCATTTGTGTGAATTCACAGGGGGCTTTGGCTTCTGGGAATTGAAGTCCAAGAACATCTGGAGTGCAAAGGTATCACAGCACTAAGCCATCACAGTCACTGAAGGTTAAAAGCAAAGCAACATCTGTGAAAGACTCTGATCTGTTCTGTGGCTCACTCTTCCTCAAAAGGAAACTTTACAACTTCAATTTAGCACAGCAAGTGCACAAAATGTGTCCTCATGATCAGAGAGACAACACTTAGAAAGCATGTACAGTAACACCATATTCACAATACCAAACTTATTTGGTGAATCATCATCTTACTTCATTGAGATTCCACCCATCTTTGATAGAACAAGGCTGCTCCTATAGTTCAAGGTGGCTATATGCCATCCTTTTGCTCCCTGACTTACAAATAAGCCATACATTAATCCATTTATTCAACTCAGGTAACTTTTCTCAAAACTTGACTAGCCCCGGTTGGTTTTTGCACTAGACAGGTCTTTGACAGTTCCAACAAGGCTCCTTTTCTTTCACTTTTTAAAATTCAATTTTTCCCCTTTCTTTAGCGAAGCTGGTTTAGTGAATCCCAAAATAGATTTGGACACACGATGCAATTGGGAAACACATGCTGATCTTTGTTTATGAATGCTGTCGGTGGAGGTTGCGCAGACAGAGCAGGTGAGAAGATACAACCATGTTCTTCTTTTCACAAAAGAGCAACACCAGGGATGAAACAGGCCTCAGGGGAACGGCGGCACTTCCCACTTTTTAATGAATGCCTGCTGTTGTAGATATTTATAAGCATCTATGGCTATTGTTTGCGTGGCAGGGTTTTCTTCAAAATGTAGGCGCCGTGAAAGTCTTCTGATCAGAGATGAATGCACAAATGGCTAAGTTATGACAGGGAGGGGCTGAAATGTTAGAAAGAGGATGAATTGTCCAAGAAAGAAAGGCAAATGTTATTTTTATTTTATTTTTTGCTTCACAGTCATTTCCCACACTCTGAAGGTCTGGGTCTCTATTCTACAGACAGGGTATATATGTGTTAACCCATTTTTTGGGGGTGGGGCGGTTGTATGAACTTCAAAGGACAGAGACGGCAAGCAGGGTCTATCTATTGTACAGACAGTGCCTGCCTTTCTGCCAATGTAGAAAAGTGTAGAAATGAAGAAAAAGAGTTATGCAGGCATTAATGCAATTCATACTTTTTTTTTACATTCTCTATTTGTTCCTGACTGAATTGTGAATAACAAACACACACAAAATTCAAAACAACATGTTTCCTTCAATGCTATATTAATATGTATTAAAACACAAAATAATACCTTGAATATCTTGGAGTCGTTATTCAGCGAGGAGTCCTCACATTGGTAGACATCTCCGCGACGACAACGTGCACATGCAAAAATCAAGTCCATTTGTATATGGTTTTTTAGCCATTAGGATATCATGTCACCCACTGGCTAGGCAGATCACGATATGTGCCCTCCGCTTTCACCTTGCCCAAGGGATCCGACGGAGTTTTAGTCCTGGCCTAACATCATTCACAAGAGATGGGCAACACTGCCTAGTTAAGAGTGCTCAATTCTTGACAACTTTGTTTGTTTGTTAAATGTCTGATTCCTGGCTTCCAGAGTATGTTCCCATAATTACCAGCACTGCTTCTCCTTCCCCACCTTCCATCTCAACTGATAAATAGATAAAGAAAGGAAATATGCTATGGTCTGAATCACAACATCTCATCTCTGAATTTCAAACCATGTGTAGATTAGCCTCCCACATCATGGTGCCATCATGGCTGGGATGGGAGTCTTAGAATGAAGGGAGTTGCACCTCAGTTCCAGAGTCAGCAACCCTTTCGATTCATCAACATTCATTGTTTAAAGGTGGCAAATATAGAACATGTTGGAAAGACAATGGCAGGCTATCAGTATGCAAAATCCTCTGGCTGGACTGGAATTCCCATTAGCCAATACCTGTACAGTACTTGTTTTATCACAAACGTCTTCAAAATGGCTGGGGATCATGGGAACTGTACTACCAACCATTTGGAAGGCACCACATGGAGAGAGTTTTCCTTTCTGGCAGCAGGAAGAAGGGGTTCTGTGAAGCTGTCCTGGCTAGTCACTTGCGTGTGCATGTATTTGAGAACAATTTAGTCGCAATTAATCATACTCCAATTAGGGCACATGGCTCGTGCAGACTCAGGGCAAAATCTTGTGAAAGGCAGAAGCACTTGGGTTGGTTTTGCAATGGCTCCAGGCCTTCCACAATGCAGATTAGTCACTGTTTGAATCACTAAGGGTGTGGCTTGACTGTCAAAAGAATCAGGTTACCAATTGTTGTGTTGTCTTTTTTTAAAAAATTGGGTTAAGGTCACGTAGTGCTTCAGTTGGTTTGCACGCCTTTTATGAAACCTTGTTCAAACAGGTGTGCTTTTAAATAGTGCAGCCACCACCAATATGCAGCCAAAGGATTTCCTCCTTCCCATCTGAGCTCGCTTAGAGCAGGGGTTCCCAACCTAAGGCCCATGGGCCACATCTGGCCCATGACACCCTTTCATGTGGCCCCCACCCCAAGGGCATTTGAGAAACAAAATGGCCACCCCCTTTGTAGCTGTTGGGCCAAATTGGCCACCTCTTCATGCAGGCAAGGCAAAATAGCCATCCGGCCCTCGAAGCTGACTGAGAGAGCATGACCTGGCCCCCGGCTTGAAAAGGTTGGGAACCCCTGGCTTAGAGTTTTCTTTTTTGAGGGGGGAGGGGACTTATCTCTGTTACCACCAGTAACCTGTAAGGTGGCTATCCTCCATTCTGAAGGGGATGAGAGATCTGCTGTTGCTGCAGTCACCACCTTTACTTCTACCTTGGCTGCACAGACTTTGTGGCTACAACAGTCTTGGGCACGAGCCCCTGTCATTGCTGCTCTGTGCCCACCTGCTGGTAGCAATTATTATTATTATTATTATTATTGGATACAAATCTACCATTTGATTCACAGTTTAGGACTGGAATAAAATTAACAGTTCAAGCCCTAACCAAGGACCTAAGAACTGTTAAGGTAACGTCTGAGTATATAAGCAGTTCCTAGTAGAGTTGGTTTTTTGAGAGTTAGGATGTTCAAATCTGGTAAGTCCAAAATTTTCAAATATCTAGGGAGTCCTTTAGGTATTGCGCCAAGGGCTCCGATCACTATGGGTACAACAACAGATGCTATACCAGGAATGCACAATTTGAGGATAAGCAACTAGAGAAAATTACAAAAATATTGCAATTTGCAAATTGAAGTTGAGTGTTTACGGTGGAAGAAATCTGTTGTTATATCCATAGAGATCAGAATCCTCAGAACAATATTTAAAGGCAGTGTTGGGCATCAGCCGGTACGCCCCTAATCGCGCATACCGGTAGCTTCGAAAAACCCTTGGCTTGGTTTGGCTTGGTGCGCGCGATGTGCCTCAGCACAAGGACAAGAGTACAAGGAGGCCCCTCCTCATGCTCTCAGGCATGCATGGCTGCAGAGCTCAGCACTCATGCACTGAGGAAGATCTCCGTGCGAACTGCAAAAAGCCAAGCCAAGGATTTTTGGCGCCGATGAGCTGAGCGCAGCAGAGAGCATCCAGCGATGGCAGTGGAGTGCTCCAGCAGGCGTCCCAACCAGCCTGGTGGTGATGGAGGCGGAGGCAGCGACTGAAGCAGCAGCTGCAAACGTAACCCATGCCCCTCAAAATTTCCTTTGCCAAGGTGAGCTGAGGCTGGATGGCCATGCCAGGACCTCCCGTCCCCGTTGGGACAAACACTGCCTCCGCCTCCTGGGCAGAGTCCTCGACAGACACTGGTAAGTCCTTGTTCTTCTTTCGTGTCCACATCAAACCCTGGACTGCCAAAATGAAGCCACTTTCTTGGCTTTGTCATTGCCCAAACTTAAGTCCTCATTAGTGCATGTTTCTGGCAGTCGTCGGCAGACCAGCCAATAAGCCAATGGATTCAGTATCTCTCTACATTCACACCAGGTGTTGTTGACCACCATCAGCCCCCACGTGAGCCTGTTGGTCTTGCATTTAGGGACTCTGACCCTCAGCCTATTCAGGGTCCTCCAAGTGATGTTGGGGAGGTTAAGATCCTCAGCAGTTCAAAATCCGAGTACTGCATGACGGAGTGAGCTCCCATCTCAGTCCCAGTTCCTGCCAACCTAGCAGTTAGAAAGCAAGAAATTGCAAGTAGAAAAATAGGGACCACTTGGGTGGGAAGGTAAACAGTGTTTATTATTTATTATTATTTCAATTTCTATAGTGTTCCGTGCACTCCGGTGTCTAGTCATGGCTGCCACATGACCACAGAAAACAGGACTGGCTCTTTGGCTATAAACAGATGAGCGCTGAACCCTAGAGTTGGATACGACTGGCTTTTGAGCAAGGGCAACCTTTACCTAATAACAGAAGATCCCTGATTGGTATTCAAATTTGCTGTGAAATTTGGCCCTGTTTAGTTGAAAGTGATTAGTAAAGGTAAAGGTCGCCCTTGCTCAAAAGCCAGTCATATCTGACTCTAGGGTGCAGTGTTCATCTCAATTTACAGCCAAAGAGCCAGTGCTGTATGTGTTTGCAGATGTTTTCATGGCCATGTGGCAGGCATGACTAGATCGCCTACCCAGTCACAAAGTAGGCACCGCCCACAAAGTAGCCCCCTTTTACAAAGTAGGCCCCGCCCACAGTGTGGTAGTAAAATTTTTTTGGTGCCCATCACTGTTTAAAGGACTCCCTAACTGTTGTTGTTGGTGGTGGTGGTAGTGTTAACTGTTATAAAGCTACATCAGTTCTTTGGCATTACAGCAAACAAATAGATAGATAGATCAGGGGTTTGGTTATTTGGCAAGAGGTTGGTATGTTAAGATGTTATGGCAGCCGTTACTTGGGTAGACCCTTCATTGTCCAGAGCAGTTTACTAATGAAAATCAGATCACTGACGAGGAAAAGTTCTTACTAGCAAGCTTCCTAGAAACACACGGTAGGATATTGTTAGAGAAATGGTAGTGGAATAATGGACAACCTGTGGCCTTCCAGATGCTCTTGAACTCCAACCAGCAATAAGAATTAATGGGAGCAGTAGTCCGACAACACCAGAAAGGCCATAAGTCGACCAAGTCAGCTCAGCAGCTTGAATTTTACTGAGTCTCTTTTTCTCTCCTTATGGCCACATCCCAACTGTATTGTTTCTTCTGAAAGCCAGGAGTTAAGACCACTGTCACTAGCAGATTGCTGCCAATTAAAGAGTCTCTGCTTCAATTTTGGGATGCATGCAACTTTGTTTCATCGTGTGCAAATTGTACGTGCCCTGAAACTGAATATGGGACTGGTTAATTAGCTGTTTTGGGACTCTGGTGATTAAGATGCTGAACTTGACGACTGGAAGATCAGCAGGTCAGCAGTTAGAGACCCAAGTGCTGCATGATGGAGTAAGCTTCCGTCTCTGTCCCAGCTCCTGCCAACCTAGCAGTTTGAAAGCAAGAAATTGCAAGTAGATAAATAGGGACCACGTCGGTGCAAAGGTAAACAGCGTTCCGTGCACTGTCTAGTCATGCCTGCCACATGTCCACGGAAACGACTGCAGATGAAGACAGTGCTGGCTCTTTGGCTATAAACAGAGATGAGCACTGAACCTTAGAGTCGGAAATGACTGCCTTTCGAGCAAGGGTGACCTAATTAGCTGTTTAATCTGTCACTGCTTATAATGTCCTTCCAATTGCGCAGGCAGAGCTGCAACAAAGGATGTTTGCCTACATTTGGAGTACAGTACTGTATACTGTGATTCCAATCAGTACATCGTTTAATTCAATAATCATCCAATAATTGAAGCTGATCCGGTATACAAGCTTTTCATTAATCTTGAGCACTGAAAGAAATAATACTGAAGGAGAGGCTCTCGACGCACAGAATTGATAGAATATCCTGACGAAGATTAATGAAAAGCTTGTATACCGGATCAGCTTCGATTATTGGATGATTATTGATTATTGTACTAAACGACGTACTGATTGGAATCACAGTATACTACATCATTGAATTCATTAACTGTATTCCCTGATACAAACGGTTTTCTTGCTTCTCAAAAGTTACCACACCGTTTGGCCATTTTATTGTATATTTGGAGTATAGCACTGCATTGTGGCTTAAGGCCTTAGACAGAATTGTCATAAAAATAAACAGAAATTATGCTACATTTCACTCTTTTTTAAAAGAGAAATTCTTGTCCTTTAAAAAATTGTTTGCTTGTTTGTTGATCCTTTATTTTTATTTGGGGGTGTGTGTTAAGGTTTACTTTAAAATTGATTAAAGTTTTCTGCTAGCACCATATTCAAGCAAGCAAGCAAGCAAGCAAGAATGAAAAGTCTGAATAATACATTGGGAGTCTCCCCTTGGCTCTTGGCAAAAGGAAACACCAACCCTCCTAGCCTCTGATCCCCTCCCTCTATTCATCCTTTCAAGGCTCCCAGCCAAGAGAAAATAAACGGTGCAGCTATCTCACTAACCAAACCTGTAGAGTCGCATAGCTGAAAGGAAACATGGCAAATAAAACACTTCTGGACAATTACACACCTGTGTAATTACAGAAAATGCAAAATGGACCCTGTCACATACTACTTACCCTTATCCCTGGCACAAATCTTTGTCTTTACAAAGAGAAGTATGAAACTCCTTGCTGGCGCTGCCAGTTTGAAAACCAAGTGCAATTTGATCTAGTGGCCGCAAATGAGCCTGATTATTTTTTTAAATTTCAAAACAGAAGCCGACTTGCCCATGCAAAGGTTTAGGGTGGGATGCTAATGTTTTTGGTTCAGTTAATCATCTTCGAACATGCCAACAGCAGTCGACGCATCCATAATTGTTTGCTTCCGCACATGAAAAATCTTTGCAACCACAGGACAAACTACCCGTACACGTTACCAGAACAGGGGACTTGCTCGATTGGGCAACAACCAGTGTTGTAGCCCAATTGAGTGTCCAGTGGCCAAGTGACCAGGCAGGCTGAGGGATTTAGAGAGCTGTGGTCCAGAATGTAACTACAGTATTTGTTACAACAGTCCCATGACTATTTTCCATGTACAGCAACCCAACAGTTCCTTCACTTCTGTTTTACATAAGAACATAAGAACAGCCTTGCTGGAACAGGCCACAGCCCATCCAGTCCAGCATTCAGTCTCACACAGTGGCTCACCATTTCCTTCAGGGTATTATTCCCAAGCAGATGCCTTCACCTGCTTAGGATTCCTTGGAAATGGCATGGAGAGATATCCTGCCTATCTCTCCAACCCCAAGGTTGTCCTTAGGTATCCATAATTATAGCCATTGATAGCCTTGTCCTCCATGAACTTGTCTAATCCTTTCTTAAAGCTGTCAAGACTGACAGCTGTCACCACTTCTTCTGGCAGGGAGTTCCACCAGGGATCCTCTGGGTGAAAAAGTACTTTCTCTTATTTGTTTGAGAACTAGTACCCAAAAGTTTCATGGAGTGCCCCCAAGTTCTAGTGTTGTGCGATAGGGAAAACAGTTTTTCCTTATCTACTTTGTCCACACCGTGCATGATTTTATAAACTTCAATCAGGTCACCTCTTAGACGCCGTCGTTCAAGAGTGAAAAGGCCCAACCGTTGCAGCCTCAGATGGTAAGGAAGGTGTTCCAGTCCCCTCATCATTCTGGTTGCCCTCCTCTGTACTTTCTCCAACTCCATAATATCCTTCTGGAGGTATGGCGACCAGAACTGTACACAGTATTCCAGATGGGGCCTCACCATAGATTTATAAAGAGGCAAAATGACACTTGCTGACTTATTTTCTATACCCTTCCTAAGGATCCCTAGCATCTTAGAAGAAATCAATCTTAGAAGAAATCAACCCTGACTGCTCATTTGATGGTCAAATAGTAAAGATGAAGCTAAAGTACTTTGGACATCAAATGAGAAGGGAGGATTCACTTGAGAAGGCATTGATGTTGGGAAAGGTGGAGGGCAAAAGAAGAAGGGGGAGGCCAAGGATGAGATGGCTAGATGGTATTATAGACACAATGGGCACAGAGCTGGGGGGGTTGAGGGGGATGGTAGAGGACAGAGGCGCCTGGAGGAAAATGGTCCATGGGGTCGCAAAGGGTCGGAGTCGACTGTGCGACTGAACAACAACAACAATATCCTTCTGGAGGTATGGCGACCAGAACTGTACACAGTATTCCAGATGGGGCCTCACCATAGATTTATAAAGAGGCAAAATGACACTTGCTGACTTATTTTCTATACCCTTCCTAATGATCCCTAGCATTGAGTTTGCTTTTTTCACTGCTGAGGCACACTGGGTTGACATCTTCATTGAGCTGTCCTCCAGGACACCAAGGTCCCTTTCCTGGTTGTCCCAGAGAGTTCAGACCCCATCAGTTTATAAATGTAATTGGGGTTTTTTGCCCCAACATGCATCATTCTGCACTTACTAATGTTGAAGCTCATTTGCCACTGTTTTGCCCACTCCCCCAGTGTCAAGAGATCCTTCTGGAGCTCTTCACTCCAAAAGTCTTCTATATATGCATACACTATCTGCTTGACAGTGTACCTGGGCTAATACATTATAGTAGTCCAAAAGGCTTATAATTAACTTGTGTGCTTCTATTAAAATATATATTTTCCATGTGCTTTTCTTTAGCACACACAGTGTTTCACTAGCAATGCCTGAAGTCAGAAAAGACCCAGGAGTGGCTTGCTAGATAATTTAAGCATTAATGCTGGAAGCAAAAGATGGTTTCAAGAGCCTTGTAATATGCATAGAAAGTTCCCACACAGACCTGTGAATCCAGACCATTGTTTGTCATAGGAACAAATTATGTAAATCAAGCAAATTTGCATGCAGTTCCTTGATTTTCCGGGTGAATTCTAATTGCAAAGCATAACAATAATGACCCTAGCCACCTGGCATTTGGGTTGTTTTATGTAGTGTAATAAAATAAAATACAGTAATTTTATTTTATTACAGACTTTGAAAACCCATTGTTTCAGCACCTTGGTAAATTGTTTCTGTTTGGAATATGCCAGCCCTAAAAAAGACTTTGATGTGTTTTGCACAATGAAATGCACAAGCCAAAAGAGGACTCTGGCCATCACCCTATGAGACCTCTGGCACTTTTTCTACCTGGTCAGAGGTTGAAAAGCCCTGCAGCTGTGGAGGGGGAGGGTGGGCGGTGAGAAAGGACTCTGGCCACCACCCAGTGAGACCTCTGGCCATTTTTCCACCTGGCTGGATGTTGGAAAGCCCTGCAGCCGTGGAGGAGGAGGGCAGGTGGTGAGAGAGGACTCTGGACACCGCCCTGCGAGACCTCCAGCCCTTTTCTACCTGGCCTCGTGAGACCTCCGGCAGCTGTGGCAGCAGTGGCGCCTCCATCTCTGCCCCAGCTGTGGCCAGGTCAGCGTTGGGTGTGGTGGGTCTGTCATTGGTTGAGCTGCGGCGGAGTGGGAGCTTTGGAGCTGCGGAATAGGGGCTGGGCCACACAGGGTCCGGTGGCAGGGGTCCTGGTGTGGCAGAGTCTCATGGCCCCTTTGCTCCCTGGCGCTGTGAGCTTGGCCACGGACTTGGCTGCTGGGGCACGGGGTTGGACATCGCCCCCCACCCAGCCTATACTTTGGACTCTGAGGCCTGGACTCTTGCAGTTGAATTCTTGTTTGGGGATGTTTTGACTTATGTGACTTTTTATTGTTGTATGCTAATTGTATTCTTCTCATTGTATCTTGTTCTCTAGTGTATGCTAATTGTATCTTGTTTTATATTGTTTTGGATGTGGTATTGTTGTTAGCCGCCCTGAGTCGCATCTGCGAGTGGGAGGCATACAAACCCAAATTAATAAAATAATAATAATAATAATGTGTTCATTGTTCAGTATTGCGCAAATCAATGGAGACAGATAATACTTTTCACTTTACAAGATTTTCAAGTAGTTGACTCGATGCTGACTGTGGGCTTAAAAGATGTAGGAGAGGTAAGGGGAAGGAAGCTAATTATACGTCCACACCCACTCTGAAATATGGGAAGGAATCCTTCACCCTTATAATTACACCCACAAGCTATGGGTATATTAATGCTTTTGTTATGTTCAACATTTTGGGCTATAACCCAAAGCTTGACCAGGTACAACTATCTGCAACCTACACTGTTATTAATATGTCATGCTAAATTACCCAGTGACATTAGTATATGATGCAGGAACTTAATATTTCCCTCAAAGGTCAACTATCTAATAAAGAACTGTAAGAGTTAGAATCACAGAAACATACTTCTCAAACTCTTCATGAACCATAAGGCTCTCCTGACTACAGCTCCCATAATCCCTTAGCATAGAAGGCCATGATGGGCAGAGCCAATGGGTACTTTTGGCCAAAATAATTAGAGGGTCAACGGCTTCTCATTTTTGTGTGTAGAGGTTGTTGTTTTGGAATTGGTTTTCATACCATTTATGTGTTTATACTCTTCTTAAATGGTATGAAAAAGAGTATATTATGTGTTAGGGACTGCAGTGGCTCAAGTAGCTAAGATGCTGACTGGGAGGCAGAAAGTCAGCAGTTCAATTCCCCAGTACTGCAGGACGGGATGAGCTCCCGTCTTTGTCCCAACTCCTGCCAACCTAGCAGTTTGAAAGCAAGAAATTGTAAGTAGATAAATAGGGACAACTTCGGTGGGAAGGTAACAGCGCTCCGTGTGCTCCGGTGTCTAGTCATGCCTGCCACATGACCACGGAAACGTCTGCAGAAGCAAACAACGCTGGTTCTTCGGCTTTGAAACAGAGATGAGCATTGAACCCTAGAGTTGGATATGACTGTCTTTTGAGCAATGGAAACCTTTATCTATATTATGTGTTTATGCTTTTTGCTTGGAGAAAGCAGTGAGCTAAGAGTTTGATTATAAGTATAATTGCAATAGCAATTATACTTATATATCGCCAAATACGGGGACTGTGGTGGAACAAATGGTTAAGATGCTGAACTCGCTGATTGGAAGGTACTCCAGTGTTGAGACATGCCTGCCACTTGTCCATGGAAACCTCTGCAGACGCAGACAGCACTGGCTCTTCGGCTATAAACAGAGATGAGCACTGAACTCTAGAGTCGGATATGACTGGCTTTCGAGCAAGGGTGACCTTTACCTTTACCCTTACTATCGCCCAATAGTGCTTAGTGCACTCTTTGGGCAGTTCACAAGTTAATTAGCATGTTGCCCCCAACATGTCCGGGTACTCATTTTACCAACTCAGAAGGATGGAAGTCTGAGACAACCTTGATTCCCTGACATGATCACACTTCATCATAACCAGAGTTTTTGCTGCAGTAGTGCAGCTTAACCACTGCTCCATAGTAGGGATGCCATATGTACCGGAAAACCGGGAATTTCATGGGTTGAACCTGTCCCGGCCCGGTTCCAAAAAAATCATTTAAAATTCCTGCTTTTCAGACCAAGGGGGTTTGAAGAAAAAATGTGCTTTTTTCTTGCAATAGAGCTGCGCTTCTATTGAACCACCAGCAGGTGGCGTAGCAGTAGCAGCTTGGTGGCCAAGGAAGATAGATAAAAAAATTGTGCCATTTTATTGCCTCTACTGAAGTTGCAGCAGCAACAGCTTGCGGATGGAGCTCCCGTCTTTGTCCCAGCTCCTTCAAACCTAGCAGTTTGAAGACAAGAAATTGCAAGTAGATAAATAGGGACCACTTCAGGGAGAAGGTAAACAGCGTTCCGTGTGCTCTGGTGTCTAGTCATGCCTGCCACATGACCACAGAATACGTCTGCAGAAGCAGACAGCACTGGCTCTTCAGCTTTGAAACAGAGATGAGCACTGAACCCTAGAGTCGGATACGACTGGCTTTTTTTTCAAGGGCAACCTTTACTTCTGTCCCGTTTTTGTGGGAGGGAATTATGGCACACTTACTCCATGGGGACTATACAAAAGCCATATAGTTTTCAGCTGGGGGGGGGCATTTGGTAATACCTACATGAGAATTGTGTTTCTCTGGACAACTCAACAGTAGTATTAAAGAAGATAGGAAATTGCTATTTTCTATGGTTTGTATAGGCAAGACAACAACTATTGGATCTGAATTACAACTGAAAACATTTAGGTTGGATTCCTGGGAGAAGGTTCTAGCCAGGTGAAGACTGGAAATGTGAGTGTATAGGGGTTCAGTGGGATGTCCATAACCAGAGCTCTTTAAGAGCCAGCCTATAGATTACATGTAGAACTGGCAAACTGATGATGTGGTTCTTGAACTCCTCTGCTGCTCTCCACTGCTGAAGGGACAAGCTGAATGACCTCACATGTGATTAGGGGACCAGGACCAGAAGGTAGCTCCCACCAGAACGTCCGGATGCATTCCCACTGGCCTGCTTAGATGTGACGACAAATGCTAGGACTTAGGAGGTAGCATAATGCTGGTGGTTCTGGGATAATCAATACAGTGGCCAGCAAAAGCGACGAAACAGGGTTTTGCATCCTGCCTGGAAATCCCATCCCAAATTATTTCCCTTTTACTAGCCACAAATAGAGCAATAAAATTGAATTTGAACTAAACCCACTCAAACTAATCCAAGCACATGCTATTTATATAATTTTAGCCCATTCTTAATCCTAAACATCTTTACTGTTTTACTGGTAGCTGAATAGGCTAGAAGGCCTCTTAAGGTCACCTGCACAATTATTGCTAAAGGCAACCTCAAATGAAGTACTGTACTAGGGAAGATTCTTGATTCAGAGAAACAGGTTGAACTAAGATGCCACTACTCTGCACAATCCCTGGTAATACAGTGGCGTTTTACAGGAATATAACCAAAACAATACACATGCAGTTGCACCAAAAAAATACAAATGCAGTTGCACCTTTAGATATTATTTTAAAAACTGTACCAACAGTTGGTTTAGTTAGAATAGTAGAAGCCTGGATTTGTTCAACATACATATATCCATTTCTCTCCTCCCTGCATATATATTAATTTCATTCCTAATCTACTTCACATATTTCATTGATAGAAACCCACATGCAAATAATATTGGGAGTTAGGAATCTAAACAAAATTTTTTTGCCACACTCTGTTACTCTTTGTTCATATCAGGCGGATAGCCCGGCATTATTTCCTATCATGAAAATGAACATACATTTCCCAGATGCAATTTTCCTAATACATGTATGTATCCTTTATTAACTGATTAGTCATCTGACCATATTAGGTTCAAATGTAATAAAATATATTAGATAAAATATGATTACATAGAACAGAATAAAAACAGGTTAAAAGTAGGATGATACAATCACAATAAAATGAGATATAAAATATACTCAAATTACACTGCACAATGATTTTGCTACTGGGAATAACACATGTGATTTACATGATATCACGTGTGCTGATTCTAAATCTGAACTCAGAATTGCCTATCATGTACAGATTTTAAGTTAGAGGTGTGCTATAGTTGTTCAAATGGTATTGGGAAATGTTCATGGGAACATTATAACAGTTGCAGCTACCACTATGCCTGCTGGCGCCTCAGCTGAATCATGTCCCTTGGTGGCATGCATGTTTCAGCAATGGCCGGGCATGTCTGGGCAAGTCAGTGAGCTGACGTCAGAAATAGGTATATAAGGTGAGGTGGACCAAGGATTTATCTCTAATATGAAAACATCTTATTGGATAGTACAGCTAGGCCATAGTGAGTCTGTTTTGAGCTAAAGGTGAGTAGGCACAGGTGTGATAATAAACAGGACAATTTTTGCTACATTTGTGGCAAATATACCCCACATGATCAACGGAAGAACCTAACCAAGAGGGTGAGATTTGCTTACTCAAGATCCTGACGTCCTAGGCAGAATCAGACTTCAGATTTGGATTCAGCGCACTTGATTTAGTATAGGACACATGGATTAGACCAAGTAGCAGACAATATATATATTTTTTTGTGATGCAGTGTTATCATTAGAATTTGTCACCTTGTTGCTGGACTGGTATGGGTTGACAAGAATGTAACTTCAAAATGAAGCCATGGAGAATGTGTGAAGAAAATATTTCATTGCATTTGTGAGTCTCACAAAAAATAACTTTTCCCACACTCCTTGAGATTCCTTGTGAGAAGGAATGTACCTCACCTTAAGAATTTGCAAATCTAAAATGCATATAGTAGTTTAAAAGATATGCATAAACATGATTTAGCTAATGGGGAAAATGCATAAATTAGGTAAATGCATGTATTAATGCATACACTAAATACAAAGTATAAATAGATGCACATATCAGGCAAAATGTACTAGTTGTGCAAATTTCACAGCACAAATATAAACAGTCTGACAACCCAGTACTAAACAAGGATGAAAAGATAATGAAGGTCGCCTTCAGAGTAACAAAAAAAGGCAGATAATATATACAAACAGTGAACTCAAATACCATGTTGCTTGTTTGTTTCTTGGTTTGTTTGTGCCAAACAGAACTACTAAAAACATACAGAAGCATTAGCAAGTTTGGGGAAACTGTCAGATTTGCAATGTATACAAAAACACCCGGGGGAATCTCCAAATGAGATTGTTGTTGTTGTTCAGTCGCACAGTCAATTCCAACCCTTTGAGACCCTATGGACCATTGTACCCCAGGCACCTCTATCCTCCACCATCCCTCTCAGCCCTCCCAGTTCTGTGCCCATTGTGCCTACAATACCATCTAGCCATCTCATCTTTGGCCGCCCCCTTCTTCTTTTGCCCTCCACCTTTCCCAGCATCAAGGCCTTCTCAAGTGAATCCTCCCTTCTCATTTGATGTCCAAAGTACTTAAGCTTCATCTTCACTATTTGACCTTCTAATGTGCAGTCTGGGTTGATTTCTTCTAAGATTGACCTATTTGTTCTCCTTGCTGTCCAGAGTACTCTCAAAACTCTCCTCCATCACCACATTTCAAAGGCATCTATTCTTCTGCGTTCAGCTTTCCTAATGGTCCAGCTCTCACATCTGTACATTACCACTGGGAATACCATTGCTTTGACTATTCGAATTTTTGTTTGCAATGTGATGTCTCTGCTTTTCACTATGTTCCCCAGGTATCTCATAGCTTGTCTCCCAAGAATCAGCCACCTTTTTATTTCATGGCTGCAATCCCCATCTGCAGTTATCTTTGCTCCTAAGAATGTAAAATCTGTCACTGCTTCTACTTCTTCCCCATCTATTTTCCAGGAACTGATTGGGAATAGAAATTAGATGGAGACACACAAATCACAACAGTACTTGGTCAATCACAACAGAATGTGGAGTGCCTGTTCAGTGGAGAAATGGGAAACCAGAAAGCATAGAATGGGCTGTGGTGACTTAGAAAAGAGCATGGCTAGCCAGAAGAATCTAGAACCATGCTGGTGAACCTTGGCAGCACTGATCTAGAACAACAGAACTCCATGGGGCATATATTGCAGATCCTAGTTCCATGGTTCTCATCCTTTGGTCCACCAGATGATTCTGGCCTTCAATTCTCAGAATCCCCAATCATATGATGATCAATGCTTCTGGGACCTGAAGTCCAAATCACAAGAACCAAAGGTTGAAACCATACTCCCGATTGTTATGCTGCCCTGAGTCAGGTTTTTACCTGAGTGGGTGGCATAAAAATTGAAATAAATAAATAAATATACTGAACACAAAAAGTGTAATCCATTTTGGGCCCAGGTGGCATTTCATACCTTGTATTCTCTCTCTCTGTTAAAGAAGGTGTTGTGTTGGAATTCCAGTTCTCATGACAGAAGTTTTTCAAACAAAACCACTGGCCTTCCAAAACTCATTAAGGCACTTGCATTCAACAGAATAAATTCTTCTTTAGCACCAATGTGAAGTCTTAGTAAGATCTGCAACTATGAGCTTTAGGATGTGAGAAAGTTCTGTGGTAAAGTTCCTAGCTTCCACATGGTTTCAGTCATTTTATTGGGAGAAAATGCTGACTTTTGCTCAGATGTGAACACAGTGAGCGAGTCATTAAGTACCGCAAAAGCCCTCTGGCCCAGGTTGAGAGATATGAACAAACTCCATGGGGTTAATGTCATGAACAGCCAATGCCTGGGGCTTCAGTGCCTCTAATTGACTGGCTTTACCACAGTCTTTAATGCTGCAAGGGAGGGGGAACATACCACGTGTACTTTTATTAAGAAAATAATGCTATCCCTGGCTACCTATACAACCAGAGATCTGAACAAAGTGACGTTTCAGAGACATAAGGTGTACATACAATTGTAATAGTCTGAATGTCCAAGAATCCCATAGAAATGTTCAATACAGTATTAATAATGATTACTATTGTCATTGTAGTAATCAGAACATCCAAGATTGTAAATTCTTATTACAAGCAAGACTATTATTTTAATTATCACTTATTGTACTAATATACTAATCTGAACAATCAAAGATTATATAGAAATCCTTTACTGCTCAAATGACTTACATACATTATTATTTTTCAATGCATCAGAAAAATATAGGGTAGCTTGATTTATTAATCCCTCCATACTGTAGAGCAGGGGTTCTCAACCTTTTTAAACTGTGGGCTGGGTCACGCTCCCTCAGACAGTTGAGCGGGCTGGACTGGTGTCCCCCTTGCTGTAAACACTGCCATAAAACGCATCTGCAGCAATTGTAAATGCATTTATGACACCCATAAATGCATAAACATACATTTACTCCACCCGCGTATGCGTTTATGGCTTTTCCATCACATTTGCTGCTTCTGGCAGCAGTGGTGGCAGAAGCAAGGGTGGTGGGCCACATGAAATGGTGCCACGGGCCAGATATGGCTCACAGACCATAGGTAGAGAACCCCTGTTGTAGAGGGATGGACTGAGATAGACCTTCTTTGGGTGATCTAGAGTGAAATCCTTAGCATGCTGACTCAGAAGTAATTCATGCTTCATGTTCTTTCATGTTTTCCTCTTTTAACTTTTCTTTCATCCTTTGTCTATCAAATTGCCTGGGAAATTTTTCATCGAATAACATTCTGAGGGATGATTTTCTTAAACAGTCAGAAGACCCCAAATTTTGAAATGGAATTTTGAATGTGTAAAAGGACCTGGATTTGCTGGAACTATCAATCAGCAGTGTTATGTCTTTGCTTCAGTTGACCTCTGTGAAATAGGATTACTGCATGCTGAGTGCCTAATGCCCTCCATCTTGAATTGCTGCTTGAATGTTTGACATTTCTCCAACTGGGAACCTTTAATTTTTTGTCTTTTTTTCTTGTTTTTTATTTTAAAATGATGGTTTTAAATGTTTTTATTGTACCTTTTATGAGTGTTTTATGTCTTTTAACTGTGAGCCACCCAGAGTCGTTTCGGCGAGGGGGCAGCGATACAAATGTAAAAATTAAAATAAAATAAAATAAATTAATTGCTGCTGTCACCAGCATATTTCCTTGAGATTAAAAATAATCTACTGATTTATTTGGAGAGATTCTCCTTTTTTGGGTCTTTTTCTTTCTTGGGTTATTTTTGCTGCTGTCTTTTGCTCAAAAAAGAGCAGGCTTCAAGGCACAGAGGGAGAGAAATCTCCATGCATTCAAGTTATTTTGGTTATGGAGAGGCTTTGATTTTATATGTTGTCTTTATTTGTTTGTTTGCTTGCTTGCTTGCTTTTCTTAATGTGTTGTTGTTGTTGTTGTTGTTGTTGTTTTAGGAAAGTGTGCACTGTGTTGCTTTTTTGATTCTGCTATTTCTTCCCCTATGCTATCCCGGTTTGAACTATTTTTAAAAAGTGTTATTTGGTTAATTAATTGTATATACAGCAAAACCTCGCATAAAGAGCGCCTAGTTTAGAGACTTACTCGCTTAAAGAGCAGAATTATCTCTGACTGGTCATTTCACTTAACAACTAAAGCCAACCAAAAACTCGCTTAACAACTAAATAGGTTTTTGCAGTCCCCCCCCCCCAGTCACAACTGGTCACTTACAATGGTGTTTTGCTTAAAGAGCAAATTGCTTAAAGAGCAATCCCGTGGAATGCATTATGCTTTTTAAGCGAGGTACCACTGTATATGTATATACTATCAGATGTGTATATTTTAGTGACATGACTCTGTCACCACCGGAGGAAGAGAAGGAGGACTGGCTCTGAGCTCCTTCCCGCGGCCCGGGAAGTGGGAGCACCTGGTGGGTGCCCCTTGCAGCATGGAAAACCGCCGCCGCCACCGGCGAGGCTCCGCGCTCGGAACTTCCTCTCCTCCTGGCCCTGGACAGCCACGGGGAAATAGGAACAGCTGTGGCCAGCTGCGCCACTACTGCTGCTTCCCACCGCCTACACCATCGGCGTGGGGATGGAAGTGGGCATAGCTGTGAACGCCATTGCCTCCCTCCTGGCCCCGCCTGACCGGAGGGTAGGGAAGGACACTGGGGGCCACCGGGATGCTCTGCTCTGTATTTGGGACTGGGGAAGGGATGGAGAGCTGCTCTATTATATAGAGTTGTGGGTAAGTTGGAGGTTCTGCAATGTATTTTATTGTGTTTTCTCCTAGTATCCTACTCTATTGGCTTTTTCTGTGTAATATTTTGTATATTGTGTTGACATGGAGATGGTATTGTGTTACTAAGATGTAATTGTGAGATGTTATTGTAGTATTGGTATTTTGTACCCATTGCTTCATTGCATTGTATTTTTGTTTGGTTATTTTGTATCTTTATTTGATATGTTGTAAGCCGCCCTGAGTTGGCCTGTGCTGAATAGGGTGGGATATAAATCAAATAAACATAAACATAAACATTTTGCTTCGGTGGAGTTACATAGGAAGAGATTAAACGTTGTCATTATGCCAATGTGTCCCAAACCTTGGGACATTTCTCTCTTGTTGTTTTGATTCTGATTTTTCTTTTTTATGCATTGTTGCCTGCCTTCAGAGTTGCCTATTCTCTGCTTTTCAGGATAGTTTTCATGGTTTTTTAAGGATTTTTTTTACTAGTGCCAGAATACTAGGGGGAAACTGACATGAGAGAACTAGAAACATGTGATCCCTTTCATGTAAAATGAAAGAACCCAGTTCAAACATGTAAGTGAAAAAAGAACTCCTTGAAAGAACCAAAAACAAAACAATATGAAAATGTTCACAGTATATATGCCTACTGATAACTCAGTGTTAATTTTAGCCATTAGGTAAAAGTAAACGTCACCCTTGCTCAAAACCCAGTCCTATCCAACTCTAGGATTCGGTACTCATCTCTGTTTATAGCCAAAGAGCTATCACTAATTTAGTTTATTTTAGCGTAGGATTTCTCAACCTCAGATAGCTTTGGTGGCTGGAAAGCCATTTTGCCATTCCTCCACCACATGGCACTTCCATATTTGGTGGAGGTGGTGGGGAACCACATGAGATGGTGCTGTGGGTTGTATCTGGCCCACGGGCCACAGGTTGAGAATCCATGATTTAGTGGGTACTGTATATACCTGTACTACCTGCTGCAGCTGTGAACTCCAACCTAACATTGGAAGACAATGGAACAATATTGAGCTACCGTGCTGTGAGAAAAATCAGTTCAAACGCTGACACTTTCATGCTATATGCAGAATTCAGAAATCCTTACAATTGTTTAAAGGAAATGCAATATAATGGCATAAATTTAAAGAGAAGATAGAATACTGTACATCTAAATGTGGAAACAAATATGATTCTCTCCCCCCCCTCCTGTATTTTTACCCTTTCCCTTTATTACACCTGCTGCTGCTTCTGATATCCTCCATCATTGGGTATCTCTCCTGCCCCTAAATAAATTTAGATCATCAAAATGTTTGCGGGCTGTTGTCGTCGTTATGTGCTGTCAACTTGGGATTGACTTATAATGATCCTAAACCATGAGTTCTCAACCTTTTTAAGCTGGGGGCCAGGTCATGCTCCCTCAGACAGCTTCGGGGGGCGGACAGCCATTTTGCCCTTCTTCCACCACATGGCACTTCCTGGTGTGGTGTAGGTGGCGGGGGCCCATATGAAATGGTGCCATGGGCCACATCTGGCCCACGGGCCACAGGTTGAGAATCTCAGTCCTAAACCTAACCCTAGTTCTAACTCAAACACAAACTTGAACCTTGTCCTAAGTGATATAATTAAAGTGTGGTTTTACCACCACCAGTTCATCACACTACCCTTTACACTACACTGGGGGTTGTTACTCAGTGGAAAAGCAAATAGTGATGTCACTGGGCATAGTAGGAATAATGACATCATCAATATTATTCTGGCCATCTATTACCATTCTATGATATGAACCTCTGAGTCAATGAACAGGAGATAGAGTATACAATGCAAATTTCTGACATTTTTCTCTGTTCTTTCCTCATACAAAAATATATAAGGAATTATTAGGAAAAGGTTTTGATGAGACCAGCAAAACTTGTCAGAGAGGTGAGGATTATTTCGTTCCTTCCAAAGTCCTACATAATCACTGAATTTTGTTTAAAGTACAATCTACAGCAAAATTTAAAAGCTTCACTTCATCCAAAAGATTGGTGGAATTTCAAGACAAGCTTTGACGCAACCAGCAACATTTTCCAACTGAGTTTTGCTTAAGCTTAAATAACCTGCTATACATTGATCTGAGGACCATACGCAAAGCAAGGTTTAAAACAGGACATTTAGGTAAACAGATTATTTCTATGTTTTATATTTCAAAGAACAATAATCTAGTAGTTTAGTGTATGAGAGTCAAGACACAAGGCACAGCCAAAGGCTGGGTTAACTCAGGTTTATTGCATGGTGGACAGAGGGAACATGAGGTAATGGCGGACGAACAGCTCTATATATAAGGCAGTAACGTATTTGAATGTGGCTCCACGGTAGCCCGTTGGCTACTGGTCCGCGTGACGTCATGGCTGGTCACGCCCTTCTTGTCCAGGTGTAGGTAGCGGCGGGAAACTTCCCGCGCTGCGGTCTTTGATGGGTTTGAACCAAGAGAGCTTGGACGCTCGCTGCTGCCAGCTGGTGGACATTAGCTCGCGTCCTATTACAGGGTTTATGTGATACAGCTGAAGGTTACATTGTTACTCATCGGCAAGGTTACATTGGTTCAGATACATTGATATCACATGTAGAAGGTTACACTATTAGGACACAACAAGTAGATATTCACAAGACAGTGGTTTCTCAAAAATTCAAAGCATACACAAAACTTTCAAGTATAAACATGTTTTTCTTCAGAGATATTTTACTGAAGAAAAAGGGAAATACTGTAGTGTTTATTCTGGTTTCATTCCAGTTTTTCATATTGCACGTATTGAAGCAACACTGACATATTAGCCCTTGTATAGCTCCTTTACCATGATGCACTAGAAAAAAAATTGAGACATTTTCTGGAACGGGAAACTGAAGTTGCAATGCTGTACATGAATATCTGGCACTTCTTCCTCTTCATCAGTGTCTAGGCTAGACGTGAAACTGTCAAAATGAAGCCAACTTTGGTGAGTTCATTCTGCAGTTTCTTTTGCCTGACCTAGTGTGAGAAAGATTAGCTGACAAAAGGATTATGGGACTGCAATGAGCAATAAGACACAATAAAAGATTCAGAGTACAGTATTTCTTTTCCTGGGATCTGATTTGTAAAGAGGATACACAAAAGTTCTCCAAAGCCATTCCAGCTTGTGTTTCAAATTTTGTCTCTCTACATGGGCAGCTGGTACTAGACTCCAGCGATCCTATTTCTAACTTGGCATACTAACAAAATGAGAAAACTGTCAAGGAGCCAAAATCGATTCTTTTTCCCCTGAGATCTGATTTGCCAAAAATAAAAAAGACCTATAAAGGTTCTGCAAAGCCATTTACAGGGTATTCAAACCTCAGTTTCAGATTATAGTATAGTTATAAAGTCCTTTCTTGTTTTTCACAAGTAATCGCAGGCATCTTCTCACAGAACCAAGGATCATTCGGTATCTTCACCCTTAGAAATGTAGCTCCAAACTTAACTAGCGGCAGCATTAAACTCCAGATAAGCTTGTTCCCCATGGTACCTAATTCAAAAATGGGCAACAAATATAAAGGGTGAATCAGCCCTAGTATCCTGCGCGCAGGTGAAAAAATATACATTTAAAACTAAAAACGGAGATCTTGCAAATTCAGTTGACATACAAAAAAACTCAATCTACACCAAAAAAAATCATTCTGAACACTAATACGCGATACATCAGTGCCACCTTTCAGCAGCCAAAAGAAAAGTAGATTCTCAAATTCAATTTGTAAAAAAAAAAAAAGTAGCTTAATATTTTCCTATTATGTAGCATTTATTTCTGGACAAGATTCTCATGTTTGGGAAGGGTTGAAGAAAGAAGTTTGGTAAAAAACGAGAATCGCAGCATCTCCTCCAAATAGCAATTAGCAAAACACATTGACTGTCCGAGACCACAACAACTTGAAACTCACAAAGGCCAAAAAACATCATTTTTTTAAATCAACCAAATTATCCTCTGAACATGAGAGGAAAGACAGGAATGCTTCCTTGTGATTAAATAAACTTGCAAGCATCCGAAAGAATAAATGCCAACCACCCTTTAAGGAAAACAGCATAGCTAGGAAAAGGAGAAAACTCAACATACCTCTCCAACTCTTTTTTCCCTTTTCCCCAGTGCGTATATTCACAAAACGTGCGGCTTTCTTTTAATATAACATTGGCAAAAAGAAAGTATTCTCTCCAAGTGTCTGCAGCAGTATGTAGTAGCTTGTCCCTTATTTGAAAAGAGGAAAGTTAAGCCCTTCTAGGAGCGGTTCGAAGGATTTCCCACCCACCGCTCCCTGTACACCAAAAGAATGTGGCACTTTGCCCTGGATGTCCACCTGTACTCAAGGCTTGATGGCATATGCAGAAGATCAGCACACTGTTTTGATGCTTTGCTCTTCCCACAAACTGTTCTCATTTGAAAGACGGTCTTTGCTTCATCTTACAGAAACTCAGGTCCCTTCGCCAGACTTCTGTAATCTAAACAGAGCTCTGATCTTGCTCTTTCGGCGCAGAGAGTCTGGCTGACTTTAAAAGGGTGGGTATATCTTTGCTTCTGAGAGCTCCTGGACACCCTTTTTTTCATTGCAAATTTAAGAATACATCAACGGATCCTCATCCATGGAAACCCCAGAGAGTGAGTGAGAATGAGAGAGAGAGATTTCATATACCCACACCCACTCAACCACACCTACACCCTGAAAAATCGAAGTTGTGTTCCTCCTATTAGCCTACTGTAAAGTGCACACAGATTTGGTATACTGATAATCTCATTTTATCAGCTGCTTGGTTTGATTTGTAGCCTATCCTTTTGCCAGAACTAGGAAGAACTGCTAAGGCAGCTTAGCACGTAAGTCAAAAGAAATACAGTACAAATAAAAACACCCTATATTATAAGTGTTAAAACAGGTCACAATATAATCTCATTTGAGCAGAATATAATCTCAGTGGGATCATTTCTAAAATAAAGGGTACAATTTCAATCTAGTGCTTTCCTAAGCAAAGTCAAAACACTGTAGTCAACAGAAGCCCAATTTACAAGATTGCAATAACATGCATATGCTATAAGTTCACTAACCTAGGTCACCAGCATCGTAATGAAAAATCTGAATAAATTGTTTTGGGTTTCTATTGCACACCATTCTATTTCAGCAAATTCTCACTTAAAATATAAGTGCAGAGCTGGTAAAAACCGTAAATCTACTGAACTGCACAAGTATATTATATATATATATATATATATATATATATATATATATATATATATATATATATATATATATATATATATATATATATATATATATATATATATATATATATATATATATATATATATATATATATATATATATATATATATATATATATATAACTAGCATATTTTGCCCAGCGGTGCCGGGTTCTTTAAAATGGTTTTGGAAGGTTTTTGTTTTATGTTTATGCAAATGAGGTTAGTTTTTAATTGTGGTTTTTTAAATTTTTATTTTTACTCATGGGCTGTTATAAACTGTGATTTCGTATTTTTTGTTTTTGGTTTTTAAAAAGAGGAAAGGATGATATAATTTTTTATAATTATTGAATTTAACCAAATAATGTGTTACTATGTGATTTTTTAAAAATAGTTGTACCTTGGATAATTATTTTTTGAAATGTGTAAGAATATGTTTTTTTAAAACCAATGTTTCTATACTGTGTTTAGATGGGGATTTTTGAGTGAAAACTTATTTCTTTTTTTTTTGAATTATTTGTCATTATGTGAATATTTTTGAATGTTTTGATAACTTATTTCATTAATTTGAGAATTATTTGTAATTATTTTGAATATTTCTGAATGTTTTTTCTCTTGTGGCCTCTGGGTGAGGCTGGTGAGCTTTTCTTGTATTTTACTATTTTTCTCTACTGTCCTCTGGGTGTTGCTTCTTCTTGCAGTAAGTAGTCTCTTTCTTTCCTCAGTTTAGTTCCAGTCATCATGGAGTGAGGACGTCTCCTGGTAATTTTTTTTTTGGGGGGGTTGTTTTGGGTTTTGGGGGGGTGTCTGTGTGTTTTTTCTTTTTTGTTTTTGGATGTTTTTGTGTTTCCTTTTTGTGTTTTTTATTTTTGGTTTTGATTATTTTTGACTGATTTTGGATTGTGTTTTTGGATGTTTTTTGTGTTTCCTTTTTCTGTTTTTATTTTGGTTTTGATTATTTTTGACTGTTTTTGGATAGTGTTGTTTTGTGTTGGGTTGGGGGTATTTCTGTGGGCCGGTCTCAGGGGCTGGACCGCGGAAATACCATCGCCACTTGATGCGGCGCTGGGGTGGTGGTATTTCCGTGGTCCAGCCTGGGTGGCCAGACCACGGAAATTGCATCACCGATTCATGCGGCGTTGGGGTGGTTTTTCCGTGGGCTGGCCTTGGTGGCCGGACCACAGGAATCCCATCGCCGCTTGATGCGGTGTGGGGGGGAGGTATTTCCATGGGCCAGCCTGGGTGGCCGGACCACGGAAATTGCATCGCCGCTTACATGTGGCGTTGGGGTGGGGGTTTTGCAGCCTGCCTTTTTTATTTTAATTTTTCACGCGGCGACTGTGTCAGCGTTCTGCACGCTCATGGCACGCAGGACGCTGGGGCTTGTAGTTTGCCGTGTGCTATTTCTGTTTGTGTAGCGGTTTGTTTCCTGCAGCTTTCTTTTGATTGGCCGCGGCGCTTTTCCGAACGTTCCTTTTGCTCGCGCCACTCAGCCTGATTGGCTCTGGTGCGGCGCGGCGCAAGGAACATTGGGAATTGAAGTTTCCTTTTTTTGTTTGCGTCCGGCAGGCTCCTGCCCCACTGGCACAAAATTCAACCCGACAGTTACCTGCGAACCGGTTTCAGGCGAGTGAACGGAGGCTCATTACGGGCTAGTAGGGCCTGGCTACATGTTTTTCACAATAAATGTTTTTAAACTGTGTATTGATGTTTTTGTTTTTTATTTGAGTAAAAATTCAGCACAGGGTTTTTGAATAGTTTTTATTTTATTTTATTGACATCTGTTTTTGATTTGTGTAAAATTATGATTTTGTGTTATTTGTTTTTACTTGTTTTTACTCTTGGGGCCTTTTGTGTGGGGCTGTTGTGTCTTTTTGATTATTATTTTTTATTGTGGGCAGCAAGTGCTGCTGGTAGGGGTTATCTTGTATTTTGACTGTTTTTTTCTCTCGTGGCCTCTGGGTGGAGCTTCTTCCAGTAAGTAGTCTCTTTCTTTATTCATTTCTTTTCCAGTCGTTGTGGACTGAGGTCGTGTGGTGGTGAGTTGGCTGTTTTTCTTTATTTGGGGTGGTGGTGGTGGTTGGATTTTGTGGTGTTTGGCTGGGTGCTGGGTGTGTTTTTAAATTTTGGTTTTTGTTTACTTTGTCTTGTTTGTTGGTGTTATTTTTGTTTGTTTTTGTGTATTTTTGGATGTTTTTGATTGTTTGTTTTTGTGTTTTTGGTGTCCTACGGGGGGGATCCCCTCTCTGCCGTCTCCCCTGGCTCTGGAAGGCTTGGGGGGACAGACCCCTTTTGTCTCTCCAAACCTTCCAGACCCATGGGACCCAGGAGAGGGGATCGAATCCAGGCCACCCTCTGATATTAAAAGGGAAATCTCAGTTGTGGTTTCCCCTTTAATATGGGGGGGGGGTTTGTGATCCCCCTCTCCGCTGGCTTCCTTGGGTTTGGGAGGGTTGGGTTGAGAAAAGGGGTCTGTCCCCCAACCCTTCCGGACCCAGAAGAGCCATCGGAGAGGGGGTTTCCCCCCAAAAAAAACTCCATTTTTAAAGAGAAGTAACCGCTTGGTTTCTTCTCTTTAATATGTGGCATGTGTGTGTGTGTGGGGAGGGGAATCCCCTCTCTGCCAGGTCCCCTGGGGTCAGGAGGGTTGGGGAGACAGACCCCTTTTGTCCCCCCAACCCTCCCAACCCCAGGGGAGCCAGTAGAGAGGGGGAGCACAACCCCCCCCCCAGTGATATTAAAGGGGAAACTCCGATCGGGAGCTTTAGGCGCCGTTGGGGAGGGGAGCTTTGGTTTCCGCGGCTTGGCGGACTTGCTCTCCCGGTGTTTTTGTTTTTGTTTTATTTTTTGGGCGCCGGCTTCCTCAGCGTTCTGCGCGCTCATGGCGTGCAGGACGCTGGGGCTTGTAGTTATGGGTTTGTGCTTTGTGTTTGTGCTGCATTTTTTTTAAAATGGTTTTCTTTTGATTGGCCGCGGCGCGTTTCCGAACGCCGCGCTGTGCGAGAGCCTCTCAGCCTGATTGGCTCTGGAGCGGCACGGCACGAGGAATGTTGGGAAGTGAAGTTGTTTCCCTTTTTTCGCATTTGTGGGGCTATTGCCCCACTGCCGGTTTTCTCAATCCTTCATTGACCTGCGGACCCAGATCGGCTGTGTGCACAAAGGGTGAGTGCAGGCAAGTAGGGCGAGGCATAGCAACCTATAGCCAGTTCCAACGGTTAACCCTTGGTTTTATAGGTTAAGATTGCTACTATTATTTTATCATAATTCTACCTTCCCATCAAGGACCTCTAATTAATTTACGTTTCCCAGAAGCACTGTATCCTCACATCCTCCAGGATATGCTACAAGTATCAGGGTAGGGTCAAGGATTTGAACTTGAGACTCTCTTTTTTCTAATCTAATGCTATCTCATGCTGGCTTTCATGCAGCATAATGAGATGATACAATTTTCAAGGGAGACAAGAGACTGTATCATTGCAGACTGCCGGTCATGTTTTGCATTGTAGCCGTACATAAACAACTCTCCTCAAGCAGAAAGCTAGGGTAGCAGGGAGGAAGCTAACCTACAATCTTTATAATTAATGGTTTCTTCTTGTCAGTGATGGCAAACCTTGGCACTCTAAATGTTCTTGAACATTAGTTCCCAGAAGCCCTGATCAGTAAGAGTGATCACTTGAGCTTCTGGTAATTGAAGTCCAAGAACACCTGGAGTGCCAAGGTTCACCATCATGAGTTTATGTGTTTGCTTTTCCTTTTTAAAACTGTCTTCTTCTTTGCTTCCTCTTTTACCCCATCAGGTGTTGAGAGATTTTTAAACTATAGAGAGGTGATATGGCGGAGCCTTTAAGTCAGGGGTTCTCAACCCACGGCCCATAGGCCAAATCCAGCCCACAGCACCAAATAATCCTGCCCCCACCCTGTGAATCCACACAAATGAGTTTACAGAGATTTATCCGGCCCACGCCACCCTCGTCGCTCCTGGAAGCGGACGTAAAATGCGCATGTAGGGGTGCATTTTATGTCCGCTTCCAGGAGCGACGAGGGCAGCATGGGCTGGATGAATCGCAGTAAACCCATTCATGTGGATTCACAGGGGCATATGGGAACTGAAGTCCAAGAAGATGGAAGGCTTGTCCAAATGAGGACAGCAGGCAGAAACATAAATTCTGGCAGAACAAATGCAAGGCAACAATCAGGAAAGCAAAGCAAGACTTTGAGGAGCGTATAGCTAAAAATACTCAGAGAAATAACAAAGACTTCTTTAAGTACATTAGAAGTAAGAACCCAACTAGGAAGGCCATTGGACCATTAGATGACAATGGAAGGCAAGGGGTTATTAAAGAGGAAACAGAGATTGCAGAGAGACTCAATGAATTCTTTGCTTCAGTATTCACTGAAGAAGACAGAGGCCACATGCCCAAAACAGAGCCTATCTTCGTAGGAAGGGAAACCGAAGAATTAAGCCAGATAGAAATAACCAGGGAGGAGGTCCTTGCATGTCTTGTTAAGCTAAACACTAGCAAATCACCAGGACCAGATGGCATCCATCCACGAGTTCTCAGGGAACTTAAAGATGAAATTGCTGATCTCCTAGCCAAAATATATAATCTTTCCCTCAAATCAGGCTTTGTGCCTGATGACTGGAAGGTAGCGAATGTAACACCAATTTTCAAAAAAGGATCCAGGGGTGATCCAGGAAATTACCGACCTGTCAGTTTGACATGTGTCCCAGATAAAGTGATGGAAACCATCCTAAAAGATAGAATTAATAGGCACATAGAAGAGAAGGTGCTGCTAAAGGAGAGCCAACATGGCTTTTGCAAGGGCAAATCATGCCTCACTAATCTGTTGGAATTTTTTGAGAGTGTCAACAAGCATGTGGATAAGGGGGATCCAGTTGACATTGTTTATCTGGACTTTCAGAAGGCTTTTGACAAGGTCCCACACCAAAGGCTCTTGAATAAACTTACCAGTCATGGAATAAAGGGACAGGTCTTGTCCTGGATCAGCAACTGGCTAAGGGACAGGAAACAGAGGGTAGCACTAAATGGACACTTCTCCAAGTGGAGGGAAGTCAAGAGTGGGGTCCCCCAAGGTTCAGTATTGGGACCCCTGCTTTTCAACCTCTTCATAAATGATCTAGAAGTAGGAGTAAAAAGCAAGGTAGCCAAATTTGCTGACGACACTAAATTATACAGGGTAGTGAAAACTGTGAGAGATTGTGAGGAGCTCCAGAGGGATCTCTCGACACTGGGGGAGTGGGCAAAACAGTGGCAAATGAGTTTCAACATTAGTAAGTGCAGAGTGATGCATGTTGGGGCAAAGAACCCCAATTACACTTATAAACTGATGGGGTCTGAACTCTCTGCGACAAACCAGGAAAGGGACCTTGGTGTCCTGGTGGACAACTCAATGAAGGTGTCAACCCAGTGTGCCTCAGCAGTGAAAAAAGCAAACTCAATGCTAGGGATCATTAGGAAGGGTATAGAAAATAAGTCAGCAAGTGTCATTTTGCCTCTTTATAAATCTATGGTGAGGCCCCATCTGGAATACTGTGTACAGTTCTGGTCGCCATACCTCCAGAAGGATATTATGGAGCTGGAAAAAGTGCAGAGGAGGGCAACCAGAATGATTAGGGGACTGGAACACCTTCCTTACCATCTGAGGCTGCAACGGTTGGGCCTCTTCACTCTTGAACGACGACGTCTAAGAGGTGACCTGATTGAAGTTTATAAAATCATGCACGGTGTGGACAAAGTAGATAAGGAAAAACTGTTTTCCCTATCGCATAACACTAGAACTAGGGGACACTCCATGAAACTTTTGGGTACTAGTTATCAAACAAATAAGAGAAAGTACTTTTTCACCCAGAGGATCACTGGTCTATGGAACTCCCTGCCAGAAGAAGTGGTGACAGCTGTCAGTCTTGACAGCTTTAAGAAAGGATTAGACAAGTTCATGGAGGACAAGAGTATCAATGGCTATAATTATGGATACTTAAGGACAACCTCCGGGTTGGAGAGATAGGCAGGATATCTCTCAATGCCATTTCCAGGGAATCCTAAGCAGGTGAAGGCATCTCCTTGGGAATACCCTGAAGGAAATGGTGAGCCACTGTGTGAGACAGAATGCTGGACTGGATGGGCTGTGGCCTGTTCCAGCAAGGCTGTTCTTATGTTCTTATGTTCTTATGAACATCTGGAGTGTCAAGGTTTGCCATCATGTTCCTAATCTATCACTTTATCAACTATGCAAAACTGGGTACTGTAACATTAGTTTAGGTAAAGGTTGCCCTTGCTCGAAAGCCAGTCGCGATCACGGGATTAGGATTTGCGAATCCTGGGTTCATTTCCCCAGATCTGCCATAGAAGCTCACTAGGGGAGATGGAACTGATAAAGCCACTCTTTAAACATCTCACTTACCTTGAAAATCTTTTTTAGGGTTGCTCTAAGTTAGTTCTGACACAATGGCAAACAACAACAACAAATCGCCCCATCCATATTAACTTCCACTTTAATGTCAAGCTTTTTCTACATGAATCCTAGCTCAGTAAAACCTCGCATAAAGAACGCCTTGCTTAGAGACTAACTCGCTTAAAGAGCAGAATTTTCTCTGAATGGTCACCTCGCTTAACAACTAAAACCAACCAAAACATGCTTAACAACTAAATTGGGGTTTGCAATCCACCCGCCCCCCACAGAAGTCACAATTGGTCACTTACAATGGTGTTTCGCTTAAAAAGAAAACTCGTTTAAAGAGCAATCCCATGGAACGCATTATGCTATTTAAGCGAGGTACCACTGTAGTTGCATTTCTTATTGTGTCTTTTCCAGTTTAAATTTCCCAAACCAACCCTCATATTTTTGTTGTTCAGTTCAGTTTAAATTTCCCAAACCAACTCTCATATTTTGTTGTTCAGTCGCCTCATATTTTTGTTGTTCTGAACTTTCGCAACCCCATGGATCACCACATGCCAGGCATCCCTATCCTCCACCATCCTCCTCAACCTGCCCATGAATGGATTTACTGCATGTACATGCAATAAACCCATTTGTGTGGATTCACAGAGACTTGGGCTTCTGGGAATTGAAGTCCAAAAACTGCTGGAGTGCCTAGGTTCGCCATCATGGTTATAGGGTTTTTTAATTATTGAGTTAGAATGCAGGCTATTAATGGCCATTAATGAGCCTCTTGCTAGAATTGGAAAACAGCATAAAATCAGCAAGCAGCTGTGTGTGGGTCGCCACCACTACCTCAGCGGGCCTCTCTGGACTCACACCGCCCTGAGAGCCTGGGCCGAGCAGGAAGTCTCTGGCATCTCAGGAAGGCTGGGGGGAGGGAAAGCCAGGCCTTGCCAGGGAGTGGAGAGATGGGGAACAGCTGGTCAGGAAGGGAGGAGAACTCATCGGCATCATTATAGGAAAGTAGAGGTGAGCCCAGAGCATGGGACCTCTCTGAGAAGGAGAGATCTGGTCCTCATCTTCTGCATTACTGGGAAGCTGATTTGGGACCAGGACAATTCTTCTTATTTTGTGTCCAGATCAAACTTTGGACTGGCAAAAGCAAGTCACTCTCTTGGCTTTGTCATTGGCCAAGCTTAAATCCTCATCAGTCCATGTTTCTGGTAGTAGTCAGCAGACTAGTAAATGAGCCAGATTCTGTATCTCTCCACATTCACACAGTGTGTTGTTGTCCACCAGCAGCCTGCTACTTGAACATGTTGGTCTTACATTTAGGGTCTCCAACCCTCAGTCTATTCAGGATCCTTTAAGTGGCATAGAAGAGATCAAGTTCTTCAGCCATATCCCCCTTTACTTTTATTCCTTGTCCAGTGAGTTCCTTCCTCCATCTTCTCATTTGGTTTTGCTCTAGCGAACCCTCAATAATGTTTGTTCTTGCCATAAAGCTTTTCCTGGATATGAGTTGGCAGCCTTGAGGCACATATCCATTCAGAGGATGTTGGGGGGGGGCATTTTCTTGCTTAGTTCTCTCAGCTTCTGCTGCTACTTCTCTCCTTATCTTAAATGGAGTGATACCAACAAGAGGATATGTATTCTCAACTGATGTAGGTTTGAGGCATCCCGTCACAATACACATTGCTTCATTAACAGTGATGTCAACTTGTTTCATGTGTATGGATGTGCTCTATACTGGAGCAGCATACTCTGTTGCAGATACGCTCAAGGCCAGAGCTGATGTACGCAGCGTGGATGGTTGAGCTCCTCGTGTATAATTTGTGAATTTCCTAATGATGTTGTTCTTTGTACTAACTTTGCCTTTGGTATTCCAAGACCATGGCATCCAAGACAGATTCTGGGGCACTCTCTCCCAATCAACTAAATTGTAGGTAGCACAAATGCAAGAAGAGGAGGAGACAGCTTGTCAAAAGTAGGAAGAACACTCTTGCTTCTTATCCGCCTCCATTGACCCTTGTTGAAAGACTTTGCTGGACTCAATGATGGAAATCGAGGCTAGTACAAAACTATGTCCAGGAGTCTAGTGGAGACAACTCAGACCCATGGCACGTGGGAAGGCAGTGACAGGGAACTGCTGTGGAAAACACCTCTTTTAATAAAAAAGCCATCTCACCAACAATATGGAGCCTTTTGAGTTATTGGCAGGAGAACACCAAGGCCATCATATTCTCTAAGAGCAGGAGTGGTGGGCCTCACTCACAACAGCATAAAATGAAACAAAACAAAATAGAATAACAATAGTACTATTTTACAGCATGGGTGCCCAAACTATGGCTTGTGGGCCAGATGTAGCCCCCGACCTCAATTCATCTGGCCCATGTTGCCCTCATCGCTCCTAGAAGCAGAAGTAAAATGTGCCCATACGGAGCAACGAGGGCAGCACAGGCAAGAAGAATTGGGAATGGGGGCAAGATCTGGCCCACAGGCCATAGTTTGATCACCCATGGTTTAAGAAGAGAAAATGGCAGTCTAGAATCCATGTTATCCTGTTGCAAAACATCTGTTGCAAAACAGATTGCAAGGTGTGTTTTATTTCTGCTTCCTTTGGGAGGAACTAACTTTCTGGCCCACTGAACCATGTGACCGGCCTGCTGAACCACATTACTGGCCCATGATCCAAAAAAAATTGGGCACCCCTGTTTTACAGTGACACTCTTCCAGTGTGGGAGGGTGGAATGCAAAGCAATGCTGTATTCAAAAGTAATCCCTACCGAGTTTCATTCCATTTCTCCCAGCTAAGTCCATACCAAATTGCAGCCTTAACTTAATTGGTTCTGTTTTAGAAAACCTATTTGTTGTTGCTGTTTATTGAGGCTCCCAAGTTCCCTTTGATTTCAAATATGCCTTTTGGAAAAGGAACAGAGAACTAACCGGCATCTTTGAACACATGCACAATTTTGTATTACAAGCACGTGTGGAATAATACACAGGTCCAAAATCTCAAATCTAGTCAGCAAAAACAGAATAATCTGGTAATGACCATAGAATGCATTTCCCAACTAACAGACAATGCAAAACTCTGTTCATTTGGTTCTTGGTTGTTGTTTTCAAACCACTGTTTGATGAAGAAGTGTTTTTAACTTGTCCAATTCGTTTGTGTTAGTTTTCTACTTGCAGGGATGTGAACTTTAAACATTATTTTAAACTCATTTTGTTTCTGTTCCCATTTCATTCTGTGCCTTGTATGGCCCAAGTCTGAGCAGTCAACAAAGATGTTTCTAGCTCAGATCTCTTCTCTGCTGTAAACTCATGCTGTTACTTTAATCAATCTCCCCTCTCTCTTTCTATCAGTACCTCAGTACTTCCATCTGCAGTATGAGCATAATCATACCAAAATTGTTCATTCACATTTGGTGATTAAGGAGATAATGGCCAGAATCCTTCAGGTCAGTCATTAACTTTGTGAACTCCTAAAATATGAACAACTGATTTAAAAGAACACTAATGAGCAACACATCTCATGCTGTCAAGTTAGTGAAGGCTGTAGTTCAATTGTAGAAGCTTAGCGCATAGAACACTTTTTTAAAAAAAAATGCTTTTGGAATACTTTGGTTTCTGAATGTTCTTCTCCACCTTTCTCTTAAAACCCCACACCCAAACCACTATCAGCAACTCCTCTGATTCAGGTTTTCTAAGGAGTGTCTGGATATAATAATCAGAAAAGTCAGTGCAAACCATATGCCTGGCCCCAGATAAGGAACTAGCAAAACTTGGGCAAATGTCCAGCAAATGCCAATCCACCCAGCCTTGTAAATGAAAAGTCCCTCCCATTGGTGTTCTCTTTATATCTACCCGACTAGGGAGACACCCTTTTATTGCTGCTTACAAACCCTCCCTTTGAATCTACCCACCCACGCTGAGATGTACAAAGCCTACACAAAATCTAGAGGAGAGAACAGGGTTAGAGCATTACAAACTTCGGATATTATTTTCAATTCTATGTGTTTCAAAGAAAACATGCTGGTGTTTTAGACATCAATGCATATTTTAAAAAAGAAGGAAAGAAAGAAAGAAGAGAGAAAAGAGAATGAAAGAGGGATATAGTTGAGAGGAGGAAATACAGAGGATATGCTAAAGGAGGCTATAGCTGAGGAACTCAATCTTCCCTAGGTCACTTGAAGGACCTTGAATAGGCTGAGGGTTCGAATCTCTAAATCTAAGACTAACATTCTCAAGTGGTGGCTGCTGCAGGACAATGGCACGTGGTGTGAATGCGGATAGATACAGCATTCAGCTCATTTACTGGTTTGCCAATTACTGCCAGAAACATGCACTGATGAGGACTTAAGTTTGGTCAATGACAAAACCAAGAAAGTGGCTTCATTTTAGCAGTCCAGGGTTTGATCGGGACATGAAAGAAGAAGGTACTAGATATCTCACTGACTCTTAGGTCCAAGGCTAGGATCCAAGCATTTGGGTTCCAAAACTCTGATCCTAACTTCTGATGGATCATGTGCACCTCTCTTCCTCCTCATCATCATCATAGATGTCAAGTCAATTCTGACTTATGGTGACCATTTCCAAGGTTTTCTAGGTACAGAGTACGTAGAAGCAATTAACCATTCCCTTTTTCTGGGGATGCCCTCGGTCTGTGCAGCTTACCCATAACTACACAGACAGAGTGGGGAATCAAACTCCTTCCAACCTCTGGCTCCGCAGGCAGCTAGCAACCCAAACCACTGAGCCTTCCAGCCACTTAACCTGACTCGCCAAAATATCTGCTCAAAATTAGCATCTGTTGAATACACATTTGTGTACAGATGAAGCATTAAGGCTCTCTAACCAGTAAATGATGGATATGATCTGGATTTAATAGCTCCCATTCCACCTTATTCTTTCAGATGGTAATATGTATTAATTAATTTCCTTCAAAATGGGGTAAGCCCACACTGCTCCATTTGTGGATCTTTATGCTTATTCTGCAGAGTGGTACCCTGGCTCTCTGTCCCCAAATCATGCTCTGGTGGAACCACTAAGATATCTGGTTGGTTTTTTTCCCTACAGAAGAAAACTCTTTGTTAAATCCCTGCCATCACCAGCATCTCTGTTGGAGACTGTGCTCAAATGGATTCCAGACAGTCCTCAGGGCTCTGATTAGACCAGGGCTTCTCAACCTTTTCACGCCATGGGCCAGACCATGCCCCCTCACACACGTGATTCCCCTTACTGCAAACACTGCCATAAACCGTGGCGGACATGTTTGTGCAAGCATGGTCGCATTTATGGCTGTCATAAACATGTCCGCTTCCACGGTCATCACCGGGAGCCAGATGATGTGCTGCAGTGGGCCAGGTCTGGCCCATGGGCCATAGGTTGCGAACCCCTGGATTAGACCAATGCTCCAACCCAACTAATATGGTCACTTAAGCATAGCAAAGAGAGATCAAAAGAGGACACAAATTTGTGTTTCATTACATTTTGACTCTACCAGTAGTATGCAACACTAAAAGCGGGAAGAAAAACCATTAAGGATTGCTCAAGCAAGATCTGGCTGTGTTCAAGTATCTTCCTCTGCCTTAAAGGTGTTCCTTCTCCACGCCGTTAAAGCTGCTCACATTCAAATGGCTTAGATCTCAAATACTTTTGGTCCAGTTTTTGGGAATCTGTAGATTTCAGTAAGTTCACATGAAAGACAAATTGAGTGACCTCTCATTCTTCTATGTTGAATAAATTCAACAGATTCCAAAGATGAAGAATTCGACTTTGTACCTGACTGCCATAGAGCTGCTAAGGATCAGAAGCCAGACATGAAAAAAGACACGCTAAACCTCATATACTGCTACAAACTTTGTTGGACTTACAGAGAATCAAACCCAGGCTTAAAGGTTAAACATTCAAAGTCCTATGACTGGAGTCCTTTTGCATCCTTTCTTTTCCTTCCTTCCTCTTTCTTTCTTTCTTACATATGAAAATAAATATGGAGTGTGGTGAATACTTTTAAAAAATTGATAAAATTCTCTGCTGCCCTTAACTAAAAATTTGGAGGTGATGATTGTATGTTAAATAATTACTTCAGTTAAAATTTGATGAAAACTGTGATGAGATTACCCCAGGGTGCCCAAACTTTTCAGGCCATGGCCTGGTCACATGGTTCAGCGGGCTGATCACGTGGTTCCTCCCACCGGAAGCAGAAGTAAAACATGCCTTGCAATCTGTTTTGCAACAGGATTTTTAGGCTGTCATTTTCTCTGTTTAAACCAGGGATGCCCAAACTATGGCCCGTGGGCTGGATCTGGCCCCCAACACCAATTCATCCAGCCCACACCACCCTTGCTGCTCCTGGAAGTGGAAGTAAAACATGCCAGTATGGGCGTGTTTTACTTCATGTTCCAGGAGCAGCAAGGATAGCATGGGCTGGATGAATTGCTGTCAGGGGCCAGATCTGGCCCATGAGCCATAGTTTGGACACCCTTGGATTACACTTTTGCTTGTTTCTCACCTGTTGCCCAGGTATAAGCTATTGATTGTGAATGACAAGAACCGTAATCTTTCTCCTTAAAATGTCACATCTTTAAACTGGATTTGAGCAGCCATTTCCAATATAAGATACCTTTAAACAGAGGACTGTCTCTTTATTTTTATTTTTTTAATAAATGGTCATATGGCCATTTTAGACCTAGCATAAGACATCATCAGATGTTTCATCACCCATTACAACAGCCTGTCTTGCAGTATACTGGAATAAAAAATAAAATAAAAAGACTGCATAAATATCTTGGTTTCTAGGCCGTCAATCAATTAAAGAATATTTTAGCTACTTAATGATCTGCCCCTTATGTGAGCAATCAAGTGCACATTTGCATGCATTTACTGCCCATATAAAATGCCTTTTGTTTCAGCAATTAAGTACACATATGCATGCATTTACTGCCTATGTAAAAATGACTTTTGGGAACACTGAAAAAATTGTGGAATGAGAAACTGATGCTGCTATTTTAGAAACTGTTGTGTATGTACAATGTTGCTTTATATGTATGTACAATGTCTCTTTTTTTTGTTCCCCATTATCGCACACATCGACCAAGCCCCGGGTCGCTCCGACACCTGCTAACTCGAGACCCGACCTCGTGGTGGCCGCCTCTCCACCTGCTCTCCCTGATCGGCTGGGTTATCGGGATGGTTTGCTGTCTCAGAGAGAGAGAGCAAAGCAGACTTTTGGTAGCGTTGCAAAAGGGTGCTTTAGCGCAGTTTACCCAAGCAGGGAAAACCGGCAAAGAAAAAGTGGATCTAATGGGAAATGGCGGTGTCTTATAAAATGTTGCAGATTGAAAAACTCTGCCAGGACCCCTGTGACTGGTAGTGGCTTCTTCCATTAGATCTTATTCACACTTATCACGGTTTACTTATGGGAATTTGGCTTTCGATGTAGCAAGCTAAGTGAGGGGGAGGCGAGCACTGTCCTGGGAAGGCGACACTTCCGAAATCTCTCCCCTCTCTAACTCTCTGATTATCGGGCCCAGCTGCACTGGCCGAAATAATAAAGAGTCCGTGTAGCAAAGTAACAAGGCCTTATCTGAAAAAATTCCCTTTCTACTCCTTCCCGGCTGGAAAGAGGCAGAATAACCGTTCTTGACAAAAGAAATCCTTTTAAAGGTTTATTCGAATAAAAAGAGGATTCCAATATACAGAATAAATTCCTAACTAAACTACGCTAAGAAAAATACATATTTCTAAGAAAATAATCAGAGTTCCAAAAAGAAATACTTATCTAAGAAGAGTGCGGCTTGAGAGCCGCCCATATGGGTTATGGGTTGGCTCCAGTCTGGAAGACAAAGAGCAGCATCTCTGAGATGGCATCCAAGATAACTGCCCTGCTCCTCTTAATCTGGCTTGATCGCCACAATATTTATACCATTTCTGGTGAGAAAACATCCAGAGGTGTTCTGAGTGACAGATGCCCTCTTTTGAAGTCCAGTCTGGGACAGGACATTTAATCAGCGTTCCCATCTGAAAGACGTGCATCTCACGTCTACCAACAGGGGGCTCATCTGAGAATCATACTTCTCTCAGGTAATTATTCTGAGAACAGACACTTTCCCAGCTTCGCTGTCTGTGAACGGAGGTCAGGCTGACCTGCCGCTTTTAATTGGGCAGAAGTCTGCTTCTGCATACTGTAGCCTTCCAAAATGGACCCGTTTAGGCTAGACAAAGTTAAACAATTTAACAGAATAAAAACAGATTAAAACCATAAGCATCTAGGCTTTAAGTAAATAGAATACAGAATTAAAATTAATTCTTCCCTAGCTATGAAATATACGAACACCCATTTCTTTTGACAGTAACATACGGGAACCAAAGTAGGTTCAGAAAATGACAACAAGGCTTAAGGGTTAACACCCCAAACACAGCTGATTAGAATTTGTTTACCCCATTTCCTTCCATTTCAGAGCCTTGCAGTCCAAAATTTGCCTTCACCTATTCAAATTGGTTAATTAATGGCAGAGGAACTCAAGGCTCTTTTCCTCCTCTATGGAACTCCTGGCTGAGGATTCTGGTCTGCATGGGATGCATCTATGTTACAGAAGGAGAGTTTTCACTGTAGCAGAGCTGGCATAGAACCTGGGTATACCTGGGCCACTGCCACAGCCTTTTGAGTCCCGGCCAGGGCGTCAGTGGTGGGGTGGTCCTGGCGCCCGTTCAAGTATACTCAAAACAAACATCCAGAGTGGCTCTAACTATTGCACAGATAACGAGATGACTGCCTTCAGGCCAGGGAGCTAGTGAGAAAGTATTTAAGTCTAAAACCTTGTGTTTGCCATAGCCTACCGCCCTTACACCCAGGGGACAAGTCTGCCCAGTTGGCATAGTTGAAGGAAGCTTGTTCGTGCAATAGGAAGGGAGGTGCCCTCTCCTACTTTGCTCAGGGCAACAAGATGTCTTGGAGAGGCTTGTGATCTCAACAGCATCCTATCCCACAAGACCAAAGCTGGAGAGACCAAGGGCAGGTCTCTGGGATGTCAGAAGGGTGGGGCAGCCAAGCTCAGGGAAGGAACCAAACACAACTTGTCTACAAACACACTTGTGCTCAGCCAGCGAGCGCTGGTGTCAGCTGGGAATGGGCACGCAGGGTTTAAGGATGACATGCAAACCATAATCATTTCCTCCTGCCTAGAGACCCAGAGAAGGGCCGCCATTCCCTGAGGCTCCAGCCATCACTTTGAGACCGAGCAGGGCTTGCCCTATATCCACCATTTTTAATTTCCCATGACACCATGTGCAGACTTTGAAGAAAATAAAAATGACAGCTAAAGCCCACCAGTCCAATGGTGCTTGAATCCCCCTTTGTGGTCCTGTCTAGCAACCTTGTATCCCTGATAAAACGACTTTGGGGATCTCAAATTCACAGAACCCCCAATCCTCCCTGGCCATGGGGGACAGAGGCACTCCTCAAAGTTTCCAAGTCCCCTTACCCACTCTGGGAGTTGTCTATCACTTCTCGCACTAGGAAATGCCAGTGAACCAAGCTGAACTGTTCAGGAGTTTTTGAAAAGGCTTGTCTCTATTTTTCCTGCCCTGAACTGAATACTAGCAGACTTGGGATAATAATATCTACTTTCTTCCTCTTCCTTTCCCTTCCCTTCCTTGTTTTATGTACAGGAAAATGTTTAATATTGCTGCTGCCAAACTAAAATGTCCTACTTATACCCTCCTTCTTTTTTCCTATTTCATTTCTTAAAAGTGCTCCTAAGCCAAGAGTGTAGTGACTGGATTTCAGAGGGACATGAAGCTCTTTAAGGCCAGAATGCAAATCCAGGGAAGGGGAAATTATATGTTCATATAAAAATTGGCTATGTTCTGAGCAGTAAATTACTTGTTCATTTATGCAGCTCCATTGCATAATCTGCTGTTGAACAGAGGATCCTTCTTAGCCATTCAGCAAACAGCTACACTTACCAACGCAGGGATGCCAAGAAATTGTTGCTCAACAATGGCAAAGCAGTGTTACCATATTTTGGGTGGTTAGGTTTTTAAAAGAAAAGAAATACTTGCACCAAATCTCAAACTATTTCTGTCCTGTGTAAAAATCTGCAAAATCTCAGTCATTTACCATTAAGAAAATGAATTGGGCAAATTCTGACATTGGCTAAAGTCAATTGGTACAACTGTTATATCATTGAAAAGGCTGTGTTGCACTTTCCAACCAATGAATGATATGAAGCCTGAACATGGCTGAACATACACAGATGCCAGACATATTTTATCTTTTGATCCAGTAACCTCCCTAGCAGATGGTGGGAATGCTATAGACTTAATATATCTTGATTTCAGCAAAGCTTTTGACAATGTGCCCCATGATATTCTGATTTGCAAGATAACTAGGTGTCGGTTGGTTAGAACAGCTCTAAGGTGGATACCCAGCTGGTTACAGAATTATACTCAGAGAATGCTTCTCAGTGAATCCTCCTCCAACTGGGAAGAGGTAATAAGTGGGGTATCAGATGGTTCAGCTCTTTAATATTTTGATTAATGACTTGGAAGAGGGGGTGCAGGGAATGCTTATCAAATTTGACACAAAATTGGATGGAACTGCTAATATCCTGGAAAAGAGAAACAAAATTCAAAAAATATCTTGATAGACTTCAGCCCTTGGATAAAGACAACAACATTAATTTTAAAAGAGATAAGTACAGTGTTTTTCACCTGGGTGGGAGGGGGAACCAAACACACAGTTACAAGATAGGGGAAACTTGGCTAAGTAATACTGTGAGTTAGAACCGTGATTGCAAACCTTGGAACTCCAGGTGTTCTTGGACTTCAATTCCCAGAAGCCCAAGTCAACACTCCTGCTGATCAGGGCTTCTGGGAATTGAAGTTCAAGAACACCTGGAATGCCAAGGTCCACCATCACTGAAATAGTAGGATCTCAGAATTATTGTCAATTCCATGTATATATGAGCCAACAGTGCACTGTGGCTGCAAAAAAGGCAATGCTGTTTTAGGCTGCATTGTCTCCAAACCCAGTGATAAATTAGTTCCCTTCTATTAGCCTCATTTCGAACATTGGAGCTGCGGGTAGCTCAGTGGTTAGGAAGCTCATCTTGTTAGCTGGAAGGCAAGCAAGTTGGCAGTTCGAGACCAGGGTACTGCATGATGGATTGAGCCCCCATCTCTGTCCCAGCTCCTGCCCACCTAGCAGATAAAAACAAGACATTGCAAGTAGATAAACAGGGACCACTTTGGTGGGAAAAGATTTTGGGGACATGAAAGGAGCTTCATTCAGGCATCCCCTGAACGGAGTTTCTCCAGCAAAAATCCTCTCAACCCAGAATAATTTTTGACACAAAATTATTATTGTGAGTACTTTGTCCAATTGTGGACACCACATTATAAGAACAAGTTCAGAGGAGGGCAACAATGATGATCAGGGGACTGGAAACTAAGCATTACAAGGAAAGGCTGAAAAAACTGGGCATGTTTAGCCTTGAGAAAAGAAGATTGAGTGGACATATGATAGCACTCCTCAAATATTTGGAAGATTGTCATACAAAGGAGGAGCGGGATCTATTCTTGATCATTCCAGAGTGCAGGACACATAATAATTGGCTCAAGTTACAGGAAGCCAATTTTGGACGAACACTCTTCCTAACAGTTAGAGGAGCATGACAGTAGAACCAATTACCATGGGAAGTGGAGAGTGCTCAAACACTGGAGGTGTTCAAGAGAAATTAGACAATGGTATGCAGTTGGATTTCTACATTAAGCTGTGGGCTGGACTCGATGGCTTACAAACTCCTTCCAACTCCATTAGTCTATGATTCTGATTTAAGAAACATTTGCTTTTAAGTCCCACTTTCTTTCCATATGGAACATGAAGAAATTTTGGAACATTCTTATTTCAAAAAGTGAAATGAAGCAAAATTCTCTCACATCCCACCAACTACCAGAGGTATTTGCAAAACAAGAAAGGTCATGATGAAACTAGAATGACTCAAAGTTTGTAAAAGGTAACAATTTGGGCCAACCATGCAATGTTAACACATTAGTCTCATTCCCTACCTATGCTGTTCCTTAAACCAGCCACCAACTGGCTTATGATCAGTGCAGCAAATGAGTTCTAGTTTTAATTCAGCACACATGAGACCTGTAAACCACACACCTACTGCTAGTATTCATCCTTTACTGTTTTTTTTAAAAAAAGAATTTATTTTACTATTTCTTTTATAGACTGTAGGAATTGTAAACTGTCCAGGATATCCTGCTATGGTAATAGAGAAGACCATACTGTCAGTGACTCAACACCAATTGTCAGGCAGTGATTAACTAACCTGACAACCCTGAGGACTAATGGCCTTGGGTGCCAAAGTTCACAGGGAAAGGAGATGGTCCACAAGTGGATTAAATCCCACTTGAATCCATCTTGATGGAGGGCAGCAGCTTCATCAATACTGACCTGAGGCTAAGGAAGACTTTGTGTGCTAAAAGGGCTTAGGACCAGAAAGTGACTTGCAGGACCGGATTAATGGTATGGGTGTCATGCTGCGATGTGGAAGGATTGCCATGATGATAACAAATATTCGGAATTTGATACGACACTTGAAGAAGAATGAATTGCAGATTCAATGTGAAGAAGAGAATTGGGTGGCTAACAGTATATATACAAGCTGCCATACCGTAAGCCACTTTGCATCTTCTGTGGGTAATATGTAAATAAAACAAATATTAAAGGTAATTTGCAGTCTTTCATAGCCTGGTCTGAGAAAGGGAGTGCATTCATATAGCAACACTAAGCACAGCATTTGATTATATATCTGATTTTTTAAAGCAGATGGTCTTTTATTATTAATAATTACATGCTGCCAATTCAATTCTGATTTATGGTGACACTTTTATTTATTTATTATATTTATATCCTGCCCATCTAGGAGATTTTTGTACTCTGGGCAGCTTTCCAGGGTTCCCTGGGTAGGGAATACTCAGAAGTAATTTACCATTCCGTTCTTCTGGATGTGCCCCGGGACTATGCAGCTTGCTTAAGGCTACACAGGACAGCTCTTCTTCTAGGACAGTGATGGGCAGTCTTGGCCCTCCAGCTGTTCTTGAACTTCAATTCCCAGAGGCCCTGATCAGCAGGAGTGCTGATTTGGGCTTCTGGGAACTAAACCATTAATCAATCAATCAATCAATCAATCAGTTTAATTTATATCCCGCCTTCCTCATCCGAGGCCGACTCAAGGCGGCTAACAACATAATCCAAAAAAGTAACAATAAAATGATAATACAGAGATACAATAAATTCAAAATGGAAAACAATCCAGATAAGCATAATATCAAAATACAAAAAACTACACTACATAATTAGGTCACAAAAATACAATAAAAATATAATAAATATAATTATACTACAGCAAACCCAACGTAGCAAGACCCCCACGTCCGCTGGAGAAAAGTCGTAGGAGCTACCACTCCCCCAACAACTTTGGGAAGGAGCTCCACATCTCAACCGCGACATGAGCAAAGGCAGCAAAGGCAGTTAAGGGAGTCAAAGACGCTGGCGTCGGGCGAGGCGGCGGCCGCTTTTGAAGGCACCGCCGTGATGGTCCACAGCTGGGCTTGGCATGGCTCCCACCTCCCGTGACCGACTGGGCCACGGGAAGGAGCCGAAGACGGCGATGGTCCAGGGGCAGGGGCAGTCTTGGCCTGTCCACGGCTCTTTATCTCCCCCCACCGCAAGGGACAGGAGAGGAGGGTGGGGTCCCCTCGCAGCTGCGATATAATACCATTATACCCTGCCTATCTAGGAGATTTTCCTACTCTGGGCGGCTAACAACAAAAAACTCACGCACTAAAAACATTAAGAACAATCACACATTAAAAAAATATACCAGGAACAAAAAAAACTATTGCCGATGGAGAGAGAAAATAAAATACCTAATGCAGAGCTGTTGGCAATATATCCTTAAAAGCCTCTTTAACAAGAAATGATTTTAACTGTTTTTAAAATATAAGCAGGGATGGAACATGGCACAGCTCAACTGGAAGAGAGTTCCACAAAGTTGGTGGTGCCACCAAGAAGGCTCTTTTTTAAATTTTTTATTAGTCATATTTATATATGCACTCTTCTCCGAGTCACAGCCTTTCTTGCCAATCTCAGGGTCGGCACCTGGAGCTGTGCTGTCTGGGAGAAATGAGTGATGCGGGTTGATGTCCTAAAGGGAAGGCTGTTCCACCAGGTAGGAAGATCCCAAACCGTTTAGGGCCTTAAAGGTTAGAACTAACACCTTGAGCCTGCTATGGAAATGAACGGATAGTCATTGAAGCCCTGTCAAGCCTGGGGAGATATGATCAAATGCAGGCTGGATGCTGCATTTTGCACCCACTGAAGCCTCCGTATCAGGGACAAGGTGTACATTAAACCCATTTCTCTTCTGGTTACATACATCTCTTTGAACTTGTACTTGTTTCCTGCTTCTTGTTTTAAACAGGTGTGACTACAGAAATCTCATCTTACTTGTCCTTTGGTCTCCATTTCCAAATTAAAAGCTTTCACTCTCAAGTAACAAAGTGGGGAAAGAGGCTCAGGGACAGCCACTCCCAGCCACTGGGTTAAAGATTCAAAGTCTGCTCTCTGACTCAGGATGTAACAGGTTTGTCTACTCACCGAGTGCAAAACCTGAGTTGAAACCATTCTGTTCATCTATCGGTTTGTTTTTAAAGTACCTTTGTGAAGCGATCTTTCTATTTTTCAGAGTCTAACTGATACAGCACTGAGCCGCCCTGAGTCGGGTTCGCCTTATTGGGCGGCATAGAAATTTGAGCTATAAATAAAAATAAATAAATGAATGAAGACCAGCAAGTTATGTAAGCAAAAGATATACAGAACATCCATAGCCAAATTAATTTGTGATTAATTGTTCAGTTGACTGGGAGGGTTAAGAGAGGGGAAGCCAGGTCAAAAGAGCTCTTTCCTTGTGCAGAAAGGAAGCAAGGAATCTGCATAAACATTTTCTATCACATGGGATTTTTAAAAATCACATTGCTTGCTAAGGAGTTTTTTTTTGTAATTAATAATTTTTTTATTAAATTTTTAACAAACATACAAAAAAGAAAAACAATAACAATACACTACAGTAATACATCAGAAACAACATCAATACAATATTACCTCAAATTCATGAGAACTAGCACATGATATAATTGAACTAATTATTTACCATATATCCTCCAATATTAAATACCACATTGTGAGTTGTTACTATGACCATACAATCATAAAGACTTTCAGTGCTACCACTATTTTTTGTTTCTTTACTGATTACACATCACCCTGTGAGTATATACAATGCCCGGAGAGTTTAGTATCTATTTCATCTCCAAAAACCTCTTTGAAATGGTACAGGTCCAGAACTGTCACTTGCCATAAGAGAATGATCCACAAACGGCTTCCAAATACTCCAGAACCTATTCTCTTTTAATTTATCCCATTTTACTTTGATCTCCCATGTCAATTTGTCGTTCAATGCTAAACTCACATTTCCTTATACCACTCTCCAATCTGTATATCTATATCGTTTTTCCAATTTCTAGCTATACATTGTCTTCCTGTAGTTAATACAATTTCCAATAATTCTTTTTCCTCCTTGTTCAAACCCATACCTTCCACATTTGTTAGAAGAATGGTACCTGACACCAACTTAATTCTTTTACCCATTATTTCACCAATCTCCCCTTCTATTCCTTTCCAAAAAGCATTTATTTTTTTACAACTCCACCACATATGTTCATATGTTCCAACCGTCTCTTTGCATCTCCAACATAAATTGTCCCTTTTATTATCCATCTGATGAAGCCTCAGTGGTGTCAAGTACCATTGCCACAGCATTTTAAAATTATGTTTCTTAATTCTTACTGACATTGTTCTCATTATTCTCTTTTTCCATTTATTCCTCCATTCAACATCCCCTATTTTTATATTCAAGTTTTGTTCCCACTTCCGTTTCAAATCTTCCTGTGGATCTTTACCCTTATTCAGTATGATATAAAGTTTGCTTACTAGACCCTTAATGTTCTTGTCCCCTTTTCTGATCTTTAATACCAATTCTTCAAATTCGGTTTTTGTTCTATCTATCGCTACTTCTCTTCTATATTTTTTATTCCAATTATCGACCTTCAATTTCTGAAACCAGTCCAATTTTAACTTTTCAAATATTTTTTTCCTCTTGTTTTCATCATCACAAACTTTTAACCAGTCCTTCAATAAAGACATTTCATTTTTATCCAGTATTTCCTTTTTTTCCTTATCTATTTTTATCGGAAAACACACCATATCAGACAATTCCAAAATTGGAGAGAGATGTGGGACCATATCTTTCTTTACTCTTTTCCACACCTCCATGAGGCCTCTCATCATAGTATTACTTGTCTTTATCGGTTTATCCTTTATTCCCAAAAAGATCATTTTGCCAATATTCCTATACTCTTTCATCTCCAATTCCTCCCAAATTGCCTTTTCTCTTGCCAAAATCTTCACAACATTCTTAATTTGGAATGCTCGATAGTATGCTAACAAATTTGGCATGCCCAAACCCCCTTCTTTCTGAGATAAGTACCAAAACTTCTTTGAAAGTCTAGATTTTTTACCTCCATTACAAAAATTATTAAACATCTTTTGAAACTCATTAATTTCCTTCTCCTTCAAGTGGATCGCAAGTGCATCGAATAAAAAATTAATCTTTGGCAGCAATATCATTTTGCAAATTGCAATCCTCCCGAACCATGACAGCTTCAGCTTTTGAAACTCTTGTGTTTTACTCTTAAATTCTACTTTCAAACTGTCATAATTCAATCGTTTAAGTTCTTCCAGTTTATTAGAAATAATTATCCCCAAATATTTCAACTTTTCTTTAATTTGAATATTAAGTGTCCCCACTATCCTTCCCATCTCGCCTACCCCCATATTGCACAGCATCAGTTCTGATTTATCCCAGTTTACGCAAAGGGTCGGAATCGACTGTGCGACTGAACAACAACAAAAAATCATCAGTCCGGTTATAGCTTCAAATACCTGTAGTTGGTCTTTAATCCTATCCATTACCATCTCCGGATGTTTCATCATTAACAACGTATCATCTGCATACATGCTCACTTTATTACCCATTATCCCTTCTATATTTGAGTCATTCCTTATATTTTTGGCTAGTATTTCCATTGCCATAATAAACAGGATAGGAGATAATGGACATCCCTGCCTGGTACCTGCCTCGAGCTATACCACATCAGTAACCTCTTCGTTTACTCTGATCCTAGCATTCCCTTTTTGATATAATAAGTCGATTACCCTTCTAAATCTATCCCCAAATCCGTAATTTCTAACTATTTCCTTGATTGAAGACCATTGTAATGAATCAAATGCCTTAAAAATATCTAATGATAGTAAACCCACCTTTTCCTTCGTTTGATTAACATTATCAATTAAATCTAATACCCTTCTAGTCAAGTCCGCCATATGCCTGCCTTTTAAGAAACCAACTTGGTCAACATTTATATATTCCCCCATAAAACTATTTAAACGGTTGGCCAATATTGCTGTGAAGATCTTGGCATCTTGATTTATAAGAGAAATTGGTCTGTACGATTCCACCCTTTCCAAATTCTTTCCCGGTTTTGGCAGCGCTAAGGAGTTTTAATGACTTCTCCATCCAATTTTTGAAGTGGTCGCCCTGTTAAGTCTGTGCAAGCATATCAGACAGTAAAAACAAAGGATAAAAGAAAGACAAAATATATTGTGGCACTTTAAAGAGTAACTGCTGTAGTTTAATGTTGGTTTTCGTGGATCAGGTCCACTTCTTCAGATATAAGAGTGAGATTTCATGGCAATAATTTATACATGTCTGTTCACAGAACCAAACCTCACAGAAATAAATCTGAATCCCTGATCCCTGAAACCAGGCATCTTCTGTCATTGCCAAGTGTAAAAAGCAACACTAATTCACAACTGCATCTAATATACTAACCCACCATGGTGTACTTCTATATCTCCACTGGATAATGGGGCCATACATGTCTGACTCTTATGTCTGAAGCAGTGGACTTGAAAGCTAACATTAAACTACAGCAGTTAGTCTTTAAGGTGCTACAACATTTTGGGCTTTCTTTTTTCCTTTGCTTTGTTTACTGTCTGATATTCTTGCACAGATTTAACACAGCTACCACTTCAAAAATCAGATGGAGAAATCATGCTTCTTTTTGACAAAAGGATGAAGCAGCAAGCATGGCAACCGATCAGAACCCAGTTAGCATGAAAATGGGGAGGGAGTCGTTCAGACAGACCAGGTGAAATGTGAGTAGGGTTGGTGAGTCTCTTGCTGGTAAAGCTTATTTTCCATTAAATGCCTTGTTTGCTGAAGTGAGTTCAAACCTCACAGAGCAGCACTTAGAAAAATCTTCTTATTTTTGAGACCACAAAAGTGATCTGGCTAAAAATCTCTATTGTATAAACAGAAAGTGACTTTAGTATGTCACCAAGAAGACCCAGTAAATTAGTTTAAAACCTTCCTGCTCATTTCGATATTGGTCAGAAAACCAGAGATAATCTTAACAATTTGTATGATGCTAGTGAAACACAGGAATTATTTATAGCATGAACACATATCACTTCCACTGCTTCCACCTCCCAGAGACCATTTGGTCATACAATATAAGACTGTGGGAATATATTCTTATACACTCCCCCTCTCCTTTCCATCAGCCTGCTGATGACTGTGTGTGTGTGTGGGGGGGGAGGGTATGAGGGGTCAAAGTGGAAACCAAAACTTGTGTTGGAGTTGTCATGGATAAAATCAATTTACTCATTTATACAATGTACATGTAATCTTGCATCATATGGCCCTAACAAGGGGTTATCTGATATGGTCTTGAGGAGGCTGTTTATTTTAAACCAATATTTTTGTCATGTTAAACTATACCAATTTCATGTGTATACTTAGGTGAATCAGTGTATATTTTACCTCAGTACATTGAGGAATCCATTTCCTGAGGAACAAATCCATGTTTTAACATCAGGAGGTGTGTATGTGTGTGTGTGTGCTACCTACAAGTCACAACTAGAGTAGGCCAATTTGAATCAATGGAACTTACAGAGAACGTGACTCATTAGATCTCCCACTGATTCAGTTTTACTGACTCTACTGTGACTTATTACTCTATGTCAGGGTGGCCAAACTACAGACAGTGGGCCAGACCCAGCCCATAGCACCATTTCATGTGGCCCGCTGCTGCCCTCGCCGCTACTATAAACATGCCCTCACCTGCCATAAACACTGCCATAAATGCACCCGCAACTGTCATAAACACGTTTATGACAGGCACTGACACGTTTTGCGGCAGCATTTACAGCAGGAGGAACCACGTGACTGGCCCGCTCAGCTGTCCGTGGGGCATGGTTAGGCGCGAAAAGTTTAGGAACCTCTGCTCTATGCAACAGGATTTTAGCCAGTAAGATTCCGGCCAATATAAAAAAAGGACTGGAAGCTGAACTTAAGTCCAGAGAATACAATGAGCATAAAAATCCAGAAGTGTATAAGGGGATGAGTACAACAGGCTTCAAAGAGGGAAGAAAGAGCATAATGGACCACGCAAAAAGGACCAAACATTTTGCCACCTGCATCATCAACCCACATGGAAATAAGACAGCAAGGCTTCAGTGCTGGAATTGGCTATACACAGGACATCTGGACTGTCAAGGAAGGAACTTCCCTTGGGCCAACTGCCCATTGTCACGAAAGATAATGGAAGTTGGGAATTGGGTTTGGTCAGCAGGAAGCAGGTGGATGTTAGAACAGTTTCCTCACTAGTTTATTTCACCGGGTTCGGACCTTTGGAATGACCCATTTTAAGTTCTCTCTTCCTCAACAATTGGTTTAAAGAGCTGCCACCAGAGTGAGAGGGTTTTCACATTCCAGAGGGTCCCAGATATTGAGTTAATGCTGATACTTTGGGAATAATGTATAGAAAACCTCATGGCCATAGGAATAATATTATACTACTTGTCTTGGGTCTCCTGAGGGAAGTCTTCCCACCCTAAAATTAAGAATGAATGAATGAATAAATAAATAAGAATGGCTTCGGTCTCACTGGTTCTTTCACTAAAATGCCTACCAGGAGTCAGTCCTCCCTTTGAAGGACACCTCAATTTGAGAGACTGCCTAGTAAGAATCTGATTTAAAGATATATGACTATAATGAAGGAAACCAAGAATGTTGAAGTTGTACAGCCACATTGAACAGCCCACGGCCATCTCTCAAGTGGGATACATTGTAATCCCATTAACATTATTTCTAATTATGCACCATAGCATAAGCTACTATTTACAAATCAGTGTCCTCTTTTGACCTGTCTTGAGCAAGGCTTGTTCTCCTTTCTAGAGGTGTTCAAGTAGCCACCTACCTTAATAGGCAATGAAGATAAGCTATGCTATGGAAGAGTATCAGTTGAGCACATACTGTATGCTTAGACCAAGTCAAACAGCTCAGCTAAGCAAGACTTGTTCTTCCGTCTGTTCCCAAAGTACTAGGAGCTGCAGAGCTGCCTTTGAAGCAGTGCTGATCCATCTATTAGGAACACTGAAGTGGTTATCTTAGGCAGTGGCCCACAAGGAATGAAGTCATGCCAGTCTACTCTTACTCTCGTAGGAACGATCACTATTGCTGCTACAGTTGCTTTTCTCAGGCCCTAAAACACCTGGCTCTGAGGGGTCCTGAAAGCCATATATTGTAGACATGCTTCCAAGAGAGATGATCTACAATTATGCAGGCAATCTTCTTGGGCATCTTACCCATAATTTTTAATGTCAGGAAAGACTTCCAGCTGGGACTTGGCCACCTTCATTATTTAAGAATGTGCACTCTCTTATGCCAGTGATGACCATACCCGTCAAGCGCCCCTCCGCAAAATACGGGAACTGCTCCAGTCCGGGTGCGCATGCGCAGCAAAAACACCTTTGTCATTCAGAATCCATGTGAATAGAGCAGCCATGCCAGATGATGAAGTAGCGCTAAAGTCTCTTAAATAGTTGTTATCTGCTACAGAGAATGTCATAACATTCCACTAAGAAACCTGTCTAGTAATTTCCTGGGTATCAGAGCCTTTGAAAGCTAAAATGGTTTTTATGTTCTGTTACATTCTATTTGTATCTGGACTAATAAAAATATTTTCCTTGACAATGTAAAAACAACAACAAATAAACCCAAGTACTTCAAGCATTTATTACATTGATGGTGTTGTATGGAGTTAAAAAAATGTCTTGAAACATTTTAAATAGGGTGGGTGTAATGAGGGTGGATGGATGGGTGGATGATGGGGTTTTAACATGTTTTTATATGTTTTAACTGTTGTACGCCGCCCTGAGTTGGGTTTTTACCTGAGTGGGCGGCATAAAAATTGAAATAAATAAAAATAAATAAATAATGCGTAGAACACATTTGTGCATGCACAGATGTGTTCTGTGTGTGTGTGTGTGTGTGTGTGTGTGTGTGTGTGTGTGTGTGTGCGTGCGTGCAGCAACCCTTTTCCCCGCCGTTCTAAATACGGGATGGCGCTGGGAAGTGCCAAGGTTCACCATCACTGTCTTTATGCCATATGCATTTTTCAACAGAATTTCCCTCACTGTACTGTACATGTTGCTATGCTCACAGAATGCATACACAGTTTATTTTATTTTATTTATTTATTTTATTCCATTTTTATACCGCCCATTTGGGATGCTTCCCATTCTGGGCGGTGTACAACAGTTAAAACAACAAACAAAAGTGCCAATTCAACATAAACAATAATAATTAATAATTTGACTTTTATGTTTTTATTTTAGTAACTTCAAAATTAAATTAAAGAACTGCAATGCAAACTTCAGGTTGAGGGTAGGAGAGCAAAATTAAAAGGACAATTGCATTCTGGTTTAGAAGTACAAATTAGGCTGGTCTGTATTAAAATGCAAATCCACCAGGTTTCTCCCTACCCTTCTTTCCTACTATGTGAGAAAAGTCCCTGGGACTAATTACCTGCCAGCATTTGCTAAACCAGGAAAAAAGGGAGCAATCATCTGGTGATGCACTTCAGCAGACACCCATGATTTGGCTGAGCAGAAACATAAAAAAATTAACTTCAGCTGAATAGTAATAGCAGTAACAATTACACTTATATACTGCCCCATAGCACTTAGTGCGCTCTTTTGCCCCCAACATGCTACGTACTCATTTTACCAACCTCGGATGAATGGAAGCCTGAATCAACCTTGAGTTAACCTCAGGACTGAACTCACAACTTTCTGGCTGCAGTATAACAGTTTAAGGTCTCATACAATACCTAACTTTTTAGAGACTTCATGGTGTAGTGCAGTGGTGGCGAACCTATGGCACATGTGTCAGAGGTGGCCCTCAGAGCCCTCTCTGTGGACACCTGTACAGTCACCCCAGCACAAAGTTCACCCCACCCCTGTGCCCAGCAGCCAAATGGGAGCGTTTCCTCCCTCCCTTGATGCTGTGTTGGCACTCTGTGATAAATAAGTGGATTTGGGGTTGCAGTTTGGGCCCTTGGTCTCTAAAAGGTTCACCATCACTGGTGTAGTGGCTATGCAGTCAAAACTCTGCTCATGATCTGAGTTCGATGTCAATGAGATCAAGATTGACTTCCATCCTTCCAAGGTTGATAAAATGAGTACCCGGCATCGGGAAGCAAATTGTAGTTAACTTGCAAACCACACAGAATTCTTTAGTACTCAGTACTGAATATAAACAGTTGCATTTTGCATCCCCCCCCCTTCGTCTAGTTTTTGAACTGTTACATTCAACATATCCTCAGATTTGCAGACTTCCACGAAAAAAACATTTTAAACAATCCTTTTAAACAGTGCTATTTTCAAAAAAAAAAATCTGAACAAAGACAGATAGATTGAACTTTCCCTTTTGAACAGACCGAGAGGCTCCAGAGTTTTTGCTCTCTGCTCCGACTTATAACCCGATGAATGAATAACCTAAAAAAAAAAAACCTCTCCTATTATTAACGGCCATGCTCAGCTCTTGCAAATTCAAGGCTGAGGCTCCAGATGTAACCCTAATAAATTCCACCGCTAAGCCAAACTCCCCAAAATAATTGGCACTATTGAGAAAATTGAAGAGGGCTGGGGGGAAAGAATGCTAGAGAAATAATAATAATAATAATAATAATAATAATAATAATAATAATAATAATAATAATAATAATAATAATAATAATAATAATAATAATAATAATAATAATAATAATAATAATAATAATAATAATAATAATAATAATAATAATAATAATAATAATAATAATGGGCTTGCAGCAGTTGTTATGTCACATTATGACATCCAAAAGCCATTTACTCGGCCTAAAACAGTTAAGGAGTTATATCCCTTATATCAAGTTATATCGCCCTCCTACCCAACTTCAAACAAACCTCTTGCCTTCATTTTTCTTGTAACAGCAAAACAGTTTTAACTAACTGCTCAAATCTACAGGCAGTGTGACCTGCACAATTATGTCCTTGAGCATTAATGAGCTCATCGAGAACATAAGGCAACTGCCCGATGTCTTGCAAAAGAATTCTGGGTAATACACGCCAGTTCCCCTTGATCTCCATTTGCATTTGACTTTGTCATACAGTATAATATGCGAATGTCCCAGTCCCCACCACACACACACATCTTTTGGAAATGCTGCTCAGAGAGTCTGATTGGGAGCAGAACCTGTTCCTTCAGGGGTAACATGCTTTTGGGTGTGTGTGTGTCTGTGTGTGAAAGAAAAACAGGGGGCGGCTAATGACGGAAACCCCCTCAGGTACTTAGCCACCAAAGTAGTCTGCATTTATCAGCCTCTGCCCACATTACTGGAACACTTCTGCTGAAGGTGAATCTGAGCAGGTGAGGCACTAAATCAAAATGTTATCAAAGCCAGGGCACTGCCAGCTGAGTACACTATAGGGAACATGTTCTCAAACGTGTTATGATTGTGAGCACATCTAAGCCCAACCCTAGCTGTTCAAGAGTCCCTATAAAAGGCAATGAATGTGAAAATCAGGTGGGAAGCAAAAACAATTACAGACCGTTCTGCTATCTTGGGGCACCCCAACTAAGCAAATCAAACCAAACCAACCATACTTATATACCGCCCCATAACACTTAGTTCCCAATTTTTTTAAGCTGGGGGCTGGGTCACGCTCTCTCGGTCAGCTTCGAGAGCCAGATGGCCATTTTGCCCTGTTTGCATGATGGGGGTGGCCATTTTGTCCCAACAGCTTAAAATGGTCAACCATTTTGTTTCTCAAATGCCCTGAGGGGGGGGGCATATGAAACAGCGCCAGGGGCTGTATCTAGCCCACAGGCCTTAGGTTGGGAATCCTTGGCTTATTGCACGCACTTAGGATTCTGGGAATTGAAGTCAACCAGTGTTCTGAGGAACATAATTTGCGAAACGTTGGTGTAGATGCACCTTAAGACTAAACAGACTTTATTCACATCTCTATTCAACAAGGAAACGTTTTGGGTGACATTGGGGCACTTACAAACTTTTTGCCTAGCCAACCTCCACCATTATCTGAGGATGAATTGGAGCTGGGAAGAATTTACCTATATATTACTATGACCAAAAGGCAAAATCTAAATAGTTTAAATATTTTCACTGGCCCCATAAGCAAATTTAGTGTGGCCAACAGGAAAGCAATTACAAGACCCATTTTCCTTCCCCTTGAAAATGTATTACACTTATGGAGTAGTCAGAGCAACTCACACTTTGGTTCTCAATCAGCTTTTCATTCAGACAACTTAACAATTCAAACTCAAGTAATTTAAATAGAGGAGACTATTCTCATGTGCATAGCTTGGGAAAGTCCCCCTCCCCCTCCATATGAATCCCCAAGTCAGTGGCCATATCATTTGGGGGATTCTGAAAAGTGGAGTGGATAATTCTCAAGAGTAACAACCATATAGCTTACTTCCATTCAAGAATGTACAGATTTTTCTCTATGTTTTATTTTAGTGTGAAGCACTCCTCCCAACAAAAGCCCTATAACAGTGGTGAACCTTTTAGAGACCGAGTGCCCAAACAGAGGGGCGGGGTGAATTCTGTGCTGGGGGAAGGGAGGAAGCAGTCCCATTGGGCAACTGGGCAGAGGGGCAGGGCAAACTCTGTGCTGGGGCAACGGCACATAGGCCAACAGAGAGGGCTCTGAGTGACCCCTCTGGCACACGTGCCATAGGTTTGCCACCACTACCCTATAACAATCAGGCCTTATTCTGGTCGTTACTCTTATTACCAGGACTGCAGTGGCTCAAGTGGCTAAGATGCTGACTGGAAGGCGGCAGGTCAGCAGTTCGATACCCGAATACTGCAGGACGGAATGAGCTCCCGTCTTTGTCCCAGCTCCTGCCAACCTAGCAGTTCGAAAGCAAGAAATTGCTAGTAGATAAATAGGGACCACTTCGGTGGGAAGGTAAACAGCGCCCCATGTGTTCCAGGGTTTAGTCATGCCTGCCACATGACCACAGAAAAATCTGCAGAAGCAGACAGCGCTGGCTCTTTGGCTATGAAACAGAGATGAGCACTGATCCCTAGAGTCGAATACGACTGGCTTTTGAGCAAGGGTAACCTTTACCTTTAGTTCTGTCCTTGATTGCTCCTTGCATCGTCCTTGCCTGTTTCTTACTAGAATAGTCAATTTTAACTCATGCAAGACTCATCATTTCACTGTCAAAAAAAGACCTGCTTAGCCTTCCTGGTCAGTCCACTTTCCTTTCCTAATAAGCAGCAAAGCTACGCAGTGCTCATGACATCCGATGGGTGTGTGTGGCTTCAACCCAAAGGATTTTGTTTTTAAGGGTCTGAGTTTAGTTTTTCTTTCCTGAACATTTTCATTAACTGATTTTTTTAAATCCTGTTTTTGTGTTCATTTTGCCAGTCCATTGTTTCTTTAATTTTGACTTACTAGAAGAAGAAGTTGGCCACTGATGAGTTAAAGGTGTGTGTGTGTGTGTGTGTGTGTGTGTGTGTGTGTGTGTGTGTGTGTGTGTGTGTGTGTGTGTGTGAACATTCTTGTGACTTCTGGCAATGGAATTCTAGGAGTTGTCGTCTTCACACAAAAAAGTAACTTTCCAAACCCGAGTGTATTTTTGACCAGAGGTTTGGTTGTTGTTGTTTTTTGAACACCTTGAGTTTTACATGAGTTGCCTCTGGTTTCTCAACCCTGGCACAGATTCTTGCTGCACGCTATACCTCCCACTCCCCCAACGCACACAAATCCACCCTGAATGCCACACCAGTCTCTTTGCTGTCAGGCTGGTATGGCCTGGTTTGCTCTACCTCCTTTTTCTGTGGGCCCCCACAGCCTAATTCCTGTGAAGGCAGAAAGAGGAATGTGATGTAACCACAAACACTCTCCAGTCTCCCCCCAAAAGAGAGATTACCTCAACTCCCACGCCCTCCAGCCCAGCCCCATTTCAATTCTGAAGCTGGGATGTTTTTCTTAGCCTCTTCCTACACGCTTTCACACATCTCTTCCACCAAACCCACCCAGATTAAGCAAAGACAGCTGCAGTTTTGTGAGCTTGCAATTAATGCACGAAGGGACTGAACGGATGGGGTGGGTGTTGTCCCCACCCCCAACCCAATGCTCTTGCTTCATTGAATGTTAAGCAAATTAAAAAGCTTCCAGCCTTTCCAGAATATGCCAGAGAGGCATAGATGGCAAAAGTTACCTTTAGGATGCTATTACCCAACACCCACTAGCCAGCATGGCCATAACTGTGTTGTGCTGGGAAAGGTGGAGGGCAAAAGAGGAAGGGGGTAGCCAAACATGAGATGGCTAGATTGTATTGTAGACACAATGGGCGCAGAGCTGGGCAGGCTGATGAGGATGGTGGAGGACCGAGGTGCCTGGGGAAAATGGTCCATAGGGTCGCAAAGGGTCAGAATTGACTGTGCGACTGAACAACAACAAATTTGAAGCTGAAGTTCAAATATTCTGTCCACCAAATGAGAAGAGAGGACTCCCTGGAGAAGGATCTAGGGAAGATGAAAGGCAAAAGGAGAAGGGGGTGGCTGAGGATGAGATAGTTAGACAATATTATTGGTGCAGTGGGCGTAGATCTGGGCAGGCTCCGAAGGTTGGCGGATGACAGAGGAGCCTGGCATGCAAAGGGTTGGACTGGACTGTATGGCTGAACAACAACAAGTTGCTCACGCCACCGACCTGGGGATGGGAGGCAGGTGTGAGCCACCTCTGTCTCCTCGAGCCTCGTCTGCGCAGAGGACTTCAAAAGGGGACGCCGACACCGTGACCACAGGCGCTGCCGCTGCCAACCTGCCTCCCCTTGGACTGTATGATTTTTGTCACTCTTTTCATGGAGATTGATGTTCTGCAAATTGAAACTGTATTGTATTGTATATTGATATTTTGTATATTGACATTTTGTAAATTGAAATTGTAATGTTTATATTCTCATTGTATTGTATGTTTTTTCTATTGTACGCCGCCTTGAGTCACACGTGTGCTGAGTAAGGCAGGATATAAATTTAATAAATAAATAAATAAATAATTTGGAGAATTGTCATTCAAAAAAGCAACTGTTCTCAACTCCAATCATGGGCAACATAACAGTCAAGTTAAGAGTCTGTTCCATCAAAACACAGCAACAAAAGAGTCTTATGCAATCTTAAAAGACTTTTCAAAAAAGGTATTATTAACATTGGTAGCATTGTGAGCCTCAGCCTGTCTCATCATATGTGTCAAACCAGAACAGTAATCTTATACTCAAAAGCAGAGAAGGAAGTTGAAATGAGGTGGATCATGTCAGAAGAGATGTCTTTCTGATAACGTGTCTGTGCGTTCTTTCTCTCTGCTCCCCGCGCAAAACCAGCGAAAGATTATGCCAGTGGTGGCAAACCTTATAGAGACCGAGTGCCTAAACTACAACCCAAAACCCACTTATTTATCGCAAAGTGGAGGAAGGAAACAGTCCCATTGGGCTGCTGGGCAGAGGGGCAGGGCAAACTCCATGCTGGGGTGACTGCACTGGTGCCCACAGAGAGGGCTCCAAGTGCATGCATGCCATAGGTTCACCACCACTGGATTATGCTGACTAGGGGAGAATTCTGGAAGGGATTGTACAATGGATTAGGTATCTTGTCGCAGAGTCAGAAGTTGGGAGTTCTCCTTGTGGGAGAAGAGCCAGCCTGTGTAGACTTGGCCAAGCTGCACAGTCCCACCCACCCCTCACCCCCAAGGAAGGGAGTGAAAAACCACTTTGGTATATTCTTTACCTCGAGAAACCTGGAAAGGATCGACATGTATCAGAATTAACTTGATAGCATACAATTATTATTATGAACTGGGCGAATCATTGGTCTGGATAGACTACAAGATGTACTAGTGGAGGTGTGGATGATTCTCAGAGTTGTAGCTCACAAAAGAATTGCCTACCCTCTGCTCTGATTTGACAAACCATAGCTCTAGACTAGACGATCCCTTGCTATGTTCTGACATGTTCAGAAAAGGTATATGTCTGATCAAGGCACCACTCCAGTTTCACCCTATGGGCTGTGCCTTCATGAACCATACACAAGCATTTGTAGTGTGATGGATTTCTATTGATTCCATCTGTGAAGAAAAGGTTTTCTGTATTAAAAGACTCCCTGTCTTCCTCTTTTGGCATCATCTCCTCCTCCCCTTCCCATGCACTTTGGCTTCTCCATGCCTGCCTCCATCTATGACCATCTCCCAAGCCCAGGGAGGGGCAGCTCTTTCAGGGAGGCCTTCCACCTCCTCTCCTCCCTCTTTCTGGAACAACTTTTCTTCTACTCTCCCTCTTCTCTGTCTTCACTTCCCTCCACCCTCCCTGCAAGCAACTGAGTCACTCCCTCCCCTCCTTCTTTCTCTCTGCCTCTCCTTTTTCAAATCTCTCTCCTTAATTCCCACCCACTCCACCTTTGGTCAGTTTTCTCTGGACTCAATCCTGCAATCCTTTTTTTTACCATACGAAGATTTTCCTAAAGTAAGCCGTGGTTAATAAAGTTCTGAATCTTTGTATGATTGGTGAATTTCTCCAAAAAAAGAAAGAAAGCATGAGCAAGTTGAAAAATTATTTATGCCAGGTGCAATTCTGCATATAAGATCTAATTTTCCATAGACTAAGTGGTTGGGGGGTTGGGTGGGGGGGTTGTTGTTTTGCTTTTTTGTAATAATAATTTCATGTCAGAGATTACTCTGGTTTGAAAGGATTTTTGCTGGAGAAACTCTGTTCAGGGGACGCTTGAATGAGGCTCCTTTCATGTCCCCAAGTGCAGCCCTCAGGGGTATTGAAACCCGACCTTCCAGTCTCCAAGCTCAACACCTTAACCACTAAGCCACCATAGAGACACCGGAAATAGTCTCATACCAGTCAGATCACTGGCACACTTAGGCTAACATTACCCATTCTGACAAGGCAGGGTCCCCAAGGTCTCAGAGAGAAGTCACTACCTGTTATTCCTCCTCTTAAAAACCATGCCAGGTAATAAACCAGGCATTTTTTTACATGCAAAAAAAATTCCACTGAGCTACTGGCCACTAGGTATTAACCCTTCCCAATAAAATCAAAGAAGCATTATAGTACAGTGTCTAAAGGCCATCAAAGATGTGATAAAATGCATGAATACATTTTATGGCAGGGTGGGAATCCCACTATTCATGGATTCCATGTGGAAGGAAGGAAGGAAGGAAAGGAAAGGAAGAAGGAGAGGAAGGAAGGAAAGAACTGGATCAGCTACGGAAGGAAGGAAGATGCCTCCAGAAACTTTCAGGAAACGTGATTGCCATTCTAGGGGGGGGGGGGGGGGAGAAAGCAAAACTGCTTTCTTTTTCCAGAAGAAGTGACTGATTCTATTTCTGACCATCTGAACCTTAAGCCATACATCAAGGATGCTAATGGCAACTGCTTTGCCACAGGTTGTCCAACATCTTTGTGACTGGCAAGAGCAACATGCCTTGATGATCTCCCTTCCTTATGGAAAAGAAATCCATTGCAGGGGGAAGAGAGAGAGAAAAACAGAGAGAGAAGAGGCTGGCAGCCAACTATAGTAGCAGTTGAGTTTTCCATTAGGTCACTCCCTACTTCCCTGGAAGGGAATGAAGCAGCCCATGATGAGTCCTAAGTTGGGTAGAAAATGTCCCCTGGCTCTTTCAAAATTGCACACCCTTGATTTATAGACACATCTTTTAAAATCTAAAAAACAACTTGGGTATATACTGAACTGTGGAGAGACTGCAGGGAACATTGTCTCTTTCTCTTCCCTCTCTGATGAGAGAAGCATCTATTTGCGTGGTTGGGCGTTGCCTTCAGACAAACATCTGAACATGGATCAAACCAGGATTCTTTATATAATTCTCAGTCAACCCTAGGCAGAAGGGAGAATGAAGAAATCATCTGGAGGAATTATCTCCACAGTTCCATCATGTGAAATCTGGCATCTATGGGATTAAAAATGTTTAAACTTTTTTTTATAAAAAAAAGCATGTTCTTACAAAGTCAGGAAAAGGGAAATTAAAGTCACAATCTATACCTATAAGAAGGGGGTTGGGCTGTGCGTGTCCGCACACATCCAGCCCATCCTGTAATGCACCAGCCACACTTACCTTACCTCCCGGTCAACATCGCCACGAGGGTCCAGGGACCGAGAGTGGGGCCAACCAACAACCCACGAATGGGAAAAAAATAAAAAAACTATGCTACCTAGCGTCCTCTGCGCTGTGGCATGCCTCGGCCAATCAGGCATGAGGACACGAACACAGAGGAGTTGGGACAGCCAGCGCAAGAGAGACATAAATGGCCAACTCGCGAGCGCCTTTTCCCCCTCAGCAGCTGCTCTCCAGGGGCCCTAAAAAGCTGCCTTGCCACCGCCACCATTCCCGCCGCTGCCTCCCCAGTGGAGTTCGCCTGGCAGGTTGGCTGGGGGAGAAGGAGGCGGGGAGGAGAGATGGCTGCAACATGAAGGGTCTCTCCGGCGGCCCTAAAAAGGCACCTCCGCGCCTCCTTCTCCCCTGGCTGACCTACTAAGTGAACTCCACTGGGATGGTGGTGGCGGGAACAGTGGTGGTGGTGAGGTGCCTTTTTAGGGCCGCTGGAGAGACCCTTCATGTTGCAGTCATCTCTCCTCCCCGCCTCCTTCTCTCCTGGCCGACCTGCAACATGAAGGGTCTCTCCGGCAGCCCTAAAAAACCACCTCGCCACCACCGTTCCTGCTGTCGCTGTCCCAGCACAGTTCACCCGGCAGGTCAGCCAGGGGAGAAGGAGGCAGAGAGGAGAGACAGCCGCAACATGAAGGGTCTCTCCGGTGGTCCTAAAAAGACAGCGGCGAGGCCCTTTTTTTAGGGCTACCAGAGAAACCCCAAGCAGAGGGGGGGTTGTTGTGTAAGTGTGTTGTGTGTGGTTGTGTTGTGTGTGTGTATTGTGTGTGTGTGTGTTATATGTATGGGGGGTGTATTCTGTGGGTGTATCCTGTGTCGGTGTGTGTTGTGTGGGTTTGCTGTGTGGGTTTGCTGTGTCGTGTGCAGATTGTCTGGGTGTGGTGGGTGTGGGTTGTGTGTCGAGCATGTGTTATGTGTGGGAGTGTGTGTATTGTGTGTGGGTGTCATGTGGGTTGTGTCATGTGTGATGTGTGTGGCTGTGGTGGGTGTGGGTTGTGAGTTGTGTGTGTGTGTCACGTGTGCATGTTGTGTTTGTGTGTATTGTGTGTGGGGGAGAGCGCCTTCCCTGACGGATCCCTGCCACCAACACAGAATCCGTACCTGCCCGGCAAGGTCGGACAAAATAGCTAGTACCTTATAAAGAAGGCATAGGGTCAATGTCAAAGAAGACTGACAGCCATGAAAAACAAGACCTCGGCAATATTTTCTCCATGTCTGGTCTCCACATATTTATTAAAGCTGCAGTAGAAAGTGCCTGAGTGTGGGGTTATCAAATTTCATTTCTTCTTCCTTTTCATATGTGTCGATGAACACTTGAATCCTGCATGGATTTTATCTTATTCCTCACATTTGGCTCCTATTTTATATGTTGATGTGTGGCATCATTGCCAAAGGATGCAATTCTGCGTAGCCAAGATACCTGGGTGCTAGATATGTCAGCTCAGCCTTCTTGAGGTGAACATTTCCCTGGTAATATTACAACTGACCCAGTGCCTCAAGGGCACAAGGAGACAACACAATAGCTTCTAATCGTTCTAAATCCACTTCACCAGAGTATCACTGAGTCTAGATATCACTAAAACTTCACAATAGCTATATCCTACTTCTCTGAAAGTCTGTGGTGGTTTAGTGGTTAAGATGCTAAACTTGATGACTGAAAGGACACCAGGTCAGCAGTTCGAGACCTGAGTACTGCACGATGGAGCACACTCCTGTATCTGTCTCAGCTCCTGCTAACCTAGCAGTTCAAAAGCAAGAAATTGCATGTATGGTAGATAAAGAGCATAATGTGTTCCACAGAATTGCTCTTTAAGCGAGTTTGCTCTTTAAGCAAAACAACATTGTAAGTGACCAATTGTGGCTTCTGGTGGTGGGGGATTGCAAACCCCAATTTAGTTGTCAAGCGAGTTTTTGGTTGGTTTTAGTTATTAAGCGAAGCGACCATTCAGAGAAAATTCTGCTCTTTAAGCGAGTTAGTCTCTAAGTGAGGCACTCTTTATGCAAGGTTTTACTGTAGGTGCCACTTCAGTGGGAAGGTAAACAGCGTTCTGTGCAATCTGGTGTTTATTCATGCCTGCCACATGTCCATGGAAACGTCTGGCTTTCTAGCAAGGGCAACCTTTACCTTTACCTATCCCCTAAGGACCATTTGATTCATCTTAATGGGTGGGCAAATCCTACAAAGAGGCTGTGATTCTTTAGGAAGCAGAATTTCAATATGTGCAGGAGGGCATTGGAAAAGCAACTCCACACAGCTATGCATTTTATTTTAAGGTTTTATAGAGTGTTTATGTGGAGCCAGTTCCTCTATGTTGTTGATGTCCTACTTTGGTTGATTAAATATATCTTGGACTTTGGTTTCAAGGATTCTTCTTTAATTCTTCAAGCAACTCCCACTCTACAGCCGGTGAAAAGAACTTTGGGCACACGAGTTCTACCATCCAGTGTGTGTTATATCACTGTTGTTGTTTTTGTTGTTTGTTACATAAGTATATATTTAAAAACATTTTGTGAAGTTTGCGTTTGCAATACTCATTTAAGAGATGGAGACACCATGAGTGTTACAGCCATAATCTTATTATTCCAAGGACGTGAGCTGGAGAATACATCCTTTAACTCTCAAAATTAGGGTGTGTCTTGACTGTCAAAAGAATCAGGTTTCCAATAACATTTAAAAAAGGGGGGGCTGTCACATGGGACTTCTGTCAGTTTGCCCATCCTTTGTAAAAACCATGCCTGAACAGGCCTTTTTCTTTAAACCTGCAGCCATGCCCACCAAGCAGCCTCTCAAGTTCCCCCTCCCATCTGGTCCTTCATAGGGAGGGTTTCTTCTTTCTTCTTACCTACCTACCTACCTACCTACCTACCTACCTACCTACCTACATACATACATACATACATACGTACATACATACATACGTACATACATACGTACGTACATACATACATACGTACGTACGTACGTACGTACGTACATACATACATACATACATACATACATACCAGCTGTTAAGATGTCTGGCCTCCATTTCCAATGGTGGCAGGGAGAGGGAGAAATCTACTGTTGCCCCAGTCACCACCTCTGCCTCCACCTCCAGGGCAGAGCCACTCATAGGCACACTACCCATGGGCATAGCCCCCATCGTTGTTGATCCACACCCACCAGCTGGTACCATTTATACAATTATAATTAACTGTTATAATGCTGCTACCATTGTTTGACATGACAGCAAATGAACCACTAAACTGGTATAGTGTTATAACTATAGAACAGGAATTCTCACCCTGTGGCCCATGGGCCGGATGCAGCCCACAGCACCATTTCATGTGGAGGCCCCCACCGCCTCCACCACACCAGGAAGTACCATGTGGTGGAGGAAGGGCAAAATGGCTGTCTGGCCCCTGAAGCTGACTGAGGGAGTGTGACTCGGCCCCTGGCTTAAAAAGGTTGAGAACTCCTGCTATGGAAGGTGCCTAAAAGCATGTATACAGGTAAAACCTGTATTAAAATTGTAACACTCAATATGTACAGGGGGGAAAAGATGAATACAAGTCACGTTTGACTTTTGCAATTACAAGAGGTGTTCAAAGTGGTTACATTAAGCGTCCAGACACTTCTGATTATGGTGAACTACTGCTTGAGCAACGTTGACCAAAGTGACCACTTGTATCACTGCACATGCCATTGCAATTCCTTCCTGAAGTACCACCAGTTTAGCAGGTTTTCTATGGTACACCACATCCTTTAAGGTCCCCCATAGGAATAGGTCAAGGGGTGTTAAGTCAAGAGAATGTGGGGAAAACTCAAATGCACTTCTTCATCTTATCCATTGTCCTGGCAAATTCTCATCAAAGATGGGCTTTCTCTCAGATCCTCAGCAGGGTTTTGGCCTGGGCTACTCACACAATAGATCAGAAGTTCTCAACCTTTTAAAGCTGGGAGCTGGGTTACACTCCCTCAGACAGCTTTGGGGGCCAGATGGCCATTTTGCCCTTCGTCCACCACATGGCACTTCCTGGTGTGGTGGAGACAGGGGGGGCACATTAAATGGTGGCATGGGCTGCATCCGGCCCACTGGCCACATGTTGAGCATCCCTGCCTTATAGGATCATTCATTCATTCATTCATTCATTTATTCGATTTATACCCCGCCCTACTCGACCAGGGCCGACTCAGGGCGGCTTACAACAAGTAAATCAGATACAGTATACAAAAATTACAAATAGTACAGTGTTACAATACAGCAAATTAAACAATAAATATTAGAAATAAAACACATTATAACAACAATAGCAACAATGTGATCAATATAATCAAAGGATATAAATTCAAAAGTACCAAAAAATAACAATAATCATAATACAGAAATGCAATAAAGACATAAGCAGCAATAGTAATACAATAATTAATCAAAAAATACAGTTAAAACGATCAATACAAAATACATACATAGGCCAGAGGGCACAAAAGGAAAGTCCTCAATTCCAACTGCACAGCAATCGCAAGTAGCCCAAGAACCCCAGAACAGTGTAAGAGTTCCAGGGTAGGCGGGAATCCCTCCTCGCACCAGCGTCGCCGTCGTCCCTTTCACCCCTCCGACCCGGCGTGGTCCGGAGGGGGGGGGCGAGCGCAGGCGACCCCAATCCCCGGGAGCGGTGTTGGAGCTCCGGGGCGGGCGGGAATCCCTCCTCGCACCGGTGGTGGCGGCGTCCTTTTCACCCCTCCGACCCGGCGTGGTCCGGAGGGGGCGGCGGGCGCAGGTGACTCCAATCCCCCGGAGCGGTGTTGGAGCTCCGGGGCGGGCGGGAATCCCTCCTCACACCGGCGGTGGCGGCGTCCTTTTCACCCCTCCGACCCGGCGTGGTCCGGAGGGGGCGGCGGGCGCAGGTGACTCCAATCCCCCGGAGCGATGTTGGAGCTCCGGGGCGGGCGGGAATCCCTCCTCACACCGGCGGTGGCGGCGTCCTTTTCACCCCTCCGACCCGGCGTGGTCCGGAGGGGGCGGCGGGCGCAGGTGACTCCAATCCCCCGGAGCGGTGTTGGAGCTCCGGGGCGGGCGGGAATCCCTCCTCGCACCAGCGTCGCCGTCGTCCTTTTCACCCCTCCGACCCGGCGTGATCCGGAGGGGGGGCGAGCGCAGGTGACCCCAATCCCCGGGAGCGGTGTTGGAGCTCCGGGGCGGGCGGGAATCCCTCCTCGCACCGGTGGCGGCGGCGTCCTTCTCACCCCTCCGACCCGGCGTGGTCTGGAGGGGGCGGCGGGCGCAGGTGACTCCAATCCCCCGGAGCGGTGTTGGAGCTCCGGGGCGGGCGGGAATCCCTCCTCACACCGGCGGTGGCGGCGTCCTTTTCACCCCTCCGACCCGGCGTGGTCCGGAGGGGGCGGCGGGCGCAGGTGACTCCAATCCCCCGGAGCGATGTTGGAGCTCCGGGGCGGGCGGGAATCCCTGTAAGCACTACTATAGTAAGCATCCCTGCCTTATGGGATCACTGTAAGCACTTTGTTATGCTTGTAAGTTGTTCTGAGTGGTGCGTGCACTATAAATAAACTGATGATGATGAAGATGCTGAACTTGACTGGAAGGTCAGCAGGTCAGCAGTTCAAGATCCACGTACTGCACGACAGAGTGAGCTTCCATCTCTGTCTCAGCTTCTGCCAACCTAGCAGTTCGAAAGCAAGAAAATGCAAGGAGATAAATAGGGACCACTTTGGTGGGAAAGGTAAGCAGCATTCTGTGCACTCCGGTGTCTAGGCATGCCTGCCACATGGCCAAAGAAATGTCTGCAGACGCAGAGAGCACTGGCTGTTGGGCTATAAACAGAGATCAGCACTGATACGACTGGCTTCCAAGTATGGGCAACCTTTACCTTTACCTAAGCACTACTATGGGAAACTTGCACAGCTGAATCACTATACCCTTCCCATCTCTAACCGAACCTTAATATATGTCATTTGCTCCCAGTCAACTTGTGTTTCTATCATCTCTCTCTTTTCCTTCTTCTGTTCTCTTGTCCCATTGCTCAGACTTTCATAGCAACGTCCTTGGGGCAGAAACACACCTGCCTCCTTAGCAAAACCCCGTAAAGCCCCTTACACTGGCGGCATTGTATATAAATAACAGTGGCACCTGAAACCTGTTGTTGTCTAAACACAAAGCGGTATTGTGAGTTTCTTATGGGAAACATCTAAGTGTGCTGAAGTAGCAAATATGAACCGCAACAAGATTAATTACATTTCCCCCCCCCTTCCCAACTTTTTTCTACTTATTATTTTCTTCCCTTTTCTTCTGTTTCCTAACCCATTTCCGACCTCTTCAGAGCCTTAGACTCCAGGCTCACAATCGCAAGCTATTCTCCTTGCAATTAGGTTGGACGTGTTTTGAACAGAGTGACTTCTCTATTCTCCTTCGATTTAAAGTTTCTCATCGAAGGCTCTGGCACGAACAAAAGAAGGAATCCACCCACACGGAGGATGTTATCCTCAGCTGCAGATCCAAAGTTCCTCTTCAGCAGAAGATGACCTTGGCAGGGAATTAACTTGATGCAGAGGAGTTACCGGCAGGAAGATGAGAAAGGTCACCAAGTGCTTTATAGTCAGAAACCTGTTACATTCTTGAATTTTTAAAAATATTGATTTTACTTAGAGAAAACCAGAAGACTGCCATGTGTATGAATTATGCAAATTAACAGAAAATGTGGATAGTAATTTATCCATATAAACATTTATGATGATTATAACACCTATGGCAAGGAGATGCAAGGCAGGGTAACCCCCAATTCCTATCTGTAATATTCCAGCTTCTCTCATTTCCAAAGACATTTCTCCCACCCTTACAAACATAACTTGTGTTTATATCAGAAATCCAGTTGTTAATGCCAATGAAACTGAAATTTTTACAGATCCTGAATTCTGTATCTACTAGCTCATTCTGTGCATTTTATACATATTTGATTCTATGAAGACTAAAAAGATAGGTAAAGGTAAAGGTTTCTCTTGCTCGAAAGCCAGTCGTATCCGACTCTAGGGTTCAGTGCTCAACTCTGTTTCAAAGCCGAAGAGCCAGCGCTGTCTGCTTCTGCAGACATTTCCGAATGTCATGTGGCAGGCATGACTAGACACCGGAGCACATAGAACGCTGTTACCTATCCACCGAAGTTGTCCCTATTTATCTACTTGAAATTTCTTGCTTTCGAACTGTTAGGTTGGCAGGAACTGGGACAAAGACGGGAGTGCTCATTCCGTCCTGCAGTACTCGGGAATCGAACTGCTGACCTTCCGCCTCCCAGTCGGCGTCTTAGCCACTTGAGTACCTACCTGGTAAAACCAGATCTTGTTAAATTTTACTTCTTATACAACAAGTCCCAGAATCACCTAGCCAGTGTGACAATGCCTGCTAATTTTACACTTCCTTTTCAATAAGAAAAATGCAGAAGGAAAAAAGGAGGGGAAAGGGGGAGAGAAAAGGGGGGAAAGTCCTTTGGTTGAGTTCAGCTGGGTTCTTATGGTTGAATAGGAACAAATGTATTTACTGTACTTGACTTTGTCTGAAGTTTGGGTGGGGTGTCCCAGTCTGTGCTTTCAAACTGCTAGGTTGGCAGGAGCTGGACAAAGACAGGAGCTCATTCCGTCCTGCAGTAAAAGATACATATTATTAAAGATACTAAAAATATACATATTATTAAAAGAGTGACCAGAGTTTTTGAAGAATTATGTTAGGTTCAGTCCATTGGCATAGAATGCAGCAGTAAATTTGCTACTAGTTAAGAAGTCAGTATTTGCATTTTTCATTCGGTACAAAGTCACATGATTGGAATGCAGTAAGAAATGCAAATGCTAACTTGTTAACTAGAAGCAATTTGTTGCTGAGATTTGGGTCAACTTCTTCCTTCCTCTTCTGCCATATCCAAGTTGAAATCTTGGCGATCATCATGGTGATCAGCCATGAAGACTGTCCTAAGAATATAATGCAATGGCTTTTCATCTGCCTTCTGCATCGCAGAATGACACCTGTACCATTAATCCAGTTCTGTGAGTCACTTTCTGATCCTGAGTCCTTTTGGCACACAAAGTCCTCATCATCCCAGGCTAGTATAGATGGAGCTGCTGCCCTCCATCAAGATGGATTCAAGTGGGATTTAATCCACTTGGGGACCATCACCCTTCCTTCCCCGTGGACTTCGCCACCCAAGGCCGTTAGTCCTCAGGGTTGTCAAGTTAGTTAACCGCCACCTGACACTTGGCGTTGAGTTGCTGGCAGTATGGTCTATTCCAGTGATGGTGAACCTTGGCATCCCAGGTGTTCTTGAACTGCAATTACCAGAAGCCCAAGTCAGCACCCATGCTGAAAAGGGCTTCTGGGAATTGGTAAGTCCTATACAGTACTCTAGAGTTCGACACGACTGGCTTTCGAGCAAGGGAGACCTTTACCTTTACCATCTATGAGCAAGTAGTTAGTAGTGACAGATTCCTTTTTGCAATCTAAAGCATAATTAAGTTTGCATCACCGGCATGGGCCTCCTAGAATTCAAAAACAGCTCTTTTACAAAAATGAAAGAAAAACATCCTTCCTTACTTTTGAATAACAGAAAAATAAAACATGAGTTTCCAATCCAATCCAATCCAATACCCAATATCGGTTTGTCGCCGCTTATCTATTTAAGTGCAAATCAAGTGAACTCCAAAATGTTCTATCCTTTGCCTTCTGTTTTCTTCTCTGGCCAAACAGCTTTACTATTGGCTCGTCCCATCATTTTTCCTGACCGAGTTAGACATAATCAGCTACTTCTTCAATCTCGGTTCCATTTATAGTGATAAAACCCCGAGCACTTTGGTTGTTTCTCATCCATTTTGTTTTCGTTAATCTCCAATCCGACATGTTTGGGAGAGTTCACTAACTGCTGGAGGCTATATCGTAGATCGTCGGGGCTGTTTGCAAAAAAGGACGCAGTCATCAGCAAACAGAAGGCGAATTTAGTCTTTCTCCGTCGAATCTTAATGTAAACTCTTTAACATGAGTTTAATTTTTTTACAACTATAAGGGCAAACTATGAGTGGGGGAAATGAAGTGTGATTGTTAACTAGTGTCTTTTTTGAGTGCAGCTTTGCAAAGGAAGATTCACTATGTCAAGACTGCAAACCAGCAACCTTGAACTGAATACTGGCTGAATTAAGGATTCTATAAACAGAGAGTATAAACCCCATGTGAATGAGGAGACAGCCGGCAGATATTTTGCTTGAGGTTGACCTTACCAAGATCTATGAACTTCGGCTCAGCCCAAGTATGCAAAAGCCTGGCATGTGCCTAGATGTCACTGTTGATTTATGGAGAAGAGCCCTTCTCTGCCAGGTGATGCAAAAACACACTCGGGAAAGAGGAAGAAATGTCATTGGGCTTTGAAATACAGGTGGAGGGCCGTATTTATCCCAAGACCCAAAGTTCTTCCAGGTATTTCGGGTAATTATTGCCCAAAATTTACCGCAACATTCTGTGCTAGTGAAGTAGCTAGTTTGACACTTGTCAGCTCCTGGAGGAATTAGAAGAAGGCAAAGTACTACGAGCCTACTAACAAGGTCACTTGTTAGTAGGGGGTCAAAGGGAACACACACTGGAGTGGGTCTTGCAAAGACTATTAAAGAAAGGGACCTGCAAAGACTATTAAAGTAAGGGACTTTCTCTTTCTCCCTGAAGCAGCCCCACTGATGTTCCATCCAGACACCACAGATGTGAAATAGCTTCTTGTCAAAAGCCATTATATTTTGTATATGCAGATAATAATAATAGCTTTGAGTCAGAAATTATTCTGGGTTGAAAGGATTTTTGCTGGAGAAACTCCACTCAGGGGATGCCCGAATGAGGCTCCTTTCATGCCGCCAAGATCTTTTCTCACCAAAGTGCTCCCTGTTTACCTACTTGCAATTTCTTGCTTTTGATCTGCTAGGTTGGCAGGAGCAGAGATGTGAGCTCAATCCGTCATGCAGTACCCAGGTCTTGAGCTGCCAACTTGCTGGCCTTCCATCTATCAAGGTGAGCTTCTTAACCACTGAGCCACCACAGCTCCTATAGGCAGATTAAAGCCCAGTTATGTAATATTTGGGACTGTGGCAGTTTAGTGGTTAAGACACTGAACCTGATGACCGGAAACGTTGGAATTCAGCAGTTTGAGACCTGAGTGCTGCATGACAGAGTGAGCTTCCATCTCTGTCCCAGCTCCTGCTAACCTAGCAGTTTGAAAGCAAGAAATTACAAGTAGATGAATAGGCATCAATTCGGTGAGAAGGTAAACAGTGTTCCATGCACTCTGGTGTCAAGTCATGCCTGCCACATGTCCACAGAAACATCTGTAGATGCAGACAGCGTTGGCTCTTTGGGGCCATTCAACACTTATGTGATCCATTTTTTTGGGGGGGGGGTGGAAATTGACCCCCCTCCCCCCTATGTAATCCAACTGTAATTTTAGCTTCGACCCCCTCCCCCCCTTTAAAATTACGTAATCCAGAGTTTTTGTATCGAAATTCTAATTTTTAGAGCTTTTCACTATTGGTGCCTAATGTACAACAGCTCCAAATGAATTACATAATCTTTGACCTGACCCCCCACCCCCCACCCCCCACCCCACGTAATTTTTCTGTAATTCAAATGGCAGGCCCCCTCCCCCCTTCAAGGATCACGTAATTGTTGAATGGCCCCTTTGGCTATAAACAGAGGTGAGCACTGAACCCTAGAATTGGGTACGACTGGCTTTCGAGTAAGGGTGACCTTTACCTTTACCAAGATCCATAATATTCTGTCTAGGCAGATTAAAGCCCACTATGTAATATTTAAACAGAGACAAGCCAACACAACCTGGAACATTTTTTTTCCTTTTGTCACTGACTCTCTGGAGGAAACGAGTCTAAGAAATTTTGTATAAGTTTATCAGAACCATGGTTTGTGAGACTATCAACAGAAGCATATGTGTATTATCACTATTATTTGTTTCTCTTTATCAAGGAAAAAGCGTCAGTCTCAGACTCTGTTTTTAATTCCTCTAAATTACATGTAAGTAGATGCAGACAACAAAATCCAGTAAATGCACAGGAAGAACTTTTAGCCAATGAAGGGGTGAATGTGCAAATAACATGCATTAAGATAATGTGCAAAAATGTGCAAATATTGCATAAATGTTCAATAACAAGCATTAAGATAATGTGCAAAAATGTACAAATATTGCATAATGTGCAAATATTATGAAAAGTGTTTACTAAAGTATACACAAACCCCTTTATGGGAAGAATTGAGGTTGCAGTCGGAATTGCTGCCCTTCAGGAGAGATCTCAAAACCTGGCTGGCAGGGCAGGTGTGGGGCGTCGATGGTGGAGTGACCCCCCACCTGCTGGTTAGTTTAGTCTATTTCAATCAGTAATAGAGGAACTCCCTCTCTCTTTTATTATGTGTGTGTGGGGTTTAAATGGTTTTTTTACTGGGGTTATCTGTTTTTAGGGGGTTTTAGCTGCTGGGGGGGGGGGTTATATTGTAAGCTGCCCAGAGTCTTAGTGAGTGGGACGGCTATAAAAATATGAACTATAAATAAATAAGAAAACAAAGTCCCATAGTCAGATATGCAGTTTAGATGGGGCAAGAATTAAAAATGCAATGTACACTCCTCAAGTTGACTCATCGTGGACAAAAAAAGGAGTTTGGAAACACTGAGACAACCCGTTGTTGACAAAATGGTCAACCACTGTGAATTTTTCTCTCCTGCACAAGAACAGTTTCTAGCATAAGCCCATACAAAAATACAGATGTCATTTAAGATGGGATCTACTGTAAAGAGAGGCATGTATTACCTAAACATAAAATTTGTAAGCAAATTCGTAAGATGAAGCAAAACAACTTAACTCAAGAGTTCCAACACCAGGGAAATCTGGCTTTGTGAATGCATAGCTTGGTAATATAGAAGTGGTTACCAACCTGTGGCCCACGCCCCACAGGGGGACTTTAATTCCTAGAGGCCTAGGTCAGTGCATTAGCTGATCAATGCTTTGGGGAATTGACTTAGGCTTCTGGGAACTGAAGTCCAACAACCAAAGGTTGGAAAACACTGTTTTATACAAAGAAATCCCAAAATATTTTGCTGCCTGAGGCACAGCAGCAGAAGGTGTGGCGCAGTCAACTAAGTCAAAGTACATGCTAGTTAAAACCAGCCAGCTTATTTTGGCATATGAGACAGAAAACCCTTTAAGTGCCTCTCCCTCTCTAGTTATTAAAAAAAGAGAACAATAACGAATTAAATGACAACTTGTGGCCCTTTTCCAACATCCCTGGGACAACAGTTTCCTTCCAGCTAATGGCCTTGCTACAGCAGACCCCTGCATCTATGCCTCTAAAGCAGGGTTTCCCGGCCTGCAGACCATGGTGCCATTTCATATGTCCCCCACCCGTCCAGGCCACTCCTTTCAAGCTGTTTAGACAAAATGGCCACCCCCATCGTGCAGGCAGGGCAAAAAAGCCATCGGTCCCTCAAAGCTGACTGAGAGTGTGACCTGTCCCCCGGCTTGAAAAGGTTAGGAACCCGTGCTCTAAAGCAGTGTTTCCCAACCTTTGTTTTTTGGACTTCAATTCCCAGAAGCCTAAGTCAATCACCCAAAGCACTGGTCTGCCAATGTACTGACTGAGGCTTCTGGGAACTGAAGTCCCCCAGTGGGGCATGGAGCCCATGTTGGGAAACACTGCAAAGGCAACCCTCTAACTCCTTTTGTACAGTGTGTGCCCCAAAAAAAGTACAGTGGTACCTCATACAATGGTTTTAATCCGTTCCATAGGGTTTGTTGTACAAAACAATTGCTATATGATGCATGCATCGTATAGCAATTTTCCCTATGGGATGCATCGTACAACGATTTTTTTCATTAAGTGTTTTTTCCCATTGAAAAATTATTGCACAGGGACACTATTTCCCCCCAAAACCTAATTGTTATACTATTTCATTGCTATACAGGGTGACTGTTGTATGAGGTTCCACTGTATATGCATTTTAAGCAAGGTAAAAACTGTATTAAAATTATAATACAGTTAAACCCTGACTTACATATGCCTCGAGTTACATAAAATTCGACTTACATAATGATTTTGTGCTAAAACCATGTCCCGACTTACACGATTTCCTATGGGTTTGCTTCGAGTGACATAAAGATTCTTTTTCCTATGGGTTTGCTTCAAGTTATGTAAAAATACATTTTTCCTATAGGTTTGCTTCGAGTTACGTAAAAAAAATTTCATATGGGTTTGCTTCGAGTTACATAAAAAATGATTTAAGCAAAAGCCTACTGAACGGACTTTTTTCATAAGTAGGAGTTTTACTGTACTCAATATATATAAAGCATTCATTTGATTAACACCATCTTTTGAGCGAATGTCGTACAACACATTGCTACCGCAATTCAACTCAGCTTTGAAAAGTAATACATAGATAACAGCTCTTTAAATGTGTATACGTTTTTTGCACTCTCTGTATATAGGTCAAACTGTACCAAAGGTATTGGCACCACTGAGTTGTGTTCCTCCCACCCAAGCACTCAGGTTGACAGAAAGGCAATTAAGTCAACGTGATTAAAAATTAAAAGAGAATTAATGCATACAATGTAAAAACCAAACTGTACTAATAAGGAAGACACTGTGGTAATATTGAGGCAGGGTGTGGGTCTTTCTTGAAGCCTCTTCCCTGTTGAGTCATGTTTTTTAAATAATGCTTTAATAATTAGTATCCAGAGGGTAGTGGCAGGTGTTTGAATTCCTGGTGGATCTTCAGGGAGGTCTGAGTTGTGTTTACCTCAAACCTCATCCCCAACCTTCCTACTTAACTTTCCTACTTGGCAGAACTTCTGCATTAATGTTAACATTGGTGGAATTAGGACAGAACATTATACGGATATTATATACAAAGGAAACATGCCCTCAAACCCTATGTAGAGCTTTGAGTTTTTCCTATTTTGGACTATGCTCTCAGCAGGCATGGCAGCTGGGATTTTGAGGAACTAGAATACAAAAGAGTAACTGTCCTTATGTCCATTCTGTACATCCAAAATTGGTCAAAATTATCATCTTCAATGTTTTCAAGAAGGCTAGCTGTGCTCAACCAAGAACCTAGTAGCTTCTTGAAAACTAAGAGGTTTTCTTTGCCATAAGCCAGGGGTGCCCAAACTATGGCCCGCGGGTTGTAGTTTAGACACTCCTGGTTTAAGTAGAGAAAATGGCAGCTTAAAATCTATCTCATCCTGTTGTAAAACAGATTGCAAGGCGCATTTTACTTCTGCTTCTGGTGGGAGGAACCATGTGACTGCCCCACTGAACTCTGTGACCGGCCCGCTGAACCACATGACCGGCCCACGGCTTGAAAAGTTTAGGCACCCCTGCCATTAACCTTGGTGAACTGCAGTCCACAAATGGATTTCTCCAAGAAGTACCTCATCTCCTAAGGCCGCCTTCTCAAAGAACTGCCGTAGATTGTGGGCTCTTCCAAATACTTTTGAGGAGCTGGCAGTTTCAAATGTTCCTTCACCGCCACCAACAAAAAATATTTTCACATAGAAAACGAGCATGCTAGTTGATATTTGTATGTAATTTTATTATTTGCAATATTTTAAATATTTTTTAAAAAGTGGGCAGTTTGGGCGAAACCTTGGCAGTTGTGTTTTCTTCTGCTTTCGACTCCCATGCATAGCAAACTATGGCTGGGCCAAGGTGCTTTGCTGGTGAGAGGAGGTGAGAATAAGGTGTTACTCTGTCATTCAATTCCAAATGCAGATGCCAACCAGACTGGCAGCTGAATCTTATTTCAATGCTAGCTTTGTCCACCCATTAGGAGTCCATCTGAGAAATGTCATGCTTGGAGAGAGCAGCCTAGTGCTACCTTCTGCCTCTGCAATTTCTAATCACTCTTCACACATTGTGGGGGAGCAGAGATTTCCTTATCTGTGAACCCACTCTATGGGACTGGGAAAGGGAACTTCTGCCATGAACATGGAATCAACAGGTTTCACATCCAAGTGACATGGTTAAAAGCTACACCTTTAACAACACCTTCTTCCCTGGAAACCTCAAAAATCCAGGGAAAGAGCCTGCAGATATCTTTCTGTAGCAGTCCGTCCGTCTGTCCGTCCGTCCGTCCGTTAGACATAAAGAACCTCTTCAAAGTTTGTGGTATTTTTGAAGCACAATTGGGCATACCCTGGTAACGGCAACCTTGTGTTGCTGGCTAATCTTTCTCACACTAGGTCAGGTGAAAGGAACTGCAGAATCAACTCACCAAAAGGTGCCTTTATTTTGGCAGTTTCACATCTGGCCAAGGAGGAGGAGCAGGAAGCGACTACAACGATGACAACCTGGACTTTGGCAACAATTATCTTGTTTACTTGGCATTTGTTTCTAATTTAATAAAGGAGTTTGTTGCAATGCAACCAGCACCCCTGAATTGTCTGACAAAATGGTGGAAGCGTGTGTGTGGCCACTATAAAGGTAAAGGCCATCCTTGCTTGAAAGCCAGTCATATCTGACTCTACGGTTCAGTGATCATTTGTACATAGCCTGCATCTGCAGACATTTCAGCGGACATGTGACAGGCATGCCTAGACACCGGAACACGGAATGCTGTTTACCTTTCCCACTAAAGTGGTACCTGTTTATCTACTTGCAACTTTTTGCTTTCCAACTGCTCGGTTGGTAGGAGCTTGGGTAGAGTTGGAAGCCCACTCCATCATGCAGCAGTCAGGTCTCGACCTGGCAATCTTCCAGTCATCAAGTTCAGCGTCTTAGCCACCGCAGTCCCAACCATATTGGAGAGCCACAGCATGGGTGAAGGCTGCATTCGGTTGTACAGCCTGTAACAGCAGGCATCAAGGATCCTGGCAGGACTTCCCTGCTGTTGTGTTCTGTAAAGCTGTGCCTTTAACAATGTACCTTTGCCATGTGTTAACAATGTAACCTTTCTGTGTGCAACATTATAACCTTCAGCTGTATCAATGTAAACCCGATAAGGGGACGCGAGCTAGTGACCACTAGATGGCAATAGCGAGCGTCCAGCTCTCATGGCTCAGATTCACCTGGTTCAGCAGCGCGGGAAGATTCCCCGCCACCTCTTCACCTGGTCAAGAAGGGCGTGACCTTCTACGACGTCACGCAGGCAGCAACCAATAATCTGTCGACGAGCCACATTCAAATGTATAGCCAGCTGTATATATTGAGCTACCCATCCGTCATTACCACATGTTCCTCCGGATCATCATGCAATAAACCTGTGTTAAGCCAACCCTTCGGCTGTTTCATTGTCTTTGGTCCCTTACACTAAATTGGCGACGAAGGTGGGATATGGCAGCCCACGGGACCAAGACATGCGCCGGTTTCGAAATCAGGAAACTGGGCGACTGGGAGATCTTCGAGATGGACTTCCAGGCAGCACTGATTGAGTCCGAAGTCACGGAAGAGGCAAAGAAAAGGGCCATCTTCACCAGGATGCTCGGACAAGAAACCAAAAGGACCTTGGTGGACCTGATTGCACCGAGGAGGGTGAGCGAATTCAAGGCCAAGGAACTCATGCAGATGCTGCGTGAGCACGTCCGGCCCGCCACGGCGATGTTTCCCGCTCGGAGTGCGTTCTGGAGGCGAGTCCAAGCGCCCGGGGAGACGGTCGCCGCATTCATGGCGGCCCTGTGGCTGGCGGCCGGCCCGTGCAAATGGGAGAATGCCGAAATCACCCTCTGGGACTGTGTGCTGTGCGGCCTGAACGACGCCAAAACCCAGCGCACATTAATGAACCAAGAGCCGCCTCCCACGTTGCAGGAGGTCGTCAGAGCGGCCCAGGCCGCAGTAGCTACAAAGGCCGGGGTCCAAGAACTCCAGGACTGGCGGCCGAAGTCGAGCAAGGCAGAGGCTCCGGTACAGTCGGCCCGGCGAACTTCGAGGTCGTCCACAGAGAGCAGCGACGACGAGGACGTCTGGAGGGTCCGGAAGGAGAGCCGGCGGTGCGACGGCTGTGGAGCGGCCCACGACCGCGTAAAGTGCCCGTTCCGGAAGGCCGAGTGCCACAACTGCGGCCGCCGCGGGCACATCGCCAAGGTGTGCAGGAAGAGGCGCGAGACCCGGAGGAGCTCAGCAGACCGTTCCGTGGGACAAGACCGCTCAACGAGACCCAAGGACGGCGCTCAGGCCACGCGGAAGCAGGACGGCGTGGGCCGCATCTCCGACGGCAGTGAGGACGACGCCCCAGTGTTCAGCGTGTCTACAGGACACCCCCGCTACTTTGTTGAGGTACTAGTCCAAGGGGTTCCCATTAGGATGGAAATTGACTCGGGGTCCTCATATTCAATCATTTCCCAGAGGGAGTTTTTGGGAATTGCCCCCCACAAGCGACCCAAGCTCAAAGCGTTGAGGTCCACACTACGGGACGTGCAAGGGAACAGCATTCCAGTGTTGGGGGTTGGAGAATTTCAGGTTAAATTCAAGAAGCACGCCGCGTCCCTCCCCCTAGTCGTGCTTAAAGGGGGAGATTGCAGCCTCCTCGGAACTCAATGGTTCCAGCCCCTGGGTTTGTTTATTGGGGGGGTGCACGCCGTTGGGATGCACGCCGTTGGGACTGATCCAATTCAGGAGGTGTGCGAGGCGCACCCCGAAGTTTTCAAAAAAGGACTGGGGAAATTCAAGGGGCCCCCAGTGATATTCGACCTGGACCCGGAGGTCCGCCCAATTCGTCTTAAACCACGCCGGGTGCCGTTCGCACTTAAGGACAAGATAGAGGCGGAACTGGACAAATTGGTGGGCCAGGGAATCCTTGTGCCTGTTGATTCTGCGGAGTGGGAAACTCCAATTGTAACCGCACTAAAGGCCAATGGGGAGGTCCGCATATGCGCCGACTACAAGTGCACCATCAACAAGGCGATCCGCCCGAATGCATATCCGGTGCCGGTAGTCAGCCATCTGCTGGCCAGGTTACACGGGGGAAAGTGTTTCGCTAAGCTCGACTTAGCACAGGCCTACCAGCAGCTTACGGTGTCCCCTGCCGCAGCTGCTGCGCAGACCATAGTCACCCATAAGGGGGCGTTCCAGGTGACGCGCCTCCAGTTCGGCGTGAATTCGGCGCCTGGAATTTTCCAGTCACTCGTGGAACGCCTCCTGAAGGGACTGGAGGTGGTGTTGCCTTATTTTGATGACGTGTTAATAACGGGGGGGGGGGGAGAGTCGGGTTGAATTGGCCAAGAGGTTGGGGAAGGTCCTGACAATATTCGAAAAAGCGGGGCTGGGACTGCGAAAGGACAAATGCGTCTTCTTCGCAACCGAGGTTGAGTTCCTAGGGTTTTGTGTGACTCCTGAGGGAATAAAACCATCCAAGTCCAAGGTGGCAGCCATTAAGAAAGCCCCCCGCCCCACCTCCAAGCCCGAGCTGCAGTCGTTCCTAGGGCTGCTCAACTTTTACCACTCCTTCCTCCCCCGGAAGGCAGCGGTGGCTGAACCGCTACACAAACTGCTAAAGAAAGACCAGGCATGGAAGTGGGGCGATGACCAAGAAAGGGCATTTGGCGAGCTAAAAAGCCTCCTAGTGTCCGATGCCATACTGACCCACTTCAACCCCAAACGCCCGGTAGTTCTGACCTGTGATGATCCCCGGTGGGGGTGGGGGCGGTGCTGTGCCACATGCTGGAAAACGGAAGGGAGGCCCCGATAGCATTTTACTCCAGGTCCCTGTCCCAAGCGGAGAGAAACTACGCTCAGACAGACAGGGAGGCACTAGCAATAGTTGCGGGGACGAAAAAATTTCACGATTTTCTGTATGGCCGCCCCTTCACCATTGTAACGGACCACAAGCCCCTGCTAGGCATTTTTACCGCAGATAAGCCCACCCCTCAGATCCTGTCCCCGAGGATGCTCAGGTGGGCCATTTTTTCAACGCGTACCAGCACGCGTTGGTCTACCGGCCCGGGAAAGAAATCAGCCATGCGGACGCTCTATCAAGGTCTCCCCTCCCCCTAACACCCAGCCAGGTGAGCAAGGGGGAGCGGGACCATCAGGTTCTTATGATAGAGGTGCTGGATTCGCCCCCCGTAATGCCCGCCGACATTGCCAAAGCAACAGAGAAGGACAAGACGTTAGCGGCAGTTAGCTCCTGGGTGCAGAAAGGGTGGCCGGCGTCCTCCCCAGCGGAGGAGTTCGCCCCATTTTTCAGAAAAAAGCTAGAGCTGTCCCTAGAGAGGGGGTGCCTCTTGTGGGGGCAGCGGGTGGTGATTCCCACTTCCCTTCGGCCGTGGGTGCTCAAACTGCTGCACGTCAGCCACCCCGGCATCGTGCGATCCAAGGCGCTGGCCCGGAGTTACTTCTGGTGGCCCCAGCTGGACGCCGACATCGAGCACATGGTCGGCACTTGTGAAAGTTGCCAATGCTCCAGACCAGAGGAGGCCCGCCTTCCCCACAGGGAATGGGACACGGCTAAGGGGCCGTGGTCCCGGGTGCACGTTGATTTCGCGGGCCCGTTCAGAGGCACCCTGTTCCTTCTTGTAGTGGACGCCTTCTCCAAGTGGTTGGAGGTTATCCCAGTCACGAGCACCTCCTCGGCCCAGACCATTAGGCATTTGCGGAGGCTCTTTTCCACGTTCGGCATACCCGACACATTAATTAGCGACAACGCTAGTTGTTTCACGTCCTCCGAGTTTAGGGCATTCATGGAGATTAACGCCGTTCGGCATATCACCTCCGCCCCGTTTCACCCAGCCACCAATGGCCAAGTAGAGCGCCTCGTCCGCACCACGAAGGATGCGTTGCGGCGCATGGGCCCCGGGGATCTGAACCTACAAGTGTGTCAGTTTCTGCTAGGGTACATGGTGACCCCGTTGGCGTCAGGATACTCCCCCGCAGAGCTCTTAATGCATAGGAAACTGACCACCATCCTTACTAGGCTAGACCCCACGAGGGTAGAGGACAAAGGAAGGAACATTGGGCTAGAGGCCACAAAGAGTTTCAGTGTAGGCGCCCCCGTGCATTGCAGGAATTACGCCAGCACGGGCCCAGCCTGGGTACCGGGCGTAGTTGTGGAGCAAACCGGCCCCGTGTCGTACTGCGTGGAAACCAGCACAGGGCTCCTGTGGAGGCGGCACACGGACCAGCTCCGACGCAGGGTCTCCGATGAGCAGGGCACAGACCAAACAGAGGAAAAATCAGCGTTAGGGTTCTCCCCCACCCGTTCAGCCCAAGGGGGAGGGAAAGGGGGCCGCGGGTCCCCACCAAGGGGGGAGGAGGATGTTCTCGTAGATATCCTAGGGGACCTTTCTGAGGAGGAGGAGGAACCCGACCCCATACATATCTCGCGGAATGTCCCCACAAATGCGGATACCCCTACTAAGTTAGATTTTGATTTTCAGAACCGGGGGGGTTTCGGAGTGGTCCCCCACCTGTCCAAGCGAGAAGAGGGGTTTTTCGTTAGCCCCGATTGCCCCCGGTCTGCCCACAATGGAGTTCTTCCCTTCCCCTAAGGCCGCCAGACCGCGGCAAGCCACTAACGAGTCTCCCTCTCCCATTTCAGGACAAGGGACCAGGGAACAAAGAAGCAGTAGCGCCCCCGGGGGGGGTCAGCCCTCTTCACGGCCCAAACGCACATGCAACAAGCCATCTTGGCTGAGAGACTTCGTCTCATCCTAGGGGGGAGGGATGTTGTGTTCTGTAAAGCTGTGCCTTTAACAATGTACCTTTGCCATGTGTTAACAATGTAACCTTTCTGTGTGCAACATTATAACCTTCAGCTGTATCAATGTAAACCTGATAAGGGGACGCGAGCTAGTGACCACTAGATGGCAATAGCGAGCGTCCAGCTCTCATGGCTCAGATTCACCTGGTTCAGCAGCGCGGGAAGATTCCCCGCCACCTCTTCACCTGGTCAAGAAGGGCGTGACCTTCTACGACGTCACGCAGGCAGCAACCAATAATCTGTCGACGAGCCACATTCAAATGTATAGCCAGCTGTATATATTGAGCTACCCATCCGCCATTACCACATGTTCCTCCGGATCATCATGCAATAAACCTGTGTTAAGCCAACCCTTCGGCTGTTTCATTGTCTTTGGTCCCTTACACTAAACCTGCCAGTGCATATTTCAAAGGCTTTGCCAACATTATACCTACTATGTGGCTTTCTATCCCTCAGAAGAGCTATTCCATCACTTTCAAATGGCATGATTTCCTTGTCATAAGGCAGGTTGCATTTAAATCATCTCAGAACCACTTCTGGAAGCCGTGTTAAATCTTTCCAAATTTCAGCAGGCTTTGACTATTCAGGAATAGGATGACTGAGTTGGAGCTTTTACTCTATGCACCAGGGGAGTAGGTGTTGTTAAAGGTGTAGCTTTTAACCATGTCACTTTAACATATATTTGTACTTGAGGTGTGCAGGTTTTGCTTTACTCACAAAATGCATAGCTGCCTGGGTGAATTTTGTGAGCAATAGCCTAAAAGCACAAATGTGTACACCTCCAATTTGTAGGCACGCCTCTTCAAAAATGCTGAAGAAGATTCTCTCTCAGACTCTGTTTCTCACTCTTTATCTCACACATAACACACACATACCCTTAGGTGGGAGGGCACACACATTCTGAGCGTGCTATAATATTTTGTTCTTTTTTTATTTGTTTATTTACCTGGTTCATACCTCTCATGATCCTTCTCCAAAACAACATGCAAGGCAGCTCACAAGATTTTAAAAGTGCATATAAAAACAAAAAATAAATTACATACATTATAATATTAAAATACAGAAACAGTTGAAGCAGGGGTGCCCAAACTAAGGTCCATGGACCAGATCCGGCACCTGATGCCGCTCATGCCACTCCCAGAAGCGGAAGTAAAATGTACTCAGGCATGCACAGAATGCTGCATGCGCAGAATGCTGTACAGGCACATTTTGCTTCTGCTTCTGGTGGGAGGAACCACGTGACCTGTGGCCCAAAATGTTTGGGCACCCCTGAGTTAAAAAGAACAGAAATTGGAAGAAGATTGTGACACACACGCTCTTAGCCATTACTGAATTGTCAGAACTGGCTGAACAAAAGGTTCTTTATCACGAAAGCTTTCTAAAGCAGCTCATAGATCCATTTTAAAAAATACCAAGACATTTATTATCCTTAGGTTGTGTAAAATACACAATATAAAAAACAAGACAAAGAAGGAGGAAGAAAAAGCAAACATAGGAATCATTTCTCAAAATTAAAAAGCTCTTATGGCAAACCAGCCCTGTTAGACAACATCTGGGGCAAAAGATGGTAAAGGGCTCCATTTCCCTTCCCTTCCTTCTACAACCTGGAGAATTGGCACTTTCTAAATGATGGCTGACAACAATTTCATTGTTTTGAAATGCTGTTCAGCAAGCCATAAGTTCACCATGTACAACTTGTTTCTCTGCCAGCATTGCAGCGATGGTGAGCACAATGCTAATTGAACCCGTCTAACTTTCTTAGTTAGAATCGGAAGCTCTCTCTTCAATATAATTTAGTCAACCTTAATTACAACAAATAGGATTTTATAAAGGGCAAGGAAGGAAAAACAGACCGATATTATCAGAGGAAGGCTATGGGTGGCCATATCTTAATTCAGACAAGTGTTATCTAATATGCACTAGTCAACTCTGAGCAAATGCCTGCATTGCAGCACACTGGCTGGCTCTTCTGGCCACCATGTGCTGCAATAGCTCAGAAAAGTTACTATTTTGGACTGCAATTCCCAGAATTCCCCAGCCACCATAGCTAGTTCTGGCAACTGTATCCCCAAAATACAATTTCCTATCTCTACTAGTGATCAGAAAAAAAGGAAAGGTTAACTTTTGGTTATTTATATTTGCATTGAACAAAAAACCTTGCCATTCTCAGACACAAATCATTCCCATCGTGTCTTTGTGGAACAAAACCAGGAGAGAGACAAAATGGAGGCAGGTATAAGATCATCTTCAGCATTTTAAACTACAGAGACGTAGTGGATATAGTACAACAGGTAGTAGTAGAATTAAGATGAAGGCACTCTGACAAGTGGCAATACATTTCATGTCACCCAAGCTGATTTGAAAAACAAAGTTGTGTCAACACATGTGATTCACATGTGGTGAATGCTCCTGGTCACAATTGTCTGGCACAAGTTGTCTGGCATGAGTGGCACTATTCCTATCTCTGCACACAGCCCCAACTTCTGGGAGGAGAAGTGAAGAAGCTTCTAGGAGCCTGTCCAAATAGGGTCTTTCCTATCAGATAAGGAGGATTCCTAAGGGGAGCAGAGATGCTCATTTTCTCTATATAAACAATAGCTTTTCCTAAGCAAATTGGTTCTCTAGCTTGAGGCAGAAATGCTTTGTTATTGAACTCATATTTCCTGGGTGAAATCAAACACCCAACCCCTGGATGCACCCACCCGGGCTATCCTAAGGGATGCTCTGACTACCTATTTCTATGTTTCTTTTCTGTTCTTGTCTTTATACAGGTATAATGTTATGCAATGCTTATTTGAAACTGCTTATTGGAAAATAAAACTCTTTGTGAGTTTTACTACCTGACTCTGTCTCATTCAGTTTACCAGGCATATCCAGGCAATATTTGCTCTCTGCCTAAACATGCTACCAAACCAAAAATACCCGCAGACTCCCTGTAGTGGAAGATCGTGATGACCTGAGGTTCAGGAAGAGAGAGGTAACAAAAGGTTGTATGGGAGTGTGCGCATAAGGAAAAAATGGAACAGCCTATTGATCACAACCAGCCTCTCGAACCCAGCATAAGGGTCACAGTTCCAGTTAGACACATATCCCATCTTCCACAGTCCTATATTCCATCCCCATGATCAGCAGTAAGGTAAAGGTCTCCCTTGCTTAAAAACCAGCCATATCTGACTCTAGAGTTCAGTGCTCATCTCCGTTTACAGCCAAAGAGCCAGCGCTGTCTGTGTCTGCAGATGTTTCCATGGTCATGTGACAAGCAGGACTAGACTCCAAGTTGCACAGAATGCTGCTACCTTTCCCATTGAAGCAGTACCTATTTATCTACTTGCAATTTCTTGCTTTCAAACTGCTAGGTTGGCAGGAGCTGGGACAGAGAATAAAGAGCTACTGTACAAATAACAAAGCCAAGTATAACTCATTATGTTTCTGATAAGAAGAATGTGACTAAGGTATCCTCCAAATGTTACACAGGTATGATTTGTGGGGAGACAGGACAGTGTTTTACTGTGACTATGTGTAGGGACATTACAAGCATTATTGAAGGCATCAGGAACAGAATTGTCCATGAGTTATTTGATGTTCTTATCAATCTTTAGTTTCATGGTTTTTTAAAAAATAGAAAAATAAAATAACAAAACAAACAACAGGTCATGTATGCAAAGTTAATAGTTAAAAAGCTGCTGTTGAGAATTTTGCATCAAATTGCTTAATAAGTTACTGCAAAAAATAAATTTCTAATCTTGATGTACTCCTTTACTCCACCCTGTTTCTTTCCCCAACATTTTCTTCCAAAGAGACATTCAACACTGTATGGACCCTGATTAAAGAGAGGTCTTATTACCAAGTCTTTCTCTTGGTTCCCATCCACTAAACAGTTGGGTTTTGCTTTTGTCAGCTACAGCATTTATCACAGTCTGATGCCTCCCCCCTTGATGTGGGCAGTGCCATTTTAGCTACATAAGATATAGAACATGTAGGTTCAAATTTCAGGCCCATTTTTCATTCTACTCTGATCATCAAAAGAATCAGGGAGAATTGGAAAATTCACTGAACCAAGCATTTAATTGGAGTAAGGGGGAGTCAGGCTCAATATTTATTTGAGAAGCCAGATATCTGGAGACTCATTCCAATGGTCTGTGAGAATATCCCCCAGCTGTCTCTGCAACCTTTCCAACCCTCCCTCTAACCTCAGCTCAAGCAAGGTATTAACATTACTTTCCTCTTGTAAATATTGCTTGAGCAATCCAGCCTCCCTCCTGGCCCCAATTAATTGTGGCCTGGGGGAGAAGGAGATAAGCCAGTGCTAAAACTTTAACTGTATCTCCACAGATGGTAAAAAATAAAGTTTGATGTGACAAGCAAGGGCAGGCAGGGAATATGGGAGCTGGTTTTGGAGCAGACACTTGCTCTAAAAAAGCAGAAGAAGAAGAATGTTTTTGAAGGGTTTTAATCATCATCACTTTTTCTTTACGTGATTGCAGTCATTAATGTGTTCTCAATTTCACTTAATTTTTTTTAGACCAAGGACTTTTGCACAGTTGTCTTGTGCAGGTGTGAGGATGCTGACACCATACTTATTTGACCCACAAGCGTCCTTGCTACTCCCCCCCAAAAAAATAATAACACTCAAGGCCTGCTTTTCAAGAGATTCTGAAAGGTGTCTCAGGAAGGCAGCTAAACTAAAATAAAAGCAAATCAAAGACAGTTATCTCTTGTCTGGCCAGGTTATCCTGCTATAGAAATAGAGTAGACCCTACTGCCAGCAACTCAATGCTGGTTGTCAGATGGCCTTTGGGTAGTGAGGTCCACAGGGAAGGGTGATGGTTCCCAAGTGAATTAAATCCGAATTGAATCCATCTTAATGGAGGGTAGCAGCTTCATCAACAGGGGCTGAGGAGGACTTTGTGTGCCACAAGGGCTCAGGACCAGACTCACGGAACTGGATCAGTGGTACAGGTGTCACACTTGCCATGTGGAAGGCAAATGGAAAGCCACTGCATTATATTGCTCCTAAGACAATCTTCATCACTGATCGCCATGATGATAACCAATAATTCAGAATCAGATATAGCAACTGAAGAAGAGAAGAAAGACAGTTGACCTGTTGGGACCTGCTGATTCTAGTGACCCAAAAATTGGGACAAAAAAGTCTGGTTTTATTGTTTGGAATAATAAACACTCAAACATATAACTATGATTCATGAGACCAATGTGCCACACAAATTCCCATTAATTGCCCTGTATATATGTAATGAAATAAGCCCCGTTTTAAACTGTGCTTTTTTCATGACCTTTTTACCCACCTAATTACCTTGTGTTTTAGTACTTTCAAGATGGAGATTTTCATGTGTAGGAGTCTCTGTATATGGCATACCAATGAGAGACAGAGGAATGTAAATTAATTTCAATTGGCTGGAAGTCCCCATGTGGGAAGACTGATATCAGAATAATAAAACCAAAGTGGGAGGAATTGCTCACTCTCTTTCATTGTGGACAAGCCGTGGGGGAGCCTCACAGGATGTGCTTGTGAGTCAGATAAGGCCAGAGGACCTAGATAACCAGTTAGGGTTTCTTTATTTTGTATGTACTTTGTATGAGGGAATTTGCAAGTTTGATTCCTTATGTTATACTCATTTTCTTAACTTACTTAATAAACCTTATTAATCATAGATCCTTTGTGTCTATTGAATTGGAACTGGGGTTGACTGGAACTGGGGTTGACAGAGAGGCCACATTTATGGTACCTAATTCTGAATAATTGGTTCCCTGCACCCTCAGTCTGGGCCAAGAGGAGCCAAGGGGAACTCATAAGGGGGGTTGCCCCATAAAAGAGGTGGCAGACGCTGCTGGTAAGAGGGCAAATGGTGAGGTGTGGCAGGAAGGGATGATGCCAGCAGGTATGGGGTACAACTGGTACCACAACCCAGCCCTGCTGGCTTATTTAGCCCTGCTCGAGGTTCTTATTTATTCCTGTCCCGGTGTCCTTCTTTTTAAGGGGATTGGAGAGGTTTTATGGACTTTTTAGATAGTTGTATTATTATTGTTGTTGTTGTTGTTCAGTCGCACAGTCGATTCCGACCCTTTGCGACCCGATGGACCATTTTCCTCCAGGCGCCTCTGTCCTCTACCATCCCCCTCAACCCTCTCTGCTCTGTGCCCATTGTGTCTACAATACCATCTAGCCATCTCATCCTTGGCCTCCCCCTTCTTCTTTTGCCCTCCACCTTTCCCAACATCAATGCCTTCTCAAGTGAATCCTCCCTTCTCATTTGATGTCCAAAGTATTTTAGCTTCATCTTTACTATTTGACCTTCCAATGAGCAGTCAGGGTTAATTTCTTCTAAGATTGACCTATTTGTTCTCCTCGCTGTCCAGGGGACTCTCAAAACCCTCCTCCAACACCACATTTCAAAGGCATCTATTCTTCTGCGTTCAGCCTTCCTAATTGTCCAGCTCTCACATCCATACATTACTACTGGGAAAACCATTGCTTTGACTATTCTAATTTTTGTTTGCAATGTAATGTCTCTGCTTTTCACTATGTTCCCCATGTTTCTCATCGCTTGTCTCCCAAGAATCAGTCGCCTTTTTATTTCATGGCTGCAATCCCCATCTGCAGTGATCTTTGATCCTCAGAAAGTAAAATCTGTCACTGCTTCTACTTCTTCCCCGTCTATTTTCCAGGAACTGATGGGGCCTGTTGCCATTATCTTGGTTTTCTTGATATTGAGTCTCAAGCCAGCTTTTGCACTCTCCTCCTTCAGCCCAATCAAGAGATTCTTTAGGTCTTCCTCACTTTCTGCCATTAGGGTGGTATCGTCTGCATATCTCAGATTATTGATGTTTCTCCCAGTGATTTTAATCCCATATTGTGATTCCTCCATCCCTGCACTGCGCATTATGTGCTCTGTGTATAGGTTGAATAAGCATGGTGACAAAATGCAGCCTTGTCTTACTCCTTTTCCTATTCCAAACCACTCTGTTATTCCATGTTCTGTCCTAACTGTTGCTTCTTGGTTCATGTACAGATTTCTCAGGAGGCATATGAGGTGCTCTGGTATTCCCATCTCTTTAATTACTTGCCACATCTTGTTGTGGTCCACACAGTCAAATGCCTTAGTGTAGTCAATAAAACAAAAGTAAACTTGTTTCTGGTATTCCTTTGTTTTCTCCATGATCCAGCGTATGTTGGCGATGTGGTCTCTAGTCCCCCTGCCTCTTCTGAAACCAGCCTGCACCTCTGGTAATTCTCTCTCCACATGCTGCTGAAGTCTGTCCTGTATTATCTTGAGCATCACCTTGCTGGCATGTGGGATGAGCGCGATTGTTCGATAATTTGAACATTCTTTGGCATTGCCCTTTTTTGGGATTGGGACGTATACTGATCTTTTCCAATCCTGTGGCCACTGTTTTGTTTTCCAAATCTGCTGGCATATTGAATGCAGTAATTTGACGCCATCATCTTTTAGCACTTTGAAAAATTCAACTGGGATACCATCATCTCCACTAGCTTTGTTGTTTGCAGTGCTCTTTTAGGGCCTTTATAACTTCGCTCTCCAGGATGTCTGGCTCAAGTTCAATTTCTTCATCATTGTGATTATCAGGAGTGTTGAGGTCCTTTTTGTAAAGTTCCTCTGTGTACTCTTTCCATCTTTTCTTAATTTCTTCTGCATCAGCTAGCTCCTTTCCGTCTTTGTTCCTTATCATGGTCATTTTTGCTTTGAATGTTCCCTTGATTTCCCCAATTTTTTTGAAAAGATCTCTGGTTCTGCCTCTTTTGTTTTATAGTATTTTTGTATTATAGTATTTTGTTTTAATTAGTATTGAGTATGGGTTTTAACTAATTTTGTGAGCCGCCTTGGGTCGCTTAGGTGAAAAAGGCAGTTATATAAATCCAATAAAATAAAATAAAATAAATGATTAAAATCCCATGAAAGAGGATCAACATCATGACAATATATCAAGATGAATCAAGGCTCCTGCCCTTTTTTTGTTGAGACAGAGAAAGAATTTTGGCAAATGCATCATGAAGAAAGTTTGTAATATCCCAGGAATTTCAGGAATTTCCTGAAATTCCTGCTTCTGTACAACTCTTGGGAAAGTAGCCACTTATGTATAACCAAAAGGAAAAACAGGTATGAAAATAGATTTTTTAAAGAAAAGTAAGTTAAAGAGAATATCAGCATACACTACATTTAACTGGTTTTGTCTCAATCCGGGAAATAGCTACAGTTCATTAGAGCAAAACTGGAAACTGTGATTTGTTGTTGGCCTAAACATTTTGGTTTTTAAATCACTGCTTGTCTTGATGTTTGAATTCCTAAACCTGTCTCATTTCCCAGGTGCCAATGCAGTAAAACAGACTAGAAATTAAAGTGTAGCGTATCTAGATGGTTGAATAATGTAGGCAATACTTGACTAAAGGAACCAATCATGGTTTAAGCATGACATACAAATGAGGTCACTGGGTTCAGAGGTATTGCAGCTGGCTCCTTGTTTACTACAATGCTAAGGATCATTAGGAAGGGTATAGATAATAAGTCAGCAAGTGTCATTTTGCCTCTTTATAAATCTATGGTGAGGCCCCATCTGGAATACTGTGTACAGTTCTGGTCGCCATACCTCCAGAAGGATATTATGGAGCTGGAGAAAGTGCAGAGGAGGGCAACCAGAATGATTAGGGGACTGGAACACCTTCCTTACCATCTGAGGCTGCAACGGTTGGGCCTCTTCACTCTTGAACAACGGCGTCTAAGAGGTGACCTGATTGAAGTTTATAAAATCATGCACGGTGTGGACAAAGTAGGTAAGGGAAAACTGTTTTCCCTATCACACAACACCAGAGCTAGGGGGCACTCCATGAAACCTTTGGGTACTAGTTCTCAAACCAATAAGAGAAAGTACTTTTTCACCCAGAGGATTACTGGTCTATGGAACTCCCTGCCAGAAGAAGTGTTGGCAGCTGTGAGTCTTGACAGCTTTAAGAAAGGATTAGACAAGTTCATGGAGGACAAGGGTATCAATGGATACCTAAGGACAACCTCGGGGTTGGAGAGATAGGCAGGATATCTCTCAATGCCATTTCCAGAGAATCCTAAGCAGGTGAAGGCATCTCCTTGGAAATACCCTGAAGGAAATGGTGAGCCACTGTGTGAGACAGAATGCTGGACTGGATGGGCTGTGGCCTGTTCCAGCAAGGCTGTTCTTATGTTCTTATGTACATACACAAATTTCAAGGATCATACTTAGCTCAACAAATGAGCATCACCGTTTTTCCTGCATCCTTCCCTACTGTGTAGTCCAGCTGCCTACATGAGCCTAGCTAGCCCTTCATATTCTTGAGTTCCTGCTCACACCAGTCAACATATATCAAGTACAGAAACGTATTACTGTAAGAAACATATGGCTAGTAGGTGAAACGCCTACAACACAGACAGTTATTGCCACAGAACTGAAATATTTGGACCAATTCTAAGATGGGAATCATCAAGCAGGCTACCTGTTCTGCTTTCTGCAACAATTCTGATCCAAGAATAAAGCATTGCTTGTTATCGTTTAAAAGCAATTTGTCTTCTTTTACTTGAACAATAGTAATGCCAGAAACTAACTGACCCATTCAGCGGTTTGCTTAAGATACATTTCTTTCCACTGTAAAGACCAATAGGTTATCTAGAGTGCAAATGGCCACATCTCAAAAAAGGATGCAATGAAACAACTCTTAAAAAACAAAACAGAAAGCAAGAGTAACAGCAGGAAGAATCCTCTTTCTGCATAATATAATATAAGAATTAAGCAGCTCAAAGTTGCCAAAAAAGGATCCCAAAACTAATATATTCTCTTGCATTGTCCAATTCCCATTAGAACATCCTATGAGCAACTTTCAATGTCAAGGTGAAAGAAGGAGTTGGAGAAAGAAAGAACAAAACTGAACAGCTCCCGGGTTCTGGACAAAACATGCTGTTTCAAGCATAGACATCTTTTCATCTTTTCATAAGTAACTCTTACCATGAAACATTTCTGAGCCAGGGCTTTTAAAGGCCAAAAAGTTAGTTTCCAGCAGCATTTTTAATCTGCTGTGCTTTTGGGGTGGAGTAGTTCTTATGGCAGGCAAACAGTGCAACAAGCATTTCCAAATTACGTGCTTATTATTCATTTCCCCAAAAAATATATTAGCGAGTGCTTTCTGCCCCTTTCAACGTCTGTACCGAGGGTCTTTGAAGCATTGTGCAACTTGAAAGTCCAGCACCTAAGAAGGGCCCTTTTTTAAGAAAAAGCCAGATGGAAAGGGATGGGGGGAGAAAGAAGCTTTCATATTGGATGAATTCAGTTCTTCTTCTCCATAATACACACAATGGCAGTGGAAATCTTGACCTGCCTTGTGTCTGAGGGGGTTGAAATCTCAGACATGCAAGGATAAAATGGACATTTCTCACAATACAGTTTAAATGCTCGCCGCTCTCCATTAGCAGAAAATCATTATCCAAAGGCCCTTCAGGCCACGGAAAGCTGGCAAAATTGGAGGAAGAGATGGCTGACCAGTTTGGATGGGGGGCAGCTAAGAAGTGACCCTCCTGCAGCAGGTTTTCTTTCTCTAGCTTGTGTTGTGATGGGGGGGGGGAGGTAGCACAAAGCACAGGAGGAAGCCAAACCAACCGAGCTTCATTTCCTTTTGAAAATACAGACTCTTTTTTGTTAGCAATGTTGCAAACTATCTACTGTCATGCCCTGCTACGCATCAACTACAGGAAAGCACTGATCAACTCCTACAAGCCAACTGCACTCTTACTATTATGTTCGCTGTTACAGCAAGTGCCTCTCTTCAAAGGGTTGTGTTTCACTAAAAGAAAAGGGGGGAAAGGGAGGGGTTACTTTGTGAAACAGCCCTTGTAAATGAGCCGGAAGATATGGGGTGCCTAATGACACCGTCTTTTTTTTTGTATTTTTTTTATTATTTTTGGTCCAGTTGTGACTTCTTTAAATTCTCAATGCATTCCTATGAGAAAACGTGCTTCGGGTTACGATTTTTATGCGTTACGATGGAGGCTGTTGGAACAGACCTCCATTGTCACTCAAGGTTTTACTGTACTTCAGGTAAGGGGTGCCCCTGCAAAGAGGCACCCCCAGAATTTCAGGTATCAGTGCATACCGTTGCAAGCAAGCACTCTCCACCTTCAGTCCTCTCATCTTTTGCAAGGATGCATCTTGGATGCACTTATTTTTTAAAAATCAAGGCATTATAGATTTTGTTCTATATTTTGTGTTCAGGCCTGTATGATTGCCAAATGCAGGAAAATCGGTCCACCCAGAGGCAAGTTGACAGGTCATTATTTTGTCCCCTCCAAATTTTACATATGAATAAGAAAACCCCACTAGTTTGATGCTTTATCAGTTTGCTGGATGGGAAGAGAAATTATGTTGGCCTAGAATGGATAATGATTCTTTCCACTTTGCAATATTTATTTATTTATTTATTCACATTTAGATTCGAGTTCTGCTTCTTTGGTAAGGGGAAAGTGACTTGTGTGTGTGCATGGGTGTGTGCGCATGTGCACACATATACAGACACCGACACATTAATATTTGAAAGAGGCAACAGAAATTCCTTGAATGAAGCAGACCAAGGGCTTCTCATGGAACTTGGTGTGTGTGGAGATAAAGCTATAAAGTAATAAGATGGCATAATTTGTGCAGGTAGTCCACACCACTACAAACACAACATATCTATTTATGCAAATTAAAATAATAAATACATTTTTGATTCAAAGGGACAACATGGCCTTTCACCCATCAACAGACATGAATGAAATGAACCAAAGTTTAAAGCAAACAAAACAAAGAAAAGCAGAAGATTTGTAAAAAAATAAATTGGACAAAAATCAAGCCTTCATGGTTGGCAGCTGCATGGAATTTTTGTTGCTGTTTTAACAAGGAATGTCATTTCAATTTAGTGTGGGTTGGAGATCCTCTGCCATTGATGAGCAACATGTATGGAGGACATGCTGGGCATCTGTCTGCCCTTGCTCCATGCCCCCTGGTAAGCTTGACAAAGACTCTATTTGCTGGGCAGTAAAATGATGTAGGCAGGGAGATGGAGGCCACAGTTGGAAAAAAACAAATCAAAACAAGGATTGGGCACTGCTGGCAAGAGCCAGGTCTAAGGAAGGAGGAAGGATGGGGGACTTGTCTGTCTGTAAAGCTCCGAGAGGGGCGAGTGGAAAGAAATTGAAGAAGAGCTCTATCTATGGTCCTAAATCAGGGGGAAAGTGGATGTGATAACAGTCCAGGAAGAGGACATAGCATGAGTACATCAGTCTTTAGTCCTCTGCCATCACCTTTTCCTCCACCGAGATCTCAACAGTCTGGCTAGGTTATCCTGCCATGGTAATAGAGTAGACCATACTGCCAGCGGCTCAACCCTTAGTGTCAGGTGGCAGTTAACTAACCTGACAACCCTTAGGACCAGGCCTTGGGTGGTGAAGTCCATGGGAAGGGTGATGGTCCCCAAGTGGATTAAATCCCACTTGAACCCATCTTGATGGAGGGCAACAGCTTCATCAATACTGGACTGGGGCAGAGGAGGACTCTGCTTGCCAAAAGGGCTCAGGACCAGAAAGTAACTAGCGATGCGGAAGGCAGATGAAGGGCCACAGCATTATAGTCTCAGGACAGTCTTCATGGTACGAATACACAGAAAGAACCTCCTCAAAGACTGCGGTATTTCTGAACCAAAAATGGGCATACCCAGGTGACAGCAAACTTGAGTTGCCAGCTAATCTTTCTCACACTAGGTCAGGTCAAAGGAACTGCAGAATGGACTCACCCAAAGGTGCCTTCATTTGACAGTTTCACATCTGGCCTAGACACAGAAGAAAAAAGAAACAGAGATCTTGTCAACCAGCAGGGCATTCAACCCAGTTCCTGTCCCAAAGGAGGTGCTAAAAGTAGAAAAGTCAAAAGGAGCACCAGGGGTGGCAACAAGAGGGACTTGGAAGACTTGGATAACAGTGACTATTCCCATGATGGCGAACCTTGGCACTCCAGATGTTCTTCGACTTCAATTCCCAGAAGCCCAAGCCCCTGTGAATCCACACGAAGGGGTTTACAGCAATTCATCCGGCCCGCGCCACCCTCGTCACTCCCAGGAGTGGAAGTGAAATGCGCCAATATGTGAGGGCGGGGTGACCTTGGTACCAGGGCCAGATAAGAAGGTTATAAATATGGGATCTTTTAAAGCAGGAGTTCTCAACCTTTTTGAGCCAGGGGCTGGGTCATGTTCCCCCAGACAACTTCGGGAACTGGATGGCCATTTCCCCTCCAACACATGGCACTTCCGGGTGTGGCGTAGGCAGTGGGAGCACATGAAATGGTGCTGTGGGCCGCATCTGGCCCACAGGCCACAGGTTGATAATCCTTGTTTTAAAGGTTCTGGGATGCGTGGGTGGCCAAATCTTCACTGGAATGGTCCTTTCCATTGTAGTGGAGCCCTGGTGGCATAGCAGTTAAATTGCTGTCCTGCAACCAAAAGGTTGTGAGTTCAAGCAGGGCTCAAGTTGACTCAACCTTCCAGCCTTCCAAGTTTGGTAAAATGAGTACCGAGCATGTTGGGGGCAAAAGGCTCATGAACTTGTGAACCACCCAGAGAGTGCACTAACCACTATGGGGTCATATATAAATGTGATTGCTTTGCTTTTGCTTTGCTTTTTCCCCTCCTCTGTTAGAATGTGCCACCTACTGAAATGAAAAAAGTGTCCTGCCCTGGACGGATGAGTCCTTCATAAATTTCCCCTGCCCTCAAACTAAGAAAGAGAGATCTTCCTACAGGTCTGGTTTAGATACTCAGTCTTTTACTATTCATGGTCATTAACATGGTATTGATACCCCTCCATCCATCCATCAATTTTTACTCTGCCTTTCTCCAAACTATTTGTCAAATTTTGTTTAAAATGATGGATAATAGACAGCAGCAAAACACCCAAACTCACTAATCCATCCTGTTACAGATCCATATTAGTTTAGATGGGAATACAATCTTAAATTCATTTGTTTCATGGCAGCAAATTTTCTGCAGGACCTTGAATATTTTAACTGCTTGAAAATTTGCATTTATTTTCATGTGCAAATTTCCTATACATTTTTTGCATAAAAGATTCCCCGCTGCATTCATTTCACAAAGCTACTTTCCCTAACATGCTTCTTATGTAAACGCTTTCCCTCTTCCTTTCCCCATTCATCTTCCTGTAACATTCTATTTGAAGAGAGTTCTAAATCTCTCATTAGGAGTACAGTTGAACCCCAGATAACAACAAAACTTGGTTCCACAAGTTGTGTTGTTATCCGGTTTTTGACGTTATGTGATTCCTATGTGAGATGCCCCGGATAACAACAACAAAAATCACCAAACTTCATCGTTATCTGGTGCATTGCTACCAAATGCCCGCATAATGACATTTTTTGGAATTTTTCCATCATTATGCGGTGCATCACGTGGTGCATGACGAACGCGTTGTTATGCGATTTCGTCGTTCTCCGAATGGATCATTATCCGAGGTATTACTGTGTAGGCACATTAAGATTTATACCACTTTAGAACAGACCTGAAATTTTCTTCACAGATGTACCTCAAAACACATTTCCAGAAAGGCAAAATCTCCACATATCCCTGGGATGGTAGATGTGTTAATCAGTTAGAGCAAAAACAAGACATAATTGTGAGACCTTAAAGTTCAAGACCCAAGCGCTGCATGACGGAGTGAGCTCCCATCTCTGCCCCAGCTCCTGGCCTGGCTTTTGTATCTTCCACTGCTACATGAGAAACAATTGGTTACAGTCTATAAAATAACATGCAGAACAAAACTGCCCCGGCTTTAATGTCACAAATAGTCTTGTCGTTTCTTCACATTTTACTTCTACATATAAAGCATACATGGATTACAAAGCACAGCCTGCTGGAATGTGTTTCAGAGAACTTATAACTAGGACACTAAAGAAATTAAGAAGTCAAATACTCACGTTTTACCTTGTCTTAGTTTTAAACTTCAGGAAGGCATTCCCTGCAATCCGTATTTGGATCACTTCCTAGAGGGAAACATAACAGAAAGAAAACAATGATGTTGCTTTTGTTTTTGCGCCTTCAAATGACAATCCCCCTCATTTCAAACTCACAAAGGTTTTTCTTTAAGCACAAAACAAGGAGAACATTAGGAGGTTCTACCTGAGACAGAAGTTATACTACAACCACCCACCCACACCTATTTTAAGGATATAGTTGTGCATGTGTTTTAGTATAGATATTATTTATTTATTTAGTATATTTTTATACCATTTTCCTCACCTATTGGTGACCCAAAGCAGTTTACAGATATAATTATCTATACCTATCAGAAGGTGGATGCGTGGTACGTGTCCAGCATACGTGGCCACACCCAACCCAACCATCCTGTACCGAGCTGGCCACACTTACCTTAAGCCCCTGTGAGCATCGTCGCAAGGGTCCGAACATTGAGAGTGTGGCACCCACCCCACAAACACAAACAAAAAAATAAAAATAAACAACAACGCTTCCCAGTGTCCTCCGCGCAATGCAACCCCCCAGCCAATCAGGCTAAAGGACGCGGACGCGGAGGAGGCCGGGAAAGCGGCGCATGCATTAAAAAAATGGCCGGCGCGTCCAGAAGACCAAGAACGGCGCTCCGTTCTTGGCCTCCACCTCCCGGAGGGAAGACAATGCCTTCCACGGAGGGCAGGGGCCGAAAACTCAGCCTCCATCTCCCAGAGGGAAACCATCGCCTTCTGGCTTCGGCTTCCGCCCCCTTCTCCGACAGGTGAGGGCCAAATCCGGAGCTCCCCCCTCTCTCGCTGTGTGTGTGTGTGTGTGTGTGTGGCCTCGCCAAGGCTTCGGGGAGAGGAGGAGGAGCCCCTCCTCTCCCTACATAGCTTCGGTATGTGTGTGTGTGTGTGGCCTCGCCAAAACTTTGGGGGGCAGAGGGAGCCCCTCCTCTCCCCATGCCACTTTGGCATGTGTGTGTGTTGTGTGTGTGTGTGTGTGGTAGTGTTGTGTATGTATTGTGTGTGTGGCTGTGTTGCATGTGGTTGTGTTGTGTGTGTGTGTGTTGTGTGTGTGTTGTGTTGTGTGTGGTTGTGTTGTGTGTGTGTGTTGTGTGTGGGTGGTTGTGTTGTGTGTGTGTGTGTAGTGTGTGTGTGTGTGTGTGTGTGTGTGTGTGTGTGTGTGTGTGTGTGTGGTTGTGTTGCGTGTGGGTGTATTGTGTGTGGGTGTGGGTGGTTGTGTTGTATGGGTGTGGTTGTGTTGTGTGTGTGGTTGTGTTGTGTGTGCGCGTGCACCCCCCAAAACCACCCCTACCACCAACACCCCAAAAAACCTGCCTGGCAGTACCAGGCAAAAAATGCTAGTAAACATATATAATAATTCCTTGCGATCAAGTCTATTCTGATTTATGATGTCTCTTTTCAGTGTTTACTAGGTACAGAATAGTTTTACCATTCCTTTCCTCTAGGGTAGTGGTTCCCAACATGGGGCCCACACCCCACAGGGGACTTTAATTCCCAGAAGCCTAAGTCAGTACATTGGCTGATCAGTGCCTTGTGGAATTGTCTTAGGTTTCTGGGAATTGAAGTCCAAAAACAAAAGGTTGGGAAACCTTGTTCTAGGGAGAACACCTGGGACTATGCCCGAGGTTTCACAGGTGGCTCTTCTCCAAGAGACACCGTGGAGAATCGAACTCCCAATGTCTGGTTCCACACAAAGTTACCTAAGGTTACTGAGGTTCCACTGTATACTGATGATCATTATTACTATCACTCAGATTGAAAATGTTAATGCATTCAAAACACCTTGTGAATGCTATGACATTTTCCAATCACAACTATAGGTAAGTGTGCCTCGGTTGAACTCTAGAAAATGACTTCCAATAGAAGTCCCTAGAGAGGCTAGGGAAAATTGTGTAATGTTCCTTCTTCTTCTTCCGTATCCGAATCTGAATATTGGAGATCATCATGGCAATTAGCCATGAAGACTGTTCTGAGAATATAATGCAGCGGCCTTTCATCTGCCTTCCGCATCGCAGCATGACACCCATACCACTGATCCAGTTCCATGAGTCGCTTTCTGATCCTGAGCCCTTTTGGCACGCAAAGTCCTCCTCCACCCCAGGCCAGTAATGATGAAGCTGCTCCCCTCCGTCAAGATGGATTAAAGTGGGATTTAATCCACTTCCAATTACCTTTCCTTGTGGACTTCAGCACCCACAGCCATTAGTCCTGAGGGTGTCAGGTTAGTTAACCGCAGCTTGCAGTGGTTGTAAAAACTGGGTGGATGCAGCCGAAAATAATCCTTACAAAACCACCTGTTCATTTTTATGACAGTTTCCAAATTCACATTATCCTGGAAGGCTACGAGTACTGATTCCTAAACCGAGGAGGAAGATGTGTTCTATCACCTGTACTTCAGCAGAAGGGATCGGGCTACTTGCAATTTCAAAAGCTACTTACCAAACTATTGCATTTATCTTAAAAGTTGGATTTTGCCACACAGCAAACAAAATATGGCATTAATATTACACACTGGCAAAGAAGCCCACTTTTCCCTTGAATTCCCAGGATCATCATTTGATAATCTAAGCACACTATTCACTGTCTCTTGATGTAACTTGGCTGGACATACCATAAGTCACCACAAACCAGATAATGATGTATGTACTGTGTGTGTGTGTGTGTGTGTGCGTGCGTGCGTGCGTGCGCGTGTGTTTGCACGTGTGTGCGTGTGTGTGTGTGTGTGCGCGTGTGTGTGTGTGTGCGCGCACGCACACACACACACACACACACTGTATACACACAGTATATGGCAAAAAAATTTGCATACATTTTAAAAACTATATCTGCCTTGATTTCCCTTTTCCCATTACATTTCTCATAGCACTCCATTCTAAAAGACATCTGGTAGAACTTTCTTCATTATCTACAACCACTTTGCTTCATATTATTATACAGTACAGTACTTGCATCCTTGTCAGAATTTAATCAATAATGGAGGTAAGGAGAAGAGAAAAAGTTAACTTTCTTGCAAGTTTGGGATCTTTTTATTTTCCTTTTGTGAACAGGAACCCTTTTGTGAGGCAGTAGTGTGAAACACTAATAAGGAAACTTGGATTTAATAGAAAACAATTCCTAAGGGTGGTGGGGGTACTCATAACTGGACAGCCACACTGCAGTTTGCAGAACCAGCACAACTTGGTCTTTCATTCAGACTGTCTACAGGATTCTGAACCAAGGTCAGCCTATAGCACAATCCCCCAAAGCTGCTAATGATTTCATCTGACTTGGAGAACTTTAGCAGGATTTGACCTTCTGCCCCTTTCGCCTGTCGCTTCTCCTTTGCAACCTCAGCAGCCAAGATAATTAGGCTGATCTGATGTGCAATGGCTACATGGAGAATTAATGGTTTAGTCTCTAACAATAATGCTGCTGAACACCACTAAGAAAATCCACAAAACCAAAAAGGAAAGACTGAATTCAGCCCACTGGAAGAACATTCTTACACAGGTGTATCCAGTACACCAAAGATCCTGACTACTTCTTTATAGCATTATTTTTCTTGTATTTTGTTTCTTAGTTTCCAAAGTTCCTGAAATGGCTGACTTAAAATTAGTTTAAGAATGTAGTTTATTACTCACTAATCTCCATGTTCTTCTTAACTTAGGCTAGTGGTGGTGAACCTATGACACATATGCCAGAAGGGGCACTCAGAGCCCTCTCTGTGGGCACATACACGCTGTGGCCCCAGCACAGAGTTTGTCCCACCGCTCTGCCCAGCAGCCCAATGGGAGCACTTCCTCCCTCTCCCCAGCACAGAGTTTGCCCCACCCCTCTGCAGCACAGATGGCAGCCTGTTGAGATTGGGCACTCGGTCTCTAAAAGGTTCGCCATCACTGACTTAGGCTATCTCAAGACAAGAAAACACTTCCACAGGGGAAAAGTGGAATATGTGGAGGTGTAGACCACGGAAAGGTCTGCAGAAGCAGACAACGCTGGCTCTTTGGCTTTGAAACACTGCACCCTAGAGTCGGATACGACTGACTTTCGAGCAAGGGAAACCTTTACCTTTACCTCACTGGTTAAAATGTTGAACTTGACAACTGGAAGGTTTACAGGTCAAGACCTGAGTGCTGCATGACAGAGTGAACTCCCAGTTCCTGCCAACCTAGCAGTTAGAAAGCAAGAAATTGCAAGTAGATAAATAGGTACCACTTTGGTGGGAAGGTAAACAGCATTCCATGCACTCTGGTGTCTAGTTATGCCTGCCACATGCCCTCGGAAACGTCTTCAGATGCAGACAGCACTGGCTCTTTGGCTACAAACGGAGATGAGCACTGAACCCTGGAGTCAGATATGACTGACTTTTGACCAAGGGCCACCTAGCCTACTGACTGAGCAACTCTGAAAGCTGAAATCCAAAACAATAGATTTTTCCAAATCCTGTTCTAGAAGGGCTCTTTTCTAGGGCTAGCACAGTGTGTTTTGCAGCTTGAAGTGAAAGACAAGAGGGGACAATGATACACAACATATTTCGAAGCCGAATCTTGCCTCTCACTTTGAAAATAGTAATGAACCATCTTATTTCATTGGTGCTGTAGAACAGGGGTGCCCAAACTATGTCCTTTGGGCCGGAACTGGCCCCCAATGCCAATTCATCCAGCCCACGAAGTCCTCATCACTCCCAGAAAGATGAAGGCTTTGTGGGCCAGATGAATGGGTGTTGGGGGCCAGGTGCGGCCCATGGGCCGTAGTGACCGGCCTCCTAAACCACATGCCCGGCCCATGGCCCGAAGAGTTTGGGCACCCCTGCTGTAGAGGCAGATTAATGTTGGGAGTGCAGAAAAATTCCTGCCTTCTCTGCTGAATCTGCCACCTGAGATAGCTGCCTCACTCTGCCTAATGATAAGGCTGGCCCTGCTCTTACACTCTTGCAGTAGGCTTGGTTCTCCTAGCCCAAGTAGGCTTGGTTCTCCTAGCCCAACTATCAAAAGCCCAAGTCTCTGTAAATCCACATGAATGGATTTCCTGTGTGTACACTTCTGGGAATTGAAGTCCAAGAACAGCTGCAGTACCAAGGTCCACCAACATGGGTTTAGGGGGATTTGAGCCTATATCTCCTGAGTCCCAATGCAATACACCAAAGTGTACACTCCATATTGGTTTTTACTACTAACAGGCTGCCTCTGAAATACCCAAATCCTTTCCTACAGCAAGGTGTCGCCTGGGGCAACAGTGTGTGTGTGTGTGTGTGTGTGTGTGTGTGTGTGTGTGTGTGTGTGCGTGCGTGTGTGCGTGCGTGCGTGCGTGCGTGCGTGCGTGTGTGCGTGTGTTAAAAGGCTACATTCATTATTTGAAAATTGACTGATCTTTTATTTAAAGAGCTGCACACTTCTTTTGTATGATAAAATGACAGAGCAGATATACAGATATTCCCACAAACCCTTTCCTCCTCCTTCTGCTTTTGGAAGGAATCTATTCATTCAAACAAATGCCAGACAAAGCCTTTTGTACTTGGTTTTGTTCTCTGAGAGCCATCTCCTCTTTTTCTTCTCCTTTTTCTATTTTTATATGCCCATAACGAACTTTCATGGAATGAATCCTAATCCAGTCAAGTGAGTACTTTATTAGTTGTTATTCCATACCATCAAGTTACTTCCAGTCTATGGTGATCATATGAATGAGAGATCTCCCAAAACCTCCTGTTCTCTACAGAGCTACTCAGCTTCTGTAAACTCAGGTATGTGGCTTCCTTTGAGAAATCATTAACGCCTCTTGCATTTGGCTTCCTCGTTTCCTATCGCTCTTCACTTTCCCCAGAATTACTGCCACATCCTAAGACTCTTGTTTTCTCATGCTTTGCCCAAAGAAGCAAAATGGAGGCATCATTTTTGCCTCCAGATACACTTGAGGCTTGACATGCTTTAGAGTCCATTTATTTGTCTTTCTGGCCATCCAGGGTATTTGCAAAGCTCTCCTGGAATATCATATTTCAAGAGATCCCCCACCCGGTCAGATTTTTTTTACTATCCAGCTTTCATACCCAAACATGGTTATAGGGCATTCAATGAGCAGAGGAGGAACCATTTCACTATTCTGATTCACAACTGTCATGGAGGGGGAAGAAGCCATGCCAGATGGACTGGCTGTGAAGGCGCACCTTTGTCAATATCCTCAAGGCTGAGGCAGTCCATTGCAGTCCTGATGTTAAGTCCTCCATGTCTCATTACATATGTGCCACAGGAGATGGCTCCGTGATCATAGTGTGTAGGTCACTTCATGGCAAGCTGTGATCCACCTAAAATAAATTCACCCCAGTGGTATGTTTCCTGATTTCCGGGGCGGGGGGGGGGGATGTATACTCGGATACGAGTAGCAGCTAACAATGACAAGTCCCCATTTGGTTTGATAATTGAATCAAGGTATAAAAAATATTTTACTATCTCAATTTCTTCATTATCATCATTAAAGTTATGTAGTTCTTCTGCAGTGATAATTTTGGTCACTATGTGTTGTGTTCTAATAGTGTAACCTTCCACATGTGATATCAATGTATCTAAACCAATGTAACCTTGCCTATGAGTAACAATGTAACCTTCAGCTGTATCACATAAACCCTGTAATAGGACGCGAGCTAATGACCACCAGCTGGCAGCAGCGAGCGTCCAAGCTCTCTTGGTTCAAACCCATCAAAGACCGCAGCGCGGGAAGTTTCCCGCCGCTACCTACACCTGGACAAGAAGGGCGTGACCAGCCATGACGTCACGCGGACGAGTAGCCAACGGGCTACCGTGGAGCCACATTCAAATACGTTACTACCATATATATAGAGCTGTTCGTCCGCCATTACCTCATGTTCCCTCTGTCCACCATGCAATAAACCTGAGTTAACCCAGCCTTTGGCTGTGCCTTGTGTCTTGACTCTCATATACCAAATTGGCGACAAAGGTGGGATAATGGACCCCCATGGAGCCAGGACACAGAGCGGGTTCAACATCACCAAACCGCAAGACTGGGAGCTTTTTGAGATGGACTTCCAGGCGGCACTGGTGGAACTCAAAGTCAAAGAAGACGACGAGGAAAGGAAGAGGGCCATCCTCACCCGCATGCTTGGGATGGAAACCAAGCGGACGCTGGTGGGCATTCTTGCGCCGAAGAAGATGAGCGATTTCAAAGCCGGTGACATCATGAGACTGCTGCGTGAGCGTTTCCGACCCTCGAGGGCAATGTTTCCCGCTCGGAGCGCGTTTTGGAGGCGAGTTCAAGCGCCGGACGAGTCGGTAGAAGCCTTCGTAACGGCTATGAGGGTAGCCGCCGCCCCCTGCAGATGGGACCACTTCCTAGAGATGGCCCTCAGGGACGGAGTGCTGTGTGGCCTGAAGGACAAGGAAGTACAGCGCAGCCTGATGAACAAGGAGCCACCACCCACATTGGAAGAGGTTGTAGAGGCCGCGGAAGCCACGGAATCCACGAATGCTGGAGTAGATGAGATGCACAAGTGGCGTGAGTGGCGTCCGAGGGCCGGCAAAGCGGAAAACTCGTTGCACGGGAAGTCCGGTCAGTCGGTGCATGCAACCCGACCGACCTCGAAATCGTCTTCAGAAAGCAGCGATGGCGAGGAGGTCCAGAAGGTCCGGAGAGGCGGGCGCCGCTGCGATGGTTGCGGAGCGGCCCATGAGCGCGTGAAGTGCCCATTCAGAAAAGCCGAGTGTTTCAACTGTGGACGTCGGGGGCACATCGCCAAGGCGTGCAGGAAATGGAAAGAGGGCCGGAGACAGTCGCAAGACCGTTCAGCCAGACCGGACCGTCCAGCGAGGTCCAAAGATGGCGCCCGGGCCACGAGGAAGCAGGACGGCGTGGGCCGCATCTCGGACGACAGCGAGGGCGACGCTCCTGTGTTCAGCGTGTCTGCGGGACAGCCCCATTACTTTGTTGAGGTACTAGTACAAGGGACCCCCATTAGGATGGAAGTTGACTCGGGGTCCTCCTATTCTATAATTCCCCAGAGAGAGTTCTTGAAAATCGACCCCCACGTGCGGCCCAAACTTAAGGCGTTGAGGGCCACACTACGGGACGTACAGGGGAACAGCATTCCAGTGTTGGGGGTCGGGACATTCCGGGTTCGGTTTAAGAGACATTCTGCGGAACTTCCCCTAGTGGTGCTAAAAGGGGGGAGTTGTAGCCTCCTCGGAACCCAGTGGTTTCAGCCCTTAGGTCTGTTCATAGGGGGGGTGCATGCCGTAGGCGAGGACCCAATACAAGCGGTGTGTGACGCACACCCCGCTGTTTTTAAAAGTGGACTGGGAAAGTTCAAGGGACCCCCTGTAGCCTTCGACTTAGACCCGGAGGTCCGCCCGATAAGACTTAAACCGCGCAGGGTACCGTTCGCGCTAAAGGACAAAATAGAGGCGGAACTGGACAAACTGGTGGGTCAAGGGATTCTTGTTCCTGTGGATTCCGCGGAGTGGGAGACTCCAATTGTAACAGCACTGAAGGCTAACGGGGAGGTGCGCATTTGCGCTGATTATAAGTGTACCATTAATAAGGCAATCCGCCCTAATGCATACCCGGTGCCAGTGGTCAGCCACCTTCTGGCCAGGCTAAATGGGGGAAAGTGTTTCGCCAAACTCGATTTAGCACAGGCCTACCAGCAACTCCCGGTAACCCCCGCCACAGCGGCGGCACAAACAATAGTCACACATAAGGGGGCGTTCCAGGTGTCGAGGTTACAGTTCGGCGTGAACTCGGCACCTGGCATTTTTCAGTCGCTAGTGGAACGCCTCCTGAAGGGGCTGGAGGGGGTGTTGCCATATTTTGATGACGTGTTGATAACGGGGGGGAGTAAGGCCGAGCTGGCTCGCAGATTGGATAAGGTCCTGACCGTGTTCGAAAAAGCGGGGCTGCGACTGAGAAAAGACAAATGTGTATTTTTCGAAACAGAGGTTGAGTTTTTAGGGTTCCGTGTCACACCTGAGGGAATTAGGCCGTCCAAATCTAAGGTAGCCGCCATTAAGAAAGCCCCTCGCCCCACTTCCAAAACCGAGCTACAGTCGTTTCTGGGGCTTCTCAATTTCTACCATATTTTCCTTCCACGGAAGGCGTCTGTTGCCGAGCCGCTCCATCGGTTACTTAAAAAAGAGGAAAAATGGCTGTGGGGTGACGAGCAAGACAGAGCGTTCACAGAGTTAAAGCAACTCCTCACATCCGAGGCAATCCTGACTCATTTCGACCCCAAACGGCCCATAGTTTTAGTCTGCGATGCATCCCCGGTGGGGGTGGGGGCGGTGCTTTGCCACGTGTTAAACGACGGAAGGGAGGCCCCGATAGCGTTTTATTCACGGTCCCTGTCCCAAGCAGAGCGGAATTACGCACAGACCGATAGGGAGGCACTAGCGATAGTAGCGGGAACCAAGAAATTTCACGATTTTCTGTATGGTCGGCCGTTCAAGGTCGTTACTGATCACAAGCCCCTGTTAGGAATATTCACTGCAAATAAGCCCACGCCACAGATCCTGTCCCCGAGGATGCTGCGGTGGGCTATTTTTCTTAACGCATATCAACATGAGTTAGAATACCGGCCAGGGAAGGAAATCAGCCATGCAGACGCGCTCTCACGGTCGCCGTTACCCTTGTCGGACGACCAGAAGGCAGGGGTAAGAAGAGACCGCCAGGTATTATTAATAGAGGTTTTGGAGTCACCCCCAATAGTACCGGCCGACGTTGCCAGGGCGACCGGAAAGGATAGAACACTAGAGAAAGTATGCTCGTGGGTGCAGAAGGGGTGGCCGGCGTCATCCCCAGGCACGGAATTCGACCCATTTTTCCGAAAGCGAATAGAGTTGTCTTTAGAGAGGGGGTGCCTTTTGTGGGGCCAACGGGTGGTGGTTCCTACGTCCCTGCGGCCGAAGGTGCTAAAGCTGTTGCACGTCAGCCACCCGGGAATCGTCCGTTCCAAGGCGTTGGCCCGGAGTTACTTCTGGTGGCCCCAGCTGGACGCCGACATAGAGCATATGGTTGGCACTTGTGAGGCATGTCAGTGCTCCCGACCGGAGGTGGCCCGCCTCCCGCATAGGGAATGGGACGCAGCAAGGGGACCGTGGTCCAGGGTACACGTAGATTTTGCTGGCCCGTTCCGAGGAACCATGTTTCTCCTGGTGGTGGATGCATACTCAAAGTGGCTGGAGGTCATTCCGGTAAAGAGCACATCCTCCGCCACTACCATTCGCCAGCTAAGGAGGGTCTTTTCCACGTTCGGTTTACCCGACACTTTGGTCAGCGATAACGCCAGTTGCTTCACGTCCGCTGAGTTCGCAGCATTCATGGAGGCAAATGCAATTCAGCATGTCACATCCGCGCCGTTTCACCCGGCCACGAATGGCCAAGTGGAACGGTTGGTGCGCACCACAAAGGATGCGCTGAGGCGCATGGGCTCGGGAGATCTAAATCACCAAGTTTGTCAATTCCTATTAGCGTACAGGGTGACCCCCTTAGCGTCTGGATACTCGCCGGCTGAGCTGCTGATGCGGAGGAAACTGACGACGCTTTTGTCCAGGCTGGACCCGTCGAGGGTCGAGGACAAAGGGAAGAACATAGGTTTAGCGGTCTCGAAAGGTTTCGGCGTAGGCGATCCTGTACACTGCAGGAACTATGCCAACGCAGGCCCAGCCTGGGTGCCAGGGACGATAATAGAACAGACGGGGCCAGTGTCATATCGGGTGGAAACTAGCACCGGCCTCCTCTGGAGGAGGCACGCTGACCAACTGAGGCACCGAGTGAGTGAGGGGCCGATCTGTGGGGCTCAGCGACAGGATTCAGCGATAGGGTTCTCCCCCACCCGTTTAGCCCAAGGGGGAGACAGAGAGGGACACCAGTCCGAAGCCAGGAGGGAAAGCAGTGAGCCCGACTCATATCCTTTTGATACCCCAGTTCTATCCGAGCCCGGGGGGAGGGAAAAGGAGTGTGCGGCCGCCGCTGCCGCTTCCCCCGAAGCCGATTTTGATTTTGATTTTGCTAGCCGGGGGGGTTTTTTGGAGTGTTCCCCCACCCATCCAAGCGAGAAGAGGGGTTTTTCGTTAGCCCCCAGTGCCCCCGGTCCTTCCCAAACAAAGCACACACCTTCCAACAAAGCCGCAGAGCCGCGGCAAACCACTAACAAGTCATCCTCTCCCGTTACAGGGCAGGCAGCCAGGGAGCAAGGAGGAGGGAGCGAAGCCAGGGCAGGGCAGCCCGCGCCGAGACCCCAGCGTGTTCGAAATAAGCCACCTTGGCTGAGAGACTTCGTCTCATCCTAGGGGGGAGGGGTGTTGTGTTCTAATAGTGTAACCTTCCACATGTGATATCAATGTATCTAAACCAATGTAACCTTGCCTATGAGTAACAATGTAACCTTCAGCTGTATCACATAAACCCTGTAATAGGACGCGAGCTAATGACCACCAGCTGGCAGCAGCGAGCGTCCAAGCTCTCTTGGTTCAAACCCATCAAAGACCGCAGTGCGGGAAGTTCCCGCCGCTACCTACACCTGGACAAGAAGGGCGTGACCAGCCATGACGTCACGCGGACGAGTAGCCAACGGGCTACCGTGGAGCCACATTCAAATACGTTACTACCATATATATAGAGCTGTTCGTCCGCCATTACCTCATGTTCCCTCTGTCCACCATGCAATAAACCTGAGTTAACCCAGCCTTTGGCTGTGCCTTGTGTCTTGACTCTCATATACCAAACTATGTTCAGCCAAAGTCCTGCTTTGGCAGTGGCTCAAGTGGCTAAGATGCTGACTGGGAGGCAGAAGGTCAGCAGTTCGATTCCTGAGTACTGCAGGACGGAATGAGCTCCCGTCGTCTGTCCTAGCTCCTGCCAACCTAGCAGTTTGAAAACAAGAAATTGCAAGTAGATAAATAGGGACCACTTTGGTGGGAAGGTAACACCATTCTGTGCACTCCGGTGTCTAGTCATGCCTGCCACATGACCATGGAAACATCTGCAGAAGCAGACAGCACTGGCTCTTTGACTTTGAAACAGAGATGAGCACTGAACCCTAGAGTCGGATATGACTGGTTTTCAAGCAAGGGAAAACTTTCTCACTTTCATCAAAGGTCATTTGAATTCATTGCTGTTTTCTACCAGTAAGATTGTGTCATCTCCATATCTTAAATTATTGAATGTTATTCCACCAATTTTAATTCCTTCTTCATCTGAATCAAGTCCTGCTTTCTGTATTATATGTTCTACATAGAGATTGATCAAAGAAGGAGATAAAATACACTATTGTCAGGTAACCTTTGCCTATAGGAAACAATTCAGTCTATCCATGTTCTGTCCTATTGGTAGGTAAAGAATCACGGCACTTACATATCTCATGATCACATGGTGACAAAGGCTGTAGTCTATAAAGCACAGACTGATTGTCTTCTGAAAATCTTTGTTATGTTCCAGTATCCATTGAATATTTGCAATATGCTCTCAGGTGCCTCTTCCTTTTTCAAAATCCAGTTTGACTTTGCACATCCTTCCAAGTAGCAACACAAATGCAACAGCAATATTAAGGGGTAATGATTTTGAAATGTCGGAACAAAGAGCAGCCTTATTCGAATCAGATTAGAGAAAAATCTCAAAATGAGATATAGAAATGGAAATGAAAAAAATGAAAATGTGCCAAGATTTCAGGATTTTAAGATCTCTTCCATAGGAATATCACAAATATGAGACAAATAAGTGAAGAGAAAGAAGGGGAGGAGAGGGGAAGGCTGACTGAAGGCATCTAGTTTGCCATCATAGAAAACAAAATGATGAGTAAGAAGGTGTTGTGTATGTACAATGTTGCTTGATATGTATGTACAATGTCGCTTTAAGAAATGTATGAATGTAACCTGGCCACAATCACAATGTAACCCAGCTGTTAAAGGAACGCGAGCAAGCTGCCTATAGAGGGCAGTTGCGAGTGTTCAACTCACATGGTTATCATTCCTCAAATCACCTGCAGCCGCGGGAACTCCCCGCAACAACAAACTACTACCGATCCACCACCGAAGATGGGCGTGTTGTGTTCTGATGGTTTTACCTTTCCACATGGATTACAATGTATCTGAGCCAATGTAACCTTGCCTATAGCAACAATGTAACCTTCAGCTGTATCATATAAACCCTGTAATAGGACGCGAGCTAATGACCACCAGCTGGCAGCAGCGAGCGTCCAAGCTCTCTTGGTCCGAACTCATCAAAGGCAACAGCGCGGGAAGTTTTCCCGCCACCACCTACACCTGGACAAGAAGGGCGTGACCCGCAATGACGTCACGCAGACAGTAGCCAATGGGCTACCATGGCACCACGTTCAAATGTATTACTACTGTATATAAAGAGCTATCGATCCGCCATTACCTCATGTTCCCTCTGTCCACGATGCAATAAACCTGAGTTAACCCAGCCCGAGGCTGTGTCCTGTGTCTTGGTTTGCATACACCAAATTGGCGACGAAGGTGAGATTAATGGATCCCCACGGAACAGCCAGGGCACAGAGCGGGTTCAACATCACCAAACCGCAAGACTGGGAGCTGCTGGAGATGGACTTCCAGGCGGCACTGGTGGAACTCAGAGTCAAAGAAGACGACGAGGAAAGGAAGAGGGCCATCCTCACCAGAATGCTCGGGATGGAAACCAAGCGGACGCTGGTGGGCATAATCGCTCCGAAGAAGGTGAGCGAATTTAAGGCGGGCGACATCATGAAGCTGCTGCGAGAGCGGTTCTCCCCCTCGAGGGCAATGTTTCCCGCTCGGAGCGCGTTTTGGAGGCGAGTCCAAGCGCCGGATGAGTCGGTTGAGGCATTCGTGGCCGCCATGAGGATAGCCGCCGCCCCCTGTAAATGGGGCGACATCCTGGAAGTGGCCCTCAGGGACGGCGTGTTGTGTGGCCTGAAAGACAAGGAGGTACAGCGCAGCCTGATGAATAAGGAACCGCCACCCACGCTGGCAGAGGTCGTAGAGGCCGCGGAAGCCGCAGAGTCCACGAATGCTGGAGTGGACGAGATGCACCAGTGGCGTGAGTGGCGTCCTAGAGCCGGCAAGGCGGAAAATTCGGTGCACGGGAAGTCCGGACAGTCGGTGCACGCAACTCGACGGGCCTCAAAGTCGTCGACGGAAGGCAGCGACGGCGAGGAGGTCCAGAAGGTCCGAAAGGGTGGTCGACGCTGCGAGGGTTGCGGAGCGGCCCATGAGCGCGCGAGATGCCCGTTCAGGAAGGCCGAGTGTTACACCTGCGGCCGTCGGGGGCACATCGCCAAGGCATGCAGAAAACGGAGGGAGGGCCGGAGGCAGTCACAAGACCGTGCGGCCAGACCGGACCGTCCAGCGAGGCCCAAAGATGGCGCCCAGACCACGAGGAAGCAGGATGGCGTGGGCCGCGTCTCGGACGACAGCGAGGACGACGCCCCAGTGTTCAGCGTGTCCGCGGGACAGTCCCATTACTTCGTTGAGGTATTAGTACAAGGGGCCCCTATTAAGATGGAAATTGACTCGGGGTCCTCCTATTCTATAATTCCCCAGAAAGAGTTTTTGAAAATCGACCCCCACGTGCGGCCCAAACTTAAAGCGTTGAGGTCCATGCTACGAGACGTGCAGGGGAACAGCATTCCGGTGTTGGGGGTCGGGAAATTTCGGGTCAATTTTAAGAGACATTCTGCGGAACTGCCCCTGGTTGTCCTCAAGGGGGGAAGCTGTAGCCTCCTAGGGACACAGTGGTTTCAGCCCTTAGGTTTGTTCATAGGGGGAGTGCATACCGTGGGGGGGGACCCAATACAAGCGGTTTGCGATGCGCATCCCGCCGTTTTTAAGAAAGGACTCGGAAAGTTCAAGGGACCCCCTGTAGCTTTCGACATAGACCCGGAGGTCCGCCCGATAAGACTCAAACCGCGCAGGGTGCCGTTTGCACTCAAGGACAAGATAGAGGCGGAACTGGACAAACTGGTGGGCCAGGGGATTCTTATTCCTGTTGATTCCGCGGAGTGGGAAACTCCAATTGTAACGGCTCTAAAGGCTAACGGGGAGGTGCGCATTTGCGCTGATTATAAGTGTACAATTAACAAGGCGATCCGCCCTAATGCATACCCGGTGCCGGTGATCAGCCACCTTTTGGCCAGGCTGAATGGGGGAAAGTGTTTCGCCAAACTCGATTTGGCACAAGCCTATCAGCAACTCCCTGTGACCCCCGCCACGGCCGCGGCACAAACGATAGTTACACATAAAGGAGCGTTCCAGGTGTCGCGGTTACAGTTTGGCGTGAACTCGGCACCCGGCCTTTTTCAGTCGCTTGTGGAACGCCTCCTGAAGGGACTGGAGGGGGTGTTGCCTTATTTTGATGACGTGTTGATAACAGGGGGGAGTGAGGCTGAACTGGCAAAGAGGTTGGACAAAGTATTGACCGTGTTCGAGAAAGCGGGGCTGAGATTGAGGAAGGATAAATGTGTCTTTTTCGAAACCGAGGTCGAGTTTTTAGGGTTCCGGATCACACCCGAGGGGATTAAACCGTCTAAATCCAAGGTAGCAGCCATTAAAAAGGCCCCTCGCCCCACATCCAAAACCGAGCTACAGTCATTCCTGGGGCTCCTCAATTTTTACCATACATTCCTCCCGCGGAAGGCGTCCGTGGCCGAACCGCTCCATCGGTTACTTAAAAAGGAGGAGACATGGATGTGGGGTGACGAGCACGAGAGGGCGTTCAAAGAGCTAAAGCAACTCCTAACATCTGAGGCAATCCTGACGCACTTCGACCCCAAACGGCCAGTGGTCCTAGTTTGTGATGCATCCCCGGTGGGGGTGGGGGCGGTGCTTTGCCACGTGTTGGAGGACGGAAGGGAGGCCCCGGTAGCGTTTTACTCAAGGTCCCTGTCCCAAGCGGAGAGAAATTACGCACAAACCGACAGGGAGGCGTTAGCAATAGTAGCGGGGACCAAAAAATTTCACGATTTTTTGTATGGCCGCCCGTTCAAAATCGTGACCGATCACAAGCCGCTGTTAGGGATTTTCACGGCAAGCAAGCCCACGCCGCAGATCCTGTCCCCGAGAATGCTGCGATGGGCTATTTTCCTCAACGCATACCAACATGAGTTGGAGTACAGGCCCGGAAAGGAGATCAGCCATGCTGATGCGCTTTCGAGATCCCCTCTGCCCTTGTCGGACGACCAAAAGGCGAGAGCAGAAAGAGACCGCCAGGTGTTGCTAATTGAGGTTTTAGACGCACCCCCAATAGTACCAGCCGACATTGCTAGGGCGACAGGCAAGGACAGGACGCTGGAGAAAGTTAGTTCATGGGTGCAGAAGGGGTGGCCGGCTTCGTCCCCGAGTACAGAGTTCGACCCATTCTTTAGGAAAAAGCTAGAGTTGTCCCTAGAGAGGGGGTGCCTTCTGTGGGGCCAACGGGTGGTGGTCCCTGCGCCCCTGCGGACGAGGGTGCTCGAACTGCTGCACGTCAGCCACCCGGGCATAGTTCGTTCAAAGGCGCTGGCCCGGAGTTACTTCTGGTGGCCACAGCTGGACGCGGACATTGAGCACATGGTCGGCACTTGCGAGGCTTGCCAGGGATCCCGACCTGAGGCGGCCCGTCTCCCGCATAGGGAGTGGGACACAGCAAGGGGGCCGTGGTCCAGAGTGCACGTGGATTTCGCTGGCCCATTCCGAGGAACCATGTTTCTCCTGGTGGTAGATGCGTTCTCCAAGTGGCTGGAGGTTATCCCAGTAAAGAGCACGTCCTCCGCCACGACAATTAGCCAGCTAAGGAGAGTCTTTTCCACATTCGGTTTACCCGACACTTTAGTCAGCGATAACGCTAGTTGTTTCACCTCCGCTGAGTTCGGAGCATTCATGGAGGCAAACGCCATTCGGCATGTCACATCCGCACCGTTTCACCCGGCCACGAATGGCCAAGTGGAACGGCTGGTGCGGACAACGAAGGAGGCGCTGCGGCGCATGGGCCCGGGGGACCTGAATCACCAAGTATGCCAGTTCCTCTTAGCGTATAGGGTAACCCCCTTAGCGTCAGGCTACTCGCCGGCGGAGCTCTTGATGCGGCGAAAACTGACCACGATCCTGTCCAGGCTAGACCCGACGAGAGTCGAGGATAAAGGGAAAAACATAGGGTTGGCAGTCTCGAAAGGTTTCGCCGCCGGGGACCCTGTTCACTGCAGGAACTATTCCAGCGCAGGGCCGGCCTGGGTACCAGGGACGGTTGTAGAACAGACGGGGCCAGTGTCGTACCGGGTCGAGACTAACACCGGCCTCCTCTGGAGGAGGCACGCAGACCAACTGAGGCACCGAGTGAGTGGGCCAGTCAGTGGAGCTCAGCAACAGGATTCAGCGTTAGGGTTCTCCCCCACCCGCTTAACCCAAGGGGGAGACAGCAGTGGACAACAGTCCCAAGCAAGGGGGGAAGGAAGCAGAAGCAGCGGCCCCGACTCATATCCTTTTGATACGCCAGTCCTATCAGGGGCCGGGGAAGGGGGAGAGGAGTTCGCGACCGCTGCCCCCGATGGTAATTTTGATTTTGATTTTGCGAGCCGGGGGGGTTTTCAGGAGTGTTCCCCCACCCATCCAAGCGAGAAGAGGGGTTTTTCGTTAGCCCCCAGTGCCCCCGGTTCCTCCCTAAGAAAGAGCACACCTCCCAACAACGCCGCGGAGCCGCGGCAAGTCACTAACGAGTCTCCCTCTCCAATTACAGGACAGGAAACCAGGGGACAAAGAGAAGGTAGCAAACCCGGGGAGAGGCAGCCCGCATCGAGACCCCAGCGTGTTCGAAATAAGCCATCTTGGCTGAGAGACTTTGTCTCCTAGGGGGGGGGGAGTGTGTGTAAGTGTGGGCTCGAGACTTTGTCTCGTCCTAGGGGGGAGGGGTGTTGTGTTCTGATGGTTTTACCTTTCCACATGGATTACAATGTATCTGAGCCAATGTAACCTTGCCTATAGCAACAATGTAACCTTCAGCTGTATCATATAAACCCTGTAATAGGACGCGAGCTAATGACCACCAGCTGGCAGCAGCGAGCGTCCAAGCTCTCTTGGTCCGAACTCATCAAAGGCAACAGCGCGGGAAGTTTTCCCGCCACCACCTACACCTGGACAAGAAGGGCGTGACCCGCAATGACGTCACGCAGACAGTAGCCAATGGGCTACCATGGCACCACGTTCAAATGTATTACTACTGTATATAAAGAGCTATCGATCCGCCATTACCTCATGTTCCCTCTGTCCACGATGCAATAAACCTGAGTTAACCCAGCCCGAGGCTGTGTCCTGTGTCTTGGTTTGCATACACCAAAGGGCGTGACCCGGATGACGTCACGCCGGCAGCGGCCAATGAGCTACCATGCAGCCAGATTCAAATGTATTGTACTACTGTATATAATGTGAGGTATCTCCGCCATTACCACATGTTCGTTCTGATCATCAACCAATAAACCTGTGTTAGTCCTTACTGCGACTCCTTCTATGTCTCCTGGAAAAGACACTAAAGAAGGATATTTGCTGTGATCCAAAAAGATGTGTTAAAGAGCATACAGAAACTTATAGAAGGGACCATTTCCCACAATCTAGGACAGTGGTGGCGAACGTATAGCACATGTGTCAGAAGGGGCACTTAGAGCCCTCTCCGTGGGAATGAACACCGTTGCCCCACCACAGAGTTCGCCCTGTCCCTCTACTCAGCAGCCCAATGAGAACACTTCCTCCCTCCCCCAGCATAGAGTTCACCCCGCCCCTCAGCCCAGCAGCCCAATGGGAGCACTTCCTCCCTCTCCCCAGCACAGAGTTCAGACCGCCCCTCTGTGGCACAGACAGCAACCTGTTGAGTTTGGGCGCTTGGTCTCTAAAAGGTTTTCCATCACTGATCTAGGACATCCCAGTCTTTACATATCTTATGGAAAGGGACTGACTGCTAGCCATCCCATGCCCTATTAACTCATGTCTTGTGAATTGAGTTCACTGTGGTACCATTCACCAGAATGTTCTCTTCACTGAAAGTAGGCACACTCAGAGTTCGGAAGGTACCTACAAACACACAGCACAAAGACATATTTATTTGCCCAATATATTTTCTTTACCGTTAGCACTACCCACATTTCCTGAACATTTTTACTGTTTTACTACCTTATTGTTTTGGGGAAAAAACTTTTTTTTGTTATGTCATGACTTTATCAACCACTCCTGAGCCAGGAGCCATGGGGTGCAACTCGCCAGTGCGCCTCCTGGGAGAAGACCCATTATTTTATTTTATTTTAGGATGTTATTTTGTTATTTCCCAGAGTAGGAAATATCCCAAATTGGCAGCATAGAAATGTAATAAATAAATAAATGAATGAATGAATGAATGAATGAATGAATGAATGAATGAATAAATAAATAAATAAATAAATAAATAAATAAAGTGTAGCCTTGGGTAAGCTGCACAGTTTCAAAGTGCCATCCCACCCCACCTCCAAGAGGGGACTGCACAGGTTACTACACCTGCTGGCTCTTCTCTCAGGTTCTCTTCCTATATTCTATAGGTAGAAAATTCTGAGAATTCAGAATTCAGAATAGACTTGACAGCACATAGATGTGATTATTATTGTTAAGTATTATCCGTCTGTGTTTTTTAATCTATAAAAGAGAAAGCAGAATTTTTTTCCTGAGTTAAAATTTAAACCTTCTCCATTTCTCAAGGGGAAGGTGCAGCTGGAAAACCCTTTTGGGACAGAGGCTTAACTGAGAATCGAGACTGCTTTTATCTGCACAGTTTGCCACCTTCTTTTCTTTTCCCTGTCTATGACGGACAAGTTGGCCGGATGTCGCCTGGCCATTGTGTGCATGCAAGCCAAAGAGCACCAAGAAAGCCAAGCTGGGTTTGCTGGGCTTCGACAGCACCATTTTGCCCCTTCAGAAGACACTTGTAGTCGAAGAGTTCACAAACATGACATTCTCCAAGCAGCTCATCTCATCCTCCACCCTATTTGGCATTTAATGTGCAGGGAAGGGCACTAAACAGCAGCTCTCCAGCCAACACCCCACCCTGAGAACATGAGCCTCGCCCAGGCCCCGAGCCCTTTCCCATTAAAAATAAAAAGCCCTATTTCCTTAATGAGCCCCAGTTGTCAGCCCCCACCCGCCATGACTGACAGATCTGTAAGATCCTAAGGGTGGGGTGGGTGCTCTTCAGCATAGAACTCCAATGTCAGCCTCTTTTTGACAGGACCAGCAATAACATCGCATGACCGCCGTGTTCAGTTCTGGACCGTATAGTTTAAGAAGAGGAAATGGGCACAAATAGGATATCCAAAGCCCAAAGAACATGGAAATGTTAGTTCTTTGGGCTGTAACCTTTAAAAAAAGGTCCTCAGCCAGAAATGGAAAGAACATTTGAAAAGCAGAAAGATAACTTTTTATTTTCTTTGGAAGTCCTGCTGCTTACAAACAAATTTTATAGGAGGATACCAGGCTGGAAGGAGATTGCAGTGGCTTAGTGGTTGAGACACAGTTCGGGACCCGAGTGCTGCATGACAGAGTGAGTTCCTGTCTCTGACCAAGCTCCTGCCAACCTAGCATTTCAAAAGCAAGAAATTGCAAGTAGATAAATAGGTACCACTTCAGTGGGAAGGCAAACAGCATTCTGTGCACTCCGAGGTCTAGCCATGCCTGCCATATGATCATGGAAACACCTGCAGACACAGAGAGCGCTGACTCTTTGGCTATAAACACCAAGCCCTAGAGTCAGATACAACTGGCTTTCAAGCAAGGCGACCTTTACCTTTTACCAGGCTGGAAATGCTGATCTAGAAGTTGCCAGAAAGTTCCACTATAACCGTGATGGCGAACCTTGGCACTCCAGATGTTCTTGGACTTCAATTCCCAGAAGCCCCCGTGAGTCCACATGAATGGGTTTACTGCAATTCCATCCAGCCCACGCCACCCTTGTCGCTCCCGGAAGCAGAAGTAAAACACACCCATATGGTTAAGACTCTTCCGGGCTAACCCTTCCTCCGCCGATGAGGGCGGCGTGGGCTGAATGAATCGCAGTAAGCCCATTCATGTGGACTCATGGGGGCTTCTGGGAATTGAAGTCCAAGAACATTTGGAGTGCCAAGGTTCGTCATCATGGCACTATAATGATTTCAGCTTGAATTGAGACAATGATGCTATGACTCAGTGCAGCAGGAGAGGGTAGAAGCAATAGCGGCATTTGTCCATAGAGAGTTCAAGTATCTCAAACTCCCAGCTGTGTCACAACTACAGCCTCCATCTTCAATTCTACTCATGTAAAGAAGACAGACAGAGATGAGATTTTTGGATTTGTTAGACTAAAAATCCCACAATTTCCTATTCTGTGAGTTGTGCCTGACAGACACCTAAAGATGGCTTGCTTGGGGAAAAGAAATAAGCTGGAAGGTTTTGAGGCTAAGCTAGACCTAGTTCTTCCCAATCTTCCTGTTCCTGTTCTAGTACTACAGGTAGTTGGGAGCTTTCTTTCTGAACAGGAAGCTAGTTAGAGTTAGGCCTAGCTCGGTTTCAAAGCTTTTCCAGTTGAGACTTTACTACTGCGGGATTCATATTTAGGCGTCTCTGGCAGGAAACAAAAGAAATACAAAAGTTAAAAAGAAAAATACAAATTTAAAAAAACCATGGCACTTTAAAGACTAACTGCTATACCGTATTTAAATATTAGCTTTCATGGATCAAGTTCCACTTCTTCAGACCTAAGAAGGAACTATATGACAATCATATATACGTGGTCTCAAGATAAAAAGACAGTGATTAGTTGGACATGGGGCTCAAATTGTGTGAGTCAAGAGGGGAATTTCCAGCCTTGTGATAACTCCTGTTTGATAATTACCGGTAAGTCATTTGTCAATAGAGTTTAGTTCAGTAACAATCGCAGGCGATCTTCAGCCTATAAACGACGACACAGTTGCAAATTGTGTGACTCAATGTAGCATTTCCCATCTACTGATACAATATCTCAAGATGCTAATGTGAAATCCAGTTCCTTTCCAATGAGGATTTGTTCTTAGAAGCTTGTTCAGAAAAAGAGGGAGAGGTTAAGTTGGGAAGGAACCTTTGGCTAATATTTAGACCATTGAGATGGGTACCAAACATTTTATTCATTCATTCATTCAAACTTGTATGCCACCCCCTCGCCCTGGGGCGACTCCGGGCAGCTCACAACAACTTAAAAAAACAACAACAACTTCAAAACATTTAAAACCCATTAAAATCCATCAAACCCCCCCCCCCCATCACCTACCCATCAGTAATAGAGACTATATATCTTAGAAAAGCCAACGGGCGGGAGCTATGTATGCATAAAACATGTTGTAGCACTTCAAAGACTAACTGCGGTATTTTAATGTTAGCTTTCATTAATCAAGTCCACTTCACAGACATAGATGTGAGACTTCTTGGCATCAATAAAAAAATTAAACATATGCATTTATTTTATCTTAGCTGTCTCCCTCTGGATCCTTTTTTTATAATGCTTCTTCTCCAGGACAGCAACTTCCAAATCCTGTATGGTAGGAGTGGAATGATTTGAAAAAAGCTTCTGTGTACTGCCATTCCATTAATTTATACCCATTAATATTTTCCACAGAGATTGTCCCATTTGTCCTATGCAGAGTGCTAAGGGGCATGGTTGACAAAAGATGGCATAGATCACATTAGCAGAAGAACAAGTAAAAATGCCCTTGATGTTCTGTGTGACATTATTGGGTTTTAGGACTGAAGAACAATGACCTCCCTTTAGTTGTGCTCAGTGCTATAGCTCAGTTAATGTGGAGAGATACAGAATCCAGCTAATTTACCAACCTGCCAATTACTACTAGAAACATGCATAGATGACAACTTAAGTTCAGCCAACAACAAAGCCAAGAAAGTGGCTTCATTTTGACAGTCCAGGGTTTGATTGGGACATGAAAGTAGAAGTGCTATAGCTAAGGTGTAGCAGCTAGTGTACCAACATTTAGAGGACACCAAAATCTATAGGTGGATCTACTGGTGTTAAAGAAATAATAATAAATAGTAAAAAAATGATAGTTCCTGGCTCTTTTCACACCACATTCTGCTTCTCTTCCTGTTTCATTGTGGACTCACACCCTTGACTCAAGGTGGAGTGTATGAGAGATCCTGTCGCTCTTCCCTCCCATGTCAAATTGGCAAGTTATAGCTCTGCAGTGTCTCAAGTGGCTAAGACGCTGACTGGGAGGCGGAAAGTCAGCAGTCGATTCCCGAGTACTGCAGGATGGAATGAGCTCCCATCTTTGTCCCAGCTCCTGCCAACCTAGCAGTTCGAAAGCAAGAAATTGCAAGTACTGTAGATAAATAGGGACCACTTTGGTGGGAAGGTAACAGCGTTCTGTGCGTTCCGGTGTCTAGTCATGCCTGCCACATGACCACGGAAACGTCTGCAGAAGCAGACAGCGCTGGCTCTTCAGCTTTGAAACAGAGATGAGCACTGCACCCTAAAGTCAGATATGACTGGCTTTCAAGCAAGGAAACCTTTACCTTTACTAGCTCTGATATAGATTGAAATACTCTATGGCAACCCGTTCTGATTCTGCACCATAGAAATACAGTAAAGCCCCTACTTTCAAAAAAAGTCTGTTCCATAGGCTTTTTCTTAAATCAGCTTTTTATGTAAATCGAAGCAAACCCATAGGAAACATGAAATTTTTATGTAACTCGAAGCAAACCCATAGGAAACATGAATTTTCTATGTAAATCGAAGAAGCCCATAAGAAAAAGAATCTTTATGTAACTCGAAGCAAACCCATAGGAATTTGTGTAAGTCGGGACGTGGTTTTAGCACAAAATCATTATGTAAGTCGAATTTTATGTAACTTGGGGCATTTGTAAGTCGGGGTTTTACTGTATTTATAGAAATAGAGAAGGCAAAAACAGAGACTACTTCTATTGCCACTTTGCTGGATAAGAGAATGGCATAAAGCAGCTAAAGATTTACATTCTACTTTCTAGTCTTCAAATCGTACCAATTTATGCAGATATACACTGATAGAAAAGGTAAAGGTAAAGCCAGCACTGTCGGCATCTGCAGACGTTTCTGTGGCGACATGGCAGGCATGACTAGATTCAGGGGTGCATGGAACACTGTTACCTTTCCCACTGAAGAGGTACCTACCTATTTATCTACTTGTAATTTATTCCTTTTGATCTGCTAAGTTGGCAGGAGCCGGGGCAGATGACAGGTGCTCACTCTGTCATGCAGCACTCAGCTCTCACCTGCCAAGCTTCCAGTCATAAAACTCAGCATCTTAACCACTAAGCCACCATGGCCTTTTATACAGACAGATGCTCTTGGAGAAAACAGGAGATAAAAAAAGTGTCAACTGGACAAGCATTCCAGCAACTTGGCTCCTGTTGTGATGTCCTTCAAAACAGCATCTTGGCCTGCCTCCCTCAATTTTCTGCCCGCTTAGTCCCAACAACCCTGGTTTGAAAGACAAGAGTGGATACTCATTAATTCTCTGTGCATACATTTGTCAATTTGAACCCCCACCCTTGGAAAGCTCAGTGTGTGCCTATGTTCCTAATATCACATTCCATGCACTGTGTATGCTCACCTTTGTGCTTACACACATGGAGCTATAGGAAGAATTTACAATGAGACTCTTCTGGGCAATCTCAAATGCCAGCTCTAAAGGTATCTGATGGAATTTATCAAAGGCAGCCACCCTATTCCCCACAATACCCCAGCCAAAATTTCCCCTCTCAGTGCATTGAGGCTGTGTGAGAGCTATTGTTGAGCTCATAATGGCTACTCCACTTGGCTGTACTGGCTGTACTTCAGCTCATTACCTTGCAAAGTGCTTTGAAATATAGGCGGGCAAAACAAGAGTTGCCCTGAAAGACCAAACGGCATTCCATCTGATAGTATAATAAGGTGCTTTTCATCACACATCTTTTTACAGTATTTTAGATGGCAATGGCCTCTGTAATTCAACATGCAAAGGAGAATCATTAGCCAGAATTAGCAATGCTACCACAGCAGAATGTTCATTCTTTCTCTCTCTCTCTCTGTCAACATTTCAAAGTCCTACAATTAAAAGCCTGTTGTTTTACCCAAAACAACGTACCACTAACTTCATGTCACCAACGGGAATGGCAACCAGTGGAGTTTCACTCTAAAACAGATTAGGGAGGGGAGGACTAACTTCAAGGTTTTTCTTCTTTTGTGTCCAGATCAAACTTTGGACTGCCAAAATGACGTTGGCCAAATTTAAATTTTCATTGGTACATGTTTCTGGTAGTAATCAGCAGACCATCAAATGCAGCGGTGGGCATCAGCAGGTTCGCATCAGTTCACCAGAACCAGTAGCAGAAATTCTGGCTGGTCCTGCCCATCCAAGTTTTGAAATAAAGTAGGTGCAATGCAGGGCTTTCCCCCTGGCCATGCCCACCATACCACGCCATACCAGTGTGGTAGTAAATTTTATTGGAGCCCACCACTGATCAAATGAGCCAGATTCTGTATTTCTCCACATTCACACCACATGTTGTTTGTCCACCAGCAGCCCCCACTTCAGCATGTTGGTTTTACATTTAGGCACTCCAACCCTCAGCCTATTAAGGGTCCTCCAAGTGACGTACGGGAGGTTGAGTTCCTCAACCATGTCCTCCTTTAATGTTATTTCTTATCCAATGAGCTTCTTCCTCCATCTTCCAAATTGGTTTGCTCTTGCGTACTCTCAAGAATGTTTGTTCTTGCTATAAAGAGTGGGCAGCCATTCTGAAATAGGCTCCCTGCTCTTCACCCCTTGCCCTGTTTATTTCTACAAATTGCCATTTATGCATGGATCCGTGTAGGTTGCTGAATTTGCAAACAGTGGCAAGGGGTGTAGATGGGAACAATCTGAGAAACTGAAAACAGTAGGGTTTTTATGAGCACATTCTGGGGTTCATATCAGAGATCCTATCCCAGTGATGGCGAACCTTGGCACTCCAGATGTTCTTGGACTTCAATTCCAAGCATTTTACTTCCGCTTCCGGGAACGACGAGGGCAGTGCGGGCCGGATGAATCACAGTAAACCCATTCCTGTGGATTCACAGGGTGCTTGGGCTTCTGGGAATTGAAGTCCAAGAACATCTGGAGTGCCAATGTTCACCATCACTGTCCTATCCAGTCCAATTCACGTCTAACATTTATAAGTGGTATCTTTGTCATAGCTGATAATGGTTACTCTACTTCCAGATCATACATCATCAATGAAATTTTCCTATTAGACCAAATCATTTAACTTACCACCCTTCAGATATTGCTGGGTTAGGGTTGCTAGCACCACATATTACTAGCTATGCTAGTTAAGACTGATGAGAAGTGAATCCAGTTGGCCACCACTGCTTGGAGTGGTACTGTCAGAGGAACCTACCAACACAAAAAAAGCAAATGCAGCTGCTCATGCAGTATATTGAATGGAGAACTGCCAATATGATACCAGGTTTTTTTTAAAAAAAAAAAGATGTAGGGGATATGATAGAATGCACAAAATTACAGGTTAGGCTGTGGTTAGATGACTAATAAAAACCCCACAAAAATGAAACCTGCATTTTTCAAATTGATTTATGGTCACCTGGAATATGAATTGATGTTTGTGTCCATGATGAAGTATTGTAAATCATTTAATTTTCATAGCTGTATATCAATCTTTGTGACTACACTGTTTCTTGCAAAATATTTATTTTAAAACCAATTCTAACTGTGTTATGCTTGTGGTTCTTATCTTTCTGTTGCACTGAGAAGCACAGTTTTAAAGGTACACAGACATATTCACATAAAGATCCCTGGTGACACAGTGGCTAAACCGCTGTACTGCAACCAAAAGTATGTGAGTTCGATCCTGACCAGGCCTCAAGGTTGACTCAGCCTTTCATCTATCCAAGGTCAGTAAAATGAGTATCAAGTATGTTGAAGACAAAATGTCAATTAACTGGTGAACCACCCAGAGAGAGTGCACTAAGTGCTAAGGGGCAGAATATAAGTGTAATTGCTATTGGTATTCACACATGCCTCCTGATACTGTGACATGAACTTGTACCTCGGTAAATGAAATTTTAAATATACAATACTGAGGGGAAATATACACCAATTCAACTTGGCATACACACAAAATCAATACAATTTAACATGATACAAATATTGGTATAAAATAAACATCCTCCTCAAGATCATATCGGATAGCGCGTGTTAGGGCATATAATTTGAGATTACATATGTGTCGTATAAAAAAATAAATATGAATTGATTTCATCAGTGTCAACTCTGACACAAATGTGTTACTTTTTAAAGACATAATCGCACCCTTAGTTCCCTGAACTGTTCTGGATTAAAGTGGTAGAAAATATTTTTAAAGACAAACGACCATACAGAAAGACAAGCCCTGCTAAAGAATCCATATGACCTGATGACAAATTAAGCCATACCTGTCAAGCGCAGCTCCGGAGATTACGGGACCTGCACAGAACGTTTCTGCACAGGTCCGTTGTACACATGTGTAGAACGTTTCTGCGCAGAACGTTTTTGCGCAAGTCGGTTCTATGCATGCGTAAAAGCCTTCTATGCATGCGTACAATGGACCTGTGGAGAAACGTTCTGCGCAGCTCACTTCTACGTGTGCGTAGAAGGCTTTTACGCATCCCCTTCTGCACAGAAGCCTTCTACGCATGCGTAAAACCCTTCTATGCATGCGTAGAAGTGAGCTCCGCAGAAGGGATGCGCAGTAACTCATTTCCCCCCACTGCCAAATTATGGGGTAGCGGCAGCTCTGGGCGGGAAATGACAAAAATCGGCGCAAAAATACGGGAAATCCCGGCCAATCCAGGATACTTGACAGGTATGAATTAAGGTGTCTAAAAATTATGCAGATCACTGTTTTTATCCTAACAAAAAAAAAAAGAATTCAGACGAGCCATTCTGCATTTGAAATATTCCCATAAGAAAAACACCCTTTCACGAAATAATGCTCGTTAAGATTTCATCATAAACTAAACTTTATGGGTTCTAATTTTGTCCTAATCTCCATTTGCTATGCTTGTGTGATTTCTAATTATTTTGTCCTGAAGCCCAGCCTTGATGGATGACTGTACTTTTCCCAATACAGTACAGTGTCTTGTAAAGTGTCTTAAAAAGACTGATTATTCCCTTTTGTTAATTTCCAATATAAAGAAACCAGTGGATAGCATCCCAATGTAGCTTCATCGTGTTTTAAATTATCACGATTTTTTTAAAAAATGGGTCACATTGGTATAGAAATTCCCAGTCTAGACACAAAAATAACATTAGAATTTTTTCCCCACCCTGAAGAGTTGTTAAAGGCCATAAATCCATTATCCAGATATAGATCACTCAATAATTTAATGTCTTTAGCCTGGCACACTTCCCAGTACAAGCTCCCTTTATCTGCCATTATTTTCAGGTTATAATAAATTGAGGAGTAGTTGGCAGTGTTGAAATCTTCAAGAGATAGAGGCAATCATGTAAAGTTCTGAATGCAGCTGCCTCTTTTAATGCCTTGAAGTATCCCATTAGTTAGACAAGACCAGAAGGGTGCTGTGGAGAAGAGGAAGTGAAGATTGAATAGAACTTTTTGACATAGATTTTCTCTATGTCAAAAAGAGCCCTGGTGGTGCAGTGGTTAAACTGTTGTTTTGCAACCAAAAAGGTTGTGAGTTCGATCCTGACAAGGAATCAAGGTTGACTTAGCCTTCCATCCTTCCAAGGTCAGTAAGACAAGTGCCCAGCATGTTGGGGGCAAACTGTTAATTAGCTTGTGAGCCGCACAAATAGTGTGCTATGGGGTGGTATATAAGTGCAATTGCTTTTTGCTTTTTTCCTCTTCATGTTAGAGTACTTGCAATGCTTTCTACACTTTGAGGAGGCTCCTTATGTGTCCATGCAGTTGTTGTTCAGTCGCTTAGTCAAGTCCGACCCTTTGCGACCCCCATGGACCACTGCATGCCAGGCACCCCTATCCGCCACCATCCTTCATAGCCTGCTCAGCTCTACACACCATTGTGTCAACATGCCATCTAGCCACCTCATCTTCTGTCGCCCCCTTCTCCTTTTGCCTTCAATCTTTCCCAGCATCAGGGCCTTCTCAAGGGAGTCCTCTCTTCTCATTTGGTGTCCAAAGTACTTTACCTTCATCTTCAATATTTGTCCTTCCAAGAAGCAGTGAGGATCCAATGAAGGTGAAGTCTGTCACTGCTTCCCTTTCTTCCCTTTCTATTTTCCAGAAGTGAAAAGGCCTGTTGCCATTATCTTGTTTTTTTTTTGATGTTGAGTCTCAGGCCAGCTTTTGCACTCTCTTCTTTCACCCTCATCAAGAGGTTCTTTAGGCCTTCTTCACTTTCTGCCATTAGGGTAGCATCATCTGCATATCTCAGGTTGTTGATGTTTCTCCCAGCAATTTTAATTCCAGCTTGTGATTCCTCCAGCCCTGCATTGCGCATTATGTACTCTGCATATAAGTTAAATAAGCAGGGTGACAATATGGAACCTTGTCGTACTCCTTTTCCTATTCTAAACCAATCCGTTGTTCCGTATAGTGTCCTAACTGTTGCTTCTTGACTCAGGCACAGATTATTCATAAAACAGATGAGGTGGTATGGTATTCCCATCTCTTTCATTACTTGCCACAGTTTATTGTGGTCCACACAATCAAAGTCCTTGATGTAGTCAGTGAAACAGAAATAGACTTTCTGGTACTCCTTTGCTTTCTCCATGATCCATGCAGACATCCATGCAAACATCTGTCCCTCCAAAAGCCAATAGTGGACAAAGGAAGGTCATAATGCAAGGTAATTAGGATTCAAGCTACTCAGTGGTTCTTCTTCTTTCATGTCCCAGTCAAACCCTGGACTGCCAAAATGAAGCTATTTTCTTGGCTTTGTCGTTGGCCAAATTTAAGTCCTTATCAATCTGAGTGCCTCTCTTATGAGAGTATGCATTTATTTAAAACTCCCGTTTGCACTGAGTTTGTAAGATTGCTATTGTTTTGTTACCTGATATAAAATTGCAGATCTTTGCAGAGTCCACTGTATTTGCAATAGTCATTTTAAAACACAGCCCCAGAGAAACAGATTGAGCTACTGTATTGTGTAACCTGTTTTCCCCACTGCAATGTCTAACATGCTACAAGTGTCTGTCTGTCTAGAGAAGGGATGGAATGGGCATATTGCAACCCTGGGGCACCCAAAACTGGTTTTCTCCACCCCAATCGTTCCTCAGCTTCCTCCTTCTGTCAAGATATGGTGAATTGCAACCTGTAGAAGTCTGAAGAAGTGGCAGTTCACCTACTAGGGCTATCTAGTAGACTCTGAGTACAACTGGCACCCTTTGGCACACATTCTTCAAAGTCATACTGCATTCATAGATACCAACAGAATGGATGATGCATTACCAGTCAGCCTGATATCCAGGTAAGGTATAGTAAAGGCAAAGGGCACCTTTGCTCGAAAGCCATTTGTATCCAACTCTAGGGTTCAGTGCTTGTCTCTATTTATATTATAACCAAAGACTAATCCTAAAGTTACCTAAGTTTTATACAGACAACAGTTCAGAAGGTCTCCCTGTAAGGATGTAATTATGTGCCGCCTCTCTTTGAAACTACTGATCCAAACTAAAGAGTTTTTGACTAATGATCATACCTGTCTGGGAATTCTGGGGGTTGTAGTAAAAAAAATTAACTTTCACAAGCACTGACTGGAGCTAAATATAAACTGTAGTCCATGTAACTCGTTAGGACTGGAAGAGGAGGAAAAACAAAAGCAAAAGGCAAAGTAAAAATGTAGGAAGGAAGGGAATCGTTTGGGCCTGGAAGTTCAAAGACTGGGGAAGAATTAGTATTTAATAAAAACTTGCTTATGATTCACGGACAAGGTCTTCTACTTTCTGCTAGCATTACTTTCATTTTAGACTGGGAAGGCAAAGGTAGACACTATTTCTGTACAGCAGAAAATTAAAAAAAACAGAAACTTGGGAACAGTTTTGATCTCTTGAGGCTCAAAGAGAGTCACAAGGTCCAAAGCCATTGCAGAAGAATATTAAAGGAAATAAATCAAAAAAAGAGGTTTGCTTCCTTTATAAAAGAATGTTATAAGGAATAAAGTGGTGCTTTAAAAAAAACCAGCCCTTTTTCAAACTCTCTTCGGTGTTCCAACCCTGGTGATGTCTCATTCTGTATATCCCATGACCTCCTCCTGACCTCATTATGCTGTTTTTCCACCAATTAGCTAATGATGAGGAAAAGAAGAAAGGAAATTCAAGGTTATCAGGCTAATGTTGTTATGGACCACCATATTACTTCTGACTTACTGCATCCCTCATAATAATTTTGAAGCACAGTAATACCTTATACAAAGTCCGCTTCATACAACATCGGCTTCATACAACATCGCCTAATTCCTTGAAAAAAGTTGCCTCATACAAAGCCGTGCAACTTTGTATGAGGTATTGGGGTTTTCCCAGGTTGCATTGTGCCTGGGCAGTATGAAAGACAGGACACATGCGTGCATTGCTCTTGTGGGTTTTGCATGAGGCGAACAGTGTTTAGGAGTGGTTTTGAGCACAATTTTGGATTTTTTTGAATTTTTTTGTCAGAATTTTTAGAAGCATTCCTGGGATTTTTGCAGCATTCTTCAGGTTCTTGGACAATCAAGTTGTTTGACATGTTTCTTTAATGTTTTTAGCCTTTAGACAATGATTTCTTAAAGTTCTGTCAGTTTCCCGTGTTTCCTTGACTTTGCCCTAAAGTCTGTGCTGTTACAGTACAATATATCCCTATGGAAACGACGTTGTATGAGGCATCGCGGCAAGGATTTGGACGTTGTATGAGGCATCATGGCTAGGATTTTGCCGGATCCAGCCCACGACGCCGTTTCATGTGCCCCCCACCCCCAATGCTTCCGAGGGCATTCAAGAAACAGAACGGCCACCCCTCTGAAGCTGCTGGGAAAAAAATGGCTGCCTCCATCATGCAGACAGGGCAAAATGACCATCCGGCCCTCGAAGCTGACTGTCAGAACATGACCCGGCCCCTGGCTTGAAAAGGTTAGGAACCCCGTTTCTTTTTCTTTTTAAAAAAATATTTTTATTAATTTTCAAACAAAATTACAACATATAATACGACACACGTACATAAAAAAAGAAGAAATACATATTGCCGATACATACACAATATATAATTTTACCTTCTAACACCAATATCCTTTTAAGCTAGTGCATTGCTGCATTAATAACATATTAATATAAATGGTGATTTAAACTTTAAACTTTATATCTCGACTAATATGCATAGTATACCCTTTAATTCATGAATTTATTATTTGTACTAAAATTATTTGTACTAAAACATTGCTGTATACATATATGTGTGCATGTGCATGCATGCACATGTGCACATATATACACACATGCAAACATACATACATGCATACCTATATACACATATATTGGTATGCTCACCCTGTGATATTTACAATGTCTTGGAGAAATCAGATAGTCTTAATACTTTCCATCCAAAAACAAATTTGATCAGGTACAGGTTTGTTTCTTTCTTCCCCTCTAAGAGAGTGATCCACAAAAGCATGCCAAATATTCCAGAATCTATTCTCTTTAATAATACCCTTTTTCTTATTTATTTCCCAGGTTAATTTGTCGTTCAATGCTAAATTCCACATCTCGTTATACCTTTCTTCTATCTTTATATTTATATCGTTTTTCCAATTTCTGGCTATACATTGTCTGGCTGTTGTGAGAATTATTTCTAGCAGTTCTTTTTCATCCTTATTTAAATTAAAACATTCCACATCTGTTAATATGGTGGGACCCGACCCCAGTTTGATTCTCTTACCCATTATTTCCTTGATCTCCTTTTCCACTTTTTTTCCAAAATTCTTTAACCACAGTGCAACTCCACCACATATGTTCATATGTTCCAATTTCCTTTTTACATCTCCAATACAGTTTATCTTTTTTTATTATCAATTTGATGCAACCTCACCGGGGTCATGTACCACCTCCACAGCATTTTAAAATTTTGTTCCTTTATTCTGACTGATAATGTTCTCATTATCCTCTTTTTCCATTTATGTTTCCATGTATCTTTTTCAATCTTTATATTCAGCTCCTGCTCCCAACTTGACATTAAAGCCTCCTGTGGATCACCCTCGTTATTCAGCATTTTATACAATTTACTAACTACACCCTTAATAGTTCCATCTCCTTTTCTTAATTTTGAAATCAGCACCTCAAATTCAGTCTTCTCTCTATTCAGTTCTGGTTTTCTCCAATATTTACCATTCCATTTATTACCATCACAATCTGAAACCAATTCAAATTCAATTCTCCAAACAAATCCTTTCTTTTATCATTGTCTTTACACGTCCGTATCCAGTCTTTAAGCAGGAATACTCCATTTTTAACCAAAATCTCTTTTATCCTTTTATTTATTTTTAATGGGAAATCTACCACATCCTCCAGTTCTGTAATTGGTGAAATATTCGGGGCCAGAACCTTCTTTACTTTTTTCCAAGTGTTTACCAATCCCTTCATCATGGTATTTTTAGTTATCGCTTTTCCCAGGTTAGCACCAAAAAAAAGCATTTTGCCTATATGGTTATAATCTTTCATTTCAATATCTTCCCATAGAGCTTTTCCCCCAGCCAAAATCTTCACCACATTCTTAATTTGGAATGCTCGATAATATGACAACAAGTTGGGCATCCCCAGTCCTCCTTCTTTCTGAGATAGATACCATAGTTTTTTTGATAGTCTTGATCTCTTTCCTCCATTACAAAAATCATTAAACAATTTTTGGAATTCCTTAATTTCTTTCTCTTTCATTTGAATTGCCAAAGCATCAAATAAAAAAATTAACCTAGGCAAAAGCATCATTTTAGTAATAGCGATTCTTCCAAACCATGACAGTTTTAGCTTTTGAAGATTCTTAATTCTGGCTTTAATTTCTACTTTCAAATTATTATAATTCAATCTCTTTAGGTCTTCAAAGTTATATGAAATATTTATCCCTAAATATTTCAATTTATCCTTAATTTGAATATTACCCATCCCTTTTATCTTCTTCTGATCTTCCTTACTTATATTACATAACATCATTTCCGATTTGTCCCAGTTTATCCTCAAACCTGTAATGTCTTCAAAAGTTTTTAATTGCGCTTGAATCCTGTCTAACACCCTCTCTGGATGCTTAGCAATTATCAGAGTATCATCGGCATATAAACTTATCTTAGTTCCCATGACCCCTTCTATTCCTTTATCATCCCTAATAGCCTTTGCTAACAACTCCATGGGCAAGATGAACGAAATTGGAGATAGTGGACAACCCTGTCTCATTCCTGCTTCTAATTTTATCTCATCAGTAACCTCATCATTCACTCTGACAATAGCTGGACCTGGTTTATATAATTGGTCAATTATTCTTCTGAATTTATCGCAAAATCCATAACTTTTAATTATTTCCTTTATTGCCACAAACTGCAGAGAATCGAATGCTTTAAATATATCTAAAGATATCAAACCTACTTTTTCCCTTGTTTGCCTCACTGTATCCAATAAATCTAATGTTCTTCTTGTCAGATCTGCCATATGTCTTCCTTTCAAGAAACCAACTTGGTCTACTTCTATATAATTACCCATAAAATTATTTAGCCTGTTTGCCAATATTGCTGTGAAGATTTTGGCATCTTGGTTGATCAATGAAATAGGTCTATTTGTTGTTGTTCAGTCGCACAGTCGGTTCCGACCTATAAGATTCCACTTTTTCTAAATCCTTTCCAGGTTTTGGCAGCAATACAATCGTGGTCCTATACCATGAGGTCGGGATTTGTCCCCCGTCTAGAATGTAATTATACAATTTTACCAGCTTCAGAACCACTATATCTTTAAATTCCTTGTAAAAATCAGCTGATAACCCATCTTCCCCTGGTGCTTTACCCACTTTCAATCCAGCTATTACCTCTTTTACCTCTTTTTCTGTTATTCGTTCTTCCATTTTTTCCTTATGTTCCTGCTTTATGCTACTGTATTTTTGTTTCTCTAGTTGAATTTTAAGTTTATCTATATCTATCTCTTTTTTTGCATATAGAGCTTGATAAAATTCTTTCACAATTTTATATTTATCTCTAGTCTTGTTACATCTCACCCCTTGTTCATTTATCAAAACTCCAATTTCTCTCTTTTCTCTCTTTTCTTTGGCTGCTCTTGCTAATAACCTTGAATTTTTATTACTAAATTCGAAATATTCTCTTTTTAAATACACCAGGTCTCTTTTCACTTTTTCTATATCCTTTCCTATCAATTCCACCTTTAATCTTTGCAAATCATCAAATACTTTCCTATCCTTTGTCCTTGCATGGTCCTCCTGCAATCTCTTTATATCCTTTTCATTTTTATATTGTAGCATCTTAAATTGTTTATATTTAATACTAGCTAATCTAATACTTTCACCTCTAAAAACTGACTTCATGGCATCCCAGACCACATTAAAGTTTACCTCATCATTGTCATTCCAATGCCAATTTTCTTCCCATCTCTCCCTAATTTGCTCTTTACATTTTTGATCCCTAAATAGTTTATCGTCATATCTCCACATCCTTCTCGCCCTCTTTTTACCCTCCATCCTTATTTCCATCACAACTTTCGAATGATCTGACTCCTTAAAAATTCCAACTTCTATTTCCTCCAAATTTCTGATCATATTCTCTGTTACAAATATATAGTCAATTCTGGAGTATGAATTATGAACCTGTGAGAAATAAGTATAAACCCTTTCTGACCCCTTAAGCTCCCTCCAAGTATCCTTCAACCCCAAAGATGTCATCCAATTATCCAGTGTTTGTCCTTTGATTCCTTTTCCACATCTTAATATATTTGTACAATCTAGGTTAGACCTTATCAAGTTAAAATCCCCAGCCACAATCATCTTCATTGTTTTCTCTCTTACCAATATTTTACGATTTTTTTCCAAGAATTCAGCCTGATAATCGTTTGGGACATATACATTCACCAGTATTATTTCCTCATCATCTATCTTTCCTTTCACAATCAAATATCTACCCTCGGGGTCCGTTATACTATTCACTATCTCAAACCCCAGCCTAGTAGATATCGGAATTGCCACTCCTCTTGCCTTTGATGTGCCATATGACCTCTCATAATGCTGCATCCAGCCTAAAAAAAATTTATTCGTGTCCTGAGATTTTTGATGAGTTTCCTGCAGAAAGACTATATCCGGCCTATCCCTCCTCAGCGCTGATTCAATTCTTCTTCTCTTAACCGGTGAGCCTGTACCTTTCACATTCCACGTCAACATTTTAATAGACCTCATAATATGATTACCCACAGTCTTCTTCCATCTCTGATTCCTCCCTTGGATGTGATACCATCTAACCCACAATAACTAAAAAGGCAAAAAACACAAAAAACATTCACTATTACCCTCCCCGCTTCTTTAGCCAAAAAGATCGCCTCCATCTTCCAAAAAGGGGAGGGGAGGAACATGAAAGATGACGTAACAATAAAAGCTCAAGCACTAATGTACCTATTAAAAAAATCTGATTTAACTTAAAATCTTACTTTAACTCATCTCACCTACAATCATCCCACCTATTTTCCCTCCTGCTGACCCTCACTTCCCCCCAGTTCAGTTACCACCAATGCTTGCAACTCCGGCTCTTCTGTATCCTCCCCTCCTGCTGATCCCTCTTCCCTTGCTCCTCCATAATCTCTTTTTATCCCTCCGGATTCCAACAAGGCCTTCCTCAATGCCAACCATTCCCTTGAAGATACCTTAACCAAGTCATTCAAACACAAATATTCCAGTGCATCCATCTCTGCATCAATCACATGCAACCTCCTTTCATGAAAGAATCTCAACTGTTGCGGGTATCGCCAATTGTATTTTATCCCTTTTTACGTCAAAAATCTTGTTACTGGCTTCATCTTGTACCTCCAGCCACATTCCTTCATTGAAATATCATTATATATTTCCACATCATTTCCATCCATTTTTAAAACACCAGAACCAGCTTGTTTTAGGAATGCCATCACCTTCAATTTGTCTCCCCAGTTTGCAAATTTAACCAATACATTTCTCTGTACCACCTTTCCCTTCTTCGGTCCCACTCTATACACACTTGCAATATCCTCATAAACAAAGACTTTTCCCATATTCAGATTATTTAACCAATCAATTATTCTATCTTTTACCTTGTCTAGCATTTGTTCCACCATTTTATGTATCACAATATTCTGCTTTCTCATGATCTCTTCCATAACATCAATCCTTTTTTCCTGCACATCCACTTTCATCTTAATTTCCTTTTCCTCCTCATGTAAACCTTTAATATCCCCTTGCATCAATTTCATATCATTCTGCATTAATTTTACATTAGCATCCATCCTTTGAAAATTAAGATCCACTTTTTTAGAAAAATCTATAAACATTGTAGCCAATTTGTCCTGTTTTCCCATAATTTCATTTCTGTCTTTCACTCTTGCCTCATCCATCTTCTCAATTTTCTTAAATAGCTTCCCAAATTCTACCATTATCTGTGTTTGATCAAGTGGTGGTGGTTCTGGTGATGATGTCGGAGGAGATGGATCTGATAAAAGGTTGCCCTTTTTGTGGCTTCACAACTTCTTCTTCCTTACCCTTTCCCCTTGCAACTTTATCCATTGTGATGTCAAAAAGCAACTTCAACCCAGCAACTTTTCTTACACCCTCTTGTCTTTCAGCTTGAGGCTGCTCCAGAATTATAATCCAATTGTATTAAGTCACTCAGCAAACCAGAAATCAAACCATTAAAGAATTAAAGAATTAATATATCCACCGCAGGCAAAGAAGTTGCTATTGTTGATATTATGTCTCCCGTGTGAAGGTTAAACGAGAAGCAGAAGCCAAAACAAGCAGAATGACGTAACTATATTCCGATAACAGGGCAGAGATACTTCAACAACCAAACATACAATGCTGAGGGAAAAAGACTCCAAGCCGTTGTAATCCAAATGTACAGTTAAGATCTTGCTGATATAAGCCAAATTTATATTCCACCTAATAATCCAATAGCTTGATTGAAGGCTTTCTCCAAAAGTTGGCAACAATTTATTGTAATCCACCTTGTAACAATGTTCCAGTAACCGGATCCCCCAATGCTATCCAGGGACTAATATCCAAAATCTTACAAAGAGGAAGGAAGGAGACGGAGAAGGAGGGACAGAACAGGGGCTCAAAAAAAAGTCAATAAAAAGAAGTGTATATATTATATTAAAAGAAAAGTCCAGCACTTATCTATTTAGTCCTCTAGTACAAACGCCGTCCACATCTTCTGCAACGTCTGTGTCTTCACGGGATGTCCCTCCTCCCTTCTTCTCCAAAGCCTCCAAAACCTCCAAGATCTCCAACCACCCCTTTAATCTCTGTTCTTTCAACAACACACTCACTCCAGAGTCTTCACCTTCTTATCCTCCTTCTTTCCTTTCTCTCCTTTCTGTCCGTAGGACTCCAAAGACTTCTACCGTTGTTTCCCCTCTTTAAGTTTCACTTTCTGCCACCACCGCTGCCATTATCCCTCCTTTCCCACCGTCTTTCTTTCACGTCCTCGATCCTTCACTCACTTGCCTTCCTTCGTTCCGTTCTCCAATCCACCCCCGTCCGCAAGGCAGCCGGCAGTCTTAATTTCAACCTTTATATTTTCGGCAAACTTACAACTTCTTGTTCCGATCTCCTTGATCCCGTTCGCCACGGAACCGCTGGGAAAGCCGCGGCTTTTGCCGCTTGCCCCCCTGGCCAAAACCGCTCTCGAACCCCGATCTTCGGATCAAATTTTTGCTTGCCGGATCTTTACACTTTCCTCATGTAGAATCTTTTAAAATTATTTGTTATCAGATTTATTTCCTCGTTTATTTCCTCATTGAGAAGTGCGAGCCCACAAAAAAGTGTGTTAACTCGTCGTCATCTTAGCCACGCTCCCCAGGAACCCCTTTTCTAAGCAATCTAAGCCTGCACATTATCAACATCCACATCCAAAAAAGGTTTCTTGTAGGGGGAGTAAAAAAGGATTTTCTGATCTCCCCCAGTGCTACCTTTGGAAGTCAGACAGTTTGGTGTTCAGGGAAGCAAGACGATAGAAGCAGCCGTATTCTGGCTAACACAACTTTATTGCATGTAGTACAGTTCGAACACACTGTAATGGTGGTAATACAACTCCTTTTATACACTCACTATACATTTGAATATGGGTGCACGGTAGCCTATTGGCTACTGTCGGCGTGACATCATCTCGAGTCCCGCCCTCCTTGTCCAGGTGTATCCGTGGCGGGAAGGTTTCCCGCGGCTGGGCATGATTAGGGAATTTGTACCATGTGAGTTGAATGCTCGCGCTCCCATCTCTGGTAGCAAGCTTGCATTTCAATAGCAGCTGAATACCTTATGTTCTTTACAAATGGCTTGAGTATACCTTTCCTGTAGAACCGGTTACATTTAACTTAAAGGCATAACGTAGCAGTTACATTCCATACTATTCCATGCACAACAGACAGGCAGGATAAGATTGTAATGTTTAGACGCACAGAGAAACACAAACACACTCGCCTTTGTAAGTAATTCCTACAGTAAGGTGCTGAAGAGTGGACCAAGGGAAGGACTCCTTCCCAAAGTAAGCCCTTGTGTGTGCATGCGTGCATGCGTGCGTGCGTGCGTGCGTTCATCATTATCATCAAAAACTAAGCATATGCTTGAATATCCTCTGCTGCTCTCTTCTTATGTAGTGAAAAATCATTCAAGATTCTCATGCTACATACGTTTGCAAAATATAATGCAAAGAGGAGTGGTTCCCCCAATCCTTTCCCCCTTCCCACCTGTGCCTCAGGGCATGAATTAGCTACATGTTAAGACAAAATTCGAGATGTACTCATACAGGCAAGCAAAAGGAAATTCACCCCATCTCCTAGTTTCCATATTTTCTCAATCAAGCTGTAGCTTGTTATCCCAGTGAGGAGGCTGCCATAGAGTGGATTTCTTCACTTAAAAAGAGAACATACAATGTGTGTTAATGGTACTGTTTGCCACCCCACAGTTCCTTGAGAACCTGGGTGCCTCTGAGGAAAACGCTGAATAGAGATTACCCGTGATGTGAAAGGTTAGTAATGAATGTCGAAGGAGATTTAGTGGAGGAAGCAGGTTTGCAGGGAATGAAGTAAACAAAGAGAGAAGGCATCTATTCAGAGTTGGTCAAGTGCCCAGTTACTGTATACAGCAAAGCATAGTTGAAGGAACGAGACCAGAATGTCTTTTCTATAGGTAACAAAACCAGGAATCGCCAAAGCTCTTTGTTATTGACTGGCTACCATTTTGTCTCTCCCAGATTAAAATTAACGATTTTTTTAAAAAAGACAATCCATGAATTATGAAGAAATAGAAAATTGTGGAAAGAAAGAATTGCCCTTCTCTTAACATTGTTTGAACCTCAGGAACGTCTGTTCCCCAGCCACACAAAGAACTGGTTTACTTGGAATTCACTTGATAAGCTATGAGCTGGAGTTGGCAGAGCGGAAGTGAACTCCCCAAAAAGTGGATTTTCATACCATCAGAGGTCTTTGTGAATGCACAGAACAGGCAACTTCATACCTGCAACAGTGTGCTTTATGGCCCTCAGCAGGTACCAGAGAAAATACGAGGAGGCCTTTAGAGGTGGTGAGCACTCCAACGCTAGAAGCATTCAAGAGAATTGGAAAGCAACCTTCTGTCAGATCTGCTTTCATTTGGATTCCTGCATTGAGCAGGGGGTTGGACTCAATGGCCTGAAAGGCCCCTTCCAACTCAGTGATTCTATGATGGTAGTTTTCCATGTTAAATGCATTGGGGTTTTTAACAGAGTTATATTTGAGCATTTCAGTCATGCAAAACTCCTCCCTATATTCCTCCATTCCAATGCTATAGAATATAATTCTGTTTAACTTTCAAACAACACTTCAAACCTTGCATTTCTCTATGTAAATAAGCATGTTTTCGTGTTCAGAGAATGAAGAAGTAGACAAGTGAAGTAGGGAAATTCAGCTCTTTATCAGTGGGGTTTGAACACCATTTGGTTGGCAAAACTCGGACTTATATACACTATAAACAGTAACAGTAACAATAATACAAGTCCATTGGCTAACAGAGTGTGCACATTTTCGATCCACTTATTTGCATAAGAATAGATACATGAGAAAAGATACATTCCGCTCCTGTCACAGAACACAGTTAACATACATAACATTCTCCCCCCCCCCCCAGGTAAAAACAAAATCCTTTAACCAGGATGGCAGTCTTAGTTTCCCTTCTGGGTCGGACACTTGGCTGAGCCGGCTCAGGGGCTCGTAGGATGGGCGACCCAACTGGAGTGAGGGATTGACTAGAGGTGGAGGATTGTAAACCCAAATTTAAGCCCCGTTTGTCGGAGGAGCAGGGGATCACTCAAAACCAAAATCTAATTCTGTGGATGATAAAGACAACTCAGGGTCCCTCCTGTGTGTACTAAGAGTGGAGGGCGACTCCAAACAAAATTGGTCATCATCAATAAAGGAATCCAGAGTGCTAGGCTGGGACAGTGTAGGGGTACACATGGCTGGAGTAGGTGAGCATTCCACAATTTCCCCTTGAAATCAGTCCCTAAAACACACCTCTGGGTCAATGTTGGCTGGCTGCTGACTATTACCTCTGCCCCCGGGTTTAAACGGGTGGAGGACAACCCTAGCGTTGAGAGTCTGTATTTGTCTTGTGGGTCCAGTCCTCTGGGTCTCAATTGATCCACGTGCCTCCTCCAGATCAGACCAGTGGCTGTTTTGATTCTGTAAGAAACAGGACCAGTCTGATCAATCACAAACTCGGGCACCCACGTAGGACCACCAGCTGCATAATTGCGGCAATGTACAGGGTCTCCGGATGAGAAAACCTTCTGGTGTTGGATTGTTATATTTGTGCCTTTGTCCTCTACCCTAGAGGGATCCAATCTGTCCAGCAAGGATGACAGTTTCCTTCGCTGGAGCAATTCAGCAGGGGACAGCCCTGAGGCAAGGGGGATGAGCCTATATGTGAAAAGAAACTGGCATAACTGGAGCTCCAAATCCCCTTCACCCATACGCCGAAGCACGTCTTTAGTTGTGCACACCTGTCGCTCTACCTGGCCATTGGTGGCTATGTATGTTAACTGTGTTTTCTGACAGGAGCGGAATGTATCTTTCTTAACAAGCTGATGTAATGGTTTGGCAACTGAGATTTTGTGATGGAGAAAAGTGTGATAGAAGTTTAACAATCCTAGAAATGATTGCAATTCGGCTTTACATTTTGGCCTGGGTCCATTTTGCATGGCCGCCACCTTGGAGTCAGAGGGCATGATACCTTGGGGTGTATTTCAGTAGCCCAGGAACTCCACTTCCTGTGCCAAAAACACACATTTGTCTCTTCTGAGATGTAGACCGGCCCTCTCAAAACGTGAGAGGTCTCAATCGAGCCTGGCCGCTAGTTCGACGGTGTCCTTAGCGGTGATCAGGACATCATCAAAATATGGCAGGACACTAGGCAAACCTTTTAAAATATATTCTACAAGAGATTGAAATATTCTGGGGGCCTCATTCACCCCGAATTGTAGTCGAGTTACCTTAAATGCCCCCTATGCATTACTATGGTCTGGGCTATGGCAGCAGCAGGAGACACAGTCAATTGTTGGTAAGCCAGGGCAAGGTCAAGTTTTGCGAAGCAATTTCCTCCATGCAAGGAGGCAAGAAGGTGGCTTACCACGGGCACAGGATATGCGTTCGGGCGAATAGCTTTATTGATGGTACACTTGTAGTCAGCGCATATCCTGACCTCCCCATTACTTTTCAAAGCAGTCACTATTGGTTTTTCCCACTCTGCAAAGTCCACTGGCACTAGGATGCCCTGCCCCACCAGTTTGTCCAGCTCAGCTTCTATCTTCTCCTTTAAAGCAAAGAATACCCGGTGTGGCTTCATCCGGATGGGCCGGATGGTTGGATCAAGCTCAAAGTCCACAGGGGGTCCTTTATATAACCCTAAAGCCTTGTTGAACACCTCAGGATGTGCAGCACAAACGTCCTGGATTGGGTCAGAGTCTATTGCGTGAATGCCAGAAAGCCGGATTCCCAGGGGCCTAAACCATTGGGTCCCAATAAGACAATTAGTGCCCTGCTTAACTACAACCAATGGCAAGGAGGTGCGAATGTTTTTGAATTTGACCAAGAAATTTCCCACCCCTAGGACCAGAATCTGGCAACTTTACACATCCCGGAGCGAAGTTTTAAAAGATTTGAGCTTGGGCTGAGAGGCAGCGGGAATTCTCAAAAACTCCCACTGTGGGATTATGGAAAAGGTAGTACCTGAATCCACCTCCATCTTGAAGGGGACGTCCTGCAGGCTCAGGTCTGCGAAGAAATGCTCGCTGACGATGTGCACTTGGCACGGCTCAGGCTCTGGTGACACTTTGACGGTGGACGTTTTGTGGTGATGACTCTTCTTGGACTCAGGTGCTGGAGTTCTTTGCTTTCGCTGTCAGCATACTTTAGCAATGTGCCCTCGTCACCCGCAGTTGTGGCATTCCGCGGTGCGGAAGGGGCACTTCCTGCGGTCATGCCAGGCTCCGCAGCCATCACACTTGCAAAGGAATTTCATCTACTGATTGTCACAGTGCTCTCGATGCTTTCGTCGGACCGGTCGGACTTCTTCCTTTGCGTCGCTAGACTCCGATGAAGAGGTGGAACCAGGTGAAGCTGAGGAGGATGAAGATGAATTTTGCTGAGCTTGCACAGCTGAGTTGGTGGCACTGGTGGTGGAGTGGCGATGCTGGAAAAGCTTGATGCTGGACCGTGCGGCCTCAGACGCTACCGCCTCTTCTAGGACAGCCTTGAAAGTTAGCGTCTTCCTGATCATGAGGTGACATTGAGCATCTTTGTCCCTCATGCCGGCCAGCAGACAGTCCCGGAGTGCTTCTTTGATGTTGTCCCACTTGCACGGGACGGCAGCAATGCACAGAGCGGCGGCGTAGTATGCAATGGACTCCCCAGGTCGCTGCTCCCTTCTGTGGAAGGCCAGCCTGGCCGGGAAGATCGAGACCTCTGGCTGCAGGTGTTTCCTCAGTGCGGTCATGATTTCTGCGAGCAGCACCACATCCACGTCCCTTGGGAGCACGAGGTGGGTTGCCAGCTCAAGCGTCTCAGAACCGCACTGAGCAAGGAAACAGGAGCGATTCTGGTCTTCGTCGGTGATCTTCTGTGAGGCCACTGCGTGGCGGAATTGGCGTTCGTATGTTGCCCATTTCTCTGGATGCACTGAGTCAAATGGGCCGATGTTGCTGCCATGTGGGGACACCATCCCACCTTCATCGCCAGTTTCGTGTTCAGGGAATGAAGAAGCAGATGAGTGAAGTAGTGAAATTCAGCTCTTTATCAGTGGGGTTTGAACACCGTTTGGATGGAGCAAAACTCAGACTTATATACAGTATAAACAGTAACAGTATCAATAATACAACAAGCCCATTGGCTAACAGAGTGTGCACATTTTCGATCCACTTATTTGCATAAGAATAGATACATGAGAAAAGATACATTCCACTCCTGTCAGAAAACAGTTAACATACATAACATATGTGCAGTTGTACATAAATCAGGACTCTCTTTTGCACTTATTTTTGGGTGATGCCTGTCTTCCTTTTTGAAGATGAGCATCTGGATAACCTTGCCTCTCAACAGAGGATCCTTCATGGAGATACACAGTAATTTATATGCATAGCTAAAGGATTACCACCAGTTTTTCTTCCTCTGATTTTGTTATTGCCCACGTTTCGGATATGTACCCCATTGCTGAAAACACTGTTGTATTGAATACACCTTTATATTGATAGAAGAAAACTGGGGAAACAATCAGCTGCCCCATTCTCATTCTGCCTTTGTTTTAGGGTAGGGTTGGCTGTCCAGATGTTAGGAGACATCATAACATTTGGATAAACTCACTTCTGATTTAGGCTATAAAATTGTTTGCCAGCCCAAGACATTTCAGTAATCTTCACAAGCTACATGATAAAGCAGTGTGGATGTTTCCTTTAGCGAAAAATATACAAAGGAAACCTCAGAAAAATATCAGACGTATCTGAGAAAATATGAGATATACCTTTTGTCAACTTATTAAGCCCAAGTGATTGTTCGTCTGCTTGGGCTTTAAGTTTGAGGCCATCTGGCTTTGTGCGCTTATTCAATGACTGATGGGACATCGTTCTCAACTCCTGCTTGCACCAGCCTGTTACCATGGGAACCAACATTCGAAGTACCCCTTACCCTGTTATGGTTCATGTGTCTGCTGGTTTCAACGGCCACTTAAACTCTATTAAATTTCTGTGAGGGAGGGAAACCTTATTTTAAAAAAAGATACAAACATATAGCACAAGCAAAGTCCAGTAAACATAGCAAGGAAGGAATAGTATTATAGACAAAATTCGGGAAAGATGTTTTTCAAGTTTCCTGAATGTCTGATTATCTTGTTCAGGAGACAAAAAATAAATAAATACATCTCTGTGTTGAAGTTAATTCTGGTATCACAATGCGTTTCTGAAATTGCCCTTCATGTCCACAGATAATGCAATTAGAGTTATGCTGATTGACTGATTACAAATGCTATTGGGTTGGGGTGGGTGGGTGAAATCTGTGTCTCCCATTTTCCACCTGCCCCTCGTTCATATTAAAAACTAACCACATTAAAACTACCCATATTAAAAGGTGAGGAGGCTTTATTTTATACTCTTCCATCTTCCACTCTTCCATCCAGGCCCCACAACTGCCCCGCCAACCAGTTTTTTAGTTCTTTTCTGAAAGGCAGCAGCTCCGTCTGCTCCCGCAACACTACTGGCAGGAGGTTCCACAAGGCCGGTGCATACACGAAAAAGGCCCTCCTTCGTGTGCCAGAGAGACGGGCCCCTCTGGCACATGGAACAATTAGAGAGCCCCTCCGGTTAGCTCTGGTTGGATGGGCAGACACTCTTGGGATGATATGGTCTCTTAGGTATCCTGGCCCACTACCGTGAAGGGCTTTAAAGGTCAAAACCAGCACTTAGAATTGCACCCGGAGGCAAACTGGTAACCAGCGCAGCTCCCGAAGCAATGGTGAGGCATGAGCATAACACCCACACTCCATCACCACCCGGGCTGCTGCATTCTAGACCAGCTGCAGCCTCCAAATGGTCGTCAAGGGCAGCCCCATGTAGAGGGCATTGCAATAATCTAGCCTGGAGGTGACCAGAGCATGTGTGACCATGAACAGGGAGTCCCGGTCCAGGAGCGAACGCAACTGATGAATGACGCGAAGCTGTGCGAAAGCCCTCTTAGCCATGGCCGCCACCTGATCTGCAAGTAGCAACCCCGAATCCAGGAGGACCCCTAAGTTGCATACTGGGCCTGTCTGGGGCAAAGCAGCCCCATCCAAGACCAAAGTTGGCAGCTCTCTGGATAACGCGGGACCACCTATCCATAGTCATTCAGTTCTGGAGGGATTCAATTGTAGCCCGTTGTCCCCCATCCAGACCCCAACAGCTTCCAGACATCTGGATAGGACATTGACTGCATCACTGGGGTCCCCATGGGCTGAGATATATAGCTGGGTATCATCAGCATACTGATGATACCTCACTCCATGGGAACAGTTCCAGTTGTGTGATGGTAAGAATTTTAACATCTCCTTTAGCTCATAACCCTATTCCTGTCTTTATTAGTGAGTCAGAAAGATGTGTGGAAGCTTTTGCTTCTACATTTTTTCATTAGTCACAATTTAGTAGACTGTTCAAACCATGATATCTAGCTAGGTTATCCTGCTATGGTAATAGAGTAGAACATACTGCCAGCAACTCACCGTCAAGTGTCAGGCATCAGTTAACTAATCTGACCACCCTGAGGACTAATGGCTTGGGTGGTGAAGTCCAAGGGGAAGGGTGATGGTCCCCAAGTGCATTAAATCCCACTTGAACCCATCTTGATGGAGCAGTAGCTTCATCAATACTGGCCTGGGACTGAGAAGGACTTTACATGCCAAAAGGGCTCAGGACCAGAAAGTGACTCGCAGAACTGGATCAGTGTTACGGGTGTCATGTTGTGATGCAGAAGGTAGATGAAAGCCACTGCGTTATATTTCCAGGACAGTCTTCATGGCTGATTGCCACAAGGATCACCAATATTTCTATTCGGATATGGCAGACAGAACAACAACAATAACAACAACAAGAAGAAGTTCAAATCCTAAACAGTGGTTAATCTTAACTATGTTTTATTGGAACAAACCACCTTCATTAACTAATGAGTTGAACTTTGTTTTAAAGAAATAATATTTTGGAAGTTTTCAACAAAACATTACACCATATTGAATAGGTAAATGTTTCCAAACTCCTTCTCATATCAATGCTAAGGGTAGAGGAGCCATTCATGGAAAATAAAGTTCTTCCCACATGGACAATGTGAGCAAGTTGAATGAATTAAAGGCAAATGCAACTGAAGAGCAAACTAGATGTTAACAAGAATGTTTTAGAATTAACCCATTTTCCCATCCTACAGTGGCATAGACTCAGAGATGGTGCTTCAACAGCAAACATGTAAATTAAAATCACCTGCATCCTCCAGTGATCAGTCACAAGACACAATATGCTATGCAGAAGACACATAGTTCAGCAAAATTATAAATAGACATCAACCATCATTTGAGAGAGCACTTGTTTAAATTAATGTGCTAAGCATATCATCTAGTTTGATCCCAAGATAGTAAGGGCAATGCTTCAGGGACTGGAACACATAGTAGACCCCAGTCCATCAGAAACACTTCTCCTTTAAGCAGGCAGAGAACCTGCAAGTTGACAAGAAAGGAGAAGGATTTCACACAGTATTGAAACGTTAATTTACAATTACTTTTCCAGTTCACTTTTCCAATCATTCCTTTTTTGTTGTTATTTTAATATCACATATCAATTTATCATTTGTTACTAAATCCTAAACTCATAGTTAAGCTTCTAATTATTATTTTTTGCTATCAAGTGTCTTCCTGCTATTACTAAGCTTTTCTTTTTTACCCAACTCCATTAAACATCCTAAGGTAATAAAGGTTTCCCTTGCTCGAAAGCCAGTCGTATCCGACTCTAGGGTGCAGTGCTCATCTCTGTTTCTAAGCCGAAGAGCCAGCGCTGTCTGCTTCTGCAGACGTTTCCGTGGTCATGTGGCAGGCATGACTAGACACCGGAGCGCACGGAACACTGTTACTTTCCCACCGAAGTGGTCCCTATATATCTACTTGCAATTTCTTGCTTTCAAACTGCTAGGTTGGCAGGAGCTAGGATGAAGACGGGAGCTCAGTTCCGTCCTGCAGTACTCGGGAATCGAACTGCTGACCTTCCGCTTCCCAGTCAGCGTCTTAGCGACTTGAGCCACTGCAGTACCCTAAACATCCTAAAGCAATAGATAAAAGAGCAATTCTTGGGCAAACACTTATATTTAATTTTCCTATTACTGTATTTGCCAGTGTATAAGACACATCCGAGTGTAAGACACACCCCGTTATTACCAAAATAGGCCACTATATACAGTACAAGATGAACTCCCTTTTTCCAGTGTATTTTAATGGGGGGGACGTGGGTCTTACATGCCAGCAAATACGGTACATTCATTTCTTTAAAAAAACAACTTCCAAAGGTTTAGAACTGCAGAGCTAGATGAAATCTAATGGATCATCAAGTCCAGCTCTTGTCAAAGAAGCAGAATGGGGAACTGAACTCACAACTGTACCTAAACCACTGGCGTGTGGTGGTCTATGGGGTTGCGAAGGGTCGGAATCAACTATGCAACTGGACAACAACAAAAACACTCCCACCATAAGTGGAAAAAACTAACTCCATCCCCTTAGAGAACTGATCTATATGAGAAACCCTCCCTTTCCTTTTGGAGAAGAACAGATAAATTGACGAGTAGGCAAATATGGTGTCATCATGAACTGTTTCCACCTCTTCTTGTAATGCCATCCCCAAGAAGTGAACCAAGTGAAGTGGCTTTTTTCTCATAAATGCTACCCAAATTTGTTTGCCTATTACCATCAGTACGCATGGTGGCTTAGTGGTTAAGACACTGAACTTAATTATTGGAATCTTGGCAGGCCAGCAATTTGAGACCAAGTGCTCCACGATGGAGTGAGCACCAATTGTCTGTGCCAGTTCCTGCCAACCTAGCAGTTCAAAAGCAAGAAATTGCAAGTAGATAAATAGGTACCACTTTGGGAGGAAAGGTAACAGTGTACCATGTGCTTTGGTAATGCCTGCCACATGAATATGGATATGACTGTAGATGCAGACAGCATTGGCTCTTTGGATGTAAACAGAGATAAACACCACCCCTTAAAGAAAGACACAACAGACTTTCGAGCATGGGAGACCTTTAGCTTTACCTATTCACTTCAGCATTAGCTATGATTACCACTTTAGGCCAACAAGAAAATGCAAGCGCGGCGCCAAAATGGCCGCCGCGCCCTTTGCGGGCCCCCCCCCACAGGACAGAGAATCCGGGTAGTTAGGGGCGTGGCCAACTCCCTTATAAAAGGGGTGGCCACGAGGCAGCCAAGCTGCCATTTTACCTCAGCGACGGAGCGGAGAAGTTTTTTCTGCGTCTCCGTCGCTCGTTAGCTTACCGGGAAGCCTTTTGGTAGCGGTTCTGCCTTTCCGGCTTCCCCCTTTTTGCTCCGGTCGAGATGCCTTCGAAGAAGAAGGCAGCTTCGAGCTCAGTTCGCGTTGCTAGGAGGCGCAACCCAGGTCGGAGGACCGCGGTGCCGCCTCCTCAGCAGCCACCTTTGCCAGCCCCGGCCGGGGCCGGTGGAATGGGGTCTATTGCCCCTTGGCCCGGGGTGGGTGATCGGAGTGCGGGCGCGGAAGGGGTTCCGGCCCGCGGCCTACGAGCGGTGGACACCGCTCCTGCTCCTGCCCACTCTGTCGGGCCTACTCCTCTTGGGCTGCAGCCTCTCCCGGGGCCCTCTAGCCTTGGGGGGTGGTGCGGCCCCCTGCCTTGGCAGGTTTCTCCACCAACCCTGCCGGGATTCGGTGCTGGCCAATGGCCATATGTGGGTCCCGGGGTACAGGGACCTGGACCCATCCCTGGGCCAGGCGGGCCGGCCGGCCCTTTGCCCATGGTCAACGTGGACACCTTGCTGGCCCGCATTGCGGCCCTGGAGGCGTCGTTGGCGCGGGCCAGTCAGGCGGGCGCCCCTTTCGGGGTTCCTTTTGAGACGCTGTCGGCTGGAGGACAACAGCCGGCGGGGAGGGTCGAGCTGCTGCAGGCGTGTGGCGCGGTTTCGGCCACTGCCTCGCAGCTCCCCAGCCAGCAACCAGGTGCGGGTCAAGCCCCGGTGATGAGCTCTACGTCGGTCGTGAGCTCCGACGCTCCCAGTGGGCCGGAACCCCCGGTGGGGGCGGCCCACGGGGGCGCAGCGTGTGAGTATACGGTGCAAGCGAGTACATCCACACACATTCCCAATCTAGGGGGGCCTTTCAATGGCCTTGGCCTCGCGCAGGTGGCGCGGGGGCCACGCTCTCGGCGACCCACCCGGCGACGACGACTGCCACCTTGGGCACCGGGGTGGGCATGGGTCCTTGCACTACAGGGAATGTTCTGGGGGTGGCTGGATTAGTTCAGGCCCCTTTTACCAGGCCGGCTGTCCCTTTTTCGGCCTTGCCGACGGCAGGTTATTCCTTGCCACTGGGTGATCACCTGGCACAGGCTACTAGGGAAAAGATATGGCGAGGGGAGTATGTAGATATCTTCTCACTCCTCAACAGAGAGCCCACCAAGGAGGAAAGGGAGGGTCAGGATGAGAAGGACAAGGAGCAGGCACGCCGCCGTAAGCCGCCGCGTACCTGGGCCAACTGGCTCCCCGCTTATTTAATATACATGGCGGTATATCTGAGGGCGCGGCCGGATTTAGCTATTCCCATGGTCCAATATTTGGACAACATATATAGGGCGATGGTCGTTTTCCCGGGCCCCTCATGGCTAGCATATGATGAGGAATTCCGTATGAGGATTCCCCTTCACCCCGAGATGAGATGGGATGAGCCGTGCCAGAGGCTTTGGCTTTTGTATATGACACCCACGCGCCCTGCCCCGGGGGATAGATACCATTGCGGACATGCGGTCCAGCGAGCGGCTCCAGCGCAGGTTACCCGCCAGGCGGCGGGGCAGGGGGTTCCAGCCCGCCTGCTGTGCTGGACTTTCTCGTCAACTGGTTCCTGCAATCGAAAGAACTGCAGGTATAAGCATGAGTGTCCCACATGCTCTGGCCCCCACGCAGCCTCTGCTTGCCCCAAGCCTGGGGGGGCGCGAGGCAGAGGGAAGGGTGGACAGTGGGCTGGCAAGGCTGCCACGGATGGACCTAGTTCTCCAAAAGGCCCCCTCCCCAATTAAGGTGGACATGCTGGAGCGCTGGCTCGCATCGTACCCGAAGGGGGAGGACAGGGAGTATATTCTTCAAGGTTTTAAGCAGGGATTTCGTATCCCTTTTGTGGGTGATAGGTCCCCTCAGGATGCTCCCAACCTTTTATCCCTTAGAGGAAGGGAGGAGGTGGCTGCGGCCAGCATTCAAAAGGAGTTAGTCGCGGGCAGGGTCGCTGGACCTTTCCCCGTACCCCCGTTTCCCAATCTTAAGGTCTCGCCACTGGGTTTGGTCCCCAAAAAGTCCCTAGGTGAGTTTCGCCTTATTCATCATTTGTCCTACCCAGCCGGCCGATCGGTCAACGATGCTATCCCTGATGACCTTTGTTCAGTCAGGTATCCATCGTTTGACCATGCGCTGCGCATGGTGCGCTTGTGTGGCCCGGGTGCCCTGCTGGCCAAGTGTGACATTAAGTCAGCTTTTCGCCTCTTGCCGGTGCACCCGGGTGATTTTGAGTTGCTGGGTTTTAAATTTAAGGGGGAATATTATTTTGATAAGGCCATGCCTTTTGGCTGCTCCATATCATGCTCGGCTTTCGAGCGTTTTAGTACCTTCCTAGAGTGGGCTTTCGCCCGCAGGTCAGGGTCCCGGTCTGTAGCCCATTACCTGGATGACTTTTTATTCGGGGGTGAACAGGGCTGGGACACGTGCGCACGTCTCCTCAACACATTTCAGACGCTAATGGAGGAACTTGGTGTCCCTTTAGCGCCCGAAAAGACCGAGGGCCCATCGACCAAGCTAGTATTCCTGGGGGTTGAGATTGACACAGTAGTGCAGGCTTCTAGGTTGCCGGGTGATAAGGTGTCCAGGATCGTGGCCCTTATCTCGGAATTGCTGGCCAAGCGTAAGGCATCACTGAGGGAACTGCAGGTGCTACATGGGCACCTTAATTTTGCTTGCAGGGTGGTCGCACCGGGCAGGGCTTTTGCCCGGCGCTTATGCGACGCCATGGCAGGGTTATCCAGGCCCCACCACAGAGTCAGGCTCACCCGGGGTATCAGGGCAGACATGTTCGTCTGGTTGCAATTCCTGAGGGAGTTTAATGGGGTCTCATTTTGGAGGTCTGACCTCCTGGCGTCCCCCAATTTCCAGATCCAGTCTGATGCCTCAGGATCCCTGGGTTATGGGATGTACTTCAATGGGAAGTGGGCCTGTGGTGGGTGGCCACCGGCATGGGCAGGCACAGGTCGCCTGCGGGATCTCACATACCTGGAATTTTTCCCCATTCTGGGGGCTTTGATGCTATGGGGCGAACTGTGGGCTAATTCGGTGGTGCATTTCTGGTGTGACAATGCTGCTGTTGTCCACATTGTCAATGCACAGACTTCCAAATCGCCCAGGGTCATGGACCTAGTGCGCCATTTTGTGCTGCGCTGCCTGCGCCTCAACGTTTTGTTCAGGGCCAGGCATGTCCCAGGGATTAATAATGATATTGCTGACGCTTTGTCCCGCCTGCAGATCTCCCGGTTCCGCGCCTTGGCCCCGGATGCGGAGGAATTTCCCTCGCCACTCCCGGACGAGATGTGGACTATTGGCAAGGAGAGGTGAACCGGGCGATTGGCCTGTCATTAGCGCCACGCACGCGTAAGGCGTATCAACAAGCATTCAATTCTTACAGGGCATTTGCTACTCAATTTCTCTTGCCAGAGACCTGGCCTATCCCGGTGGACCATGTTCTGCGGTTCATGGTTCACCTGCATGCACAGGGCCTTGCACCTCGCACCATAGCATCCAAGCTCTCGGCGTTGGCTTTTATGGCCAAAGTGGGAGGTCATGTGGATACCACCTCTGACTTCCGTGTGCGACATGTTTTGGAGGGGTGGGTGCGCGAGCGCGGGCGTTGCCCGGATGACCGGCACCCTATTTCCCCAGGGGTTCTTACCCAGTTGGCCCGGGGCTGGCCAGGCCTCTGTTTTGATCATTATGAGGCAGCCCTTTTTCACGCAGCCACAACGGTGGCATTTTTTGGAGCGCTCCGCGTCAGCGAACTCGTGATGCTGTCTAAGGCGGATGCAAGTGGTAGGGCACTGGAACTCGAAGATGTCTACGTAGCCAAAGACTGGGCCCAGTTGAGGATACGCTCCTCTAAAACAGATCAGCATGGCGTAGGCAGTGGTGTAAGACTGCTACGTTGTTCTTTGGCAGACATCTGTCCGGTTGGTGCCCTACATGAATTCCTGGCACTGCGTGGCACGCACCACGGCCCATTTTTCTGTCACCAAGATGGGTCTCCCCTTACTAAATTTCAGTTTTGGAAGGTGACAGCCAGAGCCCTCACCAGGGTTGGCCTACCAGGTGCCCGTTATGGCACACATTCGTTCCGGATTGGTGCAGCCTCTACAGCAGCTGCTTTTGGGTACTCTGGGGCTGACATACGCAGCATGGGGAGGTGGGGCTTGCAATGTTTTCAGTTTTATGTGCGCCCACTCCCGCCATGAGTACCAATCCAGTCACCTTACCGCCTTTTTTCTCAATTTTATTACAGACCCTGGGTGTCGTATTACGCCGGTGACAGTATGGCTGGTGGGCCACAGCTATGTGCACAGGGCAGCGCGTTACGCTGCGGCGACAGAATGGGGACCCCGAATGGGACTGGGTGACCACGCCAGTCTCGCATGGCATGGTAAGCCTGGGATGTTATGGCGGGAGCTGCGGCCTTTCCTTTTTTCTGGCCTGGGTGCTGACCCGCCCGACATCCTAATCATCCACCTGGGGGGCAATGATTTGGGCCAGGTCACCGGCTTATCGCTTAAGCATGCGATTCGCGAGGACCTCGCCTACTTGCAATATGTCTGGCCTGCCACAACCCTGGTTTGGTCGGACATTGTCCCGCGCCATTCTTACAGAGGGGGCGTTAACCTCCTGGCCCTTGACCGCGCTAGGCGCGCGGTCAATAAGGCAATGGCGCGGTTTCTTGCCAACAGGGCTTGGGGACGGGTTAGTCATCACCCCGATATTAGTCTACAAAATTATGACTTGTACGCAGGGGATGGGGTCCATCTGTCGCGAGGAGGTATGGACCTCCTGTTGGGTGATTGGCGAGCAGGCCTGTTGACCGAGCTGACGGTCTGGGGGGGCGTCAGGTCTTCTTTGAAGCCCCTCCGTGTGGCGGGTAGCACTGGTAAGGTAAACAGTATGACCCACAAGTATCCGGCAGGTTCGCAATTGACTGGACAACACTAGACAGGAATAAATTAGTTAAACGTTGTCCGGTCAACGACGAACCAGGCGATGGGGTGATGACGATTGCTAACCAGCATGCATCACCCCTGTGATTTCACGGATACGCGTCAGAGGGTGGGGTCATAAGTTAGTTATTGACTACGGTCAACAATTTGTTTGTTGTCAACAAACAAATTGATACAAATTGATACATTGTAACCAATTGCCGTTGGCAATTTTGGGGTGGTACCTTATGTTGTGTTCTAAAAAGCCAACGCAGGCCCAGCCTGGGTGCCAGGGACGATAATAGAACAGACGGGGCCAGTGTCATATCGGGTGGAAACTAGCACCGGTCTCCTCTGGAGGAGGCACGCTGATCAACTGAGGCACCGAGTGAGTGAGGGGCCGATCAGTGGGACTCAGCGACAGGATTCAGCGATAGGGTTCTCCCCCACCCGTTTAGCCCAAGGGGGAGACAGAGAGGGACACCAGTCCGAAGCCAGGAGGGAAAGCAGTGATCCCGACTCATATCCTTTTGATACCCCAGTCCTATCCGAGCCCGGGGGGAGGGAAAAGGAGTGTGCGGCCGCCGCTGCCGCTTCCCCCGAATCCGTTTTTGATTTTGATTTTGCTAGCCGGGGGGGGGGGGTTTCGGAGTGTTCCCCCACCCATCCAAGCGAGAAGAGGGGTTTTTCGTTAGCCCCCAGTGCCCCCGGTTATTCCCAAGCAAAGCACACACCTCCCAACAAAGCCGCAGAGCCGCGGCAAACCACTAACAAGTCATCCTCTCCGATTGCAGGGCAGGAAGCCAGGGAGCAAGGAGGAGGGAGCGAAGCCGGGGCAGGGCAGCCCGCGCCGAGACCCCAGCGTGTTCGAAATAAGCCATCTTGGCTGAGAGACTTCGTCTCATCCTAGGGGGGAGGAGTGTTGTGTTCTAATAATGTAACCTTCTACATGTGATATCAATGTATCTGAACCAATGTAACCTTGCCTATGAGTAATAATGTAACCTTCAGCTGTATCACATAAACCCTGTAATAGGACGCGAGCTAATGACCACCAGCTGGCAGCAGCGAGCGTCCAAGCTCTCTTGGTTCAAACCCATCAAAGACCGCAGCGCGGGAAGTTTCCCGCCGCTACCTACACCTGGACAAGAAGGGCGTGACCAGCCATGACGTCACGCGGACCAGTAGCCAACGGGCTACCATGGAGCCACATTCAAATACGTTACTACCATATATATAGAGCTGTTCGTCCGCCATTACCTCATGTTCCCTCTGTCCACCATGCAATAAACCTGAGTTAACCCAGCCTTTGGCTGTGCCTTGTGTCTTGACTCTCATATACTAAACCTTACCAGTGTTACTTCGGCCTGCTTGCCTTAGGAATTACGATTGGTCGTTTTACCAATGCAAATTTATAATTCGGACTAGGGCATTGAATCAATAAATGTGGCCCTATGCTGTTATCCACTTTCAATGTTGTCTGTGTCCGTTATTGGGGGGGTGCGCCTGCAATGCAAGCGCGGCGCCAAAATGGCCGCCGCGCCCTTTGCGGGCCCCCCCCCACAGGACAGAGAATCCGGGTAGTTAGGGGCGTGGCCAACTCCCTTATAAAAGGGGTGGCCACGAGGCAGCCAAGCTGCCATTTTACCTCAGCGACGGAGCGGAGAAGTTTTTTCCCCTCCACCCCCTCCCTAGTGAACAGTGTGATATTATGGTCGCTTCGGGGCCGGGTGGGAATTTTTGGTTGGGACCCATATTGGCTCCGGGTCCTGGCTTTTTTGCCCATCCCACACTGTTGCTATGGTTTGATATAGGGGACTTTATGTGTTCCTACTGTTGACTTTGGTCACATTGGCGGGTAGCACTGGTAAGGTAAACAGTATGACCCACAAGTATCCGGCAGGTTCGCAATTGACTGGACAACACTAGACAGGAATAAATTAGTTAAACGTTGTCCGGTCAACGACGAACCAGGCGATGGGGTGATGACGATTGCTAACCAGCATGCATCACCCCTGTGATTTCACGGATACGCGTCAGAGGGTGGGGTCATAAGTTAGTTATTGACTACGGTCAACAATTTGTTTGTTGTCAACAAACAAATTGATACAAATTGATACATTGTAACCAATTGCCGTTGGCAATTTTTGGGGTGGTACCTTACCAGTGTTACTTCGGCCTGCTTGCCTTAGGAATTACGATTGGTCGTTTTACCAATGCAAATTTATAATTCGGACTAGGGCATTGAATCAATAAATGTGGCCCTATGCTGTTATCCACTTTCAATGTTGTCTGTGTCCGTTATTGGGGGGGTGCGCCTGCAAAGGTTATTGTGATAGAAAAGTAATTACAAAGAGGAAAAGTTATCTGTTCTGATTCAGTTCTGGATTTTGTTTCTCTCATCGGTGTGGAGCTAGCAAACATAGCTGGCAACCATATTTATTTATTTTTGTTAACCTAATTATGTTGGAAATACTGTGTATTTTTACTTGTTGTAAACAGCTTCCACCATGGCGTGTTTGATTAGGTGCAAATAACAAAGCTCTCAGTTAAGTAACCTGCTTGCTTTAAAATTCTGTTTAAAAAGGAATTGCTTCCTCTTGAGTGTTTGTGAAAGGAAATAAATTCCTCATTGACTTCTGATTGCAAGAATTAGCTTCCCCACTATGGCAAATGACAAACAGAATACAAGTTCCTAGTGACCTCCTATCCACTATACCAGAAGTTGCCAAACGACAGCCTGTGGGCCAGATCTGGCCCCTAATGCTGATTCATCTGGCCCGCACCACCCTCCCTGCTCCCGGAAGCAGAGGTGGAACACCCTCACACATGTGCAGAACGCTGCTGTAAATGACCCGCAGCTGTTCATAAATGTGTTTATGAGAACCGCAGGTCATTTACGGCAGCATTCTGCACATGCACGGGCACGTTTTACTTTCGCTTCTGGGTGGGAGGAACCACATGACTGACCCGCTCAACCACGTGACCAGCCCATGGCCTGAAAAGGTTGGGAACCCTGCACTACACAGTAAGAAACCATTTGGTTGCTTTTGAAAACATCTTTGCTAAAAACCAAACACAGAATACTTTCTTCTGTTAAATCAAGCAACAAAAGGTGATATCTTAGCTCAAAACTGTACCAGCTGTAGGGAGTAACCACTAGCTACAAGATCTTTCTGCACACAAATGTTCTTTTGCTAGCAGAAGACTCTTCTGGTGTTTGATCTCAGAGATTTGCTAACAGAATGATCTGGTAGAAGAGTCAAAAGTTGGCAGAGAAGTCAAGTTGCACATGACTGTAAGAGCACAAAATTAAGCCTGGTGAGGATAAGTAAAAGTAAAGGTCCCCTTTGCTTGAAAACCAGTCATATCCTACTAGGGTTCAGTACTCATCTCTCTTTATAGCCAAAGAGCCGGCGCTGTCCAGCATCTGAAGATGTTTCCATGGACATGTGGCAGATATGACATGCTGTTTACCTACTTACCAAAGTGTTACTTCTTTATCTACTTGCAATTTCTTGCTTTCGAACTGTTAGGTTGGCAGGAACTGGGACAGAGAGGAGCTCACTCCATCATGCAGCACTCAGGTCTCAAACTGCTGACCTGCCCATCTTAACCACTAAGCCACTGCAAGTAATTCCCAACATCCTTCCATTAGAAGGGTTTTGAATTCCTACCAACTTCAGATCAGCTGGATCTTAGCTCTGTTCACCAAAATTGCACAATATATTGCCATTTTTATCCAACTGAATAATTTCTTTATTTCAAAGTTTATTTGCACCTTATGCAATGGAATTCTTTTCTTTCTCTGTGTGTAGCTGAATCTTTTTTGCAACCCAAGTGCACAATCCACTGAAAATTTCATAACACCGTTTCCATCTTAATAGAAAAAAAGTTTATGGTTAGATCTTACCACAGTTCCTCCACTATGAACTTTACAAGCACAAAGAGAACTGGGATTTCTTGAGATATTTCATTAAAAAAAATCTCTTCCAGTATTTATGGGTTATAGTATCTTTTGCTTCTCAGCTCAAGCAAACAAAATCTTAGCTTCCTCCCTTGACCTAAATCACAAAAGCTTTATGGCTTTAACAAACCGTACAGACTGCTAAACACCATTTGAGTAGTTTTAGGCCGGGTTTAGCTGACACTGGCCGAAAGATGAATGTAAATGAAAGTGGAAGGATGCTCAGCTTCGAGGAAAAAGTAGCATAACAGCAAAAAATATAGGAAGAAATATGACATTGTAGCATAGTCACCTTGAGTCACCCGTATGGGTTGAGAAAGGTGGTATACAAATAAAACTTGAAATGAAATGAAATAGAGCAAAAGATTCAGCTTTAGAAAAGGTAGCCTGTTTCATTAAACTGAATAGAGGACAAGCAGAAGACACAGATTCAGCTGGGACAGAAAGAGAAAAAAGACTTTATGTTTTATAGAACAAATACTTGCTAAGTTCTCAGCTTTGAAAAAAATTAAACAGAACCATGTGGTCCTTTTGTGATTTAAAGTTAGAGCAAGTGACACCTGTATGGGACAATTAAAACACGTAACAAACAGCTATATTTTTACATATATCAATCTCTGTCAGGTTATGCACCAAAACATTATGGACACTGCATATACAGAGAGATGAGTGCCAAAATGTATACACATATTTAAAAAGGAAAAACAGTATTAAAATTTGAATACTCAATATAGATCGATAACAAAAGATGAATACAAGTCATGTTTGACTTCTGCAATTACAAGAGGTGCTCAAAGTGGTTACCGTCAGCGTCCAGACACTTCTGATTATGGGAAACTACTGCTTGAGCAACATTGGCCACTAAGTAATAACTTGGAACTTGTCTCTAATTGCTTATTGGTCCTTTTTTCTCCAGTATGCAACTAGACTTAGGCCAGTGTTTCTCAACCTTTGGTTTTTGAACTTCAATTCCCACAAGCCTAAGTCAAATCCCCAAAGCACTGATCAAATGTACTGACTTAGACTTCTGGGAATTGAAATCCCCCTGTGTGGTGTGGGCCCCACATTGGGAACCACTGATTTAGAGCTTGAATACAAAGGGAGAAATGTAGGAAACACTATGAATTAGGAGAATTTCCCACACACATACACACTGATCACATTATAAAGCGGTATAGAAATTAAACTTGAAATGAAAATGAAAATTACCCAATAGGAAACGTAAATTAGCCCAGTTTCCCACTCCAATCTGTAATTTTCTTCCCCACCAGAGAACCTTCTACTTTTTATAAAATTTAATCCTGTGGGATCAATTAGTATGTGATTGCTTGAACCAATGCAGAAAGGAAGTATGAACACAGAGCAATGCTTTGGCAAAGTACCTTTACCATAACCTCTTGCCTCATGAGTCACATGAGCATGCAGACACAGGCACACCTACAATCACACTTCATTTTTTTGCAGTTTCTCCTCAGTGAGCAGAGCTCCTGTCAGTTTGCTTGTTTGTCCATTTGTTTGTATGTATGTTTTGTTACAGTTTAATGGATCTCTCCCAGTAGGCAAGTAGGAAAGGCCTTCTTAAGGCAGTTCCTTTGAACCATATCACCCTCAGGTGCTTCGACAAAACTGCAAAGGACCTACAACTGGAAGCCTTTTTGTCTCTACAACAGAACCAGAAAAGGTCTATTGGGTCTGCATCCCCTGACCTGCAACCTAAAACAGCTGCAGTCTTCAGCTTGGGATTTCCCATTAACTACAGCTCAGGAATGTGTTTGTTGTTGTTCGACTGTGCAACTGAACAACAACAAACAGATCCCTGAGCTCCAAATCCATCCAGGATGATTTTTATTTTTTACTTTCTACTCTCTCTCCTGCCCCAATCCCAAGGCCTACAATACTCAACCTGAAAAAAAAACTCTACAGGATTCAATAGTTTGTGATTTTCAATATTTTAAAGGTCTGTTGGAGACATTGGATACCTAGCGTGATATAGTGGATTGAGTGGTGGACTAGGACGCAGGAGACCTGGGTTCAAATCCATTTGCAGCCACTTAGGTTCACTGTGGGTTGTGAAACTGACAAAACCCACTCCTTAAATGCCTCACTTATCTTGATAGCCCTACTAGGGTTGGTATAAGTCAGTTCCCTACTGGACTGCACATAACAACAAATTGAAGGCATTACTTCCCAGCCCTCATTTTAGGATTTTACACAAGGACCGCAAACCTTCTGTTTTGCTACTACTCACTACTATGTTACATTTTACTTGGTGTCTTTTTAACAAATGCATTACAATGATCCTGGGAAAAATGGAAGGCAGCAGAAAACAAGGAAGGCCAAACATGAGATTCCCTAAGGCAGTAATGGCGAACCTTTTAGAAACCAAGTGCCCAAACTCACCTTCGCCACAGACTCAACAGGCTGCTGTTCGAGCAGCACCCTCACACCACATGTGAGCCACCCGCCTTACCCCAGACAAGGGAGGGAGGAAGAGCTCCCATTGAGCTGCTGGGAAGAGGGGCTGGGTGAACTCTGGACTGGGGCAATGGCATGTATGCCTACAGAGAGGGCTCTGAGTGCCCCCTCTGGCATGTGTGCCATAGGTTCACCACCACTGCTCTAAGGGGAGCCAGAGACTATAACTTTCGGGTGTTGAGCAGGGCTGTTGAAGGGAGGACCTTCTGGAGAGCTCTCATTCATAGGGTCACCATAGGTTGGAGACAACATGATGACACATAACATTAATTATCATGGCCAAATTGGCTGAAGGTTCCTTAGAGTACCATTTTAAAAACTTGCTTTTCCTAGCTTTGTAACAATATCTTTAGTTTCATCTGTGAAGTGCTGGACTGCCTGGACATACATGCATGCAGAATACTCTGCTGACAATTTATAATGTCCAAGTTACTGGCTTCTTGCAGGACACAGTTGCTCTAGAGGCATCCATCTCCTACCATCCTGACCTCTTGAAACCTTTCCTTGGGATCAATTAACCTAAACCGCTGACCTACTATTTCTCTCAAATCATTTCTCTCCCACTTCAAAACTCAGGGACAGAAGGGCACTCGGCTGAAGAGGCACTGATTGCTGTATTGTCCTACAAAGTGGTTGCATGGAGAGGGAAGCCAGTGGAAAAACCCTTCAAAATTCAGTAGCACTTAACCAGCACATGCTCCTGGGTTGTTAATTAGTACTAGAAAGAATATTAAATAAAGATCAGCGAAGTCCTTAACTTGAGGGAGACTGGCAGTTGGAGAATGTTGTAAAGGAGGCATCCAAGAAAGGAAGCCTGGTTATAATGGGGGACTTCAATTACCCTCACATAGACTGGGTGAACTGTTGTTCAGCACATGATAAAGAGATAAAGTTCCTAGATATGCTAAATGATTGTTCCCTGGGACAGATGGTTGAAGACCCAACTAGAGGTACAATGTGACTGATCCAATAGGGAACAGTGACCACAACTCAATTATGTTTAACTTGATCATAGACCGCAAGTCACTGATAAAATCTAACACAGAGACCTTAAATTTTCAAAAAGGAAATTTCCCAAAGATGAGGAAACTAGTAAAAAAGAAACTGAAAGGGAAAATTGAGAGAGTCTGAACACTCCAAGAGACATGGAGGTTGTTTACAAAAACAATAACAGAGGCTCAATTGGAATGCATACCCAAAAGGAAAAAGGGCACTGCCAGCTCCAAGAGGACTCCGATGTGGCTTACAGGAGCTGTTCGGGAAGTGATCAAGAGCAAGAAAAACTCATTTAGAAGATGGAAGGCTTGTCCAAATGAGGACAGCAGGCAGAAACATAAACTCTGGCAGAACAAATGCAAGGCAACAATCAGGAAAGCAAAGCAAGACTTTGAGGAGCGTTTAGCTAAAAATACTCAGAGAAATAACAAAGACTTCTTTAAGTACATTAGTAGTAAGAACCTACCTAGGAAGGCCATTGGACCATTAGATGACAATGGAAGGCAAGGGGTTATTAAAGAGGAAACAGAGATTGCAGAGAGACTCAATGAATTCTTTGCTTCAGTATTCACTGAAGAAGACAGAGACCACATGCCCAAAACAGAGCCTATGTTCGTAGGGAGGGAAACCGAAGAATTAAGCCAGATAGAAATAATCAGGGAGGAGGTCCTTGCATGTCTTGTTAAGCTAAACACTAACAAATCACCAGGACCAGATGGCATCCATGCACGAGTTCTCAGGGAACTTAAAGATGAAATTGCACATAGAAGAGAAGGCGCTGCTAAAGGAGAGCCAACATGGCTTTTGCAAGGGCAAATCATGCCTCACTAATCTGTTGGAATTTTTTGAGAGTGTCAACAAGCATGTGGATAAGGGGGATCCAGTTGACATTGTTTATCTGGACTTTCAGAAGGCTTTTGACAAGGTCCCACACCAAAGGCTCTTGAATAAACTTACCAGTCATGGAATAAAGGGACAGGTCTTGTCCTGGATCAGCAACTGGCTAAGGGACAGGAAACAGAGGGTAGCACTAAATGGACACCTCCAAGTGGAGGGAAGTCAAGAGTGGGGTCCCCCAAGGTTCAGTACTGGGACCCCTGCTTTTCAACCTCTTCATAAATGATCTAGAGGTAGGAGTAAAAAGCAAGGTAGCCAAATTTGCTGACGACACTAAATTATACAGGGTAGTGAAAACTGTGAGAGATTGTGAGGAGCTCCAGAGGGATCTCTTGACACTGGGGGAGTGGGCAAAACAGTGGCAAATGAGCTTCAAAATTATTAAGTGCAGAGTGATGCATGTTGGGGCAAAAAACCCCAATTACATTTATAAACTGATGGGGTCTGAACTCTCTGCGACAAACCAGGAAAGGGACCTTGGTGTCCTGGTGGACAGCTCAATGAAGATGTCAACCCAGTGTGCCTCAGCAGTGAAAAAAGCAAACTCAATGTTAGGGATCATTTGGAAAGGTATAGAAAATAAGTCAGCAAGTGTCATTTTGCCTCTTTATAAATCTATGGTGAGGCCCCATCTGGAATACTGTGTACAGTTCTGGTCGCCATACCTCCAGAAGGATATTATGGAGCTGGAAAAAGTGCAGAGGAGGGCAACCAGAATGATTAGGGGACTGGAACACCTTCCTTACCATCTGAGGCTGCAACGGTTGGGCCTTTTCACTCTTGAACGATGGCGTCTAAGAGGTGACCTGATTGAAGTTTATAAAATCATGCACGGTGTGGACAAAGTAGATAAGGAAAAACTGTTTTCCCTATCGCATAACACTAGAACTAGGGGACACTCCATGAAACTTTTGGGTACTAGTTCTCAAACAAATAAGAGAAAGTACTTTTTCACCCAGAGGATTACTGGTCTATGGAACTCCCTGCCAGAAGAAGTGGTGACAGCTGTCAGTCTTGACAGCTTTAAGAAAGGATTAGACAAGTTCATGGAGGACAAGAGTATCAATGGCTATAATTATGGATACTTAAGGACAACCTCGGGGTTGGAGAGATAGGCAGGATATCTCTCAATGCCATTTCCAGGGAATCCTAAGCAGGTGAAGGCATCTCCTTGGGAATACCCTGAAGGAAATGGTGAGCCACTGTGTGAGACAGAATGCTGGACTGGATGGGCTCCTGTTCCAGCAAGGATGTTCTTATGTTCTTATGTATATTGGTAAGGGCAGCACAGACCTGAACGGAAAAGAAGTTCGATGATCACTAACATGTCATAAAAGAAGAAGCAGGTGATGATGAGGATTCATTTCAACTGAAAGTGAACATTAGTCTCTTGGAAGACTAGCCATGATATTCCTGGCCATAATAACGAAGATGCTACTTGACTATGGTATTATTACTCTTCAAGTGACACATCTGATTCTGAATATTGGCTATCATCATGGTGATTAGCCTTGAAGATTGTCCTGGGAACAAGATAATGCAGTGATGTTCCATTTGCCTTCCACATCACAGCACGACACGTGTACAACTGGTCCAGTTCCACAAGTCACTTTCTGGTCCTGAGGCATTTTGGCACACAAAGTCCTCCTCAGCCCTAGCCCAGTATTGACGAAGCTGCTGCCCTCCATCAAGATGGATTCAAGTGGGATTTAATCCACTTGGGGACCATTACCCTTCCTTGTGGACTTTGCCACCCAAGGCCATTAGTCCTCAGGTTTGTCAGGTTAGTTTACCACCAAGGGCCGTAGCCAGGATTCTAGATGTGTGTGGGTGTGTGTGAATATTTTTTCAGGAGGGGCAACAATGGCGTGCACATGCACACACACTCCCCGGGCTTCCTCTGTATCCCCCCCCTCCCCTGGGGTTGAAGGTTCAATCCCTGGCTCCTTCCATGCCCATGGCCCTGATGGCTTCATCCTCGCCCAGCCGCCCCCCTCTTCTCCTCCCTCTCACCGCAGGCAATTGGAGAAAGGTGGAGGAAAAGGAAGCTACAAGAGGCTGAAAGGGAGACTTTGCAGTCTTTCCATCGGATGAAAGGCGACCGGAGCTAGGTGATCGCACACTACGCCTTGCTTGGGGAGAGCAGGCTGTTAGCTCAGGGTTTTTTTACACACACACCCAACCCCTCTAGCTACGGCCCTGTTACTGCTGCCTGATGATCAGCATTGTGTTGCTGGCAGTATGATCTACTCCAGTGGTGGTGAACCTATGGCACATGTGCCAGAGGGGGCACTCAGAGCCCTCTTGGTGGGCATGCACACCATCACCCCTGCATAGAGGTCGTCCTGCCCTTCTACCCAGAAGCCCAATGGGAGCACATCCTCTCCACCCACCCACCCCCTGCACAGAGTTCACCCTGCCCCTCTGCCCAGCAGCCCAATGGGAGCACTTCCTCCCTCCCCTTTCTGAGGTAAGGCAGCCGTCTCACATGTGGTGCGAGGGTGTGGCGTGGATGGCAGTCTATTGAGTCTGTGGCAAAGGTGAGTTTGGGCACTTGTTCTCTAAAAGGTTCACCATCTATGGCGATCTACTCTATCACCATAACAGGATAACCTGCCCAGACACCAGCTATGGTATACAGTAGAACCCCATATAACGATCGCCCCATACAGCAATGAAATCGCACAGCGATGAGGCTTGGATGGGGGAAAGCCGTTCCGCATAGCGATAGTTCCTATGGGAAAATCTGTATGATTTTCAAATGAGAAAAACCGCTTAGTGTCAAACATCGTTGTATGGTTTTCCCCATAGGGAAAATCGTTGTATGGTTTTTCCCATAGGGAAGATCGTATGACGACAAAAACCGCATAGCGATCAGCTCCGTGGAATTGATTGAAATCGCTATACGGGGTTCTACTGTATATTGAAATATTCCCCAGCCTAGCTTCATTCATTCCTGTTGCATTTACAGTTCTGATCACATTTTTGTCTACAGCTGTAAAGCTCATTTGATAACTTCAGCTAGTGGTGTGTTGAAGAGGAGTGACAAAATTACCTCAGCCGTGAATTCACTAAGGAGGGGGGGGGGGGCTGAGGCAAGATATTGCCTCAGGGAAAATAATGCAGCCCAGAGGGCTTTAAGTCTTCCCAGAGTCAACTAAGTGGATTCACGGTGCAGATGAGTCAAACCAAGAAGGTTATGGCTCACAATTCACACTCTTAGATAATCCACTGCACCACTCTAAAAGTATTGGTATTTTGAGACCCAAACATTGCCTGAAGAATAAAATGTACATTTATAACAATCAGCTGTGAACTGGCTGTTAAATAAATGTACAATTTAAAGAAATCTGCCGTGGAATAAACAGCGGGTAGTATTAAATTAATACTTTTACGAGGGTATACAAAGAAAATCTTTCTCAGTTTTTATACTCCGAAATAAGCTTGGCTAAGAACATGCAGTGATACTGCAGAAAAGTTGCCTGGTGTCAGTTCCTCATTTTATGTCTCATGACAATGTATTACTTTTTTGCATTTTAGACAATAAATACTATTAAATAACACATGCAGAGATTTTCTGCATGTCCTTATATTTATTCATTTTAATATTTCTATACCACTCTTATTCTCTAACTGTCAGGGGTAAAAACGAGGAGGGGGGATACTCTTAAAACAATTTAGAGCATTCTTAATACAATTTGAGCAGCTAAATATAGCTAAATGCTTTTGACCCCATTCCCGGTTAATCATCACACAGCTTCTATGGATGTTCTCTTTTACTTTATTGAGTGTACCACAATACTTTATCACAGTTAGTGGTTATGGTGCAAATTTCATGAGTTGAAGAATTTAGAGTTCTATATTTAAAACATCACTCGGACATGAAGCTGATTGATCTAATCTCACAGTGGGGAGAACAGTGTACACTTCCCTGGAGAGACATGTCTACTACTCTCCTCACAGGAGAAAGTGCAGGATAGAAATGTAACTAAGAAATTCAGTACATCTTTTATGTAATCCTAAACCAGGGATGGCAGACCTTTGAGAGACTGAGTGCCCAAACTCAACAGGCTGCTGTCCATACCACAGAGGGTGTGGCCTCTGTGCTGGGGGGAGGGAGGAAGTGCCCCCATTGGGCTGCTGGGCAGAGGGGCAGGCCAAACTCTGTGCTGGGGAAGGAGGAAATGCTCCTGTTGGGTTGCTGAGCAGAGGGGCGTGCCCACAGAGAGGGCTCTGAACAGGGCCGTAGCCAGGATTCTAGATGAGGATGTGTGTGACTATTTTTTCAGGAGGGGCAACAATGTCACACACACACACACACTTGGAACTTTGCCTGGTGGGGGGCTGGCTGTTAGCTGGGGGGGGCTTATCCCCCCTGGCTATGGCCCTGGCTCTGAGTGCCCCCTCTGGCATGTGTGCCATAGATTCGCCACTATTGTCCTTAGTGGTATCTGAAAAGAACTCTAGGGGGTGGTGCATATTTCCATTTACAGCCAAAGACACTGTGTGTGCAGATGCTTCCATGATCATGTGTCAGGCATGACTAGACACCGGAGCGCATGAAATGCTATTAACACACCCACACCCACACCCACACCCACCGAAGCAGTACCTATTTACCTACCTGCAATTTCTTGCTTTTAAACTAGGTTGGCAGGAGCTGGGACATATGATGGGAGCTCACTCCAACATGCAGCACTCAGGTCTCAAACTCCTAATCTGCCTACCTTCTGCTCAGCGTCTTAACCTCTAAGCCACCACAGCCCTATGTTTTGTGTAGATTATTGTATTTGTTTGCATGATAAATGGCTAGGGTTAGATTACTAATGTTTGGGGAAATGTGTGCCAGGAGTAACGGTCAACAACTGAGACTAGGAAAACGTATTTATGAATGGAGCAGGGAGCTGTGACACTTTGCTGGAGAGATTCTGTTTTTGTAAATAAGGGTGTGTGTGTGAGAGAGAGAAAGAGTTTATTGAGAGTTACTATGTTAAGAGTTTGTAAGTTTCAGAGTTGGGAATGAGAGTGCTCTGTTTTGTGAAAATGCTATAAACAATATTGCAGTCTTTTTAGTATCTGTATAAAAACAAGTATCTATCTCTTTATGCATACATATACAGAACAGAAAGCATTCAAGTTATATAGAAGAAACGTAAAGGTTCATGATTACATACTAAAGAAACTGACAGTAGAAATATTTTTCTTACATTTTCCCCCCTTGTTCACTGAATCCTTATTTCTTTGGGTTTCTTAAAACTCTTCCTGGTTTACCGATCACCTTTGCTCCCTTTCTCAAAAGCTAGTCGTATCCAACTCTAAGGTTCAGTGCTCTGTTTATAGCCAACGTCTGCAGACGTTTCCATGGACATGTGGCAGGAATGCCTCAACGCTGCACGGAACGCTGTTTACCTTCCCACTGAAATGGTCCCTATTTATCTACTTGCAATTTCTTGCTTTTGAACTGCTAAGTTGGCAGGAACTGGGGCAGAGACAGGCGCTCATCATGCAGTACCCGGGAATTGAATTCTGACCTTCCAGTCAGCGAATTCAGCATCTTAACCACTTGAGCCACCGCAGACTCTTGGTTTACCAGCTCTACTTATTTCTACAGATACCAGTCATAAGAGATCATACAGTATTTGTATTGCTGCTGGACAGTGCTATGACACATGGTTTATGTAGTGTTGCCAAATTAAACAAAGCTGTGTTTTCACCAAAAACATTTTTACTTTTGAAATAACAGTAGAAAGTCAGACTTTAACTGAGGAAAAGTTATGACTGTTCTGTTTGCCTGCATTTTGACACGGATAATCTAAAAGAAGATACTTGGTACGGTGTAGTGGGTTGACTCGGGAAGCCTAGGTTCAAATCTCTCCACAATCATGGAAACTCATGGTAAAACCGCTCCTTAAATATCTCACTTACCTCTAACACCCTATTACAGTGATGGTGAATCTTGGCACTCCAGGTTTTCGTCAACTTCAATTCTCAGAAGCCCTGATCAGCAGGAGCCCTAACTTGGGCTTCTGGGAATTGAAGTTGATGAACACCGGGAGTGCCAAGGTACACCATCACTACCCTATTAGGATTACTATCAGCGATGCACTGCAAAAAAAATTTACTACCTACTCTGTAGGTGGGGCCAAATATGTGGCCGTGGCCAAACATCCTGCATTATGGGTTATGGAGGTGGGTGTGGCCAACCAAGTGGGTGTGGCCTGGGGGAATTTCCGCTACTGGTTCTGCAGAACCTGCTGCAGTGCATCACTGATTACTGTAAGTCATTTCCAACTTGAAGCCACTTAACCAACAATCTAAGAGGAGTCCCTGTTCATGAATTTAAATGGCTACACAAACTTAGCATGAGTGTCTTTATTGATCTCTAATAAAAGAATGGTCTCCTACCATAACCGTGGCCACCACTTCTTTCTAATAAGCTAATATAGCTCCCTTTAACCTTAAAACAAATATAGCAATCTTTTCTTGTTTGAAATCACAATATCACAATAAGGTAAGTGTATATTATCCCTCCACTCATGCAAAGCTAGCATATAATTACACATGCAGATGAAGCCACGTCATACTCCAGCTCATCATTTACAAAACCAAAGCATGCTAATTTGCCAATGAGGCCTGGAGCAACCTTGTATTGAAATAAACTTGAGCACTGTTTCTAATAATGTGTTAATGGGTCCAGTTTGTCGTATTTTGTTAAGGGACTGCCGTGGCTTAGTGGTTAAGATGCTGAACTTCACGACTGGAAGGTCAGCAGGTTGAGTTTCTGAGACCCGAGTACTGCACGATAGAGTGAGCTTCTGTCTCTGTCCTAGCTCCTGCCGAACTAGCAGGAGCAAGGACAATATTGAAAGTAGATAAACGGGTGCCACTTTGGTGGGGAAGTAAACAGCTTTCCATGCACTCCGTTTTCACGGAAGCGTCTGCAGAAGATGACCACCGAACCCTATAGTCGGATAGACTGGCTTTGGAGCAAGGGAGACCTTTATCTTTACCTTGTTTTGTTAAGACTATTCTTAGGAACCCAAAACAGCAGCACTCTACCCGTCTGCAGCATGTTGCTTCAGATGCTAGATTTTTTTTTGGATACAATAAGAATGAAATTATCTGACACTTGCTTGGATGGAAGCGGCTGTTGTGCAGCAGAAGGCCAGTGTCTCTTTCAGCATTATGTTCACTCTGTGAATATCCTTCCCCCATCTCCCTACCAGCCTTGTGCCAGCCAGCCTCTCCCACCCATTCCTTGATTTGCAGCAGACAGAGCAAGGGGCCGTTGTATACTACTAAACACTGTGGATCCCCCCCTCCTCCCAGCCATCTCTTGCCACACGATTAATTAATCATCCTCCCCATCCTGGGGTGGGGGGTGGGGGCTGAGGCATCCTTTGTTTGTTGAAGAAAGGCTGGCAACCAGTGGGTTCATTTTGCACCAATGTGAAGAGAAATCCTCTGTCACACAGAGGGGCGTTGTTGGTGGGGAAATATAGAACAAGGTCAATGCTGCGGCTCTTTTGACAGCCATTGATAGACCAAAGCTGACCTCCCATGTGACTTGTAAGCACAGATAATGGGTACCTGGGAGAAGATGAGGCAAAAAGTCCAGACTTGTGAAGGAAGGAGGTGGAGGCATGGGGGATTAGAGCACTGAAAAGCAGTCTCTAGATGCTGTCTAATAGGATCGTGCCTGGCAGGTGAGAGAAACCACTAAGTGCAACTGGAATGGGGTGCAGGGGACACTCCTAAAAGAAGAAGTGGGTTCTTATTTTATCTCTATAGTGTGTGGTTTGGCTTTCTTCCTCACCTTTGTCTCTTTCCGCAAGGCAAGATTATTTGGTTTGGGGCAGAGGATATGGTAATCTAGAGGTACGTAATCACAAATCTACCTTGCAAACAGCAAGTGTGAACTCATTTTTTGGCACAGAGGTAGTGTTGCCATAATTCTCTCCCACAAACCCGGGACATTGAACAGGGGGTTGGAATTGATGGCCTAAAAGGCCCCTTCCAACCCAGTGATTCTATGATTCTCAGTCACCTTTGAGCATCAGCTCCTTTGCAGGTGTGTGTGTGTGTGTGGGGGGGGGTGTACCTTTCAGTACGAGTCTCTAGATCACCCCCTCCAGCTTTTTTTTGCCCCCCACGGGGCCTTTCAACCCGAGCCCTTCCCAGTCACCAAGGAGTGGAAAGTTTCCCAGACAGCCTCTGGCGCTCATTGATCGGGTGCTCCAGCATTCCCCTGGCCGCTGGCTCTGGGAACAAAGCCGGGAGGCTCTACAGGAGTCCTCCAAGTAGGCGCTGCACAGCTGCTTATTCACCACTTGGGGCTTCTCTAGCCAAATGCACACAGACACCCAGAAGCATTCAAACACACTTTTAAGCGAACATGGCCTTATCCCAATTTTATGATGCATAAAATTTTGCCTTATAGAAGGACACCGAACTGGAATGATTTCGGATTCCACAGAGAACAAGGATTTTGGCCAAGCATATATATAATTTTGTTCTCTCCCTGAAACCTATGCCAATATCTTTGGGAATAAGGAATCACTGTTCTTCCTGCAGAATTCTACAATATCTAAATATCTAGTTTCTAGCTCCCATCCATCTACCAATCCATCCATCCATCCATCCATCCATCCATCCTTCCTTCCTTCCTTTTTCTTTTTCTTTCTTTCTTTCTTTCTTTCTTACTTACTTACTTACTTACTTACTGACTGACTGACTGACTGACTGACTGACTAGGATTTAGAATAAAAGAGAAAGAAACAATAATGTACTGTTACTGATACCTAGGAAGATAAAAGTTCCCTAAAAATCAGCCTAACAATCTGAAAAGTGGAGGATTTGTGGCCAAATGTACTGGAGCTGTATGGAGACGCTGTTTCCCTGTACTACTAAACCTGTTAGGAAGCTTTCTTATTTTATCATGGCATCAGCCCAGTAGTGAACTTGTCTCTTTTAAACAGGGATGCCCATTCTGGAGATGGGTAGCAAGAGGGAAAGGGGTGGTAAAATGCTATGCATTACATTAGTGAAACCAGAAAAAGAATGTTAAACTTAGACAAAGGAAGCCTTTTATGCCAGCAAGCCTCCCACATATAAGAGTAAAAAGGAATTTGAACTTCAGAGAAAGAAGAAGAGAGATCCAAGAATACCAATCCAGAAATAGTAGAGGGAGAAAGGAGAAAACACTCTAATTCTATCTATCTGCCTTTTGCTACACTTCCTGCTGACTCCGGTTACAGTATGATGAAACCAAACATTAGTTACATACATTCTGATGTGGCACATCCCAGATGTGGCTTTATGAGTGCAGCGTGAACAAGACACTGCCTGGACATCAAAGCACCTCCACAAATAGCTTGCAGACTGTGGTCTGTATTTGGCTTCTGCCTGCTCCAGCCGGTCTCCTCAATCCTTCTGATCCTTTCGCATCCTACGGTCTTGCTACCAGATCTCCTACCTTCACGGTTGTCCTGCCTGTTTCGGCAAGCTTCTGAGAACAGCCTTTGGCCTGACTATCTCACCAATTTTAGCCTACTCGTTGATGCCATAGAATCCCTCCAGTGCTTGGCTGCCAGAGACAGTCATTGCTTTAATGCAGGCCTCCTCAACCTTTTCAGGGCAGGGGCCAGATCACTCCCTGCACGGGCCGGCCACATGTTTCCACGAGAGAAATGCATGTTTTTGGCAAGATCTCGTGAGATTTTGGTGAGATCTTGTGAAATCTCACAAGATCTTACCAAAAACGCATGGTTTTTGCCAGTTTTCAGTGCTTCCAGGCGGAGGTGGCAGGAACGAGGAAGATGTCAGGGGCTGAATGGAAAGGCTTCGGGGGCCGGGTGTGGCCCACAGGCCGTAGGCTGAAAATGCCTGCTTTAATGGATCTTCAGATTTGGAATGATACAAAAGCAGTATTCTGAAATCCAGTCTCAAGTCAGTGTCAATTTTCATCCGTTTTCTTAGCAATAGCGATGGCAATTCCAATTACGTCATAGGCAGAGGCAGCAGCTGCAACTCGTATCCGAGAATACTTTTTTCCCGCTGAAGCAGGAAAAATGCCATTGGCATGAATTTGTTTAACGTGGATCCCAGCTTGCCATGAAGTGACCAACACACTATGATTACGGAGCCATCTCCTGCGACACATATGAAATGAGACATGCAGGATTTAACACTGGGACTTCAATGGACTGCCTCAGCCTATCAAGGTGTGCCTTCATATCTGGCATGGCCTCTTCTGCTTTCATGAACATTGGGAATCAGAGTTCCTCCTTTGTTCATTTTTTCGTTGGGCCTGTAACTCCATTTTCAGAAATAGCACACCCAATTTTCATCTCTCTATTTTACCTTTCAAACGTTCTTTTATTCTTTCAATAAAGTTATTTCTTTCACCGTATTTTTATTTACCATCCACATTTAGGCTTCCGTTTACACAAGCACCACTCTGGCCATGCACCCATTCACACACGCTTGAAGGTATATACTTGTAGCCCCACTTTTGGAAAACACACATACCCCAATTTTATTTCATCTCTTATTATGCCTCTCTGCTGTGGAGGAAAGCGGGGGATCAGCCCCCACTTCTGAAAGCTGCCAGCCAGCCAGCAGAAAGAAAGACTTTTAAAAACCCAAGCCTCAAAAAGGCTCCTTTATATTGCAGTTAGAGTTAACTTGTCTTTTAAGGGTTTTGAAGCCTTGCTTGCCTACTGATATAGCTAACCAAATTATTGGATGTCTGGTTAATTAATTGACTATGCAGTGTTTATTAAAAAGTCCTAAAACTTACTAAAATGTTTTTAAAAGAATTCTAACATGTTTTGCTTTGAATTCCCAAGCAGAAATATCCATGCAGCATATCTCCCAGCCTACACAAAAAGACATCAGTTATTTTCACCTATTGTTAACCCTGGACCCTGACTCCTGGGAGCTCAAGATAATCCTTCTTAATCTTCAACCCACCTGCCGCAGATTGTTTTTACCAGTACCTGCATACCTGGGGGGGGGGGTGGATGGGAATGTGCAAATCCTTAAGAGACACAGAAATGGGTTAAGGGTGGATACTGCATATCTATTGATTCTGGGATTCCTTGTGTATTTAATCAAGATAGTGCTTGGGGTGAGGCAGGATTAATTAATTACTGGGTGGGAATGAAAACAACTACTAGCTCCTCACATAACCCAATATTCAGCCTTCCCTGAACTTATTATCTATGATGCCATTGGTCATTTTGAACTTCTTGCCATGAACTCTGGAACCACATTGGTGCACATTTTCAATCCTCGCTCCTATTGGATGTCACATTGGAGACATCAAGACCTGTAGCTGTTGAACTGTGAACTCTGTTTTTTCTTATGTAAACCCCCAAGGGCATTCGCCCTATCAACCCTCCTATTGTTTTATGTGATTAACCTTTTTACTGTAACAAAAGAGCCGGGTGCTGGTATTGATTGAATCATTGTAATTTTTTATTTTGTAATTAATAGTCTAGTAGTAGAGAGCTAGGTTTAGTTCCCTTGGGTGGAGGGTATAAAAATCCCTTGGTAGAAGGTGTCAGCAGCACTCTTTGCACACAAGAACCCAACAAGAGCTGCTCACTGGGGAAACTTATTTTAGATAAAAAGGTTGAGACTAGGATTTATGCCAGCGCCTGGCCAGCATTGTTTTTAACTCCTTTTCAATAAACTTGATTTATATTTTTGTCTGAAATAAATGCCTCCTCATCCTTGGTAGAAGGGTTCTGCCAGCGATTGTACCGAAGTTGCAACTGTTCTCAACACGCACGCTCCTGTAATCAATCAGAAAAGGGCGGCATCGGTTTTTGGGTAACAGGCCCAATATGATGATTTCCAGTGGCATTTCCTCCACTGAGGGGACCATCACCCCACCTAAAGGGGTCTCATCTGCCCATAGCCATTGGCCCCTTTAGGGAGTCAGGTTATTTACTGCCACCCAACACTTGCCGCTGAGTTGCTGGCTGTATGTTCAACTCCATTACCATAGCAGGATGTCTGGCCAGAAATTAGTTCCAATTACACTTATATACTGCCTCATAGCACTTAGAGCACTCTCTGAGCATTTCACAAGGTAATTAGCATTTCCCACACACACACACACACACACACATACTCAGTACTCCTCGGTCCTTGCTCTTCTTGACCTCTCAGCGGCTTTCGATACCGTCAACCATGGTATCCTTCTGGGCCGGCTCCGAGGAGTGGGGGCCCAGGGCACTGTGTTGTCCTGGTTTTCCTCTTTTCTGACAGGTCAGACTCAGTCGGTGTCTTTAGAGAGTGGGTTGTCCAACCCTAGGTTGCTTCCATGTGGGGTGCCTCAGGGCGCGGTACTCTCACCTCTATTCTACATGAAACCGCTGGGTGAGATCATTCATTCCCACGGGGTGAGGTATCATCAGTATGCAGATGATACCCAGCTGTACATCTCGGCTCGTGGGGACCCAAGTGATGTAGTCGAAGTCCTGACCAGGTGTCTGGAGGCTGTTCGGGTCTGGACGGAGGACAACGGGCTTCAGCTGAATCCTGGCAAGACTGAGTGGCTTTGGGTGCAGGGTCCCATGTTATCCCGGGAGTTACCATCTTTGGTCGTGGCTGGAACATCTTTGCCACAGTCAGATCCGGTGCACAATCTGGGGGTCCTCCTGGACTCGCAGCTACTGCTCAAAGAGCAGGTGGCAGCTATGGCTAGGAGGGCCTTTGCACAGCTTCGTGTTATTCACCAATTGCACCCGCTCCTGGACCAGGACTGCTTGCTCAAGGTCACTTACGCTCTGGTCACCTCCAGATTGGATTATTGTAATGCGCTCTACATGGGGCTGCCCTTGGTGACTATTCGGAGGCTTCAGCTGGTCCAGAAAGCGGCTACCCGGGTTGTGATGGGGTACGGGTGTCATACTCGAGCCTCACCACTTCTCCGGGAGCTGCACTGGTTGCCGGTGTGCCTCCGAGTGCAATTCAAGGTGCTGGTTTTGACCTTTAAAGCCATTCATGGCATTGGACCAGGCTACTTAAGAGACCGCATCGCCACAAGGAATTTAGCCCGTCCTACTGGGGCAGACAGGAGGGGCTCACTGGTGGTCCCATCAGTGAAAGAGGTACATCTTACTGGGACCAGGAAAAGAGCCTTTTCCGTGTCTGCCCCAGCCCTGTGGAACCTCTTACCACCTGAGTTGCGGCTCCAGACGGAACTACTCCCCTTTAGAAAGATGCTGAAGACATGGTTCTTCCAGCAGGTTTGGGGCACGCCTGACTCTACCAGTCAAGCCCGGAGGCTGATTTAGCCTATGTGAGGGGCTGCCCCCTGGCTTGGTTATTCTGTTTTAATGGGGGTAGGGTGGGGGTGGGTTGTTTGTAAATGTTGATCTGTTTGTGTTTTTAATGTTGGTTTTAACTGGGGCTATTAGATCTGTTTTAACTTTTGTTGCTTAATTGTTTTTATTGTAATTTTTATTATGTTGTCAGCTGTCCTGAGTGGTGTACCCACCAGAAGGGCGGGATATAAATGTGCAGAAATAAATAAATAAATAAATAAATTTTGCCAATTTTGGAAGGATGGAAGGCTGAGTCATCTTGGAGCCCATCAGGATCGAACTCACAATGCCAGCAGTTTTGGCTGCAGTACAGCAGTTTAACCACTGAGCCACAAGGGCTTCAACTTACTGTCAACATTTGCTACAATTCAGGTGCATACTGTGTTTCTCATAAGAAGTATAATTAACAATGATACTCAGTGTGGTGTAGTGGATAGAATGATGGCCTAGGACTCAAGAGGCCTGGGTTCAAATCACAGCTGAGCAATGGAAACTCACTGGGAAGTGTAACTCGTAAAACTGTTCCTTAAAGGTCTCACTTATCTTGAAAGTCCTACTAATGTTGAAAGAAGTTGGTTCCAACACATAACATCATTAAGACTGGATCAAACCTATCCTCTGCTCATTGCTGGCCGTAATAAATGCACTCTTGCTAAAGCTCTTGAGAATTGACCGTAATTGCCTCTGATTTCTCCAGATTTTGCTGTTTTCATAAAGTGTGATAAAGAAATTTTGATTTTATTGATTTATTTTTGAACTTCAATTAATGCCTACCTTGGTGTCTCCTTCTTAGGGCAAGAAGAGATGTTATAAATTCTCATTATTAGAAAAGGAAAAATCTTACAGGTTGGTTTTATTGTACCATAATAAGAACTTTTCTCACTCACCAGAATCTGCAAATTAGCTCATTTTGCTTTGTGACTGATTATCTGGACAAAAGCACTGGACTCCCTTGAAGTCTGATTTCTCAGACACTAAAGTCTGCCTAAATTACATCTCTGAAACTCCAACCTGATTTCAGCTCTCCTGACAGTGAGATGTCTATATGTAATGTTGGTTTCAGCTATAATATTTTTATCTGAGCGAAAGAAAGGTTAGATGACACAGTGGAGCTCTCTGAATACATCTTACATTTCTTTGGATACAAAACCCATAATTGTCAATGGGGTGCAAAACCCGTAATTTAATAAGTACTGTATCTGAGATTTCTATCTAAACCAGGCATGAAAACAGCAGTGCTCAATACTCTGCAGCCAGTACACAATAAGTAGAACTAAAAGTTGAAATTATCCAAATTCACCATATTGGGATGCTTTCTGCTCTTTTTTGTTCCAGGCCAAAGTCACTGCTTGTTTTGGATTCAGGGGGCTGCGAGTGAAGAACTAAAAGGAAATTCACAAGGCAAAGCAGGTGGAAAAGCTATGATTTGCTCCCATCCACTTTGGATGCTATACTTAGCATTAAACGTGGTTGTACCTCTCACACACAAAGCAAGACTGTATGGCTAAACAGGTCAACTTATGTTTGACAAGCATGCGTGTAGCTACTATCAGCCTGTTGTTGTTGTTGTTGTTCAGTCGCACAGTCGGTTCCGACCCTTTGCGACCCTATGGACCATTGTTCTCCAGGCACCTCTGTCCTCCACCATCCCCCTCAGCACTCCCAGTTCTGTGCCCATTGTGTCTACAATACCATCTAGCCATCTCATCTTTGGCCTCCCCCTTCTTCTTTTGCCCTCCACCTTTCCCAACATCAGGGCCTTCTCAAGTGAATCCTCCCTTCTCATTTGATGTCCAAAATACTTTAGCTTCGTCTTTACTATTAGCCCTTCCAATGAGCAGTCAGTGTTGATTTCTTCTAAGATTGACCTATTTGTTCTCCTCGCTGTCCAGGGGACTCTCAAAACTCTCCTCCAACACCACATTTCAAAGGCATCTATTCTTCTGCGTTCAGCTTTCCTAATTGTCCAGCTCTCACATCCGTACATTACCACTGGGAATACCATTGCTTTGACTATTCTAATTTTTGTTTGCAATGTGATGTCTCTGCTTTTCACTATGTTCCCCAGGTTTCTCATGGCTTGTCTCCCAAGAATCAGTCGCCTTTTTATTTCATGGCTGCAATCCCCATCTGCCGTGATCTTTGATCCCAGGAAAGTAAAATCTGTCACTGCTTCTACTTCTTCCCCATCTATTTTCCAGGAACTGATGGGGCCTGTTGCCATTACCTTGGTTTTCTTGATATTGAGTCTCAAACCAGCTTTTGCACTCTCCTCCTTCAGCCCAATCAAGAGGTTCTTTAGGTCTTCCTCACTTTCTGCCATTAGGGTGGTATCGTCTGCATATCTCAGATTGTTTATGTTTCTCCCAGCAATTTTAATCCCATATTGTGATTCCTCCATCCCTGCATTTCGCATTATGTGCTCTGTGTATAGATTGAATAAGCAGGGTGATAAAATGCAGCCTTGTCTTACTCCTTTTCCTATTCCAAACCACTCTGTCATTCCGTGTTCTGTCCTAACTGTTGCTTCTTGGTTCATGTACAGATTTCTCAGGAGGCATATGATGTGCTCTGGTATTCCCATCTCTTTAATTACTTGCCACATCTTGTTGTGGTCCACACAGTCAAATGCCTTAGTGTAATCAATGAAACAAAAGTAAACTTGTTTCTGGTATTCCTTTGTTTTCTCCATGATCCAACGTATGTTGGCAATGTGGTCTCTAGTCCCCCTGCCTCTTCTGAAACCGGCCTGCACCTCTGGTAGTTCTCTCTCCACATGTTGCTGAAGTCTGTCCTGTATTATCTTGAGCATCACCTTGCTGGCGTGTGGGATGAGTGCAATTGTTCGGTAATTTGAGCATTCTTTGGCGTTGCCCTTTTTTGGGATTGGGACGTATACTGATCTTTTCCAATCCTGTGGCCACTGTTTTGTTTTCCAGATTTGCTGGCATATTGAGTGCAGTAATTTGACGCCATCATCTTTTAGCGCTTTGAAAAATTCGACTGGGATACCATCATGTCCACTAGCTTTGTTGTTTGCAGTGCTCTTTAGGGCCTTTATAACTTCGCTCTCCAGGATGTCTGGCTCGAGATCAGCCTACCTGACCTAAAAAAAACCCACAAGCTAATTTATTTATTTATTCAATTTGTATAGCCGCCCCAATCGACGTGTGACTCTGGGTGGCGTACATAAAATCCCCAACATTTAAACTATAGAAACTCTTAAAATTCCTAAAAACACTGAAAAACTACCTCCCACCCGCACCAATTAAAAATCAAGTTAAAAACTTTTAAAAGTATGAGTGATCCTGCTCTAAATGAGCCGGGGGGTGCGGTTGCTCCCTCCCCACACCTGCCCCACCAGCCAGGTTTTCAGCTCTTTTCTGAAGGGCAGCAGCTCTGTCTGGAGACACAGTTCAAGTGGCTGGAGGTTCCATAGGGCCAGAGCGGATACCGAAAAGGCTCTTCTCTCTAGCAGTTGGTATTTTTAAAGAACCCCTCCGGTCCACTCTAGTGGGACCAGCAGATATTGTAATGTAAACAGGCAATTTTTTCCCCACCAAATCTCACAAGATCTTTGGGGCTCTAATCTCAGAGCAATGTCAGAAAGGTAAGGAAGTAGATCTTTTCTTCTTCTTTCATGTCTTAGGCCAGACGTGAAACTGACAAATGAAGGCACCTTTTGGTGAGTTTATTCTGCAATTCCTTTTGCCTTGACTTAGTTTGAGAAAGATTAGCCGGCAACACAAGGTTTGAAAATACCACAGTTTTCGAGGAGGCTCTTTCTTTGTAGATCTGTTGATTCAGTGGTCTTCTTAAATTGGTACTATCAATTGGACAATGCCATACTTCTGCTATTAGTTACAAGTCATCAAGTCACTTCTGATATATAGCAGCTTTTTCCACGGTTTTGTAGGTAATGAGTATTCAGAAGTGGTTTCCTATTCCCATCTGCTCAAGCAGTCTGAGACTGTACAGCTTATCCACAGCTACGTAGGCTGGCTTTTCTTGTGGGAGGCACAGTGGGGTACTGAATTAATCTCTGACTCCATAGCCAAGTACCCAGCTCAGTGAACTAACTGAACAGCTCTTGTAGCAATACAACTTTAATTGGTTTCACCTACATTTTATACATATTTAAAATATCTTGTTTCTTAACGTTGTGTATAATAGCCTAAACCTAATGATGCATTACTAGTTTCTTTCTCAACCTCTGCATTTCTAATGCCATCTTAAAATGAATTTCTGTGCAATTTCCAGGCTTTTAAAGCAGGGTTTTTGTTTTGCATTGTATTTTTAAGGGGGTGGTGGGGTGTTTTCTTTTCTTTTTGTCAACCATTGAGCTGCACAGGAGAGGAGAGAGTGATTCCTATTAATTCCCCTGATAAAAGCAGCTGCATTAGCACATGCCTTTGTATTTAGGCCAATCAATTTAACAGCTGTGTTGCATTACACAATAGCGTTTTCACTTTCAAAGTTGATGTAGGCCGCCACTGCAGCCGGACCTTCGAGCCTCTCCTGGGGCCCACATCATTGGCCCAGGATGGGAGGCACCTGTGCTCGGTGCCCCTCCTCCCCCTTGACCCGTCCGGGCGGGGGATTCAAAAGGACGGCAGAGTCTCTGTTGCTGCCGCCACTGCAGCCAGACTTTCAAGCCTCTCCCAGGGCCCACGCCATCGGCCCTGGGATGGGAAGCACCTGTGCTCGGCAACCTTCCCCCATGGCCCGTCCTTCCCCAGTCCGGCATTGGCCGCGGGGAAGTTGGAGCACCTGGGCCCCGGCAGCGATACGGACTTTAAAAACTACCGCCTTTCACCACCTTGCTAGAGCTCCTTCCCCGGTCTGGCATTGGCCGCGGGGAAGTCAGAGCACCTGGAGCCCGGCGATGATGCGGACTTTAAGAAATGCCGCCTCGCCATCTAAATCTAAGGGTTTGTTATTGTACTAAGCATTGGGCTTGTTATTGTATTGTACTTGTCTAATTTGTATCCTGTAATTTGCATTTAGTGATATTGCATTTTCTGACTTGTAGCTGTAATTTGCATTTGTAACTGTATTATTTTTTGTATTTGTTATATTGCACTTTGACATACTGTATTTTGTATACTTTTTCTATGTTTTAAATGCCGCTTTGAGTCACCCATTGGGTCGAGGAAAGTGGGTTATAAATAATAAATGAAACAAATGAAATGAAATATCTCAAATTGCAGTGGGACCTTCTTTCCTAGCATTTTTCAATAGCTGCATAAATCATACCCATCCTACTATGTATTAGGTCCACCCACCCATGCAAGCTTTGTTTATTTATTTTGTATGTGCACACCTGTGCAATTGGTGTTTTTCCAAAATTTAGGTGGACCCTAGGCTTACTTTGGGGGCTGAATTGAAAGAAGTAAATAAGTGTAAGTGATAAGCAATTTTACTGGCATTAGCATTTCTTTAAATTTATCCAATATTCTTAAAAGGTCAGCTACCAAATAATTTTACATAAACTCTTGATCTAATCCATAAAAGCTATAGCTAGATTTTCTACTTTAAATGTGCATAGTTTCTTTGATTCTTGTTTCCATTCACTAATCCACTGTTGACAGCCATAAAAATATATCTTTAAAATTTGAACTGGTTGGCCTCAGTTTTCATTCAGTTTTGCATTTCTATATCAGGGACTGCAGTGACTCAAGTTGCTAAGATGCTGACTGGGAGGCGGAAGAGCAGCAGTTCAATTCCCGAGTACTTCAGGACGGAATGAGCTCTCGTCTTTGTCCTAGCTCCTGCCAATCTAGCAGTTCGAAAGCAAGAAATTGCAAGTAGATAAACAGGGACCACTTCGGTGGGAAGGTATCAGCGTTCCGTGTGCTCCGGTGTCTAGTCATGCCTGCCACATGACTACGGAAATGTCTGCAGAAGCAGACAACGCTGGCTCTTCGGCTTTGAAACAGAGATGAGCACTGAACCCTAGAGTCGGATATGACTGGCTTTCGAACAAGGGAAACCTTTACCTTTCGGGATCATATTTAGATTTTATGGCTAGAAATCAGTATCAACTCTTATCGCAGTCTATTTTTTACTTATTTGAAATATTCATACCCCTCTCCTACCTCCATCTTTAGCTAGAAAGGCTCCCAGAATGATTTATGGATCAATAAAAACAAAGCAATCCCTTATCTTGAGCTGACAAGTGAAAAAGATGCACACAAAAGGAAATTGACTGGAAGAGAAAGGGGGGGAGGACCAATTCCTAATGTCATAAATTGATTATCACTCATGATTAACTGAAAGACAGTCAGATTTTGTTGGTCTTATCACAAACAGCTGGAAGAATCATAATTCAAAGTAGAGATCTGATGTGTGCTTAAACTTAACTTCCATTCTTGGTGATTTGCTGAGTCTCAACATGCTGAGACTCCATGCCAAGACTTCCTCCTGCATCAGGAAGATTTCCCAGTTTCCTTTTTGTCCCTTAGTTTCCATGTCGTGTTTGCGATCTGCTCAAGAAACTATCCAGTTATGCACAGTTTAATGACCTGTACCATGAGCCCTACATAGGAAAGATGCACAGAAATTACAACAGCTGGACTTTCTTACTGAATCCTGTGCTGCAGGAGTGGCCAAACTTTTCCGGCGGTGGTCACATGGTTCCTCCCACTGGAAGCAGAAGTAAAACGTGTGTAGCAATCCGCTTACTCCCAGGTAGTACTCAGTAGTATTCTGGCCTCCTGGCGATGGGATTGCACCTGATCCTGCTTCCCTGGCGCAGATCGGGCCCAGCAGTTCAGAGCTTTTCCTATCAGTGTGCCCAGTCACTCCCAATCAAAAACTAGGTAGTGAGCAAAGGGTACGCATGAAACTAGTGTAGATTCAGGTAACGTGTGCCATGTAATCACTCCAAGTCTCTTCAGGTATTTTTAGAAATATATTGAAAACATAGCAAGATTAAGGATACTGTCCAGCAATAGCTTAGAAAGCATTTCAAAGCAGAAATAAAACAAGCTGCATGTTCCAGGGATAGCCCCATAAGCCTCACTTTCTCCCAAGCGTCAACATTTTGTCAAGCTTAAAGGCACAGCATTCCAGAGTGTCTGAGTGTGTGTGCGTGCATCTCTGGGATATATCTCCTCCCCCCAGGGTGCACCTTTGGTCCTCCCCCTTACGGATTCCAACCAATGATTTTACAGCAAGACATGTCAATCACATATTAGGTTTCATTTCACTAAAGCCACGAGGCAAGTATGTTTGCATATTTTCTCTCTCCCCGATTTGAACTCATTCTGTTATAGTTCTGGCAGTTCTCTGCACCTGCACAGGTGCATTTTACTTCCACTTCCGGGAGTGGCGAGAGTGGCGCGGGCCGGATGATTTGGCATCACAGGCTGTAGTTTGGGCACCCCTGCTGTACTGGAAGAATGCATTCTATTCTTGGAATTGAAATAATCCTATAGTTTGCAAATTTCTTCCAAACTTGCAAATTAACCACCAAATGCCTGGGAAATCCTACAAGATTTCTCATGAGATTTCTTAGGGCAGAGAGGATTTGCAATAATCTTGCTGCACATAAACATGTGGGGTCTGTTTTTTGAAGGGCTTGTTTTGTTCTGTCTTATGACAAGTAGCTACTAGATCAGGGGTGGACAAACTATATGAGCTGGATCTGGCCCGCAATGCCAAATCATCCAGCCCACGGAAGTAAAATGGACAAAACACTGCCATAAATGCACCCATGGCTGTTATAAATGCGTTTATGACAGTTGTGGGTGCATTTATGGAATTTTGCATATGCATGGATGTTTTACTTCAGCATCCAGTAGTAGGAACCACGTGACCGGCCCATGGCCCAAAAAGTTTGGCCATCCCTGCCCTGGGACCTCAAATGTGAAATTTATTTTCACTGCTCTACTGTTTTACACTGCAGTGAATGATCTGAAGTAAATTGATGAAATCGATTTCTGTAAAACACTCTTCATTATCTCCCTCCAATTCCTTTTTGTCTCTTTCTCTCACACAGAACTGTTTCATAAACAAACAAACAAAACCTAAAAGACCGGGTTCATGCTTAATGGTGCATCTAATCCGACCTTCTCTTTGCTGCTATGCTCAGCCTTTATTCTGAGTTGTCAAAGAACTATATGCTCCAATCACATATAAAATATATATGGTGAGAGTGAGTGTAAGTATAGCTGTTTGAGTTACAAAAGCTATCAACTTGCCATTCTAGCTTAGCATTTCAAAGCTTCATTAGAACTGTTTATGTATTTGCTTTCTAGAACCTGACTGTAAACTACCTGAAGATTTTGGTTCGGGATCCAGGTGGATTCAGCCTTCCCAGTGGTGGGCACCAGCAAGTTCGCACCAGTTGGCCAGAACCGGTAGCAGACATTCTGGCTGGCCGTGCCCATCCAAGTTTTGAAATACAGTCAAGTAGTCCTAATTCAGGTGCAATACAGGGCTTTCCCCCTGGCCATGCCCACCATACCACGCCCACAGTGTGGCAGTGAAAAATTTTGGAGCCCGCCACTGCTTCCGAGGCCAGGAGAATGAGTACCCAGTATGTCGGCGGCAGAATGCTCATTAACTTGTGAACCGCACAAAAGAGTTCATTAAGCACTATGGGCAGTATATAATTACTATTGCTATAACAAAATTGTTTCTCCCCCTCCCAACACTTCATCCATGTTCAGGGCAGAAAAACAGTGCAATCCAGCTACCCGGGACAGAGTTAGACACAAGCTTTTACATTCTGCGGGAATGACTTTTTGATTCCAGAGAACTGCCAGTGTGGTGATTTGCTGACAGAACTGAATTGGCGGCTAATCTGCAGGCGGAAGGGGTGAAAAGGGGGGAAGGAGAACGAGTGATGCAGTACAGATTCAGCTGGCCTCATGTCAGCTAATCTGACTCTGGATCATCTTCATCAATCAGAATTGAGCTGTTCAGGTTGAAAACAAACTGTTTTCTATTGCCATCATAGTCAGCATTAAACTAAGATCAGGCAGGCAAGCTTGGGAACTGTCAAACATTATCTTATCATGCCAAGGGGAAAAAATCTCTTTTTTCTCATACCAAGGAAAGTTGAGCTAGAAGACTTTATAGAGATGATTAAGTAATTCCACATGTTCTTTGGTGACCTGCTTGAATGAGAAGTCTTCCTTACTGGTCTCCTTCTTCTTTCTTTAAATTACTGTTTCATTTATTATTATTTTGATTTATACCCTGCATTCCCACTTCAAAAGGGCATTCAAGGTGACTTACAAATTTAATAAAAGAATAAAACAAGTCAAAACAAATTTAAGTATGAAATCATGAATTCAAGTAAAACCAAACCAACAAAAACATTCCAGGGCATTCTACAGTATGCTGGTGAAGATCTATAGCTGTGATGGTGAACCTTGGCACTCCAGATGTTCTTGGAGTTCAATTCCCAGAAGTCCAAGCCCCCGTGAAACCACACGAATGGGTTTGCTGTGATTCATCCGGCCCCCACTACCCCCATCGCTCCTGGAAGCAGAAGTAAAACATGCCCGCATGGAGGAAGGGTTAACCCAGAAGAGACTTAACTGCATAGCTGTCAAGTATCCCTTATTGGCCAGGAAAACCCCTTATTTTACCCTCTTTCCCGCCGTCATCCCTTATTAATTAGACTGCAATGCCCTATTGCTGCTATTGGAGGGCAGCACAGGATAAGCATAGCTGTCAAATATCCCTTATTTGCCAAGAAATTTCCCTTATTTCCAAATCCAAAACTTGACAGGTATGCTTAACTGTACGGGCACGTTTTATTTCTGCTTCCAGGAGAAACGGGGGCGGGGGAGGATGAATCGCAGCAAACCCATTCATGTGGATTCACGGGGGCTTGGACTTCTGGGAATTGAAGTCCAAGAACATCTGGAGTGCCAAGGTTCACCATTACGGATCTATAGAAAGAAGTGCTTTTTTAAAAAAGGCAAGTGAAGCAGAAGAGGTGACAAACCCCCCCAGCTGTGTCATGATCCCAGAAGTCTGAAAATCACTAACCATAATTTCTTTGATCTGCTGTCCATGGAGCCATATCCTTTATGAGCTGAGCTGAAGGGTTGGAGGGCATAGAAAGAGCTCTTCAATCAAAGAACCTGTGTTGCTGACATCTCCTCTCCACAACCCTTCAACCAACTGGTATGTCCAGCCGCTCTCTGATTACAGAGCTAAGGGGCAGTATAGGAGCAGTACACACTTAGGGCCAAAACTTTTCTTAAAACTGCCCATAAGCATTCATGCAATTGCATTAGTGTGCATGGAGTGTCTTCTTCTTTTGTGTCTAAGTCAGACGTGAAACTGCCAAAATTAAGCCACCTTTTGGCGAGTCCATTCTGCAGTTCCTTTGGCCTGACCTAGTGTGAGAAAGATTAGCCAGTAACACAAGGTTACCATTAGCAGGGTACACCCAATTGTGGTTCAAAAATAACACAATCTTTGAGGAGGCTCTTTCTGTGTACCTGTGCCATGACGACTGTCCTGAGAATATAATGCAGTGGTTTTTCATCTGCCTTCCACAACGCAACATGACACCCATACCACTGACACAGTTCCGCGAGTCACTTTCCGGTCCTGAGCCTTTTTGGCACGCAAAGTCCACATCATCTGAAGGCCAGGATTGGTGAAGCTGCTGCCCTCCATCAAGATGAGTTCAAGTGGGTTTTAACCCACTTGGGATCCATCACCTTTCCCTGTAGCCTTCTCCATCCAAGGCCGTTAGTCCTCAGGGTTGTCAGGTTAGTTAACCGCCGCCTGACACTCAGCACTGAGTTGCTGGCAATATGAATAGAATAGAATAAATCTTTATTGTCATTGTCCCCTTGCAGGAGCAATGAAATTTCTTGGTTACTATGTCAACTCAGATTTGACACTCCACATAATTTAAAACAGCTGCAAAACACTAATTAAAACAGTACAATATAGTACAATATAACAAATAAAATAAGATGACTTCAGAGTCCAGAGTTTCCATTTAAGGCCAAGATTGCTCTCGAGAAGAAACTGTTCTTGAGACGGTTCATTCTCGCCTTCATTATTCTATATCTCCCTCCCGATGGCAGAAGCTCCAAGAAGTGATGACCAGGATGCAATGGGTCTCCTGAAATATATAATGCTTTTCTATGGCACCTAACGGTGTAAATTTGTTCTAAGGTGGAGACTGAACAACCAATGATACTATCCATTGTTTTAATAATTCTATGCAACACTGTCCTATTCCGATAGATACAACTTCCGTACCACGCGCATAGACCATAAGTAAGCATGCTCTCAATGGCAGAATGATAGAAGGCAAGCAGCAGCTTTTGCGGAAGATGGTTTTTCCTTAAAGTTTTCAAAAAAATATAATTTCTGCTGAGCCTTCTTTGCAAGCCCCCTTGTGTTGATACTCCAGGACAGATTCTCCTGTAACTCAATGCCCAGAAATCTAAACGTTGTTACCCTCTCCACACAGATTCCATCAATCTACTGTATTACTTTAGCAAGATAACCTGGCCAAACAGGTAGGGATTATATAACACAATTAATATGCCCTAAATGTAAATGTTAAACTACAGAAAATGGGGCTGTGTTTATGCAACAGAAGGACCCCAGGAAGAGGAGGGAGAATGATTTAAAATGAAATTATTACAGTAGAACCTCATACGAACAATTGTCCCGTATAACATCAAAATCGTATAAAAATTAGGTTTTGGTGGGAAAGAACGTCCCACATAACATTTTTCCCAATGGAAAAAATCATAGAACAATTTTTCAATGGGAAAACCATTGTACGATGGTTGTACGATGCATCGTATAGGGAAAATCACTTGACGATGCATGCATCGTATAGCAATTATTTCGTACAACGACGAGCCCCATGGAACGGATTAATATCGTTGTATGAGGTGCCACTGTATTTGCATCTGAAGGAAAGCCTAATGGCGATACAACTGCAAATGATTATTTTGGAAGTGGGAGGCAATTTTCACTTTGATTATGGTAGAGGATGATTAAAACTGTCCCTCCTTATTCCCTGAGGACTCATAGGTCCACCTTACTGCTATAACTTCTTTTAATATATACATTAATTACCCCCATGTCATTTAACATCACATTATCTAGTTGGGACCTCAGTCTTAAGATTTGCATTCCAACTTCATACATGTACCATACATTCAAACTCTTCCCTCAATATACTCATTACAGTCCTGTGAGCAGTAGTAGCTGGTGACTGTAATTCCCTGGATATTGTACATCTGCTCCAGATTTTAGTCTGAACTTTACATGGCCTGTCTAAGGTGCTGAACTCTATAGCCAGAACAGGGTTGCCATATCTGCTAACTCCTTTAGAGTGCAGAATAAAGCCTGGGTGGATTCACTGCTCTTCTGAAACCAGAGTCACTAAGGTTGAACTACAGAGTGATCCTGTTTCCAGCAAAGTTTCAGAACAGCAGAGAAATATAAAGCCCAGGTCCCCTTTTAACAAAAATCAGTAGACACTGTAAAGACTTTGAATTTGGAGCATAGATCATTTATTTCAGAAAAGGCCATCACAAACTTCCTATAGATCCTCTTCTACTAAAGTTTCTTAAAATTTCTTAGTTGAGAGAAATATGGTAACAGCTCCCTCTTTAGAAATATTTAAGAAATCCTCGAAAACAAGGATTATTTAGGGAAGCATTCAAGGATATGTCTCTCCTGGTCAATTGATTTGTTTGGTTCTGGATCCAAAGCATTCATTTATTCATTATAATTGTCACCGCTGGAGGAATTATTGCTTTTATGTATTACTTTTATTAATCTATGTTTGTTGTATTCAATTTTAAAGTTGTAAACCACCCAAAGGGGAGAACATTTGTTCTCCAATGGGGTGGTATATAAATGTATTACATGAAATCAAATTAGTCAGTTGTGGACTCCTTCCTCACCCAACCATGCAGTCTGAAGAAACGGAACAGAAAAACAGGTTTAATATCACTGGGATTGGCAGGTCACAGGGCAGCAGGCTGAAATTTTAAGAAATTGCTTCATTTCTCTGCGAGTCCATGCAGTAAAAGAAATCTCTGAATGTACAATATCAAGCATCCTTGCTGAATGAAAGTCCAAAGGTAAATTCTGTTTGCTGTCCTTTGAAGGGCAAAGGGAAGGACACGAGTACTCTGACGTGTGTGTGTGTGTGTGTGTGACTGTGAAACGGTTGTATCTCTTCAATTCTTGTGAGGTTTTAAGACATATCCCCACACCCAAATAAAAGGTTAGGGATGTGATTAGGTGCCCAGAGAATTCACCCTGCGATTCCCAAAAACTCGGCAGAAGAAGGAGACAGCTGCAAACACAAGCTGTGAAAACTCAGTCTTTTATTATTATTATTATTATTATTATTATTATTATTATTATTATTATTATTATTATTATTATTATTATTATTATTATTATTATTATTATTATTATTATTATTATCATCATCATCATCATTTTTAGAATTATATGCCGCTCACTCGCAGATGCGACTCAGGGCAGCTAACAATATCCTTCCATCCTAGGTCAGTAAAATGAGTACCCAGCATGTTGGGGGCAGAATGCTAATTACCTGTAAACCACCCAGAGTGAGCACTAAGTGCTCTGGGGTGGTATATAAGTGAAATTGCTAATTTGGAGATGTGGTACAGCAACTTTGCTTTATCCCCAAGCCAGTGTGGTGTAGTGGATATTGGATTGTGGCAGGGATTCTCAACCTGTGTCCCACAGGCCAAATGCGGCCAATGGCGCCATTTCATGTCCCCCACACACACACACACACACACTGCCTCCACCACACCAGGAAGTGTTATGTCGTGGAGGAAAGACAAAATGGCCACCTGGCCCCCAAAGCTGTCTGAGGAAGCATGACCCGGCCCCCAACTTTAAAAAGGTTGAGAACCCCTGAGTTAGAGGTTCAAATCCACAACTCATAATCAGACTCAGCCCTACTTTTAGGCAGAGTGGAGCATATGCTTCACAAATGCTGAACAGTGATGGCAACTAGATGCCCATTCCACCTGAATCTGACCTCTTTATTGGAAAACAAACAGTGTATGATGACTTTAGATACTTTATTGGCCAAGTGTAATAAACACACAAGGAATTTAACTCTGGCACCAAAGCTCTCAATGATCATAAACAACTGATCATAAACAACAAAATAGTAAGATAACAAGAAACAGAATTTTCTAAAAATGACATGACACAAACCTGCCCTGGTGTGATGACTGATGCCATCCAGAGCTTGAGAAGTTAGATATTTTTGGCTGACAGAATCTCATTCTTTACTTTCGGCAGCAAAATATTTTGGGCTGGACCTTTTAGCAATGAGTAACCTTGGAGATAGAGGCTGTGGTGACTTAGTAGCTAAGATGCTGAACTTGATGACTGGAAGGTTGGCTGGTCAGCAGTTCAAGACCCGAGGTCTGAATGATGGAGTGAGCTCCTGTCTCCTAGCAATTTGAAAGCAAGAAGTTGCATGTAGATAAATAGGTACTGCTTCAGCAGGACAGATAACAACAGACATTGCTGGCTCTTTGGCTGTAAGTAGAGATGGGCACTATCCCCTAGAGACTGATACGACTGGCTTTCCTTTACTTTACCTAACCTTGGAGCTAAACACCATCTTTCAGGCAGCCTTCTTCTAAGAGTTGTTGGGAGCATGAAAGAGGAAGAAGGTGGAGAACCATAAATGATTCCTGGAAGAAAGGTGGAGCAGAGACAGTAAACTGGATTAAGCGGCACTCCTACTAGAACAATATAGTCAGACCCAAAATAAAGCAGCAAATGAGCCGGCATGTTTTCACATCTACCTTGCCAGCAAACACAATATGAGCTTGTGAAAGTTTCCATTTTGCAGACAATTCCCAGAATTCCTGAGCTGAGGGATTCTGGCTGTTGTTGTCTAGAAAAAAAAATTCCTCACGTTCTACATAATAACTCGAATGACAACATGTGCAAAACATTCTCCACAGATTGTTGTTGTTCAGTTGCCCAGTCGAGTCTGGCCCAGCCCTTAGCGACCCAATGGACCACATCCTGCCAGGCTGCTCTGTCATCTGCCATGCCCAGATCTATGCCCACTGAGTCAATGATGCCATCTAGCCACCTCATCCTCTGCTGCCCCCTTCTCCTTTTGCCTTCGATCTTTCCCAGCATCAAGGCCTTCTCCAGTGAGTCCTCTCTTCTCATTTGATGGCCAAAGTACTGAAGCTTCAGCTTCAGTATTTGTCCTTCCAAGGAGCAGTCAGGGTTGATTCCCTTTAGGATTGACTGATTTGATCTCCTTGCAGTCCAGGGGACTCTCAAGAGTCTTCTCCAACAAAACAGTTCAAAGGCATCTATTCTTCTGTGCTCAGCCTTCCTTATGGTCCAGCTCTCACAGCCATACATTACTACTGAGAAGACCATTACTTTAACTATGCAGACTGTTTTTGGCAGAGTGATGTCTCTACTTTTCATTATGCTGCCTAGATTTCTCATAGCTTGCCTCCCAAGGAGTAGGTAAAGATATAGGTCACCCTTGCTCGAAAGCCAGTCATATCCGACTCTAGGGTTCAGTGTTCATCTGTCTCATAGCTGAAGAGCCAGCACTGTCTGCTTCTGCAGACGTTTCTGCGGTCATGTGGCACGGAACGCTGTTTACCTTCCCACTGAAGTGGTCCCTATTTATCTACTTGCAATTTCTTGCTTTTGAACTGCTAGGTTGGCAGGAGCTGGGACAAAGACGGGAGCTCATTCCGTCGTGCAATACTCAGGTATCGAACTGCTGACCTGCCGCCTCCCAGTCAGCGTCTTAGCCAATTGAGTCACTGCAGTCCCAATGAGTAAGCATCTTTTTTTTATTTCATGGCTGCAGTCACCATCTGAAGTGATCTTAGATCCCAAGTAGGTAAAGTCTGTCTCCACTGATTAGGAAACAGGTTTTTGGACCTTCTGTCCACCTGCCTTGACTGACATGCACTCATTTGCTCCTGGAGATTCAATAAGGTGCCTAAATAGAAAGATGCTGCTCCCGGCTGAAGGATTTGGGTGTTTTTTTAAGTGCAGAGTTTGCTGGGCAAATGAGCCTCTGAGCTCTACACTCGCCGGCCTGAGTTTCCCTCCCTTCCTCCAACAGGAGTAACCTGGCAGCTGCTGATCTCATTAATAAAACAGGACTGGGGCTCCCTTGGGCTTGCCACGGCGCTCGTCAAGACTTCACCTTATGCGGAAAGAGACAGACCTGCTCCTACCCCTGGCTGAAGAGAATCAGGGCTGTCAGCTCATCTTTACCTGACACACCAGAGCACAGGAAGACAGGCCAAAAGGAAAAGGAACATAAGCAAACCAAGACAGCCTTTTGTGGCCTTGAGGGTAAAAGTGCCTTGCCTATACCTGAAAGCGTCTCAAGGGGACAGCTAATGAGTAATGGCCCATTTAGGCTTTTACCTTTGTATCCGCTTGAAACCTCATTGTAATTTTGGACAGGGAAATATTTTTTTTAAAAAAACTTTGGCGCTAAAATCCAGTAGGAACTTTTCTGTTTATTGTTTGACATCAAGTCAATTCTTTAGGGTACCCAGAAAGAGCCTCCTTGAAGATTGTGGTATTATTTAACCACAATCGGGTGCACCTCGGACAACGGCAATCTTGTTCTGCTGGCAAATCTTTCTCACGCTAGGTCAGGCAAAAGGAACTATGGAATGAATTCACCAAATGTGGCTTCGTTTTGGCAGGTTAAAGTCTGACCTAGACATGGAAAAGGAAGAAATTCTTTATGGTGACCCTTTCCAAGGTTTTCTGGGGGAATAATGTTCAGAAGTGGTTTACCATTCCCTTCTTCTGGAGGCATCCTGGGACTGTGTAGCTTTCTCGAGGATACACTGACTGGCTCTTTTCCCAAGAAGCATAGTGGGGTATCAAACTCCCAACCTCTGATAGAATAGGCCTATTTGAATGAGTGTAGCATATAAAGCCACTGATTCCCCAACACAAACACCCCACTGATTTAAATGAGCCTACTCTCATGGTGTCCTACTAATGGATTTCAGCCTATAGGTAGCATTTAGTTACAACAATTTTTAAGTATAAGGCAGTCAAAGTTTCACTGACTTGAAAGCAATTGCATCCTCCAGACCAGTTGTTGTGCACCATCTTTCCTTAGTGTGTAGGGTATTTTGAACATTCAGAGGTACTTTGTTGTTGTTCAGTTGCACAGTTGAGTCTGACTCTTAACGACCCCATGGACCACAACACATCCTCCGTAGTCCATCTATACCTACTGCATCAACCATGCCATCTAGCCATCTCATCCTCTGCCATCCCCTTCCCCTTTTGCCTTTGGTCTTTCCCAGCATCAGGGCCTTCTCCAGTGAGTCCTCTTTGGTGGCCAAAGTACTTGAGCTTCAGCTTCAGTATTTGTCCTTCCAAGGAGCAGTCAGGGTTGATTTCCTTCAGGATTGACTGATTGGATCTCCTTGCAGTCTAGGGGACTCTCAAGAGTCTTCTCTAGCACCCCAGATCAAAGGCATCTATTCTTCTGCGGTCAGCCTTCCTTATAGTCCAGCTCTCACACCCATACATTACTACTGGTAAGACCATTGCTTTAACTATGCAGATGTGTACTTGCTCTGAGGCTATACAATATTTCTGAAAAGGTGTTTGTTGGAAAGAAAAGACATGTACCTTAAACTGCCCCACTATAAAAGAGAAAAGTAAAATGGGAAGCTGATCTATACTGACTTAAACCCTTGTTCCATCTAGCCTAGTATGGTCAACACTGACCAGTAGCATGTTTCAGAGATTTCAGGCAGGCATTCCCCAGTCTGTCAATGTATAGGAATGGACACCTTCTGCATATGAGCCTGTACTCATGCACTGAATCCCTCCTGCAGCCACTTTTCTGCATTATTTTCCTTGGGGAAGGAAACAATGCTTTTTCTCTTCTTTTTAAAAACATGCACACATCCACACCCAAATGCTTCAAAGTCTCCTCTTTTTCTCTCCTCTATCCCACATTCCTTCCTTCTGATAGTCTTCCAAGTAATAGGCAGCAACTCCTAGGCTGGCAGCCATCTGGTCACCAGCTGACCCACAAAAAGAAAATAAAAGCATTAAAAGAGTTCATTTTCCCTTCTGCAGTCAAAAAGCAGTTTTACAACTGAAAACACCAATCTGATACATGCTTACTCAAAAGCAGACCCATTGGTGTTTCATAATATTTAGGGTCATGTAAGTGTGCCTATGCATGTGTAGCTTGCTAAGTGGTTAAAATGCTGACCTTGACGATCTCGACAGGTCAGCAGTTCGAGACTCAAGTACTCAATGATGGAGTGAGCTCCCATTGTTTGTCCCAGGTCCTGCCAACCTAGCAATTCGGAAGCAAGAAATTGCAAGTAGATAAATAGGTACCACTTTAGTGGGAAAGGTAACCACGTTTCTTGCACTCCAGCATCTAGTCACGACTGCCACATGGCCAACTGGAAATGTCTGCAGACACAGTCAGCACTGACTCTTTGGCTATAAGCAGAGATGAGCACTGAGCCCTAGAGTTGGACACAACTGACTTTCGAGCAAGGGAGACATTTACGTTTAAGTATGCATATACAGTAACTGCAATTTTAAAAAAATCAACAGGAAGCAGGATTGATCAGGCTTTCTGTGGCTCCAAAGAGAGAATAGCTCCTTGCAAGAGAACAGCATCAGCTTCTTAGGAAGAGAAGTAGCTGCTTATACCAGACTAGCTTTTTTGCCCGGCCCTGTTTTGTGTGTGTGTGTTTTGGTGGTAGGTTTTGGTGGTAGGCGAGGCCACACACACACACACACACACACACACACACACACACACACACACACACACACACACACACACTCAATACACACACAACACAACCACACACACAACCACACACAAACAATACACACACACTGCACACTCTGCACACACAGCACAACCACACACACACTTAATACACATACATAACACACACACACAACACACACACTCATTACACACATACACAACCTCACACACAATACAAACACACACACACAAAACACACACAGCACACACAACTCAACCACACACACAACACACACAACTCAACCACACACACAACACACACACATACACATACACATACACAACACAACCACACACAACACAACCACACACACACACAATACACACACAACACAACCACACACACGCCAAAACTGCGTGGGAATAGGAGGGGCTACCCCTCCCCCCGAAGCTTTGCCGAAGCCACACATACAACACACACACATACAACACACACACACACAAGACACACACAGAACACACAACTCAACCACACACACACAATACACACACATACACAACACAACCACACACACAACACAACCACACACATACTACACATACAACACAACCACACACACAATACACACACAGCACACACAACTCAACCACACAATACACACACATATACAACACAACCACACACACACAACACAACCACACACACAATACATACAATAAAACCACACACACACACAATACACACAAACACAGACACAACACAACCACACACACATGACTGGTGCTCTGTGTGTGTGTGTGTGTGTGTGTGTGTGTGTGTGTGTGTGTGTGTGTGTGTGTGTGTGTGTGTGTGTGGCCTCGCCGAGGCTTCGGGGGAGAGCCACACACAACACAACCACACACACAACACAACCACACAATACACACACACACAAGCACACACACAAGCACACACAATACACCCACACCCACACCCACACCCACACCCACAGTATGTTGTGCCATGGGAGAAAAATGGCAGTTCATTAACAGCCAGGCCTAAAAACGGAATGTCGGAGAGAGCTGATTTGCATGTTGGACTGTGATTGGTTGGGAGAAAATCTAGCCAGGCTGATTGGTTGAGCGGCACGGAGGATGCTGGGAACTGTAGTTCTTTTTTCTGTCCGCGTTCGTGGGGCGGCTGCCCCACTGGTGGCTGGCGGACCCTTGCGGCGATGGTCGGTCAGTGAAAAGGCAAGTGTACGGGGCTCGGTACAGGATAGTATGGACGGGTGCGGGCGTGTATGGACGGGATAGTATGGATGGGTGCAGAACTAAAATACGGGCGCATTTTACTTCTGCTTCCAGGAGCGACGCGGGCGGTGCGGGCCGGATAAATCGCAGTAAACCCATTTGTGTGGATTCACGGAGGCTTCTGGGAATTGAAATCCAAGAACATCTGGAATGCCAAAGTTCGCCATCACAGTTATATGTGAACCTATGCAAAAATACCCATGAGAAAATGAAGCCATGAAGTAGGATAGGAAACAAGGATAGGAAGAAAATGCAGTGGAGGTTCTGAGAAACACAATGAAATCCAGACTGAAAGGTTTTCACATACTGCACGTAACTACAGCTTGCATTGGATACAAATTGCTTATACAGACGAGACCTTGGGAATCTAAAGTTAGGGGCTTCTCATTAACCTGGATGCCTTACATCAAAATGTCCAATTAATTGTTCACACTGAGATCACAGGCTACTTATTGTCAGAGCCCTCTTGGCCAACAAATAAAATGAGGAGGTAGTATGAGATAGGTTTTCTTCCCCAACCCCAACCCCCCAAAATATCCTAGAATGATAGGTTGGTAATGTCTCCATTATAGAAATATAATTCTCAGATTTTCTCATGTAGAGCAAATGAAAGAATTTAAACCACTTTAAGACAGGAACACATGCTTATCTGGGAATAAAGGGGTCACGTTGAAACGGTCTACAGTATTTACATGCCAGTAAATGTATGCAGGATTACACAAGACACCTGTAACATACATGCAATTCACTACTGCTACAGCAGTGATGTACTGTAGGGATTCTGGTATACACAACTTAGTAGGTTTGAAATTGGTTGTGTTGTATAATCCTGTTACATGCTCCTATTTTATGCTTCTCACCCAACTATAATCATCTTTCCTAGCTAAAAAAAAAGCAAGAGAAACCACTAAAACACTTATGCAAAGGTCATAATAACAATTTGCTGAGATTTTTATGGCTGCCTCTTTCTTATTTGAGGGAATGGTATGGTTTCAAACAATCTCCTACGCATGTGTTATTTTCAACCTTTGCACATACTTTGAGGATGGAGAAAGAGGGGAAACCCACACAGATTTGGAAATGATGTTAAAGCCATGGACTGGAAAAACCGGAACGAAAGATTTTATGTGATGGGAGAAACGTTTGGCCATGGGGAATGTGCAGGGTTTCGGGCCTGGTAAATTGGCAGGATGTTGTGTTACTTTATTTCCTGCTGGATACATTTTTGTTGTGTGTACCATGTGTTGACAAGTTGCAACCAAACTATGACAACCCTAATGTGGTTTTCAAGATATGTGAGAGATTTAAGGAGTAGTTTAACTACTGCCAACCCTCACTGAGTTTCTATGATCAAGCTAAGATCTGAACTCACATCTCCTAAGTCTTAGTATGTGACCCTATCCACAATACGACAATGACTCTCACATTTTCATCAGCAAATTTTTCATTGACAGAGAGAAAGATGTGGTCATGTTGTAAGATTAAACTTCTGATTCCATACTACAGTGTATTAAAGTAAGCAAAGCTTGGAAGCAATTAGATGATAAGTAACAGATAACCTATACAGTGTCCAGACACTTCTGATTCCATCACACTATTGCTTCAGCAATGTTGAACAAAGTGTCCACTTATATCGCCGCACATGCCATTTCAAATCCTTCCCAAAGTACCACCAGTGTAGCTGGTTTTCTACAGTACACCACATCCCTTAAGGTCCCCTATAGGTAGAAATCAAAAGGAATTAAGTCAGGAAAATTCCACTGCATCTCTTTGTCGTATCCATTGTCCTGGCAAATTGCTTCCACCGTTTTCTTTGACTGTCCTGCTTGTTGCATGGTGAATGTTATACTAAAGCAGGGATTCTCAACCTGTGGCTTGTAGGGTGGATGTGGCCCATGACACATTTTATGTAGCCACCCCCCACTGCCTCCACCACACCAGGAAGTGCCATGTGGTGGAGGAAGGGCAAAATGGTCATCCGGCCCCCGAAGCTGTCTGAAGGAACATGACCTGGCCCCGGTTTTAAAAAGGTTGAGAACTCCTGTACTAAAGCAAAGCAGAGTAATCACATCTGTATACCACCCCATAACGTTTAGTGCACCCTCTGGGCGGTTCACAAGTTAATTAGCATTTTGCCCCCAACATGCTAGGTACTCATTTTACCAACCTCAGAAGGATGGAAGGCTGAGTCAACCTTCAGACCTGGTCAGGATCGAACTCACAACCTTTTGGCTGCAGGACAGCAGTTTAACCACTGTGCTACCAGGGCTCACACATTGCTATTACAATTCAATTCAACTTAGAAAAGTAAGACAGGTAACATCCCGTAAAATGTGTATACATTTTTAGGCACCTTCTGTATTATGTTATAAGTAATTATCAGGGTTTTCCCCCCAGTTAGGTTCAAAAGTTACTTTTAAAATATATTGTAATGATTTTTAGAGGCATTCCAACAGAATTTTCCTAATTTTACACTATTCACTTATTAAAGGTAAATGGCAAAGGAACCATTGCTTTGATTAAGGTCTTTTGTATTTTTTCCAAGTATTTTCATAGCACAATATCAGGGTTTGCCACTAGAGGAAACCTAAAACCCTCACCTTGCCTTGACTTTTCCATCATGTTGGTAATGAAAGGTAAAGGTCACCCTTGCTCGAAAGCAGGTTGTATCCGACTCTAGGGTTCATTGCTCATCTCTGTTTATAGCCGAAGAGCCAACGCTGTCTGCATTTGCAGACGTTTCTGTGGACATGTGGCAGGCATGACTAGACACTTGAGTGCACAGAACACTGTTTACCTTCCCACCGAAGTGGTACCTATTTATCTACAGTACTTGCAATTTCTTGCTTTCGAACTGCTAACACACACACTAATAGTGTACAAACTATAACGCATAAAATTGCTCTTGGGAACAGAGTAACAATAACATCAACTGCACTCAGGTTACCTCAAAGCAATAAGTAACACAAGTAACTTTTAAAAAAAACACAATATGACAAGCTTTTTAACCTCTCAAAATTAAAAGGATTTAATTCCAAATATATGAAATAAATTTGGGATTTCAGAGCTCCCCCTGCAGCCAAACAAATATAAAAAGAATACTGGATGTTGGATATATGATATTTAGCCTATATACTGGAACATATATTTTACAAACATATAGAAACAAACAATAATCTTTTTCAAAGGGAATATTTGACAATAATTTTCTTATCTGCTTTTTGACCACGAATAAAAACTCTCTCTCTCTCTCTCTCTCACACACACACACACACACACACACGCACGCACGCACACACGCACGCGCACACACACACACACGCACACACACACACACACACACACACACATACACACACACACACACACACACACACACACCTGCTGGGCTGCACATTCCAAACCTGCCCAGCAAGGCCGGCCACAATAGCTAGTTATATATATATATAAACTAGTGAAATTTCTTCAAAACAGAATTCATCAAGCAATGTCACAACTGAACCTCAAATAAACTGCTACAGGCCTTTCGTAATCAGGTTTTTTTTTTTAAAAAAAAGCAATAATCACTGTTTCTGAATGAAAGAAAGGCAATCAGAGAAATATCAACCCTAATTGAATTTCAGGGGGATGACATTTGCTTATGGAACTTAACCTTTAAGAGATCTTTTGTACACTTAAGTGGATATTACTTATAAACATTGAGTGTCTTTCCTCACACTCCTGGTGAATGTAACTGGGTTACAACAGCACTAGTGACAAATATTTTTAGTCAAACGAATACTTTTTTTTACCATTACATACCTTTTTTTTAAAGGACAGCATGAATGGACAGTAACTATCTTATAAAACAATGAAATATTCAAGATGGTATGTGTAAAATGATGGCAATTAAGCTTTTTCCTAGAAATACAGTCCTAACAGAGTAGGTACACAGAAAGAGCCTCCTTGAAGACTGTGTTATTGTTGAACCATAATTGGGTATACCCTGGTAATGGCAACCTTGTGTTGCTGGCTAATTTTTCTCACACTAGGTCAGGCGAAACGAACTGCAGGATGAACTCATCAAAAAGTGCCTTCATTTTGGCATATAAGAGAGCTAACAAAACTAATCTTAAAAAACAAAAACGTTGTTGCACTTTAAAGACTAAGTGCTAGTTTTCGTGGATCAAGTCCCCTTCGTCAGACTTAGGAGTGAGGCCTCATGGCATCAATTTAAACACATTAGGTGCAAAGATACAGAATGTTTAGTATAACAGATATACATACACATTAATGTGGCTTCTACTTCTTCTTCCATGTTTCGGCCAGTTGTGAATCTGCCAAAATGAAGGCACCTTTTGGTGAGTTCATTCTGCAGTTCCTTTTGCCTGTGAGAAACATTAGCAGGCAACACAAGGTTGCCGTTACCAGGGTACGTACGCATGATTGTGGTTCAAAAATACCACAATCTTTGAGGAGGCGCTTTCTGTGTACCCCAGAGCTTCTAGTCAACACCATCTTACAAAGGGATAATTTTCTTACTGTCAGCTTTCTTTATTGTCCAGCTTTTGCACTATACATGGTGATGGGGAATTCAAGAGTGTGGAGGGTCTTGGTCTCCAATGACACTTCCTTACACTTGACAATCTTTTTAATTCCATCATTGTAACCCTCCCAAGTCTCAGTCTTCTTCTGATTTCTTAGCTGGAGTCGCCATATGGCTTGATAAAACTGAAGTATACAAAATCTTTCACTATCTCCATTTCGTCATTGTCAACATTAAAGTTGGGCAGTTCTTCTGTAGGCATAATTTTGTCTTCTTCTTTGTCTTTCTCTGTTTGGTGCCATTGACTGCAATCATCTGCACCAATGTCTTCCCATGTCATTGTGCACAATGACCTTGCAAGGTGAGACAAGTGGTCAAAAAGTACACCTTGCCTCTACCGAAATGAGCAATCAAATCCCGAAACACAAAGAACAAATTGGTGGGAAAATCAGAGCTTGGGTGAAACAGGGCTTGATAGATTTACCAGTCTTTATTTTTAATAACCTTGAATCAAATTGGAGACAGCCATCAAAAGGAAGGGAAGCAGAATAAGTGGCTTTGGATGTTGGATCTTACCTGCAGGCTGTCAGTCGAACAGATTGCCCTTGCTCAAAAGCCAGTCATATCCGACTCTAGGATTCAGTGCTCATCTATGATTACAGCCAAAGAGCCAGTGCTGTCTGTGTCTGTAGATGTTTCCATAGATATGTAGCAGGCATGACTAGACTAGAGTGCATGGAAGGCTGTTTACCTTCCCACTGAAGTGTTACTTATTTATCTACTTGCAATTTCTTGCTTTCAAACTGCTAGATTGGCAGAAGCTGGGACAGAAACAGAAGCTCGCTCTATCATGCAAGCCTTGGCTCTCGAACTGCTGATCTTCCAACCTTCCAGTCGTCAAATTCAGTGTCTTAACCACTAAGCCACTGCAGTCCCATCAATCGATTGGCCAGTCCTAAAAAGAGGAATGTAACCCAATACTACAGTCATTTAGTTGGAAGTAAGCCCCACTAAATTAAATTGGCCTTAGGTAACTCTACATGGGATGTCAACAAAGATTGGGAGAACCAGTTCTAAGCCGAGGGGCAGATTTATGGGCATACTTGTATTTAGGTTCTTCTCTTGGTATTGCAGAATGGCAAAGCAAACATTAAAAAGATTTCCTCTGTGTCTTCTGTGTCAACTTTTATGCCAGCTGTGCCACTGTCTCCACATCCAGTTAAGACTCCTGCTTCTTTATGTTTTTCTTAAGAATTGAAACAAAGGCAGCTGATTATTAGGTTTTTAATTAAAAGGCATTAGCACTAACTTCATGCTGATTTACAAGGCAATAACCTTGTCTTGAAAATGAAGCACCTCCACTGACAAAGAACCACCAATAAGCAAAGACACACACACACACACAATTAAAAGCTAAGACAGCATTATAATTTCCGAGACATAAAAGTGGAATTAATATAATGTGTTTTGCTGAAAAGAGTAGAATGCTTTTTTCATTTAGCCAAATCACATTATGACTCAATTACATATTGGGACAGAGGCATCAATTCAGGTCATTGTATATAAGTGGATTTTCCATCAATCCTGTATCAATGGTTTAAGTATAAGAAACAATATATAGTAGAACCTCGGATAAAGTCCAAACTCCGTTCCACAAGTTTGGACTTTATCCGATTTTGGACTTTATCCGAATCAAATGGACGATGCATCGGATAACGTCAAAAAATTGACTTTATCCGAGGTTCTTATACCAAATACCTCAGATAATGCCCTTTTTTTTTTTTTTTTGCGGTTCTGGACTTTATGCGACGTATCACGTGTGCATGAAAAACATGACTTTATCCGAATCAGACTTTATCTGAATCGGACTTTATCCGAGGTACCACTGTACTGAAAAACATACAGAAATGTGTTCCTTTCATTTATTTTTTAAAAGGTGTATCTTCTTCTCCTTAAATTTCACATGCTCAATCATACACAGGTTACAAATATTTCCAACCGAGAACAATAAGTTTATAAACTAAAATTGAGCTCTTTGTATGTGCAGCTCTATATCAAATTCTCCTTTTCTCCTCATATTTTGTTGGATTACAGACCAAATCTTTGTACATGAAACGCTGTAAGGGTATATATGGTTCTCTGGGGCGGGGGGGCAGGGGGGGATAAAGGGTTTTACTGCAACACCAGGTTTTTGTATTTAAAAAAGCTTCTGCACATTTTTCCACAAAAAAAGTCCAGAAATGCAGAAAATACTGACAAACTCTGATACAGAAAAAAGAATTTACAGTACAATGCCTCTACATTCCTTGTATAGTAGGGGGAAATAATTCTTTGCTAACCCTAATAAAAAGAAAGGCTGTGAGCATGTGCAGTTTTGCAGTTTAAACCCAATTCATTCACAACCTGGTCACAATTAGATAAGTAACAGAATTTAATATTGTCACCCTTCTTCTTCTGCCGTATTCGAATCCAAATATTGGCGATCCTCATGGCCGTGAAAACTGTCCTGAGAATATAATGCAGTGGCCTTTCATCTGCCGTCCACGTTGCAGCATGATACCTGTACCACTGATCCAGTTCCGCGAGTCACTTTCTGGTCCAAGAGCCCTTTTGGCACACAAAGTCTTCATCAGCCTCAGGCCAGTATTGAATAAGCTGCTTCCCTCCATCAAGATGGGTTCAAGTGGGATTCAATCCACTTGGGGACCATTACCCTTCCTTGTGGACTTGGCCACCCAAGGCCGTTAAGTCCTCAGGGTGGTCAAGTTAGTTAACCACCGCCTTACACTCAGTGTTGAGTCACCGGCAGTATGATCTACTCTATTACCATAGCAGAATAACCTGGCCAGGATCTACTCTATTGCCATAGCAGGATAACCTGGCCAGGATCTACTCTATTACCATAGCAGAATAACCTGGTCAGGATCCACTCTATTACCATAGCAGGATAACTGCTGCCCTACTGCAAACAATTTACATGGGAACAGGCACCTATTAACTTCACACATACACTACAAAAATAATCCCATTGTGCCCTTCCTGTCACTTCTGTTTTTGTTTGAAGGAGATTTGTTTGTCCCATAAGGGGACAGTGAGTAGGCAATGGCCCTAAGCCCCTCTGTTTTAGTTGCCTGGCTGATGTACAGTCAAAGACCTAACACCTGGCTATAATATGTTTTTGAAGGTCAGCTAAGAAAAGCGATGTGTAAGAAAACTAAGTGGTGTTTTGATGTCTAAGGGCAAATCACTTAAGTGGAATAGTAGGGAAGTCTAACAAAAGCATCGCAATGTTTAGTCTTGGTTTGGAAAAGGGGGGATGGAAGCGGCAGTGACACCAGAAAGATAGGCATCAGGCATCTTGAGTTACGTAATGGACAACTAATATGCAATTGGTAGATGGGAAGGATTATGAGACTGCGGTTGCTTAGTAATTAAGACACTGAACTTAATGACTGGAAGGTCGGCAGGTTATCAGATTCAAGACCCGAGTGCTGCACAATGGAGTGAGCTTGTTTCTCTCCCAGCTCCTGCCAACGTAGCAGTATTGCAAGTAGATAAATAGGTACTGCTTCAGTGGAAAGGTAACAGTGTTCTGTGCACTCAAAAAGTCTAGTCACGCCTGCTGCATGTCCACGGAAGCATCTGCAGATACAGACAACTACTGGCTCGCTGACAATAAATGGAGATAAGCCCCAGCCCCTAGAGTCGGATATGACTGGCCTTTGAGAAAGGGCGACCTTTACATTTACTGTACCTTTACTAGATGGAAGGATAAATTCTTTGCTGAATGCATCATGCATTATCATCTTATGCCAGGGCTTACATTTTTATCCCCCCCCCCCCCCCGGTCCAGTGCTTTGTGAGATGGATTTAAGAGGACACGTTTTCAAAGGCAACAGCAATTTGAATTTTGGACTTTGGAAGTCTAAAAACTTTGTGGACATGCCTCCAACCAGCTCTTGCAAGAGTGCTTTTCTGGTGCATGTCCATGAAGGACCCAGCTTCAGCTATATTTGAATTGCTCTCATTAATTTCTTATTCCATTTTAATGCAATGCAAACTTTTAACGTTTATTTAAAATGTTTGTAGTACCTGTACCTTTTTTCTCAGTGTAACTGGGAAAGATGAGAATGCCTATGTTGTCCCTAATGCTCATGCTGTGTCTCTTTGGTACTAGCTACTCTCTGGAAGGTGTTTTTTGCTATGGCCTTTGGGCTGCAGTGGCTCAGATGCTGACTGGAAGGAGGGAGGTCAGCAGTTTGATTCCCGAGTACTGCAGGGCAGAATAAGCTCCCGTCTTTGTCCCAGCTCCTGCCAACCCAGCATTTCGAAAGCAAGAAATTGCAAGTAGATAAATAGGAACCACTTCGGTCGGAAGTTAAACAGCATTCCGTGCACTCTGTTGTCTAGTCATGCCTGCCACATGACCACGGAAACGTCTGCAGAAGCAGATAGCGCTGTCTCTTCAGCTTTGAAACAGAGATGAGCACTGAAGCCTAGAGTCAGATATGACTGGCTTTTGAGAAAGGGAAACCTTTACCTTTGGGCTCCTGGAATAAAATCCCCATTTACATTATTTCCCAAATCTTGGAATGTAACTTTCTTGGACTACAACTCCCAGAAGAGAGGTTCTTGGAATTTTAATGCAAAGAAATCATTTTCCAGATTTGATGTTGCCTCCAATAGTGATGGGTGATACACTGATACATTGAGCAATGATGTCACAAATAGGTGCAGGTGATCTCACTCATAACAAGACTGCAGCAAAGGGAAGCACCTTTTATGCATCACAGAAATGAAATCTGGAGTAGCAAAACCATTATGTGCAAAATACAGAGGCCTGCCTAAAGGATGCTAGATGCTACCTCTGGATGTGGAACCAATCTTCTGGCTTCTCTAGATCAGGATACAAAACCTGCCAACATATATAAATCAATGATACATAACTACCAGGAAGCAAGCGCAAGAGGAAAATTACACCTGATTATTTCTCACTTGAGATGAGTAACAACTGGTATGTGACCTTCATCTGCCTCCTTCTCCCTCTTCTCTTTCCTTCTCAAGGTAGACATTACTTATCTTCTGGGTTTTAATTAATAGAGAACATGGTCAGCGACATATCACCAAGCATCGAGGTAGAAAGACGTTTAGCAGCTCCCCAAATGTCACACTCCACTACCTAGAAAGCATGCAAATTAGCAGCTGCAAAAAAACAAATAACTTCCAAAATAACCTTGAACAAATTATTTCAACGGAAAGAGGGGTTTTCTTCAGCCACAAACTGATATATTAGCCTCACCAGGTCTATTTCTTTTAGGTTCTGTTGGGAGGTGAAAATATAAGACTTTGAGAATTTTCAAGTTAAACATGGGAAGCTGCCTTATGCCCAAAGACTTTTTAGTCTTATCAACACTGATGATGGGAATTATCCTGGCTATGGTTTTATTCACCACACCATTTACTAAATGAATCCCCCCCCCCCACTGCTGTATTTTATTTACACTTGCAAATCAAAACATCCATGGCCACTCTGAGGTTGTTTAGTTTTAACTACACCATAAATCAAAGGGACAAAGCAAGGAAGGCAGTGAAGAGACTTTATTCTGGAAACATGTAAGACTTTTCTCAGACTTCATTTAGCAGATAGAGGAGCACCAGTGCAATTGTGAAATGGCATGAGCCGACAGTGGTTTACAAAACTAAACGCGAAGTGCAAAAGAAATGTGATCTGCAGAACTTCTTCTGCGACTAGCAGCAATGTTCTAGAGCGGTGTTTCCGAATCTTTGGTTTTTGGACTTTGATTCCCAGAAGCCTAAGTCTATTCCCCAAAACACTGATCAGCCAATGTACTGACCTAGGCTTCTGGGAATTTAAGTCCACCAGTGTTCTGTGGAATATAGTGTGGTAAATGCTGTTCTGGAGTTTCAGACAGGAGACTTTTGCTGGTTACTGAACCAAGATTCTTCCAACTATAAAGCAGCAACTAGACCATTGAATTATGAAGCCCTTTTAAAAGAATTTGAGAAAAGAATTACTATAATAGGTTTCAAACTGGAGTCATTCTGTGGCGCTCCACTATCTTCTCTCCTCTTGCACACTTCTCCCTGGAGTGGTGAACTTTGCCTGCTAAATTCCTGCAGGGATGAGAACCTTCAAACTGAACTGTAATGTGCATCACCTTTTGCTTTCCTTCTGATGCTGGCAGACAAAGATCTTTATTTAAGCAGATTTCTGGCAACTGGCCAACTGCTCAGTAGCAATCTGTTAATAGACAGGTGGTAGACACTTCCTCCTCATCCTCTTCTTCTTTTGCTTTTAATACTAATGTGCGTTTTTTTTTAAACCCAACAATGTTATAGTGCTACAGTCTGTTTAATTATAGTTTAACATGACAATTTCATCTATTTCAAGGCTTACCTTTTTTTAAAAAAATCCATGAGCTGTTCTGATTCCCAGACTTGGTAAACAGACGGGATCTATGGCAAATAAATAAACAAACAAACATCTGTTCCACAATACCTAGATGGCCATGTGTTTCTTGCCTCTGGTCTACACCATTCCACATTCCTAAGCAGTCTCCCATCTAGGTTCTAACCACAATTGATATCACTAAACTCTCAGGACCAGATAAATTTAGAGTAGAATAGCCACAGACCATAACTATTATCTATTAAATTAGACTAAGACACATAAACATAAAGGCTCACCAGTATAGTCCTGCTAACCAGTGGTTCCCAATGTGGGGCACACGCCCCACAGGGGGACTTAATTTCCCAGAAGACTAAGTCAATACATTGGTTGATTTTAAGTGCTTTGGGGAATTGACTTAGGCTTATGGGAATTGAAATCTCCCTGTGGGGCGTAGGAATTGAAGTCCAAACCACAAAGGTTTGGAAACACTGTGCTAGACCTTGAATACTATCATGACTCCACCAACTTCAGATACAGCAGCTCTAAGCAATGATGTTCTGCATGCAAACTGATTCCTAATGCTGCTCTTCAGCCAAATAAGATCTCCATCCTGCACTTAATTTGTACTGATGTACTCCCAACAAGGAAGCTGGTGTTGTTGGATCAGAAAAGGGTTTGTTGACACCAGGTTGGAAACAGATTTTGGATTACAATCCCCCAGCCAAAGGATAAGAAACTGAAATCCAACAAAGTATGTTTCCCGTGCTTTGCTGCAACCAACCTGTTTACACTTTTGCTGAGGAAAAAGGTTGTCTTGTAGTTTTGGAGTCTTTAAACCACAGAGAAGGAAAAGAAAGCTTGCAACATATGCAGGCGGTAAATGTTTAGAAATACATAAACTACCAGGCAGAGAACCTACCAGGCTGAATTGGAACTGAAAACCCACGCTGTTCTAGAATGGAAGATTGTGGGTCTTCAAGGCAGACAGAATGACCTCACTAGGTGATTTGAATCTGGCATCTCCAGTACCCCCGGAGAGGTGAGAGCCTTGTCAGGGCACGGGGGCTTGAGCGGTCTAACTAGACAGTGTTGCCCATCTCTTGCCAATGATGTTAGACCGGGACTAAAACTCAGCAAAGCATCCTCCGTTGGATCCCTTGGGTAAGGTGAAAGCAGAGGCATACGTCATGGTCTGCCTAGCCAATGGGTGACATGATATTCAAATGGCTAAAAAAAACCATGCAGGTGGACTTGATTTCTCAGGTCTATTTGCATGTGCGAAATGTCATTGCGGACACATTCACCAATGTGCAGACTCCTCGCTGAATAACAACTCCAAGGTATCTCCAGTACAGGGTGAGACTGGAGCGGGAATCTCGCCTCTCTAATACTAGGAGAAGGGCCTTCTCCGGGTCCGCCCCAACTCTGTGGAACCTTCTGCCAGTAGACCTTCGGCTACAGACGGATTTGCTGCCATTTAGGAAAGGGCTGAAAACCTGGCTGGCAGGGCAAGTATGGGGGGCCGACGGGGTATTGACTCCCGCTCGTTGGCTCTACTAGAAGTATACATCCCTTTTTACTGTCGGGTGGGAATGGAGGGTCTTTTAACTGGGAGTTGGTTTTTAAGATTTTTTTTAAAAGAGTTTTATGGAAGTTTTAGGGGAGTTTAAGATTATTATGTATAAGTGTGCCATTGCCCTAGGGCAAGTGGGTGGGGTATAAACTCAAATAAATAAATAAATTGCATGAAGAGATAAAGGTTTGTAAATGGGAGCCTCATACGGGGCACTGGCAAGAAGTAAGCAGAAGGAAAGTTTGCTTCCATATAAATAGTTATTAAGACATTCAAAGTCAAGTCTTAAACTTACAGTATCCCTCTGAGGTTCTCCCTCCAACGCTGCAGACATTCAAGAAGCATTATTTGACCATTATTTTTGATGCAATATGTGTCTTGGGCTTCTTTCCTGACAGAAACAGCTATGCTGGTCAATTATAACACCAGTCTGTGGTTTGGCACTATGGAAATGAACTTGGAATGAATTTTGGGTGTTTTTCTCTCCACCATATTCTTTCTGTTCTCAAGTGTTCTCCTACCATAATTCAACATATCCAAACAGTAAAACTGTGATGTGTCCTTCTTGCAAACCACTGATAATCCTGGTTTTGGTTTCTTTGCTGAAAGCACAAACCATAGCCTGTTGTTACAGACACAATGACAAACAATAGTTTGCTGCAAAACAGAAAATAATTAAATGAACTGCACAAGGCTAGGAGAACAGGCATGAAATCAAGCCTCTTCCACTTAATGTCAAGCCAAGGTTTGTAATTATATCTAAACGAAGCCACTAATCACTTAACTCTTGGTTTTCATTATGAGTAAAGACAACTATGCAGTTAAATTATTCAGCAAGTGGTTTCAATCTAACAGCATTACGGCATCATTCTCAGTCTATTTATGGTAAGTAAAATTTGCCGCTCTAACATTCCTATCAAATAAAAGCCAAAATACCCCATACCTACTGTAAACCGGTATGTCCCCCCCACACACACACACACACACAAACCCAAAAGTTTATAAATTAACCTTACAAAATAAGCAAGGTTACAAAAAAAAGTATTAACACAGCAGGGCCATATTGAGCAAATTATATAAACCAATAACACACCCTCCCTGGTCACAAACGGTATACAGAATGTGAGCCATCTGCAGAGAGCCAACATGGCTTTTGCAAGGGCAAATCATGCCTCACTAATCTGTTGGAATTTTTTGAGAGTGTCAACAAGCATGTGGATAAGGGGGATCCAGTTGACATTGTTTATCTGGACTTTCAGAAGGCTTTTGACAAGGTCCCACACCAAAGGCTCTTGAATAAACTTACCAGTCATGGAATAAAGGGACAGGTCTTGTCCTGGATCAGCAACTGGCTAAGGGACAGGAAACAGAGGGTAGCACTAAATGGACACTTCTCCAAGTGGAGGGAAGTAAAGAGTGGGGTCCCCCAAGGTTCAGTACTGGGACCCCTGCTTTTCAACCTCTTCATAAATGATCTAGAGGTAGGAGTAAAAAGCAAGGTAGCCAAATTTGCTGATGATACTAAATTATACAGGGTAGTGAAAACTGTGAGAGATTGTGAGGAGCTCCAGAGGGATCTCTTGACACTGGGGGAGTGGGCAAAACAGTGGCAAATGAGCTTCAACATCAGTAAGTGCAGAGTGATGCATGTTGGGGCAAAAAAACCCAATTACATTTATAAACTGATGGGGTCTGAACTCTCTGCGACAAACCAGGAAAGGGACCTTGGTGTCCTGGTGGACAACTCAATGAAGGTGTCAACCCAGTGTGCCTCAGCAGTGAAAAAAGCAAACTCAATGCTAGGGATCATTAGGAAGGGTATAGAAAATAAGTCAGCAAGTGTCATTTTGCCTCTTTATAAATCTATGGTGAGGCCCCATCTGGAATACTGTGTACAGTTCTGGTCGCCATACCTCCAGAAGGATATTATGGAGCTGGAAAAAGTGCAGAGGAGGGCAACCAGAATGATTAGGGGACTGGAACACCTTCCTTACCATCTGAGGCTGCAACGGTTGGGCCTCTTCACTCTTGAACGACGACGTCTAAGAGGTGACCTGATTGAAGTTTATAAAATCATGCACGGTATGGACAAAGTAGATAAGGAAAAACTGTTTTCCCTATCGCATAACACTAGAACTAGGGGACACTCCATGAAACTTTTGGGTACTAGTTCTCAAACAAATAAGAGAAAGTACTTTTTCACCCAGAGGATTACTGGTCTATGGAACTCCCTGCCAGAAGAAGTGGTGACAGCTGTCAGTCTTGACAGCTTTAAGAAAGGATTAGACAAGTTCATGGAGGACAAGGCTATCAATGGCTATAATTATGGATACTTAAGGACAACCTCCGGGTTGGAGAGATAGGCAGGATATCTCTCAATGCCATTTCCAGGGAATCCTAAGCAGGTGAAGGCATCTCCTTGGGAATACCCTGAAGGAAATGGTGAGCCACTGTGTGAGACAGAATGCTGGACTGGATGGGCTGTGGCCTGTTCCAGCAAGGCTGTTCTTATGTTCTTATGTTCTTATGAGATGCTATTGAAAAGAAAATCCAAATTCTATTTGATCCATTTATTGTGTGCGCGTCAAGGGTGATCAGGTCACATCTGAGTTTTGGTGACTCTAGTAAGGTTTTAAAAATATGTGAGGTGTTTTATGAGAAGTTTTAGTAGAGTTATCTGCCAGTGAATTTCAATGGCTGAACAACAGTTTGAATCCAGGTGTGCTAAGTTCTATTCCAACACTCCATCTGCTATAAAACCCTAGCTTTACATGACATTTTAACGCCCTTGAAAAATTAAACAGTTGTGTCCTCCACTAACATGACCACCAAAAGCAGGCGTTCTAAAATGCAAAATACAGTATTCAAAAACAAGAGTAACCAAAAAGAACGTGGTTCACTTTTTTATATAAACCATAAGTCACACCCACCTCAATTAATGAATGCTGTTTGATTTTACAACACAAGTAAGGCCAACGTTGCAAACATAGTTTCCCATGATCAACTGCATGGTGATGATTGAGCACATTAACACATAGGTCACAAAACAGTGTATATGAATGGCATGACCTGCCTTTCTAACTCTTTCCAACAGGATTCTAGGCACAATGCAATACAGTGGTACCTCACTTAAAGAGCATAATGCATTCCATGGGATTGCTCTTTAAGCGTGACCAAATGTGACTTCTGGCGGGGGGATTATGAAACCCCATTTAGTTAAGTGAGTTTTTGGTTGGTTTTAGTTGTTAAGCAAGGTGACCATTCAGAGAAAATTCTGCTCTTTAAGTGAATTAGTCTCTAAGCAAGGCACTCTTTAAGCGAGATTTTACTGTACTGTATTTGATTCTGTGATATGGAGCAAAACCTAGAAATGGCTGTGTATTTCCCATTTACCTTGTGACCTAATGGCTATTCATGTGAACGCTTAAAGTGCAAAATTTATAATTATGTGCTGTTAAGTTATTTCTGATCTATATAGCAAACCCCCTTTTTTTTTAGAGCTTTCTAGGGAGAGAGTACTTAAAGTGTTTAACTATTCTATTCTATTCTATTCTATTAGGAGCATCTTGAGGCTGTGTAGCTTGCCCAAGACCACATAAGTGGCTCTTCTGGGATACACATTAATGAACTGAATTCTCAACCTTTGGCTGGAGAGACAGTCACCTAAAATCACTGAGCTGTCACAATGAGTCAGAAGCAATTTGATGCCAATACCAAATCAGTCTTGATGGCTCTATGTATTTAACATACATCAGATACGATAGTTGTAATTTATCTTTTGGGGCCAAGTCTTCATAAGTTCTCCAACACACAACGGCAGAATGAGCACAAAACATCATGCGATGTTACCGGGCTGAGATTCCTATGAGACCACACTGTTCGCTCATTGTTAACTCACAAAGCTTTTCAGTACAGTACTGTACAACGATTAATACAATTCTCAAATAAACTTCACATGGATGGAACCTCGATAGCAAAAATAATAATAATAAAATAGGATAGTCTTCCCTGAGTGAATCACGTATCAGTGGTAAGGGCTGTTTTGTTTCTCTCTTCCTGAATGTATTTATTTACAAAGCTTATGTTCTAGCCTTTCAATGACCGTGATGGCGAACCTTGGCACTCCAGATGTTCTTGGACTTCAGTTCCCAGAAGCCCAAGCACCCTGTGAATCCACACGAATGGGTTTACTGCGATTCATCCAGCCCGCGCTGCCCTTGCCGCTCCTGGAAATGGAAGTAAAATGCGCCCGTACGGATGAATCGTAGTAAACCCATTTGTGTGGATTCATAGGGTGCTGGGCTTCTGGGAATTGAAGTCCAAGAACATCTGGAGTGCCAAGGTTCACCATCACGGTTCTCTGAGATGTTCCAAATCAACAGCTCTTTCCTGTATAATTTTGTGCTTAAAGCAAATGTCACTGTTCAGGATCCTCAGGCAGATATACTAACTTACTATCTCCATAAATGTATCTCCAGAGAGATAGAAGTAAAAACAGCTATGTCAGTCTGTTCTCATCTCAGCAAACCAGGCCTGTTGAGTTCCCAACCCTTTCAAGCCGGGGCCTGGGTCATGCTTTCTCAGTCAGCTTCGAGGGCTGGATGGCCATTTTGCCCTGCCTGCATGATGGGGATGGCCATTTTGTCCCAACAGCTTCAAAGGTGTGTTTATTTTGTTTCTTGAATGCCCTTGGAGGGGCGGGGGCCACATAAAATGGCACCGTGGGCCGGATCTGGCCCATGGGCCTTAGCTTCGAAACCCCTGCTGTATGTCAGCAGGAATTGTTCAGGACTACCTACTGCTGCTGGGAAAATCCATTTCCTCTCTAGCTCCCAATGAAACAAATACCAGTGGAATTGGTGAACATATTTGCAGTTGGTGAGAAGAGAGAGAGACTGGGACCCAAAATTTCAGGAAAAAAATGTTACAATTGGGGGGGGGGCAGAAAGGCTCGTACATCTACCTCCAGTGTTAATTTTGATAGGGGAAATGGGGCAATGAAGAAGCTGAAAACAATCAAACAAATAAAATACATGTTACCGTACCTCCAAAAAAAATTATTTTCTTAATGGTGGGGTATAGAGCCTTTGTGGAGGGCTCTGGGTCACAACAGTGACTTTAGAATTGCTGCATTTAGCCCATGAAGATCTCTCAGTCTGCTGTTGTGTTATTGTGAAGATGGCAACTAAGTGCAAAAGGAACATAGAAGCTGGGTTAGTGGTAGCAGATGATTCAGGGATTGTCCTCTTACCCATTCCCGAGGAACCAACAGGCATTGCCCAGGGGCCACTGGACTACAGTCGACACACATACACATGCCTACAGACATGCATCCCAGAATGTGGCTTCATATCATCCACTGCCTCCCACGAACCAGTGATCTACTGATGCTGGAGCAGAAAGACCACTTGAGGGCTCTTTATCGGCACACTCCCTGCCACAGCTATACAAGCTTCAGATCTAAGAGCAAAAACAGTCAAGACAAACAGCCTTGCGTTTTACTTCCGCTTCTGGGAGTGATGAGGGCGGCACAGGCCGGATGAATCCCAGTAAACCCATCCGTGTGGATTCACAGGGGGCTTGGGCTTCTGGGAATTGAAGTCTAAGAACATCTGGAGTGCCAAGGTTCACCATCACGGCTCTAGGGTGTGGTGTCCATCTCCATTTACAGCCAAAAAGCCAGCGCTGTCTGCATCAGCATACATTTCCATGGCCATGTGGCAGGCTTGACTGGAGACGAAATGCTATTACCTTTCCCGCTAATGCGGTATCTATTTATCTACTTGCAATTTCTTGCTTTCAAGTTGTTAGGTTGGCAGGAGCTGGGACAGATGATGGGCATTCACTCTGTTGCACAGCACTTGGGTCTTCAACTGTTGACCTGTGGACTTTCCGGTTGTCAAGCTGAGTGCCTTAACAACTAAGCCACCATGGCCCCACTCTTAAAGGAGATACTCCTAATTGCAAAGATAGTTTCTTCTCTGTTTCTGCACTTAGAAGCAGTGTACACACATTTTCCTCCTAAGACACTGGCCTGCTGGAATGGCTAACAACACCAGTATTACCCTCACCCTCTCCAAACATTCCCTGTAAATGAGCACCACAGATTTTACAGGGAGCATAAAGAGCATAACAGAATGGAACAGAAGCAAAAAAATAAAAATGGAGCACAGTTTCTATCTGAAGCCAAGAGGAAAGGGTGTGGGGGGCTGGATGGGTGGTGATGATGAGCTTACTCATCACTGGAGTAGCAGATTTGGAGAGTGAATATGTTTAAGCTGGCAGGATGTATGGGGAGGGAGTTGCTCTGGTTTCAAGAAGAGAATCGTGGAGAAGTGGTGCCAGGATTAATAAAGTGGGGAGCTATAAGGGGGAAACAAGTGAAAGAAGGAGGGCAGTCAGTAAGAGGGAAAAGGGACTTTGGAAGATTATATATCCGTGATGGCGAACCTTGGCACTCCAGGTGTTCTTGAACTTCAATTCCCAGAAGCCCAAGTCTCTGTGAATCCACACGAATGGGTTTACTGCGCAGACACGCAGTAAACCCACTCGTGTAGATTCATAGAGACTTGGGCTTCTGGGAATTCAACTCTAAGAACACCTAGAGTGCCAAGGTTCGCCATGACTGCTATATATCAAAAGCAGGCAGAACCGTCATGAGATCTTTTGCGGGCACATTGTTGAGTATATTAAAGCAACCCCATGATAAAATGGGTTGTTAATGTAATTTATTTCTAACCAACCCATAAGAAACGTTTTTCTGCTTTCCCACCTCTAGGGTTGTCTGACATGATTAAGCTACTTGTTCAGGTTTCAGTCAGTTGTCGTTGTGTCATGTGTGTTGTTCAAGTTATTTTTCCTGCTGCTGCTCTCTTTCTCTCTCCTATTTTGCCTTAGAAGCAATGTTTTTTTTAATCTACTATGAAAACTTATTGTAAAGAACTCTTTTATCAAGCAAAGCAACTGTTCGTTAATCTTTTTAAAGCAACTGTAAGTAAATAACTATTCTTGTTATATTTCAAACGCATGTGGAGAGTTTAATTGCTGGGCTAGAGTGGGAGTATAATGCCTGGAGAACTTGCAAACTGTAAGTAAAACTATTTGTAAAGCTGCCCCACCTACGGCTGTGTATAATAAACTTAACACACATTGCTTCATAGTTTTTCAGTGGGAAACATTTTTGCACCCTCTAAATTTCGCTGCCCTACACCGAAGCTCCAGTTGCCCTGCCCTCTTTACAGCTGTCTTTTTGGCACTGCATGGAGAACAGAGTATTAAGAAATTAATCAGTCATTTCCCCCCACCCACACTCACCCATAAAACTGGCAATGTGTCAAGGGGGAAAATTAAGGTGGGGCTCTTGAGCATATTTCTGTGACAGGGGTTTGGTCCTCCAACTGATGTGAGTACAACAATCCCACTGCCAAACCCTAAAGAAGAAGGGAGGGTTTTGGCTGCAGCTTCCAGAATTCCTCAGTCAGCAGGGGGGCTCTGGAAATTGTAATCGCAAAGAAAAAAACAGGTAAGGTAAAGATAAATGTCTCCCATGCTGAAAAACCAGTCATGTCCAACTTTAGGGGGGGCGGTGCTCAACTCCATTTGCAGTCAAAGAGACAGCACTGTCTGCATCTGCACATGTTTCTGTGGTCATGTGGCAGGCATGAATAGACACCGGAGCTAACAGAACACTGTTACCTTTTCTGTCAAAGCGGTACCTATTTATCTACTTGCAATTTCTTGCTTTCGAACTGCTAGGTTGGCAGGAGCTGGGACAGACAACAGGAGTTCACTCTGTCAGGCAGCACTCAGGTCTCGAACTGCTGACCTGGCGATCTTCCCGTCGTCAAGTTCAGCATCTTAAGCACTAAGCCATCACAATCCCTAACCCCCAAGAAAGGTGCCAACTGACTCTGCTCACTGTTTAGAAATGCAGTCATGTACAGCAGGACAATGAGAATATTTTATGGTAGTTCCTTTGGTTTGATCTGGTGCGAGAAAGATTAGCAATGAAGAGCACCGAGCACAAAATACAACTTGGACTATTGCACTTATGGCTTCTGGTAGCCATAAGGGGAGAGAATCACTACATAGCCTTAACATACAGTGCATTTTATCTATACATTTAAGTCTTTTGTGACCTTCCCGAGCCTGTGGGATATAAAGGAGGAACGAATAAAGATAGCAAAAGCTTTCTTTGGCTTGCTAACTGAGCCTTGGCACAGCCACAGTTTCTTTGACCTCTCCAAGGGCAGCTCAAACCTCTTCCTTAATGAGCAACTTTTTAAAAAAAATTAACTTCTTCTTAAATATAATTTTACAAGAATAAAAGAAGAAGCAGCAGCGAGGTACAGAAGTAACAAGTAGGAACTAAGTCCTGTCACTGGTGATGGGTGTTGCCAGGCAACCGGGAGGTAGAGATGAGAGATAATAAGGAAGAAGGCCAAAGTCACAGAGATGTCAGTGACAGCTGGAGTAGGGTGAGAAGAGGTGGCTCTGCTGGGCAGAATTAACCCCGTGTGCTCCCGAAGCACAGAAAAAGAGATGCAGAGAGCAGAGCTGGCAAAACCAACCATCCTAGGTTCAGAGAATTCAGCCCCACTAGAGCTAACAATTCTTGTTTTAGATGCAGGCCAAATAGTACCAAAGGGACTGCAGTGGCTTAGTGGTTAAGACACTGAACTTGACAAGTGGAAGGTCAAGCAGGTCAGCAATTCGAGAGCTGAGTGCTGCACCACCAAGAGAGCTCCTGCCTCCATCCCAGTTCCTGCCAACCTAGCAGTTCAAAAGCAAGAAATTGCAAGTAGATAAAGAGGTACCGCTTCGGTGAGAAGGTAAACAGTGTTCCATGTCTACAGCCCCTGGCCATATTAATTAGACAAGTTCATGGAGGACAAGGGTATCAATGGCTATAATTATGGATACTTAAGGACAACCTCGGGGTTGGAGAGATAGGCAGGATATCTCTCAATGCCATTTCCAGGGAATCCTAAGCAGGTGAAGGCATCTCCTTGGGAATACCCTGAAGGAAATGGTGAGCCACTGTGTGAGACAGAAGGCTGGACTGGATGGGCTGTGGCCTGTTCCAGCAAGGCTGTTCTTATGTTCTTATGTTCTTATGTTCTTAATGTGACCACTAGACATTTTTATATTTTTGTAATACTTTTGGATACTTAACGATTAGATATGAGTCTAAATCATTATTTTATGTATAAATTAAGTATCTTGAAATAAGTTTTTATTAAAAACAATAAGTTAGGTATATTGTAATAAGTTTTTATTAAAAACAGTATGTTAGAGATACAAATCTTAATTCTTTTTAATGTTTTGAAGAACCTCCCTTCGCGTCAATTACCGCCTTCACTCGTCGTGGCATGCTATCAATGCAGTTTAAAGCATTTTTGCTTCAGTTTATCATTATGGTTCCAATTAAAAAATATTTTTTCAATTAAAGTTGTCTCGTTGGTAATTCTTTCTTTAGCTATTCCTGCTGCCACTCAGAAAAAACAATATGGCCACCCACAACACCAGTGTTGCCATAGTAAGAAAAATTTGTTGGCAAATATCCACAAAAGAGTTGCCACTACTCTAAGCAGCAATTTATTGAGATACATACAGTATGTTTTACCTTTTAAAAGGAGGGAATAGAAAAAAAATATGAAATTTTGCTAGTGGTCACATCAATATGGCCAGGGACTGTAGTCATGCCTGCCAAATGTCCACGGAAATGTCTGCAGACACAAACAGTACTGACTCTTCGGCTATAATCAGAGATGAGCACCGAACCCTAGAGTCGGATACGACTGGCTTTCAAGAAAAGGCGACTTTTTCCATTTACCTAAATAGAACCAAGCTTAGCCCAAAGCTTAGCCCTCATGTCTGGCAGACAATGAATTTCACCTTACCATTCATTTCAAGAAATGGACCAAGTGACAAGACTGGAAACACCAATTTGACCAGGGTTATGAGTCTACTCCAGATTTTAGTTCACTCTTTGCAACAGCTTTCAAGGGTGCGAAACATTACTTCCAAATACATTCAGCACCTTGGATAGTGCCTTTAAAATTCAAACTAAAAGCAGCATGGATTTAACATCCCCACAAAACTGGAATCTCCAGCTTCCAGGAGAGGAAAACCTCCCCATGGTAAGATGTACAGAGAATCCAAATTGTGGTTGGAGGGAATTTAAAAATATGGGGATACAGTATAGTGAAAAATTAGTCAGAGTGTTTCAGGACAGCCATCTGAAACTGAGAACAGGGCAAACTGCGGTGGCTCAGTGGTTAAGAAGCTCGCCTTGATAGCTGGAAGGCTGGCAAGTTGGCTATTTGAGACCTGGGTACTGCATGACAGATTGAGTGCCCATCTCTGTTCCAGCTCTTGGAGACATAAAAGGAGCCTCATTTGGGCGTTCCCTGAGCGGAGTTTCTTCTGCAAAAATCCTTTCAACCCAGAATAATTTCTGACATGAAATTATTATTATAATAGTTACTTGTAGGATAGAATATATTAACAGTTATGTTTTGTCATGCAAGCTATCCCTGAAGAAACTGCTTCCCCCACCCAACTATTCAAGATACAGAGTTGTTTCCATTTGGTCACCCGACTCTCAGGGTGACCAAGTTCAAGGAATGACCAACACTAAAGATAAGGTTTAAAATGTTTTACTATTTTCCAAGACTCAAAAGGGGCATTTATTCTGAAATAATTTATGCAAATCTACTACAGTTGAAAATCTGTTCTTCAGAATTTGCCTACCGTGGAGATTAAGGCAGAGGAGCTTTGGAGGGGAAAATATGTGGCAACCTTTCCTGGAGGTGCCCTCTTTATTGGAGGACAGTTGGGGAAAGTTCCTTTCCTGGACTATATCTCTGACGGTTTGCTAGGATTCTCAAACCTATATTCCAAGAAAATAACTTTTCAGAACTTTTATATGGAAAATTCAGTAAATGATCCAATACGATGCTAAAAATCAGTACTCGGCTGCAACCTTCCCAGGTTATGAATGTTGTCCTCCATCTTTTAACTAAAGTACACACACACACTTTGTGTGTGTGTGCGTGCGTGTGCGTGCGCGTGCGCGTCCGTGCGTACGCCTATCATTCACGGCCATCAATATTTTCAGAAGATTGGGATGACACTGGGTATAGTTCAAGAACAGTCAAGAAGCACTAAAGCAGAATTCTTGCAGTTCATAGCCAAGTCCATCCTGGGGCTGGGGCTAGTTAAAAAAATGAGTGGGGCAGTCATACTCTTGCCCCCCCCTGCATTCAGAAATGCCCCATTCCACCCAGGGGATTTTCCCCCTGGTGTTTCTGTAATCTAGCACCTCCCAAAATCCAAAGAAGATTTCCCCTTGCACTTACACTAAACCTTGTGCAGGGAGGACAGGGTGTTGGTAGAATAATAATATTCTTGCTGCAAAGGAAACAGGCTCTTGATTTAAAGGTTAGTTAAATTTCCTTCTCTCCTTAAGCACATGGGCACGTTTTGCATTTCTTCTGCCTCTGGGCAACAGGCTCTTCGAGAAAACCCTGCCTGCAAGGGAGATTGGCAAAAGCCTTCCTAAGCCACCTGGCAGTTTATCTCTTAACCATGCATGCTAATGTTTGGTGCAGCTGCCTTTCTCCTAGCAAAAGCAGCAGAGCTGGGGAATGGGGCGTGTGTGTGAGAATCTTAACTGCTGTGTCCTCTCGTGGACAGTGTTCCTTAGCCACACTTTTAAAAGATGCAAAACACTGCCAAAGACATCTGAAGTTTATTGTGCTACTGGTGGTAACGTGTGCATGTACATGTACCTGTCTGGATGCTTGTTCCCTAGTTCCATCCTTGCAGCCAGGTAATTAATAAAACAGCAGCGGAGCAAGGTTGCCCTGTTTCACAGCCCTGCCATCACTGGTCTATAAAACCCCATGAAACTGATGTCAAGGACAAGGAAAAGGCCACACCATTCAAGGTTCAGTTTGCAGCCAGTCATGTGAAAAGCATCTACTGTACCTGAGCCTGCAGACTTATGCTAGGTACCCAGGAGAAAAGACATTCCTGGTTCAGGTACTGAGCCTGTATGGATCACTTCGGTATGACCAGCCCAAGGCTTCACAACATATCATAGACCTAGTGGCGCAATGGTTAAACTGCTGTACTGCAGCCCCAAACTGATGCTGGTGTGAGTTCAATACTGATGGAAATCAAGGTTGACTCAACCTTCCAAGGTTGGTAAAATGAATACCCAATGTTTTGAAGGCAAAATGCTAATTAGCTTGTGAACTGCCCAGAGAGTGCACGAAGCACTATGGGGGTGGTCTATATAAGCGTAATCACTAGTGTTATATCAAGGATTTGAACTTGGATCTTAGATCCGGAAATGGACAGACATGTTGAGTCAGGAACACAAGAAGGAGTTCAACATGAAGTTAGACCCTTGGTCTAAATAACCTAGTATTGTTGACATAGACTAGAAAGAGTTGTCTGGGTTTTGTTTTGGAGGATTCTTTCTCAGCCCTTCCCGATAGGTGACAGGTATTTGGATTTTTGCATACACAGATAGTGATCTACCACTCAGCCTCATAAACAGGATAATCAATGGAGAAGTAATGAAATAACTACAGCCTACAGAGACCCTGGACCACAAGGTTAATACAGTGTATCTGTTTAAGATATCCAATACATTCTTAGGGAGGCCCGGGAGATGGTGACAAGGAACCAGGCCTTCTTGGTGGTGGCCACAATGATCTGGAACACCCTTCCAGTACCTGTCTGCCTGGCCCCCTCCAGAATCGGATACGGAATTTAGGAAGGTTGTTATGGCTGAATTATTTAGAGAAGCATTTCATAATACTTTGTTCCCTGCGGTCCGATATTCATGATATTTTTGGTTGTTTTTTTTAAATAAGTTTCAGACTGTGATGCCTGATGAAGTGTGGAGTGGCTAAGCTGCAAGAATGCAGTCAAAACTCTGCTCGCAATCTGAGTTTGATCCCAGTAAGTTCAAGGTTGACTCAGCTTTCCATTCTTCCAGGGTTGGTAAAATGAGGTTAGTACCCAGGTTGCTGAGGGCAAACTGTATTTTGCACAATTATTTTGTGAACTACCCAAAGAATGCTTAGCACTATGGGGTGGTATATAAGTGAAAATAGCAACAGCAGCAACAAAAACGACAATAAGGACAAACAGAACAACCAAGATGTGCTGCTATAGTTAGCAATTACAGGAATTAGTTTCTAAATGGAAAAGTACAAATCTAAGGGAGAGGCTGATGCACTCCCAGATCCTGACACAGGAAAGTTGGGGACTTTGATACTTCGCCCCCTCCTATTTCAGCCACAATCCTGCCCCCTGTCTGTTCAGCCAAGAAGAAGTGGGGTGTGTCAATCTCTTTACGATATTAATAGATAATAATTATCAGCCACAATCCAGATCTGGATTGTGGCTGATAATTGCAACCAAATTTAGTCAAAAAGTCGACACACTTAAAACAGCAAAAGTGACCAACAGAAAACTTCAATGGAAATTCCGTATGGGCCCATTTTACTTCTGCTTCCGGGAGCAACAAGGGTGGCATGGAATGGATGAATTGGTATCAGGGGCTGGATCCGGCCCGTGGGCCGTATTTTGGGCACCCCAGTTTAAGCAGAGAAAATGGCAGCTTAAAATCTATCTCACCCTGTTGCCAAACAGATTGCAAGGCGTGTTTTTCTTCCACTTCCGGTGAGAGGAACCATGTGACCGGCCCGCTGAAACACATGACTGGCCCACAGCCCAAAAAGTTTGGGCACCCTGGTCTACTGCTTCCTAGCCATGAGAAGAAAACCCTGCATTATCAAGAATGGGAAATTTCCTCCCAATGCTAAAGACAGGTGGACAGTATAAGAGTAGAGCTGATCTAGACTGAAGCCACGGAGAAGGTAACCCTCCCTCTACTACCATACAGTATAAATACCCTCTTTTTAAAAGAACCCCGTACAATTGTTCACTGAGTAGTCACCCTGCATGAACCACATCTACCGTCCTTCAAATGGATAATTGCTGCCCTCTGTTGAAAGAGACTAGCTGCCTATCCAGCTTAGAAATGTCTACTAGGGTTAGTTAGCGGTGACTCTCCAGGAATAAATCTCATTCTAGTTCTGCTACTCTGAATCTAGGCCCTTTCACATTCAAAGCATATCCCCTAACTAATCAAGCAGACTTCTACAATCTGATGCTCTGAACTCTCCTCATCCCCAGGCCAACAGTAAGTAAACCAACATCCAAGGGGAAACGCATGAGACATGATGGCATTAAACAAGCGAGTCTTCCCCGAGGAGAATTTTTTAGGTTAAAATAAGCTCTCTTTCTCCATCACAATGAAGAGTTGGAGTGTGTTCCATTAATTCTTACATTTTATGCTTCTAGTACCCAGGGCTGTGTTATGTTCTCTACATAAATATATCAGATAAATAAGCAAAACTTACACTCAAGCCTTCTCTAACTTTACCCTCACTCTATGTCAGCCCCGCTCATCGCCTCCACCAGCTTCAGCCTCACTGAATAGGACATGAAGGGGCATTTATTAGTTTGCTTGGGAAAAAAACTAAAGGTTTACTGGTTTTGGCAACTAGGTCCCACATCTGGGTCCTGATCTTTTCCCCCATGGAGAGAGAGACACTGCAAAATTTAGCACAAAGGAGAAAAAGATGAAGAGGAATAAGTGATCCTACCTCTTAACACCGTGATGGCGAACCTTGGCACTACAGATGTTCTTGGACTTCAATTCCCAGAAGCCCAAGCACCCTGTGAATCCACACAAATGGGTTTACTCACTGTGATTCATCCGGCCCGCGCTGCCCTCGTCTCGCCCGAAAGTGATGGCGAACCTTGGCACTCCAGATGCTCTTGAACTTCAATTCCCAGAAGCCCAAGCACCCTGTGAATCCACACAAATGGGTTTACACACAGGCGCATTTTCCCACGCTTCCGGGAGCGATGAGGGCAGCGCGGGGCAGATGAACGGCAGTAAACCCATTCGTGTGGATTCACAGGGGTGCTTGGGCTTCTAGGAATTGAAGTCCAAGAACATCTAGAGTTCCAAGGTTCGCCATCATGGTCCTAACAGCTGTGTTCTCAGACATATTCTGTATCTGTTTTTAAAAAAGACCGTCAAATGGTTAAAATAGAAAAATTATGTTGCAATTTTCACACTGCGCTGTAGGAGGCTATCCTAGTAGAGAAAAGGTTGTCATTCAATTTTTGTTGCTCCCTCTGTGCAAAAGCTATTAAGCTAGATGGTGCTGATATCTTCCACAGGAAGAAGGGAGAGCCACCTTACAGGAGACAGAAAGATCATTTGAAGACTTTGACTGGCAGGGGGAAAGCACTCAGCAGCACAGCAGGGAAAATTCTTACTCTCTGCCTAGGAGAGAGACGGGCGAACTGACCTAATAGGCTCTTCCGATTCTTATTTTCTATAATTCAGAGATCTGCAGCATGCAGGGAGCTGGAAACATGATAAGGAACTTTCAGGTAAGGATATTTCACCAGAACCTATAAAAAAATTAAGTTGCCCTACTTGCTAACTTTTCAAACACTGGCCAAAGCTTGGACTCCAATTGCCACAAACTTCAGTCATGCTGGCTGGGGTCTAGATGCCTAAGGAAGGAACTGTTCCAAACTCTAGTTATCTCACTCATCACAAAGCCAGCACATCTTGCTGATTCTAACTCTCCCATGAAAATTGAGATACGGCAACACATGTCCATATTAATTTTTGGTTTACATCCTTCCCATCATATTTATTTTCTGCTGTCTTCTAGGCAGATGTGTACAGATGCCTAGATCTACTTTGCTTTATGTTTCAGGACACTGCTTGGGTCAAAGGACAAGATTCTTCCCATCCCATTGCTTGGGCAACTTCCCATCCCATTGCTTGGGCAAATGCTGCTTAATTAGCTGATGGATCCTTCTTCAGTTTCAGTTATGAGATAACATTCTCTCCATTCTTTGAAGCTATCTTAGGGAGACATCAAGTAGGTTGCTAGTCACACAGCTTTCTCCTCCATCTTCCTCTGCAAAATACTAGGGCAGAACCCTAAAAAGCAAGAGCCAGACACAACTGAAAAACAGGTGTTTGGTTGAGTGGAGAACATGTACTAAGTATTAAGAAGAATCCTCCAAACATGGTGAAGCTTAGGGATATCTTACCAATACCAGAACCAAACTAAGAAGTTATTTTAGTCCTCCTCTCACAATCACTTTCATCAAAAAACTTTTTTTTTCAAGAAAGAAGGGAAGTGTCTTTGTTTGTTGTTGTTAATACAGTACTGTATTAGACAATTTGTGACTGGAATCCCAAGAACTGACCTGTAGATCCTGCTAGACCATCTACCCTAAGGATACCTGTGCAATAGGTAACATAGGTGACTGAAAGGTAAGGAAGCAGTCGCCTCCCTACAACCCTCAACATTGCACTCGTAGGAACACAGTAAGTGAAGGGAGTGGAGGAAAAATCAAGAATAGGCAATCCAGTGGTAGAAAAAGTGTTCAGCAAGACAAGTCAGGTTTAGCAAGTTGTACCAAACAGAACTGAGGTACTACATGGTTAAAACAATAATTACAACCCTGTTAAATTCATTTTCATTTATGGCAACCCTCCCCAAAGTTTCCTGAGTATATAGTACAGTACTCAGAAGTGGTTTACCCCATCCTTCCTTCTGCTGGTGCATTGGGGCCATACGTCTTGCCCAATGTTACACAAGCTGACTGTTCTCTGGAGAGGTGCAGTAGATAACTGCATCCTTATGACCTTACCCAGCCAATTATGTTTACGCACGTGCCAGGTAAAACGATGCATGTCTGACACAGAAAACCTGCAGTAGAACATCATGTATGTCTTGTTTTATTAAGAAAAATTGGAAATAATGTTGTGTAGCTAAATTAGTAGGAAAACAAGCCTAACTGCACCTTACCACTATTTCTCCTATGTGCTGTTTCCCTGAGTTGGAATTAAGATCGCTGGGAGAAACATCAACAATTTGAGATATGCAGATGATACTACCCTAATGGCAGAAAGTGAAGAAGACCTAAAGAAGCTCTTGCTTAGGTTGAAAGAAGAGAGTGCAAAAGCTGGCTTGAGACTTAAAATCAAGAAAACCAAGAAAATGGCAACAGGCCCAATCAGTTCCTGGAAAATAGATGGGGAAGAAGTAGAAAGCAGTGACAGATTTTACATTCTTAGGATCCAAGATCACTGCAGATTAAGATTGCAGCCATGAAATAAAAAAGTGACCGATTCTCGGGAGACAAGCTATGAGAAATTTGGGCAACATAGTTAAAAGTAGGGACATCACCTTGCAAACAAATGTCCGCATAGTAAAGCAATGGTATTTCCGGTACTGATGTATGGTTGTGAGAGCTGGACCATGGAGGAAGGCTGAACGCAGAGGAATAGACACCTTTGCAATCTGGTGTTGGAGGAGAATTTTGAGAGTCCCCTGGACAGCGAGGAGAACAAATAGGTCGATTTTAAAAGAAATCAACCCCAATTGCTCCTTGGAAGGTCAAATAGTAAAGATGAAGCTAAAGTACTTTGGACATCAAATGAGAAGAGAGGATTCACTTGAGAAAGCTTTGATGCTGGGAAAGGTCGAGGGAAAAAGAAGAAGGGGCAGCAGAAAACGAGATGGCTAGATGGCATTGTTGATGCAATGGGCACAAAACTGGGTGGGCTGAGGAGGATGGTGGAGGGTAGGGGTGCCTGGTATGAGGTGGTCCATGGGGTCGCGAAGGGTCGGAATCGACTTGCGACTGAACAACAACAAACTGTTTCCAGAATCTGAATCCCACCATATTTCTTTTTGTAATACACTTCACAATTGCATCCATGTTCTCCACACTAGGAGTGTGAATGTTTGACTGCCTAGCACCTCCCATCAGCCCTGGTCAGAACCGTAAAGAAGAGTGAGGGCTCAGAGGAAACACAGTCCAAATAACCTGTCATAATGTTTTGTGCTCATTTTATTGCCATGTTGTAATTGTGTGTTGGAGAGCACCACAGGAAGACTTGACTCCAGAGGTAAATTACAACTAGAGTACTGTATATAATACATGTTAAATGAGAACAGCCATCATGACTGATTAGATTTGACTATCAAGTACCATCAAATTGCTTCAGATTTATGGTGTTCCTAATAGGAGGTGCAATATTTAGAAACTGGTTAACCATTGCCAATCCCCATGGAGTTTCCATAACCAAACAAGAATTTAAACCCGGATCTCCTGAATCCTAATCCAGCATTCTAGCCACTGCATCAGACTGGCCCTCTGAGAGTCCCCAGAAGAATCAAAGGACTCAGTCTAATTAACATCTGAATCTTGCTGACCAAATTGTTTAGCAACAATTCAAGCTATCTATTGTCTAACACTATTAAGAGTGTAGTAATATTTCAAGGCCATGGTGACTTAGTGGTTAAGATGCTGAGCTTGACAACCAGAATGTGCTCAGGTCAGCAATTCGAGACCCAAGTGCCGCACAATAAAGTGAGCCCCTATCGTCTGTCCCAGCTCCTGACAACCTAGCAGTTCAAAAGCAAGAAATTGCAAGTAGAGAAATAGGTATCACTTCCATGGGAAAGGTAACAGTGTTCTATGCGCCTCTAGCCATGCCTGCCACATGACCACGGAAATGTCTGCAGATGCAGACAGCACTTGCTCTTTGGCTGTAGACAGAAATGGGTATCATCTCCTAGAGTCGGACACAACAGGCTTTCAAGCAAGGGAGACCTTCACCTTTACCTGGTAATATTTCTCAGAGAACCACAATGAATATTGAAACCAGGACACTAATTATACCACTCTCTGCTGCAGGTGGAGAAACACATTTTTGACTACTTCCACAGACAGATAGGCAGAGGGTAAACCAGGATGCTTCTTCTTCATATATTAGGTCTGCATCACCTGTTATTAATCTACTCAAGAAATTCAAAACGGCTGTTCTGGATGATCTCTGTTAAACTGCAGTTCACTTCAGAGCGCTTTGCAAGTATATACTGTAGGTTTTTTAAAATGCCTACTGCAAATATTCATCCATAAAGCATGAAAGAATGTAATTTGTATAGGGCAGAAATGTTCACAACTCAATTTGGTTTATGCCGTTCTCACTTCTGAAATAAACATAATGATAATAACTGCCTGCTGTCAAGATGTTTCCCACTTATGACAACCCTTTCCAAGATTTTCGAGGCAGAGAATACTCAGAAGTGGTTTACCATTCCCTTCTTCTGGGGCGCCCTGGGACTGTGCAGCCTGCGCATAACTACACAGGCTGGGTCTTCTCCAGAGAGGAAAAGTGAAGAATCAAACACACCTAACTCTCTGAGCTATCCAGCCTGCCTGAAATAAATATAGTGGGAGCAATTTTCAAAACTATATTTTTAAAATTAATTATTTTCCTGTCCCTAGCCTCAGTCACCACAATTACAGTAACAGCAACTTAATTTAATTTAATTTAATATTTCAACTTATTCGCCACCCACTCAGGCAAGCAAGACTCAGGGTGGCTTACATAATCTAAAACCTCATACAATAAAAGCAATAAAAACAGTTTAAAAACCTCACCCAGATTAAAAATCCTATCCACTCCGAGAAGCAGAAGGGGGTACATCTTATGGTACATTGCCACATTGCCCTCAGAGCCCCACACCTGCCCCACCAGCCAGGTCTTAAGTCCTTTCCTGAAGGGCAGCAGCTCCGTCTGCAACCGTAGCTCTACTGGTAGGTAACAAGGGGTCCTGCAATCCCCATTCCCTCTCCAAAAATGTGTAGCTCACAGGTGGTTCAAGATCAGAACACATGTACATTCCAAAATGTAGGGGTATTGCTTCCCCACTGAGTCCACAAGACACCACAAATGTAAGCTAATCCCACTCATAAAAGCCCTGCTTCATCTAACTAGGCTTACTCTGGAGCAAACTTGCCAAGCTTTTCTTATGCACAAGCCATACATTCAAGCAACAATTCGTACAGTCCAATTCTTACTTCTGTTGACCTATTTTCAAGTAAGTGCACTTACCTTCCTTCACCTCCAACATGTAAAGGTAAAGATCACCCTTGCTCGAAAGCCAGCCGTATCTCACTCTAGGGTTCAGTGCTCATCTCTGTTTCATAGCCGAAGAGCCAGCGCTGTCTGCTTCTGCAGACATTTCCGTGGTCATGTGGCAGGCATGACTAGACACTGGAGCGCACAGAACGCTGTTTACCTTCCCACTGAAGTGGTCCCTATTTATCTACTTGCAATTTCTTGCTTTTGAACTGCTAGGTTGGCAGGAGCTGGGACAAAGATGGGAGCTCATTCTGTCCTGCAGTATTCGAGTATCAAACTGCTGACCTGCCGCCTTCCAGTCAGCGTCTTAGCCACTTGAGCCACTGCAGCCCCTACCTCCAACGTTTACAGTTCCCAAATTCACGTCGGAGAGCATTTGATCCTGTTTGCACTGTGACTTTCTACAAAGGGGAGTTAACTAGAAAGCAGCTGTTCAAATTGCTTTCCTTTTACTCCTCTGAGAATAGGCTGCAATTTCAGCCTCTGGGAGGAAAACCCACCTAAGGGCAGTGAGTTTTGCTGCTAAAAGATGAAACTATTAAGAGTGAAAAAGAGCTGTCTAGCGTTATTTATTATTCCATTTGCCCAGGCGCTGTGAGGGAACGTTTGCACAGGGTCAGTGTAAAACACGTTGACAGGAAACACGCCTAGGTATCCTCAACTTTCTCCGGTTGAGAAATGAAATCCAAGCTTCCTCAACCAAGACCTCACCTCTGCAGCTTCAGCCGGATGAGTTACGACCACAAAGTTTCAGGTTCAAATCCCCAGCCAGCAACCTGAGACCCACCCACCCACCCAAGCATGCAGCCTCAGTTCACCGGGTTGTGGTACATTTCAAGGATGCGAGAAGAAATTCCAAGCTCTCCCTTCATCAGTGATAAGTTGAAACAACCATCCTTCCAGTAAAAGGCGGGGGGGGGGGGGAGAGAAGGGAAAACTCTTGCAGAGCTAAGGACGAGATAGAGGAAAATGCAAAATACACACACAACTAACAGGTTGTTATGTGCTGCAATTTCCTACACCACCTTTGCAGAACAAACTTCAGCAGAATTCACATTCCCAGAACAAAGGAAGAACTTGGTGCGTTGCCTCGGGTCACTCATACCAGTGTAAATAGATGCTAAGGTTGCAGGGTAAACCCATTAGCAAATGTGCAATAGCACAATGTTTATTTTCTATCTATCTACTAACCATTTGCAATTCAACAGGGCCAACCTCACAGCAAATCTGAATACCAATCCAGGATCTTCTGTTATCACCAGTAGTAAAAAGCCACATTGATTTGTATTCTTATCTGTTATGCTCGCCAACCATTGTGCACCTCTGTACCTGATGTATATAAATTGATGCCATGAAGTCTCACTCTGACAAAGTGGACTTGATCCATGAAAGCTCACATTAAAATACAGCAGTTAGTCTTTAAGGTGCCTCAAAGTTTTTTGTCTTTTTGTTTTGTTTGCTCTCTGATAAGATTTCTTTAATTTGGTAACACTACATAAACCACGTGTCATAGCTCTGTCCAGCAGCAATACAAGCATGATCTCTTATGATTGATATCTGCAGAAATAACTAGGGCCGGTAAACCAAGAAGAGTATTTTTTTTAAAAAAGCAATAAATATTTGGTGAACAAGGAAAAACAAAATTTAAGAAAAAATGTTTCGAGTGTCAGTTTCTTTACTATATCAGAGAGTAAACAAAATGACAAAAAACGATAATCAATTATATTGAACATTATCAGTCTATGGGTGGGGTACACAGACAGAGCCTCCTTGAAGATTGTGGTATTTTTGAACCACAATCGGGCGTACCCTAGTAACGGCACCCTTATGTTGCCGGCTAATCTTTCTGAAACTAGGTTAGGCGAAAGGAACTGCAGAATGAACTCACCAAGAGGTACCTTCATATCAGAGAGTAAATAAAACAAAAAGACAAAAAAAAACATTGTGGTACAGTACTTTAAAAACTAACTCCTGTGTTTAAATGTGAGCTTTCGTGGACCAAGTCCACTTTGCCAGACTTTTTGTGATTCACGAAAGCTCACATTTAAATAAAGGAGTTAGTCTTTAAGCTACCACAACCTTTTCTGTCTCTTTTTGTTATTGTTGTTTGTTCTGCTGACTCTCTGATAGGCTTCCACAGACTACCATGGGTACCATTTCAAGCATTTCTTTAGTACAGGGGTGCCCAAACTTTTTTGGGCCATGGGCCAGTCACATGGTTCAGGAATGCCCAAACTATGGTCCAGGGGCCGGATCTGGCCCCTGATGCCAATTCATCTGGCCCACGCCACCCTCGTTGCTCCCAGAAGCGGAAGTAAAACACACCCATACTTCTGGGAGCGACAAGGGTGGCGTGGGCCAGATGAATTGGCGTTAGGGGCTGGATCTAGGACATAGTTTGGGCACCTCTGCTTTAGTATGCAATCGTGTTTTGTTTGCACTCTGATACACACACACAATAAACTCTGGAAAACTAACCATTCGTCACCACCACCCACCAACAATCTCCAAGGAAAAGAAGACCTGGATTGCAAAACAGAGTGGGTTGGGTAGGTGTGTGAACGGGAGAGAAACGCTTCCACGCGGCTCCATGTCCCGATCCGACTCCGAGAACTTCCTTTCCTTCCCAGGGGGAGCGCAAACCACCTGTCTGACTGAGCCCAGCCCGACACACAGATCCTCGCCAGCCCGGATCGAGAGGAGGAGGGGCAGGAAAAGGCTACCCACCCACCCCACCCCCACCCCCACCCCCACCCCTCCCCCTCCCCGCCGCCAAAGCCTCGCGGCCCGATCCCGCCTACCTGCAGCCCCAGGGAAAGCACCAGGGACCACAGACGGACTGACAGTAAATATACTTTTTTCTCTACTTTAAATGCTTCTAGAGTGATTCTATCATGCAAAGTGCTAGTTTGAAGCGTGGGGAGGAAGGGAGCGTCAGCAGCAGCGGCACCCACCTGGCCGGTGGCGGCTCCGGAGCGGGCGGGGGTCCGGCTCGGCTTCGCCTGGGCAACCTGTGTCTGTCTCCCTTCCTTTCTTCCTCTCTCTCTCCTTCTTCTTCTCCTCTTCCTCCTCCTCGCCTGTGCACTGAGGCGAGCGGCTCTCCCGCCCAGGGCCAGCCGATGGCTGAGGGGGGGGGGTGTCAGGGGGGGGAAGCAAAGCCGAAGGGGCGTTTCGGTGCGCTCGGGCGCACAAGGAGACACCTCCGCGGGCGCACCTGCCGCGCAAGTTGCCTCGCCGGCGCGACTGGCTGGCTGCTGTGACAGCAGACAGGAGCGTCTCCCTTCCTCGGCCGGGAGGAGGCGGGGGCGGCTGCAGCCAAAGGGGGATAGAAAGAGGGGGGGCGAGCAGAGGCGTGTCGGGGTGTGCGTGTGTGTGTTCAAAGGGCCCGGATGTCTGTGGGTCTCCAGTCCGACTCCAGCCTGTCCCCACCTCCTACTACTACTCCCCCCTCCCCCCCTTTTTTTTACGCACCGCCACTTGGTGTAGCCGGGAATCTCCCCCCCCCCCCCCCTGCCGGAGAGAGAAGCAACAGCAGCAGCCAACTGTTGCTGGACCACTGGACAGGAAGGAGGAGGGAGGGAGAGAGAGAGACACCTTCGCAAATGAATGCCGGTGGTAGGCGCCGACTGCGGTGGCGCAAGGTGTAAAGACGCAGAACTTGGCGTCTGGAAGGATCTGCAGGGTCAGCAGTTCGAGGCCCGAGTGGGTGGGCGACGCTAGGAGCGGGAGAGAGCCCGTCGTCTGTCCCAGTTCCTGCCGACCCAGCAGTTCGGAAAGCAAGACATTGCTGTTGTTGTTCAGTCGCACAGTCGATTGTGACCCTATGGACCATTGCCCTCCAGGCACCTCTGTCCTCCATCGTTCCCCTCAGCGTGCCCATTGGGTCCACAATACATTCTATCCATCTTATCTTTGGACGCCCCCTTCTTCTCTTGCCCTCTACCTTTCCCAGCATCAAGGCCTTCTCAAGTGAGTCCTCCCTTCTCATTTGATGTCCAAAGTACTTCAGCTTCAGCTTCACTATTTGCCCCTCCAATGAGCAATCAGGGTTGATTTCTTCCAGTATTGACCTGTTTGTTCTCTTTGCCGTCCAGGGGACTCTCAAAACTCTCCTCCAACACTCCATGAAACTTTTGGGTACTAGTTCTCAAACAAATAAGAGAAAGTACTTTTTCACCCAGAGGATCACTGGTCTATGGACTGGTCTCCCTGCCAGAAGAAGTGGTGACAGCTGTCAGTCTTGACAGCGTCAAGAAAGGATTAGATGAGTTCATGGAGGACAAGGGTATCAATGGCTATAATTGTGGATACCTAAGGACAACGTCCAGGTTGGAGAGATAGGCAGGATATCTCTCAATGCCATTTTCAAGTGAATCCTATGCAGGTGAAGGCATCTGCTTGGGAATGGCCTGAAACAAATGGTGAGCCACTGTGTGAGACAGAATGCTGGACTGGATGGGCTGTGGTCTGTTCCATCAAGGCTGTTCTTATGTTCTTATGTAACACCACATTTCAAAGGCATCTATTCTTCTGCGCTCAGCCTTCCTAATGGTCCAGCTCTCACACCCATACATTACCACTGGGAATACCATTGCTTTGACTATGCAAATTTTTTTTCAAGGTGATCTCTCTGCTTTTCACTATATTTCCCAGGTTTCTCATAGCTTGTCTCCCCATAATCAGTCGTCTTTTTATTTCATGGCTACAGTCGCCATCTGCAGTGATCTTAGATCCTAGAAAAGTAAAATCTGTCACTGCTTTTACTTCTTCCCCATCTATTTTCAAGGGACTAATAGGGGCCTGTTGCCATTATCTTGGTTTTCTTGATATTAAGTCTCAAGCCAGCTTTTGCACTCTCTTCCTTCAGCCCAATCAAGAAGTTCTTTAGGTCTTCCTCACTTTCTGCCATTAGGGTGGTATCATCCGCATATCTCAAATTGTGGATGTTCCTCCCAGCAATTTTGATCCCATATTGTGATTCCTCCATCCCTGCATTGCGCATTATATGCTCTGTGTATAGATTGAATAAGCCGGGCGATAAAATGCAGCCTTGTCTCACTCCTTTTCCTATTCCAAACCACTCTGTCATTCCGTGTTCTGTCCTTGCAAGACATTGCAAGGATATAAATACAGTATGTACATTACCGGGACTACAGTGGTTAAGAAGCTCGCCTTCTTAGCTGGAAAGTCGGCAGTTCAAGACCCAAGTTCCTGCCCAACTGAGCAGTTCGAAAGCAAGACCTTGCAAGGATATAAATGTGTGCAGTACTGGGACTGCGGTGGTTAAAAAGCTCGCCTTCTTAGCTAGAAATTCAGCAGTTCAAGACCCACTCACCCACCCGAGTTCCTGCCAACCTAAGCAGTTTGAAAGCAAGACATTGCAAGATCAATAGGGACCAATTCAGCAGGGGAAAAGATCTTGGGGACATGAAAGGACCCCTGAGCGGAATTCCCCCAGCAAAAATCCTCTCAACCCAGACAGCACCTTTGTGTGATTGTGAAATGATTTTTTAAAAAACCTAGAAGATTGGCTTCAGCATTTCAAAGCCAGAGTGCTACAAAGGAGTGAGCGCCCGTTCTGTCCCAACTCCTGCCAACCTAGAATGGGCGCATTTTGCTTCTGCTTCCGGGAGCGACGAGGGCAGCGCAGGCAGATGAATCGCAGTAAACTCATTTGTGTGGATTCACAGGGTGCTTGGGCTTCTGGGAACTGAAGTCCAAGAACATCTAGAGTGCCAAGGTTCACCATCACACGGGCCTAGGCAATCCTGGGGTACCGTCGGCAGCTCCTTCGTCGTGCATTAAGGAAAGAACCGGGACCGCCACAAAAACGCCCAGGCATGACTCTTGGGGAGGGATGAGAGTGGCCAGTGGGCTCAAGGAGCCTGCGGAGCCTCCAGTGGCAGGGGCAGTGTACCTTTGGGTTTCACCTGCTGGTGGGGGTAGGCAGGCCAACGGGAGTTTCTCCGCGGTGAGCACTCTAATTGGTTACTGTAAGGATTCCTGCCAACCTAGCAGTTCAAAAGCAAGAAATTGCAAGTAGATAAATACAAACCGCTTTGGTGGGAAGGTAAACAGCATTCCGTGCGCTCCGGTGTCACATGCCTGCCACATGACCATGGAAACATCTGCAGAAGCAGACAGTGCTGGCTCTTCGGCTTTGAAACAGAGATGAGCACTGAACCCTAGAGTCGGATATGATTGGCTTTCGAGCAAGAGAAACCTTTACCTAAAGGTTACTGAAGAACAGGAGTTGAATTCCGGACTGATCTAGTGGGCATTTCTTCTGTCCCTCTTAGGATACCTGCCTGTCGCCCTCATTTCGTCAACTTCTCCAAAGTTGTGTCATCTGAAGACTTACCTGCGGTTCCACCCAGGGAGGGGAGGGAAACTAGTTCTTCTCAAGGAGGCGCGCAGAACCTCCAGTGTCCGGGGCAGAGTACCTGTCGATGTCTTAATTCCCGGCTGTGTGAAAGTGGGAATGTTAGTGCAGGAACGAAGCGAGACACGCAGGATGGGGCATCACTGCAGGAAGGATCCAACCCTCCCGATGGCAGATCCATGTCCTCCCCCCTCCAAAGTGTCCCCACCTCAAGTCTTCGCCTCTAGGATCCGCTCACTCTTCTGTTCCCTCCCCGGTTTGGCAAGATCGTCATTTCAATTTGGCTATCCAGGGCCAGGTTGAATTGATGGGCATCTTGTCTGAAACCCATCCAGTTCTGTTCCAGACAGGCACAATGTGTTTTGCTCAGGAACTAACAGAATTAAGAAAAAGGGAGGGACTCTAATACTGAGGCAAGACGTGGCACAAGCAAGTCGGGGCTATCAAGGTTTGACCAAATAATAAAGCAAAGCAACCACACTTATATACTGCCCCATAGCAGTTAATGCACTCTCTGGGTGCTTCACAAGTTAATTAGTATCTTGCCCTCGACATGCTGGGTACTGTACTAATTTTTACTTACCTCGGAAGGATGGAAGGCTCAGTCAGCACTGAAGTCCTGGTCAGGATTGAACTCACAACCTTTTGGTTGCAGTACAGCAGTTTAACCACAAACAAAAATAAAATTCAAGTCTCTGCTCCAACTCCCTGGGCTGAACAGGAAACAGATTGCACAGGGAAATTAGACATGCTTATAATCATAGGCACAGAAGTAGGAGACAAAGGAGAACCTAATGTTGTTGGAAAAACTGGTCTAGGGGACAGACAGAAACAAAGCAGGAGAATGACTCGTAGTACTATTTTTCATTATTAAGCCAACAATCAGGTTTTTGCAAAAATATGTCCAGAGCAACTATATCAGGGGTGCCCAAACTATGGGATCCAGCCCCTGAAACAAATTCATCCGGCCCACGAAGCCCTCGTCACTCATGGAAGTGAAAGTAAAACACGCCCATATGGGCACGTCTTACTTCCGCTTCCAGGAGCGACGAGGGCTTTGTGGGATGGATGAATTGGTGTCAGGGGTCGGATCCAGCCCCCAGGCCATAGTGACAGGATCCCTGAAGCACATGATCGGCCCATGGCCTGAAAAGTTTGGGCACCTCTGAACTAGATCAATCTATTGTATAGATTGCTCCCCAGTGAATCATTGGGGAGATCTCACCTCCTTCTGTTCTTGGAGGCAGCAAGAACAGACCTTTTGACATAGTCTCCTCCAGCATCACAGGTGAGTGGATGTCTGCTCAGCATCATCCATATGGAGAGATGCAGACAGGCCTGACTGGTGGCATCTTTCTCCCAGTAATAGAGTCTGTAAGGAGGGGAATGGTATTGGTATTTAGTTCCCTCTCCTTTACAGATCCTGATTTCCACCAGCTCCCCCGTCCAGGGATCTTCTTTTACTACATAGTCCCATTTTGGGTGGACACTGGTGGATTCTCTTGAATCTCTTCAGCTTGGGGGATACTTCTTGGGCACCTCCCAGATGTCCTGACTCCTCTTCTACCATCACATTTGGTGACTCTACACTTTCCCCTTCTTTCTCCAACAGCCCCGTAACCTCCCAACCATGTCTTTAAATCACCCAGGGGTTCTCAATGTTTTCCTCTCAGACAGCTGAGCGGGCTGGACATGTGGTTTCCCCCCACACACACTATAAACACTACTGTAAAAAGCATCTGTTGCTGTTGTAAATGCATTTACGGCAGCCACAGGTGCATTTGTTACCCAAAAACTGAGGTCCCCTTTTTCTGATTGATTACAGGAGCGTGCGTGTTGAGAACAGTTGCAACTTCAGTACAATCGCTGGCGGAACCCTTCTCCCAAGGACGAGGAGGCGTTTATTTCAGACAAAAATATAAGTCAAGTTCATTGAAAAGGAGTTAAAAACAATGCTGGCCAGGTGCTGGCATAAGTCTTAGTCTCAACCTTTTTGTCTAAAATAAGTTTCCCCAGTGAGCAGCTCTTGTTGGGTTCTTATGTGCATGTGTGCAAAGAGTGCTGCTGACAAGGGATTTTTATACCCTCCACCCAAGGGAACTAAACCTAGCTCTCTGCTACTAGTCTATTAATTACAAAATAAAAAATTACAATGATTTAATCAATACCAGCACCCGGCTCTTTTACAGTAAAAAAGGTTTATCACATTAAACAATAGGACGGTTGATAGGGCAATTGCCCTGGGGGTTTACATAAAAAAACAGAGTTCACAGTTCAACAGCTGCAGGTCTTGATGTCTCCAATGTGACATCCAATAGGAGCGAGGATTGAAAATGTGCACCAATGTGGTTCCAGAGTTCACGGCAAGAAGTTCAAAATGACCAATGGCATCGTAGATAATAAGTTCAGGGAAGGCTGAATGTTGGGTTATGTGAAGAGCTAGTAGTTGTTCCCAGAATCAATAGATTTGCAGTATCCACCCTTAACCCAGTTTTGTGTCTCTTAAGGATTTGCACATCCCCACCTCCCAAGGTATGCAGATATTGGTAAAAACAATTTGTGGCAGGTGGGCTGAAGATTAAGAAGGATTATCTTGAGCTCCCAGGAGTCAGGGTCCAGGGTTAACAATAGGTGAAAATAATTGATGTCTTCCTGTGTAGGCTGGGAGATATGCTGCATGGATATTTCTGCTTGGGAATTCAAAGCAATACATGTTAGAATCATTTTTAAAACATTTTAGTAAGTTTTAGGACTTATTAATAAACACTGCATAGTCAATTAATTAACCAGACATCCAATAATTTGGTTAGCTATATCAGTAGGCAAGCAAGGCTTCCAAACCCTTAAAATACAAGTTAACTCTAACTGCAATATAAAGGAGCCTTTTTTAGGCTTGGGTTTTTAAAAGTCTTTCTTTCTGCTGGCTGGCTGACAGCTTTCAGAAGGGGGGCTGATCCCCCGCTTTCCTCCACAGCAGAGAGGCATAATAAGAGATGAAATAAAATTGGGGTATGTGTGTTTTCCAAAAGTGGGGCTACAAGTATATACCTTCAAGTGTGTGTGAATGGGTGCTTGTGTAAACGGAAGCCTAAATGTGGATGGTAAATAAAAATGTGATGAAAGAAATAACTTTATTGAAAAAATAAAAGAACATTTGAAAGGAAAAATAGAGAGACAAAAATTGGGGTGCTATTTCTGAAAATGGAGTTACACATTTACAACATGTTTTTGACTGTTTTAGCTACTTTCACCGCTTCCAGTGGTAGCAGCAGTAGCGAGGGTGGTGGGCCACATAAATGGTGCAGAAGGATGGGTCCGGCCCACAGGCCGTAGGTTGAGAACCCCTGCCCTAGATCTCAGCCCCTTCTGCTCCTTTGGGACCAGGCCGGCCATGAACTCTAGGATTTAAGCAGAAACCCCAGTTTAAGATGTCCCTTTTTGGGACCTAAGGGCAGTGCATGCCAAATCCTCTCAGGTTTTGTTGGGAAGTGTGTTTGCTTGAGTTGTCCCACCTTTGGGGCATGGGCAGGCTGCTGGGCTCCTCTGTCTCTCCTGAACCCACCTCCATCTGGGATGCCACACTCTTCAATCTGAATTGGTCATGTCTTGCCTCTACTAAGGGGATGAGTATGACATCCTCTTGGAGGCCAAGGCTGGGGCCAGATGGCCCGCCAACAGAATCTCCGCTGATATCCTCATAATTTACCACTCAGATACAGCATCTTCCCAAGGTACTTCATGGATGGATGCCCATCCAAGGTATCCACCAGTTCCCAATATTGCTTGCTTCTTTAATTAGACAATATTGGGCATCTCCAGAAGGGACAGAAGGGGTCCATTGGAAGGGAACACATCTCTTTTGGAAAGACCTTCCACACTACAGATGATAGAAAACTGGTGTCAACGAAAGGCAAGAACACTGGGATAGATGGACCAAATCTCTATGTCAGTGATGGCAAAGTTTGGCACTCCAGATGTTCTTGAACTTCAGTTCCCAGATGTCCTGATCAGAAGGAGTGCTGACTTAGGTTTCTGGGAATTGAAGTCAAAGAACACCTGGAGTGCCAAGGTTCACACCATCACTACTTTAGGCCATTACAGTCTTGTGTAGTGATGGACAACCTGCAGGGAGATGGTAGCCACACATACCCATTCCTGGATCTTGGAGGGCTGCACCTGTAGTACCAACCTCCACTGTCACAGGAAAATGCAAGGTCACTGTAAAACCCATGGGGGGGAGCCCTCAAATAGGGCAAAATGGCCCCTGGAAAGCACAAAGAAAAATTCTCTTCTTGCCATTTTTACTTAGATTGCAAAGGTATGGGAAGGATGCACTTGGACCTGGAAGGGTTGCATACTGCCCACCCAGGTCCAGTGGTAGGGTTTGACTGAGACTTGGGAGACCCAAGTTCAAGTCCGTACTTGTGCATAAAACCTGCCAGCTGAAATCTTGTTGCACAGTTATGCAAAAGGAGTTAGCCTTTAACTCCAAGCTGCTATAAGTTAAGGCATTTATCTGATGCATACTGAATTGCACAACTCAATATGCACCAGATAATGCCTACAAAGATTTCTTAACTTGCAGCAATCTGCAGTTGAAAGAGATGCCTTCTACATAATTACACAGCAAGATTTCAGTCACTGGTCATCTTGGACTGGTCACTTCCTCTCATGTGACCTTCCCCATAGGGGCAATTTAGTGTATGAGGAACAAGACACAGGAACAGCCGTAGCACTGGCTTAACACATCTTTATTGCATGGTGGTCTAGGGGAACATGTGGTAATGGCGGACGAACAGCTCAATATATACGGTGGTTATACATTTGAATGTGGCTCCATGATAGCCCATTGGCTACTGCTGGTGTGACATCATTCCAGGTCACGCCCTTCTTGTCCAGGTGAGGTAGTGGCGGGAATCTTCCCGCGCTGTAGTTCTTTGGGGATTGGAACCTTGTGAGCTTGGGCGCTCGCTATTGCCACCAGGTGGACATTAGCTCGCGACCTAATTACACGGAATACATTGATACAGTTGGTGGTTGTTTTAATGCAGAATGGACGAAGTCTCTCAACCAAGATGGCTTATTGCAAACGCGCCTTGGGCGAGACGCTGACTGGCTTGTCCAGGGGGTGCTACTGCTTCTCTGTCCCCTGGTTCCTTGTCCTGCAACGGGAGAGGGAGACTCGTTAGTGACTGGCCGCGGCTCCGCGGTTCTTGGGGAAGGGACGGAAAAACCGGGGGCACTGGGGACTAACGAAAAACCCCGCTTCTCGCTTGGATGGGTGGGGGACCACTCCTGAAACCCCCCCGGTTTTGTAAATGAAAATCAGAATTATCACCTGGGGTGCCATTCGAAAGATTCCGCAGGATATCTATGCCCTGGGTACCATTAGAAGGATTCCGCAGGATATCTATGGTGACAGAATCCCTCTCCTCCCCCATAGGTGGGGACCATTGGCCCCCCTCACCTCCCCCTTGGGTTGAACGGGTGGGGGAGAACCCTAACGCTGAGTCCTTTTCCTCGCCGGCCGCGCCCTGGTGCTCCTGAACCCTGCGACGGAGTTGGTCTGCGTGTCGTCTCCATAGCAGACCCGTGACGGTCTCTACGCAATACGACACGGGACCCGTCCTTCCAACGACGACACCCGGGACCCAGGCCGGCCCTGCGCTGGCGTAATTCCTGCAATGCACCGGGGCACCGACTTCGAAACTTTTCGTGTCCGCTAACCCGATATTCCTCCCTGTGTCCTCCACCCTAGTGGGGTCTAGCCTGGTCAGGATCGTGGTCAGCTTCCTACGCATTAAGAGTTCTGCGGGCGAGTACCCAGAAGCTAGGGGGTGACCCTGTAACCTAGCAGGAATTGGCACACTTGTAGGTTGAGATCTCCAGGACCCATGCGCCTCAGCGCGTCTTTGGTTGTGCGCACGAGGCGCTCGACCTGGCCGTTTGTTGCCGGGTGGAAGGGGGCGGAGGTGATGTGCCTAATGGCGTTGATCTCGGTGAATGCCCTGAACTCTGCGGACGTGAAACAACTAGCGTTATCGCTAATTAGGGTGTCGGGTATGCCGAACGTGCTAAAAACCCTGCGCAAATGCTTCACGGTCGTCGCCGAGGAGGTGCTCGTGACTGGGATGACCTCCAACCACTTGGAGTAGGCGTCTACAACGAGGAGAAAAAGTGTCCCTCTAAATGGACCCGCAAAATCAATGTGCACCCGGGACCACGGCCCCTTCGCCGCATCCCATTCCCTGTGCGGCAGGCGCGCCTCCTCTGGCCGGGAGCATTGGCAGCTCTCGCAAGTGCCTACCATGTGCTCGATGTCGGCGTCCAACTGGGGCCACCAGAAATAGCTCCTGGCCAGAGCCTTAGAGCGGACAATTCCAGGGTGGCTGACGTGCAGCAGTTTGAGCACCCTCGGCCTCAGGGATTCGGGGACCACCACCCGCTGACCCCACAGAAGGCACCCTCTTTCTATGGACAACTCTAGCCTCTTCCTGAAAAACGGGGCAAACTCGGCTGCCGGGGAGGACGCAGGCCACCCTTTTTGCACCCAGGAGCAGACTAGAGCTAGCGTTTTGTCCTTCCCGGTCGCCTTGGCGATGTCTGCGGGTACAATGGGAGGCGAATCTAAGACCTCTATCAGGAGGACCTGGCGGTCTTTTTCTTCCTCGCCCACGGTGCTACTAGTGAGGGGAAGGGGAGACCTCGACAGGGCGTCTGCATGGCTTATTTCCTTCCCAGGGCGGTACACCAACGCGTGCTGATACGCGTTTAAGAAGATGGCCCACCGTAACATCCTAGGGGACAGGATCTGGGGTGTGGGCTTGTCCGCAGTGAAAATGCCTAGCAGGGGCTTGTGGTCGGTAACTATGGTGAAGGGGCGGCCGTAGAGGAAATCGTGGAACTTCTTAGTCCCCGCTATTATCGCTAGCGCCTCCCTGTCTGTTTGGGCGTAGTTTCGCTCAGCCTGGGACAGGGATCTAGAGTAAAATGCTACCGGGGCCTCCCTCCCGTTTTCCAGCACATGGCACAGCACCGCCCCCACCCCTACTGGGGACGCATCACATATCAGGACCACCGGCTTCTTGGGGTCAAAATGGGTGAGGATGGCATCAGACGCTAGGAGTTGCTTCAGTTCAATGGGGCTCTCGCCCCACTTCCACGCCTCGTCCTTCTTGAGTAGCTTATGCAACGGCTCCGCTACCGAAGCCTTCCGAGGCAGGAAGGAGTGGTAGAAATTTAAGAGCCCTAGGAACGACTGCAATTCGGGCTTGGAGGTGGGGCGAGGGGCACCTTGAATTGCGGCTACCTTTGATTTGGAGGGCTTAATTCCCGCAGGGGTTACCCGGAAACCCAAGAACTCAACCTCTTTCGCGAAGAAGACGCATTTGTCTTTCCGCAACCTCAACCCCGCTTTTTCAAACACCGCCAGTACCTTGTCTAGCCTTTCAGCCAACTCCTCCTTGCCCCCCCCCCGTTATCAATACGTCATCAAAGTATGGCAAGACCCCATCCAGTCCTTTCAAGAGGCGTTCCACAAGCGACTGGAAAATACCGGGCGCTGAGTTCACGCCGAACTGTAAGCGCGTCACCTGGAACGCCCCCTTATGCGTGACTATTGTTTGCGCAGCAGCTGCTGCAGGGGTTACTGAGAGTTGCTGATAGGCCTGCGCCAGGTCAAGTTTTGCAAAACACTTTCCCCCATGTAATCTGGCCAACAGATGGCTGACTACCAGCACCGGATACGCATTAGGGCAGATTGCCTTATTAATGGTGCACTTATAGTCAGCACATATGCGGACCTCCCCGTTGGCCTTCAGTGCAGTTACAATCGGAGTCTCCCACTCCGCGGAATCAACAGGAACAAGAATCCCCTGGCCCACCAGTTTGTCCAGTTCCGCCTCTATTTTGTCCTTTAGTGCGAAAGGCACTCTGCGCGGTTTGAGTCTTATTGGGCGGACCTCCGGATCCAGGTCGAACGCTACTGGGGGTCCCTTGAATTTTCCAAGTCCTTTCTTGAACACTTCGGGGTGCGCGTCGCACACCTCCTGTATTGGGTCAGTCCCAACGGCATGCACCCCCCCAACGAACAAACCCAGGGGCTTAAACCATTGAGTCCCGAGGAGGCTGCAACTTCCCCCCTTGAGAACAACCAGGGGCAGTTCTGCGGCGTACTGCTTATACTGGACCTTGAATTTTCCAACCCCCAACACCGGAATGCTATTACCCTGTACGTCCCGCAGCGTGGACCTCAACGCTTTGAGCTTAGGGCGCACGTGGGGGGAAATTCCCAAGAACTCCCGCTGGGACATGATTGAATAGGAGGAACCCGAGTCTATCTCCATCCTAACAGGGGCCCCTTGCACCAGTACCTCAACAAAATAACGGGGGTGTCCCAAGGACACGCTGTACACTGGGGCGGCGTCGCCGCTGTCGTCAAAGATGTGGCCTACGCCGTCCTGCTTCCTCGCGGGCCGGGCGCCCTCCTTGGTCCTCGGTGAGCGGTCTGGCGAGCTTTTCCGGTCCCTGCGCCGTCGTCTGCAGAACTTGGCGATGTGCCCCCGGCGGCCGCAGTTGTGGCACTCGGCCTTCCGGAACGGGCACTTGACGCGGTCGTGGGCCGCTCCACATCCATCGCAACGGCGGCCTTCCTTCCGAACCTTCCGGACATCCTCGTCGTCGCTGCTCTCCGTAGAAGATTTCGGCGTCCGCCTGGCTGCCTGCACCGACCCCGCTGCCTTGTCGGCCTGTGGGGGCCTTTCTCTGAACCGCTTGACTCCGGCCCTCGTGGCTTCCGCGGCCTGCACCGCCTTCACAACCTCGCGCAGCGTCGGGGGTGGCTCCTGGTTCATTAGCTTTCGCTGAACCTCCTCGTCCCACAGGCCGCACAGCATGCGGTCCCTGAGGGCGATTTCCAGGTTTTCCCACTTGCATGGGCCGGCGGCCAACCGCAGGGCCGCTGCAAAGGCGGCGATGGACTCACCGGGCGCTTGGACTCTCTTCCAGAACGCGTCTCGAGCTGAGAACATCGAAACCGAGGGCTGGAAATGGTCCCGCATCGCCTTCAGGAGCTGCTTGACCGTCAGTTCGCTCACCTTCTTCGGTGATACCAGGTCCACCAACACTCTCTTGGCGGCATTTCCTAGCATCCGGGTGAGGATGGCCCTCTTCTTTCCCTCGTCCGTGATGTCGGACACCACCAGCGCATCTTGGAAGTCCATTTCAAAGAGCTCCCAATCTTCCGGCTTGTTGATGTCGAAACCGGCATGACTAGCGTGTGTCTTGATCTCATGGGAATCCATTATCCCACCTTCGTCGCCAATTTAGTGTATGAGGAACAAGACACAGGAACAGCCGTAGCACTGGCTTAACACATCTTTATTGCATGGTGGTCTAGGGGAACATGTGGTAATGGCGGACGAACAGCTCAATATATACGGTGGTTATACATTTGAATGTGGCTCCACGATAGCCCATTGGCTACTGCTGGCGTGACGTCATTCCAGGTTACGCCCTTCTTGTCCAGGTGAGGTAGTGGCGGGAATCTTCCCGCGCTGTAGTTCTTTGGGGATTGGAACCTTGTGAGCTTGGGCGCTCGCTATTGCCACCAGGTGGACATTAGCTCGCGACCTAATTACACGGAATACATTGATACAGTTGGTGGTTGTTTTAATGCATAGAACTCAGAACACAACAGGCAATGGGAAGATAAATAGGAGGGAAGTGAGATTTGTATTGAGCCTACTGGATGCATAAATGTAAGAAATAAAATCCAGTGGCTACATGAGGGCAATAAGAAACGTGAAATGATAGAGAACATTTCTGTGTTCAGTCAGAAATAAATCCTACACACAGAGAGGCAAAGTGCTGCAGTCCTGTCAAAAGGTCAAGTATTTGACCCCAAATCTGATTCATTTCCCCCCTTTACTAAGTGAATCTCTGTTACAAAGGACACGTTTAGCAGAAATTATCTTTTTGATAGTGTATGTGTAAGTAACAGCTGGTTTTGTGAGGAACATCTGTTGAAGTGTTTCTTAATGGCAGTGAACGGTGAAATTGCAGGCGCTGGTTGTCATGGAATCATAGAAGTTTGAGGGATCTTAAAGGGTCAGTCAATTTAGTTCATTGCCCTTGAGAAGACCCAAACAAATTATCTTCCCATTAAAACAGCATCAGAATAGCAGCGGTCAGTCAAATCATCAACCCTGGATGAATCAAGAGTGTCCTAGATCAAAACACAGAAATAGAAACCTATGACCAGAATGAGATTTCTGCATCTGTTCCCTCCCCACCTTCTGTCGTGCCCAATCTGATGAAGTGTCCTTGAGAGTTGGAAGCTTGCCTTTTGAAATGATGTTTTAATGGTCTACTAAATGTAATAAAAGTTAAAAATGATCTTCAGTGGCCCAAGATGTCTGCTTATGATTTCTACTGCAATATCCACAGGACATGCTATCTTGACTGATTTCAGAAATGAAAGCAAAGTCAGGTCTGGATATCACCAGCAAATACTTGGGAGGTCAGAGCTCAGCGCTAGACTATTTACTTTGCGAGAAAAGAAATCCAGGTCTAATGCTGGTAGGTGTAGAACAGGGGTGGCCAAACTTTTCAGGCTGTGGGCCGGCCATGTGGTTGAGTAGGCTTGGACACGTGGTTCCTCCCACCAGAAGCAGAAGTAAAACGCATCCATGCATACACAAAACACTGTCGTAAATGCACCCACAGCTGTCATAAATGTGTATACAGCAGTGTTTAGCGCATGCGTGGGTGTATTTTACTTCTGCTTCCGGGAGCAGTGGAGGCACCACGGGCTGGATTATTAGAGCTGTAGTGTTGTGTCCTAAAGCCTGTGCCTTTAAACAATGCACCTATCCATGTGTATCCAATGTAACCTTTTCTATGTGTAACATTGTAACCTTCAGCTGCATCACTGTAACCTTAATAGGACGCGAGCTAGTGACCACTAGATGGCAATAGCGAGCGTCCAAGCTCATTGGGCCAAGACTCACCTAGAACAACAGCGCGGGAAGATTCCCGCCACTACCTTCACCTGGACAAGAAGGGCGTGGCCTACAATGATGTCACACGGACAGTAGCCAATGGACTGTCAAGGAGCCACATTCAAATGTATAGCCACTGTATATATTGAGCTGTTCATCCGCCATTACCACATGTTCCCTCTGACCAGCATGTAATAAAGTTGTGTTAAGCCAGCTCTTCGGCTGTTCTGGTGTCCTTGGTCCCATACACTAAATTGGCGACGAAGGTGGGATAATGGCTGCCCACGGGACCAAGACATACGCCGGTTTCGACATCCAGAAACCGCAAGATTGGGAACTCTTCGAAATGGACTTCCAAGGCGCGCTGGTGGAGTTCGAGGTGACGGACGAGGCGAAGAAAAGAGCCATCCTCACCAGAATGCTCGGGCACGACGGCAAGAGGGTATTAATTGACCTCATCGCACCCAAAAAGGCAGATGAATTCAAGGCAAAGGAGCTCCTGAAGGTGCTGCGAGACCATTTCCGGCCCTCGGTAGCGATGTTTCCCGCTCGGAGCGCGTTTTGGAGGCGAGTCCAAGCGCCTGATGAGTCGGTCGCCGCTTTCGTAGCGGCCCTGCGCCTGGCTGCCGGCCCGTGCAAATGGGAGAATTTGGAAGTCACCCTTAGGGACTGCGTGCTATGCGGCCTGAAGGACGCCGAGATTCAGCGCACGCTAATGAATCAGGAGCCGCCCCCCCCCCCCCCCCACGTTGCAGGAGGTCCTGAAAGCAGCACAGGCCGCGGAAGCCACGAAGGCAGGGGTACAAGAGCTCCAGGACTGGCGGCCGAAGGCCGACAAAACAGAGAGTTCGGTGCACGCAGCCCGGCGAATTTCGAAATCGTCCGCCGAAAGCAGCGACGACGAGGACGTCCGGAGGGTCCGGAAGGAGGGCCGGTGTTGCGACGGCTGCGGGGCGGCTCACGACTGCGCCAAATGCCCGTTCAGAAAAGCCGAGTGCCACAACTGCGGGCGACGCGGGCACATAGCCAAAGTCTGCAGGCAACGGCGCAAGGACCGGAGGGGCTCGCCCGACTGCCCAGCGAGGCCAGACCGCTCGACGAGACCAAAGGATGGCGCCCGGCCCGCGAGGAAGCAGGACGGCGTGGGCCACATCGCCGACGACAGCGACGACGACGCCCCCATTTTCAACGTGTCCATGGGACACCCTCGTTATTTTGTTGAGGTACTGGTGCAAGGGGCCCCTGTTAGGATGGAGATTGACTCTGGCTCCTCTTACTCAATCATTTCTCAGAGAGAGTTTTTGAGAATTGCCCCCCGCGTACGGCCCAAGCTCAAAGCGTTGAAGGCCATGCTTCGGGACATGCAAGGGAACAGTATCCCGGTGTTGGGGGTTGGGAAATTCCAGGTTCAGTATAAGCGGCACGCCGCGGAACTCCCCCTAGTCGTTCTTAAGGGGGGTAATTGCAGCCTCCTCGGGACTCAATGGTTTCAGCCCCTGGGTCTGTTCATTGGGGGGGGGTGCACGCCGTTGGGTCTGACCCAATACAGGAGGTGTGCGATGCGCACCCCGAAGTCTTCAAGAAGGGACTTGGGAAATTCAATGGACCCCCAGTAACGTTCGACCTGGACCCGGAGGTCCGCCCAATAAGACTCAAACCGCGCAGAGTGCCTTTTGCACTCAAGGACAAAATAGAGGCGGAACTGGACAAATTAGTGGGCCAGGGGATTCTTGTTCCTGTTGATTCCGCGGAGTGGGAAACTCCAATTGTCACAGCATTGAAGGCCAATGGGGAGGTTTGCATTTGCGCCGATTATAAGTGCACCATTAATAAGGCAATCCGCCCTAATGCGTATCCGGTGCCGGTGGTCAGCCATTTGCTAGCCAGGTTACATGGGGGAAAGTGTTTCGCTAAGCTCGACCTGGCACAGGCCTATCAGCAACTCATGGTAACCCCTGCCGCAGCTGCTGCACAGACTATAGTCACGCATAAGGGGGCGTTCCAGGTGACGCGCCTCCAATTCGGCGTGAACTCGGCGCCTGGAATTTTCCAGTCGCTCGTGGAACGCCTCCTCAAAGGGCTGGACGGCGTTTTACCATATTTTGATGACGTATTGATAACGGGGGGGAGTGAGGTCGAGTTGGCTGAAAGGCTAAACAAGGTCCTGGCGGCATTCGAACAGGCGGGGTTGAGGTTGCGAAAAGACAAATGCGTCTTCTTTGCGAAGGAGGTTGAGGGGATCAAACCGTCCAAATCTAAGGTGGCCGCCATCAAGAAAGCTCCTCGCCCCACATCCAAGCCCGAGTTGCAGTCGTTCCTAGGGCTCTTGAATTTCTACCACTCCTTCCTTCCACGGAAGGCTGCGGTGGCTGAGCCGCTTCACAAGTTGCTCAAGAAAGATGCGGCATGGAAGTGGGGCGATGACCAGGAGAGGGCATTCACGGAATTGAAACAACTCCTGGCGTCTGATGCCGTCCTAACCCATTTCGACCCCAAAAGGCCGGTGGTTCTGGTCTGTGATGCTTCCCCGGTGGGGGTGGGGGCAGTGTTATGCCACGTGTTGGAAAACGGGAGGGAGGCCCCAATAGCGTTTTACTCCAGGTCCCTGTCCCAAGCGGAGAGAAACTACGCCCAGACAGACAGGGAGGCGCTGGCGATAGTTGCGGGGACCAAAAAATTTCATGATTTCCTGTATGGCCGCCCCTTCACCATCGTGACTGACCACAAGCCCCTACTAGGCATTTTTACCGCAGATAAGCCCACGCCACAGATCCTGTCCCCGAGAATGCTTAGGTGGGCCATTTTTCTCAACGCCTACCAGCACGCGTTGGTGTACCGGCCCGGGAAAGAGATCAGCCATGCGGACGCCCTATCAAGGTCCCCCCTTCCCCTGACGCAGAGCCAGATGGGCGGGGAGGGGCGTGACCACCAGGTGCTCATGATAGAGGTTTTGGATTCGCGCCCCATAGTGCCCGCCGACATTGCCACAGCGACAAGGAAAGACAAGACGTTGGCGGCAGTTTGCTCCTGGGTACAGAAAGGGTGGCCGGTGTCTTCCCCAGCAGAGGAATTCGCCCCATTTTTTAGGAAAAAGCTGGAACTGTCCCTAGAGAGGGGGTGTCTCTTGTGGGGGCAGCGGGTGGTAATTCCCACATCCTTTCAGCCGCGGGTGCTTAAACTGCTGCACGTCAGCCACCCCGGAATTGTGCGCTCCAAAGCGCTGGCCCGAAGCTACTTTGGTGGCCCCAGTTAGACGCCGACATCGAGCACATGGTCGGCACTTGTGAGAGTTGCCAATGCTCCAGACCGGAGGAGGCCCGTCTTCCCCACAGGGAGTGGGACGCGGCTAAGGGGCCGTGGTCCCGGATACACATAGATTTCGCGGGCCCGTTCCGAGGAACTCTGTTTCTCCTTGTTGTGGACGCTTTCTCTAAGTGGTTGGAGGTCACCCCAGTCACAAGCACCTCCTCGGCCGCGACGATTAAGCATTTGCGGAGAATTTTTTCCACGTTCGGCATACCCGACACTCTAATTAGCGACAACGCTAGTTGCTTCACGTCCGCTGAGTTCAGGGCATTCACAGAGATTAACGCCATCCGGCACATCACCTCCGCCCCTTTCCATCCGGCCACTAATGGCCATTTGGAGCGCCTCGTACGCACCACGAAGGACGCACTGCGGCGCATGGGCCCCGGGGACCTAAACCTGCAAGTGTGTCAGTTCCTGCTAGGGTACAGGGTGACCCCGCTAGCGTCAGGCTACTCCCTGCGGAGCTTTTGATACGCAGGAAGCTGACCACCATACTCACTAGATTAGACCCCACGAGAGTTGAGGACAAGGGGAGGAACATAGGGTTAGAGGCCACCAAGAGTTTCAGCGTGGGTGCTCCAGTACATTGCAGGAACTACGCCAGCGCGGGGCCAGCCTGGGTACCGGGGGTGGTTGTGGAACAGACCGGTCCCATATTGTACCGCGTGGAGACCAACACAGGTCTACTTTGGCGGCGGCACGCGGACCAGCTCCGGAGCCGAGTCCCAGGAAATCAGGGCTCCGAAAAAACGGATACAAATTCAGCGTTAGGGTTCTCCCCCACCCGCTTAGCCCAAGGGGGAGGAGAGGGGGGTCCAGAGTCCCCACCAAGGGGGGAGGAGAAGGAATTTGTCCTCGTAGATATGCCGCGGGATCCCCCAACAGAGTTTGATTTTGATTTTCAGAACCGGGGGGGGGTTCGGAGTGGTCCCCCACCCATCCAAGCGAGAAGAGGGGTTTTACGTTAGCCCCTGGTGCCCCCGGTTCAACCACAACGGAATCTACCCTTTCCCCTAAAGCTGCAAAACCGCAGCAAGCCTCTAACAAGTCTCCCTCTCCCATTACAGGACAAGGGTCCAGGGAACAAGGAAGCGGGAGCGGCCCCCGGGTGGGCCAACCCACATCGCGGCCCAAACGCGAGTGCAATAAACCATCTTGGCTAAGAGACTTCGTCTCATCCTAGGGGGGAGGGGTGTTGTGTCCTAAAGCCTGTGCCTTTAAACAATGCACCTATCCATGTGTATCCAATGTAACCTTTTCTATGTTTAACATTGTAACCTTCAGCTGCATCACTGTAACCTTAATAGGACGCGAGCTAGTGACCACTAGATGGCAATAGCGAGCGTCCAAGCTCATTGGGCCAAGGCTCACCTAGAACAACAGCGCGGGAAGATTCCCGCCACTACCTTCACCTGGACAAGAAGGGCGTGACCTACAATGACGTCACACGGACAGTAGCCAATGGACTGTCAAGGAGCCACATTCAAATGTATAGCCACTGTATATATTGAGCTGTTCATCCGCCATTACCACATGTTCCCTCTGACCAGCATGTAATAAAGTTGTGTTAAGCCAGCTCTTCGGCTGTTCTGGTGTCCTTGGTCCCATACACTAAATGTAGTTAGGCCACCCCTGGTGTAGAAGAACCCAGTCTGAAACCCTGGAGAGCTGCTGCCAGTCAGAGTTGGAAATACTGGACTAAATAGACCAAGAATAGACAATAAAGGTAAAGGTTTCCCTTGCTCGAAAGCCAGTCGTATCTGACTTTATGGTTCAGTGCTCATCTCTGTTTCATAGCTGAAGAGCCAGCGCTGTCTCCTTCTGCAGACATTTCCATGGTCATGTGGCAGGCATGACTAAACACTGGAAGGCACGGGACGCTGTTTACCTTCCCACCGAAGTGGTCCCTATTTATCTACTTGCAATTTCTTGCTTTCAAACAGCTAGGTTGGCAGGAGCTGGGACAAAGACGGGAGCTCATTCCATTCTGCAGTACTCAGGAATCAAACTGCTGACCTCCCGCCTTCCAGTCAGCGCCTTATAATCATGTACAGTATATAATTCCTTAATGTCAATTCAATTCTCAATTAAGGTAACATTTTTGAGGGTTTTGTAAATATAGGTAACTCACTAAAGTCTGGCCAGGTTATTCTGCTTTGGTAAAAGAGTAGACCATACTGCCAGTGACTCAATGCTGACCATCAGGTTAACTAATGGCCTTGGGTGGCCAAGTGATGGTCACCAAGTTGATTAAATCCCACTTGAATCCATTTTGATGGTGGGCAGCAGCTTCATCAATACTGACCTGGAGCTGATGAGGACGTTGTGTGCCAAAAGGGTTCAGGACCAGAAAGTGACTTGCGGAACTGGATCAGTGGTGCAGATGTCATGCTGCAATGCGGAAGGCAGATGAAAGGTCACTGCATTATATTCTCAGGACAGTAATCATGGATGATCACCATGAGGGTCGCCAATAATCGGATTTGGTTATACTATACAGCACTAGAAGGTGGAGGAGAAGGAGAAGAAGAAAGATTACTCAGAATTCGTACACCAGTGCCTTCTTCTGTGGGCGCCCTAAGACTATGAAGCTTGCTTAAGGCTATAACAGTGGCTTTTCTCCTTGGAGGCCTGGTAGGGAATTGTTCCCAACTTCTGGCTCCTAAGCCACGTATCTAACTCACAGAGGTATTTAGCTAGCTAGGACTCTTGTATATGAGGTCTAAATAGATACAGATCTATGTATATACTGCCCACTACAAAACCATCATACATGCATTTACATCTGGCCAATACTCTTCCAGTGATGGATAGGGTTATTCAGAGTTTGATAATGTTACTTACTGGACTGCAGTTCCCAGCATTCCCCAGTCAGAATGCCAATTCTGGAAGCAATCCAAGAAAAAGGTTTTTTCCCAAGTTTCTAGGCTGTAAAATTAGGCCCTGTGAATATAGGAGCATATACAGCTGTCTTATACCAAATCAGGCAATTGATCTGTGGAGCTCAATATTATCTCTATGTTATTTAGTGGCTATTTAGAATTTTACCCAGGAATCTTTCCTAGACCTTTGTGGAGATGCTGGGACAAAAGCAGAGATGCAGCAGTGGTATCCACCCTTGCACCCCCAGATGTTCTTGGACTAGAGCTCCCAGAAATCTTGGCTAGCACAGCTAATGGTGAAAGCTTCTGGAAGCTGTAGTCTAAGACGATGATTCTCAACCTTGGGTCCCCTGGTGTTCTTGAACTTTAATTTCCAGAAGTCCAAGTCAGTACACCTGATGATCAGGCTCCTGAAAACTGAAGTCCATGAACATTGGGAAACCAAGGTTCAGAAACCTTAGTCTAAGGCAGTGATGGCGAAGCTTGGCACTCCAGATGTTCTTGAACTTCAATTACCAGAAGCCCTGATCAGCAAGAGTGCTGACTTGGGCTTCTGGGAATTTAAGTCCAAGAGCATCTGGAGTGCCAAGGTTTACCATCACTGGTCTAAGAACATCTGGGGACCCAAGGTTGGGGTCCCACTGCTATATAAGGAAATCTGGCTCTGTACCACTCTGGAATGTCCAGTGACTCCTCCAGCGCCATGTTCTTTGAAAGCGCAAAGACATCCTAAGTGAAATTTCTTCACACGAAGATTTAAACTGGTATTGTAAATGAAAGTTTCATTAAGATGCAGGCTCTGGTGGGCAAGCAGCCCCCAAAGAGTAGGCTTGGTTTCCAGTCCAACACATAGATGGCAGTCACAGCCAAGTTCAAGAAAATATAAATGATTTTCTAATCGCTGAACAAGTGACAACATTTGGCTTGCATTTCAGGTAACAAATTGTTTCTGACTAGAAGATGAGGAAACAGATTTTTAAATTATTACATAAGGTATTGCCGTAAAACAGATTTTTGCTATCTGAAATAAGATGGACATAAAATATATGTTTCCAATCTCTTGTTCCATTATTTGAAATGGTCTCTCAGGATGCTTTTTTCATGCTATGCTGTTTGCAAGGCCTGTAGTTTTCCACCATGGAGTTAGATTCCATCTGTAAGTTTTTCCCCTGACCTAGAAGTTTCTGGGTTTTGTTTTTTTATTTTAAAAAGCACATAAACTGAAGCGGAAATTTCTGACACCAATAGCTAGGACATTAAGAACAAATTTAAAATATGATGATGCTTGCAATAAAATCAGGGGCGTTGGCAAAGTGGGCTGTTTTCCATGGATCACTTGCTATCTGGGAATAGTCACTGTGCAACACGTCTTCCCCCAGAGCCTTGTTGCAGCTGTTCTTTGTGCCCAGGGTGGCCTTCACATGAGCAGAGTGTTCCCACAATCTGGGATGATACTCATAAGGCCAAATTGTCTACAAGGTGCCCTGGTGGTGCAGTGGTTAAACTGCTGTACTGCAACCAAAAGGTTGTGAGTTCAATCCTGACCAGAGTGACCTAAGCGCACTGGGGTGGTATATAAGTGTGATTACTTGCTCAATTAGAGACACATACACACAGACTCTATTATTGTTGTTGTTGTTGTTGTTGTTGTTGTTGTTGTTGTTGTTGTTGTTGTTGTTGTTGTTGTTGTTGTTGTTGTTGTTAATATTAATATTAATATTAATATTAATATTAATATTAATATTAATATTAATATTAATATTAATATTAATATTAATATTAATATTAATATTAATATTAATATTAATATTAATATTAATATTAATATTAATATTAATATTAATATTAATATTAATATTAATATTAATATTAATATTAATATTAATATTAATATTAATATTAATATTAATATTAATATTAATATTAATATTAATATTAATATTAATATTAATATTAATATTAATATTAATATTAATATTAATATTAATATTAATATTAATATTAATATTAATATTAAATTTATACCCCGCCCTAATCAGCACATGGCCAACTCAGGGCGGCTAACAACATATAAATGACCCCAAGGCAACCCAAGGGGTTTATATATAGGATACAATGTTCAAAATACAATAATAAATACAATATTCAAAAAAATACAAAATAGCCCAAGGCCTAGATACAGTATTACAAGTTACAATATAAAGCAAAAACAATCCACAGTAATACAAAATATGGGCACCACATCAAAAGAATGTATCAATAATTACAATTAGAATTACAGGACTGAAAACATCACACAATATCAACAAATATTGACCCCATCTGCATTGTCTGTAAGATACTGGACACTCACTGGGGATTGTTTAGGGCTATCCAGATAGTTTTGCGAATAGATTGGACTTCCATATCTTCCTTCAATCAATTCTAGACCATGTCCCCCAAATAGGTTCAGCGTTGGGTAGCTCTATTCAAATCCAAACTAAAACCCAGAAGTGCATTCACTGGCTCACCTGTAACACCAGAGTCTCCAACTTCCAAGGCTTCATATCCTTTTACCTACTCTACTTTTTAATGCAATGGGTTAAATAATGTGTATGACCAGAAGTTGGCAAGTTACTTCATTGAACTAAGCCTCCCAGATTTCCCCATCCAATTTGGCCATGTTCATGGCCTATGCCTTTAGTTGTAATAGCCAGACAACACACTGTGTGAAGGCGGAAGGACACAGAACCCAGCTCATTTACTGATCTGCCAATTACTGCCAAAAACATGTACCTTTGAGGACTTAAGTTTGGCCAACGACAAAGCCAAGTGAGTGGCTTTATTTTGGCAGCTCAAAGTTTGATCTGGACACGAAAGAAGACGTTGTACACTCCATGAATGCTGACTCGATGCAAAACTTTTTCAATGTAACCTGTCACAAGATTTCTTGTTCTCATTTCAGCTATGGACAGTTGTGATGGGTGTGTTTTTTTAAAACTATTTTCCTATTTCACAGTTTCTTTGCTTGTCTGCATCAAAGCTAAGATAGAGGCTGAGCTATGAGCAGAGTTTTGGGTTTGCTTGCATATGGAGGTGAGGAAAAGGGTCGGTTAGTGTCCAGTGTGGATAGATGTGAGGTAAAGCTGAGGTGGAATCAATCAATCAATCAATCAATCAATCAATCAATCAATCAATCAATCTATCTATCTATCTATCTATCTATCTATCTATCTATCCATTCATTTATTCATTCATTGCAATTTTATACCACCCATCTGGGATATTTCCCACTCTGAGTGGTGCTTATACAAATAACAAAACACAACAAAATAAAATAATACTAATAATTTCGTGTCAGAAAATATTCTGGGTTGAAAGGATTTTTTGCGGGAGAAACTCTGCTCAGGGGATGCCCGAATGAGGCTCCTTTCATGTCCCCAAGAGCTGGGACAAAGACGGGGCTGCAGTGGCTCATTGTTTATGAAGCTCACCTTTTTAGCCAGAAGGCCGGCAAGTTGGCAGTTCGAAACCTGGGTGCTGCATGACGGACTGAACAAAATAAAATAAAACAGACAAATAAGTACATCAAGAAATAAAATAAAATACCTGGCATCTGTGAGCATACAGGGTCAACTGACCAGCTAGTGTATTGTTAAGGGTGTAGTATCCTTAAAGGTTTCCTTGAAAAGGCAAGTTTTAAGATGTTTTTTAAACAACAGAATTATCTTGTCATTACTATGTTTTTATTTCATGCAGGCTTTCCTGGAAAGCATCCAGGTTTCTTAGCTGCATCTTTAAAAATAGGCTGCAGTCCACTAAAGATTATGCCAGAAAAATAATGGTTAGCCTTTAAGGTTCCATGAGACCTTGTTAGTTTTCAGCAATAGGTTATAGCCGCCTGAGATCTGAGTCTTTTTGGGGCCACGGTGGCTTAGTGGTTAAGACACTGAGCTTGATGACTGGAAAGCTGGCAGGTCAGCAGTTTGAGACCAAAGTGCTGCCCGGTGGATTGAGCTCCTGTCATCTGTTACAACTCCTGCCAACATAGCAGTTCGAAAGCAAGAAATTGCAAGTAGATAAACAGGTACTGCTTTGAGAAGAAAGGTAACAGCGTTCCGTGTGCTTAGGCATCTAGTCATGCTTCTTACATGACCACAGAAACAACTGCAGACACAGAGTGCTGGCTCTTTGGCTTTGGAGATGAGCACCTCTGCCTAAAGTTGGACACAGCAGACTTTTGAACAGTGAAGCCTTTACCTTAACGTTCCCCTCTGTTTTTTGACCCAGAGGTTTGCTCACATTTTCTACATTTCTTCAGTCACTTGCAGGTTGGAAAAGTCAGCTTTTCCTTTTCTATTGTAAAGGTCACCCTTGCTCGAAAGCGAGTTGCATCCAACTGTAGCAGTGATGGCCAACCTTGGCACTCCAGGTGTTCTTGGACTTCAATTCCCAGAAGCCCTGATCAGCAGGTGTGCTGATTTGGACTTCTGGGAATTGAAGTCCCAGAACACACGGAGTGCCAAGGTTGACCATCACTGCACTATAGGATTCGATGCTCATCTCACTTTATAGCCAAAGAGCCATTGTTGTCTGTGTCTGCAGATGTTTCTGCGGTCATGTGACAGGCGTGACTAGACATGGAACGTTGTTTAACTTCCCACCGAAGTGGTACCTATTTATCTACTTGCAATTTCTCATTTTCAAACTGCTAGGCTGACAGGAGCTAGGACAGAAACAGGAGCTCACTCTGTAGTGCAGCACTCGGGTCTTGTTCAGCATCTTAACCACCAAGCCACCGCAGTCCCGGTGAACAGCTAGTAGTGAGAAAATACAAATCCCCAGAGAATTTAGTTCAGGGGTTTTCAACCTATGGCCCGTGGGCTGGATCTGACCCACCAAGGCACCAAATAATGCATGACCCAGCCCCAGACTTATAAAGGTTGAGAACCCCTGATTTAATGGGACATCATGAGTCTTCTCCCTGCTCCTTTTAGAAGAAGAGTACATATAGTGATTGAAAATTTACTTAACATTTGCATCCTCCTGTGGACAGTTGTGGAACTACAGGCAGGGCCAGAGGATTCGGAATGAAAATCACTAAACTGGAATAATTTCAAACTTCTTATTAATGTAATATCTTTAGTAAGACTTCCAGAAGGGCACAAGGATGTTAAACCCATATACCCTAAAAGTATGTGGAGGCACACTTGTAGGAATCGGGGCCGCAGAGGGCCGGAGGTCCCGGAGGAGACTGATCAAAGAACGATACGAGGCAGCATGGAGGAGGATAAGATCAGTGGTTTATTGAGGAAAAGGCATAACCATTTATAGATCAGAAGGCAAGGTAGAAAAAACCGTCACCCAACAGTCAATCACATCACCTATTTACTCAGGTTAATTGGGAATCTCTCGGGGGGGAGTTAATTAGTGCGGACAAACACTGGCTGGGACAACACCATTGTTTTGGGCTTAGACTAAGGCAATCAAGGCTTCTGTTTGCTTCTGGGATGAGACTGAGACTCGGAGATGAGGGATTACTCTAATAGGTAACGTATTTGCTCTCTCAGCAGGTTCGTTGGTCAGGTCAGGTAATTGGGTGAATCAAACCCTATAATTTGTCCACCCCCCTTAATTTGGGTGCTCGCAGAGCCCACGGGCCAGGGAGCCTTTCTCCTGAAAGTGGCCTCTGCCGGGCCGTTCCGTGCCCACGGGGGCACGGGGAATCCACATCTCCCCTTTTAATTTTTCTTAAGAGCCTGACCGGCGACCCTGCGTAGGAGCGGGACCAGCTGATGAGCGGGAATGACGTCTCGGGGTTTCCTTCTGGGGCGGCACCTTGAGATCAGCGAGGGAATACATTGTCCAAAGCAGCAGAGTGCGATGCCTAGTATAATCACCCCCACAACCACCTTGAGTACCGTTTGGAGCCACCCCCAGGGGATCCATGACCACATCCAGTTCCACAATGAACTCCACCAAGCTCCCCATGCAGAACCCTCTGTGATGCCCTGGACTATGGTGTGGAGATCAGCGAGCTGACTCTGTACTTTGCGGGAGTTGTCAGTAAGGTTGAAACAGCACATACCATGAAAGGATTCGCAACCCAGGTGGTGCAACAATAAGAGGTAGTCGATAGCCGCTCGATTGTCAAGAATGGCATGGCGAAGCTCTGCCTGCTCTTGATTAAGGAGCGCTATCGCTGAGGAGGTATGGTTGATGGCTTTTGCTAGACCGCAAGCCAAGCGACCAATCCTCTTTGCGTTGCCGACGGCTAAGCCTGGCACGCCAAAGATGCTGACTGCCAAAGAGAGATATTTGGCAGGGCTCATTACTCTAAAGCTGCTCTCACATGAGCTGTCCAACTGGGTGGTGCGAGTGTGCCGTACGAATGAGGGAACATTTGAAACATTTGTAACATTTGTGCTTGGGGTGACCATGTCCTTAGTAGGGAGTAACAATGTCAAACGACTGATACAACATATAGAGTCTGAAACATTTGCAGGAATGTAGTTCCACGTATACTGGTTGCATGTGAAGAACCAACCCGATGGCAGGGTTATATGAGCGTACATGGTGCCAAGTGGTACTGGGTTATTGCAAGTCCAATTGCCACTGCCAATGTTGAGGCAGCGGCGCCGGGTACGACCAGCTGAGGCGCAGCCGTACATTCGTCCACAGGTAGAGTTCGGGCTGACCGCCACCCGAGGAGTGTGGAGGGTGGCTGCATCAGCCGGCAAAGTCATGGTCAGCCGCATCTCCCAACGGGCATACTCTGAAGAAGCCGCTGGGTTGTATGGGCTGAAAAGTCTTTTCACAAGCCAATCCCCATCCCTGGGGTGCGCGCCTGGAGAATGGCACACTGGGATGAGGCAGGTGCTGAGGATCGAGGCAGAACCAAGGTCCTGCCTGAGGCAAAAATCGGACTGGTTGGTGAGACCCGCCAACCTTTCCCAAATATTGTACTGCATCCGGGCAGAGAGGTCTCCGCCGGGCAGCAGATCGTTGGCCTCCAACGAGGCGGCCTGAGCGCCTCCCCCCAAAAGCAGGGAAAGGGTCAGGATGATGGTGAGCGCCAGGGTGTTGGCATGAATCTGGGCGAAAACTGCAGCTGTGAGGTTCTCCGGCGTCGGCTCCTTCCTTTCGCGCCGGACGGTGTCCTCTGCCTCACGACAAAGGATCTTGACCATCCCCCAGGTGATCTTGGGTGCTGTCGTCGGTGGCCGTTTCTTCCGACGGGTCCTCTCGGTCAGAGTGAGGTCCTCCATCTCCGGGATCGGACTCTGGTCGGTCTGGGTCCACGCCATGTGGTTCCAAGTAAGGCTTGACACACCGAGCTGGAATCCAAACAACACCTGTAGGAGACATAACTGCAGCATACCCTCTTCCCCAGGTTACGAGCGGCGCCGGGCCCCTCCAAGAAGGGTCCGGTGGCACCCGGTATCGGACCATTGGTCGTGGGAGAGCTTCCGAGTGGCAGAAGTGCTTCTCCTGCGGCGTACAATCCGAAAAAACATTAAGGTGATTGTAAGTGAACAATACCTTATTCAGGCAATGCTGTGCCTGGCCCTGTGACTTGGGGAGGGCTGGTGGCTCCCCCCTTTCTGTTTGTTTGTCAATATAGGACTTGAGCGTCCGATTGACCCGTTCCACAATCGCTTGCCCCTGCGGATTGTAAGGAACGCCAAAAGTATGCTTAATATCCCAAGTAGCCATGAAGGCGGCCAGCTGCCTAGAGCTGTAGGACGGCGCATTATCGGTTTTAACGTGCCGAGGTTTGCCCATGGCTGCAATGCAGGAAAGGAGGTGCTGCTCCACGTGGGAAGCAGTCTCCCCTTTCTGCGCCGTTGCCCAAATGAACTGAGAAAAAGTGTCTATGCAAACGTGCATGTACTGCCATCTGCCAAACTGCGGAACATGCGTGACGTCCATTTGCCACACCTGATTGGCCTCTGTCCCTCGTGGGTTGACCCCCCACGAGGGCCCCCCGGTGCCCCTGCACAATGCTGGCAAGAGCGAACTATGCCTTGGGCTTGAGAGAGTGGCAGATTGAACTGTCTGGCGAGCGCTTTGGCATTTTGGTGAAAAAATGCATGGCTCTGAATTGGAGTAGTAAAAACACCCAAAACTGAACGTTGCTGAATTTCCTTTGCCGCCGCGTCCGCTCTGCTATTGCCCGCGGAAATCGGACCCGGTAGGTCTTGATGACTTCGGATGTGGGGAATATAGAGCGGCTCCGTGCGGTTTCGCAAGTGAAATTGAGCAGTGAGAAACAGACTAAGCAAATTCTTGTCTATCGCGGGAGTAATGTATGCTCCCGGTAGACTGTGAAGCAAATTCCTAACGTGCTGACTGTCCGTGATGATGTTTAAACGTTCTTTGGCGAAGGTGCGCAAGGCAAGGTTCACCGCCGCCAACTCTGCCCGCTTCTGTGGAAGAGTTAGCAGCGTGCGCCAAGCTTGGCCCTCCTGCCAGGTCAAGACACCATATGTGCGACCACCATCAGTAAAAACTGTCCTGACTCCCTGAAGCGGAACCAGCGAAAGTAATTCAAACAAGCTGACTGTCTGCGTTTGGAGTGAGACAAGTCTGGGGTCCTTTGGCAAGTGATATGCCAAGCTCCCGGTGAATCCTTCCAGGGCTATTGGAAGCGAGTCACCGAGCTGCATCAATTGCTGAACTTGTTCCTTGGTGAACGGGACTACGATTCTGGCCAAATCATGCCCTGAAATGTCCCTAGCTCTCAGCCTTCCGCGGTAAACCACCGCGGAGACCAATTCTTGGGGAGGAACGATGTTTCGTGAAGAGGTGTTCGGAAGGTACACCCACTCCACGATACTCACCCCTTTCTCGGCATCTACGCCGAGCGCTCCTGTGAACATGGATCCTGACCGTACGATGTACAAATTCAAGATCGGAGCATATGGCCCTGGGGAGATCCTATCTACCCATCGCTGGCTGAGAACTTGGTTAACTTTCTCGAGAGCCAAGCGTGCGTCTCGAGAAATTTTTATCCGGTCTGCCGGCTGCTTACCTAATGTTAGCAGCGAGAAGAGCGGTTTTAGAAGATCCGTATCCAATCGGAAATACGGTCTGGCCCAATTGATGTTACCCAAAACTTGCTGCAACTCTACAAGGGTGACTGAGTCCTGTAAATTGATCTTAGGCAAAACTGGTGCTGCGAAAGAGCGGAGAAGCCGATGACCCAAGTATGAGAAGGGCTCGGTTCTCTGCACTTTCTCTGGGGCAATGAGTAAACCTTTGTCCCCCAGGCTGGCCTGGAGGTCAGAAAACATTTCGCTGCCGAGTTGCGGCATCGCGACCAAGATGTCATCCATAAAATGGCAAACTATGGCTTTAGGGTAAAGGCTTCGGAACTTTGCCAGTGCGTTGTGAACATAAATTTGGCACAGGGTGGGCGAATTGAGCATGCCCTGTGGCAAAAATTTCCACGCGTAACGCTGCGTAGGCTCACTGTGGTTCACAACCGGCACCGTAAAGGCGAACCTTTCCCGGTCCCGGGGGTCTAAGGGGATTGTATAAAAGCAATCCTTGAGATCTACGACTAGAATCTCCCACCCCTCAGGAATCATGTTCGGATTTGGGATGCCGCATTGAAGCGGGCCCATTGGCTGTATGCACTTATTGATCTCTCTGAGATCGTGGAGGAGTCGCCACTTCCCCGACTTTTTCTTAATCACAAAAATTGGCGAATTCCAGGGACTTGTGGACCGTTCTATATGTCCTGCGTCTAGTTGTTCTTTAACTAGCTGCTTGAGGGCAACTAATTTCTCTCCCACTACCGGCCATTGTTCTACCCAAACCGGCGTATCGGTGAGCCATTTAAGTGGCAACGCCATTACCCAAAGGTAAGCGTAGCACCGTACTGCTGCAAGATGTCTCGCCCCCAAAGGTTGATGTGCACGTCAAGAATGTGCGGCCGAATTACCGCCGTGCCGTCAGCCCTAGGGATTGTGACTTCCACCCACTCTCGGCTCCTAAACGCTTCCTGGACGACGCCTACCCCCCACACATCGGAGACCGGCTCAATGGCCCACTCTCTTGGCCACTGGCTTCTGCTTATCACGCTCACATCCGCTCCGGTATCGAGTAACCCTGAGAACGCTCTTTTGTTCAAAAATACCTCGATAACGGGGCGCTGCTTCCACTCAATGTTGGTCTCCACTGTCGCTAAGACCTGGTATCCTTGTACTGCCTCACTGGCGCTCGAGCGGTCCTCTGACCGGGACTCGGAGCTGTCACTGAGCCTTCCCTGGCTATCTGCTGGCGAGTGACAAGGAACCATGATCAGTTGCACTAAGGTGTCTCCTTTGTGAATTGTTTGGGGCAGATGAGTCCAAAGCTGAACTTGGAGAACGCCTGAAAAATTCGAGTCAATGACTCCTGGAATTATGAAAATTCTGCGTGCTCCAGCTACACTGCGGGGCAAAACTAAACCTATAAAGCCCTTGGGCAGTGGACCCATGTACTGGGAGTCCACCAGATAGACCGTGCCTGGCAGGTCGCATGTAACGTCCGCCTGACAAGTCAAGTCTAACCCTGTACTACCCTTGGGGCTGGCCTGTGCCCTCGCAATGTCTGGAGTGTGACCGGGATTTAGTCTAGCTCTGGTGAGCTTTGGGTGAGGGGAGTCCCTGTTTGGACCGGGGCCAGAGACATGCCCGCGTTCCGGTTTCCCGAATCCGGACAGTCTCGAGCCCAATGGTAGCCTCTTCTACACTTCGGACATGGGGTTTTCAGAGCCTTGGAACGGCTGGACTTTTGTCCGCCTCCCTTGGATCGGCACTCCCTAGCGAAGTGACCGACCTTGCCACAACTGTGACACGCTCCTTGGGTCTTTCCTTTTGGTCTCTTACCCCCTTGCACCGCTGCCGCTAGCAATCCCATCTTGTAGGATTCTGTGCCAACGTCGGCGCAAGCTCTAATCATGTCCGTAAGGGTCAAATCAGGACGATTGCCCAGTGACTGCAAGATTTTACGGCAGTCTAAATTGGCATTGTCCTTGGCTAACTTCATCATGAGCTCTTGTTGGGCCTGCTCATTATCAATCTGCCTGCTAATGGCTTCTTCCAGGCGATTGATGAAGTCCATATAGGGTTCCTGGGCTCCTTCCTTGATAGCGGTGTAATTTTTAGCCGCTTTGCCAGTTGCTGGGACTTTGAAAAACACCCTAAAGGCAGCCTCGGCCGACATCTGGAGAGTGGCTAGAGGCAAGTTGATTTGGGCATCAATGGATTCGAAGGCACCTGAACCATATAACTGGTCAGGAAGTACTGCGCCTCCCATCCTGGCAGCCCTTGTCTGCGCCTCTAGGCGAAACTCGCTGTCCCAAATTAAATACTGGCTAGGGGTGAGCATCATCCGCATGACGGCTTTCCAGTCATGGGGAATCCACATGGTGTTCTCGCACACTTGCTGAAGCGTGCCCCTCGTAAAACGACTTTGGAGCCCTGTCTCGGAAATGGCTTTCCGTATAGCCATGAGAAGCTTATACGGGACTGGGGAATGAACTATCTGCTGGGCGCCCGTAAGCGCGTCCATCTCCATGCGGATGGGACATATCTGACTGAGCTCTGCTAGCTCCTCTACTGACAATTCCCCCTTCCTGAGTTCTTCCTCTACTGTGCGCTGAAGGGCACTTTTGGTAGCTAGGGAACCTTTTGCTCTCTGAGAAGCGCCTGCGCTCCTCATTCCTTGCATTCCGCCGGTGACGTCTGCAGCTGTCACCGAGGGAAAGCTCCCTACACTACTCTGCCTAAATTGGAGTGACGGATAGAGTGCCGTAGGCGCCGTAGGTTCGGCTGGCGCATCTGGCAGACTTGGGGGTTCTTTGGCCTCTACCCGGACTGGCTCTATCACCGCCAAGAGCTTCCTACACTTTCTCCATGTGCGAATTACGCCTCCTGGAGCTTTCGGGGGTTGCTGAATGCAGTCTCCTATCTGATCCCAGAGCTCAAGGGTTAACGTACCTACTTCTGGGTAAAGCAGGCAGTGTTCCCCTAGGTACACCAAAAGTCTCGCTAGCTCCCCGCTGTGAAAACGCAAATTAAATACCCTGGCCAGGATGTTGAACTCCTCTACACGAGTTCTTTGGCTAGCGGATGGACGCTGTCGCTGAGGACAGGTCCCCATATTACCTGCGATTGGGTCCTCGGAAGATTCCTCCTCGGGACGAGTCGACGCGTCTTGGGCAGGCAATAGGTTCTGGCGACGACGCTTCTGGGTAGAGCTCGGAGCGTGGACTGCGGCCACGGGCCCTCGGTGGCCACTGCGCTGTCAGGGGCTCACAGCTGCCCTGAGCGGAACGCGTTTTTTCCTTTGGCGCAAGCCGCCGCGAAAGTCGGGAGCAAGCTGTAGGATGCCTCTTTGGACTGCCTCACCGCAGGCCGTACCTCCGATCGGCTGGCTGCCGGACGGAGTGCCGCGCTGTCCTCCGGGACGATTCGGACACGGTTCAAGCGCAGAACCGGACCGTGTGATCGCTACTCTGAGGAAGACCGCTCGGGGGTCGCTTACTCATGAGTAGATCACGCTCGGGGTCACCAGGTGTAGGAATCGGGGCCGCAGAGGGCCGGAGGTCCCGGAGGAGACTGATCAAAGAACGATACGAGGCAGCATGGAGGAGGATAAGATCAGTGGTTTATTGAGGAAAAGGCATAACCATTTATAGATCAGAAGGCAAGGTAGAAAAAACCGTCACCCAACAGTCAATCACATCACCTATTTACTCAGGTTAATTGGGAATCTCTCGGGGGGAAGTTAATTAGTGCGGACAAACACTGGCTGGGACAACACCATTGTTTTGGGCTTAGACTAAGGCAATCAAGGCTTCTGTTTGCTTCTGGGATGAGACTGAGACTCGGAGATGAGGGATTACTCTAATAGGTAACGTATTTGCTCTCTCAGCAGGTTCGTTGGTCAGGTCAGGTAATTGGGTGAATCAAACCCTATAATTTGTCCACCCCCCTTAATTTGGGTGCTCGCAGAGCCCACGGGCCAGGGAGCCTTTCTCCCGAAAGTGGCCTCTGCTGGGCCGTTCCGTGCCCACGGGGGCACGGGGAATCCACACACACTACTTCAAGTTACAAAGCATAAACCTTATTTTGACTCAGCCTGGAACAGATAATGTCTATGCCATGGATCCTCAACCGAAAGGAGGAGGGAAACACCCATGGAACAATTAGGGCAATATATCAAAAGTAGGCATACTTAAATGAATAACATAGTGTATTTAATTATTTAAAATGGGAAGGAACAAAGGGGAACTGAATAGTCTGCGGCGGGGGCTCAGGTGCATACAATACAATGGCAACTAACAAAAAACTATCTTGTACTCGAACCGAACAAAGTATGTCACAAAGTGTGTTATATCAAATCCAACAATAGGGTAAATAAAGAAGAATACATGCATAATACTCTGATAATAACACAATCTTTTTAGTAATAAATCACAGTAAATCACAGTAAATAACAATAAATTGTGCCGGTCTGTACTATTCATGAAAACCATCAAAAAGGTAATTAATAAGCCAAGTTAAAGGTTCTGGAAAGTCCGTGCAGATCAAAAGCACTATACAGTTCGTGTTGTACAAGGCAGAGAGTCACTATCCATCCGGTATATTTGGAAATTTGAATTCTTCTTCAAGAATCTGAAAAGTACAAGTTAAAAGCGCGCTCAAAATAACCTCTCTTGGGAACTCATCAACCTACAGCCCCTGGTCCTGGCTCACAGGGATACAGGGACTCATCCCGATGCACCCAAGTGACTGGTGCCCCCCCCGAGACAGAGGTAATGGGAATGTATGGGATTTCTCCCCCCCCCCCAACCCCCCAATAGGTGCCCCCATTCAGTTGTGGGCATCAGCAGGTTTGCACCAGTTTGCCAGAACCGGTAGCAGAAATTCTGGCTGGCCCCGCTCATCCTTCTCAGAGAAAAATTGAGGGCAGAAGTGGGCGGGTTGTAGCCTTGTATTCTGTTTTTGCAGCCCTCCTTCGGATTTGGTTCCTCCCAGTCTCAGCACTATAGGAAGATCAAGGCCTAATTAAGACATACCAAAAACATTCCAGCTGTCAAGAATAGATGAGGAACAGCAGTTGGTGCCAGGGAGGTCCTCCTTGTACCAGGCAGTGAGGCAAGCGAAGACAATCAATGTCTCTTCCTGGTTACTCTTGCCTTGTGTCACTGACTGACAGCCATTAGTTCCTCTGGTTTGATGTAGTTTGAGAAAGATTAGCCAGAAAAACAAGGATGCCGTTGCCCAGGGTACACCTGATTGCGGTTCAAAAATGAAAATTGTACTCACAATCTTTGAGGAGGCCCTATCTGTGTGCCCCAGTAAAGAGTCTGCCAATTACTACCAGAAGCATGTACCGATGAGGATTTAAGTTTGGTCAATGACAAAGCCCAGAAAGTGGCTTCATTTTGGCAGTCCAAAGTTTGATCTGAACACTAAAGAAGAAGTTGTCCATGAATGACCATGTTCATGGACTGTAGCCTATGCCTTCAGTTGTAATCAGTAGACAACAACACACTGTGTGAATGTGGAGAGACACTGAATCTGGCTCATTTATTGGTCTGCCGATTACTGCCAAAACATGTACAGTTGAGGACTTAAGTTTGGCCAGTGGGAAAACCAAGTAAATGGTCTCTAAACATGTCTGGCTAATCAAACAATATCCTGGAGAAGATATAAGTGCAAACGTGAATGGAAAGCTATAGAAACAATCTCTCAATTTTCCTCTCACCCACTGTATAATCTTCCTTTCTGAATTTCTGACTTTGATTTCACATCTGTACTACTAATTCTGTAGACTGCAGTAGCTTAATGGTTAAGATGGTGAACTTGATGACTGGAAGATCGGCAGATCAGCTGTTCAAGAGCCGAGTGCTGCATGATGGAGTGAGCTCCCGTCTCTGTCTCAGCTCCTGCCAACCTAGCAGTTCAAAAGCAAGAAATTGCAAGTAGATAAATAGATATCACTTGGGTGATAAGGTAAACAGTGTTCCATGCACTTCCGTGTCTAGTCATGCCTGCCACATGTCTTCAGACACAGACAATGCTGGCTCTTTGCTTCTAAACAGAGATGAGCACTGAACACAAAAGTCAGATACAACTGGCTTTCGAGAAAGAACGACCTTTATCTTTACCTCATTACTAATTCTGGGATCAGAATCTGCTTTTTTCTTGTTGCTATTGACTGCAGTGGCTCAAGTGGCTAAGACGCTGACTGGGATGCGGGAGGTCAGCAGTTTGATTCCAAAGTACTGCAGGATGGGAATGAGCTCCCGTCTTTGTCCCAGCTCCTGCCAATCTAGCAGTTCGAAAGCAAGAAATAGCAAGTAGATAAATAGGGACCACTTCAGTGGGAAGGTAACAGCGTTCCGTGCGCTCCGGTGTCTAATCATGCCTGCCACATGACCACGGAAACGTCTGCAGAAGCAGACAATGCTGGCTCTTTGGCTTTGAAACAGAGATGAGCACTGAATCCTAGAGTCGGATACAACTGGATTTCGAGCAAGGGAAACCTTTACCTTTATTGATCTCTTACCAGAGGCTAAACTCCTCTGTGACCATCAATCTATCGATCTATAACCCGCCATAATTAGTGCAAAGATGCTATTCTAGGTGGTTCACAATTCTTAAAAAGCCAGCAGTAACATAAAATGATAACAAAATAATACACAATATAACAACAGAACCCACCCAACTCAATAATCAGTTATCAGCCTTATCAGCATCATGACAATATATCATGAGAATTAGTTCAAGAATGAATTAATTCAAATTAATAGGGGCTCACCATAGTCATTATTCATTAAAAAGTTTTATTTTGGGAATTCTTCCATACATAAATAAGGGTTTTTAATATTTTACAGGAGATCAACAGAGTAGGATCTCAGGTGGCAAGGAATTCCATAGCTGAGGGACCACAGCCAAAAAAGCTCTACTTCTAGTGGAGGCTATATTATTTTACTTCCTTTGGCGTGGGCACCAACTATGTGCTCTGGGTAGAGTTTCCAAGGAAGTTGTGCTCCTACAGATAGCGTGGTCCTAAACTGTCAAAGGCTTTGTAAATTAATGCCCACACCTTGAACCTATTATGGAACACTATGAACAACCAATACAAGTCAGCCAAGACTGAGTAATATGGTCAAAAGGACCAATGCTCAAAATCAGTCTGTCTGCTGCATTTTGCATCTGCTGAAACTTCCATACTAGAAGCCAGAGTAGCCCCACATAGAGAGCATTGCAAAAGTGCATCTTGGAGATAACCAGTGCATTTCTTGTTCAGTCACACAGTTGAGTCCGACTCTTTGCAACCCCATGGACTGCCGCATGCCAAGCTCCTCTATCCTCTGCCATCCTCTGCAGTGCATAGGTCAGCATTAAAAGAGAACTCCTGCCCAAGAGTGAGCAAAGATGGTCAATGCAGTTGTCCTCTTTTTTGCACTGCTTTTTCCACTAAGGCCATTAAGCTGACCCTGACTGATGAACTTCAACAACCATAACCACTTTTCATTTCTTAGTACATCTCTAAGGAGTTGCAGTTTCCTCTTATATGTTTTACTGATCTTTAGTCATTCATCTTAGCACTTATTGGTTGATCACTTTCCCAGACACAGAAATTCTTACCAGTAGTTAAGTAGCATGGTATAATGTCCATCGTGAAAGCATTTTTGACTCCTTGTTGTATGATATAATCTTCACCTCTGCATTAGAGTCTCTAAAATATCCACTAGATGGCACCTGAGCATCAGGTTATCTTTAGTTTCTTCTCTGACGGCACAAGAAGTAAACAGATTGACTCTTGAATTTATTTATTATTATTCCTTTTTTATACCATCTGGGATATTTCCCACTCTGGTTGGTGCACAGAGTAAACAAAACAACATAATAGAACAAGCAACAAAATAAAATAAACAACAGAAGTGCCAGAGCAAAAAGTGCATCTCCCTTGACACCCAATTGGTGGTGGTGGTGGTGGTGGAGGAGGAGGAGGAGATGGTGGAGGAGGAAGAAGGAAGGAAGAATAAAAAAAACCTGAAAAAATAAAAATATTTTATTGCTTCACAAGCCAAGACAAATGGAATACATCTGGTGTTGCTATTATGTGTGTTATGTGCCATCAAGTTGTTTCCAACTTATGTTGTTGTTCAGTCGCACAGTTGACTCCGACCCCTTGCGACCCCATGGACCATTTTCCTCCAGGCGCCTCTGTCCTCCACCATCCCCCTCAGCCCTCCCAGCTCTGTGCCCATTGTGTCTACAATACCATCTAGCCATCTCATCCTTGGCCTCCCCCTTCTTCTTTTGCCCTCCACCTTTCCCAACATCAATGCCTTCTCAAGTGAATCCTCCCTTCTCATTTGATGTCCAAAGTATTTTAGCTTCATCTTTACTATTTGACCTTCCAATGAGCATTCAGGGTTAATTTCTTCTAAGATTGACCTATTTGTTCTCCTCGCTGTCCAGGGGACTCTCAAAACCCTCCTCCAACACCACATTTCAAAGGCATCTATTCTTCTGCGTTCAGCCTTCCTAATTGTCCAGCTCTCACATCCGTACATTACTACTGGGAAAACCATTGCCTTGACTATTCTAATTTTTGTTTGCAATGTGATGTCTCTGCTTTTCACTATGTTCCCCATGTTTCTCATCGCTTGTCTCCCAAGAATCAGTCGCCTTTTTATTTCATGGCTACAATCCCCATCTGCAGTGATCTTTAATCCTAAGAAAGTAAAATCTGTCACTGCTTCTACCTCTTCCCCGTCTATTTTCCAGGAACTGATGGGGCCTGTTGCCATTATCTTGGTTTTCTTGATATTGAGTCTCAAGCCAGGTTTTGCACTCTCCTCCTTCAGCCCAATCAAGAGATTCTTTAGGTCTTCCTCACTTTCTGCCATTAGGGTGGTATCGTCTGCATATCTCAGATTATTGATGTTTCTCCCAGCGATTTTAATCCCATATTGTGATTCCTCCATCCCTGCACTGCGCATTATGTGCTCTGTGTATAGGTTGAATAAGCATGGTGACAAAATGCAGCCTTGTCTTACTCCTTTTCCTATTCCAAACCACTCTGTTATTCCATGTTCTGTCCTAACTGTTGCTTCTTGGTTCATGTACAGATTTCTCAGGAGGCATATGAGGTGCTCTGGTATTCCCATCTCTTTAATTACTTGCCACATCTTGTTGTGGTCCACACAGTCAAATGCCTTAGTGTAGCCAATAAAACAAAAGTAAACTTGTTTCTGGTATTCCTTTGTTTTCTCCATGATCCAGCGTATGTTGGCGATGTGGTCTCTAGTCCCCCTGCCTCTTCTGAAACCAGCCTGCACCTCTGGTAATTCTCTCTCCACATGCTGCTGAAGTCTGTCCTGTATTATCTTGAGCATCACCTTGCTGGCATGTGGGATGAGCGCGATTGTTCGATAATTTGAACATTCTTTGGCATTGCCCTTTTTTGGGATTGGGACGTATACTGATCTTTTCCAATCCTGTGGCCACTGTTTTGTTTTCCAAATCTGCTGGCATATTGAATGCAGTAATTTGACGCCATCATCTTTTAGCGCTTTGAAAAATTCAACTGGGATACCATCATCTCCACTAGCTTTGTTGTTTGCAGTGCTCTTTAGGGCCTTTATGACTTCGCTCTCCAGGATGTCTGGCTCAAGTTCAATTTCTTCATCATTGTGATTATCAGGAGTGTTGTGGTCCTTTTTGTAAAGTTCCTCTGTGTACTCTTTCCATCTTTTCTTAATTTCTTCTGCATCAGCTAGCTCCTTTCCATCTTTGTCCCTTATCATGGTCATTTTTGCTTTAAATGTTCCCTTGATTTCCCCGATTTTTTTGAAAAGATCTCTGGTTCTGCCTCTTTTGTTGTTTTCCTCCATTTCTCTGCACTGTTCTTTTAGGTAGTTTTCCTTATCTCTCCTTGCTTTTCTTTGAAATTCTGTGTTCAAATTATTGTAGTTTTTCCTTTCTCCTTTGACTTTTGCGTTCCTTCTTTCCTCTGCTATTTTAAGTGCCTCATCAGACAACCACTTTGCTTTCTTACTCTTCTTTTCTTTTGGTATGGTTTTCTTTGCTGCTTCCTGCATGATGTCCCTCATCTCCATCCATAATTCTTCCGGTACTCTGTCTACCGAGTCTAAGCCATTAAATCTGTTCGTCACCTCCACCGCGTATTCTTTAGGGATGCTGTCTAGGTGATATCTTTCTGGTCTCCGTGTTTTCCCTATTTTCTTTAGTCTAAGCCTGAATTTTGCGATCAGTAGGTTGTGATCTGAGCCACAGTCTGCTCCAGGTCTTGTTTTTGCTGACTGTATGGAGGTTCTCCATCTTTGGCTGCAGAGTATGTAGTCAATCTGGTTTCGGTATTGGCCATCTGGTGATGTCCATGTGTAAAGTCGCCTCTTGTGTTGATGGAAGAGAGTATTTGCTATGACCAGTGCGTTCTCTTGGCAGAACTCTATCAATCTTTGCCCTGCTTCATTCTGTGTTCCAAGACCAAATTTGCCTGTTATTCCCTCCACTTTTTGATTTCCTACTTTGGCATTCCAGTCTCCTAATATAATTTGGACATCATTTCTTGGTGTCTGTTCTATGAGGTGTTGTAAGTCCTCATAGAACTGGTCCATTGTGGCTTCATCTGCACCAGTGGTTGGTGCGTATATTTGGATCACAGTGACATTGAAAGGTTTGCCTTGAAATCTGACTGACATCATTCTGTCATTTTTGAGATTGTATCCCATTACTGCTTTTCTCACTCTTTTATTGACAATTATGGCTACTCCATTTCTTCTAAGGTTTTCTTGCCCACAGTAGTAGATATGATGGTTTCCAGAGCTGAATTCACCCATCCCTGTCCATTTTAGCTCACTGATGCCCAAGATGTCAATGCTTATTCTTTCCATCTCATTTTTTACCACTTCCAGTTTCCTTGATTCATAGACCTCACATTCCATGTCCCTATGCAGTATTGTTCCCTGCAACACTGTATTTCTCCTCTCCCTTTCATATCCCTCCCCCTTTTCAGATCTGCTGTGCTGAGCATCCCCTTGTTTTGCCTTTTGTTTTGGTCCATAGGGTTCTCTTGGCAAACTTTGTGGCGTGCCTTGCCGGTCTCTACGCCAGTCTTTCCCCGTCACACATGTTATCACAGTTTAAACAGTTTTAAAGCAAAATATTATCATGCACAATATCACAGTTTATCACATAGTATCAAAGTAACAGTTGAACTAATTAGTGAAAGGGAATGAATGAAAGAAAGAAAAAGTCCACTATATCAGGACTCTATGTAAGTCAGTTTCTTGTACAGTCACTATGTCAGTTGCCATAAGCCATCTATGTTTAGTCAACTATATTATTTCAGTTCGGTTACTTATCCTTTGCATGCACGCAGCAGCTCTTGCCTCCCTTCGGCCGCATGGAGTCGGTCAAAGGTGCCGGCTCGGGCCTCGCTGTGATGGTGGTTGTGGATGGTATCTCCTGGGGGTGGTCGGGGGTCTCTGGAAGTGTCCTTCTCTCTGGCCCCAGGTTTTTGGATGGGGAGTGAGGGGCAAGGTCCTTTACTCACCTCCCCTGTGGGCCTCTCTGGATGGAATGAGCAGTAGAGCTGGGCCTTTCTGATTGCTTTTCTTCCTCTCCAGGCCCAGGTCTTTCCAACTTATAGTGACCCTGATAAGGTTTTCAAGCCAAGTGAGGTACTTAAGGATTTGTTTTACCAGTGAGTCTCATGGCATAACAGGGATTTGAGCACAGGTCTTATGCTGCTGGTCCTTCACTCACCCCACTATACCAGAATGTTACCTACCCATCTCTACACTACCCTTAAGGACAGCAGTGCCATTATGGAACAATTGGGACTGTGCTTCAGGACTCCAAATTTAAAAGGGCTTAGCAGCCATAGAAAGGAATCTGTTGGTGAATGTTAGAGAGATGAACAGCAGTGTCTCCTGATTCAATTCACTTTCTCCCTTTGTTTTAAAACACAAACTCGATGGTGCTCTTAGCTCTTGGGCACCAATATTGCTCAGTACAGCTGCGAACAATATTGTAAGCCTGCAACAAAATGTTTCACAGGAAGGGAATTTAAGGGATTTAGATTCTTTAGACCAGGGTTTCTCAACCTTGGATCCCTTGGACTTCAATCCCAAGAAACCCTGACCAGCAGGTGGGCATCTGGTAATTGAAGTCCAAGAACATCTGGGGGCCCAAGGTTAATAAAACCCTGGTTTAAAATATAACTTAGCAACAAAGCATGAGTTACTTGTGTGACTTCATCAGGATGGGGCCAAGGGCAGTCTTCTGTTGGCCCAGGCTCATGTAATAGCCTGTGCTAAGGAATGGTAATAGTTGCAGCTCAACAACATTTTAAAGACCATACATTGCCTCTTGTTTGGGTGACATGCTAAGAACAATACTAAGCTGCCACCGAAGGAATGCGAGTGTGGGTCATGTTGATCCTTGCTCAACTGGGCACCCTCCAGAAATGCAGAACCACAGATGTCATGGTCCATGCTGGCCTTTGGATTTATTACAATCATCACTCTTGGACTAGATGATGATGATGATGATGATGACGATGACGACGACCATCACCACCACCACCACTACTACTACCACCACCACCATAAAAGGAGGCAAAGAAAAGAATCGACAAAATGTGCACAATCATTCCAACCAGAGGTGATTAAGCCTTACACAACATATTGTTAGGAAATACAGTTTTCACATCTATTAAGTACTTTATCTAGGAACAATTGTATTGTCGAGTGGGCGGCATACAAATCTGACTATAACAACAACAACAGCAACAACAACAACTGGGCAATTATTTGTGAAATTTCAGGCAGAGGGTCACTTAATAAGTATTGGGAAGAGGGCACAACCTTTGTTGAGAATTAATCCCTTAGAGCAGTGGTTCCCAACGTGAGGCCCAAACCCCACAGGGGGACCTCAATTTCTCAGTAACCTAAGTCAGTACATTGGCTGATCAGTGCTGTGGGGAATTGACTGAGGCTTCTGGGAATTGAAGTCTTTAAAACAAAGGTTGGGAAACACTGCCTTAGAGGGTTTAAAAGAAATTATTGGCAAAGAGACTCATCTAAGTGACAATCAGAAAAAGGGCCAGAGTGGGAGATTTTGTTCTCCAGAGATGCAGCATACAAGTGTGTTATGTATTGAATGAATGTTGCAAGGTTCCCTTTAACAGAAAGTATCCAGTCAATGTATCCTATTGTATCTAATCAGAGACACATTGTAACCAGCTGTATAAGGATGCGAGCTAAGTGGCCACAGGTGGCAGTAGCGAGCATCCGGCTCACATGGTATGAATTCACCAGATACCTGCAGCGTGGGAAACCTTCCCGCCACACAGCACCTGGACAAGATGGGCATGACAAACGATGACGTCACGCGGACAGTAGCCAATGAGCTACCGTGTAACCACATTCAAATGTATAGGACCGTATAAATAGAGCTGTATCTCCGCCATTACCACATGTTCACCCTGACCATCGTGCAATAAAGTTGTGTTTAGCCCTATTTGCGGCTTCTTCTTTGTCTTCCTTGCAAGACACCAAAAAGTGTTAAATGAATGAATGAAATTTTGCCCAACAGATATGCCAAGCACCAACTTGAGGAAGGCTGCTTTTGGTGTATGCGAACCAAGACACAGGACACAGCCTCGGGCTGGGTTAACTCAGGTTTATTGCATCGTGGACAGAGGGAACATGAGGTAATGGCGGATCGATAGCTCTTTATATACAGTAGTAATACATTTGAACGTGGTGCCATGGTAGCCCATTGGCTACTGTCTGCGTGACGTCATTGCGGGTCACGCCCTTCTTGTCCAGGTGTAGGTGGTGGCGGGAAAACTTCCCGCGCTGTTGCCTTTGATGAGTTCGGACCAAGAGAGCTTGGACGCTCGCTGCTGCCAGCTGGTGGTCATTAGCTCGCGTCCTATTACAGGGTTTATATGATACAGCTGAAGGTTACATTGTTGCTATAGGCAAGGTTACATTGGCTCAGATACATTGTAATCCATGTGGAAGGTAAAACCATCAGAACACAACACTGCTGTAAAGTCAGTTAGGCATCGCTGCATCCATTTCCACATCACCAGCTGGCAGGAGAAGAGAGGCGCATGTTTCACTCATTGTCAAGCTACAGAGTGAGGAAGCGTAACATGACACTTAAATCTCGGCTCTGAGGGCAGACTGATATTCTCTGTCGTCTGCAGTCTGGCCTCTGTCAACTGCAGAACTACTTGGCTTGCAAAACCTGGGTGCTGAATTGTTTTTGAATACAGCTGAGTATATGCTTTATTTCTCAGAAGTGATAAAAGGATGCCAGTCTGGCCAGGTTATCTTGCTATGGTAATAGAGTAGACCCTAATGCCAGCGACTTAATGCAGATCATCAGGTGGTGGTTAATTTGACAACCCTTTGCCTTGGGTGGCAAAAGTCCACAGGGAAGATTGATTGTCCCCGAGTGGATTAAATCCCACTTGAATCCATCTTGATGGAGGACAGCAGCTTTATCAATACTGGCCTGAGGCTGAGGAGGACTTTGTGTGCTCAAAGGTCTCAGGACCTTCTACCACTCCTCTTCTACCTTTTTCCAGGTCTGCAGGTATCTTGGGTGGCACAGGTGTGAATATCTCACAGAACTGGATCAGTGGTATGCCCAAGAGAGCAGTCCTTTGAGAACATTTCCCCCTTGACGTTTCAATATCAAATGTACACAGGCTGTTCTTCATAACATCCTGGAAGTAAATCTATGGAAGTGCTTGAGGGCATGTTATGCTACTTGGGAGTAAGTGGATTGTTACACATGTACAGTTTTGTTCTTGTACTTCTGGATTTTTTACATCCTAGGTCCGTGATGGTGAACCTTGGCACTCCAGAGGTTCTTGGACTTCAATTCCCAGAAGCCCAAGCCCCCATGAATCCACACGAAGGGGTTTACTGCAATTCATCCAGCCTGCACCACTCTCGTCACTCCCGGAAGTGGAAGTAAAACACACCCATATGGTTAAGGCTCTTCCAGGTTAACCCTTGCTCCGTATGGGCGCGTTTTACTTCTGCTTTCAGGAGCGACAAGGGCGGCGTGGGCCGGAGGAATTGCAGTAAACACCTTCATGTGGATTCACGGGGGCTTGGGCTTCTGGGAATTGAAGTCCAAGAACATCTGGAGTGCCAAGGTTTGCCATCACAGCCCTAGGTCTTTGACATAGCAAGAGTCTCAGTGATAAGGAATAGTTGAGTCAGGTAGCTGACCAACCTAGAGAATCCAAGGGCTGCAGAAACAAGCAGGAGCCAAATCTGCCATCCCCACAGTCAAGGTACTTTTAGTTGTATGTATTCAAACACTCCTCTTCTACCTTTGTCCAGGTCTGCAGGTATCTTGGGTGGCACAGGTGTGGATATCTCAATGTTCAGGCATTGATACTGGCATACATCACCTTTCTTCTTCCATCCATTCATCATCAGTAGGATAGGGATACCCAAAGATACTTTTGGATCCTGTTATTCAGCAGCAGTAATGTCAGTACTTACACGTGAAACTCGGGAAATTAGAATATCGTGCAAATGTTCGTTCAGTTCAGTAATGCAACTTAAAAGGTGAAAGAAATATATGAGATAGACTCATTACATGCAAAGCGAGATAGTTCAAGTCTTACTTTGTTATAATATTGATGCTTATGGCTTACAGTTTATGAAAACCCCAACCCCCCAATCCCATGTACCCCATAATCATCACATAATCTCATGTACGCTGTATGCCATGATCATCACAATTATAACGAATTAAGGCATGACATATCTCGCTTTGCATGCAGTGAGTCTATCTGATATATTTGTTTCACCTTTTAAGTGAAATGAATGAACATTTGCACGATATTCTAATTTTCCGAGTTTCCCACCTGTACATGGCACTGGTAAAGTTTGTTGGCCTTGTATGACAAGACCAGATTTAGGAGATAGTGAGACTATTTATTTATGAGTTATGCAATCCAGTAATATCTAGAGAGCCCTACATTTCCTACCCATGCTTAGGGCTAAGACATAACAATGGCTTTCTCTGCACCTATCTGTAGAATAGAATAAATGTCCCTCCAAAGAAAACAGAATAAAACTTGCTCATTTAAAGATCCTGAGTGTAATTTCCTTTCCATTCAGGAGGCCGTGGGGAAGGTATAGTCAAACCTCTGTATAAACATTAATCAGTCCTAACTCAATGGAAAATATGCCCGAGTAATTCTGATCTCTTTTCTGTGGTGTGTGTGTGTTTTAAAAATAGCTGTCAAGCTTTGAGTTATTATATTAATAAATGCAATAAAATTGTAAACGGTGCTATGCAGACAGAAAGAGAGTGGCTGTTCATCTGATAGGGCATGTGTTATGAATGATTTCCTCAGTTGGAACTGTCACCCGAACAAAGGAATCCAGAAGCAGTAATATCTTTCAAATTATGAAGACAGGCAATGGTAAAGGAATACTATTGTTATAGATTATGTCTAGACAGGTTATTGCTGGAAATTAAAGGGGATCCCCTCAAAAGGAAGAGAGTTCACAATAAGCTTACAATCTAAATTATTGTAGAACACCTTTCTTCGTGCTTCTGGTAACTAGGTAACATATTTCGTCTTGAACTAAAATAGCATATTGATAAAAAGAAAATATAGGGATATAAAGGGACTGTGGTGGCTTAGTGATTAAGATGCTGAACTTGGTGACTGGAAGGTCGGCAGGTCAGCAGTTCGAGACCCGAGTGCTGCATGACAGAGTGAGCGCCTGTCTCTGTCCCAGCTCCTGCCAACCTAGCAGTTCAAAAGGAAAAAATTTCAAGTCGATAAATAGGGACCACTTTGGTCGGAAGGTAAACAGTGTTCGGTGTCTAGTCATGCCTGCCACATGTCCATGGAAATGTCTGCAGATGCAGACAGCACTGGCTATTTGGCTATAAACAGAGATGAGCACCGAACCCTAGAGTCGGATATGACTGGCTTTCGAGCAAGGGCGACCTTTACCGTCCAACCAGAGCGGACCGGAGGGGCTCTCTGATGGTGCCATCAACTAGGGGTGCACATCTATCCAGCACCCGTAGGAGAGCCTTCTCCGTGTCCGCACCAACCCTCTGGAACCTCCTGCCAACAGATCTAAGACTTGAAAGAGAATTGCTGCCCTTCAGGAAAGGATTGAAGACCTGGCTGGCAGGGCAGGCGTGGGGCCCGAATGGGAACATGCCTGCTGGCTTATGTAAACCATTAAGAACTCTCTCTTCTTTTTAAAGTGGGTAGGATATGGTTTTTTTTTTAAAAAGTGTTTTATCTGTTTTAGAACTTGTTGCAACGCCACCCTGAGTCGGGTTCTACCTGAGTGGGCAGCATATATAAATATGACTAATAAATAAATAAATACCTTTACCTAAACTCCTTCCAAGGAGCCCACCACACTGTATCTGTACAGGGCACTCTCTTATATACCACATTTGTCCCTCCCTTACTGCAACACTCTCTGAGTAGCATAAATGGTCTCCCCAACTCTGATATGTCTTAGGTTTCTGGCTGTAGACTCAGAGATTGGGAGTTCAATTCCTCACTGTGCCACTAAGGGGGAAAAGCCAGGCTGTGTAGCATTGGGCAAGCTTCACAGTCCCAGGGCACACCCAGAAGGCAGGGGTTCTAAGGCAGGGGTTCCCAACCTTTTCAAGGTCATGCTCTCTCAGTCAGCTTGAAGGGCCAGGTGGCCATTTTGCCCTGCATGCACGATGGGGGTGGCTATTTTGTCCCAACAGCTTCAAAGGGGGAGGCCATTTTGTTTCTCAAATGCCCTTGGAGGAGGTGGGGGTAGATGAAATGGCACCGTGGGAACCCCCGATCTAAGGCATAGTCTGCAACCAGTTCAACTTTCCATTTTCAGTGACATCTCTTCCATTTTCGAAACCTTACAGAGATGGGTCATCAAATTAATGCACATTGTTGACACAAAGTCAGTGGTGGGCATCAGCAGGTTCTCACCAGTTCGCCAGAACCGGTAGCAGAAATTCTGGCTGGCCCCGCCCATCTAAGTATTGAAATAAAGTAGTCCTAATTCGGGTGCAACGCAGGGCTTTCCCCCTGGCCATGCTCACCATACCAAACCCACAGTGTGGTAGTAAAAAAAAATTTTGAGCCCACCACTGCACAAAGTATGCCCTAGCATTGAACTTTCTTCAGCACATGGGGACAAATCCCATAATAAAAGTTATAAAATATGCATTTGTATAAACAAACTACCTGGCACAGAGACCAGACACTTTAGGGGGCAGACAGGTTTTACACATGCATTAATGTTGACTTTTCCATTTCAAAGATACACACACACACACACACACACACACACACACACACACACACACACACACACACACACACACACACACACACACACACAGAGTATGCTGTATTTAAAAGGGTTCCAGTAGCAAATGACACATTTAAAATCTATTTATATATAAAGACTCCTATAAACTCAATGAGCATGACTAATAGTGTAAGGATGGTTCTTTTTAGCTTCTTCGTTTTAACAACAAATGATGAAATAATAAAATTTAATTATCTTTATTTTAGGGCAATTAAATGAAATAATTTTCTTTTCTTTTTATTGAGTTGTTTTCTCCTTTCAAGAAAATAAAGAGTATAAACTACACAACTACCACAAAACATATTGAATGGTTTGTCAGCTTCTACAGAGAATAAATTCTCATATAACTATTGTTCTTTTTTTATTGCAACAACAATTTCACGTTGCTAAGTCAATTCTTACTTTCACTGACCTTTCCCAGGGTTTTCTAGGGAAAGAATCTACAGAAGTGATTAACCATTCCTTTTTTTCTGGGTGCCCTAGGATTGTGCGAGGCTGGCTACACAAGCTGGCGTTTCTCCCAAGAGTCACAGTAGGGACCCTAAAAATGGACTCAAATGAATTCAGTGACAAAATCTAGATGAGATTGTGTAAAGGAAAATGGAAGACCCATTTTATGTCACTCTTCCTCAACAGAGATCTGTGTATCATACACAGAGGTCATTCTGTTAAATCAGCATGCCAATCAAATGGATGCAGCTCTTAATGAATCACACAGGATTATTGCTGGCTGCCTGAAACTTGTCCCTACTGAAAAAGTCTAGCCTTGCCCTTCTGGAAATATGTCAAGAGGACCTAGCACATAATGAATGAAATAAGGTAATGTGACACTATGCCTATCTACTTCATGAACACCAACACCCAATTATTGGGAAGATATAAAACTAATGTTAACACTGGAAAAAATAGGTCATCTGTAAAAGAAATGCTTACAGTTTTAAAAAATGAGGAAATGCTCACAGTCTAAGAAGAAATAGCCTTAGAATGAAGAAAGCTCTAGAAATGTGAATAATGTGTTCGAGTCCAAACCTGGTAAGCACATCAATCCTTGTTGTTGTTCAGTCGCACAGTCGATTCCGACCCTTTGCGATTCTATGGACCATTGTCCTCCAGGCACCTCTGTCCTCCACCATCCTCCTCAGCCCGCCCAGCTCTGTGCTCATTGTGTCTACAATACCATCTAGCCATCACATCCTTGGCCGCCCCCTTCTTCTTTTGCCCTCCACCTTTCCCAGCATCAAGGCCTTCTCAAGTGAATCCTCCCTTCTCATTTGATGTCCAAAGTACTTAAGCTTCATCTTTACTATTTGCCCTTCCAATGCGCAGTCAGGGTTGATTTCTTCTAAAATTGACCTATTTGTTCTCTTTTCTGTCCAGGGGATTCTCAGGACTCTCCTCCAGCACCACATCTCAAAGGCATCTGTTCTTCTGTGCTCAGCTTTCCTAATGGTCCAACTCTCACACCCATACATTACCACCGGGAATACCATTGCTTCGACTATGCGAATTTTTTTCCAAGGTGATGTCTCTACTTTTCACTATGTTCCCCAGGTTTCTCATGGCTTGTCTCCCCAGAATCAGTCGTCTTTTTATTTCGTGGATGCAGTCACCATCTGCAGTGATCTTAGATCCTAAGAAAGTAAAATCTGTCACTGCTTCTACTTCTTCCCCATCTATTTTCCAGTGACTGATAGGGCCTGTTGCCATTATCTTGGTTTTCTTGATATTGAGTCTCAATCCAGCTTTTGCACTCTCTTCCTTCAGCCCAATCAAGAGATTCTTTAGGTCTTCCTCACTTTCTGCCATTAGGGTGGTATCGTCTGCATATCTCAAATTGTTGATGTTTCTCCCTGCAATTTTGATCCCATATTGTGATTCCTCCATCCCTGCATTGTGCATTATGTGCTCTGTGTATAGGTTGAATTATATTGAATCCATAGAAATCACAGTACAGCATGGATGATGATAGTCATGGTCCATTAGCCGCCCTGAGTCGGCCCTGGTCGAGTAGGGCAGGGTATAAATCGAATAAATGAAATGAAAATGAATTCCCAGTATCCTCATAACTTATAATTCCCAGGATTTTGTGCAGAAAGCCATGATAATTACACCAACACAAAACCAATGATGGGCTGTAAGGTAGATTAAAATGGCTAAAATCCTGTGTTAAGTCGCAGGCCTATTGAGTTGGTGGGGAAACTCACCTGCAAGTTCCACTGATCCAATCGACCTACTCTGGTTTTGACATACTACTGGATTTCAGCACTTCTATTTTTACTGCCTGGTTTATTTCCTTAGCTGTACAATACGGACATGGATTACCCTGCTCACAAACTGTTTGGTTATTAACACAATAAATTGCGTAAACAAAGTTGCTACATCAGCGGCCAACAGAAGAAATGCAGGAAAGGGGAAATGCCTGGAAAACCCAAGTCCATACTTGCAACTAGGGAATTGGCAAGTTATAGTTGGGGGGAATGTAATATTTTCAAGCTCTGCGCTGGGTCTTTCTCCAGTGGTTTCTAGGATGCATGAGCAGAAAAAGATGATGCAGGAAAACTCATTTCTACCCCATTTCTGATAGTAAAAAATCAAGAACTAACCCCATAAAAGCTTGTTTTTTTTAAAAAAAATAAAACAATTTGCAAGATCACTCCCCCTTTTTTAATCACAAATTTGCAAGATTATCTGCTAGAAATCACATTAGCCTGAAAACCAAAGGAGAAGGTTTTTCTCGGTTATTTTTCCAAAGAGCACAGTACTTCCATGAAAAGCATATTTAATTTATCTTTCATTTTTAATTAATATGGTTATATTAAAGATGCTCAAGAATAAAGCAGAAGAACAGAAGGAAGGAAGGAAGGAAGGAATAGCACACAGCCAGCAGATTGACTTAAGCACCCAAGTTTTTTGGGTTTTTTTGAAAAAATCATGTCAGAAGTACACAAAGGTACTTTCTGGGTTGAAAGGATTTTTGCTGGAGGAACTCCACTCAGGGGATGCCCAAATGAGGCTCCTTTCATGTCCCCAAAATCTTTTTCCCACTGAAGTGGTCACTATTTATCTACTTGCAATTTCTTGCTTTCAAACTGCTGGGTTGGAAGGAGCTGAAACAGACAATGGGTGTTCATTCCCTCATGCAGTACTCAAGTCTTGAACTTCTAAAGAGAGTCAAGAGTTGTAGTAAGGTGTATTAGTTTGAACCCATGCTCACCTAAAATCATAGTTATTTAATATAAACGGATTCTGATCGGGTGGGGCAAAGAAATATGCAGGCCAGCATTTCTTTGGAGTCATGGCACACCATTAGATCTCACAACTTTCCACGTTTGTGGATCACAACCAGGAGGAATTTGTAATTAATCAAGGCAGGACAAACATTCCTTTAATCCTAGCCTGGCCAAAATTCGACCTTTTGGTATGGGTCAAACTAAAACCATTGTTTAAGGTTTCTTCACCAAAGATTAACTAGCCCTGTGTATTTGCTTTCTTTGGAGCCAGAGGCTAAATAATCCTTTAGTCAACATCAGCTAACCAATTTGCTTCTGTTACCTATTAAGCACGTCCACAGGGTAATTCTGCTGTTATTCAGCAGTTTAGCTATTTTAGTTAGCCTATGCTATTTTTGTTTATAAAATGCTGTAGAAAATAAAGTCTTTTAGCCGAAACCATTACCCATGAAGTCCGCCTGCCAGTCATTTCTCTCTGCTGGGAAGGCATCATAGCAACAAAGAGTCAATTCTGAGAGTTTGGTGCAAGCAGTTTTCAGCTGCACAGCTCTTGAGTCTACCAGGATCCTACTTGTTAATTATATCAGCACCAGTGCAATGTAAATCATAGTAACAAATTAATGCTAGTTCAGGAGCTGTTAGTCGTTTTGATTAATAAAATATGAGTCAAACAAACCAAAAAAGATAATTAGGTGAATTACATTTTTGTTTGCAAGTCAAATGAAAATAGCCATGGGAAATCCTATGAAAGTGTTAGAAATAATTATGGATAGACTGAGGGTCAGCTCAGACAGCGTCTCTTCCATCTGTTCCACAGCTTTGGGGGATTCCTACTTAGATTGAACAAGGCATATGGCATGGAATCATCATAATTTTTTGACACGAGCTGCCATTTTGCATTTTTACCCACATGGAACATGGGAAAATATTGCTGTTTCAGCCCTAGTCAGGCTGAAAATGGTTTCTTCAATACACTTTGAAAGGAGCATCTATCCTCCACCCAACTCTCATAATTTTTTTTAGACCGGGCTTTAAAGAGGAGAGGTTCTTGTTTATGAGCAAGATTCCTGGAAAATCTGGGGCTGGCTTTGTTCATGTCTTCATCCAGCCACGCATGAGGAGGAATTTCTCTTTTGTACACATGGCAATAATCGTTTGGGCAAAGCAGTGGTAGAGGAGGTGAGGACAAAGCATATAAATAGATGTCAGTTAGAAAGATCTATTCTCTCTTCATGGGTTAACATAAAATAAATAATATTTCTAGACCACTTTTTGTTTTAAAAAACACCAGAGTAATGTCTGAACAGTAATGTCTGAAGAACAGTCCAGTAGTTGCTGGTTTACAATTCCTCTCATTCATAGCCAGCATCTGGATAATATCAGGACAGGGAAAGTTAATGTTGGTTATGGATCAAGACTGAGAAACCTATGGACCTCCAATTTTTATTTCGGGCTGCTTCTCCCAACAGTTCTACCTAACATAACTACTGATAGTAGTCAAATCATATATGGGGGCCACATATCTATATGCTACTAGTCTTGTTCTTAGAACTTGACACTGGGAATTTATATCCCTGCTTGCACAATGCAAACTGAATTCACAGTTTTTATGTCTTGCCATGTTACTACAGACATATCCTAACAAAGGTTTTAAAGTATGGTAGATGTTTAAGGAGTGGTTTATGAGTGGCAGTCCTAGTTTTCATGGGAGAGTAGAGAACTGAGACTAGTTCTCCTTCATCCTAACTTGACAATTTATCCACTTTCACAAGGCTCACTCTCAGAGTGAATTTACTCAGAACAGAAATAAAAACATTTGTAAACATGTGGGGTTTACTATTTATGCACAGCTCATAATTTACTTTCATTTACTTTTGGCATAGAGAATTAAATAGCCCCATTTATAAAAGGCAAATATCAGATTAAATCAAACAGCATAATCCTAGACAGTTTAGATAATAAAGTCACTGCCCAGTTGCAGCAGGGCAGACTTTGTAAAAACCTTGTGTGGGAAGTTTTTATTGCCATCCTCCCTAAAAATTGGGTTCTTTCTGCCTAGCAGTTGCCTCAGCTCTCAATCTCTGGCAGCATAGTAATCAGAGGTAATTAACATCCATCAGGTAACGCTAGCAAGAAAAGTGAGGAAGCAAATTCATGTTGCACAACAGAATATATCAGAAAAGCCTATGACACAAACAGATCAGAGAAACAATTTCCTGGAGGCTTGAAGTGTACACCTATTACACATTGATTTCATATTTAGATGCAGTTGTCATTCTATTGGAAAACAAATGTGTATAGTGGTAAAACCCTCACACTACCCACTTGTATTTAGTTGTTAATCTGAACTCAAACCATAAAATCCTGAAATAAAAATTTCATTATAGAATCCATCTCTTCCACTCTGGCTAGAAAAGATAAGCTGGGCTGGACTTATCACGTCTTCTTCTTCTGCTGTATCCGAATCCAAATACTGGAGATCCTCATGGTGAACAGCCATGAAGACTGTTCTGAGAATATAATGCAGTGGCCTTTCTTCTGCCTTCTGCATCGCAGTGTGACACCCGTACAGTGTTACACTGCAGCAGGTTCTATCAGGTTCTAAAGCACCGGTAGTAGAACCGGCTGGCTACGCCCACCTCCCTCCCACACCACGCGCACCTCCACCTCCCTCCACAGTTCCACGAGTCACTTTCTGGTCCTGAGCCCTTTTGATACGCAAAGTCCTCCTCAGCACTAGGCCAGTATTGAAGAAGCTGCTGCCCTCCATCAAGGTGGATTCAAGTGAGACTTAATCAACTTGGGGACAATCAACCTTCCCTGTGGACTTTGGCACCTAAGGCCATTAGTCCTCAGGGTTGTCAGGTTAGTTAACCACTGCTTGACACTCGGCATTGAGTCGCTGGCAGTAGGGTCTACTCTATTACCATAGTAGGATAAACCTGACTAGAATTATGGCCTTACTATGCAGAGCAAAGGAGGACACATAGCTTTCTCAATATCTTGCTACCATCTCTCAGAATGTCCTGCTGCCCAATCCTCTGTATTCAAAAACTAATCTGCCTGCTGTATCATTGCTAAGGCTGAATAAGAATTCAATTGAAACTAAATGGGGTCTAATAATAACTTGTGAGCTATCTTGGGTCTCTTAACTGGAAGAAAGGCAGTCTAGATAGATAGATAGATAGATAGATAGATAGATAGATAGATAGATAGATAGATAGATAGATAGATAGATAGATAGATAGATAGATAGATAGATAGATAGATAGATATCCCAAACTAATTATTAAATAATGTTTATATTTTTACTTATGTTCTTAGGTAATAAAATATGCTTTTTTACAAAAAAAAAATAAGCTTGCTTCAGATGAGGTGATGATTAAGCAAAACCTTTTAATGAAAAATGTAACTTTTTTCAGGAGCAATTTTTCAGGATCATCAAAGTTCTGTAAAGCAGTCCCAAGTGCCACTAAGGAAGTTTTGGATGCTGTCAACAAAGCACCATCACCAGTCTATCAATAATTACATTAAATGCAGAATTTCTGTAACCTGCTTTATTCTGATGGCATATACCAGGAGTTCTCAACCTCTTTAAGCCAGGGGCCAGGTCACGCTCTCTCAGACAGCTTTGGGGGACGGATGGCCATTTTGTCCTTCCTCCACCACATGGCACTTCCTGGTGTGATGGAGGCAGTGGGGGGCCACATGAAATGGTGCTGTGAGCTGCATCCAGCCCACGGGCTGCAGGTTGAGAATCCCTGGCATACATGATAAATAAGCTTAGTCCTAAACTAAAAGTTAAGATCCACCACTACTGTACAAAGACTTTTGTTTCCCTGCATCATTGCTAATGCCTACAAAAACATCCATGTATTTGACCCATAGCTAATGAAAATGCATGTTGTTATTGTTTGTGTTCTTGCAGAGAAAAGCAGTCTATTTCCATCTTTTCTGTTCCCCAGTGTGGTTTCTTAGGATTCATGCAATAACTGTTTGACTCATCCAGTCACATTTTCCAACTTGGTATTGCTTAAAATACCTAGCCATGTATAGACTTCCATTTCTTTTATCCCATTCCTTTTTTTAAAAAAATAATGAAAAATTCCATAGAGTTTAAGAGCTTAAACATTGTATGTTTACATTTAATCCAATAGGCCACCAGTTGATTTAGGACTTTGAATTTTGCTTCACTCCTTCAGATTATGACCTGTCTTCTTTGTATTCAATGGAACAATAAGTCATAATTTCATAAAACAAGATACAATGCCAGCCTGCAGTCCAAGCATATTCCACTTGGGCCGAATTCAAGGGTATCGTGAGCCAGTAAAGGACCTGACATTCCTGCAAGTTAAAATATTGGCTCAGAAATATTCCAAAGCTTTCTCTTGGTTTTTCAGGGGAGAAAGACTCAAAATAAAGTTGATTGACACCACCCCTGAGAATAGCACAAATGAAACACAGACAACTGCCCTAGTCTCAGTAAAAAAAACAACAACAAACAATACAGAACTTAATTCGTTGAGATCAGGCTTAGCTTGTTGGAAAGCCAGTTGTATCCGACTCTAGGATTTGGTGCTCTTTTTACAGCCAAAGAGCCAATGCTGTCTGCATCTGCAGATGTTTCCATGGACATGTGGTAGGCATGACTAGACACTGGAGGGCACGGAACACTGTTTAGCTTCCCACTGTAGTGGTGCCTATTTATCTACTTGCAATTTCTTGCTTTCAAACTGATAGGTTGACAGAACACTGCCAAAAGACAGGATTGGTAAATGACTTCTGAATGCTTTATATGTAGAGAACCCTGGGTGAGTTGACTTAGGTTGAAATTGATTTGATAGCACATTGTTATGATTAGATGGTTGTACAAATTAAAACTGGTGATTGTATTCTTTTGAATGAATTACTTCTCTGAGCAACAAAGGAAGTTGTCCTAGACAGAGCTTGGGACAAATCCCAGTAGCTCCCAACCAACATAGTCAATGCCTATGCTGAGAATTGTAGTCCATTCATCAGTTCAGTGTCTTAACCACTAAGCCACGGCAGTCCAGTGGAAGAAAGCTAATGGAAAGTTCTTCAGTGCCTCAAGTCACATAATTTAACTTTATGACTCTTGGTAGGAGACCTTCTGAACCAGAAGGTCAACAGGTCCTATTGTTTGTTATATTATAGCAAGGGGCACATTTCTCACCACCTTTTCACAATCTACAGCTTGTTTTCTGTTTTGTCAACTGATTATTAGATAGGGTGATTTTCCTAGCAGTCTCTTGGCAGATGCCTCTAAGTGCCCACAGGATTTTACTCGACAAGTGTAAATAAAACACTCATGGCAAGAGGAAAAATGTAATTTGGTGAGTGGAAAATGTAATTTTGCAGTAAACGAGTTGACAATTTTTTTAAAAAAAGCCAAGGTAACCCTTGATTTCTTGTTAAACTGGACTATGCAACAGGAATGACATCAAGATCTGTTGCTGATTATGGATTCAAAACAAAAAAAGGAAAGGGGAGAAAGAGCTATTAGAACAGGAACTCTCCATATTATTTAAAAGGAGAATGAAACTGGAACAAATTCAGAGAAAGGCAATAAGAATGATCAGGGGACTGGAAACCAAGCCCTAAGAGGATTGACTGAAAGAACTGGCCATGGTTAGCATGAAAAAATGAGGGGAAGGATAGGATAGCAGTTTTCAGATACTTGAAAAATAGTCATAAAAGAGGAGGGGCAGGATCTATTCTTGATCATCCCGGAGTGCATAATGTGCAATAACAGGCTTCTTCTTCCATGTCTAGGGCAGATGTGAAACTGCCAAAATGAAGCCACCTTTTGGTGAATTCATTCTGTAGTTCCTTTCACCTGGCCTAGTGTGAGAATGATTAGCCAACACAAGTTTGCTGTTGCCCAGGGTATGCCCGATTGTGGTTCAAGAATACTACAATCTTTGAGGAGGCTCTTTCTGTGTACCTCAACAACAGGCTGAAAGTACACGAAGCCGGATATAAGCTGAATATCAAGGAGAAATGTCTTTAACTGTTAGAGCAGTACAACAATGGAACCCATGATCTTGGGAGGTGGTGAATGTTCCAATGCTGGAGGCGTGCAAGACAAAATTAGAGAACCATCTGTCAAACCTCCTTTGATTTGGATTCCTGCATTGATCAGGGGGTTGGACTCAATGGTCTCAACGGCATCCTCCAACCCAGTGATTCTATGATTCTATAAATATTTTTGGAGGCCCAGGTCTGCATTTTTTGTTTGTTTGTTTGCAGGATTCCTCTAAGATGCATGGGTAGAGGGAAGTTCGTCAATCCAGAGGCTCCATAGAAAGAACCTATGGATTGCAGTGGTACAATGGCCAGCTTTAGAAAGAGGACAGGGTCTTTAGACCTTTGGCAGTTACATCTAGGAGGAAATTTCAACAGGTGTAGATTGCACTGAATTTTCTTTTTGTAAGGTTGCCCTTGCTCGAAACCCAATTTTATCTGAGTCTAGGGTTCAGTGCTCATCTCTGTTTATAGCCAAAGAGCCAGTGCTGTCTGTGTCTGCAGACCTTTGCATGGACACGTGGCAGGCATGACTAAACACCGGAGTGCACGGAACGCTGTTTACCTTCTCACCCAAGTGCTACCTATTTATCTACTTGCAGTTTCTTGCTTTTGAACTGCTAGGTTGGCAGGAGCTAGGACAGAGACAGAAGCTCACTCCGTCATGCAGCACTCGGGTCTTGAACTGCTGACCTGCCAACCTTCCAGTTGTCAAGTTCAGTGTCTTAACCATCAAGCCACTGCAGATACACTATTTTCCCCCTCATCTGGTCACTTTGGCGGTGATGCCTTCCTCCTTGCTGCTGCCAGAAGCGAGCCTGTTGCTCGCTTCAAGAAATGGAAAAAAAATTGCCGCCTGTTGATCCCTGTCCATTTTCTAGGTAGATGTTCACCTTGGCGGTGGCAAGAAAATTAATGAAAACATGTCAGGCATCAAGACATTAAGCATCAAAGACAGATGCCAGAACAAACACAGAAGGAAGAGACAGCTTGCAGCCAAATAAATGGTACAATGGTATCCTGTCTACATCCTGAGTCATCCCTTGATGTGCTGTTTCCTAATGAAAATTGATGCTTCCCTGCCTGCCCAGTTACATGTCCAAAATAATGCAATTAATGAATCTCAAGACCTCTCACCTCCTATTTCCCTCAGATTTCTCTTAGGTCCACATGGTCTCCCACAGGATCAAATTCCTGATAGATGCAAAAAGAGCGGCCATGCCACTATCCCAACTGGAGGGTTAGAGGAGTCACTCCCTTTAAATGGTGAACCTCCCAGGAGCCCTAAACATAGCTCACCCACCAGCTATGTACGGCCAGCAGTGACTTAAATAACCATTTGTTTTGGCTACCAGCTGCCATAGATAACAGAAATAGGAAATTATAAAGAATATGGCAGATTGTAAAAGGACTTAGTGGTTAAGATGCTGAGCTGATGATTGCAAGATCAGCAGTTCGAGACCCTAGTACTGCACAACGGAGTGAGCGCCTGTCTCTGTCCCAGCTCCTGCCAACCTAGCAGTTCAAAAGCAAGAAATTGCAAGTAGATAAATGGGTACCACTTCGGTAGGAAAGGTAACAGCATTCCGTGAGCTCCAGCGTCTAGTCATGCCTGCCACATGACCACGGCAATGCTGGCTCTTTGGCTGTAAACGGAGATGAACACTGCACCTTAGAGTCAGATATGACTGGCTTTTGAGCAGGGCAGCCTTTACCTTTGCCTGAAAGTGGATTGATTGACTGCATTGATTGGGTTCATAAGATGAGCAGGCAGGTATGCAAAGCACATCATAGCCCACACCAACAATAATAAAGGCAACAGCTTTAAATGTTTTGCAATGGTTGTAGATCTTTCTATGCCTTGGGTTTGCTGTTATTGTTCAGTCGCACAGTTGATTCCAACACTTTGCGACCCCGTGGACCACCGCCCTCCAAGCACCTCTGGCCTCCACCATCCTCCTCAACCCACACAGCCAGTGGTGAGCATCAGCAGGTTCGCACCAGTTTGCCTGTACTGGTAACAGAAATTCTGGCTGGCTGCGCCCATCCAAGTTTTGAAATAAGCTAGTCCTAATTCGGGTGCAACGCAGAGCTTTACCTCTGGCCACCCCGCCATACCACACTCGCAGTGTGGTAGAATTTTTTTTGGAGCCCACCACTGCGCCCAGCTCTGTGCCTGCTTTCTGTACCTGCTTTCTCTATGAAATATTCTGCAGACAACCAAACACATCAGACTTTGTTCCTCCCATCTCTGGTTTGCTTCTCCCACTATCAAAGTTACTTTTTGAACTCTAACTTCTAGTACTGCGATGGCAAACCTTGGCACCCCAGGTGTTCATGGACTTCAATTCCCAGAAGCCCAAGTCCCTGTAAATTCACACGAATGGGTTTACTGTGCATACAGGGACTTGGGCTTCTGGGAACTGAAGTCCAAGGACACCTGGAGTGCCAAAGTTCGCTATGATGTCCCTAACTATGCCATGTATCTATGACCTCTAGCTTTTTCGTTTCAAATGTTTCTCATTTGTTCTAGCTATGGGAAAATGTGCAAGAGTCATAAGAATGGTCTTTTAGGCTTTACCAGTCAGAATTTTTTTCTGTGTAAGGTACCTGATTATCCAGTGATGCTATCAATATTTTTTTCCTGCCATCCACGTGATGTTCCTCTTGTTTGCTAATTTGGACACAATACAAGGCAGACTGCAACAAGGCTGACTCTTATACATCAACCCAGCTACCCTAATGTGCTTAAAAGTGACACATTTGAGGTTACACTAGAGTAGAGGTGCTTCCAGCTGTCAAGAAATCAAGACTTTTGATATGTGAAGCAGTGGCAGGCCCAGAGAGCGGGAATCTGGGCCACCTATTCGACGTCCAAACACAGTCTGGAATAAAAAAAATCCAGAATGCAATGGTCTTTTTCTCAAATGCTGACTCTCACAAGAGAAAATAAGGTTGCTATGGGAACATGCCCACTGAAGGTTATGTACAAAGTGGACACAAGGAAAGAGCAGCAGGAAAAATAGTTTCAACCTTACCAACATTTCAAAAGTGAAATTAAGAATACACTGTATTTTAAAGGCCATCAAAGTGTCCCTGAACTAAACTTTTGGGGTTTCTAGCTACTGTTTCTTAATTTGCAGTATGTGAATGTGGAAGAGTTATTAGGAGTAAAAATTTCCAAGTGTCAGGAATATGAGGTTGTGTCATTTAATGAGACTGTAATCCTCTCTAAATTATGGAAGGAACATAATCTCTGTGCTATAGCATGATTGTTCCACACGGGTCCAGAGCTATGCTTTCAGTTAATTAGGTAAAGGTAAAGATCACCCTTGCTCGAAAGCCAGTCGTTTCCGACTCTAGGGTTCAGTGCTCATCTCTGTTTCATGGCTGAAGAGCTAGCACTGTCTGCTTCTACAGATGTTTGTGTGGTCATGTGGCAGGCATGACTAGACACCGGAGCACACGGAACACTGTTTATCTTCCCACCGAAGTGGTCCTTATTTATCTACTTGTAATTTCTTACTTTTGAACTGCTAGGTTGGCAGGAGTTAGGACAAAGACGGGAGATCATTCTGTCCTGCAGTATTCGGGTATCGAACTGCTGACCTTCCACCTTCCAGTCAGCGTCTTAGCCACTTGAGCCACTGCAATTAGTTCATTTTAAACTGCTTTCTGCCAAAACAACCAAAGCTGTGTAACAATAAAGACATCACATAGGATAGCAAAAACCATAAGCCTGACCATTAAACAATAAAAAATGAATAGAACGAAATAGCAATTAAAGCATCCAAAAGTGTCTTTCCCAACCATCCAAATCGTAGAAAAATACATAGGAAACTGCTGTATAGGAAGTGCCTTAATCTACCTAGCTAATATTGTCATGTCTGATTGACAACAGCTCCCAAAGCTCTCTGACAGAGCTCTTTCTTAGGCTTACCTCAAGTTGCAATTAATTGAACTACAGCAGACACTGTGTCTTTTAAAAGCAACTTTGTGTAATTTGTTACTTCTTGGGAGATAGGTAGTCATTATTGTTTATCATTTCTTTGACGGCACAGGCAATTTGTTGTGTTACATAATAAGTACTATATGCCATCAAGTTATGGTGACCCAGTCTGGGGCTCTCCAGGTATGATAAAACCCCTGGTATTTTGTTCTGAGTGGTGGTGCTCTGAGGTTGCAGCTTGCCCAAGACTACACAGTTTGTTACTTTCCTTGTTGTTAGCACCATGCATACCTGATGGCCACAAACATAAAGGAAATACTCCCTGGTTTCCTCTAATGGCCAATTCTGATATTGCACCTTGCAAAATTGTATAGCATTATTCTCCCATCACTGAGGATTGTATCCACACATACACAAAACAAGTGATGTCGCTGTGAATGAAGCCATGTGTATAGTGACAGGATGCCTCAAACCTACACCAGTTGAGAAAATATACCCTCTTGTTGGTATCGCTCCACCTAGATCAGGAGAGAAGTAGCAGCAGACGCTGAGAGAACTAAGCAAGAGAATGACCCTTGACATCCTCTGAATGGATATGTCCCTTAAGTCATCTAGCTCAGATCCAGGAGGAGCTTTATGACAACAACAAACATTCTTGAGAGTACGCAAGAGCAAAAGCAAATGAGAAGATGGAAGTAGGAGCACACTGGACGAGGAATAACGTTAAAGGAGGATAGCTGAGGGTTGGAGTCCCTAAATGCAAGACCAACAGGCTCATGTGGGGGCTGCTGGCAGACAACAACACACAGTATGAATGTGGAGAGATACACAATCTGGCTCATTTACTGGTTTGCCGATTGCTGTTAGAGACATGCACAGATGAGGACTTGGGTTGGGCAATGACTAAGCACAGAACGTGACTTCATTTTGGCAATACAGGGTTTGATCGGGACATGAAAGAAGAAGAGTGAGGATTGATGAAGGGACTCGGCCCTACATGACCCCCCTCAATTTTTTTTTTTTAAAAAAATCTCAGAAAATATCTTTGTGCCTAGGAGATTCAGGGACAATTTCCCCATGTTCTGAGGACTGCCCAGCCTCTTGCAGTTCTCATATTCTCCTAAGGTTTCAAATTAATTCTGGCCACTAGCAGCATGGAAGCAAGCTTTTTCAGTTAGTTTCCCCCTTTAATCCAGCCCCCCCCCCGCAATTGATTAAAACCTACTGTAGCAACTTTACAATATAGACTCTGCATGTTGTTGTTATTTCAAATTTATATAAATTTATATTATTTCAAATTTATATGTTAATTTGCTTGCATTTATTTTTATAAATAAATAAATAAATAAATAAAAACCTATTTGTCTTCCTCTTTAGTCCTTTACCCTCAAACTGCTGGTAAATCTGAAAAATAACCCTCAACCCTGCTGGGATCATCCACTGCTCTAGCAAATCTTAAAAATCCAATCAGAGAGTAAACAACAACAACAACAACAAAAAAAGCCTCACTCCCATGTCTGACAAAGTGGAGTTGATCCACAAAAGCTAACATTAAAATATTAAAATATACAGCATTTTTGTTTTGTTTATTCTCTGATATGATATGCTTGAAACACAGACTAACATGGCTACTATTTAAAAAAAACTTTGTAGCACTTTAAAGACTAACTGCTGTACTTTAAAGTGCTACAATCTTTTTGTTTTGTCTCTGATATGCTTGAAACACAGACTAACATGGCTACTATTCCTTAAAAACCCTGTTAAAAATATTTCTGAAAAGAAACTTTCAAAAGGAACTAAAAAGATGATACATTATGCTATACCAAAATTAACTTTGTAACTACAGTAAAACACCGACTTACATATGGCTCGAGTTACATAAAATTCGACTTACATAATGATTTTGTGCTAAAACCATGTCCCGATTTACACGATTTCCTATGGGTTTGGTTAGAGTTACATAAAGATTCTTTTTCCTATGGGTTTGCTTCGAGTTATGAAAAATTTCATTTTTCCTATGGGTTTGCTCCGCTTTACATAAAACACCAATTTAAGCAAAAGCCTATGAAACAGACTTTTTTTCGTAAGTAGGGGTTTTACTGTACTTGCAACATTATTTGACTCCAAAAGTAAAACAGTTGCAGATAACTATATGACATTTAACCATTTAACTGTTTTTAATGTCAATTTTTAAAAAATAAAAAATAAATGAAAAGCAAAACAAAAGGCAGCTGTCCTGGTGGAGAGCTCAATGAAGGTCTCTACCCAGTGGGCCTCAGCAGTGAAAAAAGCAAACTCAATGCTAGGGATCCTTAGGAAGGGTATAGAAAATAAGTCAGCAAGTGTCATTTTGCCTCTTTATAAATCTATGGTGAGGCCCCATCTGGAATACTGTGTACAGTTCTGGTCTCCATACCTCCAGAAGGATATTATGGAGTTGGAGAAAGTACAGAGGAGGGCAACCAGAATGATTAGGGGACTGGAATACCTTCCTTACCATCTGAGGCTGCAACGGCTGGGCCTCTTCACTCTTGAACGACGCCGTCTAAGAGGTGACCTGATTGAAGTTTATAAAATCATGCACGGTATGGACAAAGTAGATAAGGAAAAACTGTTTTCCCTATCGCATAACACTAGAACTAGGGGACACTCCATGAAACTTTTGGGTACTAGTTCTCAAACAAATAAGAGAAAGTACTTTTTCACCCAGAGGATTACTGGTCTATGGAACTCCCTGCCAGAAGAAGTGGTGACAGCTGTCAGTCTTGACAGCTTTAAGAAAGGATTAGACAAGTTCATGGAGGACAAGGGTATCAATGGCTATAATTATGGATACCTAAGGACAACCTCCAGGTTGGAGAGATAGGCAGGATATCTCTCAATGCCATTTCCAGGGAATCCTAAGCAGGTGAAGGCATCTGCTTGGGAATAATATCCTGAAGCAAATGGTGAGCCACTGTGTGAGACACAATGCTGGACTGGATGGGCTCCTGTGGCCTGTTCCAGCAAGGCTGTTCTTATGTTCTTATGCAGCTTCATTTTGGCAGTTTAAAGTTTGACCTAGACACGAAAGAAGAAGTGCAATTGCTTTCCTTTCCACACTCCCCGAGGAACTACATTTCCCAGGATCCTTGGCGCCTCCCTGCCTTTCAATGTCTCTCTCTCTCTCTCTTTTTAAAGTCTATGCACGTGGCTTGTCGGGGAGAGGAGGAGGAGGAGGAGGAGTTGGAGTTGGGCACGTCAGATTCCTGCATTCTCTCCCGGCCAGCCCGGGTTGAGAGCGGGGAGGCCGGCCCGGAACTGGGGAGCCTGGAAGAGAAACGAGGGAGAGATCAGCGCCCTCCCTCCCTCCCCTCCCCTCCAGACCCCTCTCCTCCTCCTCCTCCTCCTCTTCGTCTCCTCTCATCTATCCCCAGCCAAGCGGGAGCACCGATGCGCCTCCAAGCCGGGCTCTGATTCCCTGTGCTCCCCCTCTTTTCTTTCCCTCCCTCCTCCCCTCCCTCCCTCCCTCCCTCCCTCGGAAGCCCTGAGCATCTCCTCCAGCCAAGCTTTCGCTCTCCAAGAAGGTAATATTGCATGGTGGGGCGGGTGGGCGATTGGGATTTTGGGGGGGGCGGCGCAGGGCGCACAGGGGGTGGGGTGGGGGGGCGCGTCTTCTTTGGAGGGGGGCGTGCGTGGCTTTGGCTGGGCAGCCGGTGCCCAGTTCCTCCGGTGGAAAGGGTGGGGACGGGGGGGGGGGCTGCGTGCAAATGCAGGGCATCTACCCGCCCCCTCCCCTTTTCCGAAATAGGTGCCATTCTTCAAGCTTGGACGATGCGCTTTTGGAGAGGTTTGGCTTCTTGGGGAGAGAATGGCTTTTTACGCACCAGCTGGAGCTCTCCTCTCCGGTGCCTTTTGGCGGCCGGTGACTCGGTGGTTTTCCACGGCGGGAGGAGGGCTGCGTGAGGTCAGGCGATCTCCCTCCCTCCCTCCCCCTTTGTGTTGTGGCGGCGGCGGCGGCGGCGGCGGCTGCAGGGTCACCCTGTCGTAACTCCGGCGTAGCCAAGACGGGGAAGGGAGGGGGCACGTCGCGTCCCTTTGTTTTGCCAGCGCCGTGGGCTCTTTCTCTTTCTCTCTCTCTCTCTGCTGGGGTTTCGAACTCGCGAGGGTGTGTGTGTGAGAGAAGGGCTACGCTGCCAAGGGCTGATCGATTTTAAAATCAAGGAAATGCAAGTAGGGCTTTTCCTCCCAGCCTCTCCCCCCCCCCCCACCTTTGCCTGTCTCTCCATAGGCCAAGATTATTTTGCTTTTGCAAGAGCTTTCCATGTGGTTCCTCTGCCCACCCACCCCATGATTTACTTAGAGATCAGCCTGCTCGTTGCCCCTTATCTTGCACGAAATTGTTTTTATCTAGACCCAAAGTATGGCCTGGGAGGGGGCCGGATCCGGCCCATACCTGACAAGTTTCGGGAAATTTCTGTCAAATAAGGGAAATTTCCCATCCAAAAATGGGAAACTGGGCAGCTATGCTTATCCTGTGCTGGCCTCCAGTCTAACTCCCGTCTAATTGCAGTCTAACTAATACGGGATGACAGCGGGAAAGAGTGTAAAATGTGGGGGTTTGACAGAAAATTCCCAAAACTTGACAGGTATGATCCGGCCCCCAACACCAATGCATCTGGGCCGCAGAGCCTTCGTTGCTCCCAGAAGCCGGCACGTTTTACTTCCCCTTCCAGGAGCAACAAGGGCTTTGCAGGCTGGATGAATTGGCATCAGGGTCCAGATCCGGCCTCCAGACCATAGTGACCGGCCCCCTGAACCATGTGACCAGCCCGCAGCCTGAAAAGTTTGGGCACCCCTGATCTAGACTCCACTCCCAAACCTCACCAGCCTTTCTCTTCTTCACTCCCTGATTCTCGCCCGCTGGCTGTTTCATTTTCAGCCGATGGTGTTTGTGGGAAGGCAGAAATCTGGGCTGGCTGGCTTGCCAAAGCCTTGCACAGTAGAGACCAGCTGGGCCTGGAGGCATTTGGTCTTTTTGAGAGACCGTTTCCCTTGTCAGAAATTTTGGGCGGGGAGGGGGGAAAAGTAAGAGAATAGATGTTACTCATACAGTAGTTGTAATTTTTCACACACGCAGATCCAGTCTTTAAATAAAAACACAAGACGCCTCTTAGTGATCAGTCCTTAACAGTCTGCGGTGGGATATCTCTGACTGCACATCATGCAAAGGGTGCATTTCACAGTTTTATTATTATGTTGGTGGTTTTTTTTTTTTTAATGTGGAAGAATGGGAGCTGATGACCCTGTGGTTGCCAGGCTTTTCCTATTAGTCCTATGATTCGGATTCCTGCATTGAGCAGGGGCTGGACTCCATGGTCTAAAAGGCTCCTTGATTCCATGACTTTATGATTAAAGAAACCACCCATTATCATATCTGTCCAAAGGCTCTTCTCTCCACCTCCTTTCCATGCTGTGTCTTGAGGTCATCTCCCTCCCCCACCCTCCATTCTGGGTAATATAGGATTAATTGTTCAAAAGCTATTGTAATCCTTTTAGCTTCCCCAATGGCCCTCACTGCATTGCACAGATATTTTCCCCTCTGCTGTCTGATTCTGCACGTTAGGTTTTGATTGTTATGTTTGAGAACCCGTGCCATGGATGCGTTTCACTAAGTTCACTGTGCTTGAATTCTTGTTATGCTTTGTTATTGAAATTAAAAGAAGTGGATAGCCTAATACGGAAGATAAGGACATATTTTACAGCCAGATATGGCATACAGTATATGCAACTGTGGATCTACAGGTCTGTTATATTATTGAAATGCAGGTCTTAGATTTTTTTCCAATTGTTTTTTTTTTAATGACCCATGGAGTGTATTCTTTTCTTGTGTGAATGCATCTAAGCATAAAAACTTCTGCAAAACTTTGGTCGATAATTCAGTGTGACTTCAGACATACAGTATCCTGATTTAGATTGTTTCTCCCACATGGATAATTTCTTGTGATTCCAAAAATGGTCTGATTTTCTGCTTGATCCTTGATCTAGTTGGGAGAAACTTGTCCTCAAATCCCTGGCATTCCTTGTTGTAATCCATGCTCCCTTGTTACTGAACAGGCTGAGAGTATCGGAGGTATTTGTCTTGGGGAGATTGGATTAGGATGACATCTCTAGACTATCCATTTCTCAAAGCCAGTACGTAGCAGGCGGCGAGATTCCATGTTTTAGGTGACATGCAAAGCAATCTCATGTCTGTTTCTCCCCCATGAAATGAACATGGGATTGAAAGCCTTAAGATTCATCACCCTTCTCTTGGTGTTGATGGACAGCAGTTTCTAAACAGGCCTGGGTGTGGTTCTTATTTCTGCTATAGTTCTTATACCGATGCTTCAGGCCGGTTTTATTATTTGCTGCTTTGCACTGCACAGTTTCCGAGGAGTGTGCGCTCCATGTGAAAACTTCCATGTGATCCTTCCAGGCAGGAAAACATAAATGCTTCTAGAGGACCAGAAAAATAGGCAGGTGGTGGTGGTGGAGGTGGAGTCATCAGCCTCCTGTTCCCAGCCTTGCATCATCACGTAAGAGGTTTTTTCATATGGATTGATGGTGAAGGCAACTGATGTTGCTGCGGTACTAAGGGGAGAACAGATTGCAGGAGACCAGCTGTAGATCAGAGAGTAAAGTCTTACACACACCCAGTCCCCCTCTCTTTCCATGCCTCCAGTTTGGTTCAGGGAAAACAATCTTTGCATTTAGTAGAAGCATCAGCAGATCACCCAAGAGCTGTCACTGGTTTTTATCCAATGCATTTATGAGATGCTTGTGGATAGCGAGTTAGGTTGGTGCTTTCCCAAAAGGTGCTGAAACACCAGGCACCTTATGTTGACATCACAGGATTGTTGGAAAGGAGATTTGAATTGTGGGTGTCTCAACCCAAAACATAAACTGCATTTCTAGTCTCCTTAAATGCGTAGATGTAGAGACTGTCCAACTTGTTTTAGGAGGATGTTGTGATAAGAAAATGAATGGGGGCTGGATATTTTCTTTTATTTCCTCAGTGTATGTTTGCGCTCCATGAGGACTAGAAACGCTTTTGGGCAAATTATATTGCGTTCATTCATTCAGTCGGTCATTGCACAACATGAAAACTTAACTTTGTCATTTGGAACAGGAAAAAGATGTACTGTATTCTGGATCTGTTAGGAATTTTCCAGAGACCACAAAGGTCAGAGCAGGCTGATGTGTTTGACAACTGTTTTACCCCAAGCCCACTTCTCTAACTGAGTTCACCCTGATGACCTTTTTAAAAAATGGATCCATAAAAAGGAAGCCCTAGAGAAAATCCATAAGGATTTCAGTAGCTTTCATCTGAATATCAACACTGGCCTGGACCAATCTACACAACAGGTGCATTTTTCTGGACACCACTATGAAGTTACAACATGGCCATCTTAGCTTCAGACCGCATTGAAGACCCACTGATCAATTCACCTATTTGTGTGCCTCCACCCTGAACACACCACTAAAGCCATTTCTTATAGACCAGCCCTCAGGTATAATCACAAATGCTCTGACCTACAGGATAGAGACTCCAAGCCTAAGGATCCACAAAATGCATTTTTTAGACTACAGTACCCATCCAGAGGTACACAGAAAGAGCCTTCTCAAAGATTGTGGTATTTTTGAACCACAGTCAGCTGTACCCTGGGCAACGGTAACCTTGTGTTGCTGGCTAATCTTTCTCACACTGGGTCAGGCGAAGGGAACTGCGGAATGAACCAGCCAAACGGTGACTTCTTCATTTTGCCAGTTTTATGCCTGGCCTAGACACAGAAGAAGTACCCATCCAGTATGTTTAAGAAACAAATTAATTGGCAAGACTCATAACCAAAAGCAGGTTAGTGCAAGATAGATCCAGAAGTGACAAAAACCAAACACCACTGGTTGTCACTTTAAGTCCTCAAGTCCTCAACTAAGACAATCATAAAAGGTCTCCAACCTATCCTTGACAAGAACACTTCACTCTTCCAAGCCCTTGATGGCAGTCATTTATTTGCTTACAACCCTTCCCCATAGTTTTAAGCAACTACAGTGGTACCCCATGTAATGAATGCTTTGTATAACAAAAAAATTCGTATAACGAAGTGTTTTTGAGCTATTGGTTATTTTCCCGCTCGTTACCCCATATATGGTATACCCCATATAACGAAATTCCTCCCTTCCGTTATGTGGGGTATCACCAATAGTGATTCGCATAACGAAAAAATTCGTATAATGAAGAGCTCCGCGGAACGGAGCTTTTTCATTATACGGGGTTCTGCTGTGTTGGTATACAATGGGTTGCACAATAGTGTTACAGAGATGGTTGATTGCATTTCAAATTGAAACCAGCCCACCGATAAAACCAGAAATATTAAACATGAAACATAGAAGGTGACAGACAAATTAGGGGCAAACGATTAACAAAATTAAGAAAGATTATGTCCAAGGTAATATATATTTTAAAGGCCTCTCTGTTGAGTCCAGCTTTAAGATGTTTTCAGAAGGTCAGGATGAAGAAGGCCTGGTGTGGCTACCTGGCAGGGAATTCCATAATAACGAGACCACTTAGCTATCTCTCTCTGAGGTCATCTGAATTGATTCAATAATAGTTCATAGTTCTTAAGCCATTAAAGGTTTCCCTTGTTTGAAAGCCAGTTGTATCCGACTCTAGGGTTCAGTGCTCATCTCTGTTTCAAAGCCAAAGAGCCAGCGCTGTCTGCTTCTGAAGATGCTTCCATGGTCATGTGGCAGGCATGACTAGACACCGGAGCACACGGAGCGCTGTTACCTTCCCACCAAAGTGGTCCCTATTTATATACTTGCAATTTCTTGCTTTCAAACTGCTAGGTTGGGCAGGAGCTGGGACAAAGACAGGAGCTCATTCTGTCCTGCAGTACTCGGGAATCAAACTGCTGACCTTCCGCCTCCCAGTCAGCGTCTTTGCCACTTGAGCCACTCTTAAGCCATTACCAAATCTAAAATACTGTACTTCCACAATTATGATATCTGCTGTCATTTTCCATAGCCCAGGTTGCTTTCAATTAACTACAACCATCTTTACAAAACAAACGTCAAAGGTAAATTCAGGGGTTCTTAACTCATTAGCACATTTTACTTCTGCTGTTGTTATCTATATAGCCTGGGGTTTCTTTGGCTACTAACTATTGTAAAATGCCATATTGACTCACTCAATTTGCAACTTGTGTAATCATGTCTTTATTTTGAGGCCATGTATAAATATTTAGGCAGCATAATAAAAAGTAGAGACGGCGCCCTGCCAACAAAATTTCTCATAGTTAAAGCGATGGTCTTCCCAGTAGTAATGGATGGCTGTGATTGCTGGACCCTAAGGAAGGCTGAGCACAGAAGAATAGACACTTTTGAACTGTGGTGCTGGGAAAGGCTTCTGAGAGTCCCCTGGACTGCAAAGAGATCAAATCAGTCAATCCTAAAGGAAATAAATCCTGGCTGTTCCTTGGAAGGACAAATACTGAAGCTGAAGCTCAAGTACTTTGGCCACTAAATGAGAAGAGAGGACTCATTGGAGTAGGCCCTGATGCTGTGAAAGATTGAAGGCAAAAGGAGAAGGGGGCATAGAGGTTGAGATGGTTAGACAGCATCATTGATGCATTGGTCATAGCTCTGGGCAAGCTCCAGATGGTGGAGGACAGAGGAGCCTGGTGTGCTGTGGTCCATGGGGTCACAAAGGGCCGGACTTAACTGTGCAACTGAATAACAACAACAATAAAAAAAAATTCATAACCTTAGCCTTATGTCTGAGGAAGGGGTCATGGTCTAGTCATCTTTAAAGCAAGGGTAGGCAACCTACAGCCCATGGGTTGGATGCAGCCTGTGTCACCAAATCAACCGGCCCACGCCCTCACTCCAGCCGCCGCCATCAGCTGTGGACTCATTTACGGCTGTTGTGAATGCATTTACGACAGCTGCAGACTCATTTATGGCTGTCATAAACACGGCCGTAAATGAGTCTGCTGCCAATTTTGGCGTCGGCGGCTGGACTACCAACTGTCTGAGGGAGTGTGACCCGGCCCCTGACTTCAGAAGGTTAGTAACCGCTGTTTTAAGGTGGTTTTCCCCCCCTTTTGTTTCTTGTTTGATATACTTAACTGCTATGAGGAGTAATTGGATAGTATCTGTTTGTGCACAGGAAAGGTTGATAAAGATTATGGCTAATTTGCCACTCAAAAAGCAAAAACGTGCTGTGGGCCTCTGTTTCTAGAAAATCATACTCCAGGCTTACATGTGCATGTTCCTCTTTCTTGTGATATCTTCACAGAATCCTCACTGTCAGGCTGAGCATAAACTGTAGAACCTGTGACACTGGCCTTGGGCTGTAAAAAATGATTTTGATTTGATTTGATTTGATAGAATCTGTGTTTCCCAAATCTCTACCCATTACACAGCATTGATTCCCTTTTTTGTACCTCCTTTCATCCAAGAAGCTCAGAACAATCCTGCTTTATTATTATTTTCTCCACCTCTGCTCATTTCCATTCCTCTAAATCTGTGGCTCCCAATTTTGGAGAGCCAGATGTTCTGGGATAAGAACCTCCCAAAAATCCTGGCACAACAAACCATGGTGTGAAAGCTTCTAGGAACTGTAGTCTAAGAACATTTAGAGCAGGGGTGCCCAAACTTTTCAGGCCGTGGGCCGGTCACGTGGTTCAGAGGGCTGGTCACTATGGCCCAGGGGCCGGATTTGGCCCCTGACGCAAATTCAGCACATGAAGCCCATGTTGCTCATGGGTGCGTTTTACTTTCACTTCCGGGAGCAACAAGGGCTTCATGGGCCAGATGACTTGGTGTCGGGGGCCAGATCCAGCCCACGGGCTGTAGTTTGGGCACCCCTGATTTAGAGTTCCAAGGTTGGGAACCTCTGCTCTAAATAAAGTCAAAGTAGCACGAATAGCTACTTTGCTTACCTGCACCATCATTTTATCTTCACCATTACCTTCTTAGGGAACTTCCTACTGGATCTTGTTGTTGTTCAGCCACATAGTTGACTCGGACCTTTGCGACCCCATGGACCATTGTCCTCCAGGCACCCCTGTCCTCCACCATCCTCCTCAACCCGCCCAGCTCTGTGCCCATTGTGTCTACAATACCATGTAGCCATCTCATCTTTGGCTGCCCCCATCTTCTTTTGCCCTCCACCTTTCCCAGCATCAAGGCCTTCTCAAGTGAATCGTTTCTTCTCATTTGATGTCCAAAGTGCTTCATCTTCATCTTTACTATTTGTCCAAAGTACTTTAGCTTCATTTTTACTATTTGACCTTCTAATGAGCAGTCAGGGTTGATTTCTTCTAAGGTCGACCTATTTGATCTCCTCGCTGTTCAGGGGACCCTCAAAACTCTCCTCCAACACCACATTTCAAAGGCATCTATATTTTACTGCCTGTGAGTTGCTGTTGCTGCTGCTCTTTCCCCATTACAGCTTCTTTGAAAACTTGAGCCAAGCACATCTATAAAAATGATCCGTAACCAACATAGAGATTCCTTCCTGCTGATATCATGTTCTCTGGAATGCTGCTCTAAACAGAGCAAAAGGCTTTGCGCAATCTCAGGTTCTCAACTGGCACAGCAAGTTCCATTGTCATGTTCTTAACATAATGAGACTCATTAACTTCTCTAGTATTTTTTTCCTGTGGACCTGCAGGTTTCTCAACCCCTCTGTCCCTATATTTTTGGGTGGCTAACATTCCACTATCTTATAGGAACCTACCTTCAGAAGTTGAATTACTTGGAATTGGAGCAAGGCTTTTAAATTTGGTTACCCCATTAGAATGTATATTGGGAAGAGTTTATGTGCTTTAGAACATTTCCATTTTATTCACATGGCTTCCAGCAAGTGTCCAGACTTCCTATTTCTCTCAGGGCTATTGACAGAAAGTGGGCAAAATGCAGTCCTTCAAGGAAGGGTGTTTCTTCTTTGCTTTTTAATTTCCTGAGGTGGACTGTGTGAACAGTTGGTTCTATCATTAGGCACGGTGGGGCTGCTTCCTGAGGGACACCAGTTTTGGGGTGATGTTAAATGGGCAGCAAATAGGTTGTTGTTCAGTCGCGCAGTTGAATCTGACCCTTTGCAACCCCATGGACCACAGCACGCCAGGCACCTCTGTCATCGGCTGTCCTCCAGAGTCTGCCCAGATCTACGCCCACTGTGCCAACAATGCTCTCTAACCATCTCATCCTCTGCTGCCCCCTTCGTCTTTTTCATCAGGGCCTTCTCCAGTGAGTCTTCTCATTTGGTGGCCAAAGTGTTTGAGCTTCATCTTCAATATCTGTCCTTCCAAGGTGCATCCAGGGTCGATATCCTTGAAGATTGACTGATTTGATCTCTCAAGAGTCTCCTCCAGCGCCACAGATCAAAGGTGTCTATTCTTCTGCGCTCAGCCTTCCTTATGATCCAGCTCTCAGAGCCATACATTACTACTGGGAAGACCATCACTTTAACTATGAGAACTTTTGACGACAGGGTAATATCTCTACTTGTTTTTGTACTGCCTAGGTACTTATTTTTGTTGCTGAAAGATGGTGTGGTTTTTTTTTTTGGCCAGGAAAGAAGCATGGATTACTGGGATGTTGTACCTTATTTATTTATTACTCACATTTCTACCGCCGCCCCCTCGCCAAAGTGTCTCCGGGTGGCTTACACATAAAACAAATAAAAACTTTACAAAAACATTCATGTCCGAAGGCCATTCCTGTTAAGTGCGGCTCCGGAGAATACAGGACCTGCGCAGTAGCCTTCTGCCCAGAACCCTTCTACGCATGTGTAGAAGGGTTCTGCGCAGAAGGGGATGCGCAGTAACTACTTTCCCCTGCCGTCAAATTATAGGATGGTGGTGGGAAAGTAGAGTTTGTGGTGCTGAATTACGGGAAATCCCGGCCAATACGGGATACTTGACAGGTATGCCAAAGGCTCCACTACACTTACATGTCCAAAGGCTTACATGTCCAAAGGCTTCACTACACTTTAGACTAGAAGTGTAATGACTGAGAAAAGAAAAGAAATGTTACTGACTTAAAACATGGGAAAGAATAATCATACCTTTCTGGGAAGGGAGTTTTTCAGTTTTAGTACCTTGGCAAAGGAGACTGTACTTCTGAACACAGGTGTTATGAAGAATATTTTATTTGGAATATTATAGTCTGCCTTCTTAACCTATTCCATAGGGTTTTCTAATCTTATCAACAGGATCCCTAATGCATTATGTTGTAATATCTTCTGGCATTTATTACGAGATATGGTCCCACCCCCACCCACCCCCATTGTGTTTAGATTGTAATGTAATTGTTTTGTTTTAACCAGCAGCTTTGAGCACATTGTATATTTGGGGAAAATACTGCGTATGAATAAGCTGTAGTAGCAATTTCCAGTTTAGGAAGCCAAAGCCATTTTGGAGCACTGGAAAACCTGTCATTGCCATCTTGTTTCTGCGCTATCAGCTAGAAATGGAAACCGGGCCTTTTGATTCAAAGGATCCATTAATTTTCAAAACAGCCAATGGAGTGAGGTCTCAGATGGCTTGGAGAGCTACATAAATACTCCTGGGAACTAGTGCCTTATATTTTAATTGCTGGTATGTCGAAAAGACAGTGCAAGGATAAATGTTTTTGTTTTATCATAGATTTCAGATATATTTTCTCTTTACATAAACATCCTAGCATAAGTGTGATGCTTAAACATGCACATTAAAAAATAAAACTATAGACCAGAATTCTAATGCCAGTTTATGCTACTCTAAGTCTGGGCTTAGTGGTTCAGATGTTGAACTTGACAACTAGGAGGTCAGCAGGTTGGGAGTTTGAGACCTGAGTTCTGCGTGATGGAGTGAGCTCCTCTCATCTGTCCCAGCTTCTGCTAACCTAGCAGGTCACAAGCAAGAGATTGCAAGTAGATAAATAGGTACCGCTTCAGCGGGAAAGGTAACAGCATTTTGTGCACTCCGTCATTTGGTTATGCCTGCCACATGGCCACAGAAATGTCTGCAGATGCAGACAGCGCTGGTGAGGACTGTCAGACATGGCTTGCTTTTGAGCAAGGGAGACCCGTATCTTTTAAGAAGTTCAAGACATGTTTACTATTGCCACTCCTGGCGAGTCTCCAAAGTCAAGTTGAGACTTTAACCCATGTTTCATAAGTTCTAGTCTTAGAGGATGGCTACGACTGGCATTTGAGCAAGCGAGACCTAGATGTGGGTCTATCAAAAATAAAAATAAAATATCCTTACAAATTAAGCAATAGCAATTAGACCATATTTACATTCTGCCGTATAAGGCAATTCACAAGGTAATTTAACTGTTTGCATGCAACACACTGGGTACCCATTACCTCAGAAGTATGGAAGGCTGATCAACCTTGAACCTGTTTGGATTGAACTCAGATAATGAGCAATTTTGGAGGCAGAATTATGCCATGGTGGCTCTTGTTTTCTAAATTGCAATACTCTGCTACACACAGATGAGATTATTAATATCTGTAAAATGGATGTTTGTAAGATGTAAATTCAGTGTGAGCAGACCTTGCGGTTCTGCTGTAGCCATTTTTTACGTGTGTTCGCTCAGTGTTCGATCCAAACCTTCTGTTTTAGCCTCTTAGGGATTCCCCTGGAGTAAAGGATTTCTGATCCTAGTTCAATCCACATTAAATCTGCAGCCTCTCTGGTGACGCCAGCAAAGTTACATCAGCCAGAAGAATATTGCCCTGCTAAACAAGGTCTTCCCTTGCAACTCTTTTGTTTTCTGCAGAGAAAAGCAGGTTCCTCTCTTGTACATATTCGTGCATAGTGACATGTGCACATGCAATGTGCACACATTTTGGCTTCCAAACAAAAAACAGCTTGTGCAGAAACCAGGAAAGATGCCTGAGTGGTTTTAAAATGAAAATGACTCTTAACTGGGACAAATCTAAAATTGAGCTATGCATGAGAGTTTTTCGTCCTGGATCAGGAGGGAGGGTTGACTGTTTCTCAAAAAGGCCAACCTTGCTTTTAGCCATGGGGATTTCATTTGAGTTTCACAGCTGATAGTTGGTAAGTTAAGGTCCCCCTTGCTCGAAAGCCGGCCGAGCCAGCACTGTCTGCATTTCGAGATGTTTCCATGGACATGTGGCAGGCATAACTAGACACCCAAGTGCATGGAATGCTGTTTACCTTCGCACAGAAGTGGTCCCTATTTATCTACTTGTAATGTGTTGCTTTCGAACTGCTAGGTTGGCAGCAGCTGGGACAGAGATAGAAGCTCGTTCCATCGTGCAGTACATGGGTTTCGAACTCCTGATCTGCCGACCTTCCAGTCATCAAGTTCAGCATCTTAACTATCAGGGTGGGTGTGGGTGGGAGCCGAGTGCTATGACATTACAGTATATGGAAAGCAAATTGGAAGAAAATACTGGTGGAATTTAGAGGAGTGTAATGGCTCAAGTGGTTAAGACACTGACTGGGAGGCAGTTCAAAACCCGAGTACTGCATGATGGAATGAGAGCTCCAGTGTCTAGTCATGCCTGCCACATGACCATGGAAACGTCTGCAGAAGCAGACAGCGCTGGCTCTTCGGCTTTGAAACAGAGATGAGCACTGAACCCTAGAGTCGGCTACGACTGGCTTTCGAGCAAGGGAAACTTTTACCTTTACTATTGTTGTTGGATGGCTGTTGACAGATTTATTTTAGTTCTCTCAACGTTTTGACACGCAGACCTGGGAAAGGAATGCTGCTGGTGGATTTTGTTCTTTGAGTCCAAGGGTAAAGCTTGCATCATGCCATCTGATCAGGTTACACGGGTTGATCTTAGTTGAAACACTCACAGACACGGTCTGATCTGTAGATGGTTCTAGCAAACATGGGAGAGGTGACATAGGTTGAAACTGATTTGATAGCACATTGTTATGATTAGATGGTTGTACAGATTAAAAATGGTGATTGTATTCTTTTAAATGAATTACTTCTCTGAGCAACAAAGGAAGTTGTCCTAGAGCCGTTAGGCAAACCTTGGCACTCCAGATGTTCTTGGACTTCAATTCCAAGAAGCCCAAGCCCCCTGTGAATCCACACGAATGGGTTTACTGCGATTCATCCGGCCTGCATATGGGTGCATTTTACTTCTGCTTCTGAGAGCGACGAGGGCAGCGCGGGCCAGATGAATCGCAGTAAACCCATTAGTGTGGATTCATAGGGGGCTTGGGCATCTGGGAATTGAAGTCCAAGAACATCTGGAGTGCCAAGGTTCGCCTTCACGGTCATAGAGCTTGGGACAAATCCCAGAAGCTCCCAGCTAACATAGTCAATGTCTATGCTGGGAATTGTAGTCCAGAAAAAGGAAGTCTGATAGCCAAGTTTGCTGTGGAATTTTGGGAGTTACTATTTAAAAAAGAGAGATTTTTCCTTTTATCTCCCCTGTCCTGGGATAGCTGAATTGCCTTTCCATTCTCCTCTGTGTAAGGGTAAAAGTAAAGGTTGCCCTTGCTCGAAAGCCAGTCGTATCCAACTCTAGGGTTCAGTACTCATCTCTGTTTATAACCAAAGAGCGCTGTCTGTCTCTGTAGACATTTTCGTGGACATGTGGCAGGCATGACTAAACACCCGAGTGCATGGAACAATATTTACCTTCCCACCGAAGTGGTACCTATTTATCTACTTGCAATTTCTTGCTTTCAAACTGCTAGGTTTGCAGGAGCTGGGACAGAGACGGGCGCTCACTCTGTTGTGCAGCACTCGGGTCTCGAACTGCTGACCTGCCGACCTTCCAGCCACCAAGTTCAGTTATCAACCACTAAAACCCCTATATAGTTTAGGACCTTGTTATCTGGACGGGCATCTCTCCCAAAGAGCATCTGTCCACGTCACCCGATCTTCACAGCTGGTGGAACTCCAGGAGTCGACACCCAAGTGAGACAAATAAGGTTCCAACAAGGAAATGAGCCTTCTCCATGGTGGCTGCAACAATGTGGAATGGCATTCCTTTTGAGCAGTGCCAGGTCCCATCCTTGCATAAGAAAAATCTAAAACCCTTCCTTTTCAACGAGGCCTTCAAAGGTCTGTTGTCAGCAGCCAATTATTTTAGCATACTGTAGTTTCATTTCTGGGTTATGTTTTTTGAGTTGATTTGGTTTTTCCAGACACAACATTTGGGATTAATTTTATACTTATTGACAAAAGCTTATTCTGGCAGTGCAAGGGTATGAGTCTCTTATATTATTCTGTTTGTATTTTTATTACTTTTAAATTTTTGGCTTTTGTGTTTCTTTATTGAATTGTAAACTGTCCAGAGAGGGAGCACCTCCCAGATGACAAGTACAGTAAGTAAAGTGGTGGAAGAAAGCGTTGTTGTAGTCAAACTGTAGGTGACCTAAATCACAATTTTAAATTTTGAGTAGCCATGACACCTCATGGTTGAGACTGTAGCCCCACATGCATAGGATGTAGGGCAGTGGTGGCAAACCTATAGCCTGTGTGCCAGAGGTGGCACTTAGAGCCCTGTCTGTGGGCACGTGCGCCGTCACCCCAGCACAGAGTTCGCCCCACTCCTCTGCTCAGCAGTCCAATGGGAGCGCTTCCTCCCTCCCCCAGCACAGAGTTCACCCCACCCCTCTGCTCAACAGTCCAATGGGAGCCCTTCCTTCCTCCCCTAAGTGGGGTAAGGCGATCAGCTAGCAGGCAGCTATTATGCGGCATGAGGGTGCGGCATGGACAGCACTTTAGGCATTTGGTCTCTAAAAATTTCGCCACCACTGGCATAGTGTATTCATTAGGTCAAAGTGTTCTATTCATTCCTTGAGACTTCAAGCCCAAAGCTTCCAGCCAGGGATCGGTCCTTGCGATGTCACAGAGGCAGAGTAGGCACCATGCCAATGTCTCAGTTACATCCTACTAAAGTATAGATAAAGGTAAAGGATTCCCTTGCTTGAAAGCCAGTTGTATCTGACTCTAGGGTTCAGTGCTCAGGGTTACTGTAAAGTGCTCTACAAGAGATCCCCTTCAGATAATGTTCAAAAATTTCTGCAGGTCCAAGAGTTATGTTGTTGTTGTTCAGTCGCACAGTCAATTCCGACCCTTTGCGACCCCATGGACCATTTTCCTCCAGGCACCTCTGTCCTCCACCATCCTCCTCAGCCCACCAAGCTCTGTGCCCATTGTGTCCACAATACCATCTACCCATCTCATCTTTGGACGCCCCCTTCTTCTCTTGCCCTCCACTTTTCCCAGCATCAAGGCCATCTCAAGTGAGTCCTCCCTTCTCATTTGATGTCCAACATACTTTAGCTTCATCTTCACTATTTGTCCCTCCAATGAACAGTCAGGATTGATTTCTTCCAGTATTGACCTATTTGTTCTCTTTCCTGTCCAAGGGACTCTCAGGACTCTCCTCCAACACCACATCTCAAAGGCATCTATTCTTCTGCGTTCAGCTTTCCTAATTGTCCAGCTCTTGCATCCGTACATTACCACTTGGAATACCATTACTTTGACTATGCGAATTTTTGTTTTCAAAGTGATGTCTCTGCTTTTCACTATATTCCCCAGGTTTCTCATTGCTTGTCTCCCCATAATCAGTCGTCTTTTTATTTCATGGCTACAGTCGCCATCAGCAGTGATCTTAGATCCCAGGAAAGTAAAATCTGTCATTGCTTCTACTTCTTCCCCATCTATTTTCCAGAGACTGATCGGACCTGTTGCCATTATCTTGGTTTTCTTGATATTGTCTCAAGCCAGTTTTTGCACTCTCCTCCTTCAATCCAATCAAGAGGTTCTTTAGTTCTTCCTCACTTTCTGCCATTAGGGTGGTATCATCTGCATATCTCAAATTGTTGATGTTTCTCCCAGAAATTTTGATCCCATATTGTGATTCCTCCATCCCTGCATTGCACATTATGTGCTCTGTGTATAGATTGAATAAGCAGGGTGATAAAATGCAGCCTTGTCTTACTCCTTTTCCTATTCCAAACCACTCTCTCATTCCGTGTTCTGTCCTGACTGTTGCTTCTTGGTTCGTGTATAGATTTCTCATGAGGCATATGAGGTGCTCTGGTATTCCCATCTCTTTAATTACTTGCCACATTTTGTTGTGGTCCACACAGTCAAAAGCCTTGGTGTAGTCAATAAAACAAAAGTAGACTTGTTTCTGGTATTCTTTTGTTTTCTCCATGATCCAACGTATGTTGGTAATGTGGTCTCTAGTCCCCCTGCCTCTTCTGAAACCGGCCTGCACCTCTGGTAGTTCTCTCTCCACATGTTGTTGAAGTCTATCCTGTATTATCTTGAGCATCACCTTGTTGGCATGTGGGATGAGTGTAATTGTTCGGTAATTTGAGCATTCTTTGGCATTGCCTTTTTTTGGGATTGGAACGTACACTGATCTTTTCCAATCCTGTGGCCACTGTTTTGTTTTCCAAATTTGCTGGCATATTGAATGCAGTAGTTTGATTCCATCATCTTTTAGGGCTTTGAAATATTCAACTGGGATACCATCATTTCCACTAGCTTTATTGTTTGCAGTGCTTTCTAGGGCCTTTCTGACTTCACTCTCCAGAATGTCTGGTTCAAATTTCTCATTTTTGTTATTATCAGGAGTGTTGAGGTCCTTTTTGTAGAGTTCCTCTGTGTACTCTTGCCATCTTTTTTTCATCTCTTCTGCTTCAGCTAACTCCTTTCCATCTTTGTCCGTTATCATGGTCATTTTTGCTTTAAATGTTCCCTTGATTTCCCCAATTTTTTTGAAAAGATCTCTAGTCCTGCCTCTTTTGTTGTTTTCCTCCATTTCTTTGCACTGTTCGTTCAGGTAGTTTTCCTTATCTCTTCTTGCTTTTCTTTGAAATTCTGTATTCAGGTGGTTGTATTTTTCCTTTCTCCTTGGACTTTTGCATTCCTTCTTTCTTCTGCTATTTTAAGGGCCTCATCAGACAACCACTTTGCTTTCTTACGCTTCTTTTCTTTTGGTATGGTTTCTCTTGCTGCCTCCTGCATGATGTCCCGTGTCTCTGTCCATAATTCTTCTGGTACTCTGTCTATCAGGTGCAGGACATTAAATCTGTTTATGACCGCCACCGTGTATTCTTTAGGTCATATCTGCCTGGTCTAATTGTTTTCCCCATTTTCTGTAGTCTAAGCCTGAATTTTGCGATCAGTAGGTTACTGAACATAAGAACATAAGAACAGCCTTGCTGGAACAGGCCACAGCCCATCCAGTCCAGCATTCTGTCTCACACAGTGGCTCACCATTTCCTTCAGGGTATTCCCAAGCAGATGCCTTCACCTGCTTAGGATTCCCTGGAAATGATATTGAGAGATATCCTGCCTATCTCTCCAACCCGGAGGTTGTCCTTAAGTATCCATAATTATAGCCATTGATACTCTTGTCCTCCATGAACTTGTCTAATCCTTTCTTAAAGCTGTCAAGACTGACAGCTGTCACCACTTCTTCTGGCAGGGAGTTCCATAGACCAGTAATCCTCTGGGTGAAAAAATACTTTCTCTTATTTGTTTGAGAACTAGTACCCAAAAGTTTCATCGAGTGTCCCCTAGTTCTAGTGTTATGCGATAGGGAAAACAGTTTTTCCTTATCTACTTTGTCCACACCGTGCATGATTTTATAAACTTCAATCAGGTCACCTCTTAGACGTCGTCGTTCAAGAGTGAAGAGGCCCAACCGTTGCAGCCTCAGATGGTAAGGAAGGTGTTCCAGTCCCCTAATCATTCTGGTTGCCCTCCTCTGCACTTTTTCCAGCTCCATAATATCCTTCTGGAGGTATGGCGACCAGAACTGTACACAGTATTCCAGATGGGGCCTCACCATAGATTTATAAAGAGGCAAAATGACACTTGCTGACTTATTTTCTATACCCTTCCTAATGATCCCTAGCATTGAGTTTGCTTTTTTCACTGCTGAGGCACACTGGGTTGACACCTTCATTGAGTTGTCCACCAGGACACCAAGGTCCCTTTCCTGGTTTGTCGCAGAGAGTTCAGACCCCATCAGTTTATAAATGTAATTGGGGTTCTTTGCCCCAACATGCATCACTCTGCACTTACTAATGTTGAAACTCATTTGCCACTGTTTTGCCCACTCCCCCAGTGTCGAGAGATCCCTCTGAAGCTCCTCACAATCTCTCACAGTTTTCACTACCCTGTATAATTTAGTGTCGTCAGCAAATTTGGCTACCTTGCTTTTTACTCCTACCTCTAGATCATTTATGAAGAGGTTGAAAAGCAGGGGTCCCAGTACTGAACCTTGGGGGACCCCACTCTTTACTTCCCTCCACTTGGAGAAGTGTCCATTTAGTGCTACCCTCTGTTTCCTGTCCCTTAGCCAGTTGCTGATCCAGGACAAGACCTGTCCCTTTATTCCATGACTGGTAAGTTTATTCAAGAGCCTTTGGTGTGGGACCTTGTCAAAAGCCTTCTGAAAGTCCAGATAAACAATGTCAACTGGATCCCCCTTATCCACATGCTTGTTGACACTCTCAAAAAATTCCAACAGATTAGTGAGGCATGATTTGCCCTTGCAAAAACCATGTTGGCTCTCCTTTAGCAGCGCCTTCTCTTCTATGTGCCTATTAATTCTATCTTTTAGGATGGTTTCCATCACTTTACCTGGGACACATGTCAAACTGACAGGTCGGTAATTTCCTGGATCACCCCTGGATCCTTTTTTGAAAATTGGTGTTACATTCGCTACCTTCCAGTCATCAGGCACAAAGCCTGATTTGAGGGAAAGATTATATATTTTGGCTAGGAGATCAGCAATTTCATCTTTAAGTTCCCTGAGAACTCGTGGATGGATTCCATCTGGATGGATTCCATCTGGTACTGAGCCACAGTCTGCTCCAGGTCTTGTTTTTGCTGACTGAATGGAGGTTCTCCATCTTTGACTGCAGAGTATGTAATCAATCTGATTTTGATGCTGGCCATCTGGTGATGTCCATGTGTAAAGCCGCCTCTTGTGTTGCTGGAAGAGGGTGTTTGCTATGACTAGTGCATTCTCTTGGCAGAACTCTATCAATCTTTGCCCTGCTTCATTCTGTGTTCCAAGACCAAATTTGCCTGTTATTCCATTTACTTTTTGATTTCCTACTTTGGCATTCCAATCTCCTAAAATAATGTGGACATCATTTCTTGGTGTCTGTTCTATGAGGTGTTGTAGGTCCTCATAGAACTGGTCAACTGTGGCTTCATCTGCACTAGTGGTTGGTGCATAGACTTGGATTACAGTGATATTGAAAGGTTTGCCTTGGATTCTGACTGACATCATTCTATCATTTTTGAGATTGTATCCCATTACTGCTTTCCTCACTCCTTTGTTGACAATTATGGCTACTCCGTTTTTTCTGAGGTTTTCTTGCCCACAGTAGTAGATATAATGGTTTCCAGAGCTGAATTCACCCATCCCTGTCCATTTTAACTCACTGATGCCCAGGATGTCAATGCTTATTCTTTCCATCTCATTTTTAACCACTTCCAGTTTTCCTTGATTCATAGACCTCACATTCCATGTCCCTATGCAGTATTGTTCCCTGCAACACTGTATTTCTCCTCCCCCTTTCGTATCCCTTCCCCTTTTCAGATCTGCTGTGCTGAGCATCCCCTTGTTTTGCCTTTTGTTTTGGTCCATAGGGTTCTCTTGGCAAACTTTGTGGCGTGCCTTGCCGGTCTCTATGCCAGACCCTTCCTATCACACATGGTATCACAGTTTAAACAGTTTTAAAACAAAGTATTACCATGCACAATATCACAGTTTATCACATAGTATCAAAGTAAAAGTTGAACTAATTAATGAAGGGAAATAAATAAATAAAGAAAAAGTCCACTATATCAAGTCTCTATGTAAGTCAGTTTCTTGTACAGTCACTATGTCAGTTGCCATAAGCCATCTATGTTTACTCAATTATATTATTTCAGTTCAATTACTTATCCTTTGCATGCATGCAGCAGCTCTCGCCACCCTTCAGCCGCATGGAGTTGGTCAAAGGTGCCGACTCGGGCCTCGCTGTGATAGTGGTTGTGGATGGTATCTCCTGGGGGTGGTCGGGGGTCTCCGGAGGTGTCCTTCTCTCTGGCCCCAGGTCTTTGGATGGGAGGGGGCAGGATCTTTTACTTACCTCCCCCTGAATAACTGATTTGGAGGAGGGTGGCTATGAGTCTTTTGAGTCCAACCTTTATAACCAAAGAGCCAGCGCTGTCTGCTCAAGGCAGGAATCCAAATCATAGCAGATCTGACAGAGAGTTGCCCAATTTTCTCTTCAATGCTTCCACATGCATGTTTCAGTGAGACTTCCGACCAGTACTGGTTAGAGGCAGAAGAGAAACTTTTTGTTGCAACAGCTTTATTGATTACCAGTTTCTTTTCAGGCATAGTTTGAACTGCAGCTTTTAATCTAAAAAGTTGTAAATGTTTTGAGTCTAGGTCATTGTTTCCCATCCTTTTTGGACTTTAATTCCCAGAAGCCTAAGTCCCCAATGCACTGATCAGCCAGTGTACTGATTTAGGCTTTGGGGAATTGAAGTCCACCAGTGTTTCACGGAACATAGTTTGGGAAATGCTGCGCTAAGCATTCTTCCTAGCTCAGGGATAAAGAAGATGGAGAGGTGAAAAAGATATTCAAATAGACCAGGGGTTCTCAACCTATGGCCCAAGGGCCGGATCCGTCCCACAATTCTAAATAATCCGGCCCCAGTCCTCACTTTAGCCATTGCCATAAATAGCGGGGGAACCACCAGTCTTCCCCCTCCTCTGTCTGAGGGAACATGACCTGGCCCCTGACTTGAAAAGGTTGAGAATCCCTGGGATAGACAGACAGTGGTGGGTTTACTTACACCTGGTAGTACTAGGACATGTATAATGTATTATATGAAATAAATGAAGCACAGGCTACAATAGTAATCAAAAAAGATGGTGGCTATAATACAGGGGTGCCCAAACCTTTAGAGCTGCGGGCCAGTCATGTGGTTGAGCATGCCGGTCACGTGGTTCCTCCCACTGGAAGTGGAAGTAAAACACAAATGTACATGCGCATAGCATGGCTGTGTATGCGTGTTTTACTTCCACTTCTGGAAGCAGTGAGGGCCAGATTGATCGGTGCCATGTGCCGGATCCGGCCCACAGGCCATAGTTTGGGCACCCCTGCTATAATGTGATGTCATTCCCTATTTCATCCAGCTTCTTGCTGAGATCAGATAGTTTCAGCATCTACTGTGATTAGAACACTGATTTCTCTCTCTCTCTCGTTCTTTTAAAGAGAAATGGCAAAATTAGCCAAGCCCAGCTGGAGGCTGCTTTTTTTGGATCTCCACAAATGCTCTTGCGTCCTGTCAATATGAATGTACTGTATGGTTAGAAATAGCAGAGATAGAAGAGAGGAAGGGCCCACCAAGCCATTTTTGCATCTTTTACACAGAATTAATAACCCACCCACCACAAATGTAAGGTGTCTTCAGTCTGAATTTCAAGAGGTCTGGTTGAGCCATGAGAAATGTGGGAAGCACTGACTAAACAAGATCGTGTCTAGAAGTGGGGGCTGTGTTTAAGACTACATTGTAAGGTTGTAGTCCCTGTCGTAGGTAAAGGTCTCCCTTGCTTGAAAACTAGTTATGTCTAACTCTAGGGGGAAGTGCTCCTCCCACACGGAATGCTGTTACCTTTCCCGCTGAAATGGTACCTATTTATCTACTTGTAATTTCTTGCTTTCGAGCTGCTAGGTTGGCAGGAGCTGGGACAGACGACAAAAGCTCACTCTCTGTCTTGCAGCATCCAGGTCTTGAGCTGCTGACCTGCCGACCCTTTGGTTGTCTAGCTCAGCATCTTAACCGCTAAGCTACTGTGTCCCTTAGTCCCTGTCATGCTTGGAAATACATAATTCTGTTGGTTAGAATATGGCTGACCTCTGGGTAAATGTGACTCGGATCAGGCTGTAGGTTGAACATTGAGTTCAAATGCTTTTGAAAATAGGACTTGGGAGAAGAGATGTTACAAACAGATGTTATAGCCAGCAGTTGATAAACTTGTTTTGAGTCACTCCTTTGGATGCTGCCCGGATGAATGAGAGCTCATACCAGCCTTCTGCAGGCATTTCAGGTCTGGTCATACAAGAGCCTTATGTAAACAGATGGGATTGGCCCACCTCCAGATGCCAATGCATGCCTTGGTTGTTCACACCTCACCTAACCTGTGATTAGGGCTCCTGTTCACCAGGATTCTTTGTGTGTAGGTAGCCATTGCATTGATGCTAATTACAGATTTGCTGATGTTGAAGTTCATGACAGCATATTGTCTGCAGGAATCCCTTTGCTTGCTTGCACTAAAGGCCTAAAGAGGGGCATTATTTATTTACAAGGGGAGGGGTGGAGGAATACTGTATTCTACAATTTTTCATTCTAGCCAGCAAGACCATCTCACATCCGCAGTGGCTTAGTGGTTAAGATGCTGAACTTGGTGACCAGCAGGTCAGCAATTCAAGACACAAATGCTGCACAATGGAGTGAGCAGCAGTTGTCTGCCCCAGCAACTCCCAACCTAGCTGGTTGGAAGCAAGAAATTGCAAGTCGATAAATAGGTACTGCTTTTGGCAGGAAAGGTAACAGCTTTCCATGCGCTCTAGCTTCTAGTCAGGCCTACCACAAGGCCACAGAAATGTCTGCAGACACAGACATCACTGCTCTTTGACTGCAAACAGAGATGAGCGCCACCTAGAGTCAGATATGACTGGCTTTCAAGCAAGAGCGACTGACCATCTCAAATGGAAGACTGTGACATGAACTTTGTTTTACTCTAAGTCTTTGTATCACATGCTGGGTAGGACATAATTTAGGAGATGCACATATCAGACATTGCTTTCTGTGTACAGTAGGCAGACAGGTTTGATAGTCTTGTTCTGGCTAGAATCCTGTCGCCTACGTGAACACATAAGAGCACTTGTACAGTCAACAAGAGACATTTTGACATCCAGCCAATGCATTCCCTCATATCCTCTATGTCATCGTTTCCCAGCCTTTGGTTTTTGGACTTCAATTCCCAGAAACCTGAGTCAATTCCCCAAAGCACTGATCAGCCAATGTACTGACTTAGGCTTCTGGGAATTGAAATCCACCAGTGTTCTGGGGAACACAGTTTGGGAAATGCTGCTCTATGTAATGTGTTGTATGGCAGGCAGCTGGTGGTGTATAAAAACTATTTGTGCAATTGCCCTTTTTACCAACAGTAGGATTTTGATTGAGTTAATAAAGTCCAGGCTGCACCATCAAACTGGGCTTTTGTTTTTGCACAGTGATGTGCTTGCGAATTATGTCAAGAAATGCTAGGATTGTCAAGTGGGTGGTTGCCTAGTTGACTGTCTTGCTACTTTTCAGTGCAACCTGGTTTGATTAATCCATATTAAAAATACACTGCCTCTGTAAAAAGATGCTCCCATTTTAATGTATTGCCAATTATATTTTAAAATGCAGCCAATGTTTTTATTTATTTGTTAGATTTCTATCCCCCCTCCCTCAACCCAACGTGTGACTCGAGGCGGCAATACAAATGAGTCTGAAGGTCAGAGCCCAAGGCTCAACGACCTTACCAAAGCTTATAAAACAAGAGGGAACCTCTTTTCATAAGCCCCACAAAGACCGCCCGCAGCAAAACCGCCCCAAGAACAAGTCAAAAGTCAACTACCCTTGTCCACCACCTGGCCAATAACAGGCCAGGAGGGCGCAGCAGGCTCGCGGCGTCGGTGTCTTCAGGCTCCCCTGGGCCAAGGGGAGTCCCTTTTAACCTCCCGGCAATGACGGAGCCAGGAGGGTGCAGCAGGCTTGCAGCGGCAGCATCTTCAGGTTCCCCTTGACCAAGGGGAGTCCCTTTTAACCTCTCGGCAATGACGGAGCTGGTAGGGTGCAGCAGGCTCGCCACTGCCTCGTCTTCAGGCTCCCCTCGGCCAAGGGGAGTCCCTTTTAACCTCCCAGCAATAACGGAGCCAGGAGGGCGCAGCAGGCTCACGTTGTCATCGTCTTCAGGTTCCCCTCGGCCAAGGGGAGTCCCTTTTAACATGTGAGAGAAATGGGATATCTCCTGGTTGGAGCATTCTGGGAGACCCAGTACAGCTCTGTATGAGGACGCATTTTTGAAGCAACAGCAACATGCAAAATCCCTAATTTTCTAATAATTTCTTAATTGGGTAACAATCCTATGTGTACTACAACAATAGTTGATAAGTATTTAATATGAAGTAAGAGTTTGTTGAGGCTGCACTTTAAAGACCATGATTGATAGTTAGATCCATCAAGCTGGGGCAATAATGAGATGCTGGAAGCTCTTTTCAGTAGACAGACACAAGGAGTAAGGCTGTAGTTGAAGAAAGAGGAATCCTCAGCTGGTTCTGATGAGAAGAGCGTGGACCTATCGTCCTCACAACTGTTGCAGCTCTTGAGTGAAGGGTGTGGTCCTCCAGGAGATGAAGCTCATCTGGGCATGGCTGCTCCAGGGGTGGCTTGGCTTGACACAGCACTGTAGTCACTGCACACCTTACTCAACTAGGCGTGGCACCACTGGCGCGTCAGGGCGTGGCACTTGGCAAACCTGGCCGCAGTTGGGCGGGGCCGCTAAGCGCTCATATGGGCCCATAACCCGTTGTTGAGGTTTATTATCGCAGAGTAGCATCCAAGCTGTACGCAGGCAGAAGTGGCGTGCATGGACTGCACACAAATATAAGTACAGTAACACAGTTCAATGGAAAAACAAACTGCCTTTACTTCAGGTGCTAGTTATTCTTAGTGCAAAACTTAAATACAGATATCTTCTCTCTCATAAGGTATTTGCAGTAACACACAGTCTTTCTGCCTCTGCCTCGGGAGCAGTCCTTCAGAGGCTGATAAGAAGCAAGTTCAAGATTTGCCAACTGGCACAAAAACAGTTTGGTTCTTTTGAGCAAAATATATGCACTCACTCTGGTTAGAGATTGCTGAGTCCAGTTGTAGGCTGCAGCTTCAGTTTTTCCGCAATCCTCCTCCTTGCTCCAGTCTTTCGGCACAGGTTCCAGTATGAACTCCCTTAGTTATTTCAGCATAATAACACCTCCAAAACTCCTCCGATTGAGTGCTCAGATAGCACTACAGTTTATAGGGCTATTTTGTTGAGTCACAGCCATCAGTGCTTACAGCTGTGCTTAACAGTCACAGTCTCTGTTACAGTCTCTTAAAGCGACGTGTACATGCATCCTATACAATACATTACATATAATACCTGATGTAACAATCCGCTTACTCCCAGGTAGAACCCGGTAGTCCTCCGGCCTCCTGGTGGTGGGATTGTGCCTGATCCTGCTTCCCTGGCCCAGGTTGGACCCAGCAGTTCAGAGCTTTTCCTAATGGTGTGCCCAGTCACTCCTGACCGAAATCTAGGTAGTGAACAAAGGGTGCATGTGCAACTAGTGTAGATTCAGGTAACGTGTGCCAAGTAATCACTCCTGAGTCTCTTCAGGCATTTTAGAAATATATTGAAAGCATAGCAAGATTTAAGATACAGTTCATTTCAAAGCAGAAATAAAGCAAGCTGCACGTTCCAGGCATAGTCCACCCGGGGGCCACTTCCTCTCAAGCCTCTACATTTTGTCGACTGGCAAAGCATACCTTCCAGAGAGAGTCTGAGTGTCGGCTTGCGTGTGTGTCTGCTTGTCTGGGATATATCTCCTCCCACAGGGTCTACCTTTGGCCCTACCACTCAGGGATTCCAACCAATGATCCTACAGCAAGACATGTCAATCACACATTAGGTTTCAGTTCTCCAAAGCCGTGAGGCAACCATGAGGCAAGAATGTTTACATTCTTTCTAACTCCCACTTACAGTAGCACCTCGGATACCATCCAAACTCTGTTCCACAAGTTTGGACTTTATTCAGTTTTGGACTTTATCCGAATCAAATGGGCGATGCATCGGATAAAGTCCAAAAAAATGGACTTTATCCAAGGTTCCTACACCAAATACCTTGGATAATGTCCAATTTTAAAAAATATCACAGTTACAATAAATAAAATTACAATATCACAGTTACAATCATAAAGTAATTACCAAAACATTTCAAAAGCAAAACTCAGAAATACGAAATATGATGAGCTTTATCCGAATCGGACTTTATCCGAGGTACCACTGTATTTGATATCGCCATTTTGCAGAGGCTAAAGAACAAGGTATGAAAAAGCACAGGGTATACTCCAGTCCGTCACACCTGAAAGAGTTAATGAAGGGGCCGTGGTGGCTTTTTGTTTAAGATGCCAAGCTTGATTACTAGAAGAGTGACAGGTCAGCAGTTTGAGACCCAAGTTCCACATGATGGAATGAGCTCCCATCATCTGTCTCAGCTCCTGCCAACGTAGCAGTTCAGAAGCAAGAAATTGCAAGTAGATAAAGGTCAGGAGAGGTAATAGCGTTCCGTGTGCTCCGACATCTAGTTATGCCTGCCACATGACCATGGAAATGTCTGCAGGTGCAAAAGCGCTGGCTTTTTGGCTGTAAATGGAGGTGAGCACCACATCCTAGAGTCAGACAGGACTTGCTTTTGAGCAAGGAAGATCTTTACCTTAAGAGTAAATTTGTAGGATATGATCTGGGAAATCCTAGGGAAAAAATTGAAGGAATTGCAGTACAGTACATTATCCCTTTCCCCCCCATGTCAGAAGCACACAAAGGTGCTTTCTGGTTTGAAAGGATTTTTGTTGGAGGAACATGATCATGCTCAGGGGACGCCTGAAGGCTCCTTTCATGTTTCCAAGATCTTTTCCCCCACTGAAGTGGTCCCTATTTATTGATTTGCAATTTCTTGCTTTCGAACTGCTAGGTTGGCAGGAGCTGGGACAGAGACAGGTGCTCATTCCATCATGCAGTGCTCAGGTCATGGACTGCCAACTTGCCGACCTTCCAGCTAACAAGGCAAGCTTCTTAACCACTAAGCCACCACAGTCCCTTACATTATTCCTGACTGCTGTACAGATAGTTCCTATAATGCAGGATTTTGAGCTCTACCATTAGCTGGTCTGCTGTATTGATTAAAGGCCTATTATTTGGGGTTTTCATTAAGCATTTAATGGCTGTGTGTGTTTTTGCTTTTGTTCTCTGCCCCATTGTTGAGGACTGTAAAGAACTGCTGCTGATGAGCTGGCTGAACTTTGACTAGCTCCACTTTATCAGGATGATTCTGCTGACCCATCAAGGGATCTATAAAGAATCTGTAATGAAGATATAGGTTCCTGCTCTTCTCTCTGCCTGTGCCCCCTTCTTTTCTCTGCTTTTATACAAAAATATTTCATGAAAAGTGAGAAAGATTATCAGAAGAAGAAGAAAAAAGCCTTCAATTATCTGCATGTTTAAGTGTGTGCATTTTTGTAAGAATTTCCCCAGACTTTTGTTCAATAGGTAAATTGGGTATTTAAAAATCAAAACGAAACTGTGATGTTTCATAACCTGTAGCACCTGCCCTACAGGTGGTATTTATTTATTTATTTATTTATTTATCATTCACATTTGTAACTGCCGCCCACTCAGGCAGAACCCGACTCAGGGCGGCATTACAGCAGCTCAAGAAAATACATAAAAACATTATAAAAACCTTATAAAACCCACCCAATAAAAAACCCACCCAATAAGAAAAAACCGACATCCACCCCCATTTAAAACCCATATCCCACTAACCCGTCCCACCTACCACACAAAGGGAAAGAAAGAGAGTCTTATAAAAGCCAGCCGGCGGGGGCCATAGTCCCGTTCGGGCCCCACACCTGCCCTGCCAGCCAGGTCTTTACTCCTTTCCTGAAGGGCAGCAATTCACTTTGAAGTCTTAGATCTGTTGGTAGGAGGTTCCAGAGAGTTGGTGCGGACACGGAGAAGGCCCTCCTTCGGGTGCCAGTCAAATGTGCACCCCTCGTTGATGGCACCACCAGAGAGCCTCTCCGGTCCGCTCTAGTTGGACGGGCAGTCACTCTTGGGACGATGCGGTCTCTAAGGTATCCTGGCCCCCTGCCATATAGGGCTTTAAAGGTCAAAACCAGCACCTTAAATTGCACCCGGAGACAAACTGGTAACCAGTGCAGCTCCCGAAGCAGCGGTGAGGCATGGGCATATCGCCCACACCCCATCACCACCCGGGCCGCTGCATTCTGGACCAGCTGCAGCCTCCGAATGGTCGTCAAGGGCAGCCCCATGTAGAGCGCATTACAATAATCTAGTCGGGAAGTAACCAGAGCATGAGTGACCATAAGCAAGGAGCCCCGGTCCAGGAGCGTGCGCAGTTGGCGAATCACCCGAAGTTGGGCAAAAGCCCCCCTGGCCACGGCTGCCACTTGTTCTTCCAGCAGGAGCCGTGAGTCCAGGAGGACCCCCAAGTTGCGCACTGGGTCTGTCTGGGGCAAAACAGCCCCATCCAGTACCAAAGATGGTAACTCCTTGGATAACATGGGGCCCCTTATCCACAGCCACTCTGTCTTGCTGGGATTCAGCCGAAGCCCATTGGCCCCCATCCAGACCCCAATGGCCTCCAGGCATCCGGATAGGATTTCAACAGCATCACTGCGGTCCCCACGGGCCGAGATGTACAATTGAGTATCATCTGCGTACTGATGGTACCGCACCCCGTGGGAACGAATGATCTCACCCAGCGGCTTCATGTATGATCCTGATAGCTTGGACTGAACTCCATTTACTCCTGATGTTGTAGGAGGATGATACATTTGGAGGGTTTCAGGTTGGGGAAGTTGCTCTACAAGAATTTACAGCCCAACTCCATGCTGGAGATTGTCAGTGACATCAGACCAAGTGTGTGTACCTTTCTGATTTTTTCAGACTTGAATTTCCAGAATTCACCAGGCAGATTTCTAGAAATGTCATCCCATAGACCAGGGTTTCTCAACCTTGCACCCCACCCCCAGATGTTCTTGGACTTCAGTTCCCAGAAGCCTTGATCAGCCAGTTGGCTGACTTGGGCTTCTGGCAAATGAAGTCCAAGAATACCTGGGAACCCAAGGTTGAGAAACGGCCATAGACCCACACTCTAGACATGGAGGTTTTGCTCATATAGAGAAGGGCTTAGCTTAAAGGCTCCATTGCCTGGCAACAGCTTATTTATTAGTTATTTATTCAATCTCATATGCCGCCCCCTCGCCCTAGGGAGACTCTGGGCAGCTCACAACAACTTAAAACATAAAAACAACTTGAAAACATTGAAAACTCATTAAAAATCCATCAAAAACCCTGTCACCCACCCATCAGTAATTAGGACGATATATCTTAGAAAAGCCAATGGGCGGGAGCTACACCACCCCACCCCCCGTCAGCCCCCCATACTTGCCCTGCCAGCCAGGTTTTGAGCCCTTTTCTGAAGGGCAACAATTCCGTCTGCAGTCGTAATTCTATGGAGGTTCCAAAGGGCTGGAGCGGACACGGAGAAGACCCTCCTCCTTGTGCTAGAGAGGCGAGCCCCTCTAGCGGATGGTACAATTAGGGAGCCCCTCCGGTCCACTCTAATTGGATGGTTGAAACTTTTGGGGAGACGGGGTCTCTTAGGTATCCTTGGCTTGTTATTGGCAGCGTCTAAAAAGGGAAGTCACTACAATCAGCTTTTCTTTATTTGGACATTACCAGCATGTGTGGCATGGATCAAGACCCAGGGCTGCTGGCTGTTCCTAACCAAAACTAGCAGCCCCGAAGATTTGAAAAACCTCTCCTTTTATAGCTGAGGCAACCAAAAGTCCAGGCGACCCCCAGATTGGCTCAAGAGGGGTCACATGGCAAATTACCTGTATTGCTGGCCATGCTCCCTCCTCCCATGAGGAGTAAGATGCCCAAAACAGCACTTACACAATGAAGAAAGCCCAATGGCATAGGCCATAAATCTAACACTAAAGTCTTCAACCTAAGTCCTTCACAGGCAGCCCCAGAAATACACATCCTAAGAAAAGCCTAGGGAGAATCTACATCCCAACCTAGCCCACTACCAGCATTGTAAAATACTGTGTTTGTATTGAAATTCACAATTATTGTAGCTTCATTGGAAATCACACCTTAACTAGGTGCATCATTCCCTTTACATATGAATGAGTTAAGTAACAATGTGATCCTGGCTTTTAATCTGCAATGGGAGAGCAATGGCAAACGTCCCCACTATCTGGCAGGCAGAGACAGCCAATGCTTTGCTCTTTTCTTGAAAATAGGAATATCAAAAGATAGACCTCCAGAAATAAGCCAACAAAACTTTGAAGCTAGTCTTTTCTACAGGTGAGAACAATACTGTATAAGTGTCTGAAAGGATACACAGAAAGAGCCTCTGTCATGAAAATGCCCAGTTCTGAGCTGCACTTTTTCATGAGATTTTGCCCACCAAATTACCTTGTGTTTTAGCCCATCCAAGATGGAGAATTTAACGTGTGGGAGACCCTTCATACCAGGGCTGGCCTGGAATGTAAACAATGTTGGCCCCGTGTGTTGTCCCCCCCAAAGAGCAGCTTTCTTTATTTCGAAATGCTTTCTAAACTTCTGATGAACTTTATTCTGTACTTCACTTTGATTTCAGTATACTTTTAAAATACCTGAAGAGGCCTGGAGTGGTTACTTGGCTCACGTTACCTGAATCTTCACTACTTTCATGAGCACCCTTTGTTCACTACCTAGATTTAGGTCAGGAGTGACTGGGCACACCATTAGGAAAAGCCTGAACTGCTGGGTCCAAGAGAGCCAGGGAAGCAGGATCAGGCGTGATCCCATCGCCAGGATGCCGGAGTGCTACTTGGGAGTAAGAGAAACGTTACAGCCTCCTCGAAGATTGTGGTATTTTTGAACCACAATTGGGCGTATCCTGGTAACGGCATCCTTGTATTGCCGGCTAATCTTTCTCACACCAGGTCAGGCAAAAGGAACTGCAGAATGACTTTCTTAACTTACTTAATCACCTCCTCTACTACCTTGCAGTGTAGAGGATTCCACAAAGCATCTCCATTGGAAATCTCTCCTTGCACAGCTCTGGGGCTCGCCTCAGGTCACTACCCCGAACGTGAAGGGCCTCCTTGATGTTTTCAATCTTCTTGGTTTCTATGATAGCCAAGAACTGGACTTGGGTCTTCTTGATCTCTCTGACCAATTCCACCTCTTTGCCTGCTAACCCTCTTGCATTCCATGTTCCATAAGTTGTGATCCTTGTTGCTCACCTGGTCGTCTTTGGTGAAATCCGTCCGGTTCTTCTTTGTGTACTTCTTTGAATCAGTTTAATTTTGGGTGTGCACGTGATTGTCCCTCAGCACCTTAGCACGGTGAAGGGGCTGCCTTTTTAGCATCTCCGTGCAGGCGCGGCTGCTTGATCTCCGCAGCTATTAGGGATATACCACCCATACTTGGTCCCCAGCAGAACTTAGCCTCCATCAAATGACAGTGCCCACCCTGGGACAAGGACTCGTCTGCTGAGATTTGACTGGGTGCAAACAGTTACATCCAAAGCCCCCTGTTCACCCCAGGCCGGGGGGGGGAGGGCACTGCAAAATTAACTCACCCAAAAGGTTCCTTCATTTTGGCAGTTTTATGTCTGGCCTAGAGACGGAAGAAGAAATGTTTGTAGGTACAGTATTTGGGGCCATGGTGGTTTAGTGGTTACGATGCTAAGCTTGACAACTGTAAGGTCAGCAGGTCAGTAGTTTGAGACCTGAGGGCTTTGTGATAGAGTGAGCACACATATCTGTCCCAGCTCCTGTCAACCTAGCAGTTTGTAAGCAAGAAATTGCAGGTAGATATCACTTCAGTGGGAAAGGTAACATGCGCTCCGGCATCTAGTCATACCTGTGACATGACCACAGAAATGTCTGCATAAGCAGACAGCGCTGGCTCTTTGGCTGTAAAGAGAAATGAACCCCGCCCCATAGATGCATGGAGTTATAGTACAGATCATTGTGAGTTTGGTGTAAAGCCGGTGTAATAAAGTGACTAAGAGACTAGGGAACAAATCAGGAATTCCCTTGTTCTAATCTCATAGTAATGTGTTCGTTTAAGTAAATTTCAAATTAGAAATTTTTCAAGCAGCAGTTCTCTAATTAAAGCATGATCAGATTTAGGATATTCCTATGACTTAGATTTATTAAATGTTCCACAAGCCCAGAAGCGTTTGAGAGATAAGGGGACCTGAAACTGAGGGATTTGGTTGTAAATTAAAGGGATCTAGGTCAGCTTTTCTCAACTTGATGCCCTTAAATGTCTTGGATTATAGGTCTCATCACCCACCCACCCCCCATTGACATAATCAGTGGGCATGCTGTCTAGGGATGATAAGATGATCTGGAAGGAGATTTGAAAGACTCAAAACCTAGGGCCTAAACCTGATCTGGAAGATCTGGAAGCCAGAGGTGTCTTCTGTCATTCCTAATAGAGTGATCATAGAGGATTTAGAATTGATTTCACTGAGTACATGTCACACTGCTTAAAATACAGCCATTTAAAACATTAAAATAACACTTGCCAGTTTTGTTTCAGAAAATAAGGTCCTTTCAGGGATCAAAATATATGACTGGTTGCTGGATTTGGCTGTCTGGATACCCAGTATGGTGCAGCAGGTAAAGTGATGAAATGCAGTGGGAAATGCACTGAGGCTACAATACTTGCATTTGAAGAAACGGGCTAAAGTCCATTTCTGTGAGCTTATATTAGTTTTGGCTGATCCTGTGCTTTCTGGTAAAAATGGGTTTACACTTTTCCATACACTTTCAGCAGCAGGTACATTGTTGGATGCGTATTTTTTTCGGCTGTATACATTTTTTTTGCGATTTCCCCTTATAAAATCTATTCTTGTGTATTATTCTCATTGATACATTTTTGTGAGTGGTTTCTGTAATGTACAGTATATATTTGTCACTCACTGGAGAAATATGTGCCCAAAAACTGCAAAAAAAGGAGAGCAAATTTTTGATCGCAATTGTATTTCATTTTGCTTTTTGGTTTGAGAGGTGCAGTGAGAAATGTTGAATTGCATGCATTTCTCTTCTGTTCTAAATTGTAAGAAGATGAAAGCTAGCCAACTGAAGGAAACAGAAAAATGAGAAAAACCTTGGCTACCACATGAGACAATTCTAAGAATTAGAACAGTGACAAATCTAAGACTTTAAAGAGTGCTTGCATTTTGTCCCATACTTTTGTTACCAAGGTCAGGAAATTCGCTCTCCTCCTTAGGTCAGAATGGGCAGTGATCTCCTTGGCAATTTTCTGCACTACCCACAAGAAATTGATGTGTGCCTGAAGAAATGATCTTGAATCTTGGAAGCTTTTGTAAAATGTTTTTCTTTTTTTAGTAATACATTAATGGTATTGCCTTGCTCCTGAATTTCTGCTGTGGCTTACAGGTTAAGACACTGAACTTGATGACTGGAAGGTCAGCAGGTCAGCAATTCGAGACCCAAGTATTGCATGACGGAGTGAACTGTCCCAGCTCCTGCCAACCTAGCAGTTTGAAAGCAAGAAATTGCAAGTAGATAAATAGATTTCCCTTACACAAGCATAAATTAGAAGTAAAACTATGGCCCATTAGAAATATATTTGTCCAAATGGGGGGGAAAGGAATTAGATTGTTGGAGAAGGCAACATTAATGTGTAATGGAGTAAAAGGAGTACCTAAAAGGAGAAAGATATTGTCATGAAGTGGAGCAGGAAATGCTAGATTAGTTCAAGATATGTTTAAGAAAATAGGGAGCAAGGGGATGTTTTTGTCTCGTTACACTGCATCACCAAAAAAAAATTTTTTTTGCCTGTTACTTGGTTTAATCCATGTCCTATACTAAATCACATGCTGAATCCAAATCTGAAGTCTGATTCTGCCTAGGATGTCAGGATCCTAAGTTAATTATGCTATAGATGCAATTAGCTACATTCTCTCGCTCTATGGTTACTATGTAATCTCTATATAACTAACTTTTGCCTCATAATTCCATGATAACTGTACTATCCAATAAGATGGTTTCTCATTAGAGACAAGCCCTTGGTCCATCTCTCCTTATATACCTATTTCTGACGTCAGCTCACTGACTTGCCCAGACATGCCCGGCTTCTGCTGGAACATGCATGCAACCAGGGGACATGATTCAACTGAGGAAGCAGCAGGCATAGTGGTAGATGCAACTGTTATAATGTTCCTATGTAAAAATACATTACCTAATTACCGATCATTTTAACAGCTATAGCACACCTATAACTTAAAATCTGTACATGATAGGGAAATTCTGAGTTCAGATTTGGAATCAGCACACACAAAATCATGTAAACCATGTGTTATTCCCAGTAGCAAAATCATTGTTGTGCAGTGCTTCAAAGTACTGTACAAGAGTTACTGTACTAGCAAAGATAATATTTACTGTATTTCTCTGTGTTTTTCTATAGCACTTCATTAAAAACATGCTGGAATGTGTGGTGGCATACAGTATATTGAAACATCCAGTTCTCTTACAAACACCTTAATCTTAACCTATAAATCCAAGGGTTAATCGTTGGAACTGGCTATAGGTTGCTATGCCTCGCCCTACTTGCCTGCACTCACCCTTCGTGCACACGGCCGATCTGGGTACGCAGGTCAACGAAGGATTGAGAAAACCGGCAGTGGGGCAACAGCCCCACAAACGCGAAGAAAGGGAAACAACTTCACTTCCCAACATTCCTTGCGCCGCGCCGCCCCAGAGCCAATCAGGCTGAGAGGCTCTCGCACGGTGCAGCGTTCGGAAACGCGCCGCAGCCAATCAAAAGAAAAGCATTTAAAAAAAACACAGCACAAACACAAAGCACCAACCCATAACTACAAGCCCCAGCGTCCTGCGCGCCATGAGCGCGCAGAACGCTGAGGAAGCCAGCACCCAAGAAATAAAGCAAAAACAAAAACACCGGGAGAGCAAGTCCGCCAAGCCGCGGGGAACAAAGCCCCCCTCTCCAACGGCGCCTGAAGCTCCTAATCAGAGTTTCCCCTTTAATATCACTGGGTGGGTGGGGGGTGTTGTGCTCCCCCTCTCTACTGGCTCCCCTGGGGTTGAGAGGGTGGGGGGGACCAAAAGAGTCTGTCTCCCCCACCCTCCTCACCCCAGGGGACCCGCCAGAGAGTGGATTCCCTCCCCCCCCACACGCCCCATGTTAAAGAGAAGAAACCAAGTGGTTACTTCTCTTTAAAAACGGAGTTGGGGGGAATCCCCCTCTCTTCTGGCTCCCCTGGGGTTGAGAGGGTGGGGGGGACCAAAGGAGTCTGTCTCCCCCACCCTCCTCACCCCAGGGGACCCGCCAGAGAGGGGATTCCCTCCCCCCCCCCACACCCCCATGTTAAAGAGAAGAAACCAAGTGGTTACTTCTCTTTAAAAACGGAGTTGGGGGGGGAATCCCCCTCTCTTCTGGCTCCCCTGGGGTTCAGAGGGTGGGGGGGACCAAAGGAGTCTGTCTCCCCCACCCTCCTCACCCCAGGGGACCCGCCAGAGAGGGGATTCCCTCCCCCCCACACGCCCCATGTTAAAGAGAAGAAAGCAAGTGGTTACTTCTCTTTAAAAACGGAGTTGGGGGGGAATCCTCCTCTCTACTGGCTCCCCTGGGGTTCAGAGGGTGGGGGGACCAAAGGAGTCTGTCTCCCCCACCCTCCTCACCCCAGGGGACCCACCAGAGAGTGGATTCCCTCCCCCCCCACACGCCCCATGTTAAAGAGAAGAAACCAAGTGGTTACTTCTCTTTAAAAACGGAGTTGGGGGGAATCCCCCTCTCTTCTGGCTCCCCTGGGGTTCAGAGGGTGGGGGGGACCAAAGGAGTCTGTCTCCCCCACCCTCCTCACCCCAGGGGATCCGGCAGAGAGGGGATTCCCTCCCCCCCCCACACGCCCCATGTTAAAGAGAAGAAACCAAGTGGTTACTTCTCTTTAAAAACGGAGTTGGGGGGGGAATCCCCCTCTCTTCTGGCTCCCCTGGGGTTCAGAGGGTGGGGGGACCAAAGGAGTCTATCTCCCCCACCCTCCTCACCCCAGGGGACCCGGCAGAGAGGGGATTCCCTCCCCCCCACACGCCCCATGTTAAAGAGAAGAAACCAAGTGGTTACTTCTCTTTAAAAACAGAGTTGGGGGGGGAATCCCCCTCTCTTCTGGCTCCCCTGGGGTTCAGAGGGTGGGGGGACCAAAGGAGTCTATCTCCCCCACCCTCCTCACCCCAGGGGACCCGGCAGAGAGGGGATTCCCTCCCCCCCCACACGCCCCATGTTAAAGAGAAGAAACCAAGTGGTTACTTCTCTTTAAAAACGGAGTTGGGGGGGGGGAAATCCCCTTTCCTACTGGCTCCCCTGGGGTTCAGAGGGTGGGTGGGGGACCAAAGGAGTCTATCTGAGAGGGGATCCCCCCACCGACACCAAAAATCACAAAAACAAACAATCAAAAACATTCAAAAATACACAAAAACAAACAAAAATAACACCAAAAAGTAAACAACAACAAACATTTCCAAACACACCCAGCCCCCAGCCAAACACCACAAAATCCAACCACCACCACCACCCCAAATAAAGAAAAACAGCTAACTCACCACCACACGACCTCATACCACAACGACTGGAAAAGAAATGAATAAAGAAAGAGACTACTTACTGGAAGAAGCTCCACCCAGAGGCCACGAGAGAAAACACAGTCAAAATACAAGATAACCCCTACCAGCAGCACTTGCTGACCACAATAACAAAAAAAAAATACAAAAAGACACAATAGCCCCACACAAAAGGCCCCAAGAGTTTTTCGAAAAAGTATATCATCCTTTATTCTTTTTTTCATCCACAAAACCAAAACACCAAACAAAACTCATCACAGTTTAAAACAGGCCATCAAATTTTTTTTGTATAAATAAACATTTTAAAAATTTCAAATATTAATTAACCTCTTCTTTACAAACATTAACAAAAACAACAACAACAACAACAACAACTTTCCAACACCATTTAAAACAGCCCGGCAACGCCGGGCAACCTTTGCTAGTAACAATATAAAGGGACAGGGAAGGCTTTCTGCAATAAATTCCTTTTGCCTGTATACCATCTTAATAAATCAACTGTATTGTATCTTAATAAACCAATTGCTGGCATTTTTGTTGTGGCCAGTAAGCTATTAATGATGATCTTAATTTTTATTTTATTTTCGTGTCCCGTAATGTCAAGCTAACTTTTCTTGAGGCATGTGTGAGTTCTTCTGTGAACATTTTAGTGTTTTCGTTGTTGCAAAAATGACAAAGAATCTCGAGGTCTTTGGAAGCGAACAACTGTTCTTTGGCATAAGCTTTTGTGGACTGTAGCCCAGTTCATCAGATGCTTTATCGTGGTCTGCGGTCCTCCCAAACTTATGCCAAAGGCAACTTATTAGTCTTCCGGGTCCCACAATGGGTTGTTGTTTTTCCTGCAAAAGAGTAAAATGGCTGCCCCTCCCCGCTCCGGAAATTTTCGTACTGTCCGTAGGTGACCTCCTACACGGTCAGATCCTTTGTTTTCTCTGGTGCTGAATTGTTAAACCTGGCAGGCAACAAATTTCCAAAGTGCCAAAATGGTGCTTTCTGCTTATCTTTTACCCTGGAAATGCCAAGGATTGAGACCAGGAACCTTTTGCATGTGAAGCAGATTCTTTGAGTTGAATCCAGACCTTTCCAAACCACTAACTTAACATTTCATATTAAAGACAGAAGTGGCTCAGTAAAAATGTGCTCCTTGAATTAGCCAACACGGAAGCTCCTGAACCTTCAGGGTAAGCAAAATTAGGGGAGATTCTTCCATCAGCAGAGCTAAAATATGCATTTCTCTTCATATTGTCTCTGTAAGTGCTCATAAAGGTAAAGGTCTCCCTTGTTTGAAAGTCAGTTGTGTCCATTTCTAGGGCATACCTGTCAACCGCAGCTCCGGCCAATCCAGGACCTGCGCAGAATGGTTCTGCTCAGGTCGCCTTCTACGAATGCGTAGAAGGGTTTTACGCTTGCATAGCCCCCTTCTACGCATGTGTAGCCTTCTACGCATGCGTAGAAGGGTTCTACGCAAGCGTAGAAGGGTTCTACGCAAGCGTAAAACCCTTCTATGCATGCGTAGAAGATGACCTCCGCAGAAGGGCTGCACAGTACTTCCTTTCCCTTGCTGCCAAATTCCAGGGTTTCGGCAGCGTGGGGTGGGAAATGGCGCAAACCGGCGCCGAAAACCAGGAAATCCTGGCCAATCCGGGAAGGTTGACAGGTATGTTCTAGGGGTTGGTGCTCATATCCATTTACAGCCAAAGAGGCAGCGGTGTCTGCATCTGCAGACGTTTCTATGGGCATGTGGCAGGCATGACTACACGCTGAAGCACATGGAACACTTTTACCTTTCCTGCCGTGGTGGTACCTATTTATCTACTTGCGATTTTGTTTCTAAGCAGAGGGGAAAAAAAGAATTGTGCCTGAAAATCCTAGAGAAGCCAGTTTTGGCAATACTTGGCTAAGTAGACCAATATCTGACTCACTGTAAAGTAGCTCATGTTCCCATTTATGTACTCAAATGTTTAAAATACTTTAAACCTGTATGTGCCTTATTTGGAAAGATGCATCTTGGTTATCTTTTTGTTTTGTTTGCTTGATCATAAATCTCTCACTGAATGTTGGTGTTAGAGAGCAAGTAATTCCTAATTTGCTATAGAACTAGCAAATTCAAGCTTGATAAACTGTGAGCACAGTTTGTTCCAGAGAGTTGAAATCAGGGTGATGCGTATGTTCTGTCAGCTGATGACCCTACAAAGACTTTGAGTCCAGGCTATTCAGCCTGTCTCCTATTTTTACAGTAGATAGGCATTTAGAATGGAGTTTTAGGAGATGGTAAAGTACAGAATCAGTAATTATGATTCTTCTATTTCCCAGAGCTCACCCAAGCCTGTGAAATGATTCAGAAGAAGGCATGGGTTTGCTGGCTTATGGGACCCAATATTAGATGTTTGTACAATTATATTAATCACACATCTTTTGAATATTTCACAATAAGTGTTGAGTCCGGTGCTAAGAAGTACTCTGACCAGCAGGATTGGGTCAACCACAAGTGATTTATTATCAGCTCAGGAAATCGGACTGGGGACTATGTACAAGGTGGCTTGCTTATATACAGTGAGAAAGGCAGTTACACAAATGGATACATTTCGGCGGGCCTCCGGAAGGCGGCAAAATACGAAATGACAAATCAGCACTGTTTAAGACAGCTCTTTGAATCTGGCGCCTATTGAAAAGGCGCGCTTCCTGGCTTTTGCCGCTTGGCGCGTCTTGCGTTCAAAAACAGAGCAAAACATAATTCTAATAAAAAAATACTTGGACACAGCAATAAGGTAATCTCAGCTCAGCTATTTTTTTTATTTTAATTGTATTTATTTCACTTGCTTAATATGGAGTATGCTTAATATCCACATATGTGAAATAAGTTGACATCACTGTTAATGAAACAATGCGTACTGTGACTAGATGCCTCAAACTTACACTAGTTGAGCAAATATATTCTTTTATTGGTATCGCTTCCCCTCTGGGGAAGTAGCTACGGAGGCTGGTAATGATGAACACTTTCACTTCCAAATTTACTTTTGTTGTTCAGTCGCACAGTCGTTTCCGACTCTTTGCAACCCTATGGACCATTGTCCTCCAGGCACCTCTGTCCTCCACCATCCCCCTCAGCCCTCCCAGTTCTGGACCCATTGTGTCTACAATACCATCTAGCCATCTCATCTTTGGCCTCCCCCTTCTTCTTTTGCCCTCCACCTTTACCAGCATCAAGGCTTCTTTCTCAATGTGAATCCTCCCTTCTCATTTGGTGTCCAAAGTACTTCAGCTTAATCTTTACTATTTGACCTTCCAATGATCAGTCAGGGCTGATTTCTTTTAAGATTGACCTATTTGTTCTCCTCGCTGTCCAGGGGACCCTCAAAACTCTCCTCCAAAATCGCATTTCAAAGGCATCTATTCTTCTACATTCAGCTTTCCTAATTGTCCAGCTCTCACCGCCATACATTACCACCAGGAATACCATTGCATTAACTATGCGAATTTTTGTTTGCAATGTAATGTCTCTACTTTTCACTATGTTCCCCAGGTTTCTCATCGCTTGTCTCCCAAGAATCAGTCGCCTTTTTATTTCATGGCTGCAATCTCCATCTGCAGTGATCTTTAATCCTAAAAAAGTAAAATCTGTCACTGCTTATACTTCTTCCCCGTCTATTTTCCAGGAGCTGATTGGGCCTGTTGCCATTATCTTGGTTTTCTTGATATTGAGTCTCAAGCCAGCTTTTGCACTCTCTTCCTTCAGCCCAATCAAGAGATTCTTTAGGTCTTCCTCACTTTCTGCCATTAGGGTGGTATCGTCTGCATATCTCAGATTGTTGATGTTTCTTACAGCAATTTTAATCCCATATTGTGATTCCTCCATTATGTGCTCTGTGTATGAGTTGAATAAGCAGGGTGATAGAAGGTGGTATTAAAGGAGCTGATGCTGTGATGTCTCTGAAGCAAAGCAATGAGCGTAGCCATCATTTGGCTGGGAAAACATTCTGTTGAGAGCTCCATGGAGTCGTAGCTAATACAGAGATCCTGTAATACAGTAATACCTCATACAAAGTACGCTTCATACAGCATCGAATTCATATAACATCACCTAATTCCTTGAAAAAAGTTGCCTCATACAAAGTCACTGAGATTTTGTATGAGGCACTGGGGTTTTTCCAGGTTGCATTGTGCCTGGGCAGTTTAAAGGCAGGACGCATGCATGCATTGCTCTTGTGGGTTTTGCAAGAGGTGAAGAGTGTTTAGGAGTGGTTTTGAGCGCAATTTTAATTGTTTGGTGTTTGCTGCTGTTTGGCTGATTAACACTGTGCTGCATGATGGGACATGTTGGCAGCTTTGCACTGAAGTCTGTGCTGTTACAGTACAATGTATCTCTATGGAAATGATGTTGTACGAGGCATCACGGCAAGGATTTGGACATTGTATGAGGCATCACGGCTAGGATTTTGCATGCCTCATACAAAATCTTGGTTCCACTACGTCCATACTTGTGGAACCAAGTTTGGACGTAGTATGAGGTATCACTGTACAGTATACCCGTGTAACCTCTGACGTGAAGTTACAAAATGGTATGGTCCTTTCCATTAAACTCCACTTCATTCCTGCCCACCACCACCACCACCACCAGCTGGGTTTCTGCCTTCCCTTTCCCCTAACTGTCAGCATCCCATTCTCAGTCTTCATAAGGTAGTGTTCTCCCCCTCCCCTCCCAAAGCTGGGCAAAGTTACTTTTTTGGACAAAAACTCCCCAGAATCTCCACGCTGGGAAGAATTTGGAGGAGTTGTCCTCCAAAAAAGTAACATTTCCAAGCTCTGGTTTTTCCTAAAGATTTTCATACTTACTCTGTTACTCTCAGCCTTGTGAACATTCGAAACAGACAAAAGTTTGAAAGATGAAATGCTTCAGTTCAAGGTTCTAGTCCAGTGTTTCCCAGCCTTTGGCTTTTGGACTTCAGTTCCCAGAAGCCTAAGTCATTTCCCCAAAGCACTGATCAGCCTATGGACTGACTTAGGCTTCTGGGCATTTAGGTCCCCCTGTGGGGTGTGTGCCCCATGTTGGGAACCACAGTTCTAGTCCGTCTATTCTTGCTCCTAAACTTTCTGCTACCTCAATTATTCTCTATTCTGCACTCAGTCCAGCTGTAGATTGGGACAGGTTATTTGGCTTTGGTTTCAATGTGTTTTGGTTTTACAGTAAGGCATTCCCTTGAATGAAAGAAGTGTGGACCCTTGGTTAGAACTACTCTGCATAGCTTTACTCCTCCCAGAGTCTACCACAATTAAACAGTTCTGAAATGTTTTGCTGATACAGGTAGGTCCTTAGTTTCCAAATTTAGAAGCTTTACGTCATCATCTTATAACAGTGGTGGCGGACCTATGACACGCATGCCAGAAGGGACACACAGACCCATCTCTGTCGGCATGCAGAAAGTCACATCAGCACAGTTCGGCCCACCCCTCTGCCCAACAGCCCAATGAGAGTGTTTCCTCACACCCAGCACAGAGTTTGCTCTGTGCCTCTGCTCAGCAGCCCAATGAGAGCGCTTCCTCCCAATGGGAGCGCTTCCTCCTTCCCCCAGCACAGAGTTCACCCCACCCCTCTGTTGGGGCACTCGGTCTCTAAAAGGTTTGCCATCACTGTCCTATAAGAACTGGTTGGGGGGGTTCTGAGAGGTACAGTGTAAAAGTTTGACCTTTTTGAGCTCTGGGATTTTGGGGGCTAACTAGACAAAGGTTCTGTGTTGTAGCAACCATTAAAGTGTTCTTGAGCCTTTCCCAGCATCAAGGCTTTCTCAAGTGAATCCTCCCTTCTCATTTGATGTCCAAAGTACTTTAGCTTCATCTTCACCATTTGTTCCTCCAATGAGCAGTCAGGGTTTACTACCAAATTTACTACCATACCATTAACTGTCTGAGTTACTGATAGCATAAAGGCCTTCGCAAATGGAGACTTGGACAAAGAGCTTTCCTTGAAGATGTTTTCACCTTGTAGCTCTTCTTTCAGCGTCCACACACAGCTACACAAATCTCTGTAGCTCTGTTTGTATACTGAATTAACATAAACAGTGGACCCCAGCTTTAAGGAATTAATCCGTTACGTAGGGTTTTCCATATAGCGATTTTTTTCCTTAAAGCAAACCATGGTTTCCCATGGGAATGCATTGAAAACCATGGGGGAAACCTGTTCCGTCTACGGATTTTATCACAATTTCCCCCTTGAAGCGGACCGTCATTTCCTATGGATTTCCTTCCTTGAAGTGAATTTTCCGGTAGGCGGACCGTCTGTAAAGCGGGGGTCCACTGTACATTGATATCACTCCACCTAAGACAATGGAGAGATGTAGCAGTGAACACAGAGATAAGTAAATAAGAGAATGGCCCTTGACATCCTCTGAATAGATATGAGCCTCAAGTCCATCGGTTCAGATCCAGGAAAAGCTTTATGGCAAGACCATATTCCTGAGGGTACACAAGAGCAAAACCAAATTAGAAGACAGAGGAAGGTGCTCATTGGAGAAAGAATAACATTAAATGAGGATATGGCTGAGGAACTCAACTTTCCCTATGTTACTTGGAGGACCCTGAATAGGCTGAGGATAGGAGACCCTAAATGTAAGACTAACATGCTCAAATGGGGGCTGCTCGCAGGCAATAACATGCTGTGTGAATGTGGAGAGATACAGAATCCATCTCATTTGCTGGTTTGCCAATTACTGCCAGAAACACGTACTGTTTAAGATTTAATTTTGGCTAACGACAAGAAAGCTTCACTCTTATGTCTGACAAAGTGCACTTGATCCACGAAAGCAAACATTAAAATACAGCTAGGTCATCGCCATGGTTCACAGATGAACTGCGGGAGCTCAAACGGGCAAAGAGACGCCAAGAGCGCCGCTGGGTGAAGACCCAGAGAGACTCCGATTGGACACTAGCTAGAGCCGCTATTAGGGCCTATCTAGTGGCGATGGAGGTGGTGAGGCGACAATACTTCACCACCCTTATCGCCTCCGCTGATAATCGCCCAGCCACCCTGTTCCGGGTTACCGGGTCTCTCCTTGGCAGGGGGACCCCGGTGCCTGGTTGGCAGGGGTCGGCTGAGGACTTTGCTGACCATCTAGTGGAGAAAATCGATCGGATTCGCTCTGGGTTTAATCCTGGCGTGGATGGGGAGGGTCCGGAGGGAGTCGGAGCACAGTCTTGCCATGCCATCTGGGACCGGTTTGATCCAGTTGCCCCTGATGAAGTGGACAGGCTCCTTGCAGCTGTGCGCGCCACTACCTGCCCCTTGGACCCCTGTCCCACCTGGTTGGTGAAAACCTCCAAGGCAGTGACAGGTGGCTGGGTTGGGGCTGTGATCAATGCATCATTGCGGGAGGGGGTGTTTCCTGCCCCTTTAAAACATGCTTTGGTGCGCCCCCTCCTGAAGAAACCTTCCCTCGACCCAGCTGTCCTAACTAACTATAGGCCTGTCTCAAACCTCCCCTTTTTAGGGAAGGTGTTGGAGAAGGCAGTGGCGTGTCGGCTGCAGGGGGTACTGGATGAAGCGGATTATCTGGACCCTTTTCAGTCAGGATTCAGGCCTGGATATGGTACCGAGACGGCATTGGTCGCACTGATGGATGATCTCTGGCGGGAGCGGGACGGTGGTTATCCATCCGTCCTAGCTCTTCTTGACCTCTCAGCGGCTTTCGATACCGTTGACCACGGTATCCTTCTGGAACGGCTCCGAGGTTTGGGAATCCAGGGTACTGTGTGGTCCTGGTTTTCCTCATTTCTGAGGGGTCGGTCCCAGTCGGTGTGGTTGGAGGATGAGAGGTCCAGCCCTAGGCCCCTCAAATGGGGGGTTCCTCAGGGCTCGGTGCTCTCTCCTCTCCTATTTAACATCTACATGAAGCCGCTGGGTGAGATCATTCGCTCCCATGGGGTGCGGTACCATCAGTACGCGGATGACACTCAGTTGTACATCTCGGCCCATGGGGACCCCAGTGATGCCGTCAAAGTCCTTTCCAGATGCCTGGTAGCTGTGGGGGTCTGGATGGGGGCTAACGGGCTACAACTGAATCCCAGCAAGACTGAGTGGCTATGGATAGGGGGTCCTGCGTTAATCCGGGAGCTACCATCGTTGGTTCTGGATGGGGCTATTTTGCCCCAGACAGACCCGGTGCGCAACTTGGGGGTCCTCCTGGATTCGCGGCTACTGCTAGAAGAACAGGTGGCGGCTGTGACCAGGAGGGCCTTCGCCCAACTTCGGGTGATCCGCCAGTTGCGCCCACTCCTGGACCGGGACTCCTTGCTCACGGTCACCCATGCTCTGGTTACCTCCAGACTAGACTACATGGGGCTGCCCTTGACGACCATTCGGAGGCTACAGCTGGTCCAGAATGCGGCTGCTCGGGTGGTGATGGGGTGTGGGCGTTATGCTCATGCTTTGCCACTGCTCCGGGAGCTGCACTGGTTGCCAGTATGTCTCCGGGTGCAATTCAAGGTGCTGGTTTTGACCTTTAAAGCCCTACATGGTAGTGGGCCAGGTTACCTTAGAGACCGCATCGCCCTGAGGACGTCTGTCCGTCCAACCAGAGCGGACCGGAGGGGCTCTCTAATTGTTCCATCAGCCAGAGGGGCTCGCCTCTCTGGCACAAGGAGGAGAGCCTTCTCCGTGTCTGCACCGGCCCTCTGGAACCTCCTGCCAACAGAATTACGTCTTCGGACGGAGTTGCTGCCTTTCAGAAGGGATCTTAAAACCTGGCTGGCAGGTCAAGTGTGGGGTGCGGGTGGAAGGGTAACCACCATGGGGTGGTTGGTGTAGAGGAACTCTTCCCCATGGTGCCTTTCGATCCTGCAGCCCCTGCTTTTTAGGGGGTGGGTAGTCTTAATTTGTTTTTACTGTTTTAACTGTTTTTAGGATTGTGATTATATATTTGAAATGTTGTATTTATTATTGTATTTGTGAATATTGTATTTACATTTGTAAACTCCTTGGGTTGCCCTGGGGTTACGTTTATGTTGTTAGCCGCCCGGAGTCGGCCTTGTGTTGAGTGGGCGGGATATAAATCGAATAAATAAATAAATAAATAAAAAAGTGACACAACGTTTTTTTGTCTTTTTGTTTTGTTTACTCTCTGATATGCTTGAAACAGACTAACACGGCTGTCATTTCAAAAAGAAGACGAAGAAGCCAAAAAAGTGGCTTCATTTTGGCAGTTCAAAGTTTGATCTGGACGTGAAAGAAGAAGACTTGCTTAATAATAATCTCCTCTCCAGTCAAGAAAAATAGCATGAATATTGAATAGCATTATTTGAAGTGAAAGATTAGGGAGTAAAATATCAAAAAAAAAATACAAAATGTTTCATTAGTCAATGAAAATAAACAATGCAGGGAAATGTCATTTCTGAATTCATCTGGGCAGGTACGAGTTCAGTGTTGTTGCAGATGGGTGAGAAAATTGTTGTGATAGATGTGGAGAACAGCACCTAATTAAAGGTTTGGAAAGAAAAACCGACTTTGGAGTTAAGAGTTAATAGCAAGACTGCCAACTACAGAAGTAATGTTTTAGTTGATCAACCACCTTTTTAAAATCAAGTAAATAGATATGTTTGCAACAAGATGAGATAGATTTTTAGGCTACCATTTTTTCTGCTTAAAAAGGGGTGGCCAAACTACAGCCCATAGGTCAGATCCAGCTCCCAATGCCAATTCATCTGGCTGTTTTGCTTCCACTTCCAGGAGTGGCAAGGGCGTCGCTGGCTGGATGAATTGGCATTGGGGGCTGGATCTGGCCCACGGGCCATAGTTTGGGCACCCCTGGCTTAGAGGTTTAGGAATCTGGCTGAGGAGCCATGGGTTGGGAGTTTGATTCCCCACTTGTGCCTCCTGTAAGAAGAGCCAGCCTAGGTGGTTTTTGGGCAAGCTGTACAGAAGAAAGGAATGGTAAACTAGTTCAGACTTGACCGGATGGCACACAATTATTATTAAGATAATTTGTTGTTGTTGTTCAGTCGCACAGTCGATTCCGACCCTTTGCGACCCTATGGACCATCGTTCTCCAGGCACCTCTGTCCTCCACCATCCCCCTCAGTCCTCCCAGTTCTGTGCCCATTGTGTCTACAATACCATCTATCCATCTCATCCTTGGCCTCCCCCTTCTTCTTTTGCCCTCCACCTTTCCCAACATCACGGCCTTCTCAAGTGAATCCTCCCTTCTCATTTGATGCCCAAAGTACTTTAGCCTCATCTTTACTATTTGACCTTCCAATGAGCAGTCAGTGTTGATTTCTTCTAAGATTGACCTATTTGTTCTCCTCGCTGTCCAGGGTACCCTCAAAACTCTCCTCCAGCACCACATTTCAAAGGCATCTATTCTTCTGCGTTCAGCTTTCCTAATTGTCCAGCTCTCACATCCGTACATTACCACTGGGAATACCATTGCTTTGACTATTCTAATTTTTGTTTCCAAGGTGATGTCTCTGCTTTTCACCATGTTCCCCAGGTTTTTCATGGCTTGTCTCCCAAGAATCAGTCGCCTTTTTATTTCATGGCTGCAATCTCCATCTGCAGTGATCTTAGATCCTAAGAATGTAAAATCTGTCACTGCTTCTACTTCTTCCCCATCTATTCTCCAGGAACTGATCGGGCCAGTTGCCATTATCTTGGTTTTCTTGATATTGAGTCTCAAGCCAGCTTTTGCACTCTCTTCCTTCAAACTGATCAAGAGATTCTTTAGGTCTTCCTCACTTTTTGCCATTAAGGTGGTGTCGTCTGCATATCTCAGATTGTTGATGTTTCTCCCAGCAATTTTGATCCCATATTGTGATTCCTCCATCCCTGCGTTGCGCATTATGTGCTCTGTGTATAAGTTGAATAGGCAGGGTGACAAAATGCAGCCTTGTCTTACTCCTTTTCCTATTCCAAACCACTCTGTCATTCCGTGTTCTGTCCTAACTGTTGCTTCTTGGTTCCTGTACAGATTTCTCAGGAGGCATATGAGGTGCTCTGGTATTCCCATCTCTTTAATCACTTGCTTTAATCTTGTTGTGATCCACACAATCAAATGCCTTAGTGTAATCAATAAAGCAAAAGTAAACTTGTTTCTGGTATTCCTTTGTTTTCTCCATGATCCAGCGTATGTTGGCAATGTGGTCTCTAGTCCCCCTGCCTCTTCTGAAACCAGCCTGCACCTCTGGTAGTTCTCTTTCCACATGCTGCTGAAGTCTATCCTGTATTATCTTGAGCATCACCTTGCTGGCGTGTGGGATGAGCGCAATTGTTCGATAATTTGAGCATTCTTTGGCATTGCCCTTTTTTGGGATTGGAACATATACTGATCTTTTCCAGTCCTGTGGCCACTGTTTTGTTTTCCAAATCTGTTGGCATATTGAATGCAGTAATTTGATGCCATCATCTTTTAAAGCTTTGAAAAGTTCAACTGGGATACCATCATCTCCACTAGCTTTGTTGTTTGCAGTGCTCTTTAGGGCCTTTCTGACTTCACTCTCCAGGATGTCTGGCTCAGGTTCAATTTCTTCATCATTGTGGCTATCAGGAGTGTTGAGTTCCTTTTTGTAGAGTTCCTCTGTGTACTCTTTCCATCTTTTCTTAATTTCTTCTGCATCAGCTAGATCCTTTCCATCTTTGTCCCTTATCATGGTCATTTTTGCTTTAAATGTTCCCTTGATTTCCCCGATTTTTTTGAAAAGGTCTCTGGTTCTGCCTCTTTTGTTGTTTTCCTCCATTTCTTTGCACTGTTCTTTTAGGTAGTTTTCCTTATCTCTCCTTGCTTTTCTTTGAAATTCTGTGTTCAAAAGATTGTATTTTTTCCTTTCTCCTTTGACTTTTGCATTCCTTCTTTCCTCTGCTATTTTAAGAGCCTCATCAGACAACCACTTTGCTTTCCTACTCTTCTTTTCTTTTTGTATGGTTTTCTTTGCTGCTTCCTGCATGATGTCCCTCATCTCTGTCCATAATTCTTCTGGCACTCTGTCTATTGAGTCTAAGCCATTGAATCTGTTCATCACCTCCACCGTGTATTCTTTAGGGATGCTATCTAGGTGATATCTGTCTGGTCTCTTTGTTTTCCCTATTTTCTTTAGTCTAAGCCTGAATTTTGCAATCAGTAGGTTGTGATCTGAGCCACAGTCTGCTCCAGGTCTTGTTTTTGCTGACTGTATGGAGGTTCTCCATCTTTGACTGCAGAGTATGTAATCAATCTGGTTTCGGTGTTGGCCATCTGGTGATGTCCATGTGTAAAGTCGCCTCTTGTGTTGCTGGAAGAGGGTGTTTGCTATGACCATTGCGTTCTCTTGGCAGAACTCTATCAGTCTTTGCCCTGCTTCATTCTGTGTTCCAAGACCGAACTTGCCTGTTATTCCCTCCACTTTTTGATTGCCTACTTTGGCATTCCAGTCTCCTAAAATAATTTGGACATCATTTCTTGGTGTTTGTTCTATGAGGTGTTGTAAGTCCTCATAGAACTGGTCCACTGTGGCTTCATCTGCACCCATGGTTGGTGTGTATATTTGGATCACAGTGACATTGAAGGGTTTGCCCTGAAATCTTACTGACATCATTCTGTCATTTTTGAGGTTGTATCCCATTACTGCTCTTCTCACTCTTTTATTGACAATTATGGCTACTCCATGTCTTCTAAGGTTTTCTTGTCCACAGTAGTAGATGTGATGGTTTCCAGAGCTGAATTCGCCCATCCCTGTCCATTTTAGCTCACTGATTCCCAAGATGTCAATGCTTATTCTTTCCATCTCATTTTTTACCACTTCTAGTTTACCTTGGTTCATTGATCTCACATTCCATGTCCCTATGCAGTATTGCTCCTTACAACATTGCATTCCTCCTCCCTCCTTCCTGTCCCTCCCCTTCCTCCCCTCTGTGGTGTTAAGCATCCTGTATCACCTAGCCTGCCCCTTTGTTTGCCCCTTTGTTTTGCCTTTTGTTTTGGTCAATAGGGTTCTCTTGGCAAGCTTTGTGGCGTGGTTTGCCGGTTTCTACGCCATGTTTTTTCTCGCATCATACATCATATCACAGTTTTAAAAATTTAAAACAGTTTAAACAACATATTATCATGCATACTTATCACACTCTAAAACACAGTCTCTATGTTAATTGCTATATTAAGTCAGTGTAAAGTCTCTATGTCAGTTGCTATATTAATTCCGCTACATTTTTCACATCAGCTACTTATCCTTGTGTCCTCTCTCCCCAGGTGGGGTTGTTGTCTCTGGGCCCCTTGCTCCCGTGACATCGCAGTGGCGAGCAGTGGATGTTTTCCCCGTGGGTCAGCTGTTCCTCTTCCTCTGCCTCTGGCGGCGGTGGTGGATGGTGACTTTTCCCGCCGCCTGCCTGGTCTTCTTCACCCCCGGCTGGGGTGGTCTCGCGGCTGCTCCTGGCCGCGGGTAGCCTCCTTGCGGTGGTGGCGGTGGTGGATGGTGACTTTTCCCGCCGCCTGGCCGGTCCTCCTCACCCCCGGCTGGGGTCGTCCCACGGCTGCTCCTGGCCGCGGGCAGCCTCCTCGCGGCGGCGGCGGTGGAGGATCGCGACCTCTCCCTCCGCCTAGCTGGTCCTCCTCACCCCTGGCTGGGGTGGTCCCGCGGCTGCTCCTGGCCGCGGGCAGCCTCCTCGCGGATCCTAATGGAAAGTTAAATAACAGCTGCCATTCATTTTCTGAAAGATTGTAATTTCTGCTTCCTTGTTCACTTCTTATTATAAGAACATAGGAAGTTATACTGAGTTGAATCCTTGGGGTGTGTATATTGATACAGTACTGTACTGTCTGCTGTGGCTCTCTAGTGTCCCAGACAGCATTCCTTCCTGATGATATTTGGAGAATCCCTAGTATTCTCTGGTGATCTCTCATCCTGAGTACTAACCAGCCCTGATACCTTGCGTAGCTTCTCTGATGAAATATATTCATGGCCATGTGGGGGACATGATTATCACAGCAGTGGATCATAAATAATTGCTGAAATATACAGTACTAGTTTGTCTTTAGGGTAGGGAAGATAACTCTTGCAATAAAAAATGGGTTTCACTCATCATAAATAACTACAGAGTTAATTACTCTGGATGAACAATACAATGGAACTTGTGGAACTCCAATGGCTGCATATTTGACTGCATATTTGCAAGGTTGCATGAGCTTGTCTATTTTTATTCCTGAGTAAGGCTTAGTGGTTAAGATGCTGAACTTGATGACTGCAAGGTTGGCAGGTCAGCAGTTCAAGACCAGAGCGTTGCATGATGAAGTGAGCTTCCATCTCTGTTCTGGCTCCTGCCAACCTAGCAGTTCAAAAGTAAGAAATTGCAAGTAGATAAATAGGTACCACTCTGGTGGGAAGGTAACAGCATTCTGCACACTCTGCACTCTGGTGTCTAGTCATGCCAGCCACATGTCCATGGAAATGTCTGCAGATCCAGACAGCGCTGGCTCTTTGGCTATAAACAGATGAGCACTGAACCCTAGAGTCAGATATAACTGCCTTTTGAGCAAGGACGGCCTTTACCTAAGAAGACAGAAGGAACATAAAAGGGGCAAAATTGCTCTCTCTCTCTCTACCTATAAATCCAAGGGTTGACCGTTGGAACCTGCTATACGTTTCTGCACCCGTCCATTCTATCCCGTACCGAGCCTCCTGCACTCACCCGAAACCAGTCCGGAGGTTACTGCAGGGTTTCCAAAGGCGCCAGTGGGGCAAGAGCCCCACGAACATGAAAAAGGAAAAGAACTTCACTTCCCAACGTTCTGTGCGCCACAGCCAATCAGGCTGAGAGGCATGAGCAAAAGGAACGTTGGGAAACTCAGCGCGGCCAATTGAAATCGAGCCGCAGAAAAAAATCCTCCGCACGAACGCAACCAAAAAAGGCAAAACTCAAAGTCCCAGCATCCTACACGCCTTGGGCACTTCAGCCAATCAGGCTGAAGGGCGCAAGCACACAGAATACTGAGAAAGCCAGTGCGCGAAAAATAAAATTAGAAAACGCAATGGGAGCGCAAGTCCACAGCAGGCAGACGCAGCGCCTCACAGCCTCACAAAACAAATACCCACAAAAAAACCATGGCAAGACCACCACCAGCCTTTTTTCCCGGAGCAACGGGGAGAAGAGGGACTCCCTCTCCTCCACGCTACCCCGTCGAAGACATGGCGAGACCACCGCTGGCCTCAAGGAAAGTTGAGCCGGGGTGGAAAAAACCAACAGCAGGCAGCAGTTAATCAGGGGAAGCACACTCCCTGGCAAATGACTGGCTGCTGCCTTTGTACTTCCGATGGAGGTAATACAAAAGCAACAGCCAGCTATCCGCAAGGAAGAGCACCACCCCTTACAGATCGCTGCCTGCCGATCTCCGGTTAGGTAAGCCAGGAGAGAAAGGAGACAGAAAGGAGAGAACCCTTGTCAGGCAGATAGCTCTTCTCTGCCTCCTTTCCCCCAACATACCTAACGAACCTTCCCGGGGGAAGAGCGAGCTGACTGTCGGCTCCTCCTTTTCCCCATTGCTGCATCGAAACCAAATTTCGAAGCAGCAATGGGGAGAAGAGGAACTGACAGGCAGCCCGTTCTTCACGCAAAAATACACAACAATAACAAAATCAAACATTTACCCAAAACGCCAAACACCAAAATTAATAAAACACAAATAAATAAACAAAGAAACACATTAACCAATAAAACAATAAACAACAAACCACAAACAAAAACACCCAAAATACCTTGAAAGCACAGAAAAAACACCTAACTACAACACGAAAATAACTAACTCAAATAACAAAAATATCACAAATTAAACAAATAAATACCAAAGAAACAACAAAAATAAACATACACCAGAAATAAACAAACCAATTACACACATCTAAAGCCAAACCAAAACAAAAAAGAACAAACAGAAACACCTCCCAGCCCACCACCACCCAAAAAAAAAAAACAAAGAAAAATCCCAGAATAAATAAAACGAGAGAACTCACCAGCACGTCCTCCCTCCACGAGACCGGAACAGAAATGAAGAAACAAAGAAAGACAATTTACCGGAAGATGCCCCACCTAGAGGCCAGGAGACAAAAAACACGTGAAATGAAACCAAAACCAACAGCCCCACCTGCATGCCGGAATATTAAAAACAAGTCAAAAACACAACAACCCCACCTAGAGGCCACAAGAGTAAAAACAAGTAAAAAAAACAATATATCAAAAGTTTACACAAATAACAAACATATGTTAAATAAACAAAATAATTTTTATAGCATCCTCTGTTGATTTTTAACTCAACCCCCTCCCCCCCCAAAAAAAGCAAAACATAATTTATAACGCCAGGCAACCTATGCTAGTCTATAAATCCACAAGAGAAGTATAGTAAGCTATACTCTTGGTATGTTCTCATTTTGGTTTGGAATTTAAGCTTCTGGCTGGACCATCTAGAAATGTTTTAATAGCCTTCAAAGTAAAGTAGGAAGATCAAAGAATAATCCAGTAAAATGAAGCTGCTTGGATACATGCCAGGTTTTGTGTGAATGTGGAGAAATTCAATCAATGCAGCATTTATGAGCATGCATGTGTACAAAAGAAGATCCAATAAATGGCTGAAATAATGCTATTCCAGTAGATATTTTCTGATTAAAATAGTCTTATTATTTTAGTATTTTAATTTGTTTTCAATTTTACCAATACAGTATTTTATATATGTATAAATTGTACAACACTCTGATATGAATAAAGAAGTACACTACCCCACTTCTTCAGTGATTTTTTCCCCTGACACTGGGTGCTGTATGATGTAAAAACTTTTTCAAATAGAAAGTTTGTGATGTCAGAGTAACATTAAAGGAGGATATAGCTGAGGAACATGACTTCCCCTACATCACTTGGAGGACCCTGAATAGGCTGAGGGTCAGAGTCTCTAAATCAGGGATTCTCAACCTGTGGCCCATGGGCCAGATTTCATGTGGCCCACCACCACGTCCGCCACACCAGGAAGTGCCATGTGGTGGAGGAAGGGCAAAATGGCCATCCGGCCCCTGAAGCTGTCTGAGGGAGCATGACCCGGCCCCTGGCTTAAAAAGGTTGAGAACCCCTGCTCTAAAGGTAAGACCAAAATGCTCAAGTGGACAACAACACGTTGTGTGAATGTGGCGAGATACAGAATCCAACTCATTTCCTGGTTTTACTACTAGAAACATGTACTGATGAGGATTTTATTTGAACAATGACAAAACCAAGAAGGTGGCTTCATTTTGGCAGTTGAAAGTTTGACCTGGACACGAAAGAAGGAAAAACAACATATATGTAGTTTATATCAGGAGTGGACAACTTTAATGGGTTTGGGGCCAGATGTTTGGCCTGAGGCCATCCCTATATGCCAGGGGTTCCCAACCTTTTCAAGCTTGGGGCTGGGTCACACTCTCTCAGTCAGCTTTTAGGGCCAGATGGCCATTTTGCCCTGCCTTCACGATGGGGGTGGCCATTTTGTCCCAACAGCTTCAAAGGAGGTGGCCATTTTGTTTCTTGAATGCCCTTGGAGGAGTGGGGGCCCACATCAAATGGTGCCGTGGGCTGGATCCTGCTCATGGGCCATACCTGTCAAGTATCCCGTATTGGCTGGAATTTTCCGTAATTCAGCACCGCTTTTTCTACTTTCCCGCCTGGAGCCGCCGCCATCCCGTAATTTAATGGTGGGGGAAAGTAGTTACTGCACATCCCCTTCTGCACATCCCCTTCTACGCATGCACATCCCCTTCTATGCATGTGCAGAAGGGCTTTACGCATGTGCAGAAGGGCTCCGCATAGAAGGGGATGCGCAGAGGCCTTCTGCGCATGCATAGAAGGGGATGTGCAGACGCCTTCTGCGCAGGTCCCATATTGTCCGGAGCTGCGCTTGACAGGTATGCCATGGGCCTTAGGTTGGGAACCCCTGCTATATGCTGTATGACAGGTAGAAATGATTAAAAGAGGGAGTGGGTAATTTTGGATTTAACAGAAAAACAGCAGAAGAGAACTCTTCAGGTTTCCCCACCTCTGCCTTGGATGGGGAAGGCCACACTTTCTTTCTTTGTTCTCTATGGCTCAGTGCACGAATGCCAGTGCAAGCGCCATATCACGCAGCAGGGCTTTACCACACAATTAGGCGGTAGTTCCTCTTAATATAACACACAACAGCTGCAACAAATTTCCTGTCAGATATAATAGAACACCTTGGGCCATTAGTGTTTGATGGACTTATTCCAGTTTCTTTCTGTGCTGTGGGTTAGGATTTAGCAGCCGCAGGTAGTTGGCAAGAGGTGAGCCTGTCTTTTGACTACTCTGTGTGAATATGGGAGGAGGTGAGTGTATGACTTCACGTACTCTTAGCTGCAGGTTTACCGCTACGATTGCCAGCGTAGTAAAAACGGAAACATGGCTCACCCGGCAGAGAAACCTTGGGAAGTGTGCCCAATTTTCAGTTGCACACGAGGAGTGTCTAGCAGAAGCAAATGCTATTTTAAAAACATGCCTAGAACAGCAAAACTTGGTGTTGATTGCCAGTGTTGTTCTTTTCACTGCACTCTGCTGAGAGAACTGCTGAAAGATCTACTGTACATTTGTTTGGATCCATAAGCCCTGTTTTAGGATGAGAAATTGAGCCCAGTGCTTCTTAAGCAGGCCTGCCCAAACTATGGTCTGTGGGCCAGATCTGGCCCACGGCACTAGTTAATCAGACCCACACCACCCTTGCCGCTCCCGGAAGTGGAGGTAAAATGCACACACACATGCACGTTTTACTTCTACTTCCAGGTGGGAGAAACCACGTGACTGGCACGCTTGACCACCTGGCTGGCCTGTGGCCTGAAACGTCTGGGCGCTTCTTCTCTTGAGCAACCATTTCTACTCAGTCTCTCTGCTATGAAATCTCAATGGCACATTGCAAGAGATGTGGGAGATGTTCTGAATGATGCTCTCAGTCCCACCCAGGAAATGATTTATGTCACCTAAATAATCAATTAAAACAAATACATAAACATTGGTCAACAGTCAAACAACCATGGGGGTCTGGATTAAAATAGCAAAAGGTTGCTAAATTAATAATAATAATAATAATAATAATAATAATAATAATAATAATAATAATAATAATAATAATAATAATAATAATAATAATAATAATAATAATAATAATAATAATAATAATAATAATAATAATAATAGGTTTATTTATATCCTGCTTTCCTGGCACAGGTGCCACTCAAAGCAGCCTACAACATAAGAAAAGGAAAACTTTCTTCAACAAAAGAAAACCTTCTCGCAATATATAAAACATTACATAGAAATATCAGACACAACAATACAAAATAAATACAATGCAATTGTTAAAAAATGCAACAATACCAATTCAGAAATTAAACAATACAGTGCAGTTGATACAATAAAAAATATCCGTCACAAAAGCAAAAGCAAAAATACAATTCAGCACAAGAATCTACAGAAGTACAATTACAATTACAAAATCTCAGTCCACAAAATATGCTATTCAATTACAACACAATTATGCACTACAATACAGTTTCAAATAACAGAATAAGTAACAAAACATTAAGTACCAGAAAAAACCCCAATAAAGACGTCCTAGCCACACCCTAGCCCAGGATTTCGGGGGAGATGGGATGCCCCTGGCGTCCGGCGCCTGGCAGGCTTCTCCGTCGGTGGGGCCGGAGGCAGTGACAGGAGTCCTGCCGCCTCTACGGCCCTTAAGTCCTCTCTGGGGGTGGACGTGGTCCGAGGACGCCGGGGGAGATGGAGTGCCCCTGGCGTCTGTCACTGGGCGGACTTCTCTGCCAGTGGGGCCGGAGGCAGCTACGGCCTTTAAAGCTCCATTTTTGCCACCTTGTTTGGATGCATATGGAGTGGTAAGGTGTTCCAAGTTGAAGTGGGCCACCAGAAAGAAGGCCCAACTCCACAATAAAACCTTCTGAGCCTTTCTTAACATGGACACTCACAGCCCTAAACGAGAGGACCGAGTGGTCCAAACTTCATAAAGGGCACAAAAACATCCACCTCTGAACTGGTTGTGCGTTGACCTGATTTCTATCAGTGACAGCCAGTTTGGCCAGAGGTCAGATACTGTGGGAGATGTAGTAGCTTAGTGGTTAAGACACTGAACTTGACAACTGGAAGGTCCGCAGGTCAGCAGTTCGAAACCCGAATGCTACACAACGGAATGAGCTCCTGTCCAGCTCCTGTCAACCTAGCAGTTTGAAAGCAAGAAATTGCAAGTAGATAAATAGGTACTGCTTCGCTGGGATGGTAACAGTGTTCCGTGCAATCTGGTGTCTAGTCATGCCTGCCACATGACCACGAAAATGTCTGCAGATGCAGACAGTGCTGGCACTTCGGCTGCATCCATAGAGTCGGATATGACTGGCTTCCGAGCAAGGGCGACCTTTACTTTATTTATTTATCTATATTACTCAACACAAATGCGACTCAAGGCGGCTTACAATAAGGGATATATAATACAATTACAAATAAGGGAAGAGAATTAAGAGAAAAATACCAAATATGATTACTGTACTGCAGTGTCTTGTAGAAAGATGGGTTTGGCTAATTATTTTCAGAGTGCTGACTGAATCCATCTAGATCAGGGGTACCCAAACCTTTTGGGCCGTGGGCTGGTCATGTGGTTCAGCGGGCTGGTCACTATGGTCTGGGGGCCGGATCTGGCTTGTTTTACATCCACTTCCGGGAGCGACGAGGGCTCCATGGGCAGAATGAATTGGCGTTGGGGGCCCTGGGCCATTGTTTGGGCACACCTGATTTAGTTCATCACCCTGTTTCCCACATTGGTGAACAAAATGCATGCAAGATGTACATAAGCATGGCATGCAAGCTGATGCATTATTTTCCTTGGCCAAAAGCCTTTTGTGCAAATTATGCCTACAAAAAGGTGATAACATCACCGTGGGGTGGGGAGAGAGATTTTCAGCATGGAGGGAACGCTGCTTTCCACTCTGACTTGTAAGCGGTTGATTTTGTGAGCCATAGGGATAGAAGCAGGAAGTCTTTAACTATCAAAAAATCTCTAGCACTGGGTAATGTTATCAGGATGGAGAGATTCTTAGTCATTAAAGATGTCCTTATTCCATTCCATGACTTTAAGTGCTGTGAAGCAAATAACTTGCAAGTTTGGCAAATTGCAGAACAGACGAATGCCTTTAATTACAGAAAATCTCTCCATGCCAGTGCCATCATCACCTCTCTACAGGAGTCAGTTATGACTGTTATGGTATTTTGGCCCCTATTTTCCTATTGAGAAAGAAGTTGTAAAAAAGCAAACTAAACATGCAACTTATGAAGGAAACTTTGCAAATAATGTTAATAGTTCTTCAGCTGCTTCATTCTGAGTCTTGCGTTGTTTGTGTTTACAGTTCTGCATTTTGTTCATCATTTAAGAGTCATTTTATCATAGATCCGTGCATAGAAATCGACGGTGGCATCAACATGCTAATTTTTAAAAATAGTTTTCACTTATTGATTTAATTTTTTAAGGAGTGCAACTTGCTAATTCATTAGTTTGTTAAGTCACTAAATTCAACGATATGGCTTAAAGCTACTGCACAAGGTCAGTAATGATTTAATGTAACGAGAAAAGGCAAAATACATGTGTCAGCATTAGTGTTTTGCTTAATAGTTACGATGCTGAACTTGACATCTGGAAAGTCAGCAGGTCAGCAGTTTGTGACCCGAGTACTTCACGATGGAGTGAGCTCCAGCCTCTGTCCCAGTTCCTGCAGTTGCGGAAGCAGAAGTCTGTTGACTCTTTATTGTGTTGTGGTTCTTAAAAACAGAACATAAATAAAATATCTTTTCACTTTCTTTCCTGAATACTGTAGAGCAGGGGTTCCCAACCTAAGGTCCATGGGCTGGATCTGGCCAGCGATACCATTTCATGTGGCCCACCACCCCTCCAAGGACATTCGAGAAACAAAATGGCCACCCCTTTAAGCTGTTGGGACAAAATGGCTGCCCCACCGTGCAGGCAGGGCAAAATGGCCATCCGGCCCTCGAAGCTGATTGAGAGAGTGTAACCCGGCCTCCGGCTTGAAAATGTTGGGAACTCCGGATGTAGAGTGATGGCTGTATGTTGAGCACAGCTCAGTGATGGAAAGCATCCACTCTACATGCAGATAACTCCTGGTTCAAATATTTTCACCTGCCATGTAAATGATAGTGTGTCTGGCCATGTTATCCTTCTATGGTAATAGAGTAGACCATATTGCCAGCGACTCAACGCTGAGTGTCAGGCGGCGGTTAACTAACCTGACAACCCTAAGGACTGACGGCCTTGAGCGGTAAAGTCCACATGGAAGGGTGAGGGTCCCCAAGGAGATTAAATCCCACTTGAATGCATCTTGATGGAGGGCAGCAGCTTCATCAATACTTGCCTGGGGCTGATGAGGGCTTTGTGTGCCAAAAGGGTACTTGCGGAACTAGATTAGTGGTACAGTACAGAGTTCATGCTGCAATGCGGAAGGCAGATGAAAGACCACTGCATTATATTCTCAGGGCAGTTTTCATGGCTAATCACCATGAGGATCGCCAATATTCAGATTTGGATATGGCAGAACAAGAAGAAGAATGTAAAGGGTTTTGGACAGCAGATAATGGAGAAAATCTGTTCCCTTCCAAGAGCGAGAGAACCCTTCTTGTTCAGAGCAGACAATAACAGAACTAAAGAAAGAAGTAGCCTGATCTGGTTTAAGACTACCACTTTATTTATTTATTTATTTGATTGATTGATTGATTGATTGAATTTCTATCGCCGCCCCCTCGCCAAACGACTCTAGGAGGCTTACAATCAACCAATAAAAACACTGAAATATAAAAACATCTCAACAGCAATTAAAATCATAAAAACATTAAAAAGCCATTAAAATACCCCCTACCATTCACCATAGGTTACAACCAGATGGCTATTCATATGAACCAGTGGGTGGGGGGCTGTCCCACAGGCAGCACCCCACACCCAATGGACCAGCCAATGTAGGAATTGGGGCCGTAAAGCGGCCCTTGAGGTCCCGGAGGAGACTGGTCAAAGGAATGACACGAGGCAAGATGGAGCGAAGACCAGTAGTTTATTGAGAAAAGGCTGCAACATATATAGAAGGAAAAGCGCAACGCTGGCAAGACTGTCAGCTGACAGGAATGACATCACCTGAGCACTCAAGTTAATTGGGAATCTCTTCGGGGAAGTCAATTAACTGGGGCAAACATGGACCATTGTCTGAGGCTTAGGCTAGGGTAAATATGGCTTCTATTTGCACCAGAGATTACACTGAGACCTGGAGATGAGTGATTTACTCTAATGGGTAACCGGGTTAGATATTCGCTCTTTCAGCAGATCCGTTGGTCAGGTCAAAGGAATTGGGTGAATCAAACCCTATATTTTATTCACCCCCCTTAATTTAGCGGCCGCAGAGCCCACGGGCTGGGAGCGTCTCTCACCGCGGTGGCCTCTGGCGGGCCGTTCCATGCCCCACGGGGCATGGGGAAACCATATTTCCCCTTTCTGTTTTATTTAAGAGCCTGACCGGCGGCTCTGCGTTAGAGGAGTACCAGCTGATGAGCGGGAATGACGCTTCGGGGTTCCTTCCATGGGGGACATCTCGATAGCAGTGAGGGAATACATTGCATGAAACAACACACTGTTGTGCCCGGTATTACCACCCCCACAATCACTTTGAGTGTCGTCTGAATCCATCCCCATGGGAACCACGACCACAAGGAGTCCTGCCACCCCCATGAATAATCCTCCTTGATGTCCCTAACTGGGGTGTGGAGGTCCGTGAGCTGGCTCTGTATCTTGTGGGTATTATCTGTGAGGTTAAAGCAACACATGCCATGGACAGACTTGCAGCCCAAATGATGTGACCACAGGGGATAATCGATAGCTGCTTGATTATCCAGTATGGCATGGCGAAGCTCTGTCTGCTCCTGGCTGAGCAGCGCTATTGCTGAGGAGGTATGGTCAATGGCTTTTGCTAATCCGCAAGCCAATTCTCCAAGCGTTGCCTATGGCTAAGCCTGACACGCTGAATATACTGACTACAGCCTGGTTTTTCAGAGCTGTGGGTCTGAATTCAGACTGCTTCCTGTAGCAAGGCAAGATAATGAGATGTGTCATTGATCTCTTACTGTGACCTGGGGAGATTCTAAGCTATCTCTGCAGCTTCTGGCATTGTGCAATTGTCTTTTCTAACACCCATGGGGAGGTGTGAAGATAAACTGGGGATTTCCGGCTACCGGGTGCTCAAACTTTCCAAGCAATGGGCCGGTGCAAAACATGGGCCGGTCTGGCTTCCTCTGGTGGAAGCTGGCCGTTATTAACAATATACAGAAATTCAAGTGTCCCTTGCAAATCCCAACTGGAGCATTGTACAAGGCATATATAAATAATAGCAACTACAGATAACAACAGCAAGAAAAGACATTCAGCAGCTTTTCCGGAGGTGAAGCTTCCCTTCTTGGTGGGGTTTCCTGTGCAACTTGAGTTTGGAAAAGTCCTTAGAAGTGGCACTGAGTGTGCAAAATGTTCATAGAAAAATGTCTTTGGAGATGTAAGTCATAAAGGAAGACGGACAGCTGATGACATCCCAGGACAGTGACTGGGGTTGCTCTTGGCAATCATCCGGGTCTGATTCTGGCCTCTGGGACCTGCATGGGGAAGAGGCTTGTTTGGGAGATAAAAATTCTGAAAGAGTTAGTTAGTTTTTGCACTTATAGGATAGCAATTGCTGTGCAACTATGGGACGTGGTTTCCCCCCCTTTCTGTTTGTTTGTCAATGTAGGACTTAAGCGTCCGATAGACCCGTTCCACAATCGCTTGCTCCTGCGGATTGTGAGGAACGCCAAAAGTGAGCTTAATATCCCAGGTGGCCCTGAAGGTGGCCAGCTGCCTGGAGCTATAAGCTGGGGCGTCAACGGACGTCGTGTGCCGACGTTCGCCCTTGGCCGTGGGGAAGGAGATGCTGCTCCACATGGGGAGCCGTTACTCCCTTCTGTGCTGTTACCCAAACAAACTGTGGGAAGGTTTTAATGCAAACGTCCATGTGCTGCCATCTGCCAAAATGTGGGGATGTGTGACATCCATTTGCCACACCTGAATGGCCTCTGTCCCTTGTGGGTTGACCCCCCACGGGGGCCCCCCCGGTGCCCCTGCACGACGCTGGCAAGAGCGAACTATGCCTTGGGCTTGAGAAAGTGGCAGATTGAACTGTCTGGCGAGCGCCTTGGCATTCTGAATTGGAGTGCATGACTCTGAATTGGAGTTGTGAGGAACAAACTTAGCAAATTTTTGTCTATCACGGGAGTGATGTGTGCTCCCAGTAGACTGTGAAGCAAATTCCTGGGAAACTGGCTGTCAGCAATTATGTTGGAGCGTTCTTTGGCAAAGGTGCGCAAAGCGAGGTGCACGGCTGCCAGCTCTGCCCGCTTGCGGAGGAGTCAGGAGCGTGCGCCAAGCTTGGTCCTCTTGCCAAGTAAGAACCTAATATGTGCGACCCCCATAAGTGAAAGCTGTCCTAGCCCCCTGAAGAGGAACCAGTGACATGAATTCACACAAGGTGACTGTCTGCTAGAAGTGAGACGAGTCTGGGGTCTTATGGCAACCCTTGGCGCATGAAGCGCTAGGCTTCCCGTGGGTAAATTTCTCATGGAGGCCCCCCTGCGCACATCCATTCATGGTGTGCGTGCACACTTTCACTGGAGCGATTTTGGTGCTACTGTGAGAAGGGTGCCAGATGCTGGCTTAGCCTTTTGCCTGTGCTTGGACTAGCAGCAAAAAGGGAAGGGGTGGCCTAAAAATGCCTGTATCTGATTGAGAGTGTGACCTGACTGCACTCTTAAAATGGTCCTAGACCGTCCTGACTAATGGATGGCACTCTGCACATGCTCGGGAGCCCAGGGACTAATCCTTCCTCAGAGCTCTGGAGTTTGCGAAATGTGTCTGCTCGCTAGAGAGGGTGCTGTGGGCCAGGTGCCATACTTAAAATGACCTAAGACTTGTTAAAGACAACCCAACTATGACGTGCCAGCTGTAAGGAAATAATACACAAGAAATGAAAAGACACACAGGTTAAGCATTTCCAGCAGGGAGTTCCACTGGCGAAAGGAGAAAAGGAGGAAAGACAAGTCAGAAGTTAGCACAATGAGAATGCAACAACTCTTATCATAACGAAATCAGATAAGGTCAGGTAACCATGGCAACCAGGTCCTCCTGTCAAGAAAATCCCTATCAGTAATTAACTTTGGAGCCTGTGAAAGGAAGCAAGTTAAGGCTGTAGGAAGAAATGAATTGGTTACAATTAAGGCCTGGAGAGGAATTTTGTTCCTGTAAAAAAGGGTACAGAGCGCAAGAATGTTTGCGTGCTTTTTCCTGTGAAAGGGGTACAATGAGTGAGTTACTGATTACAGTCAAAATACCAGAGAATGAAGGAGAGTTAGAACGGTTCTCAACCTGCGGCCAGATGTGGGCGAGTGGGCCAGATGTGGCCCATGTTGCTCTGCCACTCCCCCCGCCAAGCCAAGAAGGGCTGTGTGGTGAAGGAAGGGCAGGATGACTGTCCGGACCCCCAGAGCTGCCTGAGGCCCCGGAATTTGGCCCCTGACTTGAAAGGTTGAGAACCGAGGTTACAAGATGATAACACGGTACACACATGAAGACAAGGCAATTCTCTCACTCCTAGTGAGATTCCAAGACGCTAAGAGACATTCAAAAAAACCTTAAAACACAGAGATGGGGTTTGAGGAACGCAGACGTAGGGAGGGGCCCCATAGCTTATGATACAGTGAGGAAAACTCATAGAAGTGATTTTTTGTTTTCAGATCGCGCTTCTGAAAAGAAAAATCTGTTTTCCTTGAGTGGCAAAACCGGTTTCCAAGAGAGGCTTAATCCTTTGACAAAGAAAAAGTCTCAAGGGAAGAAGGCCTATTGTAGGTTAGGATTCCCCCCCTGCTCTCCTGCCCAAACTGCTAAGCAGGCAAGGCAAAGGGTTTCGCTCATCATGCTTCCTCAAAGTTTAAATAGCTCCTGCCCATGAACAGAGTGCAAACTGTTTTAACACATATTTCACAGTGACATTACCACGCAGTTACACACAAGGAACACTTTTCCAGTCATACTGTGGTCATAGAGACAAGGCTTTTGCAATCATACACAGTTCTTGCAGTCATACATTCAGTGGTGCACCACGCATACACACATTTATTTACGCATTCGCACATTCCTCCCCTGATCTGCAGCGTTCTATACTACACATGAGGAGATGACTTTATGGACAGATGGCTATTTTACAACCATCTGGGTGCTTTTACTTAGGGGCAAGTTTCTCTGGGCTACTCCCAAGGTGAGACAAGTAGGTTCTGCCTGTGCCCTGGGGGAACTCGGGGTACTATTGCTGGGATGGTTCTTCTGGCACAGCCAGGGCGATGGCTGCCTCCTTTCTAGCCTGGGCCAAACGCGTGCCAGGGTGGCCATTTGGCATGAAGACAATCTTTTGAAGATCTGCCTGGTCTAGATTGGCTTTCTCTTCTAAGGTGTCTCATTTTTCCACACTGGAAGCAGGCGCCTTGGGGTTTTGGCACTGCTCTGCGCCCGAGTGTGGAAATGGGTCTGCTCTGGAGCCCTGCATGGCCAGGGGCCGTGCAGATTTCCGTGAGCAGTGGGCGCTGAGCATCCCTGCCTGAACGTGTGTCTGCCTTCAGATGGGCTGAGCACAGCAGTTGGGCGCTAGCTAATTGTGCCACTGGCAATTTCCCCGTGAATGAATCTTCCTCACCCATGCGCTGAATGGAGTTCTTTCTTTGCAGGGAACTTTTCACTGTCAGAGAAGCGCCAAGGCCTCTCATGCCATGAATTCCTTCAGTGACGTCTGCAGCTGTCACTGAGGGAATGCTCCCTATACTGCCCTGCTTAAGCTGAAATGACGAATAGAGACTTCTTGGGGCTGATGGTTCTGACTGCGCTGGGGTTTTCTGGGTCTCTATCCGGACTGGGTCTACCTCTGCTGAGAGTTTCCTACATTTGCTCCATGTGCGGGTTATGCCCTCTGGAGCTTTCGGGGGTTGCTGAATGCAGTCTCCTATCTGATCCCAGAGCTTCAGGGTTAACGTACCTACTTCTGGGTAAAGTAGGCAGTGTTCCCTGAGGTACGCCAAAAGTCTCGCTAGCTCCCCGCTGTGAAAACGCAAATTAAATACCCTGGCCAGGATGATGAACCCCTCCTCATGGGTTCTTTGGCTAGCGGACGGACTTGGCCTATGAGAACAAGTCCCCATATTACCTGCGATGGTCCTCTGAAGTTTCCTCCTCGGGACGAAAATCGACGCGTCTTTGCAGGCAACAGGTTCGGGCGTCGGGTGTCTGGGGTAGACCTCGGAGCGTGGACCTTCTGCCACGGGCCCTTCGAACGGCCTCTGCGATGTCAGGGGCTCACAGCTTGCCCTGAGCGGAACGCGTTTCCCTCTATGGCAAACCTCCTCGAAAGCTGGGAGCAAGCTGTAGGAATGTCTCTCTGGAATGCCTCGCCACAGGCCACTCCTCCGATCGGCTGGCTGCCGGCCGGAGTGCTGTGCCGTCCTCCAGGATGATGGGACGCGGTTCAAGCGCAGAACCGGACCGCGTGGATCGCCACTCACGAGTAGACCTCTCCGGGGTCCCTTACTCACGAGTAGAATCACGTCTTGGGGTCACCAGATGTAGGAATTGGGGCCGTAAAGCGGCCCTTGAGGTCCCGGAGGAGACTGGTCAAAGGAATGACACGAGGCAAGATGGAGCGAAGACCAGTAGTTTATTGAGAAAAGGCTGCAACATATATAGAAGGAAAAGCGCAACGCTGGCAAGACTGTCAGCTGACAGGAATGACATCACCTGAGCACTCAAGTTAATTGGGAATCTCTTCGGGGAAGTCAATTAACTGGGGCAAACATGGACCATTGTCTGAGGCTTAGGCTAGGGTAAATATGGCTTCTATTTGCACCAGAGATTACACTGAGACCTGGAGATGAGTGATTTACTCTAATGGGTAACCGGGTTAGATATTCGCTCTTTCAGCAGATCCGTTGGTCAGGTCAAAGGAATTGGGTGAATCAAACCCTATATTTTATTCACCCCCCTTAATTTAGCGGCCGCAGAGCCCACGGGCTGGGAGCGTCTCTCACCGCGGTGGCCTCTGGCGGGCCGTTCCATGCCCCACGGGGCATGGGGAAACCATAAGCCAAGTTTTAAGGCCTTTCTAAAGGCCAATAGCTCTGACTGGAGGTGTAGTTCGGTCGGTAGGAGGTTCCACAGGGCTGGAGCAGATACCGAAAAGGCCCTCCTTCTAGTGCTAGAGAGGCGAGCCTCTCTAGTCATTGGTACCATTAGGAAGCCCACTTATGTTCAACTTCTCTATCCTTCCCAGATGAATCCATCTGAGAAGCAACATGTTGCTTTTCTTAATCAAATCTTAATCAAAGCTAAAGGGTCCCTTGTGTAACCAATTCTGTTTTGCCCAAATTCATCTTCATCCACATAGTGCAGCAACCATCTATTGTTTATTCATGTCTTCCCATTTGATTCACAAAGTATCTAATGTTCGGAAATGAAGCAGAGCAGGAAGTTGAGTAATTGGGAGCAGCTGTTTGTGTGAAGTTAACATGCATAGCATAAAACAGGAAAGAGCAGCTTCCTAGCATGGTCTGGAGCAATTATGTTCTCATCTACAGCCTTCAGAATCCAACTAGGGGCAATGCTGGCTATGGCAGTCCAGCTTTAGATATAATCCAAAATAAGTCATCTTTGCAAGTTTTCCCCCTTATGTAACGACTGATGCATTGTCTAGCACAGAGGTTCCCAATCTATGGCCCACGGTCAAGACCCAGCCCACAACTGCTGTTCCATCAGGCCCATCGTCTTCTCTCCCACACCTGGAGGTTGAAGAAGACATGTTTGCGCGGGCGCATGCCCACGCATGCACAAGTGCATCTGTGACTGTCATAAATGTGGAAGTGGGCACACATTTATGACAGCTGTAAATGCACTGGCTTCCGCTTCCATGGGGGGCATGGTCAGGTTGCAGCACAAAAAGGTTGGCTACCCCTGGTCTATCACCTTGCTGGGATGGAGATCTGTGCTTGGTTTTGCTGGTGTGATACAGAAAAACATGGTCTTAAGATATTGTATGGATTTAGCACCATATTTCTTCTAGCACAAGCTTCTATAGGGGAGTGTTTCATGTTTTGATTCTGTCTGGGTTAGATAACGTCGCCCTTGCTTGAAAGCCAGTCGTATTCGACTCTAGGGTTTGGCACTTATCTTCTTTTAGAGCCAAAGAGCCAGTGTTGTCTGTACCTGCAGACATTTCTGTGGACATGTGGCAGGCATGACTAGATGCCAGAGTGTATGAAATGCTGTTACCTTTTCCACCAAAATGGTACCTTTTTATCTACTTGCAGTTTCTTGCTTTCGAACTGCTGATTGGCAGGAGCTGGGACAGACGACAGGTGCTCACTCCATCGCACAGCACTTGGGTCTTGAACTGCTGATCTGCCATCCTTCTGGTCATCAAGCTTAGTGTTTTAACCACTCAGCCACTGTGTCCCACAATCATTGTAATATCCAAGATATTGCACTGGCTAAAATAACTGAAACCATATGACTATGGCTGGGTCAAACCAATTTTAGGATTTATTTTTAGTAGTATGTTTTTGTTTGAACTTTTGATTTTTTGTAAAAAAAAACAACTCTACCCCAATACACTGAAATGGTCACTTTTGATTTTCAACCATCACAACCACCATTTTGTAGGTTTATAAACCTGCAAAGTTAAGACATTCAACTTGCTGTCCTAGCTTCTGCCAATCTAGCAGTTTGAAAGCAAGAAATTGCAAGTAGATAAATAGTAGATTTCAGTGGGAAGGTAAACAGTGTCCCATGCACTCCGGTGTTGAGGCATGCCTGCCACATGGCCACAGAAATGTCTGCAGATGCAGACAGCGCTACCTTTTTGTCTATAAACAGAGATGAGCACTGAACTCTAGAATTGGATACGACTGGCTTTCGAGTAAGGGCAACCTTTACCTTTACCTAAACGTGCAAAGGGGAAATCCCAGTGTTAAACAGAGATGTAATTTAGGGGGAAAGATAGTGCAGCCCAAAACTCTGCAGAATATTGCTGAGATCTTTGGCACGGCTGTCAGAGCCTATTTTTATCACTGTGCCTGGTATGCATATCATGAGACAGACTCATACACTCCACAAGCACACAGGCAACATTGCTTGGCTTCTGGCTCTGGAATGTGTTCTGAATACCAGCAATAAGTCTGTGTGCAGGAACAAAGGTGGTGGTGGGGAAATCTTAAACATAGGCTTTTGGGTGGTAGTCATGTTCTTTTTAAGGGTAATTAATTTGTTCTGCCAAAGATCTTCCATGTGGTTGATAATCCTATTTCTGCTCCATTTTCTGCATCTGTGGCTTGCAGACATGCTTTGGTGAACTCAGTGTCTGGCCTTGGTCGTTGAGATGCAAATGGTGACCCTTGCGTCGCTCAGTTACTGGCATTATTTCTAAGGTGTTAGTTCGCCAGAGATCATGTAACATGGATGGTATGTTTTGTTATGCGGTGTGTATGATCTGTGATTATGCATCTCCACATGAGTACCTCTCATGCTAGAAGAAAGCCAATATTGCATTATTGTGTTGTGATCCAGGCCTCTGTCAGTAAACTTAATCAGTGTTTCTCAACCTTGGGCCCCCAGGTGTTCTTGGACTTTAATTCACAGAAGCCCAAGACAACACACCTGTTGATCAGGGCTCCTGGGAACTGAAGTCCAGTAACATTTGGGAACCCAAATTTGAGAAACACTTGTGCTGGATTACATTTCCCATCAGCCTCATCTACCATAGCATAGGATCTAAGCATAAAGTTTAGCATAAAGCAAGTTTGTTCCTTCTACAACAACCCAAAGGTTGTGGGTCCTCAGGCTTGAGATCTTGCTGTGTTGAAAAAGGGGGAGAAATCAATTGTTGTTGTTGTTCAACAGCTTGTGCTCTTCTACAGCTTTGCCTCTCCCACTTTCTCCTGCTGTGTTTCACCTCAGCTCCAAAGCTTTGCCAGGATCCTCTCCATCTACTAACTGGATTATCTTGCGGTTATGACCTTTCTTCGTCCTCCTGTGCCCTTCAGATTCTCTCTCTCTCTCTTCGTTGGTACCCAAACAGCATTTATTTTGCTCAGGATTTGGTTCTGTCTTTTCAGCTTGTATTTCAAAGCAGCCTTTTCTGTGGGTGGGAGATGGAGACGATGCTTGAAAGGTCATTCCTGCTCTAATTCTTCCTCACCTTGGGTCTGACTGGTTGACCTATGAGAGTAAATTCTGCTTTTGTATTGTGGTTGATGCTATTGCTACTGAGCACCACCCAGTGGAACCACCACAAAATGCACCTGCCTTCATGGCCTTGCTAGCATTCCTTCATGCTGCTTTTCTACTGTGACTTATTTTTAATTGCACACTTTTTTTCTTCATTGTTTACACATGGAAAAAGCATCATTTATGCTCTAGCCTGCCATATTTCTTGCACTTTTTTTCTGGATTAATCTTTCCTTGATCAGAGCTTAGGCCTCATGAAAAACTTTTTTTTGTGAATGATTTTGTACTATTGATAGTCATCCTGACATAATTATGCACAAGTTGCATACAGTAAAACCCCGACTTACATATGCCTCAAGTTACATAAAATTCAACTTACATAATGATTTTTGCACTACAACCATGTCCCGATTTACATAACACAATTTCCTATGGATTTGCTTTGAGTTACGTTAAAAAAAAATCCATTTTTCCTGTGGCTTTGCTTTGAGTTATGTAAAAAAATCATTTTTTCCTGTGGCTTTGCATTGCTTTACATAAATATCATTTTCTTATGGGTTTGCTTCGAGTTAAGTAAAAAATTCATTTTTCCTATGGGTTTGCTTCGAGTTATGTAAAAAAACTGATTTACATAAAAGTAGGCGTTTTACTGTATTATAATAATTTCGTGTTAGAAATTATTCTGAGTTGAAGGATTTTTGCTGACGAAATCCACTTAGGGGATACCCAAATGAGCTGGGTCAGAGACGGGCGCTCAATCCGTTGTGCAGTAGCCGGGTCTCAAACTCCTGACTTGCCAACCTTCCAGCTAACAAGGCGAGCTTCTTAACCACTGAGCCACTGCATCTGGCTCCGTGGTTACATGATGCTGCTTTATATAGAATCATATTATTGTTGTTCCATTGTTTGCCTGTATTCATTGGCAGTGAGTGATTCTGCAGCGTCTCTGGCATAAGACCTTAAAGCCTGAGCTTTGGAGAAGTTACTTTTTGGATTACAGAGTACAAAAAATGGTGGTGTGATCCATTTGTACAAAAGTCTGGGAGTGGGCGATTCTTGTATTGAAAATATCATGCTTGGTCCCGTAGAGGAAATTCTGTAGTTGTGTGAAGAGGCTTTTCCATGGCTTTGAACCTCAATAAGCATTAGATACTCAGCAAGTATTAGATAGGAACTGCGGTGGTTTAGTGGTTAAGATGCTGAACTTGACGACTGGAAGGTTGCAGGTCAGCAGTTCGAGACCAGTGTGCTGCATGATGGAGTGAGCTCCCATCTTTGTCCCAGTTCCTGCCAACCTAGCAGTTCGAAAGCAAGAATTTGCAAGTAGATAAATAGGTACCACTTCGGTGGGATCAGATATGACTACCAATTTGGTTGTAAATAAATTTTTAACTCAGTTACAGAAACTATTCTTCCACTTTGCTGATGCAAATGCTTAGGATACCCAGCGTGGCATATTTGACAGAGCGGCAGACAAGGATTTAGAAGACCTGGGTATGAATCCCACTCATGGAATCCCACTGGAGATGTGAATCCTAAATAACTCACTTACTCTTGGAAGCCCTGTTAGGGCCGGTATGTAATGACAACAAAGACTTACAACTAGCTTCAGGTTTTTCTCTCCAAGTTTATCTAAGAAGTTACTACTGCCTCACCTAGAGCAATGGGCAGATGAGTGAAGGTGGTGATTTGTCTATAGAGGGAGAGAGACGGGATGCTGATAGCTTTCTCATCTCTTGTTTCATGTGGAGCTAAAACTCTGTTTTACCTGGTTGGCAGTCTGACTTCATGAGCCAATGGCATTACATATGGCCCAGCTTTTGAACTGTTTATCTTAACCCCACATTTCCCCTATCTTTGCCTGATGAAGAGTTCTAGAGAGCAGAGAAGTTTTCCGCAATAAATTTTAAACAAACCAATAAAGTTATTTCCCAACCTGGATTTTGTTTTGCGGGGACAGAGGGGCTACATCTCTCAGCATCCACATGCTAGCTGTGCATTTTGGGAGATGTGGTCCAAAAAGTAAAATGTTCTCTTTCTGCTTACTGTCACATCCCATTCTGCTAGATATATCCAAGTTTGTAATATATATATCTCTACTGTATTTACAAAAGAATCATAAAATAATGGATTTGGGAAGGGACCTGTAAGTCCATTGATTCCCAACAACCTGCACAACTCAGCAATCCAAGTAGTGGATAGAAGGAGACCTTGGCTCAAATCTCCACTCAGCCATGGAAACTCATTGGATGCCTGGTGGAACGGGTAAACCCACTCCTTTAATATTTTGCTTACATTAAAAGCTTTATTAGGATAACTATAAGTCAGATGGCAGATAACACCCGTGTTGTCAAACTGAAAATCACTTTCCAATAAACATTTGTTGACGGATTCTCATCCTGTTGATCAGAAAACTTATTAGTTTACAGTAGATAATTTAATTTAGTATAATATTGGAAACAAAAGCTAGTAATTGCATGACCCATCTTAATAAGCTTCAAGCTGCTGTTTTGGCAGTTCTTAGCATATCATATTTGGGTGGGGAGGCATTGGAGGGGTGCAGCCATTCCTTAAATCTAGATTTTATTTATTTATCCTATGTTGGAGGAGAGTTTTGAGAGTCCCCTGGACAGCGAGGAGAACAAATAGGTCTATCTTAGAAGAAATCAACCCTGACTGCTAATTGGAAGGTCAGATAGTAAAGATGAAGTACTTTGGACATCAAATGAGAAGGGAGGATTCACTTGAGAAGGCCTTGATGTTGGGAAAGGTGGAGGGCAAAAGAAGAAGGGGGCGGCCAAAGATGAGATGGCTAGATGGTATTGTAGACACAATGGGCACAGAGCTGGGAGGGCTGAGGAGGATGGTGGAGGACAGAGGTGCCTGGAGGACAATGGTCCATTGGGTCGCAAAGGGTCGGAATCGACTGTGCGACTGAACAACAACAAATGATGAACTTCAGTTGCTTACATTGATATATACAGTAATAAGCACAAACTGTCCATCTCAAATTCCTAGCTAGAGTTCCACATCTAGGTTTGAAACCCATTGAAGGTCTTCATCTGTGGCATTATGCAAGTCCTCCCATGTGCCATCTTCATGGGAACAGAGTGGCTCATCATCTGCTCACTCTGTTCAGAATCTCCACTGCTGTCTTGGAAGGGAAAATCCAGCTGGCCATTCACAGGGATTCTTGATTATGTGATGATGGGGAATCAGAGATACCGTAGATATTGCCAGAGTTCCATTCACACATCTGAGATATTAAAATGGTTATCCTGTAGGTCAATTGCAGTGTGCCAAACACAGTGTCTAGATTTTAATCATTGGGCTGAGGGGACACTTATATCGGCATGGATTGGAAGGAGAGGATTGTTTACTATTTTTATCCATAGGTTTAATAATGCCAGTGATCTTCTTAGTGGTGGCGGTAGAATATGCAACCTCGAGTTACGAATGACTCGACTTATGAAAAACTCATTATGAATAGAAACCTTGGAAAAAATCAGCTTTGAGATATGATTTTTTTTTTGAGATACAAAAACAATTCCCCAGGGTTTCAGCAGCTTAAAAGTGGCGGAAAAATCTAAAAATGAAGCGGAAATGCTCTTCACACCCTCCCGCCGCCATGGGAGGATAAGAAGAGCATTTCTGCTCCATTTTGGGAATTTTTCACTATAGTTGTCCTCTCTCTTCCTTATATTTGTTCCCCCTTTTTTTGTTCCTACCTTTTAAACCTGAATCTTGGCACAAAGTAGTTTATATATAATATTTTCTTAATTAACAAACTTTCTCAGACTGTAGAAGTCGGTTTCTCTTCTTGGTGATGCTGGGCATTGGGATATTTTCGGCACTGAATTATATCTTGGTGTGTCTTCTTGCTTAAGTATACCTGACAGTTCACAGCAAGAGATATATGAAAGCCAAATCCCATCTAGATAACCTTTGGTGAAAAGTTCACAGTCTAAAGATAAATACCAGGTTGCTAAGGTTCACAAACTGGCGAGACAGATGCTTGAGGTCCAGGCAGTAGAAAGGACTTAATTATGAAAAGAGAAAACATTGGGAAATAACACAGGATTCCAGAGGGGTTTTTTTTTGGGGGGGAGAGATGAGGGTGGGGGAGAAGTTAAAGTGGGAGGCTTGGATGGTACATTGCATTTAGCTGTCTTAATCCGATGAGGTTGCATGTGCAAGGCAAGAATTACATCATCCTGCCTCTGATCATCTGGAATGGTCCATGTTGTCTGAGTTCAGAGCATGACCGGCTGGCAGGCAACATGAACACTAGGACACAGAATAACCAGGTAACAGGTTAAACAGTAACCAAATCTCAGTCCAGAGTCCAAATCCAAATTTTATTTTTTATTTATTTTCATACTTCTATTGCCGCTCAACTCGACAATGACTGTGGGCGGCTCACAGCAATAAACAACATTAAAACTGATTAAAACATATAAACCCCATTAAAAATTCCAAATAATTTTCCCACCCCGCCCACGTCCATAAAAAGAGAGAGTCTCAATTGTTTAAACAAGCCAGCAGGTGGGGGTCACCCCTCCATCAGTGCCCCACACCTGCCCTGCCAGCCAGGTTTTCAGCTCTTTCCTAAAGGGCAGCAATTCCATCTGCAGCCGTAACTACTGGCAGGAGGTTCCATAGGGCCGGTGCGGTCACCTTCGTGTGCTAGAGAGGCGAGACCCTCTAGCTGATGGTACAACTAGAGATCCCCTCCGGTCCGGTCCACTCTGGTTGGACGGACAGATGTTCTTGGGGTCTCTTAGGTATCCTGGAAGCCAGAGATGCAGGATTAGTCCAGGTGACAAAACATAGTCCAATCGAGCTACATTTCAGGTGACCAGCAGTACAGACATGGCACAACAACAGTCTACAGGAACCAAGAACAGGGCAGAAGCCTTCAGAATCAGGAATCAGGAACAAGTCAGATCTTCTGCAGCCAGGACCAAGAGGCGGAAGTCTTTAACAGCAGAGAGCAGGCACAAGGCAAGAGATCCAGGCTCTCAGGTGGTGGTGGTGGTGGTTTAACACTAGTGAGGGTCCAATTTTGCAGGACTTGGAGGAGCAGCAGCTGGAAATTCTGACGCATATAAACTGAGAAGGTTGCATCCTTGATTAATGAGAGGAGCACTTTTTTGTGTGTAAAAAGTACCAGGTTCAGTCAAGATGAAAATGGTTGGGTAGATTAGCAGTGGGTGACACACAAGGTAAAACCTACCTGCCTGCCCGGAGCCCACGCCATCGGCTCTGGGGAAGAGAGGCAGGTGGAGCTGATGCCGCCGGACACTGATGCCGCCCCCTCCCCCCACGCATTGTCATGGGGGGGAGGATAGGATAAAAGGATGCTGCCCCGCCACCACCTCAAGAGCTCCCTGCCTGACCAGGGTGCCGCCCACGCCTCTTGCCTGGACTTGAGGGCCGTGAAGGCAGTAGGACCATCTTTCCCCTCTTTGGGTTTCTTTTGTGGGCTGGCTAAGTATTTTGTGTTATAATTTGTATTTGACCTGTAATTGTAATATGATTTGTTATTTTATTGTATGCTCTCTTAGAAATGTGGACTTTTGTATAGGGCTCTATTGTATTGTTTTGTATTTTGGGATTTATCTGTATTATTGTATATTGTTTTTTTGATCTTGTTGGTAAACTGCTTTGAGTCGCCTTCGGGCCGGAAAAAGCGGTATATAAATCATCATCATCGGTTTATTTATATACCGCTTTTTCCGGCCCGAAGGCCGGATAATGATCTCCTGGGGTCCAGATGTGGCCCTTTAGCACCTCCACAGCACCCCCTGCCCCCAAATTAATTTTAAAACTCAGAGGCTCCTTTTGCCCTCTGTGTGGGGACAATCTTGCCATGTTTTGAGGACTTGGCCACCCTTAGGGCCTTCCATGCCACCAAATTGTCACAGTATTTGTTGTTGTTCAGTCGCACAGTCGGTTCCGACCCTTTGCGACCCTATGGACCATTGTTCTCCAGGTGCCTCTGTCCTCCACCATCCCCCTCAGCCCTCCCAGCTCTGTGCCCATTGTGTCCACAATGCCATCTAGCCATCTCATCCTTGGCCTCCCCCTTCTTCTTTTGCCCTCCACCTTTCCCAACATCAATGCCTTCTCAAGTGAATCCTCCCTTCTCATTTGATGTCCATAGTATTTTAGCTTCATCTTTACTATTTGACCTTCCAATTAGCAGTCAGGGTTGATTTCTTCTAAGATTGACCTATTTGTTCTCCTCGCTGTCCAGGGGACTCTCAAAACCCTCCTCCAACACCACATTTCAAAGGCATCTATTCTTCTGCGTTCAGCCTTCCTAATTGTCCAGCTCTCACATCCGTACATTACTACTGGGAAAACCATTGCTTTGACTATTCTAATTTTTGTTTTCAATGTGATGTCTCTGCTTTTCACTATGTTCCCCAGGTTTCTCATGGCTTGTCTCCCAAGAATCAGTCGCCTTTTTATTTCATGGCTACAATCCCCATCTGCAGTGATCTTTGATCCTAAGAAAGTAAAATCTGTCACTGCTTCTACTTCTTCCCCATCTATTTTCCAGGAACTGATTGGCCTGTTGCCATTATCTTGGTTTTCTTGATATTGAGTCTCAAGCCAGCTTTTGCACTCTCCTCCTTCAGCCCAATCAAGAGATTCTTTAGGTCTCCCTCACTTTCTGCCATTAGGGTGGTATCGTCTGCATATCTCAGATTGTTGATGTTTCTCCCAGCGATTTTAATCCCATATTGTGATTCCTCCATCCCTGCACTGCGCATTATGTGCTCTGTGTATAGGTTGAATAGGCATGGTGACAAAATGCAGCCTTGTCTTACTCCTTTTCCTATTCCAAACCACTCTGTCATTCCCTGTTCTGTCCTAACTGTTGCTTCTTGGTTCATGTACAGATTTCTCAGGAGGCATATGAGGTGCTCTTTAATTACTTGCCACATCTTGTTGTGGTCCACACAGTCCAATGCCTTAGTGTAGTCAATAAAACAAAAGTAAACTTGTTTCTGGTATTCCTTTGTTTTCTCCATGATCCAGCGTATGTTGGCAATGTGGTCTCTAGTCCCCCTGCCTCTTCTGAAACCTGCCTGCACCTCTGGTAATTCTCTTTCCACATGCTGCTGAAGTCTATCCTGTATTATTTGGCCACTATAAAGCAGAAGGCTATTTTTAAAGGGTGTGGGGAGATAGTCTGGCATGGTTATCCTGCTATGGTAACAGAGTAGACCATATTGCCAGCAACTCAACTCCGTCTTGATGAAGGGCAGCAGCTTCGTCAATACTGGCATGGGGCTGATGTGTGCCAAAAGGGCTCAGGATCAGGAAGAGACTTGGGGAACTCAACCAGTGGTATGTTGTGATGTGGAAGGCAAATTGAAGACCACTGCATCATATTATTCCCAGGACAATCTTCATGGCTGATCACCATGAAGATCACCAATATTCAGATAAAGAAGAAGAAGTGGGGAGATAAATGAACCATACCTGTCAAGTGTGGCTCCGGACAATACGGGACCTGCACAGACGGTTCTGCGCAGGTCTGTTTTACGCATGCGTAAAAGCCGTTTACGCATGCGTAGAATGGACATGCGCAGAACGGTTTTGCGCAGGTCCATTGTACGCATGCGTAGAAGGCTTTTACGCATGCGTACAACAGACCTGCGCAAAACTGTTCCGCGCTGGTCGGTTCTACGCATGCGTAGAAGGGTTCTACGCATCCCCTTCTGCACAGAACCCTTCTACGCATGCATACAAGGGTTCAACGCATGCATAGAAAAGTTCTACGCATCTGTAGAAAGGACCTGCACAGAAGGGATGTGCAGTAACTCCTTTCCCCTGCTGCCAAGATCCAGGATAGCGGCAGCTCCAGGCGGAAAAGGACGAAAATCGACGCCGAAATACGGGAAATCCCGGCCAATCCGGGATACTTGACAGGTATGAAATGAACACTTTTTGGGAAGCAGTAGCCATCAGTTGGCCTCACTTCCTTTAAATAGTGATAGGTGTGCTGTGAGTTGTGCTTTCTCTGTGTTCCACGCTAGACATGGTGGCAGGCCGTTTGCTTGAACAGAAGCTTCTAGTCTTGGAGTGTCTGTCTGGCTACCACATTAAATGTGCAGAATGGTGTTTTTTTGAACAAACGGAGTTGACGAAAGGTGAGAGGCTTTTTAGAATAATTAGGATGGTGCCCACTGTTGTTAACACTATATTTTAAAGATCTGTCAGCATTTCTATTTATAAACCCATGTTTGCCGAGGAAATAAAGGTAATTGGGAAACTCGTTTCCATGCAGTTGAGTCATATTTGTCTGTATTAATGTGGTTGAGCAGAATTTGCACTTTGTGTTATAGCTGAGCGATGCACACCGAGGTGCTCTGTTGCTGTTTTAGTTGCATGGGTGTGCTAGAGCAAGGCATCTGATTCCCTTTGGAGGAGGGCGTGGTGATATAATCGTTAGCTGCATGCGTATTGATCTGGTGTTTTATTGTGGCTGAGACAGAGGTTGCCTGGATTGGAATCTGTTACCACTAGGTAATTTCTCGTACAGGTTCCATCTGTGTCCTTCCTTTGACCTTGATTCTGGCTATGGGTTGTCTCTGTACTTGCATTAGGTAAAGGTCTCCCTTGCTTAAAAGCCAGTCATATCTGACTAGGGTTAGGTGCTCATCTCTATTTAAAGAACCAGTACTTTCTGCATCTGCAGACATCTCCGTAGACATGTGGTAAGCATGACTAGACACCGAAGTGCATGGAATGCTGTTTATCTTCCCACAGAAGTAGCACCTATTTATCTACCTGCAATTTCATGCTTTCGAACTGCTAAGTTCGCAGGAGCTGGGCCAGAGAGAGCTGACCTGCCGTCCTTCCAGTCATCAAGTTCAGCATCTTAACCACTAAGCCAACATATTAACTCTAGTTTAATGCTAATGTGAGTTCTCATCTTAGATGTACACCCATGCATGCAATAGAATAACATGAAAAGTTTCGTAATGCTAAATCTTTTTTTTAAAAAAAATACTGCACACACACTCTTCTTCAAGTGCTGTATGTGATTCCAAATATTGGCTCTCATCATAGCAATCAGCCATGAAGATTATCCTGGGAACAATATAATGCAGTAGTCTTCCATTTGCCTTCCACATCACAACATGACTAACGTAGCACTGATCCATTTCCGTGAGTCACTTTCTGGTCTTGAGCCCTTTGGTACACAAAGTCCCCCTCAGCCCCAGGCCAGTAATGTTGAAGCTGCTGCCCTCCATCGAGATGGATTCAAATGAGATTTAATCCACTTGGGGACCATCACCCTTTTCCTGTGGACTTACGGGGACACTCATCAATTGCATGACTGATGAGCAACTGCAATTCCTTCCTTCCCACTATACTTCCAGAGCCTGTTAATTATTTACCCTTCCATCACCCCCTGTTTATTCATGTTCCCATATGCCACGCCTGGCCTCGCATTGTCCATCTGTCAGCTGTACAATGAGAGCTGGAGTGAGTGTCAGTCTTTGTAGCTTCTCTCTATTGTAATGTTGCAAACAGAGGTACAGTAGATTGTGCTGTCACATCAAGGTGCTTTTGTGAATGCTTTACTGCCTAAAATGGTTCTGCCTAAAATGGTGCAGAGCTGAGCTGGAGATTGAAATGAATATCCTTTCACTTCAAAATATTTTCTTCTAGGTTTGTTTGAAAGACTGGTGTGGAGCTGGTGGGTTGAAAATCTCTGCTCTAAGCTACTCAGCCAATGGAAACTAAGCTTAGAGGGGGCAAAATTAGGTTTATAGAGCTGATCTTGGCCTCATGGAGGCCTGGAGTGCAATTCACATGTGAGAGTTTGGGAGGGGAAGATGTGTGGGTTGGAGAGAGCAAAAATTGACTCCAAGACTTTGGTTGTTGAGTACTCCAGTTTGAAATGTAGCAGGTGTTCATTTGGGATGGAATAGTGCAGTGACGGTGAACCTTTTAGAGACCGAGTGCCCAAACTACAACCCCAAACCCACTTATTTATCGCAAAGTGCCAACACAGCAATAGGAGAGGGAGGAAACGTTACCATTGGACTGCTGGGCAGAGGGGCAGGGCGAACTTTGTGCTGGGGGAGGGAAGAAGTGTTCCCATTTGGGCCGCTGGGCAGAGGGGCGGGGTAAACTGTGCTGTGGGGAGGGAGGAAATGCTCCCATTGGGCTGCTGGGCAGAGGGGTGGGGTGAACTCTGTGCTGGGGGAGGGAAGAAGTGTTCCCATTGGGCTGCTGGGCAGAGGGGTGGGGTGAACTCTGTGCTGGGGGAGGGGAAAAGTGTTCCCATTGGGCTGCTGGGCAGAGGGGCAGGGCGAATTCTGTGCTGTGGGGAGGGAGGAAGTGCTCCCATTGGGCTGCTGGGCAGAGGGGTGGGGTGAACTGTGTGCTGGGGGAGGGAAGAAATGTTCCCATTGGGCTGCTGGGCAGAGGGGCGGGGCAAACTCTGTGCTGGGGTGTCTGTGAGTGCCAACTCTGGCACACTTGCCATAGGTTCGACACCACTGGAATAGTGTGTACAGTTATTCAAACTTAATTTCAAAATGACCTGTTTTTCGAAATTTAGCGTTTTATCCATTTTTTCCTCCCCTAGGGCCCTTCCATTCTTGGTTCTGTATCCAGAGTGATGGAAAATTCTTCTGCGGCTTCAGCCTCATCTGAGGCCGGAAGCAATCGTTCACAGGAAATTGAGGAACTGGAACGTTTCATTGACAGCTATGTTTTAGAATATCAAGTGCAAGGTTTAATAACTGACAAGACCGAAGGGGACGGGGAGAGCGAAAGGACCCAGTCAAATGTCTCACAGGTTGGTATGAAAATGCACCTCCTACCAAAGATGAATAGAAATGGTGAGGTTTTCATATCACTTTGAAATGTTTTGCAAATTATTTCCCACCCAATGATTGGTTATCATAGTGCAGGGGTTCCCAAACTTTTCAAGCCAGGGGCTGGGTCACACTCTTTCAGTCAGCTTTGAGGGCTGGATGGCCATTTTGTCCTGCCTGCACGATGGGGGTAGCCATTCTGTCCCAACAGCTTCAGAGGGGTGGTCATTTTGTTTCTTGAATGCCCTTGGAGGAGGGGGAACGAAATTACTCTGTGGGCCAGATACGGCCCTTGGGCCTTAGGTTGGGAACCCCTGGCATAGTGCAACTAGAAATATTTCAATAAAGAATTAAGAATTTTTTTCTATCTTTCTTTATTCGTGTCAGAGGCACCACCAACATATAATAACATACAAAGCTAAAATTAACACATCTGAAACAAAGAGGAATTAAAAGGGCAAGATGACATCCGCCCAATATCGGGCCACCTCAACAGCATTACCTCTGGCCAACATAAGGTCCTCTTCAGTGCATGTTGAGGGGCAAAGTGTACATGGTATCATAAGGGCGATAGTTTGTTCTTCTCCGCATTCATACAGGCTGTCATCTACAGGGAAACCCCACTTTCTCAGATTAGCCCTTGATCGTCCTACCCTGTTTAAAGCTTTCTACACAGGCCGTGGTTGTTCTTGGCCAGGCGGTAGAGAGTCATGTGGTTCTGCCCGGTTATCTGGTAGCTCATTGCTCGCCTTCCATAGTTCTAAGACAGTCTGTAGGGTGGGGCAGAAGTTGCGAGGAAGCCATGCCTTGATTTCAGTCTCTGCTTTGGTCGTTGGTGATCAAATAGCAGGTGTCTTTCCGAGGATCTTGCTTTGACCCACTCTTTCTGAGCAGCACTTTCTTGACAAAATTTTAATGGGGGGATGCCAGCTAAGTAATGCACTTTTTTTGCATTGGGGTTGGGTTTAGGCAACCTGTGAACTAGCATACTCTCCTGCAGAGTAACATCAATAGAAAACATTTTTTTTCCTATAGAATCCAGCCAGAAAAATTTCATTCAGACTCAAAAAGTTGTGGTCTTTAAAAATAATTTTTATTTTGTTGATATGTTCCAGATGGTTGTCATAGTGAGAGTTGGGGCATAACCGCATAGATGTCAGTCTAAGATTGATAACTAACTTTGTTCTGCTACACCCTGGCATTTCAATCATTACCACTGTTCACACAGAAATGTTTAATTATCGGAAAATGTGCTTCAACCCCCATTCTTATTTACCCTTTTCTGGCACCATCACTACTGTCCCATCCACAACTTTCACAGGTGTTCAAATCAGTTTTTAAAGTTTAGCAAGTGGAATAATCCTGAACTGACAAGACATGGTAATCATTTAAATTAGTGCTCTAGTATAGTAAGGAAAAAGTCACCTTTGCTTGAAAGCCAGTTGTATCAAGTCTAATACAGTAAGGTAAAGGTAAAGGTTTCCTTTGCTCGAAAGCCAGTCGTATCCGACTAGGTTGCAGTGCTCATCTCTGTTTCAAAGCCAAAAAGCCAGCGTTGTCTGCTTCTGCAGACGTTTCCATAGTCATGTGGCAGGCATGACTAGACACCGGAGCGCATGGAATGCTGTTACCTTCCCACCAAAGTGGTCCCTATTTATCTACTTGCAATTTCTTGCTTTCGAACTGCTAGGTTGGCAGGAGCTGGGACAAAGACGGGAGCTCAATCCGTCCTGCAGCACTCGGGAATCGAACTGCTGACCTTCCGCCTCCCAGGCAGCGTCTTAGCCACTTGAGCCACTGCTCAGTATGGGGCACTAATTTCTTCCAATTTCAAATCCAAAGGCAATTCTCGTTATAAAATTGTTTTCATTTTTTTAATTGACTTGCTTGATACATTGAAACATTAAGTGAATTAAATGCAACTTCAAAAAACAATGTGTCCAGACCCTTCTTTTATAGCCAGCCAGTTGCTAAAAGCCAGCTTTCCCAACTGATGGAGTGACAACATCCTGTCCGTCTTCTCTAGTGAGGAATAACAGAAATTAGGAGCCACCACTAAGAAGGTTTACTTTCCTGTTGTCAGTCTAACTCTGCTTTTATCTTTCAAACCAATGTTTCATTAACCTTTCTGTTCCTTTCTCCCTCCCCTCCCACTTTCTTTCTTGTTTAGTGGACAGCTGACTGCAATGAGCAGATAGAAGGGAGCGGTTTCTCCTCCAGAGGCAAAGACTTAATACCGCATAATCAAAGCCAGGTAAGGAAATGGAAACTCTATCTAGAAATGGGTACGTTTGGCAACCTTTGAATCTAAGCCTGGAATGTCTTAGCAGTTTAAAATTATTTCCGAGAACGCTTTTTCACTGGCTCGTACAGTCTTGCCAGCAAGAGTGCAAAAAATTCTTGCATGCCTGACCTTTCAGCTGCAGTGGAAGGTTTTACCTAGAAAGCATTTTTTTTCCTAGGGTGATACTTGGGAAACTTATATGGAGGAAGCTGTGCTTCCTAGAGCATCCATATGTGCCATTTTGGTTAGGCAGGAGGCAATTAGTTTTGAAGGTTGTCCCTCTTTCTCTACGGTGACCTCACAGTTCGCCTTTGTTGTCTTAATTTGCTCTCAGATAGATTTCCTAAACAGTATTGGCTATTAAAATTGTTAAGCGCAGCTTGTAGTGTGTTACTGGAGTAGGTACAAGTACCAATTGGCTAAATCTTGACCAAAGAGTTTGGAATACAGTTCATCATCATAGGAACCTTTAATAATCTTCAGTCTGTTTCTGAAGCAATTTTTCTAAATCTGGGCTAGATTACATGGGTCAAACCTCTGGTTTAGTATTGTAAAGGTTTGACAAGTTTACTGTCTTTTTACTCATCCTTGGTCTTGGATGGGGCTACTTTGCCCCAGATAGACCCATTGTGCAACTTGGGGGTCCTCCTGGACTCTCGACTGCTGCTAGAAGAGCAGGTGGTGGCCGTGGCCAGAAGAGCCTTTGCACAACTCCATGTGATACGCCAGTTGCGCCCGCTTCTGGATAGGGACTCCTTGTTTATGGTCATACATGCTCTGGTCACCACCAGACTAGACTATTGCAATGCGCTCTACATGGGGCTGCCCTTGACGACCATTCGGAGGCTGCAGCTGGTCCAGAATGTGGTGGCCTGGGTAGTGATGGGGTGCGGGCGTTATGCCCATGTTTCGCCACTGCTCCGGGAGCTGCACTGGTTACCAGTTTGCCTCCAAGTGCAATTCAAGGTGCTGGTTATGACCTTTAAAGCCCTATATGTTAGTGGGCCAGGATACCTAAGAGACCGCATTGCCCTAAGAACATCTGTCCATTCAAGCCAGAGCGAACCGGAGGGGCTTCCTAATTGTTCTATCAGCCAGTGTGGCTCACTGAAGTCCAAGAACATCTGGAGAGCCACGTTTGCAGACCCCTGACCTAGAGAAAGCCTCAAGATAATAAAGGAAGAATAATACTGTAATGTACTTAGATCTGTTAGTCAACCTACTCAACCAAAATAAACTTGCAGCATGTTTGTTTGAAAGTCAATTATGTTGTGTCCACACAATATACCAAATATAAGCCCTGTTAAATTTACTGATATTTGCCTCTTAGGCTTTTGCTATCGGGGAGTAAAATCCAGGGTTTCTCTTCCCCCTGAAGCACCCTACCTACATGTACATGTTCAGTTCTGCAAGGTTCCCCAAACTATTTGGAGCATAATGTGAAAGTATATAGGAAGGGTGCGATATGATAGATTCTCAAGCAGTTTTCATTCTCCTGATGGATGGATTATGTTGGCTGCAATCGAGTGTATTTCCAATTGGAAATTTGCCTATTCAAGAATATCACCTGTGTAAATGAAGATTTTAATCTACTTTTTTCACTGTCTGCCTTGCATAGTTTATGCAAGGACCGCATCAAACTCAAGTAAACTCTGTCTCCATTTGTTAGACCTGGGATGTGTGTTTACAGAATGACAGTGATGGTGTTCGTTCAGAAGAGTGGTTGTATTAATCCGAAGGCATGTATAATCACATTAAGGGTGGTACTTCTGCATTTATCCCTGAGCTTGGTTGCCCATGTTTCACTGGTAGCCAGGAATGGATTTCCACAGTTAAAGTTAATGCAACAGCCCTGCCTATTCCTGGAGATATCCGATGTGGCTGCAGTGAACAGATTGTGGAACTGCCTTTAGAAACTTTGGGTGGTTCAAAATGCTGTATCCACTCTGCAGACTGGGGTGGGTTACAGGTAGCATACACCTTCTCTGTTATAATAGCAACTCTGGCTGCTTGTCTATTTCTGGGCCCACCCAGTTTGAAGACCTGGTTATGACTATAAACCATGTATGACTTGGGGCTGCACGACAAAGTGAGCTCCTGTTGTCTACCCCAGCTCCCACCAACCTAGAAGTTCTAAAGTAAGAAATTGCAAGTAGATAAATTGGTATCATTTCAATGGGAAAGGTAACAGTGTTCTGTGCACTCTAGTGTCTAGTCATACTTGCCACATGTCCATGGAAAGTGCGCAGACACAGGCAGGTTGACTTTCCATCAACACGCGAAGCCTTCCTCATGTAGGCTTCTAGCAATTAGTTGGGCAGTTGAGAAAGATGTCTTCTTGTGGGGTATTGTATGTTTATTGGATTTTATGAATAAAATTACTAATCTCTTTATTATTCCTATACACTTGGTTTTTTTAATGGTGAATTTATTGTGTTTTTGTTACATTTGTTCTTTTAAAATCCTTTGTGAAGTGCCTTGGCTTCTAAGAGGGAGTTGGTGCATATATGAAGAATGAATGTAAATTGTGTTCGACCCCTTGGGTAAGGTTAATTGTTGCTTTCCAAACACACACACAATTTCTATCTTTACAAAACTCTGGCAACCTGTGTATATTCTCAATTGGGATATCCAGTGTGGTGTAGTGGATAGAATGATGGACTAGAACTCATGAAGCCCGGGTTTGAATATCTGCTCAGGACATTGATGCTCACTCGGGATATGAAACTGATAAAATCACTCCTTAGATATCTCACTTACCTTGAAAGCCCTGTTAGATTTGCCATAAGTCCATTCCAACTTGATGGCATATGACATAAAATTCTCATCGCAGTTTTCTTGGACCCAGGGTAAAACCAATTGTGGCAGGTGTACTATAAACCGCTCCACCACTCCAGAGTAATCTTTGAAAAAAAACCTACCATTTTATCATGATGGCTTAATGGTTAAGACGCTTATCTTGATGATCAGCAGGTTGGCAGGTCAGCAGTTCGAGACCCGAGTGCTGCGTGACGGAATGAGCTCCCGTCTCTGCCCCAGCTCCTGCTAACCTAGCAGTTCAAAAGCATGAAATTGCAAATAGATGAATAGGTACCACTTTGGTGGGAAAGGTAAGAGCATTCCGTGTGCTCTGGTGTCTGCCACATGGCCATGGAAACATCTACAGATGCAGACAATACTGGCTCTGTGACTGTAAACAGAGATGAACACCACCCCCTAGAGTCGGACATGACTGACTTTCGCACAAGGGAGACTATGTGAGTATTTAGTAACTTACATGGTCAGTGCTACAGTTTTCATTGGTCGTTTTAAAAATTAATGCTTCTAGACACGTTTGAGGACCAAAAACTGGGCAGCTGCATGTAGGGATCATACCTGGAGTATGGAACCTGTGCCCTCCAGATCAGCCTCCATGATGAGTGATAATTGCTTACAAAGACTGATAGCAGCATCATTCCAGTGTCTTACAGGGCTATAAGCGCCACACCTCTTGCCTTAACCTGCTGTTAATCTAAGGCTGTGATGGTGAACCTTGGCACTCCAGCTGTTCTTGAACTTCAATTCCCAGAAGCCCTGATCAGCAGGTGTGCTGACTTGGGCTTCTGGGAATTGAAGTTCAAGAATACCTGGACTACCAAGGTTCGCCATCACGAATCTAAGGCATGATTTATGGCAATTGCAAATAATTAATTTGACGTATGTTTTTTTCATTTATTAATTTAACATTTCTGTGTTAAAGGGCTACCTTTAAGGGGCCCATGGTGGCTCCCATGGGATGGGACAAGACGTGAGAAGCAACTTGCTGTTAAACTGAAGCTAGAGGGACTAGAGCCATGATGGTGAATCTTGGCACTCCAGATGTTCTTGGACTTCAACTCCCAGAAGCCCCCATGAATCCACACAAATGGGTTTACTGCAATTCATCCGGCCCTCGTCACTCCTGGAAGCGGAAGTAAAATGCACCTGTATGGAGGAAGGGTTAACCCGGAAGAGTCTTAACCGTACTGGCGCATTTTACTTCCGCTTCCGGGTGCAATGAGGGCGACGTGGGCCGGATGGATTACAGTAAACCCATTTGTGTGGATTCACGGGGGCTTCTGAAAATTAAAGTTCAAGAACATCTGGAGTGCCAAGGTTCGCCATCACAGGACTAGAGCTTGGAATTAATTGTTTACAACTTGGAAATACTGTATTTGTCAGTGTATAAGACATTGGAGGATAAGACACACTCAGTTTTTCCAGAGTACAGTACAGTATTTTAAGGGGGTAATGTGTTAATAATTCACTTCCCCAACAATTCATGGAATGACACACATTAATATCACAGTTGTAAGAAGGAAGATTAGCTTAATTTAACTCTCCCCCCTCTAACAGTAGCTTTTTAGTTAATTTTCTGATTTTTATTAGGATTGTTTAGCAATTGTTAGCCTCACTAAATGGCAGAGGAGGAATAGCACCTGGTTCAAGCAATGGTCTCTGATGCTGCCTTTTGCTCTGTGGTGGATATTTAGTTATCACTGGAGTGGGTAGGAAGAGAGTTTAGTTCCTACCCTAGGCAAACGTCTTTGAGTCTTTAGTTTCCACTCAACTCCATAATTAATAAGTTAGTTTGTTTGCTCTCTCTCTCTCTCTTTTTTGAGATAAGGGGTACAGTTTTCACTATGGTGACTGGTCATGCTGACTGTGGAATTCTGGAAGCTGTAGTCCATAAACATAGTTTTTCCAAGCCCTGGTTCCAGCCACTAGTGTTGTCTGCTGAGCTTCCATGAATTTGCCCAGTGCTTTGATATACTGTACTGTATTATGTTTGCAGTGGCTTAGTGGTTATGGCATTGAACGTGACCACTGGAAGGTCGACAGTTCAACAGTTCATGACCCAAATACTGCATGACAGAGTGGGTTCCCATCTCTGTCCAAGCTCCTGCCAGCAGTTCGAAAACAAGAAATTGCAAGTAGATAAATAGGAACCACTTTGGTGGGAAGGTGAGCAGCGTTCTGTGCACTCACTCCAGTGTCTTGTCATGCCTGCCATATGTCCATGGAAAGGTCTGCAGACGCAGACAAGCTCTGGCTCTTTGGTTATAAACTGAGATGAGCACTGAACCCTAGAGCTGGATATGACTGGCTTTCGAGCAAGGGCAACCTTTGCCTTGATATGTTTGTTTTTTAATTTTCAAGATTTATGTTGCCGCCCAACATATTGATGTTTATTTGTTCCCATGTGTTTTACTGCAGCAGATTCCCTGTGTTTCATATAGAAATAGTTTGTTTTGTTTTTCCTGAATCTATTGCAAAAGAGAGTTAACAGAGTCTAGTATTATGGAGAGGAGAAGAAACCCAATTTGTTTCTCTCTCCACTTTCTACATACCATGCATAACTTTAAGGTGGGGAAGGGAGAATGTTCTTCTATTACAGACAGTCGCAAATTTTAAAATTTCCATATACAGTAGTATCTCGGATAAAGTCTGATTCGGATAAAGTCTCGGTTTTCATGCACACGTGATGCATCATATAAAGTCCAAAACCGCTAAAAAAAATGGACGTTATCCAAGGTATTTGGTATAGGAACCTCGGATAAAGTCCATTTTTGGACGTTATCCGATGCATCGCCCATTTGATTCGGATAAAGTCCAAGATCGGATAAAGTCCAAACTTGTGGAAAGGAGCCAGAGAGGAGCGAGTGATGTGGGCTGCTGTCCTTAGAGGAAAGATCTCTTTAAATCTGTTTTCAAACCTATCCTTTGCACTTTCACCATTTATGAAGGCAAGATCTGTCTAAAAGAATCCTGCTCTTATTTCTGATCCCCACTTGCTAATGATTGGAGATACTGTACCTCTCTGGATCTGCTTGTTCGGTCCCGTTTCCTCTCTTATGGTTAAAGTTACATGATGGTAAAATTTCAGCTGTCAAGGAATATGTCTGCATCTAAAGGGACTGCAGGGTTTAAGACACTGAGTCAGAAGGTTGGCAGGTTAGCAGTTTGAGACCCAAGTGCTTCAGGACAGAGTGAGGTTCCATCATCTGTCCCAGCTCCTGCCAACCTAGCAGTTCGAAAGCAAAAATTGCAAGTAGATAAATAGGTACCACTGGCTTTCGAGCAAGGGAGACCTTTACTCATGTCAGGAATATTTATTTATTTTATTTTATAATTTTGTGAGAACACCACCCAGAGTGGCAAACAACAGGTAAAAATACAATGTAAAAACAACCTAAACATTTACAATTAAAATGCCTACAAAACCTCCAATTAAAAGGCAAGATTAAAAACATATAAAACTGACTTTGTCCCAAAAATGACCCACGTCCTCCCTCCACCCACTTTAGAATAGATGGAGATAGTGGTAATTTTTTTATCAAGACCCATTGGGGTGCACAGTTTCCCCAAGTAGGGGCAAAAGAAACAGAAATATCCAGTTTGGTTTTGACAAAGACAATTTTAACCTTTAAAAAGTATGTGTGTACTGCACTTTCTTCAAACAGAGAATTGCTCATCCTAGTTTCATGCTAGTTCTTATCTTGTTTTATATTCCACATAAGAGGATAATGGAAGGATACAGAGACTCCAAAATGACAAATTGCCCATGGATCCCTCAATTCTACTCCTGATTTATGGCTATCAAGAGGCTTTTATTCAATACAAAGTTGAGAATATTTGATGCTCACTCTTGGCTCCAGATCCTCCTTTCACTCCAAAGGGTGATGCTTCTTTTTCTTCTTCAAGTGCCATATCTGATTCCAAATATTGGCTATCATTATGGCGATCAGCCATGAAGATTGTCCTGAGAACGATATAATGCAATGCTCTTCCATTTGCCTTCTACACCGCAGCGTGACACCCATACCACTCATCCAGTTTTGCGAGTCATTTTCTGGTTCCGAGCCCTTTTGGCACACAAAGTCCTCTTCAGCCCCAGGTCAGTATTGATAAAGCTGCTGCCCTCCATCAAGATGGATTCAAGTGGGATTTAATCCACTTGGGGACCATCACCCTTCCCTGTGGACTTCAGCACCCAAGACCGTGAGTCCTCGGGATTGTCAGGTTAGTTAACCGCCGCCTGACAATCAGCATTGAGTCGCTGGCAGTAAGGTCTACTCTATTACCATTGCAGGATAACCTGGCCAGATCCTGGGTGATGCTTAGTTTTGGTAAGTTGTCCTTTACTAAAGTGAGCTGTTTGTTATTTCCAGGAAGAGTGGGATCACAGCAGCAGTGGCAGTTCAGGATCGCGGCCTAGTTCAGGCTCCAGGCGTGGGTCTGTATCAAGGTCTGGTGGCCGAGGGAGAAGTGGCCAGTTCAGGCATTCATCTAAGGTATCTGATGGTGCTGGTGCTGGTGATGAGAGACAGATTAGGAAAGCTGGAAATGGCATCTTATCTGTTGGTTGCTGCCGCTTGTAGACTTTGCCCTGTAGAAATATTGCCTTTTTGCTTCTGTGTGGCTCTGTGCGTGTGGGTGTTCTGTGCAGAATCTCTAGAAGAATAACCTAGGCCCATGATGGTGAACCTTGGCACTCCAGATGTTCTTGGACTTCAATTCCCAGAAGCCCCCGTGAATCCACACGAATGGGTTTACTGCGATTCATCCAGCTGACGTCGCACTTGTCGCTCCTGGAAGCGGAAGTAAAACGTGTACGGGCACATTTTACTTCCGCTTCCAGGAGCGACAAGAGCGGCGTGGGCTGGATGAATCGCAGTAAACCCATTCATGTGGATTTAGGGGGGCTTCTGGGAACTGAAGTCCAAGAACATCTAGAGTGCCAAGGCTCGCCATCACGGACCTAGGCTTTGCTTCTAAGTAAAGAGACATACATTATGTGACCATAAAACCATAGAATTCTACAGTTTTGATTTTTTTTTTTTTGCAAGTGAAACAGCTTCACACAGTCTGTTGGGTTGCCCAGATTGAAAATTGAAAGATTTTTAGAACATATGTTTTCGAAATCAAAGGTTATTGTGTGCTGGAGAAGGAACTTTAAGGAAAAGGACATTGATGGAGGGTAGTCAGGGGAGAGAAAATTGCTTTTGATCTGGGGAGAAAAAAGAACTGTCTGCTGTACGTTCTAGCCCATTATTGCAGAAAAATGCACTTCATTATCTTCTTCCACCACTGATTTAAAAAAACCCACAACTCATCAATATATATTGGACGTTAAACAGTAGACCATGTTTCTAGAAAGCTAAACAAAGTACAAGACCAGCAGCCACACCAAAAATTGAGTATATGTCTTGTCAACTGGCTTGACATAGTTCTGAAAGTATCGCTATCATGTTCACCAGTTTCTGTGAAATGACTGTTAACTGTCAGTTTGTTTACTAGTTTAGACTTCGTAGTTTATATCATTTTAGGCCATAGCCTAATAGCCCTGCCCAATCAGTTGCCCTCCAGATGTCTTGAACTACAGTGTCTACCACCATGGCCAGTACATGGCCATGGGCTGATTTGAAGAAGGCTGGCCTAACATTGTAATTTTATTTTTACTTCAAACCTGTAGGCAGGTTTCCTAGATTCCTCAAACATAAAATAAACCCAAACATTAAATGGGAGCCAGTGTGGTGTAATAGTCTAGGATTCAAGAAACCTTGGTTCAGATCACAGTGTGCCGGACCATCTCTCAATCACATAGACATACACACTCATCCTGATCTACTTCATAGCGCATTTTACTTATGCTTCTGGGAATGACGAGGGTGGCGTGGGCCGGATGAATTAGCATCGGGGGCTGGACCTTGCCCCCAGGCCATAGTTTGGGCTCCCCTGGACCATGTGACCAGCCAGCGGCCCGAAACGTTTGTCCACCCCTGATGTAGGAGAAGGAAGTGGTGGGTACCTTTTTGAGCAAGGTTGGTTTGCATGGCCTGTGATATTAGAAACTAAATGCCTCTCACCTCAAGGAACATGTCCTGCAGATTCTTTCCAGTTGCTCTGGTTCCATGCCACCTATGCAAACAACAAAAACAAGGAGATAACACTGGCTGCTATACTGTGTTGGTGTGCTGTTTTGCTTTTTGGGTTGCACGTTGTGTGAATCAGAGCCCTGTTCAGTCGTCGGAGCAACAGGCTTATTTAACTATAGTCCCTCTATTGTGCTGTTTATGCAGAAGAACCATGTCTAAAGAAAGGTGCCTTATCAAATCATTCTCCACATGGGCTTTCTAGGGAATCCAAGTTTGGGTGGAGAGCCTTTACAAGTAAGCCTGTTGCTTTTACGCATACCTGTCAAGTTTTGCATTTGGAAATAAGGGAAATTTCCTGGCAAATACGGGATACTTGACAGCTATGCTTAACCTGTGCTGCCCTCCAATGGTGGCAATAGGGCATTGCAGTCTAATTAATAAGGGATGACGGCGGGAAAGAGGGTAAAATAAGGGGTTTTCCCGGCCAATATGGGATACTTGACAGCTATGCTTTTACGTAGGTCAACCAAGAATAAAGGTGGCAGAGCTAATGTGCCTCCCTCTTTATGTGTTGAATAAACACATTACCTTAATGACTGAAGAGGACTTTCTTAATGTATTTTTAAGTAGTACCTTGCATTAGTTGTGAATTGTGAGCCCATCAGCGTTAAGGAGAAAGGAGCTATTAAATAACCAGTCTCTGCAGTGTTTTTCCACAAGTTCTCACCAATTACCTATTATCTTCTAGTTTCTCAAAGCTTTGACCACTAGAGGTAAAGAGTGTGGAATTGGTTTTGGTACAATTTTTGGTGAAATCGGTGTTGAGCAATCTTGTAGACATAGGATGTGGAAGGTTTCATTTACAACCCATTTATTAATTTTAACAGCGCTCTGTGCAAGCCTATCCCATTGTCACTGGTTCACGCTGTTGGCCAGAGCCAATATTTGGCAGCACTGAATTAATTGGGGGTTGTGTAGTAATCCTGTGGTAGCATTGTTCCAAAATAATATTATACGTCATCCCCTGTTTTGTTTCCTCCTTTCTCCCAGAATGGTAACAAAGAAAGTTCCTTGGACATGTTGGGAACAGACATCTGGGCAGCCAACACTCTTGAGTCCTTTAGGTGAGCTCTTATTTTATCAAGACAATTTTGTTTTTGGTTTTTGTTTCATAATTTGCTGAACTATTAAAACTAATAATCTTAAAGCCGTTCCATAGGCCCGTGATGGCGAACCTTAGCACTCCAGATGTTCTTGGACTTCAATTCCCAGAAGCCCAAGCCCCCATGAAATCCACATGAATGGGTTTACTGCGAATCATCCTCCCATCTGGGCACGTTTTACTTCCGCTTCCAGTAGCGACGAGGGCAGCACGGGGAGGAGAAATCACAGCAAACCCATTCGTTTGGATTCATGGGGGCTTGAGCTTCTGGGAATTGAAGTCCAAGAACATCTGGAGTGCCAAGGTTTGCCATCACAGCCATAGGCTTTAAAAAGATGCTGTTCTATATTGACCAGGATATTGTAAACTGGAGCACAAGCTAACCTACAGTCTCACTCATTTCACAAGCTTATCATACAGTTGCACTTAATTGTGCTCATTTCACACACAAAGCAAGGTCATGTTCAAGCTTCTACAAGCTATGATTCAGTAGTATGTAGATCAAGAACTACCAGAAGTACAAGCTGGGTTCCAAAGAGGCAAGAGAACTAGTGACCAAATTGCCAACATTCACTGGATCATGGAGAAAGCAAGGAGAGTACTGTACCAGAAAAAAGTCTACTTCATTGATTATTTGCTTTAATTGTGTGGATCACAACAAACTGTCTCAAGTCTTTAAAGAGATGGAAGAACCAGATCACCTCACCTGTCTTCTGATAAACCTGTATGTGGGTCAAGAAATGACAGGTAGGACTGGATATGGAACAACTGATTGGTTTAGAATAGTTGACTGCAGCCATAAAACAAAAAGACACTCACTTCTTGGTAGGCAATCTATGGCAAACCTAGGCTGCATAATAAAAAGTAGAGACATCACCTGGCCAAAAAAAAGTCCGCATAGTTGAAGCAGTGGTCTTCCCAGTAGTAATGTATGGCTGTGAGAGCTGAACCGTAAGGAAGGCTGAGAGCAGAAGAATAGATGCCTTAAAACTGTGTTGCTAGAGAAGGCTCTTGAAAGTCCCCTGAACTGCAAGGAGATCAAATCAGTCAATCTCCTACTTTATCTTTAAAATAAACCTGTCAAATAGACCAAACCGAGAATGTGTGATTCTTGCAAGTGTGTATCTTGATGAAGGACAGTTCTCCTGAAACTTCCACTGACACACTAACCACTGCACCACACTCTATTGGCCTGGATTTGTTAAGTGCTGTTCTTGCTCTTAAAATTTTGTTCTACATCTGTTGTTGTCACTTAAATTTTATTTTGTGTTGATTCACATTGTCTTTGATGGAGCTGCTAACAACAACAACAACAACAACAACAACAATAATGAAATGAATAGTAAAGTGACTTTTCAGAAAAATATTCATCAAGGATAGCTGCAGGTACATAGTGTTATCATAGTGCTCTGGCCAAAACAAACCTGACTGAGTGCTCTGTAAACCAGTGTCCTGTCACCCAGCTTACTCCCTACTGAGTATCTTCCAGATGTGTTTCACTATTCCAGTGTGGCCATTGTTATCCAACATATCCAGAGAACAATAGATTGTAGGAGGTTATTGTAGTCAGTTTCTATGGCCAAGAGAATGCACCAGGAGCCCTGGTGGTGCAGTGATTAAACTACTACACTGCAGCCAAAACAGTGTGAGTTCAATTCTGATGAGATTCAAGGTTGACTCAGCCTTCTATCCTTCCAAGGTTGGTAAAATGAGTACTCAGTATGTTGGGGCCAAAATGCTAATTAACTTCTGAACCACTCAGAGAGTACACTAAGTGCTATGAGGTGGTATAAGTGTAATACCTATTTGCTAAATGCAGCATACAAGAAATAGTGTGTATTTTGTTTTGATCTACTGATCCTCAGTCAGATACACTTGTACATTTGTGGTGTTTGTCGCTCATTTCTCTTCTAATTGTTGCTTTTCAGTGGTGCCACATGGGACTTGCAACCTGAAAAACTTGACTTCACGCAATTCCATAGAAAGCTCCGTAACAACCCTAAGCAGCCGGTCACACATATAGACAGAGAAGGGTAAGTAACCTGTTCATAAATCTGGAAGTCAAAGCTCAGGCATGCTGTTTCGATTGGGAGGTTAAAATAACTCTTTAGTCATCTGGATTCAAGATGAAAATATCAAGTGACTGATGACTTAGACCCATACGGGCGTATTTTACTTCCGCTTCCGGGAGCGACGAGGGTGGTGTGGGCCGGATGAATCACAGTAAAGCCATTCTTGTGGATTCACAGGGGCTGGGGCTTCTGGGAATTGAAGTCAAAGAACATCTGGAGTGCTCAGGTTCACCATCATGGACTTAGGCAGTTTGTGTAGCATTAGTAGCAAGCAGTGACACTTCACATAAAAATTTTCTCTCTAACCTCTAATACAGCGATTCCCAAACTTTTCATCAGTGCACACTGATTCTAAATTCTTGAGAAACTCATATTCCTTCCTGCTTTTCTTCTCATTTATCAAACCATTTTTAAATTTAAAAGAAACATTAAAATTAAAAACATTTTCATTGTATGAAATGAGAGAAGATGTTTTTTGGTCCTTGCTCTGGTCAGGTGCAAATTGTAGTTAATACCCATTTTGGAATTAAGCTGGGTGATATTTACTAGCTGAAATTTCTCAAAGCTGAGTTCCAGAGCATTTTCATGTCCACCTACATTTTATAGAGCTTGCAATCAGAGCCCAGAACTTTATTGAATCGTGGGGGGTGGGAATCAAACATTAGACAAGCTTTTGTGATTCAACAGCACTTCTTCAGGTATGCACCAATTTCTTGTGGATAATTTCTTTGTTTGCCTTTGTATTCCTTAAATGCTGAAGGAATCATTTCACATCAGACTCAGCAGTTAGGAAATTTTCCTGCCAGGAAAGACCACAAAACTCAATTTTTGCTATTGCTTCAGAAGAAATGCAAGCATTCTGGGTTGTGTGATAATATTACAAATTCTGTAGAAACCCACTGCATACATTGCTGACTCGCAGCATCTTCTTTCCTATCAATAGACAGTCTAAGTGCCATTAAGCTCTTTGCTGCTTTATATTTGTCAGGCTCTGTTGTTTGAGGAGATTGTAATTAGCTTCTCTGACCTTTTGTACTGACTAAAAATACTTTAGATGTGATCCCATAGGCACACTTACACCAAGGGTTAAAAGTGCTTGGTAGGAATTCTCCCCTTCCATGCAAAGTACCCTGGGAATTGTAGTTAAGAATGAGCAGAGAATTTGAACAAAAAAAAAGTCATATGACCTCAACAGTCTGTGGCTCCCAGAATTTTTTTTGAGGGGAGGCGCTGCCATGACTTAACTGGAATAAAATGTTTGTAAACTTGTGATGCGGATATGTTCCAGAACTGCAACTTTCAACCCTTCTAGTCCCAACTTAATGGGCAATATTTTTTTTGCTGCAATTTATGGATACAGCAGTTTTGTCCCTGCTCATGTGTCACTGTCTCCATAGAATCATAGAATAACTGAGTTGGAAGGGGCCTTTTAGCTCATCGAGTCCATCCCCCCTGCTCAATACAGGGATCCAAACAAATGAATCAAAACAACATTCCTCACCTGATCTATATCTATAAAACAAAGGTGTGTGGTCTTGTATGTCCACGATGGGCTCCACACCCCTGGACGGATCCCGCTGAAACTTGCCACACACCTTCCTTTGCCTGGCGAGATGGCCACTGGGGGGGGGCGCAAACCCTATTTGGTGGTCTAGGCCCCCCAAAAAATGGGTCGCAAAGGGGACACCCCCACTGGCAGGACAAAATGCGACAAAACAATAGTACTACGCACGCGCAAGCCGAGACTACATTTCCCAGATGCCTTTGCGCGGGCAGGCGGGACGTCCTCCCTGTTCCTCCCTGCGTTTTTGCGCCAGGACTGTGCTTTGCTCCAACCTATATGAACGGGTGAGAGGGGGCAGAGGAGTGACTGAAGCACTTGAGGGTTGGAGGTGGCCGTTAGACCCGGCAGAGCACACGCGAAAGGCGGTGACTCTCCCAGGGGCCACAGGCCGGCCCCATCACCTTCTCTCCCCCACCCGCCCAGGCAGGTACTGCTGCTGAGGTAGCTGGCCACGGTTTGACTTTCCAGGAAAAAAACAGCCCCGGGCAACGCCGGGTAATTGGCTAGTGTTAAATAAAATGAAGTTGTACACTTTATGGAACAAGTACAATGTTGTTGCAGTGTGACATCAAGCTGCTTCTGACGTACGGTAACCTAATCAATTAGTGATTTTCAAAATGTTCCAACATTAACAGCCCTATTCAGCTCTAGCAAAGTAAAGTCCATGGTTTCCTTTATGGCAGTGGTTCCCATGTGGGGCACGTGCCCCATAGGGGCACCTCAATTCCCAGAAGCCTAAGTCAGTACATTGGCTGATCAGTGCTTTGGGGAATTGACTTAGGCTTCTGGGAATTGAAGTCCAAAACCCAAAAGTTGGGAAACACTGCTTTATGGAGGCAATTCATCTTATATTTGTTTTTCATCTTTTTTTGATTTTCTGCAAACTTTCCTTACACTTTATATTTTTTCTATTCCAGTGAGTTGTGTCACAGTGTGCCCAAAACACAATAGCTTCAGTTTAATCATTGCATGTAGAGATTTCAGTATGATTTGATCTAGTTGCTGAATGAATAAACATAGAGAGGTAGGGGTATGTATGCATTTAGGAGGAAAGTGAAACATTCTTCCTCTTAACATACTCATATATTTACATTGCTTGGGTTAAGAGAGGCATGACTTTTCAGAAAACTGAAATATTGACATGATATTGTTGTGCTAAAGTTTTCAGGAGCCCTAGCAATGCAAGAGGCAGGGGGATGATGGGAGTGTTAATCTTACAACATGGGAGTCCACAAGTTGCCCACCCCTTTTCTAGTGCCATGTTGGGCAATTCTGTGCAGGCTGCGACCGAAGCAAGTCCTACTGACTTGTACCTTATAGAGAACCACAACTCCCCATTTGATTCGGATTGCAGTCCATGAGCCATGAACATGCTAGATCAATTCCTCAGCCATATCCTCGTAACTCAATCAGCTTCCCCTGCAGAGCTGTTGTACAGGACTACTGCAATAATATAGACGGTGCCAAAAATGTATTCACATTTTAAGAAAAGTTATCTGTGTCTTATTTTTAATTTGAATTGAATTATGGTAGCAATGTGTAGTACGACATTCGGTCAAAAGAATTAATGCTAGCATCACCATGCAACAGGCAGGACAGTCAAAGAAAGTGATGGAAGCACAGTTAGTTATCATTTGAGGATTGCAACACCCTTTTGAAGAGGTGCAGATGAGTTTCCCCTACGTTCTCCTGACTTAAGCCCCCTTGATTTCTACTTATGGGGATCCTTAAAGGATGTGTTGTACTGTAGAAAACCCATCTACATTGGTGATACTTTGGAAAGAAATTGAAATGGCATGTGCAGTGATACAAGTGGACACGTTGGTCAACGTTGTTCAAGCAGTAGTTTGCCATAATCAGAAGTGTCTGGACGCTAACCAAGTTAGAGCACATCTTGTAATTGCAGAAGTCAAACATGACTTGTATTAATCTTTTTTTATTGGTATACATTGGGTATTACAATGTTAATAGGTTTTTCCCCCCTTCTTCTTCTTCTTCCCTGTCTAGGCCAGATGTGAAACTGCTAAAATGGAGCCACCTTTTGGTGAGTTCATCCTGCAGTTTCTTTTGCCTGACCTAGTGTGAGAAAGAATAGCTGGCAACACAAGGTTGCCATTACCAGGGTATGCCCAATTGTGGTTCAGAAATACCACAATCTTCAAGGAGGCTCTTTTTGTGTACCCCAGGTTTTTTTCCTTTCCGAAATGTGTAAGCTTTTTTGGCACTTCCTGTATATGTAGTGCAGTTTTTAGTGCAGCTGTCTCTAACTTAACGTACTTCTGTTGTGTTAGACTCCCAACTCCCAGTGTGAGAATAATGATGAAACCAGATTTGGTGAGATTGCTTCAGAGTTTTCTGCATCCTGCACAGATGCCAGGTAAGGGTGTTTAAGCAAGAGCATCAAGATGAAATGACTGCAAATCTCAGGAATGAAATTGTTATGCATTATTTCATCCGAAAGTGACAGTAAGAGGAAGGAATAAAAAACAGAACCCTGAGTATTCATTTTCTATAAGTATATACATGCATTTATTTTGTCTATTTTTGACTTAGGTCTGGGAAGGGGAAATGTGAAGACGGAGATGGAATCAACCTGAATGATATAGGAAAGGTCCTCCCAGCCTGGCAGGTAAGTTTGAGTGCACAACCACTATTTTGACACTGTTTTTCAGTTTGATCCCTCCTAAGCTTCAATTTTTTTAAAATACTAGCATTTTTACCCGGGCTTCGCCCTGGGGAAGGTGGGGGGCATGCCGTACCGGATAAACGGCGGAGTTAGCTGGTGTGGCTGGGTGCGCCGGCGGGGAGCAGCGGTGGTCTGCAGAGCCAAGGGCGTTTCCTGGCTAGGTGTGGGCGCTGCGGCCGCCTGTGGCGGCCTTGCTCACCTGGGGAGGGGTGCCGGTTTGTGATGGCCGGCAAGGAGGGGTAGTCGAGGCGGACTCGATACGCGTGCTTCCCCTCCTCCCTCCCGACACCTTGGTAAGGAGGCAGGGAGGGGGGAGAGGCAGACTCTTCCAGCGTCCCTCTCCCTCTCGGCAAGGAGGCAGGGAAGGGGGTCGAAGCAGTCTTGACCCGTGCTCTTCCCCGTTCTCCTCCTCCCTCCTGGCGCCTCGGTAAGGAGGCAGGGAGGGGGGATAGGCAGACTCATCCAGTGCCCCTCCCTCTCAGTGTGGAAGAAAGGAGGTGGGTTGAGGAAGACTTGGCCGGCGCTCCTCCTCCCCCTTTCTCCTGGAGCCTAGAGGGAATCGTGAGGTTATGAGGTGCAAGGTTGTGACGTCTGAGGACCGTCACCACCATCGCTTTCCTCAGCGCTCCCCCGCCACATGTGGATGGCCCCCCACATGCGTATGCAGCCGTTTTGGCCAATTTCATGGGGCATAAGCCCCACCCCTGGCCTTCAGACCCTCATGGGGCTGATGTCCAGGACACACGGGAGGTGTGTGTCGAGTATTACAGGATAGGCTACAGGGGTGTGGCCACGCCTGCCGGACACGTACGGTCGTGCCTTTCGTTGATAGGTTTAGATGAAATAAAAATCAAGTCTTCTGGCAATCCAATCTAAGCCTCAGATAATTTTCATGTGTTCAGTTCTTGCACAGAAGAACATAGTGTGACCTGTTTAGGGCAATTTGCACACATGACCTTGGATTTACACCTTAAGAGAAAACCTTTCTCCCTGCTTTTGCCACTTTGTTTTCATCTAGACACACAATTCCTTCAAAGTACAATCATTTTTGTAAATGAAGTATTTCGCTCCCCATTATTAGTCACAAAAGAAAAGCAAGTTAATCAGCAACAGGCCAAATAAGGCAAATTCATGCTAAGATAATCACGATTCTTTTGTCATTCAGAGAATTCTACATTTCATGCTATGCTAGGTTGGGATGTCTAGTTTTGAGCTTTGAAGAGATGTTTCCAATGATGGGAAGATGTGTACGTTTCGAACCACTTCCAGTCTGGGCTCATCTCATTGAAGACAAACTTCTCGAACAAACCTGATTATTGTTATTTTGCCTGTTGTCCTGTGCATGAAACTGCTAAGTGTTGTTCAGTTTCATGCTCGTTCTTGTTGATCTTCTGAAGGGAAGATGCCTTTTTAAATCGGAATTTCCTACAAGATTTCTGGGTGTGGGGGTGGCACAGAGAAATTCCCTTGCAAGGACAAATGGTTGCTGCTGCTGCTATTGTTACAATGCATGAAACACAGACAGACAAAATTATAAAACCATTGACTAGCATTATATAACAGAGACAAGTTTTACCCAAAATCAAAGTACAGTACTGTATCAGTTAAATGTCAGTGTGATGTGTATGTTGTTCCTAATAATTGTGTGGTATTGTTACCAGTTCCCTGATGACTGTAGAGGCTACTGAAGTGTTTTTCATTCATAATCAAATTATTTCTATTGCCAGGTCTCTGGATTTTGTTAATTTTTCCAATTCTTTATCTTCAACTCTGATGTCCCTTGGAATTGCAACCTCAATTATCCAGACACTTCTTTGTTCTATTATTGTTATTTACTTATTTATTTGTTCGTACTTGTATTGCCGCCGCCCTGTTATTATGTGTCTATCAGTTTGGATCCAAAAACCCCCACAAGATCTTGATTTGGTAATTTTCAGGCACCTTCTTTACCTGATGTTCCCAAAAAGTCTTGGGTGGCAGCAGGTTAAAACATTTTGAGGGACCAGTATATTAATTTTGCAACTTTTATTGTGTCTAACTTTGTAGTCTTTAAACATCAATCCCTTTTTTTTACATAGTCAAAACTTACTGTTCATCCTTGAATTTTAGCTTTCATAACATTAGTTTAGAGTTCCTGTTATTCTGTAGAAAAAAATAACAAATCTTTAGTTTCTTTCTTAATGGTTTCCAGTTTTAGCCATGCCCAAGTTAAGTTGTTATCATGGTTTCCATTTATATTTCTCAGTTGCAGTTCATGAAATCGTTTATTTTCCCGATTGTTTAACTTACCGTCAAATTGTTATTTCTTATGTTCCGGCTTTGTTTCTGTTGTTTTCAAAAGGTTTTCCATTTTCATTGCTTTAAGTAATTTTTTCTGCTCCTAATATAATAATTCAGGTGCCCCCCCCCCCCGTTCTCCCATTGCATTTATAGTAATCCATGATCTTCGATTTTTTTACATTAAATATAACCTGTCCATATAACTTTTTGGGTGTAGTACATGATTCATGTTTATCAATTTCTGTGGTTCTTGATCAGTTTTTCTAATTCACCTGGGTCCAACCTATATGCCAACCGAAACTCCCTCTGTGTTTATAACTGTAATTATATTTCTACCACTTAATTTTGATTTTAAAGTTTTCGACAGTCTTTTGATGCGTTCTTTTTGGGTCAGGCATCTAACTTTTGTATCCAAGCTGTTATCCACTTCTCATACTCCAGGTACTTATAGTTGTTATCATTTGATAATGATTTTAGGATATTGCCGTTTCTATTCCATCGAGTTCTTGGATCTTGCCTCATTGTATAGTGAGAGCAGCACATTTTTCAAGGTAGATTTTGTGGTTTATGTAGTTAGTCTTCAAGAGCAAGAGGCTGGAAGATTCACATCTCTAGCTAGATACCTTTTCTGCTGGAAGCTTATTTTATATTGCAGTTCAGTCAGAGAAGAATTCCAGTCTAGCCAGGTTATCTTGCCATGGTAATAGAGTAGACCATAATGCCAGCAACTCAATGCTGAGTGTCAGGCGGCGGTTAACTAACCTGATCACACTGAGGACTTGGGTGGTGAGGTCCATAGGGAAGGGTGATGGTCCCCAAGTGGATTAAATCTCACGTGAATCCATCTTGATGGAGGGCAGCAGCTTTATCAATACTGACCTGGGGCTGAAGAGGACTTTGTGTGCCAAAAGGGCTCAGGACCAGAAAGTGACTCGTGGAACTTGATCAGTGGTATAGGTGTCATGCTGTGATGTGGAAGGCAGATGAAAGGCAACTTCATTATATTCTCACCTATATTCGGATTCGGATATGACAGAAGAATGGCCATTTCTGAATGGACAAAGTGCCCTCTTGTGGCCAGTGGAAACTCAAAACAGCAGAGTCGCCTGGAGAATTTTTTTCCCGGGGGGGGGGGTGTCCCCCCAACAGTAAGGAGAGCTGAGAGCTTTCAGTGGAATCTTCTCTCAGCGAAATTGGACTCATACTTTTGAGATGCACATATTGCCTGTTTGTTTACTTTAGCAAAGAGTTCATGTCATGCCTCCTTTCCCACCCTGCAGAGAAAATGAAAACACTGATTTACCTTCTCTGAGTAAATCATCTCATATTAAGTTTGCCTCTTTTCCTATCGATTTCTTCTTTCCCTAGCATTATTGCTTTTCCCAGGAGACTGGGCTGCTCATATATCCAAAGTAGGATAGCCTCAGTTTAGTCATTTTCACTTCTCATGAGAATTCAGGGTTTATTTGATCTAGAACTTTTCTTCTTGTCTTTCTGGTGTTCCGTTCAATTTGTAAAGCTCTTGTCCAGCATACCATTGTAGAACAAAAACACTTCCATGGGAAATTGAATGTACTAGAGACTGCCAAGTTAAAATTAGGAAGTTCCAGTCCTTTGGATCAAGATAATTGTTTAATTTTTAAAAAACTTTGTGCCAGAATGTTGATCTTATTAGTAACACATTTATGAGTGCCTAGTGTTGATAAGGTGACTGCAGTGACTTAGTGGCTAAGACACTGAACTTGGCGACACAAAGGTTGACAGGTCAGCAGTTTGAGACCTGAGTACTGCATGATGGAATGAGCTCCCTTCTCTGTCCCTGCTCCTACCAACCTAGCAGTTTGAAAGCAAGAAAATTGCAAGTAGATAAATAGGCATTCCTTCGGTGGGAAGGTAAACAGCGTTCCATGCACTCCTGTGTCGAGGCATCCCTACCACATGTCCACAGAAACGTCTGCAGACAGCACTAGCTCTTTGGCTGTATACAGAGATGAGCACAGTCCCCTAGAGACAGATACAACTGGCTTTCAAGCAAGGGTGACCTTTACCTTTACTAGTGTTGATAAGGTGACTGCAGTGGCTTAGTGGTTAAGACACTGAACTTGATGACTGGAAGGTTGGCAGGTCAGCGATTCAAGACCCGAGTGCTGCACGACATACTGAGCTCCCATCTCTGTCCCATCTCCTGCCAACCTAGCAGTTCGAAAACAAGAAATTGCAAGTCGATAAATAGGTACCACTTCAGAAGGAAGGTAAATGGTGTTCTGTGCACTCCAGTGTCTAGTCATGCCTGCCACATGTCCACGGAAACAACTGCAGGTGCAGACAGCGCTGGTTCTTTCTCTATAAACAGAGATGAACACCGAACCCTAGAGTCGGCTACAACTGGCTTTTGCACAAGGGTGACCGTTACCTAGTGTTGATAATCTAATTCTCACCAACAGTAACTTTGAAATTTTAATTCCACACTCCCAGTTTGAGTGCTGTATGGTTATGAGAAATTCTGGATAACGCTTTGGCCTCCAATGAAATAGGCTTTAGTTTGTGAAAGGTTTTTCTATACTTTGTTGCTTCGATTTTGGGGTGGTTTCGAATGTTGGAGTCTTTCAGGATTCTCTTGCTCACAATAAAAGATCATTTCTTGTGGATGACCGGCGTGGGGCAGCAGATATGTTTTATTTGTTCTCTGATTCTACGCCAAAATTTGCATCATGGCAAAACACAGCGAATCTGGTTTAAATTATAGGTGAAGATAATAAAGGGGTTTTTTTAGTGGGGGAAATAGAGTGTAACAAGACACCCATTACAAGCCAGTTGGTCTTAACAAATAAATGCAGTTTAGCTCAGAGCTGGGTGAGTAAATAGCTCCAAATAACTATTTACTTCTCTTTCCTGGTAACTGGGGCATCAGTAACCTAGTGTAAAGTTGGCAATTTCTCTCCATTTAGTGGTGTAATGGCACTTCAGTTACAGCTGTAGTCTTTGGGGCATCGTTACTGTTTTTTGTCGTTACTTGTAATTTTATTCGGTTTAGTCATTTATAGTTATTGTTTAAAACAAATTGTAATTTGTACACCACCCAGAGTGGGAGAATATCCCAGATGGGTGGGATATAAATGCAATAAAATAAATGAATGAATAAAACTTCCTATTTTTCAAGCTCTGGTCCCCATTAGAGATGGCCCACCCTGGCTTTCAAAAAGAACTATTCTGCATTACTCTCCAAGGCAGTGTGTTCTAATGGTTAGATTTTTGGACCCACGACTTGAGAAAATGGGGTTTAATTCCTAGTTTGACCATGAAGCTCATCCGGTAGCCTTGAGCCAATCACACTCTTAGGAGGGTAAAGTAGGGAGGAGAAAATCCTTGAGCCAATATCAACGTAACAAACAACTCGTCATCATTGTCAGCTGCAATAGTGGTGTCCCCATCAGGAGGGCGGGATACAAATCCATAAAATAAATAAATAAATAAACAGACTCGTATCTGAGAATGCGTTTTTTCCTCAAGCAGAAAAAATGCCATTGGTGTGGATTTGTTTAAGGTGGATCCCAGCTTGCCGTGAAGTGACCCACATACTATGATCACGGAGGCATCTCCTGTGGCACATATGAAGTGAGACATGCAGGATTTAACACAGGGACTGCAATGGACTGCCTCAGCCTTGAGGTGTGCCTTCACAGCCAGGCCATTTGGCATGGCCTCTTCCACCTCCATCTCCATTGGGAATCAGAGTTCCTCCTCCTCTCATCTTTGGTTTCCAGTGGCATTTCCTCCACTGAGGGGACCCCACCTAAAGGGGCTCATCCGCCCATAGCCATTGGCTCTTTTAGGGAGTCAGGTTATTTACCACCGCCCAACACTTGGTGTTGAGTTGCTGGCCATACAGTCTACTTCATTACTGTAGCGGGCTGTCCAACCAGACATTTAACAAACAAATAATTGGGCAGAAATGGAACATATATGGAAAAGTTAGATCACTGCACAGCCCATTCTGTGGGCTCACAGCAGTCAAAACCTCATGCATGTTGTTATTTATAACTCTGAACAAAAAAATTAGCTTCTCATTAAAGTGCAGCATCCCTGACCCACCCACCCCCTCTTCTCCCGAGAAGGGACATTTCAACTAGACAATTCACAGAATAGACGCTAGAGTGCACTGCTACATTTCTGGTACAATACGAGCTGGAACAGAGCTTGGCGGAGAGGAAACGTGAGTGTCTATTTTTCCAAATGGCACAATACTCTCCTCTCTCTCTCTCTCTGTCAACATTGTTTCTATACACATCCTGTGCAAGGGTCAGGGCATTCTTTCTTCCCATTGAAGTCATTGCTATTGACCTCAGGCTACCTAGCCAGGATCCTTGATCTGTTCAGCTGTTCCCTACGGTTAGAGAGAAAGTTAGTACTGCAGAAAGATTGAAGGGTTTGCAACCTCTGTAAGGGTTGGCAACCAGACTGTCTACTGAACTGCCTCTCCCTCCCCGACTCCGGTGGTCTAGCCTGCCATTACCATTTCAAGCTGTGTGTGCCTGTTAGGAGGGAATTGCATGATCTTCCAACCGCCCTGAGAGTCTGTGGGCTGGGATGTTCCCTAAATGTGCGTGTTTCTCTGTGTGTATGTGTGTGAGAGAGACATACACACAGGGAGCAATTTGCACTGACATGGGGATGACCCTGTCCAGGAATACTTTAACCGTGTGATGAGTTGATTTTCCAGAGTTGTGATTCTTTACTAGTGTTGTGTCTAGCAGCAGCGGGACACAAATAATCTGCACAGAATACTCTGTGTGTGTGTGTGTGTGTGTGTGTGTGTGTGTGTGTGTGTGTGTGTGTGTGTGTGTGTGTGTGTGTGTGTGTGTGTGTGTAATGATTACTACACATGCTATTTCTCTCCCAGTCCCTATACCTCCCCGGGAATGTGAGATGTCATCTTCTGTTGCCTGCTTTGCCATCTGTCACCTTTCAATAGTATAGTAGTAACTTTGGATACCTGGCCTCTGTACCCAACAACTTATCATGTCAGAAGCACGCAAAGGTGCTTTCTGGTTTGAAAGGATTTTTGCTGGAGGAACTTCGCTCAGGGTATGCTCGAATGAGGCTCCTTTCATGTCCCCAACATCTTTCCCCCACTGAAGTGGTCCCTCTTTATCTACTTGCAATCTCTTGCTTTCGAACTGCTAGGTTTTCAGAAGCTGGGACAGAGATGGGCACTCATTCCATCATGTAGTACTTGGGTCTTGAACTGCCGACTTGCTGACCTTCCAGCTAACAAGGCGAGCTTCTTAACCACGGAATACCTGGAAACATATAAATGGCCTTTTGGAAAATGAGATTTCCCCTCCTTATCATGGGTGGACTCAGGTTCTTTGATAGTATGATTGGTGTAACATTAATACACCAGAAATTGTGACAGGTTCACTGAGAGCAGAGGTGTGCAAACTGCTGCCTTTCATGTGTTGCTAGCCAATCTACTCCACAGCGCTGGGATCTGCAGTCTAACATTATCTGTAGGGCTGCACTTTGATGCTTGTTTTCCAGCAGTGTGCTATATCCCTTAACAGGTATTCAGATTTGTGTAATATTTGTAATCTTTTCCTGTTTGATTCTCTCAAATGAAAGTTTTCATTTGCCCTTTAATTTTTTATACAGTGGAACCTTGGTTAACAAACTGCTCGGTTAACATAAAAGTCGCATAACAAAAGGAAATCCATAGAAAATAGTGGCTCAGTTTAAGGATTTTCCCCCAGAACAGATTAATTGGTTTTCAATACATTCTTATGGGAAAACACATTTTGGTTAACATATTTTGGTTTTCATTGCATTCCTATGGGAAATTGCATGCAATGCATTCCTATATGAAATTCGGTTTAAGTAATTTTTCGCTCTAAGAAACATCCCGGGGAAAGCATCAACTATGTTAACTGAGGATTTACTGTAATTTTATCCAATGCACATTCCTCTATCCTAATAAGCTTTTTTTTTTTTTTAAAAAAATCACTTCCTCAGCCACTCTGCAGAATCAAGGAAGTGATTAATTTAATTTAATTCAATTTAATTTTTAAATTTATATGCCGCCCAATGAGAGGAACTCAGGGTGGCGTATAACAGTTAAAAATGTATAAAAACAGATTTTAAAATCCCAAATCGCCCACTCACTTCCCCACCCTACTATTAAAGGAATAAAAAGGAATAAAAGGGAATGGGGGGATACAACAACACCAAGGGAGGGATATTAACTAAGCACTAACTGGGGATGAGCCAACAGGCTGGAGGCGTATTCCCATTAAGGCCCCACACCTGCCCTGCGAGGCGGGTTTTCAGACTTTTCCTGAAGGGCAGCAATTCTATCTGTAGCCTCAATTCTGTTGGAAGGAGGCTACAATTTGTCAATGTTCTGAAGTAGCTGTGTTCTTCATTGGTGTCTGCACCAAAACAGTAAGAAGCCCCTGATGTGAGCCAGAAAAGTAAATAGAGAAATGCTCTGGGGACAGATTGGTTCACTCCAACAGAGATGTCACCTAATCACTGTCTTTAGCAGTAAACCAACCCACCCCTACAGTGAACTCAACAGCAGGCTAAATGTCCATGTAGTCATTCTCTCAGTTGTTTTTCCCCTTTCAGAAAATCTTGTAATTTCTATTCTTTTCCGTTTCCAAAAGTAGTAGTGGTATAACATAATCTGCTTCTGCTTTCATGTCCTGATCAAACCCTAGACTGCCAAAATGAAGCCACTTTCTTTGCTTTGTCATTGCCCAAACACAAGTCCTAATCGGTACATAACTCTGGCAGCAATCGGAGATTGGCAAATGGGCCAGACTCTGTGTCTTTCCACATTCACACAGTGTGCTGTATGCCAGCAGTCCCCACTTCAGCATGTTGGTCTTCCATTTAGGGACTCTAACCCTCAGCCTAGTCAGGGTCCTCCAGGTGGCATAGGGGAGATTGAGATCTTCAGCTATATCCTCCTTTAATGTCGTTCTTTTTCCAGTGAGCTCCTTCCTCCATCTTCTAATTTGGTTTTGCTCTTGTGTACCCTCAAGAATGTTTGTTCTTGACATAAAGCTCTTTCTGGATCCGAGCCAGCAGACCTGAGGCTCATATCCATTGAGAGAGTGTTGAGGGTCATTCTCTTGCTTAGTTCTCTCAGTGTCCACTGCTAGTTCTCTCCTGATCTTAGATCGAGCAATACCAACAAGAGGGTACATTTTCTCAACTGGTATATGTATAAGACATCCTGTCACTGTCCACATGGCTTTATTAACAGCAACTTAATCTACTGGAAAATTGGGACATTATTGGAGAAATGCCATAGGCTAATAATAATAATAATAATAATAATAATAATAATAATAATAATAATAATAATAATAATAATAATAATAATAATAATAATAATAATAATAATAATAATAATAATAATAATAATAATAATGTGCTATCAAGTCCATTCTGAGTTATGGTGACTATTTCTGGGGTTTTCTAGGTAAAGACTACTCAGAAATGGCTTACTATTCCTCTCTTCTGGGGGTGCCCTGAGATTTTTGCAGCTTACAAAGGCTGGCTCTTCTACTGGGAGGCACAGTGAAGAATCAAACTCCCAATCTTTGGCTCTGCAGGCAGATACCTAGATCAGAAGGCTTAATTGCAAGTGTAATGTCACATGTTTTACGTTGTTAGAAGTAGGTCAGGGAAGCTTAGAGCAATATCGTCTGGAAGCTAGACCTGTTACAAGTCTAGACTCCTCACAGGGTTACCCAAGGCAGAATGGTTAAAGCTGAGACAGAAGATTAAGATGCAGTTGTTGCTTCCAAGAGTTCATGATTGAATATGCTGGAATGATAGCTATCCTGCAGCAGCAGTAGTGGAAAGTGCCATTGGTGAAGAATCTTTTTATAGGCAGGAGCAATATTTGTTGTTACTGTTCAGTCCCACAGTCAAGTCCGACTCATTGCAAACCCAGGAACCACAGCACGCTAGGCTCCTCTGTCACCCGCTGTCTTCTGTAATCTGCCCAGATCTACGCCCACTGTGTCAATTATGCTGTTTAACCATCTCATCTTCTGCCACCTCCTTCTCCTTTTGCTTTGATCTTTCCTAGCATGAGGGTCTTCTCCAGTAAGTCTTCTTTTCTCACTTGGTGGCCAAAGTACTTGAGCTTTAGTTTCAGTATCTGTCCTGCCAAGGAGCAGTCAGGTTGATTTTCCTTAAGGTTGGCTAATTTAATTTCCTTGCAGTCCAGGGGACTCTCAAGAGGCTCCTCAAGCACCACAGTTCAAAGGCGTCTATTCTTTTGTGCTCAGCCTTCCTTCTGGTCCAGCTCTCGCAGCCATACATTACTACTGGCAAGACCATTGGTTTAACTATGCGGAGTTTTGTTGGCAGGGTGATGTCTCTACTTTTTATTATGCTGCCCAGGTTTGCCATAGATTGCCTCTCAATGAGTAAGCATCTTTTATATCATGGCTGCAGTCACCATCTGTAGTGATCTTAGATCCCTACGTCTTAGATCTTAGTGATCTAAGATCCTTTAGATCTTAGTGATCTAAGACGTAGTGTTCTTAGATCCCTACATCTGTCATTGTTTCCATTTCTTCCCCTTCTATTTGCCAGGGAGTGATGGCGCCGGATGCCATGATCTTGGGGTTTTTTTTATGTTGAGTTTTAAGCCAGCTTTTGTACTCTCCTTGTTCATCTTCATCAAGAGGTTCTTTAGATCTGTTTCACTATTTGACATTAGGGTAGTGTCTTCTGTGTATCTCAGGTTGTTGATATTTCTCCCAGCTATCTCAATTCCAGCTTGTTCTTCATCCAGCCCTGTGTTATTCATGATCTACTCTGCAAATAAGTTTTTTTTAAAAAAAAAACAGCCTTGTTATACTCCTTTTCCTATTCTAAACCAATCAGTTGTTCCATATCCTGTCCTAACTGTCGCTTCTTGACCTGCATACAGAAGACAGGTGAGGTGGTCTGGTACTCCCATCTCTTTGAGTACTTGCTACAGTTTATTGTGATCCACACAAACGAAGGCTTTGGTGTAGTCAATATTACTCAATATTGAGCAATATTATTCAAGCTTTTTCTTATTAGTATGACATAGAAGCCTGAAATAGTAAACCATTTTGGGAATATTTATGCCTTGAAAACTCTTTGATGAGATAGATGCTGTAGATAACAAATCATAAAAATACTTAGGCTTGGAAGGAACTAGGAAATATTCTTAAGAGTAAGAATGTCTCGCTGGAGATGAAAACCACACAACCAATGATATTTCTGATTGCTACATATAGTTATAAGTAATGAATAACGAAAAATGACTGGGAAAATTGGTACGTTTAAAATGTAGTGTTGGAAGACCGCTTTATGGATCTCATGGACTGCTAGAAAGGCAAGTAAATGTGTTATAGGTCAAATCAAGGCTGAATTCCCCCAGAAGCTAAAATGACTAAACTGAGGCTATTGTACTGTGGAAATATTATGAGCAGACAGGAGTCCTTAGAAAAGTGGAGGACAGAAAGAAGAAGGAAAAGGTGCAACATGTGATGGGTTGACTCAGTAAAGGAAGCCATAGCTCCATAGTTAGCAAGACTTTAACAGGGCTATTACTGATTGGAACCTCTGAAAAATCATTAGTTCACAAGGTTACCATGGATCGGAAATGACTTTATGGCATTTAACAACAACAATGCATTTTACTTCTTTCTGTTCTTTTAAATGTCCTTTTAAATGGATTGGAAACCAAACTGTTTCAAATGCTAGGGTCTGATTTGCTTATAAAGTTGAATTGAAGTAACAAGCAATCTGTTTAGTAATACTAATCATTGTTCTTATTCCTCTCCCTCTTTTTTCCTGGTTAATTTTAAACTGTGACTTCAAATGTTTTTAAACTTGACACCAATTTGAGGGTCTCGGTTTTGTCAGATGGGCCACTTAATGAAATATACCAAATAAAAAGTATTATCTTGGACAAGAGAGGCATCTTTTTTATTTACATGGATCGATCTCTTTGCCATTTGCAGAAGATGTGGCCATATTAAATTCAATCTCTATTAAAAGTAATAGCGGATTTTTTTTTTAAAAAACACCCAAAGCCTCCCATTGTGTTTTTCCAAGCTATGATCAAAGCTGATCTTCCCCTGTTGCAGTATCCAGTCTTACAACTAGAGCCTCTTATGTATTAAATTCTGGATTCTTTGCTATATCTGTAACATCCTCTCTTGGGAAATTTAATGGGTTAATGTTTCCTACGGCAGCTAAAAGGGGTTCTTAACTCACTGAGTCATCCCCTGTGGTCTTTCTGCCTGTATTCCCTTCTCCCAGCTTCTCTCCCGAAGCATTTCCTCTGATGTTATGAAAATAGCAACCAATACAATATAGCAGACCAGAAGTTCTTAAAATGCTAGTTTCCTGTCTGCAACACACAGGTAGGCATTTTATTGCTGTTGTCGAAGGTGGCTTGTAAATCTGGGATCTCTCTCAGTCCTGAGAAACGGAGGCCTGATTTTAATAAATATGAGGCCAGATGGATAAGAAAAACTTGTATTCGGCTATTCTGCGTCTGTGTAAACCAAGCTTTCAATTAAGTGTTAGCATCCCAGACGGGGGTGGGGAGCAGGGCCCATGCTAATTTGCTAGAGCCTGATCACTTTTATAGACTAGAATTCCCATGGTCCACTAGCCAGCATGGCATCTGGGAGTTGTAATTCAGAAAGGGTTGGTTTTCCAAGCGCCTACTAAAGTTACCTCACAAAATGGTATAGGAATACACTCTCTCCCCCCCCCTTACAAAACTGGTACAGGTATAATTGTTTTATTTGGGCCCAATTCATGGAGAAAGGAGATGATTGACTGTTTTCTGTTTGTATAGAGCCTGTTTGTATATCTTCTGTTTGTATATCTTTAAGAAAAGATCTTAAAACCTGGCTGGCGGGTCAAGTGTGGGGTGCAGGTGGAAGGGTAACCGCCATTGGGTGGTTGGTGTAGAAGAACTCTTCCCCATGGTGCCTTTGGATCCTGCAGCCCTTGTTTTTAGGGGGTGGGTAGTTTTAACTGTTTTAACTGTTTTAACTTGTGTTTTTAATTTTTATTGTGAACCGCCCTGAGTTGGCTTTGGCCGAGTGAGCGGTATATAAATGTGATAATTAAATTAAATTAAATTAAAAATAATAAGACATTTTTCTTGTTTCCTAATTATGTCCAGTTCACCAGGGATCGTTTGAAGTGGTGACTATGGCTCGGTAAGAGTAAATGGGATGAATTCTTCTTAACAAATGAAGACAATGTATATAGACAAAAATTATTTATAAAAAATATTTCAAAATGCTTTATAACAAAAATAATTCCTCTGTGGGTAAGTATAATAGATTTAGTATTACAATGGTAGTGTTCAATGCGCTATAGATGATTATTCATGATTCTTGATAACAAAAATGTTTCCTCTACGGGTAGATATAAATGATTCACTGATATAGCAATATATTCTTTCAAAGTCGAGGAATTATAATTATAATTCCACAGAGGAATTATTTTTGTTATCAAGCATTTTGAAATATTTTCTATAAATAATTTTTGTCTATATACATTGTCTTCATTTGTTAAGAAGAATTCATCACATTTACTCTTACCAAGTCATAGTCACCACTTCAAACGGTTTTTGTTATTAGTTGAGTACCATACTGTTTGCGCCTATTTCTCCCAGTTCACCAGGGATGCCAAAGTGATGTACAATAAAACAAACAAAAACACTGTCAATGAAAACATTATTTTAAGGCAGATAACAATTTTAAAAGTCATTTAAGAAAAACACTAGTGCCATGTAGAATAGTATACAGTAGATCCCCACATAACGATGTTGCTTTGTTCCCCAAGTAGCGTCGCTATAGGGGAAATGTCGTTGTGCGGTTCTCAATGGCAGCTGTGCCATCTACCGGCAAAAACTGTCATTATCCGCACAACGATGTTAAAAAACGTCGTTAATCCGCACAATGACGTTTTTTTGTCGTGTGGATAGTCACGTGGCGAGTGATGACGTGTCGGTAAGTGAAAATGACGCTATTCGAACGCGTCGTTAATCGAGGGTCCACTGTAATTGTTTTGCCTAGCCCAGTAATCTTGGACATAGTTAAAACATTAAAGAGGCTCTAAAATTTTCTGTGAAGGAACAATGTGTACAACCTCAGAGGGGCTGAACCCCCATTGTCCAAATAGGTTAAATTTTAGAGGTGAATTATTGTAACTTTAAAGATCTTTAGATGCCTTATACTGTACATTGTAAATTGAGTCTTAGACTTGTAATGCAGCAGATGATATCTACAGAGATTTCTTAATTTATGGAAAATTTTCTCCCCAACGCTATGCCACTCCATAGCTGTCTCATAGGATTATAGCCAGTGTTGCACTCTTGAAGTTTAAGCCTTGGTATGTACACTCAGAAATAAGTCCTGCTGTGGTTGGCAAGACTGTTGTGCAAGGGGTCTAAAATCTTCCTTGCCCTTATGTAGGATTGTGATACATACTCCAATTAATAATCTCAAATTGAAAGAGCTTTTAAATTCCAAATAAATAGTGGTTACAGGACCTCCAGTATGTGCCACCATCCATCCGTATCCAGAATTGATCCTCAGACAATAGTGACATTGTACACAAATTATATGTTATAGATCAGGAGTTCTCAGTCTTTTAAAGCCGGGGGCCGGGTCATGCTCCCTCATATAGCTACAGGGGCCAGATGGCCATTTTGCTCTTCTTCCACCACATGACACTTCCTGGTGTAGTGGAAGCGATGTGGGGGCCACATGAAATAGTGCCGTGGGCTGCATCTGGCCCATGGGCAGCAAGCAGGTTGAGAATCCCTGTTATAGATGAATGAAGCTACCTTTAGCCCAAGATGGTTATTGGATAGACTTTCAGTCACTCTACTGAGGTCAATGATCAGCAGAAGTGCTTTAAATTGCATGTTTTTCCAGTTGAAACTGGAGATGCAAGGAAACAACCGACCTTCTTTGTTTGTTGAGCATGTGTTTTGTCACTGAGTGTGGCCATGGCTTTACACCATGGGTAGGCATTTTTAGGAGTGGTTGAGGACTATTTTTTCATATTTACAAACAACTCAAGGTTGCAATCTCATTGGCATTGCTAATAATGGGGAGGTGTGGCCATATAGGCTACTTTGCATATTTTATGCATTTGTTGGGGCTCTGGCATCTAGTCGTGCCATGACCATGGAAACGTCTGCAGATGCAGACGGCGCTGGCCCCTGAATTCCGATTGAAGGCGAACTTTCTAGTTTCCACGTCCTAGTTTAGAACCAGAGAAGCTTTGCTTGGATATTAATGAAATGACACAGATGGTCATTACAGCTCTCTCAGCATCATGGCATGGCCATCCATTTTATTAAGCTTTAGCAGCTCTCTCCCGTACGTCTGACTAATGAGCAAGAGGCAGAGGTCAGAATTGACCCCAGTTGAGTCTAGACTAAATAGATCGTTGACCAAGCTAAGCAGAGGGGAGGGGGGGGAGTAAAATTGAACGTGTCTGCCAAAGGGCCTCTTAGCTTGAAAAGTGCAAACGAGCACAAGAATCAGCTCATCCATGTGTGAAGAACACCCTTCCTCACAATCACATTATCGTTTTTCTCTGTTATTTTTTTAATGCTTGGTTTAGCAATTAAAAGGCGACATCACACTTCGGGTTTTTTCCAGTCAGCTGCATTAGGCAGCACTTGTGACGTTCAGCTTAAAAAAGCCTTCTTATACAATGGTGCCCACTTTTGCTAGTAAACCTCCCCTGGTGCTTTGGAAACAAATGAACATTTTCAAAAATATTTTATTTTATTTGGTCTTGAAGTCTCTGCCTGACCATTCTGCTTTCTACAGGCACATTTCCCCCACATGTACAAATGTGGAAGCGCCAGTCTTAGAGTCTGATACTTTATTCTTTTCAAAGTTTTCCCCAGAAGGGAAGAAAATTGTTTTAGTTTGCATAGGTCTTGGCTCCTTTCCTGGCTCTGTGCATGTCTGTGTCGGGCGACTGTTGAATGTGTGGGGAAGAGTACGTGATCTCAGGCAGGTATTTGTGAATGGACTTCAACCCTGTGACTCCCCGCAGCTCGGCCAAACGGGGACGGGAGGCGGCGGCAAGGGGAGGAATCAGAAAGTGTCTCTCTATGACTCGGTGGGGCTGGAAAATATTTTCAGTATGGCAGTTCAGAAGCCAGGAGGAAGCTTTCTTCTGGCCCAAGAACAATAACAGGGTCAGTCGCTAGAGCTGCCCTCATACACCCTCTTCCTTCCATTGTGAGAAATATCCCAGGCTACTTGTTGGGGCCAAAGAGTTGAGCAAAGACACATGACATAACAAGGAACGGTGGGGGTGAGTGTGTGTGTCTGGACTGACCCAGTGCAATTGGGCCTTCCCTGTTTCCTCTATGAGCCAGGAAGGGGGAACAGGAGAATCAGTAATTGTAGAGGCTGTAGAGCAGTGATGGCGAACCTTGGCACTCCAGGTGTTCTTGGACTTCATTTCCCAGAAGCCCAAGCCTCTGTGAATCCACACAAACATGCAGTAAACCCATTTGTGTGGATTCACAGAGACTTGGGCTTCTAGGAATGGAAGTCCAGGAACACCTGAAGTGCCAAAGTTCACCATCATGGCTGTAGAGGAATGAATTATCCACCACATCCAGACTTTGGTATCAAGGAAAGGAAACATGTTAATATTGAACCTGAGGTTTAGAAGGCTTTGTGGTTTCCATCTGATCTACCAGAGCTTTCCAAAATTGTTCAAAACCAAGCAGGAACAGGGGAGCTATTTTCTTACACAAACGATAGTATCCCAGAACCAGCTTAGATATTAGAGGTGTGTTAGAGGGAGATATCACAGGATTGTTCTCCATATTAACAACAACAACAACACAATAAAGTTTTTTTAAAAATCGAAGCAAGATCAAGTCATCCTCCATCTTGTACTATTTCACCAACCGGAGTCATTCCAAGGTCTTTTACCAATTTAAAATAGTTGCCAATAGCTGCAAATTCACTTCCTAAAATTAAAAAGTAATAATCAGCAACCAATAGTAATAAAGATCTGGGGATGATGGCAGTTTCAGTCATCATCAGTGCGGGTGAGGAGACAGTAGTTTAGGGGAGGCTGCTCTAGAAGTCCCATGATAAGTTTGCAGATTTTACCTGACCAAATCAAGTCAGACAAGTAAGGTAGCAGATAAATTGTATCTTTATGTGTGAAGAATATTGTATTACAGTAAAACATCAAGTTATGTAAAAAGTCTGTTCCGTAACTTTTTACGTAACTTGATTTTTATGTAACTCGATGCATCCCATAGGGATGCAGTGAAATATTAAAAAAAAATAAAAACGGTCCCAACCGGACCAAAAATAATACAAAAAATAATCAAAACAAAGGGATTGATGAAACGATCTTCCTACCTTTTATATGCTGCTGCTGCTGCTTCTTCCTCCTCAGGGGTTTGTCTGCCCATCGGGGAGCAGAAACCGCCAGCGCCACCAGTGCTGCTGCCTCTCTCGCTGCTTCTACGGGGACTGGGAGAGTGTCCCCTGCTTATCCGCTCGGTTCTGCTGTTCATTGAAGCCTTCTCCAGGGCGCCGTTTGGCTGGGAAGTGTGTTCCCAGCCCAAACGCTGCATCGCGCTGTCCATCGAAGCCTTCCCCGGGGCGCTGCGTGGCTGGGAAGCGTGTTCCCAGCCAAAACGCTGCATCGTGCTATTCATCGGAGCCTTCCTCGGGATGCTGCTTGGTTGTGAAGCGCATTCGCAGCCAAGTGGTGCCCCAGAGAAGGCTCCAACAAACAGCAGAGCATGGCAAAACTGCTGCAATTGTTGGTGCTGCCTCTGCCATGTTAAGTTCAGTCCCAGGATGGGGGTGTACTAGTGGCCGGCTGACAGCACTGCCCACCTAAAGGCCGTAGGCCTTGCGACTTCTGGCAGAGGGGTGGGTGGTGCGGGGTGGAATTTTAGAGTTCAAAATGGTGGTGCTGCAATTTTGAATTTTAAAAATTTATATATATATGTTTCCGCAAAAAACAACAACATTTATGTAAGGAGGGGCATACGTAAGTCAGGGTTTTATTGCATATTGAGTAAGACTAGTGGTGATGATTTTGCCCTATCATGTCAACTCTGGCTGGCAGTGACTCTAACAGCTGTTGTTTGAAAGAATTTGTAGGACTGAGTGTACAAGAACCATCTGGGTTGTCCTCTGCTCTCCCAAGGAGTCGTAAGTCCTCTTGTAGCAAGTGACATTGGCCTAAGTCATTTCCTGAGTAGAGATATGCATAGAGGAGGGGTTCTAGCCCACAGATATGCAAAACTCCTGAATTTCATTTACCTGGCACAAAACCTGTCTTGCAGGCTGCTTCCCTATCTTGCCCTACAGTTGTGAAAGTAAAAAAAAAAAAGAGAGAGAAAACTGCCCCAATGCTTGTTGGAAAGTCTAAGTTTTCATGGGAGTTGCAGTTTTGCTGTATAGAGGGACCCTCTCAAAGAATTAGGATGGCATAATAGCAGCTTCCTGTCCTAGACATGAACCAAGGCCAGAGGTGAGCCTTGGTCCAGCTGAGCGAAATGTAGGTGTAGGTGTCTGTAGGTGTCAGTCTGTGGTCTAGAACTCACAATTTTTCCTCTGGGGAATTCTTTGAGAATTCTGGGAGTTGGGATCAAAAGGGAGAGGATGGATGGATGGTTAAGGCACACCTTATTGCTGAGTGGTAAGTCAACCCTTGAGCAAATCTTATTGATTCAGTTGGTCTACTCTAATTGGAACTAGTGGCTGGATTTAAACCACTGTTCATTTTTGACATGTCCCATGCCAAATCTAAGGAGTTCAGAATGTCACGCGCAAGAGCCTCATTCTCAAAACAATGTTGGAAAGTAGGTTAATCCAAGAAAAGCCTATATCTGTTTTCAGTGAGCTGAGTGGAAAAGTGAAACTCACTAGTTTGAGTTAGGGAGATTTCCCAAGTTCAGATCCAATGCTCATCATCCCGATGCTTCAGCAGCCACTGGTCCCATTGCCTGAACAGATAAGTTTGAAAGCAGATACATTTGTGCATAAAGATTTTTCTGCAATTCTTGTTAGGCTGGGCTACTTAAGACTCCACTGAGCTCTTGCAGATTTGCTCTTTTGTGTTGAAGGGAAAATGCATTGAGTATGGACAGCTAACCAGAGAAGGGGAAAGCTAATTTTATTTATTTATTTATTTATTTTTCGACTTATATGCTGCCTCACTCACGAAGTGCGACTCTGGGCGGCTCACAGACACATCAATACACATCAATACAACAACATGCACAATAAAATACATCCCAACACTAAAATATCAATACAGTGGTACCTCGGATAAAGTCCGATTGGGATAAAGTCGCGGTTTTCATGCACATGTGATGCATCGCATAAAGTCCAAAACCGCGTTAAAAATTGGATGTTATCTGAGGTATTTGGTATAGGAACCTCGGATAAAGTCCATTTCTTGGACGTCATCTGATGCATCGCCTATTTGATTCGGATAAAGTCCAAAATTGGATAAAGTCCAAACTTGTGGAACGGAGTTTGGACTTTATCTGAGGTTCTACTGTATCAATAAAAAACAGACAATAAATCACAAAGTCCTTGCCGCTCAACGTCCCCAACGGAGCCTGGGGCTCAACATCCTCGACAGAGCCCAGGGCTCAACGTCCTCAATGGAGCCCAGGGCTCAATGTCCTCAGAGTCCAGCCTTAAATTTGCCTTTCTGAGAAGTCAGATCTCTGTACTTTTATTCAGGAGAACTATTTTAAAAAGAGGGGAATATGTTTCCGTCTGCAGCCTGATTATTGGAAAAATGAGTGTGTTCGTTAACCTACATCCATTAATTCAACAAAAGCTGTTACTTCACCCATTTTGTATAGTAGCCAGACGCCATGCAAACAAATGTCTGTTTACTCTCAGGTTTTCTCTCTTTCTCTCTCCCCTTAGTGAGAAACTAGCAACCCATGTGCTGCACGTAAACCTGTCCACATTATCAGTTTCATGTGGACAGACAAAAGCGGCACTGGGCCAAAATCAACCTTTGCTTTTTAAAAAATGGGATCGTGGAAGGGGATCCTGTTATAGGTCAATATGGCTTTTTTGGGTTTGCTGGAGCCGAGGACTTCCTCAGAGCAGAGAGTGACTTTCCTGGAGACCGGCTCTGTTGCAGGAAAGGAAGCAGCCAGAAAAGGGGTGAATGCTCTCTTTTCACTGAACTATACGGCCAGACATTAGGTACGTGCAGCTTGACACAATCTGTAGGGAGCCCTGGAAGTGTGGCAGGCCTGCTGTCGCCTCCTGTCTCCTCCTCAAGGGAGCGTACGTGTGCCTGTGAGAAACTCCACAAAGACTATGAGAATCTATTGTATATCACAGGATGTGTAAGGTAAACGCCACCTTGTGTTGTCGAGGCCTTATCGTTTCATCTCTCCATAGGCATTCATAAAACATACCTGCTTCTCAACAGTGTGAAATCCAACGAATCTGGTTTTAATGAATAATCTGGGAGTGCTTAGCCTCACATCCTACTGCAAACAGGGGCAGTAACACTCAGCATTGTTTAAACTGGTGTAAGCTTTTCTTTAAGTGCTGTATATGATTCCAAATATTGGCACCCATCATGGCACTCAGCCATGAAGATTGTCTTGGGAACAATATAATACAGTGGCCTTCCACATCTCAGCATGACACCTGTTCTGATCCACATCTGTGAGTCACTTTCTGGTCCTGAGCCCTTTTGGCACACAAAGTCCTCCTCAGCCCCAGGCCAGTATTGATGAAGCTGCTGCCCACCATCAAGATGGATTCAAGTGGGATTCAATCCATTTGGGGGCCATCACCCTTCCTTATGGACTTCGTTACCCAAGGCTGTTCATCCTCAGGGTTGTCAAGTTAGTTAACCGTCACCTGACAGTCGTCATTGAGTTGCTGGCAGTATGGTCTACACCAGGGGTTCCCAACCTTTTCAAGCCAGGGGCCGGGACATACTCTCAGTCAGCTTTGAGGGCCTGATGGCCATTTTGCCCTGCCTGTATGGTGGCCATTTGTTCTAACAGCTTCAAAGGGGTGGCCATTTTGTTTCTTGAATGCCGTTGGAGGGGTGGGGGAGGGACACATGAAATGGCATCGAGGGCCAGATCTGCCTCATGGGCCTTAGGTTGGGAACCCCTGGTCTACACTATTACCATAGCAGGATAACCTGGCCAGAATGGAATTGTATAAGCTTAGGTAAGATATGCTGTATCCATCCTACCCGGAAAGAAAGATACTGAACACAGAGCTTCCTTTTGGTATTATTTCTATTTTAGCAAAGTGTTTTATCCTGCGTCCTGTCAAGAGGTCTCTACGTTATATCTGTACTATGTGGGGGGAAAAGAAAACCATCAAAAAGGATCAAAATAATTTAAAATGATATAAAACATATAAGAATGCTTTCAAACTTTTTGTTTTAAAAAGTGTTGTTGTTTTTTTGGAACTTTAGGACATGTCGCGCCGTGATCCCCAGAAGCTTTGATTAAGATATTTTGACTTAGAAATAAAATGAATCTAATGTCAGGTTGGGCATTGTCCAACTCTCGGCCAACTCTTGGCATCAAAAATACAGCCATCTTCGTACCATTTGATTCTGTGTAAAGTTTCTTTTTCCTTTTGAGCAAGGGAAACCTTTACCTTTACCTTTAAATAAGAAAAGAGTCTGATCTGTATCAAAACTGAGTATGTGCACACTGGCTTTGCTTTTGAATGGAGCACTTTCTTGGCCACCCATCTTAAGGCAAAGGCAGTAAGTTGATAGAAATATTGAAGCTCTCCGCTGGCCAAGTTCTTCTCATTCAGTTGGGCATTTTGTCACCAAAACTGTCAAAAAAACCAAAACCTTGACTTTTTACGTGTGGATGCTATGTTTTTACAGACTTCTTTAAAATAGTTTTTAATTTGAGCTTGTTTTAATATTGTAAGTCGTTTACTGTGTTTGGGTGTTACAATTTCAAATCTTGCAATGATATGCCAGGAGTCCTAGTCTTGGGAGAAGGGATGTAAAATAAGTAGACACGTAGCTTAATAAACACAGTAGTAACATAGCCTATTATATTGATCAAGCTGTCTGACATAATTGTGTCTTAAGTGACTGCATATCTCCCAGTTCTCAACGAGGTAGTTGATTTTTCCTAAATCTTCTAAGCCAAAATCCTTTAACTGGAGGAGGCAAAGCCTGGTTTTTCATAAACCCAGATGTCAAAAAAATACAGTAAAACCCCTACTCATGCAAAAAGTCCGTTCCGTAGGCTTTTGCTTAAATCGGTTTTTTATGTAACTCAAAGCAAAGCCATAGAGACAATTATTTTTTACATAACTTGAAGCAAACTCATAGGAAAATGAATTCTTACATAACTCGAAGCAAACCCATAGGAAAAAATGATTTTTTTATGTAACTCGAAGCAAACCCATGGGAAATTGTGTTATGTAAATTTATGTAAATCGGGACATTTATGCAAATCGGGATATGGTTTTAGCACAAAACCATTATGTAAGTCGAATTTTATGTAACTCGGGGCATTTGTAAGTCAGGGTTTTACTGTATTCTTGCTTGGACTACCATCCCAGAAACTAGCCAGTCAGATCACCGACTGTAAGGCTGGCAGATTCTCAGAGTTGTGATCCGAAAAACATAACTTTTCCAAAATCTGTTTAAACCATGTGTTTACTTTCACATTAGGCTTTAAGAGATTCTAGTGTGTCTTGTCGCATTTTTGTTGGTATGTCAGAGCTGGGAATTTACTTGATAAAAGGAACTTTTTGAATAATCAAGAGTCAAATGTTCCAAAGCTTTGAAAGTTGTTTTCTACTGGCATTCCTGTAGTTTTTTTTTAAAAAAAGTAATGCATTACTTTTCCATTTTTCAAAAAGTTCTAAAATTCATTTAAATAAACTTATTTTTTTCAGCTGAAGAGGGCACACCATAAATTAGCATTTGAATGCTAGTCCTGTGGTATTCCTTCCTCTTGTGTATGGAGGATACAAAAATTAGTTAGGCCTTAGTAGGAGTGAAATTATTTCTTGGTAAAATACAATACAGTAAATAATGAAACATAGTAATATAACCTTTGGGTTGTGGGAAGGAAAAATTAGTTGGTACAGTTGCTAGAATGTTCAGAGATCAATTTTAATTTTAATTCTTTTTCTTCTTCTGTCGAGGGACATTTATTTAAACTTAACTGATGAGTCACCTGCACTTTAACCAATTATTAACTAAGAATATTTGAATTGATCAACAATCCTAGAGAGCTCTGTGTGTACACCTCACTCAGGAATTTGTCTCACTCCATCCTACTTCTCAGTAATCACGTACAGAATAGATTAAGTTTGGATACTTCTTTGTAATCCTAGTTGGTGTCACATTACATTTTGTCGCTGTGGCCTTCAGCATTTCCCAATTAAATCATTCATTGAAGATGAATGCTAAAGATGTTTCCATTTTCGGAAGCTGGGTGTTTCTTATTGAACTCTTTTCCTTAATCACTGCAGACGGGGTGGGGGGGACCATGTTTGGTAAGAGAGAGATGGAGGGAGAGAGGCGTCATTTGCCTAGTGCAACACAGTTCTTTTTATAAAGCTCATTAGAGTAATTTTTCCTGTTGGAAACCTCAGGCATTTCCTTCCCTTTCTTTCCTCGGGCTTTGTTTGGGTAGGGATTTTGGGACGACTGATCACTTGTGCGAGACGGTTCCAATATAGTAAGGAACCCAGGCTGCCTCTTGAGGCCCCAGTCTGCTTGGGATGCCATGGAAGCAGGATGTGTTTTGGGAAGTGTGCTCTTAATCCATCATAGTGTTCCTCTGAAGTGTCTGGCTGGACATCCCGCTACGGTAATGGAGTAGACTGTACAGCCAGCGACTCAATGCCAAGTGTTGGGTGGCAGTAAATAACCTGACTCCCTAAAGGAGTTAGGCTACCGGAAGATGAGCCCCTTTAGGTGGGGTGATGGTCCCCCTCAGTGGAGGAAATGCCACTGGAAACCACAATATTGGGCCCAATGACAAAATGAGCAGAGGAGGAACCACTTCACTATTCTGATTCCCAACGGTCATGGAGGCGGAAGACGCCATGTCAAATGGACTGGCTGTGAAGGCACACCTTGTCAATATGGGTGGCAGAAAGACAATGTAGTGTTACAATTTGAGCACTGGTCTATGGAACTCCCTGCCAGAAGAAGTGGTGACAGCTGTCAGTCTTGACAGCTTTAAGAAAGGATGAGACAAGTTCAGGGATGACAAGGGTATCAATGGCTATAATTATGGATACTTAAGGACAACCTCTGGGTTGGAGAGATAGGCAGGATATCTCTCAATGCCATTTCCAGGGAATCCTAAGCAGGTGAAGGCATCTGCTTGGGAATACCCTGAAGCAAATGGTGAGCCACTGTGTGAGACAGAATGCTGGACTGGATAGGCTGTGGCCTGTTCCAGCAAGGCTGTTCGTATGTTCTTATGTTCTTATATCCTCAAGGCTGTGGCAGTCCATTGCACTCCTCTTCCCAGTCCAAATCCTGCATGTCTCATTTCATATGTGCCACAGGTGATCATAGTGTGTGAGTCACTTCATGGCAAGCTGGGTTCCACCTTAAACAAATTCACACCAATGGCATTTTTCCTGTTTTCAGGGGGGAAATGTATACTCGGACATGAATAGCACCCAACGATGATGAGAATTCCTCTGAAGGTTAAGCTTTATTACTCACACTCATTCATTCATTCATTCATTCATCCTCAGTGACGTTTTAGGGTATCTTGGGGTGGCAGAAAGACAATGTAGTGTTACAGTTAGAGCATCGGATGAGGACTCTAGAAACATCTTTAAATCCTCATTAAACCAAACGGATGACGTTGCACTAATCACACTTCCACAAAGCCACCTCATGGGATTGTTCTATGAATAATTTAGAGAAGGAGAGAGGCATGAATGTTATCTTGAGTTCATTGGAAGAAAGGCAGGATATAAATGTAATAACTAAAATAAAGTAAAGTGTTCCCTTTAATCACTGCTCTAAATTCAGTGGCTAGTTTCAGCTAGAACACACAGAATCAATTTGCAGAATAGCAAGTCAACCCTTATATGGATCATGTTGACTTAAGCATGCCTATAACTCTTAAGGCTAGTGATTGATTTAGTCTGAGTCGCTCAGAAGGATACAGTAAACCTGTAGTCCATAGGACCAGGCAATGGGGACAGCTAATATCTTCTCCTCTCATAACACAATTTTCTCCCATAGAGTCAGGTCCAGAAATATTGGAACAAGGATAACTTTGCTTTTAACAAAACAAGTCACACTCATGCATCAAATAGACAGGAGTGTTAAGACAGACCAGAATCAAAATGCATTCTTCACCACATGGGCATGTTCCTCCCATGAACTGCCTTCCTTTCCAGGAGATGTTCCTTCTGCCATCACTTCCGTCAACTTACTCTTAAATGTCATCAGCCTCCATTTGGATAATTGTGTCCACAGGGCAGTGAATGCATTTTCTGTTGTACTCCATGCTTTACAGGCGCTATCCAAAGTGCTAAATCCTGTCTCCAGCATAGTTCAGCACCTTGGATAACTTTTTTTTATAAAAAAAATCAGATGAAAATCCAGCACAGAATTCTGAACCCCAACCCAGCATCAAAACTATAACTCTGCAGTACCTGTTGTCTTTTTTTATAGCTGAATGCATATGGCATAAAAACGAGATTGCTTTTCCCCACTATTATTATTTCCCAAGAATCCCTCTGTGGATCTACAAGCACTTTCAGGAATCATGAGCATGCTCTGCAGTATTGTCTCTTCTAGCAAATCTTACCATCTCATGATGTGCCCACAGTATGACAGCCTCCATGTAGTCATTTTCCCTTCCAAAGAAACGTAAGATTTGATGTGCTCTAGGACCCATTTGGTTGTATTTCTGGTGATCTACAAATCTGCTCTCCAGCACTATATTTCAAATTAAACTTTTTCCTGTCAACTTTTTTCCACTGTCTGGGAAACACCATACCTAGTAATCATAAATACAATATCAGAGATTAAACCAAAAAAAAAAACACCATTGTGGCACCTGAAAGACTAACTGCTATATTTTGAAGAGTGAGACTTTGTGGTAAAGAGGTGCACAATGGTTGGCCAGCCTCACAGAAAAGTAACATTGCAGCATTTTACAACTGGCAATATTGGAAAATATTCTGTTTTTATTCAAACGTGCTGTGAGGCTTAGCCCTGTTGAGTTGCAAATGGTCGCAAAACAAACTTATCTTGCAAGCCTTTTTGTCATTTTGTTTTATTTGTTTACTCTCTGATATGCGTGCACAGGCTAACATGGTTTCCATTTCAAATAAATACAATAGTGATCTTGCCCTTGATCTCCAATGATAAATCCTTTCACTCGATGACCTTTTATTTATTTATTGATTTGATTTGATTTGATTTATATCCCGCCCTACTCAGGACAGGCCGACTCAGGATGGCTTACAAACACGTCCATAAGAATACAATATAGCAAAAAAAATATTTGCACAACATACAATAAGAAATAACAAGATACTGTACAGTGCAATAGAGTAACATGATGGAGCCCGGGCTCAACGTCCTCAGCAGCATCAACAGGAGGAAATGATGCCACATTCCGTGTCTTTCCAACGGAGCCAGCTGCTCCCCACTTCCCGCCAACCAGCAACACCAGGGAACAGAGCTTTGGGTGTCCGTGGCGGAGCAATGTTTTTAAGTCCTTTAGCCATTGTTGCAGCTGCTCCCACTTCCCGCTGACCGGCAATGCTGGGGGAAGAAGCTTCGGTCCTCCGGCAGCGCCGGCAGCATCTCTTCTAGCCCTCCAAGCAGGTGGGGCTAAGAGGGCAGCCCCGATGGCAGGGGCTCGGGGAGAGGCAGCGGGTCCTTTTAAATTTTGTCACTATTGCCTTTCTGAGTCTCTGTCTAATTCTGATTTCTTGTCTATACCAAGGGGAAGAGAGCCGACTCTCAGATTTTGGGATTATTGCCTCCCCTTCCCATTACTTACGCCTTTCAGTTAAATGTGGGTACAGACGACCTGAGTCTTAGCATGTGAGCCTGTAGATATTCTTTTGTGTTGCCAGCTAATCTTTCTCACACTAGGCCGGGTAAAAGGAACTACAGTACAAAATGAACTTACCAAAAGGTGCCTTCATTTGGCAGTTTCATGTCTAGCCTAGAGACAGAAGAAGAAGAGGCGTGATGAACCAGGGACATAGAATATTCTTTTAGTTTAGGAGAGAGGACATTAGGGAAAGGTTAACAAATACACAGCCAGGAATGCTGGAATGATAAAATGTAATACCCACACATAGGCATGTCATTATATTTGAGTCTTTGATGTTGTCTTACTCTAATATGTTCCAAGAATATACATTTAAACAGGCAGTTATTTACTGGCTAGATAGCTCAGTGGTTCAGGTATCCATTTACAATGTCAGAGGTTGAGAGTTCGATCCCCCACTTTGCCTCTTGGAAGAAGAGCCAGCCTATATAGCCATGGGTAAGCTGCACAGTCCCAGCAGGGCACTTCCAGAAGTCACTTCTGACTATATCTAGCTAATCTTGAAAAAGATTGCCATGAGTCAAAATTGATGGAACCGTGTTTGATAATTATTTGCTGACTTCTGAACTTTACATGAAATATAGTTAAATGTGATTTTTGTTGGGAGTGGAAATAATAATGCTGGGGCTTGAAAATGTGTTACCAAAGGGTAAAGGTCTACCTCACTTGAAAGCCAGTCATGTCTGACTCAAAGCTGCAGTGCTCAGCTCCATTTACAGCCAAAGAGCCAGTGTTGTCTGCATCTGAAGATGTTTCTGCGGTCATGTGGCAGGCATGACTAGACACCCGCAGCGCAGAGAACCCTGTTATGTTTCTTGCCAAAGTGGCACCTCTTTATTTACTAGCAATTTCTTGCTTTTGAACTGTTGGGTTGGCAGGAACTGGGGCAGACAATGAGAGCTCACTCTATCACGCAGCACTCGGGTCTCGAACTGCTGATCTGCCAACCTTCTGGTTATCAAGTTCAGCATCTTAACCACTAAGTCACTGCGGAAATGTCTTAGAACTCCCATATTGCAGAACTCTCAGCCAGCAGGGTCATTTTATTTATTTATTTATTTTGCTAATGAGTCCCGAAAAGCATCTTTGCCAGCATTTGACTGGCACTGTCTTCATGGCACAATGAAAAATCAGATAACTGTTGGTTCTGATTTGGATCACTTTCCCCCTTTATCCCTTTCTTTCTTCTTGGCCTGTTCCACCTATTGTAGCTTCTGTCTTTCTGTTTATGCCATTCGCTCCATTTCATAGTTTCTGGTGCTGGGTACATACGTGGTTGTTTTTATCTTCCAGCCTCCCAACTCTGCAAAAACAAGATTAAAGCTATTGGTTCCGGCATTGTGCAAAAAGAAAATATAAAAGCAAAGCATGGAGAACAAAATCCTCTCTGGGAAACGCCACTTCAAGAGGTTAAGGGAAATGTATATCTGGAACAAATATAATCCTCCTCTAAACTTCCTCCATAACTCAGCGTTGTGAGGCTCGCAGTTGCCAGACAAAGGGAATTGTGGTTTGCCATTGAGTCTTTGAATGTAGCTCTGTTTCTCCCTTCACGCCCATGGAATTTATATTAACCGTTCTGTAGCTAGCGGGAGATCGTCCCTGGTTTTAGTGGTGGTGAATGGGATAAGAGGAGGGAGTTATTCCACTAAGAAAAAAGAGAATTGAGGGTGAATCACCATGCTAGAGATTCTGGTAGCTAAACATAGTAATGCACACACATTAAAAAAATCAGTAACCTGGTTCGTTTGATATGAAGACAATTCTCAGACTATCATCACCATATTTTTCCCAAGGGGAAAAAAGTCAGGATAAACTTTTCCTTCCTTGTGAGTCTGCAAAGTACAGAGTGCAGAGCTTGGAAAAGTTACTTTAAAAAAAGAAAGAAAGAAACAACATTGAGAATGGTCAGCCAGTAAAGTGGGCTATTTTTCCATTTGCCAAACATATCTGTTTTCCAAAAATATTTTTCGATTCACCCTATAAAATCATTATTATTATTATTATTATTATTATTATTATTATTATTATTATTATTATTATTATTATTATTATTATTATTATTATTATTATTATTATTATTATTATTATTATTATTATTATTATTATTATTATTATTATTATTTGAAAGGATTTTTGTGGAAGAAACTCTGCTCAGGGAATGTCCAAATGAGGCTCCTTTCATGTCCCCAAGAGTTGGGACAGAGACAGATGCTCAATCCATCATGCAGTACCCAGGTCTCAAAATACTGACTTGCCAGCATTCCAGCTAACAAGGCAAGCTTCTTAACCACTCAGCCACCGCAGCCTCTACCCTATAAAATAAAGATAGGTGTCTTTTTGGAAGAAATACTGAAGGTTCTTGCTAGTTATTAACCGTTAACTGATAGCGAAATGGGTTCTCGCTGGTCCCGGTGTGCAAACAGCAGAGGGTCCAGTGAGACTCCATTTTGCAAAAAAGCGCAGGGGGAAAGTGCTTCTCCGGCCAAAGGCACCCCTGCGCTGTTAGCAAAACGGATTCTCGCTGGCCCCCCTACTGTTTGTTCAAGTGGACCAGCGGGAATCCCTTTCGCTAACAGTGCAGGGGTGCCTTTGGCCAGAGAAGCCCTTTCCCAGGGGGAAAGCATTTCTTCGGCCAAAGCCCCCCCCCCTGCGCTGTTAGCGAAATGGAGCCTCGCTGATCACTTGCCAGAACAGCAGAGGGACCAGCAAGACTCCAGGTGGTGGCGCGACAGCTGCAGGGGGTCCTGGATGAAGCGGATTATCTGGATCCCTTTCAATCAGGTTTCAGGCCTGGATATGGTACAGGGACGGCATTGGTCGCACTGGTAGATGATCTCTGGTGGGAGCGGGACAGTGGCCATCCGTCTGTTCTTGCCCTTCTTGACCTCTTAGCAGCCTTTGATACTGTCGACCACGGTATCCTTCTGGAACAGCTCACAGGATTGGGGATCCAGGGTACTGTGTTATCCTGGTTTTCCTCAATTCTGGAGGGCCGGACCCAGTTGGTGTGGTTGGAGAGTAAGAGGTCCAGCCCTAGGCCCCTACGTTATGGGTTGCCTCAGGGCTCGGTGCTCTCTCCTCTCCTATTGAACATCTACATGAAGCCGCTGGGCAAGATTATCCGTTCCCATGGGGTGAGGTATCATCAGTATGCTGATGATACCCAGCTGTACATCTCGGCCCGTGGGGACCCCAGTGATGCGGTCAATGTCCTATCCAGATGTCTGGAAGCGGTTGGGGTCTGGATGGGGGACAACGGGCTACAACTGAATCCCTCCAAGACTGAGTGGCTATGGATAGGAGGCCCCGCGTTATCCAGGGAACTTTGGTCTTGGATGGGGCTGCTTTGCCCCAGACAGACCCGGTACGCAACTTAGTGGTCCTCCTGGATTTGGGACTGTTACTTACTTGTAGATCAGGTGGTGGCTGTGGCCAGGAGGGCTTTCGCACAGCTTCGCGTCATCCATCAGTTGTGTTCGCTCCTGGACCGGGACTCCCTGCTCATGGTCACACATGCTCTGGTGACCTCCAGGCTAGATTATTGCAATGCGCTCTACATGGGGCTGCCCTTGACGACCATTCGGAGGCTACAGCTGGTGCAGAATGCAGCAGCCCGGGTGGTGATGGGGTGCGGGCGTTATGCTCATGCCTCACCATTGCTTCAGGAGCTGCACTGGTTACCAGTTTGTCTCCGGGTGCAATTCAAGGTGCTGGTTTTGACCTTTAAAGCCCTACATGGTAGTGGGCCAGGATACCTAAGAGACCGCATCATCCCAAGAGTGTCTGTCCATCCAACCAGAGCGGACTGGAGGGGCTCTCTAATTGTTCCATCTGCCAGAAGGGCTTGCCTCTCTGGCACACGGAGGAGGGCCTTTTCCGTGTCTGCACTGGCCTTGTGGAACCTCCTGCCAGTAGAGTTGTGGGAGCAGATGGAGCTGCTGCCTTTCAGAAAAGAATTAAAAACCTGGTTGGCAGGGCAGGTGTGGGGCCCGGATGGAAGAGTGGCCCCCACCTGTTGGCTTATAAAATGAAGCCTCCCCATCTTTTTAATGTGGGCAGTTTTAATGTGGTTAGTTTTTAACAGGTGGGTGGGTATGTTGGGGTTTTAATTGTTTTCAATATGTATGTTTTAATCCTGTTGTGAGCCGCCCTGAGTCGGGTTCGCCTGATTGGGCGGCATAGAAATTTGAGAAATAAATAAATAAATCAGCGCTGGGCTGCTTTCCCCCTGGGAACGCACTTCCCGGCAGGAAAGCAGTTCAGCACTGCCAGTTCACAAAGGGGCTTTGGGGAGGAGGCTCACCTACGCCACCCCAAAGCCAAAAAAAAAATGTTGTATTGTACAATGATGAAAATCGTTGTACAATACAATTTTTTTAAAGGCAATGTTGTATGATTTCATTGCTGTACGATGCAATCATTATACGGGGTTCTGCTGTATTAACTCTGTGCAAGCAAGAACCTAAATTACATCCATTGAATGGTATCAACTGCAGCATCCAACTCAAATCAAATCAGTTTTATCTGCAGAGTATCTACAGGTAAAGTAGATTTAACAAACAACATTCCTTCATTCATTTATTTTAAGAATTCATTATCCTTGAAATTTCACAGCTTTCACAAGACATTGCCAACACATCTTTATTTTTTTATTTTTGTAGCCATAAGAACAAGAGCCTTGCTTTTATGGGAACACTGGCTTTCTCTGGCTGCTGAATCCTGCTATCCTTATATTGAACAATGTGACCATAGAACGCACATGGTTGTGGGGGAAATGTCTTATTTTCCTTTTTAAAACGCAATCTTCTGTTTCCATTAGGGGAAGCAATCCTAACTCAAAGTCACCCAAGCTGTGCATCTGTAGAATAAGACAACTGCCTCTTCTGCAGATAGAACTGCCCTTCTAGTTGATGATTTGAGAAGCCTGCCAACAAAGCAATATTCTAAATGAATTAGGATATAGGATAAAGTTGTGCCTATTTTGTTATGGTACTGTACTTCTAAGTAAGACACAATATTGTGAGCATGGGAGTGGTTTGGATTAGAGATAGTTTCCACTCCTACTGTCAACTCAGTTTGTCGTTGGCTAGAACAGGAACTCTTTAAGACCATTAAGCAAAGAAAGCTCAAATACCTTGGCCATATCATGAGGAACAACATAAAATATAGAATACTCCAACTCGATCTGCAAGGAAAGATCCCTGGGAAGAGAGGCCCTGGATGTAGATGGACTTCATGGCTGAAGAACCTGAGAGACTGGTATGGCATGTCCTTGGAAGAACTGTTCCGGAGTTAAGAATAGGAAAACTAGCGTCATAATGATAGCCAATATCCAGAATAGATATAGCACCTGAAAAAGAAGGATTATAGTGGAAGATATTTGTACATTTCTCAGGTTTCTTGTGCTGAATCAATGAAATATTGCTGGTTGGACAAGCTTTTAGTACTCTCTCTCTTTTTTTTAATGGTTGCCTCTAATGTGCCTTTTTATCTTTTCCTCAGTGGTTGCCTTTGTTGGCTCTACATTTTTTCATCTAACGCCAATGTTTTCCCAGTGATATTTGCTTCTGTTTCACGGATGGGCTAGGTTCCTTGATGCTAGAGTCTGTTTTTAAACGTGACCCCTGGTACAGGAAATGCATACAAATAAGCAGTAAACCCAAACAAAACGAAAATAACATCAGTTTGAACAATTGCAGTCACATCCACTCCTGAGGTATTGTTCTTTCCCCAGCCGTAACATGGGAAAAGTATTCTGGGTTTCCTAGATCAGATTGTTACTGATTTTTACATTGACTGGCTGATTCCTGCAACAAATGAAGTTTTTGTTTTGTTAATTATTTTTATAATGTTTCCTAAAAGCAGATTATGTAACTTCTACTGTTCTTGAGCACACCCAGGCAAACTGGAGAGGTTGGAAGCCTACATCCTGGCGCCTGGATGTTGGTTGAAGAAAACTACAGGCCTTAATTAACTTATTTTCTGGTAACCCTTGGAATAGAAGATGCCACAAACATCACTGCAAGGTTTCTGCACCAAACAGGTTCTTTTGATAAGCAGAGCAACCACCCAAAATAATGACTGGTTGTTCAAAAAGATGCAACTGACCAAGCTGTAGCTTCCCATTCCGGCCAGCTAGCCAATATTTTAGCATTGTAAAAATGGTGTTATTTGTGGAAAAGAAATGTTGATGCAAAGATGAAAACTTCTATTAGTGCCAACAGGAAATATTTTGTCCTCTTGTTGATCGGGAGAAAAAATACTATTTCTGAAGGATTTGTTCCCTAGAATGTGTCCTATACAGATGAGGCACTAATTGACTACTTGCAAATCTAACAGGTACATTCAGAACAAGAAATAAAATAGTTATTTCCAGGCTCCTAGAACTTGCTGCTGTTTCTCTTGCTGATCGGGTATCCAAGGAAACCTGAGCACTAAAGTGTTCTTTAGATGTTCTCCCATGCAGCCATCCCACGCATCCAAAGCCTGCTCATGAGGCTAGGTCCTTCAAGTGGTGCTTCTACTGGATAAGTAGTGCCTTTCGTTTTGAGAGAACATTTAAAGGACACTTAATTTCATGTTGTCAGTGAGTGTCACAACAGGAATGGAGAGTGCCTCCCAGCTTCTTGCAAAACAACAGATCATTATTGAAAGCACCACCGTTGCAATCTTTCTCCTCATGTTAAAAACTATGAGGCACTTATGGTTAGATTTCTGAGAATTTCATGTGTGTCTCCTGATTAAAGATGATGAAAGCATTTTCCATCCAGAACACCTTTTTTCTCTCCAGTCTTCTTCCATATCTAGGCCAGACGTGAAACTGGCAAAATGAAGACACTGTTTGATGAGTTCCTTTTGCAGTTCCTTTTGCCTGACCCAGTGTGAGAAAGATTAGCCAGCAACACAATGTTGTCCACCCTATTGTAGTTCAAAAATACCACGATCTTCAAGGATGTTTTTTCTGTGTACCACAGTCTTTCCAGTCAAAAAGCTTGATCATTTGTAGAACACGGGGCAGAGCGGTTAAGCTGCTGTACTGCAGCCAAAATTGTGCTCACGATCTGAGGTCAATCCTGACAGGGATCAAAGTTGACTCAGCCTTACATTCTTCTGAGTACCCAGCATGTTGAGGGCAAAAATGCTAATTACCTTGTGAGCTGCCCATTGTGTGCACTAATTGCTATGGGGTGATAATATATAAGTGTAATTCCTATTGCTATTAAAAACACACTGATCAGACTTGAAAAGAGTGAAAGGCTTTTTAACTTTTTAGCTTTTGTTGACACAGTATGCCAGGAATTGTGTTGCATGCAGAGTTGTGTGAAGCCATGATACATCTATGGCAGTGGTCTCCAACCTTTGAGTTTTGGACTTCAATTCCCAGAAACCTAAGTCAATTCCTGTTATGTATGTTAACTGTGTTTTCTGACAGGAGCGGAATGTATCTTTTCTTAAGCCGATGTAATGGTTCGGCAACTAAGGCTTTTCAATGGAGAAAAGCGTGATAGAAGTTTAACAATCCTAGAAATGATTGCAATTCGACTTTACATTTCAGCTTGGGTGCATTCCGCATGGCTGCCACCTTGGAGTCAGAGGGCATGATACCTTGGGGTGTAATGCGGTACCCTAGGAACTACACTTCCCATGCCAAAAACACACATTTGTCTCTTCTGAGACATAGACCAGCCCTCTCGAAACGTGACAGGACTCGATCGAGCCTGGCCGCTAGTTCAATGGTGTCCTTAGCGGTGATCAGGACATCGTCAAAATATGGCAGGACACCAGGCAACCCTTTCAAAATACGTTCTACAAGAGATTGAAATATTCGGGGGCCGCATTCAGCCTGAATTATAGTCTAGTTACCTTAAATGCCCCCCTATGCATTACTATGGTCTGGGCTATGGCAGCAGCAGGAGACACAGTCAATTGTTGGTAAGCCTGGGCAAGGTCAAGTTTTGCGAAGCAATTTCCTCTATGCAAGGAGGCAAGAAGGTGACTTAGCACGGGCACAGGATATGTGTTCGGGCGAATAGCTTTATTGATGGTACACTTGTAGTCAGCGCATATCCTGACCTCCCCGTTACTTTTCAAAGCAGTCACAATTGGTGTCTCCCACTCTGCGGAGTCCACTGGCACTAGGATGTCCTGGCCCACCAATTTGTCCAGCTCGGCTTCTATCTTCTCCTTTAAAGCAAAGGGTACCCAGCGTGGCTTCATCCAGATGGGCCAGATGGTTGGGTCAAGCTCAAAGTCAACAGGGGGTCCTTTGTATAAACCTAAACCCTTTTTGAATACTTCAGGATATGCAGCACAAACGTCCCGGATTGGGTCAGAGTCTATTGCGTGAATGCCAGAAAGCCAGATTCCCAGGGGCCTAAACCATTGGGTCCCAATAAGACAGTTAGTACCCTGCTTAACTACAACCAATGTTTTTTAATTTAACCAAGAAACTACCGACCCCCAGGACTGGAATCTGGCAACCTTGCACATCCTGGAGGGAAGTCTTAAGGGATTTAAGCTTGGGCCGAGAGGCAGGGGGAATTCTCAAAAACTCCCGTTGTGGGATTATGGAAAAGGTAGTACCTGAATCCACCTCCATCTTGAAGGGGATGTTCTGCAGGCTCAGGTCTGCGAGGAAACGCTTGCTAACGATGCCCACTTGGCACGGCTCAGGCTCAGGTGACACTTTGGCGATGGACGTGTTGTTGTGGTGATGACTCTTCTTGGGCACTACTAAAGTGCTGGAGGTCCTTGCTTTCGCTGTCGACATACCATAGCAATGTGCCCTCTTCGCCTGCAGTTGTGGCATTCTGCGGTGCGGAAGGGGCACTTCTTGCGGTCATGCCGGGCTCCGCAGCCATCACACTTGCGAAGGAATTTCTTCTCCCGATTGTCACATTGCTCGGTGTTTTCGTCGGACCACTTGGACTTTTCCCTCTGCGTCGCTGGACTCCGATGAAGAGGAAGAACCAGGCGATGCTGAGGAGGATGAAGGTGAACTTTGTTGAGCTTGCAAAGCTGAGTTGGTGGCACTGGTGGTGGAGTGGCGATGCCGGAAAAGCTTTATCCTGGACCGTGCAGCCTCAGACGCTACTGCCTCTTCTAGGACATCTGTGAAGTTTAGCGTCTTTCTGATCATGAGACAACATTGAGCATCTTCATTCCTCATGCCGGCCAGCAGACGGTCCTGGAGTGCTTCTTCATTGTTGTCCCACTTGCACGGGGCGGCAGCAATGTGCAACGTGGTGGCGTAGTCTGCAATGGATTCACCGGGTCGCTGCTCTCTTCTGCGGAAGGCCACCCTGGCCGGGAAGATCAAGACCTCTGGCTGCAGGTGCCTGCTCAGTGCAGACATGATTTCTGCTAGTGGCACCACATCCACGTCCCTTGTGAGAACAAGGTGGGTTGCCAGCTCAAGCGTCTCAGAACCACACTGAGCGAGGAAACAGAAGCCGGTGATCTTCTGCAAGGCCATTGCATGGTGGAACTGGCGTTCGTATGTTGCCCATTTCTCTGGATGCGCTGGGTCGAATGGGCCGATGTTGCTGCCGTGTGGGGACACCATCCCATCCTCGTCGCCAGTTTAGTGTTCAAGGAATGAAGAAACAGACAAATGAAGTAGTGAAATTCAGCTCTTTATTAGTGGGGTTTGAACACACTTTGGATGGGGCAAAACCCGGACTTATATACACTATAAACTGTAACAGTAAGAATAATACAACAAGCCCATTGGCTAACAGAGTGTGCACATTTTTCAATCCACTTATTTGCATAAGAATAGACACATGAGAAAAGATACATTCCGCTCCTGTCAGAAAGCACAGTTAACATACATAACAATTCCCCAAAGCACTGATCTGCCAATGTACTGACTTAGGCTTCTGGGAATTGAAGTCCAAACCCCAAAGGTTGGGGACCACTGATCTATGGGGTTTGAAAGTTTACACGAATACAGTACATTGAACCAATTTAGCATACATTGCTGCACCCGCTGGGTGCTGTCCATTTGCATGAAAGGAGCATTGAAGGATGGGCTTCATTGCTTATGGATTGCTGCTTCGCTGCTGCTTTATGACCTTTGTTCTAGTTGGATGGAGAAAATCACAATAAAGAACAAGAGGTGTTTCTGGCCTCTTCCCTTGTGGCAATAACTCAGATACATGTGCCAAATAATATAGTATATAGCTCTTCTTTTAGAATAGGCATGCTTTCATGAAACTATGGCTTTTACATTTCACATATGTGCTAAGTTGCACGCTGTCCTGTGCTGATTAACTTAGGAATTAGGCATTTAATATTGTTGAAGAAGTAATTTTTTTGGAGTGTAGTGATCAGAATGAATTTAAACTATTCAATATGTCAACAATAAATAAATGAAGACCCACCACTGTGTTTTGCCGGTTGTGTGTAAACTTAAGCAAAGGTTTGGATAAATAATGGGGTACAAGGCCTCAATCAGATATTGCTTTGTATGCTGTGTATAGACTTGTTTGTGTCATTAATGGAGGGTTATGGGATTACCAAGTGTATCTTGTGGATCTTAACCACAACCTTGTAAGGTGGGCTAGTATGGCTGTCTTCGTAATAAAAATGTGTGAAAGACAAAATGGATGCTGAAAATTAATGGTATGCCCCGAGGCTACCAGAAGAGGTCATGACGGAGACAGAACGTGAACAAAGGAACTGATTTGTACTGTACTAAGTAACATAATAATGTCAGACTGCAAAATATACTATACATATATTACTGACCACAAGCTTGTGGCTACAGAATGATAAATTCACTTTGTGGGCAAAATAAAATCTACTCATATTAGTGGTTTTATTAGATCTTTTTTAAAAAGTTTTTCTGATGTCTGGTCTGATTCTGCCTGCAAATGTTAGGTATACTGGAAATATCTATAGCAGTAAAAATCTATATGAGTCCTAAACAGCTTTCTTGATATAAGCAGGTGTCTTTTCTCTAACTCTAAAGCAGTGTTTCCCAACCTTTGGGTTTTTAGATTTCAATTCCCAGAAGCCTAAGTCAATTCCCCAAAGCACTGATCAGCCAATGTACTGACTTAGGTTCCTGGGAATTGAATTCCCCTATGGCCATGAAGGCGAACCTTGGCACTCCAGATGTTCTTGGACTTCAATTCCCAGAAGCCCAAGCACCCTGTGAATCCACACGAATGGGTTTACTGCGATTCATCCAGCCCGTGCTGCCTTCATCGCTCCCGGAAGCGGAAGGAAAACGTACCCGTATAATTAAGGCTCTTCCGGGTTAACCCTTCCTCCGTATGGGCGTGTTTTGCTTCTGCTTCCAGGAGCAACGAGGGCAGCGCAGGCCGGATGAATCACAGTAAAACTATTTATGGATTCACAGGGTGCTTGGGCTTCTGGGAATTGAAGTCCAAGAACATCTGGAGTGCCAAGGTTCACCATCACGGTTCTATGGGGTGTGGGTCCCACGTTGGAAAACACTGCTCTAAAGCAAGTTTTCTTTATTTCAACCCTATGGATCAATCTCACCTTCTGTTCCTCCACCGCTCATCTTGTGATCAGTGATAAAGGATTCTTTTCCCTTCTTTTTGCTGTATGCTCCCCCCCCCCCCCGCCCTTCTCAGTCCTTTTACAAAGGTAGTTCGAGGAGTAGTCCCATAGTCAGAAACATAGTTTGCTGTGATATCCAAACAGGGCAAGCTACATTGGCATTAACCAAGGATGGCCACCAAACTGTCATTTTGCAAAGTCCATGTCACATTTCTCATGCCACTTTCCTCCAGCCATGACCCACTCACTCACTGGCAGGGATGACTTCCCTAGAGATGCTGAGAAAGGATGGTTATGAATATCTAAAGAGTGGGGTTTTGCAGTGCTGCTCTTACAAACATTCTGGAGAACACTGTGGTGCATAAATAAAAGACCTTTTCTGCCTAGTGTGGTTCTGACAGCTTTGTCATTCCAAGCAAATAAATAATACTTTGTAATTATTAGAGAGCCTCTCCTCTTCCAAGAACCGCAGAGCTTTTTACACAAACTAAATAGGCCCCAAAACATCTCTGAGAGGACTAGACATATCGTTAACACCCATTCCCTGAGGCTCAGATGGAGTCATGCGGGCAGAAGGAATAAAATTCCAACACAGATGAATGCCTGGAGGGCTAAACTGGGTGCCTGAATCCATATTCAAAGGGTCTAGGAACGCAAGGGTGAAACCTCTTAATTCATGACTGGAATAAATTCATGCCTGCCTGTTAAATTTGCATATGTTCAGTTTAATCTGTATACTTATTCTTGCAGAACATAACTTTTGTAGGTGGGAAGAGTGGGTGGGAAGGAAAGAAAGACCATTAAGAAGGATTTAAGATAGTGGAGTCATTGAGGAGAGGAGCCTAGAGGTTTATAGCATAAAAATGCCCAAGCAAACCGAAGACACTTGTATGTCAGGACCCCAACCACTAGGAACAATAATTTAGCCTCAGTGGAAGAATCCTGTCTGGCCAGGTTATCCTGCTATGGTAATAGAGTAGACCAGTGATGGCGAACCTTGGCACTCCAGGTGTTCTTGGACTTCAATTCTCAGAAGCCAAAGTCAGAACTCCTGCTGATCAGGGTTTCTGGGAATTGAAGTTCAAGAACAGCTGGAATGCCAAGGTTCGCCATCACTGGAATAGACCGTACTGCCAACGACTCAACGCCAAGTGTCAGGCAGCAGTTAACTAACCTGACAACCCTGAGAACTAATGGCTTGGATCAGTGGTACGGGTGTCATGCTGCGATGCAGAAGGCAGATGAAAGGCCACTGCATTATATTCTCAGTACAGTCTTCATGGCTGATCACTGTGATGATCGTCGATATTCGGATTCAGATACAAGAGAAGAAGAAGAAGGAAGAATTCACTCTCCTGTGATATTAATATTTTGGCTTTGCATGTGGTCTTGGACTCACCCTAACAAGGGTTTGGCAGATTTGCTGCACTGCTCTCTGTAATCTGGGAATGTGGTGGCCTAGTGGTTGAGACGCTGAACTTGATGACTGGAAGTTCGGCGGGTCAGCCGTCTGAGACCTGAGTGCGGCATGACAGAGTTAGCTCCAGTCTCTGTCCCAGCTCCTGCCAACCTAGCAGTTTGAAAGCAAGAAATTGCAAGTAGATGAATAGGTGCCACTTCAGTGGGAAAGGTAAACAATGTTCTGTGAGCTCTGGTGTCTAGTCATTCCTGCCACATGTCCACAGAAATGTCCGCAAATGCAGACAGCGCTGGCCTTTTGACTATAAACAGAGATGAGCACTGCACCCTAGAGTTGGATACGACTGGCTTTCGAGTAAGGGCAACCTTTACCTTTATCTATCTGTAATCCAGGGTCATTACTGTGCATCTTGCATTAAATAACCAGTATTGTCTTTATTTCTGTTTCTTGCAAGAGTCAGGAAACATTTTTAAAATTACAATACCAGGTTTAATTCTTCTCCAGATCAAAGGAAGTTAATTTTCTTCCAGTTTAACCCAAAGTTAATTAAAATGAGCTCATTGCTTAAATCAATGCTTGATTCAGTTTTAAGGGCTTCCAATATCCAGCTCCTTGTTGTTAACAATTAAGTGTCCTCTTTTGCATTAATGACTGTCCTTTTCTCCCCTCTTCTCTGTTGTGCCAGGGTTATCACCCGTTGCCCCATGAAGCTGAAATTGCACACACCAAAAAATTGTTCAGGAGGAGAAGAAATGACCGGAGGTAGGAGAAATACTTCCCAAAATTATTGTGAGTGTATATGTGTATGATTATCAGGAAGCCCAAAAGAAAGTATTTCTCAAAGTGGGGGGGGGGCTGCCCTCTATTGATTTTCCTGTTTCTCTTCATTGCCTTCTCTTCTATATTTCTATATTTGGTTACTTCATTGATCTGTGTTTCACACAACAGTTTTACATGATGGATTGAAGCATCGTCTCCCACTGTTTTGAGATTTTAACAGCCTCTTGCCATCAGGAGATCCTGCTGCTACCGTAGCAGGGTATAATGGCACATGGGGGACTGAGGCCTGTATTTTCAATGCTCCTTTCTTCCTCTGCCATATCTGACTCCGAATATAGGCGATCATCATGGCGATCACCCATGAAGACTGTCCTATAATGCAGTGGCCTTCCGCATTGCAGTGTGACACCTGTACCAGTTCCGTGAGTCACTTTCTGGTCCTGAGCCCTTTAGGCACGCAAAGTCCTCCTCAGCCCCAGGCCAGTATTGTTGAAGCTGCTGCCCTCCCTCAAGATGGATTCAAGTGGGATTTAATCCACTTGAGGACCATCGCCCTTCCTTGTGGACTTCGGCACTCAAGGCTGTTAGTCTTCAGGGTTGTCAGGTTAGTTAACCATAGCCTGACACTTGGTGTTGAGTCGCTGGCAGTAGGGTCTACTCTATTACCATAGCAGGATAACCAGGCGAGACTCCCAATGCTCCTTTAGCCATTTCAAATACTACTACATAGCTGACTGAGCTCATGTTGAAGTTGGCCATATTAGAGCAATGCACTGGCCAGGTGTATTGCCCAAATACCCAACCCCACTTAGCTGAACTGTGGTTCCAAAATGGAGAACTCCCCATTCTGGACTACTAGCAAACACTTTTGTGGCATATTTGAACCTACCAGTCGGACAGCCAGGGTCACTGCTGTGCCACGTTGAGGCGTGAGGTGAGATTTTCAGCAGATATACTACTATATTAAAAAGAAAATAAAAAATATTGGGTTGATTTTGCATCCTTGATCTGTGGAAATAGAGCAGACAGTTGATGGGAGTGCTGGTGACTCACTTTCTTCATTTCCAATTTTATTAATGGAGCACTTGAGTCTTCGCTTGTTTGTTTTTAAAGTGTGAAGTATATGATTCCAACATTTTTTTAATAATAAATTTTTTATTAAATTTCTAACAAACATACAAAAAAGAAAAACAATAACAATACAATACAGTAATACATCAGAAACAACATCAATACAATATTACCTCAAATTCATAAAAACTAGCACATGATATAATTGAACTAATTATTTACCATATATCCCCCAATATTAAATACCACCTTGTGAGTTGTTACTATAACCATAACAGTCATAAAAACTTTCAGTGCTACCACTATTTTTTTGTTTCTTTGGTGATTACACATCACCCTGTGAGTATTTACAATGCCCGGAGAGTTTAAAATCTATTTCATCACCAAAAGCCTCTTTGAAATGGTACAGGTCCAGAACTGTCACTTGCCATAAGAGAATGATCCACAAACGGCTTCCAAATACTCCAGAACCTATTCTCTTTTAATTTATCCCGTTTTACTTTAATCTCCCATGTCAATTTGTCGTTCAAAGCTAAACTCCACATTTCCTTATACCACTCTCCAATCTGTATAGCTACATCGTTTTTCCAATTTCTGGCTATACATTGTCTACCTGTAGTTAATACAATTTCCAATAATTCTTTTTCCTCCTTGTTCAAACCCATACCTTCCACATTTGTAGGAATCCGATCCATGTAAAGATAATCAGCCTCATTTAACGGTGCAGTTTATAGCCCCAGATAAACACAGGAAGAGTTTAAAAAGGTCTGACGAAGTCCAGCTTCATTAGACAGAGTGTGAGGAGGGAACAGAGATAGAGAAATAGTAGAGAGCAAAGCATACACACGACTCCAGTTTTGGCTGAACAAAGGAATACTAATGGTGTCTCTTTATTCCAACAGAGTATATCAGAAACAAAACTTAAGGCACATAGCCAATCAGAAAGCCAGAACCCAAATAAGGAGAAGAAAGGAGAAATCTTCTCACTATTCTACGCATGCCCAAAATCCAGCGTTGTCTCTCATGCAGACAAAGAGGCCTTTGTTTACAAAATGTGAAGGCGACAGGAGACAGAAACCCGATACATTCCTACATGTCCCCCTTTTTCATTTAAATCTGAGAGAGGGAAGGCTAATCATACCCCTGCATGTCATCATACTCCATAACTACTCCTCCATATACATCATCACTGTCCTCCTGGACATCGTACCCCTCCTGACTCCTGGTACCTTGTTCCGGAGGATGATACCTCATTGAGTACAATTGCCGTCGTGCAAAACCCGATGTCTCCCTTCTACGCAGTGGACATGTGTTACACATAGAAATAAGATTAGGAATACAATTAATGCAAAAACACAAAGATATAAGGCAGATAATAATAATAAACCCATAAAAGAAAACTTGTCTAAGGACAGACAAATCAGGCAACCAAGAAGTCATCCAATCAAAGAGATTAACATCCGTGCGTACATTGTTAGTAATGCTCTCCTGTAAATTCTGAAGTTCTTTCTCAATAGTATTATTCAGATCCTGGAATTTTACCCGACATCCCTGGTTCCCGACCAGCCTACAAAATCCTCCGGATTTTGCTAACAGGTAATCTATGGCCAGTCTGTCCTGCATTTGGTCTTGATGAAGCTCAGTGATTTCCAATTGAAGATCCCGTACGACCCTCCCTGTGGCATTGATTGATTTCTCCAGCCTACAGGTGAGTCCCAAAATGGAGCTTCTATTCTCCTGGGAAATGACACCTGGGTATGATCCCAATGTGAGTGCTCCAGTGATAACACTCCCTATAGCTCTCCCCCAGGAGCTACCATCAGAAAGCTGAACATCGATTATCACTTCATCATTGCAACCAGGACCCATCGGGCCGGCAGCAGCTCTCCGGCGCCGTGCATCTGCCTGAAGCGGCATTTGCACTTGTACGGGTAAGGTAAAATAACCCAATGCTGCACATTGATATTGTCCTGGATGGAAATTCGTGGCAACTCCATTAAAAAAGAACCACATGTTGGGATCCTTAATTTGCCATCCATTGTAAATTGAACCACTATCTATAGCAGAATAATCAGGAGTAAACATAGGAAACACATCATATATATCTTCAATAGTAGTGTTAAACAAGGTATAATTAAGCTTATAAGAACTGTTATAACTACCCCATAACCAAAAATAATCATTACAACCCGTATAATTGCCTGCATTCCGCAAAACCCTTTGTGCTTGAGTCCAGTGCTTCCATTTACTATTCCAGACTCCAGAACTATGACAGCAGAAACAAAGTCCTTTAGTGTACTTCTTGAATGTCATGCTTCGCCAACGGGTGTTGTTAAATTGTTCTGGAGGATTAGAGAAGAGTGTAGACCTATCAAGATGTTGCAAGTGTCCAATAACCAACTCAGGCATGTTGAATAATGCTGGAAGAAAGGCCATTTGAGACACTGCCAGTGGATGCTCATAGTATAACGTTGCATTCTTACCATGAACCTCAAACATATAGTTAGCATGACGAAGCCAAAAGTTGGGGTTGCCCCCATGAGTCATTGTTTTTACAGCTGGAAGCACAGTAAGAAAGAAAAGAACAAATGTCAGCAACTTTAGTCTACTGGTGAACCACCGTCCTGGAGCTGAGTAACCTTCTTCTCTCTCCATGGGCGGATCGCTCGAGCAGGAATCCACACAGGTCCTGAAGTCGTAGAAACCGCTGCGTATCCTCGTCCCCAGGTGATTAGAGGCACAGGACCTTTCCACTCAGGATCCGGTTGCTGCCGATAAACGACCAATGGCTTAGGAAGACACTCCCCTAAGAAACAGGAGCATGCCCTGTTATTACTAGTACCATGTAACTAAACGTGAAACATGCCTGATGTATAACACAAATGCAATGTCACAAACCCATTTACATGTGTAGGGTACTGAAAACTCTTCCATGTACTTCTGAAGGTACCTTGAGATATGCAGTTTCATAAGGCAAAACATAACATAAGCAAAGACAGGTCTTTCTCCTGCAAGAGAATAAGCAAACATTTAAGCATGAACATTTCTCTTCTTCCTTACATGAAGGAGGTTTCTGTTGCATTCTAGAAAGCATTTCTCACTCCCCAATTACATGAGTAAGGCATTAAATTTCTTCTTCTCTCACTGGTGTAGGTGAAAGAGGCATTCAATATCTTAAAACCAGCATAGCATGGTAAATCAAATACAGTACAAATATCATTAGAGCATTTCACACTCATAGCATGAGCAGGTAGACAATTTTTTTTGTTTCTTAAAAAAGGTTTTCAGTTTTATAATGCAAACAAGGCCAATTCTTATTTAGAGTCCACACAGACTTTTTAGTCCAATTAAAATGTCCAAATTAAAAGTCCAAATGTTGATTGAAGCTTTCTTCTTAAACACTATCTTCTCTCCAGCACAGTTCTTGGCATGGCAAGATTGAAATTAGGCCATAAATTACTTCTCACTGAATTCACAGAACACCCAGCCAACCCCCCTTTCCAGCTTTTCAGGCAAACACACATTCCTTCATGCTCCAGCCACACCCATCTGTATTAAGGCAGGCAGATGAGGTATGAACAAACTTGGAACAGCCCATTCTGGATCTCTTTGTTTGAGGGTTGGGCAGTTCAAAATCAGCCATAAACTGGACTATTTCTTCTCCCTCCTTGTATTTTTGCAAAAGCCTGCTATCCATACAGGAAGGATCCACACCCCTCTTCCTCTGGACTTTTTTCATCTGCAGCATCTGAATCTCAACTTTATGACAAACTGCATCTGTTAGGTTGTACTTGCAATAAGACCCCTTTTTGGGCTTGGGTTTTCTGCATTCCTCCCCTGGGCCATCCTTCCACTTCCTGCCCAAACATGAGGAATCAAGTTTACTACTCAGCTTCTCCTGCTTTTGTGATGAGGGTTGCTTCAGGGATGAGCTGAGGTCTCCTGTGCTGCTCTTGGAATCACACTCCTTGCTTCCTGCCACTTTGCATGCATTAATAGCTTCAATCTGTGATGAGGTCCCCACCATTTGTTCCCAATCAGCTGGCACTAGTTGTTTTTTAGACTCGGCAGGCAGTATTGCAGCAGTCCCATTTGCCAGAGCCTCTCTGTTCACTGGATATACAGCAACAGTTTCCATATCCAGCACAGCTGCAGTTAAAGCAGCAGAGAACAGGTCTTTTGTAGGGCTAAAAGTGCTTGATTGCTGCAAGGCAGGATATAATGTCCCATCTCCTTTTCCACCCCCATCTCCATCAGGGGGCTCATGCTGTTGTTTCTCATTTGATGGAGGGGCTGTTGCCAGAGTCCTTCCCTTGGCTGGGGCCAAAAGCTGTGGAAGGGGACCATCAAGCCTCTGGGAGAACAACATATTTCTTGGAGTAAGTCTTTGAAGACAGTTTCTGACTTCACTCCACATAAATTGCACTGGAACAGAAATTCCTTCATGCTTTTGCAATTCATTACCAATTTTATTCCAATGTGTTAAGTCCAAACAATCATCATATTTAACCCAAGGACAGGTTTTTCCTACAACTTGGACAAGCTTTTGTATTTCCTTCTTATCAGCTCGTCTCCCATTCATATGCAAAAGATCTGAGATATCTTTACAAAACTCCTCCTCAGGCGAAGCTAACACACACCCCATAATAATTTTTTTCCCACTCACCCTGTTGTAATTCTCAAGCGCTTGATTGGACCTTTCCTCTGGTCGTGGGTGAATAAAGACCTTTTTCTCTGGTCGTGAGTGAGTGAGACCTTGTCCCGGTCGCTAATTATGAGGTGTTAATTGCTGAAGCAGAATTCAAAGAAGGCTCTCTCATTGTAGTTCAAAGCCTCACACGGGGCACCACTTGTAGGAATCCGATCCATGTAAAGATAATCAGCCTCATTTAACGGTGCAGTTTATAGCCCCAGATAAACACAGGAAGAGTTTAAAAAGGTCTGACGAAGTCCAGCTTCATTAGACAGAGTGTGAGGAGGGAACAGAGATAGAGAAATAGTAGAGAGCAAAGCATACACATGACTCCAGTTTTGGCTGAACAAAGGAATACTAATGGCGTCTCTTTATTCCAACAGAGTATATCAGAAACAAAACTTAAGGCACATAGCCAATCAGAAAGCCAGAACCCAAATAAGGAGAAGAAAGGAGAAATCTTCTCACTATTCTACGCATGCCCAAAATCCAGCGTTGTCTCTCATGCAGACAAAGAGGCCTTTGTTTACAAAATGTGAAGGCGACAGGAGACAGAAACCCGATACATTCCTACACACATTTGTTAAAAGAATGGTACCTGACACCAACTTAATTCTTTTACCCATTATTTCACCAATCTCCCCTTCTATTCCTTTCCAAAAATCATTTATTTTTTTACAACTCCACCACATATGTTCATATGTTCCAACTCTTTGCATCTCCAACATAAGTTGTCCCTTTTATTATCCATCTGATGAAGCCTCAGTGGTGTCAAGTACCATTGCCACAGCATTTTAAAATTATGTTCCTTAATTCTTACTGACATTGTTCTCATTAGCCTCTTTTTCCATTTATTCCTCCATTCAACATCCCCTATTTTTATATTCAAGTTTTGTTCCCACTTCTGTTTCAAATCTTCCTGTGGATCCTTACCCTTATTCAGTATGATGTAAAGTTTGCTTACTAGACCCTTAATGTTCTTTTCCCCTTTTCTGATCTTTAATACCAATTCTTCAAATTCGGCTTTTGTTCTATCTATCGCTACTTCTCTTCTATATTTTTTATTCCAATTATCAACCTTTAATTTCTGAAACCAGTCCAATTTTAACTTTTCAAAAAAAAATTCCTCTTGTTTTCATCATCACAAACTTTTAACCAGTCCTTCAATAAAGACATTTCATTTTTATCCAGTATTTCCTTTTTTTCCTTATCTATTTTTATCGGAAAACACACCATATCAGACAATTCCAAAATTGGAGAGAGATGTGGGACCATATCTTTCTTTACTCTTTTCCACACCTCCATGAGGCCTCTCATCATAGTATTACTTGTCTTTATCGGTTTATCCTTTATTCCCAAAAAGATCATTTTGCCAATATTCCTATACTCTTTCATCTCCAATTCCTCCCAAATTGCCTTTTCTCTTGCCAAAATCTTCACAACATTCTTAATTTGGAATGCTCGATAGTATGCTAACAAATTTGGCATGCCCAAACCCCCTTCTTTCTGAGATAAATACCAAAACTTCTTTGAAAGTCTGGATTTTTTTACCTCCATTACAAAAATTATTAAACATCTTTTGAAACTCATTAATTTCCTTCTCCTTCAAGTGGATCACAAGTGCATCGAATAAAAAATTAATCTTTGGCAGCAATATCATTTTGCAAATTGCAATCCTCCCGAACCATGACAGCTTCAGCTTTTGAAACTTTTGTATTTTACTCTTAAATTCTACTTTCAAACTGTCATAATTCAATCGTTTAAGTTCTTCCAATTTATTAGAAATAGTTATCCCCAAATATTTCAACTTTTCTTTAATTTGAATATTGAGTGTCCCCACTATCCTTCCCATCTCGCCTACCCCCATATTGCACAGCATCAGTTCTGATTTATCCCAGTTTATCGTCAGTCCGGTTATAGCTTCAAATACCTGTAGTTGGTCTTTAATCCTATCCATTACCATCTCTGGATGTTTCACCATTAACAACGTATCATCTGCATACATGCTCACTTTATTACCCATTATCCCTTCTATATTTGAGTCATCCCTTATATTTTTGGCTAGTATTTCCATTGCCATAATAAACAGGATAGGAGATAATGGACATCCCTGCCTGGTACCTGCCTCGAGCTTTACCACCTCAGTAACCTCTTCATTTACTCTGATCCTAGCATTCCCTTTTTGATATAATAAATCGATTACCCTTCTAAATCTATCCCCAAATCCGTAGTTTCTAACTATTTCCTTGATTGAAGACCATTGTAATGAATCAAATGCCTTAAAAATATCTAATGATAGTAAACCCACCTTTTCCTTCGTTTGATTAACATTATCAATTAAATCTAATACCCTTCTAGTCAAGTCCGCCATATGCCTGCCTTTTAAGAAACCTACTTGGTCAACATTTATATATTCCCCCATAAAACTGTTTAAACGGTTAGCCAATATTGCTGTGAAGATCTTGGCATCTTGATTTATAAGAGAAATTGTTCTGTACGATTCCACCCTTTCCAAATTCTTTCCCGGTTTTGGCAGCAGAACGATTATAGTATTATACCATGAGGTCGGAATTTGTCCTCCATCTAAAATATAGTTATATAACTTCACTAACTTTGGAACCACAACATCTTTGAATTCTTTATAGAATTCTGTCGATAATCCATCATCTCCTGGGGCTTTCCCCATCTTCAACCCACTGATTACCTCCTTTACCTCTTTGTTGGTGATCCTTTCCTCCATTTTCTCTCTATGTTCTTGTTTTATTCCGTTCCCTAACTGTCTCTCCAAAATCGTTTTAAGCCTCTCCACATCTACCTCCTTTTTTGCATATAATGCTTGATAAAATTCCCTCACAATTTTACATTTATCTCTATTCTTATTACACCTTAAACCTTGCTTATTAACCAATACCCCAATTTCTCTTTTTTCCCTTTTGGCCTTAGCTGCTCTTGCTAATAATTTTGAACTTCTATTACTAAATTCAAAATACTCCCTATTTAGATAAATCAAGTCTCTTTTAACTTTATCAATATCCTTGCCCATTAACTCTGCTTTAAGTCTTTGCAGTTTTGTGGGGAAAAAATTATCTTTACTTTTTGAATGAGCCTCCTGCAACTGCTTTATTTCTCTTTCTTTTTCTATCTGTTCTACCTTATGTCTTTTATATTTAAAACTCGCCAACTTTATGCTTTCCCCTCTAAAAACCGACTTCATGGTATCCCATACAATATTAAAAGTAACCTCATTGTTGTCGTTCCACTGCCAACTTTCTTTCCACTTTTCCATAATTTGCTCTTTACATTTTCAGTCTTTAAATAGATTAGGGTCGTACCTCCAACTTCTTCCTCTTTGAATATCTTTTTGTAATTTCAATTCCAAAAGTACTTTAGCATGATCTGTTTCCTTAATGATCCCAATTTCCATTCCCTCTATATCTTTAATCAAGTTTTCCGTAAGAAAGACGTAATCTATTCTCGAGTATGTCCCATGGACGTGTGAGAAAAAAGAATATGCCCTTTCAGAGCCCTTAATCTCTCTCCAAGAATCCTTCAAACCCATCGCGACCATCCATTTGTCTAAAACCTTCCCTTTCAAGCCAATTCCACTTCTTGCTATATTCGTACAGTCTAAACCCGACCTTATCAAATTAAAATCTCCAGCCACAATAGTTTTTACAGCATTCTCTGGCTCCACTATTTTCCGAACTTTTTCTAAAAAATCCGCTTGATGATCATTTGGAGCATAAATATTTACCAGCATGATTTCCTCATCTTCTATTTTTCCTCTTACAATCAAATATCTACCCTCTTGGTCAGCAACACTTTTTGTAATCTCAAATCCTAATTTTTTAGAAATCATGATTGCCACACCTCTCGCTTTTGAAGTTCCAAACGCCATCTCATAATGTTGAATCCATCCCAAAAAAAGTTTATTCGTATCTTTTGACTTCTGGTGCGTTTCCTGTAAGAACACTATATCGGGTCTATCTTTCCTCAACGCCATTTCCAGCCCCCGCCTCTTAAGGACAGAACCTGTACCCTTCACATTCCATGTTAATATTTTAATATTTCCCATAATCTATTTCCTTTCTAATTTCTAAACTCTCCATTTGGCGTGCCACCACCAACCCCTTCCCCCATGAACACATAAATCTACATAAAACACACACTATCTCTCTCCCCACCTTCTTCAGCAAAAAGCGCCGCCTTCGACAACCAAAGAGGGGAGAGGGGGGACATGCAAGATGTGCCTTCCTACCAGTGCTATGCGCTACTCACCCTTCTATATCATTTAAATGCTTTGGATTTTAATAATCTAATTCTCATTGCTCCTTACTTGCCTCCTCCTCCACCATGATCAACGACAGCTCCTCCTCCTCTTCCTTTCCCTGCGATGTTCCACCTGTAGCTCCACCAGCCTCCGCCCTCTCATACTCCCTCCCCAAGGCACCCGATTCCATCAATTCCCTCTTAAGATTTATCCACTCTTCCGAGTCTGTTTTTACTAACTCCAGCAAACTCAAATACTCCAATGGATTAGTCCCTTCATCAATTTACTTGCATTCTTTTATCATAAAAAAGCGCAGTTGCTGTGGAAATCTCCAATTATACCTTATATTTTTACTCATCAACAATTTGGTTACAGGCCTCATCTTATATCTCCACGTTCTTTCTTTCAATGAAATATCATTATAAACTTCTACATCAGAACCATCAAATTTCAGGGCATCAGGTCCAGCTCGTTTCAGAAAAGCCATTACTCTTAATTTATCACCCCAATTTGCAAATTTTACCAACACATTTCTTTGAACCACCCTCCCTCTTCTTGGGCCCACCCTGAATACACTTACAATATCTTCCTGAACAAATTCCTTTCCCATGTTCAAACCATTTAACCACTGAACCACTCTTTCTCTTAACTGATCCGGTGTCCGTTCAACTACCTGACGGAGCACAATGTTCTGCTTTCTCATCATATCTTCCACAGCATCAATCCTTCTCTCTTGCTCTTCCAATTTCAACTTATTCTCCCGCACCGTCTCCTGAGTCCCTTTTATTTCCCTTTTTATGGCAATTACCTCATTTTGAACCAATTTCACATTTCCCTCTATTTTTTGCAAGCTTAAGTCCACCTTTTTTGAAAAGTCTGCAACAGATGATACCACCTTATCTTGTTTTTTCATCATTTCATTTCTATCTTTCCCCCTTGATTCCTCATTTTTCTCCAATTTCTGAAACAATTTGCCAATTTCCACCATAATTTGAGTTTGATCATAAGGCTCCGGTGGCGGTGATGAAGGCTGAGTGGCTTCTTCCATTGGTACTTTTTCTTTCCTCTTGGACTTTACCACTGGTTCTTCCTCTTTTGCTTTCCCTCTCGTGCCTTTATCCATGATGAAACACAATAGAAGAGTCCAGTGTTGCAGAACGTTGTAAAGATTTAGCCTATAACACTGCAGCCACTAGTACCACGTATCCAAACAAAGCAGACAAAGCTTGTAGGGAGGAAGAAATCCAGCGAGGAGTTAGTTGCTATAATCCACAAAAAAAGGAAAGGAACCGGAGTATGCTCCAAACAAACAGAGGGAAAAAATAAACCACATCCGACCCATTTCCCCAAGGCAAGGAGTCCAACTGCTCGTCTTCCAAACCCGAAAATAGAGACTACAAGGAAACGGTCACCCAGATTTTTTCGTTTGAGTCAAAGCCACCAGGGGGAGGGGGTGAGAGGAGAAAAAAAGCCCAAAATCCAAGCAAGGAAGGAAGAAAGACGTGAGGAGCAGTATGTCCAAAAAGAAAGTAATATTTGTAATCCACACGGTGAAGGAATAAAAAAGAAACAAGTTAAGCCTTCTCTTGAAGCGAACAAATCAAAGGACCCTTTTCCAGCGGTTACATTAACTTCAGGGGGAAACCCCCCCTTCTTCCTCTGTGAAACGGCAGACTTTCCCCACACACTCTAAACTGGAAACTGGAAACACACTGCAGCCTTCCAAAACTGGAGCCCAGACGAGAACTTCTCCTTCGTATAGTTTGTGAATCCACACTCATGGGGTTATGCGCCTGCGCAGAACGGCCGATCGGAGGCTTGAAAAGCTATTGGTCAAAAGTTTTGGCGGTAAGACCGCCCACCGTACCGCCCACCCTGAGGCGTCCGCGCGCCATTTTACCTCAGTTCTCTTCTTTCCGCCGTAGCAGCAGGACGATCGTTGAGAGCTTCCTCAATTTTTTCGTCCTTCTGAGGGAAAGTCTTTTGGCAAATTTCAACAATTTTTCTCGGTGATCTTGTCCTCCGGGCAGGATCGCCACCCCGGCTCTGTCTCTTCTCTCGAGTGGATTCAGTAGCCAATTTTTCGCATCGATCACCGTCTCCCCCCTCAAGGGGGTGGCGGCTGGTCGGCCCTTCGGGGTACTTGCCTCCAGAAACTTCCACTGGAAGAATTTTTTCCGCGGTTGATGGCTGCAGCGTTTAAACAGTGCACGGCTTGCCTTAAGAAGTTCCCGGCTTCCGACGGACACAGCCTGTGCCTTTTTTGTTTGGGAGAGTCGCATCAGAGTCAGTCTTGCCCGCATTGCAAAAAGTTTACGCGCCTCGCGGTGCAGAACCGAAGCAATCGCCTCAAGGCTCATCTGATGGAGCTCGCTCTGGCTCCCGCGGCGTCCGCTTCCACGTCCGCCGCTGCCGCCCAGCCACCGCCGGCCTCTTCCTCCGTGCTTCCGATGAGGAAGAAGAAGGACAGGAACGGTGAGAAGAAGCGCAAGCATGGGTCGGAGAAGAGACGGTCGCTTCCTCCCACTCCACGCACACCCGCCTCTCCCGGGCCTTCGCCGCCATTCTCGACTGCCCGATGTCCTTCTCCGGGATCGTCCATCTGGGGAGGACGGTCGTCTTCCAGGTCACCTGAGAAAGGACGCAGGGCTGGGGCTCCAGCTCGCCCGCTTCAGGTGCTCTCCTCTCCTCCTCGGGGAAGAAATTCCTCGCCGAGGCAGGCCTCCGTCTCTCCACGGCCCAGGACGCCGACGGACGACGCGGTCGTCACCGTTCCGACGACCGTTTCGCCGACACCGGCGCCGGCCACCGTTTCGGCGCCCACCGTTTCGTGGGCCACCATCCCGCCGGCAACCGGAGCTCCACCGTCAGCGGACTCGGACGCGTCTCAGATGGCCCTCGTCCGAGAGATGTTCCAGGTCATGGCGTCGTTTGCGACCAGGTTCCAGACCTCCACGCCTGCGGCCTCTGCGGCTCCGGTTCCGACCACCGCAAGCCCCGGGCATCCCGGCCCTGCCGTGGCCCCACCGACCTCCCGTGGGTCGAGTGCCCGCTCCGCCGGCCCACCCAACCCGTCATGGTGTGGTCCGGACGTTGATGCGGTGGACGCCCGTCCCGCCGGCCCGCCCAGGCCGTACTGGCGCGGTCCCGACGTGGATGAAAGACTGCCTCCCTCGTCCTCCGATGAGTCCAGCTCGTCGGAGGAGGAGGACGAGGGAGACGTCGACGCCGAGCGCACGCCGGAACAGGCTATCGGCTCAGTGGACCCACCGCGTGGTGAGGACCAACGCTCACCGACCGCCATGCTCACAAGGCTGGGCACCGCCCTCAACCTGAAGGTCGATCAACCGCCGTTGGAGGGTGAGGATCAGATGACCGCGAAGCTCGACAGGCGTGCTGTGCGGCCGGTCCACATAACCATGCTCCCCTCCATGATGACCTCGGCGAGGGCGACATGGAAGAAACCTTTGGCGGCGCACTCCGTTTCGTCCAGGCTCGACAGCATGTACCGGGTCCTGGACGAGAACGTCGAGTTCCTGCAGGCCCACCCCCTGCCGAACTCCCTGGTGGTCAAGGCCTTCCAGCATAGGACGGCCACCAGCGGATTCCCGGTCCCATCGACGCCGGAGGGAAAGAAACTGGACGCGGTGGGGCGTAAGTTTTACGCCACCGGTTCCCTATTCTTCCGGGCCGCCAACTACTCGGCCGCCATGGGCCTGTACCAATCTCACCTCTGGGAGCAGGTGAAGGTTGAGATGGCTAAACTGCCCGCCGACGCCCAAAAGCGGATTGACGCGCTGGCCACCGAGGGGGACTTCGTCGCCGAGCAGCTGATGCGCACTGCCCGGCATATCAACGATTATGCGGCAAAAGACATGGCCTCCGCAATCTACCTCCGTCGCCATGCTTGGCTCAGGGACACCTCCCTCGATGACGCTATGAAGAAGCTCATCGAGGAGTTCTCTTCGACGGGCAGGGCCTCTTCGGTCAGGACACCGATAAGGTCCTGAATGAGATGCGCCAGACCAATTCCACGGCGAAGTTCCTGGGGCTCACCACGCCGGCTACTTCCGCCAGGCCGAGGTTCCAGCCCTTCACACGGCGGTTCCAGGGCAACCCGCAGCAGCAGGGACCGACGGAGCAGCCTAGATCCAGCTCCTACAAACAGCGGCGACAACACAAACCCCGCTACCGGCCCTACGGACAGGACAAGCGTTCGAGCGCGAGGCCCAAGCCCCGCGTTTGAAGCTGCGACGGCCGAGTCTCTCTCGCTCCACATCCCGTACCTCCCCCTCCGGAACTTCCTCCAGGTATGGTCGGGCATCACGGACGACCAGTGGGTCTTAAAGATCTTGTCCTCTGGCTACGCCATCGAGTTCGTGCGGGTGCCTCGGGTAGGAAGACATCGTCTCACCACCTCGTCCCCCCATTTGGAGGAAGAAATATCAACCCTTCTCTCCAAGGGAGCCATCGAGCGGGTAGCACCGCCCGACTGGGACACCGGCTTCTACTCGAGGTACTTCGTGGTCCAGAAGAAGGACGGAGGCCTTCGCCCTATCCTGGACCTGCGCCGCCTGAACAAATGCATCCACACCAGGAAGTTCCGGATGGTGACCCTACAGACCGTCCTCCCCCTCATCAACAAAGGGGACTGGTTCACAGTCATAGACCTCAAGGATGCCTACTTCCACGTCTCCATCCTCGAGGAACACAGACGGTTTCTCCGCTTCCGCATCGACAATTCCGTGTACCAGTACCGATGCCTACCATTCGGTCTGGCCACGGCGCCGCGAGTCTTCACCAAATGCATGGCTCCGGTGGCTGCATTCCTCCGCCAGCGGGGCATCAGGGTCTTCCCGTACATCGACGATTGGTTGATCGTCTCCCCCACCAAACCGTCTGCCGTTCGGGACACACAATACACGGTTCACCTCATGGAGAGTCTCGGCCTCAGGATCAACTTCACCAAGTCGAAGTTGACTCCCTCCCAGCGCGTCGAGTACATCGGAGCGATACTCGACTCGCTTACTACGAGAGCCTACGCCCCCCAGAAACGATTACGGGACATTGCGCAGGGGGTGAGCGAACTGCGCACCAAACCGTGCGTCCGGGCGAAGAAGGCTCAGAGACTTCTAGGCCTGATGGCCTCAACGACGGCAGTGATTCCCCATGCCAAGTTGAAATTCAGGTCCCTGCAATCGTGGCTCCTTCACGAGTTCGACGCACTTCGGGAGAGCCAGTCCAAACGGCTGACCCCATCTCCAGAACTGAGGGACCAACTGCTGTGGTGGTCTACACCACTCAACGTGGCCACGGGGAAGAGTTTCTACCCCCCGCAACCCTCGTTGCAGATACTGACCGACGCGAGCAACCTCGGCTGGGGCGCTGCTTGCGGGACTCTCACGGTCAACGACACCTGGACACCACACGAAACGGTGTACCACATAAATTACCTGGAACTGCTGGCCATTTGGAAGGCTCTGCGTTCCTTCGAGACTCTGCTCACCGGCAAGGCGGTTCAGGTGGCCTCGGACAATACCACGGCGGTGGCGTACCTCAACAAGCAGGGAGGAACACGGTCCACCACCCTCCTGTACCTTGCAGTGCAGTTGTGGGAATGGTGCCTGGAGAGGCACATTTTCCCAATTGGAGTGCACATTCAGGGCACACTGAATGTTTTGGCAGACCACCTGAGCCGTCTCACCTCCACGACCCACGAATGGGAGCTGGACGACGGAGTGTTCCAGTCGCTTTGCGAGGCCTGGGGGACGCCGAGCATCGACCTCTTTGCATCGGAGTCCAACAGGAAACTCAGCAGGTACTGCTCCAGAGCAGGCATCGGACTGAACTCCGAAGGCGATGCCTTCATGAAACGGTGGGATCAGGACTATCTCTATGCCTTTCCTCCGTTTCCTCTGGTCCAGAAGGTACTCACCAGGATGCACCAACACAGAACCAATGCAATTCTGGTGGCACCAGCGTGGCCGCGCCAACCTTGGTTTCCGCTACTGTTGCGCATGTCGTCGCAGTATCGCACACTGCCGGAGTCACCGACGCTCCTCCAAATGGAGCACGGCCAGCTGCACCATTCGGACCTGCCCAGCCTCCACCTCACCGCGTGGAGGATAACCCCAGACTGGCCAGGATCCTTGAACTAGCACGGCGCCCTTCCACAAGGAAGTCCTACGCTTCCAAATACAGGCGTTTTTGTGCTTTCCTGGCCTCCCGGCAAACGCCCCACCCGCAGGTGGGACTACAGGACATTTTAACCTACCTCCTCCAGCTGGCAGAGTCTGGCCTCAGCATCACCTCCATCCGAGTGCATCTCGCAGCAGTGGTAGCGCACTCTCCTGCTGGCTCGCCCGCTTCCGGGGCCTTCCGCGACCAAACGGTAAAGCGCTTCCTCAAGGGACTAAGGAACGCTTTTCCACCGGCCCGGACACCGACGGCTCAATGGTCACTGTCCGCCGTTCTCAACGCGCTCACCAGGACCCCCTTGGAGCCCATGGCTACCGCCGATGTCCGTCTCCTCACATGGAAGACGGCATTCCTGGTGGCTATCACGTCTGCAAGACGGGCTGGTGAACTGGTTGCCCTGCGAGCAGACGCACCTTTTCTCCAGTTCTTCAACGACCGCGTCGTCCTCCAAGCGGACATCACCTTCCTACCCAAAGTGGTCTCCAAGTTTCACATGGCACAAACTATCTCCTTGCCAACCTTCTTCCAGAACCCCACTAACGCCCAAGAAAGGACTTGGCACACACTGGATGTGAAACGAGCTTTATTGTTTTACACCAGCAGGACTAGAGAGTTCAGGAAGTCGCAACGCCTCTTTGTGGCTTATGGGGGAAAGTCCAAGGGTGAACCCATCTCTGCTCAAAGGTTCTCCAAATGGATCACCTCTACCATCTACCTGGCCTACGAGTCAGCCTCACTGCCACCTCCACCACATGTCAGGGCGCATTCCACCAGGGCGATTGCCACATCCACTGCCTTTCTGGAGGGCACACCGCTTGAGGACATATGTAAGGCTGCCACCTGGTCCAGACCTTCCACATTTGTCCAGCACTACAGGGTGGACACCAGAGCCACTGCGGACGCCAGGCTTGGCCGTGTCGTCCTCACCAGAGGGCTCCGGACTCAACGCCCCTGACGGGTCCACCTACGGGTTCTTCAGCTCATCGTGGGATCATCTCATCCGACTGCCCACCGACCAAGTAAGTGTGAGCTTGCTAATCTCCCATGAGTGTGGATTCACAAACTATACGAAGGAGAAAGTTCGGTTTCACTTACCAGTGATAACTTTCGTTCTTCGAGTATATAGTTTGTGAATACACACTACCCACCCTGCCTCCCCTCTTGAGCTGCACGGATGAGATCAGTTGGTTTATCCTGTGCTTGGCTTAAGTATGGAACTGAGGTAAAATGGCGCGCGGACGCCTCAGGGTGGGCGGTACGGTGGGCGGTCTTACCGCCAAAACTTTTGACCAATAGCTTTTCAAGCCTCCGATCGGCCGTTCTGCGCAGGCGCATAACCCCATGAGTGTGTATTCACAAACTATATACTCGAAGAACGAAAGTTATCACTGGTAAGTGAAACCGAACTTTCTTAGGCCACTTTGTTATCGCCAAAACACGCTGCGGTTCTCCTGGAGCGCAGGGAAGCCATAGACCTGGGCAAAATCACTTTCGTTTTCCAGGCCCGTCGCCATTAACGGGACAACCGCCCGATTTCATCCACTTCCACCCGCTTCCAAGTCCAGGCTCTTCTAAACAAAATCCCCAGTTACCTTTAACTTTTCCATATAGTCTTTCGTACACTTACATACAATTGTTTTCTTGCCAATTCCACTGCCGCCACAAGTCTCCTCCTCCGTCTCGCTGGTCCCGTTCTCGGCTCCTCGGCAGGAAAAGCCGTGGCTTCCGTCGCGAGCCTCGCCTGCCCAGGAAAACCTCCCAAACTTCGACCGTCCGACCTCAAAACTTTCCAAATAGGCAAGCAGGAGTCTTATCGCCAAAAAATACCTCTTTAAAATTTTCCCATTTTTGCTCAATCACATTGATTACCACTTTGTTAAGCGCGAGCGTCCGGATCAAGATGTTACTCGTCGGCCATCTTAGCCACGCCCCCCTCCAACATTGTTTAACTACATTGTAATTCTGTAAATACAGTACCTACTCAGGAATAACTAAGGGACGCATTTTGTGCCAATGTATTCAGGATTAGATTCTGTTATCGACTGGTGACCCAACATAGGTTGATCAACTTCAAGTCCCATGATTCCTTTTGCATTTGCTATGTAGCTAAAGCAGATGTGGGTTGCAACACTGCAATGACTGAAAGTGACAAATTATCTACCCTTGTATAGAATAAGGGTCAGTAGCTAGCAGCCCTGGACAAGAACCTTTCCCCAGAGGAATATACAGCTGGCCAACTAGGAGTGCTCCATTATCTCTTTTCTTGAAATTAATATTTATGGCCTGAGCTTGCAAGAGTAAGTTTATTGGACCACAGTTGCCAGAATCCCCAGCAAGCATGGCTGCTGTGGGAGTTGTGGTCCAAATAAAATCATTAAAATGTTTTAATTATTTTTCTAAGTTTTGCCTGTGGCGTTAGTGAAGATCAGGATCCACTTGATGGGTCACAGTTTCCTGCTGTAAAGGGCCAGCAGACTCATTGTAGGGAATTTGATCTTCTGACTGAGATATATTACTCTCTGTGACACTGTGTGAGTAGAGGAGATGGTTGACCTGATTCTGGATGCTCCATAACACCTTACAGGTAGTGTTAAGAATATATGTTGAAGCTCAGGCCAGTCAAGTGAGCCTACTAACTCCCCACTGGTCTTGGTACACTTGCTATCTCAGGCTCAGTTCCCCATGAATTTCAGCAGCCTTTTCAAATCCTCTTTGACTAGGACCCCCATTGTGTCCAATGTAATGTGGCTGAGAGGTAAGAAAATCTATCTAGAGCAGTGGTTCCCAATGTGGGGCTCACATCCCACAGGGGGACTTCAATTCCCAGAAGCCTAAGTCAGTAGATCAGTGCTTTGCAGAAATGACTTAGGCTTCTGGGAATTGAAGTCCAAAAACCAAAGGTTGGAAAACACTGATCTAGAGGAGCAGTTCCTGGAACCTGGCCTGACTGTGCCTCCTTCCTTTTTTCAATCCTTGTGGACCTAAATAATAAATAAAATTACCTTTTAGACTCTAACTCCCAGAATCCTAAGGAATCTTGGCCACTGACTATGTTTAAAGGATGGGTGGTGGTGGTGGTGGTGGTTTTAGTCTAAAAACATAGCTTCTTCTAGTTCGGGCTGGATTATATTGTGTGCCTCTGTCTCCTTTAACTGTCACATCTGGAATTTTGCTGGTTATTGTCCTGCACTGTTCTCCTGCCTTCAAAAGATAACAGCCAATATTGTATTGGTGTAGTGTGCAGCCTAAAGTAGGCTTAGTTGTTCAGCATTAGATTCATAGGTTCCTCCCAATTCCATTATTCTATTATTTGGTAACCATTTTCCCCTGACTTGAAAGGCAGGTGGATTTATTGTAGTTCAGCACGTTTGAAGGGGGCCTGTTTAAAGGCGGTTCTGTAGCGAAGTGAGCTACAGCTCCGGCTCCCTATTTGGTTCAGAATATTTTTTTCTTGTTTTCCTGCTCTAAAACAGGGTGCGTGTTATGGTCAGGTGTTATGGTCTGAAAAATACGGTATTTTCTTTTCTGAGGCACACCACTAGAGGCATTGTTCCCGAAAGTCTCCATTCTAAAGCATGTTCAGATAGAAACAGTGTTCTGAATATTACAGGAAGCATAAATGACATATGCGATCCTACAGGAGAAATATTTCTTCTTCTTCTTTGAGTGCTGTATCTGATTCCGAATACTGGCTATCATCCTAACAATCAGCCATGAAGATTGTCCTGGGGACAATATAATGCAGAAGTCTTTTGTTTGCCTTCTACATTGCAGTGTGACATCTGCACCACTGATCCTGTTATGTGACTCACTTTCTGGTCCTGAGCCCTTTTGGCACAGAAGATCCTCATCAGCCCCAGGCCAGTATTGATGAAGTTGCTGCCCTCCAACAAGATGGATTTAAGTGGAATTTAATCCACTTGGGGACCATCACTCTTCCCTGTGGACTTTGCCATCCAAGACCATTTGTCCTCAGGGTTGTCAGATTAGTTAATGATGATTGGTGTTTGTTAGGTGATGTAAGTCTTCGCCTCACACCCTAACTGGTGGCAAGCATATTGTGTCCATGATACCTTTAAAACCCTACTGCAGGGGCACACAGGTACTGGGATTTTTCCCTGATGTGCTCCATGGGCCAGTATATTTAGGTCAGAGCAGGATTGCAGACTACCAGCTTCAATGCTCAACCTTCCTCTGACAGTCAGGACGAAGATTTCTGCGTCTTCCAGAACCTGCTACGAGGACTGAATCTTTGCACTGATCCTGATGATGGCTTTTGCCTGATATGCCATCTGTGCTTACTGGACAAAGAAGGACTACTTGGGGGTAAGCCTCCATCAGGAGGACAGAAGCTGTAGGACTCTTTGGCTTTGACTGTAATTACAGCTTGCATTTACCCTGCTGGACTGGACTGCTACTGAACTGTATGGACTTGTATATAGCACAACTGAACTGTCTCAGTGAGGTCAACTGAGCAGCCCAAGAGAATATATCTGTTTTGTGTTATAGTTGTTGCACTGTATATACTTGCACCTTTTTACTTCCTGAGTAAACCTACTTTGAATTTTCTTCTGCAACAGTGTTGAGTTGCTGGCAGTATGGTTTACTCTATTACTATAACAGGATAACCTGTCAAGACTGGAATATACCTGTATTCTTATAACCTTAGGAATTGGAGACTTGTCTCCTTCTTAGCCTCTTTCCTTACAGCCATTTTTAACTGTGTTGATTGGGAGGAATGTGTGAAACCAATAGCTATTTTCTGAGAGAGATTTTCCAACAAATATTGAGATTCCAAAACTAAAAGCATGCTCTGTTTTTTAGAATAGTGGCTTACACTCTAAAAAACATGTTACAGAAGGAAAAGGAGAGGAGAAAAGAAACATTTCAAAGATTTGGAAAGTAACTTTTTAGTATTGCTTGGGTTTTCCTGGAGCCTGAACGCATTTCCCAAATGGTCTGGGGTTTTTTTAAAAAATAATAATCAGTTTTTAACCCCCAAATGTTCCACTGGAGGCAAGAGCATTTAGAGAGCAGGTTGTACTTTTTAAGTCTTTTGAAAATGTGATTTGCCACTTTTAGCTCTTAAAAATGTGTGACTCAGACACTGGAAAGGCTCTTAAGAGACCCATAGAAGCTGCACTGAAAGTATAAATGTGGCTTGCTGAAATGTTGCATAGTAGACTGCTGTCTATTCAGACTTCCATCACCTTGCCCTTCTAGAGCATATTCAGTCCTTGTTGACCAGCCGGATTGTCAATTTGGCAGACATGAAAAAAGCATAGAGAAGAAATGTCAAGGTGGACTTTGGGCCAGAATTGGGCCAGTCATCAAGCAAGAAATTAAAATCATATAGCTTGGAAGGCCAGAAAATAACAACTGTTAGTTCAACAATGTTTGCAAACTAGTCACAAAGGAAGAATATAGTCTTACTAGGTAGAAAGGTAGTAAACATTTTTGAGGCCCAGAATACTGCACTTGTTAAAATGGATTCTGAGGGAACAGCTGTAGTTACCTGCAATACTTGTGCCATGTTTGTGTTCTTGCCAAAGCATATGGAGAACTACACTTGCAGCAAGTGCAAGCTGGTTGCACTACTAGAAGAGAAGGTCCAGCAGCTAGAGGTCCGCATATCTAACCATCAACAAATTAAGGAGCTTGAGCTGTTCTTGGACAGAGCGGATACAGTTATCCCAGGCTACAAACTGTACAGGAAGGATAGGAAGGGACAAACGGGAGGTGGTGTAGCCTTGTATGTCAAAGAAGTGATAAAATCGTATGAATTGGAATATCTAGGTGATTTGGAGTCACATTAGAAGCTCTGTGGGTAAGAGTACCAGGCCACAAGGATGGTTTAACAGTAGGCATATACTATCGGCCTCCGACCCAAACTCTTGAGGGAGACAGGCAGTTGGAGAATGTTGTAAAGGAGGCATCCAAGAAGGGAAACCTGGTTATAATGGGGGACTTCAATTACCCTCACATAGACTGGGTGAACTGTTGTTCAGCACATGATAAAGAGATAAAGTTCCTAGATATGCTAAATGATTGTTCCCTGGGACAGATGGTTGAAGACCCAACTAGAAGTACAAGAATCCTTGACTTGATCCTGAGTAATACTCAGGATCTGGTGCAAGATGTTAATGTGACTGATCCAATAGGGAACAGTGACCACAACTCAATTTTGTTTAACTTGATCATAGACCGCAAGTCACTGATAAAATCTAACAAAGAGACCTTAAATTTTCAAAAAGGAAATTTCCCAAAGATGAGGAAACTTGTAAAAAAGAAGCTGAAAGGGAAAATTGAGAGAGTCCAAACACTCCAAGAGGCATGGAGGCTGTTTACGAAAACAATAACAGAGGCCCAATTGGAATGCATACCCAAAAGGAAAAAGGGCACTGCCAGGTCCAAGAGGACTCCGATGTGGCTTACAGGAGCTGTTCAGGAAGTGATCAAGAGCAAGAAAAGCTCATTTAGAAGATGGAAGGCTTGTCCAAATGAGGACAGCAGGCAGAAACATAAATTCTGGCAGAACAAATGCAAGGCAACAATCAGGAAAGGAAAGCAAGACTTTGAGGAGCGTATAGCTAAAAATACTCAGAGAAATAACAAAGACTTCTTTAAGTACATTAGAAGTAAGAACCCAACTAGGAAGGCCATTGGACCATTAGATGACAATGGAAGGCAAGGGGTTGTTAAAGAGGAAACAGAGATTGCAGAGAGACTCAATGAATTCTTTGCTTCAGTATTCACTGAAGAAGACAGAGACCACATGCCCAAAACAGAGCCTATCTTCGTAGGGAGGGAAACCGAAGAATTAAGCAAGATAGAAATAACCAGGGAGGAGGTCCTTGCATGTCTTGTTAAGCTAAACACTAACAAATCACCAGGACCAGATGGCATCCATCCACGAGTTCTCAGGGAACTTAAAGATGAAATTGCTGATCTCCTAGCCAAAATATATAATATTTCCCTCAAATCAGGCATTGTGCCTGATGACTGGAAGGTAGCGAATGTAACACCAATTTTCAAAAAAGGATCCAGGGGTGATCCAGGAAATTACCGGCCTGTCAATTTGACATGTGTCCCAGGTAAAGTGATGGAAACCATCCTAAAAGATAGAATTAATAGGCACATAGAAGAGAAGGCGCTGCTAAAGGAGAGCCAACATGGCTTTTACAAGAGCAAATCATGCCTCACTAATCTGTTGGAATTTTTTGAGAGTGTCAACAAGCATGTGGATAAGGGGGATCCAGTTGACATTGTTTATCTGGACTTTCAGAAGGCTTTTGACAAGGTCCCACACCAAAGGCTCTTGAATAAACTTACCAGTCATGGAATAAAGGGACAGGTCTTGTCCTGGATCAGCAACTGGCTAAGGGACAGGAAACAGAGGGTAGCACTAAATGGACACTTCTCCAAGTGGAGGGAAGTAAAGAGTGGGGTCCCCCAAGGTTCAGTACTGGGACCCCTGCTTTTCAATCTCTTCATAAATGATCTAGAGGTAGGAGTAAAAAGCAAGGTAGTCAAATTTGCTGACGACACTAAATTATACAGGGTAGTGAAAACTGTGAGAGATTGTGAGGAGCTCCAGAGGGATCTCTCGACACTGGGGGAGTGGGCAAAACAGTGGCAAATGAGCTTCAACATTAGTAAGTGCAGAGTGATGCATGTTGGGGCAAAAAACCCCAATTACATTTATAAACTGATGGGGTCTGAACTCTCTGCGACAAACCAGGAAAGGGACCTTGGTGTCCTGGTGGACAACTCAATGAAGGTGTCAACCCAGTGTGCCTCAGCAGTGAAAAAAGCAAACTCAGTGCTAGGGATCATTAGGAAGGGTATAGAAAATAAGTCAGCAAGTGTCATTTTGCCTCTTTATAAATCTATGGTGAGGCCCCATCTGGAATACTGTGTACAGTTCTAGTCGCCATACCTCCAGAAGGATATTATGGAGTTGGAGAAAGTGCAGAGGAGGGCAACCAGAATGATTAGGGGACTGGAACACCTTCCTTACCATTTGAGGCTGCAACGGTTGGGCCTTTTCACTCTTGAACGACGATGTCTAAGAGGTGACCTGATTGAAGTTTATAAAATCATGCACGGTGTGGACAAAGTAGATAAGGAAAAACTGTTTTCCCTATCGCACAACACTAGAACTACTAGGGGACACTCCATGAAACTTTTGGGTACTAGTTCTCAAACAAATAAGAGAAAATACTTTTTCACCCAGAAAATGCAATGAAAATTTAGTGAAAATAATTCCTTGAGTTCTGAATTTTTTTCACAATACGAAGGATGTTTCCTATAGATTACATTTGCTCCCACTGCTTACGTTTTTGGTGGCGGGTACAGTCGCACCATTTTTTGGGCTGCTTGGGCTACCACCACTGCTTCCCACAGCAATGGGAGGGTTTTCGGAGCATTCCTGCTCCATTTTGGGAATTTTTTGCCAGGTTTCTGTTGCATTTTGGCAGCTATAACATAATGTTTGGGCACTTCCAGGTTCGGCACTGGGAACCCAAGCACCGCCGGAAGCTCCCCCACCACCAGAAGTGCCCAAACGACACGTTTTAGCTGGTGAAATGCAGTGGAAACCTGGCAAAAAATTCCAAAAATGGAGCGGGAATGCTCCAAAAACCCTCTCACAACCATGGGAAGCGGCACAGGCTGCCCAAGCAGCCCAAAAATGGCATGCTTGCACCCACTGCCACCAAAAATGAAGCACAGATGAGTGTCGAGGACGGGTCCAACACATTACCATAGCTGTCCACTAGATGTCGCTGTCGGAAGTGCCAAAAATGCATTGAAAACCAATTAATCCATTTTGAAGGTCAGAAAAAAGTGGTGGAAAGTCTTTTATCTGTTCAAAACTCTTTATAAAGTGGCGAAAACGTGGTGAAAAATTCAAAAGTGCACTTTATAAAGAGTTTCGAACGGATAAAAGATGTGTCTTTTTAAACTTTTTTTGACCTCCAGAACAGATAAATTGGTTTTCAATGCATTCCTATGGGAAACCACACTTCGACTTACAAATTTTTCATTATACGAAAAGTCCCGAGGAACAGATTGATTTCGTAACTTAGGGTTCCACTGTAGTTCCAGAGTGTCATCAGAAACAGGTATGGTAATCCCCTTCTGAGTATTTTATACCTAAAAAATCCTGGAATGGTCACCGTAATTTGCTACTGATTTCACTGCACATCATTCTTAATTAAGCCATACTGACCACATTCTCCTAATTATTCTACAATCTTGCCATTTATTTATTTGTTTATTTGTTTCCACTTGTATGCCATCCACTCACAATGTGACTTAGGGCGGCTAACTAAGTATCACAAAGTGTCACAGAATATCCCAAAATATCAGATAAATTTAATTTAATTTAAAATTTTGGATTTATACGTCACCCACTCAGGCATGCCCAACTCCGGGCGTAAAAAGCACATTACACTCTGCTTGTCAACCACCCTGAAGCATCTTGCGTACCAGATTGAGGATACAGAGCAGTAAGTGCATGGAGCTGGAAAAAGTGCAGGAGGGCAACCAAAATGATTATGGGACTGGAACACCTTCTTTACCATCTGAGGCTACAACGGTTGGGCCTCTTCACTCTTGAATGACGGCGTCTAAGAGGTGACCTGATTGAAGTTTATAAAATCATGCACGGTGTGGACAAAGTAGATAAGGAAAAAACTGTTTTCCCTATCGCATAACACTAGAACTAGGGGGCACTCCATGAAACTGTTGGGTACTAGTTCTCAAACAAATAAGAGAAAGTACTTTTTCACCCAGAGGATCACTGTCTATGGAACTCCCTGCCAGAAGAAGTGGTGACAGCTGTCAGTCTTGACAGCTTTAAGAAAGGATTAGACAAGTTCATGGAGGACAAGGGTATCAATGGCTATAATTATGGATACTTAAGGACAACCTCGGGGTTGGAGAGATAGGCAGGATATCTCTCAATGCCATTTCCAGGGAATCCTAAGCAGGTGAATGCATCTCCTTGGGAATACCCTGAAGGAAATGGTGAGCCACTGTGTGAGACAGAATGCTGGACTGGATGGGCTGTGGCCTGTTCCAGCAAGGCTGTTCTTATGTTCTTAATGTTCTTCTTCTTCTTCTATGTCCCAATCGAACCCTGGACTGCCAAAATGAAGCTACTTTCTTGGCTTTGTCATTGGCCAAACTTAAGTCCTCATTGGTGCATGTTTCTGGCTATAATTGGCAGACCAGTAAATGAGCCGAATTCTGTATCTCACCACATTCACACAGTATATTGTTCTCCGTCAGGAGCCCCAATTTGAGCCATAGAGATGGCACTAAATGTTGCAGTGGTCTGTATGTATGTCTCAAATGCAGTATCTTGATGGATGGATGAACCTTTAAAAATCCTCATTCATTTATCACTGAGGTTTCCTGAAAGATTGTAACCACATTCAACTGCATGTGTTTATAAGCTTTTTCATAATCAGGAAGCTTGCTGTGCCAGACCTTCCTATGTAAGAAAGTTTGCAGAGATGTTCAGCTGCACTTGTTTGTAAATCTGTTGTAAGCATTCAGGCTTAACACAGGAAGATCTACAAAATAGCTGGGTGCACATGAATAAGGAGGGCATGGCTGGCATGTGCTAAACATCCAACCCAACCCAATATGTACACATCACGTCTAGTCTGATCTTGGAAGCTAAGCAAGATTGGGCTTGGTTAGTATTTGGATGGAAGATGCCAAGGAATACCAAGGATATCAAGTTGAGCAAGGACAGGGTCCTACTTGAAACCATGGAGTCAATACTGCTCAAACCTGACAGTACAATGCTAAATGGAGCAAGGCTGTGACTCAGTATAAGACAACTTCCTGTGTTCTTGAGTTTAACTCTCACAGGGACAAGATGGTTACCTGCATAGGGCTTGCGTTTCAGGATGTTCCTTTAACTCTCTATCCGAAGTAGTTGAATTTAGAAGTCAGTGGATTAAGATTACCATAGGTTGACAGTATGAAGGGCTGGAGAATCAAGTGGCAAAGCAAAATAGTAGAGACAGCTGCAGAAGTTTTAGGCTTTAAGATATGTGTGGCCATCACTCTCTTGGATTCTTTTACACTTCCTCTAAGCATGACATGTGGGTCTAGCCCTGTGTACCACAGGCTAGTGATGAGTATCGTAGTAGGATCAAGGGTACTTATTTATTTGGGCACCCTGCTGCTCTTGTTATCAGATTCCCCTGTCCCAATAATATAGTGGCAGTTTTTGTTTAATGGAGATATTTGGTAGCTGTTGGGCAGCTGTCAAACATCCTCACAACATAGTGGGAAAGACCGTGAAGTCATTGTGAAATACTGTATTGTCTACTCCTTGACTGAACTGGATGGAACCAGGTTTCACAAATCCAGTGTTCTGAAAATGATGGATATTTTCAGAGCTTCTTGAGTGGAAAACAAAGTTTATTATCCATTATATTCTTTAAAAAGAATGAAGGCTGGTCATTGTATCAGTAGGTTAGCAGATTCTTTAAACAAAGTATTTAACAGAGGAAGTTACAAACACAAGAAAAGGAATATTTGCCTTCAGATATGAACCTCACGCAGTTCATTGACCCAACATGTCTTTGACTTTGTTATAGTAAGTCAACTAGGCTTAAACTTTAAAGGACACAGACTCTTACAAGCAAATTCTGTTCCAGGCTCCTGTTGGGCCAAGTTTGAAATAAGTTTTGTGGTGTAGAGAAGGAAGGATATTGTGCCTTGTAAGACCAGATAGTCATCTGTTTTGCTTGACATATTTCAAGAAAGATTTGGGGACAAGCAATGTGTTCTGTACCTTTTCCAATTAACATCAGTTCATCAGTAACAATAGTTTATTCTGTAAGCTTAATAACATCTATATGCATAAGTGGCTTCATACGTTTCCAAAACAATTAACTATACTGTACCAGTAATTTGAAACACAAGGACAATTCATAGAGCAGACTGTTAGCAAACATCCATGCTTTAAATAACTGAAGGTGACAGTAGACAGACAGACATTTTAAAGTGGTTGGAAGAGTGTCAAAATCAATTCCATCTCACTTTGGTTGAGGACAGGAATACATGCAAACCCTGTTTTTATTGTGATATAAGTTTTCAGTGGGGCTTATTCACTAGTAAGCATGTTCATTTATATTTTCGGAAGTATAGGTAACACTCTACCATAAAATAGATTCATTTTTATTTATTTATTTATTTATTTATATTCAAATTTATATGCCGCCCAATCAGGTAAACCCGACTCTGGGCGGCTCACAACAAGTTAAAATACACATAAAACAGTACAACCAATTAAAACCAATTAAAACCCAACATACCCACCCACCTACCCCATTCCTCTTAAAACCCACATAAACCCACATTTTAAAAAAAGACAAATAAAAGAAATGGGGGCTTAATTTATAAGCCAACAGGCAGGGGCCACTCTTCCATCTGGGCCCCACAACTGCCCTGCCAACCAGGTTTTTAGGTCTTTTCTGAAAGATAGCAGCTCCATCTGCTCCCGCAACTCTACAGGCAGGAGGTTCCACAAGGCCGGTGCGGACACGGAAAGGGCCCTCCTTCATGTGCCAGAGAGACGAGCCCCTCTGGCAGATGGAACAATCAGGGAGCCCCTCCGATCCGCTCTGCTTGGACGGGCGGACACTCTTGGGACAATGCGGTCTCTAAGGTATCCTGGTCCACTACCATGAAGGGCTTTAAAGGTCAAAACCAGCACCTTGAACTGCACCCGGAGGCAAACTGGTAGCCAGTGCAGCTCCCGAAGTAATGGTGAGGCACGAGCATAACGCCCGTGCCCCATCACTACCCGGGCTGCCGCATTCTGGACCAACTGCAGCCTCCGAATGGTTGACAAGGGCAGCCCCATGTAGAGCGCATTGCAATAATCTAGCCTGGAGGTGACCAGAGCATGTGTCACCATGAGCAGGGAGTCCCGGTCCAGGAGCGAACGCAACTGATGGATGACGCGAAGCTGTGAGAAAGCCCTCCTGGCCACAGCCGCCACCTGATCTGCTAGTAGCAGCCCCGAATCCAAGAGGACCCCTAAGTTGCGTACCAGGTCTGTCTGGGGCAAAGCAGCCCCATCCAAGACCAAAGTTGGCAGCTCCCTGGATAACGTGGGACCCCCTATCCAAAGCCACTCAGTCTTGGAGGGATTCAATTGTAGCCCGTTGTCCCCCATCCAGACCCCAACCGTTTCCAGACATCTGGATAGGACATTGACTGCATCACTGGGGTCCCCATGGGCCGAGATATATAACTGGGTATCATCAGCATACTGATGATACCTTACCCCTTGGGAATGGATAACCTCGCCCAATGGCTTCATGTATATGTTAAATAGGAGAGGAGAGAGCACCGAGCCCTGAGGCACCCCTCACTGTAGGGGCCTAGTGCTGGACCACTCACTCTCCAACCACACCGACTGGGTACGACCCTCCAGAAATGAGGAAAATCAGTACAGCACAGTGCCCTGGATCCCCAAACCTTTGAGCCGTTCCAGAAGGATACCGTGGTCAACGGTATCGAAGGCCGCTGAGAGATCCAGAAGAGCCAGGATGGATGGATGACCCCTGTCCCGCTCCCGCAAGAGGTCATCAACCAGTGCGGCCAATGCAGTCTCAGTACCATATCCAGGCCTGAAACCTGATTGATAGGGGTCCAGATAATCCGCTTCATCCAGGACCCCCTGCAACTGCCGCATCACCACCTTCTCCAGTACCTTCCCTAAGAAAGGGAGGTTGGAGACCGGCCTATAATTAGCTGGAACTGCTGGGTCGAGAGATTGTTTCTTACCAGACATTAAGTAAATTAAAAAGCAGACAGAATTTTCCCCCAGCAACAGTCTGGCCTAAGAACCATAAAAAGTAGTTTCAAAGCAATTTGCACAAGAAAGATTGCAAACATCTATCAAGTATAACAAAGAAAACAAAATCAGTGAAAGCAACAGTAAACACACAATCTAAAAGCTATATACTCTTAAAACTGTAGATTTGTTAAACAGATTGTGCAGATTTAGAATAAAACAGCTCACCACAATTTGGCCAAGTTTAATGTCAGGATAAACATGTATAAGATTGAGAAAATCATGTCATCTGTGTCAGGTGGAACTCTCAGAGGATAAAAATGAGTCTACCACAAAGAAAGTAGTAACTTATATAAATGGGCTTGTTTTACTTCAACCTGTTCAATTTAGTACTGTACTTCAGGTTTTCCCATGTGGGCCCAAAGTTGCAGAAGATTACATTATCCTAGTCACAGATAAGGTATGGAGGTACTTCTGGGCGAGAAACAACCCTGTTAGCAGAGAAGCAGTCCTTGAAAACTCATAAACAACTCAACCTTCAATGAAGAGTATTATTACTATACAGTATCTTCAGATGATGCTAACAGGCTCTATGTATTTTGTTCTCAACTGGGGAGTCACTCTTCTAGTAAAATCTGATAGTTTCACTGATCCTGGTCAGGCATGTTGGCTGTAGTGCAGTGAGATGTGAGTTATTTTTATTTCAAAATAGCTATGTGTTTGCAAGGAAGTCTTCCAAGTATCTAGAAATGATTTCCTTATTTGGGGGAGGCAGGCTGCTTCTAAATGGGAAATGCAGTTCAATCAGTCCATTTCCCTGCTGGACAGAACAATATTAATTGGCACACAGGATAAGAGTTCATGTTGGATTCCTGGAGGTGAAAGGGACCAAGACAGAGTTGAGTGTGCTATTGAAGGAAACCCATAGGGTGCCAAAAATGTATACACATTTTAAGAAAGGGAAAAAACTATACTAAAATTGTGATACTGTATAGTAAAACCCCTACTTGCGCAAAAAGTCTGTTCCATAGGCTTTTATGTAAATCGGTTTTTTACTTAACTCGAAGCAAACCCATAGGAAAAATGGAATTTTTTTTACATAACTCGAAGCAAGCTGATAGGAAACTGTGTTGTGTAAATTGATACATTTATGTAAATCAGGACATGGTTTTAGTGCAAAAATAATTATGTAAGTCGAATTTTATGTAACTCGAGGCATATGTAAGTCAGGGTTTTACTGTACTCAGTATTGATAACAAGAGATGATACAAGGCACATTTGACTTCTGCAATTACAAGATGGACTCTAAGTGGTTACCACCAGTGTCCAGACACTTTTGATTATGGCAAACTAATGTAACCAAAGTGTCCACTTGCATACCCTTTCAATTGTTTCCTGAAGTACCATCAGTACTTTTCTGCAGGATATCACATCCTTTAATGTCCTCCATAGGTAGGGGCGCTCCTCAAATGACAACCATGCTTCCATCATTTTCTTTGACTATCCTACCTGTTGCATTGTGATGCTAACATTCAATCTTTTGAGTGCATGACACATTGCTACAGTAATTCAATTCAACTTCAAAACTTCAGCCAAAGATAACATCTCTTAAAATGTGTATATATTTTGGCATACTTCTTTCTAGATTGCAAAAAGAAATACTTCAGCGAGGTAGCATAGGATTTTTGCATACATATGGGAAATGTTTTGTACCATAATGACCAGGATCTGACAGTAGCTATGGGATTCTAAGACCTTTGGGCCAGAGAACAAACATTTCCCAACTCACCTCTTTCTGTTGTTCTTCTGCACCCTGCATCTCTTTGTGCTGACCTACCCCAGCAGGCATGGTTGCCACACAGCAACGATACACCGAGTCTATTCACGGAGAGTCCAAATAGCAAAGTCCAAAGAGCAAGCCAAGGTCTGGTTACTGGCAGTTCAAGCAGCGTCTAGTCCAAAGGATGTCCAGAGGTGTTGTCAGGGTTGGCAAAGGAGTCAGGTTCACAGCAGGCAGGTCAGGGTCTAGGCAGGCAATCGCAAGAGGTATCTGAAGTCAAGCAGAGTGTCGGTCTTTGCACTGAAGAATTGTACCGACACTAGAATGCTGCAACAAGCTTGCTTAAAAGCCTCCCAGCTAATTGCTATCAGCTGGGTGCCTTCTCTGGTAACTAGTTCTAGCTTGCTTGTGTCGCACGTGTAGCTCCTTTCAGAATATTTCCCTGACTGAGGGTTGATCACTGTCAGAGTCAGACTTCTGATCTGACAGGTCATCTGCCTGGGGAAACAGAGTTGAGCCAGAAGCAGGCTGAGATTCCTGGTTCAGGACATTCTCAGGTTCTGGTGCAGGCAGAACTGGAACAGGCACAGGAAGTGCCTCCTGATCCAGGTCTTCTTCGGAGTCTGATGAGGACTGGATCACAACAGTTTTTCAGTATCACCAGGAACAAATATATTTGCAGTGTTTTTGACCCCATCTATTTATGGGGCTTACCATTATCATGGCTTTCAAAGAACGGAGGGGAGGATAAACCTTCAGCCATATTTCCCATGTTGTCGGTGTGAGTTTGGCTTGACACTTGCTTCCATCCACTTTTAGAGTGAGGGGTGAGGAACTAGGTGCAACAATGATTTGCAAACACTTCCTCCTTTTTGCCAGGATGTCCTTTGCACTACCAGTCGATGAAACAGGTGACAGACATTCTGACAAAACGATGGAACAATTTGTATGAATAACTATTGCATCCCCCAACTAGTATATTAAGTAATATTACCATATTACCACAGCATCCTATGGAATTGTGTCTGAATAACACAGCAGTGTGTGTAAGCAGTATGTTTTATTTGAGGAACAGTAAGTACATTACACAAGATCTTCAACCTGATTGCAGCCAAAAATATACTTTCCTTCTGCTATACACAATCATACCTACCTTCTGTTTAGGAACTTCCTGCTCATCTTGCCCAAAAATGGTCCTTTCCAAACTGTTCCCTTTTTTGTTAGGTTTCATTTGGTTGTCACAATGTAGAGGATTTTTGGCTAGCTTTGTAATTTGGCTGTGAGGGTGGAGGGAAGTATTGTGCCTTGCTGGCGTCTGAAACAAATAGTTTAAAATTCAGTGGGAGGGTGAAAAATAACATTTCTAAAATGTTATTTTGAGGGAATAGAGTTTTCAATGTGAGAGCTGGAACATAAGAAAGGCTGAGTGCAGAAGAATAGATGACTTTGAACTGTGGTGCTGGAGAAGACTTTTGAGAGTCCCCTGCATGGAGATCAAATCAGTCCATCCTAAAAGAAATCAACCCTGACTGCTCCTTGGAAGGACAAATACTGAAGCTGATGCTCAAGTACTTTAGCCACCAAATGAGAAGAGAGGACTCACTAGAGAAGACCCTGATGCTGGAAAAGATTGAAGGCAAAAGAAGAAGGTGGTAGCAGAGAATGAGATGGCTAGATGGCATCATGGACGCAGTGGGCATAGATCTGGGTAGTCTATGGAGGATGGCAGATGACAGAGGAGTCTGGCATTCTGTGGTCCATGGGGTCACAAAGGGTTGGACTCGATTGTGTGATTGAACAACAACAGCAGTTTTCACAGACCAAGCTGATCCAAAAAATTAAAAGCAGTAGTCTGTGAAAAGGGTCTTCTAGGCTGTAACACACAACTATGGGTTGCTGTCTCCTAGAAGACCTGTCTAACCCTGATAGTACCTATGTTTTTGGCCCCAGATTAAAATCTGGTTGGATAAACATGGCACAGTTTCTAATCCTCCAGTATGCTGGGTTTTCTTTTCTTGTATTTGATGTCCCAACACTTTTGACAGTGATTTAAATTGTTTCAGACTCTCTTGATGTGGTTTTATTGATTGGACTCCATCCTGTGGTCTGTCAGTATGAGGTATGGAATGGATAGATGGATGCCTTCCTACCCTAGCCACTGTGGCCAGCAGTATAACACATCAGGAGAACAGTGGATTGGGGAAGACTGAAGTAATCAAGAGCATCTGTAGATGTTGAGAAAAATGCAGCTTTGCAGCTTTAGCTTTTATTTTTGCTACAACATATTCCACCAGCTGCAGTGGAGTACAGATAAATAGCTGAAGAGGATAGACATGCAGTTTGAGAGACAGGGTGTCTCCGAGTATGTGTTCAGCTAGAACTTTTTCATTTTTTCAATAGCCAGAATGAGTTCACCATCGTTTTGCACACAGACCAATTCTTTGTTGGTTTTGTTATATGACTTAGAGTCAGAAAAACCTTACCAGTTTTCTGGAGCTGCCACCCAGAAGTTTTACCAATAGATTCATCTACTTTCTGCCTCCTGACCTTTTTAGAATGAAACCCAGGTGTCTATTTTGGCAGAAAGGCAAGGTGTAAATTAAATGTGTAAATACAGATTAACTGAAATAAATGTTTTGCTCTTTAAAACTCCAAGGCAAGCCTTTCTCTGTTTCCTCCCCCGCTCTCCACCATGTGTTGAAGTTTAGACTGTAAACTAGTTGGAGTGCCTTCCGGTCCTCTTGTGCTTTGAATAGGGCCAGGCAGATAAATGGCACACTAATCACAATGAATAATGGCGGACACTTCCTTCCTCTTTATATTACATGCTTTCAAGTTGCATCCAATTTATGGTGTTTCTACCATTGCTATTTGCTAGTGAGTTTCCATGGCTGAGAAGATATTTGAACCCAGGTCTCCTATGTCCATGATGGTGAGCCTTGGCACTCCAGATGTTCTTGGACTTCAATTCCCATAAGCCCAAGCTCCCATGAATCCTCACGAATGGGTTTGCTGCGATTCATCCAGTCCCTGCCGCCCCTGTCACTCCTGGAAGCCGAAGTAAAACATGCCCGTACGGGTGGACTCTGGGCGGTGTACATAGGCCAACGAGCACCTCACTGACCATACAATCACTATCATAGACTGTCAATGAACATTCATGCTTACAGCGAAGGGCTAGACACCTAAGTGCTGTGAATATCATCATGCAGCTGCAGTAAGGGAAAATCTTCACAGTAACATTAAGGGAATTTAAGAAGGCATTGTGAAAGAAAAACTTCAAATCTCAGGGCAAGTAAAATAATATTGGAATACTCTCAAGGAAGGAGATATTCATAGAGGCTGTAGAGGCAATGAATTCAGAATCATAGAATCACTGAGTTGGAAGGGGTCTTTTAGGCCATCTAGTCCAATCACTTGTCAACGCAGGAATCAAAATCAAAGCAGATCTGACAGATGGTTGTTCAATCTGTCAACCAGCCAGATCTTCAACTGCAAGTTTCTGATAATAGAGATGGGTAGGAGAGCTAATTATCACACACCTATTGGAAACACTTGGCACATGCTTCTGAATTCTGTGCTCATTGACAAAAGCCATGAGTTGGAAATAGCCATATGCCATTGAAAACAGGGATTAGTTCATCCTTGCTGGGAACCTCAGAAGGAACATTGTGTGGTCAGTGTTGGAACAGCCATTGTATGTTGACTGAAAGCCCAGCTACAAAATATTCAGTTGAGATTAAAAAAGACTATAGCGGGGTGGTTCATTGTTCAGGGTCAATGACTCATGGAGATATAAATAAAAATGGCTGTTTCAAAAAAGGAAAGGCAGGGAATATTTTAAATGCATATACTATTTAGAACACTGAAGGCTGAAAGAGATCCGTGAAAGAGGACCAGATTGTGATCATGTGGAGCTCCAAATGGGATTATAAATGCTACTGTGGGTGAGGCAGGGATGAGCCGACAAGAGTAGCTTACTATTTGATCTTCACAATTTTGATGGGCCTACTGATGAACTTTCAACCTCTTGTCAAGAGTGCCTGAAACGTTGATGAACCATTCTACGGTAAAGAAAAATAATAATGCCACTGTTTCATACATCATAATATTAAGGAAGCAAGTCATGTACAAACACCCTCCAAGATATTAAAACATGTAATTCCACAGTGGTTTGGCCACAGGTTTCTCCTTTTGACTTTTCTATTTATTTATTACTAGCAATCTTATGTTTCTCCTAAGAGATACATACATGTTGCATGAGATAATGGGGTTTATACTCTTTCAATTCAGCTTCTAAATACTTGCAAGGCTGTCCTATTACTATATATATATTGCATTCAGAGGTAAGTCCCATTGAGCGGGTACAGGCTTGTAGCCTTAGAATGCCCTCTCCAAGTTTTCCTGCCAGAAGCCCTAGCAATATCACCAGTGGTCAGCGATCATGGATATTGTCTCCTCCATATATGCACTTTCAGAAGACATATAATTGGAGCAGTCTCCGTGACTATGGATGAAATGTTTTAGTATTGCCAACCGTAGTTGCAATGAAAAATAATCATCTGCTGTCAAGTCAACCCTGACTTATGGTGACTCTTTTCAGGGTTTTCTAGATAACAATTCTTCAGAAGTGGTTTACCATTTTCTTCTGCGAGTGCCCTGGGACTCTGCAGCTTGCTGAAAGCCACACAGCCTGGCTCTTCTCCCAGGAGACACACTGGGGAATCACAAACTCCCAACCGCCTTCTTATTATTATTCCATATCCAAATCTGAATATAGACTATCATCCTGAATATAGACTACCAGCCATGAAGACTGCCTGAGAATATAATGCAGTACCTTTTATCTGCCTTCCGCATCGCAGCATGACTCCCGTATCACTGATCCAGTTCTACAAGTCATTTTCTGGTCCTGATCCCTTTTGGCACACAAAGTCCTCCTTAGCCCCAGGCCAGTATTGATGAAGCTGCTACCCTCCATCAAGATGGATTCAAGTAGGATTTAATCCACTTAGGGACCATCACTCTTCCATGTGGACTTCACCACCCAAGGTGGCTAGTCCTCAGGATTGTCAGGTTAGTTAACCACTGCCTGACACTCTGCATTGAACCACTGACAGTAGGGGCCACTCTCGGAGTTCTCAACCTTTTAAAGCCAGGGGCCAGGTAACACTCCCTCAGACAGCTTCATGGGCCGGATGGCCATTTTGCCCTTTCTCCAACACATGGCACTGTCTGGTGTGGTGGAGGCGGTGGGGCGCCACATGAAATGGTGCTGGGAGCCGCATCTGACCCATAAGCCGCAGATTGAGAATCCCTGGTGTACTCTATTACCATAGCAAGATAACCTGGCTAGACTTCCCAAACAGCCAGATACCTAAATTACTGAGCTCTTCAGCCAGCCTCAGTTTCCATAATGATGGTATATTCCACTAGCTGAAGTTTCTCTTGTAAATGCAGACTAGGAGTGATTCCTACCTGTGCTAAATCTGTTCCGTTGTAACCCAAGAACTTTCTTCTACAGTGACAAAGAGAGGAATGCTCCGTTGCTTGTTTTTCCAGCCTGTTTTCTGTTAGATAGCCCACTGTCTCCTAAACTCAGTGGACCGTTTCTAAAACGTAAGCACAAATTCCTTCCATTACCACAGAGAACAGGTTGGCTTTTCCTCTGTTTAGCCAAACACAAGGTCTCAGTCTTAACCGTTAAGAGCCAGTTGGTCACCAAAAGGAGGTCTGACCTCCTCCGACTGCCAAGAAACACACTTTTGATGGACAAGATTGGTTTGGCAAACCACCCTGGGGGACAGTTTTAGCCACTGACCAGTGAAGGGTAGTAGCCACTTCCTCCGCTAAAGTACATTTTAAGCAGGTCAGCATAAATTTGTTCTCTGTAAAGTAAAATAAATCTCAATACCTAATAAAATAACTCATGTTATTTCTTTGGAGGTGATTTTGAGATTAGAGGTGTACTGTAAATAATTTCTGCCAAATTTACGAAAGCCAGTTACTTACTCCTAAAGCTAGGAATAAAATTTATACTCATCATTTATTTATTTTTTGCTTTTCCTCTGACAACTTGGATTCTTTATTTGTTTAAATATATTATATATTCATGTAAGCTGAAGAAGGATGAGAGGAAGTTCCTTTCCAAGTTCAAAAAAAGACAAAACAGGCAAAGAAGGCGAGGGAAAAAGAGAAGTGGTCAATAGGAGAATGGAGTTTGGAAATTTACATCTTGAAAAAGAAATTCCTTATCTAGCTCATTTCTTAATTAAATTGTCCAAGCAACCAGTTTGCAATAGAAATTAGCAATTACCATATATACTCGAGTATAAGCCGAGTTTTTTAGCCCCAAAATGAGCTCCAAAAGGGGACACGACTTATACTTGGGTCAATGACCATGAGGGTCTCAAGACTGCACCAGATTGAGATGCACCAACATTTTAATTAATTTTACCATATTTTCATGTATTTTGATTATTGAAACTCACTAGCAGCTGCATTTCCCACCATCGGCTGATACTCAAGTCAGTCTATTTTTCTGGGCATGCAGGTCAAAATTAGGTACCCCGGCTTATATTCGGGTTAGCTTATACTCAAGTATATATGGGTATATACTGTCCTGTAGCATTTAGAGTACTCTCCGGGGTGGTTCTCAGGGTAATTAGCATTTTGCTGGGTACTCATTTTACCAACATTGGAAGGATGAAAGGCTGACTCAAAATGGATCCCATCTCAGTGGTTAAGAAGCTCACCATGTTAGCTGGAAGGCTTGTAAGGTGGCAGTTCGAGACCCAGGTAGCATGGTAGTTTGAGCACCTGTCTCTGTCCCAGCTCCTGTCAACCTAGCAATTTGAAAGCAAGAAATTGCAAGTAGATAATTGCAAGTAGATAAATAGGGACCACTTTGGTGGGAAAAAGATCTTGGGGACATGAAAGGAGCCTCATTCTGGTCTCCCCTGAGTGGAGTTTCTCCAGCAGAAATCCTTTCAACCCAGAATAATCTCTTGACATGAAATTATTATTATCAGAGTTGAACTCACAATGTCAGCAGTTTAACCACTGCACCACAAGGACTCACTGAGCTGGAAGTCAAAAGGTTGGGTGTCTGAGTCAACTTTGAGCACCTTGGAATCCATCTGGACTTGATCCACAAAAGCTAACATTAAAATACAGCAGTTAGTCTGTCATTGTTTACTTTCTGATTATTTGGAAGACTTTAAAGACTAACTGCTGTATTTTAATGTTAGCTTTCATGGATCAATATGAAATATTTGGTGGTGGTGGTAGTAGTAGTAGAAGTAGAAGTAGTAGTAGTAGAAGTAGTAGTAGTAGTTGTTGTTGTTATTTGTCAGAAATTATTCTGGGTTGAAAGGATTTTTGCTGGAGAAACTCCACTCAGGGGACACCTGAATGAGGCTCCTTTCATGTTCCCAAGAGCTGGGACAGAGACGGGCACTCAATCCATCATGCAGTACCCGGGTTTCGAACTGCCAGCTTGCCAGCCTTCCAGCTAACAAGGCAAGCTTCTTAACCACTGAGCCACCTCAGCCGCTTAGTGATCAATAATAGCTAAAGAGAACAAACGAGGAGAGGGGTGTGTGGAGTTTGCGATGACAATGAAACACCTGAGCAGAAATGCCTGAGAAGCAATAGGAGGTGCTTGCGTGGAGAGAAAGACAAGGCTGTAGGTAGAGACAGCTTTCGGCGACGAAGCCTTGTTTAATTTCAATTTGCATCCCACCTTTCTATCAAGGTAGCTATCAAAAGCAATGGGCTTCTTGTGCTTCTCAAGATTTTCTTACCCTGGGCTGCTCCTGCCATACATCTCTTTCCTTAGATAGGGACATGATGGCAGTTAGGCTGAAAAGGAATGTGCTAGTTTTAAAAAAGAATAAATAATTACAGTATACTTTAATTAATTTTTCTCCATAGGAATGGATGGCATGCGATTGTCTCCCAGGTATTTTGCCTTGTCTTCCATGTAAAAGCACCGCATTTTGAAACACAGTTGCATTAAGAGTAGAACTTCCCTTCTTCCCTTCCAATGAGTAGCCAGACTCTCATTGGTAGAAGTCCTAGGAGAGATGGTCCCACCACCCTAGGGACAGAAAATCCTTAAGAAACCACGATCTTCCTTTCACTTGCCTCCTAAGTGGCAAAACATTTTCTGGCAGGATCAAGGAGAATTCCCATCTTTGCAAGAAAAATCTTTGCACAATTACAATGACTGTTCTCTGTTGCACGGACCTTTAAAATTAGAAGCCTTGGATGGGTTGTTTCTGTCCTTCCCCCTCAACCAACCAGTTCTTCTGTGCTTGCTATGCACGTGTCTGTTGATACTTGTGTGTAGACACATGTTTGTCCTTTGTTTCACCAAGGAAAAATCGCTCGTTTTATGCAGAACTGTTTTGCATAAAATGAAAAATCTCACCATCGTAACAAAAAGGCACTATTTGTTCTTGTAAAGATATCAAATCTCATGGGACGTTAGCACATTCTAATCTTTCTCACACTGGGTCAGGCAAAAGGAACTGCAGAATGATCTCGCCAAAAGGTGCTTCATTTTGGCAGTTTCACATCTGGCCTAGACACGGAGGAAGAAGCAGAAGCACATTGTCTGCTTTCTGAACATGAACAAGAAATGTAGCAATGTTTCTGAACATCCCTGTTCCACAGAGAGAGGGAAATAGAGTCTGACCGACTGATTCCTGTGATCTTTACATGGTTCTGAAAGTATAGTTTTCCTGGCTGGAGTTTTACAGGCTGTCTGCAGTTTTTGCTTCCTGTTGTCATTGCACTTCTCCTCAGAGATTCCTAGTTCTCGATAACCAGCTCAGGCCTTGGGAAATGCTGACTTTCAGAATCCTTATGCCAACAGTCATCCGAAGAGTTAGAAGAGGCAGCATCCACAGCCTGTTTGCAAAGAAACCACCCAGCCCTATTCATTGTTTGCAAACAGAATGGCAATGTGGCATACCGTGGCAGAAAACATTTTAAAGAAATTTTGAAATGGTAGCCGTGGTAGTCTGTGTTTCAAGCATATCAGAGAGTAAACAAAAGAAAGAAAGAAAAACATTGTGGTACTTTAAAGACTAACTGCTGTATTTTAATGTTAGCTTTCATGGATCAAGTTCGGTCCAACAGACCGAACTTGATCCATGAAAGCTAACATTAAAATCAGGTCTGATGAAATGGACTTGATCCATGAAAGCTAACATTAAAATACAGTTTAACCCCGACTTACAAATGCCTCGAGTTGCATAAAATTCGACTTACATAATGATTTTGTGCTAAAACCATGTCCCAATTTACACGATTACCTATGGGTTTGCTTCAAGTTCCATAAAGATTCTTTTCCCTATGGATTTGCTTCGAGTTACGTAAAAATTCATTTCCCTATGGGTTGGCTTTGATTTACATAAAAATTGCATTTTTTTCCTGTGGGTTTGCTTCGAGTTACGTAAAAAAATAATTTTTCCTATGTGTTTGCTTCGAGTTACATAAAAATTCGATTTAAGCAAAAGCCTATGGAACGGACTTTTTTCGTAAGTCAGGGTTTTACTGTACGGCAGTTAGTCTTTTCATTTCATGTTTAATTTTTTCATGTTTAATTTATATACCGCTTTACTCGACCCAGCAGGTGACTCAAAGCGGTGTACACAATCACAACAATACAGTAACACAAGTAAATATAAGTGCTACAACATTTTTTGTCTTTGTTTTGTTTAGTCTCTGATATATTTAAGAAAATGAAATTTTCAGGAGAAAGCTATATTAAATTTGTGGCAGCAATAATAAAAAACAGGCTTGAGGCGCCTTGAAAACTAGGACAATATTTTTGGCTTCGGCTTTTATGGATTTCTGGAGCCCAGTTCTTCAGATGGTTGTGAGAAAGAGAGCTACATTCCGCACAAGCTTATACCAAATCAAACTTATTACTCTTCAAGGTGCCACAAAATTCCTTGTTGTTGTTCTTGTTCAATGAATTAATGCAATCCATTCATTCGCTGTTGGTGAAAAGGTTTAATTGGAATTTTTACCAATTAAACATTACCGTCGTCACATAGAAGACAGGACCATCCCTCCTTAAGCTACCTAAAGCACAATGGAGCATCTCAGGCAGAATTGAGGAAGAGATAGCAAACCAGCCACCTCTCCACCAGGACTATTGACATGCCTGATGACCCTTGCCACCTGGGTGATTTTAGAAGCTGTCGTGCAAAAAATCAAAAGTAGCTTTCCCCAACCCTGCTGGTGCAAGTATAAAGTGTTAGAGGTTGAATATAAAGCATTATTTCTTCTTTGTTTTTGCAGGAGACAAAAGGCTCCCGGGGGGAATAAACCCCAGCAACACACAGAGCATCAGCCAGGGACCGCCAAACACAACCGAGAGCACCAGAAACCCTCCCAAGGAGGTCAAGCACCCCACTCCTCAGGGCGGCCCGGCCACCACGGGTACAGCCAGAACCGACGGTGGCACCATAACCAGAAGCATTCGCCGAATGACAAAGAGATGCACAGAAATGCCAAAGAGACTGAGAACCTGAAAATCGAGGATGCCTCTGTATGTACAGTGCACATCCCTCTAGACATGCATCGCAATAGCGAAAACCCAGGAAGGCATTCGCCACAGTACATCCAGGATCCGGAAGGCAAGCGGAGAGATAGCGTTCATGAACGGATCGGCGAGAGGCCCAAGGTTAACTTGCTTCAGTCTTCCAAAGATAGGCTACGCAGGAGACTAAAAGAGAAGGTGATTCCCTTGCCTGTCCCTCCCTTCGGAAACCTGAAATGTCGATCTGCAGTAATATAACTTTTTGGGGAAAGGGGGAAGCTGTGCAACTGTTGGCACTCTCCAACAAGACCCTAAATGCTTTCTGACGTTTTGAATACAGATATGGCTAGTACAATTCCATATTCCGTTTTGCAACCATGGGGACTAGATATGCTCTTTCGCACTTTTTTTGCATCCACAAAGAAATGGCTGAAAGAAGCATATGCTCAATGCAAAGCCAACACTTTCAGCCAAAGGTGTCCCTAAGTAGCATTGAAGCAACCTGTGTCAAACACTGAAGGAATGGGATGTGCAGGTTTTTTGGGCTACAAATCCCATAGTTCCCCGTTGTGTGAGTTTTACTTGACTTATGCCTTAAAAGGTAAAGGTCTCCCTTGATCAAAACCCAATTGTGTCCAACTCTAGCCGGCGGTGCTCGCCTCCATTTACAGCCAAAAAGCCAGAAGTGTCTGCATCTGAAGATGTTTCTGTGGTCATGTGGCAGACACCGGAGTGCATGGAATGTTGTTACCTTTCCTGCCAAAGCAGTACCTATTTATCTACTTCCAATTTCTTGCTTCCGAACTGCCTCATAGAGTCGGACACGACTGGCTTTCAATCAAGGGAAGCCTTCACCTTATCTAAGGAATGTGCAAGTCAGGTGGAACTCCCAGAATGGGGAATAATGGTATTTGTAGTCAGAAAATCCCATCCCTTAAAGACATATCTATGTATCACCACCCAAGCCTGATTTTGGGATGCTGTTTCAAGACCTCTTGACTCTTTAGAATACTAAGATCCAAATGTGTATCAACTGGAGATTTAAAGCCCTTTCCATCTTTTCACTTTGGATGTCTGTTAAGTATATAAGACCCATGATGAAAATTACACTTTACGCCACTTTGAATAGATTTAGTGGAAGAGTAGATTATAAAAACAAATTGTTGCTATTATTATCACAGATAACTGGCATATGTTGGTGTAACTCAGGGGTTCCCAACCTTTTCTTACCAGGGGCCAGGCCATGCCTTCTCATTCAGCTTTGAGGGCTAGATGGCCATTTTGCCCTGCCTGCACGATGACTCAGTGAGGGTGGTTATTTTGTCTCAATAGCTTCAAAGGGGTGGCCATTTTTGTTTCTTGAATTCCCTTAGAACCGTGATGGTGAACCTTGGCACTCCAGATGTTCTTGGACTTCAATTCCCAGAAGCCCAAGCCCCAGTGAATCCACACGAATGGATTTGCCGCAATTCATCCGGCCCGCACCGTCCTCGTTGCTCCCGGAAGTGGAAGTAAAACATACCCGGGTGGAGGATGGGTTAACCCGGAAGAGCCTTAACTGTAAGGGGCACGTTTTACTTCCGCTTCCGGGAGTGATGAGGGCAGCGCGGGCCAGATGAATCGGAGAAAACCCATTCGTGTAGATTCATGGCTTGGGCTTCTGGGAATTGAAGTCCAAGAACATCTTGAATGCCAAAGTTTGTCATCACGACCTTAGAGGGTTGGGGGCACATGAAATGGCGCTGCAGGCCAGAATTGGCCCATGGGCCGTAGGTTGGGAACCCCTGGTGTAACTTGATATCCTTCGGCGTTTCCTTTTTTCTTCGGAGAACATTTGCCACTAGATGTCACTATTTGCAGTGTACATTCTGCTTTAACAGGGCCAGTGCAATCGTCTTTAATGCTAAATTCTGCCCCTAGGTGTCGCTCTGTACTTTTTTTTCACTTTTGCCTGTAAAACCTAATGCTGCAGCTGCTATTTTTAACCCAAACACGCTATATCTCCTCTATGTCCATATCCAGGAACGATGCATGTTTAAAAACAATGCCCCAACTGTAGGAATATTGCCTCATATATTTTTTGTGCTACTCTTACACTGACACTTTAACAGCAGGTGAGTTGAGTCAGGAGTGTAGTCTTGTTACTAGAGTTCAAGAGAGGAGTTGTATAACTCAGGGGGAACAATCCAGAGCACGGTGGCCAATTGCTGCGGCAAAGTGTCTTTCTTTTGCTTTCCAGCCATATAGGATGCATAGACCATATGACAGGCAGAAATTTGACAGGTGTGGTTTTCTACAGCCTGTAAATGTGCTTGCCTGATAAAATAAAGGCCAAGGTCTCCATGACTCAAAAGCCACTTGTGCCTGAATCTACGGAGCGATGCTCATCAACATTTACACCCCCATGTGGGGGTTAAATTGTCCTGGCAGTCCTTTTTTAATGTGGGCGGAGGGACGGTAAGAGTGGGTTTTTAGAAAGTTTTATGCGGTTTTAATCTGGTTTAGATAGGGTTTCATCTGATGTTGTTACTTGTTGTTTTTACTTAACTTGTAAACCACTTTGGGTCACCCCTGGGTGAGGAAAGCGGTATAAAAATACTGTAAATAAATAAAGAGCCATTTGCAACCGTTTCTAAATGCCAGAGCACATGGAACACTGTTACCTTTCCCGCCAAAGTGGTACCTATTTATCTAGTAATTTCTTGCTTTCAAACCTCTAGGTTGGCAGGAGCTGGTACAGACAGTGGGAGCTCATTCTGTTGTGAACTACTGACCTGCCAATCTTCCAGTTGTCAAGCTCAGGATCTTAACCCCTAAGCCACTGCAGCTATTTGCTGGATAATTAAAGCGAAAGGTAAAGGTCATCCTTACTTGAAAGCCAGTCGTATCCAACTCTAGGGTTCAGTGCTCATCTCTATTTCATAGCTGAAGAGCCAGCACTGTGCTTCTGGATAATAGCAGCAGCAGTAGTCTGCTGCTGGATAATTAGAAGACTCCCTTATGTTCTATCTGCCCTTTGGCTATTAAAAACAACGAAAGTGATCAGCTTAAGGTTGTATGTCTATGAGGCCTCTGTAGATGTTCCGAAGCAACATCTACCTGGAAGAAGTCTGCCTGTGATTGCTGTCAGTTTCTTAAGATTCGTTTCTTTGTTGTTGTTGTTGTTGTTGTTGTTGTTGTTGTTGTTGTTGTTGTTGTTGTTGTTCAGTAGCACAGTCGATTCCGACCCTTTGCGACCCTATGGACCATTGTCATCCAGGTGCCTCTGTCCTCCACTATCCCCCTCAGCCCTCCCAGTTCTGTGCCCATTGTATGTACAATACCATCTAGCCATCTCATCTTTGGCCTCCCCCTTCTTCTTTTGCCCTCCACCTTTCCCAGCATCAAGGCTTTCTCAGTGTGAATCCTCCCTTCTCATTTGGTGTCCAAAGTACTTCAGCTTCATCTTTACTATTTGACCTTCCAATGAGCAGTCTGGATTGATTTCTTCTAAGATTGACCTATTTGTTCTCTTCGCTGTCCAGGGGACCCTCAAAACTCTCCTCCAAAACCACATTTCAAAGGCATCTATTCTTCTGCATTCAGCTTTCCTAATTGTCCAGCTGTCACAGCCATACATTACCACCAGGAATACCATTGCTTTAACTATGTGAATGTTTGTTTGCAATGTAATGTCTCTGCTTTTCACTATGTTCCCCAAGTTTCTCATAGCCTGCCTCCCAAGAATCAGTTGCCTTTTTAGTTCATGGCTGCAATCTCCATCTGCAGTGATCTTTGATCCTAAGAATGTAAAATCTGTCACTGCTTCCATTTCTTCCCCATCTGTTTCCCAGGAACTAATGGGACCTGTTGCCATTATCTTGGTTTTCTTGATATTGAGTCTCAAGCCAGTTTTTGCACTCTCCTCCTTCAGCCCAATCAAGAGATTCTTTAGGTCTTCCTCACTTTCTGCCATTAGGGTGGTATCGTCTGCATATCTCAGATTGTTGATGTTTCTCCCAGCAATTTTAATCCCATATTGTGATTCCTCCATCCCTGCATTGCGCATCATGTGCTCTGTGTATAAGTTGAATAAGCAGGGTGATAGAAGGTGGTATTAAAGGAGCTGATGCTGTGATGTCTCTGTAGCCATCATTTGGCTGGGGAAACATTCTGTTGAGAGCTCCATGGAGTCGTAGCTAATACAGAGATTCTGTAATACAGTATACCCGTGTAACCTCTGACATGAAGTTGCAAAATGGAATGGTCCTTTCCATTAAACTCCACTTCATTCCTGCCCACCACCACCACCACCAGCTGGGTTTCTGCCTTCCCTTTCCCCTAACTGTCAGCATCCCATTCTCAGTCTTCATAGGGTAGGGTTCTCCCCCTCCCAAAGCTGGGCAAAGTTATTTTTTTGGACAAAAACTCCCCAGAATCTCCATGCCGGGAAGAATTTGGAGGAGTTGTCCTCCAAAAAAGTAACATTTCCAAGCTCTGGTTTTTCCTAAAGATTTTCATACTTACTCTGTTACTCTTAGCCTTGTGAACATTCGAAACAGACAAAACCGGAGTGACCTGCAACAAAAAGTTTGAAAGATGAAGTGCTTCAGTCCAGTGTTTCCCAACCTTTGGCTTTTGGACTTCAGTTCCCAGAAGCCTAAGTCAATTCCCCAAAGCACTGATCAGCCAATGTACTGACTTAGGCTTCTGGGCATTTAGGTCCCCCTGTGGGGTGTGTGCCCCATGTTGGGAACCACAGTTCTAGTCCGTCTATTCTTGCTCCTAAACTTTCTGCTACCTCAATTATTCTCTATTCTGCACTCAGTCCAGATGTAGATTGGGACAGGTTATTTGGCTTTGGTTTCAATGTGTTTTGGTTTTACAGTAAGGCATTCCCTTGAATGAAAGAAGTGTGGACCCTTGGTTAGAACTACTCTGCATAGCTTTACTCCTCCCAGAGTCTACCACAATTAAACAGTTCTGAAATGTTTTGCTGATACAGGTCCTTAGTTTCCAAATTTAGAAGCTTTACGTCATCATCTTATAACAGTGGTGGCGGACCTATGACACGCATGCCAGAAGGGACACAGACCCATCTCTGACGGCACGCAGAAAGTCACATCAGCAGAGTTCGGCCCACCCCTCTGCCCAACAGCCCAATGAGAGTGTTTCCTCACACCCAGCACAGAGTTTGCTCTGTGCCTCTGCTCAGCAGCCCAATGAGAGCGCTTCCTCCTTCCCCCAGCACAGAGTTCACCCCACCCCTCTGTTGGGGCACTCGGTCTCTAAAAGGTTCGCCATCACTGTCCTATAAGAACTGGTTGGGGGGTTCTGAGAGGTACAGTGTAAAGGTTTGTCCTTTTTGAGCTCTGGGGTTTTGGGGGCTAACTAGACAAAGGTTCTGTGTTGTAGCAACCATTAAAGTAGAGGATAAATTGTTCTTGAGCCTTCATATATTGTTAAACTTCCCCTCCTGGCATTCATCAATATGAGATATGTTAGCTGAACCTACTGAGAGTTGTAGCTCAAAGATTTTGTAGGCTGCACAGAGAGTAACAAAACAAAATAAAAATGTTGTGGCACTTTAAAGACTAACCGCTGTATTTTAATGTTCACTTTCATGGATCGAGTCTACTTAATCTGATTTAGGAGTGGGATTTCATAGCATCAATTTATACCAGGGGTTCGCAACCTACAGCCTGCAGGCCGGACTCAGCCTGCAGTGGCAAATCATCCAGCCCATGGTGGCAACCATGGAAGCGGAAGTGGACGCGTTTACGACAGCCGTAAATGCGCCCGCGCATTTGCAAACATACCTGCCACGGTTTACAACAGCATTTATGAGAGAAACCATGTGTCCGGCCCACTCAGCTGTCTGAGGGGGAGTGGTCTGGCCCGTGGCATGAAAACCTTGAGACACCCTGATTTATACATATCAGGTACAGAGTGATTGGTTAGCATACAAACCAATATGGTACAACTGGTAATAGCAGATGATCTCTGGTTGTTCTTCAGATTAGTTGTGAATTTTTGCCCTGTTGAATTGCAAATAGTAGGAGGATACAAGACAAACACCTGGTATTAAACATTTGCTTTGCTTTGGGTTTTTTAAAACTCTGATATGCTTGAAACACAGACTAACACAGCTACAATTCCAAAAAAAATCCAACTAGTAGGCTGCAGTTTGCACACATCTCTACCAGAGCTTAGGAACTTCATCTGCAGATTTTCCCAGCACGCATGACCTGTATGTTTCTTGCTTGGATATTCTTCTACGCTTCCTAACTGCCATTGCTTGCTGTTGTTAAGCTGATCTGTTTTTTCTTCTTTTTCTTTTCTTTCCCCTTTCCACGTTTTCCTTGCATAACAGATGCCTTGTCTTTCCCTTTTCACGGACCAGGACGAAGTGGCCGTGGAGTCTACCAACCCAGAAAAGAGCAAAATGGACAAACTAATTGAAATTCTTAACAGCATGCGGAACAACAGTAGCGGGGTGGACTCCAAGCTCACCAACTTCATGGAGGAGGCCCAGAACTCTACCAACTCTGAGGAGATGCTTGGGGAGATTGTCAAAACCATTTACCAGAAGGCCGTGACGGACCGCAGCTTTGCCTCCACGGCCGCCAAGCTCTGTGACAAGATGGCGTTGTTCATGGTGGAAGGCACCAAGTTCCGGAGCCTTCTTCTCAACATGCTACAGGTAACCAGATTAAACTCTGCTGCTGCAGAAGCTGGTATGCTCCACTTACAGATAGAGGAGTCGGCAAATTCGTGACCGTGTTTGAGCTGTGTGCCACTTTCAGTTCTCATCCAATTAATTTTAAGAAAATACAGTAGGCCCTCGATTAACGACAAAGCTTGGTTCCATGAGTACCCCGTAAATCGCAAATCATCGTTAATCGCGAGTTCCCGCACAACGACGCTAAAAAAGTGGCTTCCTCTGGGGAAAACTCGATTAACAATGTTTTCGTATAACAACGCTAAAAACGTCGTTGTGTGAATGGTGACTTTGCCAATAACAATGCGTTGCTAATCGAAAATGTCATTAGTCGAATGCTTCGTTAGGCGGGGGTCCACTGTAAAAGCATAAATAGGAAGGAGAAAAAAGCTAGAGCAGCTTTTGTGTTTGTGTTTATACGGGTGTTTCATGGTTACAATGGCCTGATATAATTTTACAGACACTGTCCTCCTCAAATGCTATTTTAAATGCTCACTTTAGCAAGCATTTGGTTGCCCCCACAAAGGCACTGTTCCTGTCACTTTTAGCCTAGAAGGATCTGCAGTTGTTTAGAAGAGATGGTTAGAACTTGGATTGGGAAAGCATGATTCATGGCCTCAGGGAGCCATGAAGGCTGTGGCTTTTCTCCCCCCCCCCCCCCTTATTTGCTAAATTTACTTTAGAAAACTGCAGTGAGGGCAGGGGTGCCAGCAGATAGACAGGTGTTGTATTTGGTTATTATAGAAATTGAATATATGCATTTGAATCTGGGGACATAAAGTAACAGAAGAATAAAGAAAACCTCAACACATAGATGCTGGCAGGCAGAAAGTCAAATCTAAGAGACTGATTTCACATCTTGGTTTATAACAATGAGAGAGCTGTTTTACTCCCTGTTGATGCATTACTTAGATTTGGACTTAAGCTTTCCTCTAGTACAGTGATGGTGAACCTTTTAGAAACCGAGGGCCCAAACAGAGGGGTGGGGTGAACTCTGTGCTGGGGTAGGGAGGAAGTGCTCCCATTGGGCTGCCAGGCAGAGGGGCAGGGTGAACTCTGTGCTGGCGCAACAACACACATGCCCACAGAGAGGGCTGTGAATGCCGTCTGTGGCACACATACCATAGGTTCGCCACCCCTGCTCTAGCAGGCCCATTTTATCAAAGGCTTCTAGTTTTGATTGCTTCCTACAAATAGTAAGTCTTCTCCCCAGCTACACATGTAATCTCTAGGAGAAGACTTGAATGTATACTTACTGTCTACCAGATATTCTCAACCTGTGGCCCGTGGGCTGGATGCGGCCCATGGCACCATTTCATGTTGCCTACCTCCACCACACCAGGAAGCGTCATGTGGTGGAGGAAGGGCAAAATGGCAGTCCAGACCCTGAAGCTGTCTGAAGGAGCATGACCCGGCCTCCAGCTTAAAAAGGTTGAGAACTCCTGCTGTATAGCCTTAAGTTAGCTTAGCACTAAATACTCAACTAACTTGTTTGGTTTATCGTGCAGACTGGATAAAGTGTAGGGACATTAGTAGTTGGGCTTACATTCAACCCTCCGTAACTCCACACTTCCTGTGTGTTTTGAATGAACATCAGGTTTTGCCATCTTTAATATGCCCCGTGAGGCGTTGGGTTAGCCCGGAGTCGCTTTGGTGAGGGGGCGGCAATAGAAATCAAATAAATAAACAAACAAACATAATCTTTAGCATTCATCTGGGATCTTCTTCACATGATACAGTATACAGTAGAATGCCGCATAATGAAAAAGCTCCATTCTACGGAGCTCTTTGCTATGCGGTTTTTCCGCTATGCAGATCAAATGGGCGATACCCCGCATAACGAAAAAATGTTCGTTATACAGGGTTTATGTTACGCAGGGTATTACATGGAGCATTTTTCGTTATACGGAGTGTTCTTTATGTGGGGTTCCACTGTACAGTATTTGGTATATATGGGAAATATTAGAATGGCAACTGCTACTCCTTTATGCGATGAAGGGAAAGGGGTCATCATTACTAGTGCCAGCTATTTCTAGTTTACTAGTGGATGCTCAGTCGGAAAGGAATTTTATTCTGGCTGACTGTCAAAGAAGGAAAGGATAGAAAGCCAAGATGGGCAGGGTGTGTGTGTTCCCCTTGAGGACATTCTTGGCTTCTTGGAGGTATTGAAATGGAGTTGTGTGTTTAATGCCATTAGAAACCTATTTGATAGAGTTAAGTGGAGGCAAAAAGGCATGTCATTTTAAAAATCCCTAATTACAGGGGGAACTCGAAAAATTAGAATATCATGCAAATGTTCATTCAGTTCAGTAATGCAACTTAACAGGTGAAACAAATATATGAGGTAGACTCATTACATGCAAAGCGAGATAATTCAAGCCTTACTTTGTTAAAATGTTGATGTTTATGGCTTACAGCTTATGAAAACCCCAACCCCCCAATCTCATGTACCACATAATCATCACATAATCTCATGTACACTGTACGCCATGATCATCACAATTATAACAAATTAAGGCATGACATCTCTCACTTTGCATGTAGTGAGTCTATCTCATATATTTGTTTCACCTTTTACCGGTAAGTGAAATTAATGAACATTTGCACGATATTCTAATTTTCCGAGTTTCACCTGTATATTTTCCCCTTAAAAAATCAGAAAAAATATGTATACATATCTCTGAGGATAGCCAGTATCTTCAAAGCCTGTATTTGAATATCCAAAATCAGTTGACTGGTTGCTTTTAGAAACAGAATATTGACTGCTAGGTGAACAATCAGTCAGGTGCAGCAGAGTTCAAGATGCTAGTGCGTTTGTTCAGAATGATGCAAAAGGATGCCCTTCCCAAATTGTAGACTGTACCTGAACCTATTTTTTAAATAGATTCTTAGCCTTCCCTTGCCAATGCATCCTTCCATGGGCAATTAGAAAGACCACGGCCGTGGTGTGCCAACCCTATAGCAGCTGGCTGTGTTTTCTCTCTCTCAGTTGTCTCTTATCTGGCTAGCAAAAGCTGAGCATATTGGGGCAATTGCTTTGTCAATGTGCTATTGAAGAGAAAGGACTGCAGAGGGCCCTCCTGGCTGCTTTTCTTGGCTTTCAAGAGCTACGCCAGCAAGGAAACTTGCAATGAAACAGAGTTGAGGGTAGTTGCACATCAATGTGTTCATTGGTTCTCCTTCATTCACAGTCATTTATGGCATGTACAGATGATCTTCCACTTGTAAATCTCCTGTGTTTTACTGCTGGTTTTTCCATATTTTCCCCTGCTTTCATCATAAACTGAACTCGAATCTGGAAGAAAAAGATAGTAACAGTTACCGTAAATGTCTATAGATTGGTAGGAATCAGTAGGTTGGGCGCATTCCATTGTGGATGTGAAAATTAGTCCTGATTTCATCGTACTTCTCTGAATCCAACCTGCAATTTGTTCTTGTCCTTGTTTTGTATTGGGCTGCAAGACATCTTCAAATTTTATTTTTCTTGCTTTTTAAAAAAATTCTTCTACATCTAAATGCATAAGCATGCTTATGGCACTTTTTCCTAATACTGTATGCACATTTGTTTATGCATTTTACCTAACTTGTACACTTTTCCATCTTTGAAAGTGTCTTCAATTCTTTTAATTGTGCACATTTTTTACCTGATGATCGTCTAATGTTCGTGCACAGGTTGGTTATCCATGACCTCTACAAAGCGTCTGGTTAAGATTTTCTGGATGCTCAGTGCATGGTGCTTTTTGTCTCATGATGGGTTTTGAAAAGTATGAAAAGATGGCTTTCTGCAAGGCTGTTAAATGCAAAGGAAAGGATTGAAAACCTGGCTGGCAGGGCAAGTATTGGGGGGGGGGGGCAATGGGGTGTTGATTCCCACACATTGGCTCTGTTAGAATTATAGGTCCCTTTTACTGATGGGTGGGTGGAGAAGGGAGGGTCGTTTTAAATTCGGGATGGTTTAAAATAGTTTTTTATTGAATTTTTAAGGGGTTTGTATAATATTTATGTGATTGTGCGCCACCCTGAGTTGCCCTAGGACAAGAGGGTGGGATATAAATCCAAATAAATAAATAAATAAATAATAAACTTTTTTTTCCAATCCCCACCCATTTATACAGGTGAAACTCTGAAAATTAGAATATTGTGCAAATGTTCATTCATTTCACTTAAAAGGTGAAACAAATATATGAGATAGACTTACTACATGCAAAGCAAGAGATGTCATACCTTAATTTGTTATAATTGTGATGATCATGGTGTACAGCGTACATGAGATTATGTGATGATTATGGGGTACATGAGATTGGGGGGTTGGGGTTTTCATAAGGTGTAAACCATAAGCATCAATATTATAACGAAGTAAGGCTTCAACTATCTCGCTTTGCATGTAATGGTCTATCTCATATATTTGTTTCACCTTTTAAGTTGCATTACTGAACTAAATGAACATTTGCACGATATTCTAATTTTCCAAGTTTCACCTGTATATCTGGAAGCAGTTTGCAGCTAGATGGCAATTGGAGTATACAGTAGTGGCTGGAAGTAACTGGATTTTTTGCATCACCAAGACTCTACATCAGGGGTGGCAAAACCTTTTACATCATGGGCATGACCATGCCCCCGGACAGCTGAGTGGGCCAGACCACACACACCGGAACCGGAAGCAGGTGCATTTGCAGCTGTCATAAATGTGCTCACTTCCACGTTTACAACAGCTGTGGGTGCGTTTGCACATGCGTGGGTGCATTTTGTGGCAGACGTGAATGTGTCCACTTCTGTGTGCAGCAGAGGCAGCGACAACCCAGCTAGGATGGTGGGTGCCGAGGCTGGCCCACAGCCTGTAGCTTGGGAACCCCTGCCCTACGCAGCCAGTGGCATTACACCAGATCAGTCTGTTTGGCGTCAGCTGGTTCTGGTGAGTTCCCCAGGATGTGAAGCAAAGAGAGGACTTTCCCAGTACTTGACAATGTAAGTCAGGAGTTCTCAACCTTTTTAAGCCAGGAGCCGGGTCACGCTCCCTCAGAGAGCTTCGGGGGCCAGATGGCCATTTTACCCTTCCACCACCACATGGCACTTCCTGGTGTGGTGGAGGCAGTCGGGCCCACACGAAATGGTACTGTGGGCCACATCCGGTGATGTAAGACCTCTGTGACACCCCCATTTCTGAGTCCTTAACATTGGTGTTGACAAACAAATTTTGCATTACCACTCCTCTCCCTTGCCAGCTTGTATTTTCACTGATCTGGAATGGGAACATGGTCTAGCCCAGCCTTACCAACTCTGACTGGGGCAGCAATTTTCCAGAGTTTACCTGGAGATGTTTGGATTTGATTGACCTTGAGATTGCGCAATGCTCCCCTCCCCATTACATTATCTGGAGTTATCAGTGGTGTCCCATTCAAGCCCTAACCAGGTTCAAGCCCACTTGTTAGGTGAGTTGTGTGTTTAGAATAGTATGGGTTTAGCCAAAGTCATGTTCTTGTGCAAACATAGGCCAGTGGAAGATGGAGAAATTTAGCACATGGAATTGTCTGCAATAGATCTCATTAAATTGCCTAGCAAGATTCCCCTTTATTAGCTCCATAGAGAGGAAAATGATTAGTTGTTTGTTTTTTTGCACATATACCATGGGTTAGCACTCTTCTTCTTTTGTGTGTGTTTACTGTGTTACTACAACAGAGGGCTGTAGTAACAGGATGGAAGAGACAGCTTTAGACCACAGAAGGTAAACCAGTATGATTCAGATTTAGCATCTGAACTTTCCTTCTAGTGGCTACACTATAAAGAACATTGTGTGGGTTCCTCCTTTCCTGGCTTGGTATATATTTTGAGCCTTTTTTTTAATTGCCAGACTAAAGTAGTCTATTCTAGTGCTGACTGTGTGTTAATTTGTTTTCTTCTGTATTATATATATATGAGCAGTATGGCGACAGAACAAATGGAATGTGGAGTTGTTACAAGGAGATTTAGCAGCAGGATGAAGACAGAGGGGTGAGAGATGAAGATTTTGCTCCATCATCATCTTAGTGTAGATAGACCTTAGGGATGGGGCGAGGAAGCAAGTTGGTGGTCATGTCAATAAATGTATTATAATGCAAGGGTTCCCAACCTTTTCAAGCCAGGGGCCGGGTCATGCTCTCTCAGTCAACTTTGAGGGCTGGATGGACATTTTGCCCTGCCTGCACAATTGGGGTGGCCATTTTGTCCCAACAGCTTCAAAGGGGGTGTCATTATGTTTCTCAAATGCCCTTGGAGGGGAGGGGGACCACATGAAATGGTGCCATGGGTTGGATTCAGCCCACAAGCCTTGGGTTGGGAACCCCTGTTGTAATGGGTTGGTGCTGGCAATAGACGTGCATTGTAACTAAAGTTTGCAGCTTCCAAGAGATTTTTGTAGAGGGGCACAGGTTGCCAAGTGATGTGCTGTTTCCCATTGGCTGGTAAACTCACACTTATATACTGCCCCATAGAACTTAGTGCAACCTCTGGCCGGTTCATGAGTTAATTAGCATTTTGCAACCAACATGCTATTAGGCTACTAATAGTATACTAATACAGGATAGACCTCAGCAGCACATGGATAGAGAATTACCAGGAGTGCAGGCTGGTTTCAGAAGAGGCTGGGTAACTAGAGACCACATTGCCAACATACGTTGGATCATGGAGAAAACAAAGAAATATCCGAAACAAGTCTACTTCTGTTTCATTGACTACACCAAGGACTTTGACTGTGTGGACCACAACAAAATGTGGCAAGTAATTAAAGAGATGGGAATACCAGAACACCTTATATGGTTCATGAGAAATCTGTACATGAGTCAGGAAGCAACAGATAGGACAGAATACGGAATGACAGAGTGGTTTGGAATAGGAAAAGGAGTGTCAAGGCTGCATTTTGTCACCCTGCTTATTCAACTTATACACAGAGCATATAATGCGCAATGCAAGGCTAGACAAATCACAAGTTGGGATCAAAATTGCTGTGAGAAGCATCAACAATTTGAGATACGCAGATGATACTACCGTAATGGCAGAAAGTGAGGAAGACCTAAAGAAGCTCCTGCTTAGGTTGAAGGAAGAGAGTGCAAAAGCTGGCTTGAGAGTCAACATCAAGAAAACCAAGATAATGGCAACAGGCCCCATCAGTCCCTGGAAAATGGATGGGGAAGAAGTAGAAGCAGTGACAGACTTTACTTTCTTAGGATCCAAGATCACTGCAGATGGAGATTGCAGCCATGAAATAAAAAGGCGACTGATGCTTGGGAAACAAGCTATGAGAAACCTGGGGAACATAATTAAAAGTAGGGACATCGCCTTGCAAACAAAAGTCCGCATAGTCAAAGCAATGGTATTCCCTGTGGTAATGTATGGTTGTCAGAGCTGGCCCATATGGAAAGCTGAGTGCTGAAGAAGAGATGCCTTTTAAATGTGATGTTGGAGGAGAATTTTGAGAGTGCCCTGGACAGCAAGGAGAACGAATAGGTCGATCTTAAAGGAAATCAACCCTGACTGCTCCTTGGAAGGTCAAATAGTAAAGATGAAGCTAAAGTACTTTGGACATCAAATGAGAAGAGAGAATTTACTTGAAAAAGACTTGATGCTGGGAAAGGTGGAAGGCAAAAGAAGGAGGGTGCGGCCAAAAATGAGAAGGCTAGATGGTATTGTAGATGCAGTGGGCACAGAGCTGGGCAGGTTGAGGAGGATGGCAGAGGACGGAGATGCCTGGCAGGCAATGGTGGGTCACAAAGGGTCAGCATCAACTGTGCGACAACAACAAAATGTATACTAGTTATTGAACCTACTGATCAATGGTAAATTGATGGTTCTGTAGAGTGTCTTTCTCTACTTAAGATAAGCAATTGGATACGAGTCATAGAAGCTGTGAAGAAGAACATCTGGACACAGTATAGGTGTTGTGATAGCTGTCAAGGCACCATGCAGATACCCAAAGTTGGTTATTTAAATGATATTGTGGGTTGTGTTCTTTTCAGATCAGCTGTAGCTGTGACAGCTATGCAGGGAAGTAGTTTGAGAAAGGTGAGATCCAGGTGGAAATGTGAGCACATTACTATATCCCCAGGGAAAACCTACTCTGTAGTGTTGTTGTGAATCTGAAATGAGATCACAGATTTTTCTACCATGCCGTGACCCTTATAAGGTGATGGAGAAGCCTTCATCAATGCATGACTAGAAGAGGGATGGAAAACCTGCAAACCTCTTTGTGTGGTAGGACACCAATTCCTATCAGCCTTAGCCATCAATCAGGGGTGATGGAACTGGTAAACCAACAACACCTAGAGCAGTGGTGGTGAACTTGTGGCAGGCATGCGTGCCAGATGGGGCACTCAGAACCTTCTCTGTGGGCACGCACACTGTCACTCCAACACAGAGTTTGCCCCGCCCCTCTGCCCAGCAGCCCAATGGGAGCGCTTCCTCCCTTTCCCAGCACAGAGTTTGCCCCCACCCCTCTGTTTGGGCACTCAGTCTCTAAAAGGTTCGCCATCACTGACCTAGAGCAGGGGTTCCCAACCTATAGCCTGTGGGCCTAATCCATCCCACTGAGCTCACTAATACAGCCTGTGGTAGCCACCCCGGCACCTCCAGAAGCTACCGCCACCACTGGAAGTCCCAATACTCCACTTACCGCAGTGGTGGCGGTGGTGACAGTGGTGACAACAAAAATCACACTATTTTTGCGGCTTCTTGCACAGTCTCTGCCGCTTCCCAGGACAGCAGGCTTTTCAGAATGTTTTTGCTTCTTTGGGGTTTTTTTCCACCGCTTCTCCACTGTGTTTCAGCAGCTAAGCCATGGCGTTTGGGAACTTCCAGTGCCGGGTGAAGCTTACATGAGTGCCTGGGTTCACGGAATCAGGAAGTGCCCAACTGCCGCAGTTTAGCTGCCAAAACGCAGCGGAGAAGCAGCGAAAAAAATCCCAAAACGGAGCGAAAATGCTCCGAAAAGCCTACCGCCACCCTGGGAAGTGGCAGAGGCTGTGCAAGAAGCCGCAAAAATGGTGCAATTACTGCCACCGCCACCAAAAACATAAGTAGTGGGAGCAATTGCAACTCTGGCCCCCACAGCTGAGTGTCATGGATGGGTCTGGCCCGTGGCGGGAAAATGTTGGGAATCCCTGACCTGGAGGGTCATAGATTTTCCCCTCTTCTCTTATAGAAAAAGCATGGACTTTGAGGAAGAGACCACTGCCACTGTCATTTGGAGAATAAATGTAAAACCGAGTGTTGTCATCACATCAAAACTGACAGCTTTGCTGTGATGACAACTCCGACAAATGTAAAACAGAATTAAACATGGCGGTGGGGAGCTGGTGTGGATGATGTGATAGCAGTAAGCATTAAATTCACACCTCCTTCATAAGGCCCACATTGCTGAGGATTAAGAGTCAGCAGCTGAATTCAGGATAAAGCTGCTACCGAGCCCTGGAGATATTATCCCAGAGGGTGAGGGACCTTGTTAGCCTGATGTTGCCAAGCTGTATTATGGGTGTGATAAATAGGGATAAACATCTTCCTTCATTACTGCTTAAGCCTCTGAATCCTCCTTTTCCAGGAGGCCGTAGGTTAGAACCTCTCGCATATGGGCAGAACAGATGTTCATGTTTTTAAGAAGCCTCTTTGGACTTGTTTGGCTTTCCTCGGGAGCGAATTGCCTTAGATTTTAGACAGACTGGTGATAACACCCAAGCTTTAACAGAGGTTTAATGCAGGGGTGACCAAACTACGTCCATATGAATTTACTTCTGCTCTGGGAGCGACAAGGGCTTTGTGGGCTGGATGAATTGGCATTGGGGGCCAGATCAGGCCCACAGGCCAAAGTGACTGGCCCCCTGAACCACGTGACTGATTTATTTTACTTATACACCATTTTTCTCCCAAAGGGGGACTCAAGGTGGCTCACCATATTAAAAAAAAGATCAACTTAAAATGCAATGAGTTGTAAAATTAGGGGGGAAATTAAGCTAGAATAATAATTAATACACATTAAACCAGGGGTTCCCAACCTATGGCCTGCAGGCTGACTCCAGCCCCGACACCATCCTATCCGACCCATCACTGCCTCCGCCGCACCCGGAAGTGGAAGTGGGCGCATTTATGTCAGCTGTAAAATGCGCATGCGCAAACGCATCCAGGGCTGTTGTAAACGCGGATGTGGACGCATTTACGACAGCCGTAAATGTGCCCGCTTCAGGGGGAATGGTCCGGCCCACTCAGCTGTCCAGGGGCATGGTCAGGCCCATGATGTAAAAAGGTTGGCCATTCCTGCATTAAACGATCAAAAATAGGATTAAATTGTTGTTTTTTTTAATAAAAAAACATTTTAAAAACAGACAAAACCCTGTTAGGTCAGTAACTTAGCTAAAAACCAGCATCCAGTTCTAATTATTAAATGCCTGTTTGAAGAAGTGGGCCTTCAACTGTCCGCGGAAAGTTAAAAGGGAGGTGGCCAACCTAACATCCTGAGGGAGCACATTTCACAATTTGGGAGCTACCACAAAGAAGGCCTTCTCCCATGTTTCCATCAAGTGTACTTTTGATAGCAATGCAACTGAGAGATCCTCTGGAGAGCTGAACACTGCCTTTTGACCTTCCAGGATTGACAACTCACATTTTAAATATGTCATAAGTCACCCCACCATTTTTTTAAGTATCCAGAATGCCTATTTAAAGAAGCTGAAGTTGACTGCAGAGCATTTCCCCCCTGTAATTTGTTTTACCCCTTTGGCAATCTTGGAAATCCTGGGAATGTCCTGTAGCAGAAAATTAGTTCCTGGACCTACCAAATTTGCCCAACCTACAGTGAGGGGAGGATAATTGAGGCAGGATCTGAGACTCCTAACAACTGCCATAAGCTATGAAAGGCCAGAAGTAGTAAAAGAACAGTGTCCAACAAAATAATCAGAAAATCAAAACCAGAAGTGTCTGGACATACACAGCAGATTTTAATTCCTGGTTTTGGGGTTGTCAGGCAGCCTAATTTAATGCCAGAATTATCATTTCTTGAGAGTTTCATGCTGCTGCATTAAAATAAAAACCTCTCCCTTTCCCCAAGATATATTTTCCAGTGCCTGGCTAGTGTTAAAAATCTGAGTACAGTGGTACCTTGGATAAAGTCTGATTCGGATAAAGTCCAATTCAGATAAAGTCGCGGTTTCCATGCATACGTGATGCATCGCACAAAGTCCAAAACAGCTAAAAATGGACGTTATCCGAGGTATTTGGTATAGGAACCTCGGATAAAGTCCATTTTTGGACGTTATCTGATGCATCGCCTATTTGATTCGGATAAAGTCTAAAATCGGATAAAGTCCAAACTTGTGGAACAGAGTTTGGACTTTATCCATGGTTCTACTGCAATCACAAATTGGCTTTAGGATGGCATTCAGGCAGTAGACCATACATTGCTGTCCTCTGAGTTAGAGCATGGGTTCTTATAATGCTCGCTGCCGTAGGTCCAAACAGTGATCCACCACACTGGAAACATGAACCATGGTCCAGGCCTGTCAGACACACAAGAACTGCTCTTTGAGATGACTCTGCCATTAGATAGAGAAGAGATTCAGTGGGGTAAGACAGAGGTCTATGAACTGACTGCAGCCCCTAGTGCAGTGATGGTAAACCTTGTCTCTACAGCTGTTCTTGAACTTCAATTCCCAGAAGCCCTAATCAGCAGGAGTGCTGACTTGGCCTTCTGGTAATTGAACTCCAAGACCACCTGAAGTGCCAAGGTTCTCCATCATGGCCCTAGTGTATAATGTATGTATGTGCTCATGTACAGTTTTCTGGGGACTTATGCTTCATCAGGAGCTTTGTGACAAGGACAAACATTCTTGAGGGTTGTTGTTGTTCAGTCGCATAGTCGAGTCCAACCCTTTGCGATCCCGTGGGTCATCGAACGCCAGGCACCACTATCCTCCACCATCCACCTCAATCCACCCAGCTCTGTGCCCATTGCATCAACAATACCATCTAGCCATCTCATTCTCTGCTGCCCCCTTCTTCTTTTGCCCTCAACCTTTCCCAGCATCAAGGCTTTCTCAAGTGAATCCTCTCTTCTTATTTGATGTCCAAAGTACTTTAGCTTCATCTTCAATATTTGACCTTCCAAAGAGCAATTGGGGCTGATTTCTTTTAGGATCTACCTATTTGTTCTCCTTGCTGTCCAGGGTAATCTCAAAATTATCCTCCAACAACACATTTCAAAGACGTCTATTCTTCTGTGCTCAGCTTACCTTACAGTGCAGCTCTCACAATCGAACATTACTACCGGGAATACCATTGCTTTGACTATGTGGACTTTTGTTTGCAAGGTGATTTCTCTACTTTTAACTATGTTCCCCAGGTTTCTCATAGCTTGTCTCCCAAGAATCAGTCACCTTTTTATTTCATTGCTGCGGTCCCCATCTGCAGTGATCTTGAATCCTAAGAATGTAAAGTCTTGAGGGTACACAAGAGCAAAACCAACTTAGAAGATAGAAGAAGGAGTTCAGTGGGCAAGGAACAGCATTAAAGGAGGATATAGCTGAGGAATTAAGACACTGAACTTGACGACTGGAAGGTCGGCAGGTCAGCAGTTTGAGACCTGAGTACTGCACAACGGAGTGATCTCCCATCTCTGTCCCAGCTCCTGCCAACTTAGCACTTCAAAAGCAAGAAATTGCAAGTAGATAAATAGATACTACTGGAAAGTAAACTGCGTTCTGTGCACTCCAGTGTCTAGGCATCCCAGCCACATGTCCACGGAAATGTCTGCAGACACAGACAGCACTGGCTCTTTGGCTATAAACAGAGATGAGCAGTGAACCCTAGAGTCGGATAAGACTGGCTTTCGAGCAAGGGCGAACTTTACCTTACCTTTCACTCACAGGACAAACAAAGTAAACTGCATTCACCCAGCCCAGATGTATGACCTGTACTGCTACTGCAAAAAGAAGAAAAAAGGACTTTACTCAACAAATAATGAACATGTAATTTGCTGCAGCAGAATGGAGCAGTTTCTACTGGCTTCAGTTCTTGTTAAAGAAACAAAGGGATCTGGATCCATTAGTGGCCAGTCTTCATAGGACCTAAATGGAACATCCATAACAGGAGCAGCGTACATAAAACATGCTGGGAAGCAACAGAAAAAGACCTCTGTGACTTCCCTGCCTTTTTCTTTTTTCTTTGTGGGCCCCTCAGAGACAGCTACTGTAGGAGAAGTATGCTGAACTAGACAATATTTTAATGTGATCCAGCCCCCTACTTCTTTGTATATTCCTAAACATAATCAGAGCTTGGAATGTTGGGTCTGCAAATTAAGTTAGTCAAATTTGAATGTTTGAAGTTAAGGAACTGAAGACATTTGTGTTTTTTTTTAAAATTTCCTCCTTCTTTCATGTCCAGATTAAACTCTAAACTGCCAAAACGAAGCCACCTTCTTGGCTTTCCCATTGACCAAACTTAACAATCAGTCAGTAACAATCTTAAACTTAACAATCAGTACATGTTTCTGGTAGCAACTGGCAGACCAGTAAATGAGTCGGATTCTGTATCTCTCCACATTCACACAGTGTGTTGTTGTCCAACACCAGCTCCCCCTTGAACATGTTGGTCTTGCATTTAGGGACGCCAACCTTCAGCCTATTGAGGATCCTCCAAGTGACATAGTGGAGGTTGAGTTTCTCAGCCATATCCTCCTTTAATGTTATTCCTTGTCCACTGAGCTCTTTCCTCCATCTTCTAATTTGATTTTTCTCTTGCATACCCTCAAGAATGTTTGTTCTTACCATAAAGCTCTTCCTGGATCTCAACCGGCGGATTTGAGGCTCATATCCATTCAGAAGATGTTGAGGGTCATTCTCTTGCTTAGTTTTCTCAGCATTCTTATATAGAAGAACTATAAAAGAAGGACCTTAATGTCCTTGATGACCACAGTGGTCTGACTTCAAGCCAGACATCCTGGAGTGTGAAGTCAAGTGGGTCCTAGAAAGTTTTACTAATAACAAAGCCAGTGGAGATGATGGTATTCCAGTTGAGCTATTTAAAACCCTAAAAATTGATGTTGTTAAAGGGACGTATTCAATATGCCAGCAAATTTCAAAAATGCAGCAGTGGCCACAGGATTGGAAAAGGTAAATTTATGTTCCAATTCCAAAGAAGGGCAATGTCAAAGAATGTTCAAATTATTGTACAATTGCGCTCATCTCACATGCTAGCAAAATTATGCTCAATATTCTACAAGCTAGGCTTCAGCAAAGCAGTACGTGGATCAAGATCTACCAGAAGTACAGGCTGAGTTCTGAAGAGGCAAGGGAACTAGAGACCAAATTGGCAATATTCTTTGGCTCACAGAGAAAGCAAGGGAGTAACAGGAAAAGGTCTACTTTTGTTTCATTGATTACAGAAAACCCCTGACTAACGACACGTTCGAATAGCGTCATTTTCGATTAATGGCACTACCGATGCACCCCACGTGATCTCCCGCACAACGGCAAAAAATGTTGTTGTGCGAATAACGACAGTTTTTTGTCGTTCTGTGGGAGATCTCCCATAGGAAACTGCATAATGACATTTTCTGTATAACGACGCTACTTGGGGAACCAAGTAACGTCGTTATGTGAGGGTCTACTGTACACCAAAGCCTTTGATTGCATTGATCATAACAAAGATGGGAGTACCAGACTACATTACCTGTTTTACGAGAAACCTGTATGCGGGTCAAAAGCGAATATTAGGACTGGATATGGAACAGCTGATTGGTTTAGAATAGGAAAAGGACTACGATAAGACTGTATATTGTCAGCCTGTTTATTTAACTCCTATGCAGAGTACATCATGTATAATGCAGGGCTGGATGAATCACAAACTGGAATTAAGATTGCCTGGAAACATATCAACAACCTGAGATATGCAGATGACAACATCCTAATGGCAGAAAATGAAAAAGATCTAAAGTGCCTCTTGATGAGGGTGAAAGAGGAGAGAGCAAAAGCTGGCTTGAAACTCAACATCAAATAAACCAAGATCATGACATCTGACCCCATCACTCCATGGCAAATAGAAGGGGAGGAAGTGGAAGCAATGACAGACTTTACTTTCTTGTGATCTAAGATCACTGCAGATGGTGACTGCAGCCATGAAATAAAAATATGCTTACTCCTTGAGAGGCAAGCTACTGCAAAACTAGGCAGCATAATAAAAAGTAGAGACATCACCCTGCCAACAAAAGTCCACATAGTTAAAGCTATGGTCTTCCCAGTAGTAATGTATGGCTGTGGGAACTGGACCATAAGGAAGGCTGAGCACAGAAGAATAGATGCCTTTGATCTGGGGTGCTAGAGAAGACTTTTGAGAGTCCCCTGGACTGCAAGGAGATCAAATCAGTCGATCCTGTAGGAAATCAACCCTGACTGCTCCTTGGAAGGAAAGATACTGAAGCTGAAGTTCAAATACTTGGCCAACAAATGAGAAGAGTGGACTCACTGGAGAAGGCCCTGATGCTGGGAAAGATTGAAGGCAAAAGAGGAAGGGGGTGGTATAGGTCAAAATGGTTAGCCAATATCATTGACACGATGGCCATGGATCTGGGCAGATTCCGGAGGATTGCAAATGGCAGAGGAGCCTTTATTCATTCATTCATTCATTCATTCAATTTGTATAGCCGTCCCAATCAACATGCGACTCTGGGCGGCGTACATAAAATCCCCAACATTTAAACTATAGAGACTCTTAAAATTCCTAAAAACACTGAAAAACTGATGCATGGCATCGCAAAGGGTTAGGCTCTGCAACTGAACAACAGCTTCAGTAGTGGGCTGGCGATTCTTTTAAGTTCTTTGGGAATTTTGAGGAAGGGACCATGCAGAATTTTTTTTAAAAAAATTTAATTTAATAGATTTATATACCGCCCTATCCAACGTGGGCTTTCTCTTGCCCAGAAGCTGCTCATTTGTGGTTTTGCACCTTCTGAAGAGCATATGCCAACTGATGCTCTAACAAGGAAAAGTCATGTTGATTTTACATTTCAAACATTATTAAAACATTAGATTTTGAGAGCTGGTTTTTTGTTTTTGTTGGTTCCCAGAAAAAGTAACAATTTAATGTTAATAAATGTAGAAGCTTTCATTGTGAGCTTTCGTGATTCAAGATCACTTCTTTAGGCATACAAAGGTAGGGAAATCATCAATGAAAGTCCAAATTTTCGTGGCATGTTGGTGTTTGCCAGGCTCTGTTCTTAAAAATAAATCTGAAGTAACAGTTCATTTTATATCCCTCCCCCATTTAACAGACACAGATATCACCACCTTCTTCTACATTTGTTTTGTATATGGATCACATGGCTGATTTGTTTGTTTTAATTCAATGTTAATTCTAACATGTTCTTTCCAAGTTCTGAGTGTAACAAATATCAGCGTTTGAGCTTCAGCATCACTTGCTTTCCAAATTAACCTCAGGCTATTCAAGCATAGTTCGTCCAAGAACATTTTAAGAATGAGTTCTCTTTTGGAAAGGACAGATCTGTAATTATGAATGCTGAAAAATGTTTTCCCTAAGAGGTTTGTGCTGGCCATAATTCTAAATATCAGCACTTACACTGGCCCCGATACACACTCGTGACTAGGAAAGTTCATACACGGGGAAGCTCATTGGCTTGTTTGGAAGCTCAGGGTATGTAACATAAGTTAAAGTATCCATACTCTGTTGAAATCTGCATGCTCTTTATAGCTGAGAGGTGTCTGCTTCTGAAGTATGCATAGCAAAGTATATTATTAGAGCGGGCATCACTGGGATTGTAATAGAACACTTTCTCTCCTTAGCAACCGTTCTCAACAACACATTAAACAGAATGATGTGAGACCTTTTGAGAAAGGGGTGGGGTGGAATAAGGGGAGAAACGCCAAAAATTGGCAGGTTTACACACAGAGTTCAACACTGCCAGGCTGAAACATACATTGGGCTCCACAAAATCTTCCTTTACTGAATCCAGATATTTGCGATCCTCATGGTGATCAGCCGTGAAGACTGTCCTGAGAATACAATGCCTTTCATCTGCTTTCCGCATCGCAGCATCACCCCCATACCACTGATCTAGTTCCGCAAGTCACTTTCTGCCACACACAGTCCTCCTCAGCCCCAGGCCAGTATTGATGAAGCTGCTTCCCTTGATCAAGATGGGTTCAAGTGGGATTTAATCCACTTGGGGACCATCACCCTTCCCTGTGGACTTCGCCACCCAAGCCGTTAGTCCTCAGGGTTGTCAGGTTAGTTGACCGTCACCTGACACTCGATGTTGAGTCACTGGCAGTATGGTCTACTCTATTACCATAGCAGGATAACCTGGCCAGACTCAACCCTTTTGTTTACAAGGAAGCAAATGTAGAAAGAATATTTCTACAATTCATGAACTGAATTTCGTTGACCATCTTCTAGGGTTTCTGAGGGAGGAACCACCTATCAGCCTTTCCAAAACATAAGCCCCCAGATGTGGTTTATTTTATTTATTTATTTATTTATTTATTTTATTATTTAAATTTATATCCCGCTCCACTCAACCCACGGCCAACTCAGAGCGGCTAACAACATATTAAGATACATATTGTTACAATAAAATTATGCAAAAAACACAATAATTAATCAGTACAATTACAAAAAACAATAATCACAACAATACAATATCAACCCTCCAACCCTCCAATATCAAGCATCAAGACAAAAGGGAAGGAAAAAAAACACATCTTTTCAGAAGCCCCACATGTCCAGGTACAACAAGGCCACCACAAAAATAATCAAAGTCAAAAACTACCCGCCCTAGTCAACCTCCAAGAGGAACAAAGGGCCGGGAGGGCACGATGCTTCGCAGCAGCGGCGTCCTTCGGAGCCTCCCAGGCCACGGAAGGCTCCCTTTATCTCCCCGCCGATGGTGGGGGCGGGGAGGGCGCGACTGCAGCGGCGTCTTTGGAGCCTCCCGGGCCACGGAAGGCTCCCTTTATCTCCCTGTCGATGGTGGGGGCGGGGAGGGTGCAGCTGCGGCGGCGTCTTCGGAGCCTCCCGGGCCACGGAAGGCTCCCTTTATCTCCCCGTCGATGGTGGGGGCGGGGAGGGCACAGCTGCAGCGGCATCTTCGGAGCCTCCCGGGCCACGGAAGGCTCCCTTTATCTCCCCGCCGATGGTGGGGGCGGGGAGGGCGCGGCTGCGGCGGCGTCTTCGGAGCCTCCCGGGCCACGGAAGGCTCCCTTTATCTCCCCGCCGATGGTGGGGGCGGGGAGGGCGCGGCTGCGGCGGTTGGCACTACAGTTCCCATTACACCTGACTGATGTACCCAGTAGTCAGGGAAGATGGAGGCAGTGACTTGATGACATACAGGGTACCCAATTGAGACATTCTGAGCTCCCTGTTCATAAATAAGTAAAACATGAGTAACTCACCACTAAGGATGACAGTCCATTGTTACATTCTACATATCCTGGTGTCAGTTTAAAAGAATGTCTTCCTAACACTGCCAGCACCAGCAAGTTATGTGGTGAAATCTTGGGGGAAAGCTCTAGAGCAGTGATGGTGAACCTATGGCACTCCAGATGTTCGGAAACTTCAATTCCCATAAACCCTGATCAGCAGGAGTACTGACCTGGGCTTCTGTGAATTGAAGTCCAAGAACATCTGAAGTGCCAAGGTACACCATCACTGCTCTAGAGAGTTATACAGTTCTAGTATCTGAGACTATATACAGAGTGTATTTTCCTTAACCAACTTTTTTTTCTTTGGCGGCCAGGTCAAATTCTGGATTGACAAAATGAATCCACCTTCTTGCCTTTGTCATTGGCCAAACATAAATTCTCATCACTACATGTTTCTGGTAATAATCGGCATACTAGCCAGTTAGCCAGATTCTGTATCTCCACATTCACACAGTGTGTTGTCCACCAGCAGCCCCCACTTGAGCATGTTGGTCTTGGATTTAGGGATTCCAACCCTCAGCCTATGCAGCAGGAGTTCTCAACCTTTTTAAGCCAGGGGCCGGGTCACGCTACCTCAGACAGCTTTGAGGGCCGGACAGCCATTTTGCCCTTCATCACATGGGACTTCCTGGTGTGCAGGAGGCAGGGGGGCCACATGAAATGGTGCCAGGGGCCACAGGTTGAGAATCCCTGCTATAAGGATCCTCCAAATGTCATAGGGGAGACTGAGTTCCTCAGCCATATCCTTCTTTAATGTTATAGTTTCTTTGGTTTATCTGGTATGAGGAAGATTAGCTGGCAAAACAAGATTGTCATTGCCAGGGTACACCTGATTGTGGTTCAGAAATGTAAAAAGGATCCACATTCTTTGAGGAGACTCTTTCTGTGTACTCGTACAGGCGCGTTTTACTTCAGTTTCCAGGAGCGATGAGGGCAGCACGGCATGGGCCAGATGAATCGCAGCAAACCCATTTCTTGTGGATTCACGGGGGCTTGGGCTTCTGGGAATTGAAGTCCAAGAACATCTGGAGTGCCAAGGTTTGCTATCACGTGCCTAAAGTGTCCTGTCTGCCAGAGTGAGGCAATGCAAATGCCGCAGCTGTTCTGGCTTTGCTGTTGTAGTCAATTAGTTGGCTAGATGAATTGATTTTAAAGTGTGTTGATTGACTAGTTAATTGGGCCACAGTTTTTTTTAAACAAGTAATGTTGACATAAGAAAAGTCGTGTTGTGTCAGACCGAAAGCCTTTCTAGTCTTGGATGTTGTTCACATAGGGTTCATCCCGTTAGTCATGGGAGGGTCAAAATCATGAATATATCTGCACATGCTGCCTCCAAGTCTCCAGCAAGAGATATGCAGAAATTTTAACACTGGAGGTGATCTATTGGCATTTTGACAGGTAGCCCTCATAGCCATAGATTCTGGAGCCCTGATGGTGCAGTGGTTAAATGGCTGCACTGCAACCAAAGGTTGTGAGTTCAATCCTGACCAGGGCTCAAAGCAGATTCAGCCTCCCAGCCTTCCGAGATTGGTAAAATGAGTACCCAGAATGTTGGAGGCAAAATAGTAATTAACTTGTGAACCACCCAGAGAGTGCACTATGCGCTATGGAGTGGTCGGTATATATGTGTGATTGCTTTGCTCTGCTCCGTGATACTACCAGTTTCACTTGTAAAGCAATCCAAATAGTCAGCCATTGTTAATTCTTCCAGCAGTGAATTCCAGGTCATGAACCATTTGAAGCAAGGCTGCTATTCTTATCTGTCTTGAGTTTCGTTTTAACCCGCGACTGCTAATTTTTCTCAAGAGTATTTGATGAAAACAGTTCTCAAAAGCTTTTTGAAAATCTAAGGGGAATGAAACAGAACTTAATCTTTGCGGAAGTGGTATTGATTCTCCCTCAACAAGTTTTGTCCTATAGGTTTGGCAATTTTATGCTTAATAATACTTTTTACCAATTTGCTTGGAAAAGACATTAAGTTAAGTGTCTGTAATTTCCTGGATCACTGCTGGGTTTGTCTGAGCCTTTCTTTTAAATCCATTTATTGGCTATACCTTGTCTTGTCTGAGCCTTATATTTTTGTGGGGAAAATTGGAACTTAGGTGGCTGTAAACAGAATAGGTGAGCCCTGATTAAACCTTTTAATAATAATTGTGTGTCATCAAGTCCACTCTGATTTATGGCTACCATTTCAAGGGTTCTCTAGGTAGAGAATACACAGAAGTGGTTTACCATTCGCTTCTTCTGGGGGAATCCTGGGACTGCGCAGTTTACCCAGGCTGGCTCTTATCCCAGGAGTAACAGTGGGGAATCAAACTCTCAAACTCTGGCTCCACGGCCAGATACCTAACTCACTGAGCTATCTAGCCAGCTCATTAAATCATAGTGCTTCCCAGAAAACTACCTTGTCCTTGCTTATAAGATAAGATACTGCATGCTGCATTGCAGCAATAGTAGCCCTCGTGGCACAATGATTAAAACTGTCATACTGTAGCCAGAACTCTGCTCGGAATCTGAGTTCAAACCTGACAGGCTCCAGGTTGACTCAGCCTTCCAAGGTCAGTAAAATGTGTATCCAGCATGTTGGGAGCAAAACGCTGATTACCTGTGAATCAGTCAGAGTGCTCTTAAATGCAACCGGGTGGTATATCAGTGTAATTGTTATTGCCAGAAGCAAACGGCTGTTCCAGGAGTCTGATCCGAGAGGTTTTTTTAAGAGTAGTAGACTTTACACAGACACACTGAAGAACCATCAGAAAAGAGATTTAACTTAAAGACCACTGTATAGCGATTGAATGTAAACGTGAAGATCATCATAGGTTCAGATGTCCACATTGCCAAACAAGGCATCCTATCCTATTTATCTACCGTATTTATTCGTGTATAACGCGCAAAATTTTATACCAAAAAAAGAAATCAAAGTTGGGGTGCGCGTTATACACGAGGACTGGGTGCGCGTTATACACGAGCCTCATTTAAACGGGCCTCAAGAGCACGCCGCGGCCCTCCTCCCAGGCGGCGGCAGGCGCCCAGGTCCCGCTGCCGCCGCCGCTCACCTCCATGCACCCGCCGGGTCGAGAAGGGAACCCTCCGGGGGAGTGCCGCGGCGTGCTCCGCGCTACCCGGGCCACGCGACTCAAGAAGCCGGCGCCGGGTAGGCACGGAGCACGCCGCGGCCCTCCTCCCAGGCGCCCAGGTCCCGCTGCCGCCGCCGCTCACCTCCACGCACTTTTAAACGGGCCTCAAGAGCACGCCGCGGCCCTCCTCCCAGGCGGCGGCAGGCGCCCAGGTCCCGCTGCCGCCGCCGCTCACCTCCATGCACCCGCCGGGTCGAGAAGGGAACCCTCCGGGGGAGTGCCGCGGCGTGCTCCGCGCTACCCGGCGCCGGCTTCTTGAGTCGCGTGGCCCGGGTAGCGCGGAGCACGCCGCGGCACTCCCCCGGAGGGTTCCCTTCTCGACCCGGCGGGTGCATGGAGGTGAGCGGCGGCGGCAGCGGGACCTGGGCGCCTGCCGCCGCCTGGGAGGAGGGCCGCGGCGTGCTCTTGAGGCCCGTTTAAAAGTGCGTGGAGGTGAGCGGCGGCGGCAGCGGGACCTGGGCGCCTGGGAGGAGGGCCGCGGCGTGCTCCGTGCCTACCCGGCGCCGGCTTTTTGAGTCGCGCGGCCCGGGTAGTGCGTGGAGGTGAGCGGCGGCGGCAGCGGGACCTGGGCGCCTGGGAGGAGGGCCGCGGCGTGCTCCGTGCTACCCGGGCCGCGCGACTCAAAAAGCCGGCGCCGGGTAGGCACGGAGCACGCCGCGGCCCTCCTCCCAGGCGCCCAGGTCCCGCTGCCGCCGCCGCTCACCTCCACGCACTACCCGGGCCGCGCGGCTCAAAAAGCCGGCGCCGGGTAGGCACGGAGCACGCCGCGGCCCTCCTCCCAGGCGCCCAGGTCCCGCTGCCGCCGCCGCTCACCTCCACGCACTTTTAAACGGGCCTCAAGAGCACGCCGCGGCCCTCCTCCCAGGCGCCCAGGTCCCGCTGCCGCCGCCGCTCACCTCCACGCACTTTTAAACGGGCCTCAAGAGCACGCCGCGGCCCTCCTCCCAGGCGCCCAGGTCCCGCTGCCGCCGCCGCTTACCTCCATGCACTACCCGGGCCGCGCGACTCAAGAAGCCGGCGCTGGGTACAGTAGGCACTGATGAGATGCGCCGTCTGCCCCACCCACGGGCCCAGGGGCGCGCTTCCCTCCGGCTGGCGGGATCTGATTGGGTGGCGCGGGAGACGAGGCGTGGCCCGGAGGTACGGTAGCTCGTATTTTGAGCGAGGCTCCTGGGGGTCGTTTCGGATTGCATTTTCTGCAACAGGTGGGCCTGATTATCCCCCCCTCCCTCAATATTTTAAGGCGTGCTCATTTTCACTGATATACCGGTAACTGGTTCCCCTTTAGATGGCATCTCAGGGTATCAAGCGTAAACGTTGTGCATATGACGCTGCGTTCAAGCTCAAAGTTGTTGATCATGCTGAAATGCATGGAAACCGAGCAGCTAGCCGAGAATTCACTGTACCAGAGACGAATGTTAGAGAGTGGAGAAAACAGAAAGTCATCCTGAAAAATATGAATAAAACAAAAAAAGCACAACGAGGGAGACAAGCCATGTACCCAGACATGGAGAAGGAACTTTATGAATGGATCATTGACCAAAGAAGTAGTGGGTACATCGTCACATCACTCCACATAAGACTTCAAGCCCAAAAGTTTTGCAAAGATGCAAACTTCAAAGCCTCTAATGGATGGGCACAAAAATTTATGAAAAGGCATGCTCTTGCTATACGCCAGAGAACAAAGATAGCACAGAAGCTGCCTAAAGAATTAGAAGATAAGATCGCTTCATTCCATACCTTTATAATAAACCAACGCAAGAAGATTGATTTTGAACTATCACAGATAGGCAATATGGATGAGACCCCCATGTGTTTTGACATACCAGGCAACAGGACAATTGACAGCAAAGGGAAGCACACAATCCAGATTAGAACCACAGGCCATGAGAAAACTCATTTCACCGTTGTGTTATCCTGTATGGCAGACGGATTTAAACTTAAACCAATGGTGATTTTTAAAAGAAAGACTATCCCAAAAGGAGTTAAATTTCCACCAGGTGTCGTGGTCCATTGTCATCCTAAAGGATGGATGGATGAGAAGGGCATCATTTTATGGTTAAATAGAGTTTGGAATACTAGACCAGGCGCACTACTGAAGAAATCCATGCTTGTATGGGACCAGTTCCGCTCACACCTGACAGACACTGTGAAAGACAAACTAAAAAGTCTAAAAACATTGCAAGCTGTGATTCCAGGTGGACTAACCTCTATTCTTCAGCCACTAGATGTCGTTGTAAACAAACCCTTCAAAGACAGAGTCAGGGAAAAGTGGATTACTTGGATGAAATCCGACGACAAAGAATTGACTGCTAAAGGAAACCTCAAGAAACCTGACCTAGCTCTCGTGACATCCTGGGTTAAAACATCATGGGAAGATATTCCAAAAGAAATGATCATCAAGAGTTTTTTGAAGACAGGCATCAGCAATAAAATGGACGGCATAGAAGACGACTTACTGTGGGATTCAGACTCAGAAGAAAGCGAAGAAACTGGAGAAACAGATTTTCCTGCCAACTGGGACACTGATGAAAAATTAACTCGAGAAGAATGGGAACAACTCTTTGGTGTATCTGATGATGATTCTGACTTTGATGCATTTTAAAGTAAGGGGAATGAGTGGAGCTCTCTCTCAGTGGTCGTAGGTGATGTGCTGCGGCCAATCCTAACAGCACTCAGGATATAGTCAGTGGAAAAGAGTTTGAAGCATTTTTAATGCTTTTTGGCATTGTGCTTACACCAGTTTACGTTGTTAATAAATGTTTTTTTCATGGCCGCACGTGTTCAGCAACGTTTTTTATGTCAATTTCAATGCGTGGTGTGAAAAAAATTTTGTACCGAGATTTCATGGAAAATTAGGGGTGCGCGTTATACACGAGTGCGCGTTATACTCGAATAAATACGGTACTTGTAATTTCTTGCTTTCGAAGTGCTAGGTTGGCAATCTAAGACACACACAAAAGTAGGCAACAGAGGAGAAAATAATGGACGATAAGAATCCAGTGTAAAACAGCTTGCTCTGTTCCTATGGTTTTCTGCATAGCTTCATAGCTTTGCTATTTCATAATCTAGCATTATTAACCCTTCTTTTTTTACCTTTTTAAATATAAATTGCTCCATGAAGATCACTGTGAAAGCAGATTATTGCATCAACATTTTAAATAAACAGTCCAAAGGGCACAATTCCAGTTGCTTCTCAGAGCCTGAAGGAGAAAGCCAAGGACTGTCCTGCTCCTTTGAAATAATACGGGCACAATTCAGTGGGACGTTGTCCCTAAAAAGGAGAAAGAGAAAGGGCAGCAAGGGAAAGACTGCTTAGTTTTCTGCTTTGGGCATTGAAGTCACTTTTAGGTCAGGCCTTCAAGCATGATGTTCATTAGATGCCGAGACCCTGAGGGGTAGGATTACATTATTTTAAAGTAAACAACACCATAAAGTAGAAATGAACAGCTTCATTAAAAAGCCAGGTGAATAAACACATTTAACATTAGAGCATAGGGTTTACAGCTTCCTTCCTTCAGAGTAACATATGTGACAAGGGGTTTATGGCTTGTGATTTGTGTTCTGAAAAGGAGGGGCAGAGGTTTGTCTCTTCATCGTTTATCAAGATCTGATAAGTCATTTCGGTGAGCAAAGAATTATCTGCTATAAGAGACTGAGAATTACTCCCAGGAGGAGTTTGTGTAGATGATTGGCTTATAGTGCTATTATTATCTATACATATAAATCCAAGCGTTAACCGTTGGAACTTGACAAAGGATCCTGCACCCGGCCACACTATCCCATACTGAGCCTCCTTCACTTGCCCGAACTGGGTACGGAGGTCAACAAATATTTTAGAAATGCGCCAGTGGGGCAAGAGCCCCACAAACACGAACAAAAAAAAAAGAACTTCATTACCCAACATCCTGTGCGTCACACCGCATCAGAGCCAATCAGGCTGAGAGGCGCGAGGAAAAAGAACGTTGGGAAACTCGTTGCAGCCAATTGAAATCGAGCCGCAGAATAAAACCGCCGCACGAAAGCAAACCACAAACGCAAAACTACAATTCCCAGCGTCCTGTACACCCTGAGCGCGCAGAACGCTGAGAAAGCCGGCGCGCGAAAAATAAACTTACAAAAATCAACAGGAGCACAAGTCCCCAGCAGGCAGACTCAGTGCTTCACAGCCACGCAAAACCAAAAAGCCACAAAACGCCACCGCGAGACACCCGCCGTCCTTTCCTGGAGCAATGGGGAGAAGAGGGACTCCCTCTCCTCCACGCTACCCCGCCGAAGACACGGCGAGACCACCACCAACCTCAAGTAAAGTTGAGCGAGGGTGGGAAAAAAAACCAAAAACAGGCAGCAGTTCGTCAGGGGAAGCACCCTCCCTGGCGGATGACTGGCTGATGCCTTTTTATTTTCGAATACAAAAACAACAGCCAGCAATCCGCAAGGAAGAGCACTACCCCTTACGGATTGCTGCCTGCCGATCTCCAGTTAGGTAAGCTGGGAGAAAAAGGAGACAGTGAAGAGAGAACCATCTGCCTCCTCCTTCTCACCCAAACTACCTATCAAAAAAAAATAAACCACAAAATACACAAACAAAAACATCCACAATGGCACAAAACCACAAAGAAAACACCTAACTACAACACAAAAAAACCCACAAGTACACAAATAACAACTAATTACAAAAATAAACAACAATGAAATAAAACAAATTAAACACAACCAGAAATAATTAAACCAATTAAACCAACCTAAAACTAAACCATAACAAAAAAGAACAACCAGAAACACTTCTCAGCCCACCACCAGAAAAGCAAAACAAAGAAAAACCCCAGAAGAAAGAAAACCAGACAACTTACCAGCACGTCCTCCTTCCACAATGACCGGAACAGAAATGAAGAAACAAAGAGACTACTTACCGGAAGAAGCCCCACCCAGAGGCCAGGAGAGAAAAAACAAGTGAAATGAAAGCAAAACCCCTAGCAGCCCCACCTGCAGGGCAAAATAATAAAAACAACTCAAAAAGACTCAACAGCCCCACCTAGAGGCCACAAGAGTAAAAACAAGTCAAAAACATAACAATAAATCACAATTTTACAAATATATGTCAAAATCACAAATATATGTCAAAAAAATAAAATAAAAAGATTTCTAAAATCCTCTGCTGAGTTTTAACTCAAATAAAAACCCAAAACATCTAAACACAGTTTAAAAACATTGAATGTAAAAAAACATGTACTTTCACATTTTAAAATTTAGTACCTATGGTACAACTATTAAAAAAACCAAAAAATAAAACATTATTTGGTTAAATAAAACAATTTGAAAAAATTATATCATCCTTTGTTCTTTTTTTAATCCACAAAAAACCCAAAAAATAAATGTTAATATATTTATTCTTTTTTTAAAAAAAATGTGTAACTAAAAATAACATATATGTTAAAACAAATATTCAAAAATACATTATTACTTTATGGTATCAAAAGAATACAATCTATTTAACAAATGACAACATTAAAAATGTACATAAATAAAAAAAATTAAAAAACAATTACAGACTAACCTCTTTTTTACATACATTACCAAAGAAAACCACCTTACAACACAATTTAAAACAGCTCGGCAATGCTAGGCAACCTCTGCTAGTTAATAATAATAAAAGCAACAAGCTCAGATTGCTTTTTCATCTGGAGATCTCACGGGGATTTACAAGGGTAGATGTGCATTATTAGCTTCATTACATAGGAAGCAGCCTATACAGATCCAGGCGATTGGCATCTCTAGCCAACTTGTTATCATTTCAACATCAACTAGCATGAAACCTCTGGAGTTTTGAGCAATTTATACACATCAGGTAGACAAGCACACACAGGATGGCCAATCATTGTGTGCCTGTGTACCTGATATGTATAAATTGATGCCATGAGGCCTCACTTCTTTCTGATGAAGTGGATTTGATCCATGAAAGCTCACATTTATATACAGGAGATAGTCTTTAAGATGCCACAACGTTTTTTGCCTTTTTTGCTGTTTTGTTTTGTTTACTCTCTCTCTTTGCAGGCGCACCCCCCAATAAAGGACTCAGACACCAATGAAAGTGGATAACGGCATTGGGCCACATTTATTGATTCATGCCCTAGTCCGAATTATAAATTTCTATTGGTAATTGACCAATCATAATTCTTAAGGCAAGCAGGCCGAAGTAACACTGGCAAGGTACCACCCAAAATTGCCAACGGCAATTGCTACAATGTATCCATTTGTATCAATTTGTTTGTTGACCACAAACAAATTGTTGACCGTAGTCAATATCTAACTAATGACCCCACCCTCTGACGCGTATCCGTAAAATCACGGGGTGATGCATGCTGTCTAGCTATAGCCATCACCCCGTCGCCTAGTTCATCGTTGACCGGACAACGTTTAACCAACTTATGCCTGTCTAGTGTTGTCCAGTCAATTGCGAACTTGCCGGATACCTGTGGGTCATAATGTTTACCTTACCAGTGCTACCCGCCACACGGAGGGGCTTCAAAGAAGGCTCGACGCCCCCCCCCAGACCGTCAGCTCGGTCGACAGGCCTGCTCGCCAATCACCCAACAGGAGGTCCACACCTCCTCGCGACAGATGGGGCCCCATCCCCTGCATACAAGTCATAACTTTGGAGGCTAATAGCGGGGTGACGACTGACCCTCACCCAAGCCCTGTAGACAAGGAAACGCGCCACTGCCCTATTCACCATGCGTCTAGCACGGTCAAGGGCCAGGAGGTCAACACCCCCTCTGTAGGAATGGCGCGGGACCATGTCCGACCAAACAAGGGTTGTGGCGGGCCAGACGTAATGCAGGTAGGCGAGGTCCTCGCAAATCGCATGTTTCAGCGACAAGCCGGTGACCTGGCCCAAATCATTGCCCCCCAGGTGTATGATCAGAATGTCAGGCGGGTCAGCATTCTGGCCTGAAAAAAGGAAAGGCAGCAGCTCCCGCCACAACATCCCGGCCTTACCATGCCATGTGAGACTTGCGTATGCACCAAGTCCCAGTCGGGGTCCCCACTCTGCCATAGCGGGCGCCTGGGAGGCCCACACTGGCCAGCGCTTTGCCCGTCACCTTCCAAAATTGAAATTTAGTAAGGGGAGACCCATCTCGGTGACAGAAAAAAGGGCCATGGTGCGTGCCATACAGTGCGCGCGCACCCACCCCTCCAAAACATGTCTCACACGGAAGTGAGTGGTGCTGTCCACGACTTGCATCCGCCTTATACAGCATCTCAAGCTCGCCGATGCGGAGCGCTCCAAAAAAGGCGACCGTTGTAGCCGCATAAAATGGGCTGCCTCATCTTATCAAAACAGAGGCCAGGCCAGCCCCGGGCCAATTGGGTAAAAACCCCTGGGGAAATCGGGTGGCGGTCGTCCGGGCAACGCCCACACGCGCGCACCCACCCCTCCAAAACATGTCTCACATGGAAGCCAGTGGTGCTATCCACATGACCTCCCCCTTTGGCCATAAAAGCCAACGCTGACAGCTTAGATGCTATGGTGCGAGGCGCAAAGCCCTGGGCATGCAGGTAAACCATGAACCGCAGAACATGGGTTACCGGGATCGGCCAGGTTCCTGGCATTTGGAATTGGGTACAGAATGCTCTGAAAGAATTAAATGCGTGGTGATACACCTTACGCGTGCGTGGCGCTAGTGACAGGCCAATCGCCCGGTTCACCTCTCCTTGCCGATGTTCCATATCCCGTCCGGGAGTGGCGAGGGAAATTCCTCCGCATCCGGGGCCAAGGCACGGAACCGGGAGATCTGCAGGCGGGACAAAGCATCAGCAATATCATTAGTAACCCCTGGGACATGCCTAGCCCTGAAAAGAACGTTGAGGCGCAGGCTGCGCAACGCAAACTGGCGCACTGGGTCGATAACCCTGGGCAATTTAGAGCTCTGTGCATTGAGAAAGTGGACAACAGCCGCATTGTCACACCAAAGTGGACAACCGAGTTGGCCTCCGCCTCGCCCCATAGCATCAAAGCACCCAGCATAGGGAAAATTCCAGATACGTGAGACCACGCAGGCGACCCGTGCCTGCCCAGGATGGTGGCTACCCACCATAGGCCCACTTCCAATTGAAGTACATCCCATAACTCAGGGATCCCGGGCATCAGGCTGTATCTCAAAGCAAGGGGAAGCCAGGAGCTCAGACCTCCAAAATGACACCCCATTGAAATCCCTCAGGATCTGTAGCCAGACAAGCACGTCTGCCCTGATACCCCGGGTAAGTCTAACCCTATGGTGGGGCCTGGATAGTCCTGCCATGGCGTCGCACAAGCGCCGCGCCAATGCCCTGCCCGGTGCGACAACCCTGCCAGCGAAATTGAGGTGACCATGTAGCACCAGCAGGTCCATCGGTAATGCCATGCACTTGGCCAGCAAGTCCGAGATGAGTGCTACTAGCTTTGACACCTTATCCCGCTGCAACCCAGAAGCCTGTGCTACCGTGTCAATCTCCACCCCCAGGAATACTAGCTGTGTAGGCGGGCCCTCGGTCTTTTCGGGCGCTAAAGGGACACCAAGTTCCTCCATTAGCGTCTGAAATGTGTTGAGGAGACGTGTGGACGTGTCCCAGCCCCGTTCAGCCCCAAATAAAATCATCCAGGGAATGGGCTACAGACCGGGACCCTGATCTGCGAACAAAATCCCGCTCTAGGAAGATGGAGTAACGCTCGAATTGGAACAGCCAAAAGGCATGGCATCAGTGCAATAATATGCTCCCCGGAACGGGGGCACAGGGACAGGGCCAACGACCCTGCCAGCATAGACCTCCTTATCATTGCTGGCAGGAGCCACCTCCTCCCTCCCCCTAAGGGGTAAAGATTGGGGGCATCCTGAGGGGACCTATCACCCATGAAAGGGATACGTAACCCCTGCCTAAAACCCTGAAGGAGATCTCCGCATCCTCTCCCTTCGGGAACAATGTGAGCCAGCGCTCCAACATGTCCACATTAATTGGGGAGGGAGCCCTTTGGTGAACTAGATCCCTACGCGGCAGTCTTGCCAGCCCCCTGTCCACCCCTCCCTCTGCCCCGCATCCCTCCAGGCCTGGGACAGCCAGAGGCCGCATGGGGGCCAGCACAGGGGGGACACTAATGTCTGTATTTGCCATTCTTCCTATTGCAGGAACCATTGGACGAGAAAGTCCAGCACAGCAGGCGGGCCGAAACCCCCCGCCCCGCCCCCTGGCAGTGGACCTGTGCTGGGGCCGCCCGCTGGACCGCATGTCCACAATGGTATCTCTCCCCGGGCGCGGGGCGCGTGGGCGTCATGTACAAAAGCCACAGCCTGGCATGGCTCAACCCACCTAATGTCGGGGTGCCGGGGAATCCGCATATGGAATTACACGTCATAAGCCAACCACGATGGGCACGGAAAGTTAACCATCGCCCGGTAGAAGTTGTCCAAATACTGGACCATCGAAATTGCCAAATCCGGCCGGGCCCTAAGGTACACCGCCATGTATATGAGGTAGGCCGGCAACCAGTCGGCCCACGTACGTGGTGGCTTGCTACGACGTGCCTGCTCCTTATCCTTCTCATCCTGCCCCCCCAACTCCTTGGTGGGCCCTCTGTTGAGGAGTGAGAAGGTATCCACGTAATCCCCCCCCCGCCAGATCTCCTCTTTGGTGGTCCGTGCCAAATGGACACCCAGCGGTAAGGAATACCCCGCCGTCAGCAAGGCCGACACGGGCACAACAGGAACTGCTGGCATCTGAAAGGGGGCCTGTACTAACCCAGCCACCCCCAAAACATTCCCCACAGGGTAGAAAACACCCCCCACCACGGGGCCCTGAGTGGTAGTTATCGTCGCCAGGTGGGGCATCAGCGGCTGGACCGCCGCCCCACCCGTGCGAGGCCAGGCCATTGGAAACCCCCCCAACGTGGCCACGTGTGTAGGTGCACTAGCTTGGACCACATACTCACGTGCTGCACCCCCGTAGGCCGCCCCCACCGGGGGTTCTGGCCCACTGGGGGCGTCGGAGCTCACAACCGCCATCGAGCTCGTCGATGGGGCCTGACCTGCACCGGTCTGTTGAATGGGGAGTTGCGAGGCAGTGGCCCAGGTCGTGCCACGCGCCTCAAGCAGCTCGACCCGTCCCGTCGCCTGCCGCTGCCCAGCAGACGACGCGTCGAAACGAACCCCAAATGGAGACCAAGAGTGGCTAGCCCGGGCCAGGGATGTCTCGAGGGCCGCAACGCGGGCCAATAAGGCTTCCACGCTGACATGGGGCAAAGGACCAGCCGGCCCGCCTACTACAGGCATGGGTACAGGTCCCTGCACCCCGGGGCCCGAATAGGGCAACAACCCCACACCCGGGCCCGTTAGGGCCGATGTAGCAACCTGCCAGGGAAGGGGACCGGACCACCCCACAAGGCTGGAAGGCCTCGGAGCGGGCTACGCTCCTATAAAGGGAGGCCCAGCGGAATGGGCAACACCATGAGAGGTGTCCACCGCTTGCGGGCCGAGGGCCGCAGCCCCTACTGGGCCAGGGGGAATAGACCCCATTCCACCGGTCCCGGTGGGTGCAAGCAAATGTGGCTGCTGGGGAGGCGCAGCCGCGGTCTTCCAACCCAGATTGCGCCTCCGAACCGCACGAGCCGCGCTCGCAGCCGCCTTCTTCTTCGCGGACCTCTCAGCCAATCGATGGGAAGCCGAAACGAGAGAATTCAGCAGCCAAAAGGCTTCCCGGTAAAAGCCAAAAGCGACGGAGGTAAGAGGGAAAAACTTCTCCGCTCTGTCGCTTCGCAAAATGGCAGCTTGGCTGCCTCGTGGCCACCCCTTTTATAAGAGAGCTGGCCACGCCCCTAACTACCCGGATGCCTTCGTCCTGTGGGGGGGCCCCCGCAAAGAGCGCGGCGGCCATTTTGGTGCCGCGCTTGCATTCTCTCTTTTTTAAAATCGTGTCAGACGCGCACAAAGGTGCTTTCTGGGTTGAAAAGATTTTTGCTGGAGGTTCAGCAAATGAGGTTTGCTGAACCACCTGAATGAGGTTCCTTTCATGTCCCCAAGATCTTTACCCACCAAAGTGATCTCTCTTTATCTACTTGCAATTTCTTGCTTTCAAACTGCTAGGTTGGCAGGAGCTGGGACAGAGATGGGTGCTCATTCCATCATGCAGTATTCAGGTCTTGAACTGCCGACTTGCCAGCCTTCCAGTTAACAAGGCAAGCTTCTTAACCACTGAGCCATCGCAGTGTCTTGTTTACTCTCTGATCTGTTGGTATAATTAGTCTACACTTCATTGTGGGAAAGGATGTAATCTAGCAATAACTTGCAAGTAGAGTGGGCCCATTAAATCATGGAATTGATTCACCAAATCCCTAATAGGTCTACTCTCTGTTGCAACTTACTAATGAATTTCAGCCAATGATTTTATAGACATTTTAAGAAACATTTTAGATGGAGATGTTTCAAGATTTCCGCTATTATAAATCATATCTATCTGTCTATCTATCTGTCTACGGTATCTATCTATCATGCCTTTCTTGCCCTCCCCCTGCCAATCAGAGTTGACAGTAGTAGGCTAGCTAGATTGGCCAGCTTCCTGGGTTGCTAATAAGCATTGCAACAACTCACCTTGATACAAAACAATGAATGGCAACAGCAAATTAATTTTTAAACAATGTAACAAGTAACACATATGGATTGCGTCTTAAAATAACCATTTTCCAAGCACTGGAAATGCTCAGGAGACTCTTGACATTTATTAAATGAGTAAAAGGAGCTCATGAAACATTTGCATTGTTGAGATCCAACCAAGCTCTTTCTAGCCAACTATCCTATTTGCAACCACAGCCAGCCAAGTACTGCTGGAATTTCACCCAGGTGGTGTTTGAAGCTGATGGGCATCTCCTTTGGTTTGTCAGAAGTATTTAACAATGCGAGGCTCACTGTCAGTGACTGAGTTTCCATCACGCTTCAGATGCAAGAGTGAGATTTTCTGTCTTGCTTTGGAAGACATGAGCCACAGTTCACAAAAAAATGACACCAGATAAAACATACAGTACTCATTTTGAAAATTTCACAAGACTTTTTTTTTCAATAGGCCAACCTAACTATAGAGTAGACCATACTGCCAGTGACTCAACGCCAAGTGTCAGGCGGCAGTTAACTAACCTGACATCCCTGAGGACTAACGGCCTTGGGTGCCAAAGTCCATAGGGAATGGTGAGGATCCCCAAATGGATTAAATCCCACTTGAATCCATCTTGATGGAGGGCAGCAGCATCATCAATCCTAACCTTGGGGCCGATGAGGACATGGTGTGCCAAAAGGGCTCAGGACCAGAAAGTGACTTGCAGAACTGGATCAGTGGTATGGGTATCATGTTGCGATGCGGAAGGCAGATGAAAGGCCACTGCATTATGTTCTCACGACAGTCTTCATGGCTGATCGCCATGAGGATTGCCTATAGTCAGAGTCGGATACAGCAGAAGTAGAGTAAGAAGAAGAACTATTCCCTTTGCAAATGCCATTTGCAGTCCAGCACATGGCTGACAGTAAGATTGTAGTCATGCATTTGGATGAGCACAGCTGTTGCACAGCTAGAGTGCTCTGCTAATGCTCTAGTGATTTACAGCTTTCAGTAACACAAATCTAGGGATTGCCCCATTGAAAACAGCATGTACAGGGAATAATGAATTACCTGCGTGCAAGTGACCAGTGAGTATTACCTTGCAGAATGGCTGCTTCCCACATGGAAAAAACGGAACAGGATTTGGGCCAGTATTTGTCTTAACTCATTGGTAAACCCTCTAACCAGGAAGCTCTCTTATGCATTTTGTGGCAGCGAGTTTCATTTTAACTGAATGAATTTCATTTTAAAAAGTGGACTTGGTCCACGAAGGCTCACATTTAAATACATGCGTTAGTCTTTAAGGTGCCACAACATTTTTTCCCTTTTTTTCTGTTCTGTTTTGTTTACTCAGATATGCTTGCACCGACTAACATGGCGACAACTTCAAACATTTCATTTTAACTGGTTACCTAGTTTGCTAACAGGTCTGTCTTGCAGTTTTAAACAAAAAGACAGATGATATCAGAACTGAATTTGGAAGATTTTTATTTATTTATTTATTTATTTATTTATTTATTTATTTGGGGGGGGGAGGCTTCTGGCTGGAGGATTTGGGGTGTAAAAATCCGAACAGTAACTCTTCAAATCTCTTATAACAATATGATGAAGGAAGTTAGGTCCAGTGAACTTCACGCAGAGATACAAACTCCAAAGATCCTCTGTTAAAGTCTCCACAGTCTTCCTGAAGGGATTAAACAAAGGTTATAGGTCTGTAAGGGACTGCGGTGGTTCAAGTGGTTAAGACACTGAACTCGCTGACTGGAAGGTCGTAGTTTGATTCCCAGGTACAGTACTGCGTGATGGAGTGAGCTCTCGCAGTTCTAGCAATTCGAAAGCAAGAAATTGCAAGTAGATAAATAGGGACCACTTCATTGGGAAGGTAAACAGTGTTCCGTGTCTAGTCATGCTTGCCACGTGTTCACAGAAACATCTGCAGATGTTGACAGCGCTGGCTCTTTGGCTATAAACAGAGATGAACATAGTAATATTGCTTTGTTTTTAAGGTTTTTTTAATTGTTTTATATTGGTTTTAACTTGTGTACACTGCCCAGAGTCCATTGGATAGGGTGGTATATAAATCTATTAAGTTAAATTAAACCCTAGAGTCAGATACGACTGGTTTTTGAGCAAGGACGACCTTTACTTTTAACTATAGGTCTGTAGTAAAGGTAAAGGTTTCCCTTGCTCGAAAGCCCGTCGTATCCGACTCTAGGGTTTAGTGCTCAGTTCTCTTTCAAAGCCAAAGAGCCACCACTGTCTCCTTCTACAGATGTTTCCATGGTCATGTGGCAGGCATGACTAGATACCAGAGCACACGGAATGCTGTTACCTTCCCACCGAACGTGGTCCCTATTTATCTACTTGCAATTTCTTGCTTTTGAACTGCTAGGTTGGCAGGAACTGGGACAAAGACAGGAGCTCATTCCATGCTGCAATACTCGAGAATTGAACTGCTGACCTTCTGCCTCCCAGTCAGTGTCTTAGCCACTTGAGCTACTGTAGTCCTGTACACTTAGAGGTCTGTAAGGTAACACAAATGCAACAGTAGGTGATACCTTTATTAGACCACTAAAAAACAAATGAGGGGAGAGCTTTTGTGGGCAAAAATCCATTTTTTAAAAAAGACTAGGAGCTGTCATTTTATTGAAAATGCAGAAAATTTCTAAATAAAGAGGCTGCATGGCATATGTCTACGCCAGGTCTGTTTGCAAGAGGTAGATTCAAATTCTGGCTCCAAACCACTCCTGGAGTCACTTTGTTTCCCCCATCCACCTGTCTAAAGGTCTCCCTTGCTCGAAAGCCAGTTGTGTACAACTCGAGGAAGTTTCCATGGTCACGTGGCAGGCATGACTTGACGATGAAGCACACAAGATGCTGTTACCTTTCCCGCTGAAGTGGTACCTGTTTATCTACCTGCAATTTCTTGCTTTCGATCTGCTAGGTTGGCAGGAGCTGGGACAGACGACAGGAGATCACTCCATCGTGAGACTGGATGCATTAAGGATTCTTACTTCTTCAGTATGTTAAAAGTACAGTACAGTATTGCAAATGTGATTAATGATAATTTTTAAAAAAACAACTGAAAGTGCTCAAAAGGCAGCCATATCCGACTCTAGGGGTTGGTGCTCTGCAGACGTTTCCGTGGTTATTTAGCAGGCATGATAAGATGGCACAACACACAGAATGCTGTTACCTTTTCCACTGAAGCAGTACCTATCTATCTACTTGCAATTTCTTGCTTTCAAACTGCTAGGTCGGCAGGAGCTGGGACAGACAACAGTTGCTCATTCTGTCACAAGGCGCCCAGGTCTCGAACTGCTGACCTTCCAGTCATCAAGTTCAGCGTACTAACCACTAAGCCACTGCAGCCCCTTAAGGATGGGCTTAAATATCAGAAATTTACTCTCTTGACCCTTGAATGTCTCCGGTCATTCTGTAGCCATGCATTTATCTTGGTAGCCAGGGTGCAAGCGTCTGCAGTCACCCAGATTCCACTCTTGAGACATGAGATATGGGGTGGGGATGGCTGGGAATTGGGGGGGGGGGAGAGAGAGAAGGAGTTTCCTGGCTTTTAGCCCAGAGAGGCAGGTGAAAATGAAAGCTTGGAATCCATTCCTGTTCTGTACCTCCAGCGGCCGCGCCATAGCCTCGCTGGGTGCTGGGAATGTTCCACTGCGGCCCACCAAAGTCTGGCCAAGTTCTCATCTTAGCATATTTTTCTTTCTAATCTCTCGATAGGCTTTCCCTTCGTGTGCTTTGTTAATGTTATGGGAGCCGCTCTCAGCTGGGTCCCATGCAGATAAAGTCAAGTTATCGGAGAAGCCCGTATTAAGTATCTGGCTGGCCACATGGTGCTGAAGCCTTCCTGGTGTGTAAGCAGAGAACGGTGGCACCTCTCAGGCTGGAGACCCGTCTGAGGGACTCGTGCCAATATCCTTTCCGCCTCCCCCATCCCCCTGAGCCAGCGTGGGAGGAACAGGGGACGGAGGGGGGGAGCAGGAGCCAAGGCAGTTGGATCAATTCCTGCCTCGGTCAGTCAGGCAGACGAGAGAATCCCAACCACGCTAACTAGCCATGTGCTGAATTTCACCCCAAGTCAAGCATGCCTGGCAGGCGCTGTTGGAAACACACTACTCGTAGCTGCTGAGTTGGAGAAAGGATTTAAAACAGGGCTGGAGTGGAATCCTGGCAACATCCGCACGGAAAATTTTTCTCCCAGGGTTATGTAATGCTTGCTTCTTGGGTGCCTCTGGGGATCTAAAACACTGAAGAGAAAGTCCAAAGAGTTATGATATGCAAGGCCTATGATACTCAGCAGAGACAGGGGAAAACAATTTAGGTGGAATAATAAAAGCATGTGGAGCTGCCTAATACTGACTCAGGGAGTGGGGTGGCTTAGTGGTTAAGATGTTGAACTTGACAACTGGAAGGTTGGCAGATCAGCAGTAGGAGACCCTCATGGAGGACAAGGGTATCAATGGCTATAATTATGGATACCTAAGGACAACCTCCGGGTTGGAGAGATAGGGAGGATACCTCTCAATGCCATTTCCAGGGAATCCTAAGCAGGTAAAGGCATCTGCTTGGGAATAATACCCTGAAGCAAATGGTGAGCCACTGTGTGAGACAGAATACTGGACTGGATGGGCTGTGGCCTGTTCCAGCAACGCTGTTCTTATGTTCTTATGATGGAGTGAGCTCCTATCTCTGTCCCAGTTCCTGCCAAACTATCAGTTCGAAAGCATGAAACTGCAAGTACAGTGGAACCTCATATAACTACCGTAATGCCTCATATAGCAAAAAAAACTCGCATAACGAAATGAGATTCGTGCTCCCTGTGGGAAAAACTATGTAAGAAATATTTCTATGGAAAAAATAATTGCTATGCGAATTTCCACGTAGAAATTTTTGTTGTACACGTTGTTCCGTAGGAATTTTCATTGTACGAAAAAAATTAGTGTAATGAAAAAACTCTCATAGCGAATAGCCTCGTAGAATGATTTTTTTTTTTCATTATAAGAGGTTCCACTGTAGATAAATAGGTATCACTTTGGTAGGAAAGGTAACAGTGTTCCGTGCATGCCAGTGTCTAGTCATGCCTGCCACATAACCATGGAAACCTCTGCGGATGAAGACACGACTGGCTTTTGAGCAAGGACGACTTTTACCTAGGTCTGTTTATTTAGCATCTAAGTTGGAATCCTGAGTCTTTTACTGGAATGTCACCCTTAAATGCAACCTTTTCCATTTGTCCATTGCAATGAATACCAACGAAAATTATTTGTTGCCATAGATTTTAAAACAGAGTCTGGCGCTTTCCACTTGGCTGCATTCTGAAATGTCCAGCAGAATCATTTAGTTGCGTGCGTGCGTGCGTGCATGCATGCGTGCGTGCGTGCGTGCGTACTCACAATGTAGCTCCAATTTCCAGATACTTCACCTTGCTGTGCCAGGCCTGTTCCCATTGTATGCCTGCTTCAGTTGCTGCTTTGATTTTTATTGTTGTGAAGCGCCTGGAGTGGCCCTTTTGTTAAATAGGCGGTATAGACGCACAAGTAACAAGTAAGTAAATGGAATAGGGAAGAGTTGGGTAGGAGTTACTTTAGCAAAGGGTAAAACTGTCTGTTTCCAGGATTGGGCATTTCTAGGCATTTGCAGTGCCTATGCTTCTGTAGAGCAGTCTTTCTCAACCCAGTCGCCTGAGAGATTGTTGGACTAAAAAGCCCGTCCTCCCCAGCTAATGTGGATGGGGAGTCAGTGGAGGAAGGAATTGTAGATCAAGAAGATGGAGGGACACATGGCTGGAAATGGCTAGTGTGGGATTTTGCAGAAAGGATAAACTACGCCAGACCTCATTCCATGCCAAAGTAGAGGTAAAGAACTGGTAGCAAAGGTATGCCCGAATGCAGCAGAGATCAGAAGCAAGAAACAGAACCCGCTTAATGTGCAAATTGCAAGCAAAGGTTCACCAGGCAGCTTTGATGCCTTTTTGGGCTCCTGGCTGTAGTTTGTTTGAAGCTTCTCTGAGTGTGAGCCTGTAACAGAGGAGTTTACTACTGTAGCTTTCCAGATTTGGGGGGCAGTGGGCAAGCCCAACGGCTGCCTTTGTGGCCAGTAATGAGGAAATATGTTAGTTGCAGTCCAAAAATGCCTGGAAGGCCACACTTACCCATTCCTGCTGTTCTAACAAGAGCAGACTGGGGAGGGGGGGCAGTTTGGAAGTAGGACATAGCTGTAATCTGTACCTCCCTTTCCCTTGGGTTCTCTGTTTCGGAGGAAGGAGCTCACTGGACAAGGAATAACCTTCAAGGATTCTTTTCCTGTTTTTCCCATTCAATGTTTCTTATGTTATGCTAAAAAAATGTTTAAGTAGGAGTGATCTACTGTCTCTTTAGCACAGTAGTACTCAACCCTAAGGTTTGTGATGGTGTTAGACCAGAAGCCCTTAGGTTTTGAGTTGTCTTAATTAAGGCTTCTGGATATTGTTGTCCACATCCATTTTCAGTACCAAAGTTGAGCTGCTCAGAATAAATCTAGTGTTGAAAGAGAAGACGCTGTTGGCTTTTCCATTTCGTGGAGAACGTGGAGTAGACATGCATTCACTGCAGAGGGCATAAGAGACTCAAATGTTAATTAACACATTAATAACATTACATGCAAAGCAAGTTGACATTGCTGTTAACAAAACAGTGTGCATGATGACAGGGTACTTCAAACATAGACCGGTTGAGAAAATATATCCTCTTGTTGGTATTGCTTCACCTAAGATAAGGGGAGAAGTAGTCGTGAATACTGGAAGAACTAAGCAAGAGAATGACCCTTGGCATCCTCTGAATGGCTATGAGCCTCAAGTCCACTGGCTCAGATCCAGGAGGAGCTTTATGGCAAGAACAAAAATTCTTGAGGGTATGCAAGAACAAAACCAAATTAGAAGATGGAGGAAGGAGCTCAGTGGACAAAGGAACAACATTGAAGGAGTATATGGCTGAGGAACTCAACCTCCCCTACCTCATTTGGAGGACCCTGTTGTGTATTCAAGCATAGTGCAAGTTGCTCCAGCAACACTTTGCAAAGACAAAATGGTGATTTCCCACCATCAGAATTAACAGCAAGATTTGGCGCAAATTCTTCCTTTCTGGCGCGCGCCTTATGTTAATTAGAGTTCTATGATTGGGTGCAACTTTGGATCCTGTTCCTGATTGGTTAAAACTATGGTATCAAGTTATGATGGGTTATTTAAGGTTATCTGACAGGTTACTACAGTGTATCATAGAGTGACCGTCACCGGGACATTATATAAGCGCCATGAGTAACCAAGGGTGTGGCCGGGCCGGATCTATACTTCCCCAGTCTCTGCAGGTTAGACCTAACCAGGCTAAGCCTTGGGTCCTCTCCGTACGCTCACACGCAGGTGTAGCTTAGTAGCCATGACGGCAGATTTCGGAGAGACTGATTACATGGGACTTGTGTAGCCATCTGTTGTCCTGATATCTTTGTAATTGTTGCCTGCCAAACTTTACAATAAACCGTTGTTCATTGTTCTGTTCATAGTTGCTGGGCTGTTCTTTACAAAGGGCCGGACGCGACAGACTGAGGGTCAGAGTCCTAAACGCAAGACCAGCATGCTCAAATGGGGGCTGCTGGCGGACAACAACACGCTGCATGAATGTGGAAAGATACAGAATTCAGCTCATTTACTGGTCTGCCAGTTACTACCAGAAACATGTACCATTGAGGATTTAATTTTGGCCAACAATAAAGCCAAGAAAGTGGCTTTATTTTGGAAGTCCAAACTTTGACCCGGACATGAAAAAAGAAATTACTTTTGCATCACATGTCATTCTCAGCATGTTGCCAGTGACAATTTGATGCAAAGTAAAAGATGCACAAAGTCAGGCTGTCTCCTCCTCCTCTCCCCAAAACACAACACCCAGGTCACCCTGCAGACAGTCGTTCTGAGGACCAGTTTCAGATTGATTTGTCACTCAAGGTAAAGTGCAATTGCCAGCCAGGAAAGAGGCATACCTCTTTGCCAGTTGAAGGGCTGAGATGGTCTGATGCATTAAGCCGACAAGGCCATCTGCTCCCACATAGTCTGTCTTAAATCCTAGCCAGTCTTCTAGAATCTCTTGAACTTTATCAGGTTTTTATCGCCGGTGTTAACTGGCTGCCGCATCGGGAAATCCCAGATCCTGGCACCAAATAGCTAATGTTGGAAAGAGCCAGCTATCCTTAGATGGTCTCTTGGTATTGCATAAATAAAATGTGGGATGACTTCCTCTCTTCAGAAAAGTCTTGTCCTGAGAAAGGAATGGGATTCTTTTTGGTATAAACCACTGGAGGTAAACACAAGAGGCTTAATGCACTCCCCAGCTGTTCTTTCATGGCTGAGTCAGAAAAAAGAATTCCTGCTGTGAGCAGAAGTGCCATTTGCTTGGTGGCTGTTGTGTTGAATTAACACAAGCTGTGTGTCTGAGAGAGAGAAGGATTGTCGTGGCTGTTCTTGCCCAGGACATGAGTAGATGGGTGCTGCTGCTGCAATCATGTCCTGTTTGAGGATTTCCCTATGAGTCACTGCGGAAATATGGTATTATGGTACAGCTCTTCGTACTTTCTGGGACTTGAAATTAATGAGAGAGAGAAATAATCTGAAATGGACCCAAACTCCTTGAGATGATGTGGTCTGAAACAGGAGGCAGTATTCCTTGTTTCCTACCCTCCCTAGTTGTCTCTGGGTTGAAGAGAGGTGCTAAACCCTTTCATTCACTTCCATGGAACTAGGCTAGAAATGTAAGAAGCTGCTTTATACTGCCACAAGATTGGAAAAGATCAGTACACGTTCCAATCCCAAAAAAGGGCAATGTCATAGAATGCTCAAATTATCGAACAATTGCGCTCAACATAATACAGGACAGGCTTCAGCAGCACATGGAGAGAGAACTACCAGAGGTACAGGCGGGGATCAGAAGGGGCAGGGGAACTAGAGACCACATTGCCAACATACGTTGGATCATGGAGAAAACAAAGGAATATCAGAAACAAGTCTACTTCTGTTTCATTGACTACACCAAGGCCTTTGACTGTGTGGACCACAATAAAATGTGGCAAGTAATTAAAGAGATGGGAATTCCAGAACACCTTATATGCCACATGAGAAATCTATACATGAGTCAAGAAGCATCAGTTAGGACAGAATACGGAATGACGGAATGGTTTGGAATAGGAAAAGGAGTAAGACAAGGCTGCTTTTTTGTCTCCCTGCTTATTTAACTTATACACAGAGCACATAATGCGCAACGCAGGGCTGGATGAATCAAAAGTTGGAATTAAAATCGCTGGGAGAAACATCAACAATTTGAGATATGCAGGTGACACTACACTAATGGTAGAAAGTGAAGAAGACTTAAAGAAGCTCTTGCTTAGGTTGAAAGAGAATACAAAAGCTGGCTTGAGACTTAATATCACAGAAAACCAAAATAATGGCAACAGGCCCTATCAATCCCTGGAAAATAGATGGGGAAGAAGTAGAAGCAGTGACAGACTTTACTTTATTAGGATCCAAGATCACTGCAGATGGAGATTGCAGCCATGAAATAAAAAGACGACTGATTCTTGGGAGACAAGCTATAAGAAACCTGGGGAACATAATCAAAAGTGGAGACATCACCTTGAAAACAAAAATTTGCATAGACAAGGCAATGGTATTCCCAGTGGTAATGTACGGATGCGAGAGCTGGACAATAAGGAAAGAATAATAGATGCCTTTGAAATGTGGTGTTGGAGGAGAGTTTTGAGAGTCCCCTGGACAGCGAGGAGAACAAATACGTTGATCTTAGAAGAAACCAACCCTGACTGCTCCTTAGAAGGTCAAATGATAAAGAACTTTGGACATCAAATGAGAAGAGAGGATTCACTTGAGAAAGCCTTGATGCTGGGAAAGGTGGAGGGCAAAAGAAGAAGGGAGCAGCAGAAAATGAGATGGCTAGATGGTATTGTAGATGCAATGGGCACAGAGCTGGGCAGGTTGAGGAGGATGGTGGAGGACAGAGGCGCCTGGCGGGCAGTGGTCCATGGGGTCACAAAGGTTGGAGTCGACTGTGCAACTGAACAACATCTAGCCTAGCACTGTCTTGGCAGCAGCTCTTTGGGGTTGTAGGCATTCCATAGTCCCTACCAAGAAATCCAATTGACTAGGGGCTGGTGGAATAGTGTACTAAGGAAGATGGTAGCAACTGGGGAAACCGGACGGGCCCGTTTTACTTCCGCTTCCAGGATCGACGAGGGCGGCGCGGGCCAGATGAATCACAGTACTGTAAACCCCTCCATGTGGGTTCACAGGGGCTTGGGCTTCTGGGAATTGAAGTCCAAGAACATCTGGAGTGCCAAGGTTCGCTATCACGGGACTAGGCTGTAGTAACAAAAGGTGCTTTGAGCTAAAACGTGAGTTTTTGTTTTGGGGTGGGTTTTTTAAAAACTACATCAGTTACCTTGACCTGGTGATAGCGATTATAAGAATCATTCAGAAAAGTTTGATTTTTTGGGAAGAAAGTAGACTGAATACTCTTAAAGGTAAATGACTCCCTTGCTCAAAAAGCCTGTCATGTCCAACTCTAGGGGCTGGTGCTCATCTTCATTTCCAGCCAAAGAGTCAGTGCTATCTGAGTCTGCAGACATTTTTGTGGTCCTGTGGTAGGCATGTCTAGAGGCTGGAGTGCACAGAATGCCATTAGAATGTCAGAGCCCTCCAAGTGACATATGAAAGGCTGAGTTCCTGAGCTATTTCCTCCTTTAATATTATTTTTCATCCAGTGAGCTCCTTCCTCCATCTCCTAATTTGGTTTTGCTCTTGCGTCTCCTGAGGAATGTTTGTTCTTGCCATTAAGCTCCTCCTGGATCTAAGCCGGAGGACTTGAGGCTTATATCCATTTAGGGCAGTGGTGGCGAACCTTGGTGCTCCAGGTGTTCTTGGACTTCAATTCCCAGATGGCCAAGTCAGTACACCTGTTGATCAGGGCTTCTGGGACTTGAAGACCAAGAACAGCTAGAGTGACAAAGTTCCCTGCCGCAGATTTAGGGGATGTCAAGGGTCATTCTGGACCATTAGTAAAGCTGAGCGCAGAAGAATAGAGGCCTTTGAAATATGGTGTTGGAGGAGAGTTTTAAGAGTCCCGTGGACAGCAAGGAGAACAAATAGGTCAATCTTAGAAAAAAATCAACCCTGACTGCTCCTTGGAAAGTCAAATAGTAAAGATGAAGCTATAGTATATACTTTGGACATCAAATGAGAAGAGAGGATTCACTTGAGAAAGCCTTGATGCTGGAAAAGGTGGAGGGCAAAAGAAGGAGGGGGCAGCCAAAAATGAGATGGCTAGATAGTATTGTAGATGCAATGGGCACAGAGCTGGGTGGGTTGAGGAGAATGATGGAAGAGAGAGGTGCCTGTAGGCTGGTGGTCCTTGGGTCACAATGGGTTGGAATTGACTGTACAACAACAAAGAGTCACTCTCTTGTTTAGTTCTCTTGGCATCGGATGCTACTTCTCTCCTTATCTTAGGTGTAGCGATAACAGCAAGATGAAATATTTTCTCACCTGGTGTAGATTTGAGACATCCTATCACTATATATGCATGGCTTCATTAACTACAATGTCAACTTTTTTCTCATTTGTTGATGTGCTCCATACTGGAGTAGCATACTTTGCTACAGAGACTCAGGGCCAAAGCTGATGTAAGCCGCATGGATCATTGAGCTCCACATGTATCGTTTGTGAGTTTAGTATTTAGTTAATTGTTATAAAAAATAATTGCATGCTGTCAACTCATTTCTGACTTATGGTGATAATTGCCAAGGTTTTCTAGGTAGAAGAAACACAGAAGTGGTTGACCATTCCCTTCTTCTGGGGGTGTCGTGGAACTGTATGGCTCCCGGCTCTTCTCCCACAGGGACAGCGGAGAATCAAACTCCCAACCTCTGGCTCCATCTAAACCACTGAAATACTACTGCATTATTATTACCCACCCTTCCTGTAAGGAGGGCAGGGCAACAAACTCCCCAAATGGGTAGGTAGAGAGAAAGAAGCTTTTGTTTAAGACAGTCTTTGGGAACTTCAGGATTCATAGAAGGAGGGATTTGAATGCAGCCTTTTCCACTGTTATTCAGGAATGAAAAGGTGGTTTTTAATGCCTCCGTGCAATAACATGCTTTAACATTTGTTTGTTGTGCTTCACTACCAGCACCAAAATAGGATTCCTTTTACTTTAGCTTTTATGGTTGAGATTCGCTTGTTCTAAATATAGGATAACGATAAGGACATGGCTCTGGGAATGTGACATGTTTGAGGCCTCTTAAACATTGCTGCATTCTGTAGGTGGCGGTAGCGTTCCAGGGTTGCCGCCCATCCCAGAATGTCAATTGGAGTCTCCAAGCCCATGGCCGGACAGGCATGCTATACAGGCAAAATACAGCCACAGCCTCTAGTCCAGGATTAAAGTGGTTGCTTCAGTTTGCACCATGTTTTGTCACTTAGAACCATAGAATAACTCAGTTCTGCCTCTGCAGATGTTTCCATGGACATGTGGCAGGGATGACTAAACACCGGAGTGCACGGAATGATGTTTACCTTCCCACTGAAGTGGTACCTATTTATCTGCTTGCAATTTCTTGCTTTCGAACTGCTAGCTAGGTTGGCAGGAGCTGGGACACCAATGGGAGCTCACTCCATCTGGCAGCACTCAGGTCGCAAACTGCTGACCTGCCTACCTTCCAGTCATCAGATGGTGGTCCAATTCTTGAATTTTATTTTTATAGTAGGAAGTGTGTTGTGTTGGGAGGGGTTCCTGTCCTGACCGGTTTGCACATCTGCAGCCGAACACACACACACACATGCACACACCCCAAGCCATATTCTGTGCTATCCATGCTTTTTAGAAACTCTGTATGATCTAGAGGCAGAGAATAATTTGATCCACCTTGACATTCTGGCACACAAACGCACACATTGTGGCCTGGACCGCACAAGCGGTTTCTTTTTTTCCCCTCAACCCAAGTAATGTGGATGGTTTACATAATTTAAAGCATTCTGCAGAACACAAGCTAATTAAGTTCCCACTACAATCAGTTGCAAATGCAAGCTTTGTGCATATGCTTGTTATCCTTTGTCAGTGACAGCCTAGAGCCATGATGGTGAACCTTGGCACTCCATATGTTCTTGGACTTCAATTCCCAGAAGCCCCCGTGAATCCACACAAATGGGTTTACTGCAATTCATCCGGCCCACGCTGCCCTTGTCGCTCCTGGAAGTGGAAGTAAAACGCGCCCGGAAAGATGCCAAACACACTGAGATACCCAGCCAGCCAACAATAACAGCAACCCTGAGACTGGAATTATTTTGAAATGTGCACCAAATTCTCTCAAAATCTTGGCTTTTCTTCAGTCTTATCTTTTTTAGATATATCCAATGGCATGCATTTAGAACCTCACCCAACCCCACCCATTGAAATATATTCACATAGGCAGACTGGACCAGAGGTTAAGTGATTCCAGGTGCTTTTGGTGGCCGCTGGCAAGCAAAAACAGCTTGCTTGAATCGTCACTGCATTGCAGTGCCAGGGTGATAATGCAGCTTCTAACTCAGCAGGGATTGGACAACATCACATAGTCTTAGCACAGGGGTTCGCAACCTAAGGCCCATGGGCTGGACGCAGCCCATGGTGCCATTTCATGTGGCCCACCACCCTCACTGCCACCGCCTGAAGCACCAGAAGTGACAAAAACATGATGCCCTCGCTCCCGCTGCCACCACCGGAAGTGGTGAAAACAGCTGAAAATGTGCTGTAAATGCACCTATGGCTGTCATAAGTGGGTTTATGGCAACCATAGACGCAGTTTACAGTGGAAGAACCACGTTTCCGGCCTGCTTGGCGGTCTGAGAGGGCATGGTCCGGCCCCATGGCGGGAAAACATTGAGAACCCCTGTCTTAGGAGACTGCATCTGAGGCCCCATCCCAGACTCTGATAGGCCATAGGTAAAGGTAAAGTTCTCTTGCTCGAAACCAGTCATATCCCGCTCTAGGGTTCAGTGCTCATCTCTGTTTATAGCCAAAGAGCCAGTGCTGTTTGCGTCCGCTGACATTTCCATAGTCATGTGGCCAGCATAACTAGACACTGGAGTGCACGGAACACTGTTACCTTTCCCACTGAAGTGGTACCTATTTGTCTACAGTCAACCCTCACATAACAACTCATTTGGATAGCATCATTTTCGCTTAACAACGCGTCGTTATGCACCATGTGTTCCCCTGCATAACAACATTTTTAGTGTCATTGTCTGGACAACAACACTAAAATAACCGTCATTATCCAGACAAAAACATCATTATGCGGGAAACTCCATATAAACCTGCATAACAACAAAAATCGCTTAGCAACGCTACTTGGGGAACCAAGTAAAGTCGTTACGTGAGGGTCTACTGTACTTGCAATTTCTTGTTTTAGATCTGCTATGTTGGCAGGAGCTAGGATAGAGACAGGAGCTCACTCTGTTGTGCAGCACTTGGGTCTCGAACTGCTGACCTGCCGACCTTCCAGTTGTCAAGTTTAGTGTCTTAACCACTAAGCACAGCTTCCCCCAGTGGCTTAGTGGTTAAGGAGCTGAGCTGGAGACTGGAAGGTCGGGTTTTGATACCCAAGAGCTGCACTTGGGGACATGAAAGGGGCCTCATTTGGGTGCCCCCTAAAAATCCTTTCATCCCAGAGCATATGTGTCAAGTATCCCAGACTGGTCGGGAAATCCCGTATTTCTGCACCCGTTCCTCCCCTTTCCCGCCGCCATCCCGTATTTCAACAGTGGGGAAAGGGGTTACTGCGCATGCGCACCCATCGCAAATGGGCTCTGTGCATGCGCAAAGGGATTCTGCACATGCACAAAGGAGTTTTTGCTGCACATGCGCACCCAGGCCAGAGCAGTTTCCGTATTTTCCGGAACGGCGCTTGACATGTATGTCCCAGAGTAATCTCTGACACGAAATGAACCACTAAGCGACTGCAGCCCCAGAGTACACAGTACAGAGTACTGTACACAGTACAAAGCTGTTAGGCCGTGGCTAATGGCCAGATTTTGGTTCGGGTGGCTCACTCGTTTCTCAAGCCTGCTTTCCCTTCTGAGCAAGTCACCACCAGCGCACAAGCAAAGTTTCCAGCCAACCTCCCCTTCCCCTGCAAGCATCTCCCATGGCAGAGGGCTAAGGCAAGGGGCAAGGGCTTATTTAGGTCTTATTCCAAACAGGGAGAGGAATAACCACAGCTAGGAAGAGGCAAAAAGGGGGGGGGGAGAGAGAACTGGGATGGAGAAGAAAGAGACACAAATTGTTGGTTTAGAATCCCTTCGCCAAGCTGCAGCATGTTCCAAGCTCCTAAGCCATGCCCTCCCTCCTCCTCCCATGCAGACTAAACAGTCCCAGCGTTTTCGCTTCTCTGTCATTTCATGACCAGAAGAATTTAGAAAAGAGTCTGCAATTGTTCTGCACGGTCCTACCACTTCAAATGCCTCCGGCTCCGGGCTTTCTGTTGACTCGTTCAATTTGCCAGGCTGCTGAGATGGTACATTGGTATTTGGGCTGTACCACGTTGGAGGGCTCAACGTGATCGAATGGCCCCTCCTTGACTGTGTTCACAGGCTCTTCTTTTTTTTTTTAATATAAATTTTTTATTAAATTTTTCAAATATACCAACAAAACTACAACTGAAAAATACAAATACAAATACCAGAAATACAGATACAATACAAAAGATAAAAATACAAACAAAATACAAACTTAGCAATATAACTCCCCCCTCTTTCTTCATAATTCTTTGAGTACATTTCAATAACACATTATAACACTCTTATAATTATCCTAAAATGCATATTCAAAATCAGATTTTATACTCATTTGTTCCATTACAATTTTTAATGTAAAAAAGCTTATTAATTTATTACATTGCTATACTACTACTAAATCAAAGCAAAAATACAATATCTGAAATACAATAAACAATTTACACAATACATACTCAGGGTATTATACAATGCCCTAGAGGATGCGGGATATCACAGTTATTCTTCACTATTTCCAAAAACTCATTTGATCTGGCACTGGCCTGCTTCCTTCACCCCCCATCAATGAGTAATCCACAAATGCTTGCCATATTTTCCAAAATCTATTTTCTTTAACTAAGGTAAAGGTTTCCCTTGCTCGAAAGCCAGTCGTATCCGACTCTAGGGTGCAGTGCTCATCTCTGTTTCCAAGCCGGAGAGCCCAGCACTGTCTGCTTCTGCAGACGTTTCCGTGGTCATGTGGCAGGCATGACTAGACACCGTAGCGCACGGAACGCTGTTTACCTTCCCACCAAAGTGGTCCCTATTTATCTACTTGCAATTTCTTGCTTTCAAACTGCTAGGTTGGCAGGAGCTGGGACAAAGACGGGAGCTCATTCCATCCTGCAGTACTCGGGAATCGAACTGCTGACCTTCCGCCTCCCGGTCAGCATCTTAGCCACTTGAGCCACTGCAGTCTTTAACTATGCCCTTTTTAAAATTCAACTCCCACGTTAACTTGTCGTTCATTGCAAGATCCCACATCTCCTTATACTACTCTTCTATTTTCAAAATTACATCATTTTTCCGGTTTCTTGCAATACACTGTTTACCCTTTAGTCAACATTATAGACAGTAACTATTTTTTATCCTCATTTAAATCCATATTTTCCACATCAGTCAACAAAACAGTACTTGACCCCAATTTAAGTCCCATCCCCATAATACCACAAATCTCTTTCTCAATTTCCCCCAAAAATCTTTTACCACAATACAACTCGTCTGTCTGTCTGAGAAAGTGCATTCAGTTATCTCAAGCAAAACAATCCATCCTTGACATGAAAATTGGTCGGCTCTAAACAAATACTGGTTTTGATCTGTGAAATGTTAGAGAGTACATATTCTTCATCTGAATTCATATATGCATAGACTTGCATAGGTAAGTCAGTCGTATTCGACTCATCACCATTTACAGCCAAAGAGCCAGCGCTGTCTGTGTTTCCGTGGTAATGTGGCCGGCATGACTAGATGCCAGATGAACATCATTACCTTTGCCACCAAAGCAGGACCTATTTATCACCTTTCAGTTTCTTGCTTTCAAACTGCTAGGAGACAGGAGCTCGCTCCATCATACAGCACTCAGGTCTTCAACTGCTGACCTGCCAACCTTCTGGTCATCAAGTTCAGCATCTTAATTACTAAGCCACCGCAGTCATAGACTTGCACAAAGAGCCACAAATTCAAAGGACAAATCAGTCAATTTTCTGTACAGTATAAGCATTTATTTCCTGGGCTCATGACTAAAGGTGAGGCTCCAACCAAGACCTTTCCTAAAGCAATGGATTACATACTTAAGGCTTACAGTAGGGGTGCCCAAACTACAGCCCGTGGGCCAGATCCGGCCCCTGACTCCAATTCATCTGCACCTCACCGTCCTCGTTGCTCCCGGAAGTGGAAGTAAAACGCGCCCGTACAGGAGCAACGAGGGTGGTATGGGCTGGATGAATTGGCGTTGGGGGCCAGATCTGACCCACGGGCTGTAGTTTGGGCACCCCTCCCTTAGAGGGGTTTTTAAAAACCAGAACCCCTATCAACCAAAGCTTCCTGCAAATAAAATATGATTACTCGTAAAGGAGGCCCAAGAACATAATTCAAGGAGAACGGGAAAAGTTCCCTCTTTTTTGGACTACAGTCCCCAAAATATCCAAGCCAACAGGAACAAATTTGTTTTCCAAAAAAGCAAAATCTCCAAGCTCTGAAAGGCAGCTCCCTCTGTTCTTGTCTCCCAAAGCCTTTCCAAGATCTGGTCTCCACACAAAAATGCTTGTCTCTTTCCAGCTTTTTTCAACACTGGAAATGAGTCATGTTGCTGCAGTTGTTGTTAAATGTCTTATTGGGAGTCATAAGTGCTTCCTGATTTACTTCTAGAGATCTCTAAGCAGAAATCTAGCAAATCTCTCTCCAGAAACGCAACACACCTTATGCTCTTGGCCACTGTTCTACACAGGCCGCTTCCATGACATTTCCTTGGATACACTTTCCATTTTACAAGCAATCAAGTCTCTGTGCTGATGAACTATCATCCTGTATCCCGTTGCTTGTCATAAGTGGAGTGTACCCATTTGCTCCATTGGAATGACTTATCATTCAGGGATCGCAGTGGCGTAGGGGTGAAGACGCAGAGTTTGACGACCGGAAGGTCGGCAGGTTGGCAGTTCGAGGTCCGAGTGCTGCATGATGGAGTGAGCGCCCGTCTCTACCCCAGCTCCTGCCAACCTAGCAGTTCGAAAGCAAGACATTGCAAGTAGATAAATAGGTACCACCTTGGGTGGGAAGGTAAAAAGCATTCCATGCACTCTGGTGTTTAGTCATACCTGCCACATGTCCACAGAAATGTCTGCAGACGCAGACAGCGTTTGGCTATTAACAGATGAGCACTGAACCCTAGAGTTGGATACAAGTGGCTTTCAAACAAGGGTGACCTTTACATTACCTTTACCTATCATTCAAACTTCCGTTCTCAGTGTCTTATCTCTGTAGAAAAGGAAGATCCGAGCTTGTGCCCATGAACGACTCTTCCCTCCCTCACCCCACTGCAGTTTTAGATTTCCTCGCCTCTCTCTTTCCAGACTTGGCTGCTCCCCATAGACTCCTCGGCACCTTGGTCTTATAAAGTGGACGCCCTGCAAGTGTGAAGCTTAAGTAAGGAATGTGGGCTGTTGGCAGGTCCAGCGGATGAGATGTCCGCTACCTACTTATGTGCATGTGACAGGAGACGCTGTCACTTGTTTTCCCACACCTACACATGAAGCAATTTTCCTGGTTTCACGATCAACACTAAGAGCAAACCTGGATGTTTGAGACAGCAAGGAAAGACTTCACAGTATTGCTCCAATTTTCACAGATTTGTAGAAGATTGGGTTTTTAGACTACTCATGCATTGCATGCCCCAGACAGCATAGCCAATGTCCACACTCACTGAGGATTCTGGGTATTGTAGTCCAAAATAGTAAAAAAAATATCCTGATTACTGAGTTTGCAGAAACTTCTTCTGTGATATGCACCTTTGCTTACAACTTAAATTTGCACAGTCACTTTCCTGAACTCATTGGCTGAAATCCTGTTTGCACATCTATGGTGCGTGAGGCTGTTGATCTCACACAATGGAGATTTTTCCAAGCTAAAATGTTTCCAGTTCTCTTTACAGTGAAGGTTCCCATGGGATCCCTTTCATTGTGGAGAAGCCATTGGGGATCACTGAACAACGGGGAATTCTTTAATTTCTGAACATTACTACTCATCCTCCTGTCCTACAGTAACAAATGGCTTCTGTATGATGCAAGGGATACCATGAGACTCAGGATCTTTGGGGAGGAATCAGCAACTTTTTTATTTTTTAAAAAAAATCACTGTGGCTGATGATGTCATCACCCTTATGCAGTCTGGCTGCACAAACAGGGTTTCAGCCAACTGGTTCTGCAAACTAACTACAAATTTAAAAGATGTGGTTTAGTTGTTTTTAGATCAGGGGGTCAGGAAACGTGGCTCTCCACGTGTTCTTGGACTTCAGTTACCTGAAGCCCAAGCCAGTAACACCTGCTGATCAGGGCTTCTGGGAATTGAAATCTAAGAACATCTGGAGAGCCATGTTTGCTGACCCCTGCTCTAGATGAACAAGAGAAATCTAGCAATAGGCTTCTCTTGGGATCTCTTATCATATGAAGCTGCCTTATTCTGGGCCAAACCACTTAGCCTCAAATCCCAATAGTTTCTGCTGGGACAGGCAGCCACTTCTTGGACAGTTCAAGCCAAGAAGGATTGCTCACTTTATCTAAGATCCCCTCAACTAGAGATTATTGGTGTTGAACCTGAGATCTTCTCCATGTTCAACAAGCTGATGGGTGACCTATAACTAGGTACAATTGCTTAGGTGTAGCCTCCTATCTGCTTTCATCTACTGTCCTCTTGGTGCCACTTGAATTGTTTAGATGCATAGTTTCTACACAGTGTGGTTACAGGTCTACACCCAATGTCATCTGTTGGTATGTACAACTAGTAGACTTCTCTATGATTAAGAAAAGACTGGAGCCAGTGATTATCAGATGGGATTAAGGTCATGGTAGATAAGACTTGTGGTGGCATTTAACCACCACCACCACTAAAACTGTGTGGTTGCTCAGTCACGTAGGTCTGCAGGAATAATTCTCTGAAACACAGTGGATTTCTGCTTCTAATAATATGTGCTCCGTAATGTCCAGTTTGGCCCTTTGCCTCAACCTCCCACCTACAACACTGGGCCAAGAATGGCCCCATGTAATCCTCCTTCACGCAAATGTCAGAAGATTTGGGTAGACGAGGTGCATTCTGTACTTTCCAGAAAAGAACTGCTATAAATGGTTAGTATCATTCATAATTACAGTATATACAACATTGTCAACTGTGTCTTGGAGGGAAGGGACAGTTTGGCTTGGGGTAAAATACAAGGGACATAAGTGAAGGAGAAGTCAAGTTGTAAAATAATTCAGAAGCAATAAAGAGATAGGTTCATGGGGACTGGTTGACTCATCAGCTGCAACTCAATCCAAGTATACTATTTTCCTGCCCCAGGGTGCTGGGAGGTCTGGTCTTGGAGGCAGGCTGGTCTGGGCCACCTTTACCCTCCAAAACAAGTTGGGAAAATTCCCCTGGCATGAATTTGTTTGAGGTGGGTCGCAGCTTGCCATGAAGTGACCTGCACACTATGATCTCAGAGCCATCTCCTGTGGCACATGTGAAATGAGACATGCAGAATTTAACACCGGGACTGCAGTGGATTGCCGCAGCCTTGAGGATATGGACAAGGTGCGCCTTCACAGCCAGTCCCATCTGGCATGGCCTTTTCTACCTCCATGACCGTTAGGAATCAGAGTTCCTCCTCCACTCATCTTAAGAACTGAGTTCTTAAGAACTATTCCAGAAAAGGTACACTCTTGATTTACTTGATTCAAAAGTTGCAGTGAGCACCCAACTCTCTTTTCTTGATTCTGGGATAGGATTGACTTCCATGGACTTGCTGAAGTCTTGCATGGGTCTAACCTTTTGTCCTGTTTAAGTTTATCAGCTGGCCAGGTTATCCTGCTATGATAATAGAGTAGACCAGTGATGACCAAACTTGGCACTCCAGGTGTTCTTGAACTTCAGTTCCCAGAAGCTCTGATCAACAGGTGTATTGACTTGGGGGTTCTGAGAATTGAAGTCCCAGAACACCTGAAGTGCCACGGTTGGCAATCACTGGAGTAGACCATACTGCAGGCGACTCAACACCAAATGTCTGGCGGTGGTTAACTAACCTGACAACCTTGAAGACTTTCAGCCTTGGGTGCTTTGATGTTCTGGTAGAAATGCAAAGCAGCCAGCATAACAGGGACAAACAACTTTATTAGGCAGTCAGAACATGGGGAGTAAAATATATAAATCAGGAATGGAAACATTTGGGCGGGAAACAACAGGATTGGACGGGAGAGAAATGGGGTAAGTACATGTTCTTTAAGTACATTAGAAGTAAGAACCCAACTAGGAAGGCCATTGGACCATTAGATGACAATGGAAGGCAAGGGGTTATTAAAGAGGAAACAGAGATTGCAGAGAGACTCAATGAATTCTTTGCTTCAGTATTCACTGAAGAAGACAGAGGCCACATGCCCAAAACAGAGCCTATCTTCGTAGGGAGGGAAACCGAAGAATTAAGCCAGATAGAAATAACCAGGGAGGAGGTCCTTGCATGTCTTGTTAAGCTAAACACTAACAAATCACCAGGACCAGATGGAATTCATCCACGAGTTCTCAGGGAACTTAAAGATGAAATTGCTGATCTCCTAGCCAAAATATATAATCTTTCCCTCAAATCAGGCTTTGTGCCTGATGACTGGAAGGTAGCGAATGTAACACCAATTTTCAAAAAAGGATCCAGGGGTGATCCAGGAAATTACCGACCTGTCAGTTTGACATGTGTCCCAGGTAAAGTGATGGAAACCATCCTAAAAGATAGAATTAATAGGCACATAGAAGAGAAGGCGCTGCTAAAGGAGAGCCAACATGGTTTTTGCAAGGGCAAATCATGCCTCACTAATCTGTTGGAATTTTTTGAGAGTGTCAACAAGCATGTGGATAAGGGGGATCCAGTTGACATTGTTTATCTGGACTTTCAGAAGGCTTTTGACAAGGTCCCACACCAAAGGCTCTTGAATAAACTTACCAGTCATGGAATAAAGGGACAGGTCTTGTCCTGGATCAGCAACTGGCTAAGGGACAGGAATCAGAGGGTAGCACTAAATGGACACTTCTCCAAGTGGAGGGAAGTAAAGAGTGGGGTCCCCCAAGGTTCAGTACTGGGACCCCTGCTTTTCAACCTCTTCATAAATGATCTAGAGGTAGGAGTAAAAAGCAAGGTAGCCAAATTTGCTGACGACACTAAATTATACAGGGTAGTGAAAACTGTGAGAGATTGTGAGGAGCTTCAGAGGGATCTCTCGACACTGGGGGAGTGGGCAAAACAGTGGCAAATGAGTTTCAACATTAGTAAGTGCAGAGTGATGCATGATGGGGCAAAGAACCCCAATTACATTTATAAACTGATGGGGTCTGAACTCTCTGCGACAAACCAGGAAAGGGACCTTGGTGTCCTGGTGGACAACTCAATGAAGGTGTCAACCCAGTGTGCCTCAGCAGTGAAAAAAGCAAACTCAATGCTAGGGATCATTAGGAAGGGTATAGAAAATAAGTCAGCAAGTGTCATTTTGCCTCTTTATAAATCTATGGTGAGGCCCCATCTGGAATACTGTGTACAGTTCTGGTCGCCATACCTCCAGAAGGATATTATGGAGCTGGAAAAAGTGCAGAGGAGGGTAACCAGAATGATTAGGGGACTGGAACACCTTCCTTACCATCTGAGGCTGCAACGGTTGGGCCTCTTCACTCTTGAACGACGACGTCTAAGAGGTGACCTGATTGAAGTTTATAAAATCATGCACGGTGTGGACAAAGTAGATAAGGAAAAACTGTTTTCCCTATCGCATAACACTAGAACTAGGGGACACTCCATGAAACTTTTGGGTACTAGTTCTCAAACAAATAAGAGAAAGTATTTTTTCACCCAGAGGATTACTGGTCTATGGAACTCCCTGCCAGAAGAAGTGGTGACAGCTGTCAGTCTTGAAAGCTTTAAGAAAGGATTAGACAAGTTCATGGAGGACAAGGGTATCAATGGCTATAATTATGGATACTTAAGGACAACCTCCGGGTTGGAGAGATAGGCAGGATATCTCTCAATATCATTTCCAGGGAATCCTAAGCAGGTGAAGGCATCTGCTTGGGAATACCCTGAAGGAAATGGTGAGCCACTGTGTGAGACAGAATGCTGGACTGGATGGGCTGTGGCCTGTTCCAGCAAGGCTGTTCTTATGTTCTTATGTTCTTATGGGGTGACTGGAAGATCATCGGACCGGAGTGAAAACTGTACATGACTACATAGTTTAGGCAGGAACGCAGTCCCACAATATTTTAAGACCAAGAAGAAGGAGACAAAATGGAGGATCGTACGGATCCCAATTATATTACAAAACGTTACAGCAATAAATGTATTCAAACACAACAGGTGCGGAAGTACACAAGGAAGGGTGATGGTCCCCAAGTGGATTAAATCCTACTTGAATCCATCTTGATGGAGGGCAGCAGCTTCATCAATACTGGCCTGGGACTGAGGAAGACTTTGTGTGCCAAAAGGGCTCAGGACCAGAAAGTGACTCGTGAAACTGGATCAGTGGTATGGGTATCATGCTGCAATGCAGAGGGCAAATGGAAGGCCACTGCATTAGATCCTCAGGACAGTCTTCATGGCTGATCGTCATGGGCATCGCCAATATCATATCCGTCAAGCGCGCCTCCGGAAAATTACTGCACATGTGCGTGCGCATGCTCAGTAACCAGTTTGTGCATGTGCAGAACCCCTTTGTGATGGGTGTCCATGTGCAGTAACCCCTTTTCCCGCCATTCAAAATATGGGATGGTGCCAGGAAAGGGGAGGAACAAGCGCTAAAATACGGGAAATCCCGGCCAATACAGGATACTTGACAGGTATGCAATATTCAGATTCAGATATAGCAGCAGAAGAAGAAGAAGGTTAAGTTTCTTCTATGGAAGACTAGTGACTGCTGGAAAGGGAAATGCCAAAACACACGGGCACTTTACTCTGGCTTCCTTGCTCTCTGTTTTGCTGACCTGAATGCAACCACTAGGCTCCTCGCTCTTATAAGGAAGAAGATGGGTCAGAGAAGCTTAAAGGGAGAGGAGGAAGAATGCAATAGATGAGTAGCAATAGCCAGCAGGACTTTAGGCAGGCAGATGATTTAAAAACTTAAGCATTTTCTAGGGGGCCCTTTGGGCAAAGGGACTGCGGTGGCTTAGTAGCTAAGGTGCTGAACTTGGTGACTGGAAGGTCAGCAGCTCAAGACCCGAGTTCTGCACGGTAGAGTGATCATCTGTCTCTGTCCCAGCTCCTGCCAACCTAGCAGTTTAAAAGCAAGAAATTGCAAGTAGAAAAATAGGTACCACTTTGGTGGGAAGGAAACAGCTTTCCTTGCACTCTGGTGTCTAGTCATGCCTGCCACATGTCCATGGAAATGTCTGCAGTTGCAAACAGTGCTGGCCCTTTGGCTATAAATGGATATTAGCACCAAACCCTAGAGTCAGATATGAGTGGCTTTCAAGCAAGAGCCACCTTTACCTAGTATCCTAAGCTGGGTCGCCATCAGAAATTTCTGGTCCCCATAACTGAACAATCCTATCTCCACACACACACTCACACACAGTAATGTCACAGTTATGGCCGGTGGCGGCAGGGCCCCTGTCAGCTCCGGGCCCTATACGGCAGTACTGGTAGTAGTGCCTTGATGGCAGCCCTGATCCTAAGCAAACAGTGTTTGGTTTAGTGGGTTTTTTAAAGCCAAAGTTAGGAAAGCTGGTTGTTTCTCCTTCACACATGTTCAACTGCTTAGACCGGGGATGTCCAAACTACAGCCTGTGAGCTGGATCCGGCCCCCGATGCCAATTCATCCAGCCCGCGATGCCCTTGTCACTCTCAGAAATGGAAGTAAAACACGCTCATACTGCATATATGGGCGCACCCATACGGGCGCGTTTTACTTCCGCTTCCAGGAGCGATGAGGGTGGCGCAGGCAGGGTGAATCGCAGTAAACCCATTCAATTCAATTCAATTCAAATTTAATTTATACCCCGCCTTTCCCTGACCGAGGCCGACTCAAAGCAGCAACAACATCTCAAACAATACAATATAATACAGTACAATTCGAAAAGCAATATTCAAAGTCAAAATACAATACAAAATATCACATCAAAAAATAAGCATAATATCATACAATACAATTCAAAAAAATCACATCAAGAAAATAACATACATTATAAAGACCACAACAATCAACCTCAACCACCCAGCAGTCACAAAGGCGCCCCGCGATTCAAACGTCCATGAGGGCAGCTGCGCAGGGCCGGCAAGAAGAGTCCCTTGAACTCTCTGCCCAGCGGGCCAAAGGGAGAGGTGCCGGGCGCAGCAGCCTCCCATCCCGGGACCGAGAAATAGTCCCTGGGAGAGGCCCGGAGGTCCAGTGTCGGTGGGGTGGAAGAGCCGCTTTTGGGGCCGTGGAAAGGCGAGTCTCAGGTGTGACCAATTCTCTCCTCCCCGCCTCCTCCTCCATTTGTGTGGATTCATGGAGGCTTCTGGGAATTGAAGTTCAAGAACATCTGGGGTGCCAAGGTTCGCCATCACGGATGTAGGCAGCCCCAAGAGCTTGAAAGCAGGGCTTTGTGGGGGCAGGCAGGTTGTAACTCTTGCCCGAAGGTAGGGAGCTGTAATCTCAAAACTAACTAACTCCGACTCTGGCATGCCCAGAACCCCCTTCCTCCAGCCACGTATTGGCAGCATCAAAGCATTTCCTTTACGTTCTGGCAGCAGTCGGGCTTTTCACACCACCAGACAACCCTGTCTCAGTGGTATTCTGAGAGTTTCAGTTCGCTTCCCTGGGAGGAATTTTTTTGCAGCAAAAGGTATTTAGAACTCAGAGGCTAAGGTATTCATGCCAAGAGGGGCCACGGAGAAAAGACATTAAGGGAACCACCCTAGGAAGCACCTTGGATAAATTTCTGCATGCATGAATTTTGCTGGTGGGCATCTATAGCTATCTTTCTTCATATAAAGAGCTATTTTGGGCATTCGGCCACAATCTAGCATTGCCGTGAAACATAAGTCCAAATTGAGGCTGTGCAGAGAGAAAGAGGCTGAATTCCCAGTGGCTTAATTTTTAGTGAGTAGGTTTAGTTGCAGCGCCTTCAGTTGACATCCGTTTGCTCCCTCTCATATAAATAATTGGATGCTGCTTATTTCTATGGGGGAAAGAAACCATCAAAATTAAGGTACCGTGGCTGTGACCATTGCAGCACATGGAAAAGTTGCTCTTCTGGACTGCAACTTCCGCCAGTGTTCTATGGCCCAAATCCTGTTTGTATTACTTTGCTCGGTGCAAGTTGATGACGTCAACAGCTCACATCACTGGTGTTTCTTTTAAATTAATTAAATGTTTCCTCTCTTCCTCTGTTAGGTCCCAAGGCTCCCTAGCAAGCCATGGGGAAGCCTTTGGGAACCTCAGAAGGGGAGCCTTTAATAATCAAAAATCCCTGTCGGCTTGCCATTGCTGGGATTATGACCAATGGCTGATGACTTTTGGCTATTAAAGACTCCTCCTCCCATCCTACATATTTGATATTATGTGATACTGCTTTGATACTTGTGATATTTGATATTATGTGATACCTTATTACATTTTGTCCTTACATTATAGGCTTCTCTCCACTTTAAAAAAGCCTTTAAAACAAAAAAGTGGAATTTGAGGAAGGAAACCCAGCAAATCCTTTCAACCCAGAATAATTTCTGACACAAAATTATTAGCAGTAGTAGCAGAGAAGGGGCCTACCCCAGGTGTAACATTTTGTTCACACTAGCACAACAAGCAAATAGGAGAACACCTGCCTTCTCCCAGCCCGTAACACAGTGAAAAATGCCATCTCACAGTGGTTGAAATCCTGTTGATGATAGCCGCAGTAGCCATCAATTGCCACTGATTAAAGGCTTCTTTTGGCAGTTTTTGGGGTTACATGCATTTTGATACATTATGAATGAGTTGCATGCACCCTGAAATTGTGTTTAGTAAATGTAAAGGTCTCTCTTGCTTGAAAGCCAGTCATGTCCAACTCTAGGGGATGGTGCTCATTTATCCCTGTTTACAGCCCAAAAGCCAGCGCTATCTGTGTCTGCATAGGTTTCTGTGGTCATGTGGAAGGCATGACTAGACGCCGGAGTGCACACAGAATGCTGCTACCTTTCTCACAAAAGTGGTACCTATTTATCTCCTTGTAATGTCTTGCTTTCAAACTACTAGGTTGACAGGAGCTGGGACAGGCGACGGGAGCTCACTCCATTGCTCAGTACTTTGGTCTCGAACTGCTGAGCTGTGCCAACTTTCCAGGTGTCGAGCTCAGCATCTTAACCACTAAGCCACTGTGGGCCTTTCAAAAATTGTCTTTGATTAGTGGCAATTTCTAAATTAGGCATCACTGCTATGCCCACAGAACCACACAACAGGATTTCAGCTACTGAACGTAATCCTCAGATATTCTTGACTTCTGAGCATTGACATCCCTAATTGCCCTGAACATAACAAACTGTCTGATACATCTTGTGCCTTGTTTTCTTTTTTTATTACTCCTGAAATTCCCACTGTCTAGCTTTACTGAAAGCCCCTGGATCCAACATATTATGACAGTGAGAAGAACTCCTTATCTACTTTCTCAGCATCACATACACACTTATATCTGTGTGCATTTTCTCAAAGCTCATTATCTCGTTTATGTTTAAATGCTTTTTCAGACATCGAGATAAATGGAGTGTTCAGCTATATTACAAGGAGCATTTTCTTTGAAGGGATTTGTTGGCTTGGAGGAGAGCTTAAAATAAAGCGGGCAGAGATCGCTGTTGTATTAGAGAGTTCACGTATTCTTAGTTCTGGCCAGCCTCACAGCAGCTTCCAAAGAAACCAGCATGAGGTTATTACTGCCAGTGGCAGACTATTGCCAGTAATGAATAAGGAGAGGTGTATTTTGTGTTTGAAGCTTTTGAGCTGGCACCAAACCCATTGCTTTGGCTGCAGTTGAAACATTAAAATCTCTCGGAATTTGTTAGGCAAGATGAAAAGGCTGCCTTGACTGACAAACTTGGCCTTTTAAAAAAAGTTAGGTTTCTAGAAATGTATGGCACATGAGCCTGTATACTGAGAGATTTTTGTTGCTGTTGTTCAGTCATACAGTCAAGTCTGACTCTTTGTGACCCCCATGGACCATCATTCTCCAGGCGCCTCTGTCCTCAACTATCCTCCTCAACCTGCCCAGCTCTGTGCCCATTGCGTCAACAATACCATCTAGCCATCTCATTTTGGCTAGCCACCCCCTTCTTCTTTTGCCCTCCACCTTTCCCAGCATCAACTGAATCCTCTCTTCTCATTTGATGTCCAAAGTACCTTAGCTTCATTTTCACTATTTGACCTTCCAAGGAGCAATTGGGGTTGATTTATTTTAAGCTCGACCTATTTGGTCTCCTCGCTGTCCAGGGGACTCTCAAAACTCTCCTCCAGCACCACATCTCAAAGGTATCACTTTTTCTGCGCTCAGCTTTCTTTATGGTCCATCTCTCACAACCATATATTACTACAGGAAATACCATTGCTTTGACTATGCGGACTTTTGTTTGCAAAGTGATGTCTCTACTTTTCACCATGTTCCCCAGGTTTCTCATAGTTTGTCATCCCAAGAATCAGTCACCTTTTTATTTCATGGCTACTCCAAAGAAAGAGTACCATCCCGTCTAAGTTACGCATTGCTGCTTGACCAAAATGTCAGGTGGGTTTTTCTTGGAGGAAGGTCGGGTAGGAAGAGCTATCAACAAAAACAATGAAAGCAAAAACAACAACACAGAAAGGGGAGAAGGGGTTTGCCTCAGATGCCAGGGACGGGAAAAGAACTTTACAAATCAAGTTAATGGCAAAGGATTTGGTTCAATAATGAAATCCAAATGGGAACTTCAACCAGAAAACCAAAAACCAAAACCTAAAACTTGGAAGGGCAACATTGAAGGAATCAGAAAAGATCATCAAGGGCTAGGAGGAATCTGTGGAGCAATTTTCTTACCCTTTCAGATCGACTTTTTTAAAAAAAGTTAATGAGAAGAAAATGAGCAACGCAGCAAATACCTGTGTTGAGTGTCCAACTCTGGAGGCCTTCAAGAGAAAATTGAACAACCATCTGTCATACCTACTTTGATTTGGATCCCTGCAGTGAGCACTAGTGCTTGATAGCAGGTTCTTAGTTACAATAGTGAATGATTAAAGCATTATAACTGGTAGTTCTCATCTTGTTGTTCCAGTTAGACTCTAGACCATGGGTGCTTAAACTACAGCCCAGGGGCCAGATCCAGCCCCCAATGCCAATTCATCTGGCCCGCACAGCCCTCATTGCTCCCGGAAGCAAAAGTAAAATGCACTCATATAGGCGCATTTTACTTCCACTTCCAGGAGCGACGAGAGCGGTGTGGGCCGGATGATTGGCATCAGGTCAGATTTGGCCCCCGGGCCATTTTTTTTTTTGGGCACCACTGGTTTAAGCAGAGAAGATGGCTGCCTAAAATCTATCTCATCCTGTTGCAAAACAGATTGCAAGGTGCATTTTACTTCCACTTCGGGTGGGAGGAACAACATGACAGGCCTCTTGAACCACATAAGAACAGCCTTGCTGGAACAGGCCACAGGAGCCCACCCAGTCCAGCCTTCTGTCTCACACAGTGGCTCACCATTTGCTTCAGGGTATTATTCCCAAGCAGATGCCTTCACCTGCTTAGGATTCCCTGGAAATGGCATTGAGAGATATCCTGCCTATTTCTCCAACCCGGAGGTTGTCCTTAGGGATCCATAATTATAGCCATTGATACCCTTGTCCTCCATGAACTTGTCTAATCCTTTCTTAAAGCTGTCAGGACTGACAGCTGTCACATATGAGTGGCCCTTGGCCCCAAAAGTTTGGGCACCTCTGATCTAGACAACTGATTCCCAACCTTGGATCCCAATATGTTCTTAGACTCAATGGCCAACTCAGTGATTCTGTGATCTAGAGGTGAATCCACTAATGAGAGTTAGGAATGTGAATTGAACACTCTCTCCTACCCTATTAACTTTTTTATTTTAATTTTTTTTGGGCAGACTCACTTTTGAATCATTTTTCCTCCTCCCCAGTTATTATTAAAACTGTTTAGCCTTTGGGTTTTGCAACACCTTTAATTTGGCACCTTTAATTTAGGTGGGAACTGTATTGACAACCAGTGGAATTTCTTGAAAACAAGTGGAGTTAGGTTTTTATAAGACGATCCTGACCACATCCTAACCACTGTATTTTCTGCATACTGCAGCAGCTGTATCGTCCTCAAGGGCAACCCCAAGCTGGCAACAAACGCTTCCTCTCCAGAGCAGTAATTTGTATTTCAAGCAAAAGAACGTTCTCTCGCTGGAACCTAGGAAATTGCTGCCAAACGGAGGCTTTGGAAAATTGTTGTCAAGACAGGATTGGAAAAGGAGGAGGGGTAGGATATAGTTCAGTGGCAGGCTAATTTTGTGTGTGTGTGTGTGTGTGTTTGCTTTTTTAAAAAATAAATAAATAATGGACAACAGATGAATCTATGAATTAATAAACTGGTGTTGTTGTTTTTTAAGGAGGCAGCTCAAGTGAAGCATGGCAGGAGGAGTATTACAGTCGGCCAAACTAACTTCCCATGTGTTTTATACAGAGCTTGGAAATGTAGTTGGAAAGCTCAGTCAAAAGTCTATTGAGCGTGATCGGACAAAAAAGATTGTGAACTGCTCTTGTCGTTGATACACTTCCTCAGTTGTGTATCCCTTCCCAACCTAAGTCAATATTTTGTACCAGTTCTGTTCTGTTTTGGAATGCAGTTTTCATACAGCGTTGTCAAACATTGCTGTCAAGTATCCCTTATTGGCCAGGAAAACCCCTTATTTTACCCTCTTTCCCACCGTCATCCCTTATTAATTAGACTGCAATGCCCTATTGCTGCCATTGGAGGGCAGCACAGGATGAGCATAGCTGTCAAGTATCCCGTATTTGCCGATAAATTTCCCTTATTTCCAAATCCAAAACTTGACAGCTATGGTGTCAAATCGCCTCTAAATCTGTGTCAACAATTCATACTAGCTAGGTGTTGTTACATGCTACAAACACTAGTATTTTGCTCCCAGCCCTAGTGAGTCAACGGCAATTATCAATGGTACTTTACTACCACACTGTGGGCGTGGTATGGTGGTATGGTGGGCGTGGCCAGGGGGAAAGCCCTGCGTTGCACATGAATTAGGATGACTTTATTTTAAAACTTGGATGGGTGGTGCTAGCCAGAATTTCTGCTACCGGTTCTGGCAGACTGGTGCGAACCTCTTGATGCCCACCACTGACAATAATCTACCTAGAAGTGGAGAAGGTTCCTGAAGAACGCCCAAATCACCTGCACCCTCTACAGATGATTTTCTAAGTGTATAGCATGTGAAAACTACAAAACTATTGTCTTTTCCAGAACTCTGGCCTCAGCATAATCAGCTTTTACCCCAAAAAAGTTTCAGCACTTCAAAAACCTAACCATTGTGTATTAGCTGAAAGTCACTTTGTATTGGCTAATTATTCTGCATGCTGCCAGGCTGCTTATGTAATCTCCGCTTTGAAAATTCATTAATAATTTTAACAATGCATCTTGTCATCTTCTGTATCTTCAGTTTTCTTGGCTTCTAGCCCACAATGTGTATATAAATCTGTGGCTTAAATGTCATGTCCCAAGTATCTCAAGGAGTAGATTGCAATCCAGCAAAAAAGATATATATAATCTAAAATGATTCTGTCTTAAACATGTCTTCCATTTTGTCTGACTTTTATGTTTTGAAACAGAGTAGCAGGACTACCATTTTGGCAATTTTGCACACTCTTTTACATTAGCCATTAGCAACATTCAGTCTACAGCACACGCAAGAGCAACAGTTGTTGCTCATAACAGCACAAAGCTGGCACAAAATGTGGTTTGTAGCCACCACAACTATTAGATCTCCATGGCTTTAACTCTCAAGGCACTTGTGCTGTAGGAGAAGATTTGTAAGAATCCATTTTGTAATATTGCATCCGTTATTTTGACATTGCCTCCATGGTAGTCTCAGTTTAACCCCTCCAGCAGGTACCCATTAGTATCATCATAAATCAATTGAATGGTGTGGTCATAGGTAGGCAACATTCATCATAACCTTTCTTGCTGACCTTGAGTCTAGGTAAAGGTAAATGTCGCCCTTGCTCAAAAGCCAGTCATATCCGACTCTAGGGTTCAGTGCTCATCCCTGTTTATAGCCAAAGAGCCCCAGTGGTCATGTGGCAGGCATGACTAAATACCAGAGTGCACGGAACGCTGTTTATCTTCCCACAGAAGTGGTACTTATTTATCTACTTGCAATTTTTTGCTTTCGAACTGCTAGGTTGGCAGGAGCTGGGACAGAGAAGGGATCTCATTGCGGTAATCGGATTTGGAACGGCTGACCTGCCGACCTTCCAGTTGTCAAGCTCAGCATCTTAACCGCTAAGCCTGTGATGGTGAACCTTGGCACTCCAGATGTTCTTGAACTTCAATTCCCAGAAGCCCAAGCCCCTATGAATCCACACAAATGGGTTTACTGCGATTCATCTGGCCCACGCCGCCCTTGCCGCTCCCAGAAGCGGAAGTAAAACACGCTTGGATGGGCACATTTTACTTCCGCTTCCAGGAGTGACAAGGGCGGTGCAGGTCAGATGAATCGCAGTAAACCAATTCGTGTGGATTCACGGGGGTTTCTGGGAATTGAAGTCCAAGAACATCTGGTTGCCAAGGTTCGCCATCATGGCACTAAGCCATTGTAGTCCCTTGACTGACCTTGAGTCTGCATGCCTTAAAACCAGTTTCTCAGATCATATCTTATGTTTCAGTATTGTGTCTGTTGTACCCTCCTCTGTTAATTTCTTGGTTGCTCCCAAACTATTTCCTAAATTGTCCTTGTGCTTTCCTATTGACACCAGGTGTCTTGTTCCTTCCCATTCATTCTGTGGCTTGTCCTTTTTTGTCCTTGCCATTCTACAGAAGGACTTCACCGTGAGGGAAGAACTGCAACAAAGAGACGTGGAGTGTTGGCTCGGCTTCATCACCTTCCTCTGTGAGGTGTTTGGGACCATGAGAAGCAGCACCGGGGAACCCTTCCGAGTCCTTGTCTGCCCCATTTATACCTGCCTCAGGGAGGTACAGACTCATTCCTTTTTCTTTGGCCATGTATGTCGTTTTATGTGATGACTCATACTGCCTGAAGCTCCTCTGGCTACAGGGCTACAAGGATCGCTACAGGGCTACCAGGGCATGTGGTGGAAGGGAATTAATTTGCCCAGAAAGATCTTTGTGTCCTCTAGGGCAGGGTTTCTCAACCTCGGACCTCCAGGTGTTTCTGGACTTCAATTATCAGAAGCCCAAGTCAGCACACCTGCTGATCAGGGCCTCTGGGAATTGAAGCCCATCAACTTCAATGTTTCTTTGCGGGAGGGTGTGTTCCCTGCACCATTGAAACATGCGCTGGTGCACACCCTCCTGAAGAAGCCATCGCTCGACCCTACAATATTGGCTAACTTTCAGCCTGTATCCAACATTCCCTCTCTAGGAAAGGTATTGGAGAAGGCAGTGGCACAGCAGTTACAGGGGGTTCTGGATGAAGCGGATTATCTGGACCTTTTTCATTCAGGATTCAGGCCCGGATATGGTACTGAGACTGCATTGGTCACGCTGATGGATGATCTCTGGTGTGAGCAGGATGGAAGTAATCTGTCCATCCTTGCTCTTCTTGACCTCTCAGCAGCATTCGATACCATCGACCACGGTATCCATCTGGAACGACTTCGAGGATTGAGGATCCAGGGCACTGTGTGTCCTGGTTTTCCTAATTTCTGAGAGGCTGGACCCAGTCGGTGTTGTTGGAGGGTGAGAGGTCCAGCTCTAGGCTTCTCCAATATGGGGTGCCGCAGGGTTTAGTGTTCTCACCTCTCTTATTCAATATTTGCATGAAACCTCTGGGGGAGATCATCCGTTCCCACAGGGTGAAGTACCATCAGTATGCTGATGATACTCAATTGTACATCTCAGCCCGTGGTGATCCAAGCAATGCAGTTGAAGTCCTATCCAGGTGTCTGGAGGCTGTGAGGATCTGGATCAGGGACAGCGGGCTACAACTGAATCCCGGCAAGACTGAGTGGCTGTGGGTAAGGGTGTTGAGTTGCCGGCAGTATGGCCTACTATATTACCATAGCAGTATAACCTGGCCAGACATTTAGATTATATCCCTCCAAGAGCTCAGGGCCATCTTTTGTGATTCTTGTCACCACTAAGATCTCCCTGGGAAAATGTTGTTTTTTCATGTCCATTGAACACAAAGACACCAGCACCCAGAGCTTATGTAAGACAGGGCTCCACCCTTACTCATAGTTAGGGCATGAATTTTGCTAATTAATCATCAGGCTGTTGTTGCCATGAGTTTTAGCTGCCAGGGCTCCCCACCAAAATCTGCAAGAAAGATGACATGATGAAAGATGAAGTGTCTGACGAAGTGGACTTGATCCACGAAAGCTCACATTGAAATATAACAGTCTTTAAAGTGCTATAGCGTTTTTGTTTATTCTCAGATATGTCTGAAACACAGAGTAACATGGCTTCTATTCCAAAATCTGCAAGAAAGAAGTGCTCAGTAATTGTTTTGCTGTCTTCCTGCTGCTTGCTGGTTTGGTCTTAAAAGCAGAGAACTTGACTGTGGTGTCTCTACAGGAGACATTTGTCCCTGAAACTCATTTCATTCTCATCTGGGTTTTGTTTTGTTTTTTAAAAAATTCCATTCATGTCGCTTCCATTCTTGGAAAGCTATGAGAGTGTGCTTAATCCCACCCATTTAATGCAACAACAACAGTACTGTACTTCAAAGAAGGAAAACAAGACCTAACACAAAGGATGGAACCAACCCAGGGGAAAGATTATTTATTTATTTATTTCATTTGAAACATGCATATAAATCTCCCCCTTTTTTATCTGTTAAGAACCCACATGGTGGCCTTGTAATAAAATGAAAGGGAAGGCCACAGTAAGTACAATGAAGACCTTAAGCAAAACAGTCTCTGTCAAATGTGTCTTATTTAGTCGATGAACTCAAGTTCCTTTTAGAAGCAATCTCCTTCTTGGTGAACACATTCATAAAGAAAATGTGATTTTAGAGCTTGAAAACATAGACTGTGACTTCCCAGATTTTTCACAACTAGAGCCCTGGTGGCGCAGTGGTTAAACTGCTGCACTGCCACCAAAAAGTTGTGAGTTCGATCCTGACTAGGACTCAAAGTTGGCTCAGCCTTCCATCCTTCTGAGGATGGTAAAATGAGTACCCACCATGTTGGGGGCAAAATGCTAATTAACTTGTGAACTGCCCAGAGGGTGCACTAAGTGCAATGGGGCGTTATACAGGTGTGATTGATTTGCTTTATTCTGCAAAATGCATGGATTAAGAGGTTTTTTTAAAAAAGTTGTTTAATCTGGGTTACATCAGAAAATACAAATGGCATGGAATAAAAACTGATCTATAAACAGCAAAACTGTAAAAAACCAGATCTCAAAGGATTATTTTGGAGAAAAACCTATGGGGGCTTTCCTTTTTTTAAAAAAGAAAGAAACTACTTGCTATTCCTTGTTTTCGGTTATGTAAAGAATTTCATATTAGCAGTGTATTACTTCTTTATCTACTTCTTAACCTAATGTCTTTATTTTTAAACTTAATTTCTTTTGAAGTAGACTTTAAAGTATAAAAATCCTTTTGCATAACATGTCAGCAAGAAGGGTGATGCTGGAGCCGTGATGGTGAACCTTGGCACTCCAGATGTTCTTGGACTTCAATTCCCAGAAGCCCAAACCCCCATGAATCCGCACGAATGGGTTTATTGCGATTCATCTGGCCTGTGCCATCCTCGTTGCTCCCAGAAGTGGAAGTAAAACGCGCCCGTACGGTTAAGACTCTTCCGGGTTAACCCTTCCTTCGTACGGGCGTGTTTTACTTCCACTTCCAGGAGCGATGAGGGTGGCGCAGGCCGGATGAATCGCAGTAAACCCATTTGTGTGGATTCATGGGGCTTGGCCTTCTGGGAATTGAAGTCCAAGAACATCTGGAGTGCCAAGGTTCGCCATCACAGTGCTAGAGGGGGTTTCGAGTAGTTCAATTTCCTACTTCTGTGCCATTGCTTTTCTAGTTCCTGTGTGATCTTTTTCCCCACTCGGAAGCTGTGAAGATTGAAATATGAAGTCTTTGATTGCTGCAAATCTCCAGCTTATTCATAGTGATCCTTATGGGGTCTGCATGTATGACTGATGGTGGAAATGATAGCTATGTTGACAATAAGGATGTGCATACAAGGAAATTTATATGACCTATTTTCAAGTAGATGTGGTATAAACAAACTGGTTCTTTAGAAATGTTTTGAAGGACAAGTCGGTAAAGTCCAGTCCAGTCCAGGCAAGTCCAGGTCTGAAAAACTGTTACCCAAAACATCTAGAAAGTGTTGTATTCCCTATCCCATGAATGAAAATGAAAAAGACAAAGTGAAAATGATTTCTAGCAGCAACAACAAAAACCAAGATTCCCTAAGTGTAGTGTCTTTTTGTTTTACCTTGTTCTGCAGTTGTTGCAATCTCAGGACATTAAGGAGGATGCTGTCCTTTGCTGCTCCATGGAGGTAAGAATCTTAAAATGCTTCTTCCTGATCTCTTTCTACAATTTTTCAGCCTACACCAAAGGTTGTTTGTCTAAAAGAGCTACAGAATTATCATGGTGAGAGTTTGTGTTGCTATTAGAAGTAGAAAACAAAACCTCAAAATACCTCCATAGAACAGTGGCTGCCTCTAATAACCACTGGAACATGTAGGACTTCAGAGTATCTATACCAGGGGTTTGTAACCTTTGGGCCGGACCTGGCCTATGGCACCATTTCATGTGTCCTGCCGCCCTCACTCCTGCCACCGCCGGAAGCGGCAAAAACAGCTGAAAACGCACTGCCCTCGCTCCCACTACCGCCACTGCCCAAAGTGGCAGAAACAGCTGGAAACATGCTGTAAATGCACCTGCAGCTGTCATAAACATGTTTATGACAGCCACAGATGCATTTTACGGCAGGGGGAACCATGTGTCCAGCCCGCTCAGCTGTCTGAGGGGGTGTGGTCTGGCCCATGGTGCGAAAATGTTCAGAACCCCTGATCTACGTTATGCAGTTATATGAATGACACAAGTTTAATGTTCCTCGCTCTGTCTTAAAAGATCGTGAATTTTGCATCATGGTTATAGACAGCAATGTTTTTCAACCTCTGGTCCACCAGATATTTCCAATTTCATCTCCCAGAAGGCCCAGCCTACAAGAAGGGGAATCAGGGATTCAAGGAACTAAAAGGCTGTAATGTCTAGATAGGCAACAGTTCAAACCATAGCTCTAGTGCCCAGTCCTGAAGTCCAAGGATGGATGCGTGACATTAGGATTTTTTTTTAACTTCAGCTCACAGAATTCTCCATTCTGGGACTTCCACATGACAGACCCACACTTATTATTCAGATTCTTCTTCTGCCGTATCCAAATCTGAATATTGGTGATCCTCATGGCGATCAGCCATCAGGACTGTCCTGAGAATATTATGCAGTGGCCTTTCATCTGACTTCTGCATCGCAGCATGATACCTGTACCACTGATCCAGTTCCATGAGTCATTTTCTGATCCTGAGCCCTTTTGGTACACAAAGTCCTCATCAGCCCTAGGCCAATATTGATGAAACTTCTGCCCTACATCAAGATGGATTCAAGTGGGAGTTAATCCACTTGGAGACCATCACCCTTCCCTGTGGACTTCGGCACCTAAGACCGTTAGTCCTCAGGGTGGTCAGGTTAGTTAACCACCACCTGACACTTGGCATTGAGTCGTTGGCAGTATGGTCTACTCTATTACAATAGCAAGATAACCTGGACAGACTAATACCCACACTTAGAGCAAAGGTAAAGTCACCCTTGCTCTAAAGCCCGTCATATCCAACTCTAGGAATCAGTATTCATCTCTGTTTATAGTCAAAGAGCCAATGCTGTCTGCATTTGCAGATGTTTCCATGGACATGCGGCAGGCATGACTAGGCACAGGAGTGCACAGAACACTGTTTGCCTTCCCACCAAACTGTTGCCTATTTATCTACTTGCAATTTCTTGCTTTCGAACTACTGGGTTGGCAGGACCTTGGACAGAGACAGGAGTTCACTCTGTCATGAAGTACCCGGGAATCAAACTCCGACCTTGCAGTCAGGGAGCTCAGCATCTTAACCACTTGGACACCTAAATGTGACATACTTTGAGAAAGGCCTACTTCCTTGTTATTAAGTCTTTAAGCTATGCTTTTAAGTGTCTTCCGGTATGCATCTGTCAGGTAGAACTTCCACAACAGAGAATTCTGGGAGTCAAAAGTCTTTTAAAAAATCAAAGCGGCACAGCTATAGTAGGAAATAACAAATGCTTTGCCAGACTCGAAATCCCAGCTGAGTTTTAAATAGTGTCTTCAAGTTTTAGTCATTATGCATGTATGGAGCTTTTCCCCAGGAAAAAAATGGCAGGCAGTGAATTGGCCCAACAATCTTGCAAGGGTTAAAAATGAGCTGTGATGCAGCAAAGCAGAAATGAATGAACTCTGTTTGTCAGTAGGTTGGCCCTGGGAAAAGGGGGTGTAATTAGAATTTCCAGTGCATTCAAGAAATTAGTAAAGATAAAAGTTTCCCTTGCTTGAAAGCCAGTCGTATCCAACTCTAGGGTGCAGTGCTCATCTCTGTTTCCAAGCCGAAGAGCCAGCGCTGTCTGCTTCTGCAGATGTTTCCGTGGTCATGTGACAGGCATGACTAGACACCGGAGCACACAACGCTGTTTCTTTCCCACGAAAGTGGTCCCTATTTATCTACTTGCAATTTCTTGCTTTCGAACTGCTAGGTTGGCAGGAGCTGGGACAAAGACGGGAGCTCATTCCATCCTGCAGTTCTCCTTCGTATAGTTTGTGAATCCACACTCATGGGTTATGCGCCTGCGCAGAACGGCCGATCGGAGGCTTGAAAAGCTATTGGTCAAAAGTTTTGGCGGTAAGACCGCCCACCGTACCGCCCACCCTGAGGCGCCCGCGCGCCATTTTACCTCAGTTCTCTTCTTTCCGCCGTAGCAGCAGGACGATCGTTGAGAGCTTCCTCAATTTTTTCGCCCTTCTGAGGGAAAGTCTTTTGGCAAATTCCAACAATTTTTCTGGGTGATCTTGTCCTTCGGGCAGGATCGCCACCCCGGTGCTGTTTCTTCCTTCTGGTGGACTCAGTTACCTACTCGCTTCGGTCACCGTTTCCCCCCTCAAGGGGGTGGCGGCTGGCCAGCCCTTCAGGGTAACCGCATTCCAGAAACTTCCGTTGGAAGAATCTTTTCTTTGATGGCCGCGGCCTTCAAACAGTGCTCGGCTTGCCTGAAAAAGTTTCCGGCTTCCGACGGGCATAGCCTCTGCCTTTTCTGCCTCGGAGAGTCTCATCAGAGCCAGTCTTGCCCCCACTGCAAGAAATTCACCCGTCTGGCCGTGCAAAACCGGAGCTACCGGCTCAAAGCGCACCTGATGGAGCTCTCTCTGGCTCCCGTTGCGGCCGCTTCTACCTCGGCTAGCGTCTCTCAGCCTCCGCCGCCTTCGACCTCTTCTTCCGCCACCATCAAGAAGAAGAAGAAGAGGGACAAGAACGGAGACAAGAAAAAGAAGCGCGGGTCGGAGAAGAGGCAATCGCTCCCGCCTACTCCGCACACCCCTGTGTCTCCGGGACCTTCGCCACCATACTCGGTCGCGAGATGTCCGTCTCCTGGGTCCTCCATCTGGGGAGGACGGTCCTCTTCGGGTTCGCCTGAAAAAGGACGCAGGGCTGGGGCTCCAGCTCGCCCACTTCAGGTACTCCCGTCACCGCCTCGTGGGAGGGCCCGCTCGCCTATGAGGCAGGCCTCTGTCTCCCCAAGGCCCAGGACTCCGACGCTCGACGACGCGGCGATCACCATGCCGGCCACCATTTTGTCGCCGATTTTACCGGCCACCGTTTCGTCGCCGACCCAGCCAGCCACCGTTTCGTCGGCCACCGTTTCGTCGCTCCCGACGGTGGGGGACCCATCCCACAGGGAGTTCCTGAAGGAGATGTTTGAGGTCATGGCTCAGACTTTTGCCAACCGGTTTAAGACCTCCATGCCTGCGGCCTCTGCGGCTCCGGTACCGACCACCGCAAGCCCCAGGGATGCTGGCCCTGCTGTGGCCCCACCGACCTCCCGAGGGTCGAGTGTCCGCTCCGCTGGCCCACCCACATCGTCGCGGGTTGGTCCAGACGTTGAAGCGGTGGACTCCCATCCCGTCGGCCCGCCCAGGCCGTACTGGCGCGGTCCCGACGTGGATGTAAGAGTTCCTCCCTCGTCCTCCGATGACTCCAGCGCCTCTTCGGAGGAGGACGAGGGAGACGTCGACGCCGAGCGGACGCCGGACCAGGCCATCGGCGCGGTTGACCCACCGCGTGGTGAGGATCAACGCTCGCTCACGGCCATGCTGATGCGCCTGGGGACCGCGTTGAACCTGAAGGTGGACCAGCCGCCACTGGAAGGTGAGGACCAAATGACCGCAAAACTAGACAACACAGGACGGCCACCAGCGGGTTCCCGGTTCCGTCGACCCCGGAGGGGAAGAAGCTGGACGCGGTGGGCCGCAAATTCTACGCCACCGGTTCCCTCTTCCTCCGCGCCGCCAACTACTCGGCTGCCATGGGCCTGTACCAGTCTCACCTCTGGGAGCAGGTGAAGGCCGAAACGGCGACGTTACCTGCCGACGCCCAGAAACGGATCGACGCGCTGGCATCCGAGGGCGATTTCCTGGCGGAGGAACAGATGCGAACCGCCAGGCATATAAATGACTATGCGGCGAAGGACATGTCGTCTGCGATCCTGCTCCGTCGCCACGCCTGGCTTAGGGGCACCTCCCTCGATGACGCTATGAAGAAGCTCATCGAGGAGTTTCCCTTCGACGGGCAAGGCCTTTTTGGGCAAGACACGGACAATGTCCTCAATGAAATGCGACAGACCAACTCCACCGCCAAGTTTCTGGGGCTCACCACGCCGGCTCCGCCTGCCAGGCCGAGGTTCCAGCCCTTCACGCGGCGCTACCAGGGGAACCCGCAACAACAGGGTGGCCCCGTAGAGCAGCCCAGGTCTGGCTCTTACAAACAACGACGCCAGCACAAGCCGCGCTACCAACCCTACGGACACGGCAAGCGTTCGGACGCTAAGTCCAAGTCGCGCGTTTGAAGCTGCGACGGCCAAGTCTCTCACGCTCCATCTCCCGTACCTCCCCCTCCGGAACTTCCTTCAGGTATGGTCGGGCATCACGGACGACCGGTGGGTCTTAAGGATCTTGTCCTCTGGCTACGCCATCGAGTTCGTGCGGGCGCCTCGGGTAGGAAGACATCGTTTCACCACCTCGTCCCCCCATTTGGAGGAAGAAATATCAACTATTCTGTCCAAGGGAGCCATCGAGCGGGTGGCCCCGCCCGATTGGGACAACGGCTTCTACTCGAGGTACTTCGTGGTCCAGAAGAAGGACAGAGGACTTCGCCCGATCCTGGACCTGCGCCGCCTCAACAAATGCATCCACACCAGGAAGTTCCGGATGGTGACCCTGCAGACCGTCCTTCCCCTCATCAACAAAGGGGACTGGTTCACAGTCATAGACCTCAAGGACGCTTACTTCCATGTCTCCATCCTCGAGGAGCACCGGAGGTTCCTTCGATTCCGCATCGGCGATTCGGTTTACCAGTACCGATGTCTACCATTCGGTCTGGCCACGGCACTGCGAGTCTTCACCAAATGCATGGCTCCAGTGGCCGCCTTCCTTCGCCAGCGGGGAATCAGGGTCTTCCCATACATCGACGACTGGTTGATCGTATCCCCCACCAGCTCGTCGGCCATTCGGGACACGCAGTTCACGGTCCACCTCATGGAGAGTCTCGGCCTCAGGATCAACTTCACCAAATCGAAGCTGATCCCCTCTCAACGCGTCGAGTACATCGGAGCGGTACTCGACTCGCTTGCCACCAGAGCCTTTGCACCCCAGAAGCGCCTGCAGGACATCGCGCAGGGAGTGAACGACCTACGCACCAAACCGTGCATCCGGGCGAAAAAGGCTCAAAGACTGCTAGGCCTTATGGCCTCAACAACGGCTGTGGTCCCTCACGCCAAGTTAAAGTTCCGGTCCCTACAGTCGTGGCTTCTGCACGAATTCGATGCGCTCCGGGAGAGTCAGTCCAAACGGCTAACTCCGTCCCCGGAGCTGAGGGACCAGCTGGTGTGGCGGACGACACCACTCAACGTGGCAACGGGGAAGAGTTTTTACCCCCCGCAACCCTCGCTGCAAATATTGACCGACGCAAGCAACCTCGGCTTGGGGGCTGCCTGCGGGACTCTCACGGTCAACAACCCTTGGTCGCCTCAGGAGATGGTGCACCATATCAACTACTTGGAGCTGCTGGCCATTTGGAAGGCCCTCCATTCCTTCGAGACCCTGCTCATGGGCAAGGCGGTCCAAGTGGCCTCGGACAACACCACGGCTGTGGCGTACCTGAACAAGCAGGGAGGAACACGATCCACCACCCTTCTTTAGCTCGCTGTGCAACTCTGGGAGTGGTGCCTGGAGAGGCACATTTTCCCGCTTGGAGTGCACATTCAGGGCAAGCTGAATGTCCTGGCCGACCATCTCAGCCGCCTCACCTCGAGGACCCACGAATGGGAACTGAATGACGAGGTGTTCCAGTCGCTCTGCGAGGCCTGGGGGACCCCGAACATCGACCTCTTTGCATCGGAGTCCAACACGAAATGCCACAGGTACTGCTCCAGGGCGGGCATCGGTGCCAACTCCGAGGGCGATGCCTTCATGAAACGGTGGGATCAGGACTATTTCTACGCTTTTCCTCCGTTTCCCCTGGTCCAGAAGGTCCTCACCAGAATGCTCCAGCACAGGACCAGAGCCATCCTAGTGGCCCCAGCATGGCCTCGCCAACCATGGTTTCCGCTGCTGTTGCGCATGTCATCTCAGTATCGCACGCTACCAGAATCACCGACGCTCCTCCAGATGGAGCAGGGCCAGCTCCACCACTCGGACCTACCCAGCCTCCACCTCACCGCGTGGAGGATAACCCCAGACTGTCCAGGATCCTGGAACTAGCCAGGCGCCCGTCCACAAGGAAGTCCTACGCTTCCAAATACAGACGCTTTTGTGCTTTCCTGGCATCTCAGCAGACCCCCCTCTCGCAGGTGGAACTGCAGGACGTCTTGACCTACCTCCTCCATCTGGCGGAGTCTGGCCTCAGCATCACCTCCATCCGAGTGCACCTCGCAGCGGTGGTGGCTCACTCTCCAGCTGGCTCACCCGCTTCTGGCGCTTTCCGCGACCAAACGGTGAAACGCTTCCTCAAGGGACTGCGGAACGCCTTCCCGCCGGTCAGGACTCCGACGGCCCAATGGTCACTCTCCACCGTCCTTAACGCGCTCACCAGGACTCCTTTCGAGCCCATGGCTACCGCGGATGCTCGTCTCCTCACATGGAAGACGGCTTTTCTGGTGGCCATCACGTCTGCTCGACGAGCTGGTGAACTGGTCGCCCTGCAGGCGGACGCACCCTTTCTCCAGTTCTTCAATGACCGTGTGGTGCTCCAACCGGACATCACCTTCCTTCCCAAGGTGGTCTCCCAGTTTCATATGGCACAGACTATCTCCTTGCCAACATTCTTCCAGAACCCCGCTAACGCCCAAGAAAGGACTTGGCACACGCTGGATGTCAAACGGGCTTTATTGTTTTACACCAGCAGGACAAGGGAGTTCAGGAAGTCACAACGCCTTTTCGTGGCGTATGGGGGCAAGTCCAAAGGTGAACCCATCTCTGCGCAGCGGTTCTCCAAATGGATCACCTCTACCATCTACTTGGCCTACGAGTCGGCATCGCTGCCCCCTCCACCGCATGTCAGGGCGCACTCTACCAGAGCGGTTGCAACATCCACGGCCTTTCTAGAGGGCACACCGCTTGAGGACATCTGTAAGGCTGCCACCTGGTCCAGACCTTCTACATTTGTCCAGCACTACAGGGTGGACACCAGAGCCACTGCGGACGCCAGGCTTGGCCGTGTCGTCCTCACTCGGGGGCTCCGGGCCCATCGCCCTTGACAGTTCACCCTGCCTGACCGTCATCATCTTCATCGTGGGATCATCTCATCCGACTGCCCACCGACCAAGTAAGTGTGAGCTTGCTAATCTCCCATGAGTGTGGATTCACAAACTATACGAAGGAGAAAGTTCGGTTTCACTTACCAGTGATAACCTTCGTTCTTCGAGTATATAGTTTGTGAATACACACTACCCACCCTGCCTCCCCTCTTGAGCTGCACGGATGAGATCAATTGGTTTATCCTGTGCTTGGCTTAAGTATGGAACTGAGGTAAAATGGCGCGCGGGCGCCTCAGGGTGGGCGGTATGGTGGGCGGTCTTACCGCCAAAACTTTTGACCAATAGCTTTTCAAGCCTCCGATCGGCCGTTCTGCGCAGGCGCATAACCCATGAGTGTGTATTCACAAACTATATACTCGAAGAACGAAAGTTATCACTGGTAAGTGAAACCGAACTTACTCTGGAATAGAACTGCTGACCTTCTGCCTCCCAGTCAGCATCTTAGCCACTTGAGCCACTGCAGTCAATTTCTTTTCAAGAAATTAAAGACCTGTAAATGTGGAATTCCAGTGGGATCAGAAAACACCCTAAAATTTACTCAGTGGTTGGTTTTTATCTTGATGGTTGAGCATCGAGATAAAAATAAGCTGTTCTAGTACCACACAGTAATTTATCTGCTCTTGTTTGCAAGTTGCAAAGTTGTGCATCCTAATGGCAAAATCCAGTTGCTTAGCATCTTGAATCGCACTAGACTTGTCCCATTGAATCAATGGGGATTAGTGAGTTGATTCCTCCATACATTCCATTGTTTCAAATGGGTGTATTCTGGGAGTTCCACATGACAGACCCACACTTGTTCTGCCTGTGACATACGATGCTGAAACAAGTTGAAATTCGAGTAGGCCTATTTTAATCAATGGAACTTACAAAGGAGGTCGCTCTCCAAATCATCCTTGATTTATGGACCTACTCTTATGCAACTGACTTAATCTAAGAGACAGGCTTTGGGCCAGTTTAAAACCGGTATGCACATCTTAGAGATCCTTGCCTGTCAATCACTCTTTGCAGAGCCTGGCAAATAACTTTTTATTTTCTCCACCCTTTTAAAAATAATTGAATGTTCATTGTTCAGTTTAATTCGGAGACAACCTCTACAAAAATTGCTGTTTTATACTTTATTCTAACATATTGTTGACTGAATGGTATTCTTAAAGGTTTACTATAAGATGCCTTGATTCTGCATTTGAACAACCAAAATACAAATCTAGAGGAAATAGCAAGAAAATGTCAACAACTGCAAAGAAAGTTTAAGTGAGACTAGACATGTGATAGCGAACCTTGGCACTCGAGATGTTCTTGGACTTCAATTCCCAGAAACCCCCGTGAATCCACAGGGATTACTGTGATTCATCCGGCCCACACCGCCCTCGTTGCTCCTGGAAGTGGAAGTAAAACCATACGGGCGCGTTTTACTTCCGCTTCCAGGAGCAATGAGGGCGATGTGGGCTGGATGAATCGCATTAAACCCATTCGTGCAGATTCACGGGGGCTTCTGGGAATTGAAGTCCAAGAACATCTGGAGTGCAAAGGTTCGCCGTCATGGGACTACACATTCCTCTCCATCTCTGTTATGGAGGGAAGGGGGAAATGGTTGAGAGGTTTGGGTTTTGCCTGGGACTCTGAACCCCCTGGTTTTGACGCTTTTTTCTCCTCCTCTTTCCTGGACAGCTGCAGAGCACTGGCCGGCTACTAGAGGAGCAGCTGCCGGAGTTGATGACAGAGCTGCTGGCAATTGCCCGTGACAAGATGCTGTGCCCCTCAGAGTCCATGCTGACCCGCTCCCTCCTCCTGGAGGTCATCGAGCTGCACGCCAACAACTGGAACCCGTTGACGCCCACCATCACACAATATTACAACAAGACAATCCAGAAACTGACAGCATGAGAGGCAGGTGGAAGGCAGGCAGGGATGATAGAGCGCCAAGAGGTAGAAAAGACACGCACTTTAACAAAACAGGAAATGTACGCAGGAAGAATGAGAAAGAAAGAGGAAAAAGACAGAGAAGAAGAGAGGGAGTGGAAGGAAGGAGTTGAGCTGCAGCAAACAGAAGAGGAACCGAGTGGTCTTTTATGGTCGGATACCTAAGAAGACAAAACCCAGCATGCTTAAGAATATGTTTGTGGGGGCAGAGCATGTTTCTTTTCAGCCGTGTTCTCAAGTGCCGTCGCCATCCCTTCTCTCCCCCTGCTGTGCTTTGTTTATAGTCGTCGTCGTCCCCTTTTTTTTCTTCATTAAACCCGTTGCTCATTCAACTCCATATCCCGCCAGCTCATTGTTTGGGTTCAGAAAGGAACACCGCAGACCTGAATAGCAAGCCAGGAACGCCACCGCGGAGGGCTTTGACGACGTTCTCCAAAGGCTTGGGCTGTCCAACCGGCATGGCACATGGCAGATGTCTTGGGGGTGGGGGGCAGACAAAGGCGGACACGTTCCACACCAGACATTGGTAATTGATGGCTTTTGTCAAGCAAAAGCGACCCCTTTGCTCCCCTAACCCATTTTCTTCCACTGCTCTTGTCTTCAACCTTTTGTCTCTTGCTGTTCTCTCCATTTCGCCTTTGCTGCTTCATACCCTAAAAACCCATTCCAGATTAGACATTCAGTGGGGGAGGTATATGTCTTCTTCCTAAAAAGAAAAGTATTGGCTTTTCTTTGTTCTATTATTTTGTATACATAAGTATACATATATATACACAGGAGTGGATACCTGACTGTTGAGTTTTTAATACAAAGATAATGTGATGACATGAAGCTGCAGAGGATTTTGAAGTAAGGAAATAAAATCCACAAGAAACACTTTTGAAGTACTATATCAACATCTTGTCAGTGGCTTATAATTGACACCCTATAGACCTGTCCTATGTTCAGTCAGAATAACAAAAGGACAGCCCCACACACCGTGACTGTTGTGGGATACACGGGTGTTATACCACTTTGCCACAGTAAGCACAAGAACTTTCTTCAAGTGTTAAAAAAAATTTTAAGCATCCGTGTTGCTAGGAATCCTGGCCTAATCAGGTTTCTGCCATACATAATGCTTAAGGGTTTAAAGAAAGAAGGGCAAAATTGAAGAGCGTTCAGAATTTCCTGGGAAAGGGGGGAATTATCTTTTCAAAGCTATGACTAAGGTGCATCACAAGCATATGTTATGGTTCTGATGCACAACACACTGTTTTTCACACTAGTCACAAAATGCGGATGTGCCTTAATTGTGCATACAAGTGTAGCTTAAGTAGAGTTGACAACAGTGTGTCCGTTACTTTCAGCGACTGTCAGTCTGTGACTAATTTTATTGATGATTGTGGTGCCAGCTGAATTAATAGCAGCTCAGCCTTTTGGGTAAATTTTTTTGGTTCTTCTTGTTTAGGCTTTGCAGTCACAAACACATCCATAGTTATAACTAGCTGATTGCCCGGCCTTGCTGGTGGGGGGTTGTTGGTTTTTTTAATTGTGGGAAGATATGTCCCTTCTTATGATATGTTTATCTGGTTATTGTGTCTCTGTGTGTGTGTGTGTGTGTGTGTGTGTGTGTATGTGTTTGGGATGCAGATGCAGATTTTTTTGTCATAAATGGTTTGACGTGTGCTCTGGTGTGTAGTCATGCCTGCCACATGACCACGGAAACATCTGCAGAAGCAGACTGATCTGTGTGTTGATGGAGGCTTACTGGAATGTGGAAGGTGAGCAGTTCAGTTCTTGAATATTGCAGGATGAAATGAGCTCCCGTCTTTCTCCTAACTCCTGTCAACTTTTTTGTTCTAAAACAATGAATTGTAAGTTAATAAAGAGGCACCACGTCAGTCACTCTCAAGTTCAACCAATTGCAGTTCAACATGCAAATCAGCTCTCTCCAACATTCTGTTTCTAGGCCTGGCTAGATTTTCTCCTAACCAATCAGAGTTCAACATGCAAATCAGCTCTCTCCAACATTCTGTTTCCAGGCCTGGCTGTTAAACTGACGTTTTTCTCCCATGGCACCATGGGAGTTGTAGCTTCCGTTCTGTTCCCCATTTTGTGGGGCTTAGGCCCCACTCTTGGCCCCTGGACCCTTGCGGGGATGGTCCCAGTTTGGCAAGGTAAGTGTGGCCGGCTCATTACAGGATAGGCTGGATGTGTGCGGACATGCATTCCGGACACACACTGCCACAACCCATTCTTATAGGTTAAGATTATAAACAACAAAACTGATCCTTCTCTATATGACTTTAGGAATGAAGGCTTGAAAAGTGATACCTGTGTATGTGGCCTTTAGAATTTTGAACAGGGGCCAGAGAAAGAAAGAAAGAACTCTTGAGTAGCAAAATATTTTGGTCTCAAAATCTACAGTTGACCTATTGATACAGTTGCTGACTAATTAAGGCAGGGGTTCCCAACCTTTTAACACCTTGAGACTGACCACGCCTCCCCCAGACAGCTGAGCAGGCCGGTTGTCGTAAACGTGTCTGCTTCCACTTCCGGGTACGGTGGCAGTGGACCAGATGAAATGGTGCTGTGAGCCGGGGCTGGCCCATGGGCCATAAGTTGGGACCCCTGAGTTAAGGCAACGCTTGCATAAATCCAGTTGATTTTGGGATCTTAGACTAGTCTGATTTGGATTAGCAATTGAATTTTGGCTCTTACACTTATTATTAATTTTTCTGTTCCATTTGTTAAAAAAAAAACCTGTTACATTGCACAGCCTTGGAAACGGATGTGAAACACATCACTAATCTTTTCCATCTCTTTATGAAACCTCTTTGTATTCTTGAAATACCACATAAAGGGGATTCTTTCTCCATTTGAAATGAAGCATTAAGACGAGATGGTATTTAAGGCACTGAGGGAAGAAGCGGAGGTAGTAAGGCAAAGGAAATTCCTGAAGATTTCCTCATCCTACAGTTTCATTTTAGAATCATTTTAAAAGTCCATATTTAGGGGATCTCTCCTTGGTTGAAATAACAGCTAATATAACAAACATGGCATTGGAGAGTAGCAGTCTTGACCACTGGAAAACAGCAGGGCAATTTTTAATTATCAGCTGCAATTATGAACCACCATGCATTGTTTGAAGTAGTACCAAGTGAAACTTAGAAAATGCCAGCTCTGGAATTCTGAAAACTGTGTTTCAGAAAAGTAGCTTTTCCAAGACTGGATACTTATGGTGGTGGCATATAAAGTATCTTTCACTAATCCTGGTTCCATGTCACATGAGTCCTACAATGGAAGAAGAATGGAGTACAGTAAAACCCCTACTTATGGGGAAAAAAGTCTGTTCCGTAGACTTTTGCTTAAATCATTATTTATGTAACTTGAAGCAAACCCATAGGAAAAATTATTTTTACGTAACTCGAAGCAAACCCATAGGAAAAATGAAAGTTTTATGTAAATTGAAGTAACCCCATAGGGAAATGATTTTTTACGTAACTCGAAGCAAACCCATAGGAAAAAGAATCTTTATGTAACTCGAAGCAAACCCATAGGAAATTGCGTAAATCGGTACATGGTTTTAGCTCAAAATCATTATGTAAGTTGAATTTTATGTAAGTCAGGATTTTACTGTATAAACCTATAGAATAAGATAAATGCATCTGTCTACACCAGGATTGGCTAACCTTGGTGCCCCAAGGAGTTTTTGGACTTCAACTCCCAGAAGCCCTGAGCAGCAAGTGTTCTTACTTGGGCTTCTTGGTAATTAAAGTCCAAGAACACCTGGGGCACCAAGGTTGGCCGCCCCTGGTTTATACAGTAAAGTTCAGCTTCAGGATTTGGACAATGCACCACTCCTGCCATGCAGTCTGTGATAGTATCATCCTTAGGGCTTGTGTCAATAGCTGAAGGCCCTCAGAAGATGAGGCTACCTCAACTAGGTGTTCATTGAACTGAGACGCTATACCTGCCTTCATTGCCACCACAGCTCAGGGGCATTGAAACACTATTCTAGTGAGCATTTCCAAACATTTTAACTCAGACGTAATGACAGAAGGGATCTACTCTAAATAGGTGTTTAACCCACCTGGATTTATTCCATAGATTAAGGAAGCAGTATTTCTGCCAGGGAACTCCAGAAGACCCTTTGGATAGAGTAACGAGGTCCACCGTAAGCAGCATACAGTATATTTAGTTGTCATTACAGGGAAGCAATTCTCACAATTCTTCCTCACCCCACCCCCCTTTAGATCTTGTTTAATCTCCGGATTTTCTCTCTCAGAAAGGAGGGAGCCCTGCTGGACCAAAACAAAATCGCATTTTGCCCTGCATTGCCTCTCACAACGTGGCTGACCAGATGGCCTCTGGAAGCTTACAAGAAGGTTAACAGGGCAAGGGCGTCAGCAGGTTGCTTGTCCTTCCTAGAGTTCAGAGTCTCTTGGAGTCTGATCCTGGAAATTGCATGTAATCACCATGCTTAGTATCCTTATCTTCCACTAATTTGTTTAATTACCTTTGAAAGCAAGGTGGTGGTCATCCCTACAGCCTCTAGTTTTTGTTGTTCATTCGCACAGTCGATTCCAACCTTTGCGACCCTATGGACCATTGACCTCCAGGCACCCCTGTCCTCCACCATCCTCCTCAGCCCACTCAGCTCGGTGCTCACTGTGTCCACAATGCCATCTAGCCATCTCATCCTTGGCCGTCCCCTTTTCTTTTGCCCTCCACCTTTCCCAGCATCAAGGCTTTCTCAAGTGAATCCTCTCTTCTCATTTGGTGTTCAAACTACTTAAGCTTCATCTTTACTATTTGACCTTCTAAGGAGCAGTCAGGACTGATTTCTTTCAAGATCGACCTATATGTTCTCCTCGCTGTCCAGGGGATTCTCAAAACTCTCCTCCAACACCACATCTCAAAGGCGTCTATTCTTCTGCACTCAGCCTCTAGTAGCCGGTTTTATATTTCAACTGGAAGATTTGTGAAGGAGTTCTGTTTGTAATCTGTCTGGAATCTTCTCCCAAAACCAGCATTACTGGATGACCTGAACTTCTTATATTGGCTAAGAAAGGCTTCTCTCTGTCCATTTTCTCCAAATTGTATAAATTGTATGTATATTGGCTAGGTAGCCTTGGGCCATCTCTGGAATCTCTTGAAAAATATTGTTCACTTCCTTGGGGGAAAGAGCAGTGATGAAACTGAAGTCTCTGTGGAAAGAAAATAATAGCTGTATAGCAGCTCTGTTTCGTGTAATGTTGTGTATTCCTTAAGAATACAGATCTAAATCCTGTGAGGAAAATGGTGGGGTCTCATTCCAGTTATCAAGTGGCCTGTGTAAAGCCCAAACAGCAACAATGAGATGCCTAGAAAACACAGGCAAAGATTAGGTAGTGCAAGAAGATTATAGTTCCTTTAATGTTTCGGACAGATAATCTCTATGCTAAAGATGTGAAATTGTAGCCAAGAAAGTCGTGAGCAGAAGCAAAGAAAAGGGCATGAAGGCAACCAATCTCCTGTCCTTTGTCCCATGCAACTTGTATTGCAAGATACACTGCCAATGGTTGGAAATAAACCACATCTGGAGGGCCACAATTGTCTACCCTTGTTTCAGCTGTTGATAGACTTCATGGAACTATCTAATCCAGGGTTTCTCAACCTTGGGTCCCCAGGTGTTCTTGGACTTCAGTTTCCAGTAGCCCAAGTCAGTACACCTGCTGATTGAAGTATCTGGTAATCGAAAAGAAAGAACATCTAGGGGCCCAAAGTTGAAAAGCCCTGATCTAATCCTTGAGGCAGCTTGATGACTAAGCAGGGGAACACTTCACTCCATAATTTTTGGAGAGCAGCCCTTTCTGGTCATAAACCATGCATGCTAATTCCCTTTTTTAATATTTCTAATCTAGTGGCCATCACAACATTTTCTGCAATGAGCCTCATCACACCTTTTCTGTTAAGTAGTACTTCCTTTTACACATCCTTAAATTTCTGCCAAACAGTTTTATTGTTAGACTTTGTTTTAATCTTGATGAATTTTTGTGTGTGAATACAAGTATGCTCTTAATCCTAACTCCTTCTTTGTTACCAAAGAGACTTGCCCTTTCTCTAGGCTAGGCAAGTGAGAAAATCTGTCCTGTACTGACTGGTAAGAAATCATGTAACTTTGTAGAGAGAGGAACCCCACTTTAAACAAAGACAGACTTTGGGAAAGTTGTTGTTGTTTTTAGACTGAAATTTCCAGAATCCCTGCTGCTTTGGCATTCTGGGAGCCGCTGTCTAGGAAAGGAACTTTTCCAAGATCTGGAATCACCAAGATAGCTATACTTGCAGAAAGCCCTAAATTCTGTGAGCCCTGAACAAAAATGGCTTCATAGTTTGGATGTAAAGTTTAAACACAACAGTGAACTAATGCATATACAGACTGCTTTGGAACAGGTATCACTCTTCACGTCATTCCCACTGCATTCAATTCAGCGCTTTCAGTCTGACAGGAAAACAGCCTGCTCTCCCCCTGATCTTTTGACAACCACAGATTTTTATGTAATCGCTTGGAATTGTTGTTAGAGCATGAAGACACAAATCCAATCCACATGACAGTAATTCTGTTGAAATCCTTTGCTGATGTCAGCCATGAAAGTGTTGGTCAAAGATAACCTTTAACAGAGATTGCTTTTGAGTAGCAGATGTGATCCCAAATATAGAGACTTAATGGATTTGGTTCCATTACTTTGCTGTGCAACTTTGGGAATCCCCTTGCTGGACAACGTCTGTGACTATCTAGTAGTGTCTGCAGCTTTTTCATGACTAATTTTTGTGTTGCATCCTTCAGTTACATTTCTTTCTACCACAGACTTGTTTGTCTCATATGATATTCTGACCCATTCCTTTATGGAAATCTAAATACAGTATTATTAAGAGTAAACTGTTGACATTCAACACAACATCTTAACTAGAGCTTGGTATCATTAAGTGAAATGGCAAGCAAACCAGCCTTTGTGGTTACTCTGTTCTTTTTATAACATAGTGATGTTAGCATTGGAAGTGGCTAATATGTTAGTAACATGTCAGTAATATGTTGTTTTTAAAATTAGTATTATCCATCCCCCACTGCCCCGATCCTTTATACAGCCAAGAATGGCAAATCCTTCTGGTAAATCCTAAAAAAATAAAGCTTTGGAGTCTAACGAGTATGACTCATTATCCCCTTGGTATTATATAGCTCTGTTAACATGAATGTCACTGAGCTTCATCGTCCCAAAATTAACTTAATGAGAAAAATCTTAAGAGTTTTATGCCAATGTAACAGCTCATCATGCAAGAGCTAATGCCTACATTAACTTTTTAATTTGCAGCAACTTGTCACTGGGATTTGCAACAGTTGTGTTAACGCTGGTGAGCGTAATTAGTAAGATTTTGCATTCTACTAGGTAACAATGTTATTTGTAACATTATTTCCAAACTCTGCTCATATTGATACATCTTCTTTTTTGGAGGAAATCATTCCAGGGCCAAATTCGGTTCATGTTTATTGTATGAATGAGTCTTATCATCCCAAATGGGAATGTATTACCACTCCTGATAGTCATGATAGTGTTTAAATTATACCTGTATGTGGTTAGCTGGCGTGTGAGCTCAGTGGTTTATGTATCTAGCCATTGAACCAGAGCTCCCCATTGTGCCTCCTGAAAATGTATAGCTTGGGCAAGCTGCCTCCCGAAAAAAAACCTTGAAAAGGACTGCCATAAGTCAGGATTGGCTTGATGGCACACAGTTATTATTATGTATGTGGTTATACACATCTGAGTTGCCAAGGTAACTAGGAAGCTGTGCATATGTTTACACAGAGTTGTTCAGAACACACTAAGTGAATCCAGTTAACTGAGAGTTTTTAATGCCTATGACATCTCTTCTGTGTGTTTTTTGGAAGTAAAAGGCTGGGTTATTCCATTAAGTTTGTGTGTTTATAGAGACTTCATGAAATGCATACAATTATGATAGGTATGGAGTATGGGAAATGAGGGTAAGTGTGTTGCAGTAAACCAAAGGTGTGTAATTCCACACATCTAGAGATACAGTGACACTCCCCTCCACAAAGTCCCTGTAGGAAGGTGTGAAGGTGTCTACTTTGAGAAATGGTGGCCATACTTTGTCACCATCGCAACATAAAACACAAATGCAAGTGTTTGTATATCTTTAGAGAAGTGAATGGAAATCTCTGACTTACGTGGTAACAAGGAGAAACTATACACAGGACGGGATATAGTACTCAGGTTGGTTAAACCTGGGCTTTACGTTTGGACATTCCAACCGTTAAGAATTGGACATGCTCTTCTCTGTAGCGCTACTTCCTCGATCTGGTATCTAGGTTGCACTTCAGAGTGACAGAAAAAGGAGAGAGCAGTTTTTAAAAATAGGTACAGGCCAAAAGCTTATTGCTGATTTACACTTAGTTTAAATTGTATAGGTTTGTACTGTGGTGAACATGAAAATTAATTGGTTGGTATTTGCTTTCTCATAAGAAAAAGTAGTATGTAATATTGCAGTGGACAATGGAAGTGAGGGACAGTTCCTGGTGTTTTTTTCTTCCTTTTTTAACATTTTCGATGCTAATCAGTCTTCTTTTTAATAGATTTTAGATCTGACTTTGCAACTTTCTTTGGAAATTATATCTAGTACATCTAGTACATTTTTACCGTAATTTGTCTCTTTTTTTCCTTCTGAATGCTAATCTGGAATGGAAATCATCTATTGTTCTCTGCAATGTTTCAGAAGAATCAACATGCACAGTGTTTGTCATGTACATTTTTAGAACAGCCACTGTCCTTCAGCTGAATTTTATCTATGAGGGATATGTTTCAAGACTCTCTATGGGTACCTGAAACCACGGATAACAGTGAATCCTATGTTTAACATGCATACCTGGGTCATAGAAGCTGGGGAGATGTTTCAAATGCCTCCCACATTTTACATGAGAGCTTCCAAAATGTCCATCTCTGTTCCATATGTATATTAGCGGTCAGCTCTGGCAATGCACTATACAAATTTATTTCAGGAATTTTTATTGAATATTTTTAGAGTTGTGGATAGCTGAAACCATGGAAACGGAACCTGCAGATATGGGGGGGGGTGTGTGACCTGTAATGACTTTGGTTATATATATATTTTTGTTCAATATGAAAATGGGCTTGCATTGGCAGAGAAAATGGTCCTTTTCACATTCTTCCAAAAGCGGCTATGGAGGCATTGTCAAAATCCAGGGCCATTCTTGATTGTACAAGGTTCTCGATCAGGGGTTTTCAACCTGCGGCCCATGGGCCAGACCTAGCCCACAGCGCTGTTCCATCCAGCCTGCCGCCACACCCAGAAGGGGAAGCGGATGTGTTTATGACAGCCATAAAATGCGCCCGTGCATGCGTAAACATGGTTATGTCATTTGTGAATGTGCCCGCAGCTGTTGTAAATGTGGAAGGGGGCACATTTACAGTGTACTTCTGTTTCCGGGGGCATGGTCAGGCTCAGCATAAAAATGTTGGGAACCCCTGTTCTTGGTTAATTACATCATGTGTTAGAAATTGTTCAAACTTTTTATCTTCTCTATAAATGTGAAGGGTAGAATTTTCCCCATGTTTTAAATTACACTGTAGTCACACCAGATCATATATCGTGAGTTCATAAAGTCACAGCACTGGGACTTTTGTTTTGCACGAATGAGTATATCATCTGCCATATGGACACACATGCAGCTCCCCACCCCCATCCTATTTCCTCTGAGTTTCCTAGCACTTCCACACAGTAGATGGGGATAGAGCAGGAAGGAGAGACAGCCCCAGCAGCCATGTTGTGTTGTGATACATTTCTCTTGCAGTGCAATTTTTTGGGGGAGAGGGAGGGTTGGTCTTGAATAGGTGGTTAAGACCCACTAGTTGACAACATATCTTCTCAAGATGAAAATTGGATACTGTCCAATTTTCCCAAAGTTCAACCTCTATCTACATACAGTTTGGGGTTTTTAATGAACAATCCTCCTCCCCCCACCTTTTTTTTAATATGGCTGCAACAAAATGTGTCCTCCCAAATATATTGATTTTTGGCACTGGGGCAATTTTGTGTTCCAGTGTGTGTTTCATATCAGGACAAAAAAAAAACATGCATTTTTTCATTGAATGAAGAGGCAATGAAGCAGAAGCTATACTAGATATCAGTGGATTATATCTAGTCAGGGAATTTGGAATTCCATCCACTACCCTTCACAGGGATTCAAGAAATCCCTTATAATGCAAAAAAAATGTGTATTTTATTTTACCTCTGGCCCACGGCACCATTTCATGCGGCCCACCACCACTGGAAGCGGATACAGATGCATTTATGACAGCCATAAAACACGCTGTTCATGTCTAAACACTGCCGCAAACGCTGCTGTAAATGCACCCACGGCTGTTGTAAACATGTTTATGTCAGCCACGGATTCATTTTATGGCAGCATTTATGGTGGGAGGAACCACATGACTGGCCCACTCAGCTGTTCAGGGGCTGTGGCCCGGCCTGTGACGCAAAAAGGTTGGGAACCCCTGTTTTAAATCCTTGTGCATGAGAGTTAAAAACCAGACAAGTCAACAGGAGCTTGATGATTTTTCATTTATTCTGTAATCTACACACTAAAAGACAGTAGAATAAAAAGAGATTAAAGAAATAATCTGTTAAAACAGGAGTTTCATCTTTAACCATGTTCACTACAGTAGAACCTCTGATAAAGTCCCAACTTGGTTCCACAAGTTTGGACTTGATCCGATTTTGGACTTTATCCGAATCAAATGGGCGATGCATCAGATAATGTCCAAAAATGGACTTTATCCAAGGTTCCTATACCAAATACCGTGAATAACGTCCATTTATTAGCGGTTTTGGACTTTATGCGATGCATCACGTGTGCATGAAAACCGTGACTTTATCTGAATCGGACTTTATCCGAATTGGACTTTATCCGAGGTACCACTGTACAGTCATTTGCATCAAGCGGTGGTCTAGATTAGTATATCTAGAATTGCAGCCTTGATTCTTATTCCCCTGTGGATATATGTCTGTTTTTATTCGTATGGTTGTTATTATTTAATGCTAACTTTTAAAAACTAGCCAATCATTAATGTTTCATCCACCTGGATATGTTTAGGGGTCTTCAAAACAAGTTAACATTTAAGCTATCGAAATCCTGTGTCCAAAACAAACCAGAACGAAGCAGTGGTTTCATTTTAGAATGCAGAAGTGTGCTAATGATTTTTAATTGCAAAAAAAGTATTTATTTTACTTGAAAACAAACATTTAATTTAATCATTTATCATATTTGCTGTTGGTTTTTTAAGTGCTTTTGTTTAAAAAAAAGGTTTAAAAGGAAAAAAATACAATGTGGAACTGAGAAGACATAGATTTTTGTAATACGAGGAGGTGGCAACGCGACTATGATTTTCAGCGTTGTATAGACTGTTAAGGAAAGGAAGAGGACACTTCTTCATGGAAATTCAGTTTTGTTTATGGAACATCCCGAACCAATGTATGCTATAAAATACTTCATCTGAGTAATAAAAGTTTCAAGCCTGATAGCTTGCCATCTCTGTTGATATGCGGTATCAGTTCTGGTGGTCTAAAGGGACATTTTAGTTTGTTTGGTTTGGAACAAAGTATGGAACAAAGAAAGACATTGCTCCCGACCTCTCTAAAACCCGCTGCAAAAAAAACCTTGTCCTGATAGACCTATCAAAGAGAGGTTGAATGTTTCTCACTTTAAGAGCCAAGGGAACAGGCTGTGTCCTACATTTGTGTCTGACTCAACTTGCAACATCATCCTCTATTGCCTTCCCAAGAGGCTCCAGACCCATTAAAACACTACACAACTTACCTATTTAACATAGTCCATTTTATTTCCAGGGAACTGTGAGAGCCTATCACCCAGTTAAGCAACCTTAGACTAGACCCACTTCATAGGGAGTCAGTTCCACGAAATCAATTATACTTCTTAGGAAATATGTAGACAGTTATGTTATTGTACAGCAGTACTGGGCATTCTTACAATCCAGTACTTCACTAAACTCAGTAGGACTTTCTTTGGAGTAAGCATGCTTAGGATTTCACCATTAACCAAATACTTCTATACAGTGGAGCCTCAGTTAACAAATGGCTTGGTTAACAAAAGGAAATCCATAGAAAATAGTGGCTCGGTTTATAGAATTTTTTCCAGAACAGATAAATTGGTTTTCAGTACATTCCTATGGGAAACTGAGTTTCAGTTAACATATTTTGGTTTTCAATGCATTCCTATGGGAAATTGCATGCAATGCATTTCTATGGGAGATTTGGTTTAAGTAATTTTCGCTTTAGGAAACATCCCAAGGAACACATTAATTATGTTAACCGAGGTTTTATTGTATTTCAATTAATAACATTCAGAAACAAATCAGTCCAATGATGCTGAAGAAAAAGGATTATTTTTAGTCACCACACAACCTGGTGTTCACATGATACATTTATCTGTCAGATATAATAATGTCTCAGAAGAGGCATTCCATGTATGTCAGAGAATGCCTTTCTAAGAGGTCAATGGCCACTTCTGAATTTTTAAAGTTTCTGCATTAAAAATATTTTAAATATTTATCTATCACACAGCATCTATTCAAATAAATATCTATCACACAATTGAAATTAGTAATTTTTTTAATGCATTCTCACCCATCAGGCAAAGATCTGTATGGAGAGCATCTTGGTACCCCTGTGAAAGCCAGTATTTGCACTCATCCATTGTTGAGAGGGGGAGGCTGGATTTATCCCCCTCTCCATTTCAACCACTACAGCAGGAGTTCTCAACCTTTTTTAAGCCGGGGGCTGGGTCATGCTCCCTCAGACAGCTTCAGGGACCAGACGGCCATTTTGCCCTTCCTCCACCACATGATACTTCCTAGTGTGGTGGAGGCAATGGGGGAGCACATGAAATGGTGCCATGGGCCACATTTGGCCCACAGGCCACAGGTTAAGAATCCCTGAGCTACAGAGTCAAACTGGCATGTTGCATGCTACCTCTTTCCAAAAGTGGGGTCATCCTTTGTCCAATTCCATTATTTTCTTCTCTCAAAGATAGTGCAGAGTAGCAGAGCTGCTTCACTCACTGTGTGTCCGTCAGCGCACACACACACATACATGCATAAACAAAGAGCAAAGCTCTCATTTGTCATCTCATTTCACAATGCCCAGAAATACATTATTCATCAGCACAAGAAGAAATGACTTCTTTGACAGTAGCATCTCAGATGCAGGATTTGAGCTTTTTGTTTGTTATGTGCTGTCAAGTCAGAACCGACTGGTAGTGAGGCTTTCAAAGTAAGTTTGATATTTAAGGAGTAGCTTTACCAATTCCACACACACAGTGGGGGTTCAAACCCAACCTTCTCAAGTTATATCACTCTGTCCTCAGTCTACAGCATGCTGCATATCTGGGGTACTACAACCAAACAACAGCCCCAGATGTAGAATGACCTCCCTAACAATGTTGACTTGTTCCCTAGACTACAATCTTTTTGGTATCCAGTTCAGACATAGGCAGGGCAATATTATCGCTAGCTTGGAGCACTCCCAACTTTTCCTAAGCCCTGCCCTTCCATGGCCTTGCCAGAGCTGTGAGAGGAAAGACAGCTGTTCTCTGTTCCTTTCTTCCCAGTCTTTCTCCCCATAAAAGCAAACTCTCCTCCCATTGCAGATAATGGGTGAGAAAGAGTCGGACCCAGATAAAGTCACGTCTCAATCTTCCCCTGTTGGGAGTGCACTGAGGAATGGCACAATGACTTTGCATCTGAGCCTCTTCTGCTTCACCTGTCATATGAAAGGATTCCTGTCAAGGCCAATTGGACCATGCCATACAGTGTTAAGGTTTTGATCCAGGATGCCAGGAAGAGGTGGAAAAAGTCCTTGACTCAGTGTTGATGTATTGTGTGTTTGGGGCAGTTGTTATTTACAGTCCTGATGCTTCTGCTACTATTTACCCAACCATGTGGCTGGGTACCCCCAGTCTGTGTTTCCCCAGATTTTGGATCTCCATCCTTCCCTCCTTCCCTCTATTTTGGCAGGCCTGACTCAGGCTGGGCTCTTATGGAACAGGGGAGACTGTGAATTTTAGTGCTTTGGACTTGGATAAATAAATAAATCTTGTATTTCTGCATTTGGTTTCTCTCCCCCCCCCCCGCCTTAGTATAGAACTTTCCACTTATCCCTGTTAAATCTCACTCTGTTGTTTTAAGCCCAGTGTTCAAGCCTATCAAACAGGGCCGACATCAGAAATTTCTGGGCCCGGTACGCAGTGTCTCCCCCACATTTTGCTCATGGCCCCCATGATTTCTGCGCATGCGTGGTTTGTTTGCGCATGCATACATCGGTGGTTTCCCGGCTGTGCCACGCCCCCATGGTTTTCTGCACATGTGTGGTCTGTTTGCGCATGCGCACATCATTTGTTTCCCGGCGCTGACGGGCACCCATCATCTCCGGGCCTGGGACGGGAGTCCTACTTGTCCTCCCTGATTGCGACACTGCTATCAAAATCTTTTTAAAATGTTGTTCCTATCTTCTAAGGTAATAACTATTCCACCCAATTTTGTTTCATCTGCAAATTTGGTACGTTTTCCCTGCATTCTCTCATCCAAGTAATTAATGGAAATTTTGAAGAACACTGGACCGAAGACTGAGCCTTGTGGTATCTCAAGTTTTACCCCCTCCCAGTTTGAGAAGGAGCCTTGATAAGCACTCTCTGGGTACAGTTCTGTAACCAACTATATATCCATCATACCTGTCAACCGCAGCTCTGGACATTCCAGGACTTGCACAGAACCGTTCTGCGCAGCTCGCTTCTACGCATGCGTAGAAGGCTTCTATGATCCCCTTCTGCACAGAAGCCTTCTACACATGTGTAGAAGGGTTCTACGCATGCGTAGAAGGGTTCTACGCATGCGTAGAAGCGAGCTGCACAGAAGGGATGCGCATTAACGCCTTTCCCTCCGCTGCCAAATTCCAGGGTTTTGGCAGCTCCGGGCAGGAAATGGCGAAAATCGGTGCCAAAAAACTGGAAATCCCGGCCAATCCGGGAAGGTTGACAGGTATGATATCTATTGCAAGCGCGGCGCCAAAATGGCCGCCGCGCCCTTTGCGGGCCCCCCCCCACAGGACAGAGAATCCGGGTAGTTAGGGGCGTGGCCAGCTCCCTTATAAAAGGGGTGGCCACGAGGCAGCCGCGCTGCCATTTTGCCTCAGCGACGGAGCGGAGAAGTTTTTCCCCCTGCGCCTCCGTCGCTCGTTGGTATTGCCGGGAAGCCTTTTGGGTCGATTTTGCTTAGCTAGCTTCCCTTTTTTGCTCGAGATGCCTTCCAAAAAGAAGGCTGCTGCGAATTCAGCCCGGGCTGTTAGGAGGCGCAACCCAGGTCGGAGGACCGTGGTGCCGCCTCCTCAACAGCCACCTTTGCCATCCCCGGCCGGGGCTAGTGGCTTGGGGTCTATCGCCCCTTGGCCCGTTCAGAGTGCGGGCGCGGAGGGCGCTCCGGCCCGCGGCCCGCGAGCGGTGGACACCGCTCCTCCTTCCGCCCAACCCGTTGGGCCGACTACTTCTGGGCCGCAGCCTCTCCCGGGGCCCTCTAGCCTTGGGGGGTGGCCCGGTGCCCCGCCTTGGCAGGTTTCCTCACCAGCCCTACCGGGCTTCGGCCCTGGCCAATGGCCATATATGGGCCATGGGGTGCAGGGAACTGTCCCCATGCAAGGGTCAGGTGGGCCGGCCGGCTCTTTACCCATGGTTACTGTAGACACCTTACTGGCCCGTATTGCGGCCTTAGAAGAGTCTTTGGCCCGGGCCAGTCAGGCAGGTGCCCCTTTCGGGGTACCTTTTGAGGCGCTATCGGCAGCAGGACAACGGCCGGCGGGGAGGGTTGAGCTGCTGCAGGCGGGTGGCGCGGCTCCGGCCACTGCCTCGCAGCTCCCCAGCCAGCAACCTGGCGCGGGTCAAGCCCCGGTGATGAGCTCTACATCGGTCGTGAGCTCCGACGCCCCCAGTGGGCCGGAACCCCCGTTGGGGGCGGCCCGCGGGGGTGCAGCATGTGAGTATATGGTGCAAACGAGTACATCCACACACATTCCCAATATAGGGGGGACCTTTCAGTGGCCTTGGCCTCGCGCGGGTGGTGCAGGGGCTACGCCGCTGGCGACCCACCCGGCGACAACTACTGCCACCATACCCGCTGGGGCGGGCCTTGGTTCTTACACTGCTGGGAACGTACTTGGGGTGGCAGGGTTAACTCAGGCCCCTTTGGGTAGGCCAGCTATCCCCTTTTCGGCTTTGCCGACGGCAGGGTATTCCTTGCCATTGGGTGATCACTTGGCTCAGGCTACCAGAGAAAAGATATGGCGAGGGGAGTACGTGGATATCTTCTCACTCCTGAACAGAGAGCCCACTAAGGAAGAAAGGGAGGGTCAGGATGAGAAGGACAAGGAGCAGGCACGCCGCCGTAAGCCGCCGCGTACCTGGGCTAACTGGCTCCCCGCTTATTTGATATACATGGCGGTGTATTTGAGGGCGCGGCCGGATCTAGCTATTCCCATGGTCCAATATTTGGACAACATATACAGGGCGATGGTAGATTTCCCGGGCCCCTCATGGCTAGCATATGATGAGGAATTCCGTATGAGGATTCCCCTGCACCCCGAGATGAGATGGGATGAGCCGTGCCAGAGACTGTGGCTCTTGTATATGACACCCACACGTCCTGCCCCGGGGGATAGATACCATTGTGGACATGCGGTCCAGCGAGCAGCTCCAGCGCAGGTTACCCGCCAAATGGCGGGGCAGGGGGTTCCAGCCCGCCTGCTGTGCTGGACTTTCTCGTCCAATGGTTCCTGCAGTCGGAAGAACTGCAGGTATAAGCACGAGTGTCCCACATGTTCTGGTCCCCATGCAGCCTCTGCTTGTCCCAAGCCTGGGGGGGTGCGAGGCAGAGGGAGGGGTGGACAGTGGGCTGGCAAGCCTGCCACGGATGGAACTAGTTCTCCGAAAGGCCCCCTCCCCAATTAAGGTGGACATGCTGGAGCGCTGGCTCGCATCGTACCCAAGGGGAGAGGACAGGGAGTACCTCATCCAAGGTTTTAAGCAGGGATTTCGTATCCCTTTTATGGGTGATAGATCTCCTCAGGATGCTCCCAACCTTTTATCCCTCAGAGGAAGGGAGGAGGTAGCCGAGGCCAGCATTAAAAAGGAGTTAGACGCGGGCAGGGTCGCCGGCCCTTTTCCCGCACCCCCTTTTCCCAACCTTAAGGTTTCACCATTGGGTTTGGTTCCTAAAAAGTCCCTAGGTGAGTTTCGCCTTATTCATCATTTGTCCTACCCAGCCGGCCGATCGGTCAACGATGCGATACCTGATGACCTTTGTTCGGTCAGGTATACATCGTTCGACCATGCGCTGCGCATGGTGCGCTCGTGTGGCCCGGGTGCCTTGCTGGCCAAGTGCGACATTAAGTCAGCTTTTCGCCTCTTGCCGGTGCACCCGGGCGACTTTGAATTGCTGGGTTTTAAGTTTAGAGGGGAGTATTATTTTGATAAGGCCATGCCTTTTGGCTGCTCCATATCATGCTCGGCTTTCGAGCGTTTTAGTACCTTCCTAGAGTGGGCTTTCGTCCGCAGGTCAGGGTCCCGGTCTGTAGCCCATTACCTGGATGACTTTTTATTCGGGGGTGAACGGGGCTGGGACACGTGTGCACGTCTCCTCAATACATTTCAGACGCTAATGCAGGAACTGGGTGTCCCTTTAGCGCCCGAAAAGACCGAGGGCCCGTCGACCAAACTAGTATTCCTGGGGGTTGAGATTGATACAGTAGTACAGGCTTCTAGGTTACCGGGTGATAAGGTGTCCAGGATAGTGACCCTTATCTCGGAATTGCTGGCTAAGCGTAAGGCATCCCTGAGGGAACTGCAGGTGCTACATGGGCACCTCAATTTTGCCTGCAGGGTGGTCGCACCGGGCAGGGCTTTCGCCCGGCGCTTATGCGACGCCATGGCAGGGTTATCCAGGCCCCACCACAGAGTCAGGCTTACCCGGGGTATCAGGGCAGACATGTTTGTCTGGTTGCAATTCCTGAGGGAGTTTAATGGGGTCTCATTTTGGAGGTCTGACCTCCTGGCATCCCCCAATTTCCAGATCCAGTCTGATGCCTTAGGATCCCTGGGTTATGGGATGTACTTCAATGGGAAGTGGGCCTATGGTGGGTGGCCACCGGCATGGGCAGGCACAGGTCGCCTGCGGGATCTCACATACCTGGAATTTTTTCCCATTCTGGGGGCTTTGATGCTATGGGGCGAGCAGTGGGCTAATTCGGTGGTGCATTTCTGGTGCGACAATGCTGCCGTTGTGCACATTGTCAATGCACAGACTTCTAAATCGCCCAGGGTCATGGATCTAGTGCGCCGTTTTGTGCTGCGCTGCCTGCGCCTCAACGTCTTGTTCAGGGCCAGGCATGTCCCAGGGGTTAATAACGATATTGCTGACGCTTTGTCCCGCCTGCAGATCTCCCGGTTCCGCGCCTTGGCCCCGGATGCGGAGGAATTTCCCTCGCCACTCCCGGACGAGATGTGGACTATTGGCAAGGAGAGGTGAACCGGGCGATTGGCCTGTCACTAGCGCCACGCACGCGTAAGGCGTATCAACAAGCATTCAATTTGTATAGGGCTTTTGCTACTCGATTTCAATGGCCAGAGACCTGGCCCATCCCGGTGGACCATGTTCTGCGGTTCATGGTTCACCTGCATGCACAGGGCCTTGCACCTCGCACCATAGCATCCAAGCTCTCGGCGTTGGCTTTTATGGCCAAAGTAGGGGGTCATGTGGATACCACCTCTGACTTCCGTGTGAGACACGTTTTGGAGGGGTGGGTGCGCGAGCGCGGGCGTTGCCCGGATGACCGGCACCCTATTTCCCCAGGGGTTCTTACCCAGTTGGCCCGGGGCTGGCCAGGCCTCTGTTTTGATCATTATGAGGCAGCCCTTTTTCATGCAGCCACAACGGTGGCATTTTTTGGAGCGCTCCGCATCAGCGAACTCGTGATGCTGTCTAAGGCGGATGCAAGTGGTAGGGCACTGGAACTCGGAGATGTATATGTTGCCAAAGACTGGGCCCAGTTGAGGATTCGCTCCTCCAAAACAGATCAGCATGGCGTAGGCAGTGGAGTAAGACTGCTACGGTGTTCTTTGGCAGACATCTGTCCGGTTGGTGCCCTACAGGAATACCTGGCACTGCGTGGCTGGCACCACGGCCCGTTTTTCTGTCACCAAGATGGGTCTCCCCTTACTAAATTTCAGTTTTGGAAGGTGACAGCCAGAGCCCTCACCAGGGTGGGACTACCAGGTGCCCGTTATGGCACACATTCGTTCCGTATTGGCGCAGCCTCTACAGCAGCTGCTTTTGGGTACTCTGGGGCTGACCTACGTAGCATGGGGAGGTGGGGCTCACAATGTTTTCAGTTTTATGTGCGCCCACTCCCGCCATGAGTACCAATCCAGTCACCTTACCTTCCTTTTTCTCAATTTTCTTACAGACCCTGGGTGTCGTATTACACCGGTGACAGTATGGCTGGTGGGCCACAGCTATGTGCTCAGGGCAGCGCGTTACGCTGCGGCGACAGAGTGGGGACCCCGACTGGGACTGGGTGACCACGCCAGTCTCTCATGGCACAGTAAGCCTGGGATGTTATGGCGGGAGCTGCGGCCTTTCCTTTTTTCTGGCCTGGGGGCTGACCCGCCTGACATTCTAATCATCCACTTGGGGGGCAATGATTTGGGCCAGGTCACCGGCTTATCGCTCAAGCATGCGATTTGCGAGGACCTCGCCTACTTGCATTATGTCTGGCCTGCCACAGCCCTGGTTTGGTCGGACATTGTTCCGCGCCACTCTTACAGAGGGGGCGTTAACCTCCTGGCCCTTGACCGAGCTAGGCGCGCGGTCAATAAGGCAGTGGCGCGGTTTCTCACCACCAGGGCTTGGGGACGGGTTAGTCATCACCCCGATATTAGTCTACAAAATTGTGACTTGTATGCAGGGGATGGGGTCCATCTGTCGCGAGGAGGTATGGACCTCCTGTTGGGTGACTGGCGAGCAGGCCTGTTGACCGAGCTGACGGTCTGGGGGGGGGCGTCAGGTCTTCTGTGAAGCCCCTCCGTGTGGCGGGTAGCACTGGTAAGGTAAACAGTATGACCCACAAGTATCCGGCAGGTTCGCAATTGACTGGACAACACTAGACAGGAATAAAGTAGTTAAACGTTGTCCAGTCAACGACGAATCAGGCGATGGGGTGATGATGATTGCTAACCAGCATGCATCACCCCTGTGATTTCACGGATACGCGTCAGAGGGTGGGGTCATGAGTTAGTTATTGACTACGGTCAACAATTTGTTTGTTGTTAACAAACAAATTGATACAATTTGATACATTGTAACCAATTGCCGTTGGCAATTTTGGGGTGGTACCTTACCAGTGTTACTTCGGCCTGCTTGCCTTAGGAATTATGATTGGTCGTTTTACCAATACAAATTTATAATTCGGACTAGGGCATTGAATCAATAAATGTGGCCCTTTGCTGTTATCCACTTTCAATGTTGTCTGTGTCCGTTATTGGGGGGGTGCGCCTGCAATGCAAGCGCGGCGCCAAAATGGCCGCCGCGCCCTTTGCGGGCCCCCCCCCCACAGGACAGAGAATCCGGGTAGTTAGGGGCGTGGCCAGCTCCCTTATAAAAGGGGTGGCCACGAGGCAGCCGCGCTGCCATTTTGCCTCAGCGACGGAGCGGAGAAGTTTTTCCCCTCCACCCCCTCCCTAGTTAACAGTGTGATTATGGTCGCTTCGGGGCCGGGTGGGAATTTTTGGTTGGGACCCACATTGGCTTCGGGTCCTGGCTTTTTTGCCCATCCCACACTGTTGCTATGGTTTGATATAGGGGTCTTTCTTCGTTCCTACTGTTGACTTTGGTCACATGGGCGGGTAGCACTGGTAAGGTAAACAGTATGACCCACAAGTATCCGGCAGGTTCGCAATTGACTGGACAACACTAGACAGGAATAAAGTAGTTAAACGTTGTCCGGTCAACGACGAATCAGGCGATGGGGTGATGATGATTGCTAACCAGCATGCATCACCCCTGTGATTTCACGGATACGCGTCAGAGGGTGGGGTCATGAGTTAGTTATTGACTACGGTCAACAATTTGTTTGTTGTTAACAAACAAATTGATACAATTTGATACATTGTAACCAATTGCCGTTGGCAATTTTGGGGTGGTACCTTACCAGTGTTACTTCGGCCTGCTTGCCTTAGGAATTATGATTGGTCGTTTTACCAATACAAATTTATAATTCGGACTAGGGCATTGAATCAATAAATGTGGCCCTTTGCTGTTATCCACTTTCAATGTTGTCTGTGTCCGTTATTGGGGGGGTGCGCCTGCAATGACACTTGTGCTATTCAGGCTACACCTAGTTAGCTTCCTTATGAGAATATGCCAAAAGCTTTGCAGAGTCAAGATATATTATATCCACAGCATTTCCACCATCTACCAAAGATGTTACTTGATAAAAAATGAGACAAGAATAGTCAGTTTTCCCCGGCTTCCTCCTTTTTACTTTTTTTGGCGATATGAGACAACATTAGCCCTTATTTGGGGTACACAGAAAGAGCCTCCTCAAAGATTGTGGCATTTTTGAATCACAATTGGGTGTATCCTGATAACAGCAACCTTGTGTTGCCGGCTAATCTTTCTCATACTAGCTTGGGTGGAAGGAACTGCAGAATGAATTCACAAAATAGTGCCTTCATTTTGGCAGTTTCATGTCTGGCCTAGACATGGAAGAAGAAGAAGCCCTTCTTTAATCACCAAGCACTTCACTCCATGATTTCAAGAAAATGATGGGCAGTGATTCTGAGATCTCCCCAGCCAGTTCTTTTAATATTCAAAGTTTTGGAAGACGAATATGAGATGGATTGACTTTGTGAATGAACCACAGGCTAGGGTTAAGAGATGAGCCAGACTGTTGAGGACAGGGCAATTGGGGGGGGGGGGGGGGTTTGTCTCTCATTCATAGGGTCACCATAAATCAGGGATGATTTGATGGCGCGTAACAACAACAACAGTTGTCTACTAGGGCAAATGGCCAATCTAAGCCCAGACTATGCCCAGCCAGTTCACTCTTACCTGGTTCCTTACCAAAGAAGGTACTCCTACTAAACTCCCATTCTTAGCACACTCTGGGTGGGAATAGCAGCAGATGGCATTATTTCTGTCTTTATACACCATTGGCTGCTATGCCCTACAACCCCCCAAAGCACACCAGCTGCCGCTGCACTTATGCCACAGGTATTATGGGTAAGAAGGAAATGAAAATTTAAAGGTGTTAGTAAAATGACTGTTTTTTAATCTGTGATTATTAAACTGTTAAACATTAACCGGCACTTGGGGCCTATTAACCAACTCCTCCAGACAATAACCTGCTTTGCTGGGAAGCAAAAACTCATACCATTCAAGGAAAATACCGCTAATTGCAATCCTGTTTAACTCAGGACTTGTGCCCTTCACTGGGAAGAATAATCGTAATGAATTAGAGAGACAGACAGTGGAGTAAATCCAAAATACTTGCCTGCAAAAAAAAATCCCTTCTCAATCCACTTAGAGTAGGAAAATGGACAAACAGTTTTGAATTATTTCCTCTACACTAGGTGAAAAACCAACAAGAATTTGCAGGACAAGTTGTTTTGAATACAGTGATATCTCATACAACGTCCAAACTTGGTTCCACAAGTTTGGACTTTATACGGATTTGGACTTTGTATGAGGCATGCAAAATCCTAGCCGCGATACCTCATACAACGTCCAAATCCTTGCCGTGATGCCTCATACAACGTCGTTTCCATAGAGATACATTGTACTGTAACAGCACAGACTTCAGGGCAAAGTGAAGGAAACAGACAGGAAACTGACAGAACTTTAAGAAATCATTGTCTAAAGGCTAAAAACATTACAAAAACCCTGATTGTCCAAGAACCTGAAGAATGCTGTAAAAATCCCAGGAATGCTTCTAAAAATTCTGACGAAAAATTCAAAAAAAATTCCCAAAACCGCGCTCAAAACCACTCTTAAACACTCTTTGCCTCATGCAAAACCCACAAGAGCAATGCACTCATGTGTCCTGCCTTTTATACTGCCCAGGCACAATGCAACCTGGGAAAACCACAATGCCTCATACAAAGTTGCATGACTTTGTATGAGGCAACTTTTTTCAAGGAATTAGGCGATGTTGTATGAATCCGATGTTGTATGAAGCGGACTTTGTATGAGGTATTACTGTACCTGCTTTGTCTGGCCTGAAAGGGGGAAGAATTCAAGGTTGCCCTCCACATCACACAGCATCTGCCCCCTGAAGTGACTGGTTCGCTCTACCTAATAGCAGGGCCGGATTTATACAAAGGATGGCCATTTTCGCATTACCAAAAAAAGATGCAAAATAAGATAAATGTCTCCCTAGCGACCGATGCTGATCTTCATTTACAGCTAAAGAGCCAGTTCATACCTGTCAAGTTTTGGATTTGGAAATAAGGGAAATTTCCTGGCAAATACGGGATATTTGACAGCTATGCTTATCCTGTGCTGCCCTCCAATGGTGGCAATTGGGCATTGCAGTCTAATTAATAAGGGATGATGGCGGGAAAGAGGGTAAAATAAGGGGTTTTCCCGGCCAATAAGGGATACTTGACAGCTATGAGCCAGTTCTGTCTGTGTCTGCAGATGTTCCCATGGTCATGTTGCAGACATGACTAGACACCGGAGTGCATGGACCTTTCCCGCTGAAGCAATATCTATTTACCTACGTACAAAGTCTTGCTTTCAAACTGCTAAGGTTGGCAGGAGCTGGGACAGACAACAGGCACTCACTCTGTTGCACAGAATTCTGGTCTTGAACTGGTTTTCTGTCGACCTTCTGGTTTGTCAAGCTCAGCATCTCAACCACTAATCCACCACTCTGCATATGGTAATTTATGGATACAAGTGAAAATCAAAATGGAATTATAATAAGTTCACCCAGATGGGGGAGGAATGTGTCCAGGTGAGCTCTATGTTGGGATGCCATACGTCCCATTTTCCCGTGATTTTCACGGATTCAAGCTGTCCCGTGAGGAAGACAACTCTTCACTTCCCTTCCTCTCTAGCAATGCTGACTCTATGCATTTAACTCTTTGCAGTCTGAAGAAATACTGTGAAGCTTTGTACATATTTTTCCGTTCCAGACTTTTTAGAGCTTTCTTCCAAGGAATCCTCGTGTGGGGTTTGAAGGTGAGTCCAATTCAATTGGGGGGTGGGGTTGAAGGGTAGGGTAGGGGTGACCTCAGGGAGAGGAAGAGTTTGCGGTGTCTAGTCATGCTTGCCACATGACCACGGAAACGTCTACAGAAGCAGACAGTGCTGGCTCTTTGGTTTTGAAACAGAGATGAGCACTGAACCCTAGAGTCGGATACAACTGGCTTTCGAGCAAGGAAGTCCCGGTTTGGGGGGATAGAATTATGCCAACCCTAGCTCTATGTCTCCTGGGTTCAGGTTTCTCTGATCTCCCTCCATGTAGTTTTTTTTACCCCAAAGTCAAGCTTAGACAGGACAACACTTCAAACAGAGGACATCTTCAAATAGGGGACCCCAACATTTCTCATAACAGCATCTTTATGAGCTAAGGATGGGGGCTGTGCTACTGCTAAAGAAGCAGCCATTTTCTTAATTTTTGCACTAGGTGTATAATTGGAACACATCTCCCCACAAGGAAGGTTTATAAACAAAAACAGGTGTTTCGTTGTAAGGGACTTCCAGCTCTGCTTTAGAGGCATCTCATAGGAAGAAGCAAAGAACTTGTGGTGCCAGAGTTGATGCATTGACCAGAATTCAGTAAAGCCCAGGTAAAAGAACCATCTTCACTATGGACCCTGCATCCATGGGCCAGGAAGTCTCTCCTCTCTCTCTAAAGGTAAAGGTCGCTCTTGCTCGAAAGCCAGTCATATCCGAATCTAGAGTTCAGTGCTCACCTCCATTTATAGTCAAAGAGCCAATGCTGTCAGCATCTGCAGACATTTCTGTGGACATGTTGCAGGCATGACCAGACAACGAAGTGCACGGAGCATTGTTTACCTTCCCACTAGAGTGGTACCTATTTATCTACTTGCAATGTCTTGCCTTCAAACTGCTAGTTTGGCAGGAGCCCACTCCATCATGCAGCACTCAGGTCTCGAACTCAGGTCATCAAGTTCAGTGTCTTAACCACTAAGCAACCGCACACCCTTTCCTCTCTCAACAGACCTAAAAAGTAACTAATAGGACTAACATTGCAATGCAGCCTGTAATAATAATAATTTTGTGTCAGAAATTATCCTGGGTTGAAAGGAGTTTTGCGGAAACTGAGCCTGTAATGCATTGAATTGTGAATTGAAATGTAAGTTGCTGCAGTAGAAAATATTAACAAGAGTCAGAAAGAACAGCTTTTATCTGTCTTAGACAGTTCCAGTGTTATTGATTAGTTTTTATTTATTCATTTACATTTTTGTATCATATCTTTCTCCCTCTCGCTTTTGATTGGGCATATCGTTTTAACATGTTCCAGGGACTGTAGTGTTTTAACCTTTCACCCTGGTCTAGACATGGCGGAGTACCCACGGTCCCTTTTTAATGAGAAAACAGACCCTCCTGTGGTCGCTCTGGCTGGGCGGTGGAGCCAGCCAGATTTCCAGGAACAGATGGTGGGATTTTTCTGACGGCACCAAGACCACAACCTGGCGGCTCGCTCCAAACTGCCCAAGTTAAATTATTAAAGATGCAATTTCCTTTCATCTTTCCAGTAAAATCTATCTTTGCTCTCTAATCCTCTGCATTACTGTCACTGCAGAGTGCTACATGCATGGCAGACTCCCTCCGCTCCCTTTGGATAGAGTTGACTAGTATTTTGCAGACTTACTGGGAAAGGCCCCAAGAAGGAAAGTGGAGCAGACCACTGGTAGACCTGGAGGTCCTGACTGGCCAGGGTTTCAGCCTCTGATAAATCTCTCTTTCTCACCAAAGCCCATTAGAGCACAATCTTTATCTGATCTTGTGCACTGTTCTCTACAGGTAAGCCCAAGCTGTGTTCAGAGAAATGGATAGCTACTTCAGGCTGGGAGTCACAGCTGCTCCCCTGTCATTGCCATTTCATCTTCTGTTGATGGAGGACTTGCTGTTGAATATCAAGTGAACTGTATCCCTACTTCCCCAAAGCCTTTTGGATCTTCTTCTTCTTGGTGAAATGTTGCAAAAACAAGATTAAATTAATATGTGTAAAAGTAAAATGAACACATTTGTTGTTGTTCAGTCACACAGTCTATTCCGACTCTTTGCGACCCCATGGGCCATCACTCTCCAGGCACCCCTGTCCTCCACCATCCTCCTTAGTCCACAAAGCCCCGTGCCCATTGTGTCTACAATACCATCTAGCCATCTCATCTTTGACTGTCCCCTTCTTCTTTTGCCCTCCAGCTTCCCCAGCATCAAGGCCTTCTCAAGTGAACCCTCTCTTCTCATTTGATGTCCAAATACTTCAGCTTCATCTTTGTTATTTGTCCTTCTAAGGAGCACTCAGGGCTAATCTCTTCTAATATTGACCTATTTGTTCTCCTTGCTGTCCAGGGGACTCTCAAAACTCTCATCCAGCACCACATCAATTTTTCTTTGCTCAGCCTTTCTAATGGTCCAGCTCTCAGCCATACATTACCTCCGGAAATAACATTGCTTTGACTATGCGGACCTTTGTTTGCAGTGAGATGTTTCTACTTTTCACTATGTTCCCCAGGTTTTTCATAGCTTGTCTCCCAAGAATCAGTCACCTTTTTATTTCATGGCTGCAATCTCCATCTGCAGAGATCTTGGATCCTAAGGAAGTAAAATCTGTTACTGCTTCTACTTCTTCCCTATCTATTTTCCAGGGACTGATTGGACCTGTTGCTACTATCTTGGTTTTCTTGATATAGAGTCTCAGGCCAGCTTTTGCACTCTCTTCTTTCAACCTAATCAGGAGCTTCTTTAGGTCTTCCTCACTTTCTGCCATTAGGGTGGTATCATCTGCATATCTCAAATCGTTTATGTTTCTCCCAGCAATTTTGATCCCATATTGTGATTCCTCCATCCCTGCATTGCGCATTATGTGCTCTGTGTATAAGTTGAATAAGCAGGGTGACAGAATGCAGCCTTGTCTTACTCCTTTTCCTATTCCAAACTACTCTGTCATTCCATACTCTGTCCTAAGTGTTGCTTCTTGACTCATGGACAGATTTCTCATGAGACATATGAGGTGGTCTGGTATTCCCATCTCTTTAATTACTTGCCACATTTTGTTGTGGTCCACACAATCAAAGGCCTTGGTGTAGTCAATGAAGCAGAAGTAAGCTTGTTTCTGGTATTCCTTTGTTTTCTCCATCATCCAACGTATGTTGGCAATGTAGTCTCTGGTCCCCCTGCCTCTTCTGAACTTTACTGGTTAGCATGAAACTACAGGGTGTCCCGAAAGCCACCATACCTAGGGGAAATGGGAAAGCATACCTAAATGTACCTTTATTGACAAAATATTCATTACAAAATCTTACAAAATATTTTCGATGTGTTGGCCACCTCTTTCTACACACACACATGAAGTCATCTCTCCTATTTATGGCAAAAACATTCCAAGATATTTGTTGTTATGTATGGTGACTTTTGGGGCACCCTGTGGAAAGAAGAAGAAAATCTCATGTGCTACAACTCCCAAACAGTCCTGGGTTCAAGATTCGTCCAAACTGTAGAAGATACTCCACTTACTTCAGCCTAACCTTCCATTAATAAAGAAATGACTAATTTGTCATATTAGTGGCAGATCCACATTACTAATTAATGCAGCCAGTTAGTTTCCTCTGAACCAATGTCTAATCAGGAAAGTTGGCTTCAAGAGTTTTGAATAGGAGAGGAAGAGAGAAAGAAAGGGAGGGGGATTAGGCCAGGGATGAAAGAACAAACTAGAACAGAAAGCAACTACTAGGATAACATTGGAATAGATGTATTGCTCACAGCCTCCTACAAAAGCAAACTGTAGTTATTCTGGAGCTTTATCCAGGGTGTGTCTGTGCCTGTTTTGACTTTATGTTTGACAAATGCTGAAACCAGTACAATAATTTCACAATGAAATAGTGGACCCCTCATATTGAAACAGTCTCCCTACTGAGATTCATCAGGTCCTTCCACTTCATGCATCCAGAAAACTGTTAAAATCTTTTTTTTTTAATTTAGAAAAGCCTGTTCAGACATTTCACCCCATTTATGATTTATTATTTACAATTTGGTGTGTATTTTTTGTATTAATTCATTGTTATATAATGCTCTGATTTTGTATTTATTCTGGCTGCTGCCATTTGATTCTGAGGATTACAAATATGATTTGCTTGTACTGGTTTTTATCTGATGTGTGCATATTGTAAGACCGCCCGTGCTAGGTTCGCTGGTGTATTAATAACAAATAAATAAATACTTTCCTTTGTATGTTTGACCATAAATTTAAGTAGGTTGTATTGATGTAACAGATTGTGCTATTACTGGTATCTAAATGTTGCCTTTAAACAAGAGGCATTCTGGGGGGCATCCATCTCTTCTGCCCTATTTCTTTCCTTCTAATGGCAGAAGTACAGTACAATTCCTTTCCCTTGGATTTCACCTCCACTACCAGTAACATTTCTCCTCCAACCCCTTGTCACACTTTATTTCTTAACTACAGATGGCTCTAAGGATCTAACTAGATGGCTCAGTTAGCAAGTCACTAAGTTTCCTTTGCAACTGTTTACCTGTTTCCATTGGTTCGGCAAACTATCTGGTTCTGGTTAGGCAAACTATCTATGTCATTGATTATTTGCAGTGCTAAATGAAATACAGTAACTTCTTCTTCTTTCATGTCCCGATCAGACCCTGGACTGCCAGAATTAAGCCACTTTCTTTGCTATGTCGTTGCCCAAACCCAAGTCCTCATCGGTGCATGTCTCTGGCAGCAATCAGCAGACCAGTAAAGGAGCCGGATTCTATATCTCTCCAGATTCACACAGCGTGTTGTTGTCCACCAGCCGCCCCCACTTGAGCATGTTAGTCTTGCATTTAGGGACTCCAATCCTCATCCTATTTAGGGTCCTCCAAGTGATGTAGGGGAGGTTGAGTTCCTCAGCCATATCCTTCTTTAATGTTATTCCTTGCCCATTGAGCTTTTTCCTCCATCTTCTAATTTGGTTTTGCTCTTGTGTACCATTAAGAGCATTTGTTTTTGCCATAAAGCCCTTCCTGGATCTGACCCAATGGATGAGACTCATATCTGTTCAGAGAGTGTCAAGGGTCATTCTCTTGCTTAGTTCTCTCAGTATCCGCTGTTACTTCTCTCCTGATTTTAGGTGGAGCAAGTACAGTAACCACCATTCATTCACTCACTCACTCACTCACTCATTCATTCATTCACATTTACACCCCACCCTTTTGATGTGAGCACCACTCACATTACAAAGCATGCGAATTCCCTCTACTGAGAAGTTTCAGCTAGGGATAACAGACTTTCCCACTCCATGGGGGTGAAGATGCTTCTCAGAGTGATTTCTTGATGCAATCAGTAAGAGACAGGCTGTGGCAGTTTCTACCATCTTCCAGTCAGTAGCCAGGGGCGATTGAGCCAAATGTCTCATCTCTAGAAACTGCCTATGCATGATTCCAACAGCTAATATTTCTCCATTTCAGATATAGAACCCTAAGGAACATTTGAAAGCGATTGTTGTGTAAGCCTGCCATCTTTTGTGTGGTGTCACATAGCTTACATTTCTTAAGACGACCAGACAGTAGCTTACTGGAAACCACTTAAAACTTGCAGCATCATGATGCCTTTCCCTTCCATATACTCACTGGACAGCTATTGTAGGGAAAGTGTATTGCAAAAGGGCAGTTGTGTGTGTGTGTTTCAAAGCATTGTTTTTCTGACAACATCTTCAGGGAATGTGCTGGAGGAGCTGACTATCATTTCCTCAAACAGGAACACTTCGGTGAAAGGGCTACCTTGCAGGCAGTCTCTTGGATGATGACACATTTCCTAAGCATGCGCCGGCAGTTTGGGAACAGGGCGATCTGGTAACATTGCCCTCTCGTGATCCAAATGGAGTTTCTCTCTGCTGGCACTAAAGACATAGCCCTGGCAACAAGCAACCTGTCTTATTCTTTTGTGTCCAGATCAAATTCTTGACTGCCAAAATGAAGCCACTTTCTTCACTTGGTCATTGCCCAAACTTAAGTCCTTATCGGTGCATGTTTCTTGCAGTAATCAACAGACCAGTAAATGAGCCAGATTCTGTATCTCTCGGCATTCACACAGTGTGTTTTTGTCTGCCAGCAGTCCCCACTTGAGCATGTTGGTCTTGCATTTAGGGATTCCAACCCTCAGCCTATTCAGAGTCCTACATGTGAGGTAGGGGAGGTTGAGTTCCTTAGCCGTATCCTCTTTTAATGTTATTCCTTGTCCAGTGAGCTCCTTCCTCCATTTTCTAATTTGATTTTGCTCTTGTGTACCTGCAAGAATGTTTGCTCTTGCTATAAAGCTCTTCCTGGATCTGTTGCCAGACTTGAGGCTCATATCCATCCATTCAGATGGTGTCGAGGGTCATTCTCTTGCTTAGTTCTCTCAGTGTCCTGTTCATTAGTTTATTTGCATTTGTAAGAGCAGCAGTTATCAAACCCTACCCTACCAGATGTTTCACTCACTATTGCTTGATTATGGAGAGTATAAATCCAGAAAAATCTGGAGAGGAAGAAGGAAAACCCATTTCCTGGAAGGAATCTCCATATTGGAGATACACAGAATTGCCACCTAGGGAGTTGTGCTAGAAAAACACAGATCCACATACTTCTACTTATCAGCAAATCACCTCCACCACCACCCCTATGCATGGAGATTAGCTGTAAGGGTATCTATAACCACATTTAGACCCTATCCCTTCCTGCACCTTCTTTAATTGGAATACAAATGAATTGTCAGTTTCCCCCTAAATACCAGTTACCTGAATAATTACTGTACTTGCTTTTAATAACTTCAGGTTCAGTATGAGCAAGCTGGGTGCTGCAAGTATAAACATCAAATGTTATTACACCTCTTGCAGACGATCTGTCAAATATTATCAGCACCAGAAGGTTTATATCAAGGAAGAAAATTATGAGAGATCTGTTGCCCTTACCAGCAGCTTTGGGTTGCAAAGCTAATCTATAAAACCATATTTTTTGGTAGCATTTAGGTCCAGTAGCAGATAGAGGCAGACTCTGGCGAAAAAAGGTGACCTTTGGGGCTCAGTTGTAGAACAGGTTTGAATGTGAATTCAAAGCTATTCTATACCTACTGTTGCTTATCATCAATTACAAATTAAATCACCTTCCTCTGGTTTTATTTTACTTTTATTTTATTTCAGGCAGGAATTTGACTGCAGACAAGACATTCAACACTATTTTATAATGATAGTTGTCCTAAGGAAAGAGCAGCTATCCTTGCAAATGTAAATCATCTAAACTTACTCTTCCAACAATCAAAACACATCTTCCTCAAGTAATTTGCTTTGCTTCAAATTCGAGCTTCTGAAAGCATAAATCAGCAACGCCACAGCAGATCGGGGGTTAACCAACAAGACCTTTATTATAGCTCAGTGATATCCGTGTCCGCACCGGCCCTCTGGAACCTCCTGCCAGTAGAGCTACAGTTGCAGACGGAGTTGCTGCCCTTCAGGAAAGGTCTTAAAACCTGGCTGGCGTGGCAGGTGTGTGGCCTGAGGGCACTGTGGCTCCTGCTCGCTGGCTTTTACCATAAGATGCACCTTCTCTCTGCTTCTTGGGGTGGGTGGGATTTTAAATGTGGGTGGGGTTTTTTAACCATTTTTTTTATTGTGTGGGGTTTTTAGATTATGTAAGCCGCCCTGAGTCGGGCTTGCCTGAGTGGGTGGTGAACAAGTTGAAAAATTAAATTAAATTAAATTAAATTAAATTAAATTAAATTAAATTAAATTAAATTAAATTAAATTAAAATATCAGCTTTAGTCGGACTAACAGAATTCTCCTTAAAACAGGGATGAAGTAGTAACTTATATAGAGACAGGAAGGCAGTTACAGTGATACATTTGCCCGGACATCAGTTAACACGGGGAAACCTGTGCGGAACCAATTAAGGTACATTGAAAACCTATGAATAAGGCGCCTTACAGAAAAGGGTGCGAGTATAGCAAAGACTTAATGATGAATGCAACTTAAGCAAACTACGTTAACAAACGTTTGGACACAACAGGAAGGCAATCTGTTGCAAATGAAATTTCAAATGAAATTTCAGAGTAATTCTGGGAGAGGGGGCACATTCAAACACAAAAGGGTAGGACAACAAATAGCAAACTTAGTCTAAAGATCTTACTACTAAGAGCTGGAAAACCATCGACGGATAATGGTCAGGGGAAGGAGATGCAGCTGCATGAGAAACCCCATGTGGATGGATTGGTATTACAGGAGGGTCAGACTTGTCTGTCAAACCTGAGGTCTTACACACCTGGGATAGGAATTGTAAGTGTGTTTGGCTGAACACACTTACCAAGTTCCCACATTCAGGAACTCTGCTGGGAGGAGGAGGTGGGCATTACAGGCCTTCATATCTGGAGGGCACCACTTTAGGGATATATGGCTTATAGATGAAACCTTCATCCTTCTCTTTCACCCTCTTTCTATAGAACAACCAGGAAACAGATTTACAATAAAGGAGCACTGCAGATACACCCAGACACTTTTTCTAGTAGCTTGAAGAAGGAACAATTATTATTATTTTTCCTTTATGGGTTGTGTTTTAGCTGGTCTTGTTCTTTCAGTTTGCTGGGATTTCACCTTGTGACCCAAAGCAGCCCTTGCTGTTTAGCGGAGTTCAGTGCACTGTGTTGTAAAGCATCAGCTTTTCCTTTACAGCCAATGCTTCTTGATCCTTTCAGTTTACGGAGATTTCCTTTCTCAGACAATCTGACAGTTCCGTGTGGCTTCCTTAAGTGTCCTTTTGGAATTGTTCCTGGAAAAGAATTTAACATATTTGTCCCTTGTTTACATAATTTATCTCCCTCACATATAACTTTTGTCACCAGGATGGCTAACAAAGTAGCTGAAACACACGGAAAACATTAAATCTAAACCACAATATGGAAGTAGTAACTGTGGAACAAAGTTAGATTTTAAAAATAAAGGAATGGGTGAGAACCAAGAGAAACCGGAGGTGCCATCCAATCTTGACCATTCGGAGGGAGTTTAAGATTTTAAAACCCCTTTTTGACAAGTTTCAGTGGACTTTCAGATTAATCCTGTTGCTTCTTTTTAACAACAATTCTACTTATTTTACGGATATAGTCAGTGTTGAGCTGCTCCAGGTGCCCACAGGTGCCCAGGCACCGTTAGCGGAAATTTCCCCAGGCCACGCCTACTTGGCCGGCCACGCCCACCTCCCTACCCCAGGCCATGGCGTATGGAGGCCAAGTGGGTGTGGCCCACAGAGTTAGCCATGCCCACAGAGTTAGCCACGCCCATGGTGGGGGTAGTAAAAATATTTGCAGCGCATCCCTGGATATAGTGGCTGCTTTTTAAATGTGTGCTATTAGACTCCACCCTAGAGGTAGGAGCAGTTGATCCCAGGTTACTCATGATTTTATTTGTACCACACCATGTTGTATCAACGGCCTGTGATGCTTTTGGAACTGTAGTGCTGGTTGTTATGGTTATGTAAAGGTTATTTGAATTTTAATTTGAGTGAGAACCAAAATCCTTTTCAGATGTTACAGGTAAACCTACTGTTTATAGTTACTTTTAAAGAGCACCTTTAGATGTGTTTAAAGACTTTTGAATTTAATTTTACAAGTTTTATTCCTTTTTAGCATCAGTCCTTTAGAGTATTTTTAATAAAAACATGATATGGAATCTATACTTATAAGAAGGGGGTTGGGCCATGTGTGTCCGGAATGTGTGTCCGCGCACGTCCATCCCATCCCGTAATGAGCCGGCCACACTTACCTTTTGTCATTGACACCATCGCTGTGAGGGTCCGGGAGCCAAAGGTGGGGTGTTCGCCCCACAAACACCAATGAAAAAACTCCAAGTCCCAGTTTCCTCCGTGCCACGGCATGTCACAGCCAATCAGGCTGGACGGCACGAACGTGGAGGAGGCGGGACAGCCAGCGTGCGTGAGGACAAACAAATGGCTGACTCACGTGCCTTTCCCTCTTCATCTCCAGGATTCTTCTCTGGCAGCCCTAAAAAGCCACTTTCCCGCCGCCACCATTCCCGCCGCCGCTGACCCAGCCGGGAGAGAAGGAGGTGGGGAGGAGAGACCACAATACCTGAGGTCTCTCCAGCAACTCTAAAAATGCCGCTGCAGCCGCTGCAGCCATTCCCGCTACCGCCAACCCAGCGGAGTTTGCCTGGTAGGTTGGCCGGGGGAGAAGGAAGCGGGGAGGAGAGACACATAATACCTCCCCACCTCCCCTGCCTGATGACGAGAGGGCCCCGCCACCAGCCCGCCAACCCTTTGGCCCTGACACCACCAGAGAAGAGGGGCACTGGAGATGGCTCAGCGGGGGCAAGACCGGGTAATCGGGGTTGTTGCTGCATGAGTGTGTTATATCGGGTGTAGTGTGTGTGGTTGTGTTGTGTGTGTGTGTTGTGTGTGTGATTATTGTGTGTGTGTTGGGGGGTGTATTGTGTATTTTGTGTTGTTGGTGGGGTGGTTTTGGGATGGTGGCTTATTTGGGAAGAGAGGGTTCACTTGAGTAAGCCTTGATGCTGGGAAAGGTTGGGGGCAAAGGAAGAAGGGGATGGCAAGCATCAAGGCTTACTCAAGTGAATCCTCTCTTCCCAAATAAACCACCCCCTCAAAACCACCCCACCACCAACACAAAATCAATACCTGCCCAGCAAGGCATCTCATCTCAGTTTATACCAAAGAGCCAGTGCTGTCTGCAAATGCAGGCATTTCCATGGTCATGTGGCAGGCATGACTAGACACCAGAGGAAATGGAATGCTGTTTCCTTTCTTGCCAAAGTGGTACCTGTTTATCTATTTGCAATTTCTTCCTTTTGAACTGCTAGGTTGGCGGGAGCTGGAGCAGAGGACAGGAGCTCACTCCATTGTAGGGTCTCAACTTGCTCACCTGCCAACCTTTTGGTCATCAAGCTCTGAGTCTTAACCACTAAGCCACTGCAAACTCATACCCTTATGCAAAATGTAGAGAGTGTTGCTGTGGAGGTGAACACTATCTTGGAAGCAAAGTTTGGAATTCTATTTCCATTCAACAATAATTCATTTGCAAATTTCAACAATTACTTTCTAAATTAAAAGGTGATTCATACAAGTAACAGAAAAGGGAACTCATGAGATTGCATCCTACTTTGCTATTATTACTCCTGAAATGGAAATCTTCAACTCTCTTGTTACCCCCCAAAAGTAACTAGTCATAAATAATTGTCATTTTTAACTTCCATGCTATGGTTAAAATTCACTACATACAGTTGACACTAGGACTAGGTAAAGGTAAAGTTCTCTCTTGCTCAAAAGCCAGTTGTATCTGACTCTAGGGTGCAGTGCTCATCTCTGTTTGCAGCTAAAGAGCCAGTGCTGTCTGCATCTGCAGACCTTTCCGTGTTCCTGTGGCAGGCATGACTAGACTCTGGAGTGCACAGGATGTTACTTTTCCCATCGAGGTAATACCTATTTATCTGCTTGCAACTTCTTGCTTTTGAGCTGCTAGGTTGGCATGAGCTGGGACAGAGGATGGGAGCCCACTCCATTGTACAGCACTCTGGCCTCAAACTGCTGACCAGCCGACCTTCCGGTTGTCAAGCTCAGCATCTTAGCCACTAAGCCACTGCGTACCATAAGGAGACTCCAGAAATGTCCGTTTCCTGGACTACAACTCGCAGAATCTTCAACTGGTGGGGGGAAATTATGGGAAGTTGGAGTCCAAAAAAGACTTGAGCATAACACTGTTTGCATCTTCTTTTTTCACTCTGCAGCTGAGGGATATTTGTATTTGCTATCTCCACTTCAGGCAGTTATTTCTTAGCAGCTGGAGCCCAAGAGCTTTGTTCCTAGGAAACAGAGGTATGTTATCATCCAGCCTCACCTGAGACAAGGTTCCCTTCTGAAGAGCCAGATCAGTAACAAGGACCTCTTTGTTTTATATTTGTGAGCAAAGAAACAGATAGAGCAAACAAAAAGGGGTAGCAATGACAAGCAAACCGATGACAAACTCTTCTAGCCTGTCTGCATGCTCTGCTGGCTTTTTTTGAAGAATTCCAAACCATGAATTATTAGGACGCCCTGGGTTCAAATCCCCACTCAACCATGAGATCCATTGGGTGCCTTGAAGTAGTCAAGCTCTTTCCATCAGATCTACCTATTGCACAGGGTTGTAGTAGCAAAGATAAAGTAGACAGTAGGAGCAGTGTGCGCACCTCCTCCTCCTCCTCCTTCTGTATCCGAATTCGAATCCAAATACAGTCAACCCTCACTTAACGAGTTCGGATAGCATCATTTTCGCTTAACAACGCGTCGTTATGCACCATGTGTTCCCCCGCATAACAACGTTTTTAGTGTCGTTGTCAGGACAACAATGCTAAAATAACCGTCATTATCCGGACAACGATGCTGAAAATGTCGTTATGCGGGAAACTCCATAGAAACCCACATAACAACAAAAATTGCTTAGCAACGCTACTTGGGGAACCAAGTAATGTCGTTATGCGAGGGTCTACTGTATTGGTGATCCTCCTGGTGATCAGCCATGAAAACTGTCCTGAGGATATAATGCAGTGGCCTTTCTTCCACCTTGCAGCATAAACCCCCACCACCACCACCACCACTGATCCAGTTCTTTGAGTCACTTTCTGGTCCTGAGCTCTTTTGGCACACAAAGTCCTCATCGGCCCCAGGCCAGTATTGATGAAGCTGCTGCTCTGCATGAAGATGGATTCAAGTGGGTTTTAATCCATTTGGGAACTATCACCCTTTCCTGTGGACTTCAGCATCCAAGCCGATAGTCCTCAGGTTAGTCAGGTTAGTTAACTGCCGCCTGACACTTAGCATCGAGTCTCTGGTAGTATGGTCTACCAAGATAACCTGGCCAGACTTGAGCACCATCTTGAGCTCACTAAATGACATTTGTGGAAGGGGGGGGCATAGCTTGGTGGGTACACGAGATGCCTCTCAAGTTGTAGCATCTGCAAGGTCAAAGACTTAAAATCTGGCTTTAACCATTCAACAATTGATGCAATGAGTTTACTCCAGCTGACACTCTCTTTCTGGTTTAGGCCCAAATATGGGGTGCTATATAGCCCTATGTTTTCAGAGAAAGAAAATCTTTATTTCATCTCAACCTCAGTGTATGTGTGTGTGATCTAAATGGCTACACGTAGCAGTTACACTTCAATCTCTGTTTTAGGCTCTAGATTGTTCCCCAACCTCTTTAGGCCACCACCACCCCAAAGCACCTCTAAAATCCTGATGCCCCCCCCCATGTGACATATAATTCTTATTATTTAAAATGTGAACTCCTATTCATGCAGAGGAAGCCTAAAAGGCTATTAACTTGGTCTAAACAAGCTTCCAAAACAATTCACTGTTAATAATTCATTCTCAAATTGTCCCCATTAAAAATCAAGTTGCCCCCTTGTAGGGTGTGTGCCCCACATTGGGAACCACAGCTTTAGAATCAACATGGCCAGATCTGGGGGGGGGGGGGGGGGAAGAGTTTTTCATTTCTCTTTTTCTCTCCCTGCCCATCCAATTTGTGAACCTCCTAGCCTGGTGAAGAGGGCAGGAGAACCCAAAGTTTGCACAACCTAATAAAACATTTTCCTAATAATAATTCAATCCTTAAAAAAAAATCTGGTTTGTGAATGTGGGATATGATGGTTCTGTATCCATGATTCAAAACAACAGGAAATAAGCTGATAATGTTGGACAATAGAATGCCCACATTGCCCATTTCAAAACGGGTAGGGTACTGTGGCGGCTCAAGTGGTTAAGGCGCTGAACTTGATGACTGGAAGGTCGGAGGGTCAGTAGTTCGAGACCCAAGTACAGCACGACGAAATGCGCTCCCGTCTTTGTCCCAGCTCCTGCCAACCCAGCAGTTCGAAAGCAAGAAATTGCAAGTAGGTAAATAGGGACCACTTCAGTGGGAAGGTAAACAGCATTCTGTGCATTACATAAGAACATAAGAACATAAGAACAGCCTTGCTGGAACAGGCCACAGCCCATCCAGTCCAGCATTGTGTCTCACACAGTGGCTCACCATTTGCTTCAGGGTATTCCTTCCCAAGCAGATGCCTTCACCTGCTTAGGATTCCCTGGAAATGGCATTGAGAGAGATCCTGCCTATCTCTCCAACCCAGAGGTTGTCCTTAGGTAGCCATAATTATAGCCATTGATAGCCTTGTCCTCCATGAACTTGTCTAATCCTTTCTTAAAGCTGTCAAGACTGACAGCTGTCACCACTTCTTCTGGCAGGGAGTTCCATAGACCAGTAATCCTCTGGGTGAAAAAGTACTTTCTCTTATTTGTTTGAGAACTAGTACCCAAAAGTTTCATGGAGTGTCCCCTAGTTCTAGTGTTGTGCGATAGGGAAAACAGTTTTTCCTTATCTACTTTGTCCACACCGTGCATGATTTTATAAACTTCAATCAGGTCACCTCTTAGACGCCGTCGTTCAAGAGTGAAAAGGCCCAACCGTTGCAGCCTCAGATGGTAAGGAAGGTGTTCCAGTCCCCAAATCATTCTGGTTGCCCTCCTCTGTACTTTCTCCAACTCCATAATATCCTTCTGGAGGTATGGCGACCAGAACTGTACAAAGTATTCCAGATGGGGCCTCACCATAGATTTATAAAGAGGCAAAATAACACTTGCTGACTTATTTTCTATACCCTTCCTAAGGATCCCTAGCATTGAGTTTGCTTTTTTCACTGCTGAGGCACACTGGGTTGACACCTTCATTGAGTTGTCCACCAGGACACCAAGGTCCCTTTCCTGGTTTGTCGCAGAGAGTTCAGACCCCATCAGTTTATAAGTGTAATTGGGGTTCTTTGCCCCAACATGCATCACTCTGCACTTACTAATGTTGAAGCTCATTTGCCACTGTTTTGCCCACTCCCCCAGTGTCAAGAGATCCCTCTGGAGCTCCTCACAATCTCTCACAGTTTTCACTACCCTGTATAATTTAGTGTCGTGCCTGCCACATGACCATGGAAACATCTGCACAAGCAGACAGCGCTGGCTCTTCGGCTTTGAAACAGATGAGCACTGAACCCTAGAGTCAGATACGACCGGCTTTTGAGCAAGGGCGACCTTTACTTATGTAGACTATGACAAGCAAGGACAAAATGAAGGCTTGTGAGAAAGTCTTCCTAACTGACTAGGGAGCCAGGTGTCAAAGAAAAATACCCCCCCTCCCCCCAGAAGCTAAAATCTTCTCTTTCACTACATTAAGCTTCTTCCTTGATGATCTCTAACACAGGCCAAGCAAAGAGTCATTTCCCCTTTGATGTTTTTCTGCTTGTAATATCACCCATCTCTTTCTTTCATTCAGGGAAAATTTCAAAAGGCCATTGTTCCATAGCCTGTGTCACAAACAAAAGATGGATAACCTAAGGTTCTGTCTCTTATTCAGAGCCTAGAGCTGAGAGAAAGGGCAGGGAAAATTTAAACAGGTAGTCATTTTTCCTTTGGTGGAGCTTTGATGCTCCTTTAAGAGGCCATTTTGACAAGGAAGTATAAGACTGATGGTGAATCCTGGCACTCCAGATGTTCTTGTACTTCACTTCCCAGAAGCCCAAGCCCCCTGTGAATCCACACGAATGGGTTTACTGCGATTCATCCGGCCCACGCTGCCCTCGTCGCTCCTGGAAGCGGAAGTAAAACGCGCCCGTCTGGGCGCGTTTTACTTCCACTTCCAGGAGCGACGAGGGCAGCGCGGGCCGGATGAATCGCAGTAAACCCATTCGTGTGGATTCACAGGGGGCTTGGGCTTCTGAGAAGTGAAGTACAAGAACATCTGGAGTACCAAGGTTCGCCATCACGGGTATAGGGCATTGCCAGAGCGATTAAGAAGTGGTGGGATAGTATGACCTCAAATCAGAAGGAAACAAGGAAATGTGGGAACAGTTGGCTTAATACTTTTTTATGTACCAATGAGGATTTAAGTTTGGCCAATGACAAAGCCATGATGGTGGCTTCGTTTTGGCAGTTTAAAGTTTGAACTGGACACAAAAGAAGAAGAATACTTTTTGATGTCTGATGTGGAACAGCAAATCACAGAAACCTTACTCTGAGGGTTACCAGGTCAGCAGCATTTCAAGGCCAACATGCCCTTCCCCGCCCCCAATAGGTAGCCTCTTATAATATCACAAGAATGGGCCCTCATGATGTCAGAAGCAATACATATCAAGAGGGGTTCGAAGTGCCTCTTGGAACAACTGCCTTGGAGGAAGACTATGATAAGGCAAGCTATGTATCTATTGTTGCTTCTGCCCTCATGCTATGCATCAATCAGCAATGTCAAGACCCACTGAATAAAAAAAAACACTCAAATTTGTGATTCTTTATCACAAACTCCCTTGATTTACAGTCTGGGATCAGCCACTGAGAAGCCCTGGTTTTGCAACCCCAGCTAACATCCCTCTGAGGATAGCAGGGCTAGAGAAGGCAGTTAGATCAAACTCATATACAGTTTTATAAATTACTAGCATAGTTTTCCCTGGCATTGCTGGGCAGTTTTTTATGTGTGGTTTTTTTTTCTTGTTAGGGGTGGTTTGGGTGGTGGTGTTTTGTATTTTTTTGTTTGTGACTTTTTTGACCTATTTTATTAGATTTATTTGTCATTTTGATTTATTTCTTATTTTTTTAACTTGTTTTTACTCTTGTGGCCTCTAGGTGGGGCTGTTAGCAAGAGGGGTGCTTTGCATTTTTTGACGTGTTTTTAATCTTCTGGCCTGCAGGTGGGGCTGTTAGTAATAGTGTTGAATTCTTTTTTTGTTTGACTTTTTTTTTCTCTCCTGGCCTCTAGGTGGGGCTTCTTTCGGTAAGTAGTCTTTGTTTCTTCAGTTCTGTTCCATACTCATGGAAGGAGGACGTGCTGGTGAGTTCTCTGTTTTGTTTTTGTGGTGTTGGGCTGGGAGGTGCTTCTGTTTGTTCTTTTGTGGTTTTGTTAGGTTTTAGATGTGTTTAATTGTTTTGTTTATTTCTGGTTGTTTTTTATTTTTCTGATTTCTTTCATGTTTATTTGTTTAATTTGTGGTATTTTTGTTGTTTGAGTTAGGTATTTTCGAGTTGTAGTTAGGTATTTTTTCTGTGTGTTTATGGTATTTTGGGTGTTTCTTTTTGTGGATTTTGTTGTTTATTGTTTTGATGGTTAATGCATTTTTAAATTATTTAATTATTTGTGTTTTATTAATTTTGGTGGTTGCCGTTTTGGGTAAATGTTTGGTTTTGTTGTTGTTGTGTTTTTTAGCATGAAGAACTGTTGGTTCCTCTTTTCCCCATTGCTGCTTCGAAATTTGGTTTCAATGTTAGATAGGTCGGGTGAAAAGGAGACAGAGAAGAGCTATCCGCCTAACGATGGTTCTCTCCTCTCTGTCTCCTTTTTCTCCTGGCTTACCTAACCGGAGATCACCAGGCAGTGATCCGTAAGGGGTGGTGCTCTTCCTTGCAGATTGCTGGCTGCTGCTTATGTATTACCTCCACCGCTGTTTCGTGCTAGTTCTCGAAACAGTGTTGTCGGTAGTACAAAGGCAGCAGCCAGTCATTCGCCAGGGAGTGTGCTTCCCCTGACGAACTGCTGCCTGCTGCTGGTTTTTCCCCCCACCCTGGCTGAACTTACCTTGAGGCCGGTGGTGGTCTCGCCGTGTCTTCAGTGGGGTAGTGTGGAGTCCCTCTTCTCCCCATTGCTCCAGGAAAGGAGGCCGGCGGGTGTCTCGCCGTGGTTTTTTGTGGGTGTTTGTGAGGCCATGAGGTGCTGCGTCCGCCTGTGGCGGACTTGCGCTCCTGTTGCGGGAGGCCCACGTTTTTTTCATTTTATTTTTAATGCGCCGGCTTTTTCAGCGTTCTCCGCGCTCGCGCCCTTCAGCCTGATTGGCTGAAGTGCTCACGGTGCATAGGACACTGGGACTTGGAGTTTTGTTTGGTTTGTTTGCGTTCGTGCAACATTTTTTTTCCTGTGGCTCGATTTCAATTGGGCGCGCTGCGTTTCCCAACATTCATTTTGCTCGCACCTGTCAGCCTGATTGGCTGAGGCGCGGCACAGCGCAGAGGATGTTGGGAATTGAAGTTGTTTCCCTTTGTTCGCGTGGGGCTATTGCCCCACCGCTGGCTTCGGCAACCATGTGGCGCTCTGCGGGCCGGGTTCGGGCGACTGCAGGAGGCTCGGCACGGGATAGTGTGGACAGGTGCGGAAACGTATGCCGGAGTCCAACGGTTAACATCTGGATTTATAGGTATAGATAGATTACTCTGAATTGTGCCAGGAAACATATCTGTGGTGGTGGTGGTGGTGGTGAAGCTATTATAATAAGGGAGTTATGTGCTCCCCAACTCAAAATCCAAGTCAGCAGCCTTGCTTGCCACATAACTTCCAACCAGCTGAAATGTCCAAATGGCTTTCAAAGGCTGGGCTCTTACAGCATTATTACAGTAATAAAAATTGAATGTAAGCATCTGCATGTAAATGAATGAGATGTAAGTAACTGAGGTCAGATCAGGCATCTCAGTAATGAGTGCAATTGGAGCACTAGCATCAGCCATGTAAAAGCAATCAGGGCTACTGCTGAAAGAACATTAAATAAAGCAATAATAATAACAGAATGAAAGCTGGGCACCAAGTTCCAAGGCTAAATCCAGGAGTAAATCCGAACTGGAGGAGTTTAACCCCATCCACCACCGATGCAATTCATGTTTCCTGATTTTTGGTTAATGGAACAGCAGCATCTTTTGTCTGGATTTTGTTCAAAGTTCCATCCCTCAAGGAAAGCAAGGTCAATGAGCCTTCAAAGTCAATGATCCTGGTTTTAGCAAAACCAGCTAGCTCCCACACCTCAACCTGGTCCCTGACATAGAACATAGATCAGCCACCAAGGTAACCAAAACTGCCCTTAAGATGTAATCAAGCCTGCTACTAGACAGGAATGAATATGGAGGATCCATCTTATTAAAGAATTCTTGGATCTGAGACATCACTAAACATCTCCAGCACCGTGCCCAAAAATGTTGGGAGCTGCCTGGAAATTTTGGAACTCAGTGGATCCCCCACCGTGCAAAGATCACTGTTTTGCTGAGACATTCTGGCAGAATGCCTTTCTGCTCAAAAGCATTCCTCATTTTACCTCTTTCTCAGGGGTCAGCAAACTTGGCTCTCCAGATGTTCTTGGACTTCAGTTCCCAGAAACCTTGATCAGCAGGTGTACTGACTTGGGGTTATGGTAACTGAAGTCCAAGAACACCTGGAGAACCAGGTTTGCTGGCCTCTGGTCTAGCTCCTTACTTCGAACCATTGAAGATACCACAAAAAACCACATCATTCAACAGGGACTTAAAACACCAGCGCAGCAGCAGGAGCACTGATTTGATGAACTTCCACTAGGTAATATTTCTAATTGACTTTGATCTGGACTAATTTGACATGCCTAGTGGGTAAAGTAAATTTGCTACCCAATTCTGGAGGCCTGGGTTTGGATTACACCGCCACCCTCAGCCACAAAGAAAGCTCTCAACTTCAAAGAGGACCATTTGAGGAAGGTAATATACAAATGCCTGCCTTTGAATTGGAAAAAGATGTTTTCCCATTTAACATCTAAGAATAAAACCTGGCTGGGACTCCAAGCCTGAAGAAGCAACCTTGAGTTATGAAAGCTTGCCAGGTTTTTTATTTTTAAAGTGACCTTAAAAAAGGTATTTCCCTCCCCACACACACACATTTTTTTATGTCATGAACAAAGAAGAACAAGAGTCAAGCACATATGTCTTATCCCCAACCTTTATCCATGCCCAGGGTTATAAAAATTGCCTCCTTTTCACTCTACCATATAGGTGGTGAACCTATGGCAGTGTGCCAGAAGGGGCACTCAGAGCCCTTTCTGTAGGCACAATGTTAGGATGATAGGGCTTGGAATCCCTTCCATAGTATTGTATTGGTTCACAGTTTGTCCCTTTAAGAGTTCCTCTGCACTATCCCCCAGGTGTATCATATCACAGAGTGACTCACCAGGGTCTCTACTATTTAGGAATGCACTCTGAGCATTCTCTTGGGCTACATTCTCTCTAGCAACTGCAAGAGGAAAGGATTCCTATGCTCCATGCTAGCTTACTGCTTGGCTAGCTTACTAAATAACTGAACTGCTTGACTAAAACTCCTGACGTGGCTCACACCTATCTCCGGCTCTTCCTGAGAAGAGAAGTGGTGGATTTGCCTATGCCACAGAGATACAGTTTACTACTGCACAGAGGTAACCTCTGCAAAAAACTATTTGCTTTGAATACTTGGACTAATCTTATCTGTTTTGGACTGCTGCCAATATTGCTGAGAGCCATTATCTCAAGCCTGTGTTTTTCTCTTGTGTTTTACTAAGCTGAAAGTAAAGTGTATTTCTTTTGCCTTTTACTGCCTGCTTGTCTATGTGAGATACATCCCAGCTGATGCTGCGTGCCAACAGCTTTGCCACTTTGTTCTGCTATACACAGTCAAGCCACATTGGTGTACCCCAGCATACCCCAATAACACCAACACACATGTGCCATCGCCCCAGCACATAGTTCACCTGTCCCTCTGCCCAGCAACCCAATGGGAGTGATTCTTCCCTCCTCCCAGCACAGAGTACACCCCAACCCTCTGCCCAGCAGCCCAATGAGAGCTTTCTCCCTCCCCCCAGCACAGAGTGGGTGTTGGGTTGCAGTTTGGGCACTCTATCTCTAAAAGGTTTGTCATCACTGATATAGGTGAAAGGATCTGAGTAACTTCTACAGTTACTTTTTGGTAATGCCCCTACATTAACCCCTTATCCCTTTATAATCTACACAACATTTTCATGTTAATCACATCTATTTTTTAAAAAAAGCATCAGATGTTCAAGTCCCAAAATCCATTAGAACTGAAATATCTAACTCCAGCTTTATACTGCCAGAACAAATAACAGACAAAATTGATTAATTGCTGGATTTGAAATAATTATACTGCCTTGTGAGGCAAAGCTTCCTAGTGGAAGTTTATAAAGTTTAATCTTTATGAATGTATGTTTTATTAATTAACCAAACTAGCAGCACGAGCATGTGAAATAATAATACCAATGGTGAAAACTCCAGTTTATAAAATAAAAAAATGCCCATCTATTCATTTAAGAATGGTACATCCAGGTCTTTAAAAGCCAAATTAAGAATTCTCAAGGTATGAATTATACAGACTTCCTGTTATAGGACGTTCCAAATGAGTGGGGTCACCACAGAAAACACCAGCCTTTTGTCCATCAAATCCAATGATCTTACAAACAGGTGTTTTTGTAAATCTTCTCTAACCCAAGAAGGTTCTTATATCTGTAGGTGGTCTTTCAGATAATCTCATCCCAAATAGTGCATTGCTATGAGCACTCTACATTGATCTGAGAAACATGCTGACAATCTGTCAACAAATCAGGAAAACATCTGGATCTGGTTTAATTTGGCTCCTCCTTCTCCACCTCTCACTTTCAGTGCTTCTGCAGACTAATCTGCTGGTAGATAACTTTATCCATGAATCTCTGAGATCAGCCAGGTTCCAAACTGTCTTTGAAGGCAGACCCATATGTTACAGTAGTTTAGTCCAGATGTATGCAAGGAACAAAGGCCTTTAGCATTCTATATCATCAGTTACACTGGTTAGTGTTTGTGGATGCTGCAATACAACAACATCTGGAAGCTGCACTTTGCACACTTCTGCCCTAACCCATGCACTTTGCCCCACCAAGGTAGCACCCTACCATCAAGATCGACAGGTTTCCCTGTCTTTCTGCAGCTTTATCAGGATGGATCCTCTGTTTGTTTGCCTTCATCCATCCTAAAAATTGCCTCCAGATACGTGGCTCAGATTTTCAAAATCCAGATAACATTGCTCATTATATTAATGGCTTGTCTTTCTTCACATGCTTTCGGCACCACCTTTTATTTTCCCTGTTCGTTAGCGACAAGGCTGGTTGGAGCTGTGGTCCAAGACGCCTAGACACTGTCAGGATACGAGTCAAGACAGCATACATAGGTTCTCATCCTGATGGAAAACATGCAGATTTCCATCTTTATATCTCTGGCTGTGATAGAATATCCAGTAATATTAGGATAACTAGAGCAGGGATCAGCAAACTGAGCTTTCCAGGTATTTTTGGACTTCAATTCCCAGGAGCCCGCATCAGTACACCTGCTGGTCAGGGCTTCTGGGAACTGAAGTCCAAGTACATCTGGAGAGCCAAGTTTGCTGACCCACTGAGCTAGAATAAAGGGTTCCTCCTCTCCCAGTTTAATACTTCAGCTCACAAGGTGAAATTTCAGCAGGTGCATATTTCAATGCAAGCTGAAATTCCCTCTGCCACACAACTATTAAAAGAACAGGAATGATCCTCCTCTGTTTTTCCCCCCTTCTTGCTACCCTAAGTAAAAGTGTAAACCACTTTGCCATGTCTAAATTGAAAAGTAGCTTAGAAATGTCTAAATACAGTAAATCGATATATAAGGCAGATGCAATCAACACTGTTATTAAACCTTGTAGGGTTAGGTTTCCCTTGCTCGAAAGGCAGTCGTATCCTACTCTAGGGTTCAGTGTTCATCTCTGTTTCAAAGCCGAAGAGCCAGCACTGTCTGCTTCTGCAGATGTTTCCGTGTTCATGTGGCAGGCATGACTAGACCATAGCTGTCAAATCTCCTGTATTGGCCAGGAAATTCCTGTTATTTACCCTTCTTTCCCGCCATCATCCCGTATTTGTATTTTCCTGTAAATCTCCCGTATTCTATAATTTTTTAAAATGGGCCGGGAACTACAGCCCCCATGGTGCCTTGCGCGGAAGGAAAAGGCAAAACCCAAACTGCGCATGCATCCTGGTGTAAAATGAGCCAGGAACTACAGCCCCCATGGTGCCTTGTGCGGAAGGAAAAGGCAAAACCCGAACTGCGCATGCGCACTGGCGCAAAATGGGCCAGGAACTACATCCCCCATGGTGCCTTGTGCGGAAGGAAAAGGCAAAACCCATACTGCGCATGCGCAGCGCTGCTGGATTTCCCTTATTTTCAAATCCAAAACTTGACAGGTATGGACTAGACACCAAAGCGCACGGAACACTGTTACTTTCCCACTGAAGTGGTCCCTATTTATCTACTTGCAATTTCTTGCTTTCAAACTGCTAGGTTGGCAGGAGCTGGGACAAAGACGGCAGCTCATTCCATCCTGCAGTACTCGGAAATCGAACTGCTGACCTTCCGCCTCCCAGTCAGCATCTTAGCCACTTACTCACTATTAAAAAGCTCTTAAGCAGAGGGTGTGGCTATTTCTCCTTTCAAGATCGGAGATGGAGCATGCTCAGTAAATAAGTACCTGTCCTGGCATAGACTGCTTCTGAAAGTTTCCCTAAAGTTCAGCCTGGTCCTGGAGAGGAGATACAATTCCAGGAAGCTTGAGGGGACCTACAACATATTAGGTCTGCTTTTTTAAAATGATAGAACCTAAGTCAGGGTCCTGTTCTGGGAGACAAACTGTAGATATAAACTGATGGGTTGTGAACTATGACATCTATCTAATGCCCTGTTGTTCTGAGTCTAAACACAATGCTGCAGAGGTTTTTTTTTAAATGTTGAAGATGGAAACCTGTTGTAATGGTCCACGGGAGTCGAGGTACTGAACTCAAGGAAGGCACGCGAGACTGAAGTGTGATGGTAAAAGCCAGTCCCGAGTCCTCGGGTGGTCTATATTTATTGACTACAATTGGGAGTCAACACGCACAGCCCGCGTGAGACTCCCGTGACAGAAAGCTTGCTACGTGGTACTTGGCTGGTTGGGTTCCACTTACCAGCCTACATGCCCACGTTGCCCATAGGCAGACTTAATCAGCGGATTGTGGTGAGACTCATTGTTCTCATGTTATCTAAGTCCTAGAAGACTCTATGTACCTATGCATAGCTATTTGGTCTAGCTGTGGTTGGTGTCTGCTCAGCTCTTTACACGGACGTGAGCTAGACACCGTATGCTGTTTACGAGACCTTGGGTCTCTTTCCTCATGACACTTGTCCTACTTCTCTCAGTGCCCTCAGCAAAAGAAACATGGAGTCACTATCGCTCCCTATCATTAGCCAGTGCCCAATTTCCTTTCCGGTCGAGCCAGGATGGTCTCAGGCTTGTTTGCATAGCCCGACAAACCCATTGGGAAAGATTGTTGTCCAATCGGTGTCCTGGGCAACCCACAGAAACCAAATTATGTATTAGTGATGATACTTGTTAGCTACTTACTGCTTTTGTTTCAAACTTATTGCAAATTTAGTAGGGGGTTTAAAAGTGAATACTCCAGTGGTTTTCTTCTTTCTTCTTTTTTAATTTTACTCCGTTCTTCTATTAAATAAGGCCGAGTTAATGTAACTCGCTAGTAGAGATTTCAACTTCAGCACTGAATGAAACTGCCTGTTCCTCATTCTGTGATAAATTCTGGGGTAACCTGAAAGAAAGGGGTCAGTTTATACTTAGAAATCCCTGAAAAGGGTTGTCATAAGTGAGAATTTGACTTGACAGAACACAGTTAGTGGATTACATAAGTTACACAAGCCAGTAATCATTGCTGAGTGGGAAATTCTGGGAGCTGCAGTACAAATACTTTACATCTGTGCAACTGTTGCAGAATTAAACTCAGCGATGTTGCAGGAGGGAGAATCTGAGGAAGGTTTGCAAGGCATCTTCATTTGACAGAAGTGATGCTCAAATCTTCACTAAACAATCGACAACCCTCACCCACGATCCATCCTCCTTCTGTACCAGTGATGGCGAACCTTTTAGAGACCAAGTGCCCAAATAGAGGGACGGGGTGAACTCTGTGCTGGGGGGAGGGAAGAAGCACTACCATTGGGCTGCTGAGCAGAGGGGCAGGGCAAACTCGGTGCTGGGGAGGGAGGAAGTGCTCCCATTGGGCTGCTGGGCAGAGGGGCTGGGAGAACTCTGTGCTGGGGGGAGGGAGGCACGGCATGTGTGCCATCAGAGAGGGCTGGGAGTGCCCTCTCTGGCGCGTGAGCCATAGGTTTCCCACCACTGCTTTATACATACACCAATTACTGCTAAGGGGCAATGATGTTAAAACAGCACATACCTCTGTCTCTATTCATGTTTTCTGTAAGCTGTACAGTGGGAAAACTCAAACTTAGTTTTGTTGCCAAGTTAATCAGTTTGTTGCCAAGTTAGTTTGTCTGGGATGTTAAGACACAGATGTTTTAAAGTACTTTGCCTCACCTTTGCTGAGCATCAAAGGGCTCCATAGCCTATTAGATGACTGAGAGAGAGTGTGTGTGAGGTGCATCATGAACTATAATAACAGCAGTAATTATGAAAGGTGTTTTATCCAAAACATATTAGTGGTTCTTTTCATCTCAGGAGTAAATTGTCTTCTAAGGCTACCTTAAGAAAGTTCCGTAGGCATGGAGCAATTCTAACCTCAATAATGTGAAGGTTTTTCAGAGATAATAAAAGCTTAAACTGCTACCTGACAACATCCTAACATATGGATGTTTTTGAAATAAAGAATTATTGTTATAGAAAAATAGCATCTAACCAGCAACCTTGGTTTACCACAAATATCCTGTGGCTGCCTCTGTGGAATAATCAAGGCCATAATATTGAAAGCTTTTTACATTCAAAAAGGAAAGATGGTCGAGGAAGAAAGGTTCACGTTACGTGGTTACTCAGCCGATGTTAAGATTCAGCATGAAGCTTTAGAATGGCAAACAAAAGTTAACCGAAATTACAGCTCAACGAATGCTCTCAAGTCAGATTGGATTTCTGTGACATATACTCTGAACAGCTGGAACACGAATAACAACAGAACATCCATGGTGTGTGTGCGTGTGTGTGTGTGTAATTTGGAAGCACCTTTTTAAAATGAGCACAACTCCATAGGAGTTGCATACTGTAAGAATGCAATATAGGCATTACAGTACCTGAAAAAAGACTCACTATTGTTACTCAACATCTTGAAATGAAGTGTCACTAGTCAGCAAGGGGCCAAAATTATTGTTTCAGATGAAGTAGTCCACTTGACGTGAGCGGTTAAGTATTTAAGCATACCCCCCTTAGGCCTTTGCCATAAGAAGCTAAAAGGTGGAAGATTTTGGCTTTTTTACTCATAGGTGATGATGGTGGAACTTGAGAAATCTTGACTTAGAGCACTGGCTGAAGTGAAACATATCTGGCTCTGGTCAGCTCTTTAGTAAGAGATGCTCTCATAGTAAATGTAAGGGTCACCCTTGTTCAAAAGCCATTTGTGTCTGAATCTAGAGTGCGGTGTGCATCTCCATTTATAGGCAAGGAGCTAATGCTGTCTGCGTCTGCAGACATTTCTGTGGTCATGTGGCAGGCATGACTAGATGCTGGAGCTCACAGAGTGCTGTTACTTTTTCTACCAAAACGGTACCTATTTATCTACTTGCAATTATTGCTCTCCAATGGCTAGATTGGCAGGAGCCGGGACAGACAACAGGCAATCACTCCATTGTGCAGCACTCAGGTCTCGAACTGCCAACCTTCCAGTTGCCAAGCTGTTGTGTCCTAAAGCCTGTGCCTTTAAACAATGTACCTATCCATGTGTATCCAATGTAACCTTTTCTATGTGTAACATTGTAACCTCCAGCTGCATCATTGTAACCTTAATAGGACGCGAGCTAGTGACCACTAGATGGCAATAGCGAGCGTCCAAGCTCATTGGTCCAAGACTCACCTAGAACAACAGCGCGGGAAGATTCCCGCCACTACCTTCACCTGGACAAGAAGGGCGTGACCTGCAATGACGTCACGCAGCCTGTAGCCAATAGGCTATCAAGGAGCCACATTCAAATGTATAGCCACTGTATATATTGAGCTGTTCATCCGCCATTACCACATGTTCCCACTGACCAGCATGTAATAAAGTTGTGTTAAGCCAGCTCTTCGGCTGTCCTGGTGTCTTTGGTCCCATACACTAAATTGGCGACGAAGGTGGGATAATGGCTGCCCACGGGACCAAGACATACGCCGGTTTCGACATCAAGAAACCGCAAGACTGGGAACTCTTCGAAATGGACTTCCAAGGCGCGCTGGTGGAGTTCGAGGTGACGGACGAGGCGAAGAAAAGAGCCATCCTCACCAGAATGCTCGGGCACGACGGCAAGAGGGTATTGATTGACCTCATCGCACCCAAAAAGGCGGCTGAATTCAAGGTTAAAGGAGCTCCTGATGGTGCTGCGAGACCATTTCCGGCCCTCGGTAGCGATGTTTCCCGCTCGGAGCGCGTTTTGGAGGCGAGTCCAAGCGCCTGGCGAGTCGGTCGCCGCTTTCGTAGCGGCCCTGCGTTTGGCTGCCGGCCCATGCAAATGGGAGAATTTGGAAGTCACCCTCAGGGACTGCGTGCTATGCGGCCTGAAGGACGCCGAGATTCAGCGCACGCTAATGAATCAGGAGCCGCCCCCCACGTTGCAGGAGGTCCTGAAAGCGGCACAGGCTGCGGAAGCCACGAAGGCCGGGGTGCAAGAGCTCCAGGACTGGCGGCCGAAGGCCGACAAAACAGAGAGTTCGGCGCACGCAGCCCGGCGAATTTCGAAATCGTCCGCCGAAAGCAGCGACGACGAGGACGTCCGGAGGGTCCGGAAGGAGGGCCGGCGTTGCGACGGCTGCGGGGCGGCTCACGACCGTGCCAGGTGCCCGTTCAGAAAGGCCGAGTGCCACAACTGCGGGTGACGCGGGCACATAGCCAAAGTCTGCAGACAACGGCACAAGGACCGGAGGAGCTCGCCCGACCGCCCAGTGAGGGACCGGAGGAGCTCGCCTGACCGCCCAGCGAGGCCAGACCGCTCGACAAGACTAAAGGATGGCGCCCGGCCCACGAGGAAGCAGGACGGCGTGGGCCGCATCTCCGACGACAGCGACGACGACGCCCCGGTTTTCAGCGTGTCCATGGGACACCCCCGTTACTTTGTTGAGGTACTGGTGCAAGGGGCCCCTGTTAGGATGGAGATTGGCTCTGGCTCCTCTTACTCAATCATTTCCCAGAGGGAGTTCTTGAGAATTGCCCCCTCGTACGGCCCAAGCTCAAAGCGCTGAGGTCCACGCTTCGGGACGTGCAAGGGAACAGTATCCCGGTGTTGGGGGTTGGGAATTTCCAGGTTCAGTACAAGCGGCACGCCGCGGAACTCCCCCTAGTCGTTCCTAAGGGGGGTAATTGCAGCCTCCTCGGGACTCAATGGTTTCAACCCCCTGGGTCTATTCATTGGGGGGGGGGGGTGCACGCCGTTGGGTCTGACCCGATACAGGAGGTGTGCGACGCGCACCCCGAAGTCTTCAAGAAGGGACTTGGGAAATTCAATGGACCCCCAGTAACGTTCGACCTGGACCCGGAGGTCCGCCCAATCAGACTCAAACCGCGCCGGGTGCCTTTTGCACTCAAGGACAAAATAGAGGCGGAACTGGACAAATTAGTGGGCCAGGGGATTCTTGTTCCTGTTGATTCCGCGGAGTGGGAAACTCCAATTGTCACAGCATTGAAGGCCAATGGGGAGGTTCGCATTTGTGCCGATTATAAGTGCACCATTAATAAGGCAATCTGCCCTAATGCGTACCCGGTGCCGGTGGTCAGCCATTTGCTAGCCAGGTTACACGGGGGAAAGTGTTTCGCTAAGCTCGACCTGGCACAGGCCTATCAGCAACTCATGGTAACCCCTGCCGCAGCTGCTGCACAGACCATAATCACGCATAAGGGGGCGTTCCAGGTGACGCGCCTCCAATTCGGCGTGAACTCGGCGCCTGGAATTTTCCAGTCGCTCGTGGAACGCCTCCTCAAAGGGCTGGACGGCGTTTTACCATATTTTGATGACGTACTGATAACGGGGGGGAGTGAGGTTGAGTTGGCTGAAAGGCTAAACAAGGTCCTGGCGGCGTTCGAACAGGCGGGGTTGAGGTTGCAAAAAGACAAATGCGTCTTCTTCGCGAAGGAGGTTGAGTTCTTAGGGTTCCGAGTAACACCCGAGGGGATCAAACCGTCCAAATCCAAGGTGGCCGCCATCAAGAAAGCTCCTCGCCCCACATCCAAGCCCGAGTTGCAGTCGTTCCTAGGGCTCTTAAATTTCTACCACTCCTTCCTTCCACGGAAGGCTGCGGTGGCTGAGCCGCTTCACAAGTTGCTCAAGAAAGATGCGGCATGGAAGTGGGGCGATGACCAGGAGAGGGCATTCACGGAACTGAAACAACTCCTGGCGTCTGACGCCATTCTGACCCATTTCGACCCCAAACGGCCGGTGGTACTGATCTGTGATACATCCCCGGTGGGGGTGGGGGCAGTGTTATGCCACGTGTTGGAAAACGGGAGGGAGGCCCCAATAGCGTTTTACTCCAGGTCCCTGTCCCAAGCGGAGAGAAACTACGCCCAGACAGACAGGGAGGCACTGGCGATAGTTGCGGGGACCAAGAAATTTCACGATTTTCTGTATGGCCGCCCTTTCACCATCGTGACTGACCACAAGCCCCTACTAGGCATTTTTACCGCAGATAAGCCCACGCCACAGATCCTGTCCCCGAGAATGCTTAGGTGGGCCATTTTTCTCAACGCCTACCAGCACGCGTTGGTGTACCGGCCCGGGAAAGAGATCAGCCATGCGGACGCCCTATCAAGGTCCCCCCTTCCCCTAACGCAGAGCCAGATGGGCAGAGAGGGGCGTGACCGCCAGGTGCTCATGATAGAGGTTTTGGATTCGCCCCCCATAGTGCCCGCCGACATTGCCACAGCGACAAGGAAGGACAAGACGTTGGCGGCGGTTTGCTCCTGGGTACAGAAAGGGTGGCCGGCGTCTTCCCCAGCAGAGGAATTCGCCCCATTTTTTAGGAAGAAGCTGGAACTGTCCCTAGAGAGGGGGTGCCTCTTGTGGGGGCAGCGGGTGGTGATCCCTACATCCCTTCGACCGCGGGTGCTTAAACTGCTGCACGTCAGCCACCCCGGAATTGTGCGCTCCAAAGCGCTGGCCCGGAGTTACTTCTGGTGGCCCCAGTTAGACGCCGACATCAAGCACATGGTCGGCACTTGCGAGAGCTGCCAATGCTCCAGACCGGAGGAGGCCCGCCTTCCCCACAGGGAATGGGACGCGGCTAAGGGGCCGTGGTCCCGGGTGCACATAGATTTCGCGGGCCCGTTCCGAGGAACCCTGTTTCTCCTTGTTGTGGACGCTTTCTCCAAGTGGTTGGAGGTCATCCCAGTCACGAGCACCTCCTCGGCCACGACAATTAAGCATTTGCAGAGAATTTTTTCCACGTTCGGCATACCCGACACTCTAATTAGCGATAACGCTAGTTGCTTCACGTCCGCTGAGTTCAGGGCATTCACAGAGATTAACGCCATCCGGCACATCACCTCCGCCCCTTTCCATCCGGCCACCAATGGCCAAGTGGAGCGCCTCGTACGCACCACGAAGGACGCGCTGCGGCGCATGGGCCCCGGGGACCTCAACCTGCAAGTGTGTCAGTTTCTGCTAGGGTACAGGGTGACCCCGCTAGCGTCAGGCTACTCCCCTGTGGAGCTTTTAATGCGCAGGAAGCTGACCACCATACTCACTAGACTAGATCCCACGAGAGTTGAGGACAAGGAGAGGAACATAGGGTTAGAAGCCACCAAGAGTTTCGGCGTGGGTGCCCCGGTACATTGCAGGAACTACGCCAGCGCGGGGCCAGCCTGGGTGCCGGGGGTGGTCGTGGAACAAACCGGTCCCGTTTCGTACCGCGTGGAGACCAACACAGGTCTACTTTGGCGGCGGCACGCGGACCAGCTCCGGAGCCGGGTCCCAGGGAATCAGGGCGCCGAAAAAACGGATGCAAATTCAGCGTTAGGGTTCTCCCCCACCCGTTTAGCCCAAGGGGGAGGAGAGGGGGGTCGAGGGTCCCCACCGAGGGGGGAGGAGAAGGAATTTGTCCTCGTAGATATCCCGCGGGATCCCCCAACAGAGTTTGATTTTGATTTTCAGAACCGGGGGGGGTTTCGGAGTGGTCCCCCACCCATCCAAGCGAGAAGAGGGGTTTTACGTTAGCCCCTGGTGCCCCCGGTTCAACCACAACGGAATCTACCCTTTCCCCTAAAGCTGCAAAACCGCAGCAAGCTTCTAACAAGTCTCCCTCTCCCATTACAGGACAAGGGTCCAGGGAACAAGGAAGCGGGAGCGGCCCCCGGGTGGGCCAACCCACATCGCGGCCCAAACGCGAGTGCAATAAACCATCTTGGCTAAGAGACTTCGTCTCATCCTAGGGGGGAGGGGTGTTGTGTCCTAAAGCCTGTGCCTTTAAACAATGTACCTATCCATGTGTATCCAATGTAACCTTTTCTATGTGTAACATTGTAACCTCCAGCTGCATCATTGTAACCTTAATAGGACGCGAGCTAGTGACCACTAGATGGCAATAGCGAGCGTCCAAGCTCATTGGTCCAAGACTCACCTAGAACAACAGCGCGGGAAGATTCCCGCCACTACCTTCACCTGGACAAGAAGGGCGTGACCTGCAATGACGTCACGCAGCCTGTAGCCAATAGGCTATCAAGGAGCCACATTCAAATGTATAGCCACTGTATATATTGAGCTGTTCATCCGCCATTACCACATGTTCCCACTGACCAGCATGTAATAAAGTTGTGTTAAGCCAGCTCTTCGGCTGTCCTGGTGTCTTTGGTCCCATACACTAAACAAGCTCAGCATCTTAGCCACTAAGCCACCATGCAAAAGATGAATTAAATTGTAATGAGACAGATGAACAAACAAACAAAAGTATGCAGAACGTGGGTTAGTAAGGCTGAACTCCCAGCATAGTCCATCAGTTGCAGGGGAAAAGACTTTGGCCACAGTCTTTAACTAGTTTTTCTCCGTGAAAGAACAGAGATGTTTAAATCTTGCAACCTTCCTATGTGCACTAACTGTTGCCCCAGGAGTGGTGTGCAGGAGTTTCACCGCTATTTAAATAAGAATAAATTATAATCCAGGCAGCTTCTGAGCATGGAGTGTGGAGCAGGAGCCATGTTGTTTTCATGTCAGTCAACAAAATATTTCGATCCAACCCTGGCTGTTTGGAAAGGATGGGCGGGATCTTTTTGACAAGATCACAGCTTTAACTTCTGTTGTTGTTTGCTATCTTGGAAATCCCTTTGGTCGGGCGGGAAAAATATTATATCGAAATAATAAAAATAAAACCTGAATTCTTCTGTTGCTGACTTCTCAGTCTTAAATGACAGATACTTGACAGTTTATTGGTAATGCAGAAGGCTGAGACCAAGTCTCTGTTTGAGAGTGGTATGTAGTTTTGTCATTGAAAGACGGAAACCGACAATAGTAGGGAAGTCTTTTGCAAAGGTGAGCTCTTGTTTATGGAATTGTTTGCTCACAGAAAATTCCTTGATACTGACCTAGAGTTAAAACTCTTCTGCTTACACCAATTTAATCCTGTTTTTAAAAAATTAGATTGTTCTGTGGCTTTAATCATGATTTGATTGTATGGTTTTTATTTAAATTAATGTAATTATAATCTCTAAATAGGTACTTTGGATAAAATTGTCTATTTGGGGAGTATTTTAAATGGAAAGTGGGATCACGAAGTAGAGATTAGTGTTGTTGCAGGGCCGTAGACAGAGGAGGCAGGGAGGGCGAAAACAGCCTGCCCCCACCTACCCACCCTGCGATGCCAATGTTATATGTGCGTGTGTGATATTGTTGCCCCTCCTGAAAAAAAAATTCTCTCTCTCTCTCTCTCTCTCTCACTCACTTACACACACACACACACACACACACACACACACACACACACACACACACAAATCTAGAATCCTGGCTACGGCCCTGCATCGTCGTCAGCTGCTACTCATATCCAAGTATACACATTTTTCCTGGAAATAATTTTTGACAAACAGGAAAAATGCCATTGGCGTGAATTTGTTTAAGGTGGATCCCAGCTTGCTATGAAGTGACCCACACACTGTGATCACGGAGTCTATCTTCTGCGGCACGTATGGAATGAGACATACAGTGGTACCTTGCTTAAAGAGCATAGTGCGTTGCACAGGATTGCTCTTTAAGTGAGTTTGCTCTTTAAGCGAGACACCATTGTAAGTGACCAATTGTGACTTCCGGCGGGGCGGGGTTTTTGCGAACCCTGATTTAGTTGTTAAACGAGTTTTTGATTGGTTTTAGTTGTTAAGCGAGGTGAGCATTCAGAGAAAATTCTGTTCTTTAAGCAAGTTAGTCTCTAAGTGAGGAGCTCTTTATGCGAGGTTTTACTGTACAGGATTTAACACCGGGACTGCAATGGACTGCCGCAGCCTTGAAGATATTAAGAAGGTGCGCCTTCACAGCCAGTCCATCTGGCATGGCCTCTTCCCCCTCCATGACCGTTGGAAATCAGAAGTGGTTCTTCCTCCCAATATGCTGGTTTCCAGTGGAATTTCCTCCACTGAGGGGTCCATCACCCCACTTAAAGGGTCTCATTCGCCCATAGCAGTAGGTCCCTTTGGGAAGTCAGGTTATTTACCACCACCCAACACTCAACGTTGAGTTGCTGGCTATACAGTCTACTCCATTACCATAGCAAGATATCTGGCCAGATGTCCAGTAGAGATTATATTGCAGTTTGCAAATAGGAAAAGCAAGATACACCTTGGTAAAAATGCAACTTTTATTATGCAGTAGAGCTCTAACTCTCTCTATGAAGATCTAAATAGTGAAATGTTACATATTCCCAGTGTTGATATATAGAGTAAAAGCTTGGACGCTGAATAAAGCATCTGAAAAGAAAACTGAAGCTTTTGAAGTGTGGCTAGCAAAGGCTGCTAAGAATATAATGGGTTGATCGTGCAACTAACGTAGAATCCGGGCAATGTCACCAAATCATCACGCCCCCACCCTCACTCCAACACTCACCGCCACTGCTGCAAGTGGCCAAGGACGTGTTTGTGGCAGCTGCAGATGCATTTACGGCAGCTTTTACGGTGTGGGAGCCCACCAGTCTGGCCACCTCAACTGTCTGAGGGAGTGTGACCCGGCCCCTGACTTTTAAAAAGTTGCCGACCCCTGGTTTAAGGCAATTAAACAACAAATGCTCCAATACCATACCCGTCAAGCGCGGCTCCCAAAAATACAGGGAATTTCTCTACATGTGCAGGCGTGCGTGCAGAACCCATTTGCACATGCGCAGAACCCATTTGCTCATGCACAGAACCTGTTTGTGCATGCACAGAACATGTTTGTGTATGCATAGTAACCCCTTTCCCCACCGTTCAAAGTACGAGATGGTGGCGGAAAAGGGGAGGAACGAACCCCAAAATATGGGAAATCCTGGCCAATACCTTGGGCATATCATGAGGAATGACATAAAGTATAGAATACTACAATTTATTATGCAAAGGAAGATTATTGAGAATGTAGATGGACCTCATGACTGAAGATCCTGAGAGACTGGTGTGTGGAATATCCTCGAAAGAACTATTCCGAGGAGTTAAGAACCAGAAGAATATCACCACGATGATAGCCAATATTAGAAATGGACATGGCACTTGAGGAAGAAGAAGACATAGGTACTAAACTGAAAAGGTAAAGTAATAAATATCTGAATAAAATCATTTTCATCACCATTAGCAGCAACATCACCATCACACTGTGCCATCAAGTCAATTCTGAGCTGTGATGACCTTTTTCCAAACTTTTATACATCAAGAATACACAGAAGTGGTTCACCATTCCCTTCTTCTGGGAATGCCCTGGGATTGTGCAGTTTGCCCATGCCTACATAGGCTGCATCTATTCAAGGGAAGCACAGGGAGGTATTGAACTCAGTCTGTGGTTTAGTGCAGGTATTCTCAACCTGTGGCCAACAGGCCAGATGTGGCCCACAGTGCCATTTCATGTGGGGCCCCCACTGCCTCCACCACACCAGGAAGTACCATGGGGTGGAAGAAGGGCAAAATGGCCATCCAGACCCCAAAGCTATCTGTGACCCAGCACTCAGCTTGAAAAGGTTGAGAACTCCTGGTTTAGTGGCTGAGGAGACACACCGTGGCACACCTGGGAAGGCAATCTTTTCTTCTTTCACTCTGTACTACTGGAGTTTTAGAATTGCTAGTTATTTTGAGCTTGCTTTCTTTTCCCGGTACTGTTAACAATATTTAGCATTTATCTAACATGTTATTATGTTCTAAGTCTTTCACACACATTATCTCAGTAAACCTCACAACTATATCTGAAAGTTTGCATTGTAGGCCATATTGTAGGTCCCTGATGCTCACTCTTTTTGCCCTTCTTAGTTGTCACCATTTATAACTTCATGGACCTCAAGGAGCAGGTGGGATGGTACCTGTAACCAGTCTGGCCACCACAATTTGGACCTGCTGAAATTTCCATGCTGTTTTTGAGGACAGTTCTACATAGATAATGTTACAATAGTCTGTTTTGGGGAGTTACCAGTGAATGGACCACTGTTGTTAAGCATTTTTAATCCAGGTAGGCAATCAAAGTATGACTGAGTAATAACATATATTCTCTTTAAACCATCTTCTTCAATAGCTAGAAGAATAGTGCAAATCCATTAAAAAGCAGGTTAAATAGAAAAAAAATGTCATTTTATTTGAAGTTCTATTGTTCAGTTACAATTACAAGGGTAAACATTTTGATTCTCTATGTAGAGCAGATACACTCGCATGCAGTCAACATGGTAGAAGGCTGGAAGAGAGAGAAATTAATACTGCCTCCTTCTCTAGATGCATGTTGGCAAGCTGCTAACAAAAAAGAGAAATGGAAGATGTAAACACAAACTGGAAGAGGAGGGGTGGCAGTTTGTAGGCTTGCCTTTAGAGAGTCAGAAATGAGGGGAAGGAACTCTGCAAATTGATTATTGAGAAAAAGACAGTCAGTCACCTTAGCCAGCAGATGGTCCCTTTCAAGTATACTCAATGTTAGTAAGCATGCAAGATTGTCATTATCCAAACAGTTTCTACATTCTCTTCTTTGGCAATCAATCAATTGAGCTATTCTCAATTCTTCCTATAGAAGACCTCCTAACTTATATCCAGGATTGACTAGGGTTCTGGCTTCTATAGGAATCATAGTGCGCATACACGTAAAAGCATGTGTGTGGACACACTCCCTTTCTCTCTCACACACACATACTAACTAACTAACTAACACTCTCACTCCTTCACACTCACATACACAATATTGCAAGAACACTTCTCAATTCATCTGAGCATTTTCCCTTCTGGAACATGAAACATTATAGAGCCTGTTCTATTATCTGCACTTGACAGTTCAAGCATTTTTCTTGGGTGATTTATCAGCCCAACGTTACATGGTTTGTACCTATTTTACTGCACTCTGCAATTACAGCTCAGCAGAACTATGCAGACAAAGCCCCAGCAGTGCTATAATTTACTGGCCGGCAGTATATCATTAGAAGATTTAGTACTGATTACACTGGAGCCTTGGTACAAAGCAAAGATTACTGTCACCAAGAGGAAGAGATTGATGTCAGATCACCCGAAACTGAAGAGAAAATCTATTTCTCATGAGTACTATTCAGGGCAAAGAAGGTACACAAACTAAGAAAGAAAACTCTGTCATCTTAGATGGATTCAGCTCTCCAACATCACCACCACCACCCAAATCATTTTCTTCAGGCAATACAATCTTAGATATGAATGTGTGAACAAAAATGAGCTGAGCCACAGTCCTCCTCCCTCAACCTGAATACAAGCTATCCATGCACAATTGGCACATGTGTGAGGTCTCCCAGTGTAATCAGGAAACCCGTAAACCATGTAAGGTCTCCCTTGCATGAAAGCCAGTCACGTCCAACTCTAGGGGTTAGTGCTCTTCTCCATTTACAGCGCTAGCTGCATCTGCAGATGTTTTCCATGATCATGTGGCAGGCCTGACTAGACACTGGAGTGCACTGAATGCTGTTACCTTTCCCACTGAGTGGTACCTATTTATCTACTTGCAATTTCTTGCTTCCAAGCTGCTAGGTTGGCAGGAGCTGGGATAGACAACAGAAACTCACTCCATCACGCAGCATTCTGGTCTCAAACTGCTGACCATATGCACATGCCATATGACCTATTCAAACTTTCATTGAGTGCGCAGAGGAAAACAATAGTCCCACCTGTAGTCAACCAAATCCATCCTACCTGTGTGTTGCACACAGTAGAATACTGTTGTGCTTCCTAGTCTGAACAGTGCCATGATCACTTTCCAAGTTCTGTCATTTCACCGAAGCGGGTGGACCATCCAGAAATACATACTGCAACTATTTTAATGCATAGTTGCTAAGTCAGATGAAGTTACTTGTTTGGACTACAATTCAGAAAGTCTTCCCAATCAGCCAACTTTTTCTTCATTAAGCCACTGGTTCACTCAAGAAGCTACCAGCCAACCAAAAAGTATCTAGAATCTTTAATGGCTACAAAGTGGTGCACCTCACACTTTGTTGGTTGCTTTCGATATCACACTCTTCACATACCAAGCGTGTCTTGAACAACATACAATAAAAATATTAAAACATGGGGAAAAAAGTTTCACGACAGTGATTACCATCTATAGATTTTAGAGTACCTAAAATACAATGTTCTGTGAAGTTGAGTTTCAGAAATTGTGTTATGAACTGATCTTATCCCCTGCCTGCTAGACTAGCATGTGATCTGAAACGTTTATATTTTACATTCCTCTGAATGTTTTGATGGAAAAATTCACAGCTCAATGCGTGTTTTGTCATAAAATCTATTTATAAGTATGCATTTTGAGAAATTATACGTACATTTAGAAAGGCATATTTGGCAAGAAAATATGTTTACAAATGGTATTATGACAAACACAGTTCAGATTTTTATCCAGATTTTAGAAATAACAGATTAAAATAAAAATGGAGATGGAGTGAATGTATGAATAAGCACAGGAGAAAGTGATATGAGTTGGAAGTATGCTAGTATGCCCCTTTCTCAACATTTCCACAAAGATCACAAGGACTGAACCTTTTTATTGCCAGCCAATCATAGGATAACTTTCTAAAGATACTTTTGAATATTGTCCCCTTTTAACCATTTAAATAGAAATTATTTTAAGAGAATAGGGGCTGGGGTGGCTCAGTGGTTAAGAAGCAAGCCTTGTTAACTGGAGGGCTGGCAAGCCAGCATTTTGAGACCTTGGTACTGCATGATGGATTGAGCACCCATCTCTGTCCCATTTGGCTCATTCCCTGAGCGGAGTTTCTCCCTCAAAAATCCTTTCAACCCAGAATAATTTGACACAAAATTATTATTACTTGAGATTGGAATAGGGTTCTGTGATTAACAGGATTCAGGCCACTAGTAAATATAAATAAGCACTAAAAAAGGCATCAGCACCACATTAAAATTTTTTTGGAGATACTTCTTTCATGTCCTGATCAAACTTTGGACTGCCAAAACTTTCTTTGGCCTTGTTGACAGCCAAAATTAAATCTTCATCTTTACATGTTTCTGGTAGTAAGTGGCAGACCAGTAAATTAGCCAGAGTCTGAAGATACTAAACTTGGAGATACTAAACAGCCTGCACAATAAAATATGTTCCAGAAACCTCACACTGCAAGTAATTTGGTAGCATTCAAGATGCCAATGATTTATTTTGCTGATATGTTTCAGAAAGTGCAATCTAAGGCCAAAGGAACAGTTTCCCCCAACCATCAGTTATGATAAACAGGTGTTTTTTTGGGATGGAGGTTCAAGCAATAAGTGAAATAGGTGGACCTATTTAATGCAGCAGCCGACTTGAGAGGTTGTAGTAAAGGTAAAGGTCGCCCATGCTCAAAAGCCAGTTGTATCCGACTCTAGACGTTTCCATGAACATGTGGCAGAAATGACTAGATGTAATGCTGTTTATTTTCCCACTGAAATGGTACCTATTTATCTTCTTACAATTTCTTGCTTTCGAACTGCTAGATTGGCAGGAGCTGGCACAGAGACGGGGACTCACTCCAAAGTTCGAGTACTCAGGTCTCGAACTGCTGACCTTCCAATCATCAAGTTCAGCATCTTAACCACGAAGCCACTGCAGGTTGGAGGTTGCAGTTGGAAGAGGCAAATTGTAAGAGGCACGGAGGTATCCCTGCATCCTCTTTGTGGTATAACACAAAACATGTGAAATCAGTAGGCTGTAAATTTCTTTGCCTCTGTCTCACCTCTGTGCTTGGCAGGGTGAGAAAACACAGTGTAATGCCAATTATGATACTTATGCTTTGAATACTAGCCAGTACCAAGTAGAGGGAAGTTCTGTGGGGCATCTTTTCTGTGAACAGAAATAAGGGCAAACATCTAAAGGGCACATAAAACACTGTGATTCCCCACTCCTCAATGTAAAGACAATGAACGTATGTTGAACGGGATCTAGTGGCTCCACCACAAACCTTTTAGTGGTATATAAATAAGGTTGGTAAGTGTGGCATTGGGCATGCCCACAGCCTCCAAAGCTGTTTGAGGAGAGGGGTTGGCTTTGACATCTGCCCCCCCTCTAGTAATATCTTATTACTTGTAAACCGCCTTGGGTCACCCCTTAGGGTGAGGAAGGCGGTATATAAATCATCATCATCATAACTTTATTTGTATACTGCTTCCCTCATCCCAAAGGCGACTCGAAGCGGTTCACAACAAAGCATTCACAGACAAAGCACAATACAATAAATACCTGTATAAATAAATACGATAGCTGGTGCCCTGTCGATCTGTTATAATTGTTATAATTGTTAATATTGGATGTAAAGATTGTTTTTTTCCCCCAGAAGAAATAAGCTAATGAACTACATGGAAAGGCTCCTTTCCTTGGACACCAATATTTAGTTGTGGGGGGAGAAAGATTGTAATATTTAGGTAAAGAGGTAAAGGTCACCCTTGCTCAAAAGCCATTCGTATCCAACTCTAGGGTTCAGTGTTCATCTCTGTTTATAGCCAAAGAGCCAGTGCTGTCTGTGTCTGCAGACATTTCTGTGGACATGTGGCAGGCATGACTAGACACCGGAGTGCAAGGAACGCTGTGTACCTTTCCACCAAAGTGGTACCTATTTATCTACTTGCAATTTCTTGCTAGGTTGACAGGAACTTGGACAGAGATGGGAGTTCACTCCATCGTGCCGCACTCGGGTCTCGAACTGCTGACCTGCCGAGCTTCCAGTCAAGTTCATCGTCTTAACCAAGCCACCGCAGCCCTATAGGGTGGTATAAAAGTGTAATTGCTATTGCTACCTTCAAATGAGGTCTCCCAAGATCGATTGGCTACCTGCACTTAACTGATGCCAATCCAAAGGGTAAGTGGATTTATGCCACTGAGAAAAGGCACACTACATTAAACATCCATTTCCCCCCTGACTAGCCCAGTTGCTAGTGTTGGTACATGCCATGCCCATGCAGCTTTAGAAAAGAAAGGAACTTGACCCGTTATCTTTCAGAGCATCCTTTTCTCTTCAGGGCCTTTGATGTTGTATTAATTGTGCAAATTTGCTGGGCAGGGAAAGGAAGCGAGAGTTTGCTTCAGTCTCTTGCCACAAAAGGCTTGTCATCATCTCGGTCTAGCCATTGTGCCACCGGGAAGATGGGATGTGAACAACTCAATAGCTTGAGTTGTGCCAGGAGGCAGAAAAACAAACTAAACCTTGTGCCTCAGAAAAACTTTCCAGACACTTGACCTCTGTTAGGCGCTGCTTTAATGACTGACATCAAAGCCAAAAGTATTGTTCAGTCTTTCATGCCATGAGTATATCTCACGCTAAAACCAAACTGATCTCTTTCCCAGGCCCCAGAATCTATCAGGTGTGCCTGAGTTGGAGCCTGGGTACTTATTATTTATTTTGTTTAAACTCTGCGTCTCTCCCACTTGGGACTGCGGTGGCTTAGTGGTTAAGACACTGAACTTGATGACTGGAAATTCGGCAGGTCAGCAGTTTGAGACCCAAATGCTACACCTGTCTTTGGTCCCAGCTCCTGTCAACCTAGCAGTTTGAAAGCAAGAAATTGCAAGAATATAAATAGGTACCATTTTGGTAGGAAGGTAACAGTGTTCTGTGCACTCCGGTGTTTGGTCATGGCTGCCACATGTCCATGGAAATGTCTGCAGATGCAGACAGCACTGGCTCTTTAGCTATAAGCAGAGATGAGCACCAAACCCTAGAGTTGGATACGACTGGCTTTCGAGCAAGTGTTACCTTTACCTTTACCTTACTTATTATTTTATTTAAACTCTGCTTTTCCCCCACTTACAAGAACCAAGACACTTCCAAGTGATTTGACAAACCTTTTTCTCTAGAAACATCTTTCACCCTAGTCTTGGTTTCATTCCACACCAGCCATGAATGTTAGATGGGAAGAAGGATATTGTAAGCTAATGTGAGCAATGAAAACATAATAGATGATGATGGCCAAGTTCATCTATGGACTTATTCACTACTGTAATGGATATTAAATCTGGAGGCTTTTTAAGGCTGATTATACAAAGCTATGGAGAATGGGGCTATCTGTGATTATTAGTTATAGTAGTTACATACGGGCGCATTTTACTTCTGCTTCCAGGAATGATGCGGTCTTCACGGGCCAGATGAATTGGCAACAGGGGCCACAGTTTGGGCACCCCTGATATAGACTATAAATGTACATGGATATATATGTAACAAGAACTGCTTGTTCTTATTGTAGTAGTTTGGGTATCTGGCTGTTGAGCCAGAGGTTGAGAGTTTGATTCCCCAGTGCCTCCTTGACAAGATGATTTGTACCAGGCATTCACAACCTATGGCCCACGGTTCAGACCCAGCCCCGGACGCCTAATCATCTGGCCCATGCTGCCCTTGGAAGCATAAGTAAAAGGTGCCCATGCATTGGCAGAACATTGCTGTAAATGCATTCTGTAAATGCGTGGGCATGTTTTACTTCTACTTCTGGTGGGAGGAACAATGTAACTGGCTCGATCAGCTGTCCGGGGGGCATGGTCAGGTCCATGGCCAGGAAACATTGAGAACCCCTGATTTATACAGTCCCTTCTAGTTCTGCAGTTCAAAAATTATTAAGATTATAATCTATAGTGTTTAAGACTCTAACAACCTTGAGGACTAATGGCTTTGGTGCCAAAGTCCACAGGGAAGGGTGATAGTCCCCATGTAGATTAAATCCCACTTGAATCCATCTTGATGGAGGGCAGCAGCTTCATCAATACTGGCCTGGGACTGAGGAGGACTCTGCATGCCAAAGGTGCTCAGGACAAGAAAGTGACTCATAGAACTGGATCAGTGGTACGGGTGTCATGCTGCGATGCAGAAGGCAGATGAAACGCCACTGCATTATATTCTCAGGACAGTCTTCATGGCTGATCGCCATGAGGATCGCAAAGATTCGGATTTGGATACAGCAGCAGAAGAAGGGTATCTGGCTGTTGAGCCAGAGGTTGAGAGTTAAGATGATTTATACAGTCCCTTCTAGTTCTACAGTTCAAAATTTATTAAGATTGTACTAGGTAAATCTGGGAACTGACTTGGTATGTCTCTTATGTAAGCTAGCAGATGTTAATAAGGTCCTACTTTCAGGGTACAGGTGTACACTGGGCAGAAGAGCTGTGGGCATATGGACTGGCCTGGTCTGCAGATGTGGGGCCTGTGGACTAGATTGCCCACCTGACAAATGGCCAGCCTATGGAATGGCATGGAAGAAATCTTTGGTTTGTTTCATCAACAGCATAAGCGAGTGTTTCCTGTTGGCAAATAAGGGCTGAGGATTTCTCCCAGGCTTGACTTTCGCACAATGGAATGAGCAGAAAAAGAGATACGGGATTGCTGTGGCAACAAGGCTCTGGTTGAGCTGAAGACAAAGGAACATTGTGGACAGACGATGAAGTTGGATACTTTCAGTGGCTTAAGGCCCAGAGCATATCCTGATAAGATGGCTATGTATGATCACATCCTATGCTGCAGTCCATTTGCCATCTATCTACCAATAGAGTGGGACAGCAGTTGTTCAAGTGGCTAAGATGCTGACTGGAAGGCAGCAGGCCAGCAGTTCGATACCCAAATACTTCAGGACAGAATGAGCTCCCGTCTTGGTCCCAGCTCCTGCCAACCTAGCAGTTTGAAAGCAAGAAATTGGGAAGGTAAACAGCGTTCCGTGCGCGCCGGTGTCTAGTCATGCCTGCCCCATGACCACAGAAACGTCTTCAGCTATGAAACAGAGATGAGCACTAGAGTAAGATACGACTGTCTTTCGAGCAAGGGTGACATTTACCTTTACCTTATCAATATAGAACTGAAAGTTAGGGGTAAAACCTGAATGCTGCTTGATAAGAGATTCAGACTTAAAAGATACGTACTCATATGCTTCTCAGCTCACTTGTTCTCATGTAATTTTATGCTTGCAGATTTTGACTGTTCTGGGGCTTTGATGGGGTAGATTACTCCTTCTGGGAGACTTTACCTCTATCTTACTGTCTTCTTTTATTACTTACACCAGTGATGGTGAACCTTGGCACTCCAGATGTTCTTGGACTACAATTCCCAGAAGCCCAAACCCCCATGAATCCACACAAATGGGTTTACTGCGATTCATCTGGCCTGCGCCGCCCTCGTCACTCCCAGAAGCGGAAGTAAAACGCGCCCATACGGTTAAAGCTCTTCCAGGTAAACCTTTCCTCCATACAGGTGCGTTTTACTTCCGCTTTTGGGAGCGACGAGGGGGCCCGGGCCAGATGAATTGCAGTAAACCCATTCGTGCAGATTCATGGGGGCTTGGGCTTCTGGGAATTGAAGTCCAAGAACATCTGGAGTGCCAAGGCTCTCCATCACGGACTTACCTACACATGCACCCGTGAGTTCACTACTTCATTTTACTTTTTCCTCCCGGTTTTTCCTATCTGGATTCTCCTGGATCAATTCTCCTGCACATTTCCGAGTCTTCAGGAACCTGTTCCTTGGAATAGACAGCTATACAACTTTCTTTCTCAATCTTTAGGCCAAAGGATGCTTCCTACTACAGGGCTGGTGGAAGATAGGGGGCAAATATAGTGTTTTACGAAACGATCATTGCACTGTAATTAGTTGGTTTTCTTGTGATTTCTTTTGTTGTGCCTTCATTTCATAGCATTTAACCCTTTTTTATCTGCTGTAATTTAAATACACCTCTATTAATTATAAGTGAAATAGCCTAGTGTCATCTCTGGTTAAACTCTCATTTTCAGCAGATTTTGTGGGTCTCATTGTGCCCAATTATTTGAGGATGATCCCTGCTCTAGATAGGAAGCGGAAAGGATTCCTGCCGTGATCACTTCAAATGATACACTCTTTCCCTGCTATATATCATGGAAACCATCAATTTGCACAAGAACCAGAACTACATTTCAAGGTCTCTGCTACTGGAACTGGAAATGTTAGCTTTTTGGAAATGACACATTTCTGGAAATGTTACTTTTATTTGTCTTCCTGAACAACCAGTTTCTGGTATGCAGACACCCATAATTTTTAATGCCATTTATTTCATGACACCAGGTTCATCTTGAAAATACAAGTTCTTCTTCGTGGTCTCTGTGAATCCACACTTAGACAAGTTTCTGCAGAGGTTCACCTTAAGAATATGTTAAATGGAACAAACCTCCCTAGAAAAACATTCATCAGGTTTCATTAACAGCATTAGCAAGAGGGAAGAAGCACAACAATTTTGTTTTTTATCTTTTTTTTAATTTGGCATTTTGTTATTTGCATTTATATTAAAGCAAAGTGCATCTTTTCTTATTTTTTCTTGTTTATACACATTGCACAATACATAAATAATGATGCTTATAAAACGTCTTTATATTTACAAGTAATAATATATTTATATATAACATAAAATACATTTTCTTTAATAAATCTCAGGTTTTTTTTTAAAGGAGTCTTTTTGTTGTTGTTGTTGTTTTTCCAAAGCACTTCAATGCTAAAATTCCAATGAGAATGCTTTTTTGTTCACTTAAATCTTTTTTATATTTAGAAAAATAGCTTATGTTAAAGTCTAAACATGCTCATTGAGCTAAGAACAGTGTAAAAATTATCATACAAAAGTGTATGAATTCAAGATGAAATAAATGAATGAATGCAGTTTCCGGATGCAAACAGTACTATCAGAAAACCTGCTCGGGACAGGTTGCACGGGGATAAATACTGAAAATCCTTTTCGTCCGTTAAAAAAAGAAAAGAAAAAGGTTTGTCACAGATGACTGTATTTGCAGACTGATCTGAAAAGCACAGGTTACACACAGCATATGTTTCCCTGGCATTATAAATGATCACTAGTACGCACAACAGAAACACGGGCACTTCCTTTTAAACCCACAATGCTTCGTTTTTCCTCCATAATGACACAGACATAAAGTGTTAAAACGGCAAGAGACTGCAGCAGAGAGGGTAAGAAAAAGAGATGAAACAATAGAAATATTGGCAATTTAAAAAAAAAATCCTGTGCCTGTGTTCACCAAACATACTCTTGTCAAGCATGCATACGTGTTGGGCACACTTTTGTCTGTGCCAGTAACCGTGAGTGGTTTTTGTTTTCATTGAGCTAACTTCGTCAAGGGTCGTTTCCCTTCATTCAAGCAAAGGAGTTGATGTGTTTGTAATACAGAACAGAACCTGCAGCACAACAGACTGTGTGTTACAGAGATCCGGAGGATACCTCACTGCAATCGACTAACATACTACTAGATTTAGCCCCACATCCAAAAGAACCTGGTGCTGGATGAACGATTCAGACAACTTTAGGAACACATTCCCTCCTCCCAACTTCCGCCTTCAACACTTTTTGGTAACATCTTGCCCAATTAAGGGAACCAGAAATCCTGAAGTTATACACATAGCGTGACATTTTAGTTGGCTTAATATAGATATTTTTTTTAAAAATTAACTTTTTATGGAGCTTATCTTAAGGTCGATGCAGTTAACATTGTTTTCTGTTTCTGAAAAAGGCTTTCATTGTCCAGAAACTTTCTTATAAACATGGAAATCCTAAAAAAACATATCACCAAAGACCAGCTGCAATGACCTCTGCATTTGTTTTAAGGGGCAAAACAAGTTTGCATTACACTGGAGATTGTGTGTGCAGATCTATTCCTATCTCTGAAACAAACAAAAAATGCATCCCACGTGCATATTAACACTGTGTTTCCAGTGGAGTAGGTCTCTAAAGAAGGCAAGGAACAGAAAATCATTGGAATAAACTTTGCAAAACCCAATTTCCATTCAATGGTGCCCATCAGGTTTGCAGAATCAGAGTACAAAATTATTCACTTTCCCCACATACCTTCTTTTCATCTTTTGGGTTATTGGTCATTCATACTTTTACAAAATAAGTTTTTTTAAAAAAAAATATGCCAGAGCCAAAAGAAAAAGGAGGGAGAGAGTAGAAGAGATGGGGAAGGAGAGAAATTTTTCCATAAGCTATTTCTCAAAACGGAACAAACTATGTTTGCATGAAAAAGCAAGCACTCAGGAGGAGATATTTAGCAGCAAAGTTATAAAATGTCATTCCTTTGAGTCCAGTCTATATCTTGAGTCATCGGTTATTAAAAATAACCTCCAACCAGCATGGGCAACTGCTGATGAACTGTCTTGTGTAGCACTGGCCCCAGCCCTTCACAAAGCTGATCTGGACAGTGAATCCAGTCCATGGTTGCTGCATGAATTCATGGTCGTTGGGCCTCTGTAAACTGTAAGCTTTCTCATAGTCAAATGCTTTGATGGAAAAGCCTGGGAACACTTTATGAACCAACAACGTCCTGGAATCAGGGTTGTCCAGTGTGGCCGACTTGATGAAAATCGGGTAACTGCTGCGATTATAAATCCACACTCCATCGACTTCCTTCGTCAGCTGGATACCATAGCCAATCTTGCTGCGGACTTTCTGCACCAGCTGGCTTTTATTGTCTGAATTCAGCTGTCCAAGGCAAAAGCCATTCCCTTGAGGTAGATCATAGAAGATATCCAGGGAGGGCTCTTGGACAGAATACAGCCGACCCACACGTGTCTTTTCTTCCCAGTATGCCACCACGCACCAGTGTGAAGGATCCCCTGGTTCTTGTAGAACTTGAGAATCTGGAAGAAGAGAAGAGGGAGATACATCTTTAAGTCTCATGACAATCAAACAGCTTCTTCGTACATTCAAATACATTCATGTTGCCTGAAGCAACGATACTTAATATTTCCTATCCAATCCTTCTGTCAAGGAACCTTGAGCACCTTTCAACGAACAAAACACCTACTTTTCCCAAAAAGAACACCTATACTGTATTGTATTTATTAGTTGCATTAGTTTTAAGGAGATAAAAATTGCAGTAGCATTGTTGAGAATAAAAACAAAGAAAAATAGCTATTCTACTGGTGGTGGGAAATTAATTTTGTTGAGGAGAAATTTTACTGCTAAAGTAAGAAAAAAGACAATATTAAAAACTGCAATATTGTTAACTGGGAATGAACTATTTCATTGATAGTGATACATGCTTAAGTCACTGTTCTGAAAATGCTTTGTTCATCCTAATTATTTCTGTGTCTTACTGGTATTAAACAAATCACCTGTTGAGAACCACTGGTTTAATCAACACCTAAAACTGGCTTGTAATGGACTCTTGATGTATCTACTATCACTTCTAGCACTCCTTTGAAGTACTTCCTGAAGCCCCTCCCTCCCAAATCATTCAATGACGAGATTTTTTTCACATGGAGATGGTTAGAACCTTCTACATATAAATATGCTGTTGACCACCCAACAACTGTATCATCCAAGAAGTCCTCTGGCTAAAGGAGTGAAGATACAATGGCTAATGGTTTGTGATTTTCATTTTTAAATGTACACACACATATGCATCCAAGTAAGATCGATTGCATCTTTTGTTCTTCTGAATATTCTGATTATAAATTTACTAGTCCAGTTTTTTTTTAACAAGACATTCAACACTTATGGATCCTGAAGTAGGAAGGACCAATGTGGATGTGCAACTGATTGATCAAACACATGCCAAAGAGCCTCCCAGAAATAAGCACTGCTTAATACCAGGATGTATTATATGTATTGCATAAGCCTCCAAAACACTAGCACATGCACAAAACATGGGCCGATCGATATAAGAGGATTTTACAGAACCATTCTGCCATGTCACTAACAGCTGAATATTTCTATTGCTACCTTTGAAACACCCAGAGAAATCTTTTGTGTTCATATCCTGGAAAACCATTTGAAACAAAGGGATTGTGTGTCACTCATTCTGCTTCTGGTGGGGCATTAACAAAGTCATGATAGCTAAACTGGGACGTCTAAGTCCAAAGTCATGATAGTTAAACTGGGACGTCAGTATTCAGGAAGAATACCTCTCAGTACAAGGTACTTAAGGCTTGAGAAAAGTTGTTGTTGTTGTTGTTGTTTTAAAGTACAATTCCCAACCAACATGGCCAGCAATTCATGGTTGTATCCAAATCTACTGAGAACATACTGTGGGGGGCCAGTTGTGGTTTTCAACCCACCTTGTATGTTCTCCTACAGCCACCTACAGGAAAGGACTTGTTAGAAACAAGACCCTGGACATTAGGCTGTTTCTATCACACAGAAGTCCCATCACATCTCCACCATGTGTCTGTGGTCAGTGTGGACAAGAAGTTCACAGAGCTGAAATAAGCTTTCCATGACCCTGAGACTCACTACAGATCAGACACTTCTCAACTATTTTGAGAAAACTCTCTACAAGATCTTATCCACCAAGAGCATCTTGATTTCCAAATGATCATATTATTTACACAACAAACAGTCTTGTTGTGGTCAAGGAAATGGGGGGGGGGGGGAGATGCAAAACTGCTGCATACCCAATGCCATCCTGTAGATCCCATAATATATTTCTCCTCCCAAATAAGACAAACAAACACACACACACACACACACGCACACACACACACACACACACACACACACACACACACACACACTTCAAATCCTGGATTCAGCCATTCCACTAAAGCATACAGTAAATCAATGGCAGATAACATCATACCAAAGACCTGCTAATCACCCACAGACATCTTTTGTGATGTCAAAAGTGGGTAAACAGGGCTGACAGTTAGGTATTGCACAGCCTAAGCGGTGTAGATCATCCAGTTCTTAAAAGCCAATCCCTAGCTTTGTTTCATGCAATAAATTTTCCTCTCCTTGTTTAAAAGGAAGGAGAGAGAGAGTCATAAAAAGAATGTCAATCCAGACTGGTGGGGTAGGATAAAATCATCTGCTATAATTTAAAGGTCTTATTTATGCCTATAGCCAGATCTCTGGTCATAAATGCTAAAGGATGTAGACGTCAGAGGAACTATAAATCTGATTGAATTGCAGTTAGACTGTGGTTTGTGGTAGCAGGGTGGAGACCGGAAGTCTTGCATTTGTTAGCAAAAAAATGAAAAGGGGAGGGACACACACAGGGAAATGCTTCCCCTTCCCCATTCAAAGGACTCACTCCTCAACTGTGTCTCTATTGCTAAATAGGGAGAGAAAGAGACTGTTATCCTTACCACAACCAGTGTAGGGCGAAGACAGGGAGAAGGAAGGGAAGGGTGGTATTGGACTCAAGACCTGTCCTTGAAAGCCACTTCCACAACATAGTCATGAAGATTAGCCAGTAATCCTGTGAAGATTTTTTACTGACCTGCTGAGACCTGGGAACTTCTACAGCTCTGTATATAAAGGGAACAAAGGAAGGAAAGGTGGAAGTAAGTGGAGGGCTGACAGTCTGCCCATTCCACTTCCAGCCCACCTCCAAGGCTTTTTCGGCCACACAGACCCTCCCTATTAAAACAGCAGAATCGTGAGCAGAACTTAGAAAAACTTCAGAACATCCTCTGGAACAATCACCAGCCACCCGCACTTTGCCTGACTCACAATTACAAGAACATTTACCACTGTGCGCCGCCCTGAGTCGGGTTTCCCCGAGTGGGCGGCATAAAAATCTAAGAACAAATAAATAAATAAAAACGGCCCAGAATGTCTGTGTCTGCAGACGTTTCCATGGCCATGTGACATGCATGACTAGACGCCGGAGCACATGGAACCCTGTTACCTTTCCTACTGAAGCAATACCATTTTATCTACTTGCAGTTTCTTGCTTCCAAACTACTAGGTTGACAGGAGCTGGGAGAGACAACGGGAGCTTAATCTGTTGTGCAGCACTTGGGTCTCGGACTACTGACCTGTCGTCAAGTTCAGCATCTTAAACACTAAGCCAGGGTACACAGAAAAAGCCTCCTCAAAGATTGTGTTATTTTTTAAATCACGATTGGGCGTACCCTAGTGATGGCAACCTTGTGTTGCCAACTAATCTTTCCTCACACAAAAGGAACTGCAGAATGAACTCATCAAAAGGTGCCTTCATTTTGGCAGTTTCGTGTCTGGCCTAGACATGGAAGAAGATGACCACCACTAAGCCACCACAGTGCCCTGCAGCAACACACGACACGTCCACAAATTTCACCTTGGGCAACGATTACTGTTTCAAGCACCTATGAAGTCCGCAGAGCCACTTCTGATGGAGATCAACGCAATTCATGTTCAAATCGAATTTGGGGGCTTATACTTGCTCTTTCCAGCAATGAAAATATTTTCTCTCAAATCGATGGTCCCATTAGTTGGGGTCTTCTCCTCAACCCTTATGGCAAGAGGAAAGAGCTACACGAGAGAAACATTTCATGCAACAGCTCGGCAGGCAACACAGGGGGTACATTTTCAAAGTAGTTGCTATCTTGATGAAATAATACAGGAACTTAGCCTAACACACACCCTTCGACGCCGGCCTTTCCTACGCAATTTCTCCAACCCAAGCACACAAAGACTCTGCTCCAAATGTGCATGCTGCAAGTCTTTGGAAGCGGGGCTTCGCATAGTTTCCTTCTTTCAGTGCCAGCTAGGAAAATATATTCCTAAATAGCTTGAGGCGACTTTTCGGGTCAGTGTTTGGAAACAAGAAAAGATAAAAAAAGTTTATGCTCTAGCCATCAAAAGAGAGAGAGAGAGAGAGAGAGAGAGAGAAACAAAGTAGGAAAGAGCCTAAGCCCCCATAAATTTGTTGAGCTTGTGGGATGGGCTGACCCCCCCCTTTGAGGGGGGGGATTTTGCCTTGATTTTGTCTTTCAGGGCAACCCACCCAACCCTTTTCAGTGCCTCACAGTACTTTGTTTCATATAACTATCCCACTGAAACCTGGCACCAAAGAAGGGGAGGGGGAGGATTTGAATAAGGGAAGGGGGAGCAGAGGTTGCAAAGTGAAAGAGGGAAGGGGGGAGAGGAAGAGGCAAACTCTCATATCAAATTACTTTAACCTAACTCTCCAAAACTACTTGAGTGGGGAGAGGTACACTTAAGGGCTCCTACCCACCCAAAGTATAAACAGTGCCCACACATGGGGAGGGGGTGGAGACCCAAAATGGGACAGGAATCTGCATTCATGAAAGAATAAAGCCAACAGAGAACTGTGGAGAGAGATCAGGAGGGGCAGGGAGGGGAAATCTCCGCTCTATCTATTTGTGCAGGGGGGAAAAAAACCCTTTTCTGAAGCCACCCTACAGCATGGAAGAAAATCCCTCAGACTTGGATTCTTTCCCCTTTCATCTCCCTGACGCGCCCGCCAGTCCACCCAGCAATTTTCAGACAGGCGTCAGTTAAAGAGAAGTTTTCAGATTACGTTAATTGTGGAGCCTAGATAAATTGCAGGCTCTTCCCTTTCTAGTGTGCCATGTGTGCATGCCAGAGAGGGAGAGGGAGAGAGAAAGAAAGTCAATTCTCCTATTATATGTCCCTTATAACTATAGTCTTACTACAGCCAGCAGCATACAAGCGATCTCTTTGGACCCTATAACAAAGGAAGAAACAAACAAAAAAAAACCACATTTGGAGCAATAGCAATTACACTTATATCCCTCCCCATAGAGCGTAGTGCACTCTCCGGGAAGTTCACAAGGTAATTGGCATCCCCCCCCCCCCAACATACTGGATACTCATTTAACTGACCTCAAAAGGATGGAAGAATGAGTCAAGCTTGATCCCCATCAGGATCAAACTCACAATGTTTTTGGCTGCAGTACAACAGTTTAACTCAGGAGTTCCCAACTTTTTCTCAAACTGGGAGCCGGTCATGCTCCCTCAGCCAGCTTTGAGGGCCGGATAGCCATTTTGTCCTGCCTGCATGATGGGGTGGCCATTTTGTCCCAACAGCTTGAAATTGTGGCCATTTTGTTTCTTGAATGCCCTTGGAGAGGCACATGAAATGGTGCCATTTATTTATTTTATAAATTTATATCCCGCCACTAACAACATGAATAAAACATTATTCCCTTAGGTTGGGAACCCCTGGTTTAACCAATGCGTCATCAGGGCTCTTCATGAAGATTAATGCATATGTCTTATGAATGCATGCATAGGGTTGTTTTACTAAGTGATAACTTAGTGAACTGGAAGTCAAAATGCTCTCTTAATTGGTGAGAAGAATCTTATCAATTTATCCCCCTTCCATTCTGAACTTTCAGACCAAAAGTACAAAAGCCTGATGGAATTCTTCATAAACCACCATTATTTCCTTGGGCCCTGCTGTCTGGTTTTGCAGGGTGTGACCACAGGCACTATTTAATTGCTTGGGGCTCCTGCGCCCCAGGTTTTTACATTTCTCCAGAACCCAACCCAAGGCTCCGGAAGGAAATAAAGGAGTTCCTCCAACAGATAAGAGTTTTGCAGCTTTCTTCACTCTGTTAGCACACAGTGAAAGCAAGCATCCCTGGCAAAATAGGCTCAAGGGAGCCATTCAAGCACTGAAGTAGCCAAACTTTATTTTTCATAGATGAAATAAGACATAAATGGTGCTGACTTGCTCGTCTTGTCATACATTCAGTTTATCACGTTTTCTTCCCTTTCACCTTTCCCTGAACTCTCCCAAACTGCTCCCTATGCCTTAACACCACATTCTCTTTTCCCCAAAAAAATCATCAACAACCTCTACATCTCAAACATACACTTTCTAAAACACGCGCACGGGCTCTGATAGCCTGAGACAAAGACTGGGATGGACATCAATGTTTATAAAAGATAAAAACTAGTTAGTACTGAATGGAAGACTAACAGGGAATACTTTCTTGGTAAGGTTCAAGAAGACTCCAGCTTAAAAGCCTAAACACTTGCTGCCATTCAGAGCTGTCGATACAAGTCTCCAGGAACCACCAAGAGCCTGAACTCAATGTATTTCCCTAGTGAGCGCCGTTTTCTGTCCCAATATCTGCCAATCTAGCAGAGTTCAAAAGCAAGAAACTGCAAGTAGATAAATAGGTAGCACCTCAAGGCAACAGCGTTCCGTGCACTTCAGCATCTAGTCATGCCTGCCACATGACCACGGAAACATCTGCAGGTGCAGACAGTGTTGGTTCTTTGGCTGTAAATGGAGATTACCTTATGCTCCTGCCAACCTAGCAGTTCGAAAGCAAGAAATTGCAAGTAGATAAATAGGGACCAGTTCGGTGGGAAGGTAACAGCGTTCCGTGCGCTCCGGTGTCTAGTCATGCCTGCCACATGACCATGGAAACGTCTGCAGAAGCAGACAGCGCTGGCTCTTCGGCTTAGAAACAGAGATGAGCACTGCACCCTAGAGTCGGAAACGACTGGCTTTCGAGCAAGGGAAACCTTTACTAGTACCTTTCCACATTGCTATTTGTGTTACTGGTTTCTCTTAGATTAGATGCAGGACTTTATTACCAATTTGTTGTTCAGTCGCACAGTCGATTCCGACCCTTTGCGACCCTATGGACCATTGCTCTCCAGGCGCCTCTCTCCTCCACCCCCCTCAACCCTCCCAGTTCTGTGCCCATTGTGTCTACAATACCATCTAGCCATCTCATCTTTGGCCTCCTCCTCCTTCTTTTGCCCTCCACCTTTCCCAGCATCAAGGCTTTCTCAAGCAAATCCTCCCTTCCCATTTGATGTCCAAAGTACTTCAGCTTCGTCTTTACTATTTGACCTTCCAATGAGCAGTCAGGGTTGATTTCTTCTAAGATTGACCTATTTGTTCTCCTCGCTGTCCAGGGGACTCTCAAAACTCTCCTCCAACACCACATTCTTCTATTCTTCTGCGTTCAGCTTTCCTAATGGTCCGGCTCTCACAACCATACATTACCACCGAATAATGTCTCATTCTTGTTTTGGTGGCGACTGTCCTTCATTTGCACCCATCCTTTGCTTTTCCCTTTTCATATCCGCAATTTATTCCCTTTTTTTCATCTCTGGAGAAAATTCATTAAGAAGCAAAAACTGGAACAGCTGCAAAGAGGCTTCTAACTGCTAGCGTAAGCAGCCTTCTGTCTGGGAAGGCTCTCAGACTGGTTTGCCAGTGGCGGTTCCACAAGAGACTGGAGGAATCTTAGCAGCCGTCACGTTACTCTGAGGCCCCAGGTCTTTGGATGCTCAGGGTGGAACCAAGTTTTTTTTTTTTTAATCACCCTTCCTTTCTGCTTATTATCACTGACTTATGTCTCCACTGCAGCAAAAGTCTTGTTTCCACCGTGGCAATTCATGATGAAATGGGAGTTACTTAATGCTGGGCGAACCAGCGGCAGTTCCAGGTGTCCTGGGAGAACCGACTGCACAGATGGTCCCATTATTCAGCGCCACGGCTGGGCAACTCATTCAAAACCAAAAGGCTAAATTAGTAATATATCATGAGACAGAGAGAGAGAGAATCATGGCTTATTTGCATTTTCAGCTGCATGCAATTAACATAATTTGCTTATCATTTTCATGAATGCGGCAGGTGACGGGAACTGCTTGCTGTTTGTGTCGCATTCAGTCTATTTTGTTCTAACTTCAGACTCAGTTCTGAAACTGGTTACTAATGTCAAGGATGAACAAATTCAGCTCATTGGGTAGCATTCAATAACTCACACCCCAATCTACAGTTGGTTGCCTGGTGTCATTTTCTTTTTAAAAAAGCATGGAATGAGTGTTTTTTTTCATGCACATTATTATCTCTCTCCTTATTCAAGCAAATTGAAATCTCCTATCTTAGGCCTAGTTTTTAAAATAGCTGCAAATAGCTGAAAATATGAGGGTGATTACACCAGATTTTCAGAGCTATGTAAAAGCCACCTTTTTCTGCAAACTGAAAAGACCAATGTCACCATCCTATATTTCCACAGTTGACTCAAGCAAGGTATGTTTGTAATCATTCTTTAAAGTGAAACACTCAAACTTTGTTGTGGCTCCCAGAAAACTGTTAAGTGCCTAAGTTCTGGGCCATGATCCTACAAATGAGAGGCCCCAAAATATCGTATCCTTACCAACCCTACTTAGCTCTTGGAAACCCAAACCATTGGCTTCACTCAATCTATTACATGTTTGGTCTTCCATCTTTCCCAGCATTATTGTCTTTTTGGGGGAGTCTTGCCTTCTCATGATGTGCCCAAAGTAGGACAACATCAGCTTCATCATATTTGCCCCTAAAACAGTTCAGGCTAGATTTGCTCTAGGGCCCGCTTGTTTGTGAAACGATAAATAGACTCTCTATGTTGCATTTCACTCCCACTTACATAGCTTCCACACTGTAAAACTAGATCCATATTCTTCACAATTATTTGTTTACTGTAAGGAAGATGGAATCAATACTCAAAGTATCAGGACCCCATCAGAGAGGACCCCGCTGCCTCTTGCCTCCCGACGCCATCGGTTCGGGAGGAGAGGCACCTGTGGCCCGTCGACAACGCCCTCCTGGCCCCGCCCAGAGGGGTAGAAGAGGTGCCGTCGCTGTGGCCAGTGAGAGGACCCCGTCGCCTGTGAGAGTCGCCCGCCACCTCTCGCCTCCCGATGCCCACGCCATCGGAGAAACGACACATGAACTTATCTTCGTATTTATCATCTTGGATGAGGTTCGTGCATCACTCAAAACTCTGTAAAACCATTACAATGGTTGATGAGTGATGCTAGTTAGCTAGAAGCAGATAAATATATCATGTAATGATTACATGATATATTTATCTGCTTCTAGCTAACTACAATGCTGCCTGTCAGAGAAGAGTATAGCCATAGCCCCCCACCATGGGGAAAGCCCCCACCCCTTAAGTTCCACTCAGGGCCATCACTTGCAGAGAGAATTGCTTATTTAAAGGTAAAGGTTTCCCTTGGTCGAAAGCCAGTCGAATCCGACTCTAGGGTCATCTCTGTTTCAAAGCCGAAGAGCCAGCGCTGTCTGCTTCTGCAGACGTTTCTGTGTACATGTAGCAGGCATGACTAGACACCAGAGCGCATGGGGCGCTGTTTCCTTCCCACCGAAGTGGTCCCTATTTATCTACTTGCAATTTCTTGCTTTTGAACGGCTAGGTTGGCAGGAGCTGGGACAAAGACAGGAGCTCATTCCGTCCTGCAGTACTCGGGAATCGATCTGCTGACCTTTCGCCTGCCAGTCAGCATCTTAACCATTTGAGACACTGCAGTCCTTATTTACTTTAAATAAATTAAACAAATGAATAAACTATAAATAAAAATTCTTCTTTGCAGTCAAGTTATCTAGCAAGCTTATGGCCTGAGCACGGTATGTGCATACTTCGTCCTCAAATTTGTGATTAAGGGGCTTTATTCTGTTTGTATCGTACCCACAGTCCTTGGCAACCCATAATTTGTTTATTTATTTTATCATTTTTCTGTTGGAATCACTAGAATAGAACTATATCATATTTCTACTTTAAAGAATGTCAGATCAATTTCTTCCATTTGGAAAAAGCCACTGATTTATCCGTGACAGATTCATATAATTTCTTCATCTTTCTTGACCTTACTCTTTTTTCTCATTAAACAGTGTCACTGTTTAGAACCATTTAGAGCAACTGGTGAGCGTAAGATATTATGGGATCCACTAACAGACTGCTCACTTCACACTTGGACTTGTGAAAAACACACACGGCCCAAATCCCCTTGTGCCCATCTTCTTGACATCAATGATGAAACGACATCTCCTGAAACAGCAGCTTGCTGTTAATTCCTCATTTCTTAAATTTAATCTCCATGTTCATGAGCTGGGTGGCTTTGCACACAAACCAGAAGCAAAGTGGGGACACTTTAATTACAATCTAATTCATTCAAGAATCCATAAAGGCAGCATTTCTTTCAGATTTTTTTTACATATATTAAAACCGCTGCTGATTAAAGAATCATTTGGGGTTGCAACAAAATTTCCCAACTCACATTCAACAAGATTATGTTTAAGCAATGAGGAATCAAAGTAGGGAATTCTAATTAACAGCAAATCGGCCACTACAAATGATATCTTTTTTTTAAAAAAAAGCGGCATCGTTTATGTAAGAAGATTTGAGACTGTATTAAATGGACTTTGTTTGATAACAGAAGTTATTTCTTGTCTTCATTTTTTAATTTTAGTTTTATTAACTATTATGTTATGTACTTGGGTGTTGGGGCCCTTCTGTGTATAATTGCCATATTGTGTAAAGTGCCCAGAATTACATTTATGTCAGATACACAGTAAACAAACAAACAAACAAGAACTTCAGAGTCTGCATCTGATATCTTAACATTTAATTTGTTAAAAGTTCAGTTCTACACCTGAATGAGATGCAAACATTTCTCACAGCTTTCTACTAGGACTATGTGAAACAGCTGAAACCAGAGCCCTCAAATAAACAACTAAACTCTAGTGCTGTATTCACTTAGAGCAGGGGTGGCCAAAGTATGACCCATGGCCTGGGCCTGGCCAACAGCACCATTTCATGTGGCCTGCCACCACCCTCACCGCTAGCGCAAGCAGACATGTTTACGACAGCTGTAAAATGCACACGTGCATGCACAAGCATGCCGCCTGCTGTAAAAACTGCCGTAAATGCACCTGTGGCTGAATTTATGGCAACGTTTTACAGACACATTTTATGACAGGAGGAACCATGTGACTGGCTCGGTCAGCTGTCCGGGGTCAGGGTCAGGCCTGCGGCGCAAAAAGTTTGGCCACCCCTGAGTTAGAAAGTTATTAATATAGGGATTATTGTCAGAGAGAGAAAAGAGAAATTTGTGCAGCTACAAAGGACCACAAAACAGACCAACTGACGTCCCATAGCAAATCAAAAAGACTCTTTTTTGGGGGGGAGTCAAAAATTGATTCATAAATGCTTCATTAGTCACTGCTGCTGTCTAATTATGACAAATAATCAATTACTGCTGCTATGAAAGAACCATCCAAAGAGGAAAAAGAAGATGAAGGGAGGGGAGGGGAGAGGAGAGAGAAAGAAACCCTCTTTAAAGCTTAATTATATTTTCTTTAAAAGCCAACAGACAGGAGCCACCACGTCCTCCAATGAATATGCTTTATAGCTAGGGAAAAAACCCACACTTCCATGCACACAAAACAAGAAAGCCTGGCCTGGCTGTCTCTAGTGGTTAGACTAAAGCCAGCTGACTCCAGCTTCCTCCATCCCAGGCAATGGGCCTCATCAGCCATGCAAATTATAGAGTATCCTGGTGTCTGAAGGGCGAATTTCTACTTAGCTCAGGAAAAAAAAATAAGGCCTTAGAAGAAAGGCGGGAGTGAAGAAACCCAGCCAAATCCATTCATAATATTTACAGTAAATGGCCCTCTCTGCTGTTGTTTGATATACAGCCCTGCCTAATTATTTTCCGGAGTTTTAATTTCAAGAAGCCGCTTTCTTTCTGAGTGACTCTCTTCTTCTCTTTAAATATCTCCCCAAATGTTTTCTGAACACCCTTACTACCTTCAAAGCTATTGTTTGTTAATAATTTCTACAGTACTATTTGGGTCAAGCAAAGCCTTTCCTTACCGGCACAGCAACTTTGCAAGGTTGACTAAGTTGAGAGCAAAACAAGATGATGTCCAATGAGTTGCCTAGTGAAACGTTATGGCCATATGAAGTTCCAAGTCAGCCCCATAGCCAAGTCCAACACTATACCGTTTTGTCCTCTAATAATAATAATAATAACTGCATGCCATCAAGTCAATTCTGATGTATGGCTTTTCGAGGTACAGAATACTCAGAAGTGATTTACCATTCCTTTCTTCTGGGAAAGTACCTTCAGTGGGAAGGTAACAGCATTCTGTGCGCTCCAGTGTCTAGTCATGCCTGCCACATGACCACGGAAACGTCTGCAGAAGCAGACAACGCTGGCTCTTCATCTTTGAAACAGAGATGAGTACTGCACCCTAGAGTCGGATACGACTGGCTTTCAAGCAAGAGAAACCTTTCTGCTGGGACTGTACAAGCTACCCAAGGCTACATAAGCTGCTTCTTCTAGAAGGCACAACGGGGAATCAAACTCTCCACCTCTGGCTGCGCAGCACTTAAATCACTGTGTTGTCCAGCCAGCTACTCATATAAATATACAATTTGCTATGAGATTACTCCTTCCCCTTTGTAAAGATTTCTTGTTGCGTTGTATTATTGGATGCTGCTCAAAGTGTTTTACAATCAGCATAGAAAATATTACAAGCTAGTTTATTATATTGGAAATGCTTTAAACTTTACCAGTTCCTCCAATTAAAGAGAATGTGTCAGGTCTCTAAGAAGAGTATAGAGTTTTTAAAGGATTCTGCTTCCTAAAAATTCTTAGGGGTGGTGGTGGTGGTGAGATAATTAGTTCTAAGACATGACAGTGCATCATTCCCTGACCTCATTGTTTTAATATATTCTTCTGGGATAGTGGACTACAGGTGAAACTCGGAAAGTTAGAATATCGTGCAAATGTTCATTCATTTCACTTAAAAGGTGAAACAAATATATGAGATAGACTCACTGCATGCAAAGCGAGAGATGTCATGCCTTAATTCGTTATAATTGTGATAATCATGATTCATGGCATACAGCATACATGAGACTATGTGATGATTATGGGGTACATGAGATTGGGGAGTTGGGGTTTTCATAAACCGTAAGCCATAAGCATCAATATTATAACAAAGTAAGGCTTGAACTATCTTGCTTTGCTTGTAATGAGTCTATCTCATATATTTGTTTCACCTTTTCAGTTGCATTACTGAACTGAATGAACATTTGCACGATATTCAAATTTTCCAAGTTTCACCTGTACATACTGGAATACAGTCTTTCCTAACCAGGTCTGGACTTGGCTAGGACCCAAGGATAAAACGGCTTGAAATCACTATGCAAGAAAGAGTAAAGGTTTCCCTTGCTCGAAAGCCAGTCGTATCCGACTGTAGGGTTCAGTCCTCATCTGTTTTAAAGCCAAAGAGCCAGCGTTGTCTGCTTCTGCAGACATTCCCATGGTCATGTGGCAGGCAGACACCGGAGCACAAGGAACGCTGCTACCTTCCCACCAAAGTGGTCCCTATTTATCTACTTGCAATTTCTTGCTTTCAAACTACTAGGTTGGCAGGAGCTGGGACAAAGATGGGAACTCATTCACAAACAAATAAGACAGAATAATGATCTTGAATTCAATGACCTCCAACCTGTACATAACAGGTGAGGAGATGTGAAATATTCCCACATCACCATGAGGCTTATAAGGCTTAAACTGATCAGTCAGGTCAATGGGGAGGTAACTGCAAAAAGAACAGTGTTTTTCAGTAAATCTGGGGAGAGACAGCAAAGTTGTCAAAACAGGAACCCAGCAAATATTAAACCAGAATCATCTAGTTGCCAACTACCTGTTGCTTTGATCAAAAGTGGGAAGCCTATATTTTCTCTACAGTCCTTCATCCTACCCTAAAGTGCCTTCAAACCTTGTTCCAGAAGGCTGAAGATTGGGTTTGTATACCAAGGAAGGCTGCAAGCAGATCTGGAAGGGAACCAAAGCTTTGATTAACCCTGGTATTGAATACAGAAACGCATCACTGATTCTTGGTCACTGACAGTAAGATTAGCTCCCAGTAAGTTTACTTTTAAAAAGCCATGCACAGCTACGCTTCTCACAACTGTATTAGTGGGCACATTTCTAAATCCCAAGAGCTGTGAGTATTCCCTGAATAACTTCTGGGCATATCCCTTAACCCTTAGGTTGTCTTCCGCATTTGTAAAGATGGTTGTTGGGTTGAATTGGAGATGGGCAGATTTATGTTCCAAGACTACAATTCTCATTATTTCTAACTACTTCTTCTTGGCTTCCTCTTTTACTCCATGGGATGTCGAGGGATCTAACTTTATTAAATGCTGAAAATTAAAACTATTTCATCCACACACACACCAATAGTATATTTTACTTTCTGCCATCCTACATGTCTACAGAAAACCCGCAACAAATATAACTTAAGCTCTACAAACTCTTAGCATGGTTCTTCATCTTCTTTCTCAAGGAATGCTGATTTACGTACTAAAAGACAAGGCTGCATTTTTACAGGCAGACCTACTTTTGTAACAAATGCAACATAGGAACCAAGAAATCTGGAATATCCTAACCTGAATTCACTGAACTTGATTAACACTTGAAGATGGAGAATGGAGAGGAAAAGTATTTTTCAAATAGAAAAGAAATGCTTTGAAATAAAGGTGGATGAAGTCTTCCAGAAAGAGCTGAGATACTTGAATATGGCATTTGTTTATCAGATGCTTTTAAATAACCAAGCAACTTCTCCATAGCCAGCCATAGCCAGTAAAACAAAATCTTGAATTTACAAAACAAAGGGTCTTTTCCCCCCTTTTGTGTGCCTGTGCGCACATGTGCGCACATGTGTGTTTTGGAGTAACCCAGTATACCAAGCGGAATACTCAACAAATCCCTCCTCTCCGCATGCCTAACTACATTCCATACAACTACCCTATGCTTTCTGAAAGTCTAATTTTAATAATTGGAGATGGGAGGGAGGGAGAAGGCCAAGAATTCACAGGAAAAGAAACTTTTCCCAGCAGCAGCGCACGGTGGTTCAAATGTTCTTAGTTTTTTGCAAGATGCAAAAACTTAGCCGCTTTAGCCAAAAAGCTTCTTGATTAAAACAACATTTTTTCCCTAGAAGGATGAAGGAAATGTTCCTTAAACGCAGATTATAAGGCAGCAAAAAATAAAATAAAAAAAATAACAGGCTTAGAAACAAGTACTTTCCATTCTCTGCTCTCCAGCCACGCCAGCATTCTCCTCCAGCCCAGTTTCTTTCCCCCCTAATAACAATTATGAAAACTGTTTAGATGGGGATGGCATTTTGAACATTTACTGCATTCCAGCCCATATAAATTCCATTCCCCGAATCCAATGGAAGGAAAGCGCCTCCCCTCAATCCCACCCTCCCTCCTCCTCCTCCCAGCCTTTCCCCTTCTCTGCTTCTTTCCCCTCCCTTGGCTTTCATTCCTCGTTCTTTACAACCTAATACCCTGTCGACTCAGGGCCAGCCAGGGCCTACTTATGGGGGGGGGGGGGGGGGACACAATACACAGCGCCAGACTGGAGACAGCATGCAGACTGAAAAAGTTAATCATTACGTCTGTCTGCCTTCATAATCTAATCACTTCTGTGCCTAAGCGCATGCAGCAAAATCTCTCTCTCTCTCTCTCTCTCTCATACCCACAGTGCAACTCTGGGTATTCCATTCCCTGCCACATTCAGCCTCTTCCCACAACTCTAGATGCAAACTCAAGTGACCCCCCCTTCCCTCCCTCCCTCCCTCCATGTCAAGCATGACAGCCAACAACCATAAGCAACAGAGAACAGCTCCATAGGCAGCTTCCCTGATCCATTCTCCCACACCCCCTCCTCCCCTGTCTCCTACTTTACTTAGTGGATTAATAACACTTAACAATTAAGGCAGTACATTACATTCATGGAGCTAATTAATCCTCCCAACATTCCTGAGACCCAGAGGAGGGAAGAGAAGAAGGGAGGAGAAATTGCTTTTTGCAGCAATTTTAAAGATGGGACATCATAACCGCCCGACACCAGCCACAACAGCGAGTTCACTTCTATGGCCGGCTAAAAGGCAAAGAACCCGTCAGAAACTCTGCAGCATCTTCCATCCCTACGTGCTCATAAATAGTGCAGTTTAAGCATCCAGTTTATGCTCCTGACCTACTTTATAACACCAGTCTAGACAACAGAAAACGGCACAGCCACAAAGTGGGTTAACAATCCACCACCACCTTCACCAAGCAGTCTGACCGACTGTGACTAAGTCAGGTTCCAACCAGACAACAATATATGCACTAAAGGTAAGGGTTTCCCTTGCTTGAAAGCCAGTCGTATCCGACTCTAGGGTTCAGTGCTCATCTGTTTCAAAGCCGGAAGAGCCAGCGCCGCCTGCTTCTGCAGATGTTTCCATGGTCATGTGGCAGGCATAACTAGACACCAGAGCACACAGAATGCTGTTTACCTTCCCACTGAAGTGGTCTTTATTTATCTACTTGCAATTTCTTGCTTTCGAACTGCTAGGTTGGCAGGAGCTGGGACAAAGACGGGAGCTCATTCTGTCCTGACTATGCGGAACTGAACTGCTGACATCCCGCCTTCCAGCCAGCGTCTTAGCCACTTAAAGTTGCCCCTGAGCCACTCCGTGGTCTTGCAAAACCAAATTAGAAGATAAAGGATGGAGTTCACTGGACAAGGAACAACATTAAAGGAAGATATAGCTGAGGATCTCAACCTTCCCCACGTCACTTGGAGGACCCTGAAAAGGCTGAGGATTGGAGTGCCTAAATGTAAGACCAACATGCTCAAGTGGGGGCTGCTGGCAGACAACAACACACTGATACAGTGTGTAATACAGAATCTGGCCCATTTACTGGTCTGCCGATTACTGCCAGAAAAATGCACCAATGAGGATTTAAGTTTGGCCAATGACAAAGCCAAGAAAGTGGCTTCATTTTGGCAGTCCAGGGTTTGATCAGGACGCAAAAGGAGAAGTGGTCTTGCTGCTGAATGTACACAGAGATACAATGTCTGCAGTTTAGAAGCAAAAAGAATAGGATTTTTTAAAATAAAAAATAAATAAACCCAAAGACTGATAAGAACACAGCTTTGCCCTGGTGATAGTGGTCAAACTGCTGTCTTGAAACCAAAAGGTTGTGATTTTGATCCTGACTATGACTCAAGGTTGACTCAGCCCTCCATCCTTCCAAGGTCTGTAAAATGAGTACCCAACATGTTTTGGGCAAAATGCTGATTAACTTGTGAACTTTTTTGTCAGCTAATTGTTAAGACTTTCCATACAGAGATGCCCCAAGGTAGTTTATCAAATCACTGAAACGCCATATTTCATTTACCGTATTTATTCGTGTATAACACGCAAAATTTTATACCAAAAAAAGAAATCAAAGTTGGGGTGCGCGTTATAAACGAGGACTGGTGTGGCAGTGGCGGCCGGTCCCTTGAGGGCGCGAATGGTGAGTTCCCGCGAGTTCACGTCACCTTGTTGTGTACAGTGTGCGTCACAAATAGGGTTGTGCCGCTTCATTTCCTCGCCCACACGGGAGACTCAGTGAGCGCATGACGTCACCCACCCTACAAGGACAGCGCCGGCGTGGTTTTCTCCAGCAGAACGAGGTGTGGCCTCCGCCTCCAGCCATTTCCCGCCATACGCCTCCTCACTCCCAGAGTCCCACCCCCGTCACAAGCCTCTTTTACTTCCTTTTTAGAATTGGGTCGGCTTTCTATTGCTGCGGTGGGTGAAGGGGAGGCGGGGGCGTGGCTTTGAAGAAATTGACGGGATCTGATTGGGTGGTGCGGGAGACGAGGCGTGGCGTGGCCCGGAGGTAGCTCTTATGAACAAGCTTTTTCACCACGCATTCAATTACAATGCGTGGTGTGAAACAAAATTTTATACCGAGGTTTCATGGAAAATTAGGGGTGCGCGTTATACACGAGTGCGCGTTATACACGAATAAATACGGTATTTATGTACAATATTTATATACTGCCTGTCTACTGCATACCACTACTTCAGGTGGTTTACAAAAGGTCACCAACAATGGAACACAACCATAAAAAAAAATCTCAAAAGCACAACTACAAACAATACACTTTATAAAATAATGACATCTAATCTTTTTCCCCCTTTGGTGACAGCATAATCTATACCAAGAGATTAGATTAAATGAAAAATAAGCCCAAACATATGACCATTCAAAACAAAAGCAAGCAAGCAAACACATAGCATAAATCCAAATAAATACAGGCATTACAGCTGCTAAAGTAATACAACTGGAAGGTGGTCATAAATGGTAACCAAGAACTCTATTCAGGTATTACTAAAGTTGCCACAGTGAACACATTGACCTCACACTTTCGGTCACTAGTTTTAATGACACCAGAATAAAGTTTACAGTGATTGTCCCACTGAAAACAGTTAAACAGTTAAACCTTTCCAGCATATGGTGAGAAAAACACAGCACTTGCTAGGTAGCTCAGTGGTTTAGGTATCAGGCTGCAGAGCCAGAGGTTGGAAGTTCAATTCCCCACTGTGCCTCACTGACAGAGCTAGACACCATGCTCCATCCCTTCAGCACTGCAGTTCTATATCAATTATTATACTGTTGAAAACACAAGGCTGTGATAAGCATGCAATGATAAGCATTACAACAACAGAGAAGTTCCTGTTTTGTGACAAATTATCTCCCCACACAACAGATAATTAATGGCAAATTTCATTGCTACAGGACTCTGCAACAGGACCTATATTAAAAATATTTTAAATGATATGGTATCTTCGCAAGGAAGACAGGTCTACTGATACGAGAAGACTTCAAACTACCAGAAGCCAAGTTCACCAAACTATGGGATATCATTTAAGACAGCATTTCCCAAACTATGTTCTGTGGAACACTGGTGGATTTCAATTCCCAGAAGCCTAAGTCAGGAGTGCAATGGCTGATCAGTGCTTTAGGGAACTGACTTAGGCTTCTGGGAATTGAAGTCCAAAAAACAAAGGTTGGGAAACACTGATTTGAGCTCTATCTGTGAGGTTCAATACAGCTGGAACGGTCCATAACAACATATGAGGAACAGATCATGTCTAATGTTAATGGCTCTTAATTACCCATTCAAGACCAACCCAGCTTCAAATACGTTTGCAACAGGAATAGTTTGCTGCAGTTATATTCTAGGGAAATGCTTTTTTATCCCAGTTACTGTGAAGTAAACAATCAAGGTCAGAAGGGGCTGGGAAGTCTAGGGAAGATAAAGGGATGATATCATAATCCCTGCTAATCAAAGTCTTTCGGCTTTCACCCTACATGCCCTGGCTATGTTACATCACTGTTAGCGTATCGCTTGTTTTGCTACATCACTATTAAACCAGGTAAGCATATAAGGCTTAGCATAAGAAAGTGTGTCAACATTTAAAACTGAGCTACATCTCTGCATTTGCCCAACTCAAAAGGACAGAGGAACAAACAAGAAAAACAACAGGCCTATGTTTCTGTATTTAACCTAACATTTCATTCAAAGATGCTAAAAAGCTTCAGTGATATCCAAGGAAATGTCAGCGACCAGTACTGAACTAATGCTATGAAGATCAGAGTTTCCTGCCACTTTCCCCATGCAACTAACATGGAGAGGTACTTCACACTTCAGATAGTAAGCACATCTGCTCTCCATATGGTAGAATCTGCAAAGAGTGAATGAGAATGTCTGACTTTAATAAAGTCCATGAGTATACAAACATATGAAAAAAACTCACTTTTGTACTTAACACTGTTGGCCTTTGAAGGCACTGACATCCAGCCTAGGTGGCAAACTTACTTACTCTATAATATGGAAGCAATCTTTTTGCTGTTTCTTGTTTGAAAACACAATGACCAGATATATACTTTGTCAAAGATGCTGCCAAAAGGATCAACTATTCACTATTCTCTGAAATGAAATTTATTTGGTGTTGTTCAGTCGCACAGTCAAGTCTAACCCTTTGCGACCCCATGGACCATTGCTTGCCAGGCTCCTCGTCATTTCCCACAGCCCACACAGATCTACACCCGTTGCATCAATGATGCTATCTAGTCACCTCATCCTTTGCCCCCTGTTCTCCTTTTGCCTTCGATCTTTCCCAGCATCAAGGCCTTCTCAAATGAATCCATTTGGTGACTGAAGTACTTGAGCTTCATCTTCAGCACTTGTCCTTTTAACAGAGCAGTCAGGATTGATTCCCTTCAGGATTGACTGATTTAATCTCTTTGTGGTTTAGGGACTCTTCTCAAGAGTTTCCTCCAGCACCACAGCTCAAAGGTATCTCTTCTTCTGCGCTCAGCCTTCCTTATGGTCCAGTTCTCACAGCCATATGTTACTACTGGGAATACCATTGCTTTGACTATGCAGACTTTTGTTGGCAGGGGGATATCTCTATTTTTTTATTATTTAGTAGTACTGTTATTATTCTGAAGACCCACAGGACAAAAGTCATCTTCTCCTGATATCATGCAAGCAAACCTAATGAATTTAAATTATTTTTTTGGGATAGGTTAAAGTTTGACCAACAGACACTAGACTTCAAAAATCTGTCTTCTGATAGCAAAGTGATGCAGAAATTCATAGGCAGAAAATGACACCAATAGCCATTCCATATTCTTAGGATAATATTAGTTATGCTTGCATAGCACAGATGAAATAACGTTTGGAGGCAAAGTGCTCTAAGTTAAAAAGTCACTGTGGATATGATCTCTTGCTTACTGAGTTGTCTGACTGCAATTGATAAGCTCTATGATAATTTGTTAAGGTTGGAGCAGTTTGTCTCCGAATGTTATACCATTTATGTAGCTTTCCAAGAGTACTCTGGGCCTTACGCTGGATTCAGATGAAATCAATTCATCTGCATATCCTGGGTTTAGTCCCATTAGAGGCAAAGGAAGTCAAGTTGGTCACGTCTAGTTTGTTCCGTTGATGTTTGTTAGAATAATGTATGGCAATCCATAAATGTTATTAAAGTTAAAAATTAGCCCATGGGTCCAATTAACAAAAAACAAAACAAAGCCAACCCTGTGATTTTGCATGCCAGCACAACAGGACCTTAAAAGGGGGGGGGGGTAGTTTTATTAGCATGTTGTTCCTACCAGACTGCACCAGTCTTATCTAAAAGCTCATACAGCAGATTGGCATAAGGATAATGAGTTTATTGTGATTTTATGACTGTTTCTTTTATTGATGCAATGAATACTGTTCAGGTATCATTTTTTCCCCGTATATCCTTTTTATCCACATACGATGTTCTGTCTTGTGACATATGTCCAAAACAACAAATGATGGTTAAAGCAATAAATTGCTATAATTTTAAAAAGGGGGAAAGGAGGAAGTGTTTTTCACGGGGCAAATTTCAGCTCTCATTAGGCATGCTGGGTTCCAAATAACTAAGAATGCTGCTCATCCCCCAACCTCTGGTATATTACACTGTCGTTTAGAGCAATAGCCTATCAGATTGTCCCATGTACAAAGAACAAACTTAGCATGTTTTCCGAAAAAGTCCAGTATTCCTGGTTCTTCCAAGACCAGTTTAGAAACCACTAATACAGAGTCTTACTCACCTGAGCAAATACTTGTCCCTCAGTCTTATCCTTTGATGCTTTGCTACTTCTGGTACCTATGAATTAAGTCCACCCATGTTGTCATTACAAGTGATACAGCCGGAGGCTAATTTCAGAGGCAATGAAGTGAAAGCTCTTTAGATATTCTCAGCTATGGTTCATTAGGCATAAATAAGGTGTGTGTCATACGTTAATGAACTTCTGTCTGACTACGACAACACAAGTTATCATAAAAAATGAATATGTAGGTCTTCAGGAGGGTGGATATTAACCTCTCAAACAAGAAATTTCATTCAAAGCTGGCGTCACACACCCTTTTGGGAAGAGGGAAATTAACCTAGCCTTGCAGGAACACAGTATTGTAAACAATATCTCCAGACAAAGTAGCATGCGTAATAATCCCAAGGTTGCTTATCAGACACATACCTCATATGCATAAACATATACATAACCGAGCGGGTCATTAGCCAAGAGAGCTTTAGCCATTTACTAATGGTTAACCATGAATTACATCAGATCAATAGGAAAACCTGCCTGTCTCCTTCCGTGGGGCAGTAAGAGACCAGTTGCAGCGCCTCCCTTCCTACGAATATTACCACTTTACAACTGCCAGTAGGGCTGGGAGAAGAAACCTGTTGGCCAAAGGAACAAGAGGTATCATTTACTATTCAAGCAAGAATGCCAGCAAGAGAAGACCGGCTGGTCTTAACTACCCTCATCTTGTTCTAATCTTGAAGAACAGGTCTCATTCCTTTGCTCCTTGTGGGTCTTGTTTCTTCTGTTTGTAAATTTGCCAAGTCTGTCTCTCACACTGGGAAGCCATAATTTTCAGGAAAGTAGGATAAAAATGCACAAACACACACTTATAGGCACACACAGTTTGTTTAGAGGTGCAATTCTGCCGCTTCACTAAACCTGCACGAAACCTCCTGGCTGAGCTAGCTATAAAATGTATTCTGCTCCCCTACCTGCAAACACGGTAACCTATGCACAAGTAAAAGCAACACCCGAGGCTCTTTATTGATGATTTAACAACAGGGAAGAAAACCCTCAATCAATAAGGAATAAATACAAGGAAGAGAGGGTCTATTTCTCCCAATGAAGAAGACTCACACACAAGACCAAGCAACTGTATTGTAGGGTCATTCGGTTCAACCCAGAAGAGTAAAACCCCATCTAACGATTTTAATTCGTTCCACGGGTCTGGTCGCTATGCAATTTTGTTATTGTATAATTTTTTTTTCCTATGGAAAAAAAACGTACAATTTTTCCTATGGAAAAAAATCATATGATTTTTTTTTGCTAAGCGGTTTTCCCCATTGAAAAATCATTGTACTGTACTATTTTTTCCATAGGAAAAATCATTATGCAGGGCATTATTTTCTTTAAAAACCTATTTGTTATACGATGTTCCACTGTATTGGTAAAAGCCTGCATGCTTCAATGCCACATAAATAGCATTCTGTAAAATCTTCAGGGGAAAATTCACACTATCTCTTTCGTACTTCTCCATTGGAAGAAAGGAATACTCAAACGTAGGATGACAGCAAAAGTGTTGCCAATCATAAGCAGTTTAAAAACAGTAAAAAAAACATAAGAAACAAACAAGCAAAACACCCAGCAAGCATTCGGATAAATGAGAAAATTAGGAATCTTTACTTCTGCAAAGTGTGCCCTCTGCAGAACAATTCAGATATCTTCACTAGCCAATGCTCTGTTCGTGAGAGGTAGGCAGACTTGTGTTTTCAGACTACAGTTCCCAGAATTCCAAACTGCCTGGGGAATTCCCAGGGTTTAAATCCAAAACCACAAATTTGCTAACCTCTGCTCTAATCCAATCCCTTTCTTCCCCAGTTTTCTGCTATTGTTTTTCCCCTCTACCAGTTTCAGGGCAAGGAAGTGGGATTTCTTTTTCCATAAAGACCCCCCCCCCACTATACTTTTGGAAAACTCTGGGTTTGCAAGCTCTTCTGATCGTTCTCATTTATACACATGTGGCACTATTATGGCTACACAACCCATCACAGACCATAGGGTTCATAAAAGAATAAGTCTCCCTCTGCTAGTTAATGATACGGCATCACCATTATCCACAATCTGTCTCTGCATTTATGTTAAAATGCCACAGGAAAGAGTTGTACCAGCATATATTTAAATACTTCTGTGCAACATATGAGATTGCCAAAGGCTGGGCTAGTGTTGATGCATGCTTAAAAGATTCATTTCTGAAATTAACACTCTTCTCCCTTCCTGGTGCATTTTAGCAATAAAAGAAAATCAGCATTCATTTTCCAGAGACCCATCATTCATTAGTCCAATGGAGAGAGACAAAGGCTCCCACGACATATCTGAATAATCTATCATCTACAGAGGCAAGACTTCCATACAGAATATACCACTTTGAATAGGAGGTTGCCTCAAGTAAAATTATATGCAGGAGAATTGCAGACAAACATATAGACACACTAGCTGAACAACAAGTGTGTTGCTAACCTTGTGTTTAAATTAAGTCTCAAAACTTTGCCGGTAGGAAGGGTGGAGAGAATGTAGAAATATTGTTTTGTTTGCCTCTGCTAGACCATCACTGATGCGTTGAATTGTTCAGATTAAATTAAAAAGTATATATTTTTCTTTGCCTTTGTGTGAAGTCCTGGTCGAAACTGTGGCTGCATATTGACCATATGTGGCAAATAAAATATTTTTTTAAAAAAAATCTAAGTGATTCAGCGCATCACCGATGGTCTATAGAGACAAAGAAATCACTTATTAAGCCACTTCACTGGCTAGATAGCTCAGTGGTTTAGGTATCTAGCTATGAAGCTAGAGGTTGGGAGTCAAATCCTCCACTGTGCCTCCTAAAAATAAAGTCAAGATGGCCTTGAGCAAGCTGTGCAGTCCCAAAATAAGACAATGGTAAACCACTTCTGGGTATTCTCTGCTTGGAAACCCATCAAAACGTCTCCGTAAGTCAGAACTGACATGGTGATGGGTCACCATCAAGACCCTTCATGATATCGGGAACTGACAGCAGAAGAAGCTGGACTAAGTAGGGTTGTTTGAGGTCTATAGGCTGTTTGGGTATGAGGATCAATCACACCAAATGGTGTGATCCTCATTAATTCCATCATTCTCAAGTAACCCTATTCAGATTGCACTTTTTGTTGTTCAGTCGCACAGTCGATTCCGACCCTTTGCGACCCCATGGACCATTTTCCTCCAGGCGCCTCTGTCCTCTACCATCCCCCTCAACCCTCCCAGCTCTGTGCCCATTGTGTCTATAATACCATCTAGCCATCTCATCCTTGGCCTCCCCCTTCTTCTTTTGCCCTCCACCTTTCCCAACATCAATGCCTTCTCAAGTGAATCCTCCCTTCTCATTTGATGTCCAAAGTATTTTAGCTTCATCTTTACTATTTGGCCTTCCAATGAGCAGTCAGGGTTAATTTCTTCTAAGATTGACCTATTTGTTCTCCTCGCTGTCCAGGGGACTCTCAAAACCCTCCTCCAGCACCACATTTCAAAGGCATCTATTCTTCTGCGTTCAGCCTTCCTAATTGTCCAGCTCTCACATCCATACATTACTACTGGGAAAACCATTGCTTTGACTATTCTAATTTTTGTTTGCAATGTAATGTCTCTGCTTTTCACTATGTTCCCCATGTTTCTCATCGCTTGTCTCCCAAGAATCAGTCGCCTTTTTATTTCATGGCTGCAATCCCCATCTGCAGTGATCTTTGATCCTAAGAAAGTAAAATCTGTCACTGCTTCTACTTCTTCCCCGTCTATTTTCCAGGAACTGATGGGGCCTGTTGCCATTATCTTGGTTTTCTTGATATTGAGTCTCAAGCCAGCTTTTGCACTCTCCTCCTTCAGCCCAATCAAGAGATTCTTTAGGTCTTCCTCACTTTCTGCCATTAGGGTGGTATCGTCTGCATATCTCAGATTATTGATGTTTCTCCCAGCGATTTTAATCCCATATTGTGATTCCTCCATCCCTGCACTGCGCATTATGTGCTCTGTGTATAGGTTGAATAAGCATGGTGACAAAATGCAGCCTTGTCTTACTCCTTTTCCTATTCCAAACCACTCTGTTATTCCATGTTCTGTCCTAACTGTTGCTTCTTGGTTCATGTACAGATTTCTCAGGAGGCATATGAGGTGCTCTGGTATTCCCATCTCTTTAATTGCACTAGCCTGCTCCAAAAAAACCCAGTGTAATTGTACTCCCAGTCTGTTCAAACTGCCTATACTGGTAGGAGGGGGAGGTTTTCCCTTGATTTGTTGCTGAGTTTTGACAAGTCACACTCCTTGAAGGATCAGCAAACCTTTACAAACTGATGATTAACAACTCCAGGCTTTCATTGTTATTATGAAAACAAGCCAAAGGGGGAAATGGGGGGTGGGGGGGGGAGGCAAAGGGAAGCAAGAAAGCTGCCTGCTTATTGCATGTCAGAGGGTAAACAAAACTGCTTCTATTTGAGTAAAGATGAGATTACTGTACTTGGCTAGCAAAGGAGCTAGTTAGGTTTCTGCGTAGCTATTTAGTCAGTACAGTAGAACCCCGCATAACGAAAAAACTCCGTTCTATGGAGCTCTTCACTATGCGGGTTTTTTTGTTATGCAAAGCAAATGGGCAATACCCCAGGTAACAAAAAAAATCAGTATACAGTAATACCTCATACAAAGTCCATTTCGTACAACATCAGATTCATACAACATTGCCTAATTCCTTGAAAAAGGTGCCTCATACAAAGTCGCTGTGACTTTGTATGAGGCATTGGGGTTTTTCCCGGGTTGCATTGTGCCTGGGCAGTATACTTGTTGTATGGTTTATCCCCTAAAATCACGGTTGTTTGACATGTTTTTGTAATGTTTT